>CM066313.1:105470483-108044190 GCA_033807775.1 Saussurea involucrata
ACCAGTCTTGGAAATAAAAGACTTTGTATCAACTACAGGGGAATCATGAAACGTGTTTCCATTACATTCTTCTGTAGTTGATTTCTTTCTCCAAACCATTTTTACTTTTCTAAAAACATGATTATTTGAAGAATCATGAGGCTCACTATCAGTAGAACTAGAGTAATAAGATTGTCTTTTGTGAGACTTACCGGTTTTCGGGCGTTTCTTTGACCGTCTTTTAGATTTTGAATTTGAAGAATTGGTCTTAGAAACATATTTGGAGTTGGAACATTCTCCCTTTTTAAAATTAACCGGTGAAGGCATTTTCTCAAGAAGTTGAATGTGACTTGCAAGCTTAGGAGCAACATCAATCTTAGAAAAATCATCTTCATGACAAGGAGTGGAATTCATAAACTCAGAAAATCTTCTTGCAGAATCAGGTGGAGTGTCGCCATCAGAGTCAGACGAGGAGTCATTCGCAAAGGGATTATCAAAAACCGGAAAAAGATTCTTTTGAATAGAATCGGGTTCGATGGCCTTACCTTTATCCTTAAAGCTCAAATCTTTAGTAGTGGTGTCATCAGACACTCCCATAAAGGCTTTGCACGACGAACTATCCGAAAAGATCTGAGCATCATCAAACGAGATTGTTTCAGTAGTGACCGGCGTCATTGGGGTATCCACAGAATTCCCCTTAGCCATTCTCAGCGTTAAGGCTTCAGATGTCAAAACAGCCAGTTGAGACGTCAACCTATCAATCTCGGTTCGATAGGACTCTCTTTCAGATTCGGGTAGTGTGTCGGGTCTATTCTGTTTGAGCTTTTCAATAGAATCTAAAAGTACAATCCTTTCGGTTTCATAACTGACCTTATCTCTCGCAATTGACTCTTCTAGTTTAAAAATAATGTTTTCCAAAATCAGAGGTGGAACATAACGTCTCAACTCTGTTTGATCATTAGAGTCTTCATCTGCGGTTGCCGGAACAGGAGGCAGAGTCTCAACCGTTTTGGCAAGAGAGCAGATGTCAAAATAGTTATTGGGGAGATAAGGAATTTTGCTTTTTAAATACGATGCATTAAGCGTTTCGTACACGAAAGGAATTTGTACATTTATGTTCTTCCTAGGCGGCGCATCATCCGATTTCGTGTTATTTTCCGAAGAGGGATTATCCGTTTTAGGTTTTGCCTCTATTGGAGGTAGAGGTATGGCGGTTTGTCTTTTAAAATCCTCAAACTCCTCATCTTCCTTAGATGCCTTAGTCCACTTGATTTTGTACTCTGGATATATCTTGTCTAAGCCCAGGAAATCAAATTCATAAAGAGTGGGAACCTTAGACAAGACCTTCTTTAGGTAGCACGGATTATCATATCCGAGTCCCCAAAGTGAGTTGTAATATTTGAACTCCTTGGGCTTGTTGTTCAAGTGGATGGTTTGTTCAGATTGACCAAGTTTATAAATTTTGGATTCAAGTTCCTTAACCTTAGTGGTCAATTTTTCATTTTCTTTTAAAACATTTTCTTGAACTAAGATGCTTTTAGAATACTCCTCCTGAGACGTCTCTAACTTTTGAGTATATTCAGATATTTGGGTCTCGAGGAGTTTAGCTCTTTCTGAATAGGCCGAGCACTCAGTTTGATAGTTTTCTATCACACATTTGTCCTCAGCCTTTTCAATTGCGAGCCTGCCTATGGCATCATATTTGATCTTAGCCTCGGCTTCTAGCTTAGAGATATGCGCTTCTAAAAGAGAAACTTTCTCTTTGAGCTCAGAGTAAGTCGGATAAGACATTGTTACTTGACAGAAGTGATCGTGAGACAATTCAAGATATCGATCAAAAGCAGACAGGGTTTACAGATCCGGAATTGAAAGCTTGTTTAGTTTACTGTGGTGTGATCGAACTCATAGTTGTAGATGTTTTTAGCAGAAAACATTCCTAGAGAATATGTTCAGAATCACATTTTGAGTAACCCTGTAAAATTTCATTGCAAAATACTGATTTTTGAGCGAGTTATGATGATTTGAAGTTATGAAAGTTCAAAAATCACAAAACCTAAAAATCCGAAATTTACAGCTTCCGGTATTAGAAGCAAGTCCCGCAAATGGAAAGTCCCGCAATTGAGAAGTCCCGCAACTGGGAAGTCATAGAGAAATACTGGGAGTTGTGATACCGGGACTGGCAAACCGAGTCCCACAACTGAGTAATATCGGGACTAAGTTAGGTACCGGGAGATGTAATACCGGGAGATGGAGTACCGGGAGATGGAATACCGGGAGTTGAAGTACCGGTAGATATCAGCACCGGGAGTTATTACTACCGGGAGGTATCGGGAGTAGACACTACCGGGAGATATCAGCACCGGGAGTTATTACTATCGGGAGATATCAGTACCGGGACTTCGAAACCAATTCAGAAACAAGAAAAACTTACCCGGTTCGATGACTTTCTGCACTCTTGCTGAGAATTAATCTGCAAGAACTTAGTACTAACACGAAAACTAGCCCAAAAACACACGAAAACACTTCTAAAACGAATCAAATAGCACTTTTGACAAGAAAAATTGATAATTTTCACGAACAGGGAGCAAAAACCAAACAAATCAAGAACTTAAAAATCAGTGATTTTTACTCAACCAAACGATTTGAAAACACAGAAAGATCTTAGAAAACCTATGAGAAGAATGTATCAAGCCTCAATTTTGGGTTTTAACACCAAAATCAAAGCAATCAAAAATTCTTGAGATGAACACAGTACGTACTTTGAATGATCAAGTAAAACCAGAAAAATACCTTTGAATCGATAGCTTTGTCCCTCTGCTCTGATACCAATTGTGGATCCCAGATTGATCAAGTAACAATGAATATGAAGCGATTAATCCTTTATTGATTGAATGCAGAGAGTTACAAGATTAGAACGATGAACAAACTCTCTCTCTAAACTCTGTTAAGCGCACGGCTAATCTCACCACTACTTACCTAATTACCACTCAAATCACACATTAAATACCAAGGGCTTGACAGGCCCAAGCCCATTAGCCATAAAGCCCATTATCTTGAGAGGCTTTACAAACAAATAAATAACACTAACTATTTCTTTATATCACTTTCTATTTTATAGGACTTTTAGTCCTAACAGAAGGCTTTACAACTTTCTTCAATTAGGGAATAGCGCAGATGGATCAATCACGCGGTTCTGCAGCGTCCTCCAACTCGCTGTCCGCCCCCCTTCACTTTCTTTGCTGGACGGGAAGATGCGAATCGTGAAGGCCTTCCCACCACGCGAAGTTCAAACCTCGCCGGAGAGGAATTGAAAACCGGAAAAAAGCCCTTCGCAATAGAAGGTGAAAGCGGGAAAAGACGACGAAAGCCTTTTTTCTTTCTTTTTCAGCCGACTTGAAAGATGCTCTCAGTGTACCGCCATACGCACCCAGACATTAGACCAAGTAGGAACCGGGGATCAAAGTTCCATTTATTCATCTATCTCAAATAGGGAAAAAACGGAATCGAGAAGGGGTCAGCTGAGCTCGAAAGGGGTAGTCGGTCGTCGGCTAGGAGCTTTGGCCGGCAACGAAACTAAAGCTTCACACTGGTCCACTCGTCCATCGGCTAAGTTCCAACTCTATCTTGATAAGAAAAAAGAAAATCCCCTAAGAAGAGGACTTTCAACTATTCCAAAAGAAAGGGGCAATTCAAATGCTTCATAGATAACCCCCTATGTCTCTTCCCGTCCAACTCACCGGGAGATCGAAGAGCGGTTTGCACTTCGCGCCCCAACCCCCTTAACTAATGGATGCTTAGATACCTGCAACTGAATCTGTAAGCGGCGCAGGGCAGGATGGACGAGAAAAGCGGCGAGAAGAAGACAAAGAGAGGGAGACCCCTTTCTATTGCCTTCCCTTTCGACTTCTAGACTGGTTCGTCGGTGGGACAGCGAGCCAAGATCCGATTCGTCAATCTGCGAATCCATGCCGCGTAACCTGGCAAAGGGGAAAGAGACAATGGCAACGCACCTCATACAAGAGGGGGGGAGTCCGAACAACCTTGTACGTACGCCGCTCACGCGAAGAAGTTATTCTCTAATTCCAAAAAGTAAAGCCACCATTCTTCAGTGATGAGCTCTAGCGAACAAATCTTATGTCTTTTTCCCAGATAAAAATTTATTTCTACTAGAACAAGTCCGCTGCGAGCCGAGCGAAAAAAATGACTCAACCGAGCCGGGGTACTATTCACCAAGTGGAACTATATACTATCTTTACTAAGCCCACCGCCCCTTCCCCTATACCTGGCTGCTTCTCGCTCACCAAAGCGTACTTCGTTTCCCGGGACGGGTGGCTCCCTCTTTCTTCCGGTAAGAAAGCGGTTTTTCCCTCAGGTTCCTCCCTGACCTTATATGGAGAAAGAAATGCTTAAGGAAAAGGCGCCCTCGAAGCTGACGCGTCAGTCCTCTCTTATTGGCTTATTTGCACCGGCGTAAGGAGGTTCAGTCAAGTATAGTATAGTGCAGCTTATAGTTCTAGTAGCACAAAATATATAAACTATACTATGCTAGTTCACTCTAGAAGACCTAGTCTGACTATAGTTAGTAGTAGTATAGATTAGTTAGATTCGTAGAACAGAAGAAGTGCCTGACTTTCTATTATATTAGTCAAGCGCTAGCACCCCTATAGAGTAAGTATGTCTTCTGGATAGCTGCGAAGCCTTCAATGTTGATATGGAGACTTTGCTTCCCGTTCGCTGAACAACCCACCTGTTGCAACACTGAACTATGCTTTAAAGGACGAACTCCACCTATTTTTGAGCTATTGAATTAGGCGATCCGAAAATCCATTTCTTTCTCACTCCCCTCTATCAGAAAAGGAGGCTTGACTCTGAAATGGTGGTAAGGCAAGCTGTATGTATCTAGATAGAAGTAGACCTAGAGCTCTGGGGCTTTAAGGGATAGGGTAGGTTTGGAACCCTAACCAAGACCAGGAAGGGAACTATATCCTATAAGACTATCACACACAAGACTCGCCTGGGCTCTCATCGAGACTAAGTCACTTCTCTCTCCTTAACGTCTGGTACCATTGCCCCGCCACTCCGCCTGTCTTCTTGTGGCCGGGCCGGGTCATTCTTCACTCTCAATAGGGAGACCTCTCTCCGTATACCGACCCTCAAGTTAGTTCCATTTCTGGGGTGAAGCTGAGCACTCGGGAAGGGCCTGCGGTGATTATTAACATGCTTTTATAGCCCATATCTTCCCACCTCCGGTCACATGAGCTTTCGAGAGCCCGGTCTGGATCTAAACTCTTTGTTATGTATGTATCATGTCTTTAAGCTCAGCGGGATCCAGAGAAAGACAGACCTACCTACCAGTTCTAAGTGGCAGGATCAATCAAAGAAAATAGGCTCAAGAGAATAACCAGTTTTCTTCTTCTTATATATCCCATTGCATACATCGTAATAGAACCCTATTTTCTAATCAGAAAGTACCCTCTCTTAAGTAGGCCTGCTTTAGGTTATCCGGAAGGAATGGAATGACTAATGTGATGTGAAACCTCCACAAAGAAAAATCTCCTTGGACTTCCCAATCCGTATGGCCGGCCAATCCGTGACAACCCCACAACAAAGAGTGAAATGCCAAGCCCTTTTTCTATGAAAGCAACAAGCATGCGCTCAAAATACCTCCTAAACCCCAACCCACCTTGTTTGTGTACTGGAACAGCTACCACTTCCTTAGAGCAGCACTAACTTACCGCTCTGTACTATAAGAAAATCCAAGAAAGAGAGTCGCTCCATAATAAATAACTGCCATTAATTACACACACGCAAGTAGTGGCTCGGCTAGAGGAAGAAGCCGGAGCCTATGCACTTCTGAAGAATGGACCTGATAGAATCAATCGATTGCATAAGATATACCAAAACCATTTACTGGTCTTGCATAAAGAAAAAAAGAAGTCAAGTAGACTCGGAAAGAAAAGAGATAGTGAAACCCTCTCCTGCCTTTTCTATCTATCCTTAGAAGTAGGACGAGTGTCCTACCTAATTGTTAGATTAGAATAATGGAGAAGGGAGAGGTCTTCTGCAGTGTGATGTTTTGGGTGAGTAATGTACAGTTATATAGTGGCAATAATTGCCAAGTCGAATGTGCCAGCTAGCGTCATAGCGATGAGAGATTAGAGAAAGAGGAAACTTCAGATAGAAGCCTGTTGGAGGTTTCGGTTGGGGTGTTCGTGTTGTTAACTAGGTTGTTGGAGCATGTAGGGTGTGAGTTGACGTCGTGATATGATCATGTTCGGGATAGCATCACGTAGTGGTGGTGGGTAGTTACCCAAAGGAGAAACCAAGTGTTTTTAGTTGTAAGAGTCGCTAAGTAAGTATATTTTGGAATCATTGGAAGTTTAAAGAAGATGATGGATGTATTAGTCAAAATGTGGTGGAATAGATGTGAAAACCTTAAAGAATGTGAGCTGTTGTTTATGTGTGAACGAATTGTCTGAGAAAGTAAAAGTTGGAGTTTAAAGAATGTATAGTGACGTCGAATTCTGGTGTCAGTTCGAGGTGATTCGGTCGGAAGCCTAAAATTAGAATGTTAGTGCAACCGTTTGGTTACGTATAGTGATGAGAAAGCTTTTGCAGCTTGGGAATTGTCGGATGAGGGGGACGAGAAGTGATAGTGGATAATGCTCCACGCTAAGGTGGGGAGGTGAAGACAGTATGTCAGATTAAGTAAGTAAATCGGAAGTAGTAAACTTGACAGTAATGCCGATGGGTGTAGTGTTGTGTAAGCTGTCCTTGGTAAGTGTGCGAACTTTTGGAAAGAGTATTGAGGGAGGAAATTGTGTATGTTTTTGTGCAGGAAAGAAGTGGGTAAGACGACTGAATAAGTTAAGTTAGTGGCTTTGTGAGAGACGTTCAAGCGAACTGATCGTTCAGTGTAAGCTATTGAGAACTGTAGGGTGTGATCGTGGTTACCCCTCCTAGATGAGTAGGAGTAACCGAAGTTATGTTATATGGCTGGACGCACGTGGCAAGCAGTGAGAAATTGATGAGCCTTCAGGATAAGTTCAATTCGGTTAGGTGAGTACTCAAATGAGGAAGTATAGAGGTTTCCTACTATTAGACACGTTAAGTGTGAAATGATGAAGTTGTGAGAACGTACGAATTAGTTGACGTGTTGTAACCAATGTGATTCGGGAAGGGGTTATGATATGCTTAGACGTATGTCGGTTGGAAAAAGTAATCTAGAAATTTCAGGTATACCAAGGAGAGGCTCATGGGTGTGAGCTTGTCGGGATGTACAAGGTTGGCCTGGTGACAAGTTGTCAGTGAGTGAGTTTTCTTGGTAGAAGACTCTCGTTGTCGTGGCGGGAATTTCTTCCAAGTCCTTTTTCTTAAGGAAGTGTAATTGTATAAGAGACCTTAATTAGACGTGTTTAAAACTGTGAGTCCCGATGTGGGGACGGAGGCGCGGTTGGCCTTGGTTTTATCAGGTAGTTTTAAGCGAGTATAGTGATCGAAGGGGGTACAAGTAAATAGTGCAAGATGGCACGTTTTAGCAAGTGATGACTCGCCGAGGGCGGTTTCATGTATGAAGTGCGGTTATGTTTCCCATCTGAATGATTTGGGGCAGCCAAGTAGAACTGAGTGGTTGAATTGAGAACATAAGACTGGGGAACCTCGAAAATTGAGAGATAGGTAAAGTGGACTACGTCTGTGGATCCGTCGGAGTTATGAAAGTTGAATAGATAGTGCGCGATCTTGAGGTACTAGATGAAATTTTGGGGGAATTCGTGGTGTGATGTGCGCCTCTGTTATGAGGAACAGATAAGGGAAGCTGTAGTAATGTCGACCTTGCGAGAATTACAGGCGATAAGAAGTTGACTTCTGTCTTTAGTGAGTAAGTTAGAGCAGCGGCATATAAGTTAGACTTGCCAGAAGAAATAAGAGGAGTGCATCAAACTTTTCTTGTGTCAAATCTGAAGAGATGTTTGGCTGAGACCGATGTAGCCATTCCATTTGAAAATGTTAGCATCGATGAGAGACTGTCGTACGAAGAAAAACCAATAGAGAAATTCGGCCAGTAAAAGTTCAGTGTAGGTATCATAAGGGGGCGAGAGGCAGTGTGGGAGGTAGAATCCGATACGAAGTCTAGGTACCCTCTCCTTTACGAAAATGGAATTCCGGGGACGGAATTCTTTTGAGGGGGGAGTATTGTAACGACCCAGGCCTTTTCGAAGAGTTTTGCGGTTGGTGTGGAGTTTTAAATAAAAGTAGAAGTTGAGGGGCCAATTGATAAATAAGAGAGGGAGTATAAAAGGGCACAAAACCCTAGACAACCTTTCCATTTCCTGATTTCTTTGTGTTGTCAGCTGAAATTTTGGAGAGAAAAAAAAAGAATACTAGAGTTTTGAGGGTTTTGGTGCATTTGAAGAGAAGAATCATCAAGCCTTGGAATCAGAAGAAGGAACTGGATTGGAATTCGTTTCTTGTAGTAATCTAGCAGGTAACCCTTAATCCATAACTCCATCTAAGATTCGTCTGGTGATTTGTGGTTTTGAGAGTTTTCTTGCAAAAAGTTGTTTAAGACCATTAAGGGAGATTTAAGCATCTTTGGGTTGTGTTTAGGCAGTAAAACTTGGTGGGATTTGATTTTGGGCTTGTATGTAGTTAATCGTCGCATTATCTTACTGTTTAATGGGTGTTTGGCATGATTTCGAGCATTAAACTCGAACAGCGCCTCGTCCGGAAACCTTCTTGCGAAGCAGGTGTCCGGAAGTTGTCCGGGTAGCTTCTTGTCGCAGGTTACCGGGTATAGTGTCCGGAAAGGTTAAGTGTCCGGAAAGGTTAAGTGTCCAGAATGTAGAGTTATCCGGAAAGTGGTGTTATCCGGAAAGCAGAGGTGTCCGGACATTGTGGTGTCCGGTAAGTAGAAATGTCCGGTAAAGTCTTGTATCCGGTAAGTTCGGTACCCGGAAAGGGGTATCGTCCGGAGAGTAGAAGTTACCCGGAAAAGGGGTGTTGTCCGGATTAGTTGTCGTCCGGATTAGTGTGAGTGTCCGGATTCTTTGGGCGTCCGGAAAATCGGGGTTGTCCGGAGCGTTGTTATTATCCGGATACTTTTGCTGAGTAGTTTGTATTATGTCCTTTTATTCAGGAAAGTCGATTGGAAGTTGGGAACCGATTAGAAACGAGAAGTAAGAGCATCAGGTGAGTTTTCTAAACTAAAATGTGTGGCTTTTAAAGTGTTTTCAAAATGTGTTATGAATGTTGAGAATTGCCATGCTTTATTATTATGCTTTAATTGCATGAAAGTTGTTTAAAGTTTTATGTAGAATGTATGCATACATCAAGGAGACGTAAACTGGCAAAGACGGGAGAGTAGTTCCGCCAGCTCTCGTGCGGGAAGGGAGGTCCCTATATGCCAGGAGCGAGGCTCCGCAAGGCAGCATGAGGCTGACTCGTTGTCACCTTCGGGTGGCTTCAGGGTGTCAGATTACGAGGAGGCGGACTTTAGTCCGTATATGATTTTGACGTGTTGAGTATGAGCGTTTTATGCTGAAAAGATAAACTGTTTTAAATGCTTGATAACTGTTAGGAGGGACTCACTAGACCTCATGGTCTAACCCTCGCATTTTCAAAATTAAAACCTCTTCAGGTAAGCAGGTTTCCAGGAGCTCGGGCAAATAGGCTGAGCTTAGCGTGAAGAGTCAAGAAGTGTAGGGACACTCTAGCATTTAGTTTTCTCAGTTGTGTAGGTTGTTTCCGCAAACCTTTTTAGTACTTGTAATGAAATTTTGAGACCGTGATTTTGGGATGTTATGAATTTGACGTTTTGTATGATATTTTTGGTTGGGTCTTTACAGGTGGTATGGATCCATAGGCCTAGTGTTTTGGAAATCGTGGAATAGACGTAGATTTATTCGGAATTCCCGATTTCTAAGGAAAAGGAAGGATGGTTATGTGTGTGGTAAGAAAAAGGGTAAACCAGGTTTGTTATGACTTGTTTACATTGATTTGTACAAATATTATTTTGAAACCGAATGTTCTCACTAGGCGTTAGCCTAATCGTTTCAAATGATGTTTTCTTAACAGGTACTAGCTCGGGAAAGTAAAGGGATGTGGGACGAGAGCTTTTGGATTAGCGGAGGAGATAATAATTATTGAGGTTTTGATGGATTGCTTAGATAATCTAGTTAATCTGATTATAGCGACATGATTAGATTAATAGGTTATTTGAAGAATTCAGTATTTGTGAATATGACCTCATAGATATTTCTATGCTCAGTTATAAAGTTGGAAGTATAAGTTTAAATCTTTTTATAAATTAAGGTTTAAATTAGCCCTGGATTTTAGGGTGTTACACAACCATTGTCAAAGTTACGAACAAAGGGTACTTTATCACGGTTATAAAATTGGTGACGTCAGATAAGGGTGCTCTACTGCTCCTATCTCATTGCATCTTTCCCTGGCACCGTCTTGATTTTGATTTTGTCACGGTTATGAAAGATGGAAAATGGATTGTTGGTGATGTTTGTCACCGTGGAGGGAAGATGTAAAAGGGTTGGTGATGGTGACGTTGTCAGAGTTTGGCTTGACAGGGAAAAAGATAACGAATGTAGGATGATGTGGAGTGCATTAATGTAAAAAGAACACAATTTATTTACTACAATAAAATAGGAAATTGGCGACAAAAGAACACTAAAAGACTAAAATGTCCTTAACCTACAAGTCTCCTCTAACGGCCGTTACGTTAAAGGACCAAATCTATATGGATCTGCAAACCACAAGGACTAAAATAAAAACGAATCGTAAACTCTGTAGTGAACATAAATGTAATAAAAACCAAAGTTTCTATATACCAAATGGACTAAAAATGTAGTCTAGTCTTTTTATTTCTAGAGTAAATTGCATTTCGGGTCTATGTGGTTTGTTGGTTTTCTTGGTTAGGGTCCCTATCATTGGCGGATATAGTGTATAGTTAGTGGGGGATGGGACCCCACTAAAAAGAGAAAATTTTGAAGTTTTTAGATTAAAAATACAGATTTTTTAACTTTCTATCCTGATGTCCCTCCAGTAGTTTTTTGTCCGGGACCCCATCAACAAAAAAAATGTTTTGAAATCAAACAAAAAACCAAAACTACTCTCGAAATCGACTAAAAAACCAAAAAAAAATTCCCTCAAAATCGACAAAAAAACTTAAAAGTCTCTTAAAATCTATCAAAAAACTTTAAAAAAACCTCAAAACGTTGGATTTACACGAAAAATATATCGGACAATTTTACTGGCATTTAAGCTACCTTAAAGGGGACCTCAGTAGAAAAAAATCCTGAATCCGCCGCTAGTTCCTATAAAGTTTTAATTGCAAAACTACTATGGTGGTATGCGGAAATTCTTTCATATGTTCATTCCTATTTTTTTACAAAATGTTAAAATAATAATACTATAAAAATTGGAACATTTTGTATGTATTATTTGTTGTACATATTGCCTTAACGTTTATATTCATGAAAAAGAGTTGTTAAGATGTAATTTTAAATACTTTATAATATAATATGGACAAAAAAAGAAACTAGTAATTAATTAACAATGATAAATATTTTGAGGGTTATGAAAAGGGAGATAATTATCATCGATATTTATGATGAATATTATGAATTAAAATGCACAGTGTTCATTATTAATAATATAGAGACTACTTATATATTGATTATGGATAGTTGGTTTTTAAGGTTAACAAAATGTTTACGACTCCTACATAAACTTTCTCGTGTATGCATGATGATGCTTAGAATACACCTATAGACGTGTGCTAATTAAACCTCAAAGCAAGTATACAATGAGATCTAATATCGTCTTTCAAGTAATAAAATGGTAAGATACTAGATATCGTTCCACAGAGATTGGAGTAAAAGTTCAATAAAAGTAGAAGAAGGAAATGATTTCAGATGGCAAATTGGAAGAGATTGATTTGTTTGGATCATCACTTTGATGAAGTTAACAGAGAATAAAGCAAGCACGTGTGTAAAACTTTCAGGTGGGACTTAAACACAAATTCCAGCGGGCCATGTTGCAGGGATGCTGCAGCATGTAGTTTTGCCACAACTGGATCCATCATCTATTTTGAGGGTATTCCTCTCGGACTTCAGTATTCCCACTACTTTTTAGATTCAACTAGACACATCTTTGTGTAGTCTCCAGCTATTTATAGTAGGGGATAAAGTCCTCAAAGCCGATTCCCATATCATTCAAGTTGGTGTGTTCCAAGTCGCTTATCTCTAAGTCCACTACACTTTAACACTTATGATTCGTGACCAACTTGTCGAGAATAAATCAATTTAGAAAAACATGGATGATAACTGTCACTTTATTAGTAACGTTCTCAAGTCTACTTACCATATCATTCAAACTGACGTGCATTCAGTGACTTATCTCTAAGTCCACGACACTTTAACACTTTAGCAAGTGATCAGTTCGTCAAGAAGTGTCATTGGTTTTATAAAACTTGAATAAAACACTTTTATTGAATAATTAACTTCCTAACAAAGAAACCAAACAACCCTATTTATAATCTAAACTAGGAAGAAGATAATTAGAGCATCTCCAACGGCTTCCCCAAAATGGGGAAAATGAGGATTTTGGGTTAAAATTGTGCTCCAACAGCTTCCTCAAAACTATCCCCAAAATGGAGAAATTTGGAGAGGGAATGTTTTTTTCTCCAAATATGGAGATCACTCCAAAAATGATTACCAAGTGAGATGACCAATAGAAAATTTTGAAAATAAATATGTAGAGAGAAAATAATATTTTAATAGATAAATGGAATATTTTAATATTTTAATTAATGTTTGATTCTCCAAAATGGGGAAGCTGTTGAAGATGAATGTATATTTTTTTGGGGATTTTGGCTTTTGGTTCTCCATTTTAAAGAAATTATAGAGAAGCTGTTGGAGATGCTCTTATAGTATTAAAGATAAATACTAAATGGATAGGTAGTGGTGCATGGATAATGGAGTTGGAAAGTCAAGTATGCATCGGAGACTTTGAGATCACTTTAGTGAAATATATAAGCTGAGGTAGATAACAGTATGTAATTCCTTACCTTTACCATGTTCTGACCTCACTAGTGGCTTTGTTGATGTTGCAGATAGATTAAAGTTTACTTGATTGGCCATTGGGACTTTGATTTTCATGAACATGAGGTTGTAGATGTTATTTTATTGGTTTGAATTTAAAAAAAAAAACGTTTGTTTAGTTTTGTTAGATGAAAACCAGGTATTCGATCAGTAACCGGATTTGCTTGAGAATCGCGTAAACGTTCAGTTTCCGAATTGATATTTCGACCTTATGCCGGGGTATCACGATATTCAATCTGGGATAAGACTCAAGAGCACTTCGTTCTTAGCCTCTTAGGCACAAAAACGAGAGCAAGAATACAGGAGAGTGTTTGAAGGCTTGTTCAAAACATGTGTTTAAAACAAAAGTATATATATCGTGTGTGTGTGTGTGTGTGTATATATATATATGTATACTAGTTCCATTCATAAAGAAGGAAAGAAACCGAAATGGCAATCAAGGCTAATTTTAGCTTAATTGGAAAGTTGCAACCGTTACGGCTAAAATTATGGGCTAATTATTAGCTTAATTGGTCATTTGCAACCCTTATAGCTAAAATTATGGGCTGGAATTATGCAAGATACTTGTACAAAAAACAACTCTAGACTTCTGGACGTTCAGGTCCAGAAGTCTGATCACACTTGATCAGAGAGAGGACTTAACCTGATCAAAACTCTGATCACTATTGATCAGAAGAACTATGATCACTCTTGATCAGAGATAAAATTTAGCCTCTGGTACTTAGCACCAAACTGATTAGATGAAGTTTTCTTCATTCTGAGTATTTCCACTTCATTCCTAGTCCATAATTCTGAAGAGCTTTTGGGGCGCTGCCCTTGTCCCCGCAAGAGGCACGGCCCCTTGACCCCCGCCATTTTGTCGTGTCTGGGGTCAAACTCGTCTTATGACAAGGGTGCACTCTGCATCACCTAACTTGCATTAGATTATAGTTTGAAACCAATTATCACACGTGTTAAATCAAATTACACTTAAATGACCTGGTGACACTAAAATCACCAACAAATTTTAGGAAATTGAATGCCTTTTATTTGATTAAATTATTTTTCATTATATTGTTGACATGAAGATGATTTGGATTTGGTTTGAAATTTATGAAGTATAGGGATAATGTTACTATACAATTGCTAGTTTATATTGATTGTTCAATATTACACATTTATATTTTTTTTTAAACATCAAAATTTACCGACGGATTTCCGTCTATATTTTTTTTGGCCGTAGGTAATATTGGTCGTCAGTAAAACAAGCCGTCGAAGATCGGTCGGTAATGTGTCCGTCGATTATCCGTCGGTAATGGCTTTTCCCACATCATTTTCACCGAGGGATTTCTACCGACGAATCATTGATGGATCCAGCTTTTTAGCGATGGGTCACCTACGGACAAATTATATCAATAAAACGAGCATTTTATTCTTTTCGATTTGTCATCCATCTCGATATAGTTTTTTAATCGTTTTTCGCGTGAAATGATATATTTGTCTAATATTATTGATGACATGGAAATTGATTTGGATTTGGTTAGAAATTTATGAAGTATAGGGATAATGTTACCATACAATTACTTGTTTATATTGATTGTTCAATATTACACATTTATGTATATTTAAAAAAAACATCAAAATTTACGGACGATATCCGTCGGTAACTATATTTTTTATTTTTATTTTTTGGCCGTAGGTATTGTTGGTCGTCACTCGTCATTAAAACTAGCCGTCGATGATCAGTCGTTAATTATATCCGTCGATGATCCGTCGCTAATATCCATCCGTGATCCTTCGGTAATGATTTTCCCATGACATTTTTACCGAGGGATTTCTACCGACGAATCACTAATGGATCCGACTTTTTAGCGATGGGTCACCTACGGACAAATTATATCTATAAAACGAGCATTCCATTCTTTTCGATTTGGCATCCATCTTTATATAGTTTTTTAACCGTTATTTCACGTGAAATGATATATTTGTGTAATATTCATCATGAATATTTATGCACGTTCACATTGCTACAACAACTATTTATTATTCATACATCACTATGATATTCATAGTCACTATACAACTTACTATAAGATTCATCATGCATAACTATTTATTTTCACGTGTATCCAACAAATTTTCAATATTCATACATTACCATGACATTCTTCATTAATTTACATTTTCACAATATTTTTTTTTGGATAAGGTTCATCTAGGCTTTGCCTAGACTACATCCTTGGCAATTTGGAAACAAACAAACAAAACGGCCGTCTGAGACTAAGCCTGACCACAGAATGCTGACGCCTGGACTCGAACCCGGGGTGGATGAGTATTCATGTACGTTCAAGTATATACAACAAATTTTCAATATTCGTACATCAGTATGATATTTATCATGAATATGCATTTTCACTATAACATTCATCATGAATATATATATATATATATATATATAGAGAGAGAGAGAGAGAGAGAGGGCCCTTCTTTTGTTAACCATTCAAATAGTGTTAACCTTGTTAACTAATCAGGACCATCAATCATCAAAATCAATGGCTAAGATTAAAATGGTTTTTTAATTCCTAATTAAATAAAAAAACGGTTGAAGCATATATGCTCAGGGGTATTCTTGTCAATTAACAACCCTATGTCAGATAAGGAATGTGGTCACCGTGTGCTACTTTTAAGGACCTGCTATCTAAACCTCATTTAGAAAAATAATCAAAAACCCTTCTCTCTCTAAACTATCGATTAAAACCAAAATCGATACAAAAATCGTACCAAAATCGATTCCAAATCCATACCAAAATCGTTCAAAAAGCAAATCGACTCGAAATCGATTCCAAACTTGTTCCAAAATCGTCCAAAATCATTCAACAGCAACACCATTCCCGCCGATTGCAAAGAGGCAAATCGATTCCAAGAAATACAAAACGATTCCAAATCGTTCAAAAGGAAATCGATTCTCGTCGATACCAAGAAGTTCGATTACAAATCGATTTGCTTGTAAACAAGCAGATTCCATACACACTATCACAACAAATCAGTGGTTTTTGGAGCAAAACTCAAAAGGGGAGAAGCTTAGAATCGATATCCTCGAAGTAAAGGTTGAAGTTAATGGCGAAAAGCACAGGTGTAAAATATGCATATATGCAATTCTCTGATATGCATGTTGTGGGTGTAAAATATGCATATATGCAATTTTGATATGTGCATATATGCTGCAGGTGTAAAGTGTAAATATATGCAATTGTAATATGTGCATATATGCAATTCTCTAATGTGCATATATGCAAGTCTCTGATGTGCATGTTGTAGGTGTAAAATATGCATATATGCAACTTTGATATGTGCATATATGCTTCAGATGTAAAGTGTAAATATATGCAATTGTAATATGTGCATATATGCAATTATCTGATGTGCATATACGCAATTATCTGATGTGATTGCAGTTGAATTATCGTGGAAGAATTCTTTGAAATCGATTGCCTAAATGATAAAACACTAAGATAATATGATGAAGATTAGGATGAATATTAAAAAATAATATATCAATAACTACAAAATTGGATAGGCGTGAAATTAGGAAACAATAATTACTGGAAATAAGTAAAATGTAAACTTCCTATACTACCCTTGCATCAACCGTGTAATTAATATTAAAACCAAACTTGAATCTTGCTTCCTATTGGTCCACACTAAGTTAACAAGGTTAACACTATTTGAGTGGTTAACAAAAGAAGGGGACCCTATATATATATATATAGTGGAGATCAAACGAGAATAGTAATTTTTTAAAAGAACACGAGAACGAACAAAATCATTAGTGATTTTATATTAAGGCACAAAAAAACCACGCGGACTTGAAGCCGCACCAAAGTCCTTTTTTCGTGCGTTAATATAAAATCAATAATGATTTTATTCGTTCTCGTGTTCTTTTAAATATGTATTGTTCTCGATTGAACCCGACTCTTTCTCTATATACATATATATAATATTGATTAATCTTATAAACTAAAATCCTATAATAAAATAGTCTATTATAATACTTATATTGTAATATTAATGGATGAGAAAATGGTAGATGACTAACTCTCCACATTAATATTAGTGGATGAAAAATGGTAGATGATTCACCTATCCACATTAAATGGTGGATGAGAATTTCAAACTCTCATCTCCAAAATGTAGTATAAATACCCCTATTGTAAATGTAAGGAACACACCTACAAAACATCTATATACTTGCATTCCTCTCTTTCTTCCTCTATAAGTCTCTTGATCCATTGCTAATTTAGAGGTAATATTTCTTAATTTATAACAACTTAGACATTGTTTACGTCCCAAAAACTCAAAATTATTGTAATATTTTAAGAGATCAAGATTAAAAAGTTTATTGAATTTTTCTTAAAAAAAAGGTTTACAAGAGTTGTCATTTGTAGAAGGTTTGAAAGGTGTGGACGGTTTTAGACCATTTCCAACTCAACCAATACAGATAATAAAAATAGTGGGTCGATTGAACACTAAAAAAATCAACTTCAATCACACACTGAAAAAAACATTTAAAACCTATAACATCTCGAATTTTCATTATATTATGTTTTATATGAATGAAGTTGATTTGTAATTGGGTTTAAGTTTTGTACTATTTTGCAATTATATAAATCAATAGGGTTAAAAGTTAAGTAACCAAAGTTTGATGTTATTGTGTAAAGTTGGAAACTTGAGGGTGTGTTTGGAAAATTGGGATATTTAAGGGATGGGCTTGGGCTGAATTGAGATGTTATCTCAATTCAGATTGTGGAGTCGGCAAAAAGGCAGAGAGAAGAGAATTAGAGAGAAAGAAGAGAGAAAGAAGGAAAGAAAGAAGAAAACAAGCTTTGGTCTTCAAATTTGAATCATTGACAGCAGTTTGGATTGTTAGTTTGTGCAAAGAAGTGGGTTATCTTCTTTAAAGGTGAGTTCATTCACTATTTTGGCCTAAATCCTTGTTTTCTGTCAAATTAAACGTTAAGACATGTGTATAAACTATTTTGGGACTGTATGGTTATGTTTAAAATAAGCTGAATGGAACAGACATGGTTTTGGATTGAAATTCTAAGTTGCAGGTCGGAGTTTCTAGGTAAAAAGATAGTATCCGGAAACCTCTGTATGAAGGTTTCCGGACATGGGAAAGTTATCCGGTAAGTTTTGATTTTGGTAGTTTTCGGGTGAAATTAGATACCGGATGGTATCCGGATTACCTTGGTTTCCGGATGTCATCCGGATTGAATATGTTGTAAGTATCCGGATAGTACTAGTATCCGGTAAATAGTGATGTCCGGAAAGTTATGTATTACCCGGAAAGTTATGGTATCCGGAAAACTATAATATCCGGACAGAATGAGGTGTCCGGAAACCTTTGTTGTCCGGTCACTTTTGAGTACTCAGTGACTTTAGATCTTGCTAATTTATGGAAGGGTACGATTGAGGAGTTGAAATACCATCTTAGTAGCTTGAACATACTTACGGTTGGATGTTTGTGTGTTAGGCTAAAAGGTTGGGATTAGGTAAATACTATAATTATGTATAGTATGTGTAATGGATACATAGGCACTGTAATGTATTGTAACGAGGAATAGGCATAAAATAATTTGTAATTCCCGTTAACCTGAAATGAGGAATAGGCATAAAGTAAATTGTAATTCCCATTTCATAATGGTGTTATGAAATGAGAAATAGGCATAAAGGAAGTTGTAATTTCTATTTCATAAAATAAAAATCGAGGAATAGGCATAAAGTAAATTGTAATTCCTGATTTCTAGGGGAAGACCAGAGGTAGGCATAAAGTAACTTGTAATCTCTACTTCCAGGCCAAGAAACAGGCATAAAGCAACTTGTAATTTCTTGGATAAGAGCAATAATCTAGAATCTATAAGGATTCGTAGTAGGCTCTTGATTGTGATAATATGACTTACTGAATGTTAGTCATATTCAGGGGATCGAGTATGATCCTGTCAGTGAGGAGAGCACGTGTATGGTAAGAACGGTGGAGAACAGGTTTGTTTGTATGAATTGGATATTTTCAAACTGTTAACGTTTTTAATTTGAAATTGGATGTTCTCACTAGGCGTAAGCCTAATCGTTTCAAATTAAATTTTCTTACCAGGTACAGGCTCAGGGAAGTAAAGGGGATGTGGGCCGAGAGCTTTTGAAGTATCCAACTTAAGAGATAAGCGGAGGAGTTAGCTAATGCATTGAGGCTTTTTGATGGATTGCTTAGATAACTTAGTTAATCTAATTATAGTGGACATGATTAGATTAATAAGTTATTGTGAGAATTCCATGTTTGTAATTATGAAACCTCATAGTTAATTATCTTCTTATATAAAAGTTTGGATGTTGTTTTGTCATAACTTGTTACAATTGAGGTTTAAATTAGCCCTGATTTTTAGGGTGTTACAATATGGTATCAGCGCATTAGTTTAAGTGAACTAGGTATGCTAGTGAGATACCTAGACTTAAGCTGAGATGAATTAAGTTATGATATGTGAGAAATGGGTAGAAGTACTAAGACGGGATAGTCTTAGAGTCAAGGGAAATACGTGAAATTAGTACTATAACAATGGTAACGAGGATTCTAATGTAAAGTATGTTCACAATTCCAATTAGCTACTGTTATTATGAATATGTTGTTACACAAGCATACTTGTTTCTAAATTGTTATAGTGACTAATGATCGGTAAAGTACGTTTCGTATGTTTAGATGTGTGTAACCATTTCTTATGGTTATTCCTTTGTGTTATATCAGAACGATGGTGAATACGCCAACGAGGTCCTCTAATTCTTTGGAGGACAGATGAGTAAATGATTGGGGGTTGGAGGGACAACCTGGAACGGGCGGAACTCATGAGAGCCCGCCGATGTTACATTTTACTGGAGGAGCGGATAGTCAGGTGCATAGAACGGGTACCAGTACCGCCAGCCAAGAAACGCCTGAATCGACAATAGAATCTCATATGATGGAAAACATGACAAGAATGATGAATACAACGATGGAAAAACAAGCCAAAATGTTTATGAAAGTACTGAACGATCGAAGTACGGAGCTACGTCGAACGGGAACTGATATTGGGGTAATAAATCCAGTTGGTAACCCTGGGTTAGGGGCGGAAAGGAGAGTTGAAAGAATCTACTCATACAAAACGTTCCTAAGCTGTAAACCGTCAGAGTTTAAAGGAGCAGATAATCCAGTAGCCTGCATGAACTGGATCAGGGAAATGGAACAAGCTTTTCGAGCTTGTGAATGCGATGAAAAGTCAAAGGTTAGATTTGCATCTCAAATGCTAAGAGGTAATGCTCTGACTTGGGGGAATGTAGTGACGGCTACAATTTTGGCTCCAGTCTTAACTGCTATGACTTGGGAGTCATTCAAGAAAAAGATTCTAGAAGAATACTGCAATGAAAACGAGATGGATAGAATTGAGGAAGAATTTCGGAATCTGAAAAAGGGTACTTCTACTGTTCGGAAGTACACTGAATCTTTCATGGAAAAGCTGAACTTAGTGGGGCATGTGGCTCCGACTGAGAAAGATAAAGTTAAAGCTTATCTGAAGGGTTTTCCAGCAGATATGATGTCAAGGGTGAGGAGTTCAAAAGCTTCAACGTTAAGAGAGACGATTGAAGAAGCAAAAGTTATAGAGGAAGTGTATGCAAAGGATAAAAAAGAAAAGACACATATGGGAGAGAAACGGAAGTGGGAAGGGCGGTCGGCGTCTTCTCAGAAATTCAAATTATCTGGAAAGAACGTTCGTTAGAACCTCGTCGGGAACCAAGTTGGTGTTCGAAATGCAGAAGTAAGCAATTTTGGTCAGTGTCGATTAGTCAGGAATGAGTGCTTCAAATGCGGGAAGCCTGGGCATATAGCGGCAAGCTGTCCTATTCAAGGACCGATCTGTTTTAAGTGTAAACAGCCCGGACATATCCGAAGAGATTGTCCGAAGTTAAAGAAGGGCGGAGATCAAGGAAAGAAACCAGATATTCCTAAACCAACGGGCCGGGCATTTCAGATGACGGCGGAAGAGGCGAAGGAGTCCAAAGATGTCGTTTTGGGTACATTCTTCATAAATTGTATTCCCGTGCGTATTTTATTTGACTGTGGTGTAAATTTGTCATTTGTGTCCAAGTCGTTCTTTCTCAAGTTAGATATGCATGTCACTACCTTGGATGATGCCTTAGTAGTTGAGGTAGCTAACGGGGGTCAGGTCTTGGTTCGCGAAAGGCTTGTTGGTTGTCTTATTTCAGTAGGAGAAACGCAGTTTCCGATCGACTTGTTGTTGATGGGAATTGGAGGATTCGATGTGATTGTGGGTATGGACTGGTTAACAGTCAACCAAGCAGAGATACTTTGTGCAAAGAAATTAATACGGATTCCAATGGCTGATAAGGATGATGTACTCATCTTTGGAGAAAAGCAAAAAGGGGAAGTTTCGTTAATTTTTGTTGCAAAAGCGCGTAAATGTTTAATGAAAGGATGTTAATCCTATCTGGCGTATGTTTTAGATGTAAAGTCAGAAAAGAAACAAGTGAAAGATATTAAGGTGGTACGTGAATTCCCGGACGTATTCCCCGATGATCTTCCAGGCCTACCGACTGTACGGCATGTAGAGTTTCGTATTGACCTTATCCCTGGATCGACTCCAATAGCGCGTGCACCGTATCGCCTAGCGCCGGCCGAAATGAAAGAGATGATGACTCAACTTTAGGAGTTGTTGGATAAGGGTTTTATTAGACCGAGTTCTTCACCTTGGGGAGCTCCAGTCTTGTTTGTTAAGAAGAAGGATGGCACCATGAGGATGTGCATTGATTACCGAGAATTGAATAAGGTGACGATTAAGAACAAGTATCCGCTTCCTAGGATTGATGACCTGTTCGATCAACTCCAAGGTGCATGATGTTTTTCCAATATTGATTTAAGGTCAGGGTATCATCAAGTTCGGGTAAGAGATGAAGATATCCCTAAGACAGCTTTTAGAACAAGGTATGGACATTATGAATTTCTTGTAATGCCATTTGGGTTGACAAATGCTCCAGCTGTGTTCATGGATCTGATGAACAGAGTATGTCGACCATTTTTGGACAAGTTTGTCATTGTATTCATTGATGACATACTTGTTTATTCAAATACTGAAGTAGATCATGAACATCATCTACGTGAAGTCTTAGAAGTGTTGAGAAGAGAGAAATTGTATGCGAAGTTCTCGAAATGTGAATTCTGGTTAAAAGAAGTACAATTTCTAGGTCATGTGATCACTTCGGAGGGAGTTAAAGTAGACCCAGCAAAGATAGAGGCTATGACGAATTGGGAGACACCAAGAAGTGCGTCTGAAATAAGAAGTTTCTTAGGACTAGTCGGGTACTACCGAAGATTTATTAAAGACTTCTAAAAAATTGCTTCGGCTTTGACTTTAATGACTCGAAAGAACGTGAAGTTTGTTTGGACGGAGAAACAAGAAGCAGCTTTCAGAACTTTACGTCAAAAGTTATGTGAAGCTCCTATTCTCGCCTTACCAGAAGGAACAGAAGATTTGGTGGTATATAGCGACGCGTCAAAGATGGGTCTGGGATGTGTATTGATGCAACGAGGCAAAGTAATTGCTTATGCATCAAGACAACTTAAAGAGCATGAAAAGAATTATCCGACGCATGATTTGGAATTAGCAGCGGTCGTATTTGCATTGAAGCTGTGGCGACATTATTTATATAGAACGAAGTGTACTCTTTATACTGATCACAAGAGCTTGAAACATGTCTTTGATCAAAAAGAGTTAAACATGAGACAACGACGCTGGTTAGAGTTACTTAAAGATTACGATTGCGAATTGCATTACCATCCCGGTAAAGCAAATGTCGTAGCTGATGCTTTAAGTAGAAAAGAGTATAGTGGGTGTTTGAAAACAACCAACGCTAGAATTGATGTAACATCCAGTTTGATTGAAAGGATAAAAGAGGCACAAGCGAAGGCTCTATTGGAAGAGAATCTGAAAGATGAAGTTATGAGTAAGCAACATCTCCAACTGACTGAAGATAGATGTAACACCCGAAAAATCCTTGTGAGTAACAATAGTCCTAATATTTCTTTATATTTTGACTTTTTAAATTATAATTGATTTCCTAAGTAATTTCCGTGATTGTTACTTGTTATTTGAGAACTTCCGATAGAAATTCGTAAGTTTATTCCTTAAGGAAATTAATGAAAAATAGATGACAAAGTTAAATATTAGATTTTATGGATTATTTGGATGGGTAATTTGAATACGAGTCCAACGGTTCTTTCCGGAGCAAAAACGGAGTTCTAACGAAGAAGTTACGGCCAAATTAGTGGAAAATGAGAAGCAAACAAACAGAGGTTGGCGCGGATGGTGGCGCCGATGCACTGGCGCGGGCGCTGGCGCCGAGCACCTGACGTGTTGAAAGGGGGTTAAAACCCACCTCTTAGTCCTTAGTCATTCATTTCTTAAATTAGAACTCTCAAAACTGATAGATTGCTCTGCTCCTCACTTCTCAAATGAATTCTCATCTAAGATTAAGGTAAACATACATCTCTCAATCATAATCCAATTCAAGCAATTAGTAGATGAATCTTACCAATTAAACTTGAATTAGGGCATTACATCTTCATTTCATCTTGTTGGAAGTGATTGGGTTCAAATCTTCAAGTTAGGGTTATATCAATTGAAGATTTGAGGTGAGTAACTTGTATCTAATTGATTGTATTATACTTTACTACCATTCTTTATCTTGATTTTGGTATTGATAATGAGAAATCTTGATTAATAAGCTCTTAATGGTTAAGAGGGAAACAAGAAGAGTTCAAGTAAGTTATGGTGGACTAATTGTGTTTTATTACTTAGAATGCCATGGTAAATGTTAGTGTTAAAGGTTTGGGTTTGATTATACATCATTGGTATATGATTATGATTATGGCTTAATATATGTCTTAATGAAGCAAAGATGGCTTAATGGTCAAAATGGACTTATTATTGAATTGTAAACATGGATGTTTATTATTGATATTACATAGAATGTGATTTGATACATATGGATGTATATGAACTACATGGAAGTAGTATTGATATGTTAAATGGTTGGACCATTGTTAAGTGTTAAGTATGCTTTGAATATTATTTGGATTAACATATTTGGTATTCACATAATTGGAGGAGCACCTAGTAGGCATTGGAGGATATATTCTTACACACCGTGGGGTAAGTGTAATTGATTCATACCTTCGGATACCGTGGGGTTTTTCCGTTGTGTTATGCCTTGTGACAATACCGTGGGGTACCGATCAAGGTATATCTTCGATTATGATGTAACTGGGTAGCAATATGGGCATTCTCCATGGAATCCAATTTGTGAATATATCGAATTGTTATTCCTACATGCTATGATTATATTCTTTATGCTATGTGTAAACCTCACTTAGGCTTTAAAAGCCTAACACTTGTTATGTGTTGTATATGTTACAGATATTAGTGGTTCCGGAGACAAGAAGGTTTATACATGGGTTGTGAGCATGGGATCATTGTTGGAAAGCTAAAGATTAGAAGATTTATGATAGAACTTACCGACATCTTTTGTAATCTGATTTCTATAGTAGAGATTAGATAAGCTAGTGGTCCATTAGTAGTTATAATTATCTAAATCTTAGTATTAATGGTCATGTAAAGATAACTATGTATACTTTTACTTTAGTAATGCGTACCACTCTTCCGTTTCATGGAAGTTTTTGTTAACCCCTGTTTTGGGGTGTTACAATAGCCGTGGAAGTAAACTGTTCTAAGGTCGTGTTTGGGTGCCTAAGGCTGGAGGAAATCGAGAATTAATTCTCGAAGATGCTCATAAATCTAAGTAATCTATACATCCTGGGAGTACTAAGATGTATAGGGATTTGAAATTGCATTATTGGTGGCCAGCTATGAAAGTAGATGTAGCCCGAATAGTAGAGAAGTGTAGGACATGTTCTTTGGTAAAAACATAACATCAAAAGCCTTACGGAAGTTTCCAATCATTGGAGATTCCGAAATGGAAGTGGGAGAAGATTACCATGGATTTTGTGACGAAGTTACCAAAGACGCAAAAAGGTAACGACACAATATGGGTAATCGTGGATAGATTGACTAAGAGTGCTCATTTTCTGGCTATGAAAAAAGCGTCACCAATAGATAAATTGGCGAAGCTGTATATTGATGAAGTGGTGTCAAGGCATTGTATACCGGTGTCTATAGTATCAGATCGTGATAGTCGGTTTACCTCGAGGTTTTGGCAGTCATTACAAGAAGAATTGGGTACGAAAGTTAATCTGAGCACTGCTTATCATCCACAAATTGATGGGCAAAGCGAAAGAACCATTCAAACTTTGGAAGACATGCTCAGGTCGTGTGTTCTGGATTTTGGAGGTAATTGGGATGCGCATTTACCTTTAGTGGAATTTGCGTATAACAATAGTTATCATTCCAGTATTGGAAGAGCATATTTCGAAGCTTTGTACGGCCGGAAATGTAGAACTTCGGTGTGCTGGTTAGAAGCCGGAGAGAAGCAGTTTGCTGGTCCAGAACTGGTACAACAAACAGCTGACAAAGTGAAAGAAATTCGACAACATATGAAAGCAGCTCAGGATCGATAAAAGAGTTATGTTGATCCGAAAAGAAGACCAAAAGCATTCCAAGTTGGGGAGCGTGTAATGCTTAAGGTATCCCCATGGAAAGGAGTGATAAGGTTTGGTAAACGTGGGAAGTTAAGTCCTCGTTTTCTAGGACCTTTCACCATAACTAAGCGAGTGGTATTACAAGCTTATCAGTTGTATCTCCCATCTTAACTAGAAGGCATCCACAATACCTTCCATGTTTGTTACCTTCGGAAATGTTTAGCCGAAGAGACCGATGTGATTCCACTTACTGACGTGAGAGTGGATGAGAAGAGCCGTTGTGTGGAAGAACCGGCGGCAATATTGGATAGATCGATTAGAAAGTTACGTAATAATAAGGAAGTGGTTATGTTAAAGGTACAATGAAAACATCATCGAGGTGCTAATGTGACTTTAGAGTCGGAAGAGGATATGAAGATTAGATATCCTCACTTGTTTACCTAACTTTGATTTCGGGGACGAAATCATTTTCAAGTTGGGGAGTATTGTAACATCTCGAATTTTCATTATATTATGTTTTAATATGAATGAAGTTGATTTGTAATTGGGTTTAAGTTTTGTACTATTTTGCAATTATATAAATCAATAGGTGTAACAACCCAAATTCTAGTAAGTTGAGAGTTTAGTGGCTAGAATGAAAAGAATGCAAGTTTTGTTAAGGGACTTTTATGCAATTTGTGAAACATATAAATAGGGACCAAAACCCTAGGTCTTGGCATTGATCTTTCTCTGCTTTTGGTTCGGCGGCTGAGAGGAAGAGGGAACGAGAAGGAAGGGCTTCAGTATTATTTCTCTAAGGGAGCTTCTAACTGGTAAGAAATCGACCCTCTTTTGTGGTTATGTTACATGTATGATTACTGGGTAAAGAAATTGCTATTCGTCTTCTCCATGCTTAAGCAGTAGGAACTAATTAAAAAGCAAATGGGTATAATCCTATTCAGATGTCCCAAATGACTGTTTAGATATGAAATGGAAGGTATTAGGGTGAGTTTATCGCTTATTAACCCTGATAAAAGATAGATAGAGAAATCAAATTAGCGTTAGACCGATTAAAATGATCTATGCCTAATCGGGTTCCTAATCGTCGACTTGCGGAAATCGACATTTGCGGAAATTGGGAATTACCGGGACTCGGGTTGCGGGACTCGGGTTACCGAGAGTGATGAATACCGGGACCCAAAGTTCCACCGGGAGTGATGAATACCGGGACCCGAAGGGTACCGGAAGTCGAGGTACCGGGAATCGCCGGGAACACCGGGACTTAGCCACCCAACCACATACCGAGACTCTATTGGACTGAATGGTTGCTGGGTCGTAGGCTTGTTGGGCCGAAGGTTATGTTTGGGCCAAGAGATCCCTTAATCTCTTTTAGACTTAGAAGTACTTTGGGATTAGCTTTAATTTAGGTTCAAGCTTATTTAGAAAAGGCTTAGATGGTAGTAACAATTCGAATTATTTATTTAAGTTCGGATTACAGCAAGGTCTAAGATTATAAGTCGAGTAAGCACTAATTTAATTACGTTATGAATTAGGTGTACGGACGGAACGAGACACGAGGTTAGAAAGGAAATTGCTATCAGGTGAGTTCCTTAAACCCTTTTTACGGCATAGAGTATTAAATGCTTTCTTTACTGATTATGGTTCATAACGAGCATGAAATGTTTACAAACCAAAGTGCATGTCTCTTACGAACGTATGTATTTATATCCCAAGGAAAGTTTGACATGATGAAATGAAAAGCATGATTTGTAAAGATTCTGATTTACATGCTTTTATGAAACGTATATGCATGTTATGTGATGTCGGTCTGCACTGTGGGATCAGAGAGCCTCGGGATCCGATGATCCCTTGGATATGTATGACGAGCCGGTAGGTTGGAATTCGTTTCCCTCCTAGGAGGGTATCGGGGAGTCTGCTTGGGCCCCGATACGAGAGGGCGAAAGGGGAGTCTGCTTAGGCCCCGATCGCGGATGGTTATGTGATCCAATACATAGTGCAGTACCATATGTGATGATTTATGATTTATGATGCATTTTAACAAAATGATCCCCATTGTTTATACATGTTGTTTTACGAAGGGAATTCACTAGACCTTTTGGTCTAACCCTTGTTTTTCAAAAACTAAACCATTTTCAGGTAAGCGTGTTACGAGTTCTTTTAGCAAGAACTGAGAATGGCAAGAAGACTTGGTGCTTAGAGTAACTCCAATATTTGGACTATGATGACTATAGATATAGCTCTCGGCTGTGGATTTAGAGACTTCCGCTGTCAAGATTTGTTTAGTATAGTTGGATGATGTTTAAAAGACAAGTTATTTATGTAATTCGAATGCCTATTTTAAGTTATTGCATGATCATGTTTTTGGGACGTTACAAATGGTATCAGAGCCATAGTTTAAGGGATTTAGGTGACCAATCGGGCCTAAACTTAAACTGTAAGATGAGGAACACAGCCGAGACATAGGATTGCCTCTAGGAACGATCACTATAAATGCGCTTAGGAATAAGGTGCCAAGGACAAACGTGTAAGGTAAGTTTGGGATTACACCTGGCCAGTGTAATTACGAACTTACAGGTACATGTGCGTGCTTACAATACCTTGCTTATAGCAAATTTGTTGTGTCATGACTAACAAGGATTAATTATCGGCTTCTTTCAGTTCAGCGCTATGGCTGAGAGAACGTTGAGGAATAGGATAGTAAGATCCCTGAGGGTTAGACCGAACTCCATTGTTTGGGAAGCGTCGTGTAAGATCATATAGGACGTGATGTATGTATACACCGAAGGGAGGAAATGTTGTATAGAATGTTATGAGTCGTCTAGAGGTAGCTCTTCGTGGATTCGAAGGGGATGCATGTTGAGTTTGAGTAAGGCTCATGTTTCAGGAGAGTTCCAGTGCTAGAGATTGCGAAGTAGATCAGTTCGGATGATAAGGAAGGACAGTGTCGAAACCTTGAAAGTATCAATGGAGCCCTGACTTCTTAGTCGAGCTTTTCTATGGCAGGATAAGTAAAATAAGATACCCATAGTGAATTAAAAGCAGGTAGAGGTAGAAAGTGAGATAGCTGATCAAAACGAAAATAGTGTGAAATGGTTGAGTAAGGGAGATGTGGAACGCATGTACAGCAAGTTATTGCATGACCGAGAGGACGACCATTGGTCGAAGGAAGAGTGATATTTTATTTTTGAGCACGGGTTTTTCTGGTCCAAGTGTATCTTGTCTTTACCACGAACAAATTTCCTTGGTTAACCATAATTGTAGTTTTACCAATATTTGCGGGTTCCTTAATTTTCTTTCTTCCACATAAAGGAAATAGGGTAATTAGGTGGTATACAATATGTATATGCATGTTAGAACTTCTTCTAACAACCTATGCATTCTGTTATCATTTCCAATTGGACGATCCATTAATTCAACTAGTAGAGGACTATAAATGGATCAATTTTTTTGATTTTCGTTGGAAATTAGGAATAGATGGACTGTCTATAGGACCCGTTTTATTAACAGGATTTATCACTACTTTAGCTACTTTAGCGGCCTGGGTGAGTAGCCTTCTATTGCATATAGAGTTTCATGCATAGCTTTCCTAAATGTAACATGAAAATTTTCACGATTTAAGCTAAATGTGTAAATATCAATTTTGATAGAAAAGGAGTCAGAAGGTGCAAGCGTATGTTAAAGAATAGGTTAAGAAAGTAGTTAAAAGTTGACTTTTGTTGTTAAAGTCGGCCGCGGTGTAAGTTGGCTGAGGCCGAGGACTTGAACCAGGAGAGTTTAAGTTGATAGAACGTTTTGTATAGGTGTTAAGTTAGCAAGAGACTACTGTTTTGGATGGGCGTCCTACTTGCGAAGTATGAAGGGTTCGTAGAAAGATAAAGCATGTAGCACGATTGGAGTGAATGGGTATATTATATCGTTCAGTGAGGGACTGTGCCCTGGTTATGTAAGGGCTCGGATCGTAAAGAGCTAGCTAGAATGGTTGTGTTTGAGCTAATTGAGAACTCGTGAGTTATAGTTCAACAAGTTGGGAAAGGACTAAGTAGCGAGATAGACTCAATTATGTATTCGGGAGGATATGAAGGCAAGCTCTATTTGTGTGAATAATCATGAGAGATTTGATCTGCGGTGTGATGTTATGGGTGAGGAATGTACGGTCATGTAGTGGCATTAATTGCCAAGTTAAATGTGCCAGTTAGGGTTGTAGTAGCTGGACGTTAGAAGAATGAAACATTGGAGGGAAGCCTTTTCGGGATTTCGGATGAGGTGTGCGATTTGTTAACCAGATTACTGGAGCACGTAGAGTGTAAGTGGACGATGTGGGATGATTATGTTCGGGATAAAATGACGGAGTGGTGATGGATGTGATAGTCAAAATGTGGTGGAATAGATGTGAAATCCTTAAGGAATGTGAGCTGTTACTTATGTGTGAAAGAAATGTCTGAGAAAGAAGAGGTGGAAGATTAAAGAATGCGTAGTGACATCGAACACTGGTGTCGTTTCAAGACGACTTGGTTGAATGCCTTAAGTTAGGATCTTGGTGCAACTTTTTGGTTATGTAAGTATGAGAAGGTGATATCAGCATGTGGGAAGGTCGGGAGAGAGGGGCAAGTAATGTTTGGTGGGCAGTGCTCCACGCTAACGTGGTGGAGGTGTAAATAGTATGTCGGAATAAGTGAGTAAGTTGGAAGTAGTAAACTTGACAGTGATGCCGAAGGGTGCAGTGTTGTGTAGATTGTCATTGATAAGTGTGCGAACCATTGGAAAGAGTATTGAGGAAGGGAATTGTGTATGAGTTTGTGCAGGAAAGGAGTGGATAAGACAGCTGAATGAGTTAAGTTAGTGAATTTGTGAGAAATGATTAAACGAATTGGTCATGCATTGATTAAGTTACTGAGAATAGTATGGTGTGACCATGGTTACTACTGTTAGTCCCAGATGGCTTAACAAGTATTGTAGAAGGGGGGGGGGGGGGGTTGAATACAATACTCAAAAAATTTCACAATTTTAATTCTTTTATTGAAAATCTTTCAACAAGAATTACACAAAGAAACTTAAAGACTGTTGCGGAAAATAACAGATAAACTATTCTAACAATCTTTCACAAAGTATACTAAACAAAACAACCAAGAACACTTAGAGCAAAGCTATTAAGTTATCAAGCAATATGGAGGTTTCTTGCACTGAGAAAATTCCAGAAAGCGTAGTTTGCATGGGGATATCTTCTTCCTTTTATAGTGACAAGGAGTGTACAAGCATTAAATGCTTGGGACACTTGTCATCATCATATTTGCTGAGGACGTTGACTCCTGAAGAGCTGAGATGTCTTTGTCACCTTTTACTAGGTACTAGAAATAGAACCCATGCTGAAGAAAGGGACTTTAACTGATAATGGATAAAACGACAAACAGTCACTTTTATCTGCCAAAGGATATTGTCCCATAATAAATGATCTTCTTGATGAGTATTCTAAGACAATCACACCGATGAAGTTTCACCGATACAATTGACTTTGGAACTTGAAACAATCTGCAGAGAGAAAATCATTTATTTGATAACACATAGATCCCACCGATTTCAGCACCCTTATCGGTGAGATGATGCTGACCGACAAAGGATATGTCGGTGGAGGGGTTGTCCACCGATTTGTGAGAACAAGATCGGTGAAGGGTTGTCCACCGATTTGTAAGAACAAATTCGGTGGAGGGTTGTCCACCGATTTGTAAGAACAAATTCAGTGGAAGGTTGTCCACCGATTTGTAAGAACAAATTCGGTGGATGATGACTTGGTTGAATGTAGAGAAAAGTCTTCTATTTTCCACAAGTAGAATGTCTTCAAGCTTGGTTCCGGTTGATCTTCGACTTCACCGATCAGTTGATATCTTGTACAAGTCATCTTTAAAAGAACCATGCTACAATATTCTAAGTAAGATATAAAGGAGAACATCGGTGAGTCAATTTCAAATCTACGTGACCCAACAATCTCCCCCTATTTGAATTTGAGCTCTTCCCTTAGAATATTTAAGAGTATAGAAAAGTAAAATGCATTTTGACCCTTTTTACTCTTTTTGGGTTCTTTTCACATAGACCATTCTTTTTGTTCTTTTGATCTATTTTTCTTTTGTATGGGTATGTATACTATATACTGTATTTACATGTAAATGAAAGTAAAGCTATGTACCGGAAAAAAAATCAAATAGAAAGGTACTTGTATTTAGATAAGTTTTCTCATACATTCGTTAAGAAGAAGAACAATCTTTTACAAGTACCATTGAGAGAGAGAACCTATTTCTTGGAAGTTTGTCGTTGCTTGATTTCGTCCAACAAATTTCGATAGAAAGGTTGAGCCTCGGGGATGTTGGGAAAGAGGTTGGAGATGCCTTGAAGAAACACGGTATCGGCGATGGGAATTTGTGCAAATCTGAAGAAGGCACGATGACCAAAACCATCATTGAAGAACAGTCCAGGTATCGGTGAGAGGCTCAAAGTTGTGGTAGGATAAGGCACAGATGTGGGGAGGGACAGATTTAGGTTGCTTACATTTGGAATCTTCCCTTCACTTGCCATTTCTTTGAACACCTTGTCGGTAGGATTCTTGACTTTGGGAAGACGGATTTCTTCTTTCATCGATTGAAGTTTCGCCCTTTCATCGGAAGAAAGGATGATGTTGTGTTTTCTTTTAATTTCCTTCATCTTTTCCATCAGTCCTTCAATGCATTTGATAAAAATGTCTTTCTTTGGGTTTTCACTTCTGACCAAGTTTTGAGAGATTTCATACCATTCGGGAAGACCGTAATGTTGGAGGTTAACATCTCTCACACTTTTCATTAAGCCGTCTTCTCTATCGATGATCATCCTGATATCCTTTGGGTTGGCTCTGGAGGTAGCAATTTTGACATTTGTGATCGGAGATTTGGACATTCGGTGGTACATGGTCTTTTTGTACCAACTTATTTCTTCATTCTTTTCTTTTTCAATGGCACTCAGCACCGATTTTTGGGTTAAGAGAGGATCGGTAGACTTAGCTTTGATGGCCTCTTCTTGTGCAGCTTTCAAAGATAGAGCCCTGGATTCATCTAAATCTTTTTGAGCAAGTCTGGCTTCCTCAATCTCTTGAGGAGTCAGACCGAGGTTGGAATCCTGAGATTGTAGAGAAGGAGGCTTTAACTTCCAAGTTTGGGCATCAGCAGGTCGATTCCCATATTTTGTCAATTCCTTCTTTTTCTTTTCTTCTTCGGCCAACTGTTCAGCAGTGAGGGTTTTCTTGCCTTTGTCTTTGGGGGTTTTAGAAACTTGCTCCCCCTCAGACGTTGCCTTATTTTTCACCCCTGATGGAGACTTGGTCGGTGTGGAGATTTGGTCGGTGGTACCTGCAATTTTCGGTGAGGGCATAAGTGGAGCTTCGGTGGCCTGTGGTGATATTTCGGTGGAGGATGAAGATGTTTTGGTGGTAGGTGATGTTTTGGTGGAGGGTGAGGATGCTTCGGTGGTAGGTGAAGGCTTGTTGATGATAGATCTCTTAATCAAAGGCATTTTTGGATGACTAAGAGTCTTCTCCCCCTCAACAGCAGCCGGAACTTTAAAACCTAACTGCACAAAAACACTATCAAACTTGGTGTGAAGATGAGCCAAGCTTTGAGTGGTGTCACCTGAGATCATAGAAAAATCACCCAAGTCCATTTCCCATTGAGCTTTCTCCAGCATGTTGTCAGCTTTGGTGTGAAGAGAGCTAAGAGAATCGACGATGCTTTTGTCAAGATCCTGATGAGTTTTGGTCTCTTGAATAAGCCTCTGAAGTTCAGTATCCTTGACTAGATATGATGCCTTGAAATCATCGAATGAAGCTGCAATGTTGGAGTGGGAAGTGGTCAAAGTTTCCACTTTGTTGGATAATAAGGCCACGTTGTCAGACAGTGACCGAAGTGCTTCACGAAGAGCATCGGTAAGGGGAGGATTGCGAGCTCGGAGATGGGGTTCTGTTGGAGCCAAACTGGAATGAGGTAGTATGCGATCCTCAATAAAGTGAGAGGAAGTTGGTTGAGCCCAGGAAGGTTCGGGGTAAAGGAAACGATGTCGGGGAGAGGGCAGCTTCGGTGTAGGGGAGAATGTTTCGGTGGAGATGCCTTCGGTGGGTTGAATCTGCGTTGAGGGAGGCTCGGTGTGAATTTCGTCGGTGGACGGGATGGTTCGGGGAGAACCAGTGTCCTCCAAAATAAATTCAAAGAAATCATTCGGGGGGGATTTGGGGGGGAACTCAGATCGAGTTGTGCTTCATCATCGATCATAAACTGACCGGGTGAAAGGCCGTGCAGTCACAAGTCAACTCCTTCGAGGGGAGAGTCCCCGAAGTCATCTCTACCACCCGAAAAGGTGGGGGAAGAGGCAAGATAAGGGTCCTCCATTTCTACAACTGTAGTCTTTTGAGAAACTGCAGAGGAGTCGGTGGGGATAATGACGGATTCCCTTGGCCCGGAGGGGTGAAGTTCAACAACTGGCGATTTTTGAGAATCGACAGTTGGATTAGTTGGTTGGGCCGATGGTGTCCGAGACCTCTTTGAAAGAGATCTCGAAGGGGAAGTTGAGTGCCTCTGCTTACGATATGGAGATTGAACCGGGGAAGCCTCCGAGGGATCTCTCGGTGGCATAGTTCGAGAAGCGGGTGCGGAGGTGTCGGGGGCCGTACGTTGTTTCTTTTTCGCGCCGTCCGACTTTACTAGAGAATGGGAAGAGGGGGCCACTACAACTTGGGGTGCCTTGGGAACTTCCGGGTGTTGAAACCCGGGAGCTTCCGCATCACCCCAGTGAAGATCGGGAGATAAAGCGAAAGTAATCATACCTTGGCGTAAGGGGAGATCAGTAGCGAGATGACCAATATTGAGCGTATTTTGACCAACAAAGGGTGATGACCAATCATAGATGAAACGGGGAGTTTTAGACTTAGGATCCGCATCTAACGCCGCACCGAGTTTGTGTTGAAGGATCATGGAGATGAAACGAGGATATGCGACATAACACTTTTTCGGGTGTTTGATTACTTCAGTCAGCTCAGTAAAGAAATACTGAGCAAAGTCCACCTTTCTTTGAAAAATTAGTGCATGAGAAAGCTTTGTAATATAAGATGGGGATTGGTCTTGACCACTTGTCTTTCTAGAGAGACAATGGATCACATGAGCAAAGAAGAAGTTCCAAACCCCACCCATATTTTTGCGAAGAAGGGTACCTGGTCCTTTAGAAGACTTGGAAGCTTTATCCTCAGAATGTTGGACATAGCCAAGAGTGCTGATGACTTGCTCAAGAAAGTTGTTGACATGCATGTCAACATATTCTGAAAAGGCTTCGATCCGGAGAGCACGGCGGACATCATCCACGTCAAAAGTAACATCGTGATCACCCTCTTCGTCAGAAAAGATAGAGGCATGAATTGCTTCATTTGAAATATGATAGACACAGGAAAGCCAAAATTTGCCAATGAGCATTTTGCTCATCTTTGGGTTGCAGGAGAAAGCATGGAGAAGAGGTGAGCGGGTTAAGAATTTGATAATGGTGTTGAATTTGGGATGAGTGGGATCGGATTCGAACCTTGCTACATGGTTGCAAGGGTTGAAGATGAGGTCTTCAAAACACGTAGGTATCTTGGTGGGTGCCATTGTGAGAAGGAGAATGATAGGAAGAGAGAAAGTGGAGGAGGAGTTGCAGGTTTCGAAATGATAAAATGAAGAAGGAGGGTGAAGGGTCGTATATATAGGAGGAAGGGGAAGGGTTTAGGAGTATTTAAAAAAACAAGGAGGAACGGTTATGAATAAAAAAAAATTAAATAAAATACACAAGTTGGAAAAGGTAATGATGAGGGTTTCGGGGTATGTGGTTGAAAGGGTTTTTCATGGAAAAGGAACGATCAAGGTCACTAACATCTAGGGTCTTAGGGGTGATGTGAGCATGGGGAAGCGTATGGGATAAGGTTAGGGATTCGGTGGTTTGTGTCGGTGTGCAGATCTCACCGACGGGGTGGTTTGTTTCGGTATGGGTTAAGGTTAGGGATTCGGTGTATAGACGTCGGTGGATGAAGAGAGATTGGTGGAAGAAGTCGTTCGGTAGACATTTCGGTGGAACATAACACACCGACAAAGAGACGTCGGTAGTAGATATCGGTGGTCGGTGATCGGTGAGAAAATTACATCGGTGATCGGTGTATATATCGGTGGTGAGAATGGTGAGCGATCGGTGTAGAAAGAGGAAAGAAGAGATTGTCCACCGAGGAGATTTTGGTGGAAGAAGAGAGACGGAGAGAGTGTCCACCGATGTGAGATCGGTGGAAAGTGAAGACACACAGTTATTGAAAATTACACATGCCAAGTTCACTTCTTAGGTAGTTGAACCTGGCTTCATCTAGGGGTTTGGTAAACAGATCAGCAAGTTGTAGATCGGTGGGAATGAAATGTAACTCAATGTCACCTTTGGAGATGTGGTCCCTGATGAAATGATATCTGATATCTATATGCTTTGATCTGGAATGAAGAACTGGGTTGTTTGCAATAGCTATTGCACTTGAGTTATCACACAGAATTAGGACTTTGGAGTAGATTTGAGCATAGTCCCTGAGTTGATTTCTCATCCACAGGATCTGAGCACAACAGCTTCCAGCAGCTACATATTCAGCCTCAGAAGTAGAGGTTGACACAGAGTTTTGTTTCTTGCTGGACCAACTTACCAATTTGCCACCAAGAAGTTGGCAGCTTCCTGTAGTACTTTTTCTATCAATCTGGGAACCTGCATAATCTGAATCTGAATACCCAATTAGTTCAAAACCTGAGTCTTTGGGATACCAAAGACCCAAGTGCAAGGTACCCTTGAGATACCGAAAAATCCGTTTTACAGCCTTTAAATGTGATTCTTTTGGATTAGCTTGATAACGGGCACATAGACAAGTAGCAAACATAATATCAGGTCTGCTAGCAGTTAAGTACAGAAGAGAACCAATCATGCATCGATAAAGGGTAACATCCACAGATTCACCGTTAAGATCAGCATTGAGTTTCAAAGGTGGTGCCATGGGAGTTTTCATAGGAGAACTATCTAAAAAATTAAATTTCTTCAGAAGATCACGAATATATTTACTTTGGTTTATAAAAATCCCTTCTGAAGATTGTTTGACCTGAAGGCCTAAAAAGAATGTAAGCTCTCCCATCATGCTCATCTCATATTCACTCATCATGAGAGAAGCAAACTCATCACATAGTGACTCATCAGTGGCACCAAAGATGATGTCATCAACATAGATTTGGATAAGAATAAGGTTACCTGAGGTCTCCTTGATGAAGAGAGTATTGTCAATTTTACCTCTGGAATATCCATGCTTTAGAAGGAAGTTGGCAAGTGTGTCATACCAAGCACGTGGAGCTTGCTTGAGACCATAAAGGGCCTTGTCAAGTCTGTACACATAGTCTGGATGAGCTGGATCTTCAATGCCAGGAGGTTGTTTCACATAGACTTCCTCTGCAAGTTCCTCATTGAGGAAGGCACTTTTGACATCCATTTGAAAGACTCTGAAATTTCGGTAGGCAGCATGAGCTAGAAAGATTCTTATTGCTTCAAGTCTTGCAACAGGAGCAAAAGTTTCATCATAATCAATGCCTTCTTCCTGTCGGTATCCTTGAGCAACCAGTCTAGCTTTATTTCTGATAACTGTACCATCTTCATCCATTTTATTTCTGAAGATCCATTTGGTTCCAATGATTGTTTTCTTTCGGGGTCTGGGAACCAATCTCCAAACTTTGTTTCTCTTAAATTGAAAAAGCTCTTCTTGCATGGCAGTGATCCAACAGGGATCTGCAAGAGCTTCATCAATCTTCTTGGGTTCAAGAAGAGAGAGAAAATTCACATAGAGATAAATGTTTCCAACTCCTCTACGTGTTTGGACACCTGCTTGTTGATCACCGATGATTTGATCTATGGGGTGATCTTTGGTCCATTTTGTTGCAGGAGGTAAAGGTGGTGGAATATTTTGTGTTAGGGGTGAAGATGGAGTGGGATCAGAGGTTCAGTGGCAGGCAATATTGTCGGTGGAAGAAATTGGATCGGTGGAAAGCTGTTCGTCGATGGAGGGTTGCACATCGGTGGGAGAAAGTACATCGGTGGAAACATGGTCCATTTCGGTGGGAATTATAGAGGATGACCCGACTTGGTTATTTGATGGAGATGGATTGGAGGGAGTGAAGGATGTATCGGAGGAGTTTGATAAAGGAGCATCACCGATGCATGAAGAGATCCATCTGTGTAATTCATCATCATCATTTGACAGAGATGATGATCTAAGATCATCAAATTTGACATGAATAGACTCATCAATGCATTTTCTCCTGAGGTTGTACACACGATATGCTTTGGAGGATAGAGAGTACCCAACAAATATTCCTTCATCAGCTTTGGGATCAAACTTCCCAAGATTGTCACGGTCATTTAGAATAAAGCACACACAGCCAAAAACATGAAGAAAGCCAATATTTGGTTTTCTGCCATGGAAAACTTCATATGGGGTTTTATCATGTCTTTTGGATATCACTGACCTATTTTGGGTAAAGCAAGCAGTATTAACAGCTTCAGCCCAAAAATAGGTGGGTAGGTTGGATTCACTTAGCATGGATCTTGCAGCCTCACATAGAGTTCTGTTTTTCCTTTCCACCACTCCATTTTGCTGAGGAGTACGGACTGCAGAGAAGTTTTGAGAAATTCCTTTCTCGGTGAAGAAGTCTTCAAGAGCACTGTTTCTGAATTCAGTGTCGTTATCACTTCTTACCGAACGAACAAGTTGACCATTAAGAACTTCATTTTTCTCGACAAAATTGATGATTTCTTCAGTTGCATCACTTTTATACCTGAGAAAAGACACCCAAGTATATCTAGTAAATTCATTAACAATTACAAGAATGTACCTTTTGCCTCCTAGACTTGGAGTGCTGACTGGTCCACATAGGTCCATGTGCAGCATCTGGAGAGGAAGAGTGATGGAAGAGTATTGCTTGGTCTTGAAGGAAGTTTTGGTAAGCTTCCCTTTTTCACATGCATCACACAGCTTCTCTTTGACAAAGTTCAACTTTGGCATGCCAGTCACCAGCTCTTTGTTGGAAATTTTATGAAGGGTTTTGAAATTTAGATGAGAGAGACGCTTATGCCACAACCAGTTCCTTTTGGATGTGTCATCTGACACAAAGCAGACATTGGATGAATTGTTATTTAGTCCCATATCAATGATATAGACATTTTCCATCCTTTTTCCAGATAACACCACATTGAAGTTCTTGTCCACCACAATACAGATACAAAGTTCAAAGATAACTTTATATCCAAGATCACACAGTTGGCTAATGCTGAGAAGATTATGCATGAGACCGTCAACAAAGGCCACTTTATTGAAGGTAACAGATCCATTAGTGAGTGTTCCATATCCTTTGGTATAGCCTTTAGAGTTATCACCAAAAGTTACAGATGGACCTTTTCCAGGCACATAGTTGATGAGAAGAGATTTGTTTCCCGTCATGTGGCGTGAGCACCCACTATCCAGATACCATATTTGATGGTGCTCAAAAACCTGAGCATAAGCTGTCGAGCACCCAGTTGCCACAAGAGCCATTGGAGAGGTAGCTTTTTCAGAATCTTCCATCTCTTCAGAAATGGCCATGAAGCACATATTGTGAGAATCACTGTCAGAGGTGTCTTCTTCATCCCAGTCATGAGTTTCTTCCATTAGACCTTTTCTTTTTCTTTCAAGACCCTCACTTCTTTCTTTCTCTTTCTTGTACTTAGCTTTATACTTCTCAGCACGCTCCTGATGGTCTAAGGAAGAGGATTGGGAATCCTTTTTGGAAAAGGTTGATTTGAAAGGATTATTTCTGAGTTTCTCATTCTTTGAAGAATATTTGTCAGAGGATGAGTTCATAGACTTAGTAACACGCTTGCTCCTACACTCAGATGCAAAGTGTCCTTTCTTGCCACAGTTATAACACTCTTCATTTGACTTATCAGATGAAGTCTTGGAAGATGAAGATTTTCTAAAATTTCTGGATTTGTTGAAAGGACGAAACTTGTTCTTAGAACCAGCCATCATTGCCATTTCATCAGACAACTGTTCAACCATAATATCCTCACCTTCATCATCAGCATCATTAAGATATGCCTCCGTTTGGTGGGTAGAGTTATTTTGGCTGTCATTGTCAGAGTCTGATGAAGGATAGGTGATTCTAGGAACATTTTGAGATTTCTTGGAGCTTTCACTAACAAGAGCTATAGAAGAGCTCTTTATCTCTTTGATGAAAGATTTCCTTTGTAACTTGGTTTGCTCAAAATTGAAGAGAGTTCCATACAGGACATTTAAGGGCATGAACTCAAGGTCCTTGGTAGTTTTAATGCAAGTACATATATTCTCCCAAAATTCTGGAAGACAATCCATGAACTTACATAAGACTTCCTCATTATCATAGACTCTGCGCAATAACTTCAGATCATTTATAAGAGAGTTGAAACGATTATAGTAGCTAGGAAGAGATTCTCCTTTTTCAAAAGCAAAGAGTTCATACTTTCTAATAAGACCAATCTTTTTACTTTTCTTTACTTCCTCTGTACCTTCGTACAGTACACACAGTGTGGTCCACATCTCTTTAGCAGTTTCAAAGTTAACCAGAGAGTGATAGACCCCATCAGGAAGTGAGAGTGCAATAATTTCTCTTAGCTTAGAGTCAAGAGAAACCAACCGTTTTTCCTCATCAGTATATTTCTTAGGATTTTTGAGGATGTAATGACCAGTAGCACTGGATTTCTCTTCATCAGAGTCACTAGAGATTTCTTTTTCCATGGTTTCTTTACCAGGCCACTGTGTTTCATAGCGAGCCCAAACTCTGGGGATGATAGGTCCCTCTTTGAGAATGGTTGGATATCTAGTATCCACTCCTTCCATGAATAGCATCATGCGGCTTTTCCACAAAGAAAAGTTGTTAGCATTAAACTTAGGCGGTTTTGTTATGGAGCCATTCTCAGAAAAGTTGTTTTGAAAAGAGTTTTCAATGGTTGAAGAAGAAGAGGCAGCCATCGCAGATCAAGTATATGGAATTAAACTTTCTGCTCTGATACCACTTGTTAGTCCCAGATGGCTTAACAAGTATTGTAGAAGGGGGGGTTGAATACAAGACTCAAAAATTTTCACAATTTTAATTCTTTTATTGAAAATCTTTCAACAAGAATTACACAAAGAAACTTAAAGACTGTTGCGGAAAAGAACAGATAAACTATTCTAACAATCTTTCACAAAGTATACTAAACAAAACAACCAAGAACACTTAGAGCAAAGCTATTAAGCTATCAAGCAATATGGAAGTTTCTTGCACTGAGAGAATTCCAGAAAGCGTAGTTTGCAAGGGGATATCTTCTTCCTTTTATAGTGACAAGGAGTGTACAAGCATTAAATGCTTGGGACACTTGTCATCATCATATTTGCTGAGGATGTTGACTCCTGAAGAGCTAAGATGTCTTTGTCACCTTTTACTAGGTACTAGAAAATGAACCCACGCTGAAGAAAGGGACTTTAACTGATAATGGATAAAACGACAAACAGTTACTTTTATCTGCCAAAGGATATTGTCCCATAATAAATGATCTTCTTGATGAGTATTCTAAGACAATCACACCGATACAATTGACTTTGGAACTTGAAACAATCTGCAGAGAGAAAATCATTTATTTGATAACATATAGATCCCACCGATTTCAGCACCCTTATCGGTGAGATGATGCTGACCGACAAAGGATATGTCGGTGGAAGGGTTGTCCACCGATTTGTGAGAACAAGATCGGTGAAGGGTTGTCCACCGATTTGTAAGAACAAATTCGGTGGAGGGTTGTCCACCGATTTGTAAGAACAAATTCGGTGGAAGGTTGTCCACCGATTTGTAAGAACAAATTCGGTGGATGATGACTTGGTTGAATGTAGAGAAGAGTCTTCTATTTTCCACAAGTAGAATGTCTTCAAGCTTGGTTCCGGTTGATCTTCGACTTCACCGAACTGTTGATATCTTGTACAAGTCATCTTTAAAAGAACCATGCTACAATATTCTAAGTAAGATATAAGGGAGAACATCGGTGAGTCAATTTCAAATCTAGGTGACCCAACAACTACTCCCAGTGGAGTGAGGATAACCGGGGTTATGTTTTTATGAATGAACGAACGTGGCAATCAGGGAGGAATTGATGTGTTTCAGGATAAGTTTAATTTGAGTAGGTGAACACTTCAACGATGGGGTTGGAGGTTCCTACTCTTAGATAAGTTTAAGTATGAGGTGGTGAAGTGGTGAGGATAGGAGAGACGATTGACGAACTGTGGTCTAGGTGGTCCGAGAAAAAGGGAAATGTTATCTGCATAGACGATTGTTGGGTGGTGACAGTTGTGAGTTGTGATGCGATGAAGGAACTCGGGGTTGTGAGTTGTCGGGATGTACAGGGTTGGCCTTGTGCCAAGCTGTCAAGAGAGTGGCTGTTTCTTAATAACTGAATCTCGTGTTGTAGCGGGGGATTCCACCCAGTCCCTCCTTAAAGGAAGCATTTATGCATGAGAAGCTTTATTTAATCTTCTAGTGTTAAGACCGATCGAATAGGAACAGTAGCCTATGAATTAGGGTACCGTAAGAACGAAAGGGAATGCATCCAATGTTCCATGTTTCGATTTTTTTAATGAAGTGGTTGACTGAGTCAAAGGTGGCTTGACCATGGGGATGTGTCAGTTGTGGTGTCGGCATGTAAATCGCGTCCCTTTCTATGAGGAATTCCGGGGACGGAATTCTTTTAAGGGGGGAGTGTTGTAACAACCCAAATTCTAGTAAGTTGAGAGTTTAGTGGCTAGAATGAAAAGAATGCAAGTTTTGTTAAGGGACTTTTATGCAATTTGTGAAACATATAAATAGGGACCAAAACCCTAGGTCTTGGCATTGATCTTTCTCTACTTTTGGTTCGGCGGCTGAGAGGAAGAGGGAACGACAAGGAAGGGCTTCAGTATTATTTCTCTAAGGGAGCTTCTAACTGGTAAGAAATCGACCCTCTTTTGTGGTTATGTTACATGTATGATTACTGGGTAAAGAAATTGCTATTCGTCTTCTCCTTGCTTAAGCAGTAGGAGCTAATTAAAAAGCAAATGGGTATAATCCTATTCAGATGTCCCAAATGACTGTTTTAGATATGAAATGGAAGGTATTAGGGTGAGTTTATCGCTTATTAACCCTGATAAAAGATAGATAGAGAAATCAAATTAGCGTTAGACCGATTAAAATGATGTATGCCTGATCGGGTTCCTAATCGCCGACTTGCGGAAGTCGACATTTGCGGAAATTGGGAATTACCGGGACTCGGGTTGCGGGACTCGGGTTACCGGGAGTGATGAATACCGGGACCCAAAGTTCCACCGGGAGTGATGAATACCGGGACCCGAAGGGTACCGGAATTCGAGGTACCGGGAATCGCCGGGAACACTGGGACTTAGCCACCCAATCACATACCGGGACTCTATTGGACTGAATGGTTGCTGGGCCGTAAGCTTGTTGGGCCGAAGGTTATGTTTGGGCCGAGAGATCCCTTAATCTCTTTTAGACTTAGAAGTACTTTGGGCTTAGCTTTAATTTAGGTTCAAGCTTATTTAGAAAAGGCTTAGATGGTAGTAACAATTTGAATTATTTATTTAAGTTCGGATTACAGCAAGGTCTAAGATTATAAGTCGAGTAAGCACTAATTTAATTACGTTATGAATTAGGTGTACGGACGAAACGAGACACGAGGTTAGAAAGGAAATTGCTATCAGGTGAGTTCCCTAAACCCTTTTTACGGCATAAAGTATTAAATGCTTTCTTTACTGGTTATGGTTCATAACGAGCATGAAATGTTTACAAACCAAAGTGCATGTCTCTTACGAACGTATGTATTTATATCCCAAGGAAAGTTTGACATGATGAAATGAAAAGCATGATTTGTAAAGATTCTGATTTACAGGCTTTTATGAAACGTATATGCATGTTATGTGATGTCGGTCTGCACTGTGGGATCAGAGAGCCTCGGGATCCGATGATCCCTTGGATATGTATGACGACCCGGTAGGTTGGAATTCGTTTCCCTCCTAGGCGGGTATCGGGGAGTCTGCTTGGGTCCCAATACGAGAGGGCAAAAGAGGAGTCTGCTTGGGCCCCGATCGCGGATGGTTATGTGATCCAATACATAGTGCAGTACCATATGTGATGATTTATGATTTATGATGCATTTTAACAAAATGATCCCCATTGTTTATACATGTTGTTTTACGAAGGGAATTCACTAGACCTTTTGGTCTAACCCTCGCTTTTCAAAAACTAAACCATTTTCAGGTAAGCGTGTTACGAGTTCTTTTAGCAAGAACTGAGAATGGCAAGAAGACTTGGTGCTTAGAGTAACTCCAAGATTTGGACTATGATGACTATAGATATAGCTCTCGGCTGTGGATTTAGAGACTTCCGCTGTCAAGATTTGTTTAGTATAGTTGGATGATGTTTAAAAGACAAGCTATTTATGTAATTCGAATGCCTATTTTAAGTTATTGCATGATCATGTTTTTGGGACGTTACAATAGGGTTAAAAGTTAAGTAACCAAAGTTTGATGTTATTGTGTAAAGTTGGAAACTTAAGGGTGTGTTTGGAAAATTGGGATATTTAAGGGATGGGCTTGGGCTGAATTGAGATATTATCTCAATTCAGATTGTGGAGTCGGCAAAAAGGCAGAGAGAAGATAATTAGAGAAAAAGAAGATAGAAAGAAGGAAAGAAAGAAGAAAACAAGCTTTGGTCTTCAAATTTGAATCATTGACAGCAGTTTGGATTGTTAGGTTGTGCAAAGAAGTGAGTTATCTTCTTTAAAGGTGAGTTCATTCACTATTTTGGCCTAAATCCTTGTTTTCTATCAAATTAAACGTTAAGACATGTGTATAAACTATTTTGGGACTGTATGATTATGTTTAAAATAAGCTGAATGGAACAGACATGGTTTTGGATTTAAATTCTAAGCTACAGGTCGGAGTTTCCGGGTAAAAAGATAGTATCTGGAAACCTCTATATGAAGGTTTCCGGACATGGGAAAGTTATCCGGTAAGTTTTGATTTTGGTAGTTTCCGGGTGAAATTAGATACCGGATGGTATCCGGATTACCTTGGTTTCGGGATGTCATCCGGATTGAATATGTTTCCGGTAAGTATCCGGATAGTACTAGTATCCGGTAAATAGTGATGTCCGGAAAGTTATGTATTACCCGGAAAGTTAGGGTATCCGGAAAACTATAATATCCGGACAGAATGAGGTGTCCGGAAACCTTTGTTGTCCGGTCACTTTTGAGTACTCAGTAACTTTAGATCTTGCTAATTTCTGGAAGGGTACGATTGAGGAGTTGAAATACCATCTTAGTAGCTTGAACATACTTACGGTTGGATGTCAGTGTGTTATGCTAAAAGGTTGGGATTAGGTAAATGCTATAAATATGTATAGTATGTGTAATGGATCCTTAGGCACTGTTATGTATTGTAACGAGTAATAGGTATAAAATAATTTGTAATTCCCGTTAACCTGAAATGAGGAATAGGCATAAAGTAAATTGTAATTCCCATTTCGTAAAGGTGTTATGAAATCAGAAATAGGCATAAAGGAAGTTGTAATTTCTATTTCATAATATAGAAATCGAGGAATAGGCATAAAGTAAATTGTAATTCCTGATTTCTAGGGGAAGACCAGAGGTAGGCATAAAGTAACTTGTAATCTCTACTTCTAGGCCAAGAAACAGGCATAAAGCAACTTGTAATTTCTTGGATAAGAGCAATAATCTAGAATCTATAAGGATTCGTAGTAGGCTCTTGATTGTGATAATATGACTTACTGAATGTTAGTCATATTCAGGGGATCGAGTATGATCCTGTCAGTGAGGAGAGCACGTGTATGGTAAGAACGGTGGAGAACAGGTTTGTTTGTATGAATTGGATATTTTCAAACTGTTAACGTTTTTAATTTGAAATTGGATGTTCTCACTAGGCATAAGCCTAATCGTTTCAAATTAAATTTTCTTACCAGGTACAGGCTCAGGGAAGTAAAGGGGATGTGGGCCGAGAGCTTTTAAAGTATCCAACTTAAGAGATATGCGGAGCAGTTAGCTAATGCATTGAGGCTTTTTGATGGATTGCTTAGATAACTTAGTTAATCTAATTATAGTGGACATGATTAGATTAATAAGTTATTGTGAGAATTCCATATTTGTAATTATGAAACCTCATAGTTAATTCTCTTCTTATATAAAAGTTTGGATGTTGTTTTGTCATAACTTGTTACAATTAAGGTTTAAATTAGCCCTGATTTTTAGGGTGTTACAAAACCATCTTTAATATTAATAATAATAAACATCTTAATATGTTAAACTTTTAATCAATATAATTATAAAAAGTTAATATTATATCAATATCATATTTGTAGAGATCAACATTTTTTAGAGTTTTCAGATAACAAAATTAAACACAAAATATAATTATATTAGAGAAGAGTAATCTACAATATTGGAATGAAAACCAATTACTCTTCTCATTTGTGTCATCTTACATTCACACACACCTCACTTATATAATCTCTATTGTGCTCTCATGAGTGTGTTAAGTAGAAGTGTGTTTGGTATGAGTGGATGATGCACTTGCTATATAAAAGGACATACATTATTGGTAGGTATGAGAGTGCAGATGATAAATGTTGAGAGACCAATTGTAGTATATGTACTTGAGAGTGTTTTTAGTGGTGATCCCACTGACAACTCTAAAGGCAAACACAATAGTTAGTGGGTGGAACAACATTTACACAAGTAGTCCCTCTACTTGGTACAACATATTTTCACAACATTTACACAAGTAGTCCCTCTACTTGGTACAACATATTTTCACAACATTTACACAACATTTTCACAACATTTACACAACATTTACACAAGTAGTCCCTCTACTTGGTACAACATTTAGGCACTAACATTCTCCCCCTTTGTACCAATGTAGAGGCAAAAAGTTTAGACGTCCACCGGAGTCACGTACTTCTCTCGAATCCCCGATCTTTGCAGCTTTGACATTTGGTAAATTTCTTCAGTCTTTGAATTATGAACGAGATTTGAGGTTTCAACGGGCTTTGAGCTTTAAGACATTCTTGAATAATCTTTAAGCACGAATTGTCTTTGTATCTTCACTCATTTGATCATCTTGAACAAACTGTCTTGAACTTATCTTCTTCTTTGACATATATCTCTTTCTTGAAAATTGAAATCTTCAAATTTCTCCTCTTTTCTTCTGTTTGATATTTCTCCCCCTTTTTGATGATAGTGAGCATCATGTTCATCAAAATTCTTGTTCAACTTCAGCATTCTCTTTGAGTACCAGAAACAATCTCCTCCACTTGATCTGTTTAACCGTCAATTCCAAAAAAAAAATATTCGTCTCTTTTCAAATTCAGATAATATAACAGTTGTAACCCTGAATCAACGAATGAGACAGTTAAAATGTCTGTAAGTTGTACAAACCCACTTAGTACAACGAATGCACTTTGGAAAGGAGCTTTTTGATGTTCACTCCTCTAGGGATTCCATTCAATCATCGAAAAACACTAAGGAATTTCTATGAACGTTATGACAAGAAAACATATTCCTTGTGTGTACGTGCAAGTGTAGAAATGATTGAAGCAACTTATGCTTGAACAATAAGCTTAAAATGTGTAAACTGTTGAGACAGCAACAAGTTTTCCACGGACTCAATGTGCATGATTGAAGTGCGAAGATGGGGCAAACTTCCTTCTTTTTTCAATATCCAAACCTTCTGAATGAAGATTAGATAGATTATACGTTGCGTCCCCAAGGAAATTGAAACATTTCTTTGTTAAGAAAGAAATGAGTAGCTGGTGGGGTTTAATGCAAGAGTTGGCATGGGCTAATTGCCTGTTTCAATGATGGTCACCAAAGAATGTGAACCAATCGGTAATATGGCTGCCCGGCTTAGAAATTGGATGGTGAAGAGTTATCGTATTCTTTTAACTCTGTTCTCACACCCTCTTTCTGTTTTTAATCAGCTCACTGCTAACCAAACTCTCTTTTTCATTTTACCTCAGCACAATGAGATTACTCAACCGTATGAGTTATCTTCCCCACTCTTTGATTTTGACCCCTCACCCCTCAATCACTCAAGGATAACTTCTTGGGTAGGAAACACTGGTTAACGTGGATCCATAGAAGTTCTTTTAAGCTTTCACACTGATTCCCATGAAATGTTGTCCTAAAAAATATGTTGCTCAACAGTTTAGCTCGAACAATTATAAATCGCAACTTTTTGAATTACATTGTCATCAGAATGTATGCTCCTCAAAAATATTCATGAAATATTTGAGCATTTGAACGTTGAAGATTTCTCAAAACAAGGATATAGAATGAAATGAAATAAATCCGTAAGACTTGTTTGAGAATCTGACAATGTATCAATCAGATCAAATATGAAATATATTCATGTACGGTTAGGGTATCAAAGAATTGAATCTTTTGTTTATATGAACAAATATAAACAATCTTTGAATGAAACGTTTTAGCTCTTACGCTGAATGAATGTATGATGCTCAACAAAATTGGAAATTCAAACGGGAGTATTACCATCGAAAACTTGTTTCGTTTTTTTAGACATGGTAATAACAAAGTCAATAAGAAGCTGAACCGGTGTGTATGAATATTTGAAAGTATAGAAAAGATAATACGCAAGTATAAATCTTTGAAAACACACGGTCAGAAATAATGATGTAATCTGAGATAATCATGAAAAACATTTAAAAAAAACACACTTCTAAAATTATAAAATCTGTTTGAAATAGAGAAGTGGATTGAACATTTAAGAAAACATTTTTGTTGTTTGAAAGTTGTTCTTCTTTCAAACAATCTCAGATCAAGTTCAGAAGATACTTACAGTGTTAAACAATTAAGCTCCCCCTCAAATTATGATCGACTGATTTAAAAATCGGATAAGCTTCCCTTCAAAATCTGCAAATATCTTAATTTGACAAAATTAGCACATGTAACAATCGAAGTCTAATAATTTTTTTTTAATTTTTTTAATTATTATTATTATTATTAGAGATTATTATTAGAGATTAAGAACGAGTCCTGATCTGATATGATCAGAAGTCAATTTCTCAAAACACGATTTTCACTCCCCCTTAAATGATGCATAGATTTGAAAATTTGTTTTCATCATTTAAGAGTTAGTGTTCAAAACAAATCAGAATACGTACCGTGTATTCTCCAGAGCAACAGTCACATGAGATCTATACTTACAAAATTTGTTAGATATGCACACTCCCCCTATTCTTGTGCATATATCATGTACTATACCCCCCCTTAGACCATAAAGACACCTCATACAGACACATATATCATAACAAAATAGAATAACAAACTGAATAAACAGTGAAAACAACAAGGACATGAAAATTAAATAGCTTATATTGAGAATAGAATGTGATGAAAATTTGAATGTATCAATCTAGATAGAACTAGCTAGATTGAAATACACATATTTCCATCCATTATATGATCAATATAAGAGATTAGACTTTCATGTTCAACATGCCAAGCTTGGATACTAAGAAGTTAAATCGTTTTTCATCCAAGGCTTTTGTGAAGAGATCGGCAAGTTGAAATTCAGTTGTAACAAAGTAAAGTTCAATTGTTCCCTTTTCAACATGATCTTTGATGAAATGATACTTGATGTCGATGTGTTTGGTCTTTGTATGCTGGACCGGGTTAGCTGATATGGCAATTGCACTCTTACTGTCACAGTAGATGGGGATCTTCTCGTAGTCAAACCCATAATCCATGAGTTGGGTCTTCATCCAAAGTACTTGTGAACAACAGCTCGCCGCGGCTACATATTCTGCCTTCGCGGTTGACGTTGAAACACAATTCTGCTTTTTCGATGACCAACTCACGAGTTTGTCTCCCAAAAACTGGACGTGCCCCAATGTGCTTTTTCTATCCAGCATGCTTCCTCCGTGATCTGCATCTGAATATGCAGTGAGTTTGAAACCGGTTCCTTGGGATACCATAGTCCGAGGTACGGAGTGCCCTTCAAGTACCGAAAGATTCTTTTGACGGCGCCGAGGTGTGACTCTTTGGGTTTGGCTTGAAATCTAGCACAAAGACAAGTTGAAAACATTATATCTGGACGACTAGCGGTTAGATACATTAGAGACCCAATCATCCCTCTGTAATTCTTTACATCGACATCAATACCTTCTGGATCTAGACCTATCTTAGATCCAGGAGCCATAGGCGTTCCGATCGACGTACAGTTTTCCATCTTGAATTTCTTCAAGATGTCAAACACATACTTCGACTGGGTGATGAAGATACCAGTAGAGAAATGTTTGACTTGTAATCCAAGAAAGAAATTAATCTCTCCCATCATACTCATTTGGAATTGAGTCTGCATAATGCTAGAAAACCAAGAACAAAGTCCAGGGTTAGTCGAACCAAAAATAATATCGTCAACATAAATCTGAACTAAAAATATATCACCTTCCTCGCGTAGAGTAAATAAAGTTGTGTCGATTTTACCTTTCACAAAGCCAGCTTTTAGTAGAAAGGTAGATAGTACTTCATACCAGGCTCGGGGGGCTTGTTTGAGACCGTATAGAGCTTTGTCAAGAATGTAGACGTGATTTGGATAGTCTTTGTCCACAAAGCCTTCTAGTTGAGACACGTACACTTCCTCCTTAAGGACACCGTTCAAGAATGCGGTCTTCACGTCCATTTGATAGACAGTGAAGTTCTTGTAGGCGGCAAAAGAAAGAAACATCCGAATTGCCTCAAGACAAGCAACCGGTGCGTACGTCTCGTCATAATCTATCCCCTCCTGTTGCCTATACCCTTTCGCTACTAATCTAGCTTTGTTTCGCACTATTATTCCGTCTTCGTCTTTCTTGTTCTTTAGGACCCACTTTGTACCAATAACTGTTTTACCTTTGGGTCGCGGAACTAACCTCCACACTTTCAGATCTTGAAACTGATTCAGCTCTTCTTGCATCGCAATTAACAAGTCAGGGTCTTCTAAGGCTTGTTGAACTGTTGAAGGCTCAATTTGACTTAAGAAGAGTGCATATAATACTTCGTTTGCGGATGCAGATCTTGTCTTCACTGGTTCAGATACTTCACCAATCATCTGATCAATTAGGTGACTGTGTGTTCACTTTGTAGAGTGTGGATGGAGAGAATAGTATCTTCATTGGGGTCTACAAGGGTAGGATCCTTATCGAAGTTCAACTCTATCGTCAGTGTTGGTTCCGGACGCGAGGCTGGTTGATTTTCAGAAGAGACAACTGTCACTGCCTTAGGAACTCCATCAGTTGATTTTTCTTGAATGTTGTCATTACCCTGATCACTGACATTCGAAGTTGTTGTAATAACCGGGTATGTTATTGGTTTATTTAATTTTATCATTTTGATTTTTAAGATACGTTTGGGATTAGTTTTATGGAGTTATAAGTTAAGAGGTAAACTTTAATTTTTATTTGGAAGTTGGAGGGTAGATTGTGCCATATAAGAGGAGTTTGGGGTTTGTTTGGTAAATGTGATTATAATAATTAGAGAAAAGAGAGGAAAAAGGGGAATGAGATATTTTATCTCATTTGTGTGTGTGTGTGTGTGTGCTGAAATCGGTAAGAGAAAGAGAGGGTGAGGTGTCCCTTATTAAGTTGGAGATATTTTATGTATGTGGGTGTGAGTCACCATAAGAGAAAGAGAGTTAGATATTACTAATGAAAATCGGGTTTTTTCGTGAGTTTAAATTAGAGTTGCGCAGCGAAAACGTGGTAATCCGTTATTATTATTTGTGATTTAATTTGAAATATTGTTTCAACGTATTATCAAATGATTTATATTGAAGAGTAACTTGTTTAATTTTGTGAAAGCTATTTGGTATTTCCTAAAGACATCAATGTATTGAAAGGTCTTGATCTCGATAATTCTTTGTAATAATTTGTTACTCTCGTTAGTTGTCTGATTGAATTTCGGGACGGAATTCCGTTAAGGGGGAGAAATTGTAATAACCTTCAATATTTATTTATTTATTTTTCAAATGTGAAAGTAAAGGGGTTTGGGTGTAAATTGGTCAACTTTGAGGGTTTAGGTTGAAAAATGTAGTATACATATGACTCACCTCTTTTGTTTGGTGAGTCATTGCCTAAACCCAAAATATCTCATAAAGTGAATGTGTGAGTGTGTGTGTGTGTGGCGTTTTTGCTCAGGATAAAACCCCCCAAGAAGAATTGTATTTACCAAATTTTATGTGTGTGTGCGCGCTATCCTTGAAGAAGACGGACCATGAAGTAAAAACTCACAGTGATTTGAGGATTCTTCCATGTTGTCTTTATTTTTAAGGTAAGAATCATTTCTAATATTTTTAGTTTAGAGTTTTGATTAGTATTTAATGAAATTTTTGTTGGTGGTTTTGGATTTTAGGTTAATATATATATATATATATATATATTTGAGTTGATTGAAATTTTTATTTTTAAAGGGTTGGTTTAAAGTTTACAAAAAGTGTATTTGGATGTAATTAAGGGAGTTTAACGCTAATCCTTAATTGGTTAAATCAGGAGTTCAGTTTGGGATTGTTTAACCGTTACGGCTCAAGATGAAATATTTGGACTTGAGGTGAGTTTTACTTTAAAATGTTTTCAAACTGAGATACATATATATGTTATATATATGAGATGGATATGTGGTAGAAATGTGATTACGTGTTTATAAATGAAAATATCATATATTGAGATATGATTGGAATGTGATAAATAATGTGATTATGTGCTTATGTTGAAATATAATATATTGAGATGTATATTATATTTATATGAGCATACACTACACGAGAGCACGTTAGCCGGGTTAGGACCGGCGGAGTATTGGCTGTAGTTGTTGTACAGCGTTGTTGGTTGTAGTTGTTGTACAGCGTTGTTTATTTATTAGTTGGCTTGCTACCAACTAATTTGGCCATGGGAATGATGTGAAGAATGTGAAGGATGAGTGGTACACGATGCACGAGTCATGTGTGGTCTTTAGTTTTTGTGATACATGTGTGTTTATATAAAGGATTTTATATAAATTGGTTTTATAACGATTTTGAAATGACAGGGATTATCTCACTAGACCGTTTGGTCTAACCCTCATTTTGTTTTCAAAAATATGTATTCCAGGTCGACATACTTTCAATAGCAAAGGGAAGGATAAAGAGTAGTACGCGGTTGATAGATGACGGAGATTAGGAAATTAATTATTATGTAATGTACGTTTTAAGACTTTCGGACCGAATGTGATTTATTATATATCTTTTATTATGAATGTAACGATGTTATGCAATATATGTTAGTTGTTGTATGTTTGGGAAATCGGGTCGTTACAGATGGTATCAGAGCCCTAGTTTAAGAGATTTAGGTATACGGATCTATACCTAGACTTAAACTGCATGTGAAGTAGGACGACCCTAATATTTTAGAACCTTTGGGATGTTAAATATAAAAAGGTAGAAGGAACATCATGTAAGGTAATTTCAAATTACACTTGGCCAGTGTAATTGTGAACTTACAAGTACATGTTTGAACTGGAATACCTTATTATATTGGGTATGTGCTTATGTGTATATTAACCTTGTTGAAATCAACAGAGTGGCAAGTCGGTTGTGACGTATGGATAGAGACGAAGACAGGTATATTTCTATAAACTCTATACGTGCTAAAGTGCTAATTGACTCCGATGCAATTGATTAAGTATGACTCCTTAATTGCCGTTTATCTGCATTGGAAAAGTATTTGATAGTTGTGTTATAGATATATGAGTTTTAGTTAGTTGATTATGATTAGATAAAGTCTTGAAGTATTTCATGGTGAAATCATGTATTAATTATGTTCTTGTATTAGAATTCATAAACTAGAAGTTTGGTATCAAAAATGGAAAAAAAAAAGAATGAAACCATTGAAATGGGTTTGAGCTCCATGAATTGATACTCACAAAGTGAATGATAAAATGCCTTAAAGAAATTATCAATTCTGTTGAGTTTAAGTTTTCTGTCCAGATATTAAAAATTCGTATAAAATCAACCGTTAGTCTAAATAAGCTCAAATTTTGCAGTTAGCAAGATCTTTCAGTCCTGTGCAACTTTGTAGTTTTCACCGAGACCAAATTATGACTTTAAGCAGTTCCAAACAGTGAATTACAGAAGCTGGTCATGTGAAAAACGGGATCTGCACACTGTTTGTATAAAATTCATATATAATTGGTCGTTACTCCAATCGAGGTGAGTCCAAAACGAAATGAAGCTTAAGAGATGTAAGTACGTTTTTGTTTTCGACATGATCAACTAGTTTGGCTTCTAAGTATGGTAATTAAGCCAAAAACAGAGGTGTAACTGTGCTGTCCTGTGCAGCCCAGTTTTGGTGGTTTTGTTTATTTAACTTTAATGTTAACCTTTAACTTTGTGTTTTGTTGACTCTTGGATAGCGTATGAATGAGGACTGGAAATACTGTGGACTCAATTTAAGTTCGGGTTTGGGAGAAACATTTGAGGATAAGAGTTAGATAGAGTTATCTGGAGTTCTTAGCCTGCTAATAAGTCTTATGAGTTCATTTGTTAAAGAGATAGAACCTTAAGAGAGAACTAGGTTCCTGATAACCTAGACTTAAGCTGAGAGAGAAGATTTATATTATTAAGTGTTATGATTAGCGGGAAGAAAGCGATGTTTAATAAATATTTGATGATCGTGTGATGAATTTTGTGGTGTAGTTTGTAGTAGATTTATTATGTGATTAGTTGGCGATTTTTACGGTTAAGTAAGGTGAGGTTAATGTGAATGAACTTTCTTTATGGCGTTGTTTAAGTTAAAGAGTTGTTTTAAACTTTATGTTTGACTTTGCATGTTAAGTCGTTAATGATTTATATGATTGGTATTATGATTAGTGACAAGAAATTTTTAATAAATTTTGACGGAGTTGTAATGAATTCTTTTCGGCTTAGTTTTGTAGCGGAATTATCATGGGATGAATTGGTAATTATATCAGTTAGGTAATGTGAGACCGGTGTTGATGAATTTCATTTGTGGAGCGGTTTAAGTGAATCAAATGTTTAAGGATTTGTGTTAGTATTTTTATGCTAAGTCAGGGATGTAAGAAATTGATGTGATAACGAGTTTGTTATTTTATTAAGAAATGCATTGGTGTTGATATTATTGGATGGAAGTCGGTATGAGTTATGGTGGTGAAGTTATTGAGATAATTGAAATGTTTGAGATTGTGTTTTGTTTATATTGAGAAATTAAGTCGCTATTAAACTTTATTTTAATTTGATGATGATATATTGATTGATGCGAAGAAGACGTAATTTGTTGAGCACGTCTGAAAGTTGTCATAAGGAGTTTATGGTATCATTATTAGGGTATGATATTTTGGTGTGGTATTTGTACAATTAAGAAATTGGCGTTGTAAGTTAAGGTAGATGTGTAAGTCTTCGACTTCTCATCAAGTTTTGCAGTTATGTTAAGTGTGTTGGAATAATCATGATTTGTATTTGATAGATAATAAGATGACAAGAAAACATACCCGATGATCCTGAGGATCCAGTGAAAGCATTGAACATATTTGCCATTGATTGTCGGGTTCCCAGAACGAGGTGATCGTATTATGATGGGATGATGATCGATCGAGAGAGAACCGATCTTGGGGAGGCACACGGCTAGGGTTGATTAGCAATATGTCATTAGGGTTAAAAGAGTGATTAGGGTACTCTATTTATAATAAGAGTATCTTACACTTTCAACCCTTGGTGTTTATTATGTGCCATATAATTCCCCATAGTTCCAATCACCTAATGGGAAACCCTATAGTATGTCAATAATAGTAAATACGCCCATCATATATTTACCAGACATAGGGATTTCAGTTATTGTCAATTATCATATCAGGAATGATAAACGATCAGTGACGGTCACTTTTAAGGTGGTTCCAACATTCTCCCACTTGACCAAGCGATCTTTTATCTATGAGTACCAATAAGTCCGGCCGGGATGATACTCATTTTTGTTTTAAACTGAAATCATAGCTAATAAGTACAGCCGTAGAGAAGAATATCAACTCAGGACCCCCACTAGTCAAACTATGACTCAAATTTAAAACTGAATAAGCAATGATCAATTGACTGAGACAGATTTCGTTATAATAATGTCCATACACCATTATGAGCTCAAAGCGTAACTAATAGACAAACAAAATCTGAATATAGAGGAAAATTTTATTAAGATAATAGTAATGACCAATAAGTACAATATGCTATTAAATTAAGTCTTTTGTAAGTCCCATCTTCGACACGTGTCCTACGAAGACATTAGGAGGAAGACCTTTGGTCATCGGATCCGCTAGCATATTCTTTGTACTTATGTACTCGATACAAAGGACATTTTCCTCAACCCGTTCGCGCACAAACAGATACTTTGTATCAAGATACAGCCCAGCGCCAGTTGAACTGTTACTGTTCGAGAAAGTTACGGCAGCTGAGTTATCACAGTAAAGCTTCAATGGTCTAGAAATGGAGTTGACGATTTTGAGTCCACTGACCAGGTTCCTTAACAACATCCCATGACAAGAGGCATTATAAACGGCAACGTATTCAGCCATCATGGTGGACGTTGTAGTCAGCTTCTGTTTATGACTCCGCCAGGAGATAGGTCCACCAGCTAACATAAATATGTACCCAGAAGTAGATTTCTTATCTTCCTTGCATTTAGCAAAATCGGAATCAGAATATCCTACTACTTCTAAGTTGTCACTTCTTCTATAAGTTAATTTGTAGTCTTTGGTCCCTTGCAGATATCGAAGAACCTTTTTAGCCGCTTTCCAGTGTGCTATTCCGGGATTAGATAAGTAACGTCCCATCATACCAGCGATATAAGCAATATCCGGACGAGTACAGACCTGAGCATACATAATGCTCCCTACTACAGACGAATAAGGTATCATCCTCATTTCTTCCTTTTCAATCTCAGTGCTCGGAGCTTGGAAAGAACCAAACACGTCCCCTTTAACTACTGGAGCTACAGTGGGTGTACAGTGCTGCATGTTATAGCGTTTTAAGATACGCTCAATATATGCGTTTTGAGAAAGTCCCAAAACACCATTATGCCTATCTCGATGTATTTCGATACCAATGACATAAGAGGCATCACCGAGATCTTTCATGTCGAAATTTTGCGAAAGCATCCGCTTCGACTCATGCAGCATATCCAAGTTGTTACTTGCTAGTAGAATGTCATCTACGTACAAGACAAGGATTATAAAGTTACTCCCACTGATCTTGAGATAGGTGCATTGATCCACTTGATTCTTTAGAAAACCTTGCCCTTTTACGATTTTATGGAACTTGAGGTACCATTGTCGTGATGCCTGCTTCAACCCATAAATGGATTTCTTCAACTTGCAGACCATATGCTCTTTACCTTCTGGAATGAATCCTTCAGGTTGTCGCATGTATACGTCTTCTTGCAAGTCTCCATTTAAGAATGCGGTCTTGACATCCATCTGATGTAACTCTAAATCATAATGAGCTACAAGTGCCATAACAATCCTTAAAGAATCTTTACGAGAGACAGGAGAGAAGGTCTCTTGATAATCGATTCCTTCCTTTTGAGTAAACCCTTTTGCAACCAGTCTGGCCTTATAGCGTTCGATGTTTCCTTTCGGGTCTAATTTGGTTTTGAAGACCCATTTACAACCGATAGTTTTGGATCCTTCAGGAAGTTCAACCAAGTCCCAAACATCATTGTGTTGCATGGAATTAAGCTCTTCAATCATGGCTTCATTCCACTGAGTGGCCTGATCACTATTAATGGCTTCTCGATAAGAGGTAGGATCAGTAAGCTTTCCAATGTCCTCAACTTCAGATAAAAAGGTTACGAAATCATCAAAATTTGTGGCCCTGCGTGCCCTAGATGATCTCCTGAGTTGATTTTCCGGTTCAGTAACAGAAGGAGTGGAATCAGTGATATTAGGTTCAGCGTTCGGAAGCGATGATGATGTTCCCTCGGTATTTTGGTTAGGAGGAGCAGGATCAGTGATATTAGGAGCAGCGATGGGTACAAGAGGAATTATCGGAGGAATAAGTATACCGGAAGAATGGTTTCCCCCCGCTTCTTGTACTTCTTGCAAATCTGAGTCATGATTTGTCGTGCTCCCACTGATCTTTGAGTTCTCAAGAAATGTGGCATGCTGCGTGTCAATGATGCTCGTAGTGTGGGAAGGACAGTAAAACCGATAACCTTTTGAGTTATCAGGATAACCGATAAAGAAACATGTAAGGGTTTTAGGATCCAGTTTCTTTAAGTTAGGGTTATAGACTTTTGCTTCGGCAGGACAGCCCCATACTTTCATATATTTTAGACTCGGTTTTCTACCTGTCCAGATTTCATAAGGAGTTTTAGGGACAGATTTTGATGGAACCCTATTGAGTATATGAACGGCTGTTTTTAATGCCTCAGTCCATAGGAAAGTAGGTAAGTTAGTGTTAGCAAGCATACTTCTCACCATGTCCATTAAGGTTCTGTTTCTCCTTTCAGCAACACCATTTTGTTGAGGAGAACCAGGCATGGTGTATTGGTTAATTATGCCTTGTTCCTTGCAAAAGTTATAGAAAGGACCAGGAGCTTGACCAATATCAGTATGTCTACCATAATACTCACCTCCTCTATCTGATCTCACAACTTTTATTTTATGATCAAGTTGGTTTTCAACCAAAGTTTTAAAATCAATAAAAGTTTGTAAGGATTCAGATTTTTCCTTAATCAGATATAGGTGCATATAACGCGAATAATCGTCAATGAATGTAATAAATGATGTATGTCCTGTGATTGATGCGGGATAAGGACCACTAATATCAGTGTGAATTATTTCCAACAAGTTGGAACTTCTAGTAGCTCCTTTCTTATTCCCTTTCGCCATTTTGCCTTTGAGGCATTTAATACATGTTTCAAAATCACTAAAATCAAGAGAATGTAAGATTCCATCCTTTACGAGTCGAGTCATTCGATCTCGTGAGATGTGGCCGAGACGTTTATGCCACAACATGGAGTAATTCTCTAATTGTTTAGGTGATTTTGTTGTTTTAGTTACGTCATCAATATTAAGTGACAACAAAGACTGTGAGAAATTATGATCTAGTTCCAATTTATACAGTAATCCATCCAAGAAACCTCGACCAAGTAATTCATTATTATGAGTAATAGCAATCTTGCCGCAACCATGAATTATTACATAACCTTCAAGGTCTAGTCTAGATATGGATACAAGGTTCCGAGTAATTCTCGGTACATATAAGGTATCCACTAGTCTAATACACTTTCCGGTACTCATATGTAAATTTAAAGTTCCCATGGCTTCGACATCTAAGAGATCACCACTTCCAACTCTAAGTTTTCTTTGGCCCTTTGGTAGCTTCTGGATTGTAAGGAATCCCTGCATTGAGTTTGTCACATGGACCATAGAACCAGAGTCACCCCACCATGTATTAATAGGGACATCAGTAGTAAAGGAATCAAATATTACATAAAGAATGTTACCTTTCTTAGCTAGCCATTCCTTGAACTTAGGGCAATCTTTCTGTCCGTGCCCTTTGGCACGACAGAATTTGCAGCTAGGTTTGTTAGACAAGGATTTAGAGCCAGAGGCAACGGCACCATGATTATTATCCTTTTGGACTTTATTTCCAGTCTGATTACCGTGATTACCCTTCCTTTTCTTAGAATTAGTAGTGGTTGTCAGGTGAACAACTTCAGGTTGTACCAGCTTTAGGCGATCCTCCTCTTGCACACACATTGCAATCGGTTCACTTATCGACCATTTATCCTTCATAGCATTATAGTTAACTTTGAAGGTGTCGAACCGAGCAGGCAAAGAGGTCATTATGAAATGCACAAGAAAATTATCAGAGACTTCCATCTCAAGATTCTTAAGCTTATGAGCCATATCAATCATTTTCATAATGTGTTCACGGACACTGCTATTTCCTTCATATTTTAGAGTGAGCATCTGTAGCATTAAGCTACTTGCATGAGCCTTAGACGATCCCTTGAAATGATCCTCAACAGATTTGAGGTAAGTTCTGACTTTATCAGAGTCAGGGATAGCTCCTCGGATACTGAGGTTAATGGAGTTCTTGACCATCATTAGTGACAAGCGATTTGCCCTTTCCCACTTTTCAAAATCCGCTTTCTGAGCTGCAGTGGACGCAGCAGTAATAGCAGTGGGTTCATCATGGCGAATAGCATGGTCAAGGTCTAGCATCCCCAGAGTAAGAAGTAATTGATCCTTTCATGACGCAAAGTTCGCACCAGTAAGTGGCTCAATGCCAAAGTTAGGTACTGATTAGGAAATGAGGAGGATATAAGTTATAGAAGACTATCATAGTGACGTAGTTAGCTATAAAAGGAGGACAAAGTAATGTTTCTTAAAGTAATGGAATCAAAGTAATGTTAAAGTAAGCAGGCCTAACAGTAATATTCCTTAGAGTAATGAAACTATGACCATTTTAGTGATGAAGCTAGTGATGAGTATACCTATTGTAAACACCAAAACAATAAGTCAAAGTAAGGCTCTACTTAGATGTTACATCACCTTTGGGCAGAAATAACTAATATCTAAGTAAACATGAGCGTTAGGGTTATGCAACGCAATGCTTATCTTTTGACCTTTGGGCACAAAATAGAGCATCGTGTGAATTACGCATGTAGAAAGTCCTTTTGACACACAGGTATATTAAATCACCTTTGGGCAGAATTAGTATACTCAGTGTTCATTATGCAAAAGGAAAAAAAAATGCATTATGAGAATCATATTTGACCTTTGGGCACAAATGATGAGACCATAAATATTAGTGCAAGGTTTTTGCTATGTACAGAAGCGAAAAGTAAGGTTTTCGCAATGTACAGAAGCGAAAAGTAAGGTTTTCGCAATGTACAGTAGCGAAAAGTAAGGTTTTCGCTATGTTCAGTAGCGAAAAGTAAGGTTTTCGCTATGTTCAGTAGCGAAAAGTAAGGTTTCGCTATGTACAGTAGCGAAAAGTAAGGTTTTCGCTATGTTCAGTAGCGAAAAGTAAGGTTTCGCTATGTTCAGTAGCGAAAAGCAAGGTTTTCGCTATGTTCAGTAGCGAAAAGTAAGGTTTTCGCTATGTTCAGTAGCGAAAAGTAAAGTTTCGCTATGTACAGTAGCGAAAAGTAAGGTTTTCGCTATGTTCAGTAGCGAAAAGTAAGGTTTTCGCTATGTTCAGTAGCGAAAAGTAAGGTTTTCGCTATGTTCAGTAGCGAAAAGTAAGGTTTTCGCTATGTTCAGTAGCGAAAGTAAGGTTTCGCTATGTACAGTAGCGAAAAGTAAGGTTTCGCTATGTACAGTAGCGAAAAGTAAGGTTCAACCGAAAAAAAAATTCTATACATTGATCAATTCGGGATAATTAACGTTGATCAATTAACATGGCACAATTAGCTTGATAAAAAAAATATATCAATTCACATGGCATAAATAACGCTGATAAAAAAAATGCAATTGAAAAAAAATAGCATTATAATTCGCTGGAAAATTTTTCGGCGGCTGAATTGCAACTCAGTGCAAAATTTCGATGTTTTGAAATTAAACAGTACAGTTTCTTATGATCATATTTTGCGAAAAGAAACAGATGATAGAACCATCAAAACGAACACAAATCATGAATGAATTTTGAACCTGGGGCTCTGATACCACATGTTGGAATAATCATGATTTGTATTTGATAGATAATAAGATGACAAGAAAACATACCCGATGATCCTGAGGATCCAGTGAAAGCATTGAACATATTTGCCATTGATTGTCGGGTTCCCAGAACGAGGTGATCGTATTATGATGGGATGATAATCGATCGAGAGAGAACCGATCTTGGGGAGGCACACGGCTAGGGTTGATTAGCAATATGTCATTAGGGTTAAAAGAGTGATTAGGGTACTCTATTTATAATAAGAGTATCTTACACTTTCAACCCTTGGTGTTTATTATGTGCCATATAATTCCCCATAGTTCCAATCACCTAATGGGAAACCCTATAGTATGTCAATAATAGTAAATACGCCCATCATATATTTACCAGACATAGGGATTTCAGTTATTGTCAATTATCATATCAGGAATGATAAACGATCAGTGACGGTCACTTTTAAGGTGGTTCCAACAAAGTGATGACATTAAATTGTTATTGCAAACTATGTTTTGATAGGAGTTCTATTTGGAAGGTTCTTGATGGGAAGTCAAGATTGAAAAGTGAAATCGATTAAAGTATCGGGATTTAGAGACAATAATATGTTTATATTTGGAGAAGATTATTTTATTCCGATTGGACATCGGGTAAAGTACGTTAATTCATAGTGTTTATTATTTGTTTTAACTATTTTGAATTGAATTGTTAGAAGTATTCTTGTGAGTATAGAAATAAAAGTGGATAGATTAATTTTTGTTTAGAGATTCAATATATTCCTTTAGTGTAAAAGAATGTAAGTGATTTGGTTAACTATGTTTGGAGATCGAGAAGTGTGTTGTATCTTGAAGCATTTAGTGATATTTTTATTGTAACTTTTAGTGGAACCGTTTGATTAGACTTGGTCTTGCATGTGTAAATATGATTTTGATGAATGATTTGGTGTCAAGTGCAATTAAGTATTGATGTGTGATTATCGTGGTTATGCTATGCTAGCATGAGAAATGGAAATGGTAGGATGAATTATACAGGTTTGATAAAATTAAGAAACTTATCCGTGATATAAAATGATTGTTGTTGAGTATATTTTATTCCATGGAAGAGTATAAGAAATAGGTTGTAATTGCTAAGCAAGTTTTATATTGAAAGTGTAGGATTATGTTTTCGAGTTAGTATTGTAAAAGTGTAGAACATGACGTTGTCGTGAAAGGCCGGTGGAGTTAAAAGTAGTATTAGCATGGTAAATGTTCCGACTAAGCATAAACTGTTGTGTTAATTGGATTAGTTTCATGTGAGTATAAGTTATTTCTTTTTGTCATATAAGTGAATTTTCGAGTTATTTTGAACCTTCGTGAGATTTGATTATTGGGTGATTCGACAGAAAATTACGATTATGGTTATTATAAGATTTGGATCGACTTTGTAGGATGAATTAATTGAGTAAATTGCAGACGATGTGTGTAAAGTTCAAATAAAGTGTCAGTATTAATAAGTTGATGATTATCGTTGTTTTAAAGGGGCAGAATTTTTGTGTGGAATTAAAATTCTTGCTGTTTTGGTAATATTGAGAATAATGTATTTGTTTGTAAAATGATTATTTAGTAATATCGTTATTGAGAATAACGTGTTTGCGTTAAAGATATCAAGTTGGGTAATTATTATGGTTAGTCAGGAGTTTATTATGTTGTTATAGTGTAAATCTTATTAAAAACTCATGAATTTTATAGATCATTGCACTTACTAATGGTATCAGGTTTAGACAGATTTTGAACTTCTAGTTTAGGGTATTGGGTTAATTGGAGACGCAAAATAGAGTAATTTTGTTTTCTAATTATTAATTGAGGTTGAAATTTTGCGCAATGAAAGCGTGAGAGTTCATTAATATTGGTATTTTGATTTGAGAAGGTGGGTCCAAGTAAAACCAAATGAACTTCTAAAAGGTTGATTTTTTTAGATCATTTGGGGTTCTGGAAGACAATAATGTGTTGTATGAGTTTGAAAGCGATTTATGGTAATTGATTACCCTTGTTTGTTGCTTTCTTTTAAGAGGGAGATGTTGTAATAACCGGGTATGTTATTGGTTTATTTAATTTTATCATTTTGATTTTTAAGATACGTTTGGGATTAGTTTTATGGAGTTATAAGTTAAGAGGTAAACTTTAAATTTTATTTGGAAGTTGGAGGGTAGATTGTGCCATATAAGAGGAGTTTGGGGTTTGTTTGGTAAATGTGATTATAATAATTAGAGAAAAGAGAGGAAAAAGGGGAATGAGATATTTTATCTCATTTGTGTGTGTGTGTGTGTGCTGAAATCGGTAAGAGAAAGAGAGGGTGAGGTGTCCCTTATTAAGTTGGAGATATTTTATGTATGTGGGTGTGAGTCACCATAAGAGAAAGAGAGTTAGATATTACTAATGAAAATCGGGTTTTTTCGTGAGTTTAAATTAGAGTTGCGCAGCGAAAACGTGGTAATCCGTTATTATTATTTGTGATTTAATTTGAAATATTGTTTCAACGTATTATCAAATGATTTATATTGAAGAGTAACTTGTTTAATTTTGTGAAAGCTATTTGGTATTTCCTAAGGACATCAATGTATTGAAAGGTCTTGATCTCGATAATTCTTTGTAATAATTTGTTACTCTCGTTAGTTGTCTGATTGAATTTCGGGACGGAATTCCGTTAAGGGGGAGAAATTGTAATAACCTTCAATATTTATTTATTTATTTTTCAAATGTGAAAGTAAAGGGGTTTGGGTGTAAATTGGTCAACTTTGAGGGTTTAGGTTGAAAAATGTAGTATACATATGACTCACCTCTTTTGTTTGGTGAGTCATTGCCTAAACCCAAAATATCTCATAAAGTGAATGTGTGAGTGTGTGTGTGTGTGTGGCGTTTTTGCTCAGGATAAAACCCCCCCAAGAAGAATTGTATTTACCAAATTTTATGTGTGTGTGTGCGCTATCCTTGAAGAAGACGAACCATGAAGTAAAAACTCACAGTGATTTGAGGATTCTTCCATGTTGTCTTTATTTTTAAGGTAAGAATCATTTCTAATATTTTTAGTTTAGAGTTTTGATTAGTATTTAATGAAATTTTTGTTGGTGGTTTTGGATTTTAGGTTAATATATATATATATATATATATATATATATATATATATATATATTTGAGTTGATTGAAATTTTTATTTTTAAAGGGTTGGTTTAAAGTTTACAAAAAGTGTATTTGGATGTAATTAAGGGAGTTTAACGCTAATCCTTAATTGGTTAAATCAGGAGTTCAGTTTGGGATTGTTTAACCGTTACGGCTCGAGATGAAATATTTGGACTTGAGGTGAGTTTTACTTTAAAATGTTTTCAAACTGAGATACATATATATGTTATATATATGAGATGGATATGTGGTAGGAATGTGATGACGTGTTTATAAATGAAAATATCATATATTGAGATATGATTGGAATGTGATAAATAATGTGATTATGTGCTTATGTTGAAATATAATATATTGAGATGTATATTATATTTATATGAGCATACACTACACGAGAGCACGTTAGCCGGGTTAGGACCGGCGGAGTATTGGCTGTAGTTGTTGTACAGCGTTGTTGGCTGTAGTTGTTGTACAGCGTTGTTGGCTGTAGTTGTTGTACAACGTTGTTTATTTATTAGTTGGCTTGCTACCAACTAATTTGTCCATGGGAATGATGTGAAGAATGTGAAGGATGAGTGGTACACGATGCACGAGTCATGTGTGGTATTTAGTTTTTGTGATACATGTGTGTTTATATAAAGGATTTTATATAAATTGGTTTTATAACGATTTTGAAATGACAGGGATTATCTCACTAGACCGTTTGGTCTAACCCTCATTTTGTTTTCAAAAATATGTATTCCAGGTCGACGTACTTTCAATAGCAAAGGGAAGGATAAAGAGTAGTACGCGGTTGATAGATGACGGAGATTAGGAAATTAATTATTATGTAATGTACGTTTTAAGACTTTCGGACCGAATGTGATTTATTATATATCTTTTATTATGAATGTAACGATGTTATGCAATATATGTTAGTTGTTGTATGTTTGGGAAATCGGGTCGTTACAGTTGTTCCAGATGAAGAAGCACCACTCGTAGATGCATGATGCCGTGCTTGTGTAGATACCATGGTTGTGTTCCTTGGAGAAGTTGCATGAGTAGTTGCACCAGTATTTGATGAAGTCAGCACCGGCGAAGGGCCTGACATAGTAGCTTGCACTGGTGATGTTTCAACTTGAATCTTGTTATCGATAGATGAAGAAGATTTATCATAACCGAAATAGTCATTATGAAAATGTTCAAACAATAAATCAAGTTCATTAGGATTAGAGTTAGAAGTGGAAGCTTGATCCTTGTTTGAAGATCTAGTCATCATTGGACGGATTTGTCCAGATGCTAGTATTCCGGAGATTGCGGGTTCTGTACTGTTTTGCACAGAAGCCATTTCTTCAGATTCGTCGAACTTGACATTTATGCTTTCCATCACAGTTCTGGAAGACTTGAGATAGACTCTGTATGCTTTTGAAGTGAGCGAGTATCCGATAAAGACGCTCTCAATTCCCTTAGGACTGAATTTGTTCAAGTTGTCTTTATCGTTCAGCACAACACACTTGCATCCAAAAACACGAAAGTAGTGTATTACAGGTTTTCGATTGTTAATCAGTTCATATGGAGTTTTACCAAACCGTCGATGAATAATTGAACGGTTCTGTGTATAGCATGCCGTAGATACAGCTTCAGCCCATAGAAACAAAGGTAGATCAGCATAAGACAACATCGTTCTGGCAGCTTCAACAAGTGTGCGATTTCGTCTTTCAACGACTCCGTTCTGTTGAGGTGTTCTGGCCGCAGAATATTGATGAGTTATTCCTAATGACTTAAAGAAGTCATCAAGAGTCTTGTTCTTGAATTTTGTCCCGTTATCTGATCTGACGTTCTGAACTGTTTGTTGACGATTCACTTGAAGTTGTTTGATTAATGAGATGACCAAGTCAGGTGTTTCATCTTTTGATCGTAGAAACTTGACCCATGTGTATCTCGAATAATCATCGACGACGACTAACACGTATCGTTTGGCGCTTATACTCTGAGTCTTCATCGGACCGCAGAGATCCATATGAAAGATTTCCAAAACTTTCTATGGGCTAGGCTTAGGTTTTGGTGGATGGGGAGCACGCTTCATCTTCCCTTTCTCACAAGCGGTACATAAATTGTCTGTCTCAAATTTCAAAACTGGTAGACCTATGACTAAATCACCCAACGTCAACTTTTGAATGTAACGGAAGTTGAGATGAGATAGTCGTCTATGCCACAGCCAACTCTTCTCTAATGATGCTTTAGACATCAGACATACGTCGTTCTTAGGTTTGATCGTTGATAGGTCAATAGTGTACAGATTAGACTTCCTAGAACCAACTAGAAGCTCATCTCCTCTGTCGGTTATAACTGCACAACGGGTCTTCTTGAAGTGGACTTCTAGGTCTTTATCACAAAATTGACCTATACTAAACAAATTGTGTCCTAATCCCTCGACGTAATTGACTTTTGTAATTCTCACATTATCTTTGACAATATCTCCGTAACCCAAAATTGGAGAATATTGATCGTTTCTAAACTTAACTCTACCACAATCTTTTTCCACAAAATTTGCAAGCAGCTCCTTTCTTTCAGTCATGTGCTTTGAGCAGCCTGAATCTAAGTACCATACATGACTGGGCTGCAAAATGAAAATTAGACGGTTTTAGGTACCCATTTCTAAATGGGTCCTTTCTGGTTAGTAGGTTTGGACTTGACATTATGTTTTCTATAACCGGAGTTAAAGTAATCATATTAATAAAACCAACGGTTATAGTCAGGTTTGCAGATAAAATCATCCACGCCACAAGAAGCACAACAAATTTGATCACGTGACAAATTAATCAGTTGTCGCATTGAGTAAACCTTGTAAGGAACTACAAGTTTTTGTCTATTGCCAACATCATAATTATTAACATTTGAAACAAACTTGTTTTTCTTGGAATTTAAAACATTTAAAACAGCGTGGGATGATTTGATATGGGCCACATCCTGTGTGGACTCCTTTATTCTCCACTCAAGGCGCGTGTTGTTTCTCAAATTACAATCTGAAAAACCAGAAAGATAGGAGCTATAAGCATTGGAAGTTTGAGCTTGAAAAGAATTATTTTGCACAAAGCCACTTAACTAGCATGTTGTACCAAGACATTTTTCTCTTTGGATAACAAATCAAATTTTCTTTGAATCTCCGATTTAACCCTCTTCTCTATCATAATTTCAGCAGATAAACCAGATAGATTCTTTGTGAGCTTCTTTATTTCATTCTGAAAAATCTTTCTTTCATCTGAATAGACATCTTTCACACTTTTTGCTTGAAAATCTTTAATTTTCTTCTTTTCAGATTCTTTTCTTTCGATGTCTAATTCTTTTTCCAAATTAGATATTTTCAGTGAAAGCTCAACAATCTTTGCTTCAAATGATTTTCTTTTAGCATCAAAATTCACTCTTTCGTTCTCAAACTTTTCTTTTTCAAGAAATAAAACTTTTTCAAAATCTGAGTTTTGCTTGGAAAGTTTTATGCATCTAAGCTCATCAGTTTTCTTTTCTTCTAAAGTTGTTTTAGAAAATTCGGAATATTTCTTTTCAAACTTTCCTCTTTCCCTTGCAAAAACTGTTATTTCTTTTTGAATATCATCTTTGACCTTTAAGAATACACTTCTTTCCTTTTCAATCTCATCTTTTTCTTTCTTGAAATCTTCTCTTTCCTTTTCAATGACTGAAAGCTTTTGCTTTAGATCAAGATTTTCACTTTCAACAGTTTTTTTTCTCTTCAAGTACATCTAGTTCTTGTTTAAGAGAGACTTTGTCACATCTCAAGCTTTTAATAAGTCTTTCCCTATTCTTTGCATAATCTAACAACCCTTCAGTTAACTTTCTAGTTGACTCACGAGTTTCCTCGATTGAATCTGGATTAAAATCAAAATCAGACATTGTTACCTGCAAATTTAAAATGCAAGATCGTTAACAGATACTTCGTGAGAAGTAGAATTTGTGCGCTTGAACGATAAGAGAAAATACAATTAAAGTCAGAAAAATATTCTCAAAAATAAAATTTGTATTCAAAAATTAATTTCGAAAAATTAATGCGGAAAACTGGACTTTAAATCGTCAAACCTGCAAAACACGAGAAAGATATATCAGTTACGATTGATTGCAGGTAAAAACTGATAAAATCGACAAAAAATGAAAAATAATGAAGAATAAAGACTAAAACCGACAACTTATGAAACTAAAACGAAAAGCAAGGACTAAAAGTGTAAAATATTAAAACTAGAAGTCTAGGGACTAGAACTGACAGACTCTTAAACTTCTAACTACGAGGACCAACAAAGAAACTAACGGAAAAAGGACCGAAAATGTAAGAAAACTAACGGAACTAACGGAAGTCCGTTAGTTACTATTCATCATCATCAACCTCACGATCCAATTTCAAAAGTTCAGTATGGAACCAAACTTTTCGACCGAAACTCTTCGTTTATGATCCCTTAAGCTCCCTCAACTGATTAGAAGTCGAAATTCGATCCGAATCTTTCGATATTTGCAACCGAATAATACCGAAAAAATCGAACGAAAACTTTAAACGATTATATCTCCTTCGTTTCTCGACGAAAATCACTGATTCTTTTTGCGTTGTGGTCTTTAATCAATTACCAATCTATTTCAACGAAAACAATCTCGATTATGCGACGTTTTCTGAAGACCCACTTGTTTTTCCGGCCAACAAAACGTTTTTCCGGCGAGAGTGATTTTCCCGTGGATTGCGATAAACCTGAGGTTGAGATACAAAGATTAGTTACGATAAAATGTTGCGATAAACATCAATTTGCGATAAGATTTGCGATAAAAACATCAAGTTGCGATAAACATGAACTTTGCGATGGAAAAAACCGTTTGTCCGGCGGCAATATGCAGATTCCGGTGAAACCTTTCAACAACTGTATCTTACTGATTTCTCATCGTTTTTCGATTCTGAAAGTTGCTATTTGTTAGAAAAACTCAAACAAATCGATTTGTGAAAACAAATTTAATCAAAACACATTTAATCTTGAAAAACAAATCCACAGTTCATGAAGAACTCCATATTTTTTTTTCAAAAATTTGAGTTTAAAACAAAAAAATGATTTAAATCTGTGAATTTGTCATACAAATTGATTTAGAATGATTGAACAAAGATTGATTCAACAAAACAATCACAAATCCACTCCAAAAAATTTCAAATACTTAGCCAATTTCTAAGAAAAACTTCAAAAACCAAACAACCCTTCAATTTCTCAAAAATTGATAAAAATGTCTGAATTGATGCACAAATTCTTCTCTACTTGTCAGGATCGAATCTTAACAAGATTAACAATACTTAGAATTCATAATTAAAGAATCTGCGGAATAGAACTTTAATTCACACAATCAAAGAACAATATATCAGAAAACACACAGCTGTTTGTATTCACTAATTCGACTCACAAGCTTACAACCAAACCTCAATCTTGATGAACAGGCTCAATCAAGACGACTTCTACTTCTCTAGAAATAGGGTTCTAAACCTTGAGGTTAATTCTCTCTGAACAAAATCGAATTATGTATCTCACGTATATGTCTTCTTTATTAGCTATCTATGAACAACTATTTATACACAATAGGTACAAGATAACTATCAAAAATAAATTGATCTTCTGAATCTTCTTTAAGCATATCTTCATTCGTTCCACTTTTATCTCCAAAATCTTCTCATTCCAAACTTATCACATCAGCAGTATTAATCTTCATTCAGCATGAGCAGTACTAATATTCTCCAGCAGCATTAATTTATTCTAGCAGTACTAACTCATTCCAGCAACATTAACTTGTTCCAGCAGCATTAACTTGTTTAGCAGTACTAACTTGACTAGCAGTACTAACCTTGTTTCAGCAGTATTAATAATGTACCAGCAGTATTAATATACCAGAAGTATTAACTTCGTTCCAGCAGCATTAATGTCTCAGCAGTACTAACCTTGATCTAGCAGTAGTATCTTTGTTCTGGCAGTACTAACGTTGATCTGGCAGTAGTAATGTTGTTCTGGCAGTATTAATCATACTTAGCCAATCTTCAGTTCCCAACAATCTCCCCCTAACTTGACTTTTCAGGAAGAGAAGTCAAGTTCTTCAGATGATGCTTCCAAAACTTAATCATGAACGCATAAATCAGGATTCACTCCAAGACTTTGATTGAGAATTCTTCTCACCAAGTATCTTCCCATTTCAGAATCCTTGCTGCAAGTCAACTTAGTATGTAGCATTCCATTCAATCTTTTCTTGCTATGTTTGTACACCACATCCACCAAATAATACTCATGGTATGTATTGTCAAGAGAGATGACATACACTCCACAGTTTTCAATGAGCATCCAGTTGGTAATGACTTGAAAATTCCTTGCCATCAAATACTGAACTGCTTCTGGTTTGAACATTAAGCACAAGTATTCAAGAACCATCTTGGTGATAGACATACATTGCTCTGTCAGCATGTTTTCATATAGCCTCATTCCCACCTTGAACATCTCTTCCAAGTCTGATCTAGAGCACATCCTTAAAAGTTTTCCCCATGTAGAACTGACCTCAAACTTCCCATCTGCTCTTTTTACTCTAATGTACTCCTTTCTCTGATCTTTCAAAGTATCCCAGAATATGATTTCAGGAGCCATAGAAGCTAATGGTTTAGCTTGAATTGGATTAGTATCAACCACAGTAATATACATATCACATTGAGCATTTGACTGTGATTGTACATTTCTTGATTGCCTTGATGGAGTTGCCACTTCTTCTTCAGCAACTTTTGGATCAGATTTCTCTTTCACTGCTTCCTCCTGGGCTTCTTCTACAGTTGGTTCCACCCTTGGCTTCTTTACATCTTTCTTCTTTGAAGCTAAGGACTTTGTTCTTGGCCTTTTGGTTGACATCATCTTGGTTCTTTTGAGAGTTTTAACAGCTTCAGGAATGATTTCAGCTGTTTCTTCTTTGTGGCTCTCAGCAGCACTAACAGTTTCTGCTGCCTTTTGTTTTTCAGCAGCAGTAACCATTTCTACTGCTATAGTTGTTACTGCTTCTTTTATAACCTTTAATGCTGCTGCTTCAACACTATCCTTCACAATCCAAACTATCTCTGCATCAATCTCGGATTTAGTTGCAGGTACTGCTTCCTTCTCACTTTCAATTACTGCTGCCTCCACAAGATTCTTCAAAATTTCAGTTACTGCTGCTTCAGTCTCAGACACTGCAGCATTATCTGTTTCTACTGCTGGTTCTGTTTCTACTTCTTTCTCAATCTCAGCAGCATTAACTGTTTCTACTGTTGGTTCTGTTTCTACTTCTTTCTCAATCTCAGCAGCATTAACTGTTTCTACTGTTGGTTCTGTTTCTGCTTCCTTTGTAATATCAGCAGCCTGCTCAGACTCCCCCTCAACCTTATACTCATGCTCCCCCTCATTCTTTGCATCCTCCATGTGTAGATCAGAGTCTAACTCCCCCTTTTTGGAAGCATCAGAGGTTGATCATCTCCTTCTCAGAACATACTGAGCTTTCTTCCTTCTTTGTAGCAGTTTGGTGATCAGCTTCTTATTCTTTTCTATCTTGGTGTTTTGATGAAGAACCACCTTTTTAATCTCATCAATTTCCTTCTGCTGATTCATAACATCAATGTTGATGTTGGCAATGGTTTCCATCAATTCCTCATAAGTATATCTATCCTCACCCTGTTTAGGAGTTTTTACCTCCGTTAAAGGATCACTGGAAATTGTAGCAGGTGTCTCTTGCCTAGCAAAAGCACTACCTACCCCCTTGGTTTCTTGGCACCTGGGACCTCTGGATGATTTCTCACCCTGAGTTGCCGCGAGGAAGGTCTTAGTTATATTACCACTGGCCTTCTCTTTGCTAGCAGAAGTAGTGGCAGCCTTGCGACTCACATGCTCAACCTTCTCCTTAGTGAGCACCTTCTTGGGGTTGGGAGACACCCCTGTGGTTTCCCTTTCGATATTCTCCATTGGAGAATGCTCCAACAGAGGGCTTAAAGGCTTCGGGCTCTTAGGAGATACATCAAGGGAAGGAACCTTGTGTACCTTTCTTCTTTCAAACTTTTTGGTTATTTTGGGAGTGGGTCGTACAAGAATGGACTGAGGAATTACTTTTGTGATGGAAGGTTGGGATTGGTCATCAGTGGGTGTGTCCTATGTGGGCCTTGACCCTGATGCCATACCTTCAATGGTGTGGGACACAACCATCATTGTAGAGAACAATGGTGTGTCAACTCCTTCCGAGTCCCTAGGAAGTCTTCTCATATTTGAGAAAACCTTCCCTTTAGGGGATTTTGGCACATATACCTCAGCAGACTGAGGTAAATCCGTCAATTCATGGTTAATAACTTCTTGGACAAACCTAGGATACATATAAAATTTCTTTTTGGATTCTAGGTTTGCCACAAGATCATTAAAAATCATTGCTGAAAAATTGAACCTTCTGGCAGTGGCTAAGCAGACCAAGGCATAAGCAATGGTACTGCTAAACTCACTCCATCCAGTTGTTTTCTTTGAAATACAGTGCATAAGAGTATGAACAAGAAATCGCCATTGGGTGTAAAATTTTGACTTGTAGAATTTAAAAACTCCAATGGGACCTTCATACCCCATTCTTTGTAAGGTCGAGTAGAGTTCATCATTAGATATAGAGGTTATACCTGAGGCATCATCAAAGTGAAGAGTAATGCGAAGAACCTCCTCTGTGACCTTCAAGGGTTTGTCACAAACCCTTGTGTGAATGATCTTCTGCCCATCTTCAAATACAACAGTGGCATTCTCCCAAAATTGCTTTTGATGTTCGATGTATATTGCTTTGGCTTCTGAAGCATCGCAATTTCATTGTGTTCATCGACAAACTCCATTGTCGCCATTCTTCCTGAGGATTAGGATAGAAAACACAGAGATTCTAGGGAGAAAAGGTTAGAAAGAGAGAGAGATAAATTGAATGCACAGAGATGTTATGAACTTTGGCGGGCTGAACGAGTATATATAGCAGTATTAGCCCTGATTTTCTTCAAAAGCAGTATTAACGACTTAGCAGTATTAATGACTGAGCAGTATTAACTGCAAAACAGTATTAACTACACAGCAGTATTAACTACTTAGCAGTATTAACGACTGAGCAGTATTAACTACACAGCAGTATTAACTACACAAGCAGTAGTAACTACTTAGCAGTATTAACAACTGAGCAGTATTAACTACACAGCAGTATTAACTACACAAGCAGTATTAACTACCAAGCAGTATTTACTACTAAGTAGTATTAACTTCAAAGCAGTATTAACTACTAAGCAGTATTAACTTCAAAGCAGTATTAAAAGATGTACTAGCAGTAGTAACTCTGCACTAGCAGTAGTAACTATACTTGCACTTTGCAGCACTTGTCAAATCCTCAAATGTCATCTTACCTTCTGACATCACCTTTACCACTTATCTTACCTCCTGCAGGATTATTTCCAAAAGCAACATGTCCTCCATCAATTCTTTTGAAATTCTTGAGGCAGGCCATGTTACCTGTCATGTGCCTGGAGCAACCACTATCAACATGCCAGATGCTCTTCCCCTTGAGCTGTTGGTTGCCCTGCACATCTGATAAATCAGTTAGTTTTTATTGGGAACCCAAGCCAAAGTGGTCTTGGGTCTCCCTTGCTCATCAAAGTACTTACATTTAGTTTGAATGAGCTTTTCAACCTGAGGAACTGCAGTACTGGAATACTTTGTCAAAATGATGGGTTTAGCAGCACAAACAGTGTTAGCAGCACTAACTGAGTTAGCAGTATTAACACTGGAAGCAGTATTGGCAGCACTAACAGAGTTAACAGTATTAACACTGGAAGCAGTATTAGCAGCACTAACATAGTTAACAGTATTAACACTGGAAGCAGTATTAGCAGCACTAACATAGTTAACACTGCTAGCAGCAGTACTATCTTTAGAAGAAGCACTAACAGAGTTAGCAGCACTAACACTTCTAGCAGCACTAATTTTTGAAGAAGTACTAATTTTTGAAGAAGTACTAACAGTGTTAGCAGTACTAACACTGCTAGCAGCATTATCTGAGGCTGGAGTACTTTTAGGAACCCACATTGTGACACATTCTTTTTCAGGCTTTTTCTTCATGTGGCTTTTGGCTTTAGTTTGTTTCTTAGCCACATGGTTCCTAACAGGTTTCCTATAACCAGAAGATTTTTGAAAACTTCTTTGAAAATTCATTCTTTGATTAACAGGATTAAAATAACAGTGTTTGGCAAGATGATTCAATTTGCCACAAATAAAGCAAGGTTTTGGTCTGTTAATCCTTTGCAGATCAACTCCTTGCTTTTGTGCCCATTGGTTATTCCAATTTCTTTGATTTCCCCTCCTTTTATCATGTTTTTGGGGTTCACCCTTTTAAAGATTCTTGCAAGAACAATGTTCACAGGTATTGGACTTCACAACAGTGGTTTGTGTATAATGAACTCCTTTTCCTTTTTCAGATCTTCTCATCTCATTGTTCTTATCACAGGGACTTCCACCATCCTCATTGGTCTTTATGTAATTCTCTAAGGGAATCTCACCACTGACATTCTTGTCCCTTTTCTTAGACTCTTCTTTTTCAGTTTTATCCTCCACAACAACTTCATCTGATGGATCTATTTTAGTAGCTCCTTCAGGTAAGTCCTTTTTATCCTTGGTTTCTAACAGGTCTGATCTAGGAGGGATGTAGTTGTTGTTGTAGGGTGGGGGTGTGGCATTGTACCCTATGCCTGGTTTCAACTTACTATGGATTTGAGAGTTGATTATGTTGTCCATGACTTTAGAGGCACAAGTAAACTTTTCTACATCAAGTTTAACTTTCTCAAGCTCTCCTTTTAGTTTCTCACACTCTTCCCTGGACTCTTTCAGTTGGAACTCCAGACCACCCTTTTCCCATTTCCAGTAGTTTGTATCATAGGAGTGTTGAAGTTCATTGGCTTGAAAAGCCCTAATCTGTTCTTCAAACTTCTCAACAATTATTACATAGTCTTTTCTGTCCTTTTCTAATCTCTTAAGGTCATCACACATTCCCTGATTGTGATCTCTATACCTTTTAACAGTGTCTATACAAGTTTGAGAACAGAGATTAGATTTTACCTCAGTAGGAATATCTGAGACTTCTGCCATGAGAGCATGATTCTGAATTGCCTCTTCTGCTTGATCACTCCAATCAAAAGTACTGTTTGATTCAAAAGAGTTGTCCATAATGATTGTAGAATTCTAAGAAACACAGGCTCTGATACCACTTGTCAGGATCGAATCTTAACAAGATTAACAATACTTAGAATTCAGAATTAAAGAATCTGCGGAATAGAACTTTAATTCACACAATCAAAGAACAATATATCAGAAAACACACAGCTGTTTGTATTCACTAATTCGACTCACAAGCTTACAACCAAACCTCAATCTTGATGAACAGGCTCAATCAAGACGACTTCTACTTTTCTAGAAATAGGGTTCTAAACCTTGAGGTTAATTCTCTCTGAACAAAATCGAATTCTGTATCTCACGTATATGTCTTCTTTATTAGCTATCTATGAACAACTATTTATACACAATAGGTACAAGATAACTATCAAAAATAAATTGATCTTCTGAATCTTCTTTAAGCATATCTTCATTCGTTCCACTTTTATCTCCAAAATCTTCTCATTCCAAACTTATCACATCGGCAGTATTAATCTTCATTCAGCATGAGCAGTACTAATATTCTCCAGCAGCATTAATTTATTCTAGCAGTACTAACTCATTCCAGCAGCATTAACTTGTTCCAGCAGCATTAACTTGTTTAGCAGTACTAACTTGACTAGCAGTACTAACCTTGTTTCAGCAGTATTACTAATGTACCAACAGTATTAATATACCAGAAGTATTAACTTCGTTCCAGCAGCATTAATGTCTCAGCAGTACTAACCTTGATCTAGCAGTAGTATCTTTGTTCTGGCAGTACTAACGTTGATCTGGCAGTAGTAATGTTGTTCTGGCAGTATTAATCATACTTAGCCAATCTTCAGTTCCCAACACTACTAGACTCTGATACCAATTGAGAGTTGTTGGTGCAAGTGTACCACATCTCTATATATTTATATATATTTATTTTGATGATTACAAACACACCGTATTATTGTTTATCTAACAATCCTATCCAAGTGTACAGTTCTTGAAGAACACGAAGATTTTATCTGAAGAGTTCAAGACGGAAGATTTACGTTGTCATTAGTGTTTATAATTTATAATGATAAACACCCTAAAATAATATACCACTTGGATATTTCTAAAAACCCAATAAATAATTTATTTAAATAAAGTTTTTTTTTAGAAGATCTAGCAAGATTTTGCTTTTTCTGACGCAGGTATACCGCGAGGTTCAGCAGGTATACCGCGGCGGCTTGATGTTACCTCTGATTGATTGGTCGTACTTTTTTCTGACGCAGGTATACCGCGGTGTTTAGCAGGTATACCGCGGGTACAGTTGGGCGGTATACCGCGATGTTTAGCCGGTATACCGCGGGTACAAGTTTACGTTTGTTTTGCAGGGTTGACTTTCTCTTCTGACAGTGTACTTTTTACTGCACGGTATACCGCGTGCATTTGGCGGTATACCGCGAATGCATGTATCCGTTGGAAGAGCTGCTATATAAATGCATGCGATGGTGGAGAAGAAATGACAGACAATACAGATACAACCAACACCATCACTGCTCATCTGATCTCTCTCATTTATAATATATATATTTTATAAAACCTTTTTTTATAAAATATCCAAGTGTGATTATTATACAAGAGTGATTACCCATTGTGAGTTATACTCCTCTTGTAAGTATTTGAATAACGGGTGTGTGATCCTGTTTATCTCATAGCAGAGGCTTGAGAAACTATTACAAATTCCTTTGTATTTGGTTTGTGTTCTACCGTAAAGAATACATTTATTGGATCGTGTCGAGAAGTGTCTCGGCTGCTGGTTTATCACAGTTGGTGGTAAATCAGTAAATCTCTGTGTCAAGTATCTCTTACCTTTATCTCTTTATTTATTCCGCTGTGCTTTATTATATTTGTTTATATAAACTGCTTTGCATTTATATTTATTTATATAATCTCTGTGTATTTGTTTATATTTACACTCTTCTTTATTATTTGTATACTCTGATTTATTTTTACTGTTTCAGTACTGTATTTATTTATAAAAGAATTTTTGAAAGTAAAAGATTTTAAATACAACCTTTCCCCCCCCTAGGTTGTCTAACATTTGGTATCAGAGCAGGGCTTTCAAAAATTATCTGTTTAAATTTTTAAAGTTATATCTTTTATTTAATGGCTCAACAAAATACTTGGTTTTCTAAATCTCCTCTTATTGATTTCGAAAATTTTGATCTTTGGGCAAATTCTTTTGAACGTTATGTTCGTGGGATAAATCAAAAAATTTGGGATATTATTATTAAAGGAAATTTCAAACCCACAAAATTTCAAAACAACAAAGTTGTTGAAAAACCTAGCTCGGAATGGTCCGACGAAGATAAGGCTAATTATTGTTTAAATTATGAAGCCAAAAATTTTCTCTTTTCGGTTCTTACTAACGATGATATTGAGCGTGTTTATCTCTTTGAAACTGCTCGTGATATTTGGGAGAACTTGAACATCACCTATGGTGAAAACTCAAAAGAAAAGAGAGACGAAACCCGAGATCAAAGAAATGAAGAAACTTGTCTCATCGTCGACTGCGAGAAAGAGGTATGTACTTCATACTCAAGTTAATCTAGTTGTAGTGATAACGATGATGATATTGATATGTTAAATGTCTCTTTTCAAAAATTGATTGTTCTCGTAAATAGTTTTAAAAATGAGAATGCTAAATTAAAAGAAGAATTATTATTATGTCAAAATGAGTTGAATAATTGTAAACAAACCATTGCATGTGATAATAAAATCAAAAATGAGTTAAATGATAAAGTTATCACTTTAGAAAAGAAAGCATGCGAAAATATTGTTTGCAAATCTTGCATTGTCATAAATGATAAAATTGCATGTTTAGAGAAAAGAACATGTGAAAATATTTTATGTACAAAATGCGATATACTTGAAAATGATAATGCATGTTTAAAAGCTAAATGCGATTTATATGAAAAAGATAATCTGTTAGCTAATGCATTTCAAAATAGCAATGATAAAGTGTTAAAAATGCTAAATATGCCTAATCGTATAAATTGCCGAAAAGGCATTGGTTCAAATACGTGTATTGAAAAATGTGATTGTATGCCAATTAAAAAGGTTTTTGAAAAACCTAAATTTGTTGTTAAAAATAAAACGCAAAAACCTCCGTATGTTCCTAAAATGAATTATGTGAATTATATGTCGAGAAAATCACATGCGTTTATGTATAATAATAAGTTTGCGAATCCTAAGAAAAATGTTAATCCGCATACTTCTTTTTACGTCTATGATGAATACGATCGTAAAATTAAAATGGTTAGAAAATGGATTCCGAAAGGAATGTTTAATGTTGATAATCCCGGTGGGATGCGTTTGTGGTTTTAAACCATTTATATGGCTTTGTATGTTTGTCGTGTTTTTTTTTGTCGACAACATATTTTTTTGCAGTTTATGTTTTATACTAACTGTTAAAAGGACCCATAAGAAAAGGGTACCACGAAATATTTTCTTTGCCTTTTGTAGGTGTTACCTGCCGAGGTTATAATACGTGATTTCCTGGCGAGGATATAATACGTGTTTCCTGGCGAGGTTATAATACGTGGTTACCTGCCGAGGTTATAATACGTGGTTACCTGCCGAGGTTATAATACGTGGTTACCTGCCGAGGTTATAATACGTGGTTACCTGCCGAGGTTATAATACGTGGTTACCTGCCGAGGTTATAATACGTGGTTACCTGCCGAGGTTATAATACGTGTTCCCTGACGAGGTCATAATACGTGGTAATTTTTTGCTCACATAAAATTAACCGAAAATCGAAGCCTTAAGATCCTTTTTGGTGCAAGTGTTTCTTTTTGGTTATTTTGTTTCATGTCTTTTATTATGCTTATTTTATTCCTCAAATTTTTATAAAATCAAATTGATATCGTTATTAATTTGAGGGGGAGCCTTTTTATTATCTTTACCCATGAGTTTATGCTACCTCAAATATATGCATATTTTGAGGGGGAGCATCTCTCAAGGGGAAGCATACCGTCTTTCTTGACCCTTTTTGTTTCGACAAACGGGGGAGAGAAACCGCATATGCTCTTGCTTAGCGGTTGTGTTTGTCATCATCAAAAAGGGGGAGATTGTTGGTGCAAGTGTACCACATCTCTATATATTTATATATATTTATTTTGATGATTACAAACACACCGTATTATTGTTTATCTAACAATCCTATCCAAGTGTACAGTTCTTGAAGAACACGAAGATTTTATCTGAAGAGTTCAAGACGGAAGATTTACGTTGTCATTAGTGTTTATAATTTATAATGATAAACACCCTAAAATAATATACCACTTGGATATTTCTAAAAACCCAATAAATAATTTATTTAAATAAAGTTTTTTTTTAGAAGATCTAGCAAGATTTTGCTTTTTCTGACGCAGGTATACCGCGAGGTTCAGCAGGTATACCGCGGCGGCTTGATGTTACCTCTGATTGATTGGTCGTACTTTTTTCTGACGCAGGTATACCGCGGTGTTTAGCAGGTATACCGCGGGTACAGTTGGGCGGTATACCGCGATGTTTAGCCGGTATACCGCGGGTACAAGTTTACGTTTGTTTTGCAGGGTTGACTTTCTCTTCTGACAGTGTACTTTTTACTGCACGGTATACCGCGTGCATTTGGCGGTATACCGCGAATGCATGTATCCGTTGGAAGAGCTGCTATATAAATGCATGCGATGGTGGAGAAGAAATGACAGACAATACAGATACAACCAACACCATCACTGCTCATCTGATCTCTCTCATTTATAATATATATATTTTATAAAACCTTTTTTTATAAAATATCCAAGTGTGATTATTATACAAGAGTGATTACCCATTGTGAGTTATACTCCTCTTGTAAGTATTTGAATAACGGGTGTGTGATCCTGTTTATCTCATAGCAGAGGCTTGAGAAACTATTACAAATTCCTTTGTATTTGGTTTGTGTTCTACCGTAAAGAATACATTTATTGGATCGTGTCGAGAAGTGTCTCGGCTGCTGGTTTATCACAGTTGGTGGTAAATCAGTAAATCTCTGTGTCAAGTATCTCTTACCTTTATCTCTTTATTTATTCCGCTGTGCTTTATTATATTTGTTTATATAAACTGCTTTGCATTTATATTTATTTATATAATCTCTGTGTATTTGTTTATATTTACACTCTTCTTTATTATTTGTATACTCTGATTTATTTTTACTGTTTCAGTACTGTATTTATTTATAAAAGAATTTTTGAAAGTAAAAGATTTTAAATACAACCTTTCCCCCCCCCTAGGTTGTCTAACAAGAGTTTTCAGATAACAAAATTAAACACAAAATAGAATTATATTAGAGAAGAGTAATCTACAATATTGGAATGAAAACCAATTACTCTCCTCATTTGTGTCATCTTACATTGACACACACCTCACTTTTATAATCTCTATTGTGCTCTCATGAGTGTGTTAGGTAGGAATGTGTTTGGCATGAGTGGATGATGCACTTGCTATATAAAAGGACATATATTATTGGTAGGTATGATAGTCCAGATGATAAATGTTGGGGAAATTGCCTCAAATAGCCATTCTACATCATTGACTTCTTCAAATAACCACTTTTCAAACCATATTTCCAAAATACCAAAAACTTACGCATAGAGTTTTCTCTGCGTCAGTTTAATTTTCCTCCCAAAAAATCAAAAAAATGGTTTTTTTTTAAATATTTTAATTTTTTTAATTAAACTTACGCAGAGAAAACTCTATGCGTAAGTTTCTCTGCGTAAGTTTTCCTCCCATTTTTTTTGCCTTCCATTTCTTTTTATTTTTTGGGATGAAAAATAAACTTACGCCGATAAAACTCTATGCGTAAGCTTTGGGTATTTTATGAATAGGGTTAAGAAAGTGGTTATTTGAATAAGCCAATGGTCTACAATGGCTATTTGAGGCAATTTCCCTAAATGTTGAGAGACCAATTGTAGTGTATAGAGTGTTTTTAGTGGTGATCCCACTGACAACTCCAAAGGCAAACACAATAGCTCGTGGGTGGAACAACATTTACACAAATAGTCCCTCTACTTGGTACAACATATTAATTTAGGCACTAACAATTTTTACCTCTAAATATATAGCCAAATTTAGATCACCTTCATTTTTGTGAGTTTTTGTGTTGTTAGTGCTAAATCTTTTTATGTTGTATCAAGTTGAGGGGGCTATTCGTACTTTCATAATTTCCTACTATAAATAGGAATTTTCTTTGTATTTGCTATTATGTCATTCCAAGTACCCTTATTGTAAACACTCTCTAGATTGCTTTCATCATATTGAGATTAATAGAGGGATGACATCATTTATTATTGTTGTGTGTTGATTACTTGTTCTGGGATCACCTGTGTTGGATTGAAAATCTCCACCTCTACTTTCCAAAATATTATTATACAAGGATCTTTAATGGTTTATTACAAATTTCTTTAAATTAAAGATCTTTAAAATTACATCAAATTTTAACAGGATGTTTCCTTCTAGACTGTGGGATAAAGAGAACATTGTTTTCTTACAAAAACTCTTAAAACACTACAAAATAAATGACTTTTACCTACAAAATTTTTACCCAGAGAAATTTTCATCGGTGATTACCCATGGATCACCCAGAAAAGCACAATGATTTTGTAGAATTCGATGTTTTTTGAGAAAATACCCATGGATCACCCAGAGAATCCATGAGTAATCTGTCACTGATTTGCATTACCCACCAAAACTCTACCCACCAACTTTTCTAACGGTTTAGTGATAAATCACCCTTTAGCGATAGATTTCGCAGGAAAAAATTTGTAAGTAAAAGTCTTTCGTTTAGTAGTGAAAAAATTCTATTCATGTTTGCAAAAACAATAAATATTATTTACTGGTAACATAAAACCCCAATAATTGTTGATTTGGTAATAATACAAGCATATGGCATTTAGAAAGGGACCTTGGACATATATATATGTACATATAAATGATTCAAACACAACTATCACTATATATATGCATGCTTTTTATGACCATTGTTGTTTACATGTTACGTGATTACTTTTTTTCTCATTTTTGGTACTTTGATGTTGACGATTTATTTCCTACCGTTAGAATTAAACCTATTTTAATTTGTTGCACGATTTCAATCTAACAATTTATGTTCATGCGTTTAGATAGGCCACAAAATTAATTGTCATATAAATTTAAAATTTCTATATTATATTATGACGCAAGTAGAGATGGCAACGGGGATCCCCATCAAAATTCCTTCCCCATCCCCATCCCCATCAAGGAACGGGGATCCCCACCGGGGAATCGGAGATTTTTTTCCCGTTTACAAAACTTAAGGGCCGTTTACAAAATGCTTACCCGGATAAGTGCTTACCAAGTCACATTAGTTTATCGGATGAATATGGCATAGACTAAGAATCTTACCCAGTAAGAGCGAAAGCAAGGACCTATAGTCGAAAGCAAGGACCGAGAGTCTTACCCGGTAAGTGAGTGCGACGGCTCTTACCACGATTAGCGTTTACCGGCTAAATTGTTGCATACGATGCCATTTTGGTGGACTAAAATCTTACCCGTGAAGTAAGTGATAGTGTTGAATTTTACCGGTAAGCACTTACCCGGGTAAGTGATTAGGTAAATGGCCCCTTAATTTTTTTATATAATATCTTTATAAATATTAATTTCACGATTGAATGACGTATTTTTATAAACTTTAGTTAACCAGCTTTTAATTTGTTGTGTTTTAAAGAGTTTTTCAGAAATAAATATATTAATTACAATACATAATAATATATATTTTATACATCAACGTTATATAACTAAAGTTTTTCCAAACAATAATACCAATACTGTAATATATTTTGAAAGTTTTCTCATAATCGAAGATTGATTATATTAGTGTGTTATATTATATATATATATATATATATATATATATATATATATATATATTATCGGATTTATCATTTTTACTATGTTATATATACGTGTATATATATAAAAACTTATATTAAATACTCGGGGTCGGGTTTGAGAGGTATTCCCATTCCCATTCCCACCCCCATCCCCGTTTAAAAAATTTGGGGATTCCCCATCCCTGTCCCCATCCCCGGTCAACTCGGGCCGGATCCCCGTCGGGGACGGGGTTTATTGCCATCCCTAGACGCAAGTGGGCATTCTAAGTTTCTAACATCCAATTTTGTTGTAGTGATAGGCGTGTAATCTTTTTCATAATTTGATTTGATTAATTATATGTAGAATAGTCATGTTCAAACCCCTTGTATTGAAATTTCTACCAAGCAACGTGTAAGGATTTTTGTAGGCAATTCATGTGGTGTTTAATTTCATTTAAGTTTTATTTCGAAGGATTTTTCTTCGGTAACTGTCAGTGTCTCGATTAACCTGCACATCACAAGTGTTTCCATGGAACTGTGAAAATAAACTGTCAATTTAGTTTATAGTTTGGGGAGTTAAAACGTTTAAACCGGACCACAAACAGTGCCATACTTAATAGAGCATATTTTATAAGGTTTACAAAAGTCATTTAACTCTTAAATCTGCTTCACATCAATATCACATGGTGACACTTCAATGACTTTGTAACGAAATAATTTTGAATCTAACAAATTTGGTCCACAACAATGACTTATGTTGCTAACAAGAAGTAAAAAAGAAAACACTTTTGCCTACTCTTCATGACCACACAAAACTTAATGTTAAGGGAATTTATCATGAAATGTATTCTTTTGACTAGGAATCTCTCTATTTGAACATTATATAAATTAATATAAAAATAAAGAAGAAAATAAAAGAAATATATACCTAACATTAGAATATATATAGAAATAAGAGGAAAATAATTAATCCTAACTTTTTGTAATGATCTTATACTTTTGGTTATTATGTTTGCAATTTGTTTCGGTTTTGATCCCTCTTAGTAACTACACTAGAAATTCAGTTAACTTAAGCTATTTTAGTCATTTCCATTTTCTCTTGTTTTCATTTTTCTAAAAAATGAACCTACCCTCCCCCAACAAACCCACCATGATCACCTCCTTGGATAACCTAACTTCTCCTAAACAACGGTCTTGTGACCATCACTCGGTGACCCAACATCTCCAAAACAGGGAGGGAGGGGTTTGGGTCGATCATGTTCTTCTTTCTATTGAGTTCTCTTTGATCCCCATCGAACTCCATCTCCATCTAGCACCTATGGATCTCTATTGAACATATATCAAGGCTCCCATTAAGTTTACGCTATAATAAAGGGGACACAGGTCGAACTGATGAATTGGACATGGGTTTAGTGAGAAGTCTGGGATAAATTTTGCACCGACAATGTTTGGGATGGTCAACTATTGTCAAAGTTACGAACAAAGGTACTTCATCACGGTTATAAAATTGGTGACGTCGGATAAGGGTGCTCTAATGCTCCTATCTCATTGCCTCTTTCCCTGGCACCGTCTTGGTTATGTTTGTCATCGTGGAGGGAAGATGTAAAAGGGTTGGTGATGGTGACATTGTCAGAGTTAGGCTTGACAAGAGAAAAGATAACGAATGTAGGATGATCTGGAGTGCATTAATGAAAAAAGAACACATTGTATATACTACAATAATATAGAAAATTGGCAACAAAAGAACAGTAAAAGACCAAAATGTCTTTAATTTACAAGTCACCTCTAACAGCCGTTACATTAAGGGACCAAATCTATCTGGATTTGCAAACCACAAGGACTAAAATAGAAACGAATTGCAAACTACAGTGACCGTAAATGTAATAAATGAAGTTCAAGGCTAAAACCAAAGTTTCTATATACGGAATGGATCAAAAATGTAGTCTAGTCTTTTTATTTCTAGAGTAAATTGCTTTTTGGTCTTTGTGGTTTGTTGATTTTCTTGGTTAGGGTCCCTATCAAGTTTTAATTGCAAAAATACTCTAGTGGTATGCGAAAATTCTTGGTTTTGGTGCTTCTCGTTAACGATTGTTAATTATATCTGTTAAGTGAGGGGCACTTTGATTTTTTCAACTTTTATCTCATTTTCTTCTATAAATCTATAAACTACTATAATTACTATATTAATAAATGACACACACACACACACACACATATATAGGGGTTAAATCTAGTGAGAACCAAAAAAAGGTTAAGGACTTGAGGACTAATTGATTAGAATAGATCAAAGGTCATTAAAAGAAAAGCATATTAGTAATAAAAGCAAAAAATAAGGGTAGATTTGTCAATTTTCAAGAACATGGAAAGGGTATTATGGACATTTTATAATAAAATTAAATCAAAAGTAAATTGTGGATGTCAAATAACTTTTCAAATCGGTTAAATGTTTTCATCTTCCACTTCTTCAATACGTATCTGATGGACATTGCAACCCCTCCTTCTTTCTCTCTTAATTTAACCAGTTACCATAACGTCGGCGGTACGAATCTTTATTCAGAGGCTTCGATAAGGAAAACGAACCATTTTCTTCTAATTCACCGTCGTCACGGCCATCAATCTCTACTCGAACTATGTACAGAGAAAACACAGTTCATATATCGTCGTCGGAATCTGATCTACATCTATCGTTTTGGAAACGGACTAGGTTCACCATGGTGTTACTCGCGACAAAGTTATTGTTCTTCCGCATCACTAACTTTGTTCCCAAACTCCGGAGAAACACCGACTATGGAGATATCCTGAACACCATTGAACACCGACCACAGAGCCGGTACTCGATGGAAACCCTATGTTTATCGCTCCTTCGATCACGATCTTTAGTCACCGAAGTCACCAAAACAAGATTTACAGTTTGATGATCAATGGTCAACTAGGTTTTTGGTCTCTGTATCAAAAAAATAGGATTTTTGTTTCCAGTTCTTCTATATCCGTTTATATTAAGTCAAATAACTTAGATTTCTCACTGGTTATCAATTAAAGGTTTCTGCTAAAATTGTGTTTTATTTCATCAGTTGAATAGGATGGTGAGTCTTTGTTTCATATGGTGAATGTGTTTCATATGATAAATATGTGTGTTTCATATGGTGAATGTGTATGTTTCGTATGGAAAATCATTGTGTTTCATCTGGTGAACAATGTGTTTCATATGGTGAATCTATATGTTTCATCTGAAAAAATCATTGTGTTTCATCTGGTAAATTGTGTGCTTTATATGGTGAATCTATATGTTTCATCTAATTTTTTTGTATTTCATCTGGTCAATTGTGTATTTCATATAGTGAATCTATGTGTTTCATATGGTGAATCTATATGTTTCATCTAGAAAATCATTGTATTTCATCTGGTAAATTGTGTGTTTCATATGGTGAATCTACATGTTTCATCTAAAAAAATATTTGTATTTCATCTGGTGAACTGTGTGTTTCATATGGTGAATTGTGTGTTTCATATGGTGAATGTGTGTTTCTTCTGATGAATGAATTTGTATGTTTCATCTGATGGCATTCATCGGATGAATGAATTTGTATGTTTCATCTAATGGCATTCATCGGATGAATGAATTTGTATGTTTCATATGGTGAATCTTGTTACCAATATGACGATTATACCCCCTTTTTAATTAAAAACAACTTTCACTTAAAACCATCAGATCAAAACCAAATTAGGGATGAGATCGGTCCTCACGGTTCTCAACCTTTTTGTGGTTCTCATTTGATTACCGTCATATATATATATATATATATATATATGAAAATTTGTAAACCTCAATACCAAACTAGAGACTTACCATCTCTAGCCCAAGACCTTTGGTCAAACACTCAATCTCCTCTACCCCACCCACAATTGCTTCCTACAGTCACCTCTCATCGCTGGAACCCATAACCACCCTTCCTTCCCATCGATAGCCTTCTCCTTCACCTGTCATTCTCTCTCACTCTCTCTCTCTCTCTTTCTTTCTCTCTCTCCCTCTCTCGGCCTCCTGTTAGGACACAAATTGTCATAATTATATGATAGTTTTGTAAAGGTTAATTATTGTAATATGGGCTTAGGGATATGAATTATGGGCTTGGGCTTAAAGGTGTAATATGTAACAACCGGGTTTTCTCGCAAGATATGAAAGTTAGGTGGTCAAAATTCGAAGAATTAAAGCTAGACTTGAGGGACCTTTTGGCAATTTATGAGAAATATAAATAGCTACAATTCCCTAGGGTTAGCTGATTTTCAATTTCTCTTGGTGTGGTTGGCGGCTAGAGAAGAAAAGAGAAGGAGAAAGGAGTTTTTGGAGAAAGAAATCAAAAGAGAGAAGAAATCAACAAGGTAATCCATTCTAAATTCGTTCTCCTTGTTGTTGTAGTATTCCTTTATAAATAGGTCTGAATTCTTAAGTCTGAATGTGGAGATTCAATGAGTTTTCACTCACTTTTCCTTAAAAGTGTGTTTTGAGGTTTTTGGCTTGGTAATTCGATTTAAAGGACTAAAAATGGATTAAGTGGACGTTTTATGGTTGGGAAATGAACTCAGATATATGCTTAATCAACTTATGGGTAGAAATCAGGTTTTTAATCACTTTTGAGAATCAATTTTCATCCAGATCGTAGTTTCCGGACACTGGATGTTCATGAGGTTTCGGTGGTTCCCGGATAGTATGCGAGTGTCAGGGTAGAATTGCTTGAGAGTTTTCGGGTGGGTGTCCTTCCGGTTAAGCTGGGTTTTCCGAGTGTTAGTATCCGGTAAAAGGGCGTGTCCGGGAAGTCGGGGTATCCGGACAGTTCGGGTATCCGGGAAGTCAAGGTATCCGGACTGTTGGAGTATCCGGAATGTGTTAATGTCCGGAAATGGCTAGAGTCCGGGTAGTGTAATCAGCTCAGGTCTCCGGATGAGACGTCCGGAAAGTGAGTTCTTCCGGAAAGTAGTGCTCGGATAGTGGTGTGTCCGGAAAGTGTTAGTGTTCGGATAGTGTTGCGTCCGGAAAGTGTTATTTGGACAATAGGGTCAGACCGCTTGAACTGATACGAATCTAATGCCCTTAGGTGTTCGATTGGATTAGCTTGGAGATATTTATGAAGTGCGTTCAGCGTTGGCCAAATGTGAGTTCCCTAAACCTTTTACGACGCAAAGTGATAAATGTTTTAACAAATTATGGTTTATCGAGCATGAAATGTTATGAACTGATTTGCATGATTTTCACGAACGTACCTGCTTTATTAAAAGAAATGTTTGGCATGAAGAAACGAAAGGCATGACGTATGAATATTTTAACTTACATGTTTTCATGAACGTATGTGTGTGCTATGTGGTGTCGGTCTGTACTGTGGGATCAGAGAGCGATTCTCGGGATCTGAGGATCCCTTGGATATGTATGACTGGCCGGTAGGTTGGAATTCGTTTCCCTCCTATCCTGTAGAGGGGAGTCCGTGTGGGCTCCAACGAGGGCGAGAGGGGAGCCTAATGGAACCCTGATCGCGGAATGTTTATGTGATCCTTACATAGTGCAGTACCATGACTGATGATATGTTATGGTTTATTTATAAATCATTTATAAATGTTTCCAACTGTTTTACATGTTGTTTATGGAGGGAATTCACTAGACCTTTTGGTTTAACCCTCGCTTTTCAAAAATTAAACCATTTTCAGGTAATCGTATTATGGGTTCTTCTAGTAAGACCTAAGAGTTGGCAAGAAGGATTTGGAGCGTAGAGCGACTCCAAGATCTTTTGACTGATGTCGATAGATAGAACTCTCGACTGTAGATTAGAGACTTCCGCTGTCAAGTTTTGATCAGTATAGGTTGATGACGTTTAAAAGACAAGTTATTTATGTAATTCGAATGCTTATTCTATGTTAGTGCATGTTATGATTTTTGGGACGTTACAAATGGTATCAGAGCCTTAGTTTAAGGTATTTAGGTGACCAATCGGGCCTAAACATAAACTGTAAGATGAGGAACACAGCCGAGACATAGGATTGCCTCTAGGAACGATCACTATAAATGCGCTAGAAAATAAGGTGCCAAGGACAAACGTGTAAGGTAAGTTTGGGATTACACCTGGCCAGTGTAATTACGAACTTACAGGTACATGTGCGTGCTTAAATTACCTTTTATAGCAAATTTGTGGGTCATGTCTAGCAGTGTTCCAGTAATCTAGAAGGTCAGCAAGATCCCTGAGGGATAGACCGAGCTCTCTTGCTTGGGAAGTATCATGAGAAATCATTTATGATGTGATGTAGGTATACATCGAAGAGAAGAAATGTTGTATAGAATGTTATGAGTCATCTAGAAGTAGCTCTTCGTGGATTCGAAGAGGATGAATGTTGAGTTTGAGTAAGACTCCAGTTTCGGGAGAGTCCCAATTCTAGGAATCATGGGATAGATCAGTCAAGATGGTAAGGAAGGACAGTGTCAAAACCTTGAAGGTAGCAATAGAGCCCTGACTTCTTAGTCGAACTTTTCAATGGCACGATAAATGAAATAAGATACCTATAGTGAATTGAAAACACGTAGAAGTAGAAAGTGAGATAGTGATCAAAACGAAAATAGTATAAAATGATTGAGTAAGTGAGACGTGGAACGCATGTTCAGCAAGTTATTACATGACCGAGAGGGCGACCTTTGGTCGAAGGCAAAGTGGCAAGGATAAGTTGCGTGAGTGAAACAGTTGATCTTGTTTGAGTGAGTAGCCTTCAATTGCAAGTAGAGTCTCATGCATGGAGCCCTTATATGTAACACGAAATTTTCACGCTTTAAAGTAAATATGTAAATATCAATTTTGATCGAAAATGAGTCAGAATGTACAAGCGTAAGTTTAAAGAAAGGGTGATTTCTTTTACTTCACACAATGAAATTTAGAGCTTATCGGTTTGCAAAATATTTCACACTTTTCATGATAAGTTAAATTGTTGCAAAAAGTCAAGAAAACGTTGGCCAGCAAAACCTTTATAATCAAAATGAGTGTTAACACTTTGGTATTATAGAGTGGGTATGAGAACCGACTGGTTTACTTTGTGTCGATAATTTCTTTCAGAGTTGTGTCGTATGAAAAGATTTTCATTCAATATATCGTTGTCGTAATAACTTCGTTCGGATTGAGTAAGATTGAGGTTCACGGGAAGATGCATGCAAACGGTTCTCGGATCGTTGTGCAGGGCATTGAAGTTATAAGAGTGATGGGGTCATGTGTACCCAAGTTGTTTTACATGTTGTTCATTTAAAATGATAAAATGTATGAAATGATTTATTTACTGTGTTGTCATGCATGAAGGCTATGAACTCACTAGGTCATAGAGTATTACATTTTAAGCTAAGGAAGAACTCCGAGAGTGGAGAGGGGTTGGTCAAATCAGGGGAGGACGTTGTAGTTTTGGATATATGTGTTTAAGAAGAGATTTGGACAGGGGAAGAGTCAGAAGTGGATTATAGTATCGGTTGTATGAGGGTCTGCACCCTTGTGCGGTAGCGGGAAGTACGTTTGTCAAGGGACGGTTATGTCTGGAGGAAGGACTTGAAGCCTTCAAGGTGTTGGCTTGAGCAACTCGTTATGAGTAGTGTGGGGAGGGAGAATGAAATGTCCATGGCGTGGGAATAGAAGTTTCGAGGTGAGTTTGTGATGTCGATGTTACATGAGTAGGTTTCGAAAAGAGGGAGACAGACCATGAAATTGATTATGATGTGTTGGAAGGAATAAGTTCCGTAAGAGAACCCATGTTAAGGAATAGGTTAAGAAAGTAGTTACAAGTCGGCTATTGATGCTGAAGTCGACAACCGTGCAAGATGGTTAAGGCCGAAGGCTTGAACCAGAAGAGCAAAAGTTGATAGAACACCTTGGAGGGGTGTTAGTCAAAATATGGTGGAGTAGATGCGAAATCCTTAAAGAATGTAAGCCGTTGTTTTTGTTTGGAAGAATTGTCTGAGAAAGTAAAAGTTGGAGATTAAAGAGTGTGTAGTGACGTCGAACACTGGTGTCGTTTCAAGACGACTCGGTGGAATGCCTTAAGTTAGGATCTGGATGCAACTGTTTGGTTATGTAAGTAATGAGAAAGTGATTTCAGCATGTAGGAAGGTCGGGAGAGAGGGGAAAGTAATGTTTGGTGAGCAGTACTCCACGCTAACGTGGGGAGGTGAAGATAGTATGTCTGATTAAGTAAGTAAATTGGAAGTAGTAAACGTGACGGTAATGCCGACAGGTGTAGTGTTGTGTAGATTGTCATGGATAAGTGTGCGAACTTTTGGAAAGAGTATTGAGGAAGGGAATTGTGTATGATTTTTGTGCAGGAAAGAAGTGGATGAGACAACTGAATGAGTAAGTTAGTAACTTTGTGAGAAAGGTTTAAACGAACTGGTCGTGTAGTGATTAAGCTAGTGAGAATAGTTTGGTGTGACCATGGTTACTCCTCCCAGTTGGGCGAGGATAACCGGAGTTATGTTTTTATGATTGAACGAACGTGGCAATCAGCGAGGAATGGTTGTGGTTCAGGATAAGTTTAATTCGAGTAGGCGGACACTTCAGCAATGGGTTGGAGGTTCCTACTCTTAGTTACGTATAAGTATGGAGTGGTGAAGTGGTGAGGATATGAGATATGGTTGACGAATTGTGGTCTAGGTGGTCCGAGAAAGGGAAATGTTATCTTCATAGACAATTGATGGGTGGTACAGGGTTGAGAGTTGTGTTACGATGAAGGAACTCTGGGTTGTGAGTTGTCAAGGTGTATGGGGTTGGTCAGGTGCCAAGCTGTCAAGTGTGTGTTGGTCTCTTGGTACATGAATCTCGTGTGATGGCGGAGGATTTAGCCAAGTTCCTTCTTAAAGGAAGTATAGATGCATGAGAAGCCTTAGTTAATCTTCTGTTGTCAAGTCCGATCGAGTAGGAACAATAGCCTACGATTTAGAGTACCGTAAGAAATGAAGGGGATGCACCCGATGTTCCATGTTACGAATTTAATGATGTGATTGATTGAGTCAGAAGCGGCATTACCTTATGGAAGTGTCGGTTTTGGTGTGGGCAAGATACCCGCATCTTTTCCAATGAGGAATTCCGGGGACGGAATTCTTTTAAGGGGGGAGTGTTGAAACAACCGGGTTTTCTCGCAAGATATGAAAGTTAGGTGGTCAAAATTCGAAGAATTAAAGTTAGACTTGAGGGACCTTTTGGCAATTTATGAGAAATATAAATAGCTACAATTCCCTAGGGTTAGCTGATTTTCAATTTCTCTTGGTGTGGTTGGCGGCTAGAGAAGAAAAGAGAAGGAGAAAGGAGTTTTTGGGGAAAGAAATCAAAAGAGAGAAGAAACCAACAAGGTAATCCATTCTAAGTTCGTTCTCCTTGTTGTTGTAGTATTCCTTTCTTAATTAGTCTGAATTCTTAAGTCTGAATGTGGAGATTCAATGAGTTTTCACTCACTTTTCCTTAAAAGTGTGTTTTGAGGTTTTTGGCTTGGTAATTCGATTTAAAGGACTAAAAATGGATTAAGTGGACGTTTTATGGTTGGGAAATGAACTCAGATATATGCTTAATCAACTTATGGGTAGAAATCATGTTTTTAATCACTTTTGAGAATCAATTTTCATCCAGATCGTAGTTTCCGGACACTGGATATTCGTGAGGTTTCGGTGGTTCCCGGATAGTATGCGAGTGTCCGGGTAGAATTGCTTGAGAGTTTCCGGGTGGGTGTCCTTCCGGTTAAGCTGGGTTTTCCGGGTGTTAGTATCCGGTAAAAGGGCGTGTCCGGGAAGTCGGGGTATCCGGACAGTTCGGGTATCCGGGAAGTCAAGGTATCCGGACTGTTGGAGTATCCGGAATGTGTTAATGTCCGGAAAGGGCTAGAGTCCGGGTAGTGCAATCAGCTCATGTCTCCGGATGAGACGTCCGAAAAGTGAGTTCTTCCGAAAAGTAGTGCCCGGATAGTGGTGTGTCCGGAAAATGTTAGTATTCAGATAGTGTTGCGTTCGGAAAGTGTTATTTGGACAATAGGGTCAGACCGCTTGAACTGATACGAATCTAATGCCCTTAGGTGTTCGATTGGATTAGCTTGGAGATATTTATGAAGTGCGTTCAGCGTTGGCCAAAGGTGAGTTCCCTAAACCTTTTACGACGCAAAGTGATAAATGTTTTAACTAATTATGGTTTATCGAGCATGAAATGTTATGAACTGATTTGCATGATTTTCACGAACGTACCTGCTTTATTAAAAGAAATGTTTGGCATGAAGAAACGAAAGGCATGACGTATGAATATTTTAACTTACATGTTTTCATGAACGTATGTGTATGCTATGTGGTGTCGGTCTGTACTGTGGGATCAGAGAGAGATTCTCGGGATCTGAGGATCCCTTGGATATGTATGACAGGCCGGTAGGTTGGAATTCGTTTCCCTCCTATCCGGTAGAGGGGAGTCCGTGTGGGCTCCAACGAGGGCGAGAGGGGAGCCTAATGGAACCCTGATCGCGGAATGTTTATGTGATCCTTACATAGTGCAGTACCATGACTGATGATATGTTATGGTTTATTTATAAATCATTTATAAATGTTTCCAACTGTTTTACATGTTGTTTATGGAGGGAATTCACTAGACCTTTTGGTCTAACCCTCGCTTTTCAAAAATTAAACCATTTTCAGGTAATCGTATTATGGGTTTTTCTAGTAAGAACTAAGAGTTGGCAAGAAGGATTTGGAGCGTAGAGCGACTCCAAGATCTTTTGACTGATGTCGATAGATAGAACTCTCGGCTGTAGATTAGAGACTTCCGCTGTCAAGTTTTGATCAGTATAGGTTGATGATGTTTAAAAGACAAGTTATTTATGTAATTCGAATGCTTATTCTATGTTAGTGCATGTTATGATTTTTGGGACGTTACATAATAGGTGGGTATATATAGGATATGTGTGTGTAATTAGGGTTAAGGGTAATCATTGCAATGTAGCTCCATGGTGTTTGTGTGTGTTCTAGAGAGAGATCCATTCTCTTTCTAGGTAGTCTCTTTATATGAATAATACATCACTTTTATCCTATATCTCATCTTATTACTCAATCTATCAGTTACTTGGATTGATGCTTGTTCATAAATGGGACTCATACCTCCCTTATCTAAACCCACTGCATCTATTTCTAAGACCATCAACCCTATATTTTTCTCCCCTTTATCTCTGACTGGTGTAGGTTTCTGCCCATTTCTCACTAACTTCACCCATCCCATTCACTAACTAGAAGAGCAACGCCCCTCCCCTATCTTCTGTTCTTGGGTTCAAAATAGAATTTTACTCGAAAATCACTTGTAAGATAGTCAAAAATCGTAATGGAAACTCGACGAAATTAGGGCGAAGGTTTCTTCAAATGGCGAGGATTTACCCATTACTTGCAATAGAAACAAAGAGAGTCCTTCCCTAAATTATCGATCATCAACGTCGTAATTTCTTGTCGTCGCTTCTCTTACACCGCTTCCCTGGCTAAGAACGACTACCAAATATTTCTACCATTTGAAACTGGTAGTCTCGACCATCGGATTTGTACATAATACATATAGACATCTGACGTACAATCACTTAGAAATAAATATGTATTCTTTGTCACAAAAATAGTCTAATCCGATAATACTTTACCTATCGGATTTGACAAAATATAAGGTTTAATCCTATGAATACTTAAAAAGAATCATTCCTTAACTCATCAGATTCATAAACCCCTTGGATTAAAATCTTGTGAATAAAAGATACAATCCGATGGAAGCCTCTATGCACATCGGATTTATATACTCTTTTGAATTATTCCAAGCATTTAATATCCGACAAAGTCTATATTTCATACATGTCTATCACTACAAACTGTTGTATAGCTTATAATTCAAACTAGACAAAATATGAATTTTACTTGTAAAAATCTTGTAACTATCTTAATTGATCCAAAATCAAAAAATCTTCAGCAAAGTCGAAGATCAGTTGAAGAGTGGTTAGTTTGTCACCAAAGCGGATTGGTTTGTCATCTATCTACAAAGAATATCAGTTCAAGATACAGTGAGTTGGCAGTGTGACAAATACAACAACTCGCAAGCCGGATTTCGATGTACAAACTTGTCCAACAAGTTTGGTTCACCAACTCTCCCTGAATCCCATCCTAGTATATGGAAACATGCAAAAACAGGCATTATGCTTTAAGTTCATTTTGATCTTAACACTCATTAGTCATAACTACCCTTTATGTTTATTCGATTTTATTTAGATCGTATAAAAGTAAACCCACCGATCCTTATGAATTCAGCTCTAGTTTCGATTGGTACAATTTGTGTATTATCAAAAGTATGAACTAATATTTATTGTTATCCGATTCTCTCATTCTTTAAAGAAAATACAATATATATGGTTTATCTTTTAAGAAGTTCAAAATTTCTGAAATTCATAAGAATTATTCTAAATCACTAATTTAAGATAATTAATGTTATTTTTTGTGGAATAGTTAATTTTATTTATTAAATAAACATCAATGCATGTGTTTAGGAAATTAATTAAACTTTCGTGTATATATATATATATATAGAGGAAGGTTCAAACGAGGAGCGTACCTATTTACGAGAACGCGAGGAGCGCCTGCCATGTACTGGATCACATGTGATCCACAACTGCGAAAAATTCGGATAGCGGGCGACCTGGGTCGCGACCTGGTTCGCGAGTCGGCCAAGTCGCCCGGATCACACATGATTTTAGTTGTGAATCACATGTGATCCACTACATGGGCGCAAGCCCCCCCCCCCCCCCCCCCCCCTCCCCCCGATCAGTTGTGAATCACATGTGATTAGCAGTAGAGAATCATATGTGATTCAGTACATGGACGGTGCTCCTCGCGTTTTCTTAAATTGGTACGCTCCTCGTTTGAACCCGTCTCTCTCTCTATATATATATATATCATGATCTCCTCTCTCTCTCTCTCAATGCGTAACATACATACATATGTACAGTTAAATGTGCACATGTACACAAAGTGATCACATGCACTAAGAACACAAAGTAGACAACTGGTAGTCCCATTATTAAACAAGCAACAATTCAAGTAATTATGATGATAAAGTAACAAGATGAGATAATAAGATAAATGTGTATTTTATTCATATGAAGAGAACTACCTAGAGAGAGAATGGTTCTCTCTCTAGAACACACACACTACACCATGGATTACATTGTAATATGATTTCTTGCCCTAATCACACACACAAGTCCCTTATATACTCACTTGTAACACACTTAAGCCCAAACCCATATTTCTTAAACTCAATCCCATATTACACTTAAAAACCTTTTACAAAACTATCATATAATTAGGATATTTTGGTCCTAACAACAACCTTAAGAAATTTCTTATGGGTGTGCACCTTATACAAATCTTGTAGATTTAAAGTGTGTTCATAAAATATGATAATGTTTTTAAGAAAATATTTATAATGTATTCATCTTGTATACATATTCAGTTATGTATGTGCAAGAGTATAGAGAGTTTTTTTAAATTTTTTAAATTTTATTTTTTAACTAATAATTTATAGTTGTAAATTGGATTTTACGGATCTCTTGAAGTAGAAAGTTCTCAAAAAATACCCTATGTGTGTCTGTGTCAAATTAAAAAGAATAAAATATCCATTTCTATTTGATTTTATTTATATGTTCTTTAAAGTTTGATAAATCTCAAAATAATTTACTCCTTTCATATGTCCATTTTTATTTTTTACAAAATGTTAAAATAATAATACTATAAAAACTGGAACATTTTGTATGTACTATTTGTTGTACATATTGCCTTAACGTTTATATTCATGAAAAAGAGTTGTTAAGATGTAATTTTAAATAATTTATAATATAATATGGACAAAGAAAAACTTATAATTAATTAACAATGATAAAGATGTAGACATGGTATATACAAAAATAGTTAAAAGTCTTGGAGTGCATGTAAAATAAATATGTGACCATTTCTTTATAATATATATTGAAATTTTCTTTTTTCCGTTAAACACTTTTTTAGAAAGTAATTTAACGACGGTATAAATATCTCACAAAACGTATCAAAATGACCTCGAAAAAAGTTCTACATCACGCATAAATCGTTTTTAAGAAATAAATGGAAGAATTAAAGATGTTTCGTATCACAAAGGTACATCAATTTAGCTATAACGGACCATAAGTTACTGAGTTGGTATGGTATTTTGTACCTCGTTAACATGTCACTAACAAAGTTTATAGGAAATTAAGAAACACATAAATATTTTGACGGTTATGAAAAGGGAGATAATTATCATCGATATTTATGATGAATATCATGAATGAAAATGCATAGTGTTCATTATTAATAATATAGAGACTACTTATATATATATATATTGATGATAGTTGGTTTTTAAGGTTAACAAAATATTTATGACTCCTACATAAACTTTCTTGTGCATGCACATATCTTATTTAATTAAATGACTCAACTTAAATTCATAAGTAGAGATTTGCATCGGATAACCTTTGAGATGCTATAGCTATTAGTGGTTTCCTTTTCTTCGTCACAAATCCAAACTCATCGGAAACCTCAAAATCTTCGTCTTTTGGCAACCTCCACTCAAATGAATGCAATAACGACGCTAATATATACACTAACATCTTCTCCCCTAATGGAATTCCTAGGCATATTCTTCTCCCAACTCCAAATGGCAAAAACTTCAAATTGTTTCCATTGTAATCCCATTTGTCCTTCAAGAATCTCTCTGGTTTGAACTCCAACGGATCAGACCAATTCTTAGGATCATGATGGATTGCCCAAACGTTAATATACACGATCGTTCCCTTTGGAATCAAGTATCCACCTACCGTACAAGGTTCATCTGGGCATCTCTGGATGAGGAGTGGTAATGGAGGGTGTATCCTGAATGTATCCTTGATGACGGCATCTAAATATGTTAATTTAGGCAAATGACATTCTTCAACAATATTGTTTCCCAAAACATCACTTAATTCTTCTTGAATCTTCGTCTTTACCTCGGGATGATGCAAAATCTCTGTCATCACCCATTCTACCATAGTTGATGTTGTGTCTGTTCCCGCGCTCAAGATGTCCTATTATAATAATTTTGGTATATTTAGTATGCAGTACAGCAAAATTGGTTTACAAGACATCATATTTGTGTCCAAGTATTATAATAGACCGTGAGATTGAATTTAAGGCGTATAGAACCAAATAATTGTATGTCTTATATAAAAATGTTACATTAAGTTGATAAAACCTTTTTTTGGTGTTTATGAAGTTTTTAAGACAATTTGGAAATAAAATGTCATGTTAGTTTTTTATTTGACATTATTTGAAAAATGTTTAGTAAAAACAAGTGTACTAAAGAAGGATGTGTTTATTTGACACTTTATAAAAAAATAATATGAAATTTTATTTCAAAAAGAGTAAGTTACATTTTTGGTCCTTGTGGTTGTCAGTTGTCACTCATATCAAGTTTGGTCCATAATTTAAATTATTTACAGTTTTGATCACTATTTTGTTATTAATAGACATAGATAAACTTCGGTTTTTATTTTACATAAATAAGAAAAAACGATACATTTATAAAGCTAACGTAAGATATATCTTTTGGATTAGTGTAGATGAATTTGCTGATATATATATATATATATATATATATATATATATATATATATATATATATATTATAAATTGCATAAAAATATTTAATATTTGATTAATTTTAGAAAGGGAAATTAATTAAAATACCCAAAGTTTGACCAACTGTTACCGAAATACCCAAAAAAAAATTCATTTTGCAAAAATACCCGCGATGGATCCCGCGATCGCGGGCTAGGGCTGACGTGGCACGTACTTTGGGTACAAATGCCCCGCGAAGCCCCTCAACTTTGGCTGCAGTGCACTTTTGGTCCATGCCCGCGATCGCAGCCCGCGATGGCCCGCAATGGACCAAAATTTACACTTTTGGTCCCTGAAAATTTACACTTTCAGCCCCTGTACTTAGACGAATCTTGCATGTTTTTACTGTTTTTTTCCACAATTATTGTACTTTGAAGACCGATTTGTGGTTGAAATTCATTTGCATGTTTGAGATTTCATCCATAAATATCAGTAGTATGCAATTCACAATTCACACTTCCTCTTGCTTTCTTTCTTGATTTCTCTCTTGCTTTCTTTCTTTGAATTGATTTCTCTCTTCTCTCATTTCATCCACAAATGGCATCGTCATCAAACCCTAAGTCTACTCCTGAAAAAATGCCACCTCAAATCGAGGTCGCCATAGCAAAAAAGGAAAAGGAGATAGATGAACTAACAGAAGAGTGGAAAAAAATTATGGACAGGAAGGCAGTCCATTTGAGAAAGATCGAAGAGGAAGACAGGGAGATCAAAAGGATGAAAGGGGATATAAAAGCTCGGGAGGCTCGTGTTCGTCGAGAACAAGAAGCAATTCACCATATTCTGCAAGACTTCGCAATTATTCAAGCGAAGGTAAACGAGAAGTAAGCTTGGATTGATGAAACTAAATCAATTTTTAAGTAGGTGGTGGTTATATTTTTTTTTGTTTTGTATTTTTTTACTGTGTTGTTATTTGTATTTTTTTTACTGTGTTGTTGTTTTGTATTTTTTGTTGTTGTTAATTTCTCTGAAAAGTAGTTTTTAAGCCGCTGAACCACGGTTAGGTTGGATACATCATGCAAGGTCAAGTCAGAGGTTACCTCATTCGTGGGCCTACTTCTCTTGTAGAATATATGACAACCCTCAACTCATTTGCTAAAGTGTGTGCGGGTTGTGGTACACAATGGCCATACGTGGTTGCAAAAGCAGAAGCCGTTGAAGAAGGGTCAAAAAGATTGAAGATGAAGAGCTTGTTGGATGGAATACAAACTAGCTGTGTTATCAATGTTCATTTAGAAGCATATGTATGTGTGTGTATATATATATAATATGAAATGGGGTTTTGACAAGTTGGTATCACTGGACTCATTTAAGAATTGTGAAAATGGGTATTTGACGAATGATGATTCATGTGTGTTTGGAGCTGAAGTGTTTAAACACACATGAATCATCATTCGCCAAATACCCATTTTCACAATTCTTAAATGAGTCCAGTGATACCAACTTGTCAAAACCCCATTTATAAACAATTCTACCTTCTCCTATTGCCATTCACGATATCTATAAACACATTCAAATAATAATAATTTAAAACGATTTAATGAATTAGTTAATATATGATTATTATGTTAATGCGATAGGAGTGTAAAACAAAATTGAAAAAAAAATATGAGATGTACCATAAATTAAATAATTAACTATAATGGTGTAATTTGTTAAAATTAAAACGTATCTAATATGAATATATAAACAGACATGTGTACTCAGAGTTAACATTCACTGCCATGGATGCAAGGTCAAGAAAATACTAAGAAAAATTGAAGGTCTCCTATTTTCTTTATGTGTGTAAATATATAATACGAATATATATATATATCATTTACAAACTAGCTGTGTTATCAATGTTCATTTAGAAGCATATGTATGTGTGTATATATATCATTTACAAATCATTGTTTAGATCAACAGTATCATATGGGTTTGTTCCATATGGTTCAAGCTGTGACGGGCCCGGGGTGTGACTGACAGAATGTCTCTTTGGCACGGTTGAAGGGGCGGGATTTGGACACTCTCCACGAGTGTGTCCTACGCATTGGCACCGAGTACATCTTCGTTGTATCGAACTTTCACCACGTGATGGACGTCGGTCGTTCTTTCTCGGTCTCCCGGCCCTGTTCTTATCCATTAAAGGTGGATAGCATGGTGGAAGCGGGTCGGGTGGATACACCCATGCTGCAGGGGGTCCAGCTGGGTTTATTACCTCCACGTATGTTTTCCGGTAATATTCGGACGTGAAGAAAGGTACAACCAAGTCGCTGCAATCTGTACGACCCATATATGTTGCTGCAACGATGGCATGGCCGCACGGTAACCCAGATTTATCCCATTCGCGACACGAACAAAGGTGGTCTTCCATATTCACAATCGCGTTAATATAGTCATCATGCACCTCATACTTCCCATACCCGATTGCTCTTACCGGCCATGTCGCCGCACGACGCGCCCTGTACTGAACGATATTCTCCGCCGTTGGTATGAGTGCATTTTGTATCTTAGCTCCTTTTAGGCGTCGAATTTGGTACCACTCTTGTTGAAAGGCCCGAAAGTAGTCCATAAGATTAACAATCGGACATCTACGCGCAAAACGGGAGAGTGTATTCACAGACTCTGCACTATTCGAGGTCAGAATGTCATACCGTTGTCCAGGAAAATGGGCCGCGGACCACCTCTCCGGTCCAGCATCGTCAAAGACTTTGGCTGCTTCCTTGACACTGTATCGTAGCATATTCATGTACTTGTTAAACTCCCGATCCGTATATGCTCTGCATGCCGCCCAATAGACATCCTTGTAGGTGGTAATACGTTTGTCCTTGGATTTGGCGTTCATCTCCAAATGTCGACAGCATATGGCGTGAGGGGCGTTTGGGTACATGGCAGAGATTGCGGCGCTTATGGAAGGAGCCCTGTCAGACATAAACACCAACCCTTGCGGGTCTCCGATAGCTTGTCTCAACATGGACAGAAACCAAGTCCACTCGTCCCCGGTTTCGGACTTGCCTACGCCGAAAGCTACTGGAACGATGGAGTTATCCCCGTCCATGGCAACCGCCAGGAACATCATACCCAAGTAACGGCCCTTTAAATGGGCTGCGTCTATTATCAGGACACGACGTAGATTTTCCAGAAATGTGCGGATCTGCAAAAACATAGGTTAAAATGTTATAGTTTATAATGTGTAAATGTTATAGTTTATAATGTGTAAACATATGATGTGTTAAAATACGTACCGCGGGTCCAAGGGCCACGAAGCACATCTCAAACCGTCCACGTGAATCGGTCCGTAGCTGCGTGACAGTACCAGGGTTCTGCAGCTGCAAATTATATAAATATGTCGGGAGTCGTTCATACGACTCCTCGAACGTGCCTCTCACCATAAACAGTGCATGGCAGCGCGCACGCCACGCTTGGTGGTAATCAATCGTAACGCCGAACTGCCGGTGAACGTCGTGGACGATGTCCTTTGGACGCAATGACCTGCTAACATCAAGAAATTTGTTTTTCAGGATCACACCCAAAGTCTTTTTGCCGGCTTGTTTGTGGTGGGGATTAAGTTGCGTCCTCGTACAAGTGTGTACGTCGTGCAACTTTCTAATCATTATCGCCCCTCCTTTGGGACCCGTGTGAATCGCGTACAACCTCCACTCACACTTTTCTCTAGCACATTCAACTACGTATTTGATTTTGTCAGATGCCCGCACGCGACTTTGGAAACCCTCTTCCAAGAACTTGAGTCCGATCTGACTTGCTAAGAGATCCTTCGAATCGAATATCTGACCTGTTGTTAAACTTTCACTACGAATATAAGGTGTAGGTTCGTAGCTTTGTGTCTGGGTATGGGAGTCTGGAAGAATAGGGGGCATATCAAAAAAGTCATTTATCTGACTACATGATTTTCTACTAGGGGTATATTCTTCGTGATCATCATTATCGGTGTCTGATCTGTCTATTTCAGAATTACCCGTTCTGAAAACGTGGGTTTCGTCATCAGCAACTCCAGCAGTACGCCATTCGTGTGGTTGTGGTGGTGGTGGTTGTTGTTGTTGTTGAGAATCAGGCTGCTCTATTTGTTGAGAATCACCCTCCTCGTCACCGTCGTCGTCACCGTCGTCGTCACCGTCGGATACGCCGGGATACACAAAGAGTAATGGGGGTCTTTCTGAATCGACTGCAAGGTGCAGAAAAGTAGAGATATCCCCATCGTTGGATAAATCCACAAATGACCCATCGCCATTTTTAAACACTAACTTGCAAATATCAGAAGAGTTGATTCCACATTTTTGCATGGCGTATGCAACAAACTTCTGATAAGTATAGTTTACTGACACTTTAACACCAAGCTTAGATTTATAAGCAAAATTCCACTCATTGTTATCTTGCACCCATTCACCATCAAAACAGAAATATAGCTTAGCTTTTGCAACAGATGAACTCATTTTTTCAGTAGTATCTCAAACACAAAATATTGCAGAAAGAAATATTGCAACAATGAAATCGTTGTGTGGGGATTATGGCTTGAATTTTACGTCTATTTATCAATGAAACAACCAACATATCAGAAAACCAATCTCTCATTTCATCCACAAACTGGTATTCCAAAAACATTGATTTAACATTGATTCAAACATGCAAATGAATTTCAACCACAAATCGGTCTTCAAAATGCAATAATTGTGGAAAAAAACAGTAAAAGCATGCAAGATTCGTTTAAGTTTAGGGGCTGAAAGTGTAAATTTTCAGGGGCTGAAAGTGTAAATTTTCAGGGGCTGAAAGTGTAAATTTTCAGGGACCAAAAGTGTAAAATTTGGTCCATCGCGGGCTGCGATCGCGGACAGGGACCAAAAGTGTACCGCAGCCAAAGTTGAGGGGTTTCGCGGGGCATTTGGGGCCAAAGTACGTGCCACGTCAGCTGGATCCCGCGATCGCGGGATCCATCGCGGGTATTTTGGGTTTTTTTGCAAAATTGAAAAAATTTAGGGTATTTTGATAACTCATTGTTTGACTTTGGGTATTTTAATTAATTTACCTTTTAGAAATACCGACAAACATTTCAAAAAGTTGTGTAATTTTAATCTTTTTTAATTAGTATTTAATATAATAATAAGTGTATAAATTAAAAAATTAAAAAATAGGAAAAACAAGACAAACCACACCGACTAAAAAATCTTAAATTACTCTATAATCTAATAAGACAAAAAAACATTAAAAAAATAAAATACTCTTTAACTTTTTTTAACTAGTGAGACTAAAATCGAAACAAAATGACAACTTAATGACTAAAACTATAATTAATTTAAAATAGTGAATCAAACTTAATAGTACAACCACAAAGACAAAAATGTTCAAATAACCTTCTATAGTAACACATTTATCTTTGTTTCATCTTATAAATATAAGCCTTATAGGTTCTATTTCCGTTACAAACCAAATAAATTGTACAAACCCTACAAATCAATCTTAGTCGTTCATCAACTCTAATCAATATCTGATTTTATTATGTTTCCTAATCTAAAATCATGATCATAATTAATGAACGTTATCATATTCCATATATACCACAATCATTATTAATGAATCATAAGAATTACCATAAATATATCTGTTGTTTCCTAATATAATGGTTTACAAAGTTTGTACAAATTGCTTGGTTTGTAAATGAAAGGCACCCAAGTCTTATAACACACATAAATAATATTTTGTTCTATAAAATCAATTTTAAAATTAAAAAAATCATTTTTAAAGTAAATTTGTAGTTTTAGATATCAAATAATAATCAAGTATAACATAACTTACAAATAGTAGGGCCTTTATTTGATCCATATTAACTGAAATTGGACCATCTTTTTTTATCTTTAAGCTCTAACAAGATCTCCACCAAATCCTTCCTTCCATCTCCATCCATCTTTCTGGAGTTACCATTGCTTCTTCCATGGATGATACTATCGAAAATCCGATCAATATGTTCTTTTTGCTTCTGCATTTCTCGCTGCCTTCCCTGCAAATCGAACCACGATAAGATCGGTATAAAATCCGAGATATTTGGAGCTCCCAATAGCTCAATAATCTTGAATTCAACTTCTCGAAACCCATCTCCAATAACACTCGAATCTTTTCCCTCACTACAACCCCATAACATCCCCGTTACGACATTAAGCTCCGCATCGAAAGCCACTTTATTAATGTCGATCTTCTTCCCAATCCTAGCGTAAACGTCTCTTACTACTTTTCTCACCTCATCCGTTCGAAAACCCGCACACGAATCAAGATTCGCGTTGCTCAAAACTTGGCTAACCAAAAGTTTACGCATGTTACGCCAGTGTGCGTTGTTATTGGACCACACGATATCAAGCGCGCCATAGGTGATGGTTAGGGCCGTGAGTGGTGGATTGCGGTTCGCGAAGATTTGGTCCATGTCGCGAGCCACGACCTTGGCTAGGTCCATGGAGTTAACCACGACATGGAGCTTGCTTCCGAGCCACAGACTGAAGATGGGGCCGTATCTGTGGCTCATGTGGGTGAACTTTTCGTGTAAGTTGGAGGTCAGAAAGGGCAAATACCCTATGACCGGTAGGCCATAAGGGCCTGGCGGTAAGGGAGTTCTGCCCCTTCTGGTGTACAGTTCCGTTAATTGGTACCACAAAAGTACCAGTAACAGAACTGAAATGGTGAGAATGGTGCGAGCGAGATGGTCCTGGTGGTTGTCGACTTGCCACCACCAGGACCAGGAGTTGGTGATTGTGAGATAAATCTTGGATCCAAAATTTGGTATCATTTTTTGCATAGAGGATAATAGGATATGGAGTTTATGTAGGTATATATATATATAAAGAGACAGAGGAGTGTTAGAATTGTGTAGGCATACGACACCAAAATGACACCTACAAACTTATCACTTTGAGGGATGGCCAATGCAACACGCAATTAGGACTTTGTGGGTGTTTGGGATTGCTTATTTTTTTTTGACTTATTTGATTATTGCTTTTCTTCACCGCAAATAAACTATTTTTAGTGTTTGGATTGAAAAAAAGAAAAATGCTCATGAGTTTTCTCCACCACAAATAAGTTGTTTTTGATAAGTTAATCAATTCTAACTTATTTGAAAGTGCTTATAACTTATTTGTTTAAATTACATTTTTACCCTCAACTCCTTTTTATCATGACATAAGTTAATAAGTACTTTTAAAAATAAGCATAAGTTGTTTTAGATAAGCAATCCCAAACACCCCCTTAGCGGCGTTTATTAAATTGTTAGTGTATAAACCCCGGTGGATCCAGGTTTTTTTACTAGGGTCTCTTTTAAGGTAGCTTTAATGCCCGTAAAATTGTCTGATATATATTTTAGCTTAAATCCAACATTTCAATGACTTTTTAAAATTTTTGGTAGATTTTAAAGTTTTTTTGTCGATTTCGATGGATTTTTTTGGTTTTTTAGTCGATTTCGAGAGTAGTTTTGGTTTTTTGGTTGAATTCGAAACATTTTTTTTATTGACAGGTCCGGACGAGAAATTACTGGGGGATGGGACATTAAGGTATAAACTTAAAAAATCTATATTTTTAAACTAAAAAATTCAATTTTTTTTCTTTTTAACAGGGTCCTATCCCCTCAGTCCCATGAACTACATCCGCCACTATGTATAAACATAGATTCACCTAAATTATTTTATCGTGTAATATTTTTTATTTATGAAAAATAATTGTTGGTGAGTATTTTTAATTCGATCAATATTTATCAGTTAAGAGTCGTTTTCTACATTTATCAGATAAAGCTTATTTTATTTCTTATAGGGTAAGCTTTTAAACATATTTCTTAACAAAGATTTTATAGAAATTTTTACTGTGATCATATATATGTTCTTGTCCAAAAACGCGTTACTTGATAAAACACATGCTTTTTATACAAAAGCCTAATTTTTTTCTTGTTTTTAAAATTTATAAAATGTAATTTTAAGAAATGTAATATAATACTTATAAAAAATGGACAAAGTGAGTAAAATTTCTATATTACTAATCTATATTATATTATAAAACATTTATGAAAAACTCTTAAAAACAACCCCTAAAGCTTCATGTACCGCTATTTAATGCTAATTATTTAAAATATCTTAAAAAACAACTCATTGAAGCTTTATGTACCGCTTTTAATGCTAATTACTTGATTAATTCTTATCTCTAATAACCTTCAAATCCTTAAATCGTGAACTCTTATTAATTAATCTTTATCTCTAACCACTTTCAAATCCTCAAATCATGAACTCCTTAAAAACGTTATTCTTTAAACAAATTTATAAAAAAAACATGACCGTTTTCTCAAAACCACACATTAAAATAAATTAGAACATTAAAATCGAGATATATCGCGCTGCATTGCACGAGTAGACTTCTAGTATTCTAATAATATGTTTAATATATAAATCTTTAAAATTAGAATCGATCTGCAATAATTGATTGAGTGGTGGTTTGAACTTTGAATCGTCACTGCTGGGCCATGTGACCATGTCTAACATTATGAGAAGAGATATCTATCATGATGCATTTAGTATATCATTTATTATGATCTTTATTTGTATTTTAAAATTTAAACAGATCTATCATCAATTATAGAAATATTAAGAGTTGTGAAAAACTAAGGGCCTGTTTATTTTTTTTAAAGTTCTGAAAACCCCTTAAATCTGATTCGGTCAGATAATTGGTCTTTAAGATCATTTGTTTTTTCTTTTTAAAAAAGAGTTGAAAACCTCTTAAATCCTATTATTTCACAAGAGGTGAACCTCACTCTTAAAACCTCTGAACTTAAACCCTACTCATCCGCCTCCATCGCCACTTCTCCGTCTTCACTAATCGATTTGCAACTCCCTGAAATCATTCCTCCATCGACCGTTGTTCCATTTCCTCGCCGGTCTCACCGTTCCAGCCATCGCGGTTCTCGCCGTTCCATGAACCAGATAAAGCAAACTGGCCGTCGGAGGAGAGGACAACGTCCTGGACAAAGTGAGAGTGGCCGGTGAGACGGCGTTGGGCTTCAAAGGAGAGAGGCTGTTAAGGGCTGTTAAGAAATGAGAAAGATGAACTAGTTAAGAAATGAGGAAGATGAACTAGCAGAGAGGTTGTTAAGAAATGAGGAAGATGAACTAGCAGAGAGGATGGTGAAGATGAAAGGAAGAGAGGCTGTTAAAGAAATGAAAACAAAGAGAAACCCTGGCTGGTGAATTTATAGTGTGCTTTTTAGCGTTTTCAGATGCCCATTTTGAATTATTCTGATTTGGGCTTCTAGTGTTTATTTTTTTTAATTTATTAATAATAAAAACATATTAGTATAATTTAATTCAGATTCAGACTTCAGACGTTATAAAAACAAACAATCTTATAATTCAGATTTCAGACTTCAGTGCCACCTCTTATAAAAAAAAAGTGAAATAAGACTTCAGACTTCAGCGCCACCTCTTATAAAAAAAGTGAAATAAGACTTCAGACCTCTTAAAAAACGAACGGGACCTAAATATTTATGGAAATGTAGTTTAGGTAAAAAGTCGACTAACTCTAATTGATCTTATACGAAACTCGTCTCCAAATATACCAATATGAGAGTCATTTTTAGCTCATTCAATGGCTAGTTTGGGGAGAGATGTGATAATCCGGATGAGTTACTTTATATTTTTATGTTTAAAGTTAAGTTAAGGGGGGTTTTATAAATATGTTTTATAAATGTAGGGGTAACACTACAACAAATGTTGTCTTAGACAACAAATGTAAATTGCCTATGTTGTTTCAGATAAGCTTAGGCAACAATGTGACAGATCAATGACGAAACTGTCGCTAATAGTTTGTAGTTTTAGAAATGCAAACCACTTTAATTTTGCAAAACCATGCAAACCATCAATTTCATTGGCTAAGTTAATGAAACTGGTTCAAGAAGTTGTTTAATTTGATGAATTTGTTTCATATATTTGTGTCTTTTATGTAGTTTCATGTATTTTTTCCATTCTGATGAAACTGTTTCCTATTTTTTTCAAAAGATGGCAAAATTCTGCAAAAAATTGTTTAAAATTGCATTGATGAATTTCAAAGATATATTTTAAATTATTGAGATTAAATTTCATTGATATATTGTTTAAAATTGCATGTGATAAACATGTTAAAAACCTTTCACATTTATGAGTAGAGAGAGTCGGCTTTTGTATTTTTTTAGAGTGAAATGTGGATTTGGTCCCTGTGCTTTGATGGTTTTTGTGACTAAAGTCCCTATACTATGTTTATTGTGGATTTGGTCCTTGTGGTATTCAGTTTTTCTTGGCCATGGTCCCTCGACTAACGTTTTCGTTAACTTCGTTAAGTTAAGGACCATTTTAGCCATTTTTTCTAAATTTTGTCTTTCTACTATAAAAAAAGTAAAACAATGTTTTTATATACACACAAATATATACATATATAACTATAGACACACAAATATATATATATATATAATTATACACAAATATATGTATATATATACATAACGCTATATAACAATTTAATTTTATCATTTTATTGTAATGGTGGAAAAAGATATGGTTTTATTGTTATAATGTAATTAATTTTGATTTAAACAAATCAAATCATAAAATTGTATCTTATTTTATTTAGAGTGAAAAAATAAGATATTGTTTTATGATTTGATTTATTTAAATTTAAAAAATAAGATATTGTTTTATTGTTTTATTGTTTTTTGTCTTTAACATAATTAATGTTTTAATTTAAGATATTGTTTTATGATTTAATTTATTTAAATTAAAAAAATAAGATATTGTTTTTCGTCTTTAACATAAATAATGTTTTAATTTAAATAAATCAAATCATAAAACAATATCTTATTTTTTCACTCTAAATAAAATAATATACAATTTTATGATTTGATTTGTTTAAATCAAAATTTTAATTACATTATAACAATAAAAGCATATCTTTTTCCACCATTACAATAAAATGATAAAATTAAATTGTTATATATCGTTATGTATATATATACATATATTTGTGTGTCTATAGTTATATATGTGTAACAATATCTTAAATCATTGGTTTTAATGAAAAAAAATCATGTAAACAAAAATGTTTACATTGGTTCTCACGGGTTTGTAACCTATTTGTGGTTCTCATTTGATTATCGTCCTAGTTATATATGTATATATTTGTGTGTCTATAGTTATATATGTATATATTTGTGTGTGTATAAAAATATTGTTTTACTTTTTTTTATAGTAGAAAGACAAAATTTAGAAAAAATGGCTAAAATGGTCCTTAACTTAACGAAGTTAACGAAAACGTTAGTCGAGGAACCATGGTCAAGAAAAACTGAATAGCACAAGGACCAAATCCACAATAAACATAGTATAGAGACTTTAGTCACAAAAACCATCAAAGCACAGAGATCAAATCCACAATTCACTCTATTTTTTTTATATATAACGTGTCAAAATCAATTAATGTTAGTGCTTAAATGTTATTGTACTAAGTAGAGGGACCATATTTGTAATAGGGTCATAGTTTACCCTAGGTATATAATATTTGCATTCTCTAGCCTTCCTAATTAGGTCATCTATCACACACTAGCCACACACACAAGTAATTTGTTCTTCATTGTATTATGAGCTATTTGGAGATTATTGAATATAGAGATGGCCAATTTGATGTTCATTGATTGATTAGTTGTTTCTGGGATCACAATTGGTATCAGAGCAATGTATTTCATCTAGATCAGATTAGTTTTTTAGAGTTTTTGGCATTTTGAGTGTTCTTCAAGTTTTTCATCTATTTCTTATTGATTTTGATCATTTGAGTTCTTCAAATGGATTAGGATCAATCTAGGAGTGTTTAATATTCATTTCTGCATGTTTTGATTCCACAATTACATCAGAATCAGTCTCAAATTGTGCAAAAACAGTTTTTCGGACTTTTATTGAAAAACCTACTGTTTTGGATTAAAAATCACTGTTCTAGTGGTTTTTGGACAAAACTTGAAGTTTTAAATCTGTCCAGAATTGTGTTGCGACCCTACGTACCAATTTTCAGATCAGTTGGATCATTTTTGAAGAATCGACTCACGATCCTTTGCATCTTCATATATATCGCAACCTTGATATTCATCAATATCGCAACCGTCAATATTCATACATATCGCAGTCCACTAGTTTTGAACAGTATCATATCGCAACCTTCAGTTGCGACACGCCTTTGATATCGCAATTAGTCTTTGTGAACAGTTTCATATCGCAAGGGTCACTTGCGACTTGGTTCCATATCGCAAGCTTCTAGGTTTGAACAGTAAAATATCGCAGCCTCTTGTTGCGATACGAAAATTTTTTGTCGCGACATCATTTTTGTTGCGACATCATTTTTTGTTGCGACATCATTTCTGTTGCGACATCAGTTTATTGTGACATCAGTGGTTTGAGACATTAGTGGGTTGTGACATCTGTGAGTTGAGACAAGACAGTTTGAAGGTTATTGTTAACTAATCAAATCTAAAGAATACAAACGATCATTTACGAGTAATCAATTATGACTGCAAGAGATATTTTAACCATTGGGTCGAAGGACAAACCACCGGTTCTTTTTCCCAAAGAATTTAAAATATGGAAAGATCGATTTATGGACTATGTGGAAAGACAAGAGAACGGAGAATTTATTTCTATTTCTCTGATTAATGGGCCGATGGGAAAACAAACAAGAAGAGGAATTCTTACTGATGGTGATCCAATTCCCGAGTGGGTTGAAGTCTTACCAATTCATTATGATGCTGATCAGAAGAAAAAGTATTATGGAGATAAAATGGCAAAGTCCCTCGTAATTCAATCGTTGACCAATGATATTTACCGAAAGGTAGATAGCAAAAACTATTCCGGGAAAGCCATGTTCGATGAGTTGATAAAACTTTACCAAGGTTCTGAGATTGAAAACCAGATGAGAATTTCCAATGCAATTAATCTTTATGAGAGTTTTAAACAGAAAGATGGTGAAGCTCTTGATTCCACATATGACAGCTTCACTACTATCTTGAATGAGTTGAACAGATACAACATCAACAAGTCAATAATTGAGCATAATGTGAAGTTTCTGAATGTTCTTCAACCTGAGTGGAAGAAGTATGCTCATCGGATGAAACAAAATACCAAGTTGGATGTTTTGCCTCTTCAAGAGATGTACGAGACTTTGAAACAAGATGAAGAAGATGCTGAAGCTAAGAGAGCCAAGAAAAAGAAGAAGGAAAAGAAGGAAGAGAAAAGAGAAGTAAATGAAGAAGAACTGGATCCGCTTGCCCTATTGTCTGTCAAACCCAGCAGGAAATATTCAAGGAATTCTGATGAAGAACATGATGGAGAAGGTGAGATAGATGATATTGAAAGCATGAAACGAGCTATGGCACTTCTTTCTAGCTCATTTCAGAGAAAGTTTGGGAAAAGTCCCGGGTCAAATAATCAAAGATATTCTTCTGGTTCTAAGAATTTTGAGCATAAGGCAAATGTTGAGTCTAGCAGGAGATTTGATGACAAGAAAGCTGAGTACAAGAGAGAGGAGTATAAGAAACCGGAAGAGAAAAAGGTATTTGAGAAGAAGGGGGAAGCTCCAAAATGCTACAACTGCGGAAAGACTGGTCATTTCTCAAAAGAGCGTTGGAAGCCAAAAGTCAGGGATTCTACGTACTACAAGAACAAGTTGCTGCTTGCCGAGAAGAAAGAATCGGGGATAACACTGATGGTCGAAGAAGAATACTGGCTGGATCTGACTGATGATGAAGTTGAAGGTGAAAAAGCTGCTCAGACTAAGATGTGCTTCATGACCAAGAAAATTGATGGTGAAGGTTCAGAGTCTACTTCTAATGAGGTACATTCCGATCTTTACAATCAATTCTTTACTCAACAAGCTTATTTAACAAAAAGATTAGAAAATCTAAAAAGAGACCAGGATAGAGCATATGAGATAATTTCCACTCAAAAGGCAAGACTAATTGAACAAGACAGTCAAATTATGGATTTTGAAAAGAAAAAGGCTGAGTTCGAGATTGGTCATGCTTATTTTCAAGACAGAATAACTGAACTATCGGATAAATTACTGAGTTCGGAAGTCAAGAATAGTGAGTTTGAGAGTCTTTTGCATGCTTACAAAGACAGAAATGATGAGTTATGTGAAAATGTCAAGGATCTGGAAAATAAATTGTACAAAGCAGGTCAAACTGAACAAACAATCACATGCATAAACCAAATAAGTTCAGATATTTCAACTCAAAGTGGGGAATCGGGTATGACAATCCACAATACCTGAGCAATGTTTTATCAAAATCTCCCACTTTGTATAAATTTGAATGGATTGAACTTGCCGTACATTCAAACTTTCAAATCAAGTGTCTTAAGATAGATGGTGAAGACTATGAGGCTGAAGAAGAAATAAAAAGGAAAACCACAGTTAAAATGCAACTTCCTTTTTGGTATGGTCCAGACAATGCAAAGACATTGAATAATAAGAAAACCTTACCAAACAATTACTTTGAGAGTCATGTTGTTAAAAAACCGGAGGAAAATGGAAATGCTCAAAAGGTTAATACTGACAAACTAACTTTGGAAGGTAAAAGGTATTTTCCACCAATTGTTCTCGAACAAAAACTCATGGACCTCGAAAGCAAGATCCAAATCAATATTCAAGAAGTCAGAAATGACGAGAAGCTTGCTTTTGAGATTGAAAAGGAAGTTTTGCTCACTGTATTTTCAGAAAGTTTAAAAGGAATGAAAATCAAACTTGAGGAAATATCTGAAGAAAAAGCTTTAAAAGAAAAACAATTTTCAGATTCAGATGTTTCCTCATGCAAAGCTTTTATAGGAAATGCTATTTTGAGAGACTGGACAACCAATGACCAAGATGATTTTGAACCTTGGGATTTGGAAGATCAGTTTGATAATGATCCTCCTATATATTTTCCTACGAAAGAAGATAAAATCTTTCAGAAAGAATATAATGACTTTCTTTTTCCCAAGTCTGATGATAATGATAGCCTATCATATGACACTGATACTGATTTTCAAAGCGAGAATGTTGGTAAGGACAAAGGTAAAGTTGTGTGTGAAGCACCTATTCAATTTGATTTCTGTGCCAAACTTCCAGATCATTCTGACTTTCTAATAAATGAAGAGAAACCTGAAAAGATTATCTTGGAAGGAGAATCTTCAAAATCAGCTGAGAAAGTTTCTGTTAATGATGATCATTCTAAATCTAAATCAAAACCTTCATTACAGAAAAAGAAAAGAAAAACAAAAAGAAAGAAGCGTGTTAATTCTTTTCAGACTCAATATTCAAAAGCTTACAACTCTTATATGTCTGGTTTTTCAGATCATAATTTGAGAAACAACACGCGTCTTGAGTGGAGAATAAAGGAGTCCACATAGGATGTGGCCCAGATCAAATCATCCCACTCTACTTTAAATGTTTTAAATTCCAAGAAAGACAATTTTGTTTCGAATGTTATTAATTATGAGGTTGGCAATAGACGAAAACTTGTAGTTCCTTATAAGGTTTATTCAATGCGACAACTGATTAATTTGGCACGAGATCAAATTTGTTGTGCTTCTTGTGGTGTGGATGATATTATCTGCAAGTCTGACTATAATCATTGGTTTTATTCAAATGCTTATATTAAAACCGGTTATAGAAAGCAAAACGTTAAATCCAAGCCTACTAACCCGAAAGGACCCGATTGGCAATGTATGGTATTTAGATTCAGGCTGCTCAAAGCACATGACTGGAAGAAAAGAGCTGCTAGTTAATTTTGTAGAACAAGATTGTGGAAAAGTGAAGTTTGGAAATGATCAATATGCTTCAATTTTGGGTTATGGGGATATTGTAAAAGATAATGTGAGAATAACAAAAGTCAATTACGTCGAGGGCTTAGGACACAACTTGTTTAGTATAGGTCAATTTTGTGATAAAGACCTAGAAGTCCATTTCAAGAAGACCCGTTGTGCTGTTCTTACCGACGGAGGAGATGAGCTTCTGGTTGGTTCTAGGAAATCTAATCTGTACACCATTGATCTATCAACACTCAAGCCCAAGACTGATGTATGTTTGATGTCAAAAGCGACGTTAGAGAAAAGTTGGTTATGGCATAGACGACTATCTCATCTCAACTTTCGTTACATTCAAAAGTTGACGTTGGGTGATTTAGTCATAGGTCTACCGGTTCTGACATTTGAGAAAGATAATTTCTGTATTGTTTGTGAGAAGGGGAAGATGAAGCGTGCTCCTCATCCACCGAAACCCGAACCTAGCACAAGACAAGCTTTGGAAATTCTTCACATGGATCTCTGTGGTCCGATGAAGACTCAAAGTATTCATGCCAAACGTTATGTGTTAGTAATTGTCGATGATTATTCGAGATACACATGGGTCAAGTTCCTACGCTCAAAAGACGAAACACCAGACTTGATCATCTCATTAATCAAACAGCTTCAAGTGAATCGCCAACAAACAGTTCAAACTGTTAGATCAGATAATGGGACAGAGTTCAAGAACAAGACTCTTGATGACTTCTTCAAGTCATTAGGAATAACCCATCAATATTCTGCGGCGAGAACACCTCAACAGAATGGAGTTGTTGAAAGACGAAATCGCACACTGGTTGAAGCCGCAAGAACGATGATGTCCTACGCTGATCTACCATTATCCCTATGGGCTGAAGTTGTTGTAACGGCATGCTATACACAAAACCGCTCAATCATTCATCGACGGTTTGGTAAAACTCCATATGAGTTAATTAATAATAGGAAACCTGTGATACACTACTTTCGTGTTTTTGGATGCATGTGTATTGTGCTGAACGATAAGGACAACCTGAAAAAATTCAGTCCTAAAGGTGTTGAGGGTTTCTTCATCGGATACTCGCTTACATCAAAAGCCTACAGAATCTTCCTCAAGTCTTCCAGAACTGTGACAGAAAGCATAAATGTCAAGTTTGATGAATCTGAAGCGATGGCTTCTGTGCAAAACAGTACAGAACCCGCAATATCAGGAATTCTAGCATCTGGACAAATCCGTCCAATGATGACTAGATCTTCAAACACGGATCAAGCTTCCACTTCTAACTCTAATCCTAGTGAACTTGATATTCTTTTTGAACAGTTTTATGATGACTATTTTAACACTAATATATCCTCTTCATCTGTAAACAACAGGATCGAAGTTGAAACACCACCAGTACAAACTACAATGTCAGGCCCTTCACCGGTACTGACTACACCGAATACTGGTACAACTACTCCTGTAACTTCTCCAAGGAACACAACAACGACATCTCCACAAGAAAGATCACATGCATCTACAAGTGGTGCCTCTTCATCTGGAACAACTTCAATTTTCAGTGATCAGGGTAACAACACCATTCCTGAAAGATCAACCGAATCAGTTCCCGAGACTATACCGATTGTCAATCCTGACAAGCAACCCGTCTCACATCCGGAACCGACGCTGACGATTGAGTTGAACTTTGATAAGTATCCCTCACTTGTAGACCCCAATGAAGGTGCTGTATCTCTCCATCCACACCCTACTAAGTGGACACGTAGTCACCCAATTGATCAGGTGATTGGTGATGTATCTGAACCAGTCAAGACAAGATCCGCTTCCGCAACCGCAAATGAAGTTTTATACGCACTCTTCTTAAGCCAGGTTGAACCCTCAACAGTTCAACAAGCTTTAGAAGATCCTGATTGGTTGATTGCGATGCAAGAAGAACTGAATCAGTTCGAAGCTCTGAAAGTGTGGAGACTAGTTCCGCGACCCAAAGGTAAGACAGTTATCGGTACCAAGTGGGTCCTAAAGAACAAGAAAGATGAAGACGGAGTAATTGTGAGAAACAAGGCTCGTTTGGTAGCGAAAGGGTATAGGCAACAAGAAGGGATAGATTATGACGAGACGTACGCGCCGGTTGCTCGTCTTGAGGAAATTCGGATGTTTCTTGTGTATGCCGCTTTCAAGAACTTCACCGTCTATCAAATGGACGTGAACACCGCTTTCTTGAACGGTGTCCTTAAGGAAGAAGTGTATGTGTCTCAACCAAAAGGCTTTGTGGACAAAGAACATCCAGATCATGTCTACATTCTTGACAAAGCCCTCTATGGTCTCAAGCAAGCCCCCCGTGCCTGGTATGAAAAGTTATCTACCTCTCTACTAAACGCTGGCTTTGTGAAAGGTAAAATCGACACAACTTTATTTACTTTACGCAAAGGAGGTGATATTCTTTTAGTTCAGATTTACGTTGATGATATTATTTTTGGTTCGACTAACCCTGGACTTTGTACTTGGTTTTCGGGCATTATGATGACTCAATTCCAAATGAGTATGATGGGAGAGATTAATTTCTTTCTCGGATTACAAGTTAAACAATTTTCAACTGGTATCTTTATCAACCAGTCGAAGTATGTGTTTGACATCTTGAAGAAATTCAAGATGGAAAACTGTACGTCGATCGGTACGCCTATGGCTTATGTATCTAAGTTAGGTCCAGATCCAGACGGTATTGATGCTGATGTCAAGCTTTATAGAGGAATGATCGGGTCTCTAATGTACCTAACCGCTAGTCGTCCAGATATAATGTTTTCGACTTGTCTCTGTGCTAGATTTCAAGCCAATCCTAAAATGTCACACCTCGGAGCCGTCAAAAGAATCTTTCGGTACTTGAAAGGCACTCCGTACCTTGGACTGTGGTATCCCAAGGGAACCGACTTCGAACTCTCTGCATATTCAGATGCTGATCATGGAGGAAGCATGTTGGACAGAAAGAGTACTTCTGGGCATGTTCAGTTTTTGGGTGACAAGCTTGCGAGTTGGTCATCAAAGAAACAAAATTGTGTTTCAACTTCAACCGCGGAAGCAGAATACGCTGCCGTGGCGAGTTGTTGTTCACAAGTTCTTTGGATGAAGACCCAACTCATGGACTATGGGTATAAATACGAGAAGATCCCCATTTACTGCGACAGTAAGAGTGTTATCGCTATATCTGCTAATCCTGTCCAACATACCAAAACCAAACACATCGACATCAGGTATCATTTCATAAAAGATCATGTTGAGAAAGGAACTGTTGAATTATATTTTGTTACAACTGAGTATCAGCTTGCCGATCTTTTTACCAAAGCCTTGGATGAAAAACGTTTCAATTTTCTCGTATCCAAGCTCGGCATGCTTAATATGAAAGTTTAAATCTCATATATTAAATATATAATAGATGGAAATGTTTGTATCTTAATCTAGACTTTGCTTCTAGATTAACACACCAAAAATTTCATCATATTCTATTTTTAATATATGTTAATTAAATTGTCATATTCTCATTGTATTATAAGTATTTTTTTTCAATTCGTTCTTCTTTTCTCATTTCTTAATTGTCTTATCTTTGATCTGTTATGATATCTGTATCTGCACAAAAGGTATGTTCTTGATTTCAGGGGGAGTTATAGAACTGATCATATGCACAAATCTAGGGGGAATGTGCATACCTAGCATGCATGTGTTGATTCGTTGTGTTTATCTGTTTCCGAGGAGTGAAGATAAGTATTCTAATTTATCTTTAAACACTAACTCTTAAATGATGAAAACAATTTTGAAAAATCTTTGCATCATTTAAGGGGGAGTGAAAACTGTGTTTAAAATCCTTGAGTGCTTAATCAGTTGGAAGTTGGACATCTTCCAATGTGATAAAATCTTTTCAAATCTTAATCTGAAAAATGTCCAAGTTACATTAATATCGCAACATTCCATTGCGATTTCACATGTGAACAGTGAGATATCGCAACCTTCTATTGCGATATCTCAATGGGCTTAAGTATTATCCATATCGCAACAGTACACTGCGATATGAGGGCATGAACAGTGCCATATCGCAACCGTGTACTGCGACATGACCATGTGAACAGTAACATGTTGCAACCTTCTGTTGCGACATGGTCAGGTGTCATATCGCAATCGTTCATTGCGATATGGACGCGTGAAAAGTAACGTGTCGCAACCCTCTGTTGCGATACGCTTGAACATTATATCGCAACTTGTTCATTGCGATATGATGACACGTGGCAGGTCAAACCTTGGACCAATCGTGTTGTGCCACGTGTCACCGAATTCAAAATCGTTTAAATACTAGGGTTTTGACTTTTCAACCATATCTCATCTCAAAAACCTCTCAGCTGCTCTTTGCGACTTTTCGATTTCAAGGCTATTTTTCGTGATTTCAATCCATACAATCGTCTCAGATCTACATTAAGGTATCGTATCTCAAATCTCATCGATTTTCATCCATAGAACCGTATGCTATTGTCGATTTCTAGGGTTTTAGGGTCGAAAATTGTTGAATCTGCTTAATCGACTGCGTTTGTGTGTTAGGGTGTTAGATATTGATTAGGGTTTACTCACGCTAGGATTGCGAGCCTAGTGGTATAAACCTTAACATGTTTTGTGCGAAAATTAGAAATCTGGGTTGAACACTTAGGGTTTTAGTTCAATGTTCATCCAAGTCGCAACCAACTGACACTCATAAATTCATCCATGTCGCAATGGTCATACATTCAAGCATATCGCAACTGTGTGTTGCGACAAGGACCATATCGCAACCTTGTGTTGTGACAACCCCTTGTCATTCTCTCACACTGCGATATCGCAATTGCCTGCGATATGTCTTTTATGTTGATTGCGACTTGCCCATGACTTAGGAAATTTTTTTTGAATTTTTTTTTTCAAGGAAAAATCACTTTGGCTCGTTTTTTAAACTGTGTACTGATTCAGATGGCTGATCACGATGGATATGCTTTGGATGACAACACCATCAACCGTTCGCATCGTTCATCACTCCCGTCGGTAAATGCACATGATCTGGACGAAGAAATCTTTCCAAGTGCGAACGAGGTGGCATTTCTGGCCAACAATCATCACCTAGATCTCGTAGTTCCTTTTGACTACCAAATTATTATCGAGATCATCCGCGGTCATCCTCTACTGACTGCACTGACCAGAGTTCAACTCGTGCCAGCTATTTATCTTCAACAGTTCTGGAGCACACTTCGATATCATCCAACCGACCGAGTACCCAGGTTTACCGCCAAAGTCGACCATTTCGATGTCCGATTCACTTTAAGAGGACTTAGACGAGCATTAAATCTCCCGAGTGAGAATCTTCAGGATCCGGTTCCTGAATCTCAGCTCCTTGAAGACATCAGAAGTCTTGGTTATCAAGCCCCGGAAAATACTCCACTTACTGGCTCATCAACTTTTAGACGAAACTACCTACCGCGATTGTACTACTCCATTTGCTCAATCTTCAACCGTTGTATGACATCAAAGCACACCGGCGTCGATAAGACCAATCTACCCACCCTACGCATGCTCCATGCGTTTGTCTTCAACCAGAACATTGACTATGCAGTTCTAATCTGGAACGAGATCGCCGAGCTAGTTGAGGAACAGTCAAAGCCAAAGAAAAGACGCAACTTTATTCCATTTCAAAGATTCTTTCAGATCCTAATTCATCAAGCAATGATAGGCAACATTGAGATTCCACGACGATCAGATCACCCAAGAGGCCCGAGCCAATACATGCACTACCTAAGGATGCCTAAGTACATCGAATTTGCTCATATCGCCGTACTCCGAGAAGACCTACTTGCTTATGCTGACCAACATTCCGGGGTAGTCATTAGATATAGGTTAGACAATGCATTGATGGTCAATCCAGAACCGGAGGGACCTCCCCACGATGCAAACCCATTAGGTGGTGAGGGTCAACATGTCGAGGGGGTTCAGGAACATGGGGGTGTTTCTGAACGACGAGAGGTGAGAAGAACGAAAAGAAAGAGAGTCGGAGAAGATTACGGATTGTTGGTCATGCATCCTCTTCCAGACGAGCTCAACTACCACCTCGACCTCCTCCCCAGATCTTTGATGATGATGTCTCATGGGATGAAGCTTATGCCGCTGCATCATCTCCTGATGATGATGCAGTTAATCAAGACAATGAGATAGAACCCTTCTTTCCTGCCTATGACGATGATGACTCAGGTCATGACTCTTTGGTGAATTTGATTCCTAGACATATGGGAAAGAGACCACGTGTTGTGAGTTCGGATGCTGATTCCACTCGGAACACCGAACTTCTCGACACTACTACTGATGATGTGGGTCCTTCATCTGTGAACGAAGAAGTAGAAAAACAAGTAGAAGTAGAAAAGGTAGTTAGTGGTGAGGATGGAGGGAGAAAAGAAATGAGTGAAGCTGTGATAGAGTCAGATAAAGTTTTAACTACTGACTCTCCCCACACCGATCCGAGCCGGGTAGCCACGTCTTCTACCAACGAGCGTACGTCGCCGTTGCGTATTGAACAAGTCGTGGTCCGCCCAACCATGCATAGCACAGCCCCACTCAGCCACTCATCGGCATCTCAATTTGCCGATGTTTTATTTTCCACATGGGATATAGCTCAAAGTCTATCGGCGACACACTCGGTGTCTGCTGGTATTGAATCAGGTAGGCTCCTGCCCCGGCCACCGCCTTTCATTCGAAGCACATTGAGTCTAGAACCATTTGGTACAACTTCCTTTCCTAGGACACGAATGATGATATCTCACCAAGTTGAGGGCTTTCGTGCCCCAACCGGAACACCCCGAGTTAGGCCGCCATTCGTTGGTACCTCACGAGGACAGGGTGGAAGTCCTGTCATAGTTAACACCACGCCAGCTATGAACACAGGCAGTACGGTTGCCACAACAAACTTGACAGTGCTTTGAATACACCGATAGACGTGTGATAATTAAACCTCAACGCAAGTATACATCGAGATCTAATGTCGTCTTTTCAAGTAATAAAGTGGTAAAATACCAGATATCGTTCCCACAGAGATTGGAGTAAAAGCGCAATAAAAGTCTAATAAAAGAGATGATTTCCAAGGATCAATTCGAAGATAATATTTTTAGTTGGTTTTGGATTATCGCAGATTATATAAAACAGATAAATAAATAAAGCAAGCAAGGGTGTAAGACGTTGGGGTGAAGTTTAATTATAAATTCCAGCAGACCAATGCTATGTCAATGCTACAACATTGGTTCCTCAATACTTAAATTCACCATCTATTTGATAGGATGCCCTTCCGGATCTTCAACATTATATTATTAATCTAGCTTTCAACAACCCATTCCTGGTGATGTATCAGGACTATTAATAATAAAATGATGCCTTTCAAATATATGGATAAACAAATTACTTTGTTAAAAAACACTCTTCCAAGTTGATCCCATATTTGTTAAGTTGACGTGTCTGAGTGGTCCATTCCTGATACACACTCTACACTTTTACCATCATCACGATGACCAACTTATCGGGCAAAATCAACCCAGAAAAGACAGAGACGACAAATTCCTTTGTCAGTAGCTCTTCCAAGTCTTACTTTCTTTGTCATTCGGATTGACGTGCATATCAATGGCTCATTCCTGATGCCATGACACTTTAACACTTTCAAAGTGATCAAAACTTCATGAAGTAAACTTATCTTTATAAAACTTAACATGAAATGGTGAACATCATTATTGAGAAATAATGTCCACTATTCTTTATAATTAAAACTTCACCCTTTAATCTCACACCCGAGCTATAAAACTTAACTACTCATACTTGAAATTAAATTGCAATAAATGTAAATTACTGAAATTAAATACATAATGTAAATGACGTAAAAGTAAATGACAAGAATGTAAAGAACAAGAATTTAAAGTGATAAAGAAGTGCAGCAATGTTGTCACCAATGCTGCAGCAACTCATGCACATGAACAAGAAAAAGAAGAACAAGATGAAGAAGAGAACTTGCATAAAATTAAATAAAGCAAAAATCAGTTTGTGAACTGATTTCTCCTCCCCTAAAACAACACAAACACCTCCTATTTATACAAAAGAAGTAGAAACCAAGCCATGCCAAAGGACAACAACTACACTATTAATGTACCAAACTTGCTACTATTCATGGTACTAAATTACTATGCTAAGGAGATGTCTTGTGTACTAATGTCATTACAACACACAAACTACTTTAGGATGAATCTAAAGCAATGACATTCAGATTGCATGCTGCTGTTTTTCCCAAAAATCGCATTTCCAGCCTTTTTATCCCATCTCGTCGCCATCAGTCCTGGATGCTGCAGCATCGAAGTAGCATTGCCTGCAGTTTTCTTATTTTTAGCCATTCTACTTAGTAAAACAAGTAAAATCCATCACTTAGCTCCATGATTAATAAAGATACAAATAAGAGAATAAAATGACACAAAAGTTGGGATAAAACAAAATATTATATATAAAAATATAAGAAAAAGACACAATATGCATTAAATAAATAATGCATATCACCACTCATCGGCATCTCAATTTGCCGATGTTTTATTTTCCACATGGGATATAGCTCAAAGTCTATCGGCGACGAACTCGGTGTCTGCTGGTATTGAATCAGGTAGGCTCCTGCCCCGGCCACCGCCTTTCATTCGAAGCACATTGAGTCTAGAACCATTTGGTACAACTTCCTTTCCTAGGACACGAATGATGATATCTCACCAAGTTGAGGGCTTTCGTGCCCCAACCGGAACACCCCTAGTTAGGCCGCCATTCGTTGGTACCTCACGAGGACAGGGTGGAAGTCCTGTCATAGTTAACACCACGCCAGCTATGAACACAGGCAGTACGGTTGCCACAACCGCTACTTCAACGGGGAACCTATGTGGCCCGGATGTTAGATATCTTTTTCCCGGTTTTAATCCCGAAGATGTTATAAGGATGCTTGGACCCCCCTCATTATATTACTCTTCCATTATTATCATCTGCTTTTGCCTCCATTGACAGGGCCTACAAGCAACACAGACATGCTATGCAGACTACTGTCGACCGATTAGCTACTGAAGTTAGCAGAGCCATCAAGGGCAATCATATAGCAGAATCGTCGTCAACACCTCAGGATCCACCATCCGACAATCAACCTAACCCACAACGTCCATCATCTGTACCTTTACATCTTATACCTGAAGACCAGCTTAAATCTGAGCTGTTATCCCGCCTTTTAGCCAAAAGCGACTCTAGTACATCTGAAGAAGTTGACTTAATTTCCTTACTTCGTCAACATACACCACCTCTAACCCAACCTCAAACTTCAACATCCACAGATACACAACTTCTTCTGGCAACACAACTTCAGAAGCTAACTGACTCTCTGACAGATATGACGAATGCTTTGATGAATGGATTCACCACCATCAGTAACAGGCTCAAAGTTGTAGAAGAAAGATGTGGTATTGAACCTGAAGTCTCTCAGAAAAGAAGACATGATGATCAGGATCCGCCTGATCAACATGAGGGGGAGAAGAGAGCAGGGGTTGGAGAGTCTAGTGCTGTTGCTTCTACTGGTAATGTTAATGAACCTGAAGCTGGGGGAAATACAGGTGAAGGTGGAACGGCAACTGATGTGGTACAGACTGTTGATACATAAATACTTGTTCTGGCTGATGTCTTAACCGGGGTTGAAAAGCCTTCGGCTGTTGACAATAGAACGGCAGATGTGCGGATGGCTGATGATATGCTTATCGAGATGATCTATATTGATTCTGAGGAAGATCCAGAGCGTTTGAGCCACAAGATAAAAGAAGAAATGGTTGATGCTTTGGATGATGAATTAGATACCACTGGGGATCAGGTTATGGAAATCGAATCTGAAGATGATGCTCCACCACTGATAGAAACTGCAGGTCTAAGTTCAAGTACTTCAGCTTCACATGCACCATTTATACCGGATGGTAAGATCAGAGATCGAGTACTTGAGGCAGAACTCCGTTTCTATCAAACTGTCATTGATGCTGAACCGAGGTACGTGGCCACTGGAGAAAGAGTAGCAATCATGACTCCGTATCTAGAGACCCTGAGGAAAGAATTATATGTACGGGATGTTCAGCGGATCAACTTGGAGAAAGTATATGGGGTTGAAGACTGGCCGTCACTGAGGAAGATCGAGTTTATGTACGTTATGAGAAACAAAGACAGAGGATCAAGTGCTGTAAATCAGACAATATGATTATGAAGCTGCTGAAGGTTGAATCTCTAAAACTACATGATGTATTTTATCCTGAATTCACCGTTTTGAGATCAGATGGTACTGAATGTGTATTCTCTGAGGCTGACTTCAAGAGTCTGAAGCTGAATGATCTTCTATGTCTTTACAACCTCCTTACCGTCCATCCAGAGAAGAACCATCCAGAGAAGAGAATAACATACAGTGCTGCTTACCAAAGTGTGAGGAAGTTTATGAAGAATATTCTGAAGTATTCATACCTCACTGACTTTCAGATGGGTTTGGAATCTTTTCAAACTCATGTGAACTTAAAAAGACCAAACAGACACTTATATGATATTCAAGGTATCCCCGCCTACACTGTACTGAACAAGCCTGAGCTCGGGGTTGTTTACGTTGATACTGACTCAAAGAAAAGATTTATGAGAGTTATTGAGATCAACAAGTACTGTGAGGGTACTTTGAAGATTATTCTGGTTCACTTGGAAAGTAAGCTTCGTCTGGATGCGCGTGGAGAGGTAAAACTCACTGAGAAAGAAAAGAACTTGATCAACCAAGTGATTGAAGCCTTCTCCCACCGGAAAGACTACCGCCTTGAACTGCGAAGATTCGAGATCATCTTTGGTATTCGAAAGAAGAATGTGACCCCGGTGGACGTCTAATTTCTTTGCCTCTACTTGTACAAAGGGGGAGAATGTTAGTGCTTAAATGTTATTGTACTAAGTAGAGGGACCATATTTGTAATAGGGTCATAGTTTACCCTAGGTATATAATGTTTGCATTCTCTAGCCTTCCTAATTAGGTCATCTATCACACACTAGCCACACACACAAGTAATTTGTTCTTCATTGTATTGTGAGCTATTTGGAGATTATTGAATATAGAGATGGCCAATTTGATGTTCATTAATTGATTACTTGTTTCTGAGATCACAATTAACTACGTTTGAATTATTTGTAAACAATAACTGTATGATAGATTTTTTTTGTATATATATGCCGACCTTATTCAAACCATATAAACTTAAAAAATCTATATTTTTAAACTAAAAATTTAATTTTTTTCTTTTTAATGAGGTCCCATCCCCAGTCCCATGAACTACATCTGCCATTGTGTATCAACATAGATTCACCTAAATTATTTTATCGTGTAATATTTTTGGTTACGGAAAATAGTTGTTGGTAAGTATTTTTAATTCGATCAATATTTATCAGTTAAGAGTTGTTTTCTACATTTATCAGATAAAACTTATTTATTTCTTATATGGAAAGCTTTTAATAGACAACTTTTTAACATATTTCTTAACAAGATTTTATAGAAATTTTTACTATGATAAATGTTCTTGTTCAAAAACGCGTTACTTGATAAAAACACATGCTTTTTATGCAAAAGCCTAATTTTTTTCTTGTTTTAAAATTTATAAAATATAATTTTAAGAAATGTAATATAATACTTGTAAAAAATGGACAAAGTGAGTAAAATTTATGTATTACTAACAATGTTTTGAATGGCGTGAGCCGTGACATGGCGGCGAGGTCAAGTCTCAAGCCTTACGAGTTATGGCGAGACCATGACGTTTTTTCAAGACGTGACTTAAGGCGACAAATATGTATATAATATATGTGTTTATATGTGTGTGTGTGTGTGTATGTTTTTGTCAGTGTCTTGAACAATAAATATTAAGTTATTAACAATTTAAATTCATACATAACGATAAGCAAAAGAAATTATAAATTTTAATTGATACTAATAAGCAATTTCGAATCGAATTTCGAAATACATAGATTCGAAAAATCGAAAGTACATAAGTTTGTAACGCCATAACGCGTCATGACAGCATAACGTGTAATGGCAGGCCAAGGCGTGCCATGCCATAACGCGCCATGGCGTGTCATGGCGCGCCATAACGAGTTCCACGTTTTATCTCGATGCCAAGGGATATAACGTGACGGCAAGGCTACGCATCGGCACGCCATGACGGCACCAAAGCGCGTTTTTTTAGAACATTGATTACTAATTAATATTCTAAAAATATGTTTAATAATTAGAATCGATGTGTAATAATTTGTTTGAACTTTGAATTGTCAGTGTTGGACCATGTCTAACACGATAAGGAGAGATATTTATCATGGTGCATTTATTATATCATTTATTATGCATTTTTGGTTTTCTGCAATATCACACAATTATGTGTGATAAGTAAGTTTATCGAACAAGACTTGTGCAATAAGTTGGGTATATAGCACAATGTATGTGCGATAAGTGAGTTTATCGCACATGAGGTGTGCGATAAGTTGATTTTATCGCACATGATGTGTGCGATAAGTGTGTTTATCGCACAAGAGGTGTGCGATAAGTTGAAAGTGTTTAGTCTATATTAGCATCTTGTGAGGTTTTTCGGGTACTCTTATAGTCCATAGGCTATAGTAGAAGTCCTATCTTCTAGTTTATAATTGTATATGTTTAATTCAGATCCTGTTGTTCGGTTGTGAAGTTCAATACGTGAGGTGATCGTGTGTGAGTGGAAATTGATCACTTTAGCATTCAGGTGAGTTTTCTTTTAACCATATTTGAATTGGAATACATATATTTCCAATGATGAAAGTTAATACTGGAAATATTATGAATTGTGTGGGATTATGGATGTCATTTATGTTTGTGTTAGAACGTGAGCATCACTATCGCGTTGTGCTAGAACGCCAACTCCACTATTATCGTGTTGTGCTAGAAAGCTAATAGTGTTATGCTAAAAGGCACGGTGCTTCAAGGCACGATGCTAGAAATAATTAATCTTTATTAATACTGATTAAAAATTAATATTTATTTATAATTAAAAATAATAAATAATAACTAATATTAATCAGAGTTATAATAAAAAAAAGTGTCAAAAATGACTTTTGAAATAAATTAATTTTTATACATCTAAAACGAACTTTTCAAATAAGCTCAAAAAATAAGTTTGTCAAACATACCCTTAAATTAAGAGAATTTCATTAAAATATCTAAAGTTTGACTTTGACTTACCAAAGTACTCATTTCTAAACAACTTTTACAAAAATACCCAAAAATCCCGCGACCTATCCCGTGATCGCGGGATAGGGGGTTTTCTAAAAATTAAATCATCAGCGATCGCGAGAGTGTCCCGCGATTGAATCAATTTGGTGACTTTTCAATTGAATGTTACACTTTCAATCCCTATACTTATTTATTTACTTTACTTTATACCTTTTATTTTTCTAATTTTAATTTTACACCTTCATCATATTAACACATATAATCGTTTACTAACTAAAATACGTAAAAAATACGTTTTAATTTTAACAAGTTACACCATTATAATCGTCTCTTCGATACGTTCGAAATGAACCCAATATTAAATATTTTTTGATTTAATTATTTTAATATATATCATATATACTACATAAAAATATTTTTTATATTTAAATAATTATTTATAAGAAAATAAATTTTAAATATAAAAAATATTTTTATGTAGTATATATGATATATATTAAAATAATTAAATCAAAAAATAGTCAATATTGGGCTCATTTCGAACATATCGAAGAGACGATTATAATGGTGTAACTTGTTAAAATTAAAACGTATTTTTTAACGTATTTTAGTTAATAAACGATTATATGTGTTTAGGGCTGTAAACGAAACGAACGAACACGAACGGAGGCTTGTTCATGTTCGTTCGTTTAACTTAACCGAACAAACGAACGAACACGAACGGTAAACGAACGAGATTTTTTGTGTTCATGTTCGTTCGTTAAGAATTTTTGTTTGTTCGTGTTCGTTTATGTTCGTTCATTAAGAGTTAAACGAACGGACTTAAATGAACATAAACGAACGTAAACGAACGTAAACGAACGGACTTAAATGAACATAAACGAACGAACTTAAATTAACATAAACGAACGTAAACGGACGACTTTAAATGAACATAAACGAACGAACTTAAATGGACATAAATGAGCGGACCCAAATGAACAAAAAACAACCATCATACTCATCATTTCGTTCGTAAAAAATAATTTAACAAAATGAAAAACCGGGTTAACTTAGGAGGTATAAAAATATATTCTAAAAGATCAATTACTTGATGATTATGCATATTAATTTCATATTATATAGATATGTTTATATATATAAACATGCATAAACGAACATAAATGAACATAAACGAACATAAACGAACGTAAACGAACGAACATTAACGAACATAAACGAACGTAAACGAACGAACATTAACGAACATAAATGAACGAACGTTCATGAACATAAATGAACGAACGTTCATGAACATAAATGAACGAACGAGACCATTGTTCATGTTCGTTCATTTAACTAAACGAACAAAAAAACGTGTTCATGTTCGTTCATTTATTAAATAAACGAACATAAACGAACTTCCCGCCGAACGGTTCACGAACGGTTCGCTGAACGTTCGGTTCGTTTACATCCCTATATGTGTTAATATGATGAAGTGTAAAATTAAAATTAGAAAAGTAAAAGTTATAAAGTAAAGTAAGTAAATAAGTATAGGGGTTGAAAGTGTAACATTCAATTGAAAAGTCACCAAATTGATTCAATCCGGGACACTCTTGCGATCGCGGATGATTTAACTTTCAGAAAACACCCTATCGCGCGATCGAGGGATAGGTCGCGAGATTTTTTGGTATTTTTGTAAAAGTTGTTTAGAAATGGGTATTTTGGTAAGTAAAAGTCAAACTTTGGGTATTTTAATTAAATTCCCTTAAATTAATCCCTAGATTTTTTTAATGAATAAATAATTAAAATTATTAATTATTAATTCAATAAATTTCTTTTAATATAAGAATCATCGAACTTTAAAAAGTAAATTACCTACCACATTTTAACTGAAAAAAATTACTTGTAACCAGTTAAAAAGGTTGCTCACATTGATCGATGTGTCATCTCTTCAGTTTCATCTTGATTCTTGAAGTTAAACCCGAGTAGTATCTAAATTCAAATTTGATATAAATTTTGTTCTAAATACGATCTTAGTATTTTCTAATCGATATATAGTAATTATTGTTCTATTTATGTTTTTTTTTCTTTCTGGTGAGATGGAGGAAGGAGTTCATATCATTAGCTACCAACTAACTTATTAGTTAGTTTATCAAAAATAGTTTAGCAGTCATATTAAATGCAAGGAAAATTAAAGTATTAGGTTTATCATGTTGAATTCGGCTCAAATGACTATATCCCGATTCCAATCCTGTTTTACAACTCGATTTTGTATCGGATGGCTTCAGATTATATTATTTCGGGTTGAATTAGGTTGAGTTAACCGGGTTGGTCGGAGTTTTTGTTAATCGGTTGGTTAAGTGGGCTATGTTATTCTGCTCGGCTGATCTTTTATTATTGGGCTAATTGTATAAGCCCAGCTCCAAATCAGTTTTGCTTATCCATTTTATTATTGTTGGGATAATCTCAATCATACCTCAAGTACTAGATATGTAAATAGGGCAAAGATGAAAAAGTGTGACTTTTCATATGAAAATGTGTGACTTTTCATCCTCCAACCGCCATAACCGAACAGTTACAATGGTTCATTGGCACCGGTTGATCTAGTATAAATAGGAAGCATATGTAACAGATTATGATAGACAAAAACACATATTCTCTTAAATTCTCTCAAAGTTCTTCATTGTTCTTCATCATGGAAGCATAGTTTGATTCGTCGGGTTCGCGAGTTCGATTCTTGAACGGGTTGTTGTATCCTCTAGATAGACGTCCAATCGATACGGTACGAGGGACGAATTTCTGTCTAAGGACACTGCTTGGCAGACCTCAATCCAAATAACGATCTTCTTCAACTTCGTGATCAAGAAAGTCGAGTTAGTATTTTATCTTGAACTTTTGATTATGTATTTTCATTGATATGTAAATTTCGGATATATATATATATATATATATATATATACATATAAATAATTCAGTATTTCCATTTGATTCAATATTGTGTGTTACGAATTTCAATTCGTGTATCTAAGGTCTAACAATCTTAGACAGAAATTCCGTTGACGATGGAAAACTCTTCCTTGTTGAAATCGAATGTGGAGAAACCCGAAAAATTTAAGGGTTCCGATTTTAGAAGATGGCAACAAAAGATGCTCTTCTAATTGACGACGTTGAAAGTGTCTAACGTGCTTACCGATCAAGCACCGACACCGCCGGTTGGAGAGGGAGAAAACGCCCCATCCCAAATTGAATTGGCTATGTTCCAACGATCCTTGGATATTTGGAACGCCAACGAATATAATTGTCGGAATTTTATTCTTAATGGTTTGGATGATGGTCTTTATGACATATATTCATCCTTCACCACGGCAAGAGAAATTTGGGAGTCGTTGGAATCAAAGTACAAGACGGAAGTCGCTTGTTCCAAACGATTTAACGTGGGCAAATTCCTAAACTATAAGATGACGGATTCCAAACCGGTCGTGAAATAAGTAGAAGAAATGCAAATCTTGGTCCATGAATTGGAAGTCGAAGGTATGGGCATCAACTCTAACTTTGTTATTGGTTCAATAATTGATAAGTTACCTCCATCCTGGAAAAATTTTAAACTCTATCTTAAACATTTGTCCAAGGATATGAGTTTTGAGCAATTGATACTCAAATTGCGGGTGAAGGAGGACAACCGGATGAACGAGAAGGCGGATGCAATCTCGTTGGAACCAAATGCAAACATGGTTACCGGAAACTCATCAAAGTCAAAGTTCCAAAAAGGAAAGGGAAAGGCGATGGGTTTCAAGCAAAATCTCAATGCTTCAAACCCACTATCCGTACAACGAAGGCCTTTCAAGAAGCCTGTGATGAGTTGCTGGGTATGCGGCAAGCCGGGGCATCGAGCGAAGGATTGCCGCCATAGGAGAAACCATGGTGGTCCCGGAGGAGTAAGCGCCGGAGGAGGAGGTGCCGGTGGAAACCCCCATCAAGCCAACGTGGTCAATGCTCCAAATCAATTCGTTGGAGCAATTGAGGCTTTTATGGTTACAAACGTGACCGATTGGTGGGTTGATACCGGTGCCACCAAACATATTTGTAACTCCAAGAACATGTTTGCTACATACCAAAAAGTTGATGATGAAGAACCCATGTATTACCATACTTGTAAACAGTGTTCCTGCAGGAAATTCAAAGAGAACAAGCCCCAAAAACATGATAATCAGAGGGGAAATCAAAGGAACTGGAATAACCAGTGGGCTATGAGACAAGGAGTTGACCTGAAAAGAATCAACAGGCCAAAACCTTGTTTCATCTGTGGTAAGCTAAATCACTTAGCCAAACACTGTTATTTCAATCCTGTTAACCAAAGGTTTAATGCTCAAAGATCTTTTCAAAAACCTGGTGGTTACAGAAAGAATGGTGGATATAAAAAGTCTGCAAAGAAAAATGTGGCAAAGAAACAAGATAAACCCAAAAGCCACATAAAGAAAATGACTGAAAAGGAATGTGATACTATGTGGGTTCCAAAAAGCACTAAAAACAATACTGCTGCTAGCAGTGTTAGTACTGCTAACACTGCTAGTACTGCTTCAAAAGTTAGTGCTGCTAGCAGTATTAATACTGCTAGTAATCATTCCAAAGTTAGTACTGCTAGCAATATTAATACTGCTAGTAATCATTCCAAAGTTAGTACTGCTAGCAATATTAATACTGCTAGTATTCAGTCCAATGTTAGTGCTGCTAATACTGTTAGTGCTTCTTCTTCAGATAGTACTGCTGCTAGCAGTATTAACTCTGTTAATACTGCTTCTAGCAGTGTTAACTCGGTTAATACTGCTACCTCTGTTAGTACTTCTGAGGTTAATACTGCTAGCACTGTTAGTACTGCTAGCACTGTTAGTACTGCTGCAAGTGCTGCTACACCAATAATTTTGACAAAGTATTCCAGCACAGCAGTACCAAAAGTTAAAAATCTCATCAAAACCAAGTGTAAGTATTTTGATGAGCAAGGGAGACCCAAGACCACTTCGGCTTGGGTTCCAAATAAAACTAACTGATCTATCTTGATGTGCAGGGCAACCAACAGCTCAAGGGGAAGAGCATTTGGCATGTTGATAGTGGTTGCTCCAGGCACATGACAGGTAACATGTCCTGCCTCAAAAATTTCAAAAAGGTTGATGGAGGACATGTTGCATTTGGGGATAATCCTGCTGGTGGAAAGATAAGTGGTAAGGGTGATGTTTCAAAGGGTAAGATGACCTTTGAAGATGTATACTATGTTGAACAATTGAGATACAACCTGTTAAGTGTATCACAGGTTTGTGACAAGAAGCATAGTATATTGTTTACAGACTCTGAATGTATTATCCTTGCTCCTGGATACAAAGTGGTTGATGAAAACATGATACTTCTGAGAACTCCAAGGAAGGATAATGTTTATTGTTTAGATTTGGAAAGTGTTTCATCTGATTCATCTCTAAATTGTTTAGTTTCAAAAGCTTCTTTAGATGAATCATCACTATGGCACAGAAGGATGTGTCACATGAACTTTAAAACAATAAATAAACTTGTTAAGAATAACCTTGTAAGGGGTTTGCCATCCAAAGTATATTCATGTGATGATCATTGTGTTGCTTGTCTCAAAGGCAAACAACACAAAACTTCTCATAAGTCCAAAGAGATAAACACTATATCAAATCCTCTTCAACTGTTACATATGGATCTGTTTGGTCCTACCAATGTGATGAGTATTGGCAAGAAATCATACTGCTTAGTTATTGTTGATTATTATTCTAGATTTACTTGGGTATATTTTCTGAGAACTAAAGATGAGACAAGTGGACTGATCAAATCTTTCATTCTCAAAATTGAAAACCAATCAAATCAAAGAGTGAAAGTCATTAGATCAGATAATGGAACTGAGTTTAAAAATTCTGATCTAAACACCTTTTGTGAAGAAAAAGGAATTGAGAGACAATACAGTGCTCCTAGGACTCCACAACAAAATGGTGTTGCTGAGAGAAGGAATAGGACACTGATTGAGGCTGCTAGATCTCTGTTAGCTGACTCAAAGTTACCAATTACTTTTTGGGCAGAAGCAGTTAATACTGCCTGCTATGTTCAAAACAGAGTTTTAGTTGTAAAGCCTAAAAACAAGACACCTTATGAGCTTTTCCATAAAAGGAAACCATATATTGGATTTTTCAAGCCATTTGGATGTCCTTGTACTATTCTCAATACCAAATCTCACTTAGGCAAGTTTGATAGCAAAGCAGATGATGGTTTTCTTGTTGGGTATTCATCTCAAAGTAAGGCCTACAGAGTCTTTAATACCTCTTCTAGAATAATTGAAGAAAGTGACAATGTCAAATGCAATGAGAACACACCAAATCCTATTGGTTCAGGTCCTAATTGGCTATTTGACATTGATTCACTCACTAATTCTTTGGGTTTCAGTGGTGATGTATATGCAGGACAAAGGGATACACCATCATCAGAACACAGAATTCAATCTGTGATATTTCCAATCCCTTCCATTGATCCTGTGGAATTCTGTGAACACCATGAGGAGACTGAACCTATTCAGAATGAAGAAGAGAGGAGAGCAGAGGAAAATCAGTCTTCAGGTTCAAATTCCAGAGAATCTGAGGTGACTGAAGAAGCAGAAACAAATCCAGAATTAAATGAGTCTAATCTGGATGAGGACTTACAAGAGGAAGCTGGTCATCAAACAAGAACTCAGAAAAATCATCCTCCTGAGTTGGTAATTGGAGATATTGCATCTCCCATGATGACTAGAAAGCAAAGCAGACTTCAAGAGTTGCAAGAGCAGCAAAATACAGTTAACACTGTTCTTACTTGCTTTCTGTCCCAGATTGAGCCCAAAAAGGCTTATGATGCCATGAAAGACCCAAGCTGGATAGAGGCAATGCAAGAGGAGCTGCTACAGTTCAAATTACAGGATGTTTGGGACTTGGTAGACCTTCCAAAAGGTCATAGAGCAATTGGCACCAAGTGGATTTTCAGGAACAAGAAGGATGACAGAGGGATTGTAATCAGAAACAAAGCTAGACTGGTTGCACAAGGGTACACTCAGGAAGAAGGAATAGATTATGAGGAAGTCTTTGCTCCTGTGGCAAGGATTGAAGCAATCAGGTTATTTCTAGCCTATGCCTCATACATGAAGTTCAAAGTGTACCAAATGGATGTCAAAAGTGCATTTCTGTATGGAAGCATTGAGGAAGAAGTATATGTCTGTCAACCCCCTGGATTTGAGAATCCATTGCACCCTGACAGAGTATACAAGCTGAAGAAGGCTCTCTATGGTTTGCATCAGGCCCCAAGAGCATGGTATGACACTTTGTCTACCTATCTCTTGAAAAATGACTTTGAAAGAGGAGTCATTGACAAGACCCTGTTCATCAAGAGGAGAAAGAGAGGTACTTTACTTGTTCAGATCTATGTGGATGATATCATCTTTGGATCCACCAATGATCAAATGTGTAAAGAGTTTGAAGAATTGATGCACAAAAGCTTCAAGATGAGCTCCATGGGAGAACTTACATTCTTTCTTGGGCTTCAGGTAAAACAGAGGAAAGATGGAATTTTTATTAGCCAATCCAAGTATGTGAAAGACATCCTGGACAAGTTTGGTTTATCAGACTCAAAGTCAGCAAGCACTCCAATGGAAACACATAAACAGATCACTGCAGATCTTGAGGGGGAGGATGTGGATGTCCATCATTACAGATCAATGATTGGATCTCTCATGTATCTCACAGCCTCTAGACCTGACATTATGTTTTCAGTCTGTGTTTGTGCCAGATTTCAGGTTTCTCCTAAGCAATCACACCTTCATGCTGTCAAGAGAATATTCAGATACTTAAAAGGGCAACCTAGATTAGGTCTCTGGTATCCTCATGAATCCTCTTTTGACTTGCTTGCATATTCAGATAGTGATTTGGGAGGAGCCAACATGGATAGGAAGTCTACTTCAGGTGGATGTCAGTTTTTGGGTACAAGACTAGTATCTTGGCAGTGTAAGAAACAAACCACAGTGTCCTTATCTACCACAGAAGCTGAGTACATAGCTGCTGCAAGCTGCTGCTCTCAGGTTCTATGGATTCAGAATCAGATGTTGGACTATGGGGTAACTTTTCTTCACACACCAATCTTCATTGATAACAACAGTGCTATTAGCATTGTTAATAATCCAGTCAAACACTCAAAAACAAAGCATATAGAGATAAGGTATCACTTTATAAGAGATTGCAATGAAAAGAAATTAATTCAGGTTGCTAAAGTTCATACAAATGACCAGTTTGCTGATCTATTCACAAAAGCTTTTGATGTGGGTAGATTCACCTTTTTGGTAACAAGTGTGGGCATGATCAACCTAGAATAAATTCTTGACTTTCTGTTTTTATACCTATATTTCTTCCTGTATTTGGGGCTACTAACTTTCTTTCTCAGGATCCTCTGTTTTCCTCAGATTACCAAGTGAAGAAAAGTGTAAGTGTGGTTACTACTGCCAGTACAGAAGTTACTACTGTCTGTGTTCTAGTAGTTACTACTGCTTGTGCAGTTACTACTGCTCAGTGGTTAATACTGCTCAGTGGTTAATACTGCTAGTACAGTTAATACTGCTAGTGTAGTTAATACTGCTTGGTCGTTAATACTGCTCAGTAGTTAATACTGCTCGGTAGTTAATACTGCTTGGTAGTTAATACTGCTAGGTAGTTAATACTGCTTGGAAGTTAATACTGCTCGGTAATTAATACTGCTCGGTAGTTAATACTGCTAGGTAGTTAATACTGCTTGGCAGTTAATACTGCTTGGCAGTTAATACTGCTCGGTAGTTAATACTGCTCGGTAGTTAATACTGCTCGGTAGTTAATACTGCTAGGTAGTTAATACTGCAACAAGCTGCTGGATTCCACGATATTGTCGATTTTCTAAAATCCTCGCACATCTCCTATGCACTCACAGTGAGCCCAACAATCTATATCGAACACCAGAAACAATTTTGGGAGAATGCCACTGTTAGTGTTGAAGAAGGGCAGAAAACCATTCGAACAAGGGTTTGTGATAAACCCTTGAAAGTCACTGAAGAGGTTATTCGCATCTCCCTTCAGTTGAATGATGCTTCAGGTATAACTTCTATTCCTAATGAAGAACTCTTTTCTACTTTACAAAGAATGGGGTATGAAGGTCCCATTGGTGTTTTTAAATTCTACAAGTCAAAATTTTTCAACCAATGGAGATTTCTTGTTCATACCCTGATGCACTGTATTTCCAAGAAAACTACTGGATGGAGTGAGTTCAGCAGTCCCATTGCATATGCCTTGGTCTGCTTATCCACTGCCAGAAAGTACAATTTCTCAGCAATGATCTTTAATGATCTTGTATCAAACTTGGAATCCAAAAAGACCTTTTTCATGTATCCAAGGTTTGTGCAAGAAGTTCTTAACAAGGAGTTGATGGACTTACCTCAGTTCACTGAGGTATATGTACCCAAATCCCCTAAAGGGAAGGTTTTTTCAAATATGAAAAGACTTCCTAGGGACTCGGAAGGAGTTGACACACCATTGTTCTCCACAATGATGGTTGTGTCCCAACCCTCTGAAGGTATGGCATCAGGATCAAGGCCTTCATTAGATCAACCCACTGATGCCCAATCCCAACCTTCCATCTCTAAAGACATCCCACAGTCCATTCTTGAACAGCCCACTCCCACAATCACCAAAAGATTTCAAAGAAGAAAGGTGCACAAGGCTCCTTCCCTTGTTGTACCTACTCAAAGCCCTACGCCTTTAAGCCCTCAATTGGAGCATTCTCCAATTGAGAATATCAACAGGGAAACCACAGGGGTGTCTCCCAACCTCAAGAAGGTGGTCTCTAAGGAGAAGGATGACCATATGGGTGCTAAGGCTGCCACTACTTCTGCTAGCACAGAGAAGGACAGTGGTAACATAAATAAGACCTTCCCCATGGCAACTCTAAATGAGAAATCATTAGGAGGACCCAGGTGCCAAGAAACCAAGGGGGCAGGTAGTGCTTCTGCTAGGCAGAAGGCTTCTGCTGAAACTTCCAAGGATCCTTTAAAGAAGGTTAATACTTCTAAACAAGGTGAGGATAGATATAACTATGAGGAATTGATGGAAACCTTAGGGAATATCAACTTGGATGTCATGGCACAAAAGAAAGAGATTGAGCAACTTAAGACTGTGGTTACCTACCAACAGTCTCAAATTGAGAAGCTCAAAAAGATGGTCACCAAGTTGCTGAACAAAAGGAAAAAGGCAAGGTTTGTGCTAAGAAGGAGAACCTCAACTGATGATGCTCCCAAAAAGGGGGAGTCAGAGTCAGAAGCAGAACTGAAACTGAAGGGTCCACAAATTGAGGGGGAGACTGCTCACATAGAGACTGAGATGGAAATGGACTATGCACAGCTTAAGGGGGAGTCCAGTGAGACAGAAAAGGGGGAAGAGTGTGTCAAAGAAACCAAAGCAGCAGAAACCAAAGCAGCAGAAACCACAGCAGCAGAAACTGTTAATGCTGCTGAGCTTGAAAAAGCAGCAGAAACAGTTAATGCTGCTGAAGGCCAAACAGTCAAAGCAGCAGAAACTGAGAAGGAAGCAGTAACTACAACTCAAGCTGAAATAGATGAAGAAATTTACTGGATTATAAAGAACAGTATTGAAGCAGCATCACTACATGTACTAAGAGAAGCAGTAACAGCCATAGCAGCAGAAATGGTTATTGCTGCTGAAAAACTTAAAGCAGCTGAACCAACTCCTGAGGCTGTCAAAACTCTTAAAAGAACCAAGATGATGTCCAAGAAAAGACCAAGAACCCAGCCCATAACTACAAAGAAGAAAAATGAAAAGAAACCAAGGGTGGAGTCATCTGCAGAAAAGGCCCAGGAGGAAACAGTGAAATCTGATGGAAAAGTTGCTGAAGAAGAAGTGGCAACTCCATCAGGGAAATCAGGCAATGTGCAATCACAAACGGATGCCCAATGTGACTTGTACATCACTAGTGTTGAATCTAACCCAATTCCACTTCAGGCTGAACCAATATCATCTAAGGCTCCTGAAATCATCTTTTGGGACACTTTGAAAGATGGTAGAAAGGAGTTCATTAGGATAAAAAGAGCTGATGGAAAATTTGAAGTATTTTCTACTTGGGGAAAGATTGTCAGAACTTGCTCAAGATCAGACTTAGAAGAGATGTTCAAAGTTGGGATGAAGATATATGGAAACATGCTGACTGAGCCAGGGATGTCAATCTCTAAAATGGTACTTGAATTCTTGTGCCAAATGTTCAAACCTGAAGCAGTTCAGCATAGGTTAAACACACAGTTTCAAGTCATTACCAACTGGATGCTCTATGAAAACTGTGGAGTATATGTCATCTCCCTTGACTCTGCAACTCATGAATACTATCTTGTAGATGAAATATACAATCACAGCATGAAGAGGCTGCAAGGAATGCTACACACTAAGCTGACCTGCAACAAGGATTCAGCAATGGGTAGATTCTTGGTAAAGAGGATTCTCAATCAGAGTCTAGGCCTAAGTCCTAATCTGTGTGTACATGATGACTAAGTTTTGGAAGCATCATCTGAAGAACTTGACTTCTTTTCCTAAAAGTCAAGTTAGGGGGAGATTGTTGGGAACTGAAGATATGCTAAGTATGGTTAGTACTGCTAAGTCTTCATTACTACTGCCAGTTCTTCGTTACTACTGCTGGGCAAAGTTACTGCTGCTAGATGAAGTTAATGCTGCTAGTTGAAGTTAGTGCTGCTAGTCCAAGTTACTACTGCTAGACATGGTTAGTACTGCTGAGCTGAGTTACTACTGCTTGAAGACTGTGAAGATTAATACTGCTGAAGGTTGTTAATGCTGCTGAGCCAAATCATCATTAATACTGCTGAGTTGATAAAGTTGGTATGCGATACTTTTGGAGACAAAGAAGGAATTGATCAAGATATGCTTAACGAAGATTCAGAAGATCAAGTTACTTTTTATGGTTATCTTGTAATTACTTTTGTATAAATAGTATTGATAGATAGCTATTAGAAAATATACGAAAAACAGAAGATAGATATATACAGAATTCGATATTCAAGAGTGAAAAAACCTCAAGGTCATAGATCCTATTTCTAGAGAAGTAGAAATCGTCTTGTTGAGCCTGTTCAACAAGATTGAGGTTTGGTGTAAAACTTGTGAGTAATAACTGTTTGATCTATATACAGTTTATTGAATTTCTATTGATTGTTCTTTAATTGATTTAGAGTTCTATTCCGCAAGATTCTCTAAATTCTGTTTCTAAGAAGTTTAATTCTTGTTAAGAATCGATCCTGACAATGGGTAATGCCACTACCGCGAAAGTTGAAGGGAAGGGAAAGGTAAATCTCAAACTTACATCGGGGAAGGAACTTGTGCTCACCAATGTCTTGCATGTACCAGCTATTACAAAGAACTTGTTTCTGGACCCACACTTAGTAACAAAGGATTCAAGATGGTGTTTGAATCTGATAAATTTGTGATTACTAAGGGTGGGATGTATGTTGGTAAGGGCTACCTAAATGAGGGGCTCTTTAAACCCAGTGTGATGAATAATGATGATGTAAACTGTTGTAAATGATGTAAATAGCAATAAAAACGCAGGCTCTAGCTCTGCTTCTATGTATATGCTTGACTCTTCTTCCTTATGGCATTCCCGTCTAGGACATGTCAACTTCCGATCCTTGCAAAGGATGAAAAAACTTGGGTTATTACCCAAGTGTTCCATGGATAACAAGACAAAATGTGAGGTATGTGTTGAATCTAAATATTCAAGCCATCCACACAAATCTGTTGAAAAGTCTAATCAAGTACTTGGACTAATCCACAACGATTTATGTGATTATAAAGCCACACCCACACGTGGAAGAAAGAACTATTATATATCATTTATTGATGATTGCAGTAAATATTGTTATGTATACCTAATACATACCAAAGATGAAGCTTTGAATATGTTTAAGACATACAAGGCTGAAGTTGAAAATCAACTTGATAAAAGAATAAAAATTATGAGATCCGATAGAGGAGGAGAGTATGAGTCTAAGGACTTTGCAGAATTTTGTTCTCATCATGGCATAGTTCACCAAACCACGGCTCCCTATACTCCACAACAAAATGGAGTAGCCGAAAGGAAAAATAGAACATTGAAAAACATGATCAATTCAATGTTGATTACTTCGGGAGCACCACATAGTTTGTGGGGTGAAGCATGCTTAACTGCAAATATGATACTTAATAGAATTCCTCATAAAAAGAGCGATAAATCACCTTATGAACTATGAAAAGGAAAACTTCCTTCCTACAAAAGGATGAAAGTGTGGGGTTGCCTTGCAAATGTTCAAGTACCTTTACCCAAAAGGACAAAACTTGGACCAAAGACCATTGATTGTGTATATCTTGGTCTAGCAAGTAATAGTGCTGCTTATAGATTTCTGGTCTATAAGTCAAACAATGAAGATATCCACAACAACACAATTATGGAATCAATTGAGGCTGAATTCTTTGAACACATATTTCCTTACAAGGATAAAGGGAAAGAAATCTCTAATCCAAGGAATAGAGTATGTGAAGTAGAGAACACCGATAGTGTTGAGAAACCAAATGAAGAAGGTACATCGAATGCTCAAGAAGAAAACTTGGAGCCTAGAAGAAGTAAAAGGGGAAAGATTGCTAAAGACTTTGGACCCGACTATTCGTTGTCGATGAAAAACCTCAATCCTATAAAGCGGCCATGGATTCATCGGAGGCACCTTATTGGAAAGAGGCTATTCAAGGCGAGATAGACTCCATTGTTCAGAATAACACATGGAGATTGGTGGATTTACCACCGGGTCACAAGGTAATTGGCCATAAATGGATCTTCAAGCGGAAACTAAGACCTGATGGCACTATAGAGAAATATAAAGCTCGATTAGTTGCAAAAGGTTACCGCCAAAAGGAAGGTCAAGATTTCTTTGACACCTATTCACCGGTAACACGAATCACGTCCATTAGGACATTGATGGCTATAGCAGCAATTCACAACCTACAAGTACATCAAATGGATGTGAAAACTGCTTTCTTAAATGGTGAATTAGATGAAGAAATTTATATGCAACAACCGGAAGGTTTTGTTGTAAAAGGCCAAGAGAATAAAGTATGCAAACTTGTGAAGTCTTTATATGGACTTAAACAAGCCCCCAAAGCAATGGCATGAGAAGTTTGATAACACTCTTCTATCAAATGGTTTCCAAATTAATGAATGTGACAAATGCGTATATGTGAAACAAAGCAAGAACGCATGTGTCATAATATGTCTATATGTGGATGATATGCTAATCATGGGGACCAACTTGGATGTAATCAATCAAACCAAGAAGATGTTGCACTCCTCGTTTGACATGAAGGATCTTGGAGTAGCAGATGTAATTCTTGGGATTAAGATCCAAAGAGATCCCAACGGTTACATTCTGACTCAATCTCACTATGTTGAGAAAGTTCTTAGGAAATTTGGTCACTATGATGATAGACCGGTAGTCACTCCTTTTGATACTTCAAGCCAACTTAAGAAGAATCAAGGAGATAGTGTATCTCAATTGGAATACACTCAAGTGCTTGGGAGTTTGATGTACATTATGAATTGTACGAGACCGGATCTAGCATATACCGTGAGTAGACTTAGTCGATACTCACATAACCCAAGTAAGGATCATTGGTATGCACTTATAAGAGTGCTTCGATATCTCAAATACACAATGAACTATGGGTTATACTATACCAAATATCCTCCCGTACTAGAAGGATATTGTGATGCAAATTGGATTTCCAATCATTCTGAAAGTAAGTCCACAAGTGGCTATGTGTTTACACTTGGTGGTGCAGCCATATCTTGGAAATCTTCAAAGCAAACCGTAAATACACGGTCCACCATAGAAGCCGAATTCGTCGCCCTAGATAAAGCTGCCGAAGAGGCAGAATGGCTTAAAAGCTTCCTAGAGGGTATTCCCTTGTGGCCTAAGCCTGTTACCGCCGTTTGCATACATTGTGATAGTATGGCTGCTCTTACAAGAGCAAAGAATCAAATTTATAACGACAAATCGAGACATATCAGGCGTCGCCACAAAAACGATACGAGACTTGCTTAAGAATGGAATAATTTCCATCGATTATGTAAAGTCAAAGGAAAATATCGCAGATCCTTTGACAAAAGGCCTTAATAGAGAACAAGTCTCTTATACATCGAGGGGAATGGGCTTAAAGCCAATTCAATGAGTTCTACTCGGCGGAAACCTAACCTAGCAACATTGGAGATCCCATGGTCTAGGTTCAATAGGACAACTAGTTGAGGAAAACTCAAGACCGAATACACAGGTACGCCTATTCCTATGATGTTTATTTATGTGTATTTTCCGTTGATGATTTAAGGGTTGAATTATTATTCTTAATAATACCGATAGCTTATTGGTGGAACACTACGGAATGTTCTTGATCAGTATTACCTATATGAGATTGATGTGGGGTCGCATCTTTGAGGACGGATATGGCTACGTCTTCTAAAATTCTCATGAAGAAGGATTGTTCACGACCGAAATGAACACAACGGTAAGAGTCAACTATGCATAAACATGATATGTGTGATATTCATTGCCTTGACTTACTACAAAACGTGGTTAGTTCAAGACTCTTCGTCACTACCCACAAAGTAGGTCCGATGAATACTCACTAAGAACGGTTCAAGTCACCTAGACACCTTTTTCTGATGCATTTCATGTTTATTTCCTGAATAAGAACAATAAATACTTTGAGAATATCTTATTTTCTATTCAAATGTGGGGTATTGATAGAGTTTGAATAGAAAATGTGGGGTATTGTTGGGATAATCTCAATCATACCTCAAGTACTAGATATGTAAATAGGGCAAAGATGAAAATGTGTGACTTTTCATATGAAAAGATGTGACTTTTCATATGAAAATGTGTGACTTTTCATCCTCCAACCGCCATAACCGAACAGTTACAATGGTTCATTGGCACCGGTTGATCTAGTATAAATAAGAAGCATATGTAACAGATTATGATAGACAAAAACACATATTCTCTTAAATTCTCTCAAAATTCTTCATTGTTCTTCATCATGGAAGCATAGTTTGATTCGTCGGGTTCGAGAGTTCGATTCTTGAACGGGTTGTTGTATCCTCTAGATAGACGTCCAATCGATACGGTACGAGGGACGAATTTCTGTCTAAGGACACTGCTTGGCAGGCCTCAATCCAAATAACGATATTCTTCAACTTCGTGATCAAGAAAGTCGAGTTAGTATTTTATCTTGAACTTTTGATTATGTATTTTCATTGATATGTAAATTTCGGATATATATATATATACATATAAATAATTCAGTATTTCCATTTGATTCAATATTGTGTGTTACGAATTTCAATTCGTGTATCTAAGGTCTAACGATTATTAGTGGTAGTTTTTTAATTGATTTTTAATTACGTTATTAATTAATCAAAATTTACTCAGTTATATTAATCATTTAATTATCCCTAAATTAATAGGATTAATCATTTAAATTAAATTAATTGATATTTATTTCGATGGGATTTCATAAAAAGACGAGAGCTCCTTCGAGTACTAAAAATATAAATTTGATGGCTTAATTCCAGATAATTTTACACTAGAAGACTTTTAACTGAATTTTTCTCTGAGAAATCTGTCGCTAAAGACTGATTCGTCACAAAAATTGATGATTCTCTGGGTGATTCATGGGTATTTTCTCGAAAAACATCAGATTCTATCTATTCAATTGTATTTTCTGGGTGATTACTGGGTAATCACCGATGAAAATTTCTCTAGACAAATTTTGTGGGTAAAAGTCATTTGTTTTGTAGTGTTAATTTATGGCAATCACTAAAATACCCTTGAATTATACTATTTTTACATCACGAATTTTACTAAAATACAACTGAATTATTTATGATTTTTCGATGTATATATAAGTTCTCAATTCTCAAATGTTATTAATTGATGATTTGAATTTTGTTCAAACATAAAATCAACAGACATAAGCAGTATAATTAATGATATTTATTGATGGATTACCGATGAAATTTGAAATCTTTAAGTGGCGTTTGCTTTTTAAGAGGTGCTGAAATTTGAATTCCGATTTCGTATTTGTTTTTTAAGAGGTGGTGTTGAAGACTGAAAATCTGAATCAATAAGACCGGTTGTTTTTGTAAACTGACAAACATCAGAATATGTATAATTGTCTATTTTATCTCATTTTCACCACCATCTTTCTGTCTTCATTCAACCTGTCATTGCCAATCCATTTCACCACCTTTTTCTTCTCCATTTTATCAGATTCTTTCTTTAAACCCTTCAAATTAATCCTTCTTTTCTTCTTCTTGATCCACTAGTACTTCTTCCCACCGACACCATCTCCCAAGTTCTAGAGCCTGTAAACAAGAGCTAAAGCTTGTAAACAAGAATGGGGATAGGGAGGTTCAAGTTGACGAACATTACCGAACGGTTCGCTGAACGTTCGGTTCATTTACAGCCCTAGGTTCAACATGTACAATAGCACCCACAACTCTATAAATGAAATATGCAACTAGTTGTATCACCCAAAAAGGTACCAACCTGATTTGCTTTAAATAAACAAATATGATTGTTATATATAAGAATAGAACTGAAGGGGCAACATCGGTGTAGGAGCAATAACGATAGGCGACAACACAGACGGGTGGCATCGGTGAGCAACAGTGGGGGAACAACAGTGAGAGGCGACAACAAACGAGAATGGATCAAAAACCAAAATTTATGAATTGTGTTAACTTACAACAGTTTTCAGGAAGTTGAAGAAGAAGATAATGGCATTTCCGAATGGATTTACTGGTTGGGATTTGTTTCCGAATGGATTTGTTGATTGGAATCGACAAAAAGCAAAACATAACTGATCTACTCGATTTGGAGTCGATAGAAATCAAGGGACGAACCAAAATCGAAACCACAAGGATCGAAGCATGAACCCCATGGATCGAACCACATAAATAGAAAATCGAACAACATGGATTGAACCACATTGTCAGGATCGATTCTTAACAAGAATTAAACTTCTTAGAAACAGAATTTAGAGAATCTTGCGGAATAGAACTCTAAATCAATTAAAGAACAATCAATAGAAATTCAATAAACTGTATATATATCAAACAGTTATTACTCACAAGTTTTACACCAAACCTCAATCTTGTTGAACAGGCTCAACAAGACGATTTCTACTTCTCTAGAAATAGGATCTATGATCTTGAGGTTAATTCACTCTTGAATGAATATCAAATTCTATTTCACTCGTATATTATTCATGTCTTCTAATAGCTATCTATCAATACTATTTATACAAAAGTAATTACAAGATAACTATCAAAAGTAAATTGATCTTCTGAATCTTCGTTAAACATATCTTGATCAATTCCTTATTTGTCTCCAAAAGCATCGCATCCCAAACTTATCAACTCAGCAGTATTAATGATGATTTGGCTCAGCAGCATTAACAACCTTCAGCAGTATTAACCTTCACAGTCTTCAAGCAGTAGTAACTCAGCTCAGCAGTACTAACTTCATCTAGCAGCAGTAACCTTGCCCAGCAGTAGTAACGAAGAACTGGCAGTAGTAATGTAGACTTAGCAGTACTAACCATACTTAGCATATCTTCAGTTCCCAACAATCTCCCCCTAACTTGACTTTTAGGAAAAGAAGTCAAGTTCTTCAGATGATGCTTCCAAAACTTAGTCATCATGTACACACAGATTAGGACTTAGACCTAGACTTTGATTTAGAATCCTCTTTACCAAGAATCTACCCATTGCTGAATCCTTGTTGCAGGTCAGCTTAGTGTGTAACATTCCTTGCAGCCTCTTCATGCTGTGATTGTATATTTCATCTACCAGATAGTATTCTTGAGTTGCAGAGTCAAGGGAGATGACATATACTCCACAGTTTTCATAGAGCATCCAGTTGGTAATGGCTTGAAACTGTGTGTTTAACCTATGCTGAACTGCTTCAGGTTTGAACATTTGGCACAAGAATTCAAGTACCATTTTAGAAATTGACATCCCTTGCTCAGTCAGCATGTTTTCATATATCTTCATCCCAACTTTGAACATCTCTTCTAAGTCTGATCTTGAGCACGTTCTGACAATTTTTCCCCAAGTAGAAAAGACTTCAAATTTTCCATCAGCTCTTTTTATGCTAATGAACTCCTTTCTACCATCTTTCAAAGTGTCCCAAAAGATGATTTCAGGAGCCTTAGATGATATTGGTTCAGCCTGAAGTGGAATTGGGTTAGAGTCAACACTAGTAATGTACAAATCACATTGGGCATCCGTTTGTGATTTCACATTGCCTGATTGCCCTGATGGAGTTGCCACTTCTTCTTCAGCAACTTTTCCATCAGATTTTTCTTTCACTGTTTCCTCCTGGGCCTCTTCTGCAGATGACTCCACCCTTGGCTTCTTTTCATTTTTCTTCTTTGAAGTTATGGGCTGGGTTCTTGGTCTTTTCTTTGACATCATCTTGGTTCTTTTAAGAGTTTTGACAGCCTCAGGAGTTGGTTCAGCTGCTTTAAGTTTTTCAGCAGCAATAACCATTTCTGCTGCTATGGCTGTTACTGCTTCTCTTAGTACATGTAGTTATGCTGCTTCAATACTGTTCTTTACAATCCAGTAAATTTCTTCATCTATTTCAGCTTGAGTTGTAGTTACTGCTTCCTGCTCAGTTTCTGCTGCTTTGACTGTTTGGCCTTCAGCAGCATTAACTGTTTCTGCTGCTTGTTCAAACTCAGCAGCATTAACAGTTTCTGCTGCTGTGGTTTCTGCTGCTGTGGTTTCTGCTGCTTTAACACACTCTTCCCCCTTTTCTGTCTCACTGGACTCCCCCTTAAACTGTGCATAGTCCATTTCCATCTCAGTCTCTATGTGAACAGTCTCCCCCTCAATTTGTGGACCCTTCAGTTTCAGTTCTGCTTCTGACTCTGACTCCCCCTTTTTGGGAGCATCATCAGTTGAAGTTCTTCTTCTTAGCACAAATCTTGCCTTTTTCTTTTTGTTCAGCAACTTGGTGACCATCTTTTTGAGCTTCTCAATTTGAGACTGTTGGTAGGTGACCACAGTCTTAAGTTGCTCAATCTCTTTCTTTTGTGCCATAACATCCAAGTTGATATTCCCTAAGGTTTCCATCAATTCCTCATAGTTATATCTATCCTCACCTTGTTTAGAAGTATTTACCTTCTTTAAAGGATCCTTGGAAGTTTCAGCAGAAGGCTTCTGCCTAGCAGAAGCACTACCTGCCCCCTTGGTTTCTTGGCACCTGGGTCCTCCTAATGATTTCTCATTTAGAGTTGCCATGGGGAAGGTCTTATTTATGTTACCACTGTCCTTCTCTGTGCTAGCAGAAGTAGTGGCAACCTTAGCACCCATATGGTCATCCTTCTCCTTAGAGACCACCTTCTTGGGGTTGGGAGACACCCCTGTGGTTTCCCTGTTGATATTCTCAATTGGAGAATGCTCCAATTGAGGGCTTAAAGGCTTAGGGCTTTGAGTAGGTACATCAAGGGAAGGAGCCTTGTGCACCTTTCTTCTTTGAAACCTTTTGGTGATTGTGGGAGTGGGCTGTTCAAGAATGGACTGAGGGATGTCTTTTGAGATGGAAGGTTGGGATTGGTCATCAGTGGGTTGATCTAATGAGGGCCTTGATCCTGATGCCATACCTTCAGAGGGGTGGGACACAACCATCATTGTAGAGAACAATGGTGTGTCAACTCCTTCCGAGTCCCTAGGAAGTCTTTTCATATTTGAAAAAACCTTCCCTTTAGGGGATTTGGGTACATATACCTCAGTAAACTGAGGTAAGTCCATCAATTCCTTGTTAAGAACTTCTTGCACAAACCTTTGATACACTTAACAGGTTGTATCTCAATTGTTCAACATAGTATACATCTTCAAAGGTCATCTTACCCTTTGAAACATCACCCTTACCACTTATCTTTCCACCAGCAGGATTATCCCCAAATGCAACATGTCCTCCATCAACCTTTTTGAAATTTTTGAGGCAGGACATGTTACTTGTCATGTGCCTGGAGCAACCACTATCAACATGCCAAATGCTCTTCCCCTTGAGCTGTTGGTTGCCCTGCACATCAAGATAAATCAGTTAGTTTTATTTGGAACCCAAGCCGAAGTGGTCTTGGGTCTCCCTTGCTCATCAAAGTACTTACACTTGGTTTTGATGAGATTTTTAATTTTTGGTACTGCTGTGCTGGAGTACTTTGTCAAAATTATTGGTGTAGCAGCACTTGCAGCAGTACTAACAGTGCTAGCAGTACTAACAGTGCTAGCAGTATTAACCTCAGAAGTACTAACAGAGGTAGCAGTATTAACAGAGTTAACACTGCTAGAAGCAGTATTAACAGAGTTAATACTGCTGGCAGCAGTACTATCTGAAGAAGAAGCACTAAAAGTATTAGCAGCACTAACATTGGACTGATTACTAGCAGTATTAACACTGCTAGCAGCACTAACTTTGGAATGATTACTAGCAGTATTAATACTGCTAGCAGCACTAACTTTTGAAGCAGTACTAACAGTGTTAGCAGTACTAACACTGTTAGCAGCAGTATTGTTTTTAGTGCCTTTTGGAACCCACATAGTATCACATTCCTTTTCAGTTGTTTTCTTTATGTGGCTTTTGGGTTTATCTTGTTTCTTTGCCACATTTTTCTTTGCAGACTTTTTATATCCACCATTCTTTCTGTAACCACCAGGTTTTTGAAAAGATCTTTGAGCATTAAACCTTTGGTTAACAGGATTGAAATAACAGTGTTTGGCTAAGTGATTTAGCTTACCACAGATGAAACAAGGTTTTGGCCTGTTGATTCTGTTCAGGTCAACTCCTTGTCTCATAGCCCACTGGTTATTCCAGTTCCTTTGATTTCCCCTCTGATTATCATGTTTTTGGGGCTTGTTCTCTTTAGACTTCCTGCAGGAACACTGTTTACAGATATTGGAGTTCACAACTTTGGGCTGTGTGTAATGAACTTCCTTTTTCTCTTCAGTCCTTTTGATCTCAGTGTTCTTGACACATGGACTCTCACATTCCTCATCAGAGTCTACTTTGTCAGTCTCATCCTCAACAACTATTTCTTTTTCATAAGGATCTATATTAATCTTTAATTCAGGTTCCTTTCTATCCTTGGTCTCTAACAAATCAGACTTAGGAGGTATGTAGTTGTTATTGTAGGGTGGAGGTGTGGTATTGTATCCTATCCCTACTTTCATCTTGTCATGGATTTGTGCTTTAATGATGGTGTCCATGGTTTTAGAAGCACAGGTAAACTTTTCAACATCAAGTTTAACCTTTTTAAGCTCTTCTTTTAACTTCTCACTCTCCTCCCCAGACACTTTCAGCTTAATCTCATACTCATTCTTCTCCCACTTCCAATAGTTAGTATCATAGTGGTGTTGAAGTTCATTAGCTTGAAAAGCTCTGATCTGTTCCTCAAACCTTTCTACAATCCTAACATAATCTTTCACATCTTTCTCTAGCCTCTTAAGGTCATCACACATACTCTGATTGTGATCCCTATATCTTTTAACAGCATCAATGCAAGCTTGAGAACAGAGTTTAGATTGTACCTCAGTGGGAATATCAGATACTTCTGCCATAAGAGCTTGATTCTGACAGGCTTCTTCAGCTTGATCACTCCAATCAAATCCCATTCCTTGTTGAGAAACAAGGGCTTGAGAGGAGCTTCTGTTTTGGTTTCCATTTGGAGTCTGTGATCCTCCACTTCTACATTCTCTGGCAAAGTGTCCCATCTTGTGACACTTATAACATTCAACCTTGGACTTGTCAAAGCCTGCACCATCTTCTCTTCTTTGGGAAAAGTTGTTTCTCCCAGTCCTTTTGATGAATTTCTTCACCCTCATTGATAGCATAGCCATCTGCCACTTGATGTCCATCTCTTCCAGATCATCAGCATTGATCTGCTCTAAATCATCATTGATTAGAGAAGAGTGGACATGACTAGAAAAGAATGCTTCTAGTACAGAATTTGTGGTCTTCTCTTGATTGGTTCCACCAGCAGTATTAACAGAACCTGCAGTATTAACAGAATCAGGATTAGCAGCAGTATCAGAGGATGAAGATAATAAAGCAGCATTATAAACAAATCCTGATGGCCTTTTCTTGGCTTCAACTTCAGCCTCAAATACTCTCAGATCATTGTAGAGGTCATCTAGCTCTTTGTCCTCCAATTGGTCATTCTGTCTGAATGAGACTGTGTACATGGTCCATTCTTCTCCCAATGATCTAAGGAACTTTCTATTGACATCATCAGCATCCATGTGTACACCCACAGTTGCTAATTCTCCAATTAACTTGTTAAATCTGTCAAAAGTTTGAGTCATAGACTCATTCTTTGCAGACATAAAGTTTTCATATTGTTGCCTGAGAATAGCCTTTTGATTTCTCTTTGTGCTCTTTGTGCCAGTAAATCTTTTCTCCAGAGCATTCCACAACATCTGTGCATCTGTGCAGTGTTGGAATTGATGTTGGTACTCATTAGGAATAGCCAAAAGCAGAGTGCTTAAGGCCTTCATCTCTGTTTGTCTTACTTTCTTTTCAGCATCTGTCTTGGGAGGAGGTCTCTTTCCATCTGCTCCAATCTTTCCTTCATTACATGGGCCATTTTCTATGATGTCCCATATGGCATAATCAGTAAGAAGAATGTACTGCTTGATTCTTAGTTTCCACATGTCAAATTCATTGGGTTTGAGCATGGGAACCTTTGAAACAAGAGTACTGTGAGAATCCATTGATAGCTTCTAAGATACCAATGCTCTGATACCACTTGTCAGGATCGATTCTTAACAAGAATTAAACTTCTTAGAAACAGAATTTAGAGAATCTTGCGGAATAGAACTCTAAATCAATTAAAGAACAATCAATAGAAATTCAATAAACTGTATATATATCAAACAGTTATTACTCACAAGTTTTACACCAAACCTCAATCTTGTTGAACAGGCTCAACAAGACGATTTCTACTTCTCTAGAAATAGGATCTATGATCTTGAGGTTAATTCACTCTTGAATGAATATCAAATTCTATTTCACTCGTATATTATTCATGTCTTCTAATAGCTATCTATCAATAATATTTATACAAAAGTAATTACAAGATAACTATCAAAAGTAAATTGATCTTCTGAATCTTCGTTAAACATATCTTGATCAATTCCTTATTTGTCTCCAAAAGCATCGCATCCCAAACTTATCAACTCAGCAGTATTAATGATGATTTGGCTCAGCAGCATTAACAACCTTCAGCAGTATTAACCTTCACAGTCTTCAAGCAGTAGTAACTCAGCTCAGCAGTACTAACTTCATCTAGCAGCAGTAACCTTGCCCAGCAGTAGTAACGAAGAACTGGCAGTAGTAATGTAGACTTAGCAGTACTAACCATACTTAGCATATCTTCAGTTCCCAACACACATAAATCTGGAGTATATGAAATAAAACCATAGAAAGTTGACATACCTTTGAGATTCTTGCTATGCACTCGATTTGGGTCAGAACCAATTTTTAGATCGACAGAGTTGGAGATCAATTGGAGTCGAGGGATTTGGAAATCGTTTTGGGTCAAGGGAGAGGAGCAGCCTGACGAAAAATAAGAGGCATAAAAGTAATTAGGTTATCACTTTTTCTTCTAGACAAATTTAAGTGATAAGAGACTCTTAATATTTCAAAAAAAAAAAAACAAACAATCTTAATAGAAGTACATATGACCGAAAAAGTGATAAGAGGGTCTTAAGTTCTGATTTTCACAAAACAAACAACCCCTTAGTAATCTAGCCATCAATAATCCGTTGGTAAATTATCAACAAATTATTGACGAAATATAGTTTGTTGCTAATCCCTCAATAATTCGTCACTGTTAGGTCACTAACTTTTGTTAACGGATTGAACGCACATGCAAATCTCTTAAAAATCAGGGTTCTCGTTCAATTTGCGAGATTTGGTAGGATTGGAAGGGATTTGGATTTGAATTTCATCTTACATTTTAAATCACGGGATTTCAATGAAATCACACGACCAACGGATTTAGAAATTTTTTGGAGATGCGAATCACGTTGATTTATTTTGTCTCCATCACGTCTATACTTTTCCTCTTTCATCAAATCTTCCCTAATCTCGCTCTCCATCGCCTCCAAACAAACAAAAATATTTACAAAAAGTTATATTCCTTATCAAATCTACAAATCAAACAAGATTTTATAGAAGAATGATATTCAGTTTCATTCCAAATCATACAAACCAAACAAACTAAAGGTTTCAAAACCTTCCAACTCCCGTTCCCTCTAAATCCAAATCTTTCCACCAACTCCATATCTTTCAAAAATATTTTGTCATCAGCAATAACCTACACTTTTACTAGACATGGTACTTAGTAACATGTGAGATGTACAATGACTAGGGTTTTATTTACCCTTTTCCATCCTTTTGCTAATTCATTTGGTTTTTAGGACATAACTTGTGTTGTTTTATGAAGTCGTTATGCAAACATGTTTGTGTTAACAAACATGGTCATATAACAACTCCCTTAAACCAAGATCTGCATCTTTCTCGTTAGTCGTTTTCTGTATTCAAGATGTTGATGTCAACGTCATTGAAAGAATCCAATCCGAAATCATGAACACCAAAATCTTGACAGTCCAATAGCCATGTAGCGCAATCATCCCATGATGTGAAACTATTAGCACGATGGTGGAAGCTTGGTCCATTGTTCGGTAACTCCCAAGTTGATGTGTCGATCAACAAAGGTTCCTCTTCATTTAAGAGGTGACTTAATAACTTCTCGTCTTCACAAAAGCTTTCAAACAAAGTTTTAATATCATGATCATCAATGGATATGGACTTTTCCGATTGTGAAAAACTTGAGTTATCTGCAGAGCAGCCGAGGGTATTTGCACTTCCAACGTCTGGCATTGATTGATGGTGATTTTCAGATCCCGACAGTTGTTTTTCACGGGAGGATGACGTCTTGGTAGCTTCAGTTTTGTTTTCAAGAGGTCCATGAGTAACCGGATCAATGCCCATTTTTAAGAGCTTTTTCTTGATATGAGTATTCCAGTGATTCTTAATTTCATTGTCTGTTCGTCCTGGCATCCTTGCCGCTATTTTTGACCACCTAACAAATAAGACATATATTATTTTTTTATATAAAGATGTTTCCATCCATTACCAACTGAACTACACGTCATTGGCACTAAGACATATATTATATTTATTTAAATATAGAAAAATGAATACTATACCCACAAAAAATATAAACAAATATAAAAGATATTAAATGAAAGTATAACTTAAACGTCTCTATATATGTTTGGCATGAAACGTGTTGAGTATATGAAAATGGCATTATCTATTTTTTCCCCGGATTAAGAAATTTGGTTGAGATGTCATTTATTTATAACTTTTATTTTATTGGACATATAAATTTTCATTTATTATTTATTTAATTAAAAAATACTTTATAAATTATAGACGGACATTAAGAATAGACTAAAAGGACGAAAATTAGTATAAGATTAGAAAAGACAAAATTAAAACCAATTATAAGATTGAACTTTAACCGAATCCAATCATTGCGGTTTGAAAAATCTCAATCCAACCCAACCAATCAAAAGTGCAACCTAATCCAATCCAAACCGTTCGGGTTGGGTTGGGTTGGTCGGGTTGAAACTTTTATTGATTATTTCACCATTTAGCTAAGTTATCGTGTCTAAACAACTTACTAAATGTTTCTAAATATTTAAATGTTGAACAGATTACTAAATCGTCTACGTAAAAGATTGCTTATAAATGTTCTATTTATTAATTGCCGTTTTTTTCACGGAAAGTGCAAAGGAAGAGAGGCGGTAAATGAATGGAGTATAGGACTTGGAGTATTGAAATTTGGAGAGCCTTTTTTTACTCGTTGTCGGGTTGGATTGGTTTGTTTTGAGTCTAACCCGTTTTCAACCCAATATATGCAAGTTGGTAAAAAATAATAGCAATAATAAATTGGCTTAGCTCAGTTTAAGTTTTTATGCCTCAGGTTGGGTTGACTGATTTGATCGGAAATATAAGCACCCCTAGTCATGACTCTCATCAAATTCATTATAAGATATTTCAAGTGAACGGTAGAGAGTTCCATCAAGGACCATATTTATTTGTGGCAATTTCATAAAATTAATATTTACCAAAGAGTAATTGTCAAGTGGTATTTGGATTATCAAACAAATCCTAACCTTTATAATCGTCAAGTATTCATATCATATGAACTATATTAACTTTGCCGTGTATATCTATTATATACTTTAATAAATATAACAATTAATATAAAAATAAAATTCATTTTAATATATTAAATAATTAATATATAAGAAAAACCAAGGTTACGTACCATTGAAAAAATCGGATAGAATAGATTGTCCAACTACATAACTTTTTCTTTTTCACTACTTCTATGGCCGTGCCTCATGGCACGGCAGCACCCGTACTATTGAAATGGTTCGTTAGTAGAGATGTTCAACCAGACGCCCTTCTTCTATTTTTTTTAATATAAAATCTGATGAAAATGCTTTTAACTGATTGGTGTGATCGTCAATGCTAGTATTTTCACTTAAAGACCGGTTCGGACAACAACAGGTTAAATAAGTTGAAGGTTGGGATTGGCCCTAGAACTAAATAAAATGTTCATTTGACATTTGTACTATTAACTATAACAATAAAAAAGACGATCAATCACATCTATTAATCTCTTCCTATCTTTATCGGTACTTGGAAATGACTATTCCTTAATTATATATCTGTATTTTTTAACATTCATGCATGTATAAAATAATATGGACAAATGTGTGATCATTTTAAGTATAGACAAGTCGTAAATTTTAAGTATAGACATGTCGTAATAAGGTTAGATTCACGTAAAAAATTGAGGTTAACATAAAAAGCATGACTTTACATCCCAGCCAAATTTGCATGAATTACATGTAAACGGGCGACCTAGCCTGCCACGTGAATCACATGTCATATGTTAGTGCCATTATTTGGTATTTTATATTTTACTTTCTATAAACAGTTTTTGGTATCAAGTTGAGGGTCTATTTGGTATTTTATATTTTACTTCCTATAAACAGTTTTTCTCTTGTATTTTGTCCATTATGTCATTCCAAGCACTATAGCAAATACAGTACTCTAGGTTTCATATTTTGTACTTAAAGATTATTGAGCTTAATGAAAGGGATGACATCATTGTGTTGATTGCTTGTTCTGGGATCACATCATCATCTGTGATTGTAGTTTTAAATTCCCTATGATTATGTCTTTCTTATGTTTTCTTATTTTGTTATTATATTATTATTCCCATATTAAACTTCTTAAGAAGTAAAGATATTATCGTATTTATTTTTGACATAAGTTAAAAAGAGAATTATCGTATTTATTTCAATTTAAATTTGTTGAATATTATTTGCGATCATAAAAATGGTGGTTATTAATTATTAACATGAAAAAGCAAATTTAATTACCGGTTGCCAAGGCGAGAATGGAGATCGATAACGAGTTGTTCCTCTGATTCATTAAGCAATCCACGCTTCAAATCTGGTCGGAGGTAGTTAGTCCATCGGAGCCGGCAACTCTTGCCGCAACGGCGGAGTCCGGCGAGCTTAGGGACAGCACGCCAACAACATTGGCCGTTTGTAAGGATAAAGTTGATGAGTTTCTTGTCTTCCTCCGCCGTCCACGGCCCTTTCTTCACTCCTAGTTTATCACAGCATGGCTGTCTTCCCATCCCACCAACCACCACCGACCACCGCAAACCACCGTAAATGAATTAAATGATGATGTATGATGCAAATAATGCTATTAGACCCTTCAAACACACTTAATCAAATTTAGGTATGCCACCACCAACCTTTAAATATAGACATATATGTGTGTGTGAGAGAGAGAGAGAGATCCATGAAAGATACAGGTGAACCGCAGCCCGGTTCAGGTGGTAAAAGTTTGAAGTGAAAAGGAATGATGATGGGTGACACATAGACAAAAGTTGCAAACCCTAAAAAGTAAGTCAGTTTTCAATTAACACCCCTCTACTTAATTAATATTTTCATTTCAACCCTGTGTGTAACATAATGATAATATTTGAGGATGAGGCTAGACAAACTCTATTTCATATTTTCATACTAATGCCTGTCTCATCCGAGGTCTGGCGGTTCTTCGAGAGATGGTGGTTCTTTTCTTTCCCTACACACAAGTTGTTGGAGTCGTCCTCAGCATCAAGTCTATTTTTGATGATAGCTCTTTTAGGAAGACGGTGGAAGCGGTACGTATCTTTCACCGTTTGTTATGTGTTGTGGTACTAGCTGAAGTGCCATGTTAATTACATTTTAGCATAGTAGAAGGTATCATGTTAATTACATTTTAGCATGTCATTGCACTTCATAAACCATGCTTAGATCAAGTTGTCAATATATACTATCTATCTCATACCATATAATATATATTTTTATTAGATAAGATAAGACTATTAATTATAATTGCCAACAATTAAGCAATGATTGTGGGCTAAGTTTCCAATCGATTAATTTGGACTCATGAACCAACTACAAAGATAACTAATGACAAACAAAAGACCCACATAATTAACATGTTTATACAAGGATGAATCTTTTTCTAGTTATTAATTATTAGTTGACAAGACCGGTATTAATCTTTAAAATATTATGGTTTATTTATTGCAAAATAAACCTCGTCTAAATCGACTCGAACGTTTGCCCATGTTGTGTGTCACACCCGGAGAACTCCAATCACCTCTTTGTGCGATGTTCGACAGCCCGGGAGGTGTGTGCGAGTGTGGTTCAATGGTGGAAGGAATGGCCCATCGCTGCTGATTCGGTAAGAGATATTCGGACAGCGGTTCAACGCATTAATGCACATAAGCGTTCGAAGGAGGCTGCAGGTGTAATTGCCATGGCCTATTTTTGGGTCATATGGAACCAAAGGAACGAGAAGCTCTACAAGGGGAGGATGAAGAACGCTAAGGAGATAGCCAACTTAATACAATTCTATGCTTTCTTTTGGATTAGAATAAGATCTAAGTTCGGTAGAAGACTTTGTTGGGAAGATTGGCTTAGCGATCCTTTAATTTCTGTTAGTAATTGTACCTCTCTAGCTGCTTGCTAGTTTTGGTCTAATAAAATTTGCCTTTTGCTGTCCAAAAGAAAATCAAAAAGGAAAGACGTGTGCATACTTTTTTTTAAACAAGCAGACGATTTTATTACGACTAGCAAGAAGCTAGCAAAAGAAGGAGAAAGGCAACACTACGTAGAGGTCCCTGATCATCAAATTTCACAATGATATTTGTATATTTAACAAACCCGAAGAGACTATCTTTAATTTGATGTTTAGATGAACAAACCATTCTAGTTAACTCGCATCATCGACTTACATGTTAATTAACCGTGTTGGATCTCACTCAATATGTTAGTCTAATATCATATAAGACCTTATAAGATAGTACATAATCTATATATATGACTTTGTAAATCACCAATAAACTGATATATTGACGTCTCCAAAGATATTTAAACTCATAACAAAAGGGTAATAAAAATCTACTAATATCTTTCAGTCAAATGTCATATATTATGTATAAATCAGATAAATACAACGGTTGATCGACAAAATAAAGTATTATTAGATAACATAGGGAGAAGAAAGTGAATTATATGGATATATAGGGGGTTGAAGTTGCAATTGAACCAAAGAAATGTACTTCCCATTTTCCTACAAAAAAGTATTTGTGAATGCACTCTTACTCCAACATAACATCACTAGTTTCGTCATGACTACGTTTATAGAAGTAACTAATTAATAGATCTCCTTTTAAATGAATTGTTATACTTTTAAATTGTTTAAAAAAAACAAATTTTATATATAAAACAAGTAAGAGAACAACAGGTGAGTCAGTGCTTTGAATACACCTACAGACGTGCTAGTAGAACCAATAAGCAAGTATACTTATATAAAACTATGTCGCCTCTCAAGTAATAAAGTGGTAAAGATACCGATTATCGTCCCACAGAGATTGGAGTTAAAATTGCTATAAAAGTATGATGAAAGAAGTGATTTCAGAAGATGATTTGGAAGAAAATATCTTTGATTGGTTGGTTGATGATTATCACAGATTCTAATTAACAAGATTAAAAGAGAAGCAAGAGTGTAAGACTTGTGATGTTATGATAAACCAGATTCCAGTAGACCAATGCTACAACAATGCTACAACATGATGCTGCAGTGATGCTGCAGTATAGCAGTGATAAAAACTAGTTTTATTATCTACTTTGAGACACGTTCCTCTCGGACTCTCACCATCCCATGATTCTAGTAGCAGTCAGCAATCTCATCTCTGAGCAGAACCAAAGGTAAAGGAATGATGGAATGGAGTTCTCAAAGTATACGGAAAAAAATTCTCTTTGTTAAAAGTTACTCTCTCGATATAACCCCCGTACCTCCCAAGTTTGTGTACTCCTAAGTAGCTTATCTCTAAGTCTACTCCATTTTAACCCTTTGAGAAAAAGACAACTTATCAAGAATGAATCATTTTAGAAAACAAAAGTAACAACTCTCGTTGCAAGTAACTCTCTCGATATTACCCCTTATGTCATCCAAATTGACGTGCTATTCGATGGCCTATCTCTAGGTCCATGACACTTTAACACTATCAAAGTGATCAATCTGTCAAGGGATTGTATTATCTTGAAGAAACTTGGGTTGGAATAATAAAACGTCATTTTTGCCACAAAAATGCCTACTTTCTTTTGGTCATCACAACACCATTTGCCTCACACCCAAGCTAATGTGATTAGCTACTCATTACAATAAATAAAGGAAAGCAAATGTAAAGAACTAGGAAAGTAAACATGATAACTTGAAATATAAATGACTTGAAAATTAAAGTGCTATAATTAACGAAACAAGAATGTAAACGATAAGCAAATAAACGACAAGAATGTAAAGCGAAATGTAAGTACGAGAATTTAAAGTACTGAAATAAAGTGCATAAAAATAAAGACGTAATAGAAAGATTACTCTAAATGTGCAAAGTAAATTAAAGAAAGCATTTAAAGAGATGTGAACAGTAGCATGCTATTTCAATGCTACAGAAAATCATGTGACAGGATGAAGAACAAGAACATTAATAATAACAAAATAAGAACTTGATTGCATAAATTATAAAGTAGAGAGAATTTGGAACTGAGATAGATCAGTTCCCATGAATTGTGTTCTCAAAAGCTAACATCAACCCTCTATATATACACAAAAGAGAGGGGGTGGAAATGTAAATAAAACAACTAAAGAGTACAAATGGCCCACTAGAAGGTACAACAACCAACAAAAAGGTACAAGGGCCATTCCCTACACTATTACAAAATATATCTTAGCTGAGATCTTTTCCAAGGTTTTACAAAAGATCAGATTCACAACAAAAATTCGGATTTGCTTATGTAAACAATTCAGCCTTCAAATAAAGATCCATCAGCTTTATCAGCTCCATGCTGTTCCAGTGCTTCAGCATGACTTGTACTACAAAAGAATTCCCAAAAATACCCATATTAGCCATCCATTTTTGTAAAGACAAGTAAATCATAACTTTTAGCTCCAAACTCAATAAAAGGAAAATAACAAAGAAAATGACTCAAATTGGGATATAAAAGAGGAAAATCCTCTCTAAAAGGAAGAGAAAAGTAGTGCTTAAGTACTCAAAATTGAGCACTTATCACCACCCCAAACTAAGAACTTTGCTTGTCCCCAAGCAATAAAAAGACTACAGAAAAGACTCAATTTTGAAAGGTTTTGCATCGGGATGGCATTAAGTGCACATCATGAAATTGAACATGCAAAGGATACATCACATAGCCTTTTATAAATCCAAAGTGATCACAATCTCATACTATTTGTTACCATGAACCATAAGCTAGCATCATCTTCTTTTTGTTATGGTCAACACATTCCACCTCACAAATCACTAACGGCTCAAAGTGTATGGGTTTCTCTCTTTGGCGTATTTTTTTCCTCACTTTGCCTTTTCTCACCCCGTGTATCAAATTTGAATTTTTTTCAATTTTTTTCAAGCACACCTGCCCCTTTGGGACATTTTTGGTGTTTTAACCACTTTGGTTTGGCATTTTTCTGTTTTTGTAGAGCTTTGCTCTTGTTGTTTTGCTTTTGCCATTTTTAGGCACCCCCACCCCAAACTAAGAATGATACAATGTTCTCATTGTATTGGAGGAAAGGATGCTTTGCATTCGGTTTTGTGTGGCTAAAAATGTAAGAAAAGAATGAAGCCTAGATCATCTTTGTGATATGTGCAGAATGTGGACCAAATTGTGTTCCCAAGCAATGATGAGTCTAGTTCTAGCATGTATCACTCCTAGAAATGAGATTGGGCATATAGAATTATTTTGGATATGCAAGTAACTTAACACAATCAAAACATGATCCCAATGCAAGTAAAATGAACCTAAAAATGTAAAGACAAATCCCAGACACAACAAAATAACTATAAACTGACTAAGGAGCTAAAGGAAATGATTTTGAACCTGTCCTACTCAGATGGAGTAGGCTACTGGACATCCGTGGAAGTTGCAGCTGTAACGACCCGTCCCGGGTACATCATATAACATAACAAACATATCATTGATTCATAACAAAGAGTACATCATAGATCATATTCGGTCCGAAAGTCTTAAAACGTACTTTACATAAGAACTTCCTAATCAACATTAATCATCAAAAGCATCTGACATCTTATCGTTTCCTTTGCCGCTATAAGTTCCTCTACCTGGAATACATATTTTTGAAAACAAAATGAGGGTTAGACCAAACGGTCTAGTGAGATAATCCCTGTCAGTTTAGTAAACCTTCATAAAACCAATTTATATAAAACTATGTATCAAAATAGTTTATGTAAAAACCTTTGTAAGAACATACATATACCAATCAAGACTCGTGCACTGTGCTCAACTCCTCATCCTCATTCCCCCTGGCCATATTAGTTGGTTGCGAGCCAACAACACCGCTGTACAACAACTACAGCACCGCTGTACAACAACTACAGCAACACCTCCGCCGACTATAGTTCGGCTAACGTATCTTCGTGTAGTGCAATATACATATAAATACAATATATATCTCAGTATATCATATTGTTATTTATAAACACTTTATCACATTCCAACCACATATCTATCTCAAACATAAACACATAATCACATCATTTGTCACCTTCTCAAACCATACATATATGTATTCCAGTTGAAAACATTTCAATAAAAACTCACCTCGTGTGTTTATCACAAAAACTCTTCCAAGATAATTCACGTGTGTCGATCCCTCACAGAATCTGAAATCAGATAAAATACCAAATATTTCCTTTAATACTTAAACTTACAAAATTCCCAACTGAAATCGCAATGAACAGTACCAAATCGCAATCTCCTATTGCGATTCCACCCTGAAGTCGCAATCCCTTTATTGCGATTTCACCCCGAAGTCGCAACCCCTTATTGCGATTTCACCCCGAAGTCGCAACCCCTTATTGCGATTCCACCTTGGAGTCGCAACCCACTATTGCGATTCCACCTTGGAGTCGCAACCCACTATTGCGATTCCACCTTGGAGTCGCAATCTACTACTGCGATTTCAAGCCAAGTCGCAATCCACCACTGCGACTTCATACCCAAGTCGCAACCAACCATTGCGACTCCGATGAATGTCGCAGTCGTCCATTGCGACTTCGATGAATATTAACCTACTGCGACTTAGATGAATATTAGCCTACTGCGACTTCGATGAATGTCCCAGTCTACTGTTTCATCCTAAAACCCAGATTTTTGCAGTTTTATACTATGTATGATTATGTAACTTTGCAGATATGATTTATACTACCATTAGAACACTATTCCAAACCCAAAATTCATATACCTTCTAAAAATAACATAACCCACTTCTAAAGTTCATGTAAAACCTATTGTACATAAAAGTAAAGACTTGAATGGATTAATACCTTGTTGTTTCAGATGAATTGAATCTTAAACTCAGCTGCAATAAAATAGGTACTTCTTCCTCTTCCTTAGCTTCCTTCGACCTCTCTCACTCTCTCTCTAAAACCGAAAACACACTACACCTTAGGATATTTGTCTTGTTTTAGCTATAAGGAAGACTTCATCTTCCTTTTGATATGTTAAAGGCGGTGGAGAGAGAGAGTTTGACAAAGATGACAAAACAAACCTCAAGTTTATCTTATTTGGCAAAACATACCCCTAAACTTCCATTATTAAATTAAAACTTACCCCTTAACTTCTAACTCCATAAAACTAATTTAAAGTAATACTTATAAATAAACCAATAATATACCTGGTTATTACAACATCTCTCCCTTAAAAGAATTCCGTCCCGGAATTCGGTTAGACGAAAGATATTGATACTTAACCTCCACTATTACCTCAAACTCAATCAAAACCGTAGAAACTAACTGAGTAGACACTCCACACCCACTTATATTTCTAACACAGATAAACCACAAAAGCACGGGAATATCAATACCGAAGTTAGATAACACCTTAACACGTATAGAGTTTATTAGAAGTATACCTGTAACCCTATCAGGGAATTTCCTCTTCTTCTTGTGTTGTCATTTGGAATATTCGGCCTTTTGCTTTCGGTTCCCCAGACCCTTCTATTTCTCCCGACCTAACATTCGTTGGTTTCTCCGGCATACTAACCTGTTGTACTTTCCATTGTGGACAGTCTGACTGAATATGATCAGGGGAGTTGCAAACGAAACAGTATCGAGTTACCCGACAATCTCTCGCAATATGGCCAATCTTTCCACATCTATAGCAATTTCGGGAATCACCAGAGCAGTTTCCTTGGTGAATACGGTTACATTTAGAACATGGTCTTTCAATTGATCTAAAAGGTGAATGACCATCAATCCTCGGGGATTCGTATTCCTCCAGATCGTACGCCGTTTCTTCCAATTTTCTTTTTCCAGTACTCTTATCACCAATGTCTCTCTTATTATCCTGTTCCACATTTTCCGCGGCATTTACTGCTGCTGAGAAGGTATCAGGTCTTGTTGCAGTCACTAACTTTCTAATTTCTGAATTCAATCCAAATATGAACCTTTCCATCTTCAGAGCCTCGGTGGCAACGTAGTACTCCGCGAAGCGAGACTTCTCTAGAAAACGAGCAGTGTAATCCCTAACCGATAAACTTCGCTGGTGTAGGTTCATGAACTCTTCTTCCAATTGTCGGACTGCTGCTTGAGAACAAAACTGTCCTTTGAATGCTGTTGTGAATTCGTCCCAAGTAAAAGTGGAGTATACATCAGGTCCTTCAGAGTCAATGAGGGCCTCCCACCAATACAAGGCATCTGCTTTCAACATTGCTGTTCCATATAACACTTTATCTTCTTCCGCGCATTTACTGGTTTTAAATACAGCTTCAACCTCTTTCAGCCATCGCATCGCTTTTACTGGATCTCTGTCCCCTCCATAGGTGGGTGGTTTATAGCTTAAAAACATTTTATAATCACACTTTCTTGGTGCTGATGTGACAATAGGTGCGATAGGCACTTCACTTTCAAGGGTAGGGTCTGGTATTGCTGTTTCCGAATGGTGAGTCTGGTTAAACATAGCTTGTATATTTGCCTGAAGTCTTCCCATTTCAACCGCTAGATCGTCTCTCGTAACAAACTCCGTGCCTCGCCCCCGTACACTGCCCCATGTCCTACCTCTACCTCTTTCTCCCCCTCTTCCCCTTCCACCGGCTGTTGGATTAGATCTATTCGGATTTCCTTCCCCTTCTCGGTTTGTTTGTCTCGTTCCACTTGCCATTCTGTTGATTCAAACAAGTTTAATATACACATAAGCACATACCCCATATAATAAAGTATTCTGGTTCCAACATGTACCTGTAAGATCATAATTACACTGGCCAGGTGTAATCTGAAATTACCTTACATGATGTTCCTTCTACCTTTTTATATTTATCATCCCAAGGTTCTATAATAACAAGGACATCCTACTTCGCATGCAGTTTAAGTCTAGGTACAGATACTAATACCTAAATCTCTTAAACTAAGGCTCTGATACCATCTGTAACGACCCGTCCCGGGTACATCATATAACATAACAAACATATCATTGATTCATAACAAAGAGTACATCATAGATCACATTCGGTCCGAAAGTCTTAAAACGTACTTTACATAAGAACTTCCTAATCAACATTAATCATCAAAAGCATCCGACATCTTATCCTTTCCTTTGCCGCTATAAGTTCCTCTACCTGGAATACATATTTTTGAAAACAAAATGAGGGTTAGACCAAACGGTCTAGTGAGATAATCCCTGTCAGTTTAGTAAACCTTTATAAAACCAATTTATATAAAACTATGTATCAAAATAGTTTATGTAAAAACCTTTGTAAGAACATACATATACCAATCAAGACTCGTGCACTGTGCTCAACTCCTCATCCTCATTCCCCCTGGCCATATTAGTTGGTTGCGAGCCAACAACACCGCTGTACAACAACTACAGCACCGCTGTACAACAACTACAGCAACACCTCCGCCGACTATAGTTCGGCTAACGTATCTTCGTGTAGTGCAATATACATATAAATACAATATATATCTCAGTATATCATATTGTTATTTATAAACACTTTATCACATTCCAACCACATATCTATCTCAAACATAAACACATAATCACATCATTTGTCACCTTCTCAAACCATACATATATGTATTCCAGTTGAAAACATTTCAATAAAAACTCACCTCGTGTGTTTATCACAAAAACTCTTCCAAGATAATTCACGTGTGTCGATCCCTCACAGAATCTGAAATCAGATAAAATACCAAATATTTCCTTTAATACTTAAACTTACAAAATTCCCAACTGAAATCGCAATGAACAGTACCAAATCGCAATCTCCTATTGCGATTCCACCCTGAAGTCGCAATCCCCTTATTGCGATTTCACCCCGAAGTCGCAACCCCTTATTGCGATTTCACCCCGAAGTCGCAACCCCTTATTGTGATTCCACCTTGGAGTCGCAACCCACTATTGCGATTCCACCTTGGAGTCGCAACCCACTATTGCGATTCCACCTTGGAGTCGCAATCTACTACTGCGATTTCAAGCCAAGTCGCAATCCACCACTGCGACTTCATACCCAAGTCGCAACCAACCATTGCGACTCCGATGAATGTCGCAGTCGTCCATTGCGACTTCGATGAATATTAACCTACTGCGACTTAGATGAATATTAGCCTACTGCGACTTCGATGAATGTCCCAGTCTACTGTTTCATCCTAAAACCCAGATTTTTGCAGTTTTATACTATGTATGATTATGTAACTTTGCAGATATGATTTATACTACCATTAGAACACTATTCCAAACCCAAAATTCATATACCTTCTAAAAATAACATAACCCACTTCTAAAGTTCATGTAAAACCTATTGTACATAAAAGTAAAGACTTGAATGGATTAATACCTTGTTGTTTCAGATGAATTGAATCTTAAACTCAGCTGCAATAAAATAGGTACTTCTTCCTCTTCCTTAGCTTCCTTCGACCTCTCTCACTCTCTCTCTAAAACCGAAAACACACTACACCTTAGGATATTTGTCTTGTTTTAGCTATAAGGAAGACTTCATCTTCCTTTTGATATGTTAAAGGCGGTGGAGAGAGAGAGTTTGACAAAGATGACAAAACAAACCTCAAGTTTATCTTATTTGGCAAAACATACCCCTAAACTTCCATTATTAAATTAAAACTTACCCCTTAACTTCTAACTCCATAAAATTAATTTAAAGTAATACTTATAAATAAACCAATAATATACCTGGTTATTACAGCAGCAGAGGTGGATGCTGCAGTACTGGACTTGGCAGCAACTTCTGCCATCAATCTTGCATTCTCCTCCCTTAGCTTGGCGAGCTTTTCTTTCTTTGATTTCAACAGCTCCTTTAACATTGTGATTTTTGCCTCTGCCTTTCCTTCTTTGCCATCATCCTTCTTCTTGGTGCCAACCAACTCATCCCTTAGCTCATCAAGACCATCCAAAAATTCATTCCTTTGCTTTACAACAGTATCCAAGAGGGTACTGTTTTGTGCCAATAGGTCCTGCATCATTGAGAACATATCAGTGGCTCCCACACCTTTCTCCTTCCTGTCCATCAACATCTGCACAGCCTTCATATCAATCTCCCATTTCTCTCGCTGTTCCTTCACTATCAGATCATCAGTGTATTGTGGAACTCCCATTTTCACCAGCATCCTCGTAAGCATTCCAGGAAAATACAGCTTTTCTTTAGTCCTGGTTGAACAGTCCCGTATGCTTTTCAAGATGATCCTTCCAAGGTTTATGCTCCTACCTGTTGTTAGACAAAACAACAAAAACATTCTATCTATAGAGATAGAACTGTCGTGAGTAGTTGGAGAAATAGAATGCCTCAAAAAGTTGATCCACACATTTGCATTTGCAGTTAGGAGAGAGGCTCTGAAAGTTCTCAGCATGATATTGACATGACTCTCCCACATTGCCCTTGGCTTACCCAAGGCAACAACCACTTCAGCTAAATCATTTTGAGTGGCATTGTGGAGCATCTTATAGTATTCTGTCTTTTTGGGAGGTGAAAGACCAAGAAAGGCATTGATTTTCTTTCATGTTAACTTGATGGTGTGAACCCTGATTTGGATGCTTGGTGATGAGGTTACATAAACTTCAGTGTAAAATTCCCTCATTAAAGTCAGGTTGTAAGACCCATAAACAGTAGCCAATTTCTCCAATCCTTGGATGTCTATTACCTCTTTGATAAAATGGAATTCTCTTATGCTTTGTTTGTCAAAACCCTTATCTGGCAGCCCCACTCTATTTTGGAATTTAGGCCAGACCTTAGCAGCTGCTTTAGAGCTGAAACCTTTGTGTGATCTCTCAGGTCTGTCCACAAACACATCCTTAACCTTCTCCTTCTGTTTAGTCATAGACTGCTCATGCTGCACAGATGCTGCAGCAGAGCAGTGTGACTCAGGTGCTACACTAGAAGTCTCTCCCTCAAATGTCACTCTTTTGGCTTTTTTTCTTAGGTGGTTCCCCTGTTTTGGACTTGGTTTTAGTGGCATGAGTTTTTCCTAGTCCCTTTCTCTTCCTCATAAAGGTTATCACAGGGAGGTCATCATCACTATCCACATGGGGGTCCTCATTAAGATTGTACACAAGATCATGGGTTGCCTTCTTTCTTAACCTTCTCTCTTATGGTATGGTCGAATTCTATATTAAGATCAATATTGTGGGTTCCTTTCTTTCTTGACTCCTCTGCTCTTCTAATGGCCTGGGCGAATGCATCATTGAGAGCAACATAGGGGTTGTCCTCATTAGTGAACCAATCTCCCCAATCAGTGTTAGTGTTTGTGTTGGCTCCAATGATGATTTCCTCAATACCCCCCCTCCCTATCTTCTAGGTCAGAATTTTCAGAATGATAAGAAGCAGTATCATCAATGTTGTTGAGGAACTTTTCAACAGAGGATTGTGCAAGAAAAAACCTTTTATCGATTTTTATGTAAGAGATGGGTTTTGAAGGGTATTTTTCAGGTAAAACTATGATTTGCTTCTCCAAATGAGATTTTGGAGAAGAAGAGATTACCTGAGTAGAAGAATGATGGTCCACAGCACCCTCGGTCGTAGCAGGTTCTGAATAAAGCACCATTGCAAGAGGGTTCTGGTCATCGACGGTCTCCACAGGGGTCTTCGAGCTTTCCCCTTTTGCTTCCATCTTTTGATCAACCTTCGATTTCTGGACATTAGAGGATGTTTTGGATGATTTTCGCACCAAAAAAGGTATGGAATCATCCTCCAACTCGACGATTTCAGGGTTTTGGTTCGCAACAGGTGGTCGAATAACAGCTCGGTTTTTTTGGCTTCTTCGAACAGTCGGTATTCTCGCCTTCTTGAGGGAGAGCTCGTTTGACTCTCGCCATCGACACTCTAGGTAATCGACAGAAGAATGAGGGTGGTCTGAGTGGTTGTTTTCGGTGGGTGAAAGAGAAAGAGAGTTGTGAGAATGGTGAGGGAAAGGTTTGGGTTTAAACGAGGGTTTATGGAGAAAGATGAAAAGATCTCTGACAATTAGCATGTCCTTATCTGCTTTTAGGAAAATGGGTCCAACAGTAAAAAAGGGTATGGCTTTTGTTGTAGAGGTTGTCCAAGGAACTTACACAAAGGTACACAAATGCACTATTCATAAAGATTTTTGGGAGATTTTATGATTACTTTTCACACAGTAGATAACATGTCTACTAATTCTTCCAACGTGACCATCCTGGACTCCTGTTGATGTACTTTTCCTTAAATCCTAGTCCCCAAATTTCATTTCCATTCCAACGAGTATTTGCCATTGTTGGAGAGACAAAGTTAGGGTCTTCTGATGTGTGCAGCATTGGCCCAGCATGCCCTAATCTGTCTTGCTTTTCAAATCAGCTGCAAACTAACAAACAGATTAAACATAACTAATACTAATAATATTATGAAAAGCTTAAAAATAGTATTTACAGTGATATTGGGACTTTGAGATAATCCTCATCTTTGATTGAAGCTTTTAGCAGAAAGAAATCACCTCCACAGGGTAATGTTGTGGAGATGCTGCAGCGTCATGGTACATGTAATACCCCGGGTAAGTCCGTTAGATAATTTACATATCCGTCAGATTTATTTAACTCTATAAAGGAAGTTTAGAGCAAGTTCGGGTAAAATCATGGGTTAAAGGGTGTGTTAGCCATTAGTTAATAGTTGAGGGTTCAATTGGTAAATTTAGTTAAGATATTATCAAACTAGGTATCAGATTATCCTAAAATAGAAAGAGTGTGTGGGTGCGGGAGTTCTAGAGGCGAAAAGAAGCAAAGGAGGAAACATACGGAGAAAGAATCGATTGATTTGGTTGAAGTTGATTTTGAGGTAAGTACCTTTACATTTTGCGCTTGTAATCATAAGTAGAAGATATCTATCGGTTTAGAAAGATCGATTTTATTGTTTGGTATTAGTTTCAATTGAATCTGAGAAAATGGAACCGACTGTGTTCTTGAGAGTCCCGGGGAAGTCCCGGTAGACTCCCGGTATAGTCGACTCCCGGTAGTTTGGAGTCCCGGTATAGTCGACTCCCGGTAGTTTGGAGTCCCGGTAATACTAACTCCCGGTGATCGAACTCCCGGTACCAAAGAGTCCCGGTACCCTGTGAAGTCCCGGTACCCTGTGTAGTCTCGGTACCCTGTGTAGTCCCGGTAGTTGTTAAGTTTTGGCAATTGGTTGCAGTAAGCAGTGAATCAGTTGGGGATAGGAACTTGGTAGGTTTTATATGATTGGCTTGTAAGGCAATATATATACCTTAAATTGTTTCAGATTTTGTGGAGTCGTGGTGAGAGATAAGATCATTTTGAAAGAAGCGACGAGCGTGTTTGATAAGCAAAACAGGTGAGTTTTACTTTAAAAATATTTTAACTGGAATACATATACGTATGGTTTGGGAATGTGATAATTGATGATTATGTGTTTATATGTGCGATATATGTGAATTATAATATATTGAGGTATTATATTTACATGAGTATTATAATGTGTTATAATACGTTGGCCGGGCTTAGGACCGGTGTGTTTGGCTATAGAATCCGTATAGCGTTGTTTGGCTGTAGATGTTGTACAGCGTTGTAAATTTATTAGTTGGCTTGCAACCAACTAATATGGCCAGGAGGAATGAGAAAGGAAGGTATATGATGTGTGAGTTCGAACTGATATATTTGATCGTGCTGTGTGATTTATATAAATAAGGTTTATATAAATGATTTCAAACTAACAGGGATTTTCTCACTTAGACCATCAGGTCTAACCCTCATTTTTGTTTTAAAAATATGTATTCCAGGTTGTGGATCGGGTAAGAGCAAGTAATTGGAGTAATCGAGGGATGGCTTTTGTGAAGGAATATATGACGAAGATTTTGGCATGTTTAGCAGTTGTATTATAATAATTAAATGTTATGTATGTATTTAGTATAAAGTTTGTAGTAGAATGGCTTCTTCTGATTGTAAAAGACTACGGGACCGTACTTGTAATATAATGTTTCGTTTGTTATATCAATGTTATGTTACATTATGTGATTTGTTGTGTATATGGGAATTGGGTTGTTACAAATGGTATCAGAGCCTTAGTTTAAGGGATTTAGGTATTTGTATCTGTACCTAGACTTAAACTGCATATGAAGTAGGATGTCCCTATTATTGTAGAACCTTGGGATATTAAGTATAAAAGGTAGAAGGAACATCATGTAAGGTAATTTCATATTACACCTGGCCAGTGTAATTGTGATCTTACATGTACATGTTTGAACTGGAATACCTTGTTATATGGGGTATATGCTTAGGTGTATATTAACCTTGTTTGAATCTACAGAATGGCAAGTGGTACTAGACAAACGAATCGAGGAGGAGGAAGAAATCCGAATAGTACGAATCCGCCAATAGGAACAGGGGAAAGGGGAGGCAGAACTGGAGGCAGAACTGGAGGTCAAACAGGGGGCAGAGTTCAGCCCCGAGGTACAGAGTTTGTTACCAGTGATGACTTGATGGCATAAATGGGAAGACTGCAAACTAGTATACAAGCAATGTTTGACCAAAGTCGTCACAATGAAGCTGAAACACCGGATCCCGGGCCAGAAGATGAAATGCCAATTACACCAACTGTTGTACCAGTACAAAGGAGGTGCGACTACAAAATGTTTTTAAGCTGTAGACCTCCGACCTACTCAGGAGACAGGGATCCCGTGAAAGCAATGAGATGGATGAAGGAAATAGAAGCTATTTTCAAGACAAGCAAGTGTGCAGATGAAGATAGGGTATTGTACGGGGCAGCAATGTTAAAAGGGGATGCTTTGTATTGGTGGGAATCTTTTATTCATTCTAAAGGATCTGATGTTTATTCTACCCTCTCTTGGGAAGAATTTGTGACAGCCTACGAGAAACAATTTTGTCCCCAAGCAGCCGTCAAACAATTGGAAGGGGAATTTATGAACTTACAACAAGGAAACTTATCCGTTCGAGACTACACCGCTAGCTTTCTGGAAAAGTCTCGGTTCGCAGAATACTACGTTGCTACGGAGACGATGAAGATGGAAAGGTTTATCTTTGGGCTGAACTCAGAAGTCAGAAGGCTAGTGACTGCAAAGGGACCCGATACCTTCTCAGCTGCAGTTGATGCCGCGGAGAATGTTGAACGAGATATTAGAAGGGATGTTGGCGATAAAAGTATCGGGAAGAGAAAGTAGGAAGGACCACAACACGATCCGAAGAAGTCCCGATTTCAGAGGTATGATAGCCGTCCGCCGTTTCGACCAGCGGAAAGACCATGTCAGAAGTGCAACCGTGTCCACCAAGGAAATTGCCAAGGTGATTTACGAGCGTGTTATAAGTGTGGGAAGACCGGACACGTCATTAAAGATTGTAAGGTAACGCGGTTATGTTTCTTATGCAATTCTCCGGATCACCTTCAGTCGGACTGTCCGCGGGGGAGGATACAGCAAGGTGGGTCATCGGGCAGGCCAGCGATTGTTAAACCAGTAATACCAAGACTGGAACCGCCAGTAACCAGGGGTCGCGCATTTCAAATGACCGAGAAAGAAGCAGAGGAAACTCCGGATGTGGTCACATGTACATTTTTAATAAACTCTACACGTGCTAAGGTGTTATTTGATTCCGGTGCAAACTGATCGTTTGTGTCTCCTGCATTTGCTGCTTGCCTGTGTTTGAAACCTAAAATGCTAGAACATGCTCTATTAGTAGATACGGCAAATGATAATCAAGTGTCAGTTAAAGAAGTATTTGATGGTCGTGTGATAAATATAGAGGGGTGTAGAGTACCGATACATTTGTTTCCTATAACTTTGATAGAGTTTGACGTCGTAGTGGGAATGGACTGGTTAGCCGAGAATCAGGCTAACATAGTGTGTGATAAGAAGTTAATAAATGTTGTATTACCTGAGAGGGGACCGGTAGTGATTTATGGTGATCATAGGAATCATCGGTCTTGTCTTATATCTATGATAAAAGCCTGTAAGTGTGTTAATAAAGGGTGCCCGAGTTACTTAGCTTATGTTATAGATATTAAGCCAGAAAAGAACAAGTTGGAAAAGATTCCTATCGTTAGTGAATTTCCAGAAGTTTTTCCCGAAGACTTGAATAGTCTCCCTCCAGTTAGACAAGTAGAGTTCGGTATAGACTTGATTCCTGGAGCCACTCCTGTAGCCCGTGCACCGTATCGTTTGGCACCTCCAGAGATGAAAGAGATGATGGCACAACTACAAGACCTATCCGATAAAGGCTTCATCAGACCTAGTTCTTCGCCGTGGGGAGCACCAGTGTTATTTGTGAAAAAGAAGGATGGTTCGATAAGAATGTGTATCGACTACCGAGAACTGAATAAGCGCACGATCAAGAACAAGTATCCGCTACCCCGAATTGATGACCTCTTCGATCAGTTAGTTGGAGCTTGCTATTTCTCCAAGATTGATCTAAGATCCGGTTATCACCAGTTGAAAGTTAAAGAAGAAGACGTTCTAAAGACTGCTTTTCGAACAAGGTATGGTCATCACGAATTCTTAGTGATGCCGTTCGGACTGACGAACGCTCCAGCTGCCTTTATGGATTTAATGAATCGGGTATGTAAGCCGTATCTCGATAAATTTGTTATTGTATTTATCGATGATATACTTATCTACTCCCGATCCAAGGAAGAGCACGCACAACATCTTCGTTTGATTCTGGAGCTACTGAAGAAGGAAAAGTTGTATGCAAAATTTTCTAAATGTGAATTCTGGCTACGGAAAGTTCAGTTTCTGGGGCACGTGGTTTCTGAGAAAGGTATCCAAGTTGATCCAATGAAAGTGGAAGCGATTGAAAAGTGGGAACCTCCGAGGACGCCAACCGAAGTACGCAGTTTTCTGGGTTTAGCCGGCTACTATCGAAAATTCATAAAAGACTTCTCTCGTATCGCAACGCCTTTGACTAAGCTGACCCGGAAGAACCTGAAGTTTGAATGGAAAGCAGAACAAGACGAGGCATTCCGGATATTGAAAGAGAAACTGTGCAGCGCGCCGATTCTATCACTACCTGAAGGTTCAGAAGACTTTGTTGTTTATAGTGATGCGTCAAAACTGGGATTGAGATGTGTACTTATGCAGCGTGGAAAGGTTATTGCTTATGTTTCTCGTCAATTAAAGGATCATGAAAGACAGTATCCTACGCACGATATGGAGCTTGCAGCAGTCGTCTTCGCGTTAAAGATTTGGAGACATTATCTGTATGGTTCCAAATGTCAGATTTATACCGATCATAAGAGTCTCCAACATCTCTTTGACCAGAAGGAACTAAATATGAGACAAAGAAGATGGCTAGAATTGCTGAATGATTACGACTGTGAAATCCTTTATCATCCGGGAAAGGAAAATGTGGTAGCTGATGCATTGAGTTGTCAAGAAAGGGGTGGAACAATAAAAGTTATTTCGCTACGAACTGAACTCCTACCCAACATATTTGACGAATTGCAGAAGTGTCAAGTGGAGGCTTATCAGGATGAACATCTGAAATCAGAACGGTTAGCGGGGATGTCAGCATTGCTAGTAAAAGATGATTGTGGGTTATTGTGTCTGGGAAACAGAGTGTGGGTACCTCGTTTGGGTGGGTTACGTGATCGTGTTTTACAAGAAGCTCATCAATCCCGTTTCTCTATTCACCCAGGTACAAACAAGATGTATAAAGACCTAAAGCAATTCTATTGGTGGCTGGGGATAAAAAGAGGGATTGCTCAGTATGTGGGAAGATGTAATACTTGTAAGAAAGTAAAGATCGAACACCAAAAGCCGTTTGGTCAACTACAACGGCTAGAAATACCTATGTGGAAGTGGGAGCAGATTACCACAGATTTCATCACGAAGCTACCAAGAACTCCGAAAGGATTTGATTCTATTTGGGTGATCGTCGACAGATTGACAAAGTCTGCACACTTTCTACCGATAAAGGAAACCGATTCGATGGAACGATTAGCTAAGCTGTACATTGACGAAATAGTAACGCGGCATGGAGTTCCAATCTCGATTATTTCTGATAGTGATAGTCATTTTACTTCAAGATGCTGGAGAAGTTTTCAAAGGGAAATGGTGACACAGATAAAGTTAAGTACGACGTATCATCCCCAAACAGATGGGTAGAGTGAACGAACGATTCAGACCTTAGAAGATATGCTCCGGGCTTGCATTGTTGATTTTGGGGGATCATGGGATAAGCACTTACCGTTGATCGAGTTTGCATATAACAACAGTTATCATTCCAGCATACAAGCGGCACCATTTGAAGTACTGTATCGTAGGAAATGTCGAACACCTCTATGTTGGAACGAAGTGGGAGAGAAACAGTTAGCGGGGCCGGAAATAGTTCAGTTAACCGCCGATAAGGTTACTCAGATTCGTGAACGATTGAAAGTGGCTCAAGACAGACAGAAAAGCTATGTTGATCGACGCCGAAAGCCATTGGAATTTCAAGTTGGGGATTACGTAATGTTAAAGGTTTCGCCGTGGAAAGGAGTCATCCGATTTGGACGACAAGGTAAACTTAGCCCAAGGTATATCGGTCCGTTTGCAATTACAGAAAGGATCGGTGAAGTAGCTTACCGATTAGATCTTCCGCCGGAGTTGAGCAGGATTCATAACGCATTTCACGTATCAAACTTCCGAAAGTGTTTTGTTACTCAAGATCAGGCAGTCTCCCTACCAGAGATACAAGTCGATGAAAGACTGAATTATGTGGAAGAGCCGGAAGCTATAGTTGATCATAAAGTTAAAGTGTTGCGGAATAAGGAGATCAGGCAAGTGAAAGTTCAGTGGAGGCATCATAGAGGTCAGGATGCTACGTGGGAATCAGAGACGGAAATGAGAGACAAATACCCTCATCTTTTTACTTAACTGAATTCCGGGACGGAATTCTTTTAAGGGGGAGATGATGTAATACCCCGGGTAAGTCCGTTAGATAATTTACCTATCCGTCAGATTTATTTAACTCTATAAAGGAAGTTTAGAGCAAGTTCGGGTAAAATCATGGGTTAAAGGGTGTGTTAGCCATTAGTTAATAGTTGAGGGTTCAATTGGTAAATTTAGTTAAGATATTATCAAACTAGGTATCAGATGTATCAGATTATCCTAAAATAGAAAGAGTGTATGGGTGCGGGAGTTCTGGAGGCGAAAAGAAGCAAAGGAGGAAACATACGGAGAAAGCATCGATTGATTTGGTTGAAGTTGATTTTGAGGTAAGTACCTTTACATTTTGTGCTTGTAATCATAAGTAGAAGATATCTATCGGTTTAGAAAGATCGATTTTATTGTTTGGTATTAGTTTCAATTGAATCTGAGAAAATGGAACCGACTGTGTTCTTGAGAGTCCCGGGGAAGTCCCGGTAGACTCCCGGTATAGTCGAATCCCGGTAGTTTGGAGTCCCGGTAATAGTCGACTCCCGGTAGTTTGGAGTCCCGGTAATACTAACTCCCGGTGATCGAACTCCCGGTACCAAAGAGTCCCGGTACCCTGTGTAGTCCCGGTACCCTGTGTAGTCCCGGTAGTTGTTAAGTTTTGGCAATTGGTTGCAGTAAGCAGTGAATCAGTTGGGGATAGGAACTTGGTAGGTTTTATATGATTGGCTTGTAAGGCAATATATATACCTTAAATTGTTTCAGATTTTGTGGAGTCGTGGTGAGAGATAAGATCATTTTGAAAGAAGCGGCGAGCGTGTTTGATAAGCAAAACATGTGAGTTTTACTTTAAAAATATTTTTAACTGGAATACATATACGTATGGTTTGGGAATGTGATAATTGTTGATTATGTGTTTATATGTGCGATATATGTGAATTATAATATATTGAGGTATTATATTTACATGAGTATTATAATGTGTTTTAATATGTTGGCCGAGCTTAGGACCGGTGTGTTTGGCTATAGAATCCGTATAGCGTTGTTTGGCTGTAGATGTTGTACAGCGTTGTAAATTTATTAGTTGGCTTGCAACCAACTAATATGGCCAGGAGGAATGAGAAAGGAAGGTATATGATGTGTGAGTTCGAACTGATATATTTGATCGTGCTGTGTGATTTATATAAATAAGGTTTATATAAATGATTTCAAACTAACAGGGATTTTCTCACTTAGACCATCAGGTCTAACCCTCATTTTTGTTTTAAAAATATGTATTCCAGGTTGTGGATCGGGTAAGAGCAAGTAATTGGAGTAATCGAGGGATGGCTTTTGTGAAGGAATATATGACGAAGATTTTGGCATGTTTAGCAGTTGTATTATAATAATTAAATGTTATGTATGTATTTAGTATAAAGTTTGTAGTAGAATGGCTTCTTCTGATTGTAAAATACTACGGGACCGTACTTGTAATATAATGTTTCGTTTGTTATATCAATGTTATGTTACATTATGTGATTTGTTGTGTATATTGGAATTGGGTTGTTACAGTACAACTTCACTCTCTGTCCGTTAACTTTGAACACACTATTGTCCTCCGGATTGACTAAGTCTACAGCCCCATATGGATATACCTTGTGAATGACAAAGGGTCCCGACCATCTAGACTTAAGTTTACCCGGAAACAATCTCAACTTAGAATTGAACAAAAGACATTTTTGACCAGCTTTCAAATCTATGTGCCTGATTCTATTGTCATGCCATTTTTTAGTTTTCTGTTTATAGAGCTTGGCATTCTCATAGGACATGTTCCTATGTTCCTCTAGTTCACAGAATTGTAACTTTCTTTTGTTACCAGCTTCTTCTAAGTTCATGTTCAACTCCTTTATAGCCCAGTATGCTTTGTGTTCTAACTCTAAAGGGAGGTGACAAGCCTTTCCAAAGACTAACTTATATGGGGACATACCTAAAGGTGTTTTGAAAGCAGTCCTGTATGCCCATAAAGCATCATCTAATTTGAAAGCCCGGTCTTTTCTATTTGGTTTGGCAACCTTTTCTAAAATCCCTTTAATTTATCTGTTTGAGAGTTCAGCTAAACCATTTGTTTGTGGGTGATAGGTAGTGGCAACTTTGTGTTTCACATTGTATTTTTCAAGAACTTTACTCAACAAATTATTTATAAAATGGGTACCCTCATCACTGATTAGTGCATGGGGGTACCAAACCTTGTAAAAATTTGTTTTTGTAAAAACTTAACAACAGCTTTTGCATCATTTGAAACACATGCCATTGCCTCAACCCATTTTGACACATAATCAACAGCAACTAGAATATATTGGCAGTTGTTTGATGGTGGGAATGGACCCATAAAATCAATTCCCCAAACATCAAACAACTCAACTTCCAAGATCCCATTCAAAGGCATTTCATTTCTTTGAGAAATGGAACCACTTCTCTGGCATTCATTACACCTTTGTGAAAAAATGTGAGCATCTTTGAAGAGAGTAGGTCAATAGAAACCAGATTGAAGAACTTTAGCTGCTGTTCTTTGGCCTCCAAAATGTCCTCCATAAGCTGATTGGTGGCAATGCTGCAGGATTGCTTCCACTTCTGTTTCAGGAATGCATCTTCTCAGTATTTGATATGTACCAAGTTTAAACAGAAAAGGATCATCCCATATGTAGAATTTACAATCATGGAGAAATTTCTTAAGCATATGGTGAGTATAATCAGAAGGTTTGATGCCACAAGCTAAGTAATTGGCTATATCAGCAAACCATGGCAGTTGTGACTGCACCATAAGAATCTTTTCATCAGGGAAGGTCTCTATGATGTCTCCTCCTTCCCTGCTTTCAACTAACTTTTCTAACCTAGACAGGTGATCAGCTACTTGGTTTTCCACACCTTTTCTATCAACAATTTCCAGGTCAAACTCTTGCAATAACAAAACCCATCTTATTAGCCTTGGTTTTGCATCTTTCTTTGAAATGAGATATTTAATGGCAGCATGGTCAGTGTGAACGATGACTTTAGCTCCCATTAAATATGATCTAAACTTTTCAAATGCAAAAACCACTGCTAATGACTCTTTTTCAGTTGTTGTGTAGTTAATTTGAGCTTCATTGAGGGTTTTGCTTGCATAGTAAATGGAATGAAAAATCTTTCCCTTTCTTTGACCCAAAACTGCACCTACAGCCCAATCACTTGCATCACACATGATTTCAAAAGGTTTATCCCATTCAGGAGCAACAACCACTGGAGCAGTTACCAAAGCTTTCTTCAAAGTGAGGAATGCATTTCTACAATCCTCATTGAAATCAAATTTTTGATCTAGCTGTAATAATAGACATAAAGGTTTTGAAATCTTTGAAAAGTCTTTTATAAAACGTCTATAAAAACCAGCATGACCAAGAAAACTTCTGATTCCTTTAACAGTGGTTGGTTCAGGTAGTTTTTCAATAACTTCAAGTTTAGCTTTATCTACCTCAACTCCTCTTTTTGAAACTAAATGACCAAGAACAATTCCTTCTGTAACCATGAAATGACATTTTTCCCAGTTAAGAACCAAGTCAATTTCTTCACACCTTTTAAGACTTTGTTTTAGATTTTCCAAACAATGATCAAAAGATGAACCATAAACAGAAAAATCATCCATAAATATTTCAATGGAGTTTTCAAGCATGTCATAAAATATGGACATCATGCATCTTTGGAAAGTAGCAGGTGCATTGCAAAGTCCAAAGGGCATTCTCCTAAAGGCAAAAGTGCCAAAAGGACAAGTGAAAGTCGTCTTCTCTTGGTCTTCCGGTGCTATGGCTATCTGATTGTAACCTGAGTATCCATCCAAGAAGCAGTAGAACTCTTTTCCAGCCAACCTGTCTAACATTTGATCAACAAAAGGTAACGGAAAATGATCTTTTTGAGTAGCATTGTTTAGTCTACGGTAGTCCATGCAAATTCTCCATCCGGAGACTATTCTAGTTGGGATGAGTTCATTCTTGTCATTGGTAATGACAGTGATCCCTCCCTTCTTAGGCATGCATTGGACTGGACTAACCCAAGAACTACTGGCTATTGGGAAATAATTCCTGCATCTAACCATTTCAAAATTTCCTTCTTCACTACCTCCTTCATGACAGGGTTCAGCCTTCTTTGAGGTTCTATGGACCTGAAGTTCTTTTCTTCTAGGATGATCTTATGTTGACAAATGGAAGGACTAATCCTCCTAAGGTCAGCAATGGTCCACCCTATGGCTTTGGTGTGCAATTTCAACATATCTACTAACTTCTTTTCCTGATGCAATTCTAGGGTAGCTGATATAATGACAGGTAATTTGTCTTCTTATCCTAGAAAGACATACTTCAGATGGGTTGGGAGTTGTTTCAACTCCAGGTCAGGTGGTGAGACTATGGAAGGTACGGCTGATTTCTGCTCACTATTTTCCAGCAGCTCAAATGCTGCAGCAACCAAAGGGACAGTCTCTTTCTCTATGGAAATTTCATCATCATCATCATATTCCTTAATTTCTTCCTCATCCTCCTCTTCTATACCACAAGTCTGTTTGACTCCTTCCTCATGACAAAATGACTCAATGGTACCTAAGTTTGAGCAATATTCCGTATCATTAGGGTACTTTAAAGAATTGAAAACATTAAATGTGACTTTTTGGTCCTGAAGTCTCATGGTCAATTCTCCTTTCTGGACATCTATCAAAGTTCTACCAATGGCTAAGAAAGGTCTTCCTAAAAGAATAGGAATATCTTTGTCGGCCTCAAAGTCTAAAATGATAAAATCAGCCGGAAAAATGAATTTATCAACCTGGACTAACACATCTTCAATCTTACCCTTTGGATAGGCAATGGTCTTATCGGCTAAGATAAGTGTGACTGTGGTCGGTCTGGCTTCTCCTATGCCTAAGCTTTTGAAAATTGACAAAGGCATGAGATTGACACTGGCACCTAAATCACATAAGGCTTGTCCAACTTCTTTCCCACCTATGGAACAAGGAATGGTAAAACTCCCTGGATCTTTTTGCTTAGGGGGTATTTTGATGGAAAACAGAGCACTACAATCTTCAGTGAGGGAAACAGTCTCATACTCAGTCAGTTTCTTTTTCTTACTCAAAATGTCTTTAAGGAACTTGGCATAATTGGGCATCTGCTCAATTGCTTCAACAAGAGGTATGTTGATGTGCAATTGTTTGAAAACATCTAAAAACTTTTTAAATTGCAATTCTTCCTTCTCATTCCTCATCCTTTGGGGATAAGGAATGTAAGGGGGAATTGGTTTAATGACAGCTTTGTTTGAAAGTTTTGAGCCAGATGGTTCCAATATGCTTTTGGTCATTGTTTCAGTCAATGGTGGGTTTGAACTTGTGATCTTAGGGTCTTGGTCTTATTTTTGTGTTGGAATAACCTGAATCTCTGGTGTAGGAGTGGCCTTAGATAATTTTTCAAAATCTGTTTTGGTCAAAGGGCCAAATTCCTTTTCCACGGCTTCAGGTAATTCTTTCCCGCTCCTAAGAGTTACAGCTTTCACATGTTCCTTTCCTGAGGCTTTTGGTATTTCAGTGTTACTAGGCAAAGTACACGTGGCCCGGTTGATCTGGTTAAGTGCCAATTGACTGATTTGAGTTTCTAGGTTCCTCAAAAGTGTGTTGTGTTGATTAAAAAGAGACTGGTTTTGTTGTTGTTGAACTTGTGATTGTGCCATGTAATTCTTGATCAGTGTCTCCAAAGGGACATTTGAATCATCTTGTGGAGGTGGGTGATTTTGGTTTTGAAAAGGTGGTTGAGTATTTTGAAAACCTTGATTTCGGTTATTCTGATGATGATTGTTCTGAAAATTTCCCTTGAAATTGTTTTGGGAACTGCTTGCTTGATTTTGAAAATTGGAGTTCCCTTGTGGCTTTTGTGCAGGTGGATTTAAACATGGACTAGTCCAAGAGAAGTTTGGGTGCTGCTTCCAACTGGCGTTGTATGTATTTGATTGAGGAGTAGGTATGTTTTGAACACAGTTTATAGATTCAGAATTATGAGGACAGTGTTCAAAAGAATGTTCCTCACCACAACATACACATTGCACAGAAAGGACAGGTGCATGAGGTTTACTGACAGTTGGCTGTGCTCCTTGACCGGAAGTGATGTTTTTAAGCATATTAGTCATGGAAGCAAGCTGAGCCGTCAATGCAGTGTATTCATCTACCTCATGCAACCCAGTAGACTTCTTTTGAGTTGAAATTTGAGCCCTTGGATCAGCCCATTGTCCATTATTTGCAGAAATCTTTTCAAGAATTTCATACCCGGTATTGTAGGTGTTAAAGGTAAAGGCCCCTCCCGAAGTCGCATCGAGTATTTGTTTTGCATTGGAATCAAGTCTATTGTAAAACGTCTCAAGTTGAATACAGTAGGGAATGCCATGGTGAGGGCATTTCCTTAATAATTCTTTAAACCTTTCCCATGCATCGGTAATTGCTTCATCGTCCATTTGTTTAAACATGCAAATTTCGTTTCTGGACTTAGCATTCCGGGTAGGTGGAAAATATTTTCGTAAAAACTTTTCAGCCATATCACTCCAAGATGGTACTGAACCTGGTGTTAATGAATTGAACCATACTCTTGCCTTATCCCTTAGAGAAAATGGAAACAACGTAAGCCTTAAGGCTTCCGGTGAAACTCCAGAGATTAGAAAAACATCGGTGATCTCCATAAAAGATTTTAAATGGGAATGAGGATCCTCCGATGGTAATCCGGCAAATTGACCATTGGCTTGCAACATATGAAACATGATGGGTTTTGGTTCAAAATGTAAAGTTTCTAATTGTGGCCTAACAATCCCCGAGTTTAATTGCAAAAAATTAGGGATTGCATAGTCCATAATTCTTCCATCTTTCGAATTTGCAAGATCAATAATATTAAGTGGTACAATATTACCAATAGATCCATTATCATCTCCTTCCTCATTGTTATGATTATGAAGTGGTGGATTTTGTTGAAAAGGTGGATTATGTTGAAATGGGTGAAATGGTAGATTACCAAAAAGTGGTGGATTAAAAATTGGCGGCCTGATTGGATTTTCTAAAGGTGGTCTCACGAGATTTTCCAACGGTGGCCGAATGGGATTTTCCAAAAGTGGTGGTCTTGGTGGTCTATTCTCGAAACCTGGTGGGGGACCATCCTCCATATTGAGAGAGTTTGATGTTCTTTGAATTCTTCTTCTTTGATGAAAAGTTCTCTCAATATCCGGATCTAATTCAAAAAGTTCCCCACGTTGTATTCTTGGCATACACCACTTTTAAAAATCTTTAAAATTCCCAACGGTGTTAGAAAAACCAAATCTTTTAAAATACTATTATAGACTTTTACCTTACCAATCCCCGGCAACGACGCCAAAAACTTGGTGAGTCAGTGCTTTGAATACACTTACAGATGTGCTAGTAGAACCAATAAGCAAGTATACTTATATAGAACTATGTCGCCTCTCAAGTAATAAAGTGGTAAAGATACCGATTATCGTCCCACAGAGATTGGAGTTAAAATTGCTATAAAAGTATGATGAAAGAAGTGATTTCAGAAGATGATTTGGAAGAAAATATCTTTGATTGGTTGGTTGATGATTATCACAGATTCTAATTAACAAGATTAAAAGAGAAGCAAGAGTGTAAGACTTGTGATGTTATGATAAACCAGATTCCAGTAGACCAATGCTACAACAATGCTACAGCATGATGCTGCAGTGATGTTGCAGCATAGCAGTGATAAAAACTAGTTTTATTATCTACTTTGAGACACGTTCCTCTCGGACTCTCACCATCCCATGATTCCAGTAGCAGTCAGCAATCTCATCTCTGAGCAGAACCAAAGGTAAAGGAATGATGGAATGGAGTTCTCAAAGTATACGCAAAAACAAATTCTCTTTGTTAAAAGTTACTCTCTCGATATAACCCCCGTACCTCCCAAGTTTGTGTACTCCTAAGTAGCCTATCTCTAAGTCTACTCCATTTTAACCCTTTGAGAAAAAGACAACTTATCAAGAATGAATCATTTTTGAAAACAAAAGTAACAACTCTTGTTGCAAGTAACTCTCTCGATATTACCCCTTATGTCATCCAAATTGACGTGCTATTCGATGGCCTATCTCTAGGTCCATGACACTTTAACACTATCAAAGTGATCAATCTGTCAAGAGATTGTATTATCTTGAAGAAACTTGGGTTGAAATAATAAAACGTCATTTTTGCCACAAAAATGCCTACTTTCTTTTGGTCATCACAACACCATTTGCCTCACACCCAAGCTAATGTGATTAGCTACTCATTACAATAAATAAAGGAAAGCAAATGTAAAGAACTAGGAAAGTAAACATGATAACTTGAAATATAAATGACTTGAAAATTAAAGTGCTATAATTAACGAAACAAGAATGTAAACGATAAGCAAATAAACGACAAGAATGTAAAGCGAAATGTAAGTACAAGAATTTAAAGTACTGAAATGAAGTGCATAAAAATAAAGACGTAATAGAAAGATTACTCTAAATGTGCAAAGTAAATTAAAGAAAGCAATTAAAGAGATGTGAACAGTAGCATGCTATTTCAATGCTACAGAAAATCATGTGACAAGATGAAGAACAAGAACATTAATAATAACAAAATAAGAACTTGATTGCATAAATTATAAAGTAGAGAGAATTTGGAACTGAGATAAATCAGTTCCCATGAATTGTGTTCTCAAAAGCTAACATCAACCCTCTATATATACACAAAAGAGAGGGGGTGGAAATGTAAATAAAGCAACTAAAGAGTACAAATGACCCACTAGAAGGTACAACAACCAACAAAAAGATACAAGGGTCATTCCCTACACTATTACAAAATATATCTTAGTTGAGATCTTGTCCAAGGTTTTACAAAAGATCAGATTCACAACAAAAATTCGGATTTGCTTATGTAAACAATTCAACCTTCAAATAAAGATCCATCAGCTTTATCAGCTCCATGTTGTTCCAGTGCTTCAGCATGACCTGTACTACAAAATAATTCCCAAAAATACCCATATTAGTCATCCATCTTTGTAAAGACAAGTAAATCATAACTTTTAGCTCCAAACTCAATAAAAGGAAAATAACAAAGAAAATGACTCAAATTGGGATATAAAATAGGAAAATCCTATCTAAAAGGAAGAGAAAAGTAGTGCTTAAGTACTCAAAATTGAGCACTTATCAACAACCTAAAGAGAGAATGGTTCTCTCTCTAGAACACACACTGCATCATGATTTCTACATTGTAAATGATCTCTTTACACTAATTACACACACTAATCTTTATATACTCCCTTGTTAGACCATCCGTAGCGTAAGGCGGGCTTGAGCCCAGGCTTGTGCGGGTTCGTTCGGGAACGGGTACGGGGGGGCTCGGGCTCACGGCGGGCTTCCAGCCCCGGGTTCCCCAACCCGATTCATCCCGATGATTTTTATTTTATTTTTAATTTTTTTTAAAAAATTTTGAAAATAATAAACTCCAACGGCTATGTAATTATATTTTTTTTTCAATTTAATCACACTATATATATTAACCCAAACCTCTTATTTTTTCACACCAAAATCTCTTAAATTCTCTCAAACTCTCTCAAATTTCATCATGAATCCAAACAAAACACCTACATCCCGTCGTAACCGACCGGATACACCGCAACCACAAGAAGACCCGGAGCTTGGTTTCCAAGCGTTTTCACAACAAGATTATAATCCGCAATTTTCGCAACAATTTCCGCAACAATTTCCGCCACAATTTTGGCAACAATTTTGGCAACAATTTTTGCAACAATTTCCCCAACAATTTCCGCACAATATTCCTTACCAATTTACACGTCCCGGTTTGATTCAACAAGGTTTTACTCCGGTCAACTACCATCTTCCGGAAACCCAAGATTCTATCCCGCACACACCACAATCCATCTCCACACAACAATCTATCCCGGAACCATCAAACCCGACACCAATAAGAAAAGGAAAAAACAAAAAATATGAAAATAGAGCCGCCAAACAGATGTGGAGTAAAGACGAGGAACTCGCGTTAGTGTCGACGTGGGTTGACGTTTCGAAGGACCCCGTTGTCGGTAACGCACAAACCGGTGGTAATATTTTTATTGTTATTATTATTATTATTAAGATTATTAAGATTATTAATATTATTATTAATGTTATTGTTATTATTCTTATACTTGAATTTACATAAATGTAGACAGTTTTTGGAACCGAATCGGGCAAGTGTTCTTTAATTCTATGGGTCGCGGAAATTATAGAACAACTCATCAACTCAACACCAAGTTCAACGACCTCAATAAAAAAATAAATTCTTTTGGCGGCATCTACAACAACTTGGTCACTAATAGATCAAGCGGAATGAGTGAGGCCGACATTTCACGAACGGTACCGAGCACAACTTGGGGTTGCTTTCACTCACGAACAAGCTTGGGAAGTCCTAAAAAAATGTCCAAATGGGGAGCCGTTCCAACGATGACGACAACTTCATCGTGGGGTTCAAAACGTACCAAACCTTCCGATGATGACGATGAAGACGTCAACGAGGTCGAGCAACTTCAACGACCCATAGGGAGAAACAAGGCAAAAAAACATCAACGAGTAATACGAGTGGGTCGAATACGAACGAAAGTGTTACTCATCAGTTGTTGACGACCATAGGCTCGTTCAACGAGCATATTGAGGATACAATGGAGTACAAAATGAAAAAACTCGAACTCGAACGAGAAAAGTTGGAACTCGAACGAGAAAAACGATATCAACAAGACTTCGAGTTTTTCATATCCTCGCATGATCACCTTTCGGGAGACGCTTTGAGGGCTACTTTAGCGAGAAAAGAGAAAATTAAAAAATATCATAATTTTGGGTTATTTTGTATTTTGTAATTTATATTTTTTTAGTGTTTTGTATTTTGTAATTTTTATTTATAATGAATTATATGAATTTTTATCTTATTTTTATTTATTAAAAAATATATAAATATTTTTATTTTGTTAAATAATTAAATGTATAAATAAAAGAATTAAAAAAAATGAGGTGGCAAGAGGGTTTGAGGGTATGGGTACTCCACTTTAGGGTAAGGAGAGGGTAAGGAGAAAAGTTGATGTGGCGCTGAGGTGGCTCAGGTCTTGAGGGTATGGGTACGAAAGGCCTTAGTCACTTAAGCCCAAGCCCATACTACAATAACCCAAGCCCATATTACAATTATAACTCTTTACAAAACTATCATATAATTAGGGTATTTTGTGTCTTAACAAAAAGATAAAATTTTCTTCAATGGAAAATAACATCAATTACCTTTGCGGACGAGATTCAAATGTCTTCTTTCTATTGGGTAAAAAATAGATTCAAAAAGCAAGGGCGTCAATTGGACTGATTGGATTTATAACCCTACTTCTGCTCTATAATCCTTCCTTTTGCGCCTAGCGTCTTGTTAGTCTCGCGTTAATAAAATTTGCCTATCAAAAAAATTATCATACCTTGTGAGAAAAAGTTGTTTTGGATAATGTCTGTCAATCATGATGTTTGTGTTAATATCTTTATTTACATATTTATTATTTATTTTTATAAATTGTTGCATTTGAATTCTACGTAAAAATGATGGTTTTGTTTACCAAAAAAAAGCCATATACCCTAAACACTAAACTCACCCCTATATATATATATATATATATATATATATATATTTGGTTGAGTTCCGCTGAGCAGTTACACGATAAGTGTAAGAACGAATCTCTACCTTTGGATCAATCCTAATTGATTATCAACACTAATGAGTGTTAACTCCTAACAATGAGACGCATCGGATCAATTCCCATGATAGGTACAATTCATGGATGGAGTGACTTATATATATATATATATATATATATATATATATATATATATATATATATATATATATAAGGTTGGGTTTCGGATAAGTAGTTATCAACCGTTGGATGCAAATTAGGATGAGATGTACCAGATCAATCCCCGTATCAAGCGTGACTCATGGGTGGGTTTGAGATTAAAAGTGATCAAAGGTTTAGATCCACTTCTCGCGCTTCTTACGTTAACTCAACTTTTCCCACGATCCTTCACCTACATATATAAGGTCAAGTTCAGGGGAAACCGCAAAAAATGAAAAATTGAAAAACATTTGGGTAACCGTCCATCTGGACAGTATGCAAATATGCTCACAAGTAATTAAAGTTGTGTTTTAGTTTTTTTTTGCACGTCAGCATGTTACAAATTATTTGTATGCACATTATATACCGTCTAGATGAACGGTTAACAGAGTGTTCTTCGGATTTTTTTTAGATTTCCCCTGAACCCCCATGATGTTTCTTAGTTTTTCATTTTTTACGGTTTCTCCATAAACATGATCATATATGTATATGTACGTAGGGATGTTTATTTTGGCTTCAATTCATACATATATAATTTCAAACATTATTCCATTTCAAGGGAATCATTTCTGTAACAACCCAAATTCTAGTGAGTTTTAGAGTTAGTGGTCAAAGTGGAATAAATGAAAGTTAACTTGAGGGACTTGATAGCAATTTTGTGAAATGTATTGAAGGACACCAATCCCTAGGGCAGCCTCCAATTGCTGAAATCAGTAGTGTGATTGTGTGTGTGTGCTCTTGGTGGTGGCGGCTAAGGAAGAGGAAGAAGAGAAAGAAAAGTTTGAAGAGAAATCAAGAGAAAGGAAGAATCAAGCTAAAATTTGCAAGGTAATGCATCCTAATTCGTTCTTCTGATTAGGATAATGCTTCTCCTTCTTTTTGTTATGAATCCTTAGGACTGATGTTGATGATTACTTGAGTTTTCACCATTTGTTCCTTGAAAATGAGTTTTATGGGTTTTGTCTGAATGAATCGATTTTAGTGGATTAAAGTTGGATTTATTGGGTGTTTGGGGTTGGTGGATGAACCCTTATGGTTATCTAATCAAACTAATGGCTAAAATCGGATTAGAAATCACCTTTAAGGAATTATTTTCGAACAGCAGTCGTGTCCGGACACCTTCAGTTCATGTTGATTTGGTGGTTTCCGGATACGGATGCTAGTTTCCGGGTGAAGCGTTATGGTAGTTTCCGGGTGGGTGTTTTTCCGGGTAGATTGAGTTACCGGGTGTATCCGGACAAGTTGGCAACCGGACAAGTTGGTATCCGGACAAGTTGGCAACCGGACAAGTTGGTATCCGGACAAGTTGGCAACCGGACAGGTTGGTATCCGGACAAGTTGGTAACCGGACAAGTTGGTATCCTGACAGGTTGGTATCCGGACAGTGTGTGTTGGACAGTAGGTTGAGCCGTTTAATCTGATCCGAATCTAATGCCCTTAGGTGTTCGATTGGTTTAGCTGGGAAGAGTTTAAGAAGTGCGTTCTACGATAATCCAAGGTGAGTTCTCTCACTCCTTTATATGACGTACCATTTTTATTGAATATGGTTCCTTTATCGAGCATGAATTGATTTATAAAAATTATGCATGCTTCCATGATTTACATGTTTACCCACAAACGAAAGATGTTTTATGTTTTCATGCATATGGTTTCAATGTATGTGTATGCTATGTGGAGTCGGTTGCACGGTGGGGACGGGGTACCTTGGGATCTCTGATCCCTTGGGCATATGGAGGTTAGCTTGTAGGTTGGAATTCGTTTTCTCCTACATGAAGGAACGGGGAGTCCATTTGGATTCCGGCGTAGACGAGAGGGTGTATGTTAGGCCCCGATCGGAGTAGCTTATGCAATTCCCTGAACCCCGTGTTTAACCTTGGATGATGTTATGAGAAAGATGTGAAAGTATTTTTCTTTTTGAAATGATCTTTTTACTGTGATAAATGTTTATGGAGGGAATTCACTAGACCTTTTGGTCTAACCCTCGCTTTTCAAAAACTAAACCATTTTCAGGTAAGCGCGCTATGGGTTCTTTTAGTAAGAACTAGGAGTGACTCAAGGAGGATTTGGAGACTAGAGCGACTCCAGAGTTTTGGATTCTAATGACTATTGATGTAGCTCTCGGCTGTGGATCTTAGACTTCCGCTGTCAAACTTTGTTTAGTATAGAAGAATTAATATTTACGGACAAGTTTAATTATGTAATCTGAATGCTTATTTCTGGTTGAATGCATGTTTTGTTTTTGGGACGTTACAAATGGTATCAGAGTCTTAGTTTAAGGGATTTAGGTGACCATTCGGGCCTAAACTTAAACTGTAAGATGAGGAACACAGCCGAGACATAGGATTGCCTCTAGGAACGATCACTATAAATGCGCTTAGGAATAAGGTGCCAAGGACAAACGTGTAAGGTAAGTTTGGGATTACACCTGGCTAGTGTAATCACGAACTTACAGGTACATGTGCGTGCTTACAATACCTTACTTATAGCAAATTTGTTGTGTCACGTCTAGTAAAGATTAACTATCGGTTTCTTTCAGTTTAGCACTATGGCTGGAAGAGCGTTGAGGAATAGGTCAGGAAGATCCCTGAGGGATAGACCGAGCTCCATTGCTTGGGGAAGTGTCGTGTAAGAGTCATTATGATGTGATGTATGTAGACATCGTAGAGAAGAAACGTTGTGAAGAATGTTATGAGTCGTCTAGAGGTAGCTCTTCGTGGATTCGGAGAGGATGAATGTTTGAGTTTGAGTAAGACTCCAGTTTCGGGAGAGTCCTAGTTATGGAAACCATGGGATAGATCAGTTGGGAGGGTAAGATCGAACATTGTCAAAACCTTGAAAGTATCAATGGAGCCCTGACTTTTTAGTCTAGCTTTTCATTGGCAGGATAAATGGAATAAGATACTCATAGTGAATTGAAAGCGTGTAGAAGTAGAAGGTGAGATAGTCGATCAAAGCGAAAATAGTGTGAAATGGTTGAGTGAGTGAGATGTGGAACGCCTGTACATCAAGTTAGTGCTTGACCGAGAGGGCGACCCTTGGTCGAAGGAAGAGTGTCAAGGATAAGTTGCGTGGGTAAAATGGTTGACCTTGCTAGGGTGAGTAGCCTTCAATTGCAAGTAGAGTTTCATGCATAGCTTTCTTAAATATAACATGAAAATTTTCACGATTTAAATTAAATGTGTAAATATCAATTTTGATCGAAAAGGAGTCGGAATGTGCAAGCGTATGTTTAAAGAAAAGGTGATTTCATTCACATTGCACAATGAAATTTTGAGCCTAACGATTGCAAAGTATTTCACACTTTTCATGATAAGTTAAATTATTACAAAAGGGCGAGAAGACGTGTGCCAGCAAAACTTTTACAATCAAATGAATTTTAACCGATTGATATCATATAAAAGAGTGTAAGAACCGACTGGTTTACTTGGTGTCAGTAATTTAATTCGAAATTGTGTCGTATGAAAGGATTTTCATTCAACGTAGTACTGCCGTAATAACATCGTTCGGAATTGAGTAAGATTAAGGTTCACGGAAAGATGCATGCAAACGATTCTCGAATCGTTGTGCAGGGCGTTGAAGTTATAAGAGTGATGGGGTCATGTGTACCCAAGTGTTTTCCAAACGTTGTTTATTTAAAATGATGAAATGTGCGAAAAGATTTATATACTGTATTGTCATGCATGAAGGCTATGAACCTACTAGGTCGTAGAATATTACGTTATAAGTTAAGAAGGAACTCCGAGAATGGAAAGGTGTTGGACAAGTCAGGGGAGAACGTACGTGGTTGCAGTATATGTGTTCTAGAGGAAAGGTGAACAGTGGTAGAATCGGAAGTGGAATATAGTATCGGTTGTATGAGGGTTTGCACCCTTGTTCGGTAACTGGAAGTACGGTTGTTGAGGGACGGATTAGGCCCAGGGGAAGGAGTAGAAGTCATCGAGGTGTTGGTACTAGCAACTCGTTGAGTAGTGTTGAGAGGCAGAAGTGAAATGTCCACGGTGTGGGATATGAGTTTTAAGGTGAGCTTGTAATATTGATGTTACAGGAGTAAGTTCAGAAAAGGGAGAGGCGTATTATGAGGTGATTATGATATGTTGGTAGGATTAGGTTCCGTAAAGAACCCTTATTAGAGAATAAACTAAGAAAGTAGTTACAGGTTATCTGTTGTGGTAGAAGCCGACAGTTGTGTAAGGTGGTCGAGGCCGAAGTCTTGAACCAAAGGGTTGGAAGTTGATTGAACACCTTGTAGGCGTGTTAAGAAGATGAGAAGTTATTGTTTAAAACAAGCGTTCTATTTGCGAAGTATGGAAGGTTCGTAGAATGATGAGGTAAGTAGCACGAGCGAAGCGAGTGTGTAGACTTTATCGCTTAGTGAGGGATTGTGTCCAGCTTACATAAAAGCTCGAATCATAAAGAGCTAGCTAGGATGTTTGTGTTTGAGCTAAGTATGAACTCATGAGTCATAGTTCAACAAGTTGGGAGAGAACTAAGTAGCGAGACAGACTCGATTGTAGTATACGGGAGAATATGAAGGAAAGTGTGAATTGTGTACGAATGACCATGAGAGACTTGGTCGGTAGTGTGATGATAGGAGTGGTGAATGTACGAATGAATAGTAGCTTCAATTGCCAAGATATCTGTGTCAGCCGGCGATGTAGTAAGGCGATGTTAGAAAGATGAAGGATTAGAAGGAAACCCTTATGGGATTTCGGGTAGAGGGTACGTTTTGCAATCTCAGTTGTTGAAGTACGTGGTTTGTAAGTTGGTGTTTATTTTGACTGTTATCGGAATGGAATGTCGGGACAGAATTGGGTGATTGCCCAGTTGTGAGACCAAGCTTTGTGGTCATGTATGTTGTTAAGTATATTCTTGAAGGCAGAGTAAGTTTAAAGAAGATGATGAATAGATTAGTCAAGTTGTAGTATAGTAGATGAGATGGAAAATTGTTCCTTATGCGCGAGGGAATGATCCTAGAAGGAAATAGTTGGAACTTTTGGTTATGTTTAAGGAATGACATGATGATGATTGTGGGTCGGAGTGGTAGTATGATCATTAGTTGATTTGAAATGTCATGATAGAGGTATAAGCCTTTGGTTGGTTGATTAAAATTTTATAGATTTGTTAAGTAATGACGTTCATTTGTTATTACAGGATGTGTTACAATTCTTGGGGAAGTGTTTTTGGGATTAACACACTGAGTGTTAAAGAATTATTTAAGGTAAATATAAGTAAGAGAGCCGGGATGACGGTATATATACATCTGTCTGATTTTATGATCATGGTGGTTAATCGAAAGAATTGTGGAACCCGAGTTTCGGGGTGTTCCTGAGTTAATAGATCCGTTTGCAATAGGGAATCCAAGGGGGTGGATTATTAGAGTGAATAGGGGACGTTACTAAGAAACATACTTTGGGGTCATTGGAAGTTTAAAGAGGATGAGGGTTGTGTTAATCAAAATGTGGTGGGATAGATGTGAAATCCTTAAAGAATGTGAAGTGTTGCTCATGTGAGAAAGAAATGTCTGAGGAGGTAAAAGTTGGAGATCAAAGAATGTGTAGTGACGTCGAACACTAGTCTTGTTTCAAGACGGCTTGGTTGAATGCCTTAAGATAAGATCTTGGTGCAACTGTTTGGTTATGTAAGCAATGAGAAAGCGGTATCAACATGTGGAAAGGTCGGGAGAGAGGGGCAAGTAACGTTTGGTGAGCAGTGCTCTACGCTAACGTGGGGAAGGTATAGATAGCATGTCGGAACAAGTGAGTAAATTGGAAGTGGTAAACTTGACAGTATTGCCGAAAGGTACAATATTGTGTAGGTTGTCTTTGATAAGTGTGCGAACCGTTGGAAAGAATATTGAGGAAGGAAATTGTGTATGTTTTGTGCAGGGAAGAAGTGGATGAGACAACTAAATGAGTTAAGTTAGTGACTTTGAGAGAAATGTTTAAACGATTTGGTCGTGCAGTGTTTAAGCTAGTGAGAATAGTATGGTGTGACCAGGGTTATTCCTCCCAGTTGGGTGAGGGTAACCGGAGTTATGTTTTATGACCGAACGAACGTGGTAATCAGCGAGGATTTGATGTGTTTCAGGATAAGCTTAATTCGAGTAGGTGAACATTTCAACGTTAGGTTTGAAGGTTCCTACCCTGGGTTACGTACAAGGATGGAGTGATGAAGTGGTGGAGATATGTGTAACGGATGGCGAACCGTGGTCTAGGTGGTCCGAGAAAGGGGAACGTTATCTGCATAGACGATTGTTGAGTGGTATAGGGTTGAGAGTTGTGATACGATGAAGGAACACTGGGTTATGAGTTGTCGAGGTGTTCAGGGTTGGTCAGGTGCCAAGCTGTCAAGTGGGTGTTTGTCTCTTGGTAAATGAACCTCGTGTGGTGGCGGAGGATTTAGCCAAGTTCCTTCTTAAAGGAAGTATAGATGCTTGAGAAGCCTTGGTTAATCTTCTGTTGTCAAGACCGATCGAGTAGGAACAGTAGCCTTCGAGTTAGAAGTACCGTAAGAACTAAAGGAGGTGCACACAAGGTTTCTTGTTTCGAATTTAATGAGGTGGTTGACTGAGTCAGAAATAGTTTTACCTTGGGGGAAGTGTCGGTTTTGGTGTGGGCAAGATACCCGCATCTTTTCCCAATGAGGAATTCCGGGGACGGAATTCTTTTAAGGGGGGAGTGTTGTAACAACCCAAATTCTAGTGAGTTTTAGAGTTAGTGGTCAAAGTGGAATAAATGAAAGTTAACTTGAGGGACTTGATAGCAATTTTGTGAAATGTATTGAAGGACACCAATCCCTAGGGCAGCCTCCAATTGCTGAAATCAGTAGTGTGATTGTGTGTGTGTGCTCTTGGTGGTGGCGGCTAAGGAAGAGGAAGAAGAGAAAGAAAAGTTTGAAGAGAAATCAAGAGAAAGGAAGAATCAAGCTAAAATTTGCAAGGTAATGCATCCTAATTCGTTCTTCTGATTAGGATAATGCTTCTCCTTCTTTTTGTTATGAATCCTTAGGACTGATGTTGATGATTACTTGAGTTTTCACCATTTGTTCCTTGAAAATGAGTTTTATGGGTTTTGTCTTAATGAATCGATTTTAGTGGATTAAAGTTGGATTTATTGGGTGTTTGGGGTTGGTGGATGAACCCTTATGGTTATCTAATCAAACTAATGGCTAAAATCGGATTAGAAATCACTTTTAAGGAATTATTTTCGAACAGCAGTCGTGTCCGGACACCTTCAGTTCATGTTGATTTGGTGGTTTCCGGATACGGATGCTAGTTTCCGGGTGAAGCGTTATGGTAGTTTCCGGGTGGGCGTTTTTCCGGGTAGATTGAGTTACCGGGTGTATCCGGACAAGTTGGCAACCGGACAAGTTGGTATCCGGACAAGTTAGCAACCGGACAAGTTGGTATCCGGACAAGTTGGCAACCGGACAGGTTGGTATCCGGACATGTTGGTAACCGGACAGGTTGGTATCCGGACAGGTTGGTATCCGGACAGTGTGTGTTGGAAAGTAGGTTGAGCCGTTTAATCTGATCCGAATCTAATGCCCTTAGGTGTTCGATTGGTTTAGCTGGGAAAAGTTTAAGAAGTGCGTTCTTCGATAATCCAAGGTGAGTTCTCTCACTCCTTTATATGACGTACCATTTTTACTGAATATGGTTCCTTTATCGAGCATGAATTGATTTATAAAAATTATGCATGCTTCCATGATTTACATGTTTACCCACAAACGAAAGATGTTTTATGTTTTCATGCATATGGTTTCAATGTATGTGTATGCTATGTGGAGTCGGTTGCACGGTGGGGACGGGGTACCTTGGGATCTCCGATCCCTTGGGCATATGGAGGTTAGCTTGTAGGTTAGAATTCGTTTTCTCCTACATGAAGGAACGGGGAGTCCATTTGGATTCCGGCGTAGAAGAGAGGGTGTCTGTTAGGCCCCGATCGGAGTAGCTTATGCAATTCCCTGAACCCCGTGTTTAACCTTGGATGATGTTATGAGAAAGATGTGAAAGTATTTTTCTTTATGAAATGATCTTTTTACTGTGATAAATGTTTATGGAGGGAATTCACTAGACCTTTTGGTCTAACCCTCGCTTTTCAAAAACTAAACCATTTTCAGGTAAGCGCGCTATGGGTTCTTTTAGTAAGAACTAGGAGTGACTCAAGGAGGATTTGGAGACTAGAGCGACTCCAGAGTTTTGGATTCTAATGACTATAGATGTAGCTCTCGGCTGTGGATCTTAGACTTCCGCTGTCAAACTTTGTTTAGTATAGAAGAATTAATATTTACGGACAAGTTTAATTATGTAATCTGAATACTTATTTCTGGTTGAATGCATGTTTGCTTTTTGGGACGATACAATTTCATCTTAAAGGAAATTTTGTGGCAAAAGTCACCCCTTATAAAGTGTTATTTTTTTGGTTATTTGCAAGTGAATACGAGTGATTTCATATTTTCCATATTAAAAAAAATCATTCTGAGAGGTTGAAACATTTGTCCGTAAAAAACGTTGTACTTTTGTAGATACGTATACATGTGTGTATATTTATTGATATCGAAGTTATTTCGACTACCTTCACTCGACAAAAAGCAAAAGAAAAAAAAGTCGGGTCAAATTTATTTGGTTCAATTGACCTTTTTGTAGTTCTGTATGACCTACAAATCACAAGATGTCAAATTTCTTCTTTGACTAATTCTTTTAAATAAAATGTTTAAAATACTTTGTGACGGATTTATGACGATATTCTTATCCACCGCTAATCATAAATCCACCACAATTATCCGAAGATAACTTTTCTTTTTAAATCAATGGCATATTTGGGCGGTGTTAGTTTTTTTGTGATCTGCCAATCCGCTAGAAAAATTTACGACAGAAACTCTGTTGGAAATTGCCGTCAGGGAAAGTCAATATTCTAGTAGTGAAACAGTCATGTCTTACCAGTTCATCAACTATCTCTCAAGGTTTTTACATATATATACGGTCGTACCCACGGTTATAAAATACCCATTTTCACAGTTCATATATAAATTTATCGTGATAAACAACTTATAAGTTTTTCTATGTTTATATGCGTAGAAGTTCCAATAAAATTCAAATATTTTTAGCAATTAGTTTTATGAAGATTAGATGTAAAACTTTTTAAAGTTAAAGTTTTACATGTACAATATTAAATAGAAAATTGGATTACAAAATGATTTCAAAATTTTAAATTAAATGTTTTATGATATAATAAATATAATATTTTGAAAGTATTAGAAAGTTCAAATCTAGAATTAACTTTCCTGATTGATTAAAATGAATTGAAATATTTATATGTGAATCTTAAAAAAAATAGCCTAAAGTATATGTATAAATTTATATGTTGATTCACATATAGGAACACATGTATATTTGCAAATGGATTTTTTTTGAATTTTTAAGATTATTCATATTTAAATTTTCTTATTTTTATCTTTTCATAGTATTTAAAATTTTCAATTTAAACTGACTTTTTAAAGGGAAATTAATTAAAATGCCCTAAGTTTAACTTTGACTTACTCAAATAACCAAAATCGCTCCAATTTCACAAAATACCCAAAAAAATCCGTGAATGGGTGTCGATCACGGGCTCCTTATGTGAATTGGATTTTTGTCCGTGAAATTGATTATTTTCCGTGAAATGCCATCATTTTGTCCGTGAAAGTGTAATGATGGGTTTGGACAAATAATTGTCCGTGATATTTGTCCTTGAGAAGCACCATTTTGTATTTGAAAGTGTACATGTATATATCTCACACACACACACACACATATATATATATATATATACACACTTTGAATTGAATTTTCAAAGTGGGTTGATTGCGTGGAAAACGAATTTTTTCCGTGAAGTTTTAACTCCTCTTCTCTCTCTATAAATAAAAGTCCGTGAATTGGAAAAAAAATTATCATTTCACAGACCAAAAATCGTTTTCATGGACCATTGATCAATTTCACGGACAAAAATTCAATTCACAAAAAGGAGTCCGTGATCACACACCCGTTCACGGACTTTTTGAGTATTTTGGTTAAATTTGGGAGAATTTGAACATTTCAATAAGTCAAACGTGAATTTAGGGCATTTTAATTAAAAAAAAATTCATTTTTAACTTTGTGGACATAATGAAACTGATGTACAAAATCGTCAAAAGAAGAAAAAAGGAGGTTCACTAATGAAATTATTTTGTCGGCTAACCAATATTCGCATGTGTTTTATATGAGAAACCACATACACATGCGTATTTTATCATGTAGACAATATGTTCAAATTAAAATTAAAAATATAAATAAAAGATTATTTTAAAACTAAAATCAATTAGATGTATATGGAAGTTCAGAAGGGTAAAACCAAATATTTTTGAATTAAAGTTTTGGTGATTTAAGGTAACGGTTGGTACGCAGATATGATGGATGAGACTGGACATGACTTAATAGGATTAGACTGGCATGACAAGAGACAAGAGGGCGGACATGACTGGACAAGACAAGTGTCTGTCTTGTGTTTTATACTACTAGGACTGGATAGGACGAGACTAGACAATTTACCCTAAAAGTTTTTTTAATGATTTTATATATCATATAATAGTTATAAATGACACAAATCAAGTATATATTTAACTAATTTAATTAAAAGAAAATTTAGTTTGTTACACAATTTTCATACACATAAATACATACAAAAATAATAGTGCGAAATTTGAATGAAGAATCCGAAATAATTGACGGTAGTTTGAAAAAAATTCTGATTCATACGAACAAAAAATACAATATTTGATTCAATTTAGATGATATTTATGAATTGGCGGAGACATGGTTGCAGCGGCTGGTAAAGATAAAGGTGATGGGTGGTTGGTGAACGACGGAGTGAAGGTCGTGAAGATGGTGGATATTGGTGGTGTAGGAGGTAGTTGTGGTTGATGTGACGGAGGTATAGGTAGTGGTGCACGACGATGGGTGGTGATCTTTGGAGATGTAGGTGGTCGACGATGGTAGTGGTGGTGCGGTAGATAATGGTAAAGGAGGTTGTTGTATTGGAAGAAGTGGTGGAGGTAGCCAACGGTGGTTAGCGGTAACCGTCGGTGGTGGTGGCGGCAATGGATGGTGGTGATCGACCGAGGTGGAGGTCGTGATGGCCGGTAGCTGTGGAGGTGGTGGAGGAAGTTGTTGTAGTGGAGAAAGAGGTGGAAGTTGTTGTAGCTACCAATGGCCACCGATGGTGGTGGTGATCGGTGTTGGTGGAGGTGGTCGACGATGATAATGGTGGTGGTGATAGCCGTTGGTTGTGGGGGGACTGGAGGTTGTTATAGTGGAGGAATAGGTAGAGGTGATCGACGGTGGTTGGCGGTGGCTACCGATAGTGGTAACGGTGGCAATGGGTAGTGGTGACCCTAAAGACTAATATCATATTAGAATTATATATCAAATGGGGGTAGATCAATAATGTTTTTAGTTTCTATCTCATTTTGTCCCATGTTGTTCCACCTATTTTGTAACGTCCCAAAAATTACAAGCAAATTTAAATTTTAAAATAAACATTTCATTGATAACAACTCATTAAATGATCCCAACGTTTCGTTTACAAACACATAATTAATATCTTTATAAAATAAAACCAACGGAATAAATGTTTAATTATTAAAATCATAAAGCAACCAGCTCTTCCCGTGCGCCAGTGTGTACTCGTCACGCCTTGGAGCCGTCCGTACCTGAAACCACAGTTTATTGGGAAAGGGTAAGCACGAAGCTTAGTGAATTCCAACACATGCGCAGATAGGAATTATATACACATCACCCCTATCCGCACATAAGCAACAACTCCACAGATACATAAAACGAGTAAACATCTACAAATAATTATGTATCCAACACCTCGGTCCCATCGGACCCTCGGTCCCACCAAATCATAATGTATCCAACACCTCAGTACCATCGAGGCCTCGGTCCCACCGAATTGTAATGTATCCAACACCTCAGTACCATCGAGGCCTCGGTCCCACCGAATTGTCATGTAACCAACACCTCAGTACCATCGAGGCCTCGGTCTCACCGAATTGTAATGTAACCAACACCTCAGTACCATCGAGGCCTCGGTCCCACCAAATTGTAATGTAACACATTTATACCAAGCATTCAAACCAATCAAATATTACACACCACAAACAACTAGTTCACACCACAAAGACAATAGTACATACAAACTATTATGACATGCATACAACCTCCTAACTACACAGTGAGAGAACTCACCTCGAATGCGCGCCCAGCTTAACAACACAATTCAAGCTCCACAATTACGGTCACTTCCCAGCACCTAACGCATGTTAAAACGTGTCAATACAAGACCCGGACCCTATGACACGACACACGCTTAAACCGTCACTAAAACTATTTTCCGTTCTCACTAAAGAGGTCTGTTCGGGACCTGTTTCAACCCCTTTAAACCCAGAAAATTCCCAATATTATTTCATGACCAGAAAGTACTCTGAGTTAGGGTTCCAAGGACATATTATACGCCTCCTAACGATTTTTCTACAATTTACTACGGATTTTACAAAAACAGATTCCGGAACAGCGAAATTCAGCACCTTTCAGTATAAAACGACAAATCGACCCATGCTACGTCCCGAACTGGGTTTTGCACGAAACACAGAAAAGTTTCTAGACTCAAAAAGGGAACTTTTGACACTGATTTCACCCCAAACCGAGTTACGAGCAGAAAGTTATGACCATGACAAAACAGTGGCAGATTACAACACTGTCGGTTTACCGACCTGCTGTAGAAACAGAAGTTTTCCGCCTAGCTAGGGGCCGAACCAGCCTTTCGCTAAAACACGAAAAACGTGCCCGACACAGAATGTGAACCGTGGACACCAGAATCGCCTCAAACCGAGTTACGATGAGAAAGTTATGGCCGAAATACGAACTGGACAGAAAACTAATTTTCACATAAAATGACGAAACACCGAACTTGCCCGGTGGTGGTCTCGCCGGAAAAACGAAAAGGAAAAGAAAAGAACGAGACTAACGAGAACCACATACCTCACGACGGCGTCTCTTCACCACAACCAAACCGCTCCCTCTCGATCACTCCGACGACAGCGGTGGTGGCGGTCTCCGGCGACAGCAGTAGCGGCGGCGAGGGCTGCTGCCGCTGGTCCTTTCCTCTCGTCCCTCTCCTTATCGCGATCACTCTCCCTCTCTCTCGGTTCTTCTCTAACTCTCTCTTCTCGTGACCTCTTTCTCCCTCTACGGCCGAACCACACAAGGGTAGGGTTTTGGGGTAAGTTTGGTTTTGCTTGGAATGCAAGAAAAGAACAACGAGATATCACAAAGGGGGGTGTTCGGCCTAGAGTGCATGGGCCGAAACCCATGCCACAAGTTTCCAAGAAATGCGCAACTAGTCCCTCGTCTACACCTTATCTCACAATTTACCCCAAAACGACACGTATGCTAACATTTTGATCCTTTTTGGCACCAAACCACTAACCAAAAACAAATAAAGGTAAACATTTTAAATTATTAAAATTAATTAATAAACGTACCGGGACACGGGCTTTACAACTCTCCCCCACTTGGATTAGACTTCGCCCCCGAAGTCTACGTCCGCAAACAGCTTCTAATAATTCTCTCGCATTTGATGATATCCCAAACTCAAACCACTTTCAAGCTCTAACCCTTCTAATGGTGCTCACCAATATACCCTACAGGATACCCGACTACGATCATTCCTACCCTTAACTGTCGATTAACTACCACAAATGCTAATAGACTCCAAAGATTTTCAATAAATTATATCAACAAAACATCGACCCCCCGCCGAACATCGGTCCAACCGATTGCAATAACAAACATCGGCCACCCGCCGAACATCGGTCCAACCGATCACAATAACGAACATCGGCCACCCGCCGAACATCGGTCCAATCGATCACAATAACTCAAATAAGCGTGGTATTATCCTAGACACTAACACAAATTGATATCCCCCACTACCAAATCACTAACACACACGTAGATCATTCCACCACAACCATTCATCACAAGTGATCATTTCAGGGTTACTACTACCATCACCACGATTATCTTAAAATCGGCTACAACTCTCCGATTATACTAAAGGTGTTTGGCCTCAAGCCCAAAAGTCGACACCTAAATATACCACTTACCTCAAAAGGTTCTACGCATTTATTCTCTTAATAACAAAGGGCATCAATCCGTTAACCGATACTATTCAGCCTACAGTACTAACGCGCGTGGAATACCTACCTTCCACCGTCGACGCACCATCCACACTTGCTCTACGAAGCCAAGTCACACCGTATCGAGGATACACCTTGACGTCTACCTCCCAGGTAACGCCTCAAGACCCAGCACACCGGAACTACCTCCCAGGTAAGTGCCCACAACTATATCCTCCTAGTACCTACTGGAAAGTCTAGGTTAAAACACATGAATACCGGGGTCCCACCCCGAGATACCCAACCGACCATTACCAACGACTGACTAACGTGTCTAAGGATCCAAAGCAAACAGCCTACCAACAACATGCCTATTCCGGATTGACTCACTCACCCAAATATGTAAACACTCAATGTGCAAAGAATGCCAAACGGTGCGACAAAAACAACTCATCAACTAGACTCCACATCGAGCCATTAAAACCGGGCAATTGGCCCATGACTAACTCCAAGTCAAAACCGAGCAAAATGCTCCACGCTTGCTAGACCCATCGGTCGGAAAATGCGTTTAAACAAAGTTTAAGCAAGCAATACTCTGAAGTCAACCTTAGTCTCAGACTCAACACGGGTTAAACAAAAGAGTTTTCCAAAAGGACTCATACCCTGAAAATTCTCGAAATGACACATGACACTTAAAAGCACATTTCCCCAAATGGTTTACAAAATCATTTACAAAATATTTTCAACATCAGGATTTTCATCTCAAAAAGATCGTAAGCAATAAAACTACTATTACCAGATCGATAGTTACGCAAAACTGGACACGCTCGTCCCTCATAGGAAAAATCACGTTGAAAATCGTTCCATTGTAGTTCGGTTTACTCACACAAAAGCAAAGCGTAATAAATAATTTCTTTAAAATGAACCGCCTCGATTCCAGTATGGATTGACTCATGACATGCACTTAAGGTAACCGCTGACCTTAAACAGGGTCCGACAAAGGTGTGCACATAATTCAAAATAAGTTTCACGACGTTTGATTCAAAAATTCCTCTTTTTAATCATAAATGACGTGGCATAGGGTTCGCCACAAATATTTCGCGCGTCAGCTAGTCACACAAAACGATGACACGGTTTACAAATATATTTTTGTTAAAACACAATTGTCTCGTGTAAGTTGCAAACTTGAAGACAGAAACAAGTCCGCTTCTAATAATTGGAAATATCGACTAAAAACCTCGTAAAATCTCAAACTGGGGGCAGGCATGCAAGCTTGTAACACTTCCTCAAGTTTCGTACTTGGGGCATATAATGTCAAAACATTATAGTTTAAAAAATGTATTTATCGAAAATGCTCAAAATACTCGTTTCCTCCAAAGCAAAAGTTTTTAATTTCCCAAAAAAAAATGAACGGTAATTCTAAATTAACCGAATGTCAAAAATCTACGCATTTATATTTCCAAAATATAACACATTGTAATCGTATGCATGATGTTTACAACATTAAAACACTCCTTGGATCAAATGGTCTTTCATTTCGACAAAAAGGAACTAAAGCATTTTCTTGCACGACTCGTTCATCAAAATGCCGAGAACAAAGGTTACCCCAGTATGCATACCCCTAAGTCGATAAATCGCATTTTCATGAAAATGTCAATAAAACCTTTAGCTGACTAAAAAGCGCACTAAACAACTCCTTATGAAATGTTACCAAATTCCTCCATGCATCACTTATGTCACGCATGAATCAATCCACACACTGAACTATTTGCAAAATAAACACTTAGTAACACAAACTCTCGAACGAAAAGTTAAGCGACACTAGAATTCCAAACTCATTTTAGACAAATCACTAAAATAGCCTTTAAACAGACATCGTGGAATGTAACTTTCCGTCTCAACTCTAACACATGTGGAGGAGTTCCAATGTTAGAGTCTCAAGCCGTAGTCACTTACCCAACATCTTAACCATCACAAAACACGGATATTATCGTACCCGAAAGAACCGTTGGAAAATAATCAAATGAAACAATCTTTTACAAAGTTTTCAACTCCCGTGATAAAACGGTTTCAAGCATTTTCAAACTATAATTCGAAATCTTGTGTGTGTGCTAAACATTTCCCAAAGTTTCAAAACACAATCCATATAAGGATTGGAAACACAAGGATTAGTTAATGCAATCCTATTTTCAAAATAAACTCTGTGCACGACTCAGTCGACATTCAACGTCTCGACTCATGCTCCTCTCTACCTTTCCAATCCACTATCGTCCTCCGGACATTTAAGCCTCTTGGGGCAAGATGGAAAATTACGTCAAATAATCCCTACGATTTTTCCTCAAATCAAAGTCGGCTCTAAAAGCCTATGACTCTAGCACAATCTTCCATCTTGGCCCGAAATGATCTGCTTACAACAAATATCATCCTTATCGTCACTCCAAGTGACTAATACTATAATCGTCTTTCTATTCCAACGACTGCCAGTTTAGAGCCTTCGACACTACTCCAACGGTCATCCCATCAAAGCAAGTCAAGTATACACATGTACCAGTGGATCTACTATATTTGTCTCTCCTCGTGACGGCTATTCAGGGTAGATAATACAACGCGTTATTAGCACATAACAACGCACACTAACAACACTCACGCCCAACTCCTTGGATTCCTCGTGACTTCCCCGACTCGAGCATTGATCTTGTGCTTCCGGTAGTAGGAGCTCTACTACTACCTTCCACACCTATCATCGCTCGTTCCGAGTCTCATCCCGAGGGTCCAAGTAGTTTCTCGCCGAAACTATACACATAAAATAATTAATCCACACATGCCAGTTCAAGAACATATCCTAAACAGGCAACTCATACAACTACTGTATATATAAAACCATCGGTCTCCCCGATCAGACAGCCACAAATGTATACTTAATAAACCATCGGTCACCCCGGTCATACAACAACAATTAAATATATAACTAACCATATGCCTGCACCAGCATATATATACATCCACCCTTCCTAGCTCCCTAGGAATTTCCTCTTATCCCACTACCCTTGCTACCACCGAATCCCTACTAATTATGACGAGTGACCTCGCGAATACCCGAGTATATGCAGTGAGAAATAAATAGACAGTCGAATACAAGACTCTATCCTAGAACGGTTGGACTCAAACAAGAGCTGCGCAATAGAACTAAATCGAATATTCTAAGGCTATAATTCTCTTACTGCATACAGCCTAGAGGGCATCCACTTAGTAACCTATCATAATTAGCATAAATTCCTAATAGCAAGCAGTTCAACATACAGCATAGTGTCCACAACAGGCAATCTAGCATGCATACTCTATGATCTAGAAAGCAATAAAACACTAAGTATTGTACCTTTCCCCTTTGGCTCCGGCTGACTGTACACACTGCGCCTCCGATCACCGTTCCTCGAACGGGTCTTTACTTTTTCTTCTATTTCCAAAAAGATTTAATAAAGAATTTGAAAATTTCCCAGCCGCAACTTGAGACCAAACACACCGAGGTGCGTTTGATTCACTCAAGCTGTGCTCTGATACCAAGTTGTAACGTCCCAAAAATTACAAGCAAATTTAAATTTTAAAATAAACATTTCATTGATAACAACTCATTAAATGATCCCAACGTTTCGTTTACAAACACATAATTAATATCTTTAAAAAATAAAACCAGCGGAATAAATGTTTAATTATTAAAATCATAAAGCAACCAGCTATTCCCGCGCGCCAGTGTGTACTCGTCACGCCTTGGAGCCGTACGTACCTGAAACCACAGTTTATTGGGAAAGGGTAAGCACGAAGCTTAGTGAATTCCAACACATGCGCAGATAGGAATTATATACACATCACCCCTATCCGCACATAAGCAACAACTCCACAGATACATAAAACGAGTAAACATCTACAAATAATTATGTATCCAACACCTCGGTCCCATCGGACCCTCGGTCCCACCAAATCATAATGTATCCAACACCTCAGTACCATCGAGGCCTCGGTCCCACCGAATTGTAATGTATCCAACACCTCAGTACCATCGAGGCCTCGGTCCCACCGAATTGTAATGTATCCAACACCTCAGTACCATCGAGGCCTCGGTCCCACCGAATTGTCATGTAACCAACACCTCAGTACCATCGAGGCCTCGGTCTCACCGAATTGTAATGTAACCAACACCTCAGTACCATCGAGGCCTCGGTCCCACCAAATTGTAATGTAACACATTTATACCAAGCATTCAAACCAATCAAATATTACACACCACAAACAACTAGTTCACACCACAAAGACAATAGTACATACAAACTATTATGACATGCATACAACCCCTAACTACACAGTGAGAGAACTCACCTCGAATGCGCGCCCAACTTAACAACACAATTCAAGCTCCACAATTACGGTCACTTCCCAGCACCTAACGCATGTTAAAACGTGTCAATACAAGACCCGGACCCTATGACACGACACACGCTTAAACCGTCACTAAAACTATTTTCCGTTCTCACTAAACAGGTCTGTTCGGGACCTGTTTCAACCCCTTTAAACCCAGAAAATTCCCAATATTATTTCATGACCAGAAAGTGCTCTGAGTTAGGGTTCCAAGGACATATTATACGCCTCCTAACGATTTTTCTACAATTTACTACGGATTTTACAAAAACAGATTCCGGAACAGCGAAATTCAGCACCTTTCAGTATAAAACGACAAATCGACCCATTCTACGTCCCGAACTTGGTTTTGCACGAAACACAGAAAAGTTTCTAGACTCAAAAAGGGAACTTTTGACACCGATTTCACCCCAAACCGAGTTACGAGCAGAAAGTTATGACCATGACAAAACAGTGGCAGATTACAACACTGTCGGTTTACCGACCTGCTGTAGAAACAGAAGTTTTCCGCCTAGCTAGGGGCCGAACCAGCCTTTCGCTAGAACACGAAAAACGTGCCCGACACAGAATTTGAACCGTGGACATCAGAATCGCCTCAAACCGAGTTACGACGAGAAAGTTATGGCCGAAATACGAACTGGACAGAAAACTAATTTTCACATAAAATGACGAAACACCGAACTTGCGAACACTTTTTCGCCCAGCTAGAGACCGAACCAGTTTTCCGCTAAAACACGGAAAACGTGCTCGACCCTGAACTTGAACCGTGGGCGCCAGTTTCGGCTCAAACGGAGTTACGACGGAAAAGTTATGGTCGCGCGAAAACTGGACAGCACACTAAAATTTTCATAAAAGATAACTTTATAAACGGTTCGCGGCTCCAACGATTCGGGGTTTACGCTAAGAGTGTGACCCACTGCCACCGCCCTCCACCCACAGCCACCGCAGCGGCGGCGTGCGGCGGTGGTGGTCTCGCCGGAAAAACGAAAAGGAAAAGAAAAGAACGAGACTAACGAGAACCACATACCTCACGACGGCGTCTCTTCACCACAACCAAACCGCTCCCTCTCGATCACTCCGACGACAGCGGTGGTGGCGGTCTCCGGCGACAGCAGTAGCGGCGGCGAGGGCTGCTGCCGCTGGTCCTTTCCTCTCGTCCCTCTCCTTCTCGCGATCACTCTCCCTCTCTCTCGGTTCTTCTCTAACTCTCTCTTCTCGTGACCTCTTTCTCCCTCTACGGCCGAACCACACAAGGGTAGGGTTTTGGGGTAAGTTTGGTTTTGCTTGGAATGCAAGAAAAGAACAACGAGATATCACAAAGGGGGGTGTTCGGCCTAGAGTGCATGGGCCGAAACCCATGCCACAAGTTTCCAAGAAATGCGCAACTAGTCCCTCGTCTACACCTTATCTCACAATTTACCCCAAAACGACACGTATGCTAACATTTTGATCCTTTTTGGCACCAAACCACTAACCAAAAACAAATAAAGGTAAACATTTTAAATTATTAAAATTAATTAATAAACGTACCGGGACACGGGCTTTACATATTTTGGTGGAATAAGAAAAAAACCATTTTTCTCCCATCTTGTCTCACCCTGTCCTGGAGTACCCCCCCCCCCCCCTACTCCAGGACAGGGTGAGACAAGATGGGAAAAAAACCATTTTTCTCCCATCTTGTCTCACCCTGTCCTGGAGTACCCCCCTCCCACCCCTAATAGGATCCAAATTACCTTTTAGCTATGGTATGTGTGTACAAATCAAAGGTACTTTGGAGACTATTAGGGGAGTCATTGTCTCTGCCCCATGTTGCGTCAAACATGGGACAACGAATTTTTGTCCTATCTCAAACGTGTATACAAACACGTAATAAATCACCACTTACCATCCTTAGATTATGTCAATAGGATTTCAAAAGAAAACTATTGATGATCACAACCATCAATAATCTAGGATTTTTATTAAAAAATCAAGACACACCATCTTTTCTCAGGACAAATTTGTGTTTTCTAACAGAGGAAAGATGGTGCGTGTCCTGATTTTATAATAAAAATCCTAGATTATTGATGGTTGTGATTATCAATAGTTTTTCTTCTAAAATCAGAACGACATAATCTGAGGATGGCAACTAGAATCAAGGGAGGACAACTTACCAAGAGAAATGGTTACAGTATATGATTAACTAAATTACCACACTACATTTAGCTTATAAAATCGAAACGTATAAATCAGTAACATCATATCAACGAAACTTTATATGGCTTATGATATCATTTTATTTTGTTCTATTATGTTGTAAATATGACATCATCCTATGTTTCTTCTCGTATCAAGTAAATAATACATAAACCGTACATCCATCATAGAATTAAACCACACAAATAACTCAAACAATATATTATCGAGTTCAATTTTAAGACAAAAAGACAAACATGCATGCCTTTGAAATAATATTTATACAATTAGCTACAGTTGTCAGTTATATAACACACTATTTCAAGAAAAATGTACATCGTGACATAAAAAACCAAAACCAAATTCTATGTACATGTTATTATCTCAGATGTTTCATTGTAAAAACGCATTTTAAATGTCGACATATTGACATAGATCGATGCAATGACGCTGCCGAAAAAGGAAAGTAGAAAATGGTTTGACAATCAAAGTTGTAAGTTTAATAAGTAGGCAAAAACGACCATTGTCCTACCATTTTCTTGACGTTTGAACGCTTACCAAATTTAATTTATGTTCTTAGGTTAACTTACTATACAAAACGTTTAAATTAATTAGGTCAAACATTTCCCCATTTACAAGATCCCTCTTTTAAAAATGGAAAAAAACACACATTTAATATATGAAACTATGTGTGAATGTTTGAGGGGAAATGTTTTATTCTATTAGTAACAATAAATAAAGAAGTTAATATATATATATAGTATATTAAGTGTTAGGACTAATAATTGTTACGTGATAAACTTGGCTACATATCAATTAAACAAAACAAAAAATCATATATGTATTTAATGCACTATAATAAAGTCAAGGTTTATTGGATTATTATATTATATAAATGTCTGAATAAAATGTTTTACAAAACTTTAATTTATATCATCAAATAATAAAGTGTCATATCTAAAAGTGTTATAATAACATCATATAACGTTTTTGAGCGTCGTAACATGTGTTTTAGAAACTATGACATGTTAACTATTTTATATAACACTATTTGAAAAAATGCCTTATAAACACATGGCTGGTTTATATATGACACTTCTCAAAAGAGACTTATAAAATAACTAATACGACACTTTATGTTAAAAAGATCCTAAAAACTTTTTACAATGCCCAAAAACGTTATATAAACTTATTGTAACATTTTTGTATATGACACTTTATTCTTTGGTGCTATAAACCGGAGTCTTATGAAACATGTTATTATGACATTTAGGTGTCGTTTGTTGTTTAAGTGGTTTTAAGTGATGCAGAAGTCTAAATTCTGATTTCACTTCTGATTTTTAAGTAGTGGTGCTGAAATCAGAATAAAAAACACTGTTTGTTTTTGTTAGTTGGAAACGTCTGAATATGTACTATTATTGTCTATTTTATCCCTAAAAATGTGATATTATTGAATTTAATTAAATTATACTACTAAAATTAGTTTTCATAACAACTAAAATCAACTGGAATACGTTAATTGATTCATATACGATAGAAAAGTTGAATCAAAAGAAGTAAAAAAACGAATCAACAGTGAACGGAAAATCAACGTACCGATTTGGAGATGGAGATCGATCGACATGGAGATGGAGATCAATCGATTTGGGGATGGAGGTAAGACCGATCTGGAGACACGATTTGAATCGCATGTTGGTATTTTTAATATATTTTAATCATACTCTCGATTAAATATTAAATCACGAAATTGTTATAGAAATAAGAAGAAGCAGAATAAAGGAAACGAATTCCTAGAAAGACGAAAAAACGTTGAGGCTCGTGTTACACACGATTCCCTGAAACAGATTTTTCGTCTGTTCCCAGGGTACAACAGCGTAAGCAGTTTTAGAACTGCCGGAGATGACCACTTGCCTGAAAAGTTCGCCGGAAATAAACCGTATGCTACTGTTCGAGAGTGTGTTGAATCGAGAGAATATTAGTGTTGAAATTCGTGTGTTTTGGATGAATCCGAGACCACATATTTATATTGGAATTTGAAACCGACAACCATAAATTCGTAATTAAGAATTTGATTACTGAAACCGAAAATCTTAATTAAGAAATTAATATTGTAACCGAAATAAATTAAATACAGTTTCAGTTTCAAAAAAATTCAATTTGGTCAAAAGAATTTTTAGCAAAACGAAGTCGCGTGAGCACGAGATTTTGGAGCTGCATTCGTGTCCGCAGGTCGCACACAAGTTCGACGATTTTAACTTACGAAATCGTCAATCGGCACCCCCCCTGCGTGCGGGTAGGAGTTAGAGTAAAACCAATCAAGGAGCTTGTCAACTCCTCACACTTCTTTGGTTATAAACCAAAGAAAGTTTACTCTCTCTTCCTATGTGGGACACCTTCCCACACCCAACTTGGTTTTTGCTAATTTCATCCAATTACTCAACTTTGAGCATCGATATCTCATTCACACATGCATACTCCGTTTTGGACGCATTATATATCGTTTCGAAGCTCTCATATAGGAGAACATTTTTTTGGGAAGGGTATCCCAGGCACAGCCCGGACTAAACCCTGGCAATTTTGAAACTTAAAGATGTCTTATCAATGTTGAGGACGCCTGTGATCGAACCCTGGGTAGATGGGATATTCCACCACATCACCCAGAACGATCAACCACTGCGCTACAACCTGATTGACTCAGATAGGAGAACATAAACCCACTAAGAGTTGATTATATATAATACACACACACATATATATATATATATATATATATATATATATTTAAATGTGTCCAAAGTTTAGTAAAAACCATATTTTTTACTAAAATTTTCAACATCGCACGCTATAGAGGATTTGGGGATGGAGACGACTTAGATGAGAAATAAGTGAAAAGTGATTAAATTATCACTTTTTCGGTTAGATTAAAATAAGTGATAAGTGGATCTGGATTAGTGGAAAAAAAAACGGTCTTAATTGGAGCACATTTAACCAAAAAAGTGATAAGTGGCTTTTAAGTTCTGATTATGAAAAAACACTTAAACACAAGTATCCTATAAATAAACCCCATTTTATTGAAATGGTCAATAAAGTTGTCTTTTTAGTATGAAATGGATTGTCAGTAAGTAGGCGTTTTTACCGAACGTTTATCGACCAGAACACCATAGCTTATCTTATCGAGTAACATCGTTGACCATCAAAATTGATTGTTAGTAACGTCTTTTATCCGTTAAGTGTTTACTGGGTAAAAATCTTCTAACTTATTTATCAGATAAGATTCTTGATCTTTGACATGTCTTTTATCAGATAGGATTATAAATCTTTTTCATATTACGTGATACAGTAATAAGGTAAGTGACATCTGGTACATGTTTATCCAATTTAAAATATCTCCAGAGACAAATGAGGCCATCCGTAACCCATAACAGCATCTTTCAAATATTCCATCTCCACATCAGCGTCACATCAGCTTTTCTTCCATCCCTCACTCGATCCTTAACGATCCCTAAACACCCGTACCCCATTCCCTCAAACCCTTTTGCCACCTCATTTATTTTAATTCTTTTATTTATACATTTAATTATTTAACAAAATAAAAATATTTATATATTTTTTAATAAATAAAAATAAGATAAATAATAAAAATTAAAATTCATATTATTCATTAAAAATAAAAATTACAAAATACAAAACACTACCAATTATGAAATTTTTGGATTTGCTCTTTTCTCGCTAAAGTAGCCCTCAAAGCGTTTCCCGTAAGGTGATCATGCGGGGTTATGAAATACTCGAAGTCTTTATCAAATCGTTTATCTCGTTCGATTTCTCGTTCGTGTTCTAACCTTTGAAGTTCGAGATCGATTTTTTTCATTTTGTATTTCATTGTATTATCAATCTTGTCGTTGAACGTCGTCAACAACTGAGTAACACTTTCGTCCGTATTCGCCCCGGACGTATTACTCGTTGATGATTTTTTTGCCTTGTTTCTCCCGATGGGTCGTTGAATTTGCTCGTCATCGTCATCATCGGAAGGTTGGGTACGTTTTGAACCCCGCGATGAAGTTGTCGTCATCGTTGGAACGGCTCCCCATTTTGGACATTTTTTTAGGACGTCCCAAGCTTGTTCGTGAGTGAAAGCAACTTTATGGCGTGCTAGATACCGTTCATGTGCCGTTCGGGATATATCGGCCTCACTCATCCCGCTTGATCTATTATTGAGCAAGTTGTTGTAGATGCCGCCAAACGAATTAACTCTTTTATTGAGGTCGTTGAACTTGCTATTGAGTTGATGGGTTGATCTATAACCTGGTTCACGACCCATGCGAGTAAAGAACACATGCCCGATTCGGCCCCAAAAACTTCCTACATTTATGTAAAATTAAGTATAATAATAATAATAATAATAATAATAATATCAATAAAAATAATTACCACCGCTTTGTGCGTTACCGACCACGGGGTCCTCCGAAACGTCAACCCACGCCGACACTAACGCGAGTTCCTCGGCTTTACTCCACGTTTGTTTGGCGGCTTTCGTTGGTCTCGGATTTGATGGTTCCGGGTTAGATTGTTGTGTCGGGATAGATTGTGGTGTGTTCGGGGTAGAAGGTTGGGTTTCCGGAACAATGTCGTCGTCGAGATTGAAGTTGGCCGGAGTAAAACCTTGTTCAATCAACCCGGGACGTGTAAATTGGTAAGGAATTTGTTGGTGAAATTGTTGGTGAAATTGTTGGGGAAATTGTTGCGGATATTGTGGCGGATTTTGTTGCAACCATTGTGGCGGAATTTGTTGCGAAAATTGCGGATGATAACCTTGTTGTGTAAACGCTTGGAAACCAAGCTCTTGATCTTCTTGCGATTGTGGTGTATTCGGTCGGTTACGACGGGATGTAGGTGTTCTGTTTGAATTCATGATGAGAGAGGTGTGAAAAATAAGAGGTTGAGAGAATTTGAGAGAGTTTGAGAGGTGTGAGAAATAAGAGGTTGAGAGAATTTGAGAGGTGTGAAAAATAAGAGGTTGAGAGAATTTGAGAGGTGTGAGAAATAAGAGGTTGAGAGGTGTGAGAAATAAGAGGTTGAGGGTTAAATATATAGTGGGATTAAATTGAGAAAAATAAAAAATAAAAATTACAAAGAGCCGTTGAACGGCATTATTTTTAAAAACTTAATTAAATTTTTTTTTTTTAAAAAACCTTCGGGATGGATCGGGATCCCATCCCCGAATTCCATCCCTTCCCGCAACCATCCCCGAGCCCGTAGCCCATCCCCGCAACCCCGCTGGCCATCCCGAGCCCCATCCCGCTTGGGGTACGGATGGCCTGAGCATAGAAAAGACATATATGTTTTCAGTTATATATTTATTATTATTATCTTAAGTTGTATAAATAAAATAGGGATTTGTGGTTTCTATTTTTAGCTAAAACGTAAACGTATTCCACAAATTTAATTGATTTTCATAAATTTGGAACATGTTTGTTGATACGTTTTCCTTTTGGCAATTTTGAATCTAATTTCACATAATAAAATAAGTAAACGTAATTATAAATGAAAAAATATGAAAAAGGTAGAAAATCTCAATGAACTTTTCTATATTAAATGACCAAGTCACTGAACTTTCTTTTGAAAAATAATATATTGAACTTTCGCATTATAAATAAACATTCAAAATTTAGAATTGGTTATCTACATCATTTTATCTCAAAAAAATTGTCTGTAATCAAAGAGAAATGTTTTAAGATAAGAAAACCCTAAATCGGTATCTGCACAGACCTTGCACCATTCAAACCCGCCCCACCCCCAACGACTTCGCTCCTCCTAGCCAGCCTATCGTCGTCCTCTCCCTGCTATCGATCTCCTTATTTTGATATGTTTTTTGTGTTTCAATTCCCCCTCTTTTTCAACAATCTAATTGAGTAAGTATAGACAAATAAAAAAGAATCAAAAATAGGGAGACCGATTGCAGAGAAACAATAGTGCTAGCCCGTGATGGAAAGCAGACAACGGTGAGACAATGAGGGGCACACACGGGTGGCGAGGGGGAGCCATGACATTAGGTGTGAGAGGTTTGAATGACGTAGGATTTAGAAACAGTAAAACCAATTTAGGTTTTTTTCTTACTTCAAATCTTCATATCTAGTCGGTTACAAGTAATTTTTTGGGTTAAATGATGTAGGTAGCCATTTTTGAAGATTTGATAGCTTATTTATTCAAAAAATATATCAAAAACTTAATCATTCAAAATTCGAAAGTTCGATGATTTATTTATTCAATTTTTTTTTCAAAAACTTAATTATTCAAAATGCAAAAACTCAATGATTTGTCTATTCAAAAAATGTTTAAGGACTTCTATCATTCGAAATAGAAAAATCTTTCCGCTAAAGTTATGATAAACCCTAATGTATAAATAAACCACTAAACTTTCGCATTTCAAATAAGTCCTCGAACATTTTTTTAATGAGTAAATCTTTATACTTGTAAAACGGAATAAATATACCATTGCTCTTCTCATATATTAACAAATCAGTAGCAAAATATATAGAATAAAAAAACGAAAAAAAACTCATTGTTTATGTTAACCATTATGTTAGGACGCGAAATGTCCTAATTATAAGATAGTTTTGTAAAGGGGTAATTAATAGGAATATGGGCTTGGGTTATATTATAAGGGCTTGGGCTTAACTATGTAACAAGGGTATATATAGATAAGTGTGTGTAATTAGGGTTAAGTTAGTAATTGCAATGTAGCCTCCAAGGTGTTTGTGTGTGTTCTAGAGAGAGAACCATTCTCTCTCTAGGATAGCTCTTCCACATTGAATAATACACCACTTTGATTATACTATCTTCTTGTTACCAATCTATCAATATATGAATCGTTGTCTTGTTATATGGGACTAACAAGTGGTATCAGAGCCAAAATCGAAGAAATCAATCATCGATACGATCTTTCTGCAACGATTCATCATCTACAGCCCAATCTCGATATGAAACAGTCATTTTTTCGGAATTTTTTTGTTGCACACACTGTTTTGGGATTGAAAACATATTTTTGTTGGTTTTTGGACAAATCTCGAAGTATTAATGTTGTCCAGAATACCCTCGCGCATCTACGTACCAATTTTCAGCCCAAACAGATCAGTATTAAAGTTTCGACTTAAGAAAATTTAAATCTTCATCCATATCGCAACCTTAAGTATTCTTCATGTTCATCCATATCGCAATGGTCATATATTCATGCATATCGCAATCCACTTGCTCATGAACAGTACCATGTCGCAATGGTCTATTGCGACTTGGTTCATATCGCAACCTCCAGCTCATGAACAGTACCAAATCGCAACCTTCAGTTGCGACTCGGGTGAACTTTTACCTAATTGCGACTTCAGCTGTTGCGACTTCAGCTATTGCGACTTCAGTGCATTGCGACTCTGGGTTGCGACAAGTCTTGGGTTGCGACATTATTTGGGTTGCGACTTGTGTGTGTTTGCGACAAGGTTTGTGTTGCAACAAAGGGTTAAAAATGTGTAATCGTGACTGTTTCTGGAGATCCAGATGGTATCCTCGCCCAAGTAATCACCCTTTCAATAAAAAATAAAAAAAAATCCGCTAACCAGGTAGCGGAACCCCCGTGCTTAGTCTCAGGAGGAGGGCATTGTTCATGGTGTTTAGCATAAAGCGCGTGTGACATCATTCCCATATTTAGGCTGTCACATACATATTGCAACTGTCAATGCTTAAAGGAGCTCAAGTTTGCCAAGATTTTCAGAAGATGGGTGTTGGAATTCAGTCTTTAGTTGAACTGGATTAGACGTTTGAGCATTTGCAATCATTATTCTGGAGTTTTGTTGACGATGCTAGACTGTTGAGTGCTCTTCTGACCTGATCAAACAGAATTGTGAGTGCTTGCAATCGTTGTTCTGGTGCTTTGGTTGTGATTCAGACTCTTGAGTGCTTATAATCATTCAGCTATTTCTTGAAGATTGAAGTTCCGGATTTTCATCATTCAGTATTCTGATATTTTGGGGATGAGCATTTTTCTACAGTTGATGAACAATGTTACTAGTGGTGTTCTTCTAAACCCTACCTTATAGTGTATGCTTCTATATGTTTCCTCTTTCGAGCAAATCCGAATCACGCCCTTAAGCTGAATCCCTATTCAACTCGCGGCTTATCGACGGATTTGGTGTTATAGACTGAGATTGCATTTGGCATTGTCACGCAACAACTCGCTCGTTATCTTTCTTGTGAGCTTATCAGTACGAGCTAAAATTTCCACATTTATGAAGATGTTTTTCATGCACTTGGTCGAGGCATTGAATCCGATTTGTCAAGGTTGAAATATAAAGGGTAAGAGCATATTTCAAGGGGGAGCCTAGACTACATTTGAAGAATTGCATCACTACGGTTTTCTAAAGAAATCAAGGGGAGAAGAACTGAAGATCTTTCGAGACGGGTGATTTCTTTACAAAACTATAGGGGGAGATTGTTAGGACGCGAAATGTCCTAATTATAAGATAGTTTTGTAAAAGGGTAATTAATAGGAATTTCATTTTATTTATTAATTATACTTTGTTATAGATCTATTAATATATGGATAGAGAAATGATATAATTCTTTTAGTTTTATAAGTGTAACGATTTATCAGCTCAAATATGTTTAGAGATTAAATCATTTCAAATATGAAAGTTCATTTGGTTTTTTAGCTTTTAGTAAGGATTTATTTGTCCGATTTCCAAAAATTTAACAATTTATTTATTTAAAAAAAATCAAGAACTTAATCAAGAAAAGTAAATAATTACGCCAAAGCAACAAAGATTAGTCTAGTTTTAAGATAATTGAAGGGACTAATGTGTTGACATTGATAACTCGAGGAGCTTTGCCTAAACCTTACTCTATCTCCGATAAATTGCCGGCATCATATACTTAATTATATATATATATATATAGAGGGATAATAAATTGTAAACCATCATTTTCGTGTAAACCATGTAAACTCTCGATTTCATAGGTTTTTTGATGAATTTTTTTTATGAAATTGTTTGTTTTGATGAAATTGTTTCATATCATTCATTTCTTGATGAATTTCTTTTATGAAATTTGTATTTTCATAGGTGAAAACGAAAATATATGAAACAGTTTCATAAAAATGAAAAAATCTATGAAACTACAAATTTCATATAAAAAATTCATCAAGAAATGAATGATATGAAACAATTTCATCAAAATAAACAATTTCATAAAAAAGTTTCATCAAAAAAACCTATGAAATCGACGGTTTACACGGTTTACACGAAAATGATGGTTTACAATTTAGTATATATATATATATATAGGCCCACTATTTTGTAAACTTTTTATCGTGTAAAATTTGGATTTCGTAGGTTTTCTTGATGAAATTGTTTATTTTGATGAAATTGTTTCATATCATTCATTTCATGATAAAATTGTTTCATATATTTGTATTTTTTATGTAGTTTCATATATTTTTTTCAATCTTATGAAACTGTTTCATATATTTTCTTAGTTTGATGAAACTTTGTCGTTTTTACATAAAAAACACAAATGTATGAAATAATTTACATCATGAAACGAATGATATGAAACACTTTCATCAAAATAAACAATTTCATGAAACAATTTCATCAAGAAAACCTATGAAATCCAAAGTTTACACATATTTAGAGGTTTACAATTTATTATCCCTCTATATATATATACACACACATATATATATATATATAGTCTCCTTATTATGAAACCATTGTATTTTATGAAACCATGAAACCAAGGGTATTAAGGTCTTTTTCTCCAAATTCGTAATTTTAGGAATATTCATAATTTTAGCAACAAACAAATTTCCTTAATTTTCTCAATTATCTTCACCTCTCTCTCTCCGGCGACCTCCTCCCACTCCGGCGACCTCCTCCCACTCCGGCGATCTCCAACCGGTGACTTCCTCCCACTCCGGCTACCTCCCCCAAATTCCGGCGAGTTTCATAATTTTTGCGAGTTTCATAAACAGTTTTTTCGTAAGCATTTTTTCATAAGTTTTAAGTTTTTTAAGTTTCATAAACCGTTTTTTCGAAATTTTCACGTTTCATAGGGGGAAAAAACAGTTTTTCATAAATAGTTTTTTCGTAAGCAGATTTTTCATAAGTTTCAAGTTTTTTAAGTTTCATAAACCGTTTTTTTCGAAATTTTCACGTTTCATAGGAGAAAAAACAGTTTTTTAGTAGATGAAAATCGATATGAAACCCAGAATCATGAATCATAATGAAACCCAAAATCGATATGAAACCCAGAATCATGAATCGATATGAAACCCATAATCGATATGAAACCCAGAATCGATATGACAAACAGGATACGATGGTGGTGCATTCATGCGGCGTTACCACGACCTCCGGGATGCTTGCGGTGTTTTCAAATACGTCGTAACCGACGCTCACGTGGATGTGCTTCTTACGGTTCTTCTGTTTCGTTAAATAAATTACAAAAACCCGCCGGAAAAACGAAAGCTGTTAGCGGTTGATCACCGTACTTCCTCCACCTTCGTCGGAAAAACGAAGCTTGTCGCCGGTGGTTTGGATCATCATGGTGGCCGGAAATTTGAGAGAGAGAGAGAAAGAGATAAATATGGAGAAAGTTAATGAAATAATCTAACCATAATTAGATTAATTCAAATTAATTAATAGATTTTAAATTTAAATACCTAAAATCTATTCCTAAACTACCCTTTCCTTAATTTTTTAATTAATTAGAATGCAAAAATTTCTTAACCGTTGATCAAAGGAAAGGACGACCTGGATTAGGTTTCATCGGTTTCATGTTTGGGTGGTGGTTGCAGAAGAAGCCACCTATATATATATATATATATATATATATATATATATATATATATATATATATATATATATATATAGGGATAATAAATTGTAAACCTCTAAATGTGTGTAAACTTTGGATTTCATAGGTTTTCTTGATGAAATTGTTTCATGAAATTGTTTATTTTAATGAAAGTGTTTCATATCATTCGTTTCATTGTGAAATTGTTTCATATATTTGTATTTTTTACGTAAAAACGACAACGTTTCATCAAACTGAGAAAATATATGAAACAGTTTAATAGGAATGAAAAAAATATACGAAACTACATAAAAAAACACAAATATATGAAATAATTTAATCAAGAAATGAATTGTATGAAACAATTTCATCAAGAAATGAATTGTATGAAACAATTTAATCAAAATAAACAATTTCATCAACAAAACCTATGAAATCCAAAGTTTACACGAAAAAAAGTTTACAAAATAGTGGGCCTATATATATATATAGAGAGAGAGAGAGAGAGAGAGGTGAGTTCATACGAGAACGCTAACTATTTAAGAAAACGAGAAAACAGTCACTATGTACAAAATCATATATGATTCACGTACAAAATCGTATATGATTACGCGACTTTTCCCGCCACTTTAAGTCGCAGCCAAATTCGTGCGTGTCCAATTTTTGCAGTTAATATAAAATCACATGTGATTTTGCACATGATTTGCTGTTTTCTTAAATAGTTAGCGTTCTCGTTTGAACCTTTCTCCCCCCTCTCTCTCTCTCTATATATATATATACTTTGGATCATGTGAGACCAGCTTGTTTTCGTGAGACCGGTGAGACCAGGTTTTTACACTTGAAACTTCACAGCAAAACACTGTGAAGTTACCTTCACAATGTTTTTGCTGTGAAGGTTCGGATCTTTTTTTACCTTCACAGTGTTTTGCTGTAAAGTTTCAAGTGTAAAAATTTGGTCTCACCAGTCTCACGAAAACATGTTGGTCTCACGTGAACCCAACCTTATATATATATATATATATATAGAGAGAGAGAGAGAGAGAGAGAGGAAGGTTCAAACGAGAACACTAACTATTTTAGAAAACAACAAATCATGTGCAAAATCACATGTGATTTTATATTAACTGCAAAAACTGGACACGCGCGACTTAAAGTGGCGGGAAAAGTTGCGTAATCATATATGATTTTGTACATAGCAGTTGTTTTCTTGTTTTCTTAAATAGTTAGCGTTCTCGTATGAACCCACCTCTACATATATATATGTGTGTGTGTGTGTGGAATTGATTTATTATACAACCTATCTTATTTGTACAACCATTGTAACGCAATTTTAACCGTCCACTTAATCTAGTGAGTATGTGGTTTGATAATTATCTTGATTGTTTCGCAACATGAACGTTGATCATAATTAATGAACTTTAATCATTCTTCATAAATATTCAGATCATAATACATGAACACTCATCATTTTCATAATATATCTATTATGTGTGTATATATATCATATGCATGTATACATACGTGCATGTATATATATATAGTTTTACGATTACATATTTTCAGTAGAACTATTTTGTTCTTTTTAGTACTACCTCCACCCATTGGCGGATGTAGCATGGTATCAATGGGGGATGGGACCCCATTAAAAAGAAAAAAATGGGTAATTTATGAGGTAAAGACATTTTTTATAAATTTTATACATTAATTGTTGTCCGGGGGCCCATCAACCAAAAAAATACATCAAAACCAACTAAAAAAAATTAAAAAACACTCTCGAGATCAACTAAAAATCGAAAAAGTCCATCGAAATCGACAAAAAAAACTTACAAATTTCTTGAAATCAACCAAAAAGACTTTTAAATTCCTCGAAGCGGTGAATTTAGGCTAAAATTACACGGACAACTTCACGCGCATTTAATCTACCTTAAAAGGTGACCCCACTAGAAAAAATTCTAGATCCGCCATTGCCTCCACCCAACACTTCCAAACAAACACCAAGGCTACAAACTTGAAACATCATGCGATGTAATATACTCATAGTTAATCAGATATACGTTCTCTGTAACTGTGGATGATTAATATATTTACTTTGATTTATTAATGATTACCTCACATTTAAGTATTATATTCTTACTAGTGTTTGGATTTAGGGTTTCAACTCTCCATGACCAAATATCAATGGTGAAGTGAATAATCAAAGACTTTGTAAACAAACATTGAAAAGATCAAGAGTTTGGTGAACAATAGATAAAGTGGTTACAATTTTCAATATAATGAATCATATGTCAAGGTTTAGGCTTTGTGGGTCCTTTTCAATTTTGCCATTTCTTGTTTACTATAATATTTTTGGTCAAAACATAGACAAACATGTTGCTTTATTTGCATAAACAATTTTCCTTTTTTCTTGTTGTAGTTTAGGTTTAATTGAATTATTCCATATGCATTATGGTAACTTAATAGGCATGGCCCCAACATATAAATATGTGAAAAACATACATTGAAAATTAATCGATAAGATTCTGTTTTGATTTATTTTTATGATCAACCATGATTCATATCCGAATTCTTTTGTTTCCATATCAATCTTTACCAATACCGCCAAATTAGCCATGTATGTCCATACATTCGGGGTACTAAATCAGTAACCCAATTTAAATACTTTTTCTAAACTTATGATCAAGGTTCTAAATGGCATTTATCAAGGCGTGACTTATGGCGGCAAATCTTTAAATCACATATACTATTATATATAAAAACCACTATTCTAAAAGGCTCGTCGCAACAGCCGTCATGGCGCGCCATGGCTTAAGACTTGTGTCTCACGCCACGCCATGGCCTAATGTGCGGTCTTTTGTGACGCGATATTTGATTTTTCTTTACATTTTTATGTCTTATTTTCTAACTTTTAATATATAACCAAATTTAACTTGTTTATTATCACTGACTCGTCGAGTAATAGTACAAAACATATGTTTTTATATGTATAGCATAGTATATGATATAGAGATTTGCCGCCGTAAGTCATGCCTTGATAAGCGTCATGCCTCGCCATGGCTCTTAAGGCTTAAGGCTTGGCCTCGCCGCCACGCCACGCCTCGCGCTATTTAGAACATTGATAAAAACATATGTTTTGTACTATTAATCGATGAGTCAATGACAATAAACAAGTTAAATTAGGTTTTATATTACAAAATAACAAATAAGACATTAAAAACGTAAATAAAAATCAAATATCGCATTATAAAAGACCGCACATTAGGCCATGGCGTGCCACAGGCATAACGTGGCGTGAGACACAAGCCTTGAGCCACGGCGCGCCATGGCGGCTGTCGCAACGAGCCTTTTAGAACAGTGCTTATGATCTGATAGTATCTTCAATGATTCAATCTAATAGCTCACAGAATAATTGAAAAATAAAACGATAGCATTACTGCAAAGTGCAAACTGGTCGGTCTACCTCTTTTTGGGCACATTCCCACACTTACGACTATAAATTTTTTGAATTCGCATATGTTCTACAAACTAATTCTAAATCTTAACACTTAAAACTCCACATGTTTTAGTACTAGTAGAGATGGCCAAAAATCATCCCAGACCAAGCCATGCCAAACTAGTACTAAATCGGACCCTTCATACTGGGTTGATTGGTCTCGTTGCCGTTCCCGCTCCCGACCAAAAATTCTAGGACCAATCTAGACCTGGTTATTAAAAAAATGTGTTAATACATATTTTTATAACTTTTCTTCCTATTTGACATGAAACCGATTGATCTAGCCATGAGCAGGTTGAAGAGAGCTTTAACAAGCCTTGGTGGATTTTTGAAATTTAGTAGTAATACAATTTAAATAATACATTTAAGTAGATAAAATGTTGAGAAACTTAAAAAGGTGACATTTTAAAAAAGAGCTTCAAATCTTTTAGTATTAAAAAACTTGTATTATAATTTAAAAAAGTTTAATTTTATCTAGAAAATCGGCCTTATACATGACTGGTCCTGACTCTGTAACCGTCTCGGACCAGAGCTTGAAATCCATAAAATGTAGGGGTGAGCAATACCAGGTACCCGCCCTATTTTCATGGAACCGGAACCGGAACCGGAACCGGCGGTTCCTAGAAAAAAAGAACCGGAACCGGAACCGTTCCCGTCGGTTCTCATTTTTTTGGAACCGGTCCCGGAACCGCTGGGAACCGGTTCCGGTTCCGGTTTCGGGTACCCGCTCACAACTTTTTATTTTATTTTTGAACTCCTATTGGTAGGGCTGTAAACGAACCAAACGAACACGAACAAAGGCTTGTTCATGTTCGTTTAACTTAACCGAACAAACGAACAAACACAAACAATAAACGAACAAAAATTTTGATGTTCGTGTTTGTTCATTTAAAAATCCGTTGTGTTCGTGTTCGTTAAAACATTAAACAAACATAACACAAACTAATGGTGCACCCATTTTCATAGGCACTCCTACTAAAATATTTGATTGTTCTCAAGCCACATGACTCAAGCCAAAAGGCTCAAGCATTAGGCCTAAATAGGAGCTAACGCACAAGATAAGGAGCTAACTCACAAGATTGAGGAATGGCTAAGGGATTAAAGGAGATGGGGTCTATTTATAAGCTCAATGCAAGGCTTTGGAAGGTCTCTCCCAGCGATGTGGGATGGGATCTTAAGAAAACTATCAGACTCCTCACTCCTCATTTATCCCACATCGAAAATTCACTACAAATGAAAGTTGAGAAGCTTATATATAAGCAATACTAGGCACATAATCCATCAGTTGTTATTTCTAATTGTTTTTTTTTTATTTTTTATAGAAAATGATTATAATTCTTTTTTATTATTAAAAATTATAAAATTATGGTGAGATTTAGATTAAATATATATATATATATATGTAAATATTAAATATATAATAAATATTAAATATGTAGATATTTTTTATTAAAATATACCGGGTACCCAGCGGTTTCGGTTCTGGGTACCCAGCGATTCCGGGTACCCGGTCCCGGAACTGGTCCCGGCGGGTACCCAGCGGGTAGCGGTTCTTAAAAAATGAGAACCGGAACCGGACCCAGCTTCAATCGGTTCCGTATTTTAGGAACCGGAACCGGAACCAGTGACATCGGTTCCGGTTCCAGAACCGGCAGTTCCGGAGCGGTTCCGGTTCCAAAGGCGGGTACCCAATTCCGCTGCTCACCCCTAATAAAATGTGTAATCGGTCCAAGACCGTCGGCTATAACCGCTCTCTATTGGTCCAATTCCTCCAATTCGGTCCCAGTCTTGGTCCCAATTTAACCATCTTTATATATTAATTTAGTGTCGACTTATTTATAATTTGTGCACATATCTATTATTATTTTTATATGCTTATATAGCCTGCCCACTTAGTTCACGGGCCGAACGTTTGGGCCAGGCCCAGATATTTAGACCCAAGAAATATAATGAGGCCCAGTTTTTTGTCTAACGGTCCGATGGATTCGTTTCAGCGAGTATTATTACCAGCGGCACTGCCGGCGAGAACCGCCGTACTCTCGCCACCGCACAAACTATCCGCCGAGACCGTTCGAGGCGGTCATAGCCGAACTTTCTCCGAATTTTAGAACCGAAATTCATAGCACAAGTATACGCATATTCTCTTTGATTAGTACCATTAGTTTCTTTTTTTATTCGTATTTCATTTTCCTTTTAATTGAAATGGATTTAACCGCGTGGATGAAGAATCGTAAAGGTATGATAAGGTAGGGGTGCTCAAAATTCCGGTTAACCCAACCCAGAAAAAAAAACTTAAACCGAGGTGATCCGACACATAGTTGATACAAAATTAGGCCAAGCCACATGCATCTACTGGGTCAAATTTGGGTTACGGTAATTTGAAATCAACCCAACGTACCCTATGAACCCGATGTCTTTCTATACTATGGATTTAATATGATTGTTAAATTATTTGTAGATATATGTACATAATATATACACGTTAGACATTAGATCAACCCGTAGCTGGTTATATTCAAAACTATATTACAATTTCAAATGTAATTTAATTTCTTTATTCACATGAACTTTTTAACTTTTAACTTTTATTAAGTTTGTTAGCCTTTTTGGTATGTTGTCATTTTTATTTTACTGTGTTCTAGCATAAATGTTTAGCTAGATTGTAAAATAACATATGAAAGTTTCATCCTATCAACCCAACCCAACCCGGTTGGGTTGGTTGGGGTTATAGTTTTGATTGGGTTGGTTGAGTTGAGATATTTTAAACCGCAAACATTGGGTTGGGTTGTTCAAATGGCTTCAACCCGACCAACTTAACCCATGTGCATCCCTATGATAAGGTGACCATAAGCTTAGTTCATTCTGCTAAAAGTGAGTTCAAAGGACGCCGATTCTAAGAAGAGAGGAAGCGCCGTCGTGCTTTGCCTCAAGTGAACTCTACCTTCATTTCCCGGATTCGTATGATTCGATCGCTTATCATTTAGTTTCAAATTACGCTATATGTATATGAGTTTGATCATTGATAATATGCATGCCACATGTTTTAGTTATTACTTCTCTGGTCCGTTTTTATTACTTCATTGTTTACGATATAGTCACGATCTCAGATCGATAAAAAATACTTTGCCAGTCGCAATAAGATTTTCATTTTGAAGGTCGAAGATCGATAATAAGGTCTTCATTTTGATGTGCCTTTCTTGCCAGATCTAGATTTGATTTTTGAGATCTTTTGGGGTAGTCTAGGAGATCTTTGTGTTCATCTTATCTCCTTGCTTCAATAGTTTTGATTGTTTGTTAATTACATCAATAATTGTGCATAACCACTTGAGATTTTCAAGTTAGTGGTATTAAATTATGCAAAGAATGTGATTTAGTTGCTAAAATTATAAAATTAAGTACTTAATCAACTTCACCTTGTTGACTTTCTTCCCTATTTGCATAATTTAATACCACTAACTTGAAATTATAATGGGTTTATTGCATTTTACCGTTGCTTAGATCATAGTTGGGTTATTTAATACGATATAAAAAAAAGAGCACAAACACCAAAGCGTGGACTTGGGATATTATTATTATATTATATATCCCACTTGGAAATTGAGTTTTATTTCATGAAAAATCCGACAACCAACAAAATGGTCATTAGCCAACGATACCTAGGTTATCGACAAATAAAGAAAAGAATACGTTGAGTTCTTATGCTTTCATGTCTACAATTCAATTCATCCGAATGCTACAGGGATGAATCTAGACTGGAATATGAACTATAAAAGAAAACGCCTACTAAACCGATCACAAAAATACCAGCTACAATACCTATTATCCAAAGAGAAATTGTTCCAGTAGTATCGGTCATTTACCACACTTAACTCCACATTTCATCAAGTTGTAGATCTCAACTTTTGTGGAGGTCAAGAGTTCAATCCTCATCAAAGATGAGGAGCGTGCATGTATATATATATATATATATATATATATATATATATATATATATATATATAGAGAGAGAGAGAGAGAGACTTAAGATCATGTGAGACCAGACTATTTTCGTGAGAACAAAAAATTAACACTAAACCTTTACAACAAAAGACTGTGATGATAAACCTTCACAGTGTTTTGCTGTGAAGGTTTGCTATTTTTCTTACCTTCACAATGAATAACTGTGAAGGTTTAGTGTTAGTTTCTTGGTCTCACGGTCTCACGAAAACAGGTTGGTCTCACGGTCTCACGAAAACAGGTTGGTCTCACGTGAACCCAACCCTATATATATATATATAGGGAAGGGTTCAATAGAGAAGTCCAAATATTTAGAGAAATAGAGAAGTGATCTTGACCATGCATTCGGTCAAGATCGGCGGCTTTGACCGAGAAGCAGAGGATAATTCCTCGCGTGATCTGTGCGTGGTCTGCACATGATAGATGGGTATTTTCGTAAAAAATACGCGGGACAGGTTCATATATGAATTTGTGTGATTCATATATGAACCTTTGTGTTCATATATGAACCTTTGTAATTCACATATAAAATATTTTTAACTAATTCATATATGAATCTTTGTGATTCATATATGAATCAGTTAATTTGTTCATATGAAAATTAGTTAAAAAAAATTCATATCTAAATCACAAAGGTTCATATATGAACATAAATGTTCATATATGAATTAGTTTAAAAAAAATTATATGTAAATTACAAAGGTTCATATATGAACACAAAGATTCATATATGAATCAGTTAATTGGTTCAACTGATTCATATATGAACCTACAGTTAATTAGTTTCATATATGAAACACAAAGGTTCATATATGAATCACAAGATTCATATATGAATTAGTTATAAATAGTTCATATGTGAATTACAAAGGTTCATATATGAACGTATAGTTCATATGTGAATCACACAGATTCATATATGAACTCAGCCCGTGTTTTTTGTAAAAGTTACGAAATTGCCCTTCTATTTTTGGAACAGCCGCAACTTTTGACCTTCTATTGAACCTATGGCTATATATATATTTACATATATATACACACACATATATATACAACAATGACCAAATGAGAACTATAAAAAGGTTGAGAGTCGTGAGAACCATTGATCATGTGTTGTTTCAAATTGTGAAACATAAAGTATTAAAAATAAATATTATAAAATTTCATATGCATTGTTTCACAATATGAAATAACACGGAAAATTGAATCTTAAGGTTCTCAATTTTTTTGTGGTTCTCATTTGATTATATATATATATATATATAGAGGTCCACTATTTTGTAAACTTTTATTTCGTGTAAACTTTGTAAACTTTGGATTTCATAGGTTTTCTTGATGAAATTGTTTCATAAAATTGTTTATTTTGATGAAATTGTTTCATATAATTCATTTCTTGATGAAATTGTTTCATATATTTGTGTTTTTTATGTAGTTTCATATATTTTTTTCATTCATATGAAATTATTTCATATATTTTCTCAGTTTGATGAAACTTTTTCGTTTTTACATAAAAAACACAAATATATGAAACAATTTCATCAATAAATGAATGATATGAAACACTTTTATCAAAATAAACAATTTCATGAAAGAATTTCATCAAGAGAACTTATGAAATCCAAAGTTTACACACATTTAGAGGTTTACAATTTATTATCCCTATATATATATGTGTGTGTGTGTGTGTGTGTGTTTGTGCACACACGTGTATGTATACATATATAGACTATAGAGGGGACTAGTCAAATAAGATAAGACAGAAATATTACAAACACATTAGAACCAATATGAAAAATATTTTTACATAATCCTTTTCATTAAAGGCTATAATTTAGGGAATTTAATTAAAATACCCAAAGTTTTGTTGAACAAAGAAAGCTATTGCTTGTTATTTGCCAACTGAACTCCTGATTAATAAAGAAAAGGTAAGGCCATATATATAGCCGATACAAGCAACTGAAAAGCTGAAATAAAGCAACTAATACTGATGACTAGGTCTAGCTTATTAATAGGAAAGTATCCCTAAAGACTAGGACAATTATTGAAAAACAAAATGAAACATTCAACTCCAGAACCACGTGCTCAGCTCTAACAATTCCTCCCCTAAATCAAACACCATTATTGTTTTGATTTATTCATCCGTAGTTCGAACTCCCAGCAATCTTCTAAGCTTTTCAAACTGCTCCAGTTTCAATGGCTTTGTCATGATATCCGCAAGTTGATCCTCACTTCCACAATCTTCCATAATCAGAGCTCCATCGTTAGTGAGTTCCCTTAGAAAATGAAATCGCACATTGATGTGTTTACTTCTTCCATGAAAGACTGAATTTTTTGCCAGCTTAATGGTAGAAGTATTGTCACAAAAAACTTTTACACCTCCTTTCGACCCCGTACCTCCGATTTGTTCCAAAACCTGTTGCATTCACACGCAGTGACTTGCACATAGAGCCGCTGCCACATACTCGGCCTCCGTTGATGACAATGTCACTACCGGTTGTTTCTTTGATGCCCAAGCAACAGCCCCACCACTTAGCATGAACACATAACCCGATGTGCTCTTGCAATCGTCAATATTGCTTACATAATCGTTGTCCGTATAAGCGGATAGTTCATCGTTGCATCCTTTTTCATAAAATATCCCCAAGTTGGTGGTACCCTTAATATACCTCAAAATTCTCTTGGCTGCCATCATATGTGCTTCTTTTGGACTTGACATAAATCTACTTATGAGACATACAGAGTACATCAGGTCTGGTCTAGTAGCCGTCATATACATCAAACTTTCCACTATTTGCTTGTAAAGAGTTGCATCAACCTGTTTCCCTCCATCAGTTTTTGACAGCTTTATGCTTCCGGGAACTATGGTATTCTTGACTCCATTGCAATCGCCTAGACCAAATCTTTCCAGAACTTCTCCTGCATATTTTTTTTGGCTAAGGTAAATTCCTTTCTCAGTCTGCTGCACCTCAACGCCCAGGAAATATTTCATTTCCCCTAAGTCAGACATTTCAAATTCCTTTTTCATGGAGTCTTTGAAGGCTTGTAGCATCTTTGCATCATTACTAGTGTAAACGAGGTCATCAACATAAAGACTTACAATTAATATCTTGTTTCCTTCTCTCTTGATGAATAAGGTATGCTCCAAGCAACTTTTCTCGAACCCTTCCATGGTGAAATAGCCTTCAATCCTACTAAACCAGGCTCTTGGAGCCTGCTTCAATCCGTAAAGAGCCTTTTGTAGCTTGTAAACTTTACTTTCTTCACATTTAACTTCATACCCCGGTGGTTGAGCAACGTATACGACTTCATCGAGGTTCCCGTGCAGAAATGCACTCTTGACATCAAGCTGGTGAAGCTTCCAGCCATTCCGTGCAGCAAACGCAATTACCATTCGAATGGTATCCCACCTTGCGACAGGAGCAAAGACTTCATTAAAGTCTATTCCCTTTTCTTGTGCATAGCCTTTAGCCACTAGACGGGTTTTGCATTTGTGTACTTCCCCATTTTCGTTCATCTTTGTTCGGTACACCCACTTTACTCCTATCACTTTAGCCCCGTGCGGTGGTTGAACTAGTTGCCAAGTGTGATTCCTTTCTATGGCAGCTATCTCCAAATCCATGGCGTCCCTCCATTTCTTTGATTGTACTGCATCCTCATAATAAATTGGGTCAGTTGACGTAAACATAAGGAAATTTTGTACCTCTTCCTCTGAAAATTCTTCACCGCTTGTGTAGTCCTGGAGATAAGCTGGTATCCTTCTTTCTCGTCTATCGGATACTGGAGGGGCTGGAGATGTGGTCTCTTCAATAGGAGACATAATGGCAGCCTCTTCAGTTCTTTCTTCTTCGTCATTTTCACTGTCAGTACCGATCTCATCATCTTCATCATATACATCTCCCCAATCTAGAGTGACATTTACAGTTTTGCTTGTTGTCTTTCGCCAATCCCAGCATTCTTCTTCCTCAAAGACGACATCGCGGTTGATTGTGAGGATTTATCATTTTATATCCCTTAGACTCTTCACTGTACCCGATCATCACACGCTTTTGACTTCTTGCATCCAATTTAGACCTGTTTTCTTCCGGTACATGCACATTCCCAAGGCACCCAAAGACCCTAAAATATTCGACGTTGGGTTTCAAGCCATTCCAACATTCCTCTGGGGTCTTGTCTTTTACCGCTGATGTAGGGCTTCTATTAATAATATGGCACGTCCACTTTACTGCTTCGGGCCAGAAGGCCTTTGGCATTTTTTTTTCTTCAAGAAGACAACGTACCGTATTAAGAATTGTGCGATTCTTACGCTCGGCCACCCCGTTTTGTTGTGGCGTGTATGCTGTGGTTAACTGCCTCTTTATGCCATGAGTAATACAGAATTCCGAGAATTCCTTGGAGTTAAACTCCCCTCCCCTGTCAGTTCTCAGGCTGCAAATTTGATGACCAGACTCCTTTTCTACCATAATTTTAAAAGCTTTAAAAGTTCCAAAGGTTTCGCTTTTTTCGCTTAAAAAAATAAACCCATACCTTACGACTGAAGTCGTCTGTGAAAGTTAGTATCTACCTCTTATTTCCATGCGATTCCGGAGAGATTGGTCCACAAAAGTCTGAGTGTACCAACTGCAACTGCCTTGCTGCTCTCCATTTGCTCTTCTTTGAAAAAGATGCCCGATTCTGTTTTCCAACCATTCAACCTGTACATACCTTCGTTGGACTCTTAAATATAGGCATTCCACTGACCAGATTCTTGTTACAGAGAAGTGTCAGATTCTTGTAACTTAGATGTCCAAACCTCTTATGCCAAAGTTCACTTGTTTCTGTAGTATTAGCATTAAAACAAGTCGAGTCATCAGTGAGAATGTTTGTATCAATGGTGAACATTCGATTTGTTGTCATAATACTTTCAATAATGCAACCCCTTCTTGGATGATACAGCTTACACACCCCATCTTTCATCAAAATGGCAATGCCCCTTTCTAGAAGCTGACCCATGCTAAGCAAATTGTTGCATAGTTCGGGAACAAAAAACACATCAGTTACTGTTTGAGTCTGCCCTTTAAATTCAATGATGATATTCCCTTTTCCCATCACGTTCATCCTGGTGTCATTTCCAAGTTTTACTAACTGCCTGAAGGTTTCATCTAACTACACAAACCACTCTTTTTTATCGGTCATGTGATTCGAACATCCCGAATCAAGAAACCATACTCCTTCGTTCTTTTGTTGACTTAGATTGATGTGCGCCATCAACAACATCTCTTCCGGGTCGTTAAATTCTGCATAATGCGCTTGTTTCTCTCCTTTAGGGCACTCATATTGAAAGTGCCCAAGACTGTGGCACCTGTAGCATTCTACTAAGGCTTTGTTGAACTATTGTCGTCCTCTGCCCCTTCCTCGTCCTCGCACCATGCCTCTTCCTCTTTCCCATCGCTCCTCAGCAGATACCTTCAACACTTGCTCTTCCTCGACCAATCCCAGTCCCTTCATTCTTTGTTCATGGATCAGGAGGCTGCTTTGAAGCTCGTCTACGGTCAAGATTTCTGTGTTGCTGGACTCTTCTATGGAACAGACGACATAGTTAAACCTTGACACAAGAGACCACATGATCTTTCCTGTGATATCACTTTCTTTGATAGCGTCTCCATACGTCTTCATCCTTTTAGCTACGGATAAGACTCTTCCAAAATAAGCGTTAATTGTTTCTCCTTCTTTCATCCTCAGCATCTCGAACTCAGTCTTCAATCCTTGAAGTTGAGCTCTTTTAACCCTTGTTGAGCCTTTGTACTTTTGCTTCATAGAATCCCAAATTTGCTTTGAAGTTTCATCATTCAGGATCGTCTCCATAATCTCTCTATCAATGGCTTGATAAAGGTAGTTCTTCACTTTCTTATCTTTTAACTGATGATCGGCAATCACCTTAGACTCTACTGCAGTTGGCTCTCTTCCTTGCGGAACAGCAGGAATTCCTTCTTCAATAATGCTCCAGTACTCCTTAGAACGCAAAAAGTTCTCCATTAATTTTGCCCAGTGCTCGTAGAAGCCATCGAACTTTGGAATGGCGGGTTGAACGTGTGTGTCCTTGTTACTGCTTTCAGCCATACATTCTCACAGTTTCTCTCCACTGTGTATTCTCCACTCGTGTTTATCTCTCAAGAGTTCCTCTCCTCTCTGTATCAAGCTCTGATACCAAATGTTGAACAAAGAAAGCTACTGCTTGTTATTTGCCAACTGAACTCTCTGATTAATAAAGAAAAGGTAAGGCCATATATATAGCCGATACAAGCAACTGAAAAGCTGAAATAAAGCAACTAATACTGAAGACTAGGTCTAGCTTATTAATAGGAAAGTATCCCTAAAGACTAGGACAATTATTGAAAAACAAAAAGAAACATTCAACTCCAGAACCACGTGCTCAGCTCCAACAAGTTTGACTTTGACTTGCCAAAATACCCATTTTTTCCAGTTTTGCAAAAATACCCATTTTTCCGCGATAGGGTCCGCGATCGCGGACCAGGATATTTTCTGAAAATTTCAATCCTGCGATGGCATGAGTGTTCCGCGAATAGTCCCGCTACCACTTAAATTTGTGAGATTCAATTGATATTTACACTTTCAACCCCTATACTTATTTACTTACTTTACTTTATACCTTTTACTTTCCTAATTTTAATTTTACATTTAACACATATAATCGTTTATTAACAAAAATACGTTTTAATTTTAACAAGTTACACCATTGTACTCGCCTCTTCGATACCTTCGAAATGAGCTCAATATTGAATATTTTTGGATTTATTTATTTTATTATATTACATATATACTACATAAAAATATTTCTAATATTTACAATTCATATCCTTATAGTTAATTATTTAATTTATGGTACATCTTTTATTTTTTTCAATTTTGTTTTACACTCCTATCGCATTAACATAATAATCATATATTAACTAATTCATTAAATCGTTTTAAATTATTATTATTATCTGTATGTGTTTATAGATATCGTGAATGGCAATAGGACAAGGTTTCACGAGAAGAATTTGAAATGGGGTTTTGACAAGTTGGTATCACTGAACTCATTTAAGAATTGTGAAAATGGGTATTTGGCGAATGATGATTAATGTGTGTTTGGAGCTGAAGTATTTGCAGTTACAGAGTATGCACAAAAGGATCGATGTATGTCCATCACAAAGCCTCCTCCAATTTTTAATACTTACACTTGGACCATCGATAATAAAATAAATAAAACGTATTTTAACTATAAGAGTACCATAAATTAAATAATTAACAATAAGAATATGAATTTTAAATATAAAAAATATTTTTATGTAGTATATATATGATATATATTAAAATAAATAAATCAAAAAATATTCAATATTGGCCTCATTTCGAACGTATCGAATAGACTATTATAATGGTGTAACTTGTTAAAATTAAAACGTATTTTTAACGTATTTTAGTTAATAAACGATTATATGTGTTAAATGTAAAATTAAAATTATTAAAGTAAAAAGGTATAAAGTAAAGTAAGTAAATAAGTATAGGGGTTGAAAGTGTAAATATGAATTAGAAATCACAAATTTTGGTATGGTCGCGGGGTCTCATCCGGCCATCGCGGGATCCCAATTTTCAGAAAATACCCTGGTCCGCGATCGCGGACTCTATCGCGAAAAAAATGGGTATTTTTGTAAAACTGAAAAAAATGGGTATTTTGGTAAGTCAAAGTCAAACTTTGGGTATTTTAATTAAATTCCCTATAATTTAAGGTATTGATTAACATTTGTTTGAGTTCATTTTAAGAAAGAAAAATTACATATGAAAACTTTTATTTTGATTAGCATAATAAAACGAAAAATACACCGTAAAAGAGTTTCACGTTGTAAAAAAATACATGTGAAACTTATCACATTATGAAACACATTTATTTGAAATAATTCTTTAAATCCTAGCATTTAACAAAAAAACATGTAATACAATATTTTTAAATTGATTATCACAAATTTATAATCTTTTTTTAGGGTGTCTTAGGCTATGCCTAGACTAAACTCTTTGTCAAATTATAACTGTAAGACATCTGTCCTAATTAAACCTCAGTGGCCACAATTGTTGTATACGTCTGGATTAGAACCCTGGACAGATGGGATATTCCACCATATCGCCTATGATCTTAACCAGTACGCCACAACCTGTGGTTGATCCTTTCATGATTCTCATTTGATTTACACCATATATATTAGTTTTCTTTGGCTTTGCTTAGTATATAACACCGACCATTTTTTATTATGTCTATTGCTTGTTCTAGATTTGTGACATTATTTGCACATGAACATTTATTTAAACAACCATATATTTATTGTTAGTTTCCATTAGAATGTAGACCTTTGACTAGTATTCAACACTTGCCTCACTTCTTGGTGATTTCCTTCCCAAAGTTTTTGCCTAGCATTTAGAGAATATATTATCATTGATTAATTATGGTTACTTTTATTTTAATATTGGTAATACTTGGATAAAAATACGTTGTCCCAAAATTTCACGTTTCCAGTTACATAAATACACATCATTACTTTCAAAAAAAAATACACATCATCAATCTTTATAGAAAAAATGTGAACTTTAATTAAATAAACTTAAAATATATATATATAAATTAAACGTGTCTTAATTTTAAAATTGTAGGACAAAGATAAAATATGGGAATTTGGGACAACAAACTTTTATTCCATAAGTCGGTTAGGTATTAAAAGTGATCCAAACTTTTCAAATCATCTTTAGATCTATCACCATAATTAAGCAAAATTTGATAAATATCCCAAGGTAAGAAGAGTTTAGAAATCATTTAATACCATATGTAGTGTGTGTGAAAAGAGAAATGATCTTTTAGAGAGAGAAACTAGATCTCATTCCAATCTTGTATCAATTTCTCTCATCTATTGAAGATCATATTGCTAAATCATTGTTATCTGAAACTCTGAGATTGATAATTGAAAAAAGGGACCCAGGAAATGAGCAAATGAGGTTAGACATGGCAGCTTTAGGTGGTTTCGACGATGACATGATCTATGATAGGAGTTATCGGAGACGTAGGACTAGAATAGCAGACTAGAGGTAAAGAACTTGTAGCTAGCGTAGGTGGGAGCTAGATATGTAGACGATGGTGGTAGGGTTAGAGCATCTCCAAAAGCTATGCTAAAGTTTTTCTAAAATAGAGTAAAAATACTCAAAATCTTTAAAAGTTTTACATCCAACTCCAACAGCTATATTATTTTAGCAACTCTAGTATTAATTATCTTATTAACATATTTAATTTATTTAATTATATTATTATAATATTCAATATATGAAAAATTAGGAGAAGAAAAGTTTGCCTTTTGAGGATAATGATTAGTATTGGAGCAAAACCATCTATTTAGAGATTTCTCTAAATTTAGAGATTTTTACAATCTCTCTCATCTTTTCTCTATTTTAGCATAGAGGATAGCATAGCTGTTGGAGCAACAAAAATGCTAAAATTTTACTTTTTTCTATTTTAGCATAGCTGTTGGAGATGCTCTTAAATAGCCGGTAGTTAGAGCTAGCATCTCCAATGAAGGTTCTTATAAAAACCTCTTTTTTTGCTCTTTTTGTTCTCACCTCACTTCTAATTCATCAAAATAAGAACCCATATATAAAAGTCGACAATGATAGTTCTTACAAGAATCTCTTTTTATGGGTCCCATATATTTTTTTCAACTTTAAACGATTATTATTTATAGATAAATATTTTATTTAAATACCAAAGAAAATAAAAGAAAAACTAATAATATGTCACTTCGTACCAATGATCAAAGTTAAGAACCAATGTTCTTATTTAAGAACCTAAAAGGGTTTAGAGTCTTATAAGGACTATCCACAATGGTTGTTTCACGAGCCGAGCCGATAATCTTTACGAAATCAGCCGCTCTACTTCGTATAGTTTAGGTTTACATCCCACCCCCAATCCCGTTGGGATATGTTGACCTCATTTGGTTTTGTTTAATTAAAAAATGAACCACGTTTCTACCTCCTGATTCAATTTCATGAATACTTTATATCTTCCTTAACTTTAACTGAACTGCACGCTTCCAAGGGCTGAATATGACAACCTTTTGACTGAGTATATAAAGCCACTAACCCCCTCCATATTCTTCATCCAAATACCCACAAAAGCCCTTTAAAGTTTGCAACATATTTCTCATTCTTAACCATGAATAAACTCCTGTTTTACTCACTAGTTCTCCTCATCACTGCCCAATACACCATGAGTGCTGTTACCATTAAGCCCACCCCCTTAGACTTCGTCAAAACCTCATGCAAAACCACCCTCTACCCTGCTCTTTGTGTCAACTCTCTCTCAACTTACGCTCGTTCTATCAACGGACGCGATCAGCAGCTTGCCAAATCAGCCGTTTTGGTCAGCCTGAACAACGCCAAGTCCTTGACCACGTTCTTTTCCAAACTTTCCGCAACTTCGAAAACAAACCGAAGGGAGTCACAGGCCCTTAAAGATTGTATCAACAGCATGGCCAGCTGCGTGTCGAGCCTGACCCAATCGATTCAGGAGCTCGGCAAGATGGCTCATTTCAAGGGCCAGAATCTTGTTTGGCACATGAACAATGTTGAAACTTGGGTCAGTTCTGCACTTACAAACCAAAACATTTGTGTTGGAGGATTCTCTGATATGAGAGGGAAAGTGAAGGATGCTGTTCATAAAAAGATGACTTCTGCAGCACAAGTTACTAGCAATGCACTTGCTTTGGTGAATAGGTTTGCTGTGAGGCATAAAAAGGTTGCTCATATGCCTTAATTAAGAGGGTTAGTTCTTAATGTGTTAATTAACACCTGCTATAGTGACTTGTACCTCATGCAGCAAAGGTTATACACTGCATGCTGTGGAAAGAGGTTGACCTTTTGGTAGTGTTATTGGGTGCCATAAGTTTTTCTATCCTTAAGGATTGTTTTTTTGACTGGTCTATGTTGCTGGTTTTCATGTCAAATGTTTAGTTTTTGTGGCTAAGGTTATGCCCTTGTCAGGTTTTGTTAGCCTTATGGTTAATTTTATAAGTAACTTGTATCTAATATTAATGCAATAAAGATGGCACCTTATAAGATAAATTTTGTCTTTCTGTATAATCATAGGATACTTTTTGTTATTGTTTCCTAGCAAGAATGATCTTCAAACACGATCCTATCATTCCGGAGCCAATTTGGTACATGGGACGGGACTGGACAGAATATATAGGACATACTCATTATTCCACGTTTAACGGGACATGAGACTGGGATTGGTTGGAACCGGATGGGACAAAAAAGTTGTTGTCCTACATTTGACGTGATATTAGACTGAGACAGGACAAGACTATGTGAGATGAAAATGCACTTTTTGTCCCACAAAAAATAAGTACCAGAATTAGGGAGATGGGACAAAATTGGTAAAATACTAAAGTACTCGTATCAAGTTAAAACCTTCTATAATTCTTTCACCCGTCTACACCATTCTCATCCGTCCTGTCTAGTTCTGTTCAAATACCAAACGCATCCACATGGAGTTTTGTATAGAAACTAAGTGGTCGCTCGCCAAGTCACTTACCTTACCGAGTGAGCATGACAAAGACTAGTAATCTGATAATCTTACCGGATAAGAGACATGGCAACAAAAGAGGTTCTTACCCAGAAGAAGACTCTTACCGGGTAAGAGACACTTACAAACAGTTCATTTTAATAGCCGAGATTGTTACTCGACAAGATAAACGAAGGCTTAGTTCTTGGCTGTAAACGTTCTCACTCAATAAATATTTGGTAAACAGTCTCTAAATTTCGACTTTGATGGTTAGGAGGGAAGGAAGAGATTTGAATTGTTTGTGGTAGTCTTGGTTAGAACCAAAGCGTGGACTTTAGACCTCCCATATGGAGTATTGAAATGTCAACGCTTGTCTCCCCTAGCTATGACTTAGTATTACCAACCACTTCTGGTCAATCTAGTATTACTATGCGTAGTTTAAACTTCTCACAGCTGTTTACACTACAACATATGTTAGTAATGATATATCTATATATATATATATATATATTTGATTTCTTTCTCATATTTTCTTCTATTTGAAGCTATTTTTATATGGTTAACACGGTTGAGTTGACTACAAAGGTTCCTTTTTGGTAGGACACCTGCAAACTCCTCAACTTTACCTCTCGTATGGTACATGTAGTGGATGGGATTCGACGGGACTGGACAGATACTGTGGTAGGTGTGGCAGACGAGTGAGAGGTTTTTGGAAGGTATCAGAATAATATGACATGGGTACTTTAGTAATTTTAGAATATTGTCTTATTTTTCTGATTTTGATTTTGATTTTGATGCCCCAGTCAAGCCCTATCTTGACATGGGATTTAACAACTCACCATGGTGATATAATATCGGTTTTAGGTAGCATTTATCACTACAAATAGGTTAAATCTTGATAGATATCCCAAAGTCAAAATGGATATTAAAAGAAGAGCACGTGACTGTCTGTCTACCTATTGAATCGATCTCATGGCTCACGTGACTATCCCCTGATTTCAATCTAGTTCACACTTCTATATTCACCTACAACCTTCACTCGACTGCAAATCTTTAATGGTATATAAACCCTTCACTACCCATCTCATTTTCTTCATCCAAACCCACTTCGTTTCTTCAATCTTTCAACTTAGTAATCCCACAACCTTCTTCACATATGAATAAGCTACACTTTCACTTGCTAGTTCTCCTAATCATCCTCCAATCCACAACCAACAATGCCGCCAGCGCCACCAATCCTGCTGCCACGAACTACATCACCGCCTCGTGTAAAGCCACCCGCTACCCATCTCTATGTGTCCGTTGTCTCTCAACTTACGCGCGTTCCATCCAAGGAAACGATCAGATGCTGGCTAAAGCCGCCATTTCCGTCAGCCTGAACAACGCCAAGTCAGCAGCCGCATTCGTCACCAAACTGTCCAAGTCATCAGGACTGAAACCGCGAGAGTTTCAAGCCGTGAAAGACTGCGTCAACGGCATGAACAGCTGCGTGCCGAGCCTGAACCAGTCGGTTCAAGAGCTCACGAAGATGGCTCGGTTGACGGGTCAGAATTTCGAATGGCACATGAGCAATGTGGAGACTTGGGTTAGTTCTGCACTCACAAATCAAAACACTTGTGCTAGAGGATTCTCTGATGGTTCCATGAATGGACCTGTGAAGGATGCTGTGATTAGGAGGATGAGTTATGTGGCTCAACTCACTAGTAATGCACTTGCTTTAGTGAATAGGTTTGCTTTGAGGCATAAAGCAGGTACCCATAAGCCTTGAGGATTTATGGTTAAGTTCTAGCACTAAATATACCTCATAGATCAGTTTTTTTTTATGGAAACAACTGTTTTACTTTTTGGGTCAGAGAACAGGTTTGCATACATCCCACCACATGTCTGGCCTTACTTTTGAACAAGATATACTTTTGATTAGTTTGATCTGGTTTGATTACCACATAGATCAGAATGATGTAATGACTTGTATAAGTTTTCTAGTTTTTCTTTCACTAGTTTGTATTACTGGTCTTCATGCAAAAATGGATACTAAGGGACTGTTTATTAGACATTTATACGATAAGTATTTACTGGTTACTTTACCTTATTGGATGAGCATGACAAGAATTGAGAATCTTAGCCGGTAAGAACGATGACAAAGACTGGAAGTCTTATCCGGTAAGTGAGAGTAACGATTCTTATCTGATAAGTACTTACTGGATAAAAATGTTGCATACGATGTCGTTTTAATGGACTCAAATCTTACCCGATAAGTTAACTGAAATTGTTGACTATAGTAAATTGCATTTTTGGTCCTTGTGGTATACCAAATATTTGGATACCATCCCTCAACACATTGATTACATCCTTGGTCTATGTGATTTGTATTTCATTACGGATTTGGTCCATCAGGATAACTCTTCTAACAAGATTCTGTTAAGTAAGGGGTATTTTTATTTTTTTTCATAATTCAATCATTTATTTTAAGAAAATAATATATATATATATATATATATATACACATCCCATCTCACCGTGGCTCCATATCCTCACCTTCCATCCCCATCAAGTGTGAAAATATCTTTTTTTTGGGGTAGGGGTGTGCATCGATCGGGTCGGGTCGGGTCGGGCCCAAAAAAACCTAACCCGATTGAGTTTCGGGTGGAAGGAGGAGGCCCCGAAACCCGTCCAAAGTGTAGCTCGGGTTTCGGGTTTCGGGCCATTTCGGGTTCGGGTTCCTCAGTCGGGTTGTGCGGGTTGTGCGGATCCCAAGCCCAGTTTTTTGGTGTTTTTTAGCCCAACTTTCCCTTCCATATGGTTTTTCCTTGAACTATTAAAAGCCCAGTTTGTTGTCTGATGCTTCTATGTTTGCATGCGAGAGCTGTTAAACAAAATCAAACACAGACACACACACCTCACACACACACACGTACATCACAATTAAACACACACACACAGCTTAAACACACACACACAGCACACATACTCAGTTCATAGTAACAAAAAAAATCAAACATTTTTAAAAAACAAAATCGAGAAATTATAAATTATAAACAGAAAAATAGAAACAGAAATTATAAATTATAAATATATATAATATATTTACGATTTATTGATTTTTTTTTAAAGTGATAGAGTGTAAATCGTGCGTTTCCCTATCTCATTGATTTCACTATATAATAACACAAGTTACATTTAGATACCTCTAACTATTTGAAATATGCTAAGTATCACTAATAATTACATAACGTATAACATAGTCTAATACACCCCCTCAGTCTAAGGTGGAGGATCTCGTAAGCTTAGACTGGAGCGGAAATCCTCAAACAAAACCCGCGGTAGGCCTTTAGTAAATATGTCTGAAAAATTATGCCGAGACGGAACATGCAGGACTCGAACATAGCCCCTTCGTACTTGCTCTCGAACAAAATGAATATCCACCTCGACGTGCTTGGTCCGTTGATGTTGAACAGGATTACCAGACAGATAAATGGCGCTGACATTGTCAGTGTAGACAAGCGAGGCACGTCGAATGGGGTAATGAAGTTCGAGTAGTAAATTACGAATCCAACACATCTCTGCCACAACATTAGCTACCCCTCGATATTCAGCTTCAGCACTTGAGCGCGAGACAACGGTTTGACGTTTGGACGACCAGGAGATCAGATTGTCACCAAAGAAAATGCAATATCCGGAGGTGGAGCGTCTAGTATCCGGGCAACCAGCCCAATCGGCATCAGTATAAGCAATAAGGGTAGATAAGGAGGACGGTCGCATCATGATCCCAATGCCAAGCGTCCCTTTGACATATCTTAGAATCCGTTTAAGAGCATTAAAATGACCAGTCCTGGGGGCATGCATAAACATGCAGACCTGCTGTACCGCATATGAAATATCCGGGCGTGTGAATGTGAGGTACTGGAGCGCACCCGCAAGGCTGCGGTACGTAGTGGGGTCATCAATCAGATCGCCGGAACTGGCGCTAAGTTTCCCGGTTGTGTCAACAGGAGTTAATACCGGATTACAATCTTCCATTTTGGTCCGTTCGAGGATTTCTTGAGCATACCGTCCCTGTGATAAAAATAAACCATCGGGGGACCGCTGGACCGAGATGCCAAGAAAGTAAGATAAAGGACCCAAGTCTTTCATGGCAAATTCGGCAGACAAGTGAGTCAGGAAGAATGCTTTCAGTTCTGGAGACGAGGTGACCAAGATGATGTCATCCACATAGAGAAGAATATAGGCAACATTTCGTCCCTGATGAAAAATGAAAAGTGAATTATCACTGGAGCTAAGTCGAAATCCCAAGTTACCAACATAATCCGTGAACCGCTGGTACCATGCCCGGGGTGCCTGCTTGAGACCGTATAGAGACTTATTTAACCGACATACATGATTTGGAAAAGTAGCATTCCTGAATCCTGGTGGCTGATGCATGTAAACCGTCTCATGAAGTGTACCATGTAGAAAAGCATTCTTTACATCAAGTTGAGATATATCCCAACGACGATGCAAAGCAATAGTCAGAACGGTCCGTATGGTTGCTGGTTTAACCACATGACTGAATGTGTCAGAACAATCAACTCCTACCTGTTGAGTTCGGCCATCCCCAACCAACCGAGCTTTATACCTTTCCAAAGACCCATCTGATTTCAGTTTATGTTTGAAGATCCACATACACCGAATAACATTCATATTAGGGTCCCGCGGTACGAGCTCCCACGTCTTATTATCAATCAGAGCAGAGAACTCCTCTTGCATGGCATGGTTCCAAATCGGACTGGCTAAGGCATCGGGTAGGTTTTTGGGAAGAGGTGTGATGGTGGTAGAGGTTTGAAATGAAAACGGTACCCGTGGCTTGGAGTGGCCCGTCATGCTACGGGTTTGCATGGTGCGGGCCGGAGGTGGCGAAGGGGATGAGGGTGGCGAGAGGTTCGGTGATGTAGGTGCAGTACCTGGACCCGTAGGTTCTGGTACGGTTTCGGTTGTGGGAAAGACCGAAAGAGGCTCGGTAGTTGATGGGGATGTCGGCTGGTTGGGCTCGGCATTAGTGTGTTTGGTTCGGTGTCGGGAGTAAGTTTGGCCGAACCGGGCTGGGGTTTGGGTAGTGGAGTTTGGGTGTGGAGGTTCGGAAGTAGGAGAGGGTGAGGGATTTAGATGGTAGTATTGGTGAATGGAGGGATGTTGATCGTCATTGATGTTCTTGTGAAGGAATTCATAAGACTGGGTAGGTGTGGAAGAACGAAACGGAAAGATCGTTTCGTCAAATAGAACGTGACGGGAGATAAGAATCTTTTTGGTGGAAAGATCAAGACACAAGTATCCGCGGTGATTAGGAGGATAACCAAGGAAGACACAAGGTGAAGATCTGTTTTGAAGTTTATGAATAGAAGTAGTAGGGAGAAGAGGATAGCAAAGGCATCCGAAGACGCGAAGATGAGAATAGGTAGGAGATTTATTGTATAAAAGACGAGTGGGAGTGAGATGGGATTTAGTTTTAGAAGGAAGAATGTTGAGAATATACGTGGCCATGGCAAGAGCATGATGCCAATAAGATGATGGTAGAGACGAGTGAGTAAGAACGGTTCGAATGATGTTATTAATTGAGCGAATTTTACGTTCAGCTTTGCCGTTTTGAGAAGATGTGTAAGGACACGAGAAACGGAAAGACATGCCACTTTGTTTACAAAAATTATGAAAAAGTTGGTTGTTGTACTCAGTTCCGTTATCACATTGAAAGGTTTTAATCGAACGGTCAAACTGAGTACGGATATAAGCATGAAAATGTAAAAAAGTGGGATAAACATTTGATTTATTGGCCAAAGGAAACGTCCACAAAAAATTGCTATAATCATCTAAGAATAAGATATAATAACGATGACCGCCTGTACTGGTAACGGGTGAGGTCCACAAATCACTATGAATTAAATCAAAAGGTAACAATGTATTGGAAACAGAATCATGAAATGGTAGCTTAATATGTTTTCCAAATACACAAGATTGACACAAACGGTCATTATTCAAACTAGAAACAGAAATCGAGTTTTGTTTATGCAATAAACGTAATAAAGAAGTGCCCGGGTGACCCAATCTTTGATGCCAACGGTCTTGAGTAAGTGCAGCAAAAGTTGAGGGAGAAGAAGATTGAGCCGTTGTAAGAGAGAGCGGATAAAGGTCCCCGGAGCTGTTGCACCTAAAAATGGGGAGTTTGGTCTGGAAATCCTTCACAAGAAAACCAAAACGATCGAATTCAATTGAGATATCATTGTCAGTGGTTAAACGTCTAACAGAAAGAAGGTTTTTAATTAATGAAGGGGAAACAAGAATATTGGGCAGTTTTAAAGGTGGGTAAGGTGGTTTGAGGGTTGTTTGGCCAATACCGGATGTCCGAATATGGGAACCATCACCAACAACAATGGGTGTCAAACTGCTATTAGTAACATAAGCGGAAAGCATACCTGGGGTGTGTGCCATATGAGAAGTAGCCCCGGTGTCCATGTACCAGTTTTGATCCTGATTTAGAGACATGGTGTGCAATGCTTGTTCTATATTTGTTGGTGCAACTGAATACTCGGACGAAGCATAGTTTGCTGATGGAGCCGCACCAAGAATGCCCGGGGCAGCCCTTGCTGGAGGACGGTGCTGTGGAGCCGTGGGGTATGGGCAAGGAGGCGAAGCCCACTGGTTCGTTGACCACGGGTTATGTGAAGGCTGTTGCAGCCATGATGACATAGGAGAGTACCCGTGTGGTGTAGACAAATAACCAGGAGGGTTATAAAAGGAATGCGACCCACGTCCCCTCGACCGACCTCGGCCTCCGCGGCCCCTGTTACCACGTCCGCGGCCACGTGAGCTGTCATTACCCCTACTGGTGGAGCGATTCTGGGACTGTTCCGGGGCAGCAGCATCGTTCTGTGAGGTAGAACCAGTAGTGTGCAGGGCAGCCGGGGCATCAGCAAGTCGTTTGGCCTTGCTGCCCTCTTCAAGAACGAGTTTGGATCTGGCTGTCTCAAAGGACGGAAACGTGTCAGCCTGTTGTAAAGTGGTTGCAAAATTGTCATACTCGGGACTGAGGCCAGATATCAGCTGAAGAACAAGGGTTTGATCGGTCACTGGAACATCAACGTTCGACAATTGATCAGAAATATGTTTGAGCTCTTGACAGTATGCTGCTGCAGAAGTAAACGATGCTTGCTTTGTGTTGTAAAATTTCTGCTGAAGATGCAAGGCACGTGTAGGTTTGCTATCCAGAAAAAGGCGCTCAAGAGCAGACCACGCCTTCGCAGCCGTGTTGTCAACCTTTAGAATCGTCGTTAGCAAGTCAGTGGATATAGTACTGTAAATCCACTGCAACACGATTGCATCAAGACGCTTCCATTCGTCATCATGTTCTGAGGGAGCGGTAGCATCCGGAATAATGTGATCCAAAACCCTACAAACGGTGCACTGCACTTTAAATAATGCGACCCAAGAGTTGTAGGTGTTGTCATCAGTGGTGAGAGTGATAGGAATTTGATTTTTAATGTTGGTTACTGTTGTCGCAGGGTGGAGCGGCTGGGCAATGGGTGGCTGATTTTTATCTCCGCCGGCCATTATGATTAGGATCAGAATAAAAGTGAAGAAGAGAAGAGAGAATCGGAATTGAGAAGGGGACTGCGATCAGAGGAGATCGCAGATTGCAGAAGAAGACAGCAGCAATCCAAGGCAGATCGCGATTGGAAGATGGCGGAAGTAGGTAGGGCCGGCTAGGTTAGGTGCTCTGATACCATGATAGAGTGTAAATCGTGCGTTTCCCTATCTCATTGATTTCACTATATAATAACACAAGTTACATTTAGATACCTCTAACTATTTGAAATATGCTAAGTATCACTAATAATTACATAACGTATAACATAGTCTAATACACCCCCTCAGTCTAAGGTGGAGGATCTCGTAACCTTACTTAAATGAATTTACATATTAATGTCAAACTATATAAACATGTTTATATATATATTGTAGCAAAGGACAAAAGGGTGGTGTTGGTCTTAGATCACTAGGAATGGGAGGGAGAGGGAGACACATGAAGTCATCTAAATTATTAAATGAGGGGTATTTTTGTCTTTTTACTTCAATTAATGGGTTTTTTAAACGGTTATTATCTTGATGGATGAAATTTATAATAAAATGTTCAAATCCAAACACGACCACGTATGTATTTAACCCGTTCGAGGAAGAATATCTAGATTTTGGGTATATACCCCAAGATCGAATATGTTCTTACCCTAAATGCAATTATCCGTTTGTACATTTCGTGTTATAAGAATACAATTCGGTGAGCATATGGACTAAGGTCGTCAAACTTGATTTCATGAAGATCAAGCTGGAATAATTTAAAAAATTTATCGAACGGGCTCAAATCAAACTGGGTCTTTTTTTTAAACCAGACGTTGTAACTGATGTGCATCTTTTTCGCATAAAGATAAAATAGGACTATTTTTGCATAAAGATAAAGTATAAGCATATAAATTTTCTTTCTTTCTTTCTCATTTTCTTTGATGATTAATGCACTTCTTTTTTGTATCTATTAATATTGATTCATTTACTGAATTTAGTGAATCAAATTGTATTATTTTATTATCTTAGGAAAATGTTCATCAAAAGGTTATTGATATTTTCTTTTTCTATATTAAGTTAACATTATCCGTGGTTGTGTATGGTATGTAAATCGGTTGATAAATAGATGGGACGACTTTGTTCAAATACAAGACAGGTTCAAGTTCGATTGTGTTATTTTAAGCCATTGATGTTTTTGGAGGCAGTTTTTTTTTGGAAGTGGTCACAACTGTTGTGTACGCTTGGATTCAAACACTGGATAAATGAGATATTCCACCACATCTCCAGGGTCTTAACCAGTACGCCACAACCCTTGTGGTTCGGCAGGTTTCATTTAAAAGCAATTGAGATTGTCGGTAATCTCACTTTTCCACCAAAATATTATTATCATTATGTGGTTATCGTGTTATAACTAGGTCGCATATTAATAAATGTACTTGTTGGCTCATTTGATTGCCATATAATAATAAAAGAGAATATTTAAAAGTAGTCGGCAACTCGGCATAGATCTTTGAAATAAAATATTTCTTTTTTAAAATATGTGTTTAATTTTGTGTATAATTTAGTTAAAAAAAATTCTAAAATTAAAAGTAATCGACATATTTTCACTTTTCTAAAAAACTCGCCGCACAGATGCCATGGCACCAAGGTTTGTGTCTCACGCCATGGTCTAATGCGAAGTTTTCATAATGCAATATTTGATTTTTTTTACGTTTTGAATGTCTTATTTGCAAGTTTTTTTAATGTATAACATAATTTAACTTGCTTATTACTGTTGACGCATTGAGTAACACTATAAAACATATGTTTTTATATATAATATTATATACGAATTAGAAATTTGACGCCATAAGTCACGTCTTGAAAACGCCATGGCTTCGCCGTAGCTCGTAAGGCTTGAGGCTTGGCCTCGCCGCCACGCCACGCCTCACGCCATTTAGAACCTTGCATATTTTGTACTCTTGATTGACCAACAAGCAATTTTGGATTTACCAATTTCATTTTAACTTATAATAACAATTTGATTGATGAAAATATATCATTTTATCTGTCGGTATTAGGTCATAAATCTAGGCCTTTTATCTATTAAGTTGTGGCATAAATCAAAACCATTTTTTTAAAATTTTGTAAACACTAAATATAATAATAAGAATTTTAAAAGAAACGATATAAGATCTTGGATTTTTTTTTATAGAAGGTAAGACGATGTCATGAGAGCGAACACAACGCAATAATAGCGGGATAAGGTGGGGACTGGTTTCGTAAATGTGACAAGAACCCGTCGGTGCTTCTGAACAAAAAGAACGTGTAGCAAAAATTCCAAGAAGAACGAAAACATAAATGAATAGGCGAAGAATACCGCTCAACTTTAATTACCAAATAAAACTAGTATTATTTTCTACTGTAAAAGTTATGGCTATGAACAGCCGCGGTGAAGCCATGACGTTTTCAAGGCGTGACTTATGACGTCAAATTTCTAGTTCATATATAACATTATATATAAAAACATATGTTTTGTAGTGTCACTCAATGAGTCTATAATAATAAGCAACTTAAATTAAGTTAATTATTAAAAAACTTGCAAACAATACATTAAAAAACAATCGTCTTAAATAGTATTCCGTAAACGGGACCCATTTAATATAATTGAGATGCAGGACCATCGCTTAATATCTTTAACGCATACGACACTTCAAATACTAATTTTCTATTTTTTCCCGTGTATATTACGTTCGATAATTTATTTATGTTTACATAATAATTATTACAATATAATGACAAACATTAGTATCTTTTCATATGATTTTTTAAATCAAATTCATGCATCCCAATCACAAGTTTACAATTATATTACATAAAATGTATATGGCTACAAGACATCATGGAGGTTGTGACAAAAGATATGGTACCCACAACCATATTGTATGCAATCTTTTGCCCATATATTGCACCCCATTCCTCTCTTATCTTCATTCCTCTAGAGAGAGATTAGAGGAGAGAGAGAGAGAGGGGGAGAGAGATATGGGGTATGCCATTTTAGCATTGCTCATATTCATCCTAGCCATAACCCCAACAAGATCCAATACCAACTTCATCCCCAAATCATGCAACACCACATTGTACCCTGAGCTTTGTAATTTGTACCTCTCACGTTTCTCAAAAAGAGTCGGAACCAGCCCGAGACTCTTGGCACAGACTGCACTTGCCGCAACCCTCAGTGCTACTCGAACCACTTCAACGAAACTGGTAACGTATTCGAAAACCCACAAATTGACAAAGAGAGAAACGTCTGCGATGAAAGACTGCATTGAAGAGATCGGTGACTCGGCCTACGAGATCCGTAAGTCCATGGTGAAAATGACTAAGGTCCATATTGGCTCTGGATTCTCGTTTGACATGAACAGTATAGAAACTTGGGTCAGTGCAGCCTTAACAGACGACGACACATGCACAGATGGGTTTTCCGGCAAATATATCAATGGAGAGGTCAAAACTATGGTTCGTAAAGAAGTTTTCAACATTGCACATTTGGCTAGCATCGCTTTGACTTTCGTCAACAATTTTGCGAAAGGATAAATTGCTACGGCCATTAAAGTTATTTATGTAGCCAAGTTTATAGATTTTTTCCTACCATATTATATATGTCGTTGTCAAATAATTGATTCATTCGTAATATTAGCATTAAGGAATAAGGAGTATACATTAAATTAATGTTCGTTATATATGTTTTCTATCTGGATAACAGATTTTGCCTATAAATAAAACTGTTGTCTTTCAACAAAATTATAACAATTGAAGACAATATGATCACTATTTGTCACGACAACGACAAAGCAAGATGTTAATAAGTGTGGTCAACCCCTTTCGATCTTTGTACTTTAAGTTATGATCGTTTACAGACAGTTTATAACTTAAAGTCTATTTAGTGAAAACTAGTAAAAAATCGTAAATTAAAAACTGAAAACCAAACTTATTTATTATTTCTCATTTTCTTGTATGATTAATGCACTTCAATTCTTTTTTGTATTTATTAATATTGATTCATTTACTAAATTATGTGAAATAAATTTTATTATTTTATTATCATAATTATAGGTACACCAAAAACAAGGTTGTTGATATTTTCTTTTTCTATTTTAAATAATATTATTATGTGGTTGTCTCTAACGTGTAAATCAATTGACAAAACAGTAAGGACGCGTTTGGTTTGCGGGAATGGATTGTAATGGATTAGATTTCATGTAAGGATTTGGATTTGGGGGGGATTTGGAATCCCATCATGTGTTTGGTTTGTAGGTTTAGGATTTGGATTTGGATTTTTTTTTTTTTTGTAATTTTTTTTATTGTGAATTGAAAACAAACAAACAAATTGAAGATTTTACATTGTGTATTTGTAAAACAAACAAACAAACAAATACACTTTTAGTTTTATTAAAACCATTTATTAAAATTTTATTATTTATAAAACAATAATATTTCGAAAACACTACTGAAAACCTAGGGTGGTGGTCTACTTCCGTCTCGTATCACGGAAATCGTGGGGGCGACTATCTGCGCTCGGAAAACAAAGAAACACACACATACACTCTGTTGTTGCCTCTGTTTGCCAATGTTTCTGAAGTAGCGATCAAATCGAAAAATGGGGGAAGAAGAAGAAGATCCTCAAAAAATGAAGAAGATCGCCGCCGCCTATGATTATGATAACGACGCTAGATGGGTTGATTACTGGTCCAACGTTCTCATGCCTCCTCATATGGCATCTCGCTCCGATGTCATCACCCACTACAAACGCAAATTCTACCAGCGTTACATTGTTCGTACTCATCACCCACTTCCTTTTAATTCTTTATTCGCTTCCAGTCTTTCTCAATTTGTGTGTGATCTAATTGTGCATTTGGGTAATTGGATTACAGCTAGTCGTGTGGTTTAATTTGCAATTGTTATTGTAGAATCTTCAATTGGTTTGTAGGTTTAGATTTAGGATAGGAAGGAGAGAGAAGTCATGCGTTCGATTTGGCATGAAACGGGGGAGAGATGTGAGAGGAAGCCTTGGATGTCGTGGATGATGACGTTGCCGTCGTTGAAGAGATCAGGGCGTGTGATCTCGAGCAAATATGAAATCCCACAGACTTGGATTTGAAATCCCAACTTTTCTCAAAGGATTTCCAAATCCACCAGGTGAGGGATTTTAAAAAAGTCAAAGGATTTTTAAAAAGTCAAAGGATTTTAAAAAAGTCAATACATTACATTCCTTCAAAACAAACATAGGATTGGATTGGATTTGAAATCCAAATCCTTTCAATTCCAATCCATTCCGGTAAACCAAACGCGCCCTAAAATGATTTTGTCTAAACACACGACGGATTCCTGGTTTAATCCCGTGGTAACGGCCGATGGGCTACCTGTTAACCTTAGTCGCTAGGTGAGTTATTAAATTCCTTTCATATTGGTGTCTTTTGACCAGGGTTCTAAAAGGCACGTCATGGCGTGAGACGCGTCTCCGCCGTTACGATATGGGCCATAACGTTTCTGTAAGGCGTGGCTCACGATATGGCGGCTTAAGACGCGATATGGCGCTCCATAGCATCAGTTTTTTGTAAGGCGTCACTTGTATTTTTTACAATTTGTACTTTTTTTAAAACTTAAATTTTGTTAAAGGTTAAAACTGAAAAGTTAAAAGTAATAGGGTAAAAACTAAAAAGTTAAAACTTAAATTTGTTGACTTATTTATAATTGAGGTTCAGTCAATGTTTTTCAAATTGAAATCACGATTACACAATTAGACGATTACACAAGCAGCGACAGATCATCTCTTCCGGCGATTACACGATTACACACACACATATATATATATATATATATTAAATTGTTGGATATAATTGTATTCATTGAATAAAAACATATAACATCTATTTATACATATATAATAATATATAAGATATATTAATTTGCCTCCTTAGTTCACGCCTTAAAAAACGCCGCGTCCTTGTCATATGTTGTAAGGCTTGAGGCTTGACCTCGCCGCCACGCCTTACGCCTTTTTGAACCTTGCTTTTGACACGGGTTCTGTATAAAATCGGTCGAGATCACTATTATTATTATTATTATTATTATTATTATTATTATTATTATTATTATTATTATTATTCGGTTACCGTATTATAGGTAGGTCGCGTATTAATTAATGTACTTCTTGGCTCATCTTATTGCCCGATAATAATAAATAAATAAATAAGAATTTAAAGGTAGTCGGCATAGATCTTTAAAATTAAATAATTATTTTCTTTAATTTGGTATATACTTTAATAAAGGTAATTGTAAATAGTTTAAAAGTTTAAAAGTAGTCGACGTATTTTGTACTCTTGACTGACCAACAAGCAATTTTTGGGCACAGTCATTTCACTCCTTTGCCAACTGACCAACAACCACTTGGGTTGTGGTGTATCGGTAAAGCCCTTGAGGGATGTAGTGGAAGCTCATCTATCCAGGGTTCAAATCCAGGCACTGTCAAAGTTTTGTGGCCATGAAGGTTCACCTGCGATGACTTTCAGACCATTCGTGGTCGCCCGAGAATTAATCGGTGCGCGTAAGCTGGCCCGAAAACCCACGGTTATCCAAAAAAAAAAACTGACCAACTTTATATGTCGTCTTATATCATAAAGCTAGGCCTTTTATCAGTTAATAAGTTTTGGTATAAATCAAAACCAGTTTCTAAAATTTTGTAAATATAATAATAAGAGTTTTAAAAGAAAAGATATAAGATCTTAAGATCCGTTTACAAAACGCTTATCCGTTTTGTTGGACTAAAATCTTACCCGCGAAGTAGGTGATAGTGTTGAATTTTACTGGTAAGCACTAACCCGGGGTAAGTGATTAGGTAAACGGCCCCTTAGATTCTTTTTTCTTTATATAGAAGGTAAGACGATGTGAAAGAAGCTAATAGGTTGCAATAATGGTGAGATAAGGTGGGGACCGGTTATGTAAATGTGACAAGAACCCGTCGGTGCAGAACAAAAAGAACGTGTAACACAATTCTAAGAAGACCGAAAACAAAAACGAATTGACGAATAACTGATGTCTTACAGTCACAATTGACATCTTTTTTCAGACGTACATAACAATTGTGGCCACTGAGGTTTAAGCAGGTCTGATGTCTTACAGTCACAATACATTAAAAAACAATCGTCATAAATATTCTTCCGTAAACGGGACCCATTTAATATAATTGAGATGCAGGACCATCGCTTAATATCTTTAACGCATACGACACTTCAAATACTAATTTTCTATTTTTTTCGTGTATATTACGTTCGATAATTTATTTATGTTTTCATAATAATCATTACAAAATAATGACAAACATTAGTATCTTTTTATATGATTTTTTAAATCAAATTCATGCATCCAATCACAAGTTTACAATTATATTACATAAAATGTCATGATGGAGGTTGTGACAAAAGATATGGTACCCACAACCATATTGTATGCAATCTTTTGCCCATATATTGCACCCCATTCCTCTCATATCTTCATTCCTCTAGAGAGAGAAACAATAGGAGAGAGAGATTAGAGGAGAGAGAGAGAGAGGGGAGAGAGATATGGGGTATGCCATTTTAGCATTGCTCATATTCATCCTAGCCATAACCCCAACAAGATCCAATACCAACTTCATCCCCAAATCATGCAACACCACATTGTACCCTGAGCTTTGTAATTTGCACCTCTCACGTTTCTCAAAAAGAGTCGGAACCAGCCCGAGACTCTTGGCACAGACTGCACTTGCCGCAACCCTCAGTGCTACTCGAACCACTTCAACGAAACTGATTCATTCGTAATATTAACATTAAGGAATAAGGAGTAAACATTTTTCTCAACATAGCTTGTCAAACAATTGTCCAATATTACATTAATGTTTGTTATATATGTTTTGCTATCTGGATAACAGATTTTTCCTATAATAAAACCGTTGTCTTCCAACAAAATTATAACAATTGAAGACATGATCACTATTTGTCATGACAACGACAAAAGCAAGATGTTAGATAGGTGTGGTCAACCCCTTCCGATCTTTGTACTTAAAGTTCTGATCGTTTACAGACAATTTATAACTTAAAGTCTATTTAGTGAAAACCAGTATAAAATCGTAAATTAAAAACTGAAAACCAAACTTATTGTCATTCGAAAATTCCGATCTTTTTATGTATTTTCTGGTTTGATTATTGTGAAGACATACATAATCTTTAAATATTTGATTGTTCATAGACAATTTATAAATTAAAGTCTTGAAGGAAAAAAGAAAACATCTTGTAAATTATATATTATGATAAATATATAAAATAGAACTAAATATGCTATTTATTTGTATTATCATTTTCTAAAAGTATTTGGTAAAATAATGATATATTTTAATTATAATAAATGGCCATAAATCCATAATTGGGAGGGACATACTATTTGTCGGTTTTAAACATTAAAGATGTGGGTCATGGATTGTATTTGTGCCAACTTTAACCCCTAAATAAATAAATGTCCATGTCTACTTTTTGTGAAAAATAAAAATAAGTGTACTACAATTTTGGTCCATGTGCTTTGTCGATTGTAACAGTTTTCGTCTCTATAGTTTTGAAATTACAGGTTAATCATCGTGGTTCATAAAAATCCTCGGATTTGATCCCCCCCTATGACAATCTTTTAACTTTTAGCCATTAGATGAAGGGTATTTTCATCTTTTCTTATTTTCTCTTATTTTTTTGAATGTGATAATAAGCATTAGATGTAAAAAAATATTATGTTATTTTAACACATATATATATATATATATACACACACATACACGTGTGTGCATGTGTGCATGTGTGTATGCGCTACGAACATTGCCCCTTGCTTCTTCAGTGAACTTCACTGACATTCCTCCTCCCGTTATCTTTTTCGGCCAAACCTCAACCACACATATATAAAGCCAAGAGCGCACCTACTAAAAATTCAAAACGAAACCAAAATCCCTAACCCAAAATCGAAATTAAAATCAAACCCAAGTTTTTTGGAAAAGGTATCCCAGGCACAGCCCGGACTAATCCCTGACAATTTTGAAACTTAAAGATGTGTAACGACCCGGACCAATTTGGGAAAATTTTACGTTTTTCGTCAAGTGTTGTTAATAAGTGAAAGTTGAGGGGCTAGTTGGTATTTTGGGATTGGGGTATAAAAAGGGCTCAAAACCCTAGAAACATTCTCATTTCACTGATTATAGTGTGTGTGGTGGCTGAATTTGGGAGGGGAAAGAAGAGGAGAGGTTCTTGAAGGTTGTGGTGCATTTGGAAGAAAGGAGCCATCAAGCCTTGGGATTTGAAGAAGAAATAGCATTTGGATTTCGTCTATCGCAAGCAATCAACCAGGTAACACTCTCCTGTTTCATCGATTTATCTTTGATTAGGGAGCAGAATGGTTAGTCTTGGGGTTTTTGTTCAAAAGTGAAGTTGAAGCTAAAATGAGAGAAATCGGGTCTTATAGTGTGTTTCGATTGCTAAGAACTCAGTAATTGTTAAGTTTAGTAATGTTGTTGCTATTGCTAATCTTTACTTCGAGAGAATCGAGCTAGCCAGTAGATTTCAGCCTCAAAAAGGGTCCAGGTCGTCGTCCGGAAACCGCCCTGGACGTCCGGAAACCTTCTTGGGCGTCCAGACTCCTTGCTTGGGAGAAGGTCCCCGGACGAGGAAGTTGTCCGAATAGGTTGGGTTTTCCGGGTATGAGTTGTGTCCGGTAAGTTAGATATCCGGAAAGGGGTATCGTCCGGAATGTAGTAGTTACCCGGATAAGGGTGTTGTCCGGACTAGAATGTTGTCCGGTTAGATGGGTGTCCGGACTCTTTAGCGTCCGGAAAAGTAGGGTTGTCCGGAAAACCTGAGTTGTCCGGATACTTTTGCTGAATTGTTGTTTTATGCCCGTTTATTCAGGGAAGTCGATTTGGAAGTTTGGAACGGTTTAGGAACGAGAAGTAAGAGCCTCAGGTGAGTTTTCTAAACTAAAATGTGTGGCTTTTAAAGTGTTTTCAAAATGTGTTATGAATGTTGAGAATTGCCATGCTTTATTATTATGCTTTAATTGCATGAAAGTTGTTTAAAGTTTTATGTAGAATGTATGCATACATCGAGGAGACGTAAACTGGCAAAGACGGGAGAGTAGTTCCGCCAGCTCTCGTGCGGGAAGGGAGGTCCCTATATGCCAGGAGCGAGGCTCCGCAAGGCAGCATGAGGCTGACTCGTTGTCACCTTCGGGTGGCTTCAGGGTGTCAGATTACGAGGAGGCGGACTTTAGTCCGTATATGATTTTGACATGTTGAGTATGAATGTTTAAAGCTGAAGAGATAAACTGTTTTTAAATGCTTTGATAACTGTTAGGAGGGACTCACTAGACCTCATGGTCTAACCCTCGCATTTTCAAATTAAAACCTTTTCAGGTAAGCAGGTTTCCAGGAGCTCGGGCAAATAGGCTGAGCTTAGCAAGAAGGGTCAAGAAGCATAGTGGCACTCTAGTTATTAGTTTTTCTCAGTTGTGTATAGGTTGTTTCCGCCAACCTAAGTTGTTTATACAGATGAAATGAAACTTTTGTGGACCCAGTTTTGTAATTATTTAAATTAAATGCTAAGTATGTTTTTTTTTAGATTGGGTTGTTACAAGATGTCTTATCAATGTTGAGGATCGAACCCTGGGTAGATGGGATATTCCACCACATCACCCAGGGCGATCAACCACTGCGCTACAACCCTGTGTGTGTTTGTGCCTGTATTTGTGTGTGTGTGTGTGTGTTTTGTGATTAATACATATATTAGTTAAATTTATTTTTTAAAAGAAAAATTACAGTAACATAGAAAAACTCTAAAATGCTTATACATATTAGGGTTTTTCTAACGAACATTAATGGGAAAGACTAAAATTGAGTGTTTTTACAAACCACAATAGCCAACCTATAGTTTCAAAACTGTAAGAATAAAAACTGTTATAATTGACAAGACCAAAATTAATTTACTCTAAAAGTTATTATTCTTTGGAATTTCATGCACAACTAATCATGAATAATATAATTTCCTTTTTTAAGTCTATATGAAATTATTTAATGGGTTAACTTATGTGGAAGTTATCGATATACATTCTACTTTAATTATTTGAAAAAATAAATTAATCAGTTCAAAATTCGATAATAAAGTTGGGATTATAGAATACCGTCAATTTCTAAGTGTTTTAATAGTCTGTTTTATAATACTTAATATAAAGACAAAAAATAAAGTGTCATATTTAAAGACGTTGTAATAAGTTTATATGATGTTTTTGAACGTCTTAACAAGTTTTTTATGACATTTTTAAATACAAAATGATGCAATCGCTATTTTATAATTAAGGCACTTTTGAGAAAGTGTCTTGTAAACTCATATTTTATAAGACACTTGTTTTTATACAATACTTTTTTGAATAGTGTCATATATAATATTAGCTATTACAACGTTTCTTTAATAAAAATGTCCTAAAAATCTTGTTACGGTGCTAAAAAACGTTCTATAATCTTATTACAATGCCTTTAAATATGTCGCTTTATTTTTTGGTCATATAAATTAAGTTTTATAGAGCGATCTATTAAGACACGTAGAAATTGTTGTAGTGACAATTTCTTAAATTTTTTATAATATTTTATAAAATCATGTTGAATGCTTATAGAATGAAAAATAGATAAAAACTTGACGAATCAACCAAATTCGACCCAAATCGTTTTGAAACTTAATTATTTTGATTTGTTATCTGATCTTATAGTCTGTCATTTTTATCACCTTTGTTAATTTATAATTAGAGTAAACTACAAATTTGGTTCTTGTGGTTTGTTGTTTGTAACACTTTTGATCCTTACAGTTTCACCATTGTAATAAGATTATAGAACGTTTTTTAAGAGAACGTGAGGAGCACTCCCATGCTTCTGATCACATGTGATCAACAACTGCTAAAAAATCGGAACAAATCGAAAATTCGCGCAAGATGTGGCGCGAGGTGGCAAGTCGCGGATCATTAATGATTCACAACTGTTAATCATATGTGATTCATAACTGTCAATTGCTCCTCCAGATCAGTTGTGAATCACATGTGATCCACAACTGCCAATCACATGTGATTCATAACTGTCAATTGCTCCTCACGTTCTCACGTTTTGGTGCGCTCCTCGTTTGAACCTTCCTCTATATATATATATATATATATATATATATGTGTGTGTGTGTGTGTGTGTGTATGGGTTGGTTATTTTACAAACCAGTGAAATCTAACAAACCGTACAAACCACGTTTAACCAATCATATTTTTTTCATTTTTTTCACTTTTTCTTTATTATGGGGGTGATTAGTCAATAATACATACAACAATTTCATCAAGACTATATAAAGATTGATTAATCAACAATATATGAAACAAATTTCATCAAAGTGAGAAATACATGACACAATTTCATTGTTACATAGAAACAAAAATATATGAAACATTGTCATCAAAAAAAAATTATATGAAACAATTTCATCATATGAAACACTTTCATGAAACAATTTCATTCAATTAAACATTGAAAATAAGAGTTTGTACGGTTTGTTAGATTTCACTGGTTTGTAAAATAGTCTTGGCCTGTATATATATATATCTAAGATTTTTGCTTTTTCGTCAAAATCTCTTGTTCGGTGTTGGCACCCTTCTGCAACTCGAGTGCTTACACCCCTCACCCTTGTCCTTTCTGTTTCGATGAAGCCAACCCAAACTGACAACAAAGAAGAGTGAGTTCCTGCCGATGGCTTGACCGGAAAAGGAGGTTAGGAGATGGTAGAGATCGACAACCGGAGTTCACCAATTCTTCATTTGGTGGGTTAAGGTATCGATCGGTGGTGATGCAGAGGTTTAAAGGCGTCGATTGGTTTGGTTAAGGAGTCAAGTTCTTCATCGATTTCTTCATTTAGGGGAAAGTTTCATCGATCCATACTTGACAAATCCAACGGTTCGGTTTTGGCTTTCATTTGGAGGAAAGTTTCATCATCTCATACTGACAGATCCATTCATTTTGGTTTTCATTTAAGGCAAAGTTTCATCGATTTCTTCATTGTGATTTTTGTCTTCATTTTACCTTTTTGTTTGGATTTTGATCTTGTATTTGAGGCTTAGATTTAGATATTGGTTTAAAGGCTTGGATTTGGGTTTTGATACCGAAGGTTCGCCGGAGAAGATGACCGAAAGTTTCACGAAGGGAAGGGCTTTCCAGAAAAAGAGGCTTAGGGTTAAAGACAGGCGGCATGAATTTATTGGATTGCTTAATAAAAGTTTTATTTTTATTTTAATAGAAAATGAGATAAAATCCAAAAAGGACTAAAATGCCCTTCAGTTAATGGATAAGTGTTAACGATAGTTAAAAGCAGATACCAAATCCGGTCATTTTTGCATACCACAATGGTAAAACTGTAATTTTGAAACTGTAGGACCAAATGTGTTACAAATAACTAGCTACAGGGACCAAATTTGTAGTTTACTCTTATAATTATTATAACGCATTATTTTTATTATTTTTAGTTTTTGAGTCTAACTTTATCTTTACGATTAAGCATTAAAAAACCTCATTATGCAACTAATAATCATATAAAAATAAGAAAAGAAAAATCACTCACCTAACAAGAATTATATTATAACCAAAAGGCCTTTGGCCTAGCGGTGTTTGAGCCTCTTTTCTCCCAGAAGGTCAGTGGTTCAAATCTCATCAAAGGTGAATAGAGTGTGTGAGTTTATTTGTTGCATTTTCCGTATATAAATTTTATATACTTCAAAAAAAAAAGAATTATGTTATAAATATATAAATATAAATTGGTTTTATTTGTTAAATATAAAAAGAGAAGACAACATCATTTTTATCTTCATCTACATTGGCTTCATTACTAATAATTAACTTACCTCACCAATATAGTGAAAATGGAGGACACCTTTTCATATATTGAGATAAAAAATGGTTTTATTATAGAAACAAGATATATGAAATAAAATTTAACTGGGTTTTGATGTTAAAATAGTTGTTTTTGACTTTGTTATGAATGTTTTTTTTGGAAGGGTATCCCAGGCACAACCCGGACTAATCCCTGGCAATTTTGAAACTTAAAGATGTCTTATCAATGTTGAGGACGCCTGGAATCGAACCCTGGGTGAATGGGATATTCCACCACATCATCCAGGGCAATCAACCATTGTGCTACAACCTGATTGACACTTTGTTATGAATGTCGAGAAGATGAGATTTGTATTTATGTTATCTAGCAAATTCTATCGATAAAGTTAGACAATTTAATCTAATATAAAACAATAAATAGATGTTTTGTTTTTTGTATCCACGTTTGTCCATACTAGCTTGTGCATGCGTACTCCACTAATCATATGAGACCCTAAAGATGATAGTCATAGAAATCCCCGGTGGTCTAGAATATACTCAAACTACGGCCTATAAAGCGAAGCTTCAAGGTCTAGCTTTGATTACCAACATTTACTTATGCCGTTTTTGAAAAATATCGTAATTTGTGATAAAAACTTGTTAGATCGTTTAACATCATCCTATTATGTACAATTTTGTACGTTTTTTATATCACACAATTGTTGGTCTTATAAATTTAATTAAATTCTATCATGTACTTCATTAGATTATCAAAAGGCGACGACTATGCATTTTTTAAAACTAGAAAACTTATTAATAATGATCAAAGGAATTACAAATATTGTTCAAGGATTCAATTAAGTAGGAGAGGCCTCAAATGCAGTTGATAAAACGTAGAACTGTAATTGTCTTGCCATGTGGACAACAATGTCTCTTCAAATAAATTCGACCTTAATTATACGACAATTTGGATTGTAACAAGTGAAGACATTGTCCCATAATAAATCAACAACTATAAATTAATGAAAGTAAAACAAAAAATAGCAAATTAAAAAAAAAGCTATTGAAATGGTGTAAAAAATAGACAAATATGAATCAATAAATTAAAAAAAGGGGCACAAAAAAGTTACAAAAGTGAGGAAAATAAAAGGAAATGAAAAGGTGTGGTGTGTGTTCAATAAGAAAAACATTTTTGTCAATATAAACTACACTTCCATTTAATTATTAAAGTCTCCTTAAACACATTTCTTTTCAAATTTATATTTTTTTAAATATAGATTTGATAAAGAAAGTGATGATTTTATGTTGAAAGAGCAAAATTGATTTATAAACTTCATAAACAATAGTTATAAATTGTAACTTGAATTCACAATAATTAGGTTTTAGTGTTTCATTAAACCAATCTTGATTATGATTTTTAATTATTTATGATCAAAATAATTACGTTTGGATGATTAAGTAAAAAGTCGTTGCCACCATACTGTTATTAAGTGGTCCATAAAAGATGAAAGGTATAAGAATGATCATTCCGGTTTGCGTTTTGCTTTGAAAATGCTTCATATCACTAACTCTGTTATTTGGACTATTGTTAATTAGTGAGCGTTCATTTACCAACTTCCTTAATTTTAATTTAAAAAATTAGAAAACATTATTATGTATTACATTAGATAACATCGATTACCTATCCTCGTCGCCCCCATTCAGAAAACAGTTATGGTTCCCGCCACATGAATATCTAGGTTGCCATCTCCGATTCGTACCCCACCAAGACAAAATTAGCACATGGGCGAAATCTTTTCAAATAAGGAAGGGTCATCGAAGAAGGAGTGGACGTGGGGAAGGGTGACGTGGAACTAACATATTACCAGTCTGTTTCTTCTCACTTGAGTGGCTTACTATTACAGGTAGAGCTAAGTGACGTGGAAATGTGGGTTTAGGGACTGGTGGTTACCGAAGGACGGGGAAAGATGATGGTGAAACGGATCAACCCTGGTGACGGGAGCGGTGAGTGTATTTGTGGGTAAAGCAATAAAACAAGAAAAGGAACAAAAAAAGGTAAAAATATGAAAGTGATCCTTACTTAACAACAATCTATATCAGAGCTAAATCCTTGGGGGATGTAGTGGAAAATCTCATCTATCCAGGGTTCAAATTCGGCGCTGACAAAGACCCTGGGATTAGTCGGTGCGTGTAAGTTGGCCTGAAAACACACGCTTACCAAAAAAGGAGGGGGGCTACTTCCATAAAAATGTAAATTGTAGTGGCTTTTCTTGTACTCCTCATCTTTTCGGATACCACTTTCAAATATTTGTGTAAACCATAAGGACCAAAATTGTAGTTTACTCTTAAGTTATATATAGAATTATCCAACTATATTTAAATCCAACAAACTTATTATTTGAAAATTTTAAAATCAAATTTAAGTTTCAAAATAACTTAAATTGTGGATCATAAATATTAACAACAAACTTTTTCATCAACCATGTGAGCTCTTTTTTTTATATAACAACCAATCTTTTAGAATATGGATATGGTACAATTCCTTATGGTTAAAACTTGTTAACCTTTAATTTAGGGGACATTTTGGTCTTTTTATACATGTTTTTTTTGTCTTTTTCTTATTAAAAAATATATTGTATATTATAATCTAATATCTTTTAAATATATATATATATATATATTGTATATTATAATCTAATATCTTTTAAATATCATATATATATACATATATATTGTAGGGAAATTAATTAAAATACCCTAAGTCAAACATCTTGTTACTGAAATGCCACAAATCTCTCCCATCTTACCAAAATGCCCCAAAAATCCGCGGTGGGCCCCGCGATCGCGGGCCCCAGGCCCACTTGTCACCCAGGTTTGCCCACTTTGCCCGCGTTGGTCCCTCAAGAATGCCCGCGGCGCAGCTTTCCCCCTCAAGAATGCCCGTGTTGGCAGTTTTAGTCCCTGCCCGCATTGAGAGCCCGCGATCGCGGGCTAACCCGCCACGCGTCGGCCCACGTGTCACCCAGGTTTGCCCACTTTGCCCGCGTTGGTCCCTCAAGAATGCCCGCGGCCCAGCTTTCCCCCCTCAAGAATGTCCGTGTTGGCAGGTTTAGTCCCTGCCCGCGTTGAGAGCCCACGATCGCGGGCTAACCCGCCACGCGTCGGCATGGGGTTAACCCTAAAATTCTTTGTGAGCCAAACCCTATCTCTTTCTCTTCTCTATCGCCGCACTATATAAGAGGGGTGGGGGGACCAAACCGGCCACACCCCATTTTTTTTAATAAATCTCTCAATTTTTAATCAAACTCTCTCAATTTTCTCCCACTCTCTCAATTTTATCGTGTGGAATACGCGTTCGAGTTTTGTGAAGATGTCTCGTAATACCTCTGTGGTATGTTTTCCTTATGTTTTTTGTTATTTTTTATAATGTTATTTTAAGTTAAGATATATGATTTGTATGTTGTTAGAGTGTTTATAACTTTTGTTATGTTTGAATATGTTCTATGTTTAACATTTTTAAGATATATGATATGTATGGTTTTATGTTTGAATGTGATATTTGTATGTTATAATGTGTATGTTGTTATTGGAGTATTTTTATTAAAAAAATGTTAAAAGTGTGTTTTTTTATAAAAAAATTGTTAAGAGTGTTTTTTTATAAAAAAAAATTGTTAAGAATGTGTTTTTTTATAAAAAAAACATTGTTAAGAATGTTTTTTATAAAAAAATTGTTAAGAGATTGTTTTTATAAAAATAATTATAAAGAGTGTGTTTTTATAAAAAATGTTAAGGTGTTTTTTTATAAAAAAATTTGTTAAGAGTGTTTTTATAAAAAAATGTTAAAAGTGTGTTTTTATAAAAAAAAATTGCTAAGAATGTATTTTTATAAAAAAAAAACTTGTTAAGAATGTTTTTTATAAAAAAATTGTTAAGAGATTGTTTTTTATAAAAATAATTCTAAATAGTGTGTTTTTATAAAAAAAATGTTAAGAATTTGTTTTTTTATAAAAACACAAAAAAATTGTTAAGAGTGTGTTTTTATAAAAAAATTGTTAAGAATGTGTTTTTATAAAAAATTGTTAAGAATGTATTTTTATAAAAAAAAAAATTGTTAAGAATGTTTTTATAAAAAAATTGTTAAGAGATTGTTTTTATAAAAATAATTGTAAAGAGTGTGTTTTTATAAAAAAATGTTAAGAATGTGTTTTTTTATAAAAAAAATTGTTAAGAGTGTGTTTTTATAAAAAAAATTGTTAAGAATGTGTTTTTTTATAAAAAAAAGTTAACTTAGGTCCCTACGGTTTTAAGAATGACAACTTAGGTCCCTAAACTTTTAAGAATGACAATTTAGGTCCTTAAACTTTTAAGAATGCCAATTAGGTCCCTAAACTTTTAAGAATGACAACTTAGGTTCCTACGGTTTTAAGAATGACAACTTAGGTCCCTAAACTTTTAAGAATGACAATTTAGGTCCCTAAACTTTTAAGAATGCCAATTAGGTCCCTAAACTTTTAAGAATGACAACTTAGGTCCCTACGGTTTTAAGAATGACAACTTAGGTCCCTAAACTTTTAAGAATGACAATTTAGGTCCCTAAACTTTTAAGAATGCCAATTAGGTCCCTAAACTTTTAAGAATGACAACTAGGGTCCCTAAACCGCAACATCTATATATAACAATATGATACGTTGAAATAAAATAAACTGCAACATCTATATATAACACTATTATACGTTGAAATAAAATAAACCGCACTTTATCTATATATAACACTATTATACGTTGAAATAAAATAAACCGCAACATCTATATATAACACTATGATACGTTGAAATAAAATAAACCGCAACATCTATATATAACACTATTATACGTTGAAATAAAATAAACCGCACTTTATCTATATATAACACTATTATACGTTGAAATAAAATAAACCGCACTTTATCTATATATAACACTATGATACGTTGAAATAAAATAAACCGCACTTTATCTATATATAACAATATGATACGTTGAAATAAAATAAACCGCAACATCTATATATAACACTATTATACGTTGAAATAAAATAAACCGCATTTTATCTATAATTATACGTTGAAATAAAATAAACCGCACTTTATCTATATATAACACTATGATACGTTGAAATAAAATAAACCGCACTTTATCTATATATAACAATATGATACGTTGAAATAAAATAAACCGCAACATCTATATATAACACTATTATACGTTGAAATAAAATAAACCGCACTTTATCTATATATAACACTATTATACGTTGAAATAAAATAAACCGCACTTTATCTATATATAACACTATGATACGTTGAAATAAAATAAACCGCACTTTATCTATATATAACAATATGATACGTTGAAATAAAATAAACCGCAACATCTATATATAACACTATTATACGTTGAAATAAAATAAACCGCACTTTATCTATATATAACACTATTATACGTTGAAATAAAATAAACCGCACTTTATCTATATATAACACTATGATACGTTGAAATAAAATAAACCGCAACATCTATATATAACAATATGATACGTTGAAATAAAATAAACTGCAACATTTATATATAACACTATTGTACGTTGAAATAAAATAAACCGCAACATCTATATATAACACTAACTATAACATCTGTGAATGACTATGTAGAGGGATTTCTTTAACATCTACTTGACGCTAAAGTGCAAAGTTGCCTACATCGAAGACTTAAGAAACCGCTTTGGGGGATTAGGTGATCGCGCGGATACCCTTGAGGTTATCTTTAGAGGGACACCGTTCGGGCCATGGATGGATGTGTCTTACTCTGCTGGCGACCCTACGCTAGTACACATGTTTCTACAGTTGGAGGTCGAGGACGCCAACGCTGAGCCGGAGGAGATGCATTTTGATTTCTTCGGCGATCGATTGCATTTTGGGCGTCGTGAGTTCTGTCTAATTACAGGACTACGTTTTGGAGAGGCTCCCCCCTTCCTCCCTTAGCAGACTGCTCCTTCGTTCCTAGGGTTTGGGGCATTTCAGCATCTCGTTTGAAGCTGAAGGCAGCCCGGGACATGATGAAAGAGGGCCTTAGTGCCCTAAGCGACGCCGATGATGTCTGTGTATTCTTGGTGGTGATCGTGGATATGGGCTTCATGGGCCGTGAGTATAGCCAGTATGCTTCCTCGACGGTCCTTAGGGCCGTCGAGGACCTTGAGCTGTTTAACAGCTACCCGGGGGGTAGCCATATCTGGACACATTGCTACTCAATCTTGCACCGAGCCATAGCCAAACGCGACTCCGATCGACATGCAAAGATGAACCTTTGTGGTTTTACATTTGCCTTCAAGGTTAGATACGTAGTATAACAATTGTTAATAATACATACAAACTGTTTGGCTTTTCTTTTTACGTACTTGCTCTTCTTGTCTAATTCCAGATATGGATCTTGGAGATGTTTCCCTCATCAATCCGATATTTCGTCAAGCGCGAAGACCGAGTACTTAGGGGAACCCGTTGGGACAAGCGTGTTACCCTAAGTAGGTCGCTTTGGGTTCAGTTCTTCAATGAATCTAGACATGTAAGTTCTTTTACTATGTTTACAATTTGCTTACGTTAGTCCCGCTTATTAATTTTTTTTATGTTTTATCATATATTTAGCAACCACTCTTGCCTTTCGCTCGCCTTGAGCCTACTGCCGCCGAGATGGACACGGATTGGTACAAAGACAGCGTGGCCTTTATTGACGCAGAGGCGGCAAGGGCTCGACGTCCCTCTCCTTCCACATCTGACGAAGATGAGGAAGGTGACGACAGGCCCCCTTCCGGTGGATATCAGCAGCCCCCTTCCTCCTCCTATCCGCCGCCCCCTACCTCCTCCTATCCGCCGCCCCCTCCTCCTCCTACCAGCCGCCCCCTTACGATCCATATCAGGCGGCCCCTTCCTACGAGCCACAGCGTGGCTGTCATGAGTACATGTGGGACTACGTCCACGGGCCGCTAGAGTCACGTGTAGAGTTTCTGGAGGGAGTCTACAGACAGTTTAGCGCTGTCCATGTTAGTGTTTAACTTAATTTGTTGGCCACGTTTATTTAGTTTGTATATTAATATTACGTTCTAAAGTTGTTTTAGCTGTCGAGTACGACACCGATCCCCGCTCCGTTCGGACAGGGGGCACAGGCGACGTTTGCCACCACATCCTATCCGTCATTCCCTGAAAATATAAGTGACACTGAGTAACCATTATAGTTATATGTTTGTTCCTAAGTTTGTAACTCTTATAATGATCAATGTCACGCAGGCCGGGATGTCGGGGGCCGAAACGACGTTCGCCACCACATCCTATTCTACTATCTCGGAGAGTGTAAGTGACACTGAGTAACCATTATAGTTATATGTTTGTTTCTAAGTTTGTAACTCTTTTAATGATCAATGTCACGCAGGCCAGGATGTCGGGGGCATACACCTCGCAGATGCCGCCGTTCGCCACCACAACAATCACGGACATCTTTGGCGGTTCGGCCGGAGACTATTACAGCCCGGAAATGCATACTGTAAGTTATTTTGGTAGTTTTGGTTTAATTGTGAACATTTCCTAAATTGTACTTAAAACATCTAATAACTTAATTTTCAGACGGGGTCTCCTATTATCCAGGATCACTTCTCGGAGCACTTCTCGGAGCCGGAAGATGACCCGATGGAGGTTGTAGATCCACCACCACAGGTGACCCCGTTCCCTCAAAAGCGGTCGCATAAAATTTCACAATGGTTTCGTCACCCGTTTGGCCAACAAGGATCTACGACACCATCGGCCGCTAAAAAGCAAGCAAAGAAAGCGGGGGGAAAGAAAGGAGGAAAGAAAAAGGGAAAGGTGTCTTCACCGGAGCCTCAACCGGCATCGGAAATATTGAGGATGTGTCGGACTGGTCGCCTCCCCCCCTTGATCTTCATCCCTCACTTGAACTTGGAAATCACCCCCTCGTTTTTCAATGTATTGCTGTCCGTTGACCCTTTGGAGTCTGACTTACTGGATGTGGTTAGTATGAAGTTTAATTATAGTCATATAATCAAATATATTTATTTTACATGTCTAACCATCTATTTTTTATGTATAGCACATCGATTGTTGGGTCTCGCTGTTGCAAAGACATCGTGGAACAGACACGAGGTGGACCATGATGTTCAGTATGTTCTTTCATTACTTGTTGATTGAGCATCTAGGTCCCGCCTCCGTGGTTAGATCATGCAATGGCTTGGAAGGGACCTCTTGGGCTCTCCTCGATGTGGTATGTAAATCGTTTTACTCTTATTTTATTTAACTTGTTTTGTTGCTAACTAAGTTGTCTAATATTGTAATATTTCAGGTGTACATCCCTATATGCCTTAATCCCCAACATTGGCTGCTTGGAGTGTTTGAACTTGACGCTATGACCATGACCATATATGATAGCGACAGTGCCAGTCTCTTCAGACAGCAATTGGAAGAGCAGATGACAAAGTTTAAAGCTGTGCTATTTGACTTCTTTTGCCGGGTCAAGGATGATAGACGTCGCGATATGACAGGTGTCTTTCGCTATAAGTTCGCCAAGAATGTACCCCAGCAGGCCGGGATAAATGCGGATTGCGGTGTCTGGGTATGCCGTAATGCCCAAATGTTGATAAATAACAATGAGGTATGGGTACACCCTGACGAGGCCGAGGATGTTGCCAAAGATTTTCGCATACATATGGCGGAGTCTATTTATGAGCATTGTCAAATAGGGCCACGTTAGGTTGTTTATGTAACATTAAATAATTGTTATTTTTAGTATTAACTTATTTTGTTAAAGTATTGTGATTGACTTACTGTTTACTTCATTTGGTTTTTGCTAATTTCATCCATTTACTCAACTTTGAGTATCGATATCTCTTTCACACATACTCCATTTTGGACGCATTATATATCATTTCGAAGCTCTCATATAGGAGAACATAAACCTACTAAAAGTTAGTTATATATAACACATATATATAAATTTAAATGCGTCCAAAGTTTAGTAAAACCCATATTTCCAACACCTAGTAAGTAGGTTTATGAAACTTGCGATAATCCTAATACAGAGATTATTGGATGAACAAGCATTTATTTCTTGATTATTGGTGTATTGGTTCTTGTTGTCTGGAAGTGATTCATATGATGCAAAAATTGGTATCATGTAATGTAGAACAGTATCTATATTATAGAAACTTGCATTTGACAGTACCATATAAATCTGATCTAAATTCTCATTAATTAGCTATGTTTGACTACTTAAAGACCTTTATTCAAGAGCAGACGAATATTGCAGTTACTTTTTCAGTCGAATCTTACAGGCTCTTTTCAAACGAATCTTGCAGTGAACTATTTAGACGAATCACAACTTCCTATCTATCTTTTATACAAACACACTCTCGCTTTTCTTAACACAATGGATGGAGGTTCAAGATCAAGGGGGAACATGTCGGCGAATGTGGCTGGAACTTCACGTTCGGGAGCCTACCAACCATTGAACGACGGAGCTCGCCGGAGTACCTGGAAGGTACCGGAAACAGACGAGGAGTGGACAAACTGTGGGCGAACTGCAGCCGATTTTCCATTCACGCCTGAGGAGGAAGCAGACTGGGAGATGGAATCCGACAATTACTACTTCGATAATGGCATGAGAACCCCACCAATGTATGATTTTATGCCGACGGGTCTTCGACAAAGTCAACGAATTACTCCCGCAGTGCAAAAAGCCATTGATGAGGCGAACGCCGATATCAAAAAGGTAAAGGGTATGTGGAACCATAACAGGGGGATTCAGCAGGGGAAAATGGAGTATCTAGCGGAGAAGAAACGAGAACTGGCCATGACTAGGGCTCACGTTCGGCAGCTGCAACGAGAGATTAAGGAAGCTGAAGAGGAACTAGAAGAACTCGAATCGGACTACATAGGAATGGAGGACGTGATCAAGGAAAAGGTTAACTTGATCACAGGACTCCAGGACGCCTTCCAGTAATAGATTTCTTTGTTTACATGCACTGTATCCGTTTCGGTTGGGAAGATGATTTGCAATAATTTTTATATGATGTTGTTAATTAATTTCCTTGTTACATAACTTAAGTGAATTTCTATATTAAAAACATTAAAATGGAAAGGAAACAATACATTAAAAACCACATAAAATGATAACCTAAAAACTATAGGGACCATTAATGTTTTTTTAAATTTGCAACAAACTTCAGGGACCAAACTGTAAATTCGAAAAGTAGCGGGTTAGCCCGCGATCGCGGGGGCCCAACGCGGGCAGGGACCAAAACTGCCAACACGGGCATTCTTGAGGGGGGAAAGCTGGACCGCGGGCATTCTTGAGGGACCAACGCGGGCAAAGTGGGCAAAGTTTGGTGACACGTGGCCTGGGTCCCGCGATCGCGGGCTCCATCGCGGATTTTTGGGGCATTTTTGTAAGATGGGAGAGATTTGTGGCATTTTGGTAACTGATGGTCAAACTTATGGTATTTTAATTAATTTCCCTATATTGTATATTATAATCTAATATCTTTTAAATATCATATCATCTAAAATTAGTTTGTAATTACTATAAAAAAATTAGATAACTTTTTCTTATTATATGTTTGTAAGAGAAGATAAAACCATAATTGAAAGTATTATAATGATTATATATTTTTTAAATGAATTTGCTTGGAACCATGTTTCTCTTTTTGAAGATTAGATAAAAATAGAGAAATTAATTAAAATACCCAAAGATTGACTTTGACTTACCAAAATACCACAATCTCGTTCGATTTACCAAAATACCCAAAATTTCCGCGGTGGGCCTCGCGATCGCGGGCCAGGGCCCACGTGTCACCACTGTTTGGCCAAAACTTCCACTTTTGGCCCCTCAAGATTTCCCGCGGTACACTTTTGGCCTCTCAAGATTGGTCGCGGTAGCCGCGGACCCCCCCCCCCCCAACTTTGGCCGCGGTACATTTTTGGCCCCTGTCCGCGGTAGTAGCCTGCGGTAAACTGAAATTACAATTTTGGCCCCTCCAGTTTGGGGGAAAAATTACATTTTTGGTGCCTGTAGTTTTTAGGTTATCATTTTATGTAGTTGAGGTTTTTAATGTATTGTTTCCTTTCCATTTTAATGTATTTAATATATAAATTAATTAAAGAAATATTTTCCCCATTTTAAGTTATTTAATAGGGAAATTAATTAAAAGATGTATTATTGCAAATCATCTTCCCAACCGAAACGAATACAGTGCAGGTAAACAAAGAAATATATTACTGGAAGGCGTCCTGGATTCCAGTGATGAAGTTAACCTTTTCCTTGATCACGTCCTCCATTCCCGTGTAGTTCTCTTCGATTTCTTTTCGTTCCTCTTCTACTTCCTTAATCTGTCGTTGCACCTCCCGAACGTGAGCCCTAGTCATGGCCAGTTCTCGTTTCTTCTCCGCTAGATACTCCATTTTCCTCTGCTGAACCTCCCTGTTATGGTTCCACATAGCCTTTACCTTTTTGATCTCGGCGTTCGCCTCATCAATGGATTCTTGCACTAAGGGAGTAATTCGTTGACTTTGTGGAAGACCCGTCGGCTGGGTACAATGATACCTTGGTGGGCTTCCAGGTAGCAGGGGAATCACAAGGATTGCTTAAGTCCCCACATACCTTAGGGCTATTTACACCCGTTTGACAAAATCCAAATAGATATGTTGTGATTTTTTTTATTTCAATATATAATATAACAACCCAACATTTTTAAACAATTCGTTTCATATAAATTAAATATCCCAAAATCGCGATCTACAACTTTTTACATAATATCCGAAAATGGTTGGCGGAAACAACCTACACAACTGAGAAGTAAACTAAGATAAGCTATAGTGTCACTACACTATCCATCCTTCTCTTGCTAACGCCCTGCTTACTTGCTAGAGCCTTTCTGTACCTGCTTACGTGAAAAATGTTTTATTTGAAAATGCAAGGGTTAGACCATGAGGTCTAGTGAGTCCCTCGTAACAGTTATCAAAGCATTTAAAAACAGTTTATCTTTTCAGCATAAAACGTTCATACTCAACACGTCAAAATCATATACGGACTAAAGTCCGCCTTCTCGTAACCTGACACCCTGAAGCCACCCGAAAGCGACAACGAGTCAGCCTCATGCTGCCTTGCGGAGCCTCGCTCCTGGCATATAGGGACCTCCCTTCCCGCACGAGAGCTGGCGGAACTACTTTCCCGTCTTTGCCAGTTTACGTCTCCTCGATGTATGCATACATTCAATCATAAAACTTTCAACAACATTTATACAATCAAGCATAAATATAGCATGGCAATTCTAATTTTAAAACTTCTTTATTAAACACAGTAGAAGCCACGTATTTTGATTTAGAAAACTCACCTGACACGTTTGCTTGCTTTTCCCTACTCTGCTCTTTACTTCCAAAATGTCTACCTGAACGAGGGGACATATTTATAAGCTGACTAGGACTATCCGGACACTTCTCATCTGACACACAACTTTCCCGGACAGACTACCGGGTAAAACCATACTTTCCGGACAACAACACTTTTCCGGACAACAGCACTTTTCCGGACGTCCAAGCTTACCGGACACTACAGGTTTCCGGACGATTTACCTATCCGGATGGCATACTTATCCGGACGACTAAACTTATCCGGACAACCACACTTTTCCGGACGACCCCACACCCAGATACCTTCATCCAATCGGGATAGAAGCTTTCCGGACGTTCTACCCGGATACCTTCTTAAACTGAAGGTGTCCGGACGATACGCTGGACGGGTTTAAGATTGAAAATCCTATTACATGCCTCTTAATCCTCAAGATAAGCCAATAAATTATCACTAAATGATCTGAAATCGATCTCCCATCAGTTATCATTATCAAAACATAATTAAAGATGATTAAATTCCTCTATTTGGCCTCAAATGACTTTAACCAAAGAAAACTCTCAACTACTTCAATAATCATCTGTCAAATCTTAAATGGGGTTATGGATTAAAGATTACCTGGTATGATTCTTGCAGAAACGAATTCCAAATCCTTCTCTTCCTTCTGATTTCGAGACTTGAAGACTATTCTCCTCCAAATGCACAAAAACCCTCAAGAAAACCCTTTCCTCCTTTCTCACCAAACCCAGCCGTCAACAACAATCAAATTCAGTAAATGGAATGTTTCTTCTAGGGTTTTGTGCCCATATATACCCTATCTCATATTTACAAACTAGCCCCTCAACTTCTACTTTTGCTTAAAACTCCACACCAAACGCAAAACATTTCGAAAAAGGTCTGGGTCGTTACAACACCTCCCCCTCAAAAGAATTCTGTCCTCGGAATTCCATTCTCGGAAAGGTGAGGGTATCTGGACATCATATCTAATTTTACTTCCCACGCTGTCTCTCGTCTCTTTTGATATCTCCACTGAACTTTTTCTAGCCAAACTTCTATGTTCCTCGTTTAGCAAACCTTACCGCTCACGATTATTATCGGTTCTTATACGCAAGTCAACCTCTTATCTATACTGATGTCCCCTCAAAGGAACAGCCACAACGACCTCTGACAAACACTTCTTTAAGCCTAAGACATGAAATGTCGGATGAACACTCTTTAATTCTTCTGGCCAGTCTAGCTTGTATGCTACTGCTCTAACTCACTTCTTAATGACAAGGTCAACTTCTTATCGCCTGCATCTTTTGCAAGGTCGCCATCATCTCACCTCTCACATCGGCTCTCCACAAAAGAGACGTGCATCACCCTATGACTTTCTTCTCAAATTCACATCGAGTATCTCAAGATCGCGCACTATCTATTCAACTTTCATGCTTCAACGAATCCGCAGACTTAGTCCACCTTACTTTTCTCTCAAACTTCAAGGCTCAAAGCCTTACGTTTTTCAATCCAACCACTCAGTTCTACTCGGTTGCCTCAGACCGTTCAGATGGGAAACGTAACTCCACCCCATACTTTGAAACCGCCCTCGGCGAGGCACCACTTGCTAAATCGTGCCATCTTGCACTACTTACTTGTACCCTCTTCGATCACTATACTCGCTTAAAACTACCTGATAAAACCAAGGCCAACCACACCTCCATTTGCTCGCCTCCGTCCACACATCGGGACTCACGGTTTTAAACACATCTAAATAAGGTCTCTCATACATTTATACTTTCTTAAGAGAAAGAACTTGGCGGGAATTCCCGCCACAACCACGAGAATCTTCCACCAGGAAAAACTCCCTCACTGACAACTTGGCACAAGGCCAACCTTGTATATTCCGACAAGCTCACCCCCAGGAATCCCCTCCTCGGTATACCTGAAATTTCTAGGTTACTTCTTCCAACCGACATCGTCTATGCAGATCATACTCCTTTCCCGAATCACATCGGCTACCACTCGACAACTAATTTGTACGTTCTCACCACTTCATCATTTCACACTTAACGTGTCTAATAGTAGGAAACCTCTCTAATTCCTTATTGGAGTACTCACCTATTCAAATTGCACTTATCCTGAAGGCTCCTCAACTTCTTACTGACTGCCACAAACGTCCAGTCTCATAACATAACTTCGGTTATCCTCGCTCAACTTGGAAGAGTAACCTAGGTCGCACTCTACTGTTCTCAATAGCTTACACTGAACGATCAGTTCGTTTGACCGCTTCTCACAATATCTCCAACTCGACTCGAATCATTCGACTATCTTATCCGCTTCTTTCCTGCACTAGACGTACCAAAATCCCCTTCCTCAAAACTCTTTCTAGAAGTTCACACACTTACCGGCAAGCTATTCACGCTACTCCACCTCTTGGTGTTACTGACCAGCTTACTACTTCTAACCTTCTCTTCTATCCCAACATACTATCTTCACCTCCCCACAATAACGTGAAGCATCACCTCTCAAACATTACCTGCCTCTTTCTTCCAACCTTTTCACTTGCTGAAACGTTTACTCGTTTCTAAACATACCCAAACGGTGGCATCAAAGTTCTAACTTAAGGTATTCAAACAAGTCATCTCGAAATGACATATGTGTTCGAAGTCATTGCACATCTTTGGATCTCTCACTAATACATCCTCTAATCATTCCTCCATACATAAGAAACAACTCACATTCTTCAAAGATTTCGCATCTACACCCCACATCTTTGACTAACCCATCCATCGCCTTCTCTAAAATTTCCAAAGGTTTCAACCACATACTTACTTATCGACTCACACAATCAAAAACACTTGGTTTCTTATTTGGGTAACCACTCACTCCCGCTCCGACATTTCCTTCCGAACATAATCGTATCACAACGTCACCTATACCTACGTGCTCCAACAATTTGGTTAACAAATCGTATATCTCGTACGAAACCCCCATAAGGCTTCTATCTGAAGCTTCCTTTCTTTCTAACATCACATCACTATGATACTAGGTGGTACATTTAATTCGGAAATTAATGCCATTACCTATCTGTACATTCCTCACTCATCACATCATACTGCAGACCAAATCTCTCATGGCAATTCTTACACCATTTATACTTGCCTTCACATCTTCACGCAAACACAACCGAGTCTATCTCGCTACTTAGTCCTCTCCTGGCTTGTCGAACTATAACTCACGAGTTCTCAATTAACTCAAACACAAACATTCTAGCTAGCTCTTCACGATCCGAGCCCTTACATAAGCTGGGCACAGTCCCTTACTGGACAATAAAATCTACATACTAACTTCGCTCGGGTTCATACCTCGTCATTCTACGATCTCTCCATACTTCATAAATAAAACGCTTAATCAAAATCATAACTTCTCATCCTCTTAGCACCCCTACAAGATGTTCTATCAACTTTCACCCTTCTGGTTCAGGTCGTCGGCCTCGACCATCATACACAACTGTCGACTTTTACATCGATTGACAACCTGAAACTACTTTCTTAACTTAGTCTTTAACAAGGGTTCCTCACGGAACCTAACTCTTCCAACATATCATAAACAACTTCATGTTCTGTCTCCCTCTTTTCGAAACCTACTCATGTAACATCAATATTACAAGCTCACCTCGAAACTCATACTTCTATGCCATAGGCATTTCGTTCTTCCTTACTACACTGCCCATAACGAGTTGCAAAACCAACACCTTGAAGGCTTCAAATCTTTCCTCCGGACACAACCGTCCCTTGACAACCGTACTTCTAGTTTCCGAACAAGGGTGCAAACCCTCATACAACCGACACTATAATCCACTTCCGACTCTACCGCTAATCACCTTTCCTCTTGAACACAAATATTAAGGCTACAACATTCTTTCCTGATTTGTCCGACACTTCCCCACGCTTGAAGTTCTTCCTTAGCTTAACATACAACATCCTACGACCTAGTGAGTTCATAGCCTTCATGCATGACAACGCAATAGATAAATCATTTCGTACCTTTTATCATTTCCAATGGACAACATTTGAAAGCATATTGGGTACACATGCCCCCATCACTCTTAAAATTCAATGCCCTGCACAACGATCTCGAGAATCGTTCGCATGCAACTATCCATAGACTTAATCTTACTCCACCAAAATATGTCGTGACGACAGAAATTTATATTGAGTGAAAATCTTTTCATACGACCCATCCTGAAAGAAATTACCGACGCGAAGTAAACCAGTCGGTTTTCATACTCATTTATGTAACTTCAACATGTCAATACTTATTTTGGTTATAAAAGTTTTGCATTTAATCGTTTCCTTGGCTTTTTGCAAATATTTAACTCGTCATGAAAAGAGTGAAATACTTTACAAATTATAAAACTCGAAACTTCATTGTGCCATGTGAATGAAATCATCTTTTTTTTAAACATACGCGTGCACATCCTGACTCATTTTCGATTAAAAATTTATCTTTACACGTTTAACTTAAATCGTGAAAATTTCATGTTACATAAAAGGACACCATGCATGAGACTCTACTCGCATTTGAAGGCTACTCACTCTAACAAGGTCAACTGCTTTACTCGCTGAGTTTATCCTTGACATTCTACCTACGACCAACGGTCGCCCTCTCGGTCATGCAATAACTTGCTGAACACGCTTTCCACACCTCACTTACTCAACCATTCCATACTATTCTCGTCTTTGAACAATTTTCTCACATTCTACCACTACACGCTTTTAATTCTCTACTGATATCTCCCTTCAACGTTCCTGCTACTGAAAAGCTCGACTAAAGAGTCAATGACCCAATCTTGCACTTGCTATTGAACTTACGCTTTCAAGATCTCGTCATTGTCCTTTCTCATCATCCCAACAGATCTCCCCCACAATTTCTAGAATCGGGACTCTCCTGAACCAGGAGTCTTATTCACAAGTAATCGCTCATTCTCTTCGAACCCACGAAGATCTAACTCTAGACGACTCAATACATTCCAAACAACTTCCATCTCTACGATGTATACATACATTGCATCATAACTGATCTTCTACGATATCTCCCCATCAATGAGTCTCAATCTACTTCTTAGTGATCTTACCGGCATCCTAAAGTCTTGGCACACGACATAAACACTAGCTTTTGACTACCACTTCGGAATAATAAGGCATGTTAAGCACATACATGTACCTGTAAGTTTGCAATTACACTGGCCTGGTGGAATTTCAAACTTACCTTACATGACAGTCCTCAGTACCCTATTAGTCCTATCTCTATAATAATGTCCTCCTAACGCGTTTCCTGATTCTCAGTTGTGATTTCTACACCCAAGCTTAAGTTTAGGCCCGTCCGGTCACCTAAATCCCTTAAACTACGGTTCTGATACCAACTATAACAACCCAACATTTTTAAACAATCCGTTTCATATAAATTAAATATCCCAAAATCGCGATCTACAACTTCTTACATAATATCCGAAAATGGTTGGCGGAAACAACCTACACAACTGAGAAGTAAACTAAGATAAGCTATAGTGTCACTACACTATCCATCCTTCTCTTGCTAACGCCCTGCTTACTTGCTAGAGCCTTTCTGTACCTGCTTACCTGAAAAAGGTTTTATTTGAAAATGCGAGGGTTAGACCATGAGGTCTAGTGAGTCCCTCCTAACAGTTATCAAAGCATTTAAAAACAGTTTATCTTTTCAGCATAAAACGTTCATACTCAACACGTCAAAATCATATACGGACTAAAGTCCGCCTTCTCGTAATCTGACACCCTGAAGCCACCCGAAGGCGACAACGAGTCAGCCTCATGCTGCCTTGCGGAGCCTCGCTCCTGGCATATAGGGACCTCCCTTCCCGCACGAGAGATGGCGGAACTACTTTCCCGTCTTTGCCAGTTTACGTCTCCTCGATGTATGCATACATTCAATCATAAAACTTTCAACAACATTTATACAATCAAGCGTAAATATAGCATGGCAATTCTCATTATAAAACTTCTTTATTAAACACAGTAGAAGCCACGTATTTTGATTTAGAAAACTCACCGGACACGTTTGCTTGCTTTTCCCTACTCTGCTCTTTACTTCCAAAATGTCTACCTGAACGAGGGGACAGATTTATAAGCTGACTAGGACTATCCGGACACTTCTCATCTGACACATAACTTTCCCGGACAGACTACCGGGTAAAACCATACTTTCCGGACAACAACACTTTTCCGGACGACAACACTTTTCCGGACGTCCAAGCTTACTGGACACTACAGGTTTCCGGGCGATTTACCTATCCGGATGGCATACTTATCCGGACGACTAAACTTATCCGGACAACCACACTTTTCCGGACGACCCCACACCCGGATACCTTCATCCAATCGGGATAGAAGCTTTCCGGACGTTCTACCCGGATACCTTCTTAAACTGAAGGTGTCCGGACGATACGCTGGACGGGTTTAAGATTGAAAATCCTATTACGTGCCTCTTAATCCTCAAGATAAGCCAATAAATTATCACTAAATGATCTGAAATCGATCTCCCATCAGTTATCATTATCAAAACATAATTAAAGATGATTAAATCCCTCTATTTGGCCTCAAATGACTTTAACCAAAGAAAACTCTCAACTACTTCAATAATCATCTGTCAAATCTTAAATGGGATTATGGATTAAAGATTACCTGGTATGATTCTTGCAGAAACGAATTCCAAATCCTTCTCTTCCTTCTGATTTCGAGACTTGAAGACTCTTCTCCTCCAAATGCACAAAAACCCTCAAGAAAACCCTTTCCTCCTTTCTCACCAAACCCAGCCGTCAACAACAATCAAATTCAGTAAATGGAATGTTTCTTCTAGGGTTTTGTGCCCATATATACCCTATCTCATATTTACAAACTAGCCCCTCAACTTCTACTTTTGCTTAAAACTCCACACCAAACGCAAAACATTTCGAAAAAGGTCTGGGTCGTTACATATAATAGTGTTATATATAGTGCTTTTGCTTGTTTGGTTTATTGTGTTGATAATTATTCGTCTGTTTTAGTTTTAGAAAAGAAACCACTCAATCTATTGGACTTCCAGGTAGCAGGGGAATCATAAGGATTGCTTAAGTCCCCACATACCTTAGGGCTATTTACACCCATTTGACAAAATCCAAATAGATATGTTGCGGTTTATTTTATTTCAATATATAATAGTGTTATATATAGATGCTTTTGGCAAGAGGCCAAAATGAATTTGAGTGTGGCATGTGAAGCCAATTTAAATGTTTTTATATATTCATACCATTTATTTATGGAAATTTATTTATGACTAGGAAACTCAAAAGAAGATAAACAATTAAATAATTTAGCAAAGTTAGGGGACCTAAGTTGTCATTCACCAAAGTTTAGAGACCTAAGTTGTCATTCACCAAAGTTTAGGGACCTAAGTTGTAATTTAGCAAAGTTTAGGGACCTAAGTTGTAATTTAGCAAAGTTTAGGGACCTAAGTTGTCATTCACCAAAGTTTAGGGGACCTAAGTTGTTATTCACCAAAGTTTAGGGGACCTATAATCAAACATATATTTTTATAAAAAACACTAACTTTTTTATAAAAAACACTCATCTATTTATAAAAAAAAAACACTAACATTTTTTTTATAAAAAACACTAACATCTTTTTATAAAAAAAAACACTAACATCTTTTTATAAAAAAAAACACTAACTTTTTTATAAAAAAAACACTAACATCTTTTTTTATAAAAAACACTCTAACATTTATTTTTATAAAAAAAACACTCATCTTTTTATAAAAAAAACACTAACATCTTTTTTTTTTAATAAAAAACACCCATCTTTTTATAAAAAAAACACTAACATATTTTTATAAAAAAACTCTAACATCTATAATAAACACAACATTATAACATACAAATAACATATTCAAACATACAACAAAGTTGAAAACACTCTAACAACATACATATCATATATTTTAAAATTTAAAATAACAACATAAAGGAAAACTACAACAAACTTAAGAAAAACTTACCAAACTAGTAACACGAGCCATCTTCAAACCGAGCGCGTATTCCACACGACAAATTGAGAGAGTTTGGGAGATAAATTTTATAATGGAAGTGTGGCCGAATGAGGTCCCCCACCCTCTCTCTTATAGCGGCCGAATTGTAGGTGGGGGGGGGGGGGGGGGTTGGATACATTAATGAAATTAGGGTTTCAACCCTGGGATGACACGTGTCCAGGTGATCCCGCGACCGCGGGGTACCTCTGCGGGACAGGGGCCGATTTTGCTACCGCGGGCATTCTTGAGGGGCCAAAAGTGTACCGCGGAAAATCTTGAGGGGCCTCCGCAGAAGTTTTGGCCAAACAGTGGTGACACGTGGGCCCAGGCCCGCGATTGCGGGGCCCACCGCGGAAATTTTGGGTATTTTGGTAAAATCAACGAGATTGTGGGTATTTTGGTAAGTTAAAGTCAAACTTTGGGTATTTTAATTAATTTCCCTAAAAAAGATAAATAACAAAACAATTAATTAATTCTATTTTTTTTAAATATTTAACTAAAGTATCACATCTATCTCTCTTTTGAAGCGTTTAACAAACACACAAAATCACATATAAATAGAAAATGTTTGATAGTCGGTTATTAACAATGTTCTAAAAAACGTGCCTTGGCGCCTCGACGCTGCCTTGCCGCCACGTTATACCCCTTGGCGTCGAGATAAGGCGTCGAGCTCGATATGGCGCGCCATGGCCCGCCTTTGCGCGTTATGGCATGGCCCGTCATGACGCGTTATGCCGCCATGGCACGCCATAACCCGCTATGGCGCGTTATGGCGTTACCAATTTGTGTATATTCGATTTTTTGAATGTATGTACTTCGAAATTCGATTCGCATTTGCCTGTTAGTATCGATTAGAATTTTGAATTTCTTTATTTATCGTTTTATTTGAATTAAAACTGTTAATAACTTAATCATTATTGACACTGACATAAATACGCACACACACACATATATATAAAAATATATTATATACATATTTTCCGCCTTAAGCCACACCTTGAAAAACGCCATGGCCTCGCCGTAACTCGTAAGACTTGAAGTTTGACCTCGCCGTCACGCCACACCTCACGCCATTTAGAACCTTGGTTATTAATAGGTTATTTCTCAAATAATGACGTGGCCTTCTCTCTTGTTGTATGTATATGTCTATATATATATATATATAATATAGTATAACATAAAAAGGGTTTTAGATTAGATTATATAATATATTTTCCAATAGTAAAAAGACCAAAAGATTTGTAAAACGACCAAAATGGCCATTGAATTAATTGGGTTAACAAACTTTTATAAACTCTGTTAGTGAAAGGGAGTAAGGAACTATGACCATACAAAATTGAATATTAAATGTGTATCGATATTTAACCGAGTATAAAAATGTAAGATGTCGTTTACTAAACACTTAATAGGTAAACACTTAACAGTATCACTTACCTTACCGATTGAGGTTGAAATTATATCTGCTAAGACACATAGCAATGATCGAGAGTCTTATCCAACAAACGAGGGAAAATACTCTTACCCGATAAGCACTTATCGAGTTTAAGATACTTACCCGTATTTCATTTTAATGATCAGAGATGTTACATGATAAAGTCAACAAATGATTATCGGGTAAGCATTTTGTAAATAACCCCTTAATCTAATTTTTTTGACATATCAAAAGGACTAAAAAGGGTAATTCGGTCTTTTTTTTCTTTATTTTCTAAATTGGTTACAAAAGTGGAGGTGTGAGTGGGTTTTGTTCTATATTATGTTATTAATATAATATTTTTAAAAGATAGAAGTGGCAGGATGGTCGTCAAACCAAACAAATTGGGTAATGCAAAATTGGTTTGAGTTAAAACAAGTCATATGGAATATGAGTCAACCGAGTTGTGTCGAGTTGATCTGCCATTGTTGTATTAAGATCATACTATTGATTTAAATCACGTATCAAGATTGGTTCTTCATATCGTATATTTGTAATACACACGACCCCATCACCACACTTTGACTTCTCAATTATTATATGGTTCATGTACTCGTCGCCATCCAAGTAATTGAGAGTTTCATTATCTGTTATAGTAATGTCAGAATGATATGACTTTTCAATTTTAAGCGATTAAGTTCTTAGACAAGTTTTTGAACAAATGAATCACTAGACTTTCTAAATCTGATTAAATAAATTATTTTGACCTATAACTATAAAACCGTTTAAAGTGATAAAATCTTGGGAAAATGTTGAAAAAACCAAACGGGTTTTCATATTTTTGCCATTATATTCATCGACATCTTTTTTGAATAAATAAGTTCATGGATGTTAGTCCTGGAAATGAAATGGCAAATTCACAAAGTATTGTAGAAGGGGAGGGGGCTGAATACAATACACATAAAATTACTTAATTTTAATTTTTATTGATTTTACAAATCAAGAATTAGATTTAGAAGCACAAGATTGTTGCGGAAAAAAAAACAGATTAAATCTATCATAATAATCTTTCACTAAGAAAACTTTAGAACAAAACACAACTTAGAACACGTAGAGTTCTTTCAGAAAGCATAACCTTGCATGATATGAGTCTTCTTTTTTAAATACTACCATGTGTATTAAATGCATGAGACATTTGTCGCTGTGGGATTGATGCTGAGAGTTGTCATTGAAAGAGGACAATATGTCATTTTTGTCTTATCATGGGATACAAACATTATGCAAACCATGTTGAAAACCATTTCTGAAAAATCATTAACGGAAAAATATATTTTTTCCTAAGTTCTTCCGAGAATGTCTCCATCAGGTACGAGATATGTAGTATTTGTTGAAGATTTTCTCGATAGAGGACAAAAGGGACAATTCTGCCGAAGGGTTGAGAAGCTGTCCGATTTGGATATCAGCAGGAGGTAACTTAGTTTAAAGTCGGAAGATGCATCTTCTAATCCACATCGGTAGATGCACTTCCTGTTTAAATCAGTTAGTCTTCGATTTTGTCGAGCAGTTTAAGTACAAACTAAGTTATTACAAAGAACCATCATATTTTCTAAGTAAAAGATGTAAAGTAGAGACCAAAAGGAGATTGGGAGGTTATCAACAAATTATCAGTAACCCAACAATGAGTTTTCTAAAACCAATTAAATAGATCCTTAAATCGAAACAATAAATAGAAGTATACAATTTCCACTAGGTATTCCAAAACATATAAACGTTGTGTCCAAATCATTAATAGGTGCATAAAGTTGTGCAACGACGAATTATGTAACTTCAAATTTAGTCAAGTTTTGATGCCCTTTTTTCTCTTTTCTATTACTTCAAAAATATATTACCACATTACTAGTTACATGTAAGTTGTATAGGTCAAAAGGACATATTTAATAGGTTTTGGAAATCCTAGGGATTTGTTTGTAGATCAAATTTAATAAACGAAAGCAATTATAATGAAACTAGAAAACTTGAAAGTTTGCGGAATGCTACAAAATTAATTCGAGTAAAAGCTAAACATCATTACGTAAAGATGAAAATGTAATAAAATCTTACATTATTCATATTAAAAAGGTTCTTATAATTCGTCTATCACCAGATTTTAATGGATGAAATACAACTATTGGAGTATCGAGAAACTATCAAACACATCCACAAATACTAGCTTGGCTCATTATTGCCGAGATAATGGCCTACTTCGGACTTATAGATGGTGCTCGATGGACGGTTTCTTGATACTTTCATAAACATTCGTACATTTAGATTGTATATAAATTAATAAATACGCGTTCACTCATAAAAGATATATGAATAATGACTTAACATCTTCACCCATCTTTTCACCATATCCACACATATATGGCCATGGGTGGATATGCTGAGATATGGTTATATATATATATATATATATTTATATAGACGATTATGTACGTGCAACTATGGTTCCCATGCACGAGTCTTTTCCGCATACAATTAATCGATTTCGTACACCAACCGTTCGAGAAAAACACTTAGAGTCGCAAAACGAGTTCGAAAACAGCAACACTTGAGAAGTCGGCGACTATGTCCGGTGACTATGTCAGGGCATAGTCGCGAAGGTCATAGTCGTGGTAGGAAGAGCAAAACGGGCAGAAAGGGGGCAGCCAAGGGCAACATTGCCTCGCGACAATGCCTGGGGCAAAGTCACGAGGGCATAGTCACGAAGGGGGTGACGGGTTCTGCTATATGGACCCGATTTTGGGAAGTTTTCTACACTCTCTCTTTTTCCACAGCTTACTCGAATTCTCTATGCATCTAGGCGATTTTCTCCCCGCTCTTCCCTTTCACCTCATTTATTGAACCTAGGGTTTCAAATACCACTCCACTAACTAAACTCTAGTTAATGCAAGTAGAAGAAAGTGATTCTAGGTGTGCAAGAGATTCAAGCAACCAAGTCTTCCAACTCTAGGGTTCATCACTTCTAGGGTTTTCAAGGAAAGTGGGTTTTTACCTTACAAACCTTCTTAGGTGAGTTATCTTCACTCTACATGTTTTATTCATGTTTATCTTGTTGGGTTACCATCTTATTACCTCCTTTCCTCATTATTTCATGTTTTACACATTATGCCTAAAAATGGGTTTTTGAGAAAACACAAGATCTTGTTGAAATAAATAGTGGTAAAGGTGAAATGGGTTACATTCCTTGACCTCCAAGTGATATTGTCCTTAATCTACAAAATTTATCACTTAGAATGATTTTGACAATTTTAGGTCAAAATTAGGGTTTTGGAAATACTTGGGGTTTCAAGGAAATGTTCAATGAAAAGAGCTTCTATGTTATAATGGAGTTCAAAACCTAACTTAAAGAATCATGGTGCCTTATGGCCATTTGTGGTAGCCTTATGTTGATATTTCTAAATGGGAAGTATGTCTTAATGTTGCTATCAAGCTTAAACTTATAATGATTGTTATTATTGGGCTATATGAGAGTCTTTGTTGGTTATTGAGTGTAATGGATCCATAGGCACTAGAGTCATAGCACGGAATAGGCATCGGGATCCATGATAAGTAAGATGTGGGCCTATATGGTCGGGGCATCGTCTCATGGACAGTAAGGTGTAATTCTAATGTGCTTGGTGTGGATTTGGAGTAACCCAATGTATAGACCTGGAGTGGTTGAAATTGGGGACTCACAAGTTATAGACTCTTCGGAGTTGCGCTTGTTTCCATTTTATTGATGTTATGTGAATATTGTTACTAACGGTTATGTGATTACCTTGTCTTATGGAATTATTTATGATCATCAAGTGTCCATCAACAATTGAAGCTTTGGACTTCGAAATGAATTCCTCCATGGGGTCTAATTATATTTCCCATTGTACTTCGGTTTCATTCTTATCATTCCAAATTGTTGGTTCTTATCCTCTTTATAGTAGACTAACACTTCTTCTTTTGGGTATGTGCTTAGGGCATTCAAGCGGTGGGGCTCCTCGGGCTTGAGTGAAGAGATGTGATGGTGATAACGTTTTTGGAAGTATATAGAGGCGTACATGATAGATTCAGAATATTGATTTTTGGTAGCAATTAGACAACACCCGATTGTAATCTAAGTCATGTTGGTTAGATTATTAGGTTGTTGGACAATAATTGCTCATCCTTTGTTTTTGTAAACGCCATACTTTAATTTCCCAATTTATTTGGGTGATTTGTCTACTTTGGATGTTTATTTTCCGGAATTTCGCAGGTTTTATTTTTACCTAAATTTTTGGGTGTTACCAAAACCTTGATCACTCCAAACCGTAAGATATTCATTCAAATAAGTTTTATAAGACCAAAAACGAAGACATTTCGAGAAGGGGGAGAGATTCCTACTTGCCTACTTCGCGGATCAAAGGGGGAAGACCTATTCGAAAAAAAAAAACAGTCAAGAGAAAAGATCAAGATGACTACCAAATTCATACAAGAATCATTGATTGTACCAGGAATTGAGGGACCTTCTCGAGCACATGATAGGTAATAGAGAGATAAAGCTAGCCTATTCGTTATGGGGAATCAATGCTCAGGCGAAGCAACCAATAGCAGGTTGCTTCCAAGCTCAAACCATTTGAAACGGAATTGCTACAAGTATCGCCTCCCCGCCCAACTCTATTAGCAGGCCCTTTCTTTTGCAATACTTTTTATAGTATCTCATGACCCAATTATTATTACAACGTTCTCTACCATAGAATTCGTCCTTCGGGGTTAACCCGGTGGCTTCTATTAGGAAGGCGACGCAAAGGAGGCTCAAGGGCTTGTTAACAGAGTTTTGAGATTTGAACTTTTGGAGTAAAAAACAGAGGGAGACGTCAGATTATTTGACGGAGTTTTATACAAGAAGCGAGATTTTAACTAGAAACTACAATTTAAAACAATTTTTTTCAATAATATCGCGTTCAGTACACAAAATAGAACTTGTCTGGACAATACAAAAACTTGTTGTCTTATATTTGGTACGACATTATTAGACTAGAACAAGACACATATTAAGTTACAAAAGGAACAAAAACTAGGGAAACAACACATAATTGATAAATTACTAAATGACCCATGTCAAATTAAAGTTCTAAACCTTCCACAATTATTTCACCCGTTTACCCACTCTATCTCGAACAATCCTGTCATGTCCCGTCCTAGTAATGTATTTCTGAAAACGAAGGGTATTTTGGTCAAAGATACTCAAATTTCCCAATCCAAAAAACCTCTAAACTCTATCATATGTTGTTAATTTCCAAGCCACATAACAATTATCCCTCCTTTTTTCCTATCCAAAACGCAAAACCATAAATAATTCTAGTTGAAGATGGCGTTATCCCTTTCCACCATCACCAGAAACTTCTAGTGGCAGAGCAGAGACTCACCCTCTCACCATGGCGGCAGAAGCTGTTAACGTCGCGGCTTCACTCTGCAACTTCTCCGGTACTACCAATGGCGGTTCCTCCGCCAAACCGCTCCGCCGTTTCCTTCTATCTCCCTCCACCTCTCTCCGTCGCCACCACCACCACCAACACCGTAGTCTCACGTCTTCTTTCTTCGGAACTCAACGGATAACTCCAAACAAATCAATTTCTCGCTTCCAAAAGAGGAACCTGTCGGTGTTTGCTATGGCTGCTGCTCCTGAAGGTCTGTTTGCTTGTTTAATTCGAATGCAATTAGATATGCAGTTGATTGAAATCTTTGATGATAGTGGAAATTAGGGGTTTTAGGGTTCAATTTTGTATAGTTATTGAGTTATTGGTATGCGAATTTGCTTACTGGATGAAATTTATTTGCAATTGGGTTATTGATTCGAGTATAAAGTACAAACCCTTGCTCTTTCCCTCTTATTGTTCATATATGATTCATACCTTCTGGTTTTCACATCATCTATGGTTTAAGGTGCTTAAGAATTTGGGGAAGGTTTTAGGGTTTTAATTTTATATGGACAGTTTACTAATTTAACATGGGTAGTTTAGTAATTTATGAATCTTGTCCCGTCTCTCTAGTTTTTGCTCCACCGGAGCAAAAAAACAACATTTTTGGTTGTCAAAGGTGTCATTGTATTATTTTGTTAGTAATTTATGTTACGGGTAGTTTAGTAATTTACCAATCTTGTTCAATCTCTATATTTTGTTTTCCACCTATTTTTTTTAAAGTATATAATATTTATATACGGCAAATGCAACAAATAAACTCACACACTCTCCTCATCTTTGGTGAGGTTTGAACCCCTGACCTCCTAGGAGGAAAGAGGCTCACATACTGCTAGGCCAAAGGCCCTTTGGTGGGATGAAAAAACTTTTTTGGTCGTGAAAGGTGAGACCGTATTATTTTGTTAGTAAATTATGACACGGGTAGTTTGGTAAATCTTGTCCCACCTCTCTAGTTTTTGTTCCACCTATTTCGGTGGGATAGAAAAAAACATTTTTGGTCATCAAAGGTGCCACTTGTATTATTTTGTTGGTAATTTATAACATGGGTAATTTAGTAATTTACCAATCTTGTTCCACCTCTCTGATTTTTGTTCCAACTATTTTGGTGGGACAAGAAAAAGCATTTTTTGGTCGTCAAAGGTGCCACGATATTATTCTGTTTATTGAAACAATATATTTCTTGAAACTACAGTAATAACTAGTAGTTCTCTTGGTAAAGTTGGTTTGCACGGCCTTTTCTCCCCCTTCGGTTTGAATCCCATTTGCGTCATTTTCTTAGTTTTTAGCTTTTATATTTCAGGTTTATTATGTTTCCAAAACTTTTTAGGATAAAAGATTCGAACACAAGAAACTAACCAACAAACCAATAATAATTTTATAAAAAAATGCATAGCTTCTTTTTTTTATAGTCAAATGGTGTCACCACTTCAAAAAAAATTTAGGTTTAATTTTACGTTTCTATTTTCCAGAAGGAAAGCGGGAGGTTCCTCTGAAAGACTATCGTAATATCGGCATCATGGCTCACATAGACGCTGGAAAAACCACAACGACCGAACGCGTCCTTTTCTACACGGGTCGTAATTACAAAATCGGCGAGGTACACGAGGGTACCGCCACAATGGACTGGATGGAACAAGAACAAGAACGAGGAATCACCATAACTTCGGCGGCAACCACCACGTTTTGGAACAAACACCGCATTAACATCATCGACACCCCCGGCCACGTCGACTTCACTCTCGAAGTCGAACGCGCTCTCCGCGTTCTCGACGGCGCCATTTGCTTGTTCGATAGCGTCGCCGGCGTCGAACCCCAGTCCGAAACCGTCTGGCGGCAGGCCGACAAATACGGCGTCCCAAGAATTTGCTTCGTTAACAAAATGGACCGACTGGGGGCGAACTTTTTTCGCACCCGCGATATGATAGTCACGAACTTGGGGGCGAAACCGCTCGTGCTTCAAGTTCCAATTGGGGCGGAGGAGGTTTTCAAAGGGGTTATCGATCTTGTTAGAATGAAAGCGATAGTTTGGTCCGGTGAAGAATTGGGCGCCACGTTTTTGTACGAGGATATTCCTTCCGATCTTCAAGATTTAGCGGAAGAATATCGGGCGTTAATGATCGAGACGATTGTCGAATTGGATGACGAGGTTATGGAAGGGTATCTCGAAGGGGTCGAACCCGATGAACAAACCGTTAAGAAATTAATCCGGAAAGGAACCATCGGGGGTAGTTTCGTCCCAGTTTTATGTGGGTCGGCTTTTAAAAACAAAGGGGTTCAACCTTTGCTTGATGCCGTTGTTGACTATTTACCTTCGCCCCTCGATGTGCCCCCGATGAAGGGTACCGACCCGGAAAACCCGGAAATTGAAATCGAACGACTCCCGAGTGACGAAGAACCGTTTGCCGGTCTCGCTTTCAAGATCATGAACGACCCGTTTGTGGGGTCGCTAACTTTCGTAAGAATATACGCCGGAAAACTTGCGGCGGGATCTTATGTAATAAATGCAAATAAAGGAAAGAAAGAAAGGATCGGGAGATTACTTGAAATGCACGCGAATAGTAGAGAAGACGTTAAAGTAGCGTTGGCAGGTGATATTGTTGCTCTTGCGGGGTTGAAAGATACGATTACGGGTGAAACGTTATGTGATCCCGAGAATCCGATTGTGCTTGAGAGAATGGACTTCCCTGATCCCGTTATAAAAGTTGCGATTGAACCGAAGACGAAAGCGGATGTTGATAAGATGGCGAATGGTTTGATTAAGCTTGCTCAAGAAGATCCGTCTTTCCACTTCTCACGAGATGAAGAAATTAACCAAACTGTTATTGAAGGGATGGGAGAATTACATCTCGAGATTATTGTTGATAGGCTCAAGAGGGAATTCAAGGTTCGTAATTTTGATATAATTTACATGCTTTCGATATATGTTTGTTCTGCAAGCCGGGGGTCTTAACGGAAACAGCCTCTCTACCCCTTGGGGTAGAGGTAAGGTCTGCATACATCAGGCTGTTTGGTTGGTTTTCCATTAAGGGGCTGTTTACTTACAGCTTAATGAGCTTAAAGGTCTGGGTGGCTTATTCGCTCCGTCGTACATGAGTGTTTCTTTACAGCTTAATCATTAAGCCATTAAGCCAAAATGGCTGTATGGAGTATGTCAGGACCACTCACTTGTCACCATTAAGCCACCTTAAAGAAATTAATACCGGAAATGCCAAGAAATATTCCAACCCTCTCTCTTTGCCGGTCTTCCGTCCCTCAGATCACAAATTTATCCATAAGACAACTTAACCCATATAGACAGACAACTTAAACCATACAGAGCTTGATGTAAAATAAAGTAAACAACTCTCAAGTCCTGTATGGGTAAAGTTGTCTGTATTGATTAATCTGTCTGTATAGATTGTGAAGGTTTTTATTTTATGAGGGTTTTTTTATAGATGGATGGAGCGTGTTTTTTTAATTGGGAGGAGCGGTTTGGAAAAAACTTGCTTTCTGCATAAAGCCCCCCCCTAGAAACTCACCGAATAAGCCACTTTCTATAACATTAAGCCACTCAAAACAGTCATATATAGCTTACCGAATAAGCTGCAAGTTCATTAAGCTCATTAAGCTGCTAACAACAGGCCCTTAGGGCTGTTTGTCTGTGGATTAATCTGTCGTATAGATTGGGAAGGTTTTTGTGTGGAAGGGTTTTTTCGTAGATGGAAGGAGCTTGTTTGTTAATTGGGAGGGATAGGTTTGGAAAAACTTGGCTTTCTGCTCCCCCTAGAAGCTTACCGAATAAGCCACTTTCTATATCATTTAGCCACTACCAAACAATCATATATAGCTGACCGAATAAGCTCTTAGTCCCATTAAGCTCATTAAGCTGCTAACGAACAAGCCCTACTTTACGTTTTACCGGGTCCATAACAACATTCATAACATCCCATTACTTGCAAAATTATCAGGTAGAAGCGAATGTAGGCGCACCACAAGTAAACTACCGCGAAAGCATTTCTCGGGTAGCGGAAGTGAAATACATTCACAAGAAACAGTCGGGTGGTCAAGGCCAGTTTGCCGATATAACCGTGCGGTTCGAACCATTAGAGGCCGGTAGTGGATACGAGTTCAAGAGCGAGATCAAGGGCGGTGCGGTCCCACGAGAATACATCCCGGGTGTGATGAAAGGGCTCGAAGAGTCCATGAGTAACGGAGTGGTTGCGGGTTTCCCCGTTGTTGACCTTCGGGCAGTTTTGACCGATGGGAACTACCACGATGTTGACTCGAGCGTCCTAGCATTCCAGCTGGCGGCACGAGGGGCTTTCCGTGAAGGAATTAGGAAAGCGGCTCCAAAGATTTTGGAACCGATAATGAGAGTCGAAGTTATCACACCGGAAGATCATTTGGGAGATGTAATTGGTGATCTTAATTCAAGAAGAGGACAGATTAATAGCTTTGGTGATAAACCTGGTGGACTCAAGGTATGCTAACTTATTTTTTATTTCCCCTTTATTTAACAAAATCGGCTTTATAGGGCGCTAAATATGTCTTAAATGTCTTAATATACTGCTTTATAATACGTAAGTTTATAGGACAGCAATAAGCTGATTTTGGAATAAAACGTCCTATTAGTCTTTTTTATATGACATTATTTGAAGACTTTTTCGAGAGTGTCTTATAAAAAAAAAAACTATTAAAACACTTTATTAAAATGAAGAGTAAATTAAGTTTTTCGTCCTTGTGGTTTGTTAAAACTTGCGGATTTCGTCCTTGTGGTTCTGAAATTTCGGTTTTAGTCCCTATGGTTTGCAATTCATTTCTATTTTCGTTCTTGTGGCTAATTACTACTTTTTGAGTATATGAGGGACTAAAGTATAAATGAATTGTGAACCAATCAAATTTAAACCACAAGGACGAAAATAATAATGAATTATAAGCCATGGGGATGACAATCGTAATTTCAAAACCACAGGGATGAAAAACGTAATTTACTCTAAAATGAAAGATAGAACTTAAAACTTTTGTCATTTTGGCTATGTTTGGTGCTAGCCAATAAACTGATAAGTTGGCGAATAAACTAGTCATGTTTGATAAAACTAGCTGATAAACTAGATGACAATATATAAAAGGGCATAACTGGAAAAAATGATCCTGCAGCTTTTAATGGAACGATAGTTGAAGTAACTTTTTAAAAAAAACTAGCTTATTGCTAAATGCTAATAAATGTCGGGTTTTGCTTGGATAGCTGCATATAAGAAGGTCAACCCTTACTCAAGGCAACTGGCTTACCACTGCTGCTTCCTGCTCTGAGAACTACTAGTTAACTAAACAGGGCTTTTTCAATAAACTGAAAAAAATTAGCTGGCTTATGGTTGCCGAACGTTTAAGAAATCATGTGTTGTTTTGCATTGCAGGTGGTGGACTCGCTAGTGCCGCTAGCGGAAATGTTCCAATACGTGAGTACGTTAAGGGGAATGACAAAGGGTCGAGCATCGTACACGATGCAACTAGCGAAATTCGATGTTGTACCTCAACACATTCAGAACAAGCTTTCTGCTGCTAAAGAAGAAGCAGTGGCAGCTTAATTGGACCCCTAGCTTTCTCTCTTCTTCTTGTGGGTAATGTAATTCTTGATTGGATATAGGGAATTTTTCATCAAAAATTTATACATGTTTAATCATCCATTCATAATTTTGTTCATGTAGTGATTTTTAATTTCATAATACATATTCTTGTTTTCTTTTTTAGTAAATTTTCTTTTTTTGCACGCACTTTTTGTAAGTCGTTTTTGTAGAAACTAACGGTTCTACTCGGGAGGAGGGGTGTTATATATACGAGCCGAGTAGCAGGTTATTCGAGCTCGACTCGAAAAATATTATCAGACTCGAGATCGATTAACTTTTCAAAGTCGAGCTCGACCTCGAATATTTTTTCAATGTTTAAGCTCGAGCTCGAATATTTTTTAATGTTTGAGCTCGAGATCAATTAACTCATTTATTTACTCAAGCTCGATGGTTTTTATATTTTTATTATAAAATTTGTAAATATATGAATATGTTATATGCTTGAAAAAGTGAATGCTCGAATGACTCGGTTCGATTCGACTTGTAGTTTTTCTTTTGATAATTGTCCACTTTCTCATTCTACGTATTCTTAATTATGAGATGAACTATTCTTTTTCTAATTAAGGTTAAAAATTTTATTTAGTTATTTCAAAAATGTAATAATTGTACATTTTTTAAATTGTATGTCTTTTTTATGGATATTTATTTTGGTACGGAAAAAGTATTAACACTTTTTTTTTGCGTACCAAAGTTTGTACACAATCAACGGAAGCTCCTAGCGAACCAGGGCGGGCAGTAAAGCGAACGGAGTAACTGACATTTTTCACTCGTAGAGTTGGCGTTGAATCTTCACAAGTTAAATAAACCCCGTATTTTTGGAACTTAGTTCCAAATGAAAACTACAAACTTTTGGATATTGAAATCATCGTATGAAACGAACATTAACGATTATACTTATACATCCTTCTTTCTTCCATAATATACAAAGTCTTTGTTGTTTGCTTTCGTTTTGTATGCAGTCTTTGGATTCTGAAAACCCTAATTAAGCAAGTTCTAGGAGACGGCTAAAACCTTTGTTTTTTTGTTCGACTAAACCTAAGCAATTAAAGATTCCTCCAGCATTGGTACAACGTAGTAGTATATATATATATATATACACGTGAAACGATTTAAAACTCACTCAATTCATTGATCTCTCCGTATGGCAGCTTCACAATTCGCCTTGTTACTTCTAAGTCTGCTTGTTGTACCGTTCTCCGAAGCTACTCGGCCTAGTTTATTCGGTTCGAGTAGCAATGATGTTCAAAATAGCACGACATGGGCGGTTCTTGTAGCTGGTTCAAGTGGCTACTATAATTATCGTCATCAGGTGCGTCTTGTTAGAATAGGTGAAACCCTTATATAGAGAGAGGGGAGAGGTTCTCTCTCTCTATATATATACATATACACACACATACACACATAGCCATGGGATCATGTGAGAAGTGTCATTTTTGGTGATAAGTGTGAGAAGTACTTTTTAAACCGTTAGATCGTTTTTAATCAAATACCTTCCCATGAATTGCGGCTTAAAAAGGAATTGATCCGGTGCATCTCATTCTAATGTTCGCATATTTCTCATCTAACGGTCGATAACCACTTCTCATGCTTCTCACCATATTTGGCACTTCTCACCGGAACCCAACCCTACACACACACACACACAGGCATATATATATATATATATATATATATATATATATATATAGGGTTGGGTTACGGTGAGAAGTTGAGTTAACGTGAGAAGCGGGATAAGTGATTATCAACCGTTGGATGCACAATTAGGATGAGATGCACCGAGATAATTAAGATGCACCGAGATGCAGCGGATCAATCCCTGTATCAAATATGATTCATGGATGGGTTTGAGATTAAAAGAGATCAACGGTTCAGATCCACTTCTCATGTTTCTCACGTTAACTCAACTTCTCACACGATCCTTCGTTTATATACATCATGGGAGAAGAAGAGTTAAAATGAGAGGGTATTTGATTACTTTTATTTTCACCTCATCCATGATTTGCGCTTCTCACGAGAATTGATCTAGTGCATCCAAGGATGAAGATCCCTTCTTACTCTTCTCACTATAACTTTCATTTTCATCGGAACCCATTGCTATATAAATATACATAATATTGGTTTGATGGTTTGTGTCTAGCTGACGTGGAACTCTAAAAGGCCCCCTCTAACATGCAAAGCTAGAATTTAGCCGAGTCCCTTATATCATGTCTAGACCTTGACTCTGATATCATGTTACAGTATATAGTCCACTTTGAATTCTCTCTAAAGTGTCCTTATAGGGAAAGTTCCTTTAATTATATATAGAGGTTTGATGGTCCGTATATTCGATATACGACATAAAAGAAGGAATCTTTACCCTATACATAGCTTATAAATGAAGTAGATAAATTGAAAGTTTTATGATTTTATCGATGCAGGCGGATGTTTGTCATGCGTATCAAATCCTAAAGCGGGGAGGGATGAAAGATGAGAACATAATCGTCTTCATGTATGATGATATCGCTAATAACACGATGAATCCAAGGCCCGGTGTCATAATTAACAGTCCCAACGGTTCAGATGTTTACGCTGGTGTGCCAAAGGTGTATATATATGTTAATTAAGTGTTCTTTTACGACGAATGGTTCTCTGATAACTTCATTGTTTGCTACATTTGATTAAACCAACGGTTTTTGATACAAGAACGTTAAATAATGGTTCTCTGATAACTTCATTGTTTGCTACATTTGATTAAACCAACGGTTTTTGATACAAGAACGTTAAATTGTGGTAGGATTACACCGGTGAATCTGTGACAGCCGCCAATTTCTACGCTGTGCTTCTTGGTAACGTCTCGGGTGTGCAAGGTGGAAGCGGAAAAGTTGTTGCAAGCAACCCTAACGATAAGATCTTTGTGTATTTCACCGATCATGGCGGCCCCGGACTTCTTTGTATTGTGTTTTCTTAATCTTTTTTCTTTTATTATTATTGAACACCAAAGTTTAGATCTTTGGTTACTCGCTAACATAATACTCGTGTTAATTACCATAGGCATGCCGACAATGCCTTACATTTACGCGAATGATTTCATCCAAGTTTTGAAAACAAAGCATGCGAGTGGTAGTTACAGTGAGATGGTACTAAAGATTAATTTTGTGTAACATTTATCATACTATCAGCGATCATGACAACGAAAATAATCATTCGAATGTTCATGTAGGTGTTATACGTTGAAGCATGCGAAAGTGGAAGTATTTTCGAAGGTCTTTTACCCGAAGATCTTAACATCTATGTGACAACTGCATCGAATGCGAATGAGAGTAGCTGGGCTACATATTGTCCCAGTATGCACCCTCCCCCGCCTCCGGATTTCGACACTTGCTTAGGTGACTTATACAGTATTTCATGGTTGGAAGACAGGTATTTTCCGCAAGGTCTAGTTTTTAGCGACATATGTTTTTTCATTAGCGACAAAAATAGGCATCGCAAATGACTATTTTTAGGGCTTTATTCAAGCCTGTTCATTTGCTCACTAACCATCCTTCTTTTTTGTTACTTTTGGCTCCTAGTGACTCAGAAGATTTGAGTACAGAAACTTTGGAACAACAATACTTGAAGGTTGGTATTAGGGTTTTCTTTTCGATTCTAAGGCTTTGTGAGAGTCAATTAAGATTAGAAGTATCTGCCGTATATAAATATATAAGGGGCAAATTATACAAAAACAACTTGAAGTTTTGTATGTGCGTATGTGGGCATGTACATCACTACAAAACAGAAGGGAATCCGACGGACTAGGCTGTCAGAAATCCGTCAGTAAAAGGGTGATATCGAAAGGTGGTTGGACAAAAAGTCGTGGGCAAAGGGATCACCGATGGACATTATCGATGGAAACAATCACCGATTGATCACCGACGACATGTGTACCGACAGTTTCACCCTTTTACCGACGGATTTCCGACGGCCTAATCCGTCGGTGACTCCCTTTTGTTTTGTAGCGATGTACATGTCCACGTACGCACATACAAAACTTCAAGTTGTTTTTGTATGATTTGCCCGTATATATCTATATACAGCAAATACTTCAAATCAAATCTTAATTGACTCACAAAGCCTTATATACAGACATGGCATAGTACACACACACACACACACACATATATATATATATATTATATACTGAACCAAATAATACCCGTAAAACCTCATACGGGCAAAAAAAGTAGGAAAAACAAAAAATATAAAAGAGTCGTCGGTTATCCGTCGGTGATTTGCGACAGATCGCCAACGGCCACATGAAACCATGTTTAAAAAAAAAGAAAGAAATAAATTAAATATCATTCCAACGGATTACCGACGGAAATCTATTTTTAAAAAAATTGAAAAATAAAATAATATTCTGTCCGTCCGTAATCCGTCGGAAATGTAAATTTTCACCGACGGATTTTATATTCATCGTAAAAGTCTTCATTCCGTCATGATCCGTCGAAAATTACCGACGGTTTTAATCCATCGGCAAATGCTTGATGGATATCACAAGATCTTTAATCAAACAAAAGTTTCATCTTATTCAGAGAAAAGTTAAAAGAAATCGATTACATTTGATCCCTATTTATACTAAGTGAAGCGGTGCCATTGAACCAACGTGACTGTTCACGAACCATTGTGACTGTTCAGAGATGGCGGTTGGTGGCCGGCGGTTGTGGATGAAAAGACACATCTTTTCATCATACCTTTTCATCTTTGTCTTATTTATATATATAGTATTAAACTTATATTCTTCTGAGGTATGATTGAGATTAACCCAACATTCACCCCCCTAATCTTGCTCATGCTGAAGAAGATTTCTAACTCCAAGTATTTGTCTCATTGTGACAAATCTTATCCTTGGTAATGCCTTTGTAAGTATGTCGGCTCTTTGTTGCTCTCCGCTGATGTGCTCGACCATTAAATCTTCCTTCTCGACGCATTCTCGTATGAAGTGATACTTTGTATCTATGTGTTTGCTTCTTCCATGAAATACTGGATTCTTCATAAGAGCTATTGCTGATTTGTTGTCAACATAGATCACAATCTTCTCTTCCTTTGTATCAGTAATTTTGCTGAGAAGCCTTTTTAACCAAAGTGCTTGTGTTGCTGCTGCTGTTGCTGCAATAAACTCTGATTCGCATGATGATAAAGCTACTGTTCCTTGTTTCTGAGTGTTCCAGCTGATAGGTGAGTTTCCATAGTAGAAAACTATTCCAGTTGTTCCTCTTCCTTCTTGTGTGTTAACACCATAACTGTTGTCGCTGTAACCTTGTATCTTGTTTCCTCCTTCATGCCCATAAGTTATACCATAGTCCTTTGTTCCTTTGATATAACGCAATACTTGCTTGATTGCTTTCATGTGCTGTTCTTGTGGTTCTTGCATGAAGCGACTTAGTAATCCAACTGAGAAGCTTAAGTCGGGTCTTGTGTGTAGTAGATATCGCAAACATCCAATTATGCTTCGATATTCCGTAGTGTCTACATATTTTTCTTCGCTTAACTTTGTTAGCTTGAGTCCTGGTTCCATAGGTATCTTTGCATCATTGCAGTCTAACATCCCTGTGTCTTTGAGTATCTTGTTAGCGTAGCCAGTCTGCTTTATCGAGATTTCACCCAATTTTTGTGTGACCTCTATGCCAAGATAATAAGCAAGTAATCCAAGATCACTCATCTCGAACTTCTCTTGCATTTGATTCTTAAAAGACTCAATCTCTTTCTTCGGTGTTCCAGTGACTATCAAATCATCAACGTATACTCCAATCAATAGTGTTGATGTCTTAGTTGTTCTTGTGTAGACAGCTTGTTCCAAAGCGCACTTCTTGAAGTTAAGTATCTTCAAGGTGTTGTCCAATTTTGTATACCATGCCCGTGGAGCTTGTCTTAGTCCGTATAGAGCTTTCATGAGTCGGTAGACTCTTCCTTTATCTCCTGGTTTTATAAACCCTTCAGGTTGTGAGACATAAACTTCTTCCTTTAACTCGCCATGTAGAAATGCTGATTTTACATCCAGATGATGTACTTCCCATTTATTGTATGCTGCCAGAGCTAGTATCAATCGTATCGTCATGATTCGTGCTACTGGTGCAAAGACTTCATCAAAGTCTATTCCATGTTCTTGAATATATCCTTTGGCTACTAATCGTGCCTTGTGCTTCAATATTTCTCCATTTGCATCTCGTTTTGTCTTGAATACCCACTTTAAACCAATTGCTTTATGATCCTTTGGTAAAGTGGTTAGTTTCCATGTATTGTTCTTGTTGATGGAGTCAATCTCTGCTTTCATAGCTTCAATCCATTTGGCATCTTTAGCTGCTTCTTTGTAGTTTCTTGGTTCATCTTCAACTAGCAATAGTTCGACAGTGTTGTCGTATAGATCATTCAAGGTTCTATAACCTCTTATAGGCTTATGATCAATTCTTGAGTCAGTTGTTGAAGGTGTCCCGATTTGTGAATTTGGTGAGTAGCTAGTGGATTGTTAAGGACTATATTCGTATGTATTTGTATGGGGTATTGGCGTGTTAGGTGGTGAATTGGATGGTGAAGGTATTTCAACATCTTCGTCATTGTTACCAGGTGTAACATCATTTCCGATCTCTTCATCTTCATCTAAGATTTGTTGAGTACTAGGTGTTTCATTATTCCTTATAATGAAATCGCTCCATTCTGGTTCTTCTAGATCGAAATCTTTTGTATATTCCTTCCAATTCCATGTCTCGTCTTCTTTAAATTTTACGTCTCGACTGACGCAAATTTTCTTCGTCGTTGGATCAAACAAGCGATATGCTTTTGATCCTGGATCAGTGCCTAAGTATACCATTTGTATACTTCTATCATCTAACTTTTTCAAGTGCTGTGAGGGTACCTTTGCATATGCGATGCATCCAAAAATCCTAAGATGATGTAGGTTTGGTTTTCTTCCCTTCAGTGCTTCGTATGGAGTAATGTCTTCTAGTGACTTCGTTGGTGTGCAATTTAATAGTAGTATGGCATGTCTAACCGCTTCTGCCCAGAAATTTTGTGGCATTCCTGTTGCTTTCATCATACATCTTGTAGTTGAAAGAATTGTTCTATTCTTCCGCTCAACGACTCCGTTTTGTTGAGGTGAGTATGGTGCAGTTAACTGTCTTGTGATGCCATTTTCTTTGCAATATTGTAAGAATTCATTTGATGTGAATTCCCCTCCTCTGTCTGTTCTAAACATCTTTAATTTGGTTCCAAGTTCGTTTTCCACCCTTATTTTGAATTCTTTGAAGATCCCAAATGCTTGATCTTTTGAATTCAAAAAATATTCCCACATATATCTTGAGTAGTCGTCTACTAATAGAAATATGTACCTTTTACCCGATGGTGTAGGTGGTGTTATCGGACCGCATAGATCTCCAAATACTAAATCCAGTGGTGCTGCTGACCTTGTCTTTGCTTGTTGTGGAAATGGAGCTCTAGCGTGCTTTCCTATTAAACATATGTCGCAGACATCTGTTGAGAGTTTAATAGCAGGTATTCCTTGGACCAAATTCTTCGTTGCCATTGACTTTAAAGATTTAAAGTTTAAATGGCCTAGTCTTGCATGCCATAGCCATGTTTCATCATGTAAGTTGGCTAAGAGACATGTAGGTTCGCCTATCCTTAAGTTTGCCTTATAAAGGCGGTTCCTTGATCGCGTAACTCTAAGTAGAACATTGTTGTTTGAATCATATAGTAGTAATGTGTCTTCTTCCATCACTACTTTGCACCCATTTTCTGTTAATTGGCCTAAGCTCAGTATATTACTCCTCAAGTTTGGAATGTAATAAACTTGCGATATGACGCGTTGTTCTTTTTTTTTGCATTCCAATAGTATAGATCCTTTCCCTTTGATCTCTACGTATGATCCATCCCCGAATCGTACGTTTCCAGTGATCTTTTCGTCGATCTCCTTGAAATGATTTCTGACTCCTGTCATGTGATTACTTGCACCGTTGTCTAAGTACCATAGACTTTCATCATTTGTAGCCTTCTTGCTTGGTTCGAAATTTTTCTCATTTAAGAAAACTTCGCGGTGCTCTTCAATAGTTGCCATAAGCAATGTTGGTTCTAAATCTTCTTCAATAAGATTAGACTGTTCTCTTTCTTGATTCTTCTGTGGACATTTGGTTGCATAATGTCCGTACTTCTTACAGTTGAAGCATAGTATTTTACTCCTATCAGGAGTGAATTTCTTTGTATTGTTGTCCGTTTCTTTCTTGAAACTATTTTGTGAGGGTTCCCAATTCTTTCTTCCCGATCTGAATCTGTTATTCCCTCGGCCTCGTGGCTGGTTAAATCTTCCACGACCACGTCCTCTGAAAGGTTGGCCTCGACCGTCATGCTGTGTGAACATTAGTCTCTCCTGACTGTCCACTGGTCTTTCTTTCTTAATTTTCAGTCTTTCTTCAAATGTCTTCAATCTCCCGATTGCTTCGTCTAATGACATAGTGTCTAGATCTGAGTATTGTTCAATGGATGCGACTATTTGAAGGAATCTGTCTGGTACGGCATTTAGTAGTTTCCGTACGAGAACAGGGTCTTCATATGTCAATCCAATGCTTGCTGCTTTGTTGATAATACTCGTTATCTTCGTAATGAATGAATCTATTGATTCATTGTCTTTCATCTGTAGCATCTCAAATTCTGATTTGAGTGTTTGTTGCTTTGCTTGCTTGACACGATCTGCACCGACGTGTCTAACCTTCAATGCATCCCAAACTGCCTTTGCAGTCTTGTATTTTGAAATATGTAGCAATTGATCTTCTGGTAGTGATTGGTAAAGGTATGCGATAGCGGTTTTGTCCTTCTTGTTATCGGCTTGAGTTTCTGGTTGTGGTTCAATCATTTCCCAAAGTCCATTTGCTTCCATTATTACTTGCATTCGTTGATTCGAATTGCCCAAATGCTGTAGTTTGATCCTTTCAACATAGGACACTGGAAATGGGTGTTTGACCCAATTTCTCTAATCTTGGAACTATCTCCAGGTTCCTTGTCTTCCTTCCCCGTCATAATTTTATTTGTTCCCTTTGATTTTTTTTTTAAAAAATATTATTTTTATAATTGGCCGATTATAATTTTTTTTTTAAAAAAACCTTTTTTATTTGTTTTCTTTAAAAAAAACAAATAAAATCTTAAGTTTTTAAGAAACAAAATAAAATGTATAAAAAAGTTAATTCCCTTTTTTTATATTTCCTTATATTAACCTAAATAAAATTAGGTCAGATTATAAAACAAAAGGAAAGGGGATTTACACCTATGTGTGTGTAGCGAGAACGAAACCAGGGTCGCGAACCCTTCTTCTCCGTTCGGTCTTCGCTGGCGTCCTTCTTGAGCGACGGTCCTTTGTCGTTCTTCTTGATCGACGGTCCTTTGTCGATCTTCTTCTGGTTTACTCCGATTTTAGACAATGATTGATTGTCTTGATGAAACAAGCCCGATTGCTTTCTGCTTTGATCGAGGCTGCGATTGACGGTGTTTTTCACCGTTGGTTTGTCTCCGGTTGTCTTCTCTGGTTCCGATTAAGGTATGTTCTCCTTTTCTCGGTGTGAGACCAGTCGGTGGTAGATTCCTTCTGGTTTATCGGCCGCCCTGGGTTTCTCCCGTTGATTCAATCAACACCTTCCTGGTGTTCTTCTGTTGAATCTTATGGCGCCGATGTGTAGGATAGGAGAGAATTCCGGTAGATGATGATAACCTTTGGTTTGATTTCTAACCAAAAGGCTCTGATACCAATTGATGGATATCACATGATCTTTAATCAAACAAAAGTTTCATCTTATTCAGAGAAAAGTTAAAAGAAATCGATTACATTTGATCCCTATTTATACTAAGTGAAACGGTGCCATTGAACCAACGTGACTGTTCACGAACCATTGTGACTGTTCAGAGATGGCGGTTGGTGGCCGGCGGTTGTGGATGAAAAGACACATCTTTTCATCATACCTTTTCATCTTTGTCTTATTTATATATATAGTATTAAACTTATATTCTTCTGAGGTATGATTGAGATTAACCCAACAATGCTGTCGGTGAAAGCTAATCGTCTAGTAGTGCATGTAGTGTTCATACAGTGCTGTTTCATGGATGAAACGTCAATGATTGTTTTGCGTGTGAAAAACAGAAAAATACGTTTAACAGAAAAATATGATTATACATTAAACACACTCAACTCGTACCCTCAGCTCATACTCGTACATAAGATAAATCATAGTATAAAATCGAACTTATTGGATGGTTTTGATTTATTTTCACGAGTTTGGTCTTCACATATGATCGTTTCATCTCTGAAACAATACATGGAGTTAGTTTTCACAGTTTCTAACTTTTACACGGGTCTATATGATTTGCAGTCAATATATATATATATGATTCAAAAAGAATATCTGAATCAAAATCACATAAATGTTTGTAGGTGAAGACGAGGACTTACAATAACAACTCTGCTGAGGGATCTCATGTGATGCAATATGGTACTCTAAGCATAAGTAATGAAACTGTTTCGGTATATCAAGGTTCCGCTCCTGGGAACTCCTCCATGAATCCAGTTCGATCATTCGACTCCATGGGTGTTGTTGATCAAAGGGATGCAGATATCTATTCCATGTGGCAAACGGTATATATATAGTATTCTCGAATTCATACACGATAATGAACAAAACTCAGAGTTCTAATCCCAATTTATGTTGCCAATGTCTATCAGGTTGTAGCGCAGTGGTTGATCGCCCTGGGTGATGTGGTGGAATATCCCATCTGCCCAGGGTTCGATCCCAGGCGTCCTCAACATTGATAAGACATCTTTAAGTTTCAAAATTGTCAGGGATTAGTCCGGGCTGTGCCTGGGTTCCAAAAAAAATTCTGTTGCCAATTGATGATAGAACTAATTAAGTACCAAACGGATTTTATGTTTTGCAGTACAAGAAATTAACAGAAGGATCACAACAGAAAGAGGAACTACTCAAGAACATCAAGGAAATAACGGCACATAGAGCACATTTGGATAGCAGTGTCGATGCGATCAAAGGCTATTTATTAGGCAACGGATATCGATCAGTGAGAGATGAAGGATCGGCACTTGTGGATGATTGGGATTGTCTTAAATCTATGGTGAAAAAACCTTGGATCCATCTTTTCGCATTCATTTTTTATACACTACTAAACGAAAGACTTACATACGATGTTTTCTCTGGAAAATCTGTCGCTAAAGGGTGATTCGTCACAAAACCGTCACAAAAGTTAGTGGGTAAATTTTTGGTGGGTAATGCAAATCAGTGACAGATTATCTAGGGATTCTCTGGGTGATCCATGGGTATTTTTCTCGAAGAACATCGGATTTTACTGAACCATTAATATTTCCTGGGTGATCCCTGGGTAATCACCGACACAATTTCCCTGGGTAAATTTTTGTGGGTAAAAGTCATTTGTTTTGTAGTGATAATGGTTTTGCTTAGTTTTTTTTCTTTTCTTGTTATTTTAACTTTTTGAAGTTTTGATTGATGAAGATTCGGACGTTTGAGACACATTGCGGATCATTAACTCAGTATGGCATGAAACACACACGAACATTCGCTAACGTATGCAACAATGGTGTGGCCAGTGAAGCCATGGAGAAAGCTTCAAAGGCGACATGTAGCTCGTATAACATGGGGCAATGGAATCCCGAGGTTGTTGGTTATAGCGCATGATCTATATAAAATGGAGTCAGTGAAAGAAGGAATGAAGAAGAAGGGTTTTGTTTCGTTTTTACTGATAATTTTTCATTTGCAATAACAGTTAAGTGATCCAATTGAAATCTATGCTCGATCAAACGGCATGGCTTCTTGTTCCTTAACCTATCTGTCTTTGTAATTTTAATGATCATGCTCAATTAGAGGGAAATAAAAACAAAGGGTATTGATCAAAATAGTCAATATTATATATATATATATATACGAGTTCTTGAACAGAAAAATTATAATGATTGCATGCTTGAAGATTTTGGCACATATATAAATGAATAGGAGTGTAAATGAGTTGAGATAACTTGAGAGCTACTCGAGATCGATTCGATAAAACTCGATCGAATAGGCTCGACTCGAGTTCGACTCAACATACTAATGAGTCGAGTCGAGGTATCTGATACTCGACTCGATAAGCTCGTGACAGAGATACTCGAATATACTTTATATATGATTAATTTTATAGTATAATTCATAAAATATAATGTAACTTTTTAATAATAATTAATTTAATATAATAAATTAATCATACGATAATAACTAAAATATTAAAATTAAAATAAAAGAAACCCTTAAAGTAAAAGAGGTTTTTTGTTGAAGTGAACTTTTTCATCCCAAAGTCGGTGAAATATTTAATCAAAAATTAACCTTGAACTCTACTATCTATTCTACTTATAAAAAAGAATAGTGAAACCGTTTTTCAACATACGGTTTTTTTCAGTCATACGGTTTCTTTTAGTTTTTTCTAACACCACGTCCTCTCCAACACCTCCCCCTCTCTTCTCTGCAACCTCCCCCCACCATTAACAGCTGAATTCCCATTTGAAATTGAAGAATCGTCCCTCTCTCCTGCAATTCGTACCCGTTTCCATACCTGTATCAGAGCGATTTCGATAGATTTTCTTTCAAACCCATCCAAAAAGGGCGATTTCCATAGATTTTCTTTCAAACCCAGTTTACATACCTGTACCAGAGGCCTTCTACGATGCCACTCTCATTTCTTGTTGTTCTTCAATCGGTTCTTCTACGGGAACCCTAATTGCTGCGTTTATTCACGTTCATTCATGGGGTTTTCACACCCTCAGTCCCTCTAAACCAATCGCCGATCGCCCCTGCTGCTCCTGTGCCAACCGCCCCTGCTGCAGTGCTCCTATGCCGTCCGCCGAGTTAGCGTACATATCTCAAGAGTAATCAACAGAGGCAAACACCCTTGGCTCTCTATTTCTTTTCATAGCCATGATATTGTCGCAATGAAGATAGTTTTGGGGATGAATTCATACAAGAACACCAGTATTGTGGTTGGGTTTCTGACGGGTTTCTCAAAATCCGAAGTTCATGAAGAGGATGAAAGAGATACAACAAGCTCTAATGGAATAGAAAAACAGGGTTTTTGGTGCATCTACACAACTCCATCTGTTTCTTACCTTATTTCATTGGTATGCTTCTTGGTTGTGTTCTTAAAGGTCACCCCATTTCATCTTTTAATCATGTTTTATGCTTAAATTTCGCACTACATAACCTCCGATTCAAATGGGTGTCTTCGATTTCAGGAACATCGTTACCCCAATAGTTTGTATTGTTATGACAATTAGGAATTTTGTGAGTGTTTTAGGGCTTTGGCTAACACATGATGTCTGGGCTTATATCTACATTTTAAGGTGCTATTTTTACTCAATTGAATTTGCTTCGTTGCCATTTTTGTTATGTAATGAATCTGTATCTATCTTTGATTCTTTTCTCTATCATCTTTGTGTTGTTTCGTTTTTTTGATAAATGGATTTTTATACTGTTTATTAATTTTGGGGGTTGGTGACTTTGTCAATTTTCAGGTTTTGAGAAGGAAAGCAAAGAATCAGTAGTCTTGGAAGGGTTTTAATGCAATTATATATGCGTTGGAAGAGCTTAAGGTATGTTTAATACACGTTTATGATCTTAATCAGTGTGTGTCGGTATCATGAATCAAAATGTTAACATTATCGCTTGAATTCTGAAATTTTCTATGTGCATACACTTGTAGAAACATGCATCTAATAAGAACTCCAAAGTCTCACAATACAACAGCTTTTGAACTACAAGTTCTTCATGTTAAAATTGAGGGATTTTAAATTCATACATGGGATATCTACCTCAAGCTCCTTGAGAAGGTATTTACATACACCAAGTACATTTCTTTTGTGCAGTTATGAAAGTTCCTGCCTTAAACTTGAAGATTGTCTTTCTTCCTTTGTTGGCATTTGAAATAGCAATTCTTGTTGACAATGTCAGGTGCTTTTTGAATGCATTAATCATTTATATACTGAAACTGTAAGAAATCTTAGGTATCAATTGGTGGAAATGGAATGAGGTTATTAGTACTCATGGGTTTTAGTAGAGTTATAATACAAATTTATAATTTAAGCACTAATTTTGTAATTTGTAGTTGATTTTTGCTAATATGTAACATGTTTAACTACTTTTAATGTGTACAGAATGTGCAAGGCTTTACTACCAGGATATGAAGAACATTTGAGTGACGATGAAATATGGGAGACACTTCCAGGTGCTTAAAGAGAGCTTTAAAATTTATTGTGCAGGTTCTAAGAGCTTATTGATTTCTTTTGTGCAGTTATGAAAGTTCCTGCCTTAAACTTGAAGATTGTCTTTCTTCCTTTGTTGGCATTTGAAATAGCAATTCTTGTTGACAATGTCAGGTGCTTTTTGTAGGCATTAATCATTTATATATTGAAACTGTAAGAAATCTTAGGTATCAATTGGTGGAAATGGAATGAGGTTATTAGTACTCATGGGTTTTAGTAGAGTTATAATGCTAATTTATAATTTAATCACTAATTTTGTAATTTGTGGTTGATTTTTGCTAATATGTAACATGTTTAACTCCTTTTAATGTGTACAGAAGGTGCAAGGCTTTACTACCAGGAGATGAAGAACATTTGAGTGACATGCAATATGGGAGACACTTCCAGTAAGTTTAATTGTTCATTTTCAGGTGCTTAAAGAGAGCTTTAAAATTTATTGTTCAGTAAACGATGGAATTATCAATCTTATCGATAAGGTGATTCTTCATTATATATATTAGAAAGCGCGATGCTTTTCTGGTTCTTTACTTATTTTATCATAACCATTGATCGTTCTTTGTGTCGGTTTTTTGAGATGCCAAGACACGAAGCTATCAAAGCCTTGAATATATATATAAACCAGCTGGCCAGCAGGTGACATCTTGAATCATGAATTCCGGTTTAGAAGCTGAAAGAAAATAAATTTATGATTTATAGTTGGACTTTCTGCAGGCTGGGAGCCTTTCTGACTTCTATGAAGTTTGCATAGGATTGGAGCTTGCAAGAAATTTTCAGTTTCCGGTTCTCAGAGAGGTATGTATGTTACTACGATTTCATCAAATGTACTCTATTACCAATGAGGGGTATTATTGGTAGTTTAACTTTTATTAAACGTTTGCAGCCTCCGCAATCTTTTCTTGTGACTATGGAGGAGTACATAAACGAAGCACCACGGATGGTATCAGTGCCTACAGAGGCATTGGTGAGTCTTTAATTGGTCCAAAAGCAGATGGATTTCTTTCGTATGCAATTTTTTTCGTAATTTTTTGCCTTTTCAGGAATTTCCGAAAAGACTTATGCTGACATATAAACCAGAAGAAGACACCGAGCCTCCTGAAGATGCAAATGTCTCCATCATCGATGATGCTAATCCAGAGCCAACCGATGATGTAGCTGTGTCAAATGACATCCCTGCCCCTGCCCCTCCACCTCCCCCACCAACTTTCAACAACCAGGACCCTCGTAATTTGTCTATCATTTTACCCTTCTCAGACCCCACCTTTAGGTGGGATATATGGGTTTGGTTTTGATCTAACATATAGACTTTCATGGTTTATTTAGGGGTTAAATGGCGATGCACCAAGTGCATCATCATTCGACGAAAGCAACGCGTTGGCTCTTGCCATAGTTCCAACCGGTAATGCGTCCTTTTTGCCCATTCGGCAGTGCTTAACCAGAAATGCTTATCGGCTGTTGCTATTTCTTATCTGCATGTAGATGGAACGTCAAATGGATGGTTTTCAAGCAAAAGATTTTGATCCAACGGGATGGGAACTTGCGTTGGTCACAACTCCCAGCACCGATATTTCTTCATTTCAGGAGAGACAACTGGTAAACCCTTCCACAAGTGTATAAATTATTATGCCTCTTACCTGGTAAGCACTTGTTATGCCTCTTACCGGGTAAGTGACACCTGATAAGCGCTTACCAGGTAAGATTTTCGATCATGAAAATATTTGTAAATTGGTGTTCTAATGAAGAATTGTGTGGGACAGGGTGGTGGATTGGACTCACTCACATTCAACAGTTTGTACGATGAAGGAGCATACAGAGCCGCGCAGCAGCCGGTGTATGGGTCTCCGACACCCAACCCATTTGAAGTAAGTGATCTGTTTCACGCGGCTCCTGAACCAGCTGCGATGGCTAACCCTTTCGGTCCATACCAACTTGCACAGCCACAGCAGAATTTGATGATGGATGCACCAAATCCTTTCGTTGATTCGGGGTTTGGTCCGTTGCCGGTTAGCGGTGGTGGCCATCCTCAAACGACTAACCCATTTGGGGCTGCCTTGTTGTGATAATGTTGTTAACACACACGTCGAAACTTAAACAAAAAAGAAAAAAAAGGAAATTGTATATTTTTTAGTGTATATCTGGAATGGAGAAGTGTTTAGGTGATTTTGGGGCATCATATGAGGTATGTACTTGTGGATTTTGATGTTGGTCATAAAACAGCTCCTATGTTCTACCTGCAACCTGTTTTTTTTTTGGCTGTTATATCTTAAATTTTGGGGAATGTAATCTTGTTTTTTGTTCTATGTCTTTTTAAATATGGACTTATTTGTAGTTTTTATCTATACTACTTTATAAAAATAATAAAGCAGTTATTTTCATAATCGAATTGCGTCCCGCTGCATCGCGCGGGCATACTGACTAGTATATATAAATAAAGCTTATCCTGTGGTGAGATCAATTTAAACCACAATAAATTAGTTGAAAAAAATAATTGATGAATATTGACAATGACCAAAATGCCCTTTTTGAAAATTTAAAATTCTTTTAAAAACACTTTACTTGGAAAAAACAAAATAAATGAAAAAATTAAATATTTCAATAAAAATAAAAAAAATATTTCAAAAAAGAATAAAAAATATTAGTTTAAATTAAAAAGATAATAAAAAAAATTAAAAAAAATACTAAATTAAGTTAATTAATTAGATTATATTTGGGTTAAATGTTTAATTTGGGATTATTAAAATATAATATTTTATTCCATCAATATCCCAACTTATTGCGGAGGAATGTTGAAATTTATTGTTTATGAAATTTGGTGAAATTTGAAGATTCTTTATTTAGAAAAGAATGAACCAAACGAATGAATGAAATATAATAAAATGAATCCGACATTCCAATTTCATGAATATCTCAAACAGATTATTCAAAATGGAGATGTTGCGAACTTTTACTCTAATAGATACTATAAATGAAGAAAGTAGAAAGAGAATAAATTTTTTTAAATTTAGAGAACTTCTAAATAATTTGATTATCAAAAAAAGATTAAGAAATGCTTTTTTTATTCTTCCTAGTAAAGAGAATCTTTAAAATTAATTTTTCAAAAAAAGAAATAATATTTTATAAGTTTTTAGTGAATACTTTAAGTAATATAATTTATATTATAACCTTTAAATATGTTGAGTTATTAAATGCATTAATTTTTGTACTCTATGATTAAAAAATTCATTAATTTTTTTCATTTATATATTTATAAGTTTGTTGGGGTATTAAAATACATTTCTTATTAACTAAGCCGTTACATTTTGTTATTTATTATAAATTTGTTAAAATATTAAATGCATCGAATATTTTCACTATATAATTGGAGTGTTACAATTCATTGGAACCAAATTCAACTATTATTGAATCATCATTAGATCATCCCCATAACCCATTCCATCGATATGGCACATTGGCCAACGATTTTCCAACTCTACTTGATACTACTAATTGTACATGTGGTACAATTCTCCGAAGCTCGCCGGCCTAGTCCTCGTTTGTCTAATTTGTTTGGTTCGACTGGTCAACAAGAAGAAGATATTGGCACGACATGGGCAGTCCTTGTAGCTGGATCGAAAGGGTACTTTAATTATCGTCATCAGGTGATTGTTTCGTCCTTGATTTTCCGTTTACGAGTTTAGAGTTATTGTGTTCTCATAAATGTGTTAAAAGACCTAAATCATATATCTTCAATCTTATATATATATATATATATATATGTGTGTGTGTATCATATCAGGCAAATATTTGTCATGCGTATCAAATACTGAGAAGGGGAGGATTGGATGATGAAAATATAATTGTGTTCATGTATGATGATGTTGCCGATAATCCATTGAACCCAATCCATGGTGTCATAATTAACAATCCCACAGGCTTAAATATGTATTCGGATGTGCCGAAGGTATGTTAACGACGGTCAATTTCCACGCTGTGCTTCTTGGCAACAAAGAAGGCGTGCAAGGTGGAAGCGGAAAAGTTGTAGCAAGTAAACCTAACGATAAAATCTTCATATATTACGCTGATCATGGTGGCCCTGGAGTTCTTGGTATCGTGTTTCCGCCTTCAATTTGCTTTTGTTGATAAATGAAATTGAAAGTATTAAATTGTGATTTACTAACACAATTACCATGTTAATCACCACAGGGATGCCAAACTTGCCTTTCATATATGCAGATGATTTCATCCAAGTTTTGAAATTTAAGTATGAGAGTCATACCTATAATGAGATGGTATAAGCAAGACATACTTTGATCTAGATTAATTTATCGTTTATCATCTTGTTAGGAAATATAACATTTCTCTACAAGAGTTGGAGAAGATAAGTTCACACACACACACACACTATATATATATATATATATATATATAGAGAGAGAGAGAGAGAGATCTTCAAATGTAAACCATTATTTTCGTGTAAACCGTCGATTTCATAGGTTTTTTTATGAATCTTTTTTATGGAATTGTTTATTTTGATGAAATTGTTTCATATCATTCATTTCTTGATAATTTTTTTGTTATGAAATTTGTAGTTTCATAGGTTTTTTTTCATTCTTATGAAACTGTTTCATAAATTTTCGTTTTCACCTATGAAACTACAAATTTCGTAAAAAAATTTCATCAAGAAATGAATGATATGAAACAATTTCATCAAAATAAACAATTCCATAATTTTTTTTTTATCAAAACAACCTATGAAATCGAGGGTTTACACGGTTTACACGAAAATGATGGTTTACATTTGAAGATCCCTCTATATATATATATATATAAAGAGAGAGAGAGAGAGAGAGAGAAAAAAAAAGATTCAAACGAGAACGCTAACTATTTACGAGAAACGCGAGGAGCGCCTTCCATGTACTGGATCACATGTGATTCACATACAAAATCATATGTGATTAAAATTCTGGACCCGTGCGGTTTGGCCCGCGGTTTGCAAGTCGCGCGGTTTGCCGCGCGGATCACATGTGATTTTGTACTGTGAATCACATGTGATCCAGTACATGGAAGGCGCTCCACGCGTTTATCGTAAATAGGTACGCTCCTCGTTTGAACCCACCTCTCTCTCTCTCTCTCTCTATATATATATATATATATAATATGTTCAAACAAAGACACCCTCATTTTACAAAAAAAAACGCTCTTTTACTATAGTCAAAGGGTGTTCTCATGATGCTAGATAATGAAAATTATTCACGATGAATATCGTGATAGATATTAATGACAAAAATAATTCATAATAAAAGTACATAATATTTATGATATATAAAAATGCATTAAATCATAAATAATGAAAATTCATGATATTGATAATTATTCAGCGTTATTCATCATGAGTAGTGGATCGGTTAGCGAGTTTTCAATGAATTAGACGTTCCCAATGGAACCCACCTCTATATATGTATATGTATATATATATGTGTGTGTATATATATATATATATGTGTGTATGTATCACTATTACACGAAAAACTTTTGCTTTTGAATTCATGGACGGACCTCTATAAGGGCACACGGTGGCACGTGCCACCGTATCATTTCTCGGGCGAAGGGTAAAATTTTTTGGTTTTGTGAAAGGTGCAACCGTATCGCTTTAGGAGATGCTACTGTATTCTTTGGAAGTGCAACCGTACCTTGTAATCAACCAAAAAACTCTTAAAATCAACCAAAAAAACTCTTGAAATCCACCAAAAATACCGAAAAAGTCTCTCAAAATCGTTAAAAAAACTTTAAAATCCCTAAAATCAAGCCAAAAATTTTAAAAATCCCTCGAAACACCGAAATTTGGCTAAAAACATATCCGCCGATATTGAATGTTGGTAAAAAAAGATACACATGTCGATAAAAACCGTTTGAAAAAATATGGTGCTACCGTATGAAAAAGCTTCTAGGTCCGTCCATTTTTGAACTTTACCTTGAAATCTGTCGCAAAAAGGTGATCCGTCGCAAAACCGTCACAAATGTTGGTGGGTAAATTTTTTTTGGGTAATGCAAATCAGATTACCCAGGGATTCTCTGGGTGATCCATGGGCATTTTCTCGAAAAACATTGGATTCTACCGAACCTTTGATATTTTTTGGGTGATCTGTGGGTAATCACCGACGAAAATTTCTCTGGGTAAATTTTGTAGGTAAAAGTCATTTGTTTTGTAGTGTACGTTTGCTGGTCGACCGCTCTATATCTAGTCAATGTGAGACTCCAACACATCAATCATGACACTGATTGAATCATTCGAATATTAATGTAGGTCATATACGTTGAATCGAGTGAAAGCGGAAGTATTTTCCAAGGTATGTTGCCTATGGATTGGAACATTTACGTGATGACTTCAACAAATATGTACCAAACTAGTTGGGCCACGTATTGTCCCGGTATGAACCCTCCCCCACCTGCGGGATTCGACGTTTGCATAGGTGACTTATACAGTATTTCATGGCTGGAAGACAGGTACTTTTTGCAAAGTCTAGTTTTAGTGAAGTATTTACTATAACAAATTTACAGCAACCCAAATGACTTTCGATTTGTAGTACGTACTTGAATATGATGCCTATTGATCTAGTCACTTACTATCCTTTTCGCGACTTTTTGGCTCTAATTAGTGAATCGGAAGATTTGCGTAATGAGACTTTGAGACAACAATACTTGAAGGTTGGTATTATCACTACTACACGAAAGACTTTTTACCTATGAACTTTTTCCTGAGAATCTGTCGCTAAAGGGTGATTCGTCACAAAAGTTGGTGGGTAAATTTTTGTGGGTAATGCGAATCAGTGACAAATTGCCCAGGGATTCTCTGGGTGATCCATGGGTATTTTCTCGAAAAATATCGGATTCCACATAACCATTGGTATTTTCTGGGTAATCCGTGAGTAATCACCGACGTAAATTTTCCTGGATAAATTTTGTGGGTAAAAGTCATTTGTTTTATAGTGGTATATGGTTTTCTTTTCATTTTCTTCATTTAATCTCTAAGGCTTTTTGAGAGCTTAACTATTAAGATCACAAGTATCTGAATCAAAATCACAAAATGTTTGCAGGTGAAGATGAGGACTTACAATAACCATTCCTCTCACGGATCTCAAGTGATGCAATATGGTACTCTGAACATAAGCAATGAAACTGTCTCGGAATATCAAGGTTCGTTACCATGGAACTTGAAAACGAATTCAGCTCAGTCTTTTGAACCCATGGGTGTTGTCGACCAAAGAGACGCGGATCTCTATTCCATGTGGCAAACGGTATGTATAGTTAAATTCATACGCAATACCCACCACAAATTATCACTACAACAAATTTGAGTTTATAAGACGTCTAAAATAAATAAGCGTCATAATAGAGTGTTTTATAAGACTTTGGTTTATGGGACCAAACAAAAAAGTGTTTTATCTAAAAGTGTTACAATAAGGTTATGTGTCGCTTTTGAGCGTCGTAACGTCTTTAGGACATTTCCAAAATAAAGTGTCTTGTTAGCTAAGTTTATAAAGTGTCCTATAAACCCATATTTTTAGAAGACACTTTTGTTTATAGGACACTTTTTCAAATAGTGTCATATAAAATAGTTAATACGACGCTTTATTTGAAAAACGTCTTAAAAACTTTGTTACGACGCTTAAAGGCGTCCTATATATAAACTTATATTAACACTTTTTGATAGGACACTTTTTTATTTGCTCCAATACACTTTGGTCCTATAAACACCACCCTATTAGGACGCTTATTTAATTTAGGGATTCTATAAACTCAATTTTGTTGTAGTGTATAGTTCTGATTAATTATAGTTTCTGCTACCAATCGCTGATAAAAGTAGTACCAAAACTAAAAGTAAACTATCGAAAATCTTGTGTGAATTTCATGTTCTGCAGTACAAGAAATCGACAAAAGAATCACAACAGAAGGATGAACTACTCAAGGAAATCAATGAAATTACAGCACATAGATCACATTTGGATAGCAGTGTCAATGTGATCAAAGGCTATTTATTAGGCAAGGGACATGAAGCAGTTAGAGGTGAAGGAGCATCCCTTGTAGATGATTGGAAATGTCTTAAATCTATGGTACTAATTAAAAAACTTGATCTTTCACATTCATTTTTATCATGGTTTTGCTTTTCTTTTCTCTTGTTATTAACTTTTTTGAACTTTTGATTGATGAAGGTTCGAACATTTGAGACACATTGCGGATCATTAACTCAGTATGGCATGAAACATACACGGACATTCGCAAACATATGCAACAACGGTGTTACGACTGAAGCCATGGACAAAGCTTCAAAGTTGGCGTGTCGAAAATATAACTTGGGGCAATGGAATCCTGCGTTAGTCGGCGGTTACAGCGCTTGATCTATATATTTTATAAGTAAGGAAGAAAGAAAGAGTTTTTATTTCATAAGTTGTTTCCAATGCAGTAATTGTAACATCAGCTGAGTACAACTTATCTTTTGGTTGCATAAACCATTTTTGTAATTGATCATGCTTGACAAAAAAAATCAAAGGCATCTAAATTGTGATAAATTAATATGATCTGCAACATTGCAAGGGTTTCTAATATCGTTTAAATGAGGTGCTATATACAAATTGTTAAAAATGTATAAACTCGAGTTTTAACCAGAACCAGAACCAGAACCGGTCTGAACGAGTCTGGGGACTTTGGCCCAATGGCTAGAACTAGACATTCAAGTAACGGTGACTAATTTAATTTTCTTAGAAAATGCTTTATGTATACGTGTATATAAAAAGGGCTATGTTCATTTGACAAAACAAAATGTTTTTTGAACCATAAACGTAGTTGTTGGGTGTTGAGTCCGACAAATTATAAGTATAAAATGCTTATTACCTTAGTATACTCTAAACATGTGGTTCGTGACAGTATAGTAGTAAGTAGAGTCGGTGTTTCTTAGAGCATCCCCAATAGGAGGTTCATCATGCCACATCAGCTTGAAAGAACCTCTTCTAAATTTCTCACTACCATTGGGAGGAACTGGTACAAATGCCACATCATAGAATGGGTTCTTCTGCAATCACCGGTTTTTTTTTCTTTCACAAATGGTGGGACCACTATTAAAATAATAAGAAAAAAATTAGAATTTAGATTTTTGTTTTAATTTTCTTTGCCTCATCACACTAATTTAATTAGTTTATCGATAAACATTAAAAGTTAAAAATTATTAAAAAAACTATAATTTCTTTCACTAAATCAAAAGTTTTATTTTCTTTTAAAAAATTGTCAATAATTATTTTTAAATAAATGCCATTTTATATTAACTTGGTTTAAATTTTACTGTGGTTATTAATTGTATAAATATTGTTTAAATTATTATAGCTTTTAATTATTTTTTTATTAAAATAAGTAATTTCTAATTATTATTATTATATTTTTTATTATATAAATCATGAATCGGTCCATGATTAGGAGTGAAAGGTTTATAAAATGAGTAGAAACAATAAAACTGGCGTGGATGATTGGGGATGCTCTTAAAGGCTTTGTGTCAACCTTGGATGGACTCGACGGTTATAAGAGCATCCACACCAATCTTGCAAATGGTCTTGCAAGATGACATCGCATGCCATGTCATTTGCAAGACGTTGCAACAACCTCCTCTTCTTGCAAATATTGAAAGGTCTTGCAAGTGTTATTTTATTAATTTATTTGTACCTTATTAATTAAATTAGTTAGTTTGTTGGTTATTTAAATATTAATATATTTATTAAATCTATATTATTTATATTATAGTTTATTAGTTTAGAAAGGAGTTTGGTCTTGCAGGTGTGTAGAATGTGTTATTGCAAAGTTGATGTGGTATTTGTAAAAGGAGTATGATCTTGCACGTGTGTACTGCCGACCAAGCTCCGCCGAAAATCCTATGAAGAACTAATTCATCAAAAATCCCATGAAATTATATTCCGGTAAAATCTCTCAAAAACTAAAATTCGTTGTAAATCCTATGAAAATAAGTTCCGTCAGAAATCTCTTGGAAGTTACAATTTGGCGAAAATCTCATGCAAAAACATGATTACTGTCAAAAAAATTCTTGAAAATGCCCTCGAAATTCTGACAAAAATCCTACCAAATGGTCAACTACGACTGACCAAGTTCTATCGGAAATCCCTTGCAATTACGATGGATCCTTTGTCGGATCTTTATTGTCGAAAATCCATTGAAAACCCACATTTTAATTTTGACCAAATTGTTACCGTCGAGATTCTTTTTACTAAAATTTTCATCTAATGCAAATTTGTTGTCTCAAATAAGATGAATGATTTACAGGCTTCATAAGACATTTCCTCAAGTTCTCCTTTCATGCCAAAATCAGGCAATCAGCAGCAGTGAACCAACAACAAATGTACAAGCTAGCATAAACTAGTCCATTCTCATTTCTAAAATGTCACATCAGTTTTGCAATAACACATTTCACATCCATACAACACCAAACTCTTTTCTAAAATAGTCCCTATTGTCACATCATCAACTAAGTTATGTTTTATTTACTTATTTAATAATTTAATATCATAAAAATACTAAATATAATTTATTTATAAAAATAATTGATTAATTATAATATATATAGATAACTAAAATTTTACTTTTTGTTTTCTTTTACTATATTTTATGTAAATATTATTTAATTAACGAATAAAACACATGGATATATTGAAAACATGCAACATTTATTATAAAAAACATCGCATAAATATACAATTTATTTAAAATGAATTGTCGGTAGAAATTTTAATAAAAATAGTAAATAATAATGTTCAAATAAGTTAATAAATGAATTAAATTTAATAAACATATACATAATTAATGTTTAAACAAACTAATAAATAAATTAAATTAAACAAAAATGTATTTGTTTTATATATATGACATCGTGAAAGGTCTTTCTAAACTTGCAAGATCTTGCAATCTACATAACATGTCATGTTATCTTGCAAGCAGGGGCGGAGCCACCTTGGAGCCAGAAGTGGCAGTGGCTCCCCTTCACCCTTCAAAATTAAAATTTGATATATTACCAAACCTTAATTATCTACTTGAAACTTTATTTATCTATATTAAATCTTTCCTTTTCTTCCTTTATAAATGCATGTTTTCTAAAGGTTTTAAAATAAACAAGTATTTTATTGAACACACAACACTACAAGAAATTGCCTCTGTAGCTACAAAGGCTATAGCGACGACATGAAAATCGTCGCTGTAGGTATTAAAAAAAACTTTTCGGTACAATAAATTGAAGACTTCATCTTTTTTCTTTTAAAAACACCTACAACAACGACATGTCGTTGCAGTAGGTATCAAAATAAAGTTTTAATAGTTTTTCCCCAAGTTAAAATTCAGTGGTATCAATAGCGTCGACATGGCGTCGCTATATGTTAAAAAAATATAATTTATCTAAATTATTTAAATAAAATTTATGATTATATTTTTTAAGATAAAAATAAAAATTGGTAGTCAACAGCTACGAGATTGTCGTGGCTGCAGATTAAAAATACTATTTATCATATAAATTAAATTACTTTTTATTTATATTACTTATACTATGGACCCAGATAAGTCTAACTACTTTTGGTTAGATCTGGGCCCTTTAAACTCATTCCAGATTTTAATCCTGGCCGTTTAAATTCATTAAGCCACTCATTCAGCTCATACAGCCCCCACTCTTTCAGCCCATTCAACCCCCTCTTCTCCCACGTCCTCCTTCCCTGATACCTAAATCGCAACCCCACTCGGTTACCATCAAACTCCGCCCTTCTTCAACCTCCCCCACGTTACCGGTTATATCCCAACCCCCCAGTCTCCCACGATCGTTGTCCAACGTGTTTAGAAAGCCCCTTCATCACTTCCTCTTCTCCGCTCAACTGCCCTCAACTCACAGCTTTCAATTATAAATCGTCTTCATCTTCATTCAACCCATCGCCTATCTTCTCTCCATCTTCTTGGATGCTCTCCAATCTTTCTATCATTTCTTCGCTATAATCATCAAATACTTCAGATTCCAGGTACGTTCTTCTGTGATTCCATCTCTAATTAGGGTTTTGTACATTCGATTTCTTTATTTCCTTTTTTATGATTGAAGAAACCAGTTGCAAGTTGCAATTCATGTCTCTGTCTAACAGGATGAACAACATGGCAAGAAACCCTGGGTACGTTCTTTCTATTGAAGAAACAGTTCTAACTTTTTTCTGTTTCTTTTCTCTTCTTTAATGTTCATGTTGATGGCAGATAATCGTGGACCTTGGTGGCTCTGTTACATCTGATGGAAGAGGAAGCACACCTGGAAAAGTGAGAAAGACGTTGAATTTCTGTACAGCTCTCTGTTTAGGCTTTCTTGAATGCAAACGAGGCCTACGTGGCTGAAGTTCTACACCGACTTGGATTGGAGGACTGCTTTGATGATGTCATCTATTTCGAGTCTCTGAATCCTCCAAACCAGACTGTTAGACAACCTAGGGGGGGTAAGGTTGTATTTTAAATCTTTTACTTTCAAAAATTCTTTTATAAATAAATACAGTACAGAAACAGTATAAATAAATCAGAGTATACAAATAATAAATATACAACAATTATATAAACAGATATAATTAAAAGCACAGCGGAATAAATAAAGAGATAAGGGATAGAGATACTTGACACAGAGATTTACTGATTTACCACCAACTGTGATAAACCAGCAGCCGAGACACTTCTCGACACGATCCAATAAATGTATTCTTTACGGTAGAACACAAACCAAATACAAAGGAATTTGTAATAGTTTCTCAAGCCTCTGCTAAGAGATAAACAGGATCACACACCCGTTATTCAAATACTTACAAGAGGAGTATAACTCACAATGGGTAATCACTCTTGTATAATATCTCACACTTGGATATTTTATAAAAAAGGTTTTATAAAATATATAAATTAAATAAGTGAGAGAGCTGAGAAAAGGATGTTGTTGCTGCTTATTGTTGTTTGTGTGGTCTCCGTTGTTGTTTTCTTCTCCACCAGCATGCATGTATATATATCAGCTTTTCCAACGGTAACATGCAATCCGCGGTATACCGCCAAATGCACGCGGTATACCGTGCAGACAAAAGTACACTGACACTCAACGGCTCTATGCAAAGTTGACTTCTGGAATACGTACGTGGCGGTATACCGGCTAGGACTCGCGGTATACCGGCTAGTAAAAGTAGCTTCAACCAATCAGAGATGCACACCGAGCCTGCCGCGGTATACCGGCTGAACACCCGCGGTATACCGGCCAATATGTACCCGCGGTATACCGGGCATTCTCCACGGTATACCGGCGTCAGAATAGACACCTTCCAGGACGCAACCAATCTTGCTGGATCTTCTCAATAAACCTTATTTAATTAAAATCATTTATGGTTTTTAGAAATATCCAAGTGGTATATTATTTTAGGGTGTTTATCATTATAAATTATAAACACTAATGACAACGTAAATCTTCCGTCTTGAACTCTTCAGATAAAATCTTCGTGTTCTTCAAGAACTGTACACTTGGATAGGATTGTTAGATAAACAATAATACGGTGTGTTTGTAATCATCAAAATAAATATATATAAATATATAGAGATGTGGTACACTTGCACCAACAATCTCCCCCTTTTTGATGATGACAAACACAACCGCTAAGCATGAGCATATGCGGTTTCTCTCCCCCGTTTGTCGAAACAAAAAGGGTCAAGAAAGACGGTATGCTTCCCCTCGAGAGATGCTCCCCCTCAAAATATGCATATATTTGAGGTAGCATAAACTCATGGGTAAAAGAGCTAAAACGCTCCCCCTCAAATTAATAACGATATCAATTTGATTTTATAAAATTTGAGGGATAAAATAAAATGCAAAAAGCAATAGAGACAAAGATATACAAACCAATACGAAACACTTGCACCAAAACGGATCTTAAGGCTTCAATTTTCGGTTAATTTTATGTGATAAAAAAAATCACCACGTATTATGACCTCGTCAGGTAACCACGTATTATAACCTCGGCAGGTAACCACGTATTATAACCTCGGCAGGTAACCACGTATTATAACCTCGGCAGGTAACCACGTATTATAACCTCGGCAGGTAACCACGTATTATAACCTCGGCAGGTAACACCTACAAAAGGTAAAGAAAATTTTCGTGGTACCCTTTTCATATGGGTCCTTTTAACAGTTAGTATAAAACATAAACTGCAAAAATAAATAAAGAACATGTTGTCGACATAAAATAAAATACGACAACATACAATCCACAAAAATTTGTTTAAAACTACAAACGCATCCCACCGGGATTGTCAACATTAAACATTCCTTTCGGAATCCATTTTCTAACCATTTTTATTTTACGATCGTATTTATCATAGACGTAAAATGAAGCATGCAAATTTACATTATTCTTTGGTCTAGAAAATTTGCTATTATACATGCAAGCATACGGTTTCCTCGGCATATAATTCACATTATTCATTTTGGATACATACGGAGGTTTTTGCACATAAGGTTTTCTCGTTTCAACTTTAGGTGGTTCAAAACACCTTTTAATTTGAATACACGAGCACGTATCAATACATGTATTAGAACCAATGCCTTTTCTACAATTAATGCGATTAGACATATTTAGCATTTTTAACACTTTATCATTGCTATTTTGAAATGCATTAGCTAACAGATTATCTTTTTCATATAAATCGCATTTAGCTTTTAAACATGCATTATCATTTTCAAGTATATCGCATTTTGTACATAAAATATTTTCATATGTATTTTTATTTAAACATGCAAGTTTCTTATTTAAAACATCACATGATTTGCAAACAATATTTTCGCATGCTTTCTTTTCTAAAGTGATAACTTTATCATTTAACTCATTTTTGATTTTATTATCACATGCAATGGTTTGTTTACAATTATTCAACTCATTTTGACATAATAATAATTCTTCTTTTAATTTAGCATTCTCATTTTTATAACTATTTACGAGAACAATCAATTTTTGAAAAGAGACATTTAATATATCAATATCATCATCGTTATCACTACAACTAGAATAACTTGAGTATGAAGTACATACCTCTTTCTCGCAGTCGACGATGAGACACGTTTCTTCATTTCTTTGATCTCGGGTTTCGTCTCTCTTTTCTTTTGAGTTTCCACCATAGGTGATGTTCAAGTTCTCCCAAATATCACGAGCAGTTTCAAAGAGATAAACACGCTCAATATCATCGTTAGTAAGAACCGAAAAGAGAAAATTTTTGGCTTCATAATTTAAACAATAATTAGCCTCATCTTCGTCGGACCATTCCGAGCTAGGTTTTTCAACAACTTTGTTGTTTTGAAATTTTGTGGGTTTGAAATTTCCTTTAATAATAATATCCCAAATATTTTGATTTATCCCACGAACATAACGTTCAAAAGAATTTGCCCAAAGATCAAAATTTTCGAAATCAATAAGAAGAGATTTAGAAAACCAAGCATTTTGTTGAGCCATAACAAAAACGGATTTTTAAAAAAAATTAAATAGACGATTTTTGAAAGCCCTGCTCTGATACCAAATGTTAGACAACCTAGGGGGGGTAAGGTTGTATTTTAAATCTTTTACTTTCAAAAATTCTTTTATAAATAAATACAGTACAGAAACAGTATAAATAAATCAGAGTATACAAATAATAAATATACAACAATTATATAAACAGATATAATTAAAAGCACAGCGGAATAAATAAAGAGATAAGGGATAGAGATACTTGACACAGAGATTTACTGATTTACCACCAACTGTGATAAACCAGCAGCCGAGACACTTCTCGACACGATCCAATAAATGTATTCTTTACGGTAGAACACAAACCAAATACAAAGGAATTTGTAATAGTTTCTCAAGCCTCTGCTAAGAGATAAACAGGATCACACACCCGTTATTCAAATACTTACAAGAGGAGTATAACTCACAATGGGTAATCACTCTTGTATAATATCTCACACTTGGATATTTTATAAAAAAGGTTTTATAAAATATATAAATTAAATAAGTGAGAGAGCTGAGAAAAGGATGTTGTTGCTGCTTATTGTTGTTTGTGTGGTCTCCGTTGTTGTTTTCTTCTCCACCAGCATGCATGTATATATATCAGCTTTTCCAACGGTAACATGCAATCCGCGGTATACCGCCAAATGCACGCGGTATACCGTGCAGACAAAAGTACACTGACACTCAACGGCTCTATGCAAAGTTGACTTCTGGAATACGTACGTGGCGGTATACCGGCTAGGACTCGCGGTATACCGGCTAGTAAAAGTAGCTTCAACCAATCAGAGATGCACACCGAGCCTGCCGCGGTATACCGGCTGAACACCCGCGGTATACCGGCCAATATGTACCCGCGGTATACCGGGCATTCTCCACGGTATACCGGCGTCAGAATAGACACCTTCCAGGACGCAACCAATCTTGCTGGATCTTCTCAATAAACCTTATTTAATTAAAATCATTTATGGTTTTTAGAAATATCCAAGTGGTATATTATTTTAGGGTGTTTATCATTATAAATTATAAACACTAATGACAACGTAAATCTTCCGTCTTGAACTCTTCAGATAAAATCTTCGTGTTCTTCAAGAACTGTACACTTGGATAGGATTGTTAGATAAACAATAATACGGTGTGTTTGTAATCATCAAAATAAATATATATAAATATATAGAGATGTGGTACACTTGCACCAACACAGACCACCGATGCTGATGATAATACTCCTAATAGTTGTGTTATCGAATCTGGTGATTTACTACCAAATAATCCTTTTATCTGTAAACCCTTTGAAAATTCTTTCCAACTGACTTTCAAGATGGCAAACATCAACCCGCATAAAACAGTGAGTCATCTTAGATTTTCGAAATCCATCTCCCATTTTTGTGTGTTAATTTAATTATACGTTAACAATATCAATTTTCGCATTTCAGATATTCTTTGATGGCAGTCTACGCAACATACAGACTGCAAAAGTCACGTCCCTCGACACTGTGTTGGTAAGTGGATACTGCTGTGAGAATAAAACGTTGGTTAATTGTTTATGATGAACGTTTAGTTCATCATAAAATTTTCATTGTCCATCTTTTTTAATTGCTTTGTTGTGTTATGCATATGAGTTTAATGAGGACTTTTGGTTTTTGTGTGTTTAGGTTGTGATCACGACTTCAATGCATCGTACAATTATAAGGTTAGGGTTATTTCATTCTTCAATTCTTGCTTTTTATCTCCATATTTGATTCTCCATGGCACCATCTCAGGTAAATTTTCATTGTTCATCATAAATTTTTCATTGTTCATCTTTTTTAATTGCTTTGTTGTGTTATGCATATGAGTTTACAGAGGGCTTTTGGTCTACTGTCAGATCATTGGGCTTTGAGGATGGATTTATGTTGATTTCAGATTGCATTAATCTATTTTTATGGATTCTTTCACGGAGCTTTATCGCAACCATGATTTCAATGGAGAGAAGTAAAGTTCATATTCCTTTCCATCTTTATTGATTTGTTAAAATAATTTGTGAGTTGTCTCATTTCATTCACTTCTTTTGCTATGTAGGTTGCGGGAGAAAAATCTCACATGGGTGGATATCTTTGAGGAGATACCAGTATGTTTTCAATGCAACATTACTTATTTTATCAAAAAAAAATTACTTCAATATTGCACAGGTGAATTTTGCAAATAATGTACATGTTCTACATTCTGGCAAGGTATTATGACGTTTCTTTCCTCTGTCATATTTGCTTCTTACCAAATAAAACAACCCTTTCTTTATTTCTTTAATTTTGGTTTACGTTTTTTGCTTTTGAAAACAACAACATTTTCTTTTTGGCAAGTTAAAGTTACTTATTTGCCTATTGTTGTTGTTGCAAGAAAATTGGTTGTATTGATTTAGGCTTTTACATTGGTGTGGATTCTCGATATTTAACAAATAGTCAAACCATTTCTTTAAGCTACATGTCATTTATATTTAGTCCCTTATCACAGCTTGGTTTCTATCACAGTGAATGTTGATTAAAAACGGAGTGTCGAGTGTAGGAACTAGGTGAGTATTTTTTTATTTTGATAGGGAGCTTTGGTGAGATTGCGAGAACTAAAGAAAGAATTAAAGAAAGAATGTGAAAAGCTTGCGGTAAGTTTCTCGGCCCGACGATCCCTTTTTTTATTCATTAAATAACTAAAATATCTTTATGCCGTATAAAACACGTAATTCGGCATCCTATGGGATGTTGATATCAATGGTTTGAAGGATTACAAGAGCAAATTTGGTGAATGAGGATTGTATCGTTATGACTTATGAAGGTCAGTCTCTATAGAATCTTGATATGGTCTTTTTGAACGCTGATGGGGTTTCAAAGTACATTAGAATAAGATGTACTATGACTTTCTCACCAAGAAAATATGTTAAGATAAATTATTTTGAAATTAATTAATTTAGACTTCCACCAAAAAGAGGATGTAAATGCGTAGTTTCTTTAAGATATTTTAATATTTTTGCATGTCTATTACGTCCCCAGGTAAAAAGGTACACGATTCTTCCCCTTTCAACAGTGACTAGGAATGTGAAGAAAGGCTATTTCGATAAGCTGCATCAGGAGAAACACATGAGGGTTGAGCATCAGAGGTATTGGCCCATGACTTTACCTTTTATTGTTTTCAATTACAACCATGGTTTCTCTATAAACTTGGGATTTCAACAATCAAATGGCGCCTACTTTTTGCAATATATGTTTGTTTCTTGATGATCATTTTGTTTGGTGGATGTTCTTATCTCGGATGGAAAAAATGGCGTCTAATATATATATATATATATATATATATATATATACGGTTAGGTTCCGGTGAGAAGTTGATGTTAACGTAAGAAGCGTGAGAAGTGGTTATCAATCGTTGGATGAGAAATGGATGCATATTTGAATGAGATCACCAAAACAATGGTAGGAGCAACTTCATGGAATGGCCACATTTTAACATCAGGCAGCAACAAAGCCATTATGAATCATGATGCCGTTATTTCTTTTACTATTTCTCCGATTTTGAGCGATTGTTACAATTCATAAAACGGAAATGTTAAATGCGTTTTGGTTTGCATTGAGGGTCGGAAACAGTTTGGTAAGGGCACACTGGAGTCGAAGTTTGTGGGTTGAAATGGTCGATGACCGGCAACTTGCTAGCGGTGGTGACGGTAACGTTGTGTACATATGGGAAGCATCGAGGATGAACTCAGCCCGATTCGTGCACCATCCACGAACCATGAGGCTGCAGTCAAGGCTCTAGCTTGGTGCCCTTATAACTTTCAAGTGGTGGAGGATGCATTAGGTTATGGAATACTCAACAAGGGACTTGCATTACTAGTGTCAAAACAGAAGCACATGCAAGTGCTTTTGTTGATTTCACTTTGACTGCTTTATGTTTTTGTTGATTTCACTTTGACTGCTTTATGTAATTATATCACTTTTGTATTGTTCAATGTCATAAATACGTAGTTCTTTATTAAATGAGATGTTGAAACTAAAAACATGGTAATTTTATTTGGTTCAAACAATCAAACCTTACGTTTGTATTTTTGTAATGAGTTGTGTTAATTTTTTATTTATTTTTACCAGAAAATGTTACATCGAGTTCTAACGTGTTCTCTTCTTTTCTGCCCACCTAGCATCTACAGATCCACAAATATGGATCTACAGTTTTAATTCTAAATTTTTATTTTAAATAACAGTATTAAGCCAACAAATAATAAATAAAACGACAATACTAATAATGGAGTATTATTTAATCAAATCGATTGATCAAATTTCATGAGAAGAGACAAGGTATTACTTTATAATGAAATTCCAATTAAATACAGTCATATCATATACCCGACCAACGGTGAGGTATAACACTAGTTCTTGTCTATTACGACTTGGTGAACCCTAAACCCAATTCGTTAACGTCATCATTGATACAATCGATTTGCTCATATGTCACCGATTGAATTGAATTAGGTTTGTTATTCAGAGCTTTCGAAATTTGCCATTTTTAGGGCAGGGAAGCTTCTTAATGTACCGGAGTTAATTGATTTATTGTTTTGGATGATTTACTTCAAAATCAATGCAGCGTTCAAGGTTGGGGGAGCGTCAACGTCCGGTGGAGATTTGTTCAATGTTGAGCAACCTGCAACCAGACTGCAATTCTAAATCCTTCAGGTACCTGTGTATGCATATGTTCTTCATTCTCTTCAGATCTGTTTATCGTTAATTTCTGCTCAATTGCGCATGATGATAGACGCTTCTTACTTCGATTTTGATGGAATTTCTGCTCAATTGCGTGTTACAAAATCAATTGTTTCGTTATTACTCCAAAATCGGAACAATTCGACTGTCAACCACAGGTGTTCGGCTCTCTATGTTCGTGACTCACAGAATCAAAACCGGTTGTTTGTGCTTTGTATTTGTGGCTCAAGATTTGTATTACGGGATTCTGCACCACCATCATCTTCATTTGAAATTATTAGTTCATACATTTAAAATGAAACTATTAGTTATAGTGTTAATTATGTAGATCACTGCTCATTTTCTTGTCTCTTTATCATTGAACATTTTAATTCAATTTAACACTCATGTTATTGGCAGGTTCTGACTCAACTCTGAATGAGGATGAGGTATGAAGTTAGTTTTTGTTGACCTATTTATTCTACTTTTCATTATTCTGAGAACCTGAGTCCACTTCCTATAAAATGCAGAATTAGTGGTTCATGTCCTTGACAAAGGAATTGCAAGGTACATGGTTTTCTTTATGAAGTTTAAAAATACTTGTTATATAGTGTTTCTGGATATGGGTTTATATTAGTTATAAAGTTTTTACTGTTAGAAGAAACTTTAACGTAGCTCGAAGCTGGGGTGTGGTTGGGATTATGGGTTGTTCGTAAACTTGTCCTGGCAGAAGATGGATCAATTGATGCAGGTTGGCTCAATTTGTCTCTTGGTCTTTTCGGATTGTGGCCTTTAGTATGATTCTTCAGGTACCCTTCACATTTTCTTTATAATTTTACATCCTCTCAGTCACATTATTCTTCTTCTGGTCTAGTCGTCCCTAATTGACAAATTATGTTTTCATACTTGAATTTAGTAAGAGATCAATGGTGGTCAAGATCTGTATCTAGTTTGATGCTCATTTGGTTTGTGCAGGTCAAAACAATGAGGGCCCTCCAGTATTTCCTAACTGTTGAAGATCCAAGCACAAGAAGAGCATTGTTTTAGCCTTTTAGGTATATTTTAGTACGAAGTATTCTCTCTCCATGTTAAGTGCTAGATTAGATGACATTGATTAAGCTTGTCTATGGTGTTTAGGTTCTACAACGAATAATCATGGGAACAAATCTGCTTGCAAGCAGCCTAAAAAAGAAGCTTATGCTAAAAGTCATATCTTGTATTGGGGTTCATTTTGCTTCGTGGAAAGACGACAGAGTGACTTAATTTATCTCCTCATTTGTTGTCAGGTCTTCTGTTTTCAGTACTTGTAACCGGAGTCTTAACTGATGCGATCAAAGATGCTGTTGGTCGACCTCGTCCAGACTTCTTCTGGCGCTGCTTCCCTGACGGCAAAGGGGTGAGTTCTCAGAACCCTTTTTACAGGTTATAAGGCTAAGCATCTCTCACCAATTCTGATATGTGTTATTACTATCAAATTGCACTCTCAGGTTTTTGATCCTGTCACGAGTATTGTCATGTGTACTGGATTGAAATCCGTCATTAAAGAAAGACATAAATGTTTTCCAAGTGGACACACATCTTGTAAGTTTGTTAATCTTGTTTGAGTGACTGCATATGTTATCTGCCTGTCTTACATGAGCCTACCTAATCCATCAGGAAAGCTTTTCCCATTTAGGCTCTGAAAAATATTGGTGATCCTTATCTTGTGTACTCTGAAATCATTCAGCATGCAAGATTCAACAATCAGAATTCTTAATGAGCATAATATATGCTCTTTAGCTTGATTCATCGTGTTCTTTTTTTGTTCTTACCAAGTGCATATGTGAATATGTGATGGGATATTTAGCTGTGAACTGATGTTTTTGTTCTACACCAGAGGCATATTAAAATTTTGTTCTCCAACATGTAGGGTCCTTTGTTGGTCTTGGTTTTCTCTCATGGTACATGGCAGGAAAGATCAGGGCATTTGATCAAAGGGGCCATATCGCAAAGCTTTGTATTGTTATCTTCCCCTTACTTATTGCAGCCTTAGTTGGTGTCTCACGAGTTGATGACTATTGGCATCATTGGCAAGATGTATTTGCAGGAGGCCTTTTAGGTATGTGTCTGTTATACACTTGCTTTTAGAAACTTAACATCCTGTTATTTTGATATTTGTTTATGATATTTCTCGGACTTTCTTTCCCTGTGCAGGGATAACAATTGCTTCATTTTGTTACTTGCAATTCTTTCCACCACCATATGACATTGACGGTACACCCTCCTAGTTTTCTATGCTTACCTACGTGCTTATCGTTGATGCATGTCAGAGAGTATAGGAATAGAATTTATAAATACACCAACTCTAGATGGGGAAAGTTGGGTTGAACCGTAATTGACCTATGGTTACATGTATCTCAATAGTTGAGAGATATTTGGAAATTTGATTGGTGTTGTCATTTAAAGAATATAGAATAAAGAAACAAATAGATCTAATGGGAGGAAATTAGTCCTGGAGTTGGTCAACTAGGGATTTCTTTAACGGATGGCTATTCCATGACTACATTCCACAGAAGTTTCAAAAACAGAGAAAAAAATGCTATATATTTGAAATGAAAAATAATTCTCCTTCCATCCGAAAAATGCAACACTTTTCTTTTTGAGTTGTACCTAAAAAATCAACATTTTTTTGGGTAAGTTCTAAAATTTATTTTACATTTTTACTTTTTTGCTCCTTAGTATTCATTACTTGAAATCAGTAGCTCTGATTCCATAACAATTTGCAGAATTTCAGTTTGTATTTTCAAATTTCAACATTTAAGCATATGATTACATTGCAATTCTTGATCTTATAGAATTCAACTTCTCATGGCTTCTAAATGCTTTTCAGTGGATTTAATCATGTGAGAGATGCATCAAAATCAACACTAGTTTTTGGTTTTGGGACATTTTCCATTCTTTCTTCTTCATACACTCAAGATCTCAATATCAGGTTAGCAAATTCATCCCACTTTTGATATAAATATTCATCCCATTTCATAACAATCCTCTGTTTTGCTGCTTTTTTCAGCTTCATTTCTGTAATTTCATATCTGGGTCTCATCTATCTTGCTGCAATCTTCATCTTCAGATCCTTCATTGTAACTCGTTCACATACATTCATAATCATGACACCATTTTTTTTTCTTGATTTTTTCATCTTGTTGAAAAACAGGGGTGTTGTACGTGGAAGCATATAATATTATTACATATGATGAAGAATGTGTTGTTGGTGAAGAAGAAGCAATAGAATAAAAAATAGAAAATTTAAAAATTGGCTTTTAGCCACGACTAGTCGTGGTAGTAGAAAAAAATGATTGAAAATTCAAAAATTGGCTTTTAGCCACGACAAGTCGTCGCTATAAGGAGCTACAGCAACAGATCAACAGCCACAAAATCTTTAGCCACGACAGTCGTCGCAATAGATATACAATGACGAAATAATAAGCTTTAGCGACGACTTTTGTCGTCGCAATAGACTACATTTGTTGTAGTGCAACCTTTTTACTATAAATTTCATGTAAATGTGTGGCAAAAGATTGTGTGAGAAGTTGAGGTTAACATAATAAGCGTGAGAAGTGGATTTGAACCGTTGATCACTATTAATTAAATGCCCTCCCATGAATTGCGGCTTAGAAGGGAATTGATCCGGTGCATTTTGGTGCATCTCATCCTAATGTACGTTTATTTTTCATCCGACGGTTGATATTCACTTCTCAAGTTTCTCACATTAACCTCAACTTCTCATCGGAACCCAACCATATATATATATATACACACACATATATTGAAATTGTGAATTTTCTTACACTTTTTCTAGGCACTCCCTAGATAAATTTTCTAGCTCCGCCCCTGCTTGCAAGGTCTTGTGCAAGATGGATGTCGATGCTCTTACGTATGCAAATTAAAGAAGCAAGGAACTACAACTTGTGTTGTGATTGATATCAGGAAAGAACAAAAAGATACGATTCGATGCTCTTTTTCAACCCAATCGATCGTCCCATGCATTGCAGCCAACATCAATGGTATTTGACACCCAATTTTGAAATTAAACAAAACTACTCAAACCCTTATAGAAGGAAATGGTAATTTTTTGACGCAGTAGGAAAACCGGAACGGATCGACAAACATCAAATCCAAAATGATAACGAGTCTACAAGCGTAAAATCCAGAAAATTAAAAGAAAACTCTTAAACTACAGATTAAACTCTAAAGATAATTTTATTGATCAATAACCTTTTAACAAAGAAAAAAATAAACCTATTTATAGTTTAGGATAACTAAGAGATTGTTATTCCCATTCAAATTGAAAAAGGAAATTGTTTCTTATGTAACTTGTTAAATTGAAAAAAATAAGATTTCACCTATTTTATCTAAACCTAAATTTATCCATAATTTTTCATTTGATCATCATTTTAATTACAGAATTGTCACCTCCAAAGAACAAGTACAAGCGTTGGAGGATACATGCATGGAACAGGTCAACAGTCGGAAACATAAGCATGATGACCAGGATGATCCTAATCACCATGAGGGGTAGAGTAAAAGATAAAAATGACTGAAGGTGCTATCTATACAAGTGAACATCAAGTTCAGGCTGAGCCGGTTGGTGATGTAGAATTTGATACAATGATACAATGAGTATTCACGGGTTATTAACGTGTTTCTTCTATCTTTGGAAAACGAGAAAAATGATCGGAGTTTGGCATCGAAGAAAGATCAAACAGTGGCTTACGCGACATGCCACGCGGCCTGAAGCCGCGCCACAAGCCGCGCAACCCCTGATCATCCAATTATCTTTTGTTTATTATTTTCCTTAGGATAATAATTATTATTAGGATTATTATTAAGTTTAATTAATATTATTATTTAGTTCTAAAGTTGGATTAGAATTAGGATTAGTTTCAATTTAGTTTCCATAGTTATCTTAATTAGTTTAGTATAAATAGGACTATTAGGTTTCAATTGTTATTCATCAGTTAATTCAATTCAACTCAGTTTAATTCCAGATTAATATTAGTTCTTGACATTCAAGACTTCTTAATTACTTTTCGGGTTTACGTTAGTAAACTTATCTACTTTTAAGGCTCAACGATTGTCGATCCGTTCCACGCAACTCCTACTGCGCCATACAAGTGGTGTTGTAGATGAGAGACAAATTGTACTTTGGGTAGATCCAAACATTGAACCAAGGGTTGAAAAGCCTAAGGTATCTGAAGCAATGGAAGTAGAGTTGAAGGAATTTGATGACATGTTTGTAGACATGATCTATATAGAATCAGAATTGGATGAGTCAGAAGCAATAGTGTTAAAGACTAAAGCAGAAGTTGAAGAGATGGTATCATTTTCAACTGATGAATTCAAAGAGAACTTTGATGTGTTAGATTTTGTGTGCAATCAACCGCTAGAAACTACCTCAAGAGAACAACCACAATCGCAATCTGAGCCTTCCGAGAATAAAACACAAGCTGAACCATCAAAGAGAAAGACTGCTGGTACTGCTGCTGCTTATAAAGAGCTAGTAGATGGGAAAGAACTGTGATGAGAGCTACTTTTCTTGAAGACAATGAGAAGAAAATCCTTGTGAGAAGCATTAAAGATGTAACACCCGTAATTTTCGGATAAATACAACTTCGAATCAGTGTGGAATCGATCTTTTAAGAAAAATATGAAAAATAGGATTTTGGGTTAAATCCTAGATTTTATGGTCTTGTTGGATGGGTAATTCGAATACGAGTCCAACGGTTTTTTCCGGAGCGAAAACGGAGCTATAACGAAGAAGTTATGGCCAAAACAATGGTTAATAGGAAACCGGGCGACTAGTGCCCTGCGCGCATGGTGGCGCGAGTTCAGGCGCGCGGAGACCCGCGCGGAGCACTGGTTCAGCTTAAAACACGAATTTCACCCCTCAAACTTCATTTATTCATATCTCTCTCATTTCAACTCCGATTTTGGTCATTCAAGTTGCTATGGTTCCGATTTTGAGAGATCTTCAAGGATCTAGAAAGAGTTTTGAAGTTCATAGGAAGATTTAAAGGTGTTTGGTGGTGGTAAGTCTCTCAAATCTCTTCCCTTTCCCTCCAAAATCGTTTTTCCTTCCTTCCTCACAAACCCTAATCGATTTTGGGGCTTTTCTTGGAGATTAATGTGTTTCTTATCCACTTTATGCTAGTGATTTCATTTATTGATGCAAGAGCAAGTTTCATCCACAACACTAGAGATGTTTGGGGTTTTCTAGGTTTTCATCAAAACCTAAGTGGTGAGTTCATCCTACTAGCTTCTATACTTTCATATGAGTTAGAAATGTTCCATTGATGATCTTCTAATATTTTGTCTATCCAATTTCGATTTGGATGATTTTGGAGAAGTTAGGTCAAATTGAGGTTTTGGATATAAATGGAGATTTTGATGGTTGATGTTTGGAGAACAAAGGTCAATGACATGCAACCAACCAGCTGATGACACGTGTAAAGTGTATACTGACTTGCATTAAATGCATGCAATATATAAAGAGATGAACCCACTTCATTTGAAGTAACATGCTAACTCTGGACAAGTTCAATCTCTTATCTCAAGATATGTTATTATTAGTAATTTCCTTATCCCTCTTAGTGCAAGAAACCTTAGTGTTCCAACTTGTTTAGATTTAGGTTTATCCTTAATCTTGTTTCCGCAACAAGCTGTAAATTGTTAATGATTTATCAATAAACAATTTAAAAAAGTAAAATCTGTGTGTTTGTATTCAACCCCCCCTTCTACAAACTTGTATAGGCCTTCGGGACCAACACGGATGATATCGGCAGCAAAGTCGAGGTGCTTGTGTGTAAAGCCCGTACCCGGTATGTAATTTCTTGCATTAATTATTTCCTTTCAAGTTTGATCTATCGTGATTTCCATTAACGGGGTTAGTCGAGTTGGGTCTAATCGTTAAATTATCGGAATTTGGGTTAGTTGCGAGAGGTTGGTAAGTTGAGGGGCTATAAGTGTCAAAGGCCAAAACCCCTCTCATGGGTTTCGGCCCATGCAGTAAAGAAAGAAATGTTTTGGCCCTTGTGATTGGTTTGTTGGTGTGTGTGTGCCGTGATCAAAAAAAAAAGGAAAGCAAACATAGCAAACCCTATGGCTCCATTGGTGTTTCTTGTTTTGTGTTTGTGGTCGTCGGCCGGAAACCCTCACCTCCCCCATCCCGTTTGCTGCTGCCGCCGGCAAACCCAAGACCACCACCACCAGCACGCCGCCGCCGCCACCACCCGCTGTCGGTGTGCAACGAGAGAGAGTGAAGCCGAGAGAGAGAGATCAACGAGAGGGAGAGATCAGCAGAGAGAGAGAGAGACGATCGGAAGGGGTCGCGTTGTCGTCGTGGTCTCGTTGTCATCGCCAAGGTAAGGTTCCGTTCTTCCATTCTTTTCATTCTTTGTCGTCGCCGCCGCCGGCGACCACCGCTGCCGGAGATGGCAGTGGGTGGTGCCGGGTGTTGTTCAGTTTTCGTTAACCCGTAATAGCTAAACCCTAACCCGAAACCTTAATCACGTTACCGTTTATAAAATCGTTATTTTATGAAAATTAAAGTGTGCTGTCCAGTTTTCATGTAACCATAACTTTTCCGTCGTAACTCCGTTTGAGCCGAAACTGGCGCCCACGGTTCAAGTTCAGGGTCGAGCACGTTTTCTGTGTTTTAGCGAAAAACTGGTTCGGCCTCTAACTGGGCGAAAAAGTGGTCGCAAGTTCGGTATTTCGTCATTTCATGTGAAAACTTCTGGAATCTGCCTTGATCTTGCGAAAACCATAACTTTCTGCTCGTAACTCGGTTTGGGATGAAACCGGTGTCAAAAGTTCCCTTTTTGAGTCTAGAAACTTTTCTATGTTTTGTGCAAAACCCAGTTCGGGACGTAGCATGGGTCGATTTGTCGTTTTATACTGAAAGGTGCTGAATTCCGCTGTTCCGGAAACTGTTTTTGTAAAATCCGTAGTAAATTGTAGAAAAATCGTTAGGAGGCGTATAATATGTCCTTGGAACCCTAACGCAGAGTACTTTTTGTTCATGAAATAATATTGGGAATTTTCTGGGTTTAAGGGGGTCGAAACAGGTCCCGAACAGACCTGTTTTGGGTGAGCGGAATTTAGTTTTAGTGACAGTTTAAGCGTGTGTCGTGTCATAGAGTCCGGGTCTCGTATTGACACGTTTTAACATGCATCTAGGTGCTGGGAAGTGACCGTAATTGTGAAGCTTGAATTGTGTTATTAAGCTGGGCGCGCATTCGAGGTGAGTTCTCTCACTGTGTAGTTAGGGGTTGTATGCATGTCATAGTAGTTTGTATGTACTACTGTCTTTGTGGTGTGAACTAGTTGTTTGTGGTGTGTAATATTTGATTGGTTTAAATGCTTAGTATAAATGTTTTACATTACACCTCGGTGGGACCGAGGAAGTGGAAAGAAACGTTGTGGGAACTCGGCGTGACGAGTGTGTTACATTACAATTCGGTGGGACCGAGGCCTCGATGGTACTGAGGTGTTGGTTACATTACAATTCGGTGAGACCGAGGCCTCGATGGTACTGAGGTGTTGGATACATTACAATTCGGTGGGACCGAGGCCTCGATGGTACTGAGGTGTTGGATACATTACAATTCGGTGGGACCGAGGGTCCGATGGGACCGAGGTTTTGGATACATAATTACTAGTAGATGTTTACTCGTTTTACGTATCTGTGGAGTTGTTGCTTATGTGCGGATAGGGGTGATGTGTATATAATTCCTATATGCGCATGTGTTGGAATTCACTAAGCTTCGTGCTTACCCTTTCCCAATAAACTGTGGTTTTAGGTCCGAGCGGCTCCAAGGCGTGACAAGTACACACTGGCGCGCGAGGAGAGCTGGTTGCTTTATGGTTTTATTAATTAAACGTCTATTCCGCTGGTTTTTATTATAAAGATATTAATTATGAGTTTGCAAACGAAACGTTGGGATCATTTAATGAGTTGTTATAAATGAATTGTTTATTTAAAAAATTTAAATTTGCTTGTAATTTTTGGGACGTTACAACTTGGTATCAGAGCACAGCTTGAGTGAATCAAACGCACCTCTGTGTGTTTGGTCTCAAGTTGCGGCTGAGAAATTTTCAAATTCTTTATTAAATCTTTTTGGAAATAAAAGAAAAATAAAGACCCGTTCGAGGAACGGTGATCAGAGGCGCAGTGTGTACAGTCAGCCGGAGCCAAAGGGGAAAGGTACAGTACTTAGTGTTTTATTGCTTTCTAGATCATAGAGTATGCATGCTAGATTGCCTGTTGTGGATACTATGCTGTATGCTGAACTACTTGCTATTAGGAATTTATGCTAATTATGATAGGTTACTAAGTGGATGCCCTCTAGGTTGTATGCAGTAAGAGATTTATAGCCTTAGAATATTCGATTTAGTTCTATTGCGCAGCTCTTGTTTGAGTCCAACCGTTCTAGGATAGAGTCTTGTATTCGACTGTCTATTTATTTCGCACTGCATAAAATCGGGTATTCGCGAGGTCACTCGTCATAATTAGTAGGGATTCGGTAGTAGCAAGGGTAGTGGGATAAGAGGAAATTCCTAGGGAGCTAGGAAGGGTGGATGTATATATATGCTGGTGCAGGCATATGGTTAATTATATATTTAATTGTTGTTGTATGATCGGGGTGACCGATGGTTTATTAAGTATACAATCGTGGCTGTCTAATCGGGGAGACCGATGGTTTTATATATACAGTAGTTGTATGAGTTGCCTGTTTAGGATATGTTCTTGAACTGGCATGTGTGGATTAATTATATTATGTGTATAGTTTCGGCGAGAAACTACTTGGACCCTCGGGATGGGACTCGGAACGGGCAATGATAGGCGTGGATGGTAGTAGTAGAGCTCCTACTACCGGAAGCACAGGATCAATGCTCGAGTCGGGGAAGTCACGAGGAATCCAAGGAGTTGGGCGCGAGTGTTGTTAGTGTGCGTTGTTATGTGCTAATAACGCGTTGTATTATCTACCCTGAATAGCCGTCACGAGGAGAGACAAATATAGTAGATCCACTGGTACATGTGTGTACTTGACTTGCTTTGATGGGATGATCGTTGGGGTAGTGTCGAAGGCTCTAAACTGGCAGTCGTTGGAATAGAAAGACGATTATAGTATTAGTCACTTGGAGTGACGATAAGGATGATATTTGTTGTAAGCAGATCTTTTCGAACCAAGATGGAAGATTGTGCTAGAGTCATAGGCTTATAGAGCCGACTTTGATTTGAGGAAAAATCGTAGGGATTATTTGACGTAATTTTCCATCTTGCCCTAAGAGGCTTAAATGTCCGGAGGACGATAGTGGATTGGAAAGGTAGAGAGGAGCATGAGTCGAGACGTTGAATGTCGACTGAGTCGTGCACAGAGTTTATTTTGAAAATAGGATTGCATTAACTAATCCTTGTGTTTCCAATCCTTATATGGATTGTGTTTTGAAACTTTGGGAAATGTTTAGCACACACACAAGATTTCGAATTATAGTTTTGAAAATGCTTGAAACCGTTTTATCACGGGAGTTGAAAACTTTGTAAAAGATTGTTTCATTTGATTATTTTCCAACGGTTCTTTCGGGTACGATAGTATCCGTGTTTTGTGGTGGTTAAGATGTTGGGTAAGTGACTACGGCTTGAGACTCTAACATTGGAACTCCTCCACATGTGTTAGAGTTGAGACGGAAAGTTACATTCCACGATGTCTGTTTAAAGGCTATTTTAGTGATTTGTCTAAAATGAGTTTGGAATTCTAGTGTCGCTTAACTTTTCGTTCGAGAGTTTGTATTACTAAGTGTTTTATTGCAAATAGTTCAGTGTGTGGATTGATTCATGCGTGACATAAGTGATGCATGGAGGAATTTTGGTAACATTTCATAAGGAGTTGTTTAGTGCGCTTTTTAGTCAGCTAAAGGTTTCATTGACATTTCCATGAAAATGCGATTTATCGACTTAGGGGTATGCATACTGGGGTAACCTTTGTTCTCGGCATTTTGATGAACAAGTCGTGCATGAAAATGCTTTAGTTCCTTTTTGTCGAAGTGAAAGACCATTTGATCCAAGGAGTGTTTTAATGTTGTAAACATCATGCATACGATTTCAATGTGTTATATTTTGGAAATATAAATGCGTAGATTTTTGACATTCGGTTAATTTAGAATTACCGTTCATTTTTTTTTGGGAAATTAAAAACTTTTGCTTTGGAGGAAACGAGTATTTTGAGCATTTTCGATAAATACATTTTTTTAAACTATAATGTTTTGACATTATATGTCCCAAGTACGAAACTTGAGGAAGTGTTACAAGCTTGCATGCCTGCCCCCAGTTTGAAATTTTACGAGGTTTTTAGTCGATATTTCCAATTATTAGAAGCGGACTGGTTTCTGTCTTCAAGTTTGCAACTTACACGAGACAATTGTGTTTTAACAAAAATATATTTGTAAACCGTGTCATCGTTTTGTGTGATTAGCTGACGCGCGAAAAATTTGTGGCGAACCCTGTGCCACGTCATTTATGATTAAAAAAGAGGAATTTTTGAATCAAATGTCGTGAAACTTATTTTGAATTATGTGCACACCTTTGTCGGACCCTGTCTAAGGTCAAGCGGTTACCTTAAGTGCATGTCATGAGTCAATCCATACTGGAATCGAGGCGGTTCATTTTTATTTCTTACGTTTTGCTTTTGTGTGAGTAAACTGAACTGCAATGGGACGATTTTCAACATGATTTTCCTATATGGGACGAGCGTGTCCAGTTTTGCGTAACTATCGATCTGGTAATAGTAGTTTTATTATATACGATCTTTTTGAGATGAAGATCCTGATGTTGAAAATATTTGGTAAATGATTTTGTGAACCATTTGGGGGAAATGTGCTTGTAAGTGTCATTTCGAGAATTTTAAGGGTGTGAGTCCTTTTGGAAAACTCTTTTGTTTAACCCGTGTTGAGTCTGGGACTAAGGTTGATTTCAGAGTATTGCTTGCTTAAACTTTGTTTAAACGCATTTTCCGACCTATGGGTCTAGCAAGCGTGGAGCATTTTGCTCGGTTTTGACTTGGAGTTAGTCATGGACCAATTGCCCGGTTTTATTGGCTCGATGTGGAATCTAGTTGATGAGTTGTTTTTGTCGCACCGTTTGGCATTCTTTGCACGTTGAGTGTTTACATGTTTGGATGAGTGAGTCAATCCGGAATAGGCATGTTGTTGGTAGGCTGTTTGCTTTGGATCCTTAGACACGTTAGTCAGTCGTTGGTAATGGTCGGTTGGGTATCTCGGGGTGGGACCCCGGTATTCATGTGTTTTAATCTAGACTTTCCAGTAGGTACTAGGAGGATATAGTTGTGGGCACTTACCTGGGAGGTAGTTCCGGTGTACTGGGTCTTGAGGCGTTACGTGGGAGGTAGACGTCAAGGTGTATCCTCGATACGGTGTGACTTGACTTCGTAGAGCAAGTGTGGATGGTACGTCGACGGTGGAAGGTAGATATTCCACGCGTGTTGGTAATGTAGGCCGGGTAGTATCGGTTAAGGGAATGACCTACGTGTGAGTTAACTGACTTGATTGTAGGGGATATCTACTTGTGTTAGTGTCTAGGATCATGCCACGCTCATGTTTGTTATTGTGATCGGTTGGACCGATGTTCGGCGGGTGGCCGATGTTTGTTATCGTAATCGGTTGGACCGATGTTCGGCGGATGGCCGATGTTTGTTATTGTAATCGGTTGGACCGATGTTCGGCGGGTGGCCGATGTTTGTTGTTGTAATCGGTTGGACCGATGTTCGGCAGGGGGTCGATGTTTTGTTAATATAAGTTATTGAAAATCTTTGGAGTCTATTAAAATTCGTAGAAGTTAATCGTCAATTAATGATAGGAGGGATCGTAATCGAGTATCCTGTAGAGTATACTGGTGAGCAGCTTTAGAGTGGTTAGAGCTTGAGATTTGACTCGGGATGTATGGAATATCTAAGGTTGGGGGACAACCGTAGTCGCTTGGCTAGGAATGATTTCAATTGTCGGGGTGTTCTGCCGATCATAATCCCAGTGTCTTAGAAAGAGTACGTTAGTAAGAATAGTATTCGAAAAGTTTAGTAGGGGTTTCTAGTGGACTTAGGAACCTGAGGTTGAGATGAGGGATAACTATCCGGAGCTATTCGTAGACAGAGACTTCGAGGGCGAAGTCCAATCCAAGCGGGGGAGAGTTGTAAAGCCCGTACCCGGTATGTAATTTCTTGCATTAATTATTTCCTTTCAAGTTTGATCTATCGTGATTTCCATTAACGGGGTTAGTCGAGTTGGGTCTAATCGTTAAATTATCGGAATTTGGGTTAGTTGCGAGAGGTTGGTAAGTTGAGGGGCTATAAGTGTCAAAGGCCAAAACCCCTCTCATGGGTTTCGGCCCATGCAGTAAAGAAAGAAATGTTTTGGCCCTTGTGATTGGTTTGTTGGTGTGTGTGTGCCGTGATCAAAAAAAAAAGGAAAGCAAACATAGCAAACCCTACGGCTCCATTGGTGTTTCTTGTTTTGTGTTTGTGGTCGTCGGCCGGAAACCCTCACCTCCCCCATCCCGTTTGCTGCTGCCGCCGGCAAACCCAAGACCACCACCACCAGCACGCCGCCGCCACCACCCGCTGTCGGTGTGCAACGAGAGAGAGTGAAGCCGAGAGAGAGAGATCAACGAGAGGGAGAGATCAGCAGAGAGAGAGAGAGACGATCGGAAGGGGTCGCGTTGTCGTCGTGGTCTCGTTGTCATCGCCAAGGTAAGGTTCCGTTCTTCCATTCTTTTCATTCTTTGTCGTCGCCGCCGCCGGCGACCACCGCTGCCGGAGATGGCAGTGGGTGGTGCCGGGTGTTGTTCAGTTTTCGTTAACCCGTAATAGCTAAACCCTAACCCGAAACCTTAATCACGTTACCGTTTATAAAATCGTTATTTTATGAAAATTAAAGTGTGCTGTCCAGTTTTCATGTAACCATAACTTTTCCGTCGTAACTCCGTTTGAGCCGAAACTGGCGCCCACGGTTCAAGTTCAGGGTCGAGCACGTTTTCTGTGTTTTAGCGAAAAACTGGTTCGGCCTCTAACTGGGCGAAAAAGTGGTCGCAAGTTCGGTATTTCGTCATTTCATGTGAAAACTTCTGGAATCTGCCTTGATCTTGCGAAAACCATAACTTTCTGCTCGTAACTCGGTTTGGGATGAAACCGGTGTCAAAAGTTCCCTTTTTGAGTCTAGAAACTTTTCTATGTTTTGTGCAAAACCCAGTTCGGGACGTAGCATGGGTCGATTTGTCGTTTTATACTGAAAGGTGCTGAATTCCGCTGTTCCGGAAACTGTTTTTGTAAAATCCGTAGTAAATTGTAGAAAAATCGTTAGGAGGCGTATAATATGTCCTTGGAACCCTAACGCAGAGTACTTTTTGTTCATGAAATAATATTGGGAATTTTCTGGGTTTAAGGGGGTCGAAACAGGTCCCGAACAGACCTGTTTTGGGTGAGCGGAATTTAGTTTTAGTGACAGTTTAAGCGTGTGTCGTGTCATAGAGTCCGGGTCTCGTATTGACACGTTTTAACATGCATCTAGGTGCTGGGAAGTGACCGTAATTGTGAAGCTTGAATTGTGTTATTAAGCTGGGCGCGCATTCGAGGTGAGTTCTCTCACTGTGTAGTTAGGGGTTGTATGCATGTCATAGTAGTTTGTATGTACTACTGTCTTTGTGGTGTGAACTAGTTGTTTGTGGTGTGTAATATTTGATTGGTTTAAATGCTTAGTATAAATGTTTTACATTACACCTCGGTGGGACCGAGGAAGTGGAAAGAAACGTTGTGGGAACTCGGCGTGACGAGTGTGTTACATTACAATTCGGTGGGACCGAGGCCTCGATGGTACTGAGGTGTTGGTTACATGACAATTCGGTGGGACCGAGGCCTCGATGGTACTGAGGTGTTGGTTACATTACAATTCGGTGAGACCGAGGCCTCGATGGTACTGAGGTGTTGGATACATTACAATTCGGTGGGACCGAGGCCTCGATGGTACTGAGGTGTTGGATACATTACAATTCGGTGGGACCGAGGGTCCGATGGGACCGAGGTTTTGGATACATAATTACTAGTAGATGTTTACTCGTTTTACGTATCTGTGGAGTTGTTGCTTATGTGCGGATAGGGGTGATGTGTATATAATTCCTATATGCGCATGTGTTGGAATTCACTAAGCTTCGTGCTTACCCTTTCCCAATAAACTGTGGTTTTAGGTCCGAGCGGCTCCAAGGCGTGACAAGTACACACTGGCGCGCGAGGAGAGCTGGTTGCTTTATGGTTTTATTAATTAAACGTCTATTCCGCTGGTTTTTATTATAAAGATATTAATTATGAGTTTGCAAACGAAACGTTGGGATCATTTAATGAGTTGTTATAAATGAATTGTTTATTTAAAAAATTTAAATTTGCTTGTAATTTTTGGGACGTTACATTGTGGCAATTGGAGGGTTAGACTTGCGGTAACGCATGTTGAGGTTGGTATAACCGTTTTGTTGACAACCTTAGTTTCGTGGAAACACTCGGTAAACGGAACTCGTATGTGGAGTCCTGTTAGAGTTCAAAACTTGGTGGTATAACTAGGTGTCAACCTTGTGGGTCTGAGGTCGGAGACCGTTAGCGAATTCGGAGGGTGTAGTCTGATTCTAAATAATGGTAACGGTTGTAGTAACCTTAAGATGCTCAATTGTGACGAGTGGTTTTGGTGGAATAACCTTTGTGTATGGTTATAGAACCTGTCGGTTTAATGATTGATGTTGGGATGGATTCTTGGAGTCTATTAGAACTCGTTGGATGTAGATGGCAAGTAATGGTAGGAATAATCAGAATTGATGATTATGTTGGGTTCGTTAGCGAACAAACCTTAGATTGACTTAAAGTCGGAAATCGAAATCAGGATGTATGGAACATCTAAGGTTGGGAGACAACCGAAGTCATCTGACTAGGAATTATTCCAGTTGTCGGAGTGTTCTCCCGGACATAAGTACAGTGTACGTGAAGGGGATTTGTTGATAAGCAATTGTTCGAGGATTTGTCTTTATAGACTGTGTGGAGGGAATTTAGATTCCCGTTAAGAACTGATAAATTATATTCGGCGTTGAGTCGGTTAGCCTTGGGTTGTAAAGGATGTAGATTTCGAGGACGAAATCATCCTAAGGTTGGGAGGATTGTAACACCCGTAATTTTCGGATAAGTACAACTTCGAATCAGTGTGGAATCGATCTTTTAAGAAAAATATGAAAAATAGGATTTTGGGTTAAATCCTAGATTTTATGGTCTTGTTGGATGGGGAATTCGAATACGAGTCCAACGGTTCTTTCCGGAGCGAAAACGGAGCTATAACGAAGAAGTTATGGCCAAAACAGTGGTTAATAGGAAACCGGGCGACCAGTGCCCTGCGCGCATGGTGGCGCGAGTTCAGGCGCGCAGAGACCCGCGCAGAGCACTGTTTCAGCTTAAAACACGAATTTCACCCCTCAGACTTCATTTCTTCATATCTCTCTCATTTCAACTCCGATTTTGGTCATTCAAGTTGCTATGGTTCCGATTTTGAGAGATCTTCAAGGATCTAGAAAGAGTTTTGAAGTTCATAGGAAGATTCAAGGGTGTTTGGTGGTGGTAAATCTCTCAAATCTCTTCCCTTTCCCTCCCAAATCGTTTTTCCTTCCTTCCTCACAAACCCTAATAGATTTTGGGGATTTTCTTGGAGATTAATGTGTTTCTTATCCACTTTATGCTAGTGATTTCATTCATTGATGCAAGAGCAAGTTTCATCCACAATACTAGAGATGTTTGGGGTTTTCTAGGTTTTCATCAAAACCTAAGTGGTTAGTTCATCCTACTAGCTTCTATACTTTCATATGAGTTAGAAATGTTCCATTGATGATCTTCTAGTATTTTGTCTATCCAATTTCGATTTGGATGATTTTGGAGAAGTTAGGTCAAATTGAGGTTTTGGGTATAAATGGAGATTTTGATGGTTGATGTTTGGAGAACAATTCTAAATGGTTAAATGTAGTTATTCATGGTTGGAATTTATGAATTTAGGTTTTTGGAAAATTTGGCTTGAGGATCCGAGTTGCGTCAAAGGAGCTTACGTTGGGAAAATCTAGATTTAGCCTAATCTAGCAAGGTGAGTTCAAGTTACTTTGCGAAAACTTTGTACATGCCAAAATAGTATTTTCCAAATATTTATGTATTTTACTTGAAAATATATGTGGTTGAGTTATTTGAATGGTTTAACTCTTTTGAAGTGTTTATCTTCATAAATGTGTAAAACACCATATTTGGGGCTTTTGAATATTTGGATGGTTAGAAACCATAAATTGTCTTTAAAAGATTAATTGCTCAAAATGAGGTTTATTTGATGGTTTAATCATGTTAGTGTAAATGATTTTAATAAACCATTTGGGAAATGCACTTTTAGTGTTATGGGTCATTTTGAGAATATTAAGGGTGTGAGTCCTTTGGGAAAACCCCTTTTGTTTAACCCGTGTTGAGTTTTGGGGTTAATGATGATTTTAGGATACGTGTTTGCTTAAACAATGTTTAAATGCGTTTTATGCGATGATAACCGACATTATGGGTCTAGCAAGCTTGGAGCACTTTGCTCGTTTTTGACTTTGAGATAGTCTTGGGACATTTGTCCGGTTTAAATGGCTCGATGAGGAGTCTTATTTACGGGTTGCTTTTATTGCACCGTGTTGCATATTATTGGACGTTGTTGATATTTACATGCTCGGGGTGGAGTCTAGGATGTGTTATATGCTTAATTGCATTTCATTTGCATGATTTGATGTTGATAAATGATCATTCGATCTTTAAGCAGAGGGCTCGGTTTTGGACTCAATTGAGTCTTGATGGCATTCGCCCGGTTTTAATAAGCTCGACGTGGGCTTGGGGTTGCATTGCATGAGTTGCATTATATTTGAGATTTACATGATTTGAATGCATCAGTTATTCTTTTGGGGTCATGTATTTATATTTAAGTCGAGTAAGCTTGTTTCGGATGGTGGGTTTTCCCAAGGTAAAGATCCAGTAGGATTGAACTTGATGGCTTGGACTAAAGACCTAGTATGGTTGATGTCTAAGAAGGGCTAAAGACCTAGTATGGTTGATGCCGAAAATGGACTAAAGACCTAGTATGGTTGATGTCTAGGAGGGACTAAAGACCTAGTATGGTTGATGTCTAAGATGGGCTAAAGATCTAGTATGATTGATGCCGAGGAGTGACTAAAGACCTAGTATGGTTGATGTCATCTGTTTTCCACATCCAAGAAGCTTACTTGCATTTATTTAATCGTGGTTTAATTTATGTGTTGCCACATTCGATGAGATCGGGTCTCCCCCGTCACCGAAGGGTGTTGATTTCGGGTATCTTATTTATTCGCATTTTGGAGGTTATATTTAATACATATGGATTGTTTTCCATGGTTGATGGACGGGTTTATGCTACATTTGCTTCGTATTATGTTTTAATAAAGTGTTATATCTAATGGATGGTTTCCATGTTTTACGGGTCGAGTACGTATTGTCAAATGTATTTGAAGGTTTTGCCTAAACTAGACTTATTCACGTATTTAAGTGAGTGGAAACGTAATTCATTTTGGAAAACGTATTATACCTTTCGGGAACCTATCCATGGAAATGTGTGAGTTGGAAAATGGATGATTTGCAATTAAAGTAAACTCTTTCGAAATCATGACTAAACTACTACCTTTCGATTTATGATTTTATATAGTCATGATAAAATGTTTGAACTCACTAGGCGTAAGCCTAACCCTTTTTATTTGTCGGCATGTGCAACAGGCTCAGGTTGGGGTAGCTCTAGCTACATTGTGAAGTGGCGAGTGCTAGTATAGTGCACGAGAGGTGACTTGAATTAGTGAAGTCTTCCGCACGTATTTGGAATTAGCAACTTGTGTTGTGTTAAGTAACACCCGTTTAAGTTATTTTATTTGGGGAATATAATGTTTTAAATTCCGATGTATTTTAAGGAATGAATTGTAGAAATGATTTTATCTTGTTGGGTATTTTATTGAAATTTTTATTTAGTTTCTCGTTCTAAATTTGAGGGTGTTACAAAAGAGCTTGATCCAGTGAAGGTTCCTACATATTACACAACAAAATGAAGCTTTCAAATGTGAATACATATATTTGATGAAGTCTGAGATCCAACAAAGAAAATTCGTGAACACAAAGGAGAAGATAGTCCCAATCAAAGGGGTTTATGCCACAAAGTTCTTCAAGCTTTGGTATCCAATTTTTTCAGTATTAAGGCAAGGCGGAAAGGAATGGACTTTCTCAGAAGTTGATTTGAAGAACTTGAAGTTAGATGATCTTGAGTTCCTATACCATGAGAGTTCAGGCAAAGAACAATCAACCCTCAAGACAATACTTTTGCATTGAATGATGTGAAGATATTCATGCGGAGGCATGTCAAGTATTCATACATCACGGACTTTCAAATTAGAGTATAAGGTGGTCAGAAGAAGGCCAACCTGTTGAAGCCTCATCAGAGTTTACAAGATATATAGAACTTCGCACTACTAATGATTCTTGCTTGAACTTAGAATAATCTACAAGAATGCTAAGCGTGAAAAGTGCATCCTAAGATTAACTGAAGTTCATAAGTACTCCGATGGTACTTTGAAGCTAATCAAGACAAAAGCTGAATTGGAAGTTGGATGACAAGAAGAAGAAGAAGAACAAGATGGATAAGAGAGATAAAGACTTGATTGATAGAGCTATTGAAGCAATTCAAGACAAATTGGATATTCGGAATGCTATATAAGAAGGTTTGAGACTTGTTTGGATTGAGGAAGAAAAGAAAATTTTAACTAGAGCTTGAATCCAAAGGGAAAGATTGTTGGAGCTAAATTGTTGTATTTAAGTCTAGAGGGGCTTAATTGTAATTTTGTGTATATGGCTTGAGAAGTCAAAGTGTGACTTTATATAAAGCTTTTACTTTGTTAGATTTCATAACTCTTATGAACTTTGAGCTTAACTGTGTGTTCTTGATTGTGTAAACATTTCTCTTTCAAAGATATATGACATGTGACATTTTAGATCTTGATCTTTCTGTATTGATTCTCATTTTGTATCCTCATTCTGTACTTACATGTCTTTATTGAAAAAGTTTGTTGAATGAAATGCATTTAATATTATAAAAACTATAATTAGTGTTGAAATCTTTAAAATTGAAAATTGTTAATTTGATCTAAATATAATTTCGAGATTTTAACTTTTCTTATCTATTTTAAAAAATTTAAAGAAAAGTTATTACAAAGATTCAACATAATATTATGTGAAATAAAGAAAAGTTTTGATTTTAGCTTTTTTTTATCTATGAAATTTGATTATAATAATATCCCTAAATCAATTTACTAAAATTCAAAATGGAGGATGGTGAATAATTTTCTTTTTCAAATTTGGAAAATCTCTAAAAATTTTACTTTAAAAAATAAAAAAATTGCATTAATTGTTTTTCTAGAAAAAAAGATTTGCACCAATAGTACAATCTATATCATTTATGCAATTAATTTTTGAAAAGAATTATTTCTTTTTATTTCTTAATTATTTTGGTCGATGTTTTTTGCATCAATTCTTTTAGCAAAGAAAAGGTGTTATTAATTCTTTATATGTTTTTATATGAAAGTTTGTTGGGTATTAGATATATTGGATTTTTTTAAATGAATAATTAATGATGAAACGTTTAAAGAATTTAAAGTTGTTGGATTTGAATATAATATTTTCTTTTAAATTGTAACTTTTATTACTTTAATTTAGAAACATTATAGAGTTTTTTTAGATTCAACGAAATTAATTTAAAGTAAAAAAAACATATATTTTAGATTTTCATTTTAATAAAAGTTGACTCTTATATTATACCGAAATCAATTTACTAGCTAGTAGGGGTGAGTATAACCGGGTATTCGGCTAAATTTTATGGAATCGGAATCGAAACCAGAACTGACGGTTTCTAGAATGAAGGAACCGCTTACATCGGTTTTCTATATTTTGGAACCGGTCCCGGCCCGGAACCGTCGGTTCCGGGTACCCAATGTCAATTTTTTTAATTTTTTTAACAATTCATACAATAAAATTGTAATTTTAAGTCTATTGCAAACTATAAAGTTCCAACATAAAGTAATAGATACAAAAAATGGTGAAAACTAATTCGATAAAAACTAATTATTATATAAATAAATTAGAAACTCTCGCGTATCGAGTCTTGACATCAACAAAACGACTTTCATAACAATTCACATCTTTACATCAACACCTAATAAAACACTCGGATGAAAACGAATAAAACACCTAACAAAAGTACAAAATTAATACCACATCGTTAAATATAATAAATATATAAATAACTTTTATTAAAAAATAGCGGGACCGGGTATTCAGCGGGTAACGGTTCCAAAAAAAATGAGAACCAAAACCAAAACCAGTCTTAATCGGTTCCGTATTTTAGGAACCGAAACCGGGACCAATCACATCGGTTCCGATTCTGAAACCGACAGTTTCAGAGCGGTTTCGGTTTTAAAGACGCGGTACCCAGTTCCGCCGATGCTCACCTCTACTAGCTAGGATTGAAAAAGGGGGATTGAGAATACTTTTTAGATCTAGAGAAATCTTCAAAATTAATTAAAGATAGAAAAATTGCATTAATTGTCTTCCTAGAAAAAAAAAGTTCATTAATACTAGGGTGTATATATATATATACATGATGCAACCATCTCAATTTCATCAAACCATCACTCTTTTACTCGATCGATATGGCACATTGGCCAACGGGTTTCCAACTCAACTTGTTACTACTAATTGTGCTTGTGGTACAATTTTGTGAAGCTCGCCGACCGAGTTTGATCAATATGTTTAAGCATCAACGACGAGAAAATAGCACGACATGGGCAGTCTTAGTAGCCGGTTCAAATGGGTATTTCAATTATCGTCATCAGGTAAACATTTCCCAAATTTTTTTCCGTTAAGAATTAGTTCAGGATTCGTACAAGCTAAACGAATTTGCACGTTTCCTGAAGATTATTTATTGTAAATGTGTGTTATATGGCCTAAAGTAACAGAAATTGTCTAAATGTGTTATTAATTCAGGCGGACATTTGTCATGCGTATCAAATACTGAAACGAGGAGGATTGAAGGACGAACATATAATCGTGTTCATGTATGATGATATTGCCGATAGTTCATTAAACCCAAGACCAGGTGTGATAATTAACAGTCCCAACGGCTCCGATGTCTATGCCGGTGTGCCAAAGGTAGGCTAAAAACCTCTTCACCAATTTCCCCCAAAAAAATCACAAAATAAGTGTCTGCGTTACAATTTTAGTTAATCTAAAAAATAAGTGTCTACTTTTCCATTATACCCTTAATTATGTGATAGGAGAAATTTTCTCTTTCTATAAATAAGGGTAAAATTGTATTTTGGTTAATTAAAAAGTGTAATAATTACATGTGTGCATTAACCCATTGAATTGAACCAAACAACAATGATTTTTAAAAAACTCCTGCCAGGATTATACGGGTGAAAGTGTGACTGCAGCCAATTTCTATGCTGTTCTTCTTGGCAACAAAACAGCTGTGAAAGGCGGAAGCGGAAAAGTTTTAGCGAGCAAACCAAACGATAGAATCTTTGTATTTTACTCGGATCATGGTGGCCCTGGAGTTCTTGGTATCGTATTTCCGCCTTAAATTTTGTAGATCGATGAAAATGAAAAACATTCCATCGTTATTTACTAACATAACTAGCTATTGTGCAAATTACCATAGGGATGCCGGTCGTTCCTTTTGTATATGCAAATGATTTCATCCACGTTTTGAAAACAAAGCATGCTAGTCGTCGTACCTATGACGAGATGGTAAGAAAGACAGATCTCGATTTATCGTTGATCATTGTGTACGTAGGATATGTGAAACCCCTTTGAATCTTTCATTTTTTTGTTTTAGCAAATCTATTGGATATGCTCATACATATATACAAGTTTAAAGGTTCGTGTCTAGCTAGCCGATATGGGATTCCGATACATCGATCATGACATTGAAAGAATCATTTGCTCTTTAATGTAGGTCATATATGTAGAGTCATGTGAAAGTGGAAGTATCTTCAAAGGTTTGTTGCCGAAAGATTTAAACATTTACGTGACAACTGCATCAAATGCAGAAGAAGATAGTTGGGGCACGTATTGTCCCGATACAAACCCTCCCCCACCTCCGGAATTCGACACTTGCTTAGGTGATTTATACAGTATTTCATGGATGGAAGACAGGTATTTTTTTGCCCCCTTTAGTTCTAGTGGCCTATTTTCGTCTTAAAATAAGTGTACATTTGTTAGGACACAAAATGTCCTAATTATATGATAGTTTTTGTGGGTTTTGGTTCTTAGTGATTCAGAAGATTTGCGTAAAGAAACTTTGGAACAGCAATACTTGAAGGTTGGTATTGGGGTTTTCTTTTCGTTTACTTCATTTAAATTTTAAGGCTTTCTAAGACCTAATTACATAAAATCACATAAAATGTTTGTAGGTGAAGAAAAGGACATACAATAACCACTCTCTTGAAGGATCTCATGTGATGCAATACGGTACTCTACGCATAAGCAATGAGACTGTCTCGGTATATCAAGGTTCCGCTACCAGGAAATTATCCGTGAATCCATATCAATCGTTGGACTTCATGGGTGTTATCAACCAAAGAGACGCAGATCTATATTCCATGTGGAAAATGGTATTTATGTAGTATAGTAACAAAAATATGTATCGGCAATCGTTAATTTCTTGCTAGCTGTTTTTTCTAGAATAAATCTGGTTGCCGTTTCAAAAAAAAAAAACTAAAAAGTAATATTTTTTGTGAATTTCATGTTCTACACAGTACAACAGATCAACAGAAAAACCACAACAAAAGGAGGAACTACTCAAGCAAATCAAGGAAATAACAGCACATAGGGCACATTTGGACAGTTGTGTTGATGAGATCAAAGGCTATTTATTAGGCAATGGATCAGTGAGAGGTGAAGGATCAGCCCTTGTGGATGATTGGGGATGTCTTAAATCCATGGTAAAATTAAAAAACCTTCATCGTTCGCATTCATTAATTTGAACATCGTTTTGCTTGTTTTTATTTATTAATTTGTCCAACGTCGTTTGATGAAGGTTCGAATATTTGAGACGTATTGTGGATCATTAACTCAATATGGCATGAAACACACGAGAACATTCGCAGACATTTGCAACAACGGTGTTGCCACAGAAGCCATGGAAAAAGTTTCAAAGGCGTCATGTCGTGGATATAACATGGGGCAATGGAACCCTACGACTGTCGGTTACAGCGCATGATCTAATATAAGCGGAAAATAGTTTCTATTTCAAAAAGATCATTTGCAACAATCTTGTCATAACCAGTCTTTGTAATTTTAATCAATCTTGACAAAATGAAATCAGAGGGCATCAAATACGTACTCGATATGAAGTGCAATATTCTCTTTATCGTTTCGATAAGGTGCTATATATATTATTGTTATGCACCCGTTCTTCGGCTAAGAAGATCTAAACAAGGTTCCATTCCGGTGAGACCAGATAGACCAAAGCGCCGTATAGATAACCGCCTCTAGGCAATCCAGACCCACTTTCTGCGGTCTCAACGAATCCATCCAAGCATTCAGCTCCGAGATTCCATTTAAAATAGAAATACTTAGGCCCCATCATTGACCAGTTTTTCTTCCGGATCTCCCGAGCCATTTGACAGCCAAAAAACAGATGATCCACCACCCAGCTCCTGTCCATAGGTAATCGATCTCGGTTGAGACCGGTCCAAAAGTTTTAAGTTGTTTTAGAAAATGTGTATGATGTATATATGTGATATATAACATCACCATTTTAAGAAAATGCGAGAATATACATATCAGATGTGATTCTGTGGTCCATCACATGTGATACTAAACACTACGGAAAAATCCATCGAAATTCCGTCAAAAATGTGTGTTTTCGACGGAAAATCTCGTTGGATAAAGTTTGGTCAAAATGGGGGTTTTGAAAGATTTTCGACGAAACCAATCCGTCGAAAAACCCATGAAAATTCCAAGGGATTTTCGACAACCCTTTCGTAGAATTTTCGACGAAATTTCGAGGGAACTTTTCAAGGGATTTTCGACGGATAGTCACTTTCGAGGGATTTTCGAAGGCTTCAATTTTTCAAGAGATTTTCGACGAAATGTCAAGTATTTAAAAAAGAATAAATTTAAAAATTTGTGTTTCCCCTGCTTTGAACCTGCCAAAACACAACTACAAATAGAGAAATATAAATCTATAAATAGAGTGATCCAAATTTATCCATGTGTAATTACAAATATTAGGAAATAGAGTAATCAATGGTGCAAAACATAAATCAGGAGGGGGTGGGGTAAAGCCGATTGGAGAGCACCGGTGAATCTAGCGACCTGCTCCATCATTTTTCTCAGAGATGGCCAAATTTCGGTCCCAAGACGGGTCGGGCACAAACGGTCTCGGGCCTAACCGGGCTTAGAGAAACCGGTCCCGGGCCGAGCTTAAGATGGGGTGGCCCGTGATAGCTTATGTATAACCGGTTCGTAAACCGGCCCAAACCAGTCCTGGCTCCGGGCCAGGTCGAAATGGCCATCTCGGTTTTCAAGTACACCGTATGTAATGCGATTCTGTCGACGAATGTAAGAAATTAACACGCGGCTGGCAACTAGCCTATAGTTACGCTTGTTCTTTGCTTTATTTGTTTTCAAAGTTTTTTTTTCTCCTGAGATACATGATATGGCAGCTAAATAGTTCAGTGTATCCACAATTTACTAATACTAATAGTTTTGATCAGCCATGTTGTCGGTCCATATTGCAACTTCCAAACTTAATTAAGTCCATAATTTTTTATAGGTTACCTTTTTTATCCCCTTCACTTTGTTTTTGTTAGGACACAAAATGTCCTAATTATATGATAATTTTGTAAGGGTGTGTTTGGTACACTGGACAGGACAGGACATAACAGAACAGAGATCACAATCCCATGTTTGGCAGAACTTTTATGTAGAACAGACAGGAACAGAGTGGAACAAAGCTGGAACAGGCCTGTTCCACCCCCACCCCCATGGAACAAGTTGGAACAAGGTGGAACATACTTATGTTTTACCAATATAACCTCAAAATAAAATCAAATTCTCTTCTAAAACATCAAATACACGTTATATTTTATATTTTATTCATTCTTTAAATTTTATTTATTTGTATTTTGTCTAATGTTACCTGTTCTGTTTTGTCCAGTTCTGTCTACCAAACGTTGAACAACTGTTCTGTCATGTCCCGTTCTGTTATGTTCTATCTTGTCTGCATACCAAACGCACCCTAATATAGGTTTATAAGTGTAATATGGGCTTGGGCTTAAGTGTGTAACACGGGAGTATATATAGGATTAGTGTGTGTAATTAGGGTAAGAAATCATATTACAATGTAGCTTAATGGTGTAGTGTGTGTGACGTATAAGGAATTGCGTGGAACGGATCGACAAACGTCAAATCCAAAAGATGAATGAGTTTACCAACGTAAACTGGAAAATCACAAAGAAGCCTTGAATATCAAGAAATAATATTAAATCTGAATATCAAATCGAATGCTAAACAATGAATATGAAAACCCTATTTATAGCTAAACTGAATAAGAGATAACTATGGAAACTAGAGTGGGTATCAATCCCTAATGGAAGGAAACCTTATTGGAAAACAACTCGAAATAAAAACGAAATAGCTGATAGTTGAACTGGAGGATCCGCGCGGCTTGGGCCGCGGCTTTAGGTCGCGCAAGGGTCTGTTTGGTTTACTTGTCCAGGGGGTTGCGCGGTTTGGGCCGCAGCTCCAGGTCGCGCGCCAGGCCGCGTAAGTCCCTGTTTCGACTTCCTTTGGATTGGTCCATTTGTTCTTCGAATCGGGTTGTTAGGCGCTCTATATCAGTCTCCTCCACCTTCGAAGAACTCGATCCTGAGTTCTCATCAGAAATAGATGTGTCATCCGGGTGGTAGTCGTAGATATCCGCCACGTTGAAGGTGTTCGAAATATGGAGATAGTCGGGAAGGGTGACCACATAAGCATTGTCATTAATCTTCCGTGAAATCTTGAACGGACCATATTTTCGGGGTTGTAACTTGTTGTAAGTTCCAACGGGAAATCGCTCCTTCCGCAAAAATACCATGACTTCATCACCTACCTTGAAGGTCTTGCGGCGTCGGTGCGTATCAACGGCGGTTTTGTTCTTTGCGCCTGTGAGTTCAAGTCTGGCCTTGACTTCTTCTTTGACTGTTTGCACGTCCTTAGCCATATTTTTGGCGGCGAGGCTAGTACCTGGGAGTTGCGGTAGTTTGACCAAGTCGACCACATGTTTGGGAATCGATGTATAGACCAAGGAAAAAGGAGAACATCCCGTTGCTGTGTGGGATGCGCTGTTGTAGGCGAATTCGATTTGTGGGAGAGCAATGTCCCACTGTTTAGGCTTGTCCCCACAGATACTCCGAAGCATGTTGCCCAAAGTTCGATTTGCTACCTCAGTTTGGCCATCCGATTGGGGGTGCGCGGTGCTGCTTTTGTTTAGTGTTGTTCCGAATAGGCGCCAAAGAGTGATCCAAAAGTGACTTAAGAACTTCGTGTCACGATCGGAAGTGATAGTTTTCGGAACCCCATGTAGACGGACTACTTCTTTGAAGAATAGCTTGGCAATGTTGCTTGCGTCGGCGGTCTTTTTGCAAGCTATGAAGTGCGTCATTTTGGAGAATCGGTCGACTACTACAAAGATAGAGTCGACTCCTCGTTGTATGCGGGGTAGTCCTAAAACGAAATCCATGGATAGGTCTTGCCAAATATCGTCGGGAACTGCTAATGGTAAGTAAAGACCGGTGTTTTGTGATTGCCCTTTAGCAACTTGACAAATATAGCACTTTCGGACAATTTCCCCCACATCGCGTTTTAGGTGTGGCCAATGGTATCGGTCGAGTACGCTAGCAATGGTTTTGTCTCGGCCTAGGTGGCTGCCTAATCCTCCTCCATGTAAGTCTCGAATCAGTTTTTCACGAAGATAAGAGTTAGGTATGCACAATTGGTTACCTTTGAAGAGGTAGCCGTCGTGTATGTAGTAGTCTTCCATTGGTGTACCCGTTTTGCATTTGTCCCAAATATCCTTGAAGTCACCATATTCTTCGTTATTGATCCTTTAGGACCTCAAATCCGACGATTTCTTGGGCTAGTGTGATCATTAGTGTAGCTCGTCTACTCAAAGCATCGGCTACACGGTTGAGGACCCCGGATTTGTGTTTGATGACAAAAGGGAATTTCTGAAGGTAACTTACCCATTGTGTGTGCATTTTGCTTACCGACTTTTGGCTATTGATGAACTTTAGGGCTTGATGGTCGGTAAAGAATACAAATTCTTTCTGCACGAGATAGTGTTCCCATTGTTTCAAGGCTCGGAACACGACGTAGAACTCTTGATCGTAGGTGCTCCACTTTTGGCGAGCATCACTTAGTTTCTCGCTAAAGAATGTGATGGGGCGCTTTTCTTAGGAGAGGACGGCTCCTACTCCTATTCCGCTTGCATCACACTCAACTTCAAAAACTTTGTCAAAGTCGGGTAGGGCGAGTACCGGTGCAGAGCTTAACTTGCTTTTGATCTCGGCGAAACTTTTGTCTTGATCGGGCCCCCATTGGAACTTTCCTTTTTCAGGCATTCGGTCATTGGTGCGGTGATGGTGCTAAAGTCCCTTACGAACCGCCGATAGAATGTTGCCAAACCATGAAAGCTTCAGACATCGGATACGGTTTTGGGAGTCGGCCGTTCTTTTATTGCACGGACCTTTTCTTCATCTACTTCTATGCCGGCTTCTCCAACAACGAATCCTAAAAATAGGAGCTTGTTGGTGCAGAAAGTGCACTTCTTGAGGTTGACATAGAGTTTGTTCTCTTGGAGCACGGTCAAGATTTGTCGGAGATGTGCGAGGTGATCCAATTTATTTCGGCTATAGATGAGTATATCATCGAAGTATACTACTACGAACGAGCCGATGAACGAGCGGAGGACTTGATTCATTGTCCTCATAAACGTGCTAGGGGCGTTAAAGGTTCCAAATGACATGACTAACCACTCATAAAGCCCGAATGGTGTTTTGAATGCGGTTTTCCATTCGTCGCCGGGTCGGATTCGAATTTGATGATATCCGCTGCGAAGGTCGATCTTTAAAAATAACTTTGCGCCGGCCAATTCATCAAGCATGTCTTCCAAATGGGGAATGGGGAATCGGTACTTGATGGTGATTTTGTTGATGGCGCGGCTGTCAATGCACATCCTCCATTGGTTACCTTTCTTTGGCACAAGAAGAACAGGGACTGCACAAGGGCTTAGGCTTTCTCGGATAAACCCTTTTCTCAAGAGGTCTTTAATTTGCTCCCTCAAGATCTTGTTTTCTTTGGGGCTCATGCGGTAGTGAGGGAGGTTTGGCAAGTTCGCGCCCGGAATTAGATCTATTTGGTGTTGGATGTCTCTCATAGGCGGCAATTTCGGTGGTAGGTCGTCGGAGATTAGATCCGTGAAGTCTTTGTGTATTTCGCTAATTTCTTCCGAGATTTCCTCGTTGGCCTTTTCGACGCTCATTAAGCCTTTTACGACTATGGGGCAAAAGAGTTGGGTCTCCTTGAAATCGTTCTCAAGGAGTCGTTCTTCGGAGGTGATGATTAGGACGTTATCACCTTTCTTTTCTGGGGCTTTGTGAAAGCTAGCCACGGGTGTCATGGCTATTTTACGGTCGCCCCAACGGAATATCATCACGTTGTCCCTTCCTTTGTAGGTAACGTCGTTGTCGTATTGCCATGGTCGGCCGAGTAAGATATGGCATGCTTCCATATCGAGGACGTCGCAAAGGACATCTTCCTTGTAGTATTTGCCTATGGAGAGGGGAACTTTGCACGCTTGGGTCATGCGAACTTGCGGTCCTTTCTTTACCCACCCAAGGGAATACTGTGCGTCGTGCGGTTGGGTTGGTAGATCAAGGTAGTCTACTAACTTTTTGGACACAAGATTTTCGCTGCTTCCGTTGTCCACAATTAGGTTGCAAACCTTTTTGTTGACGGAGCAATAAGTACGGAAAAGGTTCTTCCTTTGGCCTTCTTCTTTTGGGGAGAGGAGGACCCGTTGGAGTACGATGTTTACCCTTTCTTCGGACTCTTCTTCCGCGAAATCAACTCCATTATAATCATCTTCCTCTTCGCTTCCGTGTTCATCTACGAAACCGACTGTTCTTCGGTTGGTACACTCATTGGATCTATGGCCCGGTTGGCCACAACGGTAACATTTAGATCCCGTCGGTTTGGCGTAGGGGTTGGACGGCTTTGGTGTGTCGGGTTTGCTTTCGGACCCGGTGGGGTTTCGTGGTGGATTGGTGTCGCGGACGGTTGGACTTGGCGCGATACCCTTTCCTTTATCAGATGCGGAACTAGTGGCTTCGGTGGGAGTTGGCGTGGTGTATCGGCGATAGGATGAGGTTCGCGTGGTTTTCTCCATAAGCTCGGCCTTCATGGCTAAGCTTGATGCTTCCGTTACTGTCCATACGGTTTGGAGTCCGATTTTGTCATGTATCGAACCCTTGAGCCCGTTGATGTATCGTGCAACTCTTTGCCCTTCCATTTTGCCGATTTCGTTCCGTTCGGAGAGGCGAATGAATTCGGTGGTGTATTCGGTTACGGTCCTCGATCCTTATGAGCAATCCAAGTATATCTTGTACAAGATTTGCTCGTTGTCTTCTGGTAGGAATCGTTCGGTCATAAGCTGTTTCACCCTTCTCCATGAACGTACCGGACCTTTCCGTTGCCGTTGTTGTTGGACTATTAGCTTATCCCACCATACGGCTGCGGTGCTTTTCAAGCGGAAAGCAACCATCTTTACCTGTTTGTGCTCCGGAATCTCCATAATGTCTAAGAAGCGGTCGACCTCGATTTGCCAGTCTAAAAATTCCTCAACGCCCATATTCCCGTAGAAGTAGGGAATGTCGGCCTTCATTCAGTAATCGGGGTCTCTTCGGGGTGGTTCCACATCTCCGTCAGATTCAGAGTCGGAACTGGAACTGGTGATCGGGTGGCGTCGGCCACCATGTTGGGGTCGATGACGACCCTCGTACCTGTCTCGTCTTTGTCGGTTGTTGTTGTTGGCGTTAAGCTGGTTGGTGAATGCGGCTGTCAGCGTGTTGAGGGACGCGGTAAAAGCCGATGTTAGCCCATCAAGATCTGCTCTCGTGAGAGGTGGTGGTGGTTGTTCTGCCATCTTGAAGGTGAAGAGACAGGTAAGTATGTGCTCTGATACCAACTGACGCAGTAGGAATTGTGTGGAACGGATCGACAAACGTCAAATCCAAAAGATGAATGAGTTTACCAAGGTAAACTGGAAAATCACAAAGGCCTTGAATATCAAGAACTAATATTAAATCTGAATATCAAATCGAATGCTAAACAATGAATATGAAAACCCTATTTATAGCTAAACTGAATAAGAGATAACTATGGAAACTAGTGTTGGTATCAATCCCTAATGGAAGGAAACCTTATTGGAAAACAACTCGAAATAAAAACGAAATAGCTGATAGTTGAACTAGAGGAGCCGCGCGGCTTGGGCTGCGGCTTCAGGTCGTGCACCACGTCGCGCAAGGGTCTGTTTGGTTTACCTGTCCAGGGGTTGCGCGGTTTGGGCCGCGGCTTCAGGTTGCGCGCCAGGCCGCGTAAGTCCCTGTTTTGACTTCCTTTGGCTTGGTCCATTTGTTCTTCGAATCGGGTTGCTAGGCGCTCTATATCAGTGTGTGTTCTAGAGAGAGAACCATTCTCTCTCTAGATTGTTCTCTTCTTATTAATAAAATACATATTTCCTTATACCTCATCTTGTTACTTCATCTATTAATTACTTGGATTGTTGTTTGTTGTTAATGGGACTAACAGTTTTGAACCTAGATATAGAGAACTAGATTAGTGTCAAATTCAAAAGTTTGAATGTTGAGAGATGAAGCTCAATTATTGTTTGTTTTAAAAGAACTTTTTGTTTGTGTTATGACACAAAATGTCCTAATTATAAGATAGTTTTGTAAAGGGGTATTAATTGTTATATGGGCTTGGTTATTATATTATGGGCTAGGGCTTAACTATGTAACAAGGGGAAATTTATAGATAAGTGTGTGTAATTAGGGTTTGTAGGAATCATATTGCAATGTAGGCCAAGGTGTTTGTGTGTGTAAACTAAAGAGAGATCCATTCTCTCTCTAGGTAGTTCATCATCAATAATACACCACTTTGTTTATTATCTATCTTCTTGTTACCAATCTTTATCATTATGAATCGTTGCCTTAGTTAAATGGGACTCACAATTGGTATCAGAGCCAAAATCGAAGAAATCAATCATCGATACGATCATTCTGCAACGATTCATCATCTTCAGCCCATCTTAGTATGAAACGGTAATTTTTTTGGACTTTTTGTTGCACACACTGTTTTGGGATTGAAAAACACTTTTATGTTGGTTTTTGGACAAAACTTGAAGCATTAAAGTTGTCCAGAATACCAGTGCGAATCTACGTACCAAATTTCAGCCCAAACAGATCATTTTTTAGGATTAGACTTAAGATTATTTGAATCTTCATCTTTATCGCAACTGCAAGTGTTCTTCATGTTCATCCTTATCGCAAGTGGCATATATTCATACTTATCGCAACCTTCAAATCGTGAACAATAGTAAATCGCAACTGTCCTTTGCGACAAGCTTGTTTTATCGCAACCTTAAGCCGTGTGAACAGTAACTTATCGCAACCTACTGTTGCGATAAGATCATTTTTGCTTTTTATCGCAACCTCTTTGTTGCGACAAGATTGGGTGTTGCGACAAGATAGTGCATTGCGACATAATTCGAGTTGCGACAAGTGTGCGATTGCGACAAGATTTGAGTTGCGACAAAGGGTTAAAAATGTGTAATCGCGTCTGTTTCTGGAGATCAAAATGGTATCCTCGCCCAAGTAATCACCCATTCAATTATATAAAAAAAACATCCGCTAACCGGGTAGCGGAACCCCCGTGCTTAGTCTCAGGAGGGGGGCATTGTTCATGGTGTTTAGCATAAAGCGTGTGTGACATCATTCCAATATTTAAGTTGTCACATACATATATAGCAACTGTCAAAGCTTAAAAGAGCTCAAGTTTATCAAGATATTCAGAAGGTGGGTGTTGGAATTCAGTCTTTGGTTGAATTGGATTAGACGTTTGAGCATTTGCAATCATTATTCTGGAGTTTTGTTGACGATGCTAGACCTTTGAGTGCTCTTAATCATTCTTCTGACCTGATCAATCAGAATTGTGAGTGCTTGCAATCATTGTTCTGGTGCTTTGGTTGTGATTCAGACTCTTAAGTGCTTATAATCATTCAGCTATTTTTTGAAGATTGAAGTTCCGGATTTTCATCATTCAGTGTTCTGATATTTTGGAGATGAGCATTTTTCTACAGTTGATGAACAATGTTACTTGTGGAGTTCTTCTAAACCCTACCTTATAGTGTATGCTTCATTATGTTTCCTCCTTCGAGCAAATCCGAATCAAGCTCTTAAGCTGAATTCCTATTCAACTCGCGGCTTATCGACGGATTTGGTGTTATAGACTGAGATTTCACTTGGTTTGTCACGCAACAACTCGCTCGTTATCTTTCTTGTGAGCTTATCAGTACGAGCTAGAGTTTCCACATTTATGAAGATGTTTTTCGTGCACTTGGTCGAGACATTGAATCTGATTTGTCAAGGTTGAAATATAAAGAGTAAGAGCTTATTTCAAGGGGGAGCCTAGACTACATTTGAAGAATTGCATCACTACGGTTTTCTAAAGAAATCAAGGGGGAGAAGAACTGAAGATCTTTCAAGACGGGTGATTCCTTTACAAAACTATAGGGGGAGATTGTTAGGACACAAAATGTCCTAATTATAAGATAGTTTTGTAAAGGGGTATTAATTGTTATATGGGCTTGGTTATTATATTATGGGCTTGGGCTTAACTATGTAACAAGGGGGTATTTATAGATAAGTGTGTGTAATTAGGGTTTGTAGGAATCATATTGCAATGTAGGCCAAGGTGTTCTTGAGTCGAATCTTCAAAACTAATTGGAACAGGCTGAAATTTGGTACGCAGGTTCGAGACACTATTCTGGGCAACTTTAATGCTTCGTGTTTTTTCCAAAAACCAACAGAAACTGGTTTTTCGATGTAAAATAGAGTGCAGAAATACAAAAGTCCGAAAATGGGAAAATGCACAATCTGAGCTACAATCCTAGTGATTTTGCGAAATAAAAACACTCAGGACTAGTCTACTAACAACCCTTAATCGATTATGATCCATTAGAAGAACTCTAATAGCTAAAATCAACCAAAAGATGAAGAAATATGAAGAACACTCAAATTTTGCAAAAACCCTCACAATCCTAATCTGATCAATGTGATATACAAGCTCCGATACCAATTGTGAGTCCCATTTAACCAAGGCAACGATTCATAATGATAGAGATTGGTAACAAGAAGATAGATAATAGACAAAGTGGTGTATTATTGATGATGAACTACCTAGAGAGAGAATGGATCTCTCTCTAGTTTACACACACAAACACCTTGGCCTACATTGCAATATGATTCCTACAAACCCTAATTACACACACTTATCTATAAATACCCCCTTATTACATAGTTAAGCCCAAGCCCATAATATAATAACCAAGCCCATATAACAATTAATACCCCTTTACAAAACTATCTTATAATTAGGACATTTTGTGACCTATTTTTTAAAGTTGGGTTAGAGCTTGATATGAATTTGGACTTAATTATGTTTGCCTATTTCTACCTTAATATTAACTCCAAGGTTAGGAGTTATGTTAGATTTTGTTATTGATAAGTTCTTTAATTGGATAATTCGTCCTCAGCCGAAAGAAGTGTCATAAGACCATTATAGAGTGGAGAACCTCCCTTTGTAATTGCCTGGATAAGGTGTAATATTGTTCTATATCCGCTAGCTTCTTGCTAGCTTCTTAATTAATGAATTGCCGTTCCAAAAAAACTTTGTTTTATCATCTTGCATGCATCATTTTCGGATATAAGAAGTTTGGTTGGTGGTTTGAAAAAAAAATACTTAAGCCGTATATGCGATTTGGTTTATGGTTTGGCTTTAAGCTGCACCGCATTGCAAACACCCCTATTAATCATTACTACTAAAAAATAGACTATCCCTTACCGTAACGACCATTGGTATATTGACGCTAATGTACCATACCTACGAATTACCCAAGGGTGAAATTTGACAAGATAAATCTTATCGGTAAATTATACCGAAAACTATTACCTACGGATTTTTTGAATTTAGCGATGGGGAAGGTTGTCCGTCAGTAATAGTAATCAGGTTATACTTTCAAAGTTGAAATATGGCATCACGCTTTAATTATCAACAAAGTACTCCGATTATTGACAAGTAAAATTTTCGACCGATTATTGAAGAAAAGTTTGTCGTTAAGATTTTGAAAATAAAATACGGGCCTACCATATATTGACGCATCACCATCAGATCACTTTCATCGATGGAGTATCGATAGATCGATAAGTTTCATATGCGTGGATTATCAATCGAAGCGGTTGTCGGTACCCTTCTATCTGAAATCGTCGGTATTTTTACCGTTGGTGCTTATTCGGCAATTCATCCGTAAAAAGTTTTCTAAGAATTATATTTTTAATTTTTCGTATTTTCTATAATTATCATGTAATTATATGAAGAAACATATTTTCAAAATACAAAATTAGGTAAAATTTAAAATTGCCAAATTATTCAAATTCAATAATGTTATATTTGACAAACTAGTTGATAACTTTACGTTTGCAAAAATTAGATCATAATCTAGTTGAAAAATGTAAAATAACCAGAATTGATATATTATAAAAATTAGTCAATTTTGATATTTTTTATAATATATTTAAAACAAATCAATAATAATATAATATAATAATTAATTAATGCAATCCAAATTGAAATTTTGTATAATCATATATTTCATGTTGGAAGAATTAAATTTCTATGGTTTCATAGTTTCATGAAGGTCAAATTGCGTAAAAAGGTAACATATTTTACTCTAGTTTCTGTTTTAGGGAACATACTTTTAAAATACACATTTAAGGGTCTATGACAAAACTTTACAACCAAAAAAGTGACTCACTTACCTGCTCGGTAACCTAAATTACATTGGTGGTCCCTCTGATTTGCCTAAATTTTGGATTTGGTCCTACAAGAAACTATCTACACTTGTAATCCCTAACTTTTCATTTTCATAACACTCAATGTCCCTGAAGTTAACATTTCCAGTGAACAATCGTTAGAAGGGACTAATATGTCTTTAACCAAACTATATGAACCAAAAATGTAATCAATTCTAAAAGACTCGCGTGTTTTTCCTAAAAAAATTAATCAATTTTTTTTACATCACCAATTACAAATCAAAGTTTTTATATTGAAGATAATGCGTTTAAAATATAAATCTTTATATTTATTTAAAAGTATTAAATTGACAAAATTATTTTTACATTCAAATATCTTAAGTTTAAAAAACCAAAGAAAATCATGAGGAGTTGACATTGATATATTCAAGTTAAGTATTGGAAATTAGGTAGGATTGACATGATATTTATAATATATAGTCAAACTACAAGTCTATAAATAATTGAAGTAATAACAAATTATAAATTAAGATTAAAAACATCGATTATTCAAACAATTAAGAAAAAAACCTATTGCCAAGTTCTCTATGAATAATGGGTATGACAAACTTAGAGAAAACATTTCTTGTCTAAAAATATATAATTAAAGCTTGATGCATAAACAACTTTTTTTTTTCTTTTTAATCCAAGAACCATATAAAATCCTTTTAAGTAATTACATTATTAATAATATTTTATTATAAGCGACCATCAATGTAATTCACTCTTAAACAAAATAAATAAAATACAACTTAACAACTATTATCTGTGTAGCAGGTAAGTGAGTTTCTTTTTTGGTTGTAAAGTTTTGTCATAAACGACCTTAAATGTGTATTTTAAAAGTATGTTCCCAAAAACAGAAACTAGAGTAAAGTATGTTTCAAACAAGTGGTTAAACATGATAACATTTCAATTATTTCAAAGTCAAGATATTCTATTACATTAAAAAACATTCAACGAACCAAACGTCACCTTAAGATTTCAATGAAATCCCACAAACATTGTGTTAGTCTCATTTTAACAAGACAACGATTCATATATTGTTAGATTGGTAACAAGAAGATAGATAATAGACAAGGTGTTTTATTCAAGATGAAAGCAACCTAGAGAGAGAATGGATCTCTCTCTAGAACACACACAAACACCTTGGAGGCTACATTGCAATGGTCACTCTTGCAAACCCTAATTACACACACTTATCAATATATACCCCCTTGTTACATAGTTAAGCCCAAGCCCTTATAACATAACTCAAGCCCATATTACAATTAATACCCCTTTACAAAACTATCTTATAACTAGGACATTTTGTGTTCTAACACATTGGATTTAGAAATCCCATGGAGGTACTCAGTAAAACAGTTTGAGAATTTGAGAAAAACTCTTAAAAACAAATTTTGATGCATTAAGTATTGTTTATTGATGCGTATTACTTAAAATTCAAGATTACAAGTAAATGATGCATGAGTACAACTTTTTAAAGTTGCATATTTGAATTCATAGCTAAACTAATAAACATAATAAAAATATATGATAAACATCACACTTTAAATATAAATATTCTAATGTATAATTAAGTAAGATAACATTGAATTATAACATAATACTTAATTATTATATTATAAAAAAACATTACATTATTAAACCTAAATCGACAAAACCGTATAATAAAATCGACAAAGACAAAAAAAATAAAATAAAACATTAAAATCGAGATGTATCGCGCTGCATTGCACGAGTACGCCTCTAGTATTATGGAATATGTTAAAAACATCTACTTTATAATAATCCATCACTAAAACGTAATTTAATCCTTCTGTAGTTACTTATAATATATATATATATATATATATATATATATATATATATACACACACTGGTGGACCTAGCCTTAAGGATACGGTGGCACGTGCCACCGTATCGTTCTTCCAGCGAAGGGTAAAATTTTTTAGTCGTGTGAAGAGTGCAACCGTATCGTTTTAAATGGTGCAACCGTATTAAAAAAATTCTTAAAACCAACCAAAAAAACTCTTAAAACCAACCAAAAATCCCAAAAAAAAACTCTTAAAATCAACCAAAAAAATCCGAAAAGTTCTCTCGAAATCGTTTTTTTTAATTCCTCGAAATCGAGAAAAATTTTAAAAATGTTCTCTCAAAGCGGTGGAATTAGGCTAAAACAACATCGTGCGATTTGGAAAATTTTTAGATTCGTCAAAAGTGTCACCGTAAGAATTTTTTTTTGGGTCCGCCTATATATATATATATATATGTATTTATGAATTATGTATAAAAAAAAGAATTTCATTTCATTTCAAATTCAGTAACCAAACACCAAAGAATTCAAATCCTTCTAATTCTAAATCTTCTCACAAAATATAAACCCCTAAAAAAATTTCGGCAAACCAAAGAGGTGCTCAAAGATTTTATAGATTCCATAGAAAATGTTTCATAAATTAAAAATATTATTTTATTGCGTCAACTAAATCTTTTAGAATAAGTAATACTTTTCAAGGTGTAAATTATAATCAATCGGAAAGACATTATATATATATATATAGGTTATAGCAGATTATATATTGCAATTCTTATTGCTGGGACCTCAAAAACATAATACTAGTAATAATAACAATAACAATAACAATAAATATAATAATGATAATAATAATAATAATAATAATTGCCGTTGAATTTTAGGCTTAAGGTTTTGACATGTGAAAGGAATTTCATTTTTTTGGGCACACAGACAGTTTTGGATAGTAGGGTTTATATATACAACTCCATCTTTGTCAAGGTTTTAAATAGCGTGAGACGTGGCGTGGTGACGAGACCAAGCCTCAAGCCTTAGGAGTCACGACGAAGTTATGACGTTTTTAAGACGTGGTTTATGACGTCAAATTTCTAATTATATATATATAATATTATATTTTAAAAAAATGTGTTTTGTAGTGTTACTCAATGAGCCAATAGTAGTAAGAAAGTTAAATTAGGTTATATATTAAATTTTTTTTGCAAATAAGACATTAAAACGTAAAGAAAAATCAATTATCGCATTACAAAAACTGCGTATTAGGCCCTGGCGTGCCACGAACTTAACATGGCGTGAGCCACAAGTCTTGATGTCATGGCGCGCCATGGCAGCTGTTCTGCGAGTTTTTTAGAACATTGATTTTTTTTTAGAACATTGATCTTTGTTACTTTCAAAATGGACCATATCCAAATAGACAAGTCACTAATAAGATCTCAAATGTCTCACAGATCAACTAATAAACGGGTTCCATTTGGAAGGGTCAAAGGGCTTAATTGAAATCTAAACCCTACCAAACTGCCACCAACCCCCACCCCAAAAGGAACTCTGAAAAGAAAGCAACAATTAATTAAAACATGGCAAAGCAGGCTCCTTTCCCATCTCTATTAGATTTTAAAACATAAAATTTAAATAAATAAAATTTAAAAATGAGATATATTTGATGTTTTAGAAGATAATTATAATTATATTTATTTTTATATTGGTAAAAACAGAAGTATGTTTCATCTTGTTCCAGCTTGTTCCATTGGGTGGGGGTGGAATAGGCTTGTTTGACTTTTGTTCCACCATGTTCATGTATGTTCCACATAAAAGTCCTGTCAAACGTGGAACAGTAATCCCTATTTTGTCATGTTCTGTCTTGTCCAGTGTACCAAACACACCTTTAAGGGCCAAAGGGTGAACTCATACTCTACAAGGCATGTTAATTCGAGACATATGGAATTTGCGGGTACTCATATCACACATCTCATGTAGAATGGACACGAGTGTTGGAAACCGATGTGACGAACATGAAGATTAACGTTTAAACTTGATTTGTGTTTGAATTATAGACATATAATTAATTAAATGTAGCTCAAAGCATAAGCTAATAATACATTCATGATTTCAAGCAAATATTAAGGTACATCCTTGCCTTTTGAACTTGAGGCTTACTTATATAGAGGAAGGTTCAGACGAGAACGCTAACTATTTAAGAAAATACGAGAACGGTGGTAACAACCCAAAATCCATAAAATATAATTCTCAACATTACACCCATAAAGGGTCCCAAAGTATACAATTAACATTAATTCTACTCTAAGTTCGCAGCGGATAACACCTTCACAACTGAGATGCTACAGGAAGCCCGACGGTAATCTACAAGTCGCCACTTGACTAAACCTCTTCTACAGCACCACATCTTAGCATCATCACAAGATGAAACCCCAAATAAGACTCTAACCTGAAAATGGTTTTAGTTTTTGAAAAACGAGGGTTAGACCATGAGGTCTAGGGAATTCCCTCCCGAAAACAATTTAACAGACCATATAAAAATATATATGCAAACTGCCATAAAGGCCCATCAAAATATTTCGAGCAAGCAACATCACATTTGGGTATTTTCACAGTGTTCGTAGACAATCTCCACCACACGGTAATTTCCACGATCGGTGACCAAGCAGACTCCCCTCTCGCCCTCGGGGCCCAAGCAGACTCCCCATCTCCACATACACAGGAAACGGATTCCATATGTACAGGGTAAATAAATCAACTCCCAAGGGATATATGATATCCCACGGTACCCTACTCCCACTGTGCAATCCGACTCCATACATAGCACAACTCACAAGATCATGCATTTAAAGCTTACGTAGAATATAACGTATAAACAACTTGCGTCCATTAAAAACATTTCCACATCATGTAATAATAGAGATTTTCAAAGTGATTAATCATGCCATCATGCTCCATACCATAATCAGTTATGAAAACTTTAGCAAAACATTTCATTTGCACCAAAAGAGTTAAGGGAACTCACCTTAGCTTTAGCAAATCGACACGCGCTCCGAAACCCACTTTAGTTCAAACCGAACACCTAAATTGGAAGCCATAAAAATGGTGTTAAACCATCTAATTATACTCCAAATGATCTTCCCTAAACCCCTAAGGTGAACCCCAACGATGCCTCGATCCAAACCCGAACGAAAAACGAAGTAAAACGAGGAATCCTCACACATCAGATACTTGCGCCACCTGTCCCGTGGCCTCAGGCAGCGAGCCAGGCCGCGCAACTCCCTGGTTCAGACTTCCAATTTTGCACTTTGAAATTAAACCCGAAATTTCACTCTAAAAACCCCCAAGTCGATCCCAAGTGCTTGTAAACTTCCAAAATTAATAGTTTTAACTAATAAAACCTTTAGGAATAAAAAAACAAACATCAAAAGTGGATTTACTCAAACAAATACAATCCATTGATTCATCTCTTTCAACCCCAAGATCCCAATCTTTCCAAAACCCAATTTCCTCAATTAAAATGGTGCAAGCTTCTTAAAGGGAAGCTCACAACCCACAAGAAGATTCATTAATCAATCTATTTCCAATGGTAACACTAAAAACTTAGAAATAGGGTGAATCATGGTTTCCTACACCACCACCTCCTCAAACCCAACAAGAAAAGTAGGTTAGGGAAAGAACCATACCTTGAGGATGAAATTTTCAAGCTCTTGTTGCTATCCTCGTACTTCCACCTTCTCAAGAGTTGTATCCTCCAAAATCTCTTCTTCTCCCATGAGTAGCCATCCAAAATGAAGAGTGAAATAATTTTAGGGGTTTTACCTCATGAATTTTTCAGATTTTGCCACTTAATCCACAAGTTCCAAGTTTTCTCATTTTGGACCCCAAACTTCCAGATACTTCATATCTTAAGGACGTGAGGTGTTACAATACCTCCTCCTCAAAAGAATTCCGTCCTCGGAATTCCATTGCCGAACAAACGCGATTATTTGGAATTAGCTTCTGATTTCAAATCCTACATTGTCTAATAACCCTTAGGGTGTTGTAATTGCACCTCCACATGACCAACTTCTTTGCATCTCAACCTCTCGACTTTCTAGCTGAAAGATTGTTTCCGACCCTACGACAAAATCCAACTCCTTCTTCATTCGTACTGTTTGCAAAGGTACACCGTTCCAAAATTCCAACCAACACTTTCCCAAACTAGAGACGTGAATCACGCCATGAATGCTCTATAACTTCACCGACTATATTTAATTCATACATTATCCCTCCAATTCTTCTGATAACTGCCATTGCTCTAAAAAGTCGTAGTCCAGCTCCACTTTCCTCACGAAATGCACTACTCCATTCTACGGGGATGTCTTTCGCATCCAGCTGTCCCCCGACTTGAGATTCGAAATACTCATGTTTCCCAATCTAATCAACTTAATTCCAATAAATCACCCAAACATTCCTGATCAAAATCAACAATGTACGATATCTTCCAAAATCGTCCCACGATTATCCACAACATTTTATGTCGGTAAATTGCAAAAATTGGAATACTTGTAATCTCCTCGATCAACTATACCAAATGTACCAACCATACCTGTAACATCCTAGGTCCATCGTACTCCGCTTTGTCCACACATGGACTCACGGTTTTAAAACGCTCTTAATTTAAGGGTTTCACGCACCACTTTACTTCTCTAACAGCACGAATCCCCGACAAAGAGTAACCGCTCAATTCGTCCACATAACACAGAGTCACCCTTAGATCGTCATTTTAAGCTCACCATCATGAGCTCCTTTATCAGACCACGCCCACTTCAAATTTTTGCATCTCTCCAATATAGCGTACGCCTGATACAGATAACACTTCACCCCCTTGAAACCACATTGATCACACACACATCAAAGGTTACCAGATTAAATGGTCCAAACACACATCAACCATCACGCCATTACCCACTTAGCATACAAAAATATAAGAAGGAAGCTTTCACGACCAATACTTGAATAATTCGTCCACCATTTTGAAATAAATTCCAACTTCACTCGCCCCACAAGGAAGAGCGACCCCTCTCACACAAAGTTACTCCAAATAATCTTAACAATCGAAGCAAAGTTTAGACTAATTGCCTAAAATAGGTTTCCCACACAAGAACCATAACATATATCACGACCCTTTTATCATACCCTCGCTAAGAGTTCATATGCATGCCAACGACATAGCTTTAGATATTGCTCCACTTATTCGGTGTCGTTTACCAATCTTCTTACTTTCGGTTTACCCACTTATTCAGACATACTATCTTCACCTCTTTACGCTAGCATGAAACATCGTTCACCCAACAACACCCACTCCATTTTCCGGCCATCTCAAGCGTGTCGATAGTCCATTTACATTACCAACTGGTTATACCACAATTCTCACCCGAGACAATCACTCAGTCATCCTTGAAACAACACCCATTGCTCGAAAGCACCACGCGTCTCTCGTTCTCTAAACAGAGTTAGCCTACTCACCAGAACTTCTTTATACTCAGGAATATTTCAACCTTCCCAATGAATTTTAAATCTCCAGCATAACACCACCAACTAATCGTATATGGCATTCTCATCGATATCCACTCGAAAATAGATGAACTCACCCACAATTCAACACAACCGCGAATAATACATGTTCTTCCTTTAGGTAGTCACCAATTACCGTTCACTTTTCTGTTCTCAAACAGCAAAAACACAATACGGTCTACAAATCCACACTTTAATCAAGCATACTCGCCATTCTTGATTACCTCCCATAAATCTCCAAATCAGGATTCACACCTAAACTTTTCCCACATTACAACACAAGTCCACCACCCAACATAACGACAATTCTTTATCACAACCAGGGCTTACACAATTCCCTTAGCATGAACTGCAACCAACTTGTCTACACAACTATCACACTGCAACAAATTCTTCATGATCCCCTTTTCACACACTATAGATACCGCCTACTTCATGCCAATCATAAAGCCAATATATGAAGTAAAGTCGCCCCACGACTTTGTCTTTCTCGAGTCTAAATGACCCACAAAATCATGATCATCTAACTCACTCAAACAAGTTCTCGTTTCTCGTCAACTCCTCGCGATCTATCTCCGCTGTGCTAAACGCTTCACGCATAAACGAATCATCAGAACTTTATTGGAAATCACATCCACATTGGTGATCTTACGTCCTCCTAATGCCCACACTAGGTGGTCCAACACCATGCCATTTACACCTCCCCGAACGACCTCATACGTCCACCCGCAACAGATTTATTTCTCAAGTTTCAATCTCCTGACAATGCCTCCAACTTAGGATATATTAAACAGTCGCAGACTTCAATATCAATAGTCAACATGATGATGATTCCATAATTTCCCGACAACCCAGGATTCCTAACAGAATTCGCTTCGTCCAACGCATCATAACCAACTTTACACCCCACCGTCCTCACTTGAGGAAAACAAAACACTTTCTTAGCGCAAAAATCTAATTACAAGACCATCTCAGCACTCAGGCTCAAAGCCGGTAACATCTCATCAAGTACCATAACGCTACTTAATACCATTCTACCAACAGAAACACTTTGACCATTTCGAATTTCACCGCGAATATAACCATTCTCACATGACCAAGCAAGGGTTTAAACTACAAACATATTAACATTTCCGAGTTCATTGTTCGAGACTCCTACTATTCACCACCCTCTTCTAACGGAAACACGAAGATAATAACTCGACCATAATCTGCTCAACCGACAATTTCAACTCCCCCAAACCTTTCCTTAACCTCATTCGTAATATCCTTCCCGGCCTAACGAGTTCATAGCCTTCGTGCACAATGACACAACGATTGAAATCATTTTGCATATTTAAAAATGCAATAGATACAATAACATAAAACAAGCTTGAGTATGCATGACACAACACCTCTCAAGCTGAATAGTAAAACACAGCGACCACAAGGATTGCTCACATGCAACCCCACGATGATTAACAACCCTGTCCAACCAAATTGATGTTGGCACAACAAAATTTATCCATTGAAACTTTTTCAATACGACTAGGAAAGTTTCGAACGAAATCACTTACCCCAAGTGGGTCAGTCAACTCCAACACTCGTTTATATGATAATAGCGTGTCAATACTCATTTTGGTTATAAAACTTTGCAATTATACGTTGCCTTGGTTTTCTCAACGAAAATTCTCTCAACATGGGAAAAAACGTGAAATAACTCACAAATCACTAAGTTCAAAATTTATCGTGCAACGAAAACAAGTTTGTCTTTTTCTTTAGAAACACACGCTTGTGCGCATCAAATTACTTCCCAAAACAAGAAGACATTCTTTATGTACATGAAAAAGTCCAGGTAACACATTTAAAGACACGGTGCATGAAAATCAACTTGCAATTGAAGGCTACTCACTCTAACAAGGTCAACCGTTGTACTCACATCAACTTATCATTGACACCCTACTATGACTAGCTAACCACCTCTTTCTCACCCTTGCAACAACTTGTTGTACTAGTGCTTCACAACCCACCTGATCGATGACTCCACATGGTTTCCCAATCGACCCAATATCTCACTTTCTACTCTTATGCACACTTCAATACAACACTGATACATTTCCTTCATTATCCTTGCCACTAAACCGCTTGACTAAAGAGTCAAAGGCTAGATTCCCTCACTCGATCTTGAATTGAGCCTTTCAAGATTCCAACATAATCCTCACTTCCTATCCCAACTGATCGACACATCAATCCCAAAAACGGGGACTCACTAGAAACTAGAAGTTTGCCCTTAACCAACCATTCGTCCCTTGAATCTCAACAATTTATACCCCTAGTCGGTTCGCTGACACACCGAACAACACTTCTTCTAGAATGTAAAAGCATCACATCCCAAGTTGTAATACCCCGGGTAAGTTCGTTAGTTGAATGTTAGTTCCGTCAAATTTATTTAACTTTATAATTAGTATTTAGGGTAAGTTTGGGTTAAATTATAAGTAAAAGGTGTTTTGGTTATTAATGGGTAGTTTAGGGACTAAAGTGGTAATTTGATTAGATATTACCTCTTAAGGTAATCAGATATTTCTAAATTCAGCATTATCCAGAAATTTGCAAAGTGTGTGTGTGTTTGGAGAAGAAAGGAAGAAGAAAGAAGGTTTGAAGCTAGGGATTTAATTTGGTGAAATTGGAAGTGATTTCAGGTATGTTTCCTTTACAAATCATGTGTGTAATTGCTATTAGGTAGTTTCTATCGGAGTAGAATAAATGATTTCACATCTGGGGACGATTCAGTCGATTTCTGGGTTAAAATTAGCCAAACCGACAGAGGTTTCCGGATAATATGAAGGTATCCGGGTAAGTTTACTGGTGGTATCCGGATGATGTTATAGTGGTGTCCGGACGGTGTTTTTATCCGGGTAAGTTCTCTTTTCCTTGATTGTCCGGATGAAATATGATACCGGATAGTGTCCAGATTACTTAGGTTTCCGGATGGTGTCCGGATTAATTATACTGTCCGGAAATGGCATGCTGTCCGGAAATGGCATGCTGTCCGGATTAATGGTTGTCCGGAAAACTCTGTTTATGTCTGGATACTTGAGTTGTTGTTCATTTATGAGATTTCTAAACACTGTTAGGGGTTTGATAACCATGTATACTATTGAACTATGATTAGTTGATGAATAAGGACTGGAAAATATTATAGACTCGACTTAAGTTCGGGTTTGGGGGAGATGTTTGAGGAATTAAACTACTTTAAGTTCCTAAGCTTTATGTGTGTGCTTTTGGTAAAGTGGTATATGTATTTGACTTGTACAGATACTGTGAAATTGAAGTGAAGCTGAATTGTTTTGAGAAAAGCTTGGAGAACGTTTTGATAAGACAAACAAGTGAGTTTTTACTTAAAATGTTTTTTAACTGGAATACATATATGTGAATGAGTGTAATAATGTGCATATGATGTTTTTATGAGTATTACACGGTATGAGTACTAGTTGGCCGGGCTTAGGACCGGTGAAAGTTGGCTGTACAGAGGGACAGTGGTGTTGGCTGTATTTAGTACAGTGGTGTAAATTGATTAATTGGCTCGCAACCAATTAATATGGCCAAGAGAACGAGATGGAAAGATATATGATGCATGAGTCTTATTTGGTATTCTTATGTGAATCATGTGTTTGATATTGTGCAAATGGTTTTCAACTAACAGGGATTTTCTCACTAGACCTCAAGGTCTAACCCTCATTTTTGTTTTAAAATATGTATTCCATAAAATATAATTCTCAACATTACACCCATAAATGGTCCCAAAGTATACATTTAACATTAATTCTACTCTAAGTTCGCAGTGGATAACACCTTCACAACTAAGATGCTACAGGTAGCCCGACGGTAATCTACAAGTCGCCACTTGACTAAACCTCTTCTACAGCGCCACATCTTAGCATCATCACCAGATGAAACCCCAAACAAGACTCTAACCGGAAAATGGTTTTAGTTTTTGAAAAGCGAGGGTTAGACCATGAGGTCTAGTGAATTCCCTCCCGAAAACAGTTTAACAGACCATATAAAAATATATATGCAAACTGCCATAAAGGGCCATCAAAATATTTCGAGCAAGCAACATCACATTTGGGTATTTGCACAGTGTTCGAAGACAATCTCCACCACATGGTAATTTCCACGACCGGGGACCAAACAGACTCCCCTTTCGCCCTCGGGGCCCAAGCAGACTCCCCATCTCCACATACACATGAAACGGATTCCATATGTACGGGGTAAATAAATCAACTCCCAAGGGATATATGATATCCCAAGGTACCCTACTCCCACTGTGCAACCCGACTCCACACATAGCACAACTCACAAGATCATGCATTTAAAGCTTACGTAGAATATAACGTATAAACAACTTGCGTGCATTAAAAACATTTCCACATCATGTAATAATAGAGATTTTCAAAGTGATTAATCATGCCATCATGCTCCATACCATAATCAGTTATGAAAACTTTAGCAAAACATTTCATTTGCACCAAAAGAGTTAAGGGAACTCACCTTAGCTTTAGCAAATCGACACGCGCTCCGAAACCCACTTTAGTTCAAACCGAACACCTGAATTGGACGCCATAAAAATGGTGTTAAACCATCTAATTATACTCCAAATGATCTTCCCTAAACCCCTAAGGTGAACCCCAACAATGCCTCGATCCAAACCCGAAAACGAAAAACGAAGTAAAACGAGGAATCCTCACACATCAGATACATGCGCCACCTGGCCCGTGGCCTCAGGCCGCGAGCCAGGCCGCGCAACTCCCTGGTTTAGACTTCCAATTTTGCACTTTGAAATTAAACCCGAAATTTCACTCCAAAAACCCCCAAATCGATCCTAATTGCTTGTAAACTTCCAAAATTGATAGTTTTAACTAATCAAACCTTTAGGAATAAAAAAAACATCCAAAATGGATTTACTCAAACAAATACAATCCATTGATTCATCTCTTTCAACCCCAAGATCCCAATATTTCCAAAACCCAATTTCCTCCATTAAAATGGTGCAAGCTTCTTAAAGGGAAGCTCACAACCCACAAGGAGATTCATTAATCAATCTATTTCCAATGGTAACACTAAAAACTTAGAAACCGGGTAAATCATGGTTTCCTATACCACCACATCCTCAAATCCAACAAGAAAAGTAGGTTAGGGAAAGAACCATACCTTGAGGATGAAATTTTCAAGCTCTTGTTGCTATCCTTGTACTTCCACCTTCTTAATAGTTGTATCCTCCAAAATATCTTCTTCTCCCATGAGTAGTCGTCCAAAATGAAGAGTGAAATGATTTTAGGGGTTTTACCTCATGAATTTTTTCAGATTTTGCCACTTAATCCACAAGTTCCAAGTTTTCTCATTTTGGCCCCCAAACTTCCAGCTACTTCATATCTTGAGACATGAGGTGTTACAACGGTTGGTCATGTACAGAATCATATGTGATTTTGCACTAACAGCAAAAAACTGGACGTGGGCGACTTTGGTCGCGATTTAAAAGTCGCGGGGCAAGTAGCGTGAATCATATATGATTTTGTACATGGCCAGCTATGGAGGCGGTGTTTTTCATCTGGTGCTATAGTCTTTGATGTTTCAGAAATAGTTATATTTTTAATTGCCCTCCACCTCATAAGGATTCCTTAAATGATCAAATAGTGATGTTCTTCAGTTGGGTCTTGGCTAGGAGTAAGAGGAGTGTTAGAGATCCGTTGTTGTGGAGATTTCTTCCTATTAACCGTCTCGGGTTACTGTAATTCTCTATTTTGCTAGCTTCTTGCTAGCGTTTTAATGAAATCCGTTGTGTTGTTTCAAAAAAAAAACAGGAGTTTTTGTAAACTTTTCTTAAAGATTTCATGGTGAATTAACTTTGAATATTTAAAGCAGCATGCAAGTTCCATATACTGAGGCAACAAATGGAGAGTTTATATTCTTATTTAGAAACTAGGTTAATTTGAAACTTTTTCTTGCAAATATGGCTAAAATTGAAAATTCTAAACTTTCTATATACTATAGTCATCTCTATCTCTACTATAGTGGCTAAAGTTAAAAAATACATAAATCTTAACTATAAGATGAGATTAATGATCTAATGGATATGATTAAAAATGTGATTACAACATCTTTTTAAAATAAAAAAAATACCCTCCTATTTTTTATAGTGAAAATAATCTAAATATAGCAAAATTTTGAACCAACCACAAAACAATTTTTTTTAGTTTGATATCTATATTGTTATATTTTTATGGCATAAAAATCTCATGTCACTACGACAAATGTAGTCTATTGCGACGACAAAAGTCGCCGCTAAAGATCAATATTGACATTAGCCCGACAAAAGTCGTTGCTAAAGATCAATTTTGATCTTAGCGACGAAAAAAGTCGTCGCTATAGACTACATTTGTTGTAGTGTGTTTTCATAAATAGTGAGCGTTCTCTTTTGAACGACATATATATAAATTAAAGTACTTCAATTCATTTGAAACTTAAAAAACGAGGAAAATCCAATTTGACCAGTGTTTTCTACCGATTTTTTAACTTTCAACAACTAAGTTAAATATAATTAATATAATCTCCTATAATTATGTCTTGGAATTTCAAAAGTTTGATTTGACCAGCAGCCCATACAGACAATTAATTAAGCTAGCCTTTGGGTCTGTAGATTTGATTTAGGGCATGTTTGTTAACAGCTTAATGAGCTTAATGAGACATATAACTTATTCAGTCAGTTATACATGACTGTTTGGTAGTGGCTTAATGATATAGAAAGTGACTTATTTATTAAGCTTTTAGGAGGGAGCTTTATGCAGAAAGTCAAGTTTTGTCCAAACCAGTCTCTCCCAATTAAAAAACATGGTCCTTCCATCTATGAAAACACTCTCCCAAACAAAAATCTTTCCAATCTATACAGATTAATCCACACAGACATCTTTATTCATACAGGACTTAATGGAAAACAAACCAAACAGCCCCTTAGTGTAAAATCACCCTGCAAGTACTAATTATATAGTTTAGAAGTGAAATTTTTTATTTATTAAATACTCATTTTTTTATAATGTTTGTGGCAATATATACATGCAAACCTTGAGAAAATGAACCAAAACTTTTTCTTCTTTAAATTTAAATAGTTATTATAAATGTATTCGTAAGGATGAAAATCTACAAATACCAAATTATAGAAAAAAGAAGGCAACGAAGCTATGATGATAGTTGACTTCGTATTATCCTTCCTGCCCAAATTGAATCCACTCTTTCCCTAATGGAGAAAATCATTGACCTTTAACCAACATCATAGTACCTCCATTGCATTGCATTAAAGTATATATATATATATATATATATATATAGAGAGAGAGAGAGAGAGAGAGAGGGGGGGAAGGTTCAAACGAGAACGATAACTATTTACGAGAACGGCCGACCATGTACAAAATCACCGGTGATTAAAATTCTGGACACGCGCGGTTTGTCCCGCGGTTAGCAAAGCGCACGGTTTGTCCCGCGGTTTGTACTGTGAATCACCAGTGATTTTGTACATGGTCGGCCGTTCTCGTAGTTCTCGTAAATAGTTATCGTTCTCGTTTGAACCCACCTCTCTCTCTCTCTCTCTCTATATATATATATATATATATAGGGGTTAAATCATGTGAGAACCAAAAAAAGATTGAGAATCGTGGAAACCGATCTAAGCCGTAATTTGGTTTTGATCCTATGGTTTTAATTAAAAACCGATTCACAACATGAAAAGGGCATAATTGTCATCTTGGTAACACAGCTTCACCAGATGAAATACACGGATATATTCACCAGATGAAACACATGGATTCACTAGATGAAACACAATGATTTTTCCAGATGAAACATATAGATTCACCACATGAAACAAACGGATTTCACCATATGAAACAAAATGATTTTTCTAGATGAAACACATGGATTCACCAGAAGAAACACAATGATTTTCCAGATGAAACATATAGATTCACCATATGAAACAAACGGATTTCACCATATGAAACAAAATGATTTTTCCAGAGGAAACACATAGATTCACCATATGAAACACACATATTTTACCATACGAAACACACATATTTCACCATATGAAACATACACAAGACACCATACGAAATACACAGATTTTACCATACGAAACACACATATTTCACCATATGAAACATACAAAAGACACCATATGAAACACATACTAACTTTATTTCACCACATGAAATAAATCACAATTTTCATAAAATATGTTATTTCACCTAATGAAATCCAATCAAAATATTCATGTATATCTTAAATTCACCACATGAAATCAAATTCCCAAAACCCAATCACCTCTTGAATTGCTTCAGATCATTCATGATTCAATTTCAAAGTTAATTACAAATATTTTAGTTACAGGAATATTCAACCCTAGATCTCTCCCCCATTGATTACCCCTGTTGTGTGTTAGTTTCTGGGTGAGTGTGTGTGAGAGAAAGGAGTAATCTTTTAAACATGGCGATTGAAGGCGGTTGCGGTTCAGGGAAGGCGGAGAGTGCAGGAAATTCCACTAATCTTGTGCGTCTTTGAGAAGGTTGTGTATCGTAGCCAACTTTGACGCCGTTTGGAGCACTACTTGTCATCCGATTACCAGGACACCATTATTGCTCTTCCTATCTGGTTCCCGTCGCCACCATCTTCACCGGCAACCAATCCACTGTTATCCCACCACGTTCATAACTTCCGTTGCTACCTGTTCAATTTCTTGATTAACTCCTTCAATTTCATCATCCGACGAAAAACTTGTAATCTCTCTTCGAATAAACAATGAGAAATTGAATCGAAAAAGAAAATAAAGTAATTGATCATAGGAAGTATAGAGAAGAAAGAGAATTAGGGTTTGAATGGATTTTATTTGTGTGTTAATTTGGGGTTTTACAAGCACAGATAAGAAGAAGATGCAATAATGGGTGAGATCTGGGTAATGACCCGAATGCCCTTTTTAATTCGCCATTTATTCAATAAATGGTTTTGGGTTTTAAAAAAATCACAAAAATGCCATTGCCTTTAATGTCCGTAGATTAAAATCAATAAACGACTTAGATCGGTTTTCACGGTTCACATCTTTTTTTTGTTCTCATTTGATTACCGTCCTATATATATATATGCCAAGACTATTTTACAAACTAGTGAAATCTAACAAACCGTACAAACTCTTATTTTCAATGTTTAATTGAATGAAATTGTTTCATGAAAGTGTTTCTTATGATGAAATTGTTTCATATAATTCATTTTTTGATGAAATTGTTTCATCATATATATATATATATACATATATATACATATATATATATATATATTCCACATGCATATAATGTGAGAGAGGTTCAGGGGAAAACCTCAAAAAAAACGGAAAACTGAAGAACACTCTGGTGACCCTTCATCTGGACGGTATGCACTTCTGCATGCAAGTAAAATTATGTTGTTTTTTTAATTTTTATGCACAAGTGCATTATGCATTTGTGTATATGCACAAATGCATGTTACAAATTACATGTATGCACAAGTGCATACCGTCCAGATGAAGGACTACTAGAGTGTTCCTTAGTTTTCAGTTTATTTGAGGTTTTCCCTTGAACCTGACCATATATATATATATAGCCTTAGGTTCAATAGAGAAGTCCAAATATTTAGAGAAATAAAGAAGTGATATTGGCCATTTATTCGGTCAAGATCGGTTATAATTGGTCAAAAGTTGCGGCTTTGACCGGTCAAAAATTGCGGCTTTGACCGGTCAAAAGTTACGGCTGTTCCAAAAATAGAATGGCAATTTCGTAACTTTTACAAAAAAACACGGACTGAGTTCATATATGAATCTGTGTGATTCACATATGAACTATACGTTCATATATTAACATTTGTAATTCACATGTGAACTCTTTATAACTAATTCATATATGAATCTTGTGATTCATATATGAACCTTTGTGTTTCATATATAAAACTAATTAACTGTAGGTTCATATATGAATCAGTTGAACCAATTAATTGATTCATATATGAATCTTTGTGTTCATATATGAACCTTTGTGATTCATGTATGAATTTTTTTAACTAATTCATATATGAACCTTTGTGTTCATATATGAACATTTGTGTTCATATATGAATCTTTGTGATTTATATATGAATTTTTTTTAACTACTTCTCATATGAACAAATTAACTGATTCATATATGAATCACAAAGGTTCATATATGAATTAGTTAAAAAGAGTTTATATGTGAATTACAAGGTTCATATATGAACGTATAGTTCATATGTGAATCACACAGATTCATATATGAACTCAGCCCGTGTATTTTTTACGAAACTACCACTCTATCTTGTGCAGACCATGCGAGTAATTAGCCGCTGCTTCTCGGTCAAAGCCGCCGATCTTGACCGAATAAATGGCCAAGATCACTTCTCTATTTCTCTAAATATTTGGACTTCTCTATTGAAACTTTCCCTATATATATATATATATATATATTCCACATGCATATAATGTGAAAATAAATGTAAACCTATGACAGTTGAGAATTTGAGATGGAGATAAAATTGGAAGTGATGTTAATGATTTGAAACTGCACCCCTTGCACTTTATTAGTTGTTATTTCTTAATCATATTATTATTTAACATATATTATAATGGGTGAGGCTAAATACACCCTAAATTTTACTAAATGAACCCTTAAAGTTTTTTTTTTCCGTGCCAATCATTTGATCCAATCATTTTTTATTTAAATAATAATATATATATAATATTGATTTAAATAATAATATATATATATAATATAATAAGATATATATATATATATATATTATTTGATATATATTATTTATTTGTTTTATATGTTTATATATATATATATTTTGTTATTCTTTTTGTTTAAATATATATATATATATATATATATTATTATTATTATTTTGTTATATATATATATATATATATATATATATTAGAAATATATATATATAGTTATTCTTTTTTTGTACATTTTACGTTCTTATCTATATTTATCTAATATACTCTTTTAAAAATAATTTTTTATTTTTAAATTACATTTTATACCATTATAATTAGTTATTTAATTTACTTTATCTCTTCTTCTTTCATTTTTATGTTACATCTTTCTCATATCAACATACATAAACTAAAATAATTAGAAAAATAAAAAGTAAACATTGAGATTTTACATATAAATAAAGCATAACATATTGTTTATTACATTTTTACTTATTCTAAAATAACATTATCTGTAGTACAATTAACACGTAAAAGACGATTGTACTTATGTATTCGATCTTTATACGGGGTAGCCCATGCAGCAGCACACGGATAACTGTAACGGAAGAAAATTGATGAAATGGTAGGAAACGGGTATCCTTCTGTTAAAACTAGTTTCACATAATGGTTACCATTGACATACCCAATTATATAAACAACATGTTGATACCACGCCGGCGGAGTAGATCTAAGCGGTAAGTACGTCTGACAACCTGACGACATAACGTGTAATATCACATTATATTTGCAAGCAATCAAGACGGGTATTTCAGGTATTGTCATCCAGTGGTCAAATGGTGCACCTTGATCTGTTCGAAAGAAGTTTAAAGTGTTATAAGTTGTATTCCAATGTTCACTTCCAAACATGTCGAGGTATTCTGCCTTGTATGCGTCCAACTCTTCCATCAATTGAAACCGAATTGTGGGCCATGCATCTTCATGAAGACCCAGCCATACAGCTATTGCTCGGAATCCACAATTTCCATCCCCTATCACATCATGTACATGTGTGATGTAACGGTGAAACATTTCTGGAAATTGATTAACGTATGGATGTACATTATAATTCTTTCCCACAAATGTTGATGCGTTCGAAGAACTACGTCTAAGGGGTCCTTGAGTCGTAAAGGACGGTTCACCATGAGCTGTAAAAGACGGTTCAACGTTAAATGTAAAATTTAAATTATGAAAGTAAAAGGGATAAAGTAAAATAAATAAAAAGTATAGGGGTTGAATTGTGATACGCTGAAAAATCTTCTCCCCAATTAGCCATTTTATAAATCTTATACCAGTAAATTCGAATGTCGATCTGAATAATAAAACATAAATAGTGATATGAATAGTGACATGAATGGTGACATGAATAGTGACATGAATAGTGATATGAATAGTGACATGAATAGTAACATGAATAATTTGATCGATAGTTTATCATAAATGTACTTCGATAATACTGATATTATGTTTAAAAATAAAATGTACCTATCTTAGAAGAATAAACTAGTAATTAACACAAAATTAGCATCAACCGGAAATTAAAGTGGAGATGAGAATCTTGAAGTTTTGAGGCCAACTCACATTTGTAAACTGTAAAACGAAAAGAAAAGTAATAAATCAAGAAGTAACTTACAGATGTTGGAAGAATTCAGTCGAGGTTTTTAAGGAGATAAAAGAAGAAGATGAATCAAGAGAGAAAAGAGGAAGAAGTATGAGAGAAAAGAAGAAGAAGTATGAGAGAAAAGAAAATGAATCAGAAGAGAAAAGAAGAAGAACTATGAGAGAAAAGAAATGAATCGGGAGATAAAGGGAGATAAAAGACGTCTGACAAAAATCTAATAATAAATTGATATTTACACTTTCAACCCCTATGCTTATTTATTTAGTTTACTTTATACCTTTTACTTTCATAATTTAAATTTTACATTTAACACATATAATCGTTTATTAACTAAAACATGTTAAAAAATATGTTTTAATTTTAACAAGTTACACCATTATAATCGTCTCTTCGATACGTTTGAAATGAGCCCAATCTTAAATTTTTTTGGATTTATATATCTTAATATATATCATATAAACTAAATAAAAATATTTTTTATATTTAAAATTCATAAAGTAATTTGCGATCGCGGGATGATTAAGAGTATATCGCGGGGGATTATGACATTTTTGCAAAATGGAAAAAAATTATGGTATTTCGGTAAGAGATGGTCAAACTTTTGGCTTTTTAATTAATTTCCCTAAAATATATAAATTAAAAAAATTCAATATTAGGCTCATTTCGATCGTATCGAATAGACGATTATAATGGTGTAACTTGTTAAAATTAAAACGTATTTTTTAACGTATTTTAGTTAATAAACGATTATATGTGTTAAATGTAAATTTAAATTATGAAAGTTAAGGGTATAAAGCAAAGTAAGTAAATAAGTATAGGGGGTGAAAATGTAAAATTCAAATAAAAATCACAATTTTGTTCGGATAGTAATATATATATTACGATATATATATATATATATTTATATTTATATTTCTAATATATATATATATATATGTAAAACAAATAAATAATAATATAAATATATATATATATATATATATATATATATATATATTTATATTTCTAATATATATATATATAAAACAAATAAATAATAATATAAATATATATTATATATATATTATTTAAATAAAGTAATGATTGGTTCGGAATTTTTAGCAATTAAAAACTTATTTTAAGGGTGCATTAAGTAATTTTAGGGTGCATTTAGCAGCCCCCATTATAATTAGGGGGACATATAAGCCAAAACACAATCATGTTAATCTCATGCCATCATATTAATTAATTAATATTTCCCAATAAATACATGCATGCTTTCTCATTTATATACCATTCCAACATGTGTCTGTCTGTGCCAAAAACAGTCCCCAGAATAAAATGGTTATCATATTAATTGTCTTTCCGCATGGAGCAGGAATAATATTGTTTGATTCGTCTTATAAATGATTGTTTTTGAGTAAAATATTGATTATAATAAAGTTTTGTTGTGTATATGTGTACACATATGATTTGATGGTCACATGATGTATACATCTCTGGGTTTAGAAAGTTAACAGAGAAACTTTGGATCAGTAGTTTGTTATGTCCATTTGTCATTTTTCTTAGAGTAAATTACATGATTGGTCCCTATGGTTTGTCAAAAATTGCATTGGACGTCCCTAATTTAAAATAATTATGGAAAACGTCTCTATGTTTACATTTCTACACGTCTTTGGTCCCTGTGCGATGCTCTAACACCGTTAGATAATCCTGTTAGAGTAAGTTAAATTTAAGGATATGTTAGGCTTCTTATTATTTTCAGTTAAACGTTTATCCTCTAACTTAATAAAACCCACAGGGACCAATAATGTAACACACACATCTATACATATTTATATAACACACATATATACACATATATCGACTCCATCAATCAACCACCGTGACCCCCCCCCCCTTTCTCCCTCCATCAACCACTGTGACCCCCTTCCTTCCACAACCAATGACCTCCAGCCCACTCCCATCCCCTCTGCAAGGTGGGTTTAACTATTTTCTCCCCTCTAAGAACCTGCACATCATCGACCATAACACATGCACACATGAAGATACACACCCACACCCACACACATGAAGACACACACCCACATCACCTCGTCGACCATATGTTCAACCCAACCTACCCCTTTCTTGATATCTCAACAATATATATCTGCCCTATCTCCTACCATCTAAATATTATTTCCACCAAAGAACATGAAACTAGTGAAAAATTGAAAATTCAAGAACAAAATTGATGCCCTTGATTATTCAAGTTAGCGACCAATAATATTATATTGTTGCTAATCTTTCGCTAGTATGTGGATATTAATTTCATCAGGGAATATTATGAAAGTGTCACTAGTTCGTCGAAAACCCTTTGATAATTAAATTTTATAATGTAATAGAATATTGGTCACACATTTTATATATGATCTTTAGTTACATAATTTTCTATTGTAACATCTAGTGGAAGACCATCAACATCTTTCGGTCCATGTCCGTCGGTGTATGGGCTCACTTTAGGGATATCTCAGATTCACACTTCACACTCCTGTTTGAGCGATTTCGAGTTTGTATTTTAGTCAATTAAACTATGCGTCTTAATAAAATATGACTTAATTCAAACAATGTGTATGCAGATGCATATAGTTAGGAGCCCCATATGGAGGCCGACGTATTAGTTGCCCTCTCTTGTTGGTCCCATTATTAACAAGCAACAATTCAAGTAATCAATAGAGGATAGTAACAAGATGAGATATAAGAGAAATATGGTGTATTATTCATATGAAGAGAACTACCTAGAGAGAGAATGGTTCTCTCTCTAGAGCACACTACACCATGGATTACATTGTAAAATGATCTTTTACCCTAATTACACATACAAATCCTATATATACTCCCTTGTTACACATTTAAGCCTAAGCCCATATTTCCTAAACCCAAGCCCATATTACATTATAAACCTTTACAAAACTATCATATAATTAAGACAATTTGTGTCCTAACAGCCTCTGACATACCTTGTTGAATAGGTACCCGGATATGATGAGATATGCCCATCAATAGGTCATCCAATAGGCTTTAGATATTGATAGTGTAGTGTTTGTGATCCCAGAACAAGTAATCAATCCATGTAAACAATCAGGTGGCCATCCATATATTCAATATGAGCAATTCACCAAGTACAATATGAATGTAGAGAGAAAGTGCACTATGTGTGTACTAGTGTGTGTAAGAATGGATGACCTAATGAAAATCTAGAGGAAAATTACATTATATAGTTTGTAATTACACATCAGGTCCCTCTACTTGGTACAACTAGGTAATTAAGGCACTAACAATCTCCCCCTTTGTACCAATGTAGAGGCAAAGAATTTAAGCATCCACCGGGAACACATGCTTCTTTCGAATCCCAAAAATGATCTCGAACCTCCGCAGTGCATTCCGGTACTCCTTCCGATAGGTAATGGCATCCAGGGTTTGCTTGATCAGATCCTTCTCCTTGTCTTTAAGCTTCACCTCTCCACTTGCATCCAATCGAAGTTTGCTCTCAAGATGGATCTGAATTATCTTGAAAGTTCCATCACTGAACTTGTTGGCTTCACATACTCTCATAAATCTCTTCTTTGAGTCTTGATTACAGTAAACAACGCCAAGCTCAGGTTTCTTCAGAACAGTATACGCAGGAATACCTTGGATGTCGAGCAGTCGTCGGTTTGGTGCTCTTAGGTTTACTCTGGTCTGGTGTGATTCCAATGCCATTTGGAAATCTGTAAGGTAAGAAAATTTTAGGATATTCCGCATAAACCTCTTGACACTTTGAAAAGCGGCAAACCATTCTATCTTCTTTTCAGGAGCCCGTGCTAGAGTGTCATACAGACTAAAGAGGTCATCAAGTTTTAGGCTCTTGTAGTCTGCTTCGGAGAAGACGCATTCGGTGCCATCGGATCTTATAACAGTGAACTCCGGGTACCAGACATTGTGAAGCTTGTTTGACTCAATTTTCAGCACTTTCATAATCGAGCTATCTGACCTTACGGCATTTGTTTCTCGGTATTTGTTGCCCATTACATGTAAGAACTCGATCTTTTGAAGTGATGGCCAATTCTCAACGTCGTATACCTTTGCTTAATCGATCTTCTGGACGTCTTTAACAAACAAGTCTTTCCTGAGGCTCTCTTGATAAGGAATCAAGATACTTACCCTTTCACCTGTGGCCACATACCTTGGCTTAGCATCTATCACCTCCTGATAAATTCTCAGTTCAGCTTCGAGGATCGGATCTCTGATTTTTCCATCGGCATTCACTTGAACTATCGGAGCATTCTCTTGAACTACTGGAGCCTGAGGAGCGAAAGTACCTGCACCCTGATCATTCGGTGGTTGCGGTTGAGTTGTATCATCTGGAGTATCATTATCGGAATCCGAAGCAACCGCTAGAGCCCCGGTGATATCAAATATGTCTTCTATCTCTTCTTCTATCTGTACCGTTGTAGCATCTGGCTCTTCCTCGGAGTCAATATAGATGTAATCATTAACAAAAGCATCCGCCATCCTTTCTTCTGCTGTCCTATTGTCAACAACCGGAGGCTTTTCAACCCCAGTTATGACATCAGCTAGAACTACAGTGTCATCAACCTGGACCACATCAGTACCTGATCCACCTGCTCTCGTTTCCCTTTCACTAGCTAAACCAATAACATCTTCCGCAACTGTTCCACTAGATTCACCAACCATGGCTCTCTTATCCCCCTCATGTTGATCAGGATCATCCTGATCATCATGTCTTCGTTTGTTGGAAGCTTGAGTTTGAACTCCACACGCCTGTTCTACCACAACTAATCTTTTTGATAATTCTTGGTATCCCGATAGCATGGCTTGAGTCATTTCTTTCATGGTGTTGTTCAAGGTTTGGAAGTCATTGCTGGTGGGCAGTTGGGTTTGAGGTTGGGTTTGTTGTCGGAGTAATCCAACAAGGTCAACTTCTTCAGTCATATTTGTATCTACTTGTGCTAATAACCGGGCTAACAACTCAGATTTGAGTTGATCGGTGGGGATTTGGTGTAAAGGAACTGATGGTGGTGGTTGTGGGTCGGATTGAGCGTTGGATGGTGGATTCTGAGGAACCGATGAAGATTCTGCCATACCTTTGCCCTTAATGGCTCTGCTCATTTCGTTTGCTAATCGGTCAACGGTTTCTTGCATGGCCCGACGGTGTTGCTTGTATGCATTGTCGATAGAACCCAAAGCAGATGCTAGTAGTGGAAGAGTGATATAATGCGAATATGGGCCTAACATTTGCACAACCTGCTCGGGTGGAATAGATGGGAACATGGGTCTAACATCCGGACCACTTAGGTTACCGGTTAAAGTAGCGGTTGTGGCAACCGTACTGCCTGTGTTCATAGCTGGCATGGTGTTGACTATGACAGGACTTCCACCAGGTCCTCGTGGGGCACCAACAAATGGCGGCCGTACTCGGGGTGTTCCGGTTGGGGCACGGAAGCCCACAACTTGTTAAGATGCCGACGCTCGTGGCCTAGGAAAGGATGTATGTCCAAAAGGCTCTAGACTTAACTTGCTCGGAATAGAAGGCGGTGGTCGGGGCAGGAGCCTACCTTGTTCAATACCGTCAGACACCGAGTGTGTCGCCGATAGCGTATGAGCTAAGTCCCCTGTGTGAAATGAAACATCGGCAAATTGAGATGCCGATGAGTGGCTGAGAGGGGTTGTGCTATGCATGGTTGGGTCCACCATGGCTTGTTCAATACGCAACGGCGACGAACGCTCGTTGGTAGTAGATGTGGCTACCCGACTTGTAACAGTTTGGGGAGGATCGGTAGTTAAAACTTTGTCCGATCCTGTCACATTCTCTCCCATTTCTTTTCTCACCTCCTCTCGGCTCACATTATTTGTATTTTCTACTTCAACTCCCTCATCCCTCCTTATGTCACCAAAATCGCCTGAGAGTCCGACGTTCCAAGTGGAATCAGCATCGGAACTCTCTACAATATGTCGACTCCGACCAATGTGTCGTGGAATAAGATCCGCATCAGGGTCAAGATCTGGATCGGAGTCGGAGTTACCATCGTCATCGTTTCGGGGTTGGGTTGATGCTTCATCTTCGGATGATGAAACATCAGGGTCAAAATCCGGATCCTCCTCTGAATCCATCGACACGTCATCGGCAAATATCTGAACTCGTGCATCTCCGGAGGTTGATGCCTGACCAGCAGTCCTCGCCACCCCACCCACTCTCGGTCTTAATGTACGTCTCACCTCTCCCTGTTCAAGAAGATAAGCTAAAAGAGCAACGATGAAGTTGTTGGGGGTGCAAATGAAGGCACACCCCCAGAGTGGATCTCGCTGGATTTTTGGGTGCAAATAATTGATCGGGTACATGTGGTTGAATATTTGTATCTGGTTGTACTAGTTTTTATATTGATTTATTTCTTGTTTTTAACAGGTATGGAACACCGACGCGTTTAGGCGTATATCTAGGGCCAATCGTGCCACCAAGTATGATAGGATGACATCCAACACACGTGTGGATCTATTAGTACTGCTCAGCATCAGGACCACATGGTAATTTGTCATCCACTGCACTAAATGTATATAGTTGATTTTGTTATCTATTTACAATTTAAGTTGTTTGTAGAGAGAAGCATGGGGCAGTGAGCCTACTGTTGGAGATGTTTTTGAGAGGACGCACTGCACCAACAGGAAGTTTGTAGCAGGTGCGACCAGTTCGCCTACGGATCCTCCGATCTACGTTTACCCGAAGGCGGCTCATGCAGCGATAAGATTGTTTTGATAAAAACATGTAATGAAATTATAGTAAACTTTGTTACAGATTTATGTGATTTGATTAATTTAGTTTGAGTTGTCATTGTTAGGCAGATGATAAGATTGTTTTGATAAAAACATGTAATGAATATGTTCAAATTACATTCAAAATGTTTTGGAATTTTTTCTACATATTAGTTAACGCATTGTTTTGGTAAACTGTAGGGTACGTATTTGCATATTAGGGAGGATGAGTACTCCGGCGTAGATCCAAACATTGTTCCTACCAAGGACACGGAGTTATGGGAGCGTAGTGTCGGAGGACGACATAAGGGCCGCCTGTTTGGATACTGGACCAGTCAGGATCCCCGATATTCTATGACTGGTGATTTAGGTGTCAGTACGAGCGAAAGCTCGCACGTAAATCACGATGAGGATGTATGTTTGTCAAATATCGAATAATTGTATATGTTTGTCAAATGTTGAATTTCAGATAGATAAGCTAAAAGAACGACGAGGAAGCTGTTGGGGGAGCAAATGAAGGGGTTTGAGGCCTTCATGAAGTGGTGGACGGATGGAAACTTCCCCCTCCTCCTCCCCCGGTTTAGGATGTTTAGATATATTGTATTAGGATTTAGTATTTGTATATTGTATTTTATATTGTATTTGGATAATATTGCGTTTTGGAATTATGATCAATAGTTTAGGATATTGAATGAAAAATGAGCATATGTTTTGTTACAGGTTTTGTATAGGAAATTGTATTTTTTAATTATTTTTTAATTAAACTTATTAATGGCGGATAATTTGTCGCTAAATTTTAATTATAGTTATATTTTTTTAAAACTAAGATCCATCGCTATTTCCGTCGGTAATTTGTTGGGAAAAACCATTCGTCAGAAAGGGGAGCCGTCGAAAATTCGTCGGAAAAAGGCATCCGTCGAAAACGTATGTCGTCGGTAATTAGTCGGAGATCCGTTGCTAAATATGGTTGTCGGATATCCGTCAGAAAGTTAATCGCCCACGACTTTTTTGCGACAAACTTTCACCAACGAATTCCGACATATGCGATTTTCACCGACGGATTTTTCTGTCTATGATAGCCTTTTGTTTTTGTAGTGTCTTGCATCTAAGAATCACCCAACTAAACGAATTTTCAACAATAAAATCAAACATGTCAGTTAACCTCATAGTGGAATTTTCAAAGAGAACGCATGTGGAAACACTTAATAGAATAACAAGTCACCATAAGAATGGTCTCAATACCTTTCCGATGTTGAGAGGTAACACGGGCATAGTCAATACCAAAGAGCCGTTTGTCGATTTTAGTCCAGATCTTCTTAGTCTACCCATCAATTAATTAAGGTGGTGAACTCAGAAAAGGAAATTTTCCGCCATCTATCGATTTTAGTCCAGATCTCCTTAGTCGACCCATCAATTAGACCATTCACTGAGGTAATTTCTTATATGATTTTTTACGTGACATGTAAGATTTTTCAGTTAGAAATTATGGTGGTCGTGTGATTACTTCCTAGTAGGAAATTGGTTTTGGTTTTGCTGATGCGAATAGTATAATAAGTTATAGGGTATTGTGATCCCAGAACAAGTAATCAATCAATGTAAAACAATAAGGAAGCCATCTCTATATTCAATATGATCAAAGTAGCACACAATGGTGAGTTGAGAGCAAATACTAGTGTGTGGCTACTATGTGTGATGAAATGACCTAAATCCTAAAGAGGAAATAAGCAAACATTATATACCTATGATAAGTTTGACACAATGACATATTAGGCCCCTCTACGTGGTACAATCATATTTAAGCACTAACAATATTCCCCTTTGTACCAATGTAGAGGCAAAAGATTTAGACGTCTACCGGGATCACATATTTCTTCTGAATACCGAAGATGATCTCGAATCTTCGTAAGGCATGTCGGTAGTCCTTCCGGTAGGTGATGGCTTCAATCACTTGGTTGATCAGGTCCTTTTCTTTATCTGTGAGCTTTACCTTCCCATTTGCATCCAGACGAAGCTTGCTTTCCAGGTGAACCAAAATTATCTTCATAGTACCCTCACAAAACTTGTTGATTTCAATTACTCTCATGAATCTCTTCTTTAAGTCAGTATCAAGGTAGACAACCCCGAGCTCAGGCTTTTTCAGTACGGTGTAGGCGAGGATACCTTGAATATCGGGAAAGTGTATGTTTGGTCTTCTGATGTTCACATGAGCTTGATGAGATTCCAAGGCCATCTGGAAATCGGTAATGTATGAGAACTTCAGGATATTTCTCATAAATTTCTTCACATTTTGGTAAGAGGCGTCGTATTCAATCTTCTTATCTGGACGGGTGGCTAGGAGGTTGTAAAGGCTTAGGAGATCATTCAGTTTCAGACTCTTGAAGTCAGCCTCAGAGAACACATGTTCAGTACCATCAGATCTCAAGACGGTGGACTCAGGATAAAAGACTTTGAACAGCTTTTGAGATTCAACCTTCAGCACCTTCATTATCATGTTGTCTTATCTGACAGCACCTGTTTCTCTGTCTTTATTTCTCATAACGTACAGAAACTCGATCTTCTTCAGTGATGGCCAGTCCTCTATACCATAAACTTTCTCCAAGTTGATTCGCTGAACATCCCGTACATATAGTTCTTTCCTTAGGGTCTCTAGATAAGGAATCAGGAGTGTCACTCTTTCTCCCATAGCCACGTACCTCGGTTCAGCATCAATGACAACTTGATAGATTCGGAGTTTTGCCTCAAGTACTGGATCTCTGATCTTTCCATCATGAATTACCGGAGCTTGTGAAGCTGAAGTACCTATATCCGGATCTGCAGTTTCTGGCGGTGGAAGAGCATCATCTTCAGATTCAATTTCCATAACTTGATCCCCAGTAGTTTCAAAATCATCATCCAAAGCATCCACCATTTCTTCTTTGATCTTGTGGCTCAACTTCTCTGGCTCTTCTTCTGAATCAATGTATATGATATCAACAAGCATATCGTCGGCCATCCGCTCATCCGTTGTTCTATTGTCAACAACCGAAGGCTTATCAACCCCAGTTATGACATCAGCTAGAACTTCCATTTATGTATCTTGTACATGTACCACATCAGTCGTCGTTCCAGCTTCAGTTGTTTCCCTTTCACTGACTAAACCCCCCTCATTTCCTGTACATGTACCACTTGTTTCTCTGACCCGTGCTCTCTTCTCCCCCTCATGAAGAGCAGGATCATCCGGATCATCATGTCTTCGTTTATCTGAGGCTTGAGCTTCGACACCGCACACCTGTTCGACGACGGTGATCCGCGAGGATAGATATTGGTATCCGGCAACAATAGCTTTGGTCATGTCTTGCATGGACGCGTTCAAGGCTAGATATTCAGCGCTCGAGGATGTTGAGGCTTGAGGTTGGGATTGAGGTTGAGATTGTTGGCGTAGTAATCCAACAAGATCTACCTCTTCAGCAGTATTGGAATCGCCTTGGGCTAGAAGTCGGGCTAACAACTCTGATTTGAGCTGGTCGGTTGGTATTTGATGTAACGGTACTGGTGGTGGTGTTTGTGAATCGGATTCATCGCGAGATGGTTGATTCGGAGGAGGTGATGAAGATTCAACAATGCATTTTCCTTTTACTGCTCTTTTAACTTCAGCAGATAGGTCACTAACAATCTTCCTCAATTCGTGGGTGTGCTTCTTGTAAGTTGTGTCAATTGAAGCAAGTGAAGCTCGCAGAACCTCCAAGGTGATGTAGTGCGGATAAGGACCAAGGTTCTGAGCCACATGTGAAATAGTTAACGATGGGAAAATAGATCTAACTCCCGAGCCACATAGGTTCTCGGTTGTCGTGGTAGCTATAGCTACACGACCTGTGTTCACCGCTGGCATGGTGTTAGCAGTGACAGGACTTCCACCCGGTCCTCGCAAGGCACCAACGAATGGCGGCCTAACTCGGGGTGTTCCGGTTGGAGCACGAAAGCTCTCAACTTGGTAGGGTGCCATCATACGTGTCCTAGGAAAAGATGTTCGTCCAAATGGCCCTAGACTCGATGTGCGTTGAAGGAAGGTCGGTGGGCTGGGCGGGAGCCTACCTGTTTCAATACCAGCAAACACCGATTGTGTTGCCGATAGACTTTGTGCTAATTCCCCTGTGGCAAATGAAACACCGATCTGTTGAGAGACCGATGAGTGGCTTGGTGGGGCTGTGCTATGCATAGCTGGGTCCACCATGGCTGATTCAATGCGCAACGGCGACAAACGCTCATTGGCAGAAGATGTGCTACCCGGCTCGGATCGGTTTGGGGAGAGTCGGCAGTTAAAACCTTTTCCGACTCTATCACAGCTTCGCTCAATTCTTTTCTCCCTCTTTCCTCACCACTAACTACATTTTCCACTTCTACTTCTACTTCTTCATTTACGTTTGAAGGGCATGCAGCATCAGTAGCAGTGTCGGAGAATCCGATGTTCCGTGTGGAATCAGCATCAGAACTCACGACTCGTGGTCTCCGACCCATGTGTCTTGGAATCAAGTCAGCATCGGGGTCATGGTCGGAGTCATCATCATCAGCATCAAATGGTATGGATGAAGCTACATCATCATCAGACGATGATGCAGCAGCGGCATCAGCTGAGTTCCAGGAGACATCGTCATCAAATATCCGAACGGGAGGAGGTCGAGGTGGTGGTTGAGCTGGTCTTGAAGAAGATGCATGGCCAATAGTCCTTAATCTTCTCCCGACTCTCTTTCTTTTTGGTCTCCTCACCTATCGTTGTTCAAGAACCCCGTGTTCTTGAACCCCCTCGACATTCTGACCCTCACCTCCTAGTAGGTTTGCATCTTGGGAAGGTCCCTCCGGCTCTGGCTGGACCACTAATGCATTTTCTAGCCTATACTGCCTAACTACCCAGGACTGTTGGTCAGCATATGCGAGTACGTCTTCACGGATGACGGCGATGTGAGCAAAATCCACGTGCTTAGGCATCCTTATGTAATGCATGTACTAGCTCGGGCCTCGTGGAGCATCTGCACGTCGGGGAATCTCATGATTGTCTTCCATAATCTGATGAATCAGAATCTGGAAGAATCTCTGGTATGGCACGAAAGTACGGTCCTTCTTTGGGCGAGCCTTGTCCTCGACTAGCTCGATTAGTTCATTCCAAAGCAGGATAGCGTAGTCGATGGTTCGGTTAAATGTAAAGGCATGGAATATCCGTAGGATAGGCAGGTTCGTCTTATCTAAACATGTGTGTTTGGAAGTCATACCGCGGTTAAATATAGAGCATAGTGTGTACTATACTCTTGGAAGATAGTTGCGTCTGAACTGAGATGAACCGGTGAGAACATGGTTGTCAGGGTGTTGATATCCAAGACTTCTGATATCGGTGAATAGTTGTTCTTCGGGAACCGGATCCTCAAAGTTCTCGGAATATGGAAGGTTAAGTGCACGACGGAGTCCTCGTAGAGTGATTCGGGCGTCAAAGTGATCAACTCTGGCCGTGAAATGTGGTGTACGATGAGTCGGATTGAACTGAATTGTACCCCAGAATTGTTGAAGATATATGGCCGGTACAAGCTCGACTCTGGTAAGCGCAGTTCGTAGAGGATGGCCGCGGATGATCTCTATGATTATCTGATAGTCGAAGGGAACCGCTATATCTAGATGATGGTTGTTATCATCAAATCTCAGAAAATTCGCCCTCGGGAAAATTTCTTCATCCCGGTCACGAGCATTGACGGACGGGTGGGATGAACGATGTGAACGGATGATGGTGTTCTCATCCGAAGAGTTCCCATCATGTTGAGCCATCTGAATCACTTAACAGTTTAGTACAGTGCCAAAGTTTATTTTGTCTTGAAATGTTTTTCGAAAATACCCTAAGTGTTGGGCTTATCGCAACCCACACCGGAAGCTTATCGCAAGCAAAGAGTTATCGCAACGTGAAGTGTATGACAAGAAGTTATCGCAACACACTGATTGCGATAAGATCTTGTCACAACTCAAGGTTGCGATAATGATGAACATCTGACCATTGCGATTGTTTTGAAGTTTTGAATATGGGTTGGTTGCGATAACTATGAACACTGAAATAAAACCTAAGTGTTCAACCCAGATTTGTCTTTTTCGCACATTTTGATGTTAAAACCTACACAACTAAGCTCCCAATACACTCGACAGTGAACCCTATGACTTCTAGGTATCAACAAACACACAAACACAAGATTATCGCAGAAAATCAAGAATATCGAACCTAAAACCCTAAAAGCAACTGTAAAATGAGATTTAATGGATAAAAACGAGTGTAAATCAGGAATCCTTACCTCGATGATGTTGTGAATCGAATGAATGGAGCAGAAACACGAAAATTCCTTCGAAAATCGAGAAGCACAGTAGCAGTTTGAGAGAGAGAAGAGTGTTTTTGAGTTGAGATACGTTGGAAAAACACTCCTTTATATTCGAAATTTGAATTTCAGTGACACGTGGCACAATGAGATTGGTCCAAAGTTTTGACCTGCCACAGTGTCAGGTTGTCGCAATGAACAAGTTGCGATAACCTTCCAATCTTATCGCAACAGAAGGTTGCGACAAGATACTGTTCCCACGGTCTTATCGCAATGCAAGGTTGCGATAAGAATTCCACTTGGTTTCATCGCAACAGAAGGTTGCGATAAAACTCTGTTCACCGTGATATCGCAAGTGAAGGTTGCGATAACAGTGAAACTTAGACATTTTCAGATAAAATTTTAAAAGATTTTATCACATTGGAAGATGTCCAACTTCCAATTGATTAAGCACGCAAGGTTTTTGAAATATTTTCACTCCCCCTTAAATGATGCAAGTATGTTTAGAAAAATTGATTTTCATCATTTAAGAGTTTGTGTCTAAAACAAATTAGAGAACATACCTTGTGATCTTTAAGTAGTGAGCACATGAAAACAACACTTACAAGCTTTGTCAGATATGCACACTCCCCCTATTCTTGTGCATTCTTCTTATAATGTACTCCCCCTGAGACTATGAACACACCTCATGCAGACACAAGTATCATAACAAAAATGTAAAGTGACAAATAGATTAAACAATGAAAAACAACAAAGATATGAAAATAAAATATCTTATATTGAGATTAGAATGTGAGGAAAATTTGAATGTATCAATCTAGATAAAAATAACTGGATTGACATACACATATTTCCATCCATTATATGATCAATATAGAATATTAAACTTTCATGTTCAACATGTCGAGCTTGGATACTAAGAAATTAAATCGTTTTTCATCCAAGGCTTTCGTAAAGAGATCGGCAAGTTGATACTCAGTTGTGACAAAGTATAATTCAATCGTACCTTTTTCGACATGATCTTTAATAAATTGATACCTGATGTCGATGTGTTTGGTCTTTGTATGCTGGACTGGGTTAGCTGATATGGCAATTGTACTCTTGCTATCACAGTAAATGGGGATCTTCTCATACTTGAAGCCGTAGTCCATCAGTTGAGTTTTCATCCACAGAACTTATGAACAACAACTGGCAGCGGCAACATATTCTTCCTCCGCAGTTGATGTTGAAACACAGTTCTGTTTCCTCGAAGACCAACTTACTAGTTTGTCACCCAAAAACTGCACATGACCAGATGTGCTCTTCCGGTCTAGCATACTACCTCCATGATCTGCCTCAGAATATGCAGTGAGTTCGAATCCCGTTCCCTTTGGGTACCACAGACCAAGGTACGGTGTCCCCTTCAGATATCGAAAGATCCTTTTAACAGCACCAAGATGTGATTCCTTTGGTTGTGCCTGAAATCTTGCACATAAACAAGTCGAAAACATTATATCTGGACGACTCGCCGTCAGGTACATTAATGAGCCTATCATCCCTCTGTAATTCTTAACATCTACATCTTCACCATCTGGATCCGGACCAATTTTAGATCCAGGATCCATAGGTGTACCAATTGAGGTACAGTTTTCCATCTTGAATTTCTTCAAGATGTCAAACACATACTTGGATTGGTTGATGAAGATACATGTTGAGAATTGCTTGACTTGTAATCCAAGAAAGAAATTAATCTCTCCCATCATACTCATCTGGAATCTAGTCACCATAATGCCCGAAAACCAAGTACACAATCCAGGGTCAGTTGAACCAAATATAATATCATCAACGTAAATTTATACCAGAAGGATCTCACCATTTTTATGCAACGTGAAGAGAGTTGTGTTGATTTTACCTTTCCGAAAGCCAGCACCAAGTACGTAGGTAGATAAGATTTCATACCAGGTGCGAGGGGCTTGCTTGAGACCGTAGAGAGCTTTGTCAAGAATGTAGACGTGGTTTGGTTTATCTTTGTCCACAAAGCCCTCCGGTTGAGAAACATATACTTCTTCTTTCAAGACACCGTTCAAGAAAGCAGTCTTCACGTCCATTTGATAGACAGTGAAGTTTCTGAAAGCGGCAAATGAAAGAAACATCCGGATTGCCTCTAAGCGAGCTACCGGTGCATACGTCTCATCGTAGTCGATTCCCTCTTGTTGCCTGTACCCTTTAGCTACAAGGCGTGCTTTGTTTCTCACAACAATCCCGTCTTTATCTTTCTTATTCTTCAGGACCCACTTTGTACCAATTACCGTTTTACCCTTGGGTCTAGGAACTAGTCTCCACACGTTCAATGCTTCAAAAGAGTTCAGCTCATCTTGCATGGCTAAGATCCAATCCGGATCTTCTAAGGCTTGTCGAACTATTGTAGGCTCAACCTGACTTAGAAAGAGCGCGTAAAGGACTTCGTTAGCCGTTGAAGATCTTGTCTGTACAGGTTTGGAGACGTCACCAATGACTTGTTCAATGGGGTGACTCTTAGTCCATTTTGTAGAATGCGGTAGGAGAGATATAGCATCTTCATTGGGATCCACTAAAGTAGGATCTTTATCAAAATTCAACTCTATGGTCAAGGTAGGTTCCGGTTTAGGGGAGGGTTCATTGACAGAGGAGTCAACAGGAACTGCCTCCGGAACTGCTTCAGAAGATGACTCAGGTTGAGTTGCAGAATCCTCACCATTGGCGTTAGAAGTTGTACCTGACGAAGAAGCACCATTCGTGGATACACGTTGTATTTCTTGTGGAGATGCCATATGTGTATTACTTGAAGACGATGCAGGAGTTGTTGCACCAGATGTAGGAGTAGTCAGCACCGGTAAAGGCCCTGACATTGTAGCATGAGCTTGTGGTGTTGCAACATTACTCCTGTTAGTGATAAATGAAGAAGGTTTATCATTACCAAAATAATCATCATAAAAATATTCAAACAATAAATCAAGATCATTAGGTTTAGAGTTAGAAGTGGAAGCTTGATCCTTGTTTGAAGATCTAGTCACCATTGGACGGATTTGTCCAGATGCTAGAATTCCTGATATTGCGGGTTCTGTACTATTTTGCACAGAAGCCAAGTCTTCAGTTTCGTCGAATCTAACGTTTATGCTTTCCTTCACAGTTATGGAAGACTTGAGATAGACTCTGTATGCTTTTGACGTGAGCGAGTATCCGATAAAAACGCCCTCAATTCCTTTAGGACTGAATTTGTTCAGGTTGTCCTTATCGTTCAGCACAACACACCTGCATCTAAAAACACGAAAGTAGTGTATTACAGGTTTTCTATTATTAATCAGTTCATATGGAGTTTTACCAAACCGGCGATGGATAATAGAACGGTTTTGTGTATAGCATGTCGTAGAAACAACTTCAGCCCACAGAAACAGAGGTAGATCAGCATAGGACAACATCGTTCTGGCGGCTTCAACTAGTGTGTGGTTTCGTCTTTCAACAACTCCGTTCTGCTGAGGTGTTCTAGCCGCAGAATATTGATGAGATATTCCTAATGATTTAAAGAAATCATCAAGAGTCTTGTTCTTGAACTCTGTCCCGTTATCTGACCTAACAGTCTGAACTGTTTGTTGACGATTCACTTGAAGCTGTTTGATTAACGAGATGATAAATTCAGGTGTTTCGTCTTTTGACCGAAGAAACTTGACCCAAGTATATCTCGAATAATCATCGACAATGACTAACTCACTAACACGTATCGCTTGGCACTGATGCTCTGAGTCTTCATCGGACCACAGAGATCCATATGAAGGATTTCCAAAGGTTTGTGTGTGTTGGGTTCGGGTTTTGGTGGGTGAGGAGCTCGCTTTATCTTCCCCTTCTCACAAGAAGTACAGAAGTTGTCTTTCTCAAACTGCAGAACCGGTAGACCTATAACTAAATCTCCCAACGTTAGCTTTTGAATGTAACGAAAGTTGAGATGAGATAGTCGTCTATGCCATAACCAACTCTTTTCCATTGTTGCCTTAGACATCAGACACACGTCATTCTTTGGCTTAAGCTTTGATAGGTCAATAGTGTAACGATTTGACTTTCTAGAACCAACTAGAAGTTCATTTCCTTCGTCGGTTAGAACTGCACACCGGGTCTTTTTGAAATGGACTTCTAGGTCTTTGTCACAAAACTGACCTATGCTAAACAAGTTATGCCCTAAGCCTTCAACATAATTAACTTTGGTTATTCCGACGTTGTCTGTTACTATATCTCCATAACCTAAGATTGGAGAGTACTGATCATTCCTAAATTTAACTTTCCCTCCATCTTTTTCCACAAAGTTGCTCACCAGCTCCTTTATACCAGTCATGTGTTTTGAGCAACCAGAATCCAAATACCACACATGACGGAGCTGCAAAATGGAATTTAAACAGTTTTAGGTATCCATTGCCAATTGGGTCCTTTCGGGTTAGGAGAATTAACAGGTTTTGGGTTGGCATGTTTCTTTGAAGAGTTGTGGTTATAATATCTATTTGTGTAAAAACGATTGGAACCATAGAAATTATAACCAAACCATGAAGAATAATCAGACTTGCAGATAAAATCATCTACACCACATGAAGAACAACAAATTTGATCATGTGCTAAATTAATCAGTTGTTGCATTGAAGAAATCTTGTACGGAATAACAAGTTTTTGTTTGTTGGAAGCAACACGATTACTAACAGTAGAAACAAAAGTGTTTTTCTTGGAATGAAAAACGACATTAGATGATTTTCTCTAGGCCACATCATGTGTGGACTCCTTTATTCTCCATTCTAACCGCGAGTTGTTTCTTAAATAACGATCTGAAATGGCATCAAAATAAGAATCGTAAGCATAGGAATTTTGAGCTCGAGAAGATTTAGATTTGCGCTTATTTTTCTTCTTTTTCTTTTTTTTTCTCAACGGTTTTAGAAGATTCCCCTTCGAAGAAATTCTTCTCGGGTTCCTCTTCCTTGATCAAAAATTCAGAGTGATCTGGAAGTTTAGCATTAAAGTTGATTTGAACAACATTATCTTTTGCTTTCTTACCCTTCCCATCACAAGGAATGTCAATAACACAATCAACCTTAATGTCATCGGAAGAAGAAGTGTGGAAGATATTACAAGAGTTTTCATTAACAGGTTGTTCCTCAAGATCAATAGGACCAAAATCATCAAAGTCATCCACGGTCATGCTTCTGTAAATAGTATTGCCCATGAAGGCTTTGCATGAGGAAGCATCTGAATCAGAGGAAAGTTTGCTTGCAAACTCTGTCATAGCTTCAGTGGATAAGTTTGACAATCTTCCCATAAGTCTTGAGATTTCATTTTGAAAGTACTCTCTATTAGTCTCAAAAAAATTTCTCTCATTTATCAAAATGTTTTCTAAATCAGATATTTTCTTTGAAAATATAGCACTTTTCGATTCAAGGGATTTTCTTTCGAACTTAAATCTCTCTCTTTCTTTCTCAATTTGATCTTTTTCAATAAATAACATTTTCTGAAAATCAGAGACTTGTTTTGAAAGATTCAAGCATCTAAGTTCAAGAGATTTCTTTTCTTCAAAGCTTTTTGTTGACGATTCAGAAACAACCTTTTCAGACTTATCTCTCTTGCTATTTATCAAAACAGTTAACATAACTTCCTTTTCAATATCAAAAGTAAGTTGATCATCATTTCTAATTTCCTCAATTTTGCTTTTAATATTCAACTCAAGATCGACAAGCTTCTGTTCGAGTACCAAAGGAGGATAATATGTTTTTCCTTCAAAAGCGGGTTTTGATACAGTGTCCTTTGGTGGCTCAACAACATAGCTTTGAAAATAGTCATTAGACAAGGTTTGTTTCCAATTCCAAATCAGTGCCTTCCTATTTTCATTTTCGTAGACAAAAGGAAGTTGCATTGTCACAATTGTTTTTCTCTTAATCTCTTCCTCGACCCCTTGTTCTTCCTCATTAAGCCAGTTGATTCTGTATTTAGGTTATATGGATGGAAGGTGCATCCAGTGAAACATGTAAAGACAAGGTGCCTTCTTCAAAGCATTTTCCAAATAGCGAGGATTGTCATATCCCACACCCCATTTGGAGTTGTACTATCTGAAGTTCTTGGCCGTGTTTAGAAAAACGGTTTGTTCAGATTGACCAAGTTTGTACAGCTTCTCTTCCAGACCACTTTCCTTTTCGGTCAACTCGTTGTTTATATCTTTATAGGATCGCAATAATTGTTCAAGCTCATTCTTCCTATTTTCAGAAATTCTTACCTTTTCTTCCATTTCATCCATTCTGTTCCGGAAATAAATTCGAGATTGTTCAATCTCAACTCGTTCCTCTCTCAACTTGTTATGGTCAATGATTAGCTGTCTTTGTGATTCTATCAATATATGTGCATTATTCGGTTTCTTATTTAAGTCATCTTGTTTTAATGTGAGGACTTTAAACTGATTAGCAAAGTGATTAACGGTGCAGGAATCTACCTCATTTGTCTCAGGCGCCGCATCAGCCTCTGATTCCCCACCTTCCCTGCTCATCAGGCACATATTTGCTAAAGCAGCTGTCTCCTCCTCTCCTTCATCATCAGTTTGATCCAACCAGTACTCTTCCTCCACTAGTAGTGCAATTCCAGCCTCCTTCTGCTCTGCCAACAGTGCCTTCTTCTTGTAGTAGTCGGAATCCCTTACCTTCGGTTTCCAGCATTCTTTGGAGAAATGGCCGGACTTCCCACAATTGTAACACTTTTGCTCTTCATCCTTTCTTTCACCAAACTTCTTCACCTCGGGCCTTTTACCATCTTCCTTTTGGTCATCAAACTGTTTCCTTGACTCAATCCGATTCTTGTGCTCAAAGTTTTTAGAACCGGATGAGTAACGTTGATTGTTTGATCTCGGAGTCTTCACAAATTTCCTCTGGAAGGCCCTTGATAGAAGCATCATTGCCTGTTTTACACTTTCCGCCTCATCCAAATCATCATGGTCTATCCCATAATCCTCTTTCTGAATACTCTTACCCTTATCAGCATACTTTCTTGACATCAAAGCTAACGGTTCACCCTCAAACTCATGATCCTCTTCTTTCTTCTCAGACACTTCTGTCTTCTTCTCCTTCTTACCCTTTTTCATCAACTTCTTCTTTTTCAGATCAACATCATCCTCATCTTGCTTTAATGTTTCAAACATTTGTTGTAGCGGAAGAGAATCTAGTCTAGAATTCTGTTTCATTCTATGAGCATACTTCTTCCATTCGGGCTGAAGCACGCTCAAGAACTTCACATTAGTCTCGATGATGGATTTTGATATCTTGTAACTGCTGAGTTCATTTAGGATGGTTGTGAAACGATCATATGCATCGTCTAGACTCTCACCATCCTTCTGCTTGAAATTCTCATATGTGTTGATGATGTTTGAGACTCTCATTTGATTTTCCACTTCTGAACCTTGATACAACTTGATCAGCTCATCAAACATTCCTTTCCCTGTTTCACTCAAACTGTCAACCTTCCGATATATGTTATTGGTTAAGGCTTGCATAACCAACGACCTAGCCGCTTTATCAGCTTTGTGTCTTAGTAGTTCATCACCGGTGTAGTCTTTTGGTGCAAGAAGTCTTCTGTTAGTACCATATGGGTCTGTGCGATATACTGCTCCTTGTACCCCGGTTATCAAGGAATCATGGATTAGAGCCCCATTTTCTTTTCATTCCACATAGTCAAGAAATCTGTCTTTCCATATTTTAAAGTCTTTAGGGAATAGAACTAGCGGTTTATCTTTTGAACCTATGGTCAAAATATCTCTGGCATTCATGTTTAGATTACTTGTCGTTTGATCTTTTAATATCTTTTTAATCTGATTAGAAAATACTGATTACACAATCTTTTGTCTCAACACACTGTCTTGTCGCAGCCCAAACTTGTCGCATCCCAATGCTTGTCGCAACCCAATCCTTGTCGCAATAAACGGATCTCGCAACACACTATTATCGCAACCAAAGTCTTGTCTCAATAAAAAAGTTGTCGCAATAAGAAAGTTGTCGCAATAAGAAAACTTGTCGCAATAAGGAAACTTGTCACAAAGGTAAAATTTAACCTTATCCCGTCTTAGCACTTCTACCCATATCTCACGAATCATAACTTACTTCATCTCAGCTTAAGTCTAGGTATCTCACTAGAATACCTAGTTCACTTAAACTATTGCTCTGATACCATATTGTAACACCCTAAAATCAGGGCTAATTTAAACTTCAAGTTGTAACAAGTTATGATAAAATAACATCCAAACTTTTATATAAGAAGAGAATTAACTATGAGGTTTCATAATTACAAACATTGAATTCTCCCAATAACTTATTAATCTAATCATGTCCACTATAATTAGATTAACTAAGTTATCTAAGCAATCCATCAAAAAGCCTCAAAGCATTAGCTAACTCCTCCGCCTATCTCTTAAGTTGGATACTTCAAAATCTCTCGGCCCACATCCCATTTACTTCCCTGAGCATGTACCTGGTAAGAAAATTTAATTTAAACAATTAGGCTTACGCCTAGTGAGAACGTCCAATTCAAATTAAAACGTTAACAACTTGATATATCCAATACATATAAACAAACCTATTCTCCACCATTCTTACCGTACACGTGCTCACCTCAACGACGGGAACATACTCAATCCCGTGAATATGACTAACATTCAGAAAGTCATATCATCAACTTCGAAGGCCTACTATGAATCATTAAAGATTCTAGTTTATCGATCAAGCCTAAACACCTACAATCATTCGTCGTGCCTTTTCTTGGGATGGAAGCAGAAATAACATTTATATATTGCCTATCTCTAATCCACCGAAGAGTAAGTGAAAACGACACTTACACTTCATCTAATTCATGTTTTCACATCTCAATTACGAATAGCAACTATATTTTGCCTATTCACTACAGTCAATATGAATAGCAACTATATTTTGCCTATTCCACTATTCCAATATGAATAGCAGTTTTACCTTTCCTATTCAATCTTTCCAATATGAATAGCAATTCTACTTTGCCTATTCAATCATTTCTTATCGCCTCCCGAAATGGGATCAACAATCCACATTATAGGCTATCGCCTCCCGAAATGGGATTAACAATCCACATTATAGGCCAACGGGAATAATCCACGTTAATAATCACCTCTCGAAATGGGAATTACAATTTACTTTATGCTTATTCCACATTATAGGTTATCGCCTCCCGAAATGGAATTAACAATCCACATTATAGGCCAACGGGAATAATCCATTAAGAGCCTGGTCTATTCCACGTTTCTCATTACCTTATAATCAATGGCCCCAATGGGATCAATAAATCGCGATTCATAACCGGGCCCCCGATGATTCAAAGTACACTCATTCACTAGAAATTACACCATGTGGTCAATGGCTAGTATCCGGCTCCCATAAGACCGTACTAAGTTGCCCCCGATGACCTGATGCCTATTTCTAGTTACAACATGAGAACAACCGTCCCATTAAAGACAAATAATATTAACTTGCATGCCTTATAGATCCATTACAATTTTAAGTGGATATGTATAACAACATATTACCACTTCTCATATCATATTCTCAACTCTAAGAATGCTAGATAACCTATCGTATCCTCATCCTCAATTGCCTTCCCCACCCCCCCCCCCCCCTCGGCGACTTAGCACGGGGTTCCGCTAAAGTTACCGGAAACTAGAAAATTTCCAGAACAACTTAATCCAATAATACATCCGGAAACTATATTCGGACATTTAAAGTTACCGGTCATTACAAGACTTACTGGATACCACTAAGCTTACCGGATACTATAAAAGTTACCGAGTACTCCAAAACTTACCGGATACATAAGACTTACCGGGTATACAAAAACTTACCGGTTATACATAACAATCCGGATGATGTCCGGTAACTAATTTTATCCGGTAACTACAAAATAAATAGAACTTACCGGGTACTTTTCCCTATCCGGACACCTTCATACAGAGGTTACCGGGTACTAACTTTTTACCCGGTAACTTCGACCTGCAGTCTAAAAATTCAACCCAATACCATGTATGTTCCATTCAGCTTGTTTTAAATACAACCATTCATTCCCAAAACAATTTATACAGGTATCTTAGTGTTTAATTTGACAGAAAACATGGGTTTAATCAAAAGAGTGAATGAACTCACCTTGAAGAATGATAAACCCACTTCACTGCACAAATCAAAGATTCAGACCAAAATCCCAATCAGCTGTACAGATGGAAGTCAGATTAGTTTGTGATTACAATCTCACAACTGAAATCGATTCTTGCATATACCAACCTAAGACCTCCCCAAATTTTAACCCAATAATATTCATCTCTAAAAACACATAAACATAACAAGATTGTGATTAAAACATACATTTAATCTCACCAGATTGTACCCTCAATTCCAGCTAATAATCTTGCCTTCTTCTTTTTCTTTCTTTCTTGGTTCACTCTCTCTTTCTTTCTCTCTGTCGTTTGCCGTGAAACACACACACACACAATGAGATATCCCAAAATATCTCATTTTCTTCTCTTTTGACTAAAAGAGACGGTGGTGGTGATGATGTTTCATCACTTTAACCAATCCAACCTCAAACTTTCATCACATGACAACTTTAATCCCTCATCTTATAAATTAAAATTAACGTTTACCCCTTACTTATTATTCCAATAAAACACATAATATAACTTACTCGGGTATAAACTATAAAATTAATCTTATCAAATAATTATACTCAAATTAAATTAATCGTAACACTTTACAAAAATCGGGGTGTTACAATACTCCCCAACTTGAAAATGATTTCGTCCTCGAAATCAAAGCTAGATAAATCAATGAGGATATCAAATTTTCATATTCTCTTCCAACTCTAACGTCACATTAGCACCTTGATGATGTTTCTATTGTACCTTTAACATAACCGCATTCTTATATCGTAATTTCTTAACCGATCTTTCTACAATCGCTCCCAGTTCTTACACACAACGACCCTTCTCATCCATTCTTACTTCAGTAAATGGAATCACATCATACCAACTTGAAATATGTCATATATCCCTTTCAATTTCTAGTCTTACATACTCAATCACAGTTAAAAAAATCTTGGAAGAGTAAGGACTCGACCTTCCACATTTTATGGATCTCATATCCTTCAACATTACTCGCTCCCCAACTTGAAAACGACCTAAAATTCTATCGGTCTCCTTTGGTTAATAATCCAAATCCCACTACCGGACAAGGTTATCCATAAATGTGCCATTGAAGCTCTAACACCACTACAAAAGTTCAACTTTGACCTGACACTGAGAGGTTTTCCTAGGTCCTCCATATTCTTTCGGATCATAATCCGCACTTCATCAATCCCACTTATCTAATTTCTGTTTTCCATCTGCAATTGAATTAAGACACGGTTACTAGGAGGCAAACTAGTCTAGAATCGGATTAGGTCACCATCATCATTGAAATTAATCTTATGACTTAAATCAATAATGGGATTTGACTACCCACATTATATTTGATACCGATTCATTGCCATGAACACATCATAATACTAGTAAATTTTGTCTGAGGAATTCATCTTACTAACCGAGTGACACGAATTCGTCGTGCAATACTTAAAACTCTTTTATGTGCATAACATCGTCATCTCCCGACTTATATCCTATCTGCTTACAGTTCCATTCTTCCTTTTTTTCCAAAAGAATTTGTTCATTGTTACTTTTCCCTTCCTCTTTACGTCTTTGTATCAATATCTCCCTTTTCCGTCACCTTTTCTCTTTTCGAACAACATAAAATTACTACACATAATACATATTAACCATTTCAAAATCTATGAATTCCAGTTCGAAAATGGTTAAAAGAAAACTCACCTTGATTATGATCACCCAAAATCAGCAAAATCGGACAACGGATCAAAACCGACAACCAATCTTCAAATCCGAGACTTGGAATTTGGAATTGGCACAAACTAACATGTTCAATGGGTTCAAATGCTATTCTACACTCAAAACGAGTACCCATACCCCTATATTACGCCTTGAAACGACACCGGTACGCAAGAAACAAAAACTGGAAAATGCTGAAACAGTGAGTTGCGCGGCTTATCATGCGACCTGAAGTCGCGCAGAAGGCCGCGCAAGTCTCTGGACAACCATTTTGCACCTGCAACAGCCCCTATTCAACCCTTTGACACCCCAACTCAAACCCAGATCGTTTTGATGAAGAAAAGGCATGAAAACTTGACATAAACACATCTAGACTACTACAAATCTCTTTTTCCATCAAATGAAGCATTTAACTAACAACCAATCATTAGAAAGAATAATCAAAACCATCCATGAAAGCTTCAAAGGTTGTATACTTTCATTTGTTAGATCAACTTGCAAAGTATCTTCCAAAAATAGTAACTGGTATAGCTAACTTTTAACAAAAGATTGAAGTACAAAAGACAAGTTAGTACTACCATTACATAATATACACACTTATATATTATATAACAAAGAACGCATCAAAATACAGTCGACGATTCCTCAGTTTCATCCGCCATCACATAAAACGTTCAACCGTTTTTTTTTTGGAGAATTGGATTTCCTTTCTTAGTTTCCACTATTCTTCAACTTCAGACAGTCCTTTCGGTAATGACCAGGCTTCTTGCATTCATAGCAAGTTGTCCCTTGAATATGGCAGTTTTTAATCTTGTGGCCAGCTTCTCCGTACTTGAAACATTTAATATATAAATTGGTTTCTCGACGGAATTCAATACAATGATTCTTAGCAAAAGTTTCCGACTTCTGGCAAAATTCTGATCGATCCTCCCACTTTCTTTTCTCTCCCACTTGAGCTATTTCAGCTCTATTTCCAGCATAAACTTCTTCCATTCTACCATCAGTATTCAATACTGGATTAACAGGTGAAGTTACAGCGTCGGTACTCACCTCTGGTCTATGTGACTTGACGATATGGTCATTCAACATTTTTATAAATGTCTCTTGTTGTTGAGTCAGTGCAACATTCATGACCCGCATCATGTTTTCCATTATTCGGGACTCCATAGAAGATTTCGTCGTCACCGGATCAGAAGTACCGACATTAGGTCGATGAGTTTGACTTCTTGCCTCTCTCAAGATAGGTAGCCTTGATGAATTCACATTAGCTTCACCTCTTTCAGGTTGATCTTCCACAAATTCATTTGTCACACGACCCTCCAAGGAAGTAGAAGACCTATTTGGTGTATAACCATTTTATTCTGCTAAGCACATCAGATAACCATAAGAATTGATTATTCACAACTCTCACACAAACAAACATACTTTAACATCCATTAGTCAATGTAACAATTTAGAAACAAGTACGCTTGTGTAACAATATATTCATAATAACAGTAGCTAATTGAAATTGTGAACATATTTATACATGAGGATCCTCGTTACCATCGTTACAATACTAATTTCGCGTATTTCCGTCGACTCTAAGACTATCCCGTCTTAGCACTTATACCCATATTTCACGAATCATAACTTAATTCATCTCAGCTTAAGTCTAGGTATCTCACTAGCATATCTAGTTCACTTAAACTAATGCTCTGATACCATTTTGTAACACCCTAAAATCAGGGCTAATTTAAACTTCAAGTTGTAACAAGTTATGATAAAATAACATCCAAACTTTTATATAAGAAGAAAATTAACTATGAGGTTTCATAATTACAAACATGGAATTCTCCCAATAACTTATTAATCTAATCATGTCCACTATAATTAGATTAACTAAGTTATCTAAGCAATCCATCAAAAAGCCTCAAAGCATTAGCTAACTCCTCCGCTTATCTCTTAAGTTGGATACTTCAAAAGCTCTCGGCCCACATCCCATTTACTTCCCTGAGCCTGTACCTGGTAAGAAAATTTAATTTGAACAATTAGGCTTACGCCTAGTGAGAACATCTAAATTCAAATTAAAACGTTAACAACTTGAAATATCCAATACATATAAACAAACCTGTTCTCCACCATTCTTACCGTACACGTGCTCACCTCAATGACGGGAACATACTCAATCCCGTGAATATGACTAACATTCAGAAAGTCATATCATCAACTTCGAAGGCCTACTATGAATCATCAAAGATTCTAGTTTATCATTCAAGCCTAAACACCTACAATCATTCGTCATGCCTTTTCTTGGGATGGAAGCAGAAATAGCATTTATATAATGCGTATCTCTAATCCACCGAATAGTAAGTGAAAACGACACTTACACTTCATCTAATTCATGTTTTCACATCTCAATTACGAATAGCAACTATATTTTGCCTATTCACTACAGTCAATATGAATAGCAACTATATTTTGCCTATTCCACTATTCCAATATGAATAGCAGTTTTACCTTTCCTATTCAATCTTTCCAATATGAATAGCAATTCTACTTTGCATATTCAATCATTTCTTATCGCCTCCCGAAATGGGATCAACAATCCACATTATAGGCTATCGCCTCCCGAAATGGGATTAACAATCCACATTATAGGCCAACGGGAATAATCCACGTTAATAATCACCTCTCGAAATGGGAATTACAATTTACTTTATGCCTATTCCACATTATAGGTTATCGCCTCCCGAAATGGGATTAACAATCCACATTATAGGCCAACGGGAATAATCCATTAAGAGCCTGGTCTATTCCACGTTTCTCATTACCTTAGAATCAATGGCCCCAATGGGATCAATAAATCGCGATTCATAACCGGGCCCCCGATGATTCAAAGTACACTCATTCACTAGAAATTACACCATGTGGTCAATGACTAGTATCCAGCTCCCATAAGACCGTACTAAGTTGCCCCCGATGACCCGATGCCTATTTCTAGTTACAACATGAGAACAACCGTCCCATTAAAGACAAATAATATTAACTTGCATGCCTTATAGATCCATTACAATTTTAAGTGGATATGTATAACAACATATTACCACTTCTCATATCATATTCTAAACTCTAAGAATGCTAGATAACCTATCGTATCCTCATCCTCAATTGTCCCCCCCCCCCTCGGCGACTTAGCACGGGGTTCCGCTAAAGTTACCGGAAACTAGAAAATTTTCAGAACAACTTAATCCAATAATACATCCGGAAACTATATTCAGACATTTAAAGTTACCGGTCATTACAAGACTTACCGGATACCACTAAGCGTACCGGATACTATAAAAGTTACCGGGTACTCCAAAACTTACCGGATACATAAGACTTACCGGGTATACAAAAACTTACCGGTTATACATAACAATCCGGATGATGTCCGGTAACTAATTTTATCCGGTAACTACATAATAAATAGAACTTACCGGGTACTTTGCCCTATCCGGACACCTTCATACAGAGTTTACCGGGTACTAACTTTTTACCCGGTAACTTCGACCTGCAGTCTAAAAATTCAACCCAATACCATGTCTGTTCCATTCAGCTTGTTTTAAACACAACCATTCATTCCCAAAACAATTTATACAGGTATCTTAGTGTTTAATTTGACAGAAAACATGGGTTTAATCAAAAGAGTGAATGAACTCACCTTGAAGAATGATAAACCCACTTCACTGCACAAATCAAAGATTCAGACCAAAATCCCAATCAGCTGTACAGATGGAAGTCAGATTAGTTTGTGATTACAATCTCACAACTGAAATCGATTCTTGCATATACCAACCTAAGACCTCCCCAAATTTTAACCCAATAATATCCATCTCTAAAAACACATAAACATAACAAGATTGTGATTAAAACATACCTTTAATCTCACCAGATTGTACCCTCAATTCCAGCTAATAATCTTGCCTTCTTCTTCTTCTTCTTTCTTTCTTGGTTCACTCTCTCTTTCTTTCTCTCTGTCGTTTGCCGTGAAACACGCACACACACACAATGAGATATCCCAAAATATCTCGTTTTCTTCTCTTTTGACTAAAAGAGACGGTGGTGGTGATGATGTTTCATCACTTTAACCAATCCAACCTCAAACTTTCATCACATGACAACTTTAATCCCTCATCTTATAAATTAAAATTAACGTTTACCCCTTACTTATTATTCCAATAAAACACATAATATAACTTACTCGGGTATAAACTATAAAATTAATCTTATCAAATAATTATACTCAAATTAAATTAATCGTAACACTTTACAAAAATCGGGGTGTTACAGATAGTTATGAAGATTCAAGGTGTTCTTGAGTCGAATCCTCAAAACTAATCGGATTTGGCTGAAATTTGGTATGCAGGTTCGTGACACTATTCTGGGCAACTTTAATGCTTCATGTTTTGTCCAAAAACCAATAGAAAGTGGTTTTTCGATGCAAAACAGAGTGCAGAAATACAAAATTCCGAAAATGGGAAAATGCACAATCTGAGCTACAAACCTAGTGATTTGGCGGAATAAAAACACTCAGGACTAGTCTAATAACAACCCTTGATCAATTCTAATCCGTTAGAAGAACTCTAATGGCTAAAATCAACCAAAAAGATGAAAAATATGAAGAACACTCAACTTTTGCAAAAACCCTAACAATCCTAATCTGATCAATGTGATATACAAGCTCTGATACCAATTGTGATCCCAGAACAAGTAATCAATCAATGTAAAACAATAAGGAAGTCATCTCTATATTCAATATGATCAAAGTAGCACACAATGGTGAGTTGAGAGCAAATATACTAGTGTGTGTGTGGCTACTATGTGTGATGAAAGACCTAAATCCTAAAGAGGAAATAAGCAAACATTATATACCTATGATAAGTTTGACACAATGACATATTAAGTCTCTCTACTTGGTACAATCATATTTAAGCACTAATAGGTATAATAAAAAATGTTTTATATTACATCATGTTTTTTGATGTTTTGTAAACTTTATGTATAAAAAATGTATAAATGATTTATTAAATGATTTTTTTAGGTTATAAAAAATTATAATAGTTTGATTATCAACATATATTGCAATAAAAAATTTATTTGTTAAATTATAAATTCTACAATAGTATATTAACGAATATTAGAAAAATGAAAAGTATAACTAGTATTACAATACAAATAAACTATATGACACTATATATGTCTCAATTAATATAGTTTTCTGTTTTTATTATACGTAAATACAATAAAATTATATGAAACATTAATAGTTAACCAAAAATATAAGTATTTATTTATTATAAACTGTAGTTTATAAATTAAAATAAAACATTTTATTTTTAATAATTTATACAATTAATAAAGTATTTGAAAATAATAATCGTAGTTTTGTTGTTATTTTATTAAAAAAATTATGATAAGGTGTTATTTCAAAATTGACCAGAAATTATAGTAATAAATATTAATTTCTAAAGCTAACATAATATTTAGGATTTATGTTAGAAATTGTATTTGGGGATGGTCTTAAACCAACGCTTTGTTAATTGTTACTTTGCCAATTACTAATATGAGACATCCTTTTAACAAAAAAATAATTAAATCACAACTCTCAATACATTAATAATTTATACTAGATGTGTTATATAAACTGTTCTAAAAGGCTCGCCGCGACAGTCGTCAAGGTGAATCGTGGTTCAAAACTTTTGTTTCACGCCACGTTATGCATGTGGCACGTCATGGCCTAATATGCGATCTTTTATAACCCGATATTTAATTTTTTTTATGTTTTTAATGTCTTATTTGTTAGTTTTTAATATATAACTCAATTTAACTTGTTTATTGTCATTGACTCGTCGATTAATAGTACAAACATATGTTTTTATATGTAATATTATATATGATATAGAGATTTGTCACTATAAGTCACACCTTAATTAATAAACACTATGACCTTGTTGTGACTCCTAAGACTTAAGATTTAGCCTCTCCATCACGTCACGTCTCACGCAATTTAGAATTTTAGACAGATATAACCTTAGGCCATCAGTACCCCATAAACCCTATCTTTCAAAGATTCCCCTCCACCTCAGCGCCACATCAGCTTTTCTCCCATCCCTCACTCCATCCCTCACGATCCCTAAACATCCGTACCCCATTCCCTCAAACCCTTTTGCCACCTCATTTATTTTAATTCTTTTATTTATACATTTAATTATTTAACAAAATAAAAATATTTATATATTTTTTAATAAATAAAAATAAGATAAATAATAAAAATTAAAATTCATATCATTCATTAAAAATACAAAATACAAAATACAAAACACTACCAATTATGAAATTTTTGGAGTTGCTTTTTTCTCGCTAAAGTAGCCCTCAAAGCGTTTCCCGTAAGGTGATCATGCGGGGTTATGAAAAACTCGAAGTCTTTCTCAAATCGGTTTGAGCGTTCGATTTCGATTTCGAGATCGAGTTTTTTCATTTTGTATTCCATTTCGATTTCGAGATCGAGTTCTGTTTGGATTCATGATGAGAGAGGTGTGAAAAATAAGAGGTTGAGAGAATTTGAGAGAGTTTGAGAGGTGTGAGATTGAGAGAATTTGATAGTGTGAAAAATAAGAGGTTGAGAGGTGTGAGAAATAAGAGGTTGAGAGGTGTATTGAGGGTTAAATATATAGTGGGATTAAATTGAGAATTTTTTTTTTTTTTAAGAAAGAGCCGTTCAACGGTTATTTTTTAAAAAATTTAATTAAATTTTTTTTTTTTTAAAAAAACCCTCGGGATGGATCGGGATCCCATCCCCGAAAACCATCCCTTCCCGCATGCCCATCCCGCCCCGTACCCCATCCCGCAGCCATCCCGCTGCCACATCCCCCATCCCGAGCCCCTTCCCGCTATGGCTACGGAAGGCCTTATAACTAAAGAGGTTTGCCAACCTACATTATATATGAATAAGAAATGTGATAACTTTATGAATTGACCAAAGGGCAGGGGGATGCCCTACCCGGCTACCCTTAATACAAGGAGAATAGGAAAAAGTAAAAGCTTTTGATTAACCTATCTGCACGCAGCACGCACAAGCAGAATTAAGCAGACCATTAATTACTAACCAATAACTTAATTAATTATCGTAATTTACAACTAATTAATCTTAATTCATCATATCCACGTGGCAGCTGCCATGATCAAAGAGTCACCCACGCCAGACCGCCACCGCCACCTACAGCCCCGGTCCGATATGACATCATTCATCCGGTTCTCATCCGGGTCCACATTCCACCATCAAACTCACCCAGCCGGTCGAGCTAATTATGAAGCCGTTAAGCCAACATAATATATATATATATGTGTGTATGTATATTCTTCTACTGTAATAAGAAGAAGCTTATGGGTGGGATATGTGGGCGCGTGAAAAAAAAAGAAATATATATTAAATAGGTGGTCGACCAACCCTAGGTCGCGTCAAGTTGTCGGGGCGAAGAATAGATACTCTAAATTTTAAATAATCTTTTTTTTTTCACCTTAAACTTTTACATTGTTACAAATAACTACCCTCTACTTATAGATTTTTCTAATACCAAATCTTAAGGATATGATTTATAAGATAATTACTTACAAAATTTGGGAGAGGAGCATGGAAGTTATATCACTACAAAATAAATGCCTTTTTTATCCACTCATCCAAGAAAATTTTCGTTAGTGATTATCATGTGTAACATCCTAAAAACACAACAGGACATACATAGCAATAACTCATAATCATTACAAAACTGGGTTCCAAAATTTCATTACATCAATCTCGATCTAAGGTTGGCGGAAACAATCTAGCTTCTATAAGTGGCACTTGCACTGTCTCTAGCTGCATCTGTACTCTATCTTGCTCTTGCTCACTTACCTGAGCCTCCTACTATTTGCTTACCTGAAAATGTTTTAGTTTTGAAAAACGAGGGTTAGACCATGAGGTCTAGTGAGTTTCCTCCGTAAACAGCGTACATCAACATTATAAAATCATTTTAATTAAAACAATTCACATTCCTCATATAATCATCATTCAAGGTTCAACACAGAGTTCAAGGATCGCATAAGCTACCACGATCGGGGCCTAACGGACACCCTCTCGGCTACACCGGAGTCCAAGTGGACCCCCTTCTATCCGAGTAGGAAGGAAACAAATTCCATCCTACAAGCTGACCACATATGCCCAAGGAATTATCGAATCCCAAGGTACCCTGATCCCACTGTGTAAACCGACTCCACATAGCATACACATAGCATAACGTAAATCACAAGCGTGAATTCATTGCCCATCATTTCATATTGCTAAAAGCCGTTCTTTAAAATAAAGCGTACATTTCACGGAGAAAATGCATCACAGTTGTAAAACAGTTCATGCTCGTAAACGAACCATAATCAGTAAAACATTCAACTTTCATTTAAGTAAAAATCATGTAAAATAACATGGCCTTTCTACATAATCACTTTCTTTGGAAAACACGTAAAATCACGTATTTTAGTTAGAAAAACTCACCTGGTACGCTTACTTCCCTTTCCTACTATGTTCCGGACTTCCAATCGATTTACCTAGATGAATGGATAAAATATATAAGCTGACCATCCAACTTTCCGGATACTAACTTACCGGACGACTCCACTTTCCGGACAGCTTACCGGATACCTTACACTTACCGGACACTTCACACTTACCGGATACTTCACACTTACAGGGCACTTCACACTTACCGGATAATTCACACTTACCGGATACTTTCCTACTTACCGGACACTTCACACTTTCCGGACACCTATACTGGAACTTCACCCGGAAACTCCCATTGTCCGGACAATACTATCCGGACAGGGCGACATTCAGAAACTTACGAGCTGTGAAAACCCACACTGCCCAAAAGTGATTAGAACTTGCGATTTTGCCATAAACCTGATTAGACAAACACTTGGGTTCATCCACTAACCTTAAACACCCATTTATTTCCACTTTAAACCTCTAAAACGATTTCTAACAACCAAAACCCCATTTTACTCCTTTAATGGTAAATAGGTGAAGAACACATTGATTCTTAATGTTTTCACATCCATATCTCAAACAAAACAGAAGAGGACACATAAAACAGCAAGAAGAAGGGTTTGGATGAGATTACCTTAGTGATTTCCTCCTCAAATTGACTTCTCCCCAAATTGCTTCTTCTCCTCTTCTTTTCTCTCCTTCCAGCCGCCAACAACAAAACAAAGTGAGGGAATGAATTAGCTAGACCTAGGGATTTGGGTCTTTAAATACTTATACAAACATGTCTCCTTTGGTCCCTCCCTTTTCCTTTATTACACTTTGACCATTACATCTTAGTTCTTCACTTAAGATGAAACCCGATTGTTACAACACTCCTTCCTTAAAAGAATTCCGTCCCCGGAATTCCTCATGGGAAAAGATGCGGGTATCTTGCCCACACCAAAATCGACACTTCCCAAAGATAATGCCACTGCTGACTCCGTCAGCCACTTCATTAAATTTGAAACAAGGAACATTGGATGCATTCCCTTCAGTTCTTATGGTAACTCCAACTCATAGGCTACTATTCCTACTCGATCAATCATGACAATAGAAGATTAAATAAGGCTTCTCATGCACTTATACTTCCTTTAAGGAGGAACTTGGCGGAATCCCCCGCTACAACACGAGGTTCATTTACCAAGAACAATCACTCACTTGACAGCTTGGCACAAGGCCAACCCCGTACATCCCGACAACTCACAACCCAGAGTTCCTTCATCGTATTACAAGCGATTCTATATTACTTCTCCCAACCAACAATCGTCTATGCAGATAACATTTCCCTTTCTCGGACCACCTCGACCATAGTTCGTCAACCATCTCTCACATCCTCACCACTTCACCACTCCATACTTATACGTGACTAAGAGTAGGAACCTCCAAACCCATCGTTGAAGTGTACCCTATTCGAATTAAACTTCTCCTGAAACATATCAATTCCTCGCTGATTGCCACGTTCGTTCAGTCATATAAAACATAACTCCGGTTATCCTCACTCAACTGGGAGGACTAACCATGGTCACACCATACTATTCTCAATATCTTAACGCTGAACAATCAATTCGTCTGAACACTTCTTACAACATTGCTAACTTAACTCATTCAACTGCCTTATCCACATCTTTCCTGCACAAAACATACACAGTTTCCTTTCTCAATACGCTTTCCAGAAGTTTGCACACTTATCAATGGCGACTTACACACTACTCCACCTTTCGGTGTTATTGTCAAGATTACTACCTCCAACCTACTCACTTGTTCCGACATACTATCCTCACCTCCCCACGTTAGCGTGGAGCACTGCCCACCAACATTACTTGCCCCTCTCTTTCGACAATTCTCATGCTGAAAATACTTTCTCATTACTGTACATAACCAAACGGTTGCACTAAAATTCTAACTTAAGGCATTCAACCAAATCACCTCGAACTGACACCAGTGTTTGCTGTTACTACACATTCTTTGATCTTCAACTATTACCTCCTCGGATAATCCTTCCACCCATAGGAAACAATTCTCCTTCCTTAAAGATTTCGCATCTACTACACCACATTTTGATTAACCCATCCATCATCTTCTTTAAACTTACAGTGATTTCAAGAATATACTTACTTAGCGACTCACATAGCCAAAAACGTTTGGTCTCTCATTTGGGCAAGCACCCATTACTGCTCTGACATTCTACTCCGATAATAGACGTATCACACTGCCACTTACAACTACGTGTTCCAACCACTTGCTAAACAATTCGCACACCTCATCCGAAATCCCGAAAAGGCTTCCATCTAATGTTTCATCTTTCTCAGATCACGTTACTATAACACTGGCTGGTACATTTAACTTGGCAACTATTGCCACTACATAACTGTACATTCTTCACTCATAACATCACACTGCAGACCAAATCTCTCATGGCCATTCTTACACAATTCAAACTCGTCTTCACATTCTCTCGCATACACAATCGAGTTTATCTCGCTACTTTGTCCTTTCTCACTCTAGTTGAACTATAACTCCCTAGTTCCCAATTAGCTCAAATGTAATCGTTCTTTCTCGCTCTTTATGATCTGAGCCCTTACATAAACAGGGCACATTCCCTCACTGGACGATATAATTTACACACTCGCTCCGTTCGTGCTACATACCTTCTCCTTCTACGAACCGTCCATACCTCGTAAGTATAACGCTTAACCAAAACAGCAGTCTCTCACTAACTTAACACCCCTACAAGGTGTTCTATCAACTTTCACTCTCCTGGTTCAAGTCTTCGGCCTCAGCCAACTTACACTGCTGCCGACTTCAACATCAATAGTCAACTTTTTGATACTTTCTTAACCTATTCTTAAACATGGGTTCCTTACGGAACCTAATCCTTCCAAAATATCATAATCAACTTCATAATCCGTCGCCCTTATTTCAAAACTTACTCATGTAATATCAATATTACAAGCTCACCTCAAAACTCATATCCCACGCCGTGGACCTTTCATTTCTGCCTCACAACACTACTCATAATGAGTTGCTAAAACCAACACCTTGATGACTCCTAGTCCTTCCTCCGGACACCATCGTCCCTCGGCAACTGTATTTCCAGTCACTGAACAAGGGTACAGACCCTCATACAACCGATACCAAGGTCCACTACCGATTCTACCACTGTTCACCTCTCCTCTTGAACACAATTACTAAAACTACAAACATTCTTCCCTGATTTGTCCAACATCTTTCCACTCTTGGAGTTATTCCTTAGCTTAAAATGTAATACCCCACGACCTAGTGGGCTCATAGCTTTCATGCATGACAATGCAGTAAATAAATTTTTTCGCACATTTCATCATTTTAAGTAAACAACATTTGGAAACACTTTGGTACACATGACCCCATCACTATTATAACTTCAATGCCCTGCACAACGATCCGGGAATCGTTTGCATGCATCTTCCCGTGAACCTTAATCTTACTCAATCCGAACGATGTTATTACGACAGTAATACGTTGAATGAAAATCCTTTCATACGACACAATTCTAAAAGAAATTACCGACACCAAGTAAACTAGTCGGTTCTCACACCCTTTTATATGATATCAACAGGTTAAAACTCATTTTGATTGTAAAAGTTTTGCTGGCAAACGTTTTCTCGACCTTTTTGTAACAATTTAACTTATCATGAAAAGTGTGAAATACTTTGCAAGTCGTTAAGCTCAAAATTTCATTGTGCAATGTGAATGAAATCACCTTTTCTTTAAACATACGCTTGCACATTCTGACTCATTTTCGATCAAAATTGATATTTACACATTTAACTTAAATCGTGAAAATTTCATGTTACATATAAGAACGCTATGCATGAAACTCTACTTGCAATTGAAGGCTACTCACCCTAACAAGGTCAACCGCTTTACTCACGCAACTTATCCTTGACACTCTACCTTCAACCAATGGTCGCCCTCTCGGTCATGCAATAACTTGTTGTACATGCCTTCCACATCTCACTTACTCAACCATTTCATACTATTTTCACTTTGATCGACTATCTCACTTTCTACTTCTACATGCTTTCAATTCACTATAGGTATCTTATTTCATTTATCCTGCCATTGAAAAGGCTCAACTAAGAAATCAGGGCTCCATTGATACTTTCAAGGTTTTGACATTGTCCTTCCTTACCATCCCGGCTGATCTATCCCGTGATTTCTAGAACTGGGACTCTCCCAAAACAGGAGTCTTACTCAAACTCAACATTCATCCTCTTCAAATCCACGAAGAACTACCTCTAGATGACTCATAACATTCTATACAACCTTTCAGCTCTTCGATGTATACATACATCACATCATATATGATTTCTCATGATACTTCCCAAGCAAGAGAGCTCGGTCTATCCCTCAGGGATCTTGCTGACCTTCTAAATTACTGGAACACGACATATAAACTAGCTTAAGACTACAACTTCGGAACAATAAGGTAGATCAAGCACATACATGTACCTGTAAGTTCGCAATTTCACTGGCCAGGTGAAATCCCAAACTTACCTTACATGACTGTCCTCGGTACCCTATTAGTCCTATATCTACTATAGTGCCCTCCTAATGCATTTCCTGATTCTCAGTTGTGATTTCTACTCCAAAGTTTAAGTTTAGGCCCATTCGGTCACCTAAATCCCTTAAACCTGGCTCTGATACCATTTGTAACATCCCAAAAATACAACAGGACATACATAGCAATAACTCATAATCCTTACAAAACTGGGTCCCAAAATTTCATTACATCAATCTCGATCTAAGGTTGGCGGAAACAACCTATACACAACTGAGAATAATCTAGCTTCTACAAGTGGCACTTGCACTGTCTCTAGTTGCATCTGTACTCTATCTTGCTCTTGCTCACTTACCTGAGCCTCCTACTATTTGCTTACATGAAAAGGTTTTAGTTTTGAAAAACGAGGGTTAGACCATGAGGTCTAGTGAGTTTCCTCCGTAAACAGCGTACATCAACATTATAAAATCATTTTAATTAAAACAATTCACATTCCTCATATAATCATCATTCAAGGTTCAACACAGGGTTCAAGGATCGCATAAGCTACCACGATCGGGGCCTAACGGACACCCTCTCGGCTACACCGGAGTCCAAGTGGACCCCCTTCTATCCGAGTAGGAAGGAAACAAATTCCATCCTACAAGCTGACCACATATGCCCAAGGAATTATTGAATCCCAAGGTACCCTGATCCCACTGTGTAAACCGACTCCACATAGCATACACATAGCATAACGTAAATCACAAGCGTGAATTCATTGCCCATCATTTCATATTGCTAAAAGCCGTTCTTTAAAATAAAGCGTACATTTCACGGAGAACATGCATCACAGTTGTAAAACAGTTCATGCTCGTAAACGAACCATAATCAGTAAAACATTCAACTTTCATTTAAGTAAAAATCATGTAAAATAACATGGCCTTTCTACATAATCACTTTCTTTGGAAAACACGTAAAATCACGTATTTTAGTTAGAAAAACTCACCTGGTACGCTTACTTCCCTTTCCTACTCTGTTCCGGACTTCCAATCGATTTACCTGGATGAATGGATAAAATATATAAGTTGGCCATCCAACTTTCCGGATACTAACTTACCGGACGACTCCACTTTCCGGACAGCTTACCGGATACCTTACACTTACCGAACACTTCACACTTACCGGATAATTCATACTTACCGGACACTTCACACTTACCGGATAATTCACACTTACCGGATACTTTCCTACTTATCGGACACTTCACACTTTCCGGACACCTACACTGCAACTTCACCCGGAAACTCCCATTGTCCGGACACTACTATCCGGACAGGGCAACATCCGGAAACTTACGAGCTGTGAAAACCCACACTGCCCAAAAGTGATTAGAACTTGCGATTTTGCCATAAACCTGATTAGACAAACACTTGGGTTCATCCACTAACCATAAACACCCATTTATTTCCACTTTAAACCTCTAAAACGATTTCTAACAACCAAAACCCCATTTTACTCCTTTAATGGTAAATATGTGAAGAACACATTGATTCTTAATGTTTTCACATCCATATCTCAAACAAAACAGAAGAGGACACATAAAACAGCAAGAAGAAGGGTTTGGATGAGATTACCTTAGTGATTTCCTCCTCAAATTGACTTCTCCCCAAATTGCTTCTTCTCCTCTTCTATTCTCTCCTTCCAGCCGCCAACAACAAAACAAAGTGAGGGAATGAATTAGCTAGACCTAGGGATTTGGGTCTTTAAATACTTATACAAACATGTCTCCTTTGGTCCCTCCCTTTTCCTTTATTACACTTTGACCATTACATCTTATTTCTTCACTTAAGATGAAACCCGGTTGTTACATCCTCAGATCATCCAGAAAACATCAATAGTTCAGTAGAATCCAATGTTTTTCGAGAAAATACTCATGAATCACCCAGAGAAACCCTGAGTAATCTGTCAATGATTTGCATTACCCACCAAAGATTTACCCACCAACTTTTGTGACGGTTTTGTGACGAATCACCCTTTAGCGACGGATTTCCCCAAAAAACGTTTGTAGGTAAAAATGTTTCGTTTATTAGTGTATAGTTTATCATAGTGGGGGGTTGAAATATAATAATTAAGAATAAAGTAAGAAAGAAATATTAAAAGAAGGTTTATACATGAATTATTGAAAAATTCATGAAAAATAGGTTTAAAGATGCATATGTAAACCAACGTACGAATTATTCATATAATAATTTGGATAGTGATTCCCTATTCACAATCCAGAATTAGCAAGATATGTTCAACTACGACTTATAAATTTTTTCAAATATGATCGAGATATTTAGGTTATTCTATATAGGTTCACGACATACACAAACTCATGGAGGTTTCGTGTATGTAATATAATTTTCTAATTTCTATTTTATCTATCTTGTTAAAATACTTGATTATTTCTGGTATTCATTCAGAGAGTTAGCAATTTTGATTTTAATACAAAGTTACCTATCTATACTATATTATAAATCATTTATGAAAAACTCTTAAAAACAATCTCTAAAGCTTCAAGTACCGCTATTTAATGCTAATTACTTAAAATCTCTTAATAACAACTAATGAAGTTTTATGTACACCTTTTAATGTTAATTACTTGATTAATACTTATCTCTAACAACCTTCAAATTCTTAAATCGTAGACTCTTATTAATTAATCCTTATCTCTAACCACTTTCAAATCCTCAAATCATGAACTCCTTAAAAAGTGTCATTCTTAAAATAAAGAGTAAATTACTGTTTTGGTCCCTGTGGTTTGTCAAAAATTACGAAATTGGTCCTTTAACTTCAAAAAATACAATTTTGGTATCTATAGTATGCATTTCGATACGAAATTGGTCCCTCGAGCTGACGATCGTCTATTTCCTTCGTTATGTCGAGGGCAATTTGGTCTTTTTACCCTTTTTCATTTATTTAAAAAAAAATTAATTAATTATAGAGTAAATTACAGTTTTGCTCCCTCCTTTTTTCCATTTTTCTTGAATCTGCAACTTCTTCAATGGGTTTCTTGATGAACACCATGAACATCATCATCCTTTATGTGAATATTCATCTTCTCCAACGACTTGTGATCCCCAATTCCTCTAACCATGATTGGAATCGTTTCGTGGTTTGAAAGGTAACGATACATGGAGTTGGAGAAATTGAAGTTGAGATGATTCAGAGCTCTCAAAACAGAGTCTCTGCAACTTCAAGCACTTCGACATAAGTGGAAACTGAAGGTGGAAAACAGAGTATCAAGAAGCACGAAATTCGTCCAAAACCCACAAAATTTTGATTCGGTTTTATTGCATTGTTTCATCAAATTCAACAACCCTTCTATGAGGAAATTGACCTGAACCCAGATCATGATATCAATTCCTTATCTCAATGATTTGACACCAAAAAAAATCCAAAAATTTGACTTCAATTTGAAATAGGGTAAAAAAAACAGAGTACAAATTATGTTTAATGATTACCTTACACCATTTGCAGTGTAGAAAGCATTAGGCCGAGAACCAAGTTTCTTAAACTTCATCACTAAGTTTAAGATGGTCTTGCAATTCTGGGTTGCACCCTTTTAAATAAGCAACCAAACAGCACCTTATATATATATATATATATATATATAGAGAGAGAGAGAGAGAGAGATGGAGATAGAGATAGAGAGAAAGAGAATAAGCAAAAATGATGTTCAGTCAGAGGAATTGGGGATCACAAGTCGCTGGAGAAGATGAGTATTCAAGTAAGGATGATGATGTTCATGGTGTTCATCAAGAAACCCATTGACGAAGATGTTAAAAGAAATAAAAATATATAAAAAGACCATTTTACCCTCGAGCTTAACGGAGGAAATAGACGGCCGTTAGCTCGAGGGACCAATTTCGTAACGAAATGCATACCACCGATACCAAAATTGTAATTTTTGAAGTTAAAGGACCAATTTCGTAATTTTTGACAAACCACAGAGACCAAAACAGTAATTTACTCTTAAATAAATTAATAAAAAACATTACCGTTTTCTCAAAACCCCACATTAAAATAAATTAGAACATTAAAATCGAGATATATCGCGCTGCATTGCACGAGTAAACTTCTAGTTATATTATTATATATTTAAATAAACGATGGTCATAAGATTTTGAATACCATTTTCGACCATACTTAGAGATGGAATTTTCTATTTATTAATTTCTCATCATTATAGGATGTTGGAGGATGAGAAAGTAGCATTTTTGACTAATTCTAGAGATCGGAGTTTCTATTTGTTAATTTGTCATCATAATAAATTATGTATTATCCATGATTTTTGTTTATTTATTATTATTTTAAAATATTTAGACTTCTAATCAACGGTTCATTCGATTAAGCATGGATGTGAAGGAATTGCTATATTTCTTATTAGTTCTAAAGATCATGTTAAAATGTAGTTTTGGAATGACCTTGCATTTCGCAAGCTCAATACAATTCACATCAATTAAAGAATGTTATACTTAGGTGCAAAACCAAGAAAGTGTTAGATGATATTAGTGTCATCAAACCATTTTGTGTACTTGTGATTTGATTTGAGATCGATTATGTTGATAAAACAAACATAAAGAGGTGTGGAGTGCACACTCACAAATGTTGTTCACATTGCCTTAGATCGTCAAGAAACGGTGGTTACGCTCCCTTGTCGGGTTCTAGGGGCAACGCCCCTAGCACGGTTACAAGGGGTAGACCCCCTTGGCGGTGGCAGGGTCAAGGGGCAGTGCACCTAGCAGGGTTCGGGGCAATGCCCTGAGGTTTTTGGAATGTATAAAGAGTCAAAACTTTGTAAAAAAATTCACTAAGTATAACCCTGAGGGTGTATATTCAGATATATGAAGTTTTTCTGAAAATGGTTAAGTCTTAAGCCTAGACCATGTAATCAGACTTGGGTTCAGACTTAAGTATAAGTCTGAAAGTATGTGATCAGATAACTGATCCTTTTGATCAGAGTTTCTGATGATGCACTCAGACTTAGTCTATTCAGAGTCAGAGTTTAGACTTGTACTTAGACTTCGGATCTAGTACTCTGATTAGATTGTAACTATTACTCAATCTTATTAACGGTTATTATCGTTTAACCGTCGATCTCTCATATGAATACATAAAATGTGATATGATGAATATATACGAAATCAGTGCCTTATTTCGTGCATGAAAATTCAGGATTATCCCAATATTAATTTCGTGTAACTCAAGGCATTAGAGGGTCGAAATATAGTATTTGGATAGTAATCGCTATTCACAATTCAGAATTTTATCCAAGTATTATTTAACCACGACCGAAATTTCCCAACATAAAGTCACGTCCACGTGAACTTTTGTCTACGAAAATGATAAAATTAAATGTAAGTTTGAACCAGCTATATGTGAACCTTTAGTTATAATAAATTGTACTAACAAAAAATCGGTAGTTATATCAATGATCATAGGCCAGGTCGTTCCCATCAAAATCACTGTTAAATGAAAGATTTTTACTTACATAATTTTCCCTTTGAATCGGTTGTTAAATGGGTGATTCGTCAATAAACTGTCACAAAAATTGGTGGATAAACTGTTGATGGGAAATGAATGATTTCAATCCGAAACGCTTGAGTACCCTTTTTATTTTATTGAAAAAATCAAATCAGTGACATTAACCAGAGCATTGATTTATTTAGTTCCTTAAAAAGTATCGGATTCTACCGAAACCATTACTAATATTTTGTGGGTGATATGGTAATCATCGACGGAAATTTTTGTGAGTAAAACTCAATGTTTTTGTAGTAAATGTGAATGAAACACTAAAAGTACAAATTCTCAAAGACATGCTATATATAACCATGAAAATCAATTTGATATTACCATTTCCAATTTAAAGTTTGTTGCGACCTTAGACGGATTTATTTTTTCTGTACATGCATGTCAAAAAAATAGATGTTTTGAAAAAAAAAAGAGTGAAAACAGTTTCTTCATCATAAATGTGGGATATGATACATGTATAATGTATTATTTATTATTTCATATGTTTTAAGACACATTAGTTACATATATAATATTCAATAAAAACACATTATATCCATGCTAACTCTTAATAGAAACCCAAGACCCCAAAGAAGAAATCTTCCCACACATTCTTTTTGGTCGGGTATGTGTGTGTGTGTGTCCTTTAAGTCATCCCATGCCGTCACATTCTTAAATCTCACCTCATCTCTCTCTCTCTCTCTCACACACACACATCTCTTTCTCTCTTCCAGGCGACCTAAAAAGCTGAAAGAAAGAGAGAAAGAAATCAGAATAACATATATATAATCTACTGTTGTATGTATGTTGTGTAATATATATATATATATATATACAGGGGTGTGGTCACCATCAGTAGCTGGTGGCGGGTGGTGGAGTATTAGTATATGACCGCCACCTTTTTCGTTTTAGCTGGAAGCTTTTCCGGCAATCAAGCTCTTCCCATCAACTTCTACCACCGCATATACGAAGAAGATACAGAGATATAATTAACGTACTCTATAATTAAGTAAGATACCCTTGTGTACATGTTCATCCTTTCATCAACTTTCTGGTCTTTGTTAACTTTTTTGTCGTCGCTAGCTTTAATTTCCTCGGGATCTGATGTTATTCAAACACCCAAAGGACAAACTTCTTTTCACTTCAATTCCCGAGGAAATTTAAACCCTCTTTGGGTCCCAAACATTCCTTTTGTTCTTTGCTTTTTTCCCCCTTTTTGTCTCCTTTCCTTGCTTATTAACTGAAGAGGAGGTGATCTTGTTCCTAAAAGAAACTCTCTCTCTCTCTCTCTCTCTCTACATCATCCACTGGTAGAAGGAAGCAGAACCAGATCTATCTGGAGATATCAGCCTTCTGTTTGTCTCAAAAACTTGTAATTTCTTTTGTACTTTGTTTGCTAGTTTGTTGCTGGCTGTTTTTCTGGAATAAACCTGGTTGTCGTTTAAAAAAAAATCTGGAGAAATTTGACTAGCTAGTTGATCAATTAGAAACTATTTTCAAGGTTTTATTATTTGTTATGCTTCTCATCCTCTTCATGATCTTCTTTGTTTGAAGTTTTTGTGTATACTGTCATGTGTTTATCTAATTTAGTTTCAATTCTTGGGAATGATCTTTCCAAATTCAAAGATAATTAGTCCATGATCTGATCATGATCTTTCATCTAATTTATTTTTCGGCATCGTTTATATATGGGTATTAAAGGAGGAAATAGTTCCAAGTTGTAGTTAGTACAGATCACAAGTTCATGATCATCTATGTTAATTTTCTTTTTATTTTGTATAAGTTCCTACACTTGATCGATCTCTTTTCGTGATCGTTTTATTTATTTATTTCCGGTTTGAGATTTGATTTTTCTAGCTAGATCTCTGAAAACAGATGATGAAGAAACAAAAAGGCCTCTTGATTGTTTCTATGCCCTTCTATATATGTGTATAGTGTAATAGTTTGAGGTCTTTTTGTATGTTAACATTAATGTCAAGTTGTTGTTCTTTGATTATGCATTATTATCAGGTATTCACTTTTGTCTGAGTGGTGCAAAACTTGAGTGGCTTTCCCAAGATAAAGCAAACTTGAGTAGTTTTTATCTTGATCATCAAGTAATAAAATGGTGCTTCTTCCATGAGAATGCATGGCAGAAACCTTGTCCACACATTGCATTTCATTTCACATGATTTATATTCTACCCTACATGACCTTGTTAATTTTCTTTATCTTGCTTTGTATCTTCATCTTCTTCTAAATTGTAAATTTCTTCTGCATCACACAAGAATGCTCCTCACTAAACATGCATTTTGAGCCACTTATAATGATCTTACTCGTAAGATTGTTGGGTGCGATCATACCAGCACTAGTGCATCGGATCTCATCAAAACTCCGAGGTAAGTAATTGAATTGCTCTTCCTTCCCCGGAAGGTTGAGGATTCATATCACATCAACAGTAATTGTGAATAATTAATCCAAAGAAAATACTGCATAGAAATAATCCGTGTATCTTTATTAATATACGCTATGTATTTTATTAAGGATTCGTAAGATATAGGTTGCTTTTCTCCTATTTACTTGAACATTTTTATGTTCTTTCATCAGCAGTTTTTAGAATCTAGAAAACATAGTGTTCAGAGACAATTTTTATGGGATCAGGATTCACAAAATGCCATTAGCAAGTCCATGAACTTCCGTTGATGACACATTTAAGAAATTCATCATCTTTGATCACTAGTTGAGATGAGAAAGTGATTGTTTTTCATGTGGCATGTAACAATGAAGCGATTTCCATTCTTGAGAATCTTGCATCTAACATTTGTTCCACGTCCTTCTTAAAACATTTCTGAAAGGATTAATTAAGCATTCAGACGTCGATTACGTACCAATTAGGGGTAGAGAATACAGTAGTCATGAAATGAATAATAGCTATTAGATAAGGTATGATTTAAACATTAGAATGAAACTGGCATGCCATCTTCTCCAATTTTCTTATCCTATCTACATCTGCTTGATCTAGTGACAAGTGACAACTGCTTGTGCCCTTGGTACACACACACACACACACACACATATATATGTATATATAATTAAGGTTGCTCAATGCTCAGTTGATTTTGAATTGAATTAGATATTAGACATATACAACTATTCTATATAGGCATTGGGATTATTAAGATCAAATACAAAGCAGTCATTAGATTCGTTCTTTGTCTTCTCTTTCGGCAGTGAAAAACTTTAATTCATTTCATTCCAGAAATCTTTCTAATTTATCTGATAAATTTTTACACATGCTGATGGAGACTACATTGACTTGGTATATTTCGTCTCTTTGCCGTCCAAAAAAAAATGATCTTTCTAGTTTCTCTAATGATCAGTAGTTGTTATGTACAACCACTGACAATGGTTCATTTACTCATTGCAGGTTTTAGATCATTACACCTTTGAGAGTATGAATACCTTTTCACACGTTCCTCCCGGTTTTAGATTCCACCCAACGGATGAAGAACTTGTAGATTACTATCTTAGGAAAAAAGTTGCTTCGAAGAGAATTGATCTTGATGTTATCAAAGATGTTGATCTCTACAAAATTGAACCATGGGATCTTCAAGGTAGCAATTAGTTTCAAACATGAACCAAGTTTGAGGCTCCAGGAAATTTTCATTCCAGATACATGCGCTTGAGTTGTGCAATACAACTTAGGAGTACACTATTACACAAAAGACTTTTGCCTACGAACTTTTTCCTCTGTCGTTAAAGAGTGATTCGTCGCATAACCATCACAAAAGTTGGTGGGTAAATTTTTTGCGGGTAATGCAAATCAGTGACGGATTACCCAAGGATTCTCTAGGTGATCCACGGGTATTTTCTCGAAAATCATTGGATTCTACCGAACCATTGATATTTTCTGGGTGATCCGTGGGTAATCACTGACGGAAATTTCTCTGGATAAATTTTGTGGGTAAAACTCATTTGTTTTGTACTGTACCTTGGCTGAATTGTGGATGCATAACTTTCAATGCCCTAATTAAGCACTGATTAAGATACGAAACACCTTAATAAAATGGCTATTCAAATTGTTCCTTGACTCTTGTATGTTATCTTAACAGAGTTATGCAATCTAGGAACTGAAGAGCAAAATGATTGGTATTTCTTTAGCCACAAGGACAAAAAATATCCTACAGGAACTCGCACTAATAGGGCGACAAAAGTTGGCTTCTGGAAAGCCACCGGAAGAGACAAGGCCATATATTCTAAGCATAATCTGGTTGGCATGAGAAAGACCTTGGTGTTTTACAAGGGTCGAGCTCCTAACGGACAGAAATCAGACTGGATCATGCATGAGTACAGGCTAGAAACGAATGAAAACGCAATGACTCAGGCAAGTAGCATATCGATTTTTCACCCTTTCTATTAGTTATTTGGTAGATTTATCCAAAAGCTAACGGTTTTATGTTTAGATTTAGTTTGTTTCCACTTGGAGAAACTCAAGAAACAATGGAAAATTATGCAAGTTTAAATCTTTAATTAGTTTTATCACACGAAGAAGCTTGATTTTCATAAGAAGATGATATAAGTTGAAAGGAAATCTAAATTTTGAGAACGTGTTGTGTAGTAAGTTTTGCCAAATGCCAACTATTCTGGTATACTGAAGACCTTCTTTTGAGAACCTATGAAGAACCTATGAAATTATGATAACTATGAGAACTAGTGCATCATGTGCTATTTCATATGATTTTTTTGCATCTAATTAGACTAGGATTTAGAATATTAATTAACATATATTTGTTCCATAATGTGTTTGTTTTACATGTACTCGGTTCACAATATGCACATCTTTTAATCACGTGTTTGTGGAACAAAAAATACACATAAAAAAGTTTCACATTGTGAGACAAATATATGTTAACCAATACATTAAATATTATCCTTACATGAGAAAAAATTATGTGAAACAAAACCGTAAGATAGAAGTTCTCACGGATCTCACAAAATTTGGAATTCTCAAATGATTAAGCCCCCAGGTATACTTGTCTTTTAAAACCAAGATATAAGAATATTGTTGAATTAATATGACCCGATTCTAATGTATAAGTCATTCGTTATGCTTTATTTGCAACAGGAAGAAGGATGGGTGGTATGCAGGGTATTCAAGAAGCGAATAACAACCGTACGTAGAATGGATGAACACGATGCTTTATCCTGGTATGATGACCAAGTCTCGTTCATGCCCGATTATGAATCCCCAAGTCGGATATCTCATCCTAATTATACTGCAAATAGTTCATACCAGCATCAATTGCCCGGAAAAACTGAGCTTGATCAAATGCATTACAACTTGCCTCATGAGCACTCCTTTCTCCAGCTTCCTCAATTAGAATCTCTCAGATTTCCGCATTCTGTAGCTGCCAGCGTAAGTGCTTCCTTCGGGAGCACTTTCCAACCCTCAACTCAGCAGTCGAACATCAACTTGCTTTATGGTGATAATAATAATAACAATAATAATACAAGTGGTGAACAAGATCTTCAAGTGACTGATTGGCGAGTACTCGATAAATTTGTTGCTTCTCAGCTCAGTAATGATCAAGATGCTGTAGTCACTAAGGAAAACACTTATTTGAATCCTCCTTCATCGTCTCTTCAAATGGCCGAACACATGAACATGCTTCTAAGCGACTCTAAGAGCGATGAGATTGCTTCAGAAGGTGCCTCTATATCCACCTCCACTTGCCAGATTGATCTTTGGAAGTAATTAATCAAAACCCCTACTTTGGGCATTTTGTTGCACCAAGGGGAAAAAAGAGACATATATTATAGTTACTAGAATGTATGTACTAATATCAAACTATTGATCTAGTTGCTGTACATAATAAAACTAATATCGGTGAAGCAGCTTTATCAAATTTGTTGTTTTAAGATATACACCATATATATTGTTTTTAATAATCTGTTATTTGTTAAGACAAATTAACAAAGGAAGTGCTTATTGCAGCATAAAGTTAAGCTGCTAATTCCCAAGCTTGCTGTTTGTTCTGGTCTGTATTAGTAATGCAATTTTCCTGATCACCAGGATCTTTCTTGTTTCGGCGCATTCGCTTTGTTGTTTCTGTGATCTTTATTCATCTGCTTACGCTACAATTATGTCTAACACTAGCTAAGAATAAGAACATTTCAACGTTAATTACAAGACAAGATCCGAAAATAAGTGCTGAAATATCAATTTTATATTGGACCAAGAACTTCACTTATGACCAAATAGCCTTCGAATTTATGGAAGGAGAGCACATACGAATTTTGATCCTATGCATCTTCTATTACTCATCCACTATGAGGAATCTATACATGTAAATACAAGTAATTTGAAATTTCTAACAGAGATCGAACACACCACAACAAAATTGGTATGTTAACTTAGGACCTCTAATGGGACTTTTAAGTTTATTGAACCAACAAATGTGCGTCTTATACGATAGCATATATTACAATAAGTTGATATTCAGACGCCAGAAGTTAAGCGACCTAGCAAAGTTATATCTTTAGTTGGTAGGACAACATCCTAATAGGACTGAAAAAGTAAATCGTTTATCGACATTTTTCAAGATGTTTCCTATAAAATATGTGTCAAGCGTGTCATATAAAGTTAATTAACATGACGATTAATTTACTTCTTTTCATCTTCGTCCTAACAACTTAATGTTTCATAAGGATTATACTTGTTAGGTTGTACGTGTTCGTTCTGATAAGTTAATTAGTACATCTTCGTATAAGAATCATAGTTGTTGGTCCTACAAACTTAAAAATCCCGCTAAGTACATTATTATTGGCATCCTAAGAGGCCAATTTTGTTTGTAGTGACATACATGTGCGCATAGGTGTGGCGATGATGAAATGAAATGGAGGAAAAGTTTCATGATCGTGATCTATAGTTTAAGACCGAAAGATTTGTGAAAGAAGTTTAATCAATAACAGTATTAACGATTTACATAAAAACTGTGCAACTCCCTCTAAAAAACACACAATATAACCTCTTCTATATTATACAAAGTTTTTCAACACAAAAACATGGTATGCACAATGCTTCAAAGATATAATGTAAATATTACAAATAACAGAAGTTCGAGTATTCCCACGAGGAAAAAAAAGATTAATAGAGAGATAGGGAGGTTCAAGGGAAAACCTCAAGAAAACGGAAAACTGAAGAACACCGTGGTGGCCTTTCATCTGGACGGTATGCAGTGCATACAGGTAAATTATGTAGTTTTTTTGGTTTTTATGCACAAAAAATGCATTATGCACTTGTGCATATGCACGTGTGCATGCATACAAGTTACAAGTTACTTGTATGCACAAGTACATACCGTCCGGATGATGGGCTACCAGAGTGTTCTTCACTTTTCCGGGTTTTTTTAGGTTTTTCCCTGAACCTGACACTATTTATATATATATGGATTCCTTTTATTCTGTGTTTTGTGAGAAAAAGGCAACGTACGGCTTTATTAGCACTATAGATTTGATTCCTATCGAAACAAGAAGCCACACACATATATATATATATATATATATATATATATATATATATGGCGAACAGCATAATATCTTTTTGGCATGGGCAAACATGTATAGTTGTGTAAAATCAAAAGGGTGTGAAAGATGGATTTAATTAGTGGAGGTATGTGGAAGCAGCCACTGGTTGATTTACTTAAATTTGGCATTTGCTTGTGAATCAAAAGCTCACAAAGACTATGTTTAGATAACAGGAACTGACTAATGGCTTAAAAGTGAAATAGAACAGGATAAGAAGTTACTTGTATTGGAAATGTTAATTATCTGCATTTAAAGTCCACAAAGCATATAAACTTGTCGAAAAGCATAAACGAATAATTGAATCCATAAACGTAGAGCCTTTTACTTGCTCCCGGTCTTCGAGCATGCATGCTAAATCTAAATGTAGGAAAAACTACTGAAAACAACCGAAAAATAACCAGAAAGAACGACGACAAACGTAGACACGTACAAGAGCTTAATTAATAAAGAAAAAGCGCGGTAATTAAGTTTGACTTACCATGAAATTAAGATGGATTCCCAGGTGCAAGAAGATTTCACTGAAGGAATCTAAGGTAAGAGATAATATATGGGATTAATTTGCAGTGTGAATCTGATAATGAAGTTTGAGGAAATTCAGGTGGGATTGATGATGTTTATAAAATCTTGAGAAAAGGAAAGACAAGGAATGGGATGAGTTGATGATTCTGTAATGAATCTAACAAACAAAGAAACAATAATAATAAGGTCTTACTCATGGGCGGACCCAGCTTGTAGCATACGGTGGCACGTGCCACCGTATTATTTCTCCGGTGAAGGGTAAAAAAAATTAGGTACCTGAAAGGTGAAATCGTATCCTTTTGGAAAGTGCTACCGTATTGTTTTAGAAACTTCAAGAAGGTGCAACTCTACCTCGTAATCAACCAAAAAAAACTCTTGAATCAGCCAAAAAATCGAAAAATGGGAAAAAATCTTTAAATCGATAAAGAAACTTAAAAATCTCTCGAAATAAAGTAAAAAAATTTAAAAATCTCTTGAAACGATGAAATTAGGCTAAAAACACATCAGACAAAATTGAACGCCTGTAAAAAGATGAAAACACGTCGATAAAAACCGTGTTTTTTGTATTTATTTTTTGTCTAAATTACATGATGCCACTGTATGAAAAAATTTCTGGGTCTGCCCCTGGTCTTACTTTGTTTGAGGTCAATAAGATGTTGTGTTCTTACAATTTGTTTTCCCTTTTAAGCGATGCCAACTTCACAGCAGACACCATCATGAGGCGTGCTATTCTTGTAGTACTCATATTTTCACATACATAGATAGATAGATACAACACCAACATCAAAACCCATGACCAAGTGTCAACAGTAACAAAATAAGAGAAGAAAAAAGAGTCAAATCACGTGCAAAATCACATGTGATTTCACATTCTTTTGGTATAAAATAACATGTGATTCGACCGTTTTCTTCACTACAAAACAAAGGACTATCACCGACGGAAAAGTCCGTCGGTGAAAGTTTGTCGGAATAAAATTCGTGGACGAATGCATCTCCGACAGATATCAACGACGGATCACCGACGGACCTTTTTACCGACGGACCAGCGACGGTTCTCCTTTACCAACAGATCCATTAATCATTAACGGATCTCCGATAGTGGTTATTACTGACGGATTACTGATGGCGGTTATTACTAACGGATTACCGACCGCCAAAAAAATTAAAAAATAATTACCCAAGGCCAAACCCCCGACCAACTAAAAATAAATACATGTTCTTTTATAACATATACTATTTGTTTACATTGTGAAAATAATATATTAAAAAATTTAAAACTAGATGTTTTTATTTCTTTAATTTTTGTGTCTTGAAAAATAAAAATAAAACTTAAATAATACGTCGGTAATCTATCAGTAATTACCGCGATTATTTAATTTTTATTTTTATTTCTTTAGTTTTTGACTTTAGAAAAAATTAATATTACAATTAAATAATCCATCGGTAATCCCCGACGGGTATTTAAATTTAACTTTTTAATTAATCAATCTGTCGGCACATAACGACGGATAATTAAATTTTTAGTTTTTTTAATTGGATCCTTTGGAAATTACCGACCGATTTTGTTCGTCGGAATATTCTTCGGTGAAAGTCATTTTTCTAGTAGTGTTTATTCTCTTATTTTGTTATTGTTCTATATGAACTTGACTATAGTCTATATATATACACAAACATAGTTATAGGGTCGGGTTCAGTAAAAAAACCTTGAAAAATGAAAAACCGAGTAACACCCTTGTAACCGTTCATCTGGACGGTAAGCGTCTGAGGTAAACAACCCCTAAATCTTTTTTTAAGTAAATATCTGTTGAAACTATTAGTTTTAAACATAACAAATCAATCTTGACATTTTGGAACTAACAGAAACTAATTTAATGTGTTTGTATGTGTTTTGTGTATAGTTAAGATGTTGGAGGGTTTTAAGTGACAAGTTGTAAAAGATGAATACTGCGCTTCAATAGCTGAGTTGAAGAAGGGTAGCGGAGTAATTAGTAAGAGTTCAAGGGGCTGAAAGTTAAAAGGACTAAAAGGCAATTTATGAAATATTTTGTAGTATAAAAGGAATGCGATGTTAGGGTTTTTTAGTAGATCAGTCATTTTTCCTTATTTCATACTTTTGCTCTCTAAGAACTTTCATCTCATTTTACGAATTAGGTTTTAGGGTTTGTAACTTCAAATCTTTTGAAGTTCTTGAGTGCTTGAGTGAATCTTGTAGTGAGGTGTAACTGTAAAATTTGTTTGAGTTTTTTAATACAAGTTCAGTTTATTTGTTTGAAGATGGTATCAGAGCTATACGGTTGATTCTCGCCGGATTTGCTGCATCAACGATCGTCTCTGGTATATCTTTCTGTTCTCTTTCACCTCTGTCACCGATTCTTCGTGTTCTTGGCTTTTTAGATCTGAATAGAAGTAATCGTGCTCTTACAGCGTCTAATCTGAATCCTCGTCTGTTTCGGATTTGCCTGTGTTTGTCTCTTACCCTCATATGTGCATCCTTGTCTATTCTGTTTTTGTATGTTTAGATCTGTTTCGTTTACGATCTACCTTTTAAAAAAAAAATTCGGTATTGTTCTTCCGTGCTGATTTTCTCTCAAGATCTGATATCTTTGAAAAATAGCCATCTCAGATCTGTTGTTTGATACTATTGATAGCATAGATCTGCTTTATCTTCATTTTCACTGTGAATATCTGGTTCCATTATATTCATTTTAGTTTTTTTTTATCTTCAATATCTCAGATTTGTTGTATGATACTATCTCAGATTTGTTGTATGATACTATTGTTAACATACTATTCACTTTAGTTCTGTTATCTTCATTACCTTCAATATTACAGATCTGCTGCATGTTGGATCCGTTTATATTAGATCTGTCTGTGATTGTGATTTCCAGTAAACGGTTTATTCACACTTGTTGTTTCCTTTTTATGTGTTTGTGTTAAGAGCTTTCTTTTAGTTACTCTTATTCACAGCACATTGACCTCTGCAGATTGTTCTTGAATATCTTGTCATTCTTTTTTGAAGAAATTGAGAATCGCTTTCACTGAGGTTCCCAAACTTGGATCAGTTCAGTGTGCATTCTCTCTCTCTTCCTCTTACCTTTTTGTTCAGGTGTGTTTTCTGGCCTTCATCTCTGGTGTTACCAGAGGCTTTTGTTTCCGCTGCGTACCGTGTTCTGCTCCCACTGTAAGTTTCCTTTTACCTTGTGTGATCTAATCATCCCTTGGGTACCTTGGTGATTCGCTTGACCTACCACCCCAAGAGTGGCAAGGAATCCTGCTTAAGTCACTAAGGATTTTCCCTTGTGTGTGATTCTCTCTGTGTGTTGAAATGCCTGGTGAAGAAGTTCACAAAGAGTCAGAAATGCAATCTCTGATTGCAAAACTGGACTTTGGTGACCCTCTCTACCTCCATCCTAGTGATACTTCAGGTGTGCCTTTACTCAACCTAAAATTAACTGGAACTGAAAACTATAAAGTGTGGTCATGTTCGATGATTTTAGCTCTGGAAACTAAAAATAAACATGGATTTGTTACTGGCCTTGTACCTCGTCCCACTGATAATGAGGCTCTTAGTAAACAATGGGACAGGTGCAATTCTGTTGTGTTGTCGTGGATTCTAGGGTCCATATCTGAGGAATTGTTTCTGAGTCAAGTTTTCTCTAAGATTGCTAGTGAGGTTTGGCAAGAACTTCAGGAAACATATGATAAAGTTGATGGATCTGTTACTTTTAGTCTCCATCAAAAAATAAACTCTCTTAGTCAAAATGGTATGTCTGTTTCTGATTATTATCATAAACTAAATGCAATGTGGAAACAATTTGATGCATTAGTTAAACTACCATCGTGTTCTTGTCATGCTTCATCTGAGTTTTCAAAACATAACCAACTTTTGAAACTTATGCAATTCCTAATGGGCTTGGATGATCACTATATGCATTTGAGAAGTAATATCTTAACCTCTGACCCTTTACCCACTGTTAAAACGGCCTTTTCTCTAATATCTAGAGAAGAGTCCCATCGTGGTGTATCTCGCACTACTTCTGACTCCAAGACTCAGCATACTGCATTTTTTAGTAAATCTTTTGATAACAAAAAGAAATCTGGAAAAACTGTTTTGACCTGTAAACACTGTGGTATTAATGGTCATACTATAGAGAGATGCTTCAAACTTATAGGTTTTCCAAAGGACTTTCAGTTTAATAAAACTAAGTCAAATCAGTGTGCTAAGTCCTCTCCTAACAATACCTGCACTAACGAAAGTTCCACAAGTGTTTCAAATGGTTCTAAGTCTCTCACAGAAGAGCAACTCAACAAATTGCTATCCCTGTTGGATCAGAAACAGTCTGAGGGGTTGTCTGCCAATATGGCTGGTAAGTTCTTGGCTGGTAAGTTCTTTTCAAATATGATCACCACCAGCACCTTTAACCCCTTTGGAAATATGTCCAGAAATCCTGTTTGCTCAAAAAATTCCCAATCGGGTTGGATAATTGACTCTGGAGCTAACCAGCATATGACATCTTCTACTACTTACCTTGATAATATTGTTGACATATCTGAGTTGAATTTAAAAGTCACACAACCGAATGGGAATGAAGCCAAAATTAATAAGATTGGAAATTACAAAGTAAATGATCACTTAGTATTATTTGATGTTCTGGTCATTCCTGATTTTCATGTCAATTTGCTATCTGTTCATAAACTTGCTAGAGATAGCAAAGCCCTTGTTGTATTTGATGAATTTAAATGCTATGTGTTACAGGGTTCACCTCCCACGAATCTTGTGGGGACTGGTAGTGAACTGGGTGGATTGTACTTCTTTGATCAAATATCTAAAAGTGAGTCTAGTCATTCTAAATTGTTAGGAAATACAACAAACACCAATATGACTATTTTTTGCTATGCCTCCCGCCAACTATGGCATAGCAGACTGGGCCACCCAGCTGACCAGGCTTTGGCCTGCTTAAAAGACCAGCTAAGTCTAGAAGACAACTCAGATCCTTCCCCGTGTGAGATTTGTCATATGGCAAAACAATCTAGGGAGAAATTCAAACTTAGTAATCATACCACCACTTTTCTTGGTGAGTTAGTTCATATGGATTTATGGGGGCCTTATCGCGTGCCTAGTAGAGAGGGATACAGGTATTTTTTGACCCTAGTGGATGACTTCTCTAGGTCTGTATGGGTCTACTTGTTGAAACATAAAGATGAAGTGTTTGATTATGTTGTTTCATTCTACAGTTTGTTGAAAAATCAATTTGGCAAGACTATAAAAACTGTTAGAAGTGATAATGGCACCGAGTTTGTGAATCACAGACTGGGTGAGTTCTTTAGTTCAAACGGTATTGTGCATCAGACTACCTGTGTTTATACTCCACAACAAAATGGTGTTGTAGAGCGTAAACACAGACACCTTTTAAATGTTGCAAGATCTTTAATGTTTCAAGGAGGCATTCCTTTGAACATGTGGAATGAGTGTGTCCTCACTGCCACTTACCTTATAAATAGGACACCTTCTTCTGTGTTGAAAGGAAAGTGTCCTTATGAAATGATTTTTGGATTTGCTCCTGTGTTATCACATTTGAGAAACTTTGGGTGTTTATGTTTTTCTGTTAGGCCAAATAATTTTGATAAGTTCTCTTCACGTACTGATAAATGTGTTTTGCTTGGCTATGCTAACTCTCAAAAGGGTTATAGGTTATACAGTCTTGATACTAAACAAATCATCGTTTCTCGTGATGTAAAATTTTACGAAACTATTTTTCCGTTTAAAATGGGGGCAAATGATAAAACAAATGAATCAAGCAACATTAACTCCTTAAATTTTTTCGATAATATTGTAATTCAGAATACTGATGATTTCTTTGAAAATCCCGATGATGATGTTAGGGATAACTCGATAAATGAAAATCTGGGTCATAATTCTGATCATAATAGCCGCCCTAGTCAGTCTAGTAGTTATCCTGGTACTGCCACTCCCAGTGAGCTTGGTGGAACCAATGGAACAAATTTCCAAGGAAGGAATGCCAGACCTGACAGTCTTGGTGATCCTGATATGACTGCTACTGACCAGAGTGCGGCTGAGGAAAATGATGTTCATTTGAGTTTCCCTCCTGAGGGTGGTCTTGTTGAGCCTTCTTCTAGAAAGTCAACTAGAATTTCAAATTTACCCAGAAAATTTAATGACTACATAGTAGAAGGAAAGGTCAAATATGGATTAGAAAAGGTGGTGAATTATTCTTTTTTAAATAAAGATAATTTTTGTTTTGTCACTTCTCTGAATAAGTCAGTGGAACCCAATAATTTTTTTGAAGCTTGTAAGGATCAGAATTGGGTTTCTGCTATGAATGATGAAATGGAAGCCCTTTATAGGAACAATACTTGGACTTTAACTACTCTTCCTATTGGTCGTAAACCTATTGGGTGTAGATGGGTGTATAAAATTAAATATAAGGCAAATGGAGAGATAGAGCGATATAAGGCTAGGCTAGTAGCAAAGGGATATTCACAACGTGAGGGATTAGACTATGAGGAGACCTTTTCTCCTGTTGTAAAATTAGTCACAGTAAGATGTGTTATTGCGTTAGCTGTTCAGTATAATTGGCCTCTCAGTCAATTAGACGTTAATAATGCATTCTTATATGGAGATTTAAATGAAGATGTGTATATGTCTTTGCCTCCTGGTTATTTTTCGGCTAACGATAAAAGGGTGTGCAAGCTTGATAAGTCGTTATATGGTTTAAAACAAGCACCACGTCAGTGGTATGCCAAACTTTCTGCTTGTTTATATGATAATGGTTTTGTTCAAAGTTCTTGTGATTATTCTATGTTTACAAAAATTAATGATTCTGTGTATTTAGTTTTGCTTGTATATGTTGATGACATTATTCTAACAGGAAATTCTTTAACTGAAATGAATAAAGTTAAACAACATTTGCAATCTAATTTCAAAATTAAAGATTTAGGTGAGTTAAAATATTTCTTGGGCATAGAAATTTTAAGAACTGAAAAAGGAATTTGTATTTCTCAACGTAAGTATTGTTTAGAACTTCTTAGTGACTTTGGGTATTTAGGGTGTAAACCTGTTAATACTCCAATGGACATGAATTTAGTTGTTACGGATTCAGTTGGTCCTGATTTAAAAGATCCTCCTCTAACAGATTTTTCTGAGTATCAACGGTTAATTGGTAGATTAATCTACTTATTGGCCACTAGACCTGACATTGCTTTTACAGTACATTGTTTGAGTCAGTTCATGCATTCTCCTAGGCAATCACATCTAAAGTTAGCTCTCCGAGTCTTGCGATATTTGAAGTGTTCTCCAGGAAAGGGTGTGTTTTTTTCTTCGTCTTCTGATTTTAGTTTAAAGGCTTACGTCGATGCAGATTGGGGTAAGTGCCTTTCTACTAGACGTTCTGTTACTGGATATTGTTTGTATTTAGGTAATTGTATGGTTTCCTGGAAAAGCAAGAAACAAACAACTGTTTCTCGCTCTTCGGCTGAATCTGAATATAGAGCAATGGCATCTGCTTTATGTGAGATTATTTGGGTTTTGAGTATTTTAACTGATTTAAAAATAAATAATCTTTTGCCTATTGATTTGTGTTGTGATAATAAGTCTGCAATACAAATAGCAAACAATCCAGTCTTTCATGAAAGAACAAAGCATATAGAAATAGATATACATCAAGTGAGAAATAAAGTTGCTTCAGGATTGCTTAAGACTGTTAAGATACCGTCTTTAGAAAATCCGGCTGATATTTTCACAAAATCACTTGGTGTAAATCAACACAATTTTTTGTGTTCTAAGTTAAACATGTTGGATCTATTTCAATGTCAAGATTGAGGGAGGGTGTTGAAACTATTAGTTTTAAACATAACAAATCAATCTTGACATTTTGGAACTAACAGAAACTAATTTAATGTGTTTGTATGTGTTTTGTGTATAGTTAAGATGTTGGAGGGTTTTAAGTGACAAGTTGTAAAAGATGAATACTGCGCTTCAATAGCTGAGTTGAAGAAGGGTAGCGGAGTAATTAGTAAGAGTTCAAGGGGCTGAAAGTTAAAAGGACTAAAAGGCAATTTATGAAATATTTTGTAGTATAAAAGGAATGCGATGTTAGGGTTTTTTAGTAGATCAGTCATTTTTCCTTATTTCATACTTTTGCTCTCTAAGAACTTTCATCTCATTTTACGAATTAGGTTTTAGGGTTTGTAACTTCAAATCTTTTGAAGTTCTTGAGTGCTTGAGTGAATCTTGTAGTGAGGTGTAACTGTAAAATTTGTTTGAGTTTTTTAATACAAGTTCAGTTTATTTGTTTGAAGAATATCACGGCGAACTCATCATATCAAGCTCACGATCCTGAGCCGTGCTGAAGCCGAAGAGGCCACCCGTTTTCCGACCTCCCACGGTTGTGGATCATGTAGAGGATGCTAAGGTCTAGACCATACTTCTTCGGCTACATGTCTGCTTATACGTCTCTTAATTACAATTTTTCAAAAAAAATCAATAATATTTTAAAATTTCGGTGGCATAACAACTATAAATTAAACATTTTCATAATCTGTTTTTAACAAATATAGTTATCACACTACAATGAGAGTCATAATGTCATCCAGTCTACTATATATATATTTACCCTAACATTAGCCCAATAATTGCAACACACACTAATTAACTAGCAATAACTAATGTATTATAATAAATCCTATAAAACCGGGCCGTTTACCTAATTATAATCACTTACTCGGGTAAGTGCTTACCGGTAAAATTCAACACTATCGCTTACTTCTCGGGTAAGATTTTAGTCCACCAAAATGGCATCGTATGCAACAATTTAGCCGGTAAGCGCTAACCGTCGCACTCACTTACCGGGTAAGACTCTCGGTCCTTGCTTCCGCTCTTACCGGGTAAGATTCTTGGTCATTTCCATAATCATCTGTTAAGGTAATGTGACTTGGTAAGCAATTACTTGGATAAGCGTTTACGGCCCCTAAAATCTATTAGATTTGAAAACTTAATGCGGCTCTAGCTAGCTGGGGGCGCTCGTTGCTCAATGCCCCCCCCCCCAAAAATCCGAATGAGCATGTCTCTTTCAGTTGGTCCTCTAGAAGACCTAGCTTGCTACAAGTGGGGGCGGCGAATTTTTTTTCAAATGGGTCCTCTCGAATACTTATTAGTTAACACGGTGATCCGTCAGTAATCCACGATGGATTTTGTCTGTCGGTATTTTCGTTGTTGAAGCTCTGATTTCTAGTAGTTAGATATATATATATATATAGTGTATATATGTATATGTTATGATTTTGTAGCTAGGAGAATTAATGGATTTAGGATGAAATAATTGAATAGCACTTGGAGGGCCACAAGTCCATGTGAGGAACTCATTATATATATCATATAGCAGTTGGTGTTTTTCATATTTTATAAGTAATTATATCAATTCCTGGGGTTTGTGAAGGTGATCAAGTTGTGTTGTGCACTTGAAAAAAGAGAGTGAGTAAACTTCAAGCAATTTGCTTCCATTTTAATTTGTTTTACATATGCTCTAGCTATTTATTTTGGTGTGTATATATACATATATATATATATATATATATATGACTTTGGCTACAAATTCCATCATTCCAACCCAAGATTCAATTAATTAGTGTTTGCTACTAAGTTTCACTCCAAGTTATTACTTTCTCCATTTCAAAATAAATGTCGACGATAAAAAAGATACAAGTATAAAATACGTAATTATTACACTTTTTAATTAATTAAAGGGAAAAGTCTAAAAAACCCCAACAAACTATCTAATTTTGAATTGTTAAGTCCTTAAACTATTTCTTTTAATGATAAAACCCTTAATTTTTTTAAAACTAGTTAAATACATCTTTGTAACCTATAAAAACAGGTTAATGTGATTCGAATTTAGAAAAATCATACCCAACAAACTATCTTATTTTGAATGATTAAGTACTTGAATTTTTTTTATCAAATAAATTTATAAACCTTTTTCTTAATATTTTTACCAAATTTACTCTTAAAACTTTTTTTAACAAACAAATCCAAACTTTTTTTGAAGAAAACAAAATCATGAACTACATTTTGAATAAATAAATTTTAAACTTTACAAATTCTTTCACAGACAACAAAATAAAATGAACCAATTAAATAGAGAAAAATTGTACTATTCTCATTATTAATTCTGAAGCATTCAAAAGTTATATCTAAAACATTAATAGATACACTACAAAACAAATGACTTTTACCCACCAAATTCAACCAGAGAAATTTTCGTCGGTGATTACCCAGGGATCACCCTGAAAATATCAATGGTTTGGTAGAATCCGATGTTTTTCGAGAAAATACCCATGGGTCACCTAGAGAATCCATGGGTAATCTGTCACTAATTTGCATTACCCACCAACTTTTGTAACGGTTTTGTGATGAATCGTCCTTTAGCGACAGATTTTTCAGGGAAAAGTTCGTAAGTAAAAGTTTTTTGTTTAGTAGTGATACATACAAAAACTATACTAAACCTTTCACAAAATATACCGAAAAAATGCCCATCTTTTCACAAAATATACCAAAAAATCGGATATCCCTTCACAAAATATACCAAAAAAATGCTCAAAAATTAATGTTTATCTCACTAACAGAAATATACCAAAAGTTATGTCGTTTGTTGGTACGTGTTTTATTCATTTGGTTGATGATGTACATGAAAGTCATACTGTTGATAAAACCTTTACTTTAGATTAAACATCACTTTGTTATTGCAAACGGATAACTTTTAATATATTTTTGTTAGTGGGATGAATAGATCTTTTAGGCATATTTGGGTATATTTGTAACGACATGGACGTTTTTTTGTATATTTTCTGAAAGAATATGAGCTTTTTTGGTATATTTTGTGAAAAGATGAGTATAATTTTTGTATGTATCTATTTATGTTTTAGACATTACCTTTAAATGTTTCGGGATTAGTAATGGAAATGGTATAATTTTTCTGTGTTTAATTGGTTAATTTGTTTTATTGTCGGTGAGACGAGTTGTATATATTTTCTGTTCATGAACAAAAAGTATACAATTCATCTCACCGACAACAACTAAACAATAAAATTATACCATTTCCAATATTAATTCCAAAATATTCAAAAATTATGTCTAAAACATAAATACATACATACAGAAATTATATTCATTCTTTCACAAAATATACCAAAAAAGAACGTGCATCCTTTCATAAAATATAAATTAAAAAAAACGTCTATCTCTTTACAAATTAGTAATGGAATTATATAATTTTCTCTATTTAATTGGTTTATTTTATTTTGTTGTCAGTGAGTGAAATTGTAGATTTTTTATTTAAAAAAATGGGATTTATCTGTTTAAAATTAAGTTCATGATTTTGTTTCTTCAAAAACAAGTTTGTGATTTGTTTGTTTAAAAAAGTTCAAGAATATATTTGATAGAATGTTTTCAAAAGAAATTTATAAATTTATTTGTTAAAAAATCCAAGTATTTAATCGTTCAAAATCAGATAGTTTATTGAGTTTTTGTAGACGTTTCTCAAATTTATATCATATTAACCAGTTTTTACAGGTTAGAATGATGTATTTAACCGTATTTAAAAAGTCTAAGAATTTCCCATTCAAAAAAATAGTTTATGTATTTAATCATTCAAAATCAGATAATTCGTTGACATTTTTTAGACTTTTCCCAAGAAATAAAGAAATTTGGATCATAATTGTTGCTTCAAATAAAAGATATAAATAAATTAATACGAACAGGTTTTACAAAGCCTTCTCCTCAACTACACACTCAATCAGGTGAAATAAAAGAATGATGGAATAATCCCCAGAATATTATTAATTTCTAGGAATTAATTAATTTAACCAAATGATTAACAAATAATTACCTCAAAACATAATTAATTACTTAATTAACACATAATCATAAAAATAAATGTCATGGATTAATTAGAGTAGTAAGCCACTCAACATGGCCATTAGCAGACCAAATACCACCATTGATCCATCCCTTCTTAATGCTGAAGATATGTCTTGTGGCCTGCAAATGTTATTTGGTTTAATTATAAATAAATAAAAAAGTTAAAACCAAACCAAAAAAAAAAACTGATTAATTGACGAAAAGATTAACGATCAAATTAAATCAAACAAATCCAGTAAATCCAACATGGGATATGGTGATTTCCGTAAAAGAACCCACCTTGTAAAAAGCATTACAACAAAATCAGCTTTAATAAACTGCTTTATAGGACTTAAGTGGATAAAAAAACAAATGTGTTACGCTATGATATTAGGACGTATTTGAGTATTCTAACAAGTTTTTGAAGACCCTATTAGGTTTTTTGTAAGACATATTTGAGAAGTATCCTATGAAAGCATCTTTTTACAGGATACTTGTTTTTCTAAGATACTTTTTCAAATAAAGTCATATAAAAAAAAGACTAATAAGCCGTTTTATTTTAGAAGTGTCGTATCCAACTTATTGTAATACTTTCACATACGATGCATAATTGTTTGGTCACTGAAGTCCTATAAATCAGGACATTTAGACATATTTGATTGTAGTTAAGGTTTTGAGAAAAGGGTTTTTAGCAAATAAATAACGGTTTGCCGAACACAACATTTTGACGATCTTTTTCAAGAGACGGAAGAAAGTACACGTACTTTTGCATACGGCTGAGAGCACCGCAGAAAAGAGCATTGTCGGGTATGGGCAACTCCGTTTTGTTGTTCTTCTCCGGATTGACGATCCTAACATATGTTTCTTGACCAAGATACCACGAATCAAGATTTTCCGTTCTCAAATTCCAAACCCCAACGTTATCAAGAGAGATCAATACCGCCGTCCACGCCCCGGGATAAACCTATATGAAACACAAACATAACCGAAATACGTAAGAAAAAGGCACACAGTTTTAAAAATGTATAACTATTACACTTTTTAGTTAACTACAGAGTAAATTAAGTTTTTCATCCCTGTGGTTTATTGAATATCACTATTTCCCTCCCTATGCTTTTGAAATTACAATTTTCATCCGTATCTTTACAATTCATTGTTTTTTGGTTCTTATTATTTACGATTGATTGTTGTTTTCGTCCCTCATACTTAAAGGTAGAAGTTAGCATACGGGACTAAAATAGCAATGAATTACAAACCATAGGGACGAAAACTACAATTTCGAAAACCAGAAGGACGAAAGTCGCAATTTTTAACAAACCACATGAACAAAAATGTAATTTACAATTGGGCTCTTTGTGAACTCTTATACCACCCACTTAACGGGCCGTTGTGTATCTGATACTAGCAAAACCCTTTGCACAAATAGACGAAACGATAACAAATCATAAGCGTATACCTGCGTGGTCGTACGAGCAATGCCGTCCCACTTATTGTACGTCCCCCTGCTATCATTCGTCCATTCTCCATAACCCATTCTAAAATCAAATAACAAGCATTAACACACGTAAAAATATCATAAAACACTTACGGATTCAAGAAACGATATCAAAACTCAAAAAAACTCGCAAGAAATTTTCATACCCGACTACGAAAAAGGCGTATCCATCCATGTGGTAACTATGCATCTTCGTCTCGTTATTTTGCCAAATCACTTCCATAAACCCCCTATACGTTCCATTGATAATTGATGTTTCCATCCGAGGTGGTCCCGTGAGTGGCTCCGTAGGAAAGTCGAGTTTATACGCACCCTTCACTTTAAACTCATCGGCAAGTCTTATTGGTGTGGCGGGATTCACAAATGAGATCCCACTTAGCGTTGCCCTTCGTTTCCCACCAATCGTCACCGGTGGTTTGTTTTTTAGTACGTACACTTCCGTCACATTTATCGAACCGTATTTAAAGGAACCTTGCGGATTTGGACGGGCCCCACTAGCCGAGATGTTCCACCTGAATGAATTTTATCACAAGATTTTAGTAGTTAAGACACAACACATGTACAAGATTTTAGTGACATTGGCAGAAATAGCCATTCCTATTTCTCTCCCCATTTTACCAAAAAGTCACTACCTTGCAAGTGCCAACTCCTCAATTTGCATAGGGATCAAAAAGTTAAAAAAAAAGTAAATTACATTTTTCGTCCTTGTGGTTTGTCCCTGTGATTTTATAATTACAATTGTCATCCCTATGGTTTATACTTCATTATTATTTCCATCCTTATGGTTTAAATTTGATTGCTTATTTGTCCCTATGGTTTAAGATTCATTTCTATTTTAGTCCCTAATACTTAAAAGCAGTAATTAGCCTCACGGACGAAAATAAAAAGGAATTGCAAACCATAGGGACGAAAAGTGAAATTTTGAAACCACAGGGACAAAATTCGCAATTTTTAACAAACCACAAGAACTAAAAACATAATTTACTCAAAACAAAGTTTCGGTCTTTCAGAAACATGCTCCGCAAGTGCATGGTCAAATTTGTAAATTAATTTGAACATTTCCGCAACCTACAGACTTACAGATGAGGTCAGAAATTACAGATTTGGTCCCTATACTTGCGAACCATGTTCATAAACTTTTCATTTAACTTTTTGACCCCTCCGCAAATCGAGGAGTTGCCACCCGCGGAGTTGGTAACTTTTTAGTAAAACAAGGAGAGGAATGGCTATTTCTGCCAATTTTCCAAGATTTTACTAGGACTAAAGACATGAAGAAACAAAGTTTATAGATGAGGCTATTTTGGGCAAACTAGCTGAAAAGCCGGTTGTTGACTGAAAAACTGGTTGTGGGCTAATAAGCGAGTTATTAGCCGATAAACTAGTCATGTTGGGTAAAAACTAGCTTGTAAACTAGATGACAATGTAAAATGATCCAAAAATGATACAAAATAAAGGGCATAATTGGAAAAAAAGCGAACCTACTACCTTATGGATCTTGCTTGGTTCATCGAGAAAGTATTGTCAAACTGATCTTGAGGGGGTTGGGGAAGGGGACCGGAAGCCTTTCCTTTGGAATTCGAGTAATGCAAGATTCCAACACCCGTAACTCGTTGCCAAACTGACTCGTTTACGAATCTTGCGCTAGCAACGATGTAGTAATCGCTACTCGCGTTCTGATCCATGGTAATTAAAAACGAGTACGTTTGTCCAACATGTATATCTAAGCTAGTATAGTTTTGTTGAACCGTATACGATCCCTCCGTTTCCGCTAAAAGCAAGTTATGGTTCTGAATTCGGAAGTTTAAACTAGTCGATACTCCAACATTGCTCACACGAATGCGGTAAGTTTTGCCTGCCCAATATTAAAAAAATCGATAAGGTTACAAAAACCCATTTAGAATCCAAGGATAGGATTTAGGGTATTCTTTCACATAATCACATATATTTGTATTTGTTTCACAACGTGAAACTTTTTTTTTATTTCACAATGTAACAACACATGATTCACTGGTTCTTTTCAAATAAAACGTAATCAGTGCGTTCACTTACCTGGTTCAACGTTGATGGTTTCGTGATCAATTCCATCCGGAACAAGAGTATCGTTGTATCTATACGGCCCTTTCCCGTTAATAAGAACACCATCCGGCATTCCAAGATCACGGCCAGCATCAAGTGCGTGTCTTAAAGCCTACAAAACCCGTAAAAACATTACATAAATGACAAGAAATTAGGGAAATTGCCACAAATAGCCAAATCTTATAAAGGTTTTCACTTTTTAGCCATTCTTTTAATGCATTTTCACAAATAGACAAAGTTTGCGCAGAAAAGGTTTCCAAAGTAAACTTTTCTGTGTAAACTTTGGTTTTTTACTCAAAAAGATATAATTAAAAAAAAAGTTTAGGCAGAAAAGTTTAAGTAAAAAAAAGGTCTACGCCCTTTTCTTATTTTATTTTTTGAGTAAAAAACCAAAGTTTAAGCAGGTTTTCTGCTTAAACTTTGGCTATTGGTGGATAAAAATTACAAAAATGGCTAAAAAATGAAAACATTTAACACAAAGATAAATTATGAAAATCTTCACTGTGACATTTCATCGAACACTTACAGTGTGGTTCCTTATGTACCAATCACCAATCAAGATTGTAATATCGCCAGCCGGGGTACCAAACGGTATAGGAATAACAGACCTTGGGTTGATAATAAAGCTACCAAAACCACCAGAAGCCCTTTGAAAATTGAGTGATGGGAAGTAGAAGTAGCTGCCAATTTGATCCTTAACTTGAAAATTGTAAGTCCAATTCCATTTTGGGGGAATTGGACAATTAGTGCCAAGAACACCATCTTGCCAAGAACTCCTCTTTTGCTGTACACCAGCCCTGTTTCAAACATAACAATATAACATCATTCAAACCCAATTTGGATTTGTGAGTAAAAGATTTATATAAAAGCATCTCCAACAGTTTTGTTAAAATAGAAAAACCTGAGTTTTGTTCCTAAAGATCTCCAACAGCCAATGTTCTAAAGAACTCGCCGCACAGCCGCCATGGCACCAAGGCTTGTGTCTCACGCCACGTTAAGCCTGTGGCACGCCATGGCCTAATGCGCAGTTTCCGTAATGCGATATTTGATTTTCCTTTACGTTTTTAATGTCTTACTTGCAAGTTTTTTGATATATAACCTAATTTAACTTGCTTCTTTTTATTGACTTATTGAGTAACACTAACAAAACATATGTTTATATATATAATATTATATATGAATTAGAAATTTGACGCAATAAGTCACGCATTGAAAACGTTATCGCTTCATCGTGACTCCTAAGGCTTGAGGCTTGGTCTCGCCCACGCGTCAAGCCATTTAGAACCTTGCCAACAGCTTTGTTATATTGTTTGCTATAATAGAAAAAAGAGTAAATTACGTTTTTTGTCCATGTGGTTTGCTAAATATTTAAGCTTTCATCCATGTGGTTTCAAAATTTCGGTTTTCGTCCTTATGGTTTGCAATTCATTTCTATTTTCGTTCTTGAGGCCAAAACACTACTTTTAAGTATGAAAGACTAAAATATAAATGAATTGTAAACCATAGAGATAAAAATAGCAATAAAAATCAAATCATAAGGACGAAAAATGTGATAGAATTATAAATCATAGGGATGAAAATCGTAATTTCAAATCCATAAGGACGAAAATAGAAACTTTCAACAAACCACAAGGACTTAAAATGTAATTTACTCTAGAAAAAACTTCAAAATTGAAGTTTAAAGAATTTTCCCGAAGTTGACGATATAAGAAATAATTGTTTTATTAAGTCTCATCAATAATATTAAACTTTTATTATTTTCCATTAATTTTTTTTAAGTGTATCAAAAAGATAAATCAGAGAATATTATATTAATATAACTTGTGTTAAAATCTCTAAAATAAAATAGATAATCTGCTGGAGATGAATGCAACTATTTTAACTTTTGATTTTCTATTTTTGAAAAATTATAGAAAAACTGTTGAAGATGCTCTTATATACTATCTAAAATGGTGTAGTATAAGAAAATTAGGGCAAATCTTACCAAGTAATTAGAAGGTTTTCATCTAATTTGTTTCTCACATTAACAACAACATTGTTGTTAGTAGTTGAATTTATTGTAGGGCCTGGAAACTTTCCATTTATAGCAATAACCTACAAGAATCAAATTCATAGCAATTAATTCACAAATCAAAACTCAATTCTTAGATCTGAACCTAAAATCCCCAAAAATCAAACACAAACTCATCAATCCATATCAGAATTTTAGCAAAAACCCACACAAGAACACTAATCTAACACTTATCCCATTAAAATAATCATCACACAAAGATAAATTATGAAAATCTTCACTGTCACATTTCATCGAACACTTGCAGTGTGGTTTCTTATGTACCAATCACCAATCAAGAAATTGTCCAATTCCTCAATTGGGGGAAATCACTCGATAATTAAGTAAAAACCCAATTGGGAAAACACTTGAACACAAAATGCAATCGAAAACCGACCTTCAAATTCAACGAGACAAAGTTGGGGGAAATTACAGAAACTGCAAAATTGGGGGGAAACATATGAAATTGGACCTACCTGTTGCGGGATTCCAAGCGGTGAAGCAGTGATGTAAGAAATTTCGAATTTGTAGGAAACAGTTGGATCTTCAGCGGAAGAAAAGCAGGAAATGTAGATGAAAAAGAGACAAGAAAGAAAGGTAGAAGAAGTAGCCATGAACTTTTGAAGGATTTGGTGTTGCTCTTAAAGAAGGAGTATGAATCAAGGGGAATTTGGGTACTTGATTTGTGGGTTTTACATATGAAGTAGAGAGAGAAAGTGGAGAAATTTAGAGAGAGAGAGAGAGATGGAAAAGGGTTTGTGTGGGGACAAAGAACAAACGGCTCTTTTTTATTGTAATCATTTCTAATCATGTTTTTAGTTTTTGAACAATGTATTATTTTAATTAAATTAAGAGTAAATTACATTCCCGGTCCCTGTGGTTTGCACATATTATGGATCAGGTCCCTAAAACGCGTTTACACTGAGCGTCCTTGTGGTATGCAAAAACGCAAGCAGAGGGTCCCTACGTCTAACAGAATCCGTTAACCCATTTAACTCAAGGGGTATTTTTGTCTTTCTACACCTGTTTTTGTCTTTTTCCTAATAATAAATAAAAAAATCAATAAAGAAAGTGGACCCCACCATACCCCACCATTATCCCACTACAACCCCTTACCCCCCCCCCCCCCTCCCCCTCCCCCTTTTCTTCTTCCTCACGAGGTCTCCTGCCATTTTCATCACATGAACCACCATAACCTTCACCTTTAGAGAATTCGAGAGGTAGAGTGTGGCCTGTAAAATCGAGAGGAAGAGATGTGTTCGGGTTTGTGGAGAATGGAATCGTGAGGAAGGGCATGTGGTTTTGGGAATCGTTTCAGAAATCAATCGTGGGTGAAATGGGTCTGTGGGAATGCATAAATCGATCAACAAAAGGGGTTAGAATTCGTTTGAAATCGAGAGCGAGGGAGTGGTATGAAAAATCGACAGGGGTTGTGGTCGAGAGGTGAGGTGCGATGGAGATGGTGCATGTGAGAGAAATCGAGAGCGAGAGGAGGATTAGGGCAAAAATCAAACAACGGGTGCTGCTGTGGTGCCATCGTAGGGCAGAAAATCACGAGAGAGAGGTGTGGTATCAGGTCTGAGGTTGAGAGGTAGAGGAGAAGAAGACATCGATGGAGAATCTGCAGGTCTGGAAATCGTTGTGGAAGAGGAAGAAATCGAAAGATGGAGGGTGGTGTGGGTGCAGGTCGATCAAGAGAGATAGAGAGAGCAGAGGAGGGGTAATGGTGGGGTCCACTTTCTTTATTAATTTTTTTTATTTACTATTAGGAAAAAGACAAAAATAGGTGTAGAAAGACAAAAATACCCCTTGAGTTAACTGGGTTAACGGATTCTGTTAGACGCAGGGACCCTCCGCGTTCGTTTTTGCATACCACAGGGACGCTCAGTGTAATAAACGTCGTTTTAGGGACCTGATCCATAATATGTGCAAACCACATGGATCGGGAATGTAATTTACTCTTAAATAAATTTCCTCTTAATTCTATAAATTGAATTTTTTTTAGTTTCTATTTTATATAAGGGTTGATTTTCTTTTTAAGTAATAAAGTTTTAAAATTTTATATTTAACTTTTATCTATTTTGAGAGGTAATCTGCTAATTTTGTAGCATTAGAGCATCTTCAACAGTTATGCTATATTTTTTCTAAAATAAAATATTAAAAGTCAAAATCTCTAAAAAAAACTTGCTTCCAACTCTAACAGCTATTCTATTTTAGAGATTGTAGTATTAATTAAAATATTAAAATAATCAATACATTAATAAAATATTATCAAATTTCTTTTATTGGTGGAAAGAATAAAAGATTATTTCTCTTTCCTTTTTTCTTTAATAAGCATACAGAAAAAAATCTCAAAATTTGGAGATTTTTACTTTCTCTCATGTTTTTCTATATATTAGCATACAAGATAGCATAGTTGTTGGAGCAAAAAAATGCTAAAATCCCTCTTTCTTCTATTTTAGCATAGTTGTTGGAGATGCTCTTATAATGATATAAATATTAAGGTGATCGTCTGTTTTGTTGTAAACCTTTTGTTAACATACATTCACTTCATTTATAAGATAAGTGGATTTTTTTTCTGTTAAAAATGGGTAAAAGACAAGAGATTTTGAAACATTGCTACATTAATTGAGAAAAAGAAATTATTCGTTACATTAATGTTGAAATCTCAAATATAAAAAACTAGTTGAAGTTGAATGTAATTTTTTTAAATATTTTAACTTTTGATTTTTTATTTATAGAAATGATAGGAAATCAATTGAAAGATGCTTTAACCCATTTTAATATGGGTGAGGCTAAATACAGGGGTAGGCTAAATACACCGGAGGATTTGCTAAATGCACCCAATAAAGATGAGTTGACATCCTATCATTCCATGCCAATCATTATATATATAATATAATAATATATATATAATATAATAATATATAATATATATATATATTATTTGATATATATTATTTATTTGTTTTATATGTATATATATATATATATATACATTGTTATTCTTTTTATTTAAATATATATATTATTATTATAGCTGAAGATCTAACAAAATAATATATATATATATATATATATATTATAGCTGAAGATCTAACAAAATAATATATATATATATATATATTATTATTATTATTTTGTTATATATATATAGTTATTCTTTTTTTTTACATTTTACGTTCTTATCTATATTTATCTAATATACTCCTTTAAAAATAATTTTATTTACGTTTATTCTTGAATATTTAATAAGTACAAATCTTAATACATCGTGTACAAGTTTAAAAGTTTTAAAACCTCCAACGTTCAACATGATAATTAAAAATAAAATTATTTTTTATTTTTAAATTACATTTTATACCATTATAATTAGTTATTTAATTTACTTTATCTCTTCTTCTTTCATTTTTATGTTACATCCTTATCATATCAACATACATAAACTATATTTATCTAATATACTTCTTTAAAAATAATTTTATTTACGTTTATTCTTGAATATTTAAGAAGTACAAATCTTAATACATCGTGTACAAGTTTAAAAGTTTTAAAACCTCCAACGTTCAACATGATAATTAAAAATAATTTTTTTTTAAATTACATTTTATACCATTATAATTAGTTATTTAATTTACTTTATCTCTTCTTCTTTCATTTTTATGTTACATCCTTATAATCGTCTCTTCGATACGTTTTAATTTTAACAAGTTATACCATTATAATCGTCTCTTCGATACGTTCGAAATGAGCCCAATCTTGAACGTATTCTCATTGGGTACGTTAATGATAACCATTATGTGAACTTAGATATGACAGAAGGATACTTGTTCCCTACTATTTGTACCACATTTTTATTGATATTAGAGTAAAGAGTAAATTACAGTTTTGGTCCCTAAGGTATGTCAAAAATTACGAAACTGATCTTTTAACTTCAAAAATTATCTTTTTGGTACATGTGGTATGCATTTTGTTACGAAATTAGTACGATTGGTATGGAAATTGATTGGTTTGTCTCGGTATAAAATTGACACCCCTATATATAAACAAAAAGAATAATAATATATATATATATATATTTCTATATTTCTAATATATATATATATATATTATATAAGACAAATAAATAATATATATAAATTATATAAAACAAATAAATAAATAATATATATATATTATATAAAACAAATAAATAATATATATATATATATTATATAAAACAAATAAATAAATAATTATTATATAAAACAAATAAATAATATATATTTTTATATTATATATTTAAATCAAAAATGATTGGGTACGGAATTTGATGCTAATTACACCATTACTTTTTGGGTGCATTAAGTAATTTTGGGTGTAATTAGCACACCCCTAAATACACCCTAAATTTTACTAAATGAACCCTTAAAGTTTTTTTTTTCCGTGCCAATCATTTGATCCAATCATTTTTTATTTAAATAATAATATATATATAATATTGATTTAAATAATAATATATATATAATATAATAAGATATATATATATATATATATATATATATATATATATATATATATATATTATTTGATATATATTATTTATTTGTTTTATATGTTTATATGTTTATATATATATATATATTGTTATTCTTTTTGTTTAAATATATATATATATTATTATTATTATTATTTTGTTATATATATATATATATATATTAGAAATATATATATATATATAGTTATTCTTTTTTGTACATTTTACGTTCTTATCTATATGTATCTAAAATACTCTTTTAAAAATAATTTTTTATTTTTAAATTACATTTTATACCATTATAATTAGTTATTTAATTTACTTTATCTCTTCTTCTTTCATTTTTATGTTACATCTTTCTCATATCAACATACATAAACTAAAATAATTAGAAAAATAAAAAGTAAACATTGAGATTTTACATATAAATAAAGCATAACATATTGTTTATTACATTTTTACTTATTCTAAAATAACATTATCTGTAGTACAATTAACACGTAAAAGACGATTGTAGTTCTGTATTCGATCTTTATACGGGGTAGCCCATGCAGCAGCACACGGATAACTGTAACGGAAGAAAATTGATGAAATGGTAGGAAACGGGTATCCTTCTGCTAAAACTAGTTTCACATAATGGTTACCATTGACATACCCAATTGTATAAACAACATGTTGATACCACGCCGACGGAGTAGATCTAAGCGGTAAGTACGTTTGACAACCTGACGACATAACGTGTAATATCACATTATATTTGCAAGCAATCAAGATGGGTATTTCAGGTATTGTCATCCAGTGGTCAAATGGTGCACCTTGATCTGTTCGAAAGAAGTTTAAAGTGTTATAAGTTGTATTCCAATGTTCACTTCCAAACATGTCGAGGTATTCTGCCTTGTATGCGTCCAACTCTTCCATCAATTGAAACCGAATTGTGGGCCATGCATCTTCATGAAGACCCAGACATACAGCTATTGCTCGGAATCCACAATTTCCATCCCCTATCACATCATGTACATGTGTGATGTAACGGTGAAACATTTCTGGAAATTGATTAACGTATGGATGTACATTATAATTCTTTCCCACAAATGTTGATGCGTTCGAAGAACTACGTCTAAGGGGTCCTTGAGTCGTAAAGGACGGTTCACCATGAGCTGTAAAAGACGGTTCAACGTTAAATGTAAAATTTAAATTATGAAAGTAAAAGGTATAAAGTAAAATAAATAAAAAGTATAGGGGTTGAAAGTGTAAAAGACGGTTCACCATGAGCTGTAAAAGACGGGTCAACAAATGTTGATGCGTTCGAATAACTACGTGTAAGGGGTCCTTGAGGTGTAAAAGACGGTTCACCATGAGCTGTAAAAGACGGTTCAACGTTAAATGTAAAATTTAAATTATGAAAGTAAAAGGTATAAAGGAAAATAAATAAATAAGTATAGGGGTTGAAAGTGTAAAAGACGGTTCACCATGAGCTGTAAAAGACGGTTCAACATGAGCTGTAAAAGACGGGTCAACATGAGGTTTTCTGAAAAGTTTATCCTTTAACGAGGGACGTCCACGAGTAGTCTTGTTAACAGCAGGTTCTCGAACCCATGTTTTTGATGCATTCGTTATCTCTTTTATCTTCCTCAGAAAACTAAACTTACCAGATCTTGATTGTTTTTTAAATTCCTTGGTAAAGTTTTTGATTTCATCTTCACAGCCAATATCATCATCTTGTAAGGATTGGCACGGTGATAAATCAAGCTTCCTCCAAAATACATCAATCGAATCAATTGGGATAGACTGGCGTTTGTTCAAATATGACATTTGTTCATGCGCACACGGTAACCCATAACTTGTACGTAGCAGACAATTACAATATCCAGAGAATAAGCCAACAGATTGAGCATGTTGATATTCTTTGAATATTATGTCTAGTGCATGAAGTGAAACTTTCCCACACAACTGTTGGAAGTGTGGTATACGATGAAGATGCTTTGTGACACTTCTGCTTTCCTGAATACTAGCTTTAATTTCTGTATCTTGGGACTGAACGAGTTTATGTATCTTACTCGTAAATGTCGGTAGAGTTGATTGTGTAGAATCCAAGTAAGTTTTCAACTTGGAATGTTGACTCTCCACTCTGTTACTTGTTTGATTTCCAAAGTGGAGAAATTTGTCAGTCCAAGCAGACACAAACATTTCCTTGTATGATGTCAACCATGTGTCATTCAGATAACCAAGAACAGCTGAAAAAAAGTTAAAAATAATTACTTCAATCCTATGAATAGTAATTGTTAAACCTATCAACATTTTTAATTATAATGTATTTGAGTGTACCTGGATAGCTGAGCAATGTTGCTTCTAATTGTGCGAAATTAGATACGTAAGTTTCATCTGATTCCGAAGCAATTAATGTAACCCATGCATTGTAAAAAGAACCCCAAGCACGGTTGGACGAAAATGCCCCTCTACAATTTCTCATGAGACTTTGGTAGATGTGCCATCTACAAAGTAATCTTTTAGCACCAGGAAAAACAATATTGCATGCTTTCATCAGTGCCAACTCTCTATCTGTGACGATGACACGTGGATAAAGATATCCCTCCATTAATGACAGTAGACAATTTAATGCCCAAGTATAATTAGATATCTTTTCCTTATGCATTAAGACAAATGCTATGCAAAATGTCTTATTAGTTGATGTTACACCAACAATCTCAAGGAGAGGCATATCAAACATGGTCGTTTTATAAGTGGCATCCATCACCAACACGTGTGGAAATGCACGCCATATCTCCAATGATCTAGGATGAGCAAAGAATAAATCTTCCAACTCATTAGTTGACTCATTTGCACGATCATAAAATACGTAGCCTTCTTCTTGTAAAAATGACAGCAGAACTTGTATTGAGGTTCTACCTGCATTTTAAGCTTACAAATTAACTACAACCCGTAAACTAAAATAATTAGAAAAATAAAAAATAAACATTGACATTTTACATATAAATAAAGCATAACATAATGTTTACCTGCATTTTTCTTAAGTCGAACTTTCTGACATTGATTGTATATAGTTTTTGATGTAGACACATTATCTGGATACTGTTGTTTTATTGTTGATAAAATATCTCTAGGCTTCACATTGTTGGCTGACAAATCTTCCACCAATTGGGCTTGAGTTTCAGACAGTCGTCTTGCATATGCATGCCCCTCAAAATGTAATGCAAAGTCATGATTATGTGCTTCACATGTCACAATTAAATTCCAACAGTCATTACCCAAATTCATTCCTACCAAGCCAAATGGACAATTTGTTTTTTTTGTGCCGGTATGTTTACTGGAGGTTTTGTTACCTCTGTACATACCACCACAATCACATTGAAATACAACATTCATTGGGTCCCCATCTGAGTCACGCCTGCTTCTTTTAATAATAATAACGAAACCAAGTGAAGATGCCATGTTGCGTACCCAATTAATTAGTTCTTGACGAGAATTAAACACCTGAAATTGATTGTTTTTCTTTTAGTTACAACTGCTTGTTTTATCATATAATTTCACAAGAACAAATGAAACTTAAAAATACCATATCGGTATAAAATGCTCCTGGATGAGGGTTTCTATAAGCTCCAGATGAATTGTTTGGATGGACATTGTTATCCTACACAAAACATAAACCCTAAGAAATAATATCATATATATACACACACATACACAAAGAGAAATATATATATATATATATATATATATATATATATATATATATATATATATATATATATATATATATATATATATATATATATATATATATATTCGACGAAATACCTCATTGTTTGAATTGTGATACGCTGAAAAATCTTCTCCCCAATTAGCCATTTTATAAATCTTATACCAGTAAATTCGAATGTCGATCTGAATAATAAAACATAAATAGTGATATGAATAGTGATATGAATAGTGACATGAATAGTGACATGAATAGTGACATGAATAGTGACATGAATAGTGACATGAATAATTTGATCGATAGTTTATCATAAATGTACTTCGATAATACTGATATTATGTTTAAAAATAAAATGTACCTATCTTAGAAGAATAAACTAGTAATTAACACAAAATTAGCATCAACTGGAAATTAAAGTGGAGATGAGAATCTTGAAGTTTTGAGGCCAACTCACATTTGTAAACTGTAAAACGAAAAGAAAAGTAATAAATCAAGAAGTAACTTACAGATGTTGGAAGAATTTCAGTCGAGGTTTTTAAGGAGATAAAAGAAGAAGATGAATCAAGAGAGAAAAGAGGAAGAAGTATGAGAGAAAAGAAGAAGAAGTATGAGAGAAAAGAAAATGAATCAGAAGAGAAAAGAAGAAGAACTATGAGAGAAAAGAAATGAATCGGGAGATAAAAGACGTCCGACAAAAATCTAATAATAAATTGATATTTACACTTTCAACCCCTATGCTTATTTATTTAGTTTACTTTATACCTTTTACTTTCATAATTTAAATTTTACATTTAATACATATAATCGTTTATTAACTAAAACATGTTAAAAAATATGTTTTAATTTTAACAAGTTACACCATTATAATCGTCTCTTCGATACGTTTGAAATGAGCCCAATCTTAAATTTTTTTGGATTTATATATCTTAATATATATCATATAAACTAAATAAAAATATTTTTTATATTTAAAATTCATAAAGTAATTTGCGATCGCGGGATGATTAAGAGTATATCGCGGGGGATTATGACATTTTTGCAAAATGGAAAAAAATTATGGTATTTCGGTAAGAGATGGTCAAACTTTTGGCTTTTTAATTAATTTCCCTAAAATATATAAATCAAAAAAATTCAATATTAGGCTCATTTCGATCGTATCGAATAGACGATTATAATGGTGTAACTTGTTAAAATTAAAACGTATTTTTTTAACGTATTTTAGTTAATAAACGATTATATGTGTTAAATGTAAATTTAAATTATGAAAGTTAAGGGTATAAAGCAAAGTAAGTAAATAAGTATAGGGGGTGAAAATGTAAAATTCAAATAAAAATCACAATTTTGTCGGATAGTAATATATATATTACGATATATATATATATATATTTATATTTATATTTCTAATATATATATATTTATATTTCTAATATATATATATATATATATATGTAAAACAAATAAATAATAATATAAATATATGTCAAATATATATATATATATTTATATTTCTAATATATATATATATATAAAACAAATAAATAATAATATAAATATATATTATATATATATATTATTTAAATAAAGTAATGATTGGTTCGGAATTTTTAGCAATTAAAAACTTATTTTAAGGGTGCATTAAGTAATTTTAGGGTCCATTTAGCAGCCCCCTTTAATATTTATTAAAAATAATCATATGATGTTTTGAATAACTAGCTCATAAACTATATTATAAATAATTATTTTTAAGCTCATAAGTTAGGTTATATTTTTTATCTATTTAAACAGAACTTTTAAAGTATGTTCAAAAAATAAATCAATTTATATTTTGAGAAAAAAAGTATAATTAAAATTAGAATATTAAATCTTAAAATGGACATAGAAATAATTTCTATTTTAATGACCAATGGTGTGTAGCTCAGTTGGTAATGGGTGAGGCATCTTTGTACAAAAAACAGAAGGTCTCGGGTTCGAACCCAAGACACCCCCATAGTCACAACCGTTGAGTGAGTCAGGTATGCCCCCCACATTATAGATAGGCAACCGATTGTAGGCCGGTTGGGGTGGTCGATATCAACCTTTTTGTACAAAAAAAATCTATTTTAATGGTTTTAGTTTTACCTTTTAAATAATAATTTATTAAAAGTTGAACACTTGTAAACAAACATATATTGACCTTCTCATATAGGGAGGAGATCGGGACTGGACTGGGACCGAACCGGTTGGTACCAAATTTTTTTGGGACTAAAAAGTTGTATTGAAAACTGAACCGTATGTATCGGTACGGTACCGGTTCGGTTTCGGGACGGAAAAATCGGTACTAGGACCACTTAGGACCGGAAATTTTAAAATGTATCAAATGCGTCTCAAAACCAATCGCAAACCTAAATACCTTCATAGTGATTCAAATGTGTTTCAAAACAAATCACAAACAATCAAAAAGTTCAAAACAAATCAAAAGTTGAGCACTCTTCGATATTCTTTTACGATTTTCGTTTTTTCATTTTGTTCGTTTATCAACTCTTCAATATCTATATATACATCAAGAAACGATAATAATTAATGTTAACAACAATCAAGATAAACTTTATTTAGGAGATGATAAGCATAATTTTTTTTTTAACTTTGCTTTTAAAAATTTCGGTTCGGTTTCAGTTTTTTTCGGGAAAATCCGGTACCGAATACCGATTTTGAGAAATGTTTGGAACCGAATACATATTATCGGTTCGGGTTCGATACGGTACCGATTCGGTCCGGGAAAACGGTGCTCAACGCTCATCCCTATTCTCATACACATTTAAGGCGAAGTCGGTTCTTTAAAATTCATTATTTAAAAAATATCTCTAAAAATAGAAATAAAAACAAATTTTATTTTATTTGCTGTAATTTACACTTTATTATTATTATATTTTTGTCAAAAATATTATTATTAAAATTATCAAATAATTTTTTTATATAAATATAGAAAAGAGGGTTTTCTTTTGTCGGGTCTTTGCTGGCATTCATGGAGTTTGAAAGCGACAGAGTGTTTGTAACAATTTGGGGATGGCAAATAGCAAATATGACGGCAAAGATGAAGTTACATTCTACCCCCATCAAGTTATGGATATTGACACTTTCAGTCATCCAACTTTATCGTTTTCAAATTTTGCCACAAGAATACTTTCTTTCAATATATCATATCAAAATTACTACTATAAGATAACTGAATAAATATCACATTGATATTATTACTATTGTTGGCGTTATTGATTTAGGGATTATTTAGTAAATGTTTATGGAATAAGTGTTTATTGGCAAAATACACCATCATCAATTACCTTATTAATGAGTAAAATTATAAACTACCAAAATAGATTGTTGGTAAGCATCTTTCATCCGATAAACGCTTACTGGATAAGAGTATTTTCCTCACTTATCGGGTAAGATCATTGGTCTTTGTCATGCTTACTAGAGAAGGTAAGGTGCCGTTTACAAAACGCTTACTCGGGTAAATGCTTACCAAGTCACATTAGCTTACTGAATGAATATGACAAGAACCAAGAATCTTACCCGGTAAAAGTGGAGGCAAGGACCGAGAGTCGAAAGCAAGGACCAAGAGTCTTACCCGGTAAGTGAGTGCGACGGCTCTTACTATGGTTAGCGCTTACCGACTAAATTGTTGCATACGATGCCATTTCGGTGGACTAAAATCTTACCCGGGAAGTAAATGATAGTGTTGAATTTTACCAGTAAGCACTTATCCGGATAAGTGATTAGGTAAACGGCCACTAAGTAACACCGCGTAAATGCTTACCGGTTAAGTGTTTGATAAATGTCTTCTAAATTATTTAAAACATAATAATAATTAGAATAAATGAAAATAAATTAGTATTTATCAATAATTTTTTGTTATCTTATAGTTATCTTTATCCCTTATATGTTGTTAGTATCATCAAGACTTATTATTCATGCCTCTGTTGTCGATAATGATGCAATAATTTTGTGATTTTGATGTGATAATAATGTCATAATGCTTTGATAAATTGAAAGACTTATAGTTCAATGTGACTTTGTTGTGATAAATGTGGTTTTGTTGTGATATCTAAAACCAGTGAAGATCACATCCATAATCACCGCCATGTGTGTTCATTATGTGATTTGCACTCATTTGACCCTGATATTCCTAAAATTGGTAAATATTTATTTACTATATATGTCCCGAATCAAGTCTCTATATTACTATTTAAATTTATTTTAGTTCATCCATCAAAATAAGTGTCCACTTTCAAAGGTAATTGTCTATTTTTCCATTTTACCTTTAATTATGAGTCGAAAAATTTTCTCTCTCTATAATTAAGAGTATAACTGTTTTTTTTTTTGCTAAATAATTACTCTTTCATAAAACTATGTGTCTTTTTCATTGTAGACATTTATTTTAAGGCGAAAAAGGTAATATTTTATTGCTCCCTCAATTTTTTCTAAAACTATGACTTAAAACTATATGATGAGTTTACAAAATATTCTCATTTAAACTCTTTCATGTATATAAAAGAACAAAAAAGTTGGTTTTACTGGTTTTGTTGATTCAAAGTTTTTTTTAGAGGAAAACTCCAGGCAATTTTATAAATGCAGAAAAAAGTACAAAGACCAAAAGCCAAGCCCACGCCAAACGGCAACAAAACAAAAGAAATTGGTAACAACACCATACCAAGCAACTAGCAACCAAAACAAACACAAACTAATGGAGTAATACAAGCAAAAGAAGAAAATGAGGAAACACAAACTCCACAACCACCACCAATCCAGGCCGAAAACACCACCTAAGCACCAACCTCTAGACATCATCATTGACCCCTCTTTTCTGGCGCGCCTTCTTCCAATCCACTTTAAGCATCACTGTAGCCATAATCTCCTTAACAATTTGCCGAGCTGGACGGTAAACATTAGAGAACGTCCTTCTGTTCCGTTCTTGCCACACAAAATAAACAGTAGCCGAAAGTGCCAATTTATGACACAACAGTTTTGGCGCATCCACACTAGTAGCCAGAGCCGTAATCACCGCATCCCACGAGCTTGGGAACCCATGCCAATCCACCTCTTTACACACATCATTCCAAATTTGGTTAGGAAAGCCACAATCAAAAAATAAGTGATCATGAGAATCCATACATGTAGAGCAAAAAACACATCTCATATCCGGTGGATCATCCTTCCAAGCAAAAAGGCGATCATGTGTAGGAAGGCAACGTAAGCATGCAATCCACATGCAAAACGCATGTTTCGGGATATGACCCCGAAACCACACACTCTTCGTCCAAGGTATCTGTAACACCCTCAAATTTGGAACGAACAACTAAATAAAATTTCAATAAAATACCCAACAAGATAAAATCATTTCTACAATTCATTCCTTAAATTACCTCGGAATTTAAAACATTATAATTCCCCCAATAAATTAACTTAAACGGGTGTTACTTAACACGACACAAGTTGTTAATTCCAAATACGTGCGGAAGACTTCACTAATTCAAATCACCTCGCAAGCACTCTACTAGCACACGACCTTTCACACGTGTCACTAGAACTACTCCCAACCTGAGACCTGTTGCACATGCCGACAAATAAAAAGGGTTAGGCTAACGCCTAGTGAGTTCAAGCATTTTATCATGACTATATAAATTCATAAATCGAGAGGAGTGTAGCTTTTTAGTCATGATTCCAAAAGAGTTTACTTTAAATGTAAAGCACCAATTTTCCAAATCCCACAATTCCCATAAATGAAATCTTTAATGCAATATGATTTCCAAAATAGACTCATTCCCAAAATCCACGTAATAGGGTGAAATACCATTTGATACTCAAAATAATTAAATCCATAATTCAATTTGTCATTATTCCAAAAACATCCCAAACACGGTAAAAACATAATCCATAACTCATATAACATGGAAATGCAATTCTCATAAATATGATACGTTACCGAAAACATGGATAAACACAAATACCCAAAAACATCACACACGGATGAGATATAAACCACAACTTGCATACCATGGAAAACAATCCATATAAATATAACACGTCACCGAAAACATGAGTAGCAATAAATACCCAAAACAACACCTTTCGGTGACGGGGGAGACCCGTATACATCGCACGTGACGGAACACTAAAGTGGGTCACTTACTATGCAATAAAACACACACGTGGATTACTCTCGTAAACTGAGCTCAATCACTCCAGATCTATTGCATGCGAGACTAGGGAGTTCCCAACTTCAACCACTTCAGGTCTATACATTGGGTCACTCCAAATCCACAACAGCACATTAGGGATTACACCTTACTGCCCATGAGACGACACCCGACCATATAGGTCCACGCCTTACTTATCATGGAACCCGATGCCTATCCCGTGCTAAGCACATATATGGAATTACACTTTACTGCCCATGAGACGATGCCCGACCATCTAGGTCCACGTCTTACTTATCATGGAACCCGATGCCTATTCCGTGCTACAAAATAAACTAACGTCTCGTAAAACTGAGCTCAATCAATTCCGACCTCTTGCCCGCGAGACTAAGGGAAACTCAAATGCCTATGGATCCATAGCTATCAAGGTCTAAATATTACACGACCCCAAATAAATAAACACATGCATTCAAAACATGCAATTCCCCAATAACATAATTCATTATCAAAACTCAATCTTGAGTTACCAAAACTGGACAAATGTCCCCAAGACTTAATAAGATTCAATACCGAGCCACAAGCTCAACTAACTCCAAAAAAAGGTAGTTTATGAAAGTTATAAAATGACATCAAATATAACAACACACACCGTTTGCCGGTAAATACTTCGATTCCATGAAAACCCGAAATAACACTTTGGATCGGGTAAACCCTCATTTCCAAGGACTCACGCCTTTACGTTTTCAAAACATTACATGATGTACTATATGCATATTTCCAAAACATCCACAATGCATTTTTATAATAAATAGACTCCATTTATTACATAAATCAACAACTCATTTCATGTAAGATTTATTATCACATTTTTCCAAAATATCCAAAAGTAGTGTTTTATAATATTTACAACAATTAATATCTCAAAAGGTAAAATCCACCAAATAACCCAATATTGATAATTTTCAGGTAAAACACACAATTACTTGGAAAAATAACATTTTGGCTTCAATGGCTTCAAAATCGTTTTGAAGGGTTAGGGTTCGGTTTTGGGAGAGTTTAGAGAGAAAGAGATGGAATAGAAATGAAAGAAAGCTGAAAGGCGTGGGTTTAAAACCCTCAGAGTCCGCTCGCGATTGTGACACGGCGAGAGTGACCATGTCACAATCGCCGGGGCACTCTCGCCCGCTACCCAAAATGCTCACGGTACACTTTCGGCGAAAGTGACACTGCGAAAGTGACCATGTCACTCTCGCAAGTGTCATACTCACTGGCCCTCCCAAAACCCTCGGTACATTCTTGACGAAAGTGACACTGCGAAAGTGACCATGTCACTCTCGCGAGTGTCATACTCGCTGGACTTGTACCGAGTCCAAACTTGGCCAAATTCTCGAGATATCCAAATAGCATTATGTGTTCCACACTCCAAAGCAAAACCTTGTCCTTTTTAATAAATCTAGACATAATCTGTAACATCCCGAATTTTTCGTTATATTATTTTATAAATTATAAACTAACTTGGGGGTTAAGTTTGTAATTGTTTAAAGTGTTGTTGAAAATGATTTTTCAAATTGAGGGTTGTTGTGCAATTCATGGAAAGTTGAAGGTTGTTTGGTAAAATAGACTATGACTCATGTGTTTTTTACGTGAGGTGTCATTAATTTAGATTTTTAGCTAAAGTGTGTGTGTTATGTGTGCTAAGTGTGTGCATTCGGTTTTGAGAAGAAAACCGTGAGAGAGAGAGAGAGATATCGAGAAAGAGAAGGAGAGGAAGAAAAGGTGCTGGGATTGCTATAATCTGTTTTGGATTGAAAAATCATAAGGTAAACTATATCATTAAATCCTTCATCTTCTTAGATTAAAGCTTTCTATGGAGTTTTTAGTTGGGTCTTGATAAATTATGATGATTATGTGAACTTGAGTTTTAGGATATGTTAAGATAAATGTAATAAACATATCTGCAGATTGGCATAAACAAACATGGATTAAAAGTATAAAAATCTGGGTTTTTGATGAACTTAGTGGACTGAGACTTGGATGAACATCATCGGAGTCGCAATAGGCAATTGCGACTTGGAGTTGGAGTCGCAGCAGACCATTGCGATTCGGCTTTGGAATCGCAACAGTTGGTTGCGATTCGGAGTGAGATCACAATGGCCAGTTGCGACTTGGCTTTGGAATCGCATTAGTTGGTTGCGACTTGGGGTGAAATCGCAATGGCGAGTTGCGATTTGAGGATGAAATCGCAACCGTTGACTGCGATTTGGTTTTGAAATCGCAACAGAGGACTGCGACTTCAGTTCACTGCGATTTGGATTTGAAATCGCAATAATGGACTGCGATTTCAGTGGGTTGCGACTTGAAACATGATTTTTAGAAATTAAGGATTTTCAGTTATAGAGGGTTCTGATTTAGAAGTTAACATCAGTATATGTTAATTGGTTAATACAGTAAGCTTTAATAGTGAAGAAAGGAGACTTTCAAGTTAAAAAGGATTAAAAGAAGCGATAACGCATCAGGTGAGTTTATTCAACTCTCTTTAAAATTCAGTAATTAATCTTGAATTAGATGCTTTATATGTATGCATGAATATGTTTTATGTGGATTTGATTAAATTAGAGATAAGCCAAGAGGGCGATTAAAAGTTGGTTATGTTGGTTAACATGTTAAAGTTTCCAAAATGAGTTATATATGAAATTGATGAACTAGTAATTATTATTAATCTTGCATGCTAAGTTTGATTATCTACTACATGAAACTGCTATGTGGTTATGAACTCTAAATATGATTTGAAGCTTTATTGAGATATTAACTTCCATGCTAAGTTAAAGAGGAGATGATTAAGAGATTGAGATGAGAAGATATTAATATTCTTGATATTTTATATATGTAGAATATGTTCGGAGAAATGTTGTACTGTATGCTGGACGCATATAGTAGTATCGATTATTATACATATTATATTATGTGATTATGTGCTTTTACTAAAATAGGCATCCGGTCACCGAGGGCACTTGGGTACGGTATGATGGGAACCGGTTACTCGCCATAGACCAAAGGGATGTAATTTTAGTAATTGGGTGAACCTTGAATCATGAGTCTCGATTTGAGTATCGCGATATTATAATCCCATGGGGACCATTGATTCTGAGGTGGAATGTGGAAAAAGCAGTTGTGCTTAATAGTTCCCATTTCGTTTCGGGAAGATCAGAGATTTCCCTGTGATGAGAGGAAGATTTGAGATAGGCATAAAGTAATTTGTAATCTCTACTTCCTGATTTAAGAAATAGGCAGGTTTTGACTTGTAATTTCTTGTATGTGATTATTGATTGTGAATCTGGAATGATTCAGAGTTGACTTTTATATCATTGTTACGATTAAATGAGTTAGTCGTAGGAATTGGGAGTGGGGTAGATTCCCCGATTTAAAAAGGAGTTGTCGTACGGTAAGATGGGGTGAGAACAGGTTTGAGTTATCTGTTCATGTTTTAATTATTAAATTTTATTCTGATTTGAGTATCCTCACTAGGCGAAAGCCTAATGTTTCAAGTTGAATCTTCTTACCAGGTACAAGCTCCGGGAAATAGCGGGAATGAGAGACGAGGATTTTTGGAAAGATTCAGACTTAGAGATACCGAAGGATCTAGAGATTTTGATGCTTTTGGGACAGTTGTTTAGATAACTGGTTTAATCTAATTGTTATATTATGATTAGATTAATAAGTTATTTAAGAAATGACGTTTGTAGATAGAAACCTTACATTTGATCCTCAGGTTATATAAATTTGAAAGCTTTTGATCATAACTTATGGTAAATTTCAAGGTTTAAATTGACCCTGTTTTTAGGGTGTTTCAGTATGGTATCAGAGCTTTAGTTTAAGCGAACTAGGTATGAATTTGAGATACCTAGACTTAAGCTGAGAGGAGTTAAGTTATGATCCGTGAGTTCTGGGTAGAAATATTAAGATTGGGTAGTTTCAGAGTCGACAGAAATACGCGAAGTTGGTACTGTAACAATGGTAATGAGAATTCTCATGTATGATATGTTCGCAATTTCAATTAGCTACTGTTATTATGAATATATTATTACACATGCATACTTGTTTCTAAATTGTTACAGTGACTGATTAGCGGTAAAGTATGTATTGTATGTTTAGTTGTATAAACCATTAACTGATGAGTATTCTTTTATGCTCCATCAGAACGATGGTGAATACGCCCCCGAGGTCTCCAAATTCTTCGAGGAATAGGAATTGGTTAGACGATACTGGAGAAAGACAGACTGGATTGGGCGGAGTTCCTGATACGCCATCAGATTTTCTTTCCTTGGGAGGAATGCGAAGTCGGGTACATCCAGGAGGTACAAGTAATGCTGATCAGACGTCATCAGATTCAGGAATGGAGGGACGCATAATGGATAACGTGACTCGATTGATGAATGCATCGATGGAGAGGCAAACAGAGATGATGAGTACCATGATGGGGAGACAGTCAGAGATGTTTACGAAACTGATTAATGATCGAAATGTGGAGCCGAGGAGAACAGTGGCCGATACTAATGTGATAAATCCGACTGTAAATCCCGGAGTGGAGACAGATAGGAGGGTTGACAGAAACTGTTCCTACAAGACATTCCTAAGTTGTAAACCACCAGAGTTCAAGGGAGATGATAATCCAGTGGTGTGTATGAACTGGATAAGAGAAATCGAGCAGGCTTTTCGTGCCTGTGAATGTACAGATGAGAGATCTAAGGTGAGATTTGGATCTCAAATGTTACGTGGAAAAGCGTTGCAGTGGTGGAATGTGTTGTCCTCAACTGTGACGGAAACAGCTTTGAATTCCGTAACTTGGAGTCAGTTTAAAGCCAAGATTTTAGAAGAATACTGTAACGAACTCGAGATGGACCGAATTGAAGAAGAGTTCCGGAATATTAAGAAGGGTAATATGTCGGTGAGAAAATATACCGAGGTCTTCATGGAAAAGGTAAATCTTGTGGGGCACGTGGCTTCAACGGAGAAAGAAAAGATTAAGTATTATTTGAAAGGTCTACCAGCCGATATGATGACAAGAGTTCGTAGTTCGAAATCTGCTACCTTGAGGGAGACGATTGAGGAAGCAAAGGTGATAGAGGAAATGTATGTGAAAGACATGGAGGAGAAAGTGCAAGTTGGAGAAAAGAGAAAATGGGAGGGTCGTTCAGAACCTCCTCAGAAATTAAGATTATTCGGAAAGAACATTCGCAATGATTCTCGTAGAGAACCGAGTTGGTGTGCAAAGTGCAGAAGTAAACATTTTGGCCAATGTCGTGTGGTCGGAAATCAATGCTTCAAGTGTGGGAAAATGGGACATATGGCGTCGAGTTGCACAGTGTCTGGGTCGGTTTGTTTCGAATGTCAACAACCGGGTCATTTTCGAAAAGATTGCCCGAAGTTGAAAAGAGGAGGAGATCAGGGAAGAAAGCTAGATATTCCCAAACCAACCGGTCGTGCATTCCAAATGACTGCTGATGAAGCAAAGGGGTCAAAGGACGTGGTCTCGGGTACATTTCTTATAAACTCTATTCCTGCACGTGTGTTGTTTGATAGTGGCGCAAATTATTCTTTTGTATCCAAGTTGTTTCAACATAAGTTAGCTATGCCTGTTACTACTCTAGGAGATGCCTTAATAGTCGAAATAGCTAATGGAGTTCAAACTTTGGTTAAGGAGAGCCTGGCCGGTTGTAAGATTATGATAGAGGGAACAGAATTTTCGATTAACTTGTTGTTAATGAAAATTGGGAGTTTTGATATTGTGGTAGGAATGGACTGGTTGAGCAACAATCAGGCAGAGATTATGTGCGCAAAGAAGCTGATTCGAATTCCAATGGGCGAGAAAGATAGTGTATTTGTGTTCGGGGAAAAACAGGAAGGAGAAATTCCGTTGATTTCAGTGATGAAGGCACGGAAATGTTTATCGAAAGGGTGTTGGTCTTATCTAGCCTATGTTATTGATACAAAGTTAGAAAAGAAAAATATTCAAGATATCAATGTGGTGCGTGAGTTTCCGGATGTGTTCCCGGATGACCTTCCAGGTTTGCCAGTTGAAAGACAAGTGGAGTTCCGTATCGATATTATTCCTGGATCGGCACCGATTGCGCGAGCACCTTATCGTTTGGCACCTGCTGAGATGAAAGAGATGATGACTCAGCTTCAGGAGTTATTAGATAAGGGTTTCGTAAGACCGAGTTCTTCACCGTGGGGAGCTCCAGTTTTATTTGTTAAGAAGAAAGATGGTACTATGAGAATGTGTATTGATTACCGAGAGCTGAATAAAGTAACTATTAAGAACAAGTATCCGCTTCCTAGGATTGATGATTTATTTGATCAACTCCAAGGTGCGGGATGTTTTTCAAAGATAGATTTGAGATCTGGATACCATCAAGTGCGAGTAAGCGATGAAGACATTTCAAAAACAGCATTTAGAACAAGATATGGGCATTATGAGTTCCTTGTGATGCCATTTGGGTTGACAAATGCTCCTGCGATATTTATGGATTTGATGAACAGAGTGTGTCGACCATTTTTAGATAAGTTTGTCATTGTGTTTATTGATGACATACTTATTTATTCAAAGACTGAAGAAGATCATGAGCAACATCTTCGTGAAGTCTTAGAAGTTTTAAGAAAAGAGAAGCTATACGCAAAGTTTTCAAAGTGTGAATTTTGGTTGAAGGAGGTGCAGTTCCTAGGTCATGTGATTACCTCTGAAGGAGTTAAAGTGGATCCTTCAAAGATTGAAGCGATGACGAATTGGGAGACACCTAGAAGTGCATCTGAGATAAGAAGTTTTCTGGGATTAGCAGGTTATTATAGAAGATTCATAAAAGATTTCTCTAAGATTGCATCTGTTTTGACGTTGTTAACTAGAAAGAATGAGAAGTTTGTTTGGACGGAGAAACAGGAAACAGCTTTCAGAACCTTACGTCAAAAACTGTGTGAAGCACCTGTACTTGCCTTGCCAGATGGGACAGAAGATTTTGTCGTGTATAGTGATGCTTCGAAGATGGGTTTAGGATGTGTGCTAATGCAAAGGGGCAAAGTGATTGCATATGCCTCGAGACAGCTTAAAGAGCATGAAAAGAATTATCCTACCCATGATTTAGAGTTAGCAGCAGTGGTGTTCGCTTTGAAGTTGTGGCGACACTATTTGTATGGAACGAAGTGTACTCTTTATATTGATCACAAGAGTTTGCAACATGTTTTTGATCAGAAGGAGTTAAATATGAGGCAGCGAAGATGGTTAGAATTGCTTAAGGATTATGATTGTGAATTGCATTACCATCCTGGTAAAGCAAATGTCGTGGCTGATGCCTTAAGTAGAAAAGAATATGGTGGATGTTTGAAATCGATAAATGCTAGAATTGATGTAACGTCGAGTTTGATGGAAAAGATCAAAGAAGCACAAGTGGTTGCTTTGCGAGAGGAAAATCTGAAAGAGGAAGTAATGGGTAAGCAACATCTTCAGTTGACCGAAGATGGTCGTGGGATAAAATTGTTTCAAGGAAGAGTTTGGGTACCTAAAATGGGAGGAAATCGAGAGTTGATTCTCGAAGACGCTCATAGATCTAAGTATTCCATTCACCCTGGGAGTACAAAGATGTATCGAGATTTGAAATTGCATTATAGGTGGCCAGCGATGAAAGTAGATGTGGCTCGAAAGGTAGAAATATGTACAACATGTTCGTTGGTTAAAGCTGAACATCAGAAACCTTACGGAAGTTTCCAATCATTGGAAATTCCGGAGTGGAAGTGGGAGAAGATTACCATGGACTTTGTGACGAAGTTACCAAAGACGCAAAAAGGTAACGACACAATATGGGTAATCGTGGATAGATTAACTAAGAGTGCTCATTTTCTGGCAATGAAAGAGGCGTCACCAATTGAGAAATTAGCAAAGTTGTATATTGATGAAGTGGTGTCGAGGCATGGTATACCGGTGTCGATAGTGTCAGATCGTGATAGTCGGTTTACCTCGAGATTTTGGCGATCATTGCAAGAAGAATTGGGTACTAAAGTTAAATTGAGTACTGCTTTCCATCCACAGACCGATGGACAGAGTGAACGAACCATTCAAACTTTGGAGGATATGCTCAGGTGTTGTGTTTTAGATTTTGGTGGTAACTGGGATACGCATCTACCGTTAGTGGAATTTGCGTATAACAATAGTTATCATTCGAGCATTGGGAGAGCACCCTTCGAAGCGTTGTATGGTCGTAAGTGTAGAACTCCGGTGTGTTGGTTAGAAGCCAGGGAGAAACAGTTTGCTGGTCCAGAGTTAGTACAGCAAACAGCGGATAAAGTAAAAGAGATTCGGCAGCATATGAAAGCGGCTCAAGATAGACAGAAAAGTTATGCTGACCCGAAGCGGAGACCAAAAGAATTTCAAGTTGGGGAGCGGGTGATGCTCAAGGTATCCCCATGGAAAGGTGTGATAAGGTTTGGAAAACGTGGGAAGTTGAGTCCTCGTTTTCTAGGACCTTTCACCATTGTTGAGAGAATTGGATTACAAGCTTACAAGTTAGATCTTCCACCCGAGTTAGAAGGAGTTCATAATACTTTTCATGTGTGTTATCTTCGTAAGTGTTTGGCCGAAGAAGAAGATGTGATTCCACTCACAGATGTAAGAATAGATGAAAAGAGTCGCTGTGTAGAGGAACCAGAGGCAATTTTAGAAAGATCAGTTAGAAAGTTACGTAGTGGTAAAGAGGTAGCTATGTTGAAAGTACAGTGGAAACACCATAGAGGTACTAATGTAACTTTAGAGTCAGAGGAGAGTATGAGGGATAGGTATCCTCATTTGTTTACCTGACTTTGATTTCGGGGACGAAATCTTTTTCAAGTTGGGGAGTATTGTAACATCCCGAATTTTTCGTTATATTATTTTATAAATTATAAACTAACTTGGGGGTTAAGTTTGTAATTGTTTAAAGTGTTGTTGAAAATGATTTTTCAAATTGAGGGTTGTTGTGCAATTCATGGAAAGTTGAAGGTTGTTTGGTAAAATAGACTATGACTCATGTGTTTTTTACGTGAGGTGTCATTAATTTAGATTTTTAGCTAAAGTGTGTGTGTTATGTGTGCTAAGTGTGTGCATTCGGTTTTGAGAAGAAAACCGTGAGAGAGAGAGAGAGATATCGAGAAAGAGAAGGAGAGGAAGAAAAGGTGCTGGGATTGCTATAATCTGTTTTGGATTGAAAAATCATAAGGTATACTATATCATTAAATCCTTCATCTTCTTAGATTAAAGCTTTCTATGGAGTTTTTAGTTGGGTCTTGATAAATTATGATGATTATGTGAACTTGAGTTTTAGGATATGTTAAGATAAGTGTAATAAACATATCTGCAGATTGGCATAAACAAACATGGATTAAAAGTATAAAAATCTGGGTTTTTGATGAACTTAGTGGACTGAGACTTGGATGAACATCATCGGAGTCGCAATAGGCAATTGCGACTTGGAGTTGGAGTCGCAGCAGACCATTGCGATTCGGCTTTGGAATCGCAACAGTTGGTTGCGATTCGGAGTGAGATCACAATGGGCAGTTGCGACTTGGCTTTGGAATCGCATTAGTTGGTTGCGACTTGGGGTGAAATCGCAATGGCGAGTTGCGATTTGAGGATGAAATCGCAACCGTTGACTGCGATTTGGTTTTGAAATCGCAACAGAGGACTGCGACTTCAGTTCACTGCGATTTGGATTTGAAATCGCAATAATGGACTGCGATTTCAGTGGGTTGCGACTTGAAACGTGAATTTTAGAAATTAAGGATTTTCAGTTATAGAGGGTTCTGATTTAGAAGTTAACATTAGTATATGTTAATTGGTTAATACAGTAAGCTTTAATATTGAAGAAAGGAGACTTTCAAGTTAAAAAGGATTAAAAGAAGCGATAACGCATCCGGTGAGTTTATTCAACTCTCTTTAAAATTCAGTAATTAATCTTGAATTAGATGCTTTATATGTATGCATGAATATGTTTTATGTGGATTTGATTAAATTAGAGATAAGCCAAGAGGGCGATTAAAAGTTGGTTATGTTGGTTAACATGTTAAAGTTTCCAAAATGAGTTATATATGAAATTGATGAACTAGTAATTATTATTAATCTTGCATGCTAAGTTTGATTATCTACTACATGAAACTGCTATGTGGTTATGAACTCTAAATATGATTTGAAGCTTTATTGAGATATTAACTTCCATGTTAAGTTAAAGAGGAGATGATTAAGAGATTGAGATGAGAAGATATTAATATTCTTGATATTTTATATATGTAGAATATGTTCGGAGAAATGTTGTACTGTATGCTGGACGCATATAGTAGTATCGATTATTATACATATTATATTATGTGATTATGTGCTTTTACTAAAATAGGCATCCGGTCACCGAGGGCACTTGGGTACGGTATGATGGGAACCGGTTACTCGCCATAGACCAAAGGGATGTAATTTTAGTAATTGGGTGAACCTTGAATCATGAGTCTCGATTTGAGTATCGCGATATTATAATCCCATGGGGACCATTGATTCTGAGGTGGAATGTGGAAAAATGTCAGGATCGATTCTTAACAAGAATTAAACTTCTTAGAAACAGAATTTAGAGAATCTTGCGGAATAGAACTCTAAATCAATTAAAGAACAATCAATAGAAATTCAATAAACTGTATATATATCAAACAGTTATAACTCACAAGTTTTACACCAAACCTCAATCTTGTTGAACAGGCTCAACAAGACGATTTCTACTTCTCTAGAAATAGGATCTATGATCTTGAGGTTAATTCACTCTTGAATATCGAATTCTGTATACTATCTATCTTCTGTTTTTGTATTTTTCTAATAGCTATCTATCAATACTATTTATACAAAAGTAATTACAAGATAACTATAAAAAGTAAATTGATCTTCTGAATCTTCGTTAAACATATCTTGATCAATTCCTTATTTGTCTCCAAAAGCATCGCATCCCAAACTTATCAACTCAGCAGTATTAATGATGATTTGGCTCAGCAGCATTAACAACCTTCAGCAGTATTAATGATGATTTGGCTCAGCAGCATTAATGACCTTCAGCAGTATTAACCTTCACAGTCTTCAAGCAGTAGTAACTCAGCTCAGCAGTACTAACCATGTCTAGCAGTAGTAATTTGGTCTAGCAGCACTAACTTCGTCTAGCAGTACTAACTTCATCTAGCAGCATTAACTTCATCTAGCAGCAGTACCCTTGCCCAGCAGTAGTAACGAAGAACTGGCAGTAGTAATGAAGACTTAGCAGTACTAACCATACTTAGCATATCTTCAGTTCCCAACAATCTCCCCCTAACTTGACTTTTAGGAAAAGAAGTCAAGTTCTTCATATGATGCTTCCAAAACTTAGTCATCATGTACACACAGATTAGGACTTAGACCTAGACTTTGATTTAGAATCCTCTTTACCAAGAATCTACCCATTGCTGAATCCTTGTTGCAGGTCAGCTTAGTGTGTAACATTCCTTGCAGCCTCTTCATGCTGTGATTGTATATTTCATCTACAAGATAGTATTCTTGAGTTGCAGAGTCAAGGGAGATGACATATACTCCACAGTTTTCATAGAGCATCCAGTTGGTAATGGCTTGAAACTGTGTGTTTAACCTATGCTGAACTGCTTCAGGTTTGAACATTTGGCACAAGAATTCAAGTACCATTTTAGAAATTGACATCCCTGGCTCAGTCAGCATGTTTCCATATATCTTCATCCCAACTTTGAACATCTCTTCTAGGTCTGATCTTGAGCAAGTTCTGACAATTTTTCCCCAAGTAGAAAATACTTCAAATTTTCCATCAGCTCTTTTTATCCTAATGAACTCCTTTCTACCATCTTTCAAAGTGTCCCAAAAGATGATTTCAGGAGCCTTAGATGATATTGGTTCAGCCTGAAGTGGAATTGGGTTAGAGTCAACACTAGTAATGTACAAATCACATTGGGCATCCGTTTGTGATTGCACATTGCCTGATTGCCCTGATGGAGTTGCCACTTCTTCTTCAGCAACTTTTCCATCAGATTTCACTGTTTCCTCCTGGGCCTCTTCTGCAGATGACTCCACCCTTGGCTTCTTTTCATTTTTCTTCTTTGAAGTTATGGGCTGGGTTCTTGGTCTTTTCTTTGACATCATCTTGGTTCTTTTAAGAGTTTTGACAGCCTCAGGAGTTGGTTCAGCTGCTTTAAGTTTTTCAGCAGCAATAACCATTTCTGCTGCTATGGCTGTTACTGCTTCTCTTAGTACATGTAGTGATGCTGCTTCAATACTGTTCTTTACAATCCAGTAAATTTCTTCATCTATTTCAGCTTGAGTTGTAGTTACTGCTTCCTGCTCAGTTTCTGCTGCTTTGACTGTTTGGCCTTCAGCAGCATTAACTGTTTCTGCTGCTTGTTCAAACTCAGCAGCATTAACAGTTTCTGCTGCTGTGGTTTCTGCTGCTGTGGTTTCTGCTGCTGTGGTTTCTGCTGCTTTAACACACTCTTCCCCCTTTTCTGTCTCACTGGACTCCCCCTTAAACTGTGCATAGTCCATTTCCATCTCAGTCTCTATGTGAACAGTCTCCCCCTCAATTTGTGGACCCTTCAGTTTCAGTTCTGCTTCTGACTCTGACATACCACTTGTCAGGATCGATTCTTAACAAGAATTAAACTTCTTAGAAACAGAATTTAGAGAATCTTGCGGAATAGAACTCTAAATCAATTAAAGAACAATCAATAGAAATTCAATAAACTGTATATATATCAAACAGTTATAACTCACAAGTTTTACACCAAACCTCAATCTTGTTGAACAGGCTCAACAAGACGATTTCTACTTCTCTAGAAATAGGATCTATGATCTTGAGGTTAATTCACTCTTGAATATCGAATTCTGTATACTATCTATCTTCTGTTTTTGTATTTTTCTAATAGCTATCTATCAATACTATTTATACAAAAGTAATTACAAGATAACTATAAAAAGTAAATTGATCTTCTGAATCTTCGTTAAACATATCTTGATCAATTCCTTATTTGTCTCCAAAAGCATCGCATCCCAAACTTATCAACTCAGCAGTATTAATGATGATTTGGCTCAGCAGCATTAACAACCTTCAGCAGTATTAATGATGATTTGGCTCAGCAGCATTAATGACCTTCAGCAGTATTAACCTTCACAGTCTTCAAGCAGTAGTAACTCAGCTCAGCAGTACTAACCATGTCTAGCAGTAGTAATTTGGTCTAGCAGCACTAACTTCGTCTAGCAGTACTAACTTCATCTAGCAGCATTAACTTCATCTAGCAGCAGTACCCTTGCCCAGCAGTAGTAACGAAGAACTGGCAGTAGTAATGAAGACTTAGCAGTACTAACCATACTTAGCATATCTTCAGTTCCCAACAATCTCCCCCTAACTTGACTTTTAGGAAAAGAAGTCAAGTTCTTCAGATGATGCTTCCAAAACTTAGTCATCATGTACACACAGATTAGGACTTAGACCTAGACTTTGATTTAGAATCCTCTTTACCAAGAATCTACCCATTGCTGAATCCTTGTTGCAGGTCAGCTTAGTGTGTAACATTCCTTGCAGCCTCTTCATGCTGTGATTGTATATTTCATCTACAAGATAGTATTCTTGAGTTGCAGAGTCAAGGGAGATGACATATACTCCACAGTTTTCATAGAGCATCCAGTTGGTAATGGCTTGAAACTGTGTGTTTAACCTATGCTGAACTGCTTCAGGTTTGAACATTTGGCACAAGAATTCAAGTACCATTTTAGAAATTGACATCCCTGGCTCAGTCAGCATGTTTCCATATATCTTCATCCCAACTTTGAACATCTCTTCTAAGTCTGATCTTGAGCAAGTTCTGACAATTTTTCCCCAAGTAGAAAATACTTCAAATTTTCCATCAGCTCTTTTTATCCTAAAGAACTCCTTTCTACCATCTTTCAAAGTGTCCCAAAAGATGATTTCAGGAGCCTTAGATGATATTGGTTCAGCCTGAAGTGGAATTGGGTTAGAGTCAACACTAGTAATGTACAAATCACATTGGGCATCCGTTTGTGATTGCACATTGCCTGATTGCCCTGATGGAGTTGCCACTTCTTCTTCAGCAACTTTTCCATCAGATTTCACTGTTTCCTCCTGGGCCTCTTCTGCAGATGACTCCACCCTTGGCTTCTTTTCATTTTTCTTCTTTGAAGTTATGGGCTGGGTTCTTGGTCTTTTCTTTGACATCATCTTGGTTCTTTTAAGAGTTTTGACAGCCTCAGGAGTTGGTTCAGCTGCTTTAAGTTTTTCAGCAGCAATAACCATTTCTGCTGCTATGGCTGTTACTGCTTCTCTTAGTACATGTAGTGATGCTGCTTCAATACTGTTCTTTACAATCCAGTAAATTTCTTCATCTATTTCAGCTTGAGTTGTAGTTACTGCTTCCTGCTCAGTTTCTGCTGCTTTGACTGTTTGGCCTTCAGCAGCATTAACTGTTTCTGCTGCTTGTTCAAACTCAGCAGCATTAACAGTTTCTGCTGCTGTGGTTTCTGCTGCTGTGGTTTCTGCTGCTGTGGTTTCTGCTGCTTTAACACACTCTTCCCCCTTTTCTGTCTCACTGGACTCCCCCTTAAACTGTGCATAGTCCATTTCCATCTCAGTCTCTATGTGAACAGTCTCCCCCTCAATTTGTGGACCCTTCAGTTTCAGTTCTGCTTCTGACCCTGACTCCCCCTTTTTGGGAGCATCATCAGTTGAGGTTCTCCTTCTTAGCACAAATCTTGCCTTTTTCTTTTTGTTCAGCAACTTGGTGACCATCTTTTTGAGCTTCTCAATTTGAGACTGTTGGTAGGTGACCACAGTCTTAAGTTGCTCAATCTCTTTCTTTTGTGCCATGACATCCAAGTTGATATTCCCTAAGGTTTCCATCAATTCCTCATAGTTATATCTATCCTCACCTTGTTTAGAAGTATTTACCTTCTTTAAAGGATCCTTGGAAGTTTTAGCAGAAGCCTTCTGCCTAGCAGAAGCACTACCTGCCCCCTTGGTTTCTTGGCACCTGGGTCCTCCTAATGATTTCTCATTTAGAGTTGCCATGGGGAAGGTCTTATTTATGTTACCACTGTCCTTCTCTGTGCTAGCAGAAGTAGTGGCAGCCTTAGCACCCATATGGTCATCCTTCTCCTTAGAGACCACCTTCTTGGGGTTGGGAGACACCCCTGTGGTTTCCCTGTTGATATTCTCAATTGGAGAATGCTCCAATTGAGGGCTTAAAGGCTTAGGGCTTTGAGTAGGTACATCAAGGGAAGGAGCCTTGTGCACCTTTCTTCTTTGAAACCTTTTGGTGATTGTGGGAGTGGGCTGTTCAAGAATGGACTGAGGGATTTCTTTTGAGATGGAAGGTTGGGATTGGTCATCAGTGGGTTGATCTAATGAGGGCCTTGATCCTGATGCCATACCTTCAGAGGGGTGGGACACAACCATCATTGTAGAGAACAATGGTGTGTCAACTCCTTCCGAGTCCCTAGGAAGTCTTTTCATATTTGAAAAAACCTTCCCTTTAGGGGATTTGGGTACATATACCCCAGTAAACTGAGGTAAGTCCTTCAATTCCTTGTTAAGAACTTCTTGCACAAACCTTGGATACATGAAAAAGCTCTTTTTGGATTCCAAGTTTGATACAAGATCATTAAAGATCATTGCTGAAAAATTGTACTTTCTGGCAGTGGATAAGCAGACCAAGGCATATGCAATGGGACTGCTGAACTCACTCCATCCAGTAGTTTTCTTGGAAATACAGTGCATCAGGGTATGAACAAGAAATCTCCATTGGTTAAAAAATTTTGACTTGTAGAATTTAAAAACACCAATGGGACCTTCATACCCCATTCTTTGTAAAGTAGAAAAGAGTTCTTCATTAGGAATAGAAGATATACCTGAATCATCATTCAACTGAAGAGAGATGCGAATAACCTCTTCAGTGACTTTCAAGGGTTTATCACAGACCCTTGTTCGAATGGTTTTCTGCCCTTCTTCGACACTAACAGTGGCATTCTCCCAAAATTGTTTCTGATGTTCGATATAGATTGTTGGGCTCACCGTGAATGCATAGGAGATGTGCGAGGATTTGAGAAAATCGACTATATCGTGGAATCCCGCAGCTTGTTTCGGCTTCTGAAGCATGGCTATTTCATTGTGCTCATCCACAAACTCCATGATGCCTAAGGATTCTTGAAAGAAAAGCACAGAGATTCTGGGGAGGCTAGGTTAGAACGAGAGAGAAGAAGTAAATGCGAAGAGTCGTTATGAACATGGGCGGGCAAACAGGGGTATTTATATGCCCTAGATTATCAGAAGCAGTATTAACTACCTCGCAGTATTAACTACCGAGCAGTATTAACTGCCAAGCAGTATTAACTACCTAGCAGTATTAACTACCGAGCAGTATTAACTACCGAGCAGTATTAACTGCCAAGCAGTATTAACTACCTAGCAGTATTAACTACCAAGCAGTATTAACTACCGAGCAGTATTAACTGCCAAGCAGTATTAACTACCTAGCAGTATTAACTACCGAGCAGTATTAACTCCACTAGCAGTATTAAATGCACTAGCAGTATTAACTACTGAGCAGTATTAACTACTGAGCAGTATTAACGACCAAGCAGTATTAACTACACTAGCAGTATTAACTGCACTAGCAGTATTAACTGCATTAGCAGTATTAACTGCTGAGCAGTATTAACTACTGAGCAGTAGTAACTGCACAAGCAGTAGTAACTACTAGAACACAGACAGTAGTAACTTCTGTTCTGGCAGTAGTAACTACACTTACACTTTTCTTCACTTGGTAATCTGAGGAAAACAGAGGATCCTGAGAAAGAAAGTTAGTAGCACCAAATATATGAAGAAATACAGGTATAAAAACAGAAAGTCATAAATTTACTCTAGGTTGATCATGCCCACACTTGTTACCAAAAAGGTGAATCTACCCACATCAAAAGCTTTTGTGAATAGATCAGCAAACTGGTCATTTGTATGAACTTTAGCAACCTGAATTAATTTCTTTTCATTGCAATCTCTTATAAAGTGATACCTTATCTCTATATGCTTTGTTTTTGAGTGTTTGACTGGATTATTAACAATGCTAATAGCACTGTTGTTGTCAATGAAGATTGGTGTGTGAAGAAAAGTTACCCCATAGTCCAACATCTGATTCTGAATCCATAGAACCTGAGAGCAGCAGCTTGCAGCAGCTATGTACTCAGCTTCTGTGGTAGATAAGGACACTGTGGTTTGTTTCTTACACTGCCAAGATACTAGTCTTGTACCCAAAAACTGACATCCACCTGAAGTAGACTTCCTATCCATGTTGGCTCCTCCCAAATCACTATCTGAATATGCAGGCAAGTCAAAAGAGGATTCATGAGGATACCAGAGACCTAATCTAGGTTGCCCTTTTAAGTATCTGAATATTCTCTTGACAGCATGAAGGTGTGATTGCTTAGGAGAAACCTGAAATCTGGCACAAACACAGACTGAAAACATAATGTCAGGTCTAGAGGCTGTGAGATACATGAGAGATCCAATCATTGATCTGTAATGATGGACATCCACATCCTCCCCCTCAAGATCTGCAGTGATCTGTTTATGTGTTTCCATTGGAGTGCTTGCTGACTTTGAGTCTGATAAACCAAACTTGTCCAGGATGTCTTTCACATACTTGGATTGGCTAATAAAAATTCCATCTTTCCTCTGTTTTACCTGAAGCCCAAGAAAGAATGTAAGTTCTCCCATGGAGCTCATCTTGAAGCTTTTGTGCATCAATTCTTCAAACTCTTTACACATTTGATCATTGGTGGATCCAAAGATGATATCATCCACATAGATCTGAACAAGTAGAGTACCTCTCTTTCTCCTCTTGATGAACAGGGTCTTGTCAATTACTCCTCTTTCAAAGTCATTTTTCAAGAGATAGGTAGACAAAGTGTCATACCATGCTCTTGGGGCCTGATGCAAACCATAGAGAGCCTTCTTCAGCTTGTATACTCTGTCAGGGTGCAATGGATTCTCAAATCCAGGGGGTTGACAGACATATACTTCTTCCTCAATGCTTCCATACAGAAATGCACTTTTGACATCCATTTGGTACACTTTGAACTTCATGTATGAGGCATAGGCTAGAAATAACCTGATTGCTTCAATCCTTGCCACAGGAGCAAAGACTTCCTCATAATCTATTCCTTCTTCCTGAGTGTACCCTTGTGCAACCAGTCTAGCCTTGTTTCTGATCACAATCCCTCTGTCATCCTTCTTGTTCCTGAAAATCCACTTGGTGCCAATTGCTCTATGACCTTTTGGAAGATCTACCAAGTCCCAAACATCCGGTAATTTGAACTGTAGCAGCTCCTCTTGCATTGCCTCTATCCAGCTTGGGTCTTTCATGGCATCATAAGCCTTTTTGGGCTCAATCTGGGACAGAAAGCAAGTAAGAACAGTGTTAACTGTATTTTGCTGCTCTTGCAACTCTTGGAGTCTGCTTTGCTTTCTAGTCATCATGGGAGATGCAATATCTCCAATTACCAACTCAGGAGGATGATTTTTCTGAGTTCTTGTTTGATGACCAGCTTCCTCTTGTAAGTCCTCATCCAGATTAGACTCATTTAATTCTGGATTTGTTTCTGCTTCTTCAGTCACCTCAGATTCTCTGGAATTTGAACCTGAAGACTGATTTTCCTCTGCTCTCCTCTCTTCTTCATTCTGAATAGGTTCAGTCTCCTCATGGTGTTCACAGAATTCCACAGGATCAATGAAAGGGATTGGAAATATCACAGATTGAATTCTGTGTTCTGATGATGGTGTATCCCTTTGTCCTGCATATACATCACCACTGAAACCCAAAGAATTAGTGAGTGAATCAATGTCAAATAGCCAATTAGGACCTGAACCAATAGGATTTGGTGTGTTCTCATTGCATTTGACATTGTCACTTTCTTCAATTATTCTAGAAGAGGTATTAAAAACTCTGTAGGCCTTACTTTGAGATGAATACCCAACAAGAAAACCATCATCTGCTTTGCTATCAAACTTGCCTAAGTGAGATTTGGTATTGAGAATAGTACAAGGACATCCAAATGGCTTGAAAAATCCAATATATGGTTTCCTTTTATGGAAAAGCTCATAAGGTGTCTTGTTTTTAGGCTTTACAACTAAAACTCTGTTTTGAACATAGCAGGCAGTATTAACTGCTTCTGCCCAAAAAGTAATTGGTAACTTTGAGTCAGCTAACAGAGATCTAGCAGCCTCAATCAGTGTCCTATTCCTTCTCTCAGCAACACCATTTTGTTGTGGAGTCCTAGGAGCACTGTATTGTCTCTCAATTCCTTTTTCTTCACAAAAGGTGTTTAGATCAGAATTTTTAAACTCAGTTCCATTATCTGATCTAATGACTTTCACTCTTTGATTTGATTGGTTTTCAATTTTGAGAATGAAAGATTTGATCAGTCCACTTGTCTCATCTTTAGTTCTCAGAAAATATACCCAAGTAAATCTAGAATAATCATCAACAATAACTAAGCAGTATGATTTCTTGCCAATACTCATCACATTGGTAGGACCAAACAGATCCATATGTAACAGTTGAAGAGGATTTGATATAGTGTTTATCTCTTTGGACTTATGAGAAGTTTTGTGTTGTTTGCCTTTGAGACAAGCAACACAATGATCATCACATGAATATACTTTGGATGGCAAACCCCTTACAAGGTTATTCTTAACAAGTTTATTTATTGTTTTAAAGTTCATGTGACACATCCTTCTGTGCCAAAGTGATGATTCATCTAAAGAAGCTTTTGAAACTAAACAATTTAGAGATGAATCAGATGAAACACTTTCCAAATCTAAACAATAAACATTATCCTTCCTAGGAGTTCTCAGAAGTATCATGTTTTCATCAACCACTTTGTATCCAGGAGCAAGGATAATACATTCAGAATCTGTAAACAATATACTATGCTTCTTGTCACAAACCTGTGATACACTTAACAGGTTGTATCTCAATTGTTCAACATAGTATACATCTTCAAAGGTCATCTTACCCTTTGAAACATCACCCTTACCACTTATCTTTCCACCAGCAGGATTATCCCCAAATGCAACATGTCCTCCATCAACCTTTTTGAAATTTTTGAGGCAGGACATGTTACCTGTCATGTGTCTAAAGCAACCACTATCAACATGCCAAATGCTCTTCCCCTTGAGCTGTTGGTTGCCCTGCACATCAAGATAAATCAGTTAGTTTTATTTGGAACCCAAGCCGAAGTGGTCTTGGGTCTCCCTTGCTCATCAAAGTACTTACACTTGGTTTTGATGAGATTTTTAACTTTTGGTACTGCTGTGCTGGAATACTTTGTCAAAATTATTGGTGTAGCAGCACTTGCAGCAGTACTAACAGTGCTAGCAGTACTAACAGTGCTAGCAGTATTAACCTCAGAAGTACTAACAGAGGTAGCAGTATTAACAGAGTTAACACTGCTAGAAGCAGTATTAACAGAGTTAATACTGCTAGCAGCAGTACTATCTGAAGAAGAAGCACTAAAAGTATTAGCAGCACTAACATTGGACTGAATACTAGCAGTATTAACACTGCTAGCAGCACTTGCTTTGGAATGATTACTAGCAGTATTAATACTGCTAGCAGTACTAACTTTGGAATGATTACTAGCAGTATTAATACTGCTAGCAGCACTAACTTTTGAAGCAGTACTAGCAGTGTTAGCAGTACTAACATTGCTAGCAGCAGTATTGTTTTTAGTGCTTTTAGGAACCCACATAGTATCACATTCCTTTTCAGTCATTTTCTTTATGTGGCTTTTGGGTTTATCTTGTTTCTTAGCCACATTTTTCTTTGCAGACTTTTTATATCCACCATTCTTTCTGTAACCACCAGGTTTTTGAAAAGATCTTTGAGCATTAAACCTTTGGTTAACAGGATTGAAATAACAGTGTTTGGCTAAGTGATTTAGCTTACCACAGATGAAGCAAGGTTTTGGCCTGTTGATTCTGTTCAGGTCAACTCCTTGTCTCATAGCCCACTGGTTATTCCAGTTCCTTTGATTTCCCCTCTGATTATCATGTTTTTGGGGCTTGAGCTCTTGAGATTTCTTACAGGAACAATGTTTACAGGTATTGGGAGCCACAACTGTGGTCTGTTTGTAATGGACTCCCTTTTTCTCTTCATTCCTTTTGATCTCAGTGTTCTTGACACATGGACTCTCACATTCCTCATCAGAGTCTACTTTGTCAGTCTCATCCTCAACAACTATTTCTTTTTCACAAGGATCTAGATTAATCTTTAATTCATGTTCCTTTCTATCCTTGGTCTCTAACAAATCAGACTTAGGAGGTATGTAGTTGTTATTGTAGGGTGGAGGTGTGGCATTGTACCCTATCCCTACTTTCATCTTGTCATGGATTTGAGCCTTAATGATGGTGTCCATGGTTTTAGAAGCACAGGTAAACTTTTCAACATCAAGTTTAACCTTCTCAAGCTCTTCTTTTAATTTCTCATTCTCCTCCCCAGACACTTTCAGCTTAATCTCATACTCATTCTTCTCCCACTTCCAATAGTTAGTATCATAGTGGTGTTGAAGTTCATTAGCTTGAAAAGCTCTAATCTGTTCCTCAAACCTTTCTACAATCCTAACATAATCTTTCACATCTTTCTCTAGCCTCTTAAGGTCATCACACATACCCTGATTGTGATCCCTATATCTTTTAACAGCATCAATGCAAGCTTGAGAACAGAGTTTAGATTGTACCTCAGTGGGAATATCAGATACTTCTGCCATAAGAGCTTGATTCTGACAGGCTTCCTCAGCTTGATCACTCCAATCAAATCCCATTCCTTGTTGAGAAACATGGGCTTGAGAGGAGCTTCTGTTTTGATTTCCATTTGGAGCCTGTTGATGTGATCCTCCATAACACTCAACCTTGGATTGGTCAAAGCCTTCACCATCTTCTCCAATCTTTCCTTCATTACATGGGCCATTTTCTATGATGTCCCATATTGCATAATTAGTAAGAAGAATGTACTGCTTGATTCTCAGTTTCCACATGTTCAATTTATTGGATTTGAGCATGGGAACTTTTGAAACAGGAGTACTGTGAGTATCCATTGAATTGTCCATAGTTTCTAAGATACCAAAGCTCTGATACCACTTGTCAGGATCGATTCTTAACAAGAATTAAACTTCTTAGAAACAGAATTTAGAGAATCTTGCGGAATAGAACTCTAAATCAATTAAAGAACAATCAATAGAAATTCAATAAACTGTATATATATCAAACAGTTATAACTCACAAGTTTTACACCAAACCTCAATCTTGTTGAACAGGCTCAACAAGACGATTTCTACTTCTCTAGAAATAGGATCTATGATCTTGAGGTTAATTCACTCTTGAATATCGAATTCTGTATACTATCTATCTTCTGTTTTTGTATTTTTCTAATAGCTATCTATCAATACTATTTATACAAAAGTAATTACAAGATAACTATAAAAAGTAAATTGATCTTCTGAATCTTCGTTAAACATATCTTGATCAATTCCTTATTTGTCTCCAAAAGCATCGCATCCCAAACTTATCAACTCAGCAGTATTAATGATGATTTGGCTCAGCAGCATTAACAACCTTCAGCAGTATTAATGATGATTTGGCTCAGCAGCATTAATGACCTTCAGCAGTATTAACCTTCACAGTCTTCAAGCAGTAGTAACTCAGCTCAGCAGTACTAACCATGTCTAGCAGTAGTAATTTGGTCTAGCAGCACTAACTTCGTCTAGCAGTACTAACTTCATCTAGCAGCATTAACTTCATCTAGCAGCAGTACCCTTGCCCAGCAGTAGTAACGAAGAACTGGCAGTAGTAATGAAGACTTAGCAGTACTAACCATACTTAGCATATCTTCAGTTCCCAACAAAAAAGCAGTTGTGCTTAATAGTTCCCATTTCGTTTCGGGAAGATCAGAGATTTCCCTGTGATGAGAGGAAGATTTGAGATAGGCATAAAGTAATTTGTAATCTCTACTTCCTGATTTAAGAAATAGGCAGGTTTTGACTTGTAATTTCTTGTATGTGATTATTGATTGTGAATCTGGAATGATTCAGAGTTGACTTTTATATCATTGTTACGATTAAATGAGTTAGTCGTAGGAATTGGGAGTGGGGTAGATTCCCCGATTTAAAAAGGAGTTGTCGTACGGTAAGATGGGTGAGAACAGGTTTGAGTTATCTGTTCATGTTTTAATTATTAAATTTTATTCTGATTTGAGTATCCTCACTAGGCGAAAGCCTAATGTTTCAAGTTGAATCTTCTTACCAGGTACAAGCTCCGGGAAATAGCGGGAATGAGAGACGAGGATTTTTGGAAAGATTCAGACTTAGAGATACCGAAGGATCTAGAGATTTTGATGCTTTTGGGACAGTTGTTTAGATAACTGGTTTAATCTAATTGTTATATTATGATTAGATTAATAAGTTATTTAAGAAATGACGTTTGTAGATAGAAACCTTACATTTGATCCTCAGGTTATATAAATTTGAAAGCTTTTGATCATAACTTATGGTAAATTTCAAGGTTTAAATTGACCCTGTTTTTAGGGTGTTTCATAATCGTTTACAATTGGAGTTAGGATTTTCGGGGTGTTACAATCCTCCCAACCTTAAAGAGATTTCGTCCTCGAAATCTAGTCCTCACTCACTTAATGGCCACCGCGCCCAACACATTCCAAATTCCCTCGGTTTCAACCCGGTTCCAATTTATTTCCCACATAATTGTCCACATCGGTTTCTTGGTGTTACTCACAACGATTCCCCGATTAGGCGTAAAACACCCACATTCAACTGAAGGACTAAGCTACTAGAGGGGCCTTTTGGCCACCAGATTAAGTTGTCTCCCAACCTTAAGTGGTCCATACTATCCCAACGACAGATTCGAATCCCCAATCATACCACCTTCACGTATTCTTAAACTTTTTCTCCAAACCAACCCAACGTTTAATCATTACTAACCTTTAACCAAAACTTCAGTATTCCCAATTAATCCCACTACTGAATTAGCATTCGCTCTCAGAGGATTCCATCGATTCAACACCAACGGTCTTCATCGACTCGTCAATTACCCAATCCCAACGATATGCCTAATTATCAATCATCCGGTCAGCAGATTCCTTTACCACACGAGGCAAGTCATTTCACTAACTCCTCTTATCACAATTGAGCGTTTTAAGAATATTACAGCCATTACCATCATTCCTTTAAAATCGGACTAAAATCCCCCGGTTACACTAACGGTGCTTAGCCTCAAGCCCAAAAGTCGACACTTAAATATACCACCTACCTTAATATAGGTTACTGCGAATTTATCCTCTTAATTTCAAAAGGACATCATCCCCTCAACCGATACCATTCGGCTTACCGTACTATCACGCGTGGAATACCCAACCTTCCACTGTCGAAGTGCTACACGCACTTATCCTTAACTGATTTACTTACCCTTTTGATAGAAGGTTTATACAACCCTCCAAATCTACCGCAAGTGTACGGTGTCAATCAAGTAATACGTACCAAGTACGAGTATCGATCCAAGGAACTATGAGTTTAAGTATCACAAAGGCTAGCCACACATCTAAAATGGACGGTTGATAAAATTTGGTTTGAGTTTTGATTAATTAACTAACTATCTCAAGAAGTGAAGATAAGCAAAGAAGAGCAAGTCAATAACGATTCATACACCACAAAGAAGTTACCAAGATGATGAGGAAAGGTTAGGGGTTAGATTTCATTTAGATTTCACCAACAAATAGATAAAACACATTCATAAATCAATACACAAGGTTGAATTTAGCAATTCCCAAAATACTTACTATTCTCTCTCAAGTAATAGCAAGAATGCATCATGTAATGTATATTAAAGTCTCTCAACCAATAAACATAAACACTCAACTCATTAAGCATAAGAAGCACATACACAAAACTAGGGTTTACTTGGTATATCTCTATCCAATATCTCACCCTAGGTTTATCTAGCTTTTAACAAGTTATAAAACCAATTTCTCAAAAGGAGAATACAACTAAAAGATGAGTGAGAAGGCCAATCTCACAACAATAAGAACAAGCAAGACAAACTTCAACCAACAAGTGAAATGATTAAATAAATGCAATACTCATATATTTAACGGTAGAAATCCAAACTCCATCTTTTCCCCAACCTCAAAATGTTTAGCTCATGTTACTAGTAGCAAATAACATCAAAGAGAAGAAGACGACAACACCCGAGAACATTGTTTCTCAACAAATACTATGGAAATGAAGAAACTCCCTCAAGATTTGATACACACTACCAATTTGTAGCTCCAAATTGAGTCTCCACCTTCAATATCAGTGCAAGGTCTTCTTTGTCTCTTAAAAACGGTTCTAACAGCTCCCCTAGAAGTGTAGCCTCCAGCAATCCCGAGATAACCCTAAAAATTAAGATTCTGCAGCTTTTTATAGTATCAGCCCCCGACGGCTAAAGTGACGTGCGAGAGTGACATGGTTTAACTACTCAAAATCCCAAAATCCCAAAATCCCAAAATCCCAAAATCCCCTTCTAGGGTAATATCATATAAACAACATTGTTTAACTACTCACATTAAACAAATTCCCAAAATGACTTTACATAGACATAATGGAAAATAACTTTCCGTCCAAACTCTAACATATGTGGAGGAGATCCAATGTTAAAGTCACAAGCCGTAGTTATTGCCCAACATCTTAAACATCATAAAATATGATTATCATTATATCCGAAACAAATGTTGAACAACAATGAAATAAGGCAAAACAAATCCCGGCGGAGTTTGCGACTCTCGCAATAAAATAATTTCATGCACGTTAAAACCATGATTCAAAATCTTGTGTGTGTGCCAAACATTTCCCAAAATTCATAACACAATTCATATAATGATTGGAAACACAAAAAATAGTTGATGAACTTTATTTTCAACATAAACTTTGTGCATGACTTAGTCGGCATTCAACATCTCAACTCATACCCTTCCAAATCCCTCCGGTCCACTATTGTCATTCGGATGCTTTAACCTCTTAAGGCAAGTTGGGAATCACATCAATTAACTTTACGGTCTTTCCTCAAATCAAAATCGGCTCATTGGGCCTATGGTTCTAATCCAATCATCAATCTCGACTCGAAGCGGTCTACTTAACGCAATTATCATGCTTATCGTCACCCCAAGTGACTAATACTAGAATCGTCCATCTATTCTAACGACTACTAGCTTAGAACCTCCTTCACTACCCCAACGATTATCACATTAAAGTAATTCAAGTACACACATGTACTAGCAGGTTCACCATGACACTGGCCAGGTGTCACTACGAACGCACCATACATGATTATCCTTGTTACTCTCAACGTGACTCTCGTTTCTAACAACATCCATCAACTTCAAAACATCCTATCTTAAAGTGCCTAAAGGTGAATTTCACTCTCATTTACTTAAACAAACGCTAGTTTGAGTCTAGGTATCCAAAATCAACACCTAAATCTCTCAAACTTATGCTCTGATACCAACTTGTAACACCCTCAAATTTGGAACGAACAACTAAATAAAATTTCAATAAAATACCCAACAAGATAAAATCATTTCTACAATTCATTCCTTAAATTACCTCGAAATTTAAAACATTATAATTCCCCCAATAAATTAACTTAAACGGGTGTTACTTAACACGACACAAGTTGCTAATTCCAAATACGTGCGGAAGACTTCACTAATTCAAATCACCTCGCGAGCACTCTACTAGCACATGCCGACAAATAAAAAGGGTTAGGCTAACGCCTAGTGAGTTCAAGCATTTTATCATGACTATATAAATTCATAAATCGAGAGGAGTGTAGCTTTTTAGTCATGATTCCAAAAGAGTTTACTTTAAATGTAAAGCACCAATTTTCCAAATCCCACAATTCCCATAAATGAAATCTTTAATGCAATATGATTTCCAAAATAGACTCATTCCCAAAATCCACGTAATAGGGTGAAATACCATTTGATACTCAAAATAATTAAATCCATAATTCAATTTGTCATTATTCCAAAAACATCCCAAACACGGTAAAAACATAATCCATAACTCATATAACATGGAAATGCAATTCTCATAAATATGATACGTTACCGAAAACATGGATAAACACAAATACCCAAAAACATCACACACGGATGAGATATAAACCACAACTTGCATACCATGGAAAACAATCCATATAAATATAACACGTCACCGAAAACATGAGTAGCAATAAATACCCAAAACAACACCTTTCGGTGACGGGGGAGACCCGTATACATCGCACGTGACGGAACACTAAAGTGGGTCACTTACTATGCAATAAAACACACACGTGGATTACTCTCGTAAACTGAGCTCAATCACTCCAGATCTATTGCATGCGAGACTAGGGAGTTCCCAACTTCAACCACTTCAGGTCTATACATTGGGTCACTCCAAATCCACAACAGCACATTAGGGATTACACCTTACTGCCCATGAGACGACACCCGACCATATAGGTCCACGCCTTACTTATCATGGAACCCGATGCCTATCCCGTGCTAAGCACATATATGGAATTACACCTTACTGCCCATGAGACGACGCCCGACCATCTAGGTCCATGTCTTACTTATCATGGAACCCGATGCCTATTCCGTGCTACAAAATAAACTAACGTCTCGTAAAACTGAGCTCAATCAATTCCGACCTCTTGCCCGCGAGACTAAGGGAAACTCAAATGCCTATGGATCCATAGCTATCAAGGTCTAAATATTACACGACCCCAAATAAATAAACACATGCATTCAAAACATGCAATTCCCCAATAACATAATTCATTATCAAAACTCAATCTTGAGTTACCAAAACTGGACAAATGTCCCCAAGACTTAATAAGATTCAATACCGAGCCACAAGCTCAACTAACTCCAAAAAAAGGTAGTTTATGAAAGTTATAAAATGACATCAAATATAACAACACACACCGTTTGCCGGTAAATACTTCGATTCCATGAAAACCCGAAATAACACTTTGGATCGGGTAAACCCTCATTTCCAAGGACTCACGCCTATACGTTTTCAAAACATTACATGATGTACTATATGCATATTTCCAAAACATCCACAATGCATTTTTATAATAAATAGACTCCATTTATTACATAAATCAACAACTCATTTCATGTATGATTTATTATCACATTTTTCCAAAAGATCCAAAAGTAGTGTTTTATAATATTTACAACAATTAATACCTCAAAAGGTAAAATCCACCAAATAACCCAATATTGATAATTTTCAGGTAAAACACACAATTACTTGGAAAAATAACATTTTGGCATGTACAAAGTTTTCGCAAAGTAACTTGAACTCACCTCTGCTAGATTAAGCTAAATCTAGATTTTTCCCAAACGTATGCTTCTTTGATGAAGTTTGCATCCTCAAGCCAAAACTTCCAAAACTTCCAAAACCTAGATTTACGAATTTCCAACCATCAATATCACAATCCAACCATGTAGAATCATTCCCTAAACATTTAGAATCATTTCTCCCAACATATTACACCCAAAATAACCAATACATCGAAACCCTAATTTCCAAAATAAAGGGGAGAAGATTACCTCAATCATCAAGTGAATCCACCAACCAAACACTTCTAGTGTTACCAAAGTGAGCTTCAATCTTCACTTCACCCAAAGAAATGAAAGGTTTAGGAGAGGGTTGGGTAAAACCCTAGAATAGTGTAGAAATTCCAACCAAAAGGAGATGAGATGAGAAATACCAACCTCAACCTAAGGATCCTTGCAACGAGATGGAGGAGGGACTTTGATTTACAAGATTTGTGGCTTCAATGGCTTCAAAATCGTTTTGAAGGGTTAGGGTTCGGTTTTGGGAGAGTTTAGAGAGAAAGAGATGGAATAGAAATGAAAGAAAGCTGAAAGGCGTGGGTTTAAAACCCTCAGAGTCCGCTCGCGATTGTGACACGGCGAGAGTGACCATGTCACAATCGCCGGGGCACTCTCGCCCGCTACCCAAAATGCTCACGATACACTTTCGGCGAAAGTGACACTGCGAAAGTGACCATGTCACTCTCGCGAGTGTCATACTCGCTGGCCCTCCCAAAACCCTCGGTACATTCTTGGCGAAAGTGACACTGCGAAAGTGACCATGTCACTCTCGCGAGTGTCATACTCGCTGGACTTGTACCGAGTCCAAACTTGGCCAAATTCTCGAGAGATCCAAATAGCATTACGTGTTCCACACTCCAAAGCAAAACCTTGTCCTTTTTAATAAATCTAGACGGATTCATTTACAATTAGAGTTAGGATTTTCGGGGTGTTACAGTATCACCTCATGTAACCCATCCAACGAGCGGTAAGCCTCCTTAACCGAGAAAGGGATCGGTTTAGTATGCACATCCATCCAGCAAATTGTATCACGAACCTGAGGCTGAACAAGGGGAAGGGGGATATCAATAAGATCCGGGTATCGATCAAGCCAAAATTGGGGCCAAGTACCATAAAACTTATCAATGACATCCCAAACCGTAGTGCCAAGCGAGAATTCAAGCGAAGAGAAAGACCGAAAGGATATTATCGACGAAAGACTACGATCAACAAGCCATGCATCAACCCAAGCATTAGTATCCCTGCCATCACCAATAACCACTCTGAAAAAACTACGGAGAAAAGGCCGAAGGTTCATCAATTTCACAAACACCCAAGACCACGCCGAATTCTTTTTAGCCAACCAAAAAGGAACATCACGTAAGCAATGCATGTAGACCCACTTAACCCAAAGAGAAGACCGTTTGAACAGGATGTCCCAAACAGATTTAGCAATAAGGGCCCGATTCCAAGTGGCCAGCCTTTTCAATCCAAGACCCCCACAATCGACAGGTTTACACACCTTCTCCCATGCAATCCGACACTTCCCCTTCGAAGATTCACCTTGAGCCCACAAAAAGTCCCGGAACAAAGCTTCAAGCTCATGAATAACACCCGATGGAAGCTCAAAAATAGCCATCCAATAAAGCTGAAGAGATTGGAGGACCGAGCTGATAAGCTGTTTCCTACCCCCAAACGATAGGAACTTTTCCTTCCAATTATGTATTCGACCCCGAACTTTATTAATCAAAACGCCAATATCGGCAACTTTCAATCTTTTGGAGGACAACGGGACCCCAAATATCTAATTGGGAAGGAACCCATTCGAAAAGGTAGACAAGTGAGAATGGCCGACTTCGTAGTCTCGTTGACATTTCCAAGAAACACTTCGCTCTTATCAATACTCGGAGAACCTCAACAGATTCCACATCTCCTCTCGTGAAGACAAACAAATAGTCCGCAAAACAAAGGTGTGTGATTTCAAGATCTCCACATCCCTTATGATACCCAAAATCAGCAGCCTCATCAATACATCTACGAAAAAGCATGGCAAAACCCTCCATAACAATAGTAAAAAGGTAAGGGGAAAGGGGATCACCTTGCCTTAGGCCCCGGGCACCCTTGAAAAAACCATGTGTATCCCCATTAATAGCAACCGAGAAGGAAGTAGAGGAAATCATTTCCTTAATCCAAGAAACCAACACAGGGTGAAAACCCATTCCCTTAAGCATATTAATGAGATACGTCTAATCAACCGTATCATACGCTTTTTGCACATCAATTTTAAAATCACACCGGGGAGGGGGGGGGGGGGCGAATCAATGTGGTAACCCTTAACAAGCTCATGGGCCATTAAGATGTTATCTGATATGCGTCTCCCGGAAATAAAAGCCGACTGTGCCTCACCCACCAACATACTTAACCATGTTTCATGCGTTCAACAATAATCTTGCTAATGCACTTATATAAAACTGAGCAACACGAAATAGGACGAAAATTCGTTACCTTTGTGGCATTAGCTTTTTTCGGGATCAAACTTAACAAAGTGTGGTTGAGCTCTTTCGCAAGATGGCCCCTATAAAAGAAGTTGTGGATAGCAATGGACACCTCCAGTCCCACTACATCCCAAGCCGCTTTAAAAAACTTTGAAGAAAACCCATCAGAACCAGGCGCTTTGTCGTTCCCAATGTCAAAGATGGCCTTTTGATATCCGCATCTGAAGCCGAATCATAGAAAGGGAATCAGACAAGGAAAGCACCCGTATAAACGATTCACCCTCCATACATGGGGCAACCTCCATATCCCGCGTACCAAGAATCGATTGGAAATGCTCCACAAAAAGTACCGGCACTTCATCCCCATGCACAAAGCCACCCAAAGCATCACACACGGAATGAATGTGTTGCGAGTGGCATTTTTCCCGCACAACATTATGAAAGTACCTCGTATTAGCATCACCTTCCAAAAGCCACTTAACCTTGGCACGTTGTCTCGCCGCACCCTACTCATCCCAACACGCTTGTTGGTATGCAACCCGAAGGTAAGCAAGATCATCTTGCAACTCCCGATTTCCCGGGTCCCCATCACAAGCACCTTGAACCGCATCCAGTTCCATCTTTAAAGAGGCCACACGGTTTGTTAGGTTGCCATATGTAGCACGTAAACTATGAAGCGGAGTTTTCAACCTTTTCAATTTGGAAGTGACACGGAACATAAAGGTGCCATCTTCCCGAACTTGCCACACATCCTTCACCACCGGTAAAAACAAAGGGTGATCGGCCAGAAAATTATCAAACTTGAACCCCCAAACTTTGCGTCTATCCCCCCTTTAAAAGAGAGAACAACCGCAGAATGATCCGACAATCCTCTAGGGAGGAAACGGACACTCGCATCATGGAAGAGAGTAGTGAATTCTGAATTGGCCATAACCCGATCAAGTTTGCGTAGAATTCTTCCTTCAATGCTCGGTTTTTGGCACCAAGTAAATTGGATGCCCGAGTATCGCACATCGAAAATTTCTACATCCTCTACACAGTCAAAAAAACTTACCATATCCATATTTCGACGTGAAACACCACCGAAACCATCATGAGGGAATAACATTACATTAAAATCCCCCATAATTGCCCACGGCTTTGGCCCCAAAATTGCACGAAATTTTCGAAGACCCGACCATAATTCACGGCGAGCACACCCATCATTCGCCCCATAAATGATCGTAAGGTACAATGGACTCCCCATCCCACGAATGTGGACCTCACAATGCATAAACTGGGCACGAGTTTCCAAAACCATGACATCCATCATACGTAGATCTCATGCAATAACAATACGGGTTCCCCCCTCCGAGAACATGTGATTAGAACTCCAAGACCATCTACCAACCGTCCTTGAACAAATATCCGAAAGTAGGTCACGCTGAACATGTGTCTCAATAACCGCACAAAAACTAAGACCATTTAAATGAATAAAATGTCTAACCTCCCTTTGTTTTATCGGGGCATTAAGCCCACGAATATTCCACATGCCAAAATTTAACATTGGATACCTGAAGATATGGTGACATCCTCCTCCATTGCCTCATCCACAACACACCTCGTAGATGATTGGCCAACTTGTGCATCAACCACCCCTCGTTTTGCCCCACTTCCGTCATCAACACCAGTCGCACCCCCTTCCTCCGTCACCAAAGAATGAAACCTATTAGAGGTCTTAAGGATACCTCTAATAGGTTTGGTCACGGGTCGCACGACTTTCACAACATGAGGTGTGCTCACCCTCGGCAGCTTAGGTGAACCCGCAGGCTCCTCCCTTCGGTTTGCGATATGATCCTCTTCCCTTGTATCTTCCATGTTCTGCTCTTTCAAAACCCATGAATCTCCCTCTCTATTCTTTTCCCCACGGTTGTTCAACTCCTCCCCCTACCCCGTCTTAGAAGCCGGCTGGATGTTTATGGCGGCGTGCATGGCTTCATCAAGTGACGCCGAAGATGTGGCCATCGGCTTAGGTGCGCCGCTTGCATGGCGGAGCTAGCATGGCTAGCATGCATGGACTTACGGTGGGGCTCTAGTTGACCCCCATGCTTTGGTTGAACGTGTTTTGGTCTCCACTGCTTTCTTACCACCTTTGTGAACCCATCATCATCCACATTCGACTTTTTTCCATCCACTTTGCATACGGACATCGCCTTAACACAGGAACTACGCTTATGGCCAAAAACCAGACAGTGAGAACATTGAGTCGGTTCCCACAGATACTCCACACCAATCTTGACTCTAGCACTATCGCCTCCATTTAAGCTTGGGATTTCCACCTCTAATTCGCGCTTCAACTCCCCAACCGCCCAAATTTCAACTAACACCTTAGCAAATCCCGGTCTTCCCCAAGCCTTGTCACACATGGAAGCGGTACACGCATCCATTTGTTTGGGAACCCCAAGAGCACTAGCGATACGGCTAATTCCTTCTCGATTGAACGCAACCAAAGGAATATTATGTAATCTCACCCATAACGGGCAAGTAGTGCGAGTAGGCTTCGTTAACCCCTTGGTGGGGTCCCAAGGGAAGACAAACAACGGAACTCCCCGTATCATTAATGGTCCCTCTTCCACCACCCGGTCACTACCACCCTCATCATTGAATTTGAAGAAATAAATACCGTTCTCATTCATCATGGCATCACAGAACCCGTATTTCCCCCACGCCATTTTAGCATATCTTTGCACGACCGGAAAGTGTAGCCTAGGCCCCAAGAAATAGCCGAACAAGGTTGTATGATATGACTTTACAGCTTCTTTCGCCAGTTCAATCGAAATCTTTATTCGAGATTGCATCTTTTCCTCAAGGGGGAAAAACCGTAGGGCAGAGGGTTCCTTTGTTCCCACAATAGCAGCAAATTGAAGTTTGCTCTTCTCCCCCTCCGCAAACTTTAGCCGTTCATCAACAACATTGCCCTGTTTGATCGATAACCTGTTCCACACGGACTCACGACCCCCGTCCGACTGATTCGTATCCTGATGCACCCCCATTGCCGTGAAAACGGCCGCCGTCCCTGCACGGGGTTCGTGCATTCCTTTGCCATTACCATCCATACCTTCGTTTACCTTCTTAAGAATCGAGACCTCTCCATAACGACGAATGTTCTGCTGCCGTTTCCCTACCGACGTGCTTAACTGATCCCCATGCATCGTCTCATGCAAATTAGGGTTAGGGTTATAAACCCCACCCGTCATAACAGCCGTCGCCGCCGCTACCTAGTCGAAATCCCATTCCTCAGTATCAGAATCACACCCCGTCGCCCCCCAAGTCATCAACCACCACCCCACTTACCGTCGTCGATCCCATCGCACTAAGCCCACACGCTGCCGGCGCAACTTAAGAACCAAGAGACGAAGATCCCATGTGAATGGGATGCTGAAACTTGCTCCTCAAATCGACACCAACGAAGGTGCGAGATACACAGTGATTCAAAGTTCTCTTTATCCTTACAAATTACACTACATAAAGTTTTTTTTTGCATCTTCACAAATACAAATGTACTTGTCTTAACCACAAGGGTTGTGGTGTAGTGGTTAAGATCTCTGAGGATGTGGTGGAATATCACATATGTCCATGGTTCGAATTCAGGTGTACACAACAATTATACCCACTAAGTTTTAATCAGGGTTGATGTCTTACAGTCATAATTTATCAAGGGATTAGTCTAGATATAGGCTAGGACATCATTCCCAAAACAAGTGTACTTGTCTTGAAAACAATAAATGGTATTTTAAAAGACAACTTTAATAAGTATATAGTTTAGGGACTGAATTGAAAATGTGGAAAAGGCAAATGAGAGTGGTGACAGCTAAAGGCCAGTTTCAAAATGTCATCAATCATGCGCATTTTAGTATTAATACGAGGATACAAGATATCGTACACCTGACAACATTAATCTATGTCTTAATTAATGTTGTCGTAATCTTTCTTTGCGTGTTTGTTATGCATACTTTACTTCATTAACACACATAGGTGCTATTTTTCATATTATAGTTTTGAAAATGAAAAATAAAAAAACGAAAAATTCAAATATTTTTTGTACAAAAAGTTTGATACCGGCAATCCCAACCGGCCCACAATCGACTGCCTATCCATAATGTAAAGGGCATATCTGACTCACTCAGCGGTTGTGGCTATAGGGGTGTCTTGGGTTCGAACCCGAGACCTTCTGCTTTTTGTACAAAGATGCTCCCACTCATTACCAACTGACACGCCATTAGCATAAAAAAAAATCAAATATATTATGATTCATCTTTATAAATTTCATTAAAGCTAATTTTTCTAATCAACTTTATTTTTTAGTTTCTTTTAACATCAAAATTTTATTTTAGCTTAACGCATTTGCGTAGACTCTGTTTCAAACTAAAAATAATAAGAAAAAAATATTTATGTAAATGAGGATCCATGTGCAAATTCTTTACCTAGGATTATAATCCAATAAGTGCTAACCGTGATAACAGCCGTCGCACTCACTTATTGGGTAAGACTCGGTTCTTGTTTTCAACTCTCGGTCTTTGCTCCCGCTCTTACTGGGTAAGATTCTTAGTCCTTGTCATATTAATCCGGTAAGCTAATGTGACTTGATAAGCACTTACCCGGATAAACGTTTTGTAAACGACCTCTTATTAAACGTTTAATTCCAATTTCATAAATGTTATGATCAGAAACTAACAAATCTTGTAACTATATATTACCTGAATATCAAATTATCAAGTTATATAGAAGTTTTTTTAATACTAGAAATAAACATAACTGAATACGTTTTATACTAATTTAGGTAATATAATTAAACAACCCTAAATAAAAATTTGTAAGATGAATGATATTATATTTAAATAAAGCTTTCAGATTTTTTTAAATAAGTCCAAAAAAATCTATAGTATATAGATGTTAGGTTTAAGCATATCTTATGGTGTATTTAGTTATTTAAGCAATTATCATTCACCAACTAATCATTGTATATAGATCGCATCTTATTTCTTGTTATCTCCGATGGCTATGCTAAAGTTTTTTTTTTTTTTTCTAAAATAGAGTAAAAAAATTCAAAATCATTAAAACAATTTTCATCCAACTCTAACAGTTATGTTATTTTAGCAACTCTAGTATTAATTATCGTATTAAAATATTTAATTATATTATTAAAATATTCAATATATAAAAAGTTGGGAGAAGAAAAGTTTGTTTTTTGGGGGTAATGATTAGTTATCGGAGAAAACCGTCTATTTAGGCATTGTTTGGCAAAACAAAAGCTAGCTTATAAGCTAGATTTTTTTTGAGGTACATGTTTGGATGACCATAAGCTAGCTTATAAAAGCATCTTCAACATGTTTGCTATAAATTTTTCAAAATGGAGAATCAATAGTTAAAAATCTCTAAAAAGAGTTAAATTCATCTCCAACAGATTTTCTATTTTAGAAATTTTAACTCAAGTTATATTAATATAATATTGTTTAATTTATGTTCCCAATACATTTTTTTAAAAACTTAATATAAATAGATAAAAGTTTAATGTCATTGGTGGGATTGAATAAAATAATTATTTTTCTCTCCTATTAGAAAAAATTCAAGTTTTTTCTATTATCGCAAACAAGATAGCAAAGCTGTTGAAGTGGTTTGGAAAACAAAAACTTGATTTTTTCTATTTTAGCAAAGTTGTTGGAGATGCTCTAAGCTAGCTTTTTGAAACGCTACTTGGAGTAGCGTCTCAGTAGCTTTTTGTGAATATTCCAATATTGCTCGTATTATTATTTACTAATTATTATTATTAATAAATATTAATTTTTTTAAATTTAATTATGATTAATTAATAAATATTAATTAATATTAACTAAAAATTATTAAATTAAATTTTAATTATACATTGATATTAAATTTTAATTATTTAAAGTTATTGTTAATCATATAAATTATTTTTATTTATTTTTTAATATTAATGAATATATTTTAACTATCACTTAATATTATTTTTTAATTATTATTTGATTATTTTTTCATATTGTATGCAACGGTTATTTAAAATCATAAGCTAATATTTTTTTCTTTCTAAAACTTGTTTTAATAAATTCAAAATTTATAGTATATATGTAATAATAAATTTTAAATTTCTTTTAATTAACATGTTATATTATTTAATTTTTCTTTATTACATTGGTTGTATTAATTAACAATTTAACATATTATATTGTTATAAATTTGTTTTAATTACATAATTAAATATTGTAATTGATAATTATTTGAAGATGTCCTTTTTGGTCATTTTACATGCTTATAAGTTAGTTTTGCCAAACGTGGCTTTTTCATCAGCTAGCTTATCAGTCAACAACTAGCTTATCAGGTAACAGCTAGCCTATCAGCTAGTTTGCCAAACATAGCCTTAGAGATTTCTCTAAACTTAGAGATTTGTACAATCTCTCTCCTCTTTTTTCTATTTTAGCATTAAGAATAGCATAGCTGTTGGAGCAACAAAAATGCTAAAACCCCATTTTTTTCTATTTTAGCATAGCTGTTGAAGATGCTCTTATATGGCATTACAGTTGTGTAATGAGATCGTTGAATTTAATATTATTTATGTTATTTTAGACGATTTGTAAAAATTTATCTTTTGTTATTCAGGAAATATATCAAACATTTAGTTTTTATTCTACATGTATATAGATAAATAGATGGTTAAAAGGTAATTTTTTTCATTCAACTTACTTGTTTATAACAAAATCAAACAAAAAATTATCTTAATCTATTTAGCATAGTAAGAAAATTGGTTTTATAAGACTTAAGTTTATAGAAACAAACCAAAAAACGATCTTAAAGTGTTATAATTGTTCACAGGGCGCTTTAAATGTTTCAACAAGTTTTTTATGACACTTTTAAAATAAAGTGTTATATTAGCTATTTTATACAAGTATGTGACGCTATTTAAAAAATGGTCATATAAACACATGTAGTGTTCTATAAAAAGATAGATCTATAGAACACTTCTAAAAAAATGCTAAATGAAATAACTAACACAAGACTTAATTTTAAAATTATCTTAAAAAACATATTGAAATACCTATAGAAGAAAATAAAATTAAATATTCGATGGAAAACTAAAATGTTCTTTACTCTAAACAAAGATATAAAAAAATTTAATAAACAGGAAACATTTTTAAAGTAATGAAAATTATAAGAATAACTTTTAGCTCATTAAAGTCAAGGACGTTCCAATCTTTTTAGAGGTACCGTTACACCTAAACCTTTTGATTACAAATGCATAGTGAGATAAAATATACACATATATACAAATTACAGTGACGATGATGCGTCATATTATATTTGTTTTATGATAGAAATTAGTGAGACACTAAGTTGGGTTGTAGTTTTACATTTGTTGATTAAAGACTAAACAACGAAAAATTGGACCCCAAAATTTTGGAGATCTACCAACGAAGTGCTAGCTCAGTGGTAAGGTAACATCCTAGGGGGTATGGTGTGAAAGCCATACTACCCGGGTTCGAACCCCGTGGTGAGCTTCTGCGGTATCTAGACTTCAAGACGGTCCACATAGGCTGGTTGGGCCAGCCATAGGCTGGGCCTAGTCGACGGGGATTAGTCGGGTGACACCCTTAAGTGGGAGCCCGGATACCCCGGGAACGTGTGTGTGTTCTACTGCCGTTCAAAAAAAAATTTGGAGATCTATTCAAAATTATACATTTAACATGCTAAAGAACGGCTCTGATCAAATCGAAGTTTACTTTGTTTATTTAAAAATTTAAAATAAAAAAAAGGCATTTGGTAAAAGTTATGGAATTCACCAATGATTTAAAAACTAAAAAGGAATATTAATAAGAATTTATAGAAATATATAACATTTGTGATTGAAAGATATGATATGTAAAATTAGTTTACAATATTCCTTTGGTTTTGGGCCGGATGATATGGGCCGAGCCAGCCCAAAGTAAAGAAACCCAGCCCTACAATGATCTATTCAAATTTCAAAACTCAGCCCATAAACCATTTATAGGCCCAAAAAGCCCAAAGAGACCATACCCATATTCCTCAATCCTCATAGCCTTATTTATTGTATGCGAAATAAAACGATGTTGTTTTTCGTCATTCTGAACGGGCTTTTCCTCGAGTGCATCTTCGAGCCCACGGGCTTCTCATTACGCATATTCTTATTGATGAACCTTGACAAATTATTATTGTGGGAAGAAGTTGTTTTTTCGACCTAGCCCAACCATAGACCAGATGGGCTCAAGATCTAAGTTTGGGTTGAGCCAATTCTTTGGTGGCTTATCACCGATTGTTCTTTCTTTGATTTTGCCATGTCCATACCACGAACCCAAAGACGACAAGTAAGATCAATGATGGGCCAAGCCAAACCCATCCACTGTCGTTCTTTGACCTCATACCCATTTGCCATATCTTAAGGGAAGCTTTTACTGTTATATCTGTGCCGTTGTTGAATAAGAACACTTGGGCATCATCGTTGATCGCTTCTGTTGGATATATACGCGAAGTAATGCATGTTCTTCCTCCTTGTGCATAACCTTCAATGATTGAATGATCCACCTGGAAAATGTCACAACGTTTATCACTTAGTTTTATATGGTTCTCACAGTACAACAAAATAGGTATTTTAAGATTCTCAACCGTTCGTAGGCGTCCTAATAGAATACTTAAAGGGGCCAACTTTTATGCAGTAAGTTGTTATAATAAAGTTAGGCGATCCAATAAGTTTTATTGGAAAATTTGGACAATCTATCAGGACACAACAACATAAATCTTTTTTAGTCTTTTTGTAATACGGTTGAAACTTGTCCTATAAAAGAAAGGCTAACTTTACACTTTTTAAACATGTCGTATAAAAATGTTAATAAAACGATTTATTTCTTGTGTCATGTTAGATTCTCAAACTTTATCGACATAACTTAGGTCACCTAAGTTCGTTTGAACGCCCACGCAAGGACCACAATTCTCATTAGGAGATCGAACAAGGACCTATGGAAATCAACTTATTGTAACAACATCATATGCATGAGACAACAATATAACATTGAAACTTCACAATAAAACATTGTGAATGTACGAAAAACACCGAACCTTCACAACAAAACACTGTGAAGGTAAACTTTTACAGTGTTTTTAGTCTTATTTATATGGTCCCAGGGGTCTCACGAAAGTAGTTTGGTATCACATGATTCTAAGTCTCTCTTTATATATATACACACATACAAACACACACACACACACACACACACACACATATATATATATATATATATATGTTTCAAAGTTGTAGGTCTTATAAACTTAAATCCTATTAGATCGGCTATGCATCCTATTAAACCCATTTTGTTATATCTGTCATTTTCAAAAACATAATCCGGCTTAAGAAATAATATTACCAAAATCCTCATCGACAACTTTTCGCCTTCAAGGACAGGGACCGTGCTACCATAAATAGACTTGTCGACATCCGGTGCAATGGAAGATCTAGCAACAAAACAACGATATCAACCAATAGTGAACCAAAAAAGTAGTACTTGAAACCATCTCACATGGTACACTCGTTCTGAATATGCACCAGTAGTATCACCATTACTGGTGCATGTACAAAACGAATGAGCTTAACAAGAGAAGAAAAAACAAAACCTTGATTGATCGATGCAAAATAACGTGTCAAGATCGCCACGGATGCCTTTGGCGATGTAGAAGTAAGCAGGCGTGTGTTCAGTGAGGTTCTTGTTCGCAAGAACTAATAAACCAAACGGCCCTAAAGCGCCCCTCATGCCCGCTCCACCGTGACCACCGCAGTTATAAGGCACACCGGCCCCTAACCGTAATCTATTGGCAACCTTCTTATCAAGCTCAAACTCGACCATTATATCCAACTGTCAACGAGAGAATTCGTCACTAATTTATCATTACATAACATAGAAGCAAAATCCAAGATTTATTATGATGGGGGCGGGACTTGGGAGAAATTACTCGACGGGGGGCAAGAACAATAAGTTTTGGGAAAAAAGATTTAGGGTAAGTTTTGTTTTAGGTTTTGAACGGGGGCGGCTGAACCCGACCCCTATTCTTCATGTGGGTTCGCTAATGAATATAACCATTTTGAATGCGTACTTGAGATGTTGGCCCGACATTGAGTGGCACGAGCGAGCCCGGCCCGAGTTGAACCTCATTGAATACTTTAAGATCGGATCGCAATTTTTCCATCTCTTCAATCGGCCATTGAATCAAATTGCTACCCGTCGCTGGATCAAGTGCAACCGTTCGTGGAATCGCCTAAAACCATTTACAACGAAGATATAACTTAGCGAACACGATCATAAAAAATCAACTTTAACAATGAAAATAGTTTATATTTCTAAATCAAACAAAACCAGTATATCCCACTAGAAGTCTAGAACCAGATCTAGGTTTTGAGAATGGAAAAATGTATCCAGACCTGACCTCTACTGTAAAAAGTAAAACAGTTGTTTCAGTAAAATGAAAACCATACCATAAGAGAAGCCCAACCCTTTTGAATATCCGAAGGTTCGCTATCGGTCTCTTTAATCCAACTCCACAAAATCCGTCTTTTCCGGTTTTGATCATAGAACGTTTTTGACGCGTAGTAAATCCCATAATCATACCGTAAACCGATCCCAACATCAATCTTCGGATCATCGGGGACCCATTTTCCGACCACTTGATCATACTTTCCAATCGCATAATAATCACATCTATCATCATCCATACTAGCTTTCAACACATGTTTCACATCCGGCCCATACGCTCCGGTATCAAGCCCAAAATCTTTTTCCGACACCGGATAAAAGTCCACACACTCCCACATTCCGGTGCCGGCGACTTCATGCAACCACCCCTTTTGAAGCTCATAACTTTTGAAATCTTTAGTATCATACACTAACACAATTCCTGTTTTATTAACTTTTGAACCAATCACCATCCGCCACTTGCCGGCGGGGGTGAGCCACGCGGTGGTGGGGTCCCGGAAGTCTTTTGCTCCGATCCCCGGCGGCGGAACAAGAACCGGGTTTTGTGGGTCTTTTATCCAATTGACAAGAAGTGGGTCAGATGGGTTGGCTGGGTAGGCTAGGTTTTGGACTTGAACCGATTCATTGGTTGAACCGGTGTAAAGAACCACAAGTTGGTTGTTTGGAAGGATGGTGGTGGACCCGGTCCAGACGCCATTGACATCGTACCATTGGTCCGTGTCCATGGCGATTGGAAGGTGGCGCCAGTGAACCATGTCTCGTGAAACGGCGTGACCCCAAACGATTAGACCCCAGACCGGGGCCGCAGGGCTATATTGGTAAAATAAATGGTACCAACCTTTGTAATAAACCGGACCTGTAATAATTTTTATAAAATAATTATTAATATTTTAATTAAAAAATACTTATTAAACATATTATTATTACATATTTGTCTCGTATATTTGGAAAATATATATGATTTTAGAAGTGTGGGATTTTTTATGTTTTTTAATTAACTAATGAGTAAATTACATTTTTGTCCTTATGGTTTGCTAAAAATTGTGGATTTCATCCCTATGGTTTCGAAATTTCGGTTTTCATCCCTATGATTTGCAATTCATTTTTATTTTCGTCTCTGAGACCAAAACATTACTTTTAAGTATGAAGAACTAAAATAAAAATAAATTGTAAACCACAGGAATGAAAATAGAAATAAAATTTAAATCATAAGGATGAAAAATGTGATGAATTATACATCATAGGGATGAAAATCGCGATTCCAAAAACATAAAGACGAAATAGAAATTTTCAACAAACCACATGGACTAAAAATGTAATTTACTCTTAACTAAATGACAATTTTAATGGAAGAGTAAAATTGGAAGTTATGCATTTAATTATTTTTGATAATATATATTTATTTTCTGATAAACTAAAATTTAAATTGTGAATTCTTATATTAGGAAGAATGAAGTAAAAAAAATTCAGTGTCGTTTTGTTGGAACCGATTTTGAACTGAACCAGATCGAACGCAAAACCTGTCCTTTTTTTTAAAAATGGTGTCCTAGGTTATGCCTGTTTTTCTTTATATTAAATAACTTTAATCCGAATACGATTGATACAGTATAGTTTAGTTTGGTTTCGATTTGGTCTGTTGTAACGGTTCAAACCGACTTTATGAACTATTTATAAATTTCAAAAATAAGGTGAAAAATTTGAGCCAAATATAATATAACTTACCATTTGGATCTGCAAGAATATGAAGCCAAAAAATTGCACCATCAAGAGAATGTCCGACCACCAAGAAATATTAACAAAATAGATAAAGAAAATAAATTAGTATCTGATTTTATGCAAGAGAAAAGCAGTAACTGCTATTTTTTTTTGGTAACCATGGGTTTCCAGGCCAGCTTACGCGCACCGACTAATTCTCGGACGACTACGAATGGCCTGAAGTCATCGCAGGTGAACCTCCATGGCCACAAGGGCTTAAGAAAAAAGCGGTCTGATATATTAAAAAAATGACAATTTTACCGTTCATCCAATTCTTCCCCGGAGAGAAATGGAATGCAGGTGCTTGCCAACTCAACATATCGGTGGTCCATTCAAATGAAGATTTGTCGGAAGGTAACCTGAATGATTTATCAGAAACACCTTGTTCGACTGGATTCTTCATCCTTTCCATCAATGGACCATTCTCTTGATGTGTTTCAACGTGCACATTTCCGACTATCAAAGCCACCAACAAGCCAATGGCCAACAACCCAGATATCAGAAGAAGAACTGATTTACTCGGTTGTTGGTCATTTTCTTGAGCTTGAGATGGTAGACTTGCGTCTAATGATGGGACGTAACCATAGTCGGCATCAAGAAGAGAGGTTCCAGTCGGGTTTTCGACATCGGATTTAGTTTGAGGTCTCATTTGTCAAAAATTATGGCATTTGCTAGTTTCGTAGAGTTATGGTTGTTTATATTTTAATGCATCGAGTTTGATGGTGTAAACTGGAACAAAAGAGTGTTAGAGAAATATAAGGACGGTTTAAAACGTGTTTGGCGGAGAGAAAATGTAGAACACATAACAAAGGTGTCAAGATGTGGTTTTTAAGGGATTTTCCTACTTTTGTGTTCAACTTTAACTCCCCATAGTAAACTATAATTTTGGTCCTTGAGTTTTAGTGAAATCTAAAGTGGGACCTAAACTTAGGGCCGTTTACAAAACACTTACCCGGGTAAGTGTTTACCAACTCACTTTAGCTTACTGAATGAATATGACAAAGACCAAAAATCTTACCCGGTAAGAGCAGAAGCAAGAACCAAGAGTCGAAACATTTTTCACTCCTTTTATTTCCTCCACATTCATTTATTTTCTTTTCTTCCCAAATTCGAGAACACGTGTGCATACAAGTAATCTGTAACATGCACACGTGTATAAAAACCAAAAAATAACTTCACCTACTTGTATGCACACGTGCATAAAAACCAAAAAACAACTTCAATTACATATTTACATGTATGCACACGTGCATAATCCAGCTGAACGGTTACCAGATGATTCTCATATTTTCATTTTCTTAGGGGTTCCCCTTAACCTTATTAGAGTTAGATACAAAGTTGGTCACTATAGTTCGATGGTTTTAACAAAAATAAGAAAAAAAAAACAACAAAAAAGTGAAAATGAGAGAAAAAAAATATGGTTAGACCATCTTACCTCTTGTTCCAACAGACCTTTCAACAAAGTTAGTCGTCAGGTGCCATTTTTAGAGCAAAATGCATACTTAGAGCATGAAAACTCAATTTATTGAAACCACAATAACATTATAGAAATTTAATGTTATATTCACTTTCCAAAGAATTTGTTTAAAAAAAATCATTAGGAGCCATGGAGGAAAGGTATTACTTCTTGGGTGTCAATATAAACACATCCACCTTAAAAAATACACATAATTTTTTAAGTATGTAATTATTATTAGTTTTTTATTAACTAAATGACAATTTGACGAAGATGCTTTGAGCTCATTCTTAACTTGACCTGCCATGGAAACACTAGAAGTCCGATAATCGACTAAACGTGAACATGGTCTAACCTAGGGGCTAGTAGGTTATTCGAGCAGTCGAGCTCGGCTTGAAAAAAATATACCTGGTTTGAGCTCGGCTCGAATAAAATTTCAAAGTAGGACTCGAGCTCGAGCATTTTTTTGTATCATCGAGCCCGAGCTCGATGCTCGTTTATAGACACAAACTCGCGATTGATTATCTTATTTATTGGCTCGAGCTTGATAACTTTTATATTTTTATTATATGATATGTGAGTTTATGAGAATGTTTAGCTCAAAAAAATGTATGCTCGAATACCTCTGCTCTGACTCAACTCGAAAAATTTAATCAAGTTCTCGAACGAGCCGAGTCAAGCATTGTTGTTTCGAGGCTCGACTCGTTTTTTTTTTGGAAGGCATAGCGGCATCGACCCTTTCGATCAACTACCACGAACACAACGCACACACGCACGCCTGCCTCCCCGGCGGTATCGGACATCCGAGGGCAGTCCACTAATCCGCCACTGTCCCGGCCCAGCTTACGCTGGACCTAAGACCCAACCACAGGCTGGGGGGGTAAGCCCAGTCAAAGACTGGACCACCCAAGGACTGGGTACTCCTCATGCCCTCAATTGCCTCCCCTTGGAATCGAACCCGGGTAGACTGGGATACCATCCACAGCCCCCCCCCCCCCCCCCCCCCCAAGATGTTACCGTCCTTAGGTAGACCAACTGAGCTAGACATGATTTGTTATGTTAAACGAGTTTTATTTTGTGTTCGAGATCGATTCAAACTCGATAACTATTAATCTCAAGCTCGAGTAGCTCGTTAAAAACTCGAATCGTGTACACCCCTAGTCTAACCATACAACAATCTATATCGTTTCATTAACATCAGCGAAACCATTTTTTTCGGAAAGAGTTATGCAAGTACAAAACAGCGTTGTTTCTTTCAAACGAGGATTACAAACAAGATGCGAGATTTGAGTTTAGAAACTCTTTTCGATCAAACGTTTGGTGGTGGCCATATCTTTCCGAATAATTCTTCAACCCTCTTCGCTTGGTTAGAATAACCGTCCATTCCAGACGTTAGAAGTTCCAACGCTGCGGGCCCCATTGCCGATGCGAACTTAAGTTGGTCCCACTTTACCAGCTGTAGATAGAAGAGAAAGGGTAGATCAGTTCAATAGTTGTAGATAAACCAAACCAAACCAAATAAACCCGGTATATCTCATTCGAAAGTAGGGCCCTCTTTCAACTCCAAAGACAGGCCCGGTAGGAACGGATAAAAACAAACAAAAGATTAAACACGTTGATTCTATGAATCCCATGGATAATCTCTTCTAAGGTTCGTTGATTCGATAATACCGAACCCTTAAGGGGCTGTTTGGCAGTTGCTGAATGGTTTAGTGCAGAATGATTAAGTGGTCAGAATGATTAAGAGGCTTTTATGATATAGTGCAAAATGAAATATGGTTGTTTGGTAATTGTTTAGAATAAAATCAGGGTGCTGAATGGTTAAGGGAGGCCCAGGATGCTAAATCATTCAGAGGGTTTTAGAACCATTAAGTGATTAAGAGGCAGACATTTTTTTTTTGCCAAACAGGATTTACCTCTTAGCGATTCAGAGGTTGCCTCTTAATGGAACCATTAAGAGGTAAACAAACAGCCCCATCCAGAATTCAGGTTGTGACCATCCAGAATTCCAGATTAGAGAAGGCCAAAAATCGGTCCAGATCCCGACCCAAATACGAAGGTCCGGTTAAGTTTTATAAGGCCCGGCCAGTAATGAGAACTGGTCCCGTCTTGGGCCGGGCCCAAACCGGTCCCACTTAAGTTTTTAAAAAAAATAAAAAATTGAATTTTCAACTTATAATAATATTTTTTTTGAAGACTTTGGCCAATCAAATACACTAAAAATATGTTTTTTATATAATTGGGTCAATAAAATACACTAACAAATACGTTTTTATTTAAAAATATACTTAAAAATACATTTAAAAAATCGGACCAGTCCCGGGACGGGCCTTGTTTTTGGATAAAAATCGTAACCGGTTAAGGACCGTCGGGCCATAACCAGTCCCGGTCCCAAGTCACTCCCGGTCCTCCGTCGGGCCCGGCCCATTTGGCCATCTCTAATCCAGATTACACAAGAAACAGGTTTATAAGAAGCCCAAAAAGAAACGGGCCTGGAAAAAAGCCTATGGGGCGAACATAAAAGCCCAAACGAAAATTAAAAAGAAGAGCAAAAAAACATTGCTTACACAGTTTTTAGGCTTCAAGAGTCGGGCCGTTTAAGCACGATATCATTTGGTAACCCGATCATGGGCCTCCAAGAACCATAGAGCCCGGTCATTCATGCCAAGGCCCGCACCGCCCAACCCGGCCCAGCCTTGAAAAAGTTCAAACTTTTTTTTGGTTTACCGAAAACGGGCTTCGTGCATCTCTAGATGCAAGGCATAAATCATTTATTTTTGCATAAGTTACACTTTCCGATAACAATTAGCAATTTTAAACTAAGAATGACGAAGATGGTTTTAATTTCACTGCGTATAATTTAAAATTTCCATCGATTCCAAATTCATTTATTTTTGCATACCAAATGTCATTTGTTGTCATTTTCATCGATGGTTAGTTTGCAACGAAAACCAAAGCATAAAGTTTCAAAAAAATTAATCGAAAAGCATACCTCTTCATCGGTGAAGTTATAGGCAGCAGCTGATTGTGAGGATAATCTTTTGACAAATGTATATTTCTCATCATCAGGAGTCACAGATTCCTTAAGAGCCTGCAATATCTTCAATGGAGTGATGATATAATCAACCCTGCATTATTTGTCATAGCCGGTTATTATTCGTTGGTCCAAGAATAAAAAAAGGGTATTCGCCACCTCTGGATCGCCCCCACTGGATGGGTCCCACCACAGTCATCATGGGGGCGGTAAATCCCGCATGCATCCCAATGGCAGAGGTTCGGTGCTTGATCATGAACCCAGATTCTCAAACATATGGGTTACACCCACACCTTTACCGCTAAGACAGATACACACACGTAAAAAAAAAGGGTATTCGCCACTAGAGATGGCTAAAAATCGGTCCGGTCATACATAGTGATTTCGTAACGGGCCCCGGCGTAACCAGTACCGACCCAAATAGGAAGGCTCGGTTAAGCTTAATAAGTCCCGGTTATGAGAACTGGTCCCGGTCCTGGTCCCGGGCCAGGCCCAAACCGGTCCCACTTAATTTTTTTTAAATTGATGTTTAACTTAATAAAAATATTTTTTGAAGAATTTGGTCAATCAAATACACTAACAAATACATTTTTATTATACTTGGGTCAATCAAATACACTACCAAATACGTTTTTATTATACTTGGGTCAATCAAATACACTAACAAATACGTTTTTATTATAATTGGGTCAATCAAATACACTAAAAAATATGTTTAAAAAAATACTTTTCTTATAATTGGGTCAATCAATTACACTAACAAATACGTTTTTGTTTAAAAATATACTTAAAATACATTTCAAAATAAGTTTTAAATAAATAATAGGTCCGGTCCCGGTCCGGTCCCATAACTGGTCTCGGGCCGGGCCTTGTTTTTGGATGAAAATCGTAACCGGTTAAGGGCCGGGCCGGGCCCATTTGGCCATCTCTAAATCGCCACCCATGGGAGCGCCCCCACCGCACGGGTCCCACAGTCGTCATGGGGGCGGTAAATCCCGCATGCATCCCATTGGCAGAGATTCGGTGCTTGATCTTGAACCCAGATTCTCACATATGGATTACGCCAACACCTCTACTGCTAAGAAACATACACGCATAGAAAAAGGGTATTTGCCATCCTATGGAACGCCCCCACCGTCATCATGGGGGAGGTAAATTGTACATTACACCCACAACTCTACCACTAGGACAGACCAGCCCAGACTGTAATAAAAACACATTATAATAATAAATATTAAACAGGTAAGAAAATAGAATGTACCCTAAAACATTGAACACGTCTTGCTTGTTTCGGATCGAGGCAACCATCAATTTTGATTTATGCCCGTATTTGTGAATATAATTGTAAGCTTTTGTCACCTGAAAGAAAAGAAGGCATCGGTCTGAATCTGAAACCACCATCTCAACTGTAATTAACGGAATAACCGAGTTATGAGACTAACCAAAGCCAATCCCGGATCTTCTCCTCTTTTAAGAGCGGCTTCTATCTCAGGATCGCCACTGTGGTTACGTGCCCAATCCTGACAATGGCAAAATTCAGGTGAGCGTTGGAGTGATAATTGTAACCAACACCAACCACCCGCTGCCCCCACCACGACCATGCAACTATTGTCACTGTCACGCCCCCATATTCCCCACCCACCCCCACCCTGTCCTACTACCCCACCTTCCACCCCTGCCAGCCCCCTCCTGCCGCCACCCCCACCCAGCTGTACCCCTGGCTCTTACCCCACCCCTACCCCAACGTGCCCCTGCCTTCCCCACCCAGCCCCCATCCTTGCCACACACACCACCCCTTCTGCCCCCACCACCACCCTCCCCCCAAACAGAGATGGAGATTCCAATTTTTTTAGAGATTCCATTCCAATTCCATCCAACCAAACACAATCAAAGTGCATGGTCAAATTCCATTCCAATTCCTTCAAAGTCAAATTCCTTTGATGGATACCAATTCCACCAAATTCCATTATGCGAACCAAATGCCCCCTAAGGGTTACCCTTTACCAGATTGAAATGTGAAAATAACGATAAAACAAGAAAAATGAAGAGTAATATACCCTAAGGCGACCAACAAAAATTTGAATAACGGAGGCACCAGCCTGAGCAGCAGCTGCAGCTTGACAAAAGCTGAAGAAGAAGAAGAAGAAGAATAAGGTAGTCAACAATTCAGAAATAAGACCATGTGGTAATAAGCATCTTCAGACCTACTTTCTTGTTCTTTAAGGTAGTCAAAATGTGATGCATTTTGCTTTCCTTCAAACCTATCAAGGCACTAGTGATTTGGCTTTGTAAGACACCAAATATGTCTAAATGTCCTAATAGACTGTTTTAAAGGGAAAAGACACTTAATTTACCACTTATAAAAGTTTTCCTTGTGAAATCAAAACAATACTATTTTCTACCTAGGTATAGGCATATGGTTGATTCCGGATGTTGACGAGCTCTTTCCAAGTATATGAAACATTAACTTGACTACAACTGATGCAGGCCTTAGCGTGGAGGATCGGGCCTTATTATTTTGGGAGGCCCATGATCGGGCTACCAAAGGGTTTGGCTACGGGACTCCGTTTTAGGCCCACGACCAGTCCATTCGAAGCCTGGAACGAGACGCACCAAAGGGGCCTAACCGACTTTTGAACCCCAAAATGCTGTTTTAATATGGTTTTTTGGACATTTTCTTGTTTTTTTGCTCCTTTTTGGCATTTTCGTTGGCCTTTTTATGTTTAGCCCATAGTCTTTTTACATGCCCGTTTTGTTTTGGGCCTCCTATTTATATGTTTTGTGTGTAACCTGGATGGTCACACTTGATTTTGAGAGACTTTGATTTTATCCCAAATTTTGAGTTCTTGTGAATTCGAGTTTGAAGCCTAGGTTCAGTATTCGTCGTATCAACGAACCCTAGAAGGGATTAGCCACAGGTATTCCTCGAGAATCAACGTGTTTTAATCTGTTATTTGATTTACCGCTGCAACAACAATGGTAGCACAGTGTACCAAAAGGTCATTTAGCCCAAAGGTGAGGAGTGTGTGTGTGAAGTTTGCCGTATATAAATATTATATACTTTTTAAGGTAGCAGAATGATGATTTTAGAAGGCGGTACACTGCATACTTGCATAGTAACAAGAAAGGGATAATATCGTCAAGAATTTTGTCAAAAACACACATACCTATACACAAAAGTCATATGTGTTTGTATACCCTCAGATTCCAACACTCTTGCTGCCTCAATTCCCTGAATGAGAACGATTAGCTTGTACACAATAAAAATTTCTCCAATAATATCGATACATAATATCCTAGGGGACACTTGGTTCGTTTCAGGGAATAGAAATGGGAATAGGAACATTGGGGGAATGGAAATGGGAATGAATTTCATTCTCTCCAATAGAGATGGCCAAAAATCGGTCCCGGGACTGGCCCAAATCGGCCCGGTCCCGGTCCCAATTAGTAATCTTGTAACCGGTCACGATCCCGACCAAAATACGAAGGTCCGTTTAAGCTATATAGGGCCCGGTTATGAGAACCGGTCCCGGGCCGGGACCAAACCGGTCCCAATTAATTTTTTTAAATCGATTTATAACTTATAAAAAATATTTTTTGGAGAATTTGGTCAATCGAATACATTAAAAAAAATACTTACGTTTTATTATAATTGGGTCAATCAAATACACTAACAAATACGTTTTTATTTAAAAATATACTTAAAATAAATTTACAATAAAAAATCGGGCCGGTCCAGGCCGGGCGTTGTTTTTGGATGAAAATGGTAACCGGTTAAGGACCGCCGGGCCATAGCCGGTCCCGGGCCTCCAATGTGTTGAGGAATGCTTCATTGCCCCGTATCTGCTAATGACCCATTCCATTGCATCAAACCAGATACCATTAATTTTTTAATTTTCATTCCCCACCCCCTATTTTTTTAACCAAGCACCTCGTTAGTGTGTACTCACTTGCCAAGTTGAGGGGATTTTGAATAATAAACGCTCTGCAGGGATATCAATGCTATTGTACAATTGCAATAGGTCTTGCACCTGCATGCCACAATAGAATTATAAACTATTAACTATGCATATTAGTGCACCCCACATCAAAATTAAAGGGTAAGATAGTAAATTAAGTGCCCGCAATGAAAAAGATACACTGTTTCATAAATGCATAGTTAGTACACTTTTTAATCAACTAAATGACAATAATACCCTTAATTATAGGAGTAATGAACTTCTCCATCTCATAATTAAGGGTAGAATTGGAAAGTAGGCACTTACTTTTGAAAGTTTACACTTATTTTGGTACAAACTAAAATAGAAATTTGGACACTTATTTTGGGACGAAGGAAACACATAATTAGAAAGTTTGTGTGATATAAGGAGTACAAATGACAACCATTATTATACCTTTGCAACAATGGCATGTGTGTCGTATGCAAGGCGAGCATCAACTTCAGTTGAAACACGACCAGGCACTAGCCTTGATAGCTCACCGCCAACATTTACTAAAGCCTGTTATTTGTCATTTACTCGTTAAAAACGATCAACAAGTAGAATAACTGTTAGATTGTTAGGGTGGTTTGGTAATTTGTATTGTATTGACTATTGAGTTAGTATAAATAGGTGCTTTGTATCTCATTTGGTAAGTCAATAAAATCAGTTTCTTCAAAAAAATATAAAAAAGATTACAAAGAGATACCTACTTATACTAACTGATTACAAATAGAAATTACTAAACTACCCTCACATACTAATACTCTAAAAATAACTGTAAACTGTGATACTATTGTATTACTTTAACTTATCTATACAAAGAAAGAGTACAAGAGATTATATAGGCAAAAGGAAACCCTAGGAGATAAAACCCTAAGGGCCCATGGGCTAAGTTGGGCCTATGTTAAAATACACTATTTACATTCTAACAATAACCAACTGTATAGATGCCACTAACTACAGAGAAAAAATCTACCTTATTCACGAAACATGTCATTCGAGCATTTGGGGTCTCTAGACCATAACAGTCTTTATCTGCCAATGCGGTATCCACAGCACCCTACAGCCAAAAGGTAAACATAGAAGCGTTACTACTCAAGATAACGTTTATTCAAATTTGTAATAGGGTTGGGTTCCGGTGAGAAGCGTGAGAAGTGGTTATCGTCCGTTGGATGATAAATGAATGCACATTCAAATTAGGATGAGATGCACCGGATCAATTCCCTTCTAAGCCGCAATTCATCAACGGTTCACACGATCATTTGACTATATATACAGGGGACGTTTTATTTACAAACCATCCAATTCTAACAAACTATGCAAACCAATCTTAGCCGTTCATCTAGTCTAATAAATATCTAATTTTATTTTGTTTCATAATCTAAATTCATGATCATAATGAATGAACCTTATCATCTTCCATATATATCTCAATCATAATTAATGAGTCATGATAATTGTCTATGAATATCTCTATTGTTTCCTAATATAATGGTTTATATAGTTCGTAAACGATTCTTCTTAATATACCTTAAAAGTTGTATCAGGGAGGCTGCAAATTCCCAAGAGAAGAGATGAACTAACAGTGGCAGCAGTTGGAGGAAACCTACATATAGTTTAAAAAACAATCATTCAAAATGTAACACAAAACCTGCAAAAGTTCCCAACAAAATCACTATACATCATTTGAGAACTCCAAAATTTGTGAGATCCGTGAGAACTTCTACCTAACGATTTTGTTTCACATGACTTTTTTCTCATGTAAGGATAATATTTAACATATTGATTAACATATATTTGCTTCAAATGTGATTGTTTCATATGTATTTGTTTCACAAACTTGTAAAAAATTGCACATTGTGAACCAAGTACATGTGAAGTAAACACAACAAATATATGTTAATTAATATTCTAAATCCTAGTCTTAGATGCAGAAAAATCATATAAAACAACACATGATGCACTAGTTCTCAAGGTTATCACAATTTCATTGGTTCTCAAAAGAAACTAAACAAAATGATCTATCTGTAACCTCTCGAAATCATCGAATACAACAGTGTCCGGTACAACTTCGCTGTATCGTGACAAAGCATCTAATTCAGTCCTTCCACCTGCAAATCAAAAACATCAATTACCTAATCAAACCTACAACAATCAATCAAACAAACAGAACTCAAATTCGATCTAACCAGTATTGGGAGAAGCAGAGAAATCGGTGAAGGAGGCTCGGATTTGACCATATGATCTGCGAGATTTGAAGGCAGCGGTCGAGTGTAGGGTTCGAATTTGGAATTTTGAGATTTTTTTCTCCTGCTGGTGATGGATCAAGAGGTAAATTAGTAGTAAAATTGAAAGAATCTGTTGATCATATTCATATATTCATATGTGAATGGAGTACCTGAAGAAGAGCAGAGGAAGAGGAGAGTGAAGCAGTGTGGAATGAAGCTGATGACATTTTTGATTTGCAGTGAAGTGGGTGTGGATTTTGGGGAAGATGATATGGAAGGATTTAGAGTAAATTACATAAATCGTCCCGATGTTTGGTTGCTTTTTGGATTTGGTCCCTATTTCCAAAAAATTACACTGAGCGTCCCTAAGGTTTGACAAACCGCACGTAATTGGTCCCTCCCTCTAACGTCGTTTAAGAAACCCAGTTAAGTCTAAGGGTATTTTAGTCTTTTTACTCTCTTTTTGTCTTTTTCCTAATTAATAAATAAAAAGAATAAAAAAATAATTAATAAACCCCCTACCCCCTCCTCCTCCTTCTTCTTCTTCCTCAGGACCTCCGGCCACCACCACCACCACCATCATCATCTTCAACCCATCACCACCACCACCACCATCATCATCACCACCATCACCACCATCATCATCAACCCATCACCACCACCACCACCACCATCATCATCAACCCAACACCACCATCATCATCAACCCATCACCACCACCACCACCACCATCATCATCAACCCAACACCACCATCATCATCAACCCAACACCACCATCATCACCACCATCATCATCAACCCAACACCACCATCATCATCAACCCATCACCACCACCACCTTATAGACACAGATGCACTAATATATATATATATATATGTGTGTGTTTTAGGTGAAATAAAATCAAGAATTCTAAAACCCGTTTTCTAAAAAACCAAAAAATGGGTTTTTATTTAAAGAAAAATCGTGTTACCTTCTTGTTGTAGGACAATGGATTCAGCAAATCTTAGCAAGATGACAAATGAGAGTGATAGAAAGATGATGAATTCAGGTTTCTTTGCTGCCATTGTTGCAGAACTCAAGAGTTTGAAGAAAAGTTGGAGATGGATGGGTGTGAAATTACTAGATATGGTTTGCTGCAATTCTTGAAGATGAAAGGAAGAAATAACTCAAATGTGTGTATAGTAAATTGTGATGGTCCAAAATGCCAAATTAAGCAGTCATACATGAAGGCCTTTTGTGGTAGAGTAAAAACAATTTGCAGACACTCATGAGGAAGAAGAAGAAGGGGGGGGGGGGGGGGGGGGGGGGAAGGGGTATAGGGGGATAACAACGGTGGTGGAGGTTGAGATGCAACCGGAGGTGGTGGCCGGAGAAAGGTGAGGAAGGGGGTTGTGGGTTCGTGAGGAAGAAGAAGAAGGAGGGGGGGGGGGTAGTGGGTGTAGGGGGTGGGGTATGTTAGACAACCTAGGGGGGGTAAGGTTGTATTTAAATCTTTTGCTTTCAAAAATTCTTTTATAAATAAATACAGTACAGAAACAGTATAAATAAATCAGAGTATACAAATAATAAATATACAACAATTATATAAACAGATATAATTAAAAATGCACAGCGGAATAAATAAAGAGATAAAGGTTAGAGATACTTGACACGGAGATTTACTGATTTACCACCAACTGTGATAAACCAGCAGCCGAGACACTTCCCGACACGATCCAATAAATGTATTCTTTACGGTAGAAATACAAACCAAGTACAAAGGTAACGTAATTGATTCTCAAGCTTCTGCTATGAGATGTACAGGATCACACACCCGTTATTCAAATGCTTACAAGAGGAGTATAACTCACAATGGGTAATCACTCTTGTATAATATCTCACACTTGGATATTTTATAAAAAATGTTTTATAAAATATATATATATATAAAATAAGTGAGAGTGAGAGAGCTGAGAGTTTGCTGCTTGTTGTTACTGTTGTTGTGGTCTGAGGTCTGTCTGTTCTCTTCTCCAGCATGCATCATTATATAGCATGAAGACTTCCAACGGTCACATGACCTGGCGGTATACCGCCTTGCACACCGCGGTATACCGCGGTCAGAAAGAGTACGCTGACACACAAACGGCTACATGCAAAGTTGACAGGAATTACGTACCCGCGGTATACCGGCTGGGTCTCGCGGTATACCGCCGTCAGGAAAAGGTAACTTCAACCAATCAGAGATGCACACGGCCTGCCGCGGTATACCGGCTGAACACCCGCGGTATACCGGCTGTATCGCCGCGGTATACCGCCGTCAGGAAAAGTCAGCTTCCAGGACAGCACCCAAATCTTGCTGGATCTTCTCAAAACTTTATTAAAATTAATTGTTGGGTTTTTAGAAATATCCAAGTGGTATATTATTTTAGGGTGTTTATCATTATTAGTTATAAACAATAATGACGACGTAAACACTTCCGTCTTGAACCCTTCAGATTAAATCTTCGTGTTCTTCAACAACTGCACACTTGGATTAAATTGTTAGATAAACAATAATGCGGTGTGTTTGTAATCATCAAAATAAATATATATAAATATATAGAGATGTGGTACACTTGCACCAACAATCTCCCCCTTTTTGATGATGACAAACACAACCGCTAAGCAAGAGCATATGCGGTTTCTCTCCCCCGTTTGTCGAAACAAAAAGGGTCAAGAAAGACGGTATGCTTCCCCTCGAGAGATGCTCCCCCTCAAAATATGCATATAATTGAGAGAGCATAAACTCATGGGTAAAAGAGCTAAAACGCTCCCCCTCAAATTAATAACGATATCAATTTGATTTTATAAAATTTGAGGGATAAAATAAGCATGAAGCAATAGAGACAAAGATATACAAACCAATACGAAACACTTGCACCAAAACGGATCTTAAGGCTTCAATATTCGGTTAATTTTATGTGATAAAAAAAAACCACCACGTATTATGACCTCGTCAGGTAACCACGTATTATAACCTCGGCAGGTAACCACGTATTATAACCTCGGCAGGTAACCACGTATTATAACCTCGGCAGGTAACCACGTATTATAACCTCGGCAGGTAACCACGTATTATAACCTCGGCAGGTATCACCTACAAAAGGCAAAGAAAATATTTCGTGGTACCCTTTTCTTATGGGTCCTTTTAACAGTTAGTAGAAAACATAAACTGCAAAAAAATATGTTGTCGACATAAAACAAACACGACAAACATACAAAGCCATATAAATGGTTTAAAACCACAAACGCATCCCACCGGGATTATCAACATTAAACATTCCTTTCGGAATCCATTTTCTAACCATTTTTATTTTACGATCGTATTCATCATAGACGTAAAAAGAAGTATGCGGATTAACATTTTTCCTTTTTGACATATATGGGGGTTTTTGCACATAGGGTTTTCTCGTTTCAACTTTAGGAGATGCAAAAAATCTTTTAATGGGTTTACACGAACATTTATCAACACATGTATCGAAACCAATGCCTTTACGACAATTTATACGATTAGGCATATTTAGCATTTTAAGCACTTTATCATTGCTATTTTGAAATGCATTAGCTAACAGATTATCTTTTTCATATAAATCGCATTTAGCTTTTAAACATGCATTATCATTTTCAAGTATATCGCATTTTGTACATAAAATATTTTCACATGTTCTTTTCTCTAAACATGCAATTTTATCATTTAAGACAATGCAAGATTTGCAAACAATATTTTCGCATGCTTTCTTTTCTAAAGTGACAACTTTATCATTTAACTCATTTTTGATTTTATTATCACATGCAATGATTTGTTTACTATTATTCAACTCAATTTGACATAATAATAATTCTTCTTTTAATTTAGCATTCTCATTTTTATAACTATTTACGAGAACAATCAATTTTTGAAAAAAGACATTTGACATATCAATATCATCATCGTTATCACTACAACTAGAATAACTTGAGTATGAAGTACATACCTCTTTCTCGCAGTCGACGATGAGACACGTTTCTTCATTTCTTTGATCTCGGGTTTCGTCTCTCTTTTCTTTTGAGTTTCCACCATAGGTGGTGTTCAAGTTCTCCCAAATATCACGAGCAGTTTCAAAGAGATAAACACGCTCAATATCATCGTTAGTAAGAACCGAAAAGAGAAAATTTTTGGCTTCATAATTTAAACAATAATTAGCCTCATCTTCGTCGGACCATTCCGAGCTAGGTTTTTCAACAACTTTGTTGTTTTGAAATTTTGTGGGTTTGAAATTTCCTTTAATAATAATATCCCAAATTTTTTGATTTATCCCACGTACATAACGTTCAAAAGAATTTGCCCAAAGATCAAAATTTTCGAAATCAATAAGAAGAGATTTAGAAAACCAAGCATTTTGTTGAGCCATAACAAAAACGGATTTTAAAAAATTAAATAGACGATTTTTGAAAGCCCTGCTCTGATACCAAATGTTAGACAACCTAGGGGGGGTAAGGTTGTATTTAAATCTTTTGCTTTCAAAAATTCTTTTATAAATAAATACAGTACAGAAACAGTATAAATAAATCAGAGTATACAAATAATAAATATACAACAATTATATAAACAGATATAATTAAAAATGCACAGCGGAATAAATAAAGAGATAAAGGTTAGAGATACTTGACACGGAGATTTACTGATTTACCACCAACTGTGATAAACCAGCAGCCGAGACACTTCCCGACACGATCCAATAAATGTATTCTTTACGGTAGAAATACAAACCAAGTACAAAGGTAACGTAATTGATTCTCAAGCTTCTGCTATGAGATGTACAGGATCACACACCCGTTATTCAAATGCTTACAAGAGGAGTATAACTCACAATGGGTAATCACTCTTGTATAATATCTCACACTTGGATATTTTATAAAAAATGTTTTATAAAATATATATATATATAAAATAAGTGAGAGTGAGAGAGCTGAGAGTTTGCTGCTTGTTGTTACTGTTGTTGTGGTCTGAGGTCTGTCTGTTCTCTTCTCCAGCATGCATCATTATATAGCATGAAGACTTCCAACGGTCACATGACCTGGCGGTATACCGCCTTGCACACCGCGGTATACCGCGGTCAGAAAGAGTACGCTGACACACAAACGGCTACATGCAAAGTTGACAGGAATTACGTACCCGCGGTATACCGGCTGGGTCTCGCGGTATACCGCCGTCAGGAAAAGGTAACTTCAACCAATCAGAGATGCACACGGCCTGCCGCGGTATACCGGCTGAACACCCGCGGTATACCGCCAAAAGTGTACCCGCGGTATACCGGCTGTATCGCCGCGGTATACCGCCGTCAGGAAAAGTCAGCTTCCAGGACAGCACCCAAATCTTGCTGGATCTTCTCAAAACTTTATTAAAATTAATTGTTGGGTTTTTAGAAATATCCAAGTGGTATATTATTTTAGGGTGTTTATCATTATTAGTTATAAACAATAATGACGACGTAAACACTTCCGTCTTGAACCCTTCAGATTAAATCTTCGTGTTCTTCAACAACTGCACACTTGGATTAAATTGTTAGATAAACAATAATGCGGTGTGTTTGTAATCATCAAAATAAATATATATAAATATATAGAGATGTGGTACACTTGCACCAACAGGGTATTTTTTAATTTGTTTTTTAGTTTTCTTTTAGAATAAAGACAAAAACAAATGTAAAAAGACCAAAATACCCCTAGACTTAACTGGGTTAACTGGTTCCGTTAGAGGGAGGGACCAATTCGGTGCGGTTTGTCGAACCTCAGGGATGTACAGTGTAATTTTTTGGAAATAGGGACCAAATCTAAAAAGCAACCAAACATCAGGGACAATTTATGTAATTTACTCAAGGATTTATATACAAAACATATTATTTTTATATACATTTTATAAACGAATTTATGTATATGAAAACTGTAAAAAAGTATAAAAATTTGAGCAAAGATTATTTATTTGGGAAATTAATTAAAATACCCTAAGTCCAACTTCGTGTTACCAAAATACCCAAAATCTCTCCCAGTTTACAAAAGTACCCAAAAAATCCGCGATGGGCCCCGCGATCGCGGGCCCAGGCCCACGTGGCAAAATGTTTCGGCCAAAAGCCCCGCAAAGCCCCCCAACTTTGCCCGCGTTGGCAAGTTTCGTCCCTGCCCGCGATCGCAGCCCGCGATAAGCCAAATTTTTTTTACATTTTTGGTCCTTGTTTTTTGTGTCTTTGTTCAGTTAAAAAAAAAATACAAACTGTGTGAATGAGATATCGATGCTCAAAGTTGAGTAAAAACCATGAAATTAGCAAAAACCAATTTGGGTGTGGGAAGTTGTCCCACATAGGAAGGAGGAAGGGACATTATTTGGTTTATAAGGAAAGAAGTGTGAGGAGTTGACAAGCTCCTTGCATGGTTTTACTCCAACACCTACCCGCGCGCAGGGGGGTGCCGATTGACGATTTCGCAAGCTAAAATCGTCGAACTTGTGTGCGAGCGCGACCTGCGGACACGAATGCAGCTCCAAAATCTCGTGCTCACGCAGCTCGGTTTTGCTAAAATTTCTTTTTAACAGTTTGTATTTTTTTTTAACTGAACAAAAACACAAAAAACAGGGACCAAAAATGTAAATTTTTTTTGGCCTATCGCGGGCTGCGATCGCGGGCAGGGACGAAACTTGCCAACACGGGCAAAGTTGGGGGCTTCGCGGGGCTTTTGGCCGAAACAGTTTGCCACGTGGGCCTGGGTCCGCGATCGCGAGGCCCATCGCGGATTTTTTGGGTACTTTTGTAAACTGGGAGAGATTTTGGGTATTTTGGTAAGAGATGGTCAAACTTGGGGTATTTTAGTTAATTTCCCTATTTATTTATTTTAATATTTTATCCGTACGATATATAAGTAATTTGTAGGTAATTTATTTGATATAAATATGTGTATAAGTGCACAACATGTGTATAAACCACCTATCTAAATAACTCGTCGCACGGCCGCCATGGCACCAAAGCGTGTGTTTCATGCCACGTTAAGCCCGTGGCACGTCATGCTCTAATGCGCAGTTTTTCGTAATGCTATATTTGATTTTTTTTACGTTTTTAATGTTATATTTGCAAGTTTTTAATATATAACCTACTTTAAGTTGCTTATTACTATTGACTCATTGAGTAAAACTAAAAAACATATGTTTTAATATATAATATTATAAACGAATTATAAATTTGACGCCATAAATCACGCATTGAAAACGTCATGGCTTCGCCGTGGCTCATAAGGCTTGAGGCTTGACATCGCCGCCACGCCACGCCTCACGTCATTTAGAACCTTGGTATAAACATCAAAAATCAGCTTCAATTTCTTTTATGCATATGTGCACACCGTTCGAATAAACGGTTACAAAAGTCTTTCTTAGTTTTTCAAATTTTTAGGGATTTTCACTTGAACCTCGCTCTATTTTATAACTTATTCAATCAGTTGTACTATAATTGTTTAATAGTTATTTAATGATATAGAAAGCGGTTTATTTAATAAATTTTTTGAGGAAAACTTTATGTAGAAAGTCAGGGATTTTTTTTTAACTTGTCCCTCCTGGGAAAAAAAACACATTTCTTCCTCATATGAAAAAATCCCCAAACAAAAATATTCTTAAACTATACAGACATATTGATTTATTTAGACAGTTTTATTTATAGAGAATTTAATGGAAACCAACCAAACGACCCATAAATCTTACATCAAATACCAACTTACTTCAATGACGACACTAAATCTTACATCAAATTTGGTGTAAGACCCTGCGCATCGGTGGCTGGTTGGCCGCTGGTTGCTGCTGGATGGAGCTGGAACACCATCGCTAAGGAGCTGGTCGGAACCAGCGCTGGTTTGCAAACCAGTGTTGGTTGTTGGTTGTTGTTTGTTGTTTGTGGGTTATAATTTGAGATTAAAAATAAATATAAAAATAAATAAAAGATGGATGGTGGTGTGGGATGGATGTGGGGGTTTGTAGGTTAGAATGGGTTGGAAGGGAAAAATGATGTGACGCTAATATGGCAGTGAAAAAGTGTGGGTTAGTGAGGGATCGATGCTGATAGCCTAACGAATAGTAGGAGCATTTTAAAGAGGTATGTTATATTTTCTTTCTTATTTCAAATTTAGAGATTTATCATTTCTCTTTCTTATTTTTTTTTTCTATTTTAGAGAAAGCTTAGCATAATAACAGTTAGAGCAAACTTCTTCCAATTTCCAAATTTAAAAATTTCTAAAATAATATAAATCTTGAAGATACTCTTGACACCCCAAATTTGGTGTAATTTACACCAAATTTTATATCAATGAGAATAGATTAAAAAAATTAACATTTTTTGTAAGTTTTGATGTTACGCCTTGCATTAGATATATTATTTGCAACAAATTTTACATCAATTCTTGTAAATTTGATGTAAAATTTGGAACAAGTTATTTTTTATTTTTTTTGAAAAGTGGAACGTTATTTATAAATTATAGCTAGAGATTCAAATAAAAAACTATATATATTTTAATAAGATAAGAAGATAAAGTTAATGAAAGATTTATATGTGAGTTATTGAAATTTTTTTATTTAAAAATCCATATATGAACCGATATGAATAATTTGTAACTCTAGTTTACATATATTTTTCAAATACCAGAAGTTACTCGCGCAATGCAACGCGATATATCTCGATTTTAACGTTCTAATTTATTTTAATGTGTGATTTTGAGAAAACGATCATGTTTTTAATAAATTTGTTTAAAGAATGACGTTTTTTAAAGAGTTCATGATTTGAGAAATTGAAAGTGGTTAGAGATAAAGATTAATTAATAAGAGTCCACGATTTAAGGATTTGAAGGTTGTTAGAGATAAGTATTAATCAAGTAATTAGCATTAAAAGCGGTACATAAAGTTTCATTTGTTGCTTTTAAGAAATTTTAAGTAATTAACATTAAATAGCGGTACATAAAGCTTTAAGGGTTGTTTTTAAGAGTTTTTCATAAATGATTTATAATGTAGTATAGATATTATAAAACATTTGATAAAGACTCTTACAAACAAATTTTCATGCATTAAGTATTGTTTATTGATAATTAAAATTCAAGATTACACGTGAATAATACATGAATATAACTTTTTAAAGCTATATATTTGAATTCATAACTAACTGATAAATATAATTAAATATAGGATAATCATCATATTTTAAATACAATAAAATTTTAAATATAATCAACATAATTATTGAATTATAACAGAATAGTTAATTATTATTTACCAAAAAAACATTACATTATTAAACCTAAAATAAATTACATCATTAATAAATCTAAACTAAATTAAAATAAAAATTAAATCAAATGCATTTATAAAAAAAATTATTGTTTTCTCAAAATCGTATTATAAAATCGATAAAAATAAAACAAAACACTAAAGTTGAAATGTATCGCGCTGCATTATGTATAATGAAATACTTCTAATATTGTTTTTAAATAAACTTTTTTCTAATTTTTTGAATAGATTCACATATAAACTTTTGCTCTTCACCTCATATTTTTTACTTTCTCTTAATATTTAACCCTTTTTTATTTAATCCAACTCTTCGATAATATTTTTATCAACAAAATTTATAATTGGTTATGAAGTTTTAAAAATATTTATAATTTTATTTATAAAAATACTTGGTAATATTCTTTTGTATTTTTGAAAAATAAAATAAAATAAGACGTTTTGATCTTATCCTTAGTCGAGGTTTTATTTGATGTAACCGGTGACCTCGTTTTATCCGCCAAACCTCCATCCAACGACAATATTAAAATAGAAAACAAAAATTAAAAACTTTATTTTATTATGTAAACGAAACGAGTCGAATCGAGTACAAATTATTCGAGCCGAGCTTGAAAAAATAATACTAGGCTCGAGCTCGAATATTTTTTCAATGTTCGAGTTCGAGTTCGAGCTCGATGCTCGTTTATGAGCTCCAAGATCGATTAACTCGTTTATGTACTCAAGATCGATAATTTTTATTTTTTGATTATATAATTTGTAAACATATAAATATGTCAGACTTGAAAAAGTGTATGCTCGAATGACTCGACTCGTAAAGCTTAATCGAGCTTTTGAACGAGTCGAGTCGAACATTAGTATTATGGAGCTCGACTCGTTAACTTAAGCGAGCTTTACTTTGTGTTCGAGATCGACTCGAGCTCGAAAACCATTAGGCTCGAGCGCAAGATAAACGAGCTCGAGCTCAAGTAGCTCGTTAAAAGCTCGACTCGTTTACACCCTAATTTATCATAGAGTAAACTACAATTTTGACCTTGAGGTTTATATGTAGTTTCAAAAGTGGTCTCTAGATTTTATAATTAGAGTAAGAAGCCGTTTACCAAACACTTACCCCAATAAGCACTAATCGGTCAAATTAATACTATCACTTACTTATCGGGTAAGATTTTCGTCCACCAAAATGCTATTGTGTGCAACAATTTTCCCGGTAAGCGCTAACCATGGTAAGAGTCTTCGTCGTCACTTACCGGGTATTGAAAATCATTCCTCTACGCTAACTCTGTTAAAAAAATCAATTAAATGAGAGGTAATTTCGTCTTTTTATACATTTTTTTTGTCTTTTTCTTGTTTTGTACTCTATTTTCTTCTCACTGTAAACATATGTGCAATTAGGACATCCACAATGGTAAAGCTTTTAAGAAAGACTTGAAAAAAATAAAAATATATAAAAAATAGGTTGGTCCCACCAACATATATTTTTTCTCTCTTTTGGCTCTCACATTCATTTCTTCAAAGGCTTAAGGAACATCAAGTCTTTGATAAGTTAAGTCATCTTCAAGTCTTTGTCTCCAATTGTCAAGTCATCTTCAAGTCTTTGTCTCCAATGGTCAACTCATCTTCAAGTCCTTTTCAAGCTATCTTCAAATACCATTGGAGATACTCTTAAGCAACATGTACGATAAAATGGTAAAAAAAAAATTGAAAAAAAATTAGAATATAAGAAAAATGGGTTAAAAAATTCAAGGAAATACAAAGTAAAGTTTGAAAATTTATAAATTATTATACCACTAGACTTGTTAATTTTAAGAATAGATGTCATAACTATAGAAAATGAACGTTGAGTCAACATGCCAATACTTCTCTTATATCATATCCAATGTACACAAAATGAACGTTGAGTCAACAATAATCCAGAGTGGCACCGTCAAGCTTGGATGACAGATCTCTGTTGCTGTTAGGGCTGTAAACGAACCGAACGAACACGAACGGAGGCTTGTTCATGTTCGTTCGTTTAACTTAACCGAACAAACGAACGAACACGAACGGTAAAAGAACGAGATTTTTTGTGTTCATGTTCGTTCATTAAGAATTTTTGTTTGTTCGTGTTCGTTCATTAAGGTTTTTTTAGTACCTACATACGTAAAAGGGGGTGTTGGTTAAAAAACAAGGAACCAATCTACTTTCGCTTTTAATCCAATTTGGCAAGTTTGCATAGGTTTGTGTTGATGAATTAGCTAGCTCTGCCTGCTTCCCATCTATATTTATAAGCATATTGCTATAGGTAAACGAAGAATGGAGAGAAACGCTCTCTAGGGTTTGAGAGAGAAGCCCACCCTATTAGTGTATTATAGTCATTAGATTATAGTTAGGCCCATGTATTAGTCAAGCCCATGTTGTAAACCCTATGTTGTACTCTTATTTATATCTGATTCAATGAAAGGATCTCCTCAAGGAGAATCAATATTCTACATGGTATAGAGCCTATCCCTTCCATCTTTCTCTCCTTTTCCTTTTTTTCTTTTTCTCTCTCTCTCGGCAGAACCCTACTACCTCACCCTCTCCACCATGGCAGCCTCCTCCTCCACCAACTTGAAACCCTATGCTATTACAAACATCAAAGCCTACGTTCCCTTAATTCTCGACCTCAATGAATTAAACTATGATGCGTGGAGAGAACTCTTTGAAACCCACTGCATTGGTTTTGGCGTTCTCGGCCATCTCGACGGCACTTCAAACCCCACCGGCCCGGACGACGTTAAATGGCAAAAACTTGACTCTCTTGTCAAGATGTGGATTTACGGCACCATTACTCAACCTCTCCTCACTATGATCCTCAAGAAGGGGGTCACTGCTCGTATCGTTTGGTCTAGTCTCGAAACGCTGTTTCGCGACAACAAGGACGCTCGGGCCATCGAATTGGATAATGAGCTTCGCAACATGGCTATCGGCGACCTCACAATCACCGAATACTGTCAGAAAATTAAGGTGTTGTCCGATCTCCTAGCTAACATCGATGCACCCGTTCCGGAAAAGAATTTGGTCACATACTTGATCAATGGTCTATCGGCAAAATACGAGCACATCGCCACCATCATCCGCCACCGCACGCCTCTCCCTACGTTCCTTCAAGCCCGTTCGATGCTTCTCCTTGAAGAACAACGCATCTCCCGCCCTCGCCCTCAACAACCTACCCATGCTGATCACTCTTCTTCTCCCACCATTTTACATGCGGACACTCCGCCTCCGGTATCCGCAAATCGTGGACAGCCTGGGTCTCGTTCGTCCAACCGCCGCCAGACCACTCGCCGGGGCAGCAACAACGATCAACGCCGCCAGCCATCGACTCGCCACCTGCCCGACCCACGGTTCCCGACCCCATACCCGTGGCCACCGTATGCATGGCCATCTGCCCCGTACGGCTGGCCCGCTCCGCCGTCGTGGGTCCAGCCTCGTCCCGCTCCACCACGCCGGAACGCACCATCTCTGCCGTCGCTTGGTCTGCTTGGACCAGCCCCTACCTCTCCGCCTTCGCCGCTCGCACAGGCTTTTCACACGGCTGCTTCCCCTCCCATGATGTCTCCACCATGGCAGTGGTTTCCTCCGACTAAAGACCAGCCCACAGATATCTCTCAAGTGTTCAACACTCTATCTGTTCAAGACCCGAACGATGTTGGATGGTACATGGACACCGGCGCCACCTCGCATCTCGCCTCGAACACAGGTATTCTCACATCCCTTAGTGATACGAGCACATTTAATTCTGTTATTGTTGGCAATGGGTCACCTATTCCTGTTACACACTCCGGACACACCACCTTACACAACCCTTGCCGCCATTTACATCTTCATAACGTTCTTGTAACACCCCATATTATCAAAAACCTAATTTCCGTTCGTCAATTTACCAAAGACAACAAATGTTCTATTGAATTTGATGAATTTGGTTTTTCCGTAAAGGATCGGCGGACCCGCCAAACTCTTCTCTGATGTGACAGCACCGGTGGTCTTTACCCAGCCACTCCTTCCACCTGCTCTCCTGCTGCTTTCGTGTCAAGTACATCATTATGGCATCAACGTCTTGGACATCCCGGCGCTCGTGTCCTCAAGTCTCTTGCCTCACGTCAATTTATTTCATGTAATAAAAGCTTGTCGAATTCTGCTTGCCAAGCCTGTCAACTTGGAAAGCATGTTCGCCTTCCTTTCAGTCGTTCAGAGTCTATAGTTAACTCTAGTTTTGATCTTATACACTCTGATTTATGGACATCTCCTGTTCGGAGCATTAGTGGAATCTCTTATTATGTTATTTTTTTGGATCACTTTTCTCATTTTCTTTGGGTATATCCTCTTCGAAATAAATCTGATGTGTTTACCAAATTTTTGCATTTTCGATCGTATGTTAACACTCAATTTAATCGTGACATAAAAGCTTTCCAGTGTGACCATGGTGGTGAATTTGACAATAAATGCTTCCATGATTTGTTTGATCAAAATGGGATTCAAGTTCGCTTTTCTTGTCCCCAAACGTCTCAACAGAATGGCAAATCTGAACGCATGATTCGTACCGTCAATAATATCATTCGAACTATTCTTTTTCACGCCCATTTGCCACCGGGTTACTGGGTTGAAGCCCTTCACATGGCTATACATCTTCTAAATCTCACTCCTTCCACCTCCATTCACAATGACATTCCCTTCGTCAAGCTTTTTAAGAAACAACCTTCTTACTCTCATTTACGTGTCTTTGGGTGCCTGTGTTACCCCCACCTCACTACCCCTCACAAACTTGCCCCTCGGTCCACTCCGTGCGTCTTTCTCGGATACCCCTCGAAGCACCAGGGATATCGTTGTCTCGATCTTTCTACCAAAAAGATTATTATCTCTCGTCATGTTGTCTTCAATGAGATTGTTTTCCCTTTTCGTTCCATGACACCAACTCACCCCCCAACCTACTCCTTTCTTGATGACGGCCTAGATCCGTCCCCTCTCTCTCGTCTTTTTCTTCCTTCACCCACCCTCTCCGAGGCTGTCACACCACCTCCCGCTTCCGCCCCTCACACCCATACTGACTTTACGGCAACATCACCTCCCACCCATGCCGATATTCCCACTCCACCACCCGTAGCCCCCCCCCTACAAACCAACCACCTACGGCCCTACCCAACACCGCACCTCCAGCACCTCCAATTGACCCATTCGTCCCCTCCACTCCAAACCAACCACTCGATCCTCCCATTGACAATACCCAAACAACAATGCCCCCCACCCACCCTATGATTACCCGCGCCAAACACGGCATCACTAAACCGATCCATCGCCTTAATCTACACACCTCCACCGAATCCCCTATCCCTCGATCCCACCTACAGGCTTTACGTGACTCCCATTGGCATAAAGCAATGCAGGATGAATTTAATGCTCTTATTACTAATGGTACGTGGAACCTTGTTCCGCGGCCACACGGGGTTAATATTGTACGTTCCATGTGGTTGTTCAAAAAGAAATATCATGCCGATGGCTCTTTGGATCGGTACAAAGCTCGTCTAGTGGCCAACGGGAAAAGTCAACGACCAGGGATCGATTGTGATGAGACTTTCAGTCCGGTTGTAAAGCCGGCCACTATCCGTACAGTCCTTAGCCTTGCAGTATCTCGTCACTGGCCAATACATCAACTTGATGTCAAAAATGCTTTTCTCCATGGCCATTTGAACGAGACCGTATACATGCACCAACCTCCGGGTTTTCATGATAGCATACATCCAGACTATGTTTGTCACCTGCAGAAATCTCTTTATGGTCTGAAGCAAGCCCCGCGTGCCTGGTTCCAGCGATTTGCTTCTTTCATCATTGGTATTGGCTTTACTCACAGCAAATCAGACTCCTCTTTATTTATATATCGACAGGGTCAGTCTGTGGCTTACCTTCTTCTATATGTTGATGATATTGTGCTCACGGCTTCAACTTCTTCTCTCTTGCACCGTATCATCAAATTGCTTGCTCAAGAATTTGCTATGACAGACCTAGGGTCCCTATCATACTTTCTCGGCATCTCTGCATCTCGCACAAAGGATGGCCTATTTTTATGTCAACGAAAGTACGCTTTGGACATCCTTGAACGGGCCAATATGCTTAATTGCAACTCCAGTCGCACTCCTGTTGACACTCAGTCCAAACTCGATCTCTCCGGCCCGCCTATTGCCGACCCCATATTGTATCGCAGTCTCGTCGGGGCTCTCCAATATCTCACGTTTACGAGACCGGAACTTGCCTATGTTGTTCAACAACTTTGCCTCTTCATGCATGATCCGCGAGAGCCTCACCTTCACGCTCTCAAACGTGTTTTGCGTTACGTCCGAGGTACCTTAGATTTTGGTTTACAGATCAATGCCTCTTCAACCACTAGCCTAATTGCATATTCGGATGCTGACTGGGGTGGGTGCCCCACGTCACGCCGCTCTACAAGCGGCTACTGTGTGTTTCTGGGGGACAATCTTTTATCGTGGTCATCTAAGAGGCAAGCCACTGTCTCGCGTTCGAGTGCTGAAGCAGAATATCGCGGGGTTGCCAATGCCGTAGCCGAAACCTGTTGGATTCGTAATCTTCTCTGGGAACTTCACTCACATTTGCTCAAAGCTACGATTGTGTACTGTGATAATGTGAGTGCCGTCTACCTTTCCACCAACCCCGTACAACATCAGCGTACGAAGCATATTGAAATAGACATTCATTTCGTTCGCGATAAGGTTGCCACGGGCCAAGTTCGCGTCCTACATGTGCCTTCTAGTCTTCAATATGCCGACATTTTCACAAAGGGCCTACCATTCTCTCTTTTTTCAGATTTTCGCAACAGTTTACGTGTTCGTTCTTCACCTCCCGCTCAAACTACGGGGGGCGTATTAGTGTATTATAGTCATTAGATTATAGTTAGGCCCATGTATTAGTCAAGCCCATGTTGTAAACCCTATGTTGTACTCTTATTTATACTTGATTCAATGAAAGGATCTCCTCAAGGAGAATCAATATTCTACACACCTGCCGCTGCCGTCCTGCTGCCGTCGTCCTGCCGCCGCTGCTGCCGCCCTACCTTCCAGGGATACCGCTGCTGCTGCCTCCGGAGTCCAGTCGGCTTCGCTGCCTCCACGCCGCTGCTGCAGCCTACCTGCTGCCGCCGCTGCTTGCCGCGACGACGTTACTGTCGCTGCCGCTGTGCCTCTCCCTCTCCCCTGGTTTCTCTAAGGTTTCAAGTTTAAAACCACCGCCGGCGAGCACCGTGACCCGGTTTATAGACGTCTCAACTTCTAAATCCCTTCGTGGCTCTAAGGGGGTGTTTGGGAGTGCTTTTTGAGTCCAAAAGTGCTTTTGGCCAAAAGTGCTTATTGACTTATTGCTTTTGGAAAATGAGTTTTTAAAAAAGTGTTTGGATTAGCTTTTGTGGTAGAAAAAGTCAATAAGTCAATAAGTTATTTTTTAAAAAGTGTTTGGCTTAGCTTATACATGTAAAATGACCAAAAAGGACATGCCTATTTTTAGACAAAACAAATATTTTTTTTAACAAATAAGTTAATTTTAGACAAAAAATATTTTTTTTAACAAATATTTTTTTACAAACATATAATATAATAAAATTTATTATATAAAAAAATATAATAAAAAAGGAGGTTATTTTTGTAATTTTGATATCAAAAAGCTGTTTTCAAATCAAAAAGTCAAGAATTCCTGACTTTTGGAAAATCACGTTTGCAAGGTTTTGGAAAAGGAGTTTTAAAAGTGTTTTTGAGTTTGCCAAACACCCTTTTTAACTTATTGACTTCTTGAAAAGCCAATAAGTCAATAAGCCGTTTTAAAACACACTCCCAAACACCCCCTAAATCCCTTTTGGTTTCCCCATCTTCTCCGAGACAAATGTCCATTGTGTCCCATTTCTGTGATACCATGGTAGTTCTCCCGGCCTTCACCAACAAAATCCAAGATTTGCACGCAGAAGCCTATGGTGATTTTGTCAAAGGCGCTGGAGAGTACTTGGTATCGTTATTGGTAGAAAGAATGTGGAAATATCGGAAACTCCGAAAAGATCGGGTCCGTTACGTTATCTGTATTTTTATTTTATTCTCTGGGTCTAGGCATAAGCAGCAATTAGGAAAACACAACCAAGTAAAGTGGACCATACCCACTTTCATCAAGGAGAAAAACAACAAAGTGACATCTTCCCACTTTTTCTCTTACCTTCCGGCTATGCTTATGCAAGAAAGTCAAGGAATCAATACTTTGATTGCCTTCAGTTGGAACTGTCGGGGCCTTGTCCTTGCGGTGGAAAGGCAAGCTTACGAAGCGGCTTACTTGACTACGAGTCACTTTCGTTTTTATCTTGTCCTTAAGTTTATGGTGTATTTCCGTTTCTTTCATTGTGCGTTGTATTATCATGTTTCTATAACGTTCTTGTTTTAATGATAGAATTGTTCTGTTAAAAAAAGCATATTGCTATAGGTTGGGCTATGATACTAGCGATTTAATCTTAATTTAAACTTGTACATGCATTCGGTAATTAAGTATTTTTCTTTTTAAAGATTACATACATAAAAAAGTTCAAACGGGAATGCTAACTATTTAAGAAAACAAGAAAAATGTCGTTCATGTACAAAATCATATGTGATTTTACACTACCTGCAAAAATCTGGACACGTGCGACTTTCCACGCGACTTGCAAGTCGCGAATCACATATGATTTTGTATGTGAATCACATATGATTTTGTACATGGGCGACCTTTTTCGTGTTTTCTTAAATAGTTAGCGTTCTCGTTTGAACCCACCTCTACATACATATATCAGATTAAAGAATGTGAATTATAGTCAAATTAAAATAAAATTAAGAGAAATTACATCATTTAAATGAGATGCATGAAATGGTTGGATGACTAGGCGAACCATCCTAAACATCGTCCTCATCATCACTCAATTGTTTCTCTTGAAATTGAATGAATCTTTTAAACAGTCTAAAGTTCAAATCAGATCTAATCTTGTTACAAAATACTATAAGTTACCTTTTTATGATGGTTAACAATGTTTTCTAAGATAGAACCAGGGTTCTAAATGGCGTGAGCCGTGGTATGGCGGCGAGACCAAACCTCAAGCCTTAGGAGCCACGGCGAGGTCATGGCGTTTATCAAGGCGTGACTTATGGCGGCAAATCTCTATATCATATATAATATTATACATATAACATATTTTGTATTATTAATCGACAAGTCAATGATAATAAACAAACTAAATTATATTATATATTAAAAAATTAGCAAATAAGACATTAAAACATGAAGAAAAATCAAATATCGTGTTATAAAAGACTGCACATTAGGCCATGGCGTGTCACATGCATAACGTGGCGTGAGACACAAGCCTTAAGTCACGGCACGCCATGACGGCTATCCCGGCGAGTCTTTTAGAACAGTGGATAGAACTAACCCATTTTCCACAAATACATATCCTAAACAACAAATGTTTTCTTTGTATCAAGTCAAATTTTCAATTCGGTCAAAGCCAAATAAACACATTGCCACAAATCCTTATTGGTTTTTAAATATATATTATTTATATACAACAAATACTCATACACACCATAGAGAGTTAAATTGGCCCATTGGGAGCGGTTGTGGCCAGATAGTCCAGAATCAGTTCCATAATTTATGGAATTTCAAGGTATGGCTCAGAACCGGTTATGTTAGGCCCGCTTTTTTCCAACAAAAAATAAGTTTGATTTTGAAGTTTTTTTTTCGTTTTTTCAAGATTTTATCTAGTTAAATGAATTATTTTAAAGTGTATTTTACTACTAAATTTCAAAAAATCGTAATTATAAAAACAAAAAAAATTAAAACCCGGTCAGGCCCGAGACCGAATTTGGGGACAGCCCGATGGGACCCGAACCCTTGAGCTTTTGTCGAGCTCTGCCAATAACTCTCATACCGCCAATTAAATACATATATAGAAACAACAAATGTCTCAATCAAACAAATAAGAATCAATAATCTACAACATAACTTAAACTCGAAATAACACCGAAACAAAATGTTGCCAGCTCGGCCTGCAGTTCCCACAGTCCTCGAGCTCGACCTCAGCTTATTTATCAAACTACTCTTCAAACTCAAAATCCACGAAACACGAATGGTGGTGATGTTTGCTTTACTGCTTCTTTTGATCGTTTACCGGTACCGGTACCAGTACCAGATGCCAGTTCTTTCCATTTAATCAGTGATTTAAGGAAGTCTTTGACCTCCGAAGGGTCTCGAAGGGACAAGAAAGCTTTGCTTTCTTTGGGTAAGGAAGATACCAGAATTCCATACCCACGATTTTTCTCTCTCAAAACCTAACGGAAAATGAGAATACGATCAATTACTTGATAAAAAAAACCTGTTGAAACAATTAAATTATAAAATTATACCTTGAATGCATCTTCATCTGTTCTATCATCTCCGATATAAATTGGAAGCACGTCATCACGGTTGCTCAGCCCTGTTTTGGTTTTAAAAAACGAAATTAAACAATCTCGAGAACAAATTATAACTGCAATAATGATAGAAAATCACGACAAACCGTGAAAACATAAATAAATAAAGGCAAAAGTCATCAAAATAAATGGATTTTGCCTTGATAAATATATAACATTAACAAATAATTTTTTCTCAACCATTATAATGAAGTTTCAAAATTTTATATTTTGTACTCGTTTGACCTGTAATCTAAAATCTTGTAACATTCGATGACTAGGATGCCAAGTTTTATCGCCTTCTTTGCCGTAATCCTTTAGTAAAACTTTCATAACTAACATCCACACCATCGAATGATACAAGATAGCAGATTAGCGATCAAAATGAGTACAAACAAATTTTTTAAACTTTGTTACATTATAATAAAAATTATTTGTTACACTAAATCAAACTTCGTCAGTTTCATGCATTTTGCGTAAATCATATCATACCCAACGATTCAAGTAGAAACTCAACAGCTTTCCCTTTGTCCCAATCAATCACAGGACGGACCTCTAAAACCTACAAATAAAGATCAAATGTGAACCATATATATTTTGTGACCTGTGAAAACCCAGGGTATCTTTTGCAAACCAGTGTATTTGTACAAACTCGTACAAACCATACCTAGCTTTATGATTTTGTAAATTTGGCTTCATGAATATATATATATATATTTATATATATATATATATATTGGCTTCATGAATATATAATTTGGCTTCATGAATATATCATTTGGCATTTTTAACTAATTTTTTTCGGTGGAGCCCTAAAATACCCTTATTTTTGTAAAAAAATTAGTTAAAAATGCCAAATGATATATTCATGAAGCCAAATTATATATTAATGAAGCCAAAATATATATATAAATATTCATGAAGCCAAATTTACAAAATCATGAAGCTAGGTATGGTTTGTACGAGTTTGTACAAATACACTGGTTTGCAAAAAATACCACCCCTATATAGGCTGGGTATCTTTTGCAAACCAGTGTATTTGTACAAACTCGTACAAACCAGAGAGATCAAATGCAAACCACCCTAATTTTGCAACCAATTTCATTGGTTAAGTTGAGGAAATTGGTTCATAAAGTTGTTTAATTTGATGAAATTGTTTCATATAATTTTTTTTCTTGATGAAATTGTTTTATATATTTGTGTTTTTTTATGTAGTTCATGTATTTTTTCCAGTATAATGAAACTTTTTCCATTTTTACATAAAAACACAAATATATGAAACAATTTAATAAACAAAAGAATTATATGAAACAATTTCATAAACAATTTCGTTAGCTTAATCAATGAAATCGACGGTTTGCAAAATTATGGTGGTTTGCAAACAGGGGCGGACCTACACACACCGCGGGGGAGGGGGGTCCTGTGCACCCGCTCAACCTTGTTTGATAAAGGCGACTAATTTTTCGAGATGTAAGGTGCACCCGCTTGATTTTTGAGAGTGATCTTAAGTATTTTTAAATTAAACATGTAACAAAAGCGAGATTTGGCGAGATGGATTGTCATCACTTGGTTAGCACTCCCAATTTCAGGAGGTTTGGGGTTCGATTCCCACACTTAGCACTTATGTTTCTAATTTTTAGTCTAACAACTAAAAAACCCCCCTAACTCCTCTTCATAGGATGTTATTTGATCATTAACTTTTCCAAAATTATAAAATTTTCATCTTTGTATTTATAATTTGTTTTTAGTTATTGATTTGCAAACCATCCAAAATATAATCTCGAAATCAACCAAAAAATCAAAAAATTCTCTTGAAATCAATAAAAAAAAACCTAAAAAATTCTCTCAAATCAACACAAAAAAACCAAAAAAACCCATCGAAAACCAACAAAAAAAAACTTAAAAAATCCCATGAAATCAACCAAAAGACGGGGAAAATATATCGAAATCAACTAAAAGCTTAAAAAGTCCCCCAAAATTCGGCTAAAAACACATCGACAATAATTTCTTGAGTTTTTTGTTTGTGCACCCGCTCACCTAAAATCCTGGGTCTGCCACTGTTTGCAAATGAAACCACCCCGATATATATATAGATATATGAATTTTAGTGAGTATAAACATCGACGCATATATACTTACATACATAGTAGATATGCATTGATGAATATACTCATTGGCAAAATACACATTTTGATAGAATATGCATCAACGCATATATATTTAAGGATAACATGGAAAAGATGAAATAAGAATCAAAAATATTTTGAGAACAGTGAAAACCGGTATATGCATTAATGCATCATGCATACATACTATATGAATGTTGGTGAGTATAAACATCAATGCATATATCATATTTGCATACATAGTAGATGTGCATTGACAAAAAAAAAACACATCTTGATAGTGAATATGCATCAATGCATATACCGGGTCACGGTTCTTAATGGTTCTAATTTGAACCTTGCGCATAAATTATAATCACATACGAATTTTCAAAATGAAAAAATTTATATAAAACTCGGTGTTCTTATATTACCTTCCGGCCATGAGTTAATCTCAAACGAGGATAATCTTTCAGGACATCATGGACACATTGTGCGATCGTAGGCCAACTCTGCAACACGTAACAAGTATATAATCTTTCAAACGAGAATAACTTCCAAGACATCAATTGTATGCAAATTGCAAAACCAACGGGTTTCTTACCTTCTCATCTACATTACGATAATGTACAGAAGTACAAAATTTGTGATTTTCCACAAGTGCCCCTGGGATCTCCTTCGTAACCTCAACAAGGGTCCTATAAACCTAAGTCAAGTCGAAGTGATCTGTTAGCATTCATTAATGAATAATTGTGCATATCTTAACACAAAATAAAGCTCGACTCGTTAAGGTAAGCGATCTCGAACACAAAATAAAGCTCACTTACCTTAACGAGTCGAGTTCCGTAACACCAATGTTCGACTCGACTCGTTCGAAAGCTCGATTAAACTTTACGAGCCGAGTTGAGCCATTCTAGCCTACACTTTTTCAAGTCAAACATATTCATATGTTTATAAACTATATAATCAAAATATAAAAATTAGCGTGCTCGAGTTAATCGATCTCGAATTCGATCTCATAAACAAGCATCGAGCTCGAGTATTTTACAAACTATATAATCAAAATATAAAAATTAGCGTGCTCGAGTAAATAAACGAGTTAATCGATCTCGAATTCGAGCTCATAAACAAGCATCGAGCTTGAGCTCAAACATTGAAAAAATACTCTGAAAAAGTTAATCGAGCTCGAGTCTGATATTATTTTTTCAAGCCCGACTCGAATAGCCTGCTACTCGACTCGACTCGTTTACACCTGTATCCATGAGCGCTTTAGGCCATGTTTGGCAAATTAAACGAAGTTGTTGGCTGTTAGCTGAAAATCTAGCTTTTGGCTGATAAACTACCTATTAGTTGATAAGGGGTATATGTGGAAAAAACCGGAAACGGTCTTTTAGCATTTTAAAATGAACATGTTCTCATATCAAGCATAAATCAGCAAAGATGCAATTTTACAATATGACATACCTCATCAATCATTGGTATAAACTCTCTAGCAGGCTGGAACAAATTTACTTCCTTGCCCTGCACAAGAAAACATAGACATGACCTCAACCAATATACGGCAAAAGGGCAGAACGACTTTGCTCAAATACACTGGATGGGGTTGATGTCTTGAATAGGGATGGAAACGGGGCGAGTAATGCATCCCCCGTCCCTGATTCCGACCCCCGTTTAAGCCCCCGTCCCCAACCCCGTCCCCGGCGTGTCTGGAGAACCCGTTTAGTAAAAAACAAAGTGTTTTAAATTAAAATTATAATGAATCGTCAGGATATTAATTACAAATACTGAAATATCAAATATATTTGTTATTTTATAATAAAGATAGACATATATACCAAAGATGTTGTAGCCCAGTGGTTTGGTAACATCCTGGGAGGGTAAGTGGTGGAAGCCCTTAATACCTGAGTTCGAACACCGTGGTGATCACGCGGAGGTATCCCCGAATCAAGGGGCGGATCGTGGGCCGGCTGTTTGGGCCGGGTCGTGGGCCGAATCGAAGGGGGATTAGTCTGGATTAAGTCTAGGATACCCCCGAAATGCAATTGTCTTTCAAAAAAAAAGATAGACATATATTCACATATATTTATTTATACACACCCTATGTACTTAGGGCATCCACATCGCAAGGTTTATGAACCTTCAGGGACCGGTTCTGAAATTATTTTACCATTGGGATGAATCGGTTTTTTGCCACATGTGATGAATCGGTTCATCTGCAAGAACAGATTCTTTCTCCATAAATGGTGGGCCCACTAATAAATTAATAATAAAAAACTAAAAGTTGGGTTTTCTTTAATTTCTTTTAATTGTTAAACCAAATTTATACTTGTCATATTAATTAGTTTAATTCATTAAAAAGGTTAGAAATTATTATAATTTCAATTTTTTAACATTTTACTTACTGTAAATTTCAATTATCATAATTTTTAGAGAAATTAAACAAAATGCCCCAAGTTCACATTGCTTTCATCCATTTGCCCTATCTCCCTCCCAATTTGCCAAAATACCCTGAAAATCCGTGGGCTAACCCGTGGCCCACGGATTTGGTTCAAAAAATCTCGCCCACGGAAGTTTTGTGAAGACCCACGGATTTTAGGTCCGTGGCCCACGGATTTTTTTCATTGCCACGGATTTTTTTGCTGGTCCACGGATGTCCACGGATTTTTAGGGTATTTTGGTAAATTAGGAGAGAGAGAGAGGGCAAATGGATGAAAGGGTTGGTGAACTTGGGGCATTTTAATGAATCACTCTGATTTTTATTAGTGGGTTTTAATGGTAATAAGTAATTTTTGCCTATGATAGTTTTTAGTTAATGTTTTTTAAAAACAGGATGTGGACTTTAACTATTATAACTACTATTAATTTTTATTATTGTCTTAATGTTAATTATTGTAGCTTTTTATTATATAAATCATGAACCGGTCCATGATTGGAAGTGAAAGGTTTATAAAATGAGTAAGAAAGAGAAAACTAACGTGGCAGAGAGAGAAAGCTGATTTGGCAAGGTGATGAACCTAGGTTCATGACTGGAGATGCTCTTATATTTAATAGAGTTAAACACGGATTTGGTCCCCGTGGTAAGTTGGGTGTTACGAAAATGGTCCCTAAACTTCATTTATTATAGGAGTAATTACTTGTTTGGTCCTTGTGGTTTACACTTATTACCCATACTAGTCCCAAAAATGAAATAAATACACGAAAGGAACCTGTGGTACACAAAATTGCTAAGTTTTGGTCCTTCCCTCTAACAAATAACTTAACCCTGTTAACTCAAAGGGGTATTCTAGTCATTCCTTACTATTCTATCTTTTTCTGGCTTCATCTTCCCAAACCCTTTTCTATCTCTCCCTTTGACCCACAACTGCAACTTATACATACACGCATATGCAATCTTTGTAAAATGCTTCCATTAAAGCAAACACCAACCAAAAAATGTTTGTAAAAAAATGTTCATGCTCCCAACTTTCAACCAAAATCTGGATTTTCGTTGTGGAGAGCAATTTACCACGTCGATTTTTGCCATAACTTTGAAACTTCAAGTTCAAAACCACACCATCTGATTCAAGTTCAATTGTGACACAATCTTTTCCCTAATCTTTTCTGGAGTTGTTGAATGAAGAGGTATTAAATGATTTTTGTGTGGAAATTATGCAAAAGAGGTGGGTAACGACGGTGGGTGGGTTTTGTGAAGATTTAACGAACAAGATTAGAAGGGAGAAGCAAACAGGGGTGATGTTGGAAGATCCAAAATTAATTTCTCTGTTAGCGCCATTTGTGTATTTGGGGAAAGCGATTCAAATGTATGAAAAAATTTGGGTGAGAGTTGCAGGTTTGGAGTTGTTGAGGGAGGATAATGGAGTTGTTCTTAAATGTGCAAAGCCAAGAAGGGTGTTGTGTGTGTGTGTGTTTTGGTCGGTGTTTGTTTTAATGGAAGCTTTTTACAAAGATTGCAGGTATGTATATGTATATGTATATGTGTATGTATATATATATATATATATATATATATATATATATAAGTTGCAGGTGTGGGTAAGAGCATCCACAATCATGAACCTCTTAAGGCCATCCGTACCCCAAGCGGGATGGGGCTCGGGGATGGCTGCGGGCTTGCGGGGATGGGCTACGGCTCGGGGATGGTCTGCGGGAAGGGATGGAATCCGGGTTCCCCATCCCGATTCATCCCGAAGAGTTTTAAAAAAAAATTAATTAAATTTTTAAAAATCAAGCCGTTCAACGGCTCTTTGTAAAAAAAAAATTCTCAATTTAATCCCACTATATATTTAACCCTCAACCTCTTATTTCTCACACCTCTCAACCTCTTATTTCTCACACCTCTCAACCTCTTATTTTTCACACCTCTCAAATTCTCTCAACCTCTTATTTCTCACACCTCTCAAACTCTCTCAAATTCTCTCAACCTCTTATTTTTCACACCTCTCTCATCATGAATCCAAACACAACACCTACATCCCGTCGTAACCGACCGAATACACCACAATCGCAAGAAGATCAAGAGCTTGGTTTCCAAGCGTTTACACAACAAGGTTATCATCCGCAATTTTCGCAACAAATTCCGCCACAATGGTCGCAACAAATAATTAAATGTATAAATAAAAGAATTAAAATAAATGAGGTGGCAAAAGGGTTTGAGGGAATGGGGTACGGGTGTTTAGGGATTGTTAGGGATTGAGTGAGGGATGAGAGAAAAGCTGATGTGGCGCTGATGTGGAGCTGGAATATTTGAAAGATTCCTCCATGGGGTACGGATGGCCTAAGATATTCATGAACTTGCCATATCAGCTTTCTACTTCTGCCACATCAGTTTTCTCTTTCCTACACACTTCATAAACCTTTTACTTTCAATCATAGACACGTTCATAGTTTATAAATTAAAAAAAATACAACAATAAAAATCATAATATTTAAAACATACTTATTAATAAATATCACCCTTATTCAAAGTATTTAATAATAAAAATTATAATACTATAATAATGTATTATTAATAAAAAATCATCCTTATTTAAAGGATTATATAATAAAATTATAATATTGCAATAATGTATTGTTGATATAAAAATATTCTTATTCAAATAAAAAAAAGAATATCAAATAAAATAAAATTACCAATGTTGCTATCATACATTATTAAAAATTAATCAAATTTAAGAAGGAAAAAGAAAAGATGGAAAGTAGAGTAGTGGAGAGAGAGAGGGGTACATGAATGGTCCACAAATTTACAGCATGAACCGGTTCACCTGCATAAACTTTTTCCTTTCATGTGGCATAAACCTCTTCTTTCTCAATGGTTTTAAAATTAGTGGACCGATACATCAAGTGATGATGTGGCTAAGAACCTCACCATTGCAGATGCTCTAAAAGGAGAGAAAAAGGTTTGGGAAGATGAAGGGAGAAATAGAAAAAATAGTAAGAAATGACCAAAATATCCTTTTGAGTTAATAGGGTTAACTGATTTTGTTACAGGGATGGACCAAAACTTAGCGATTTTGTGTACCACAGGTCCCTTTCGTGTATTTATTTTATTTTTGGGACTAGTGTGGGTAAAAAGTGTAAACCACATGACCAAATAGGTAATTTACTCTTTATTATAGGCTAGGACTTGTCTTATGTCTTTGTAACAGATTGGTCCTTCCCTCTAACGGCCATCCGGTTCCTCCATTATCCATGAGGGCATTTTCGTCCTTTTTCTTTTTTGTCTTACTCGAGGGACTAATTTTGTAATAACCACCTAACCACAGGACCAGATCCATAATTAAGTATGAAAAATAAAAGCTATTAAATTTTTTAATACTTTAAGTTATACCTAGTCAGAGCTGCCTCCCCTTACATGTGTCCTAGGGGGCAGGTTCTATGTGAGACCAACTGATGTTGCCGGTAATCAACCTTTTGCTCAAATATAAGGCAAATTTATAGGAAAAAAAAGCTTTTGGTTCGATATAATACCTGTTTGTCAGTAGATCTAATATAGTTTGTATGGTTGATAGATATTGTGTCCTTGGCAGGAAACATGATGTCCATACCATGACTACCAGCATAATAGAGTTCCGTTAGTCCTACTAACTCGTAAACCTGAAAAAAAACATGTTTAAGATGAACAATTGTAAGACTTTGATTGCATTGAATTATCTATTTTTCTCTATGTATATTACGGCTAGTATGTTTGCTTCTGTTGTAAAAAAATCATCTTTCTTGTAAGTAGAGATGCACAAAATCCAGGCTTTTTCAGACCTTGAAAAAAAGGTTGGCCTGATTGGGTTTTAAGACCGGTCTGGGTTGGGCTGGCTTTTGGAAGGAACTTATCATTATTTTTCTTCCGCTTCACTTTCTTTCTCCAATAAAAAAAGTTTCAAGAACACGAGTTTTTTTACTCTCCGAACACTTTCCCGCCTTTCCTTCCTAATATAGATTTCGAGAACATAGCATTAATGATTTTTTAGCTTTCTTGTGATACCTTATCGCGGCTTCTTCCACTTATGATCGCTGTGGGAAAGTACTTTGCAACGCCTTTAACAGCAGAACGCATCTTTAAAAAAAGAAAGTGTGTTAGAACCTTTACGGAGGTCATAAAGAAAAGAATAGGACATTCAGGAAGGCATTAGTTACTTACATCGCTTGACATAAAAGCACGATTGGGATCATCTACAATTGGTGATAGTGTACCATCGTAATCTAAAAATATCACTACCTCTTTATTATTTGCACGATTTATAATACGATCAAAAGACTTGAGGGCCGATGGATACTTGATCTTGCAATAACAAAAAAAAAACAAATTAGTAAGGGGGGCAACAAATACATATAAGTTCTAGTGGTGGCAATGGGTGGTTGAAAATCCCAACCCAACCCCACATGTTTAATTAAATGGGTTGAGATTTTTCAACCCAACCCAAACTGTTACCTAAATGGGCTGACAACGGATTGACCTGCTTATGATTTTCTTAACCCAACCTGTTAAATAAATGGGTTGAACCTGGGTAGACCCATTTAATTATAAAATTTTAGATAAAATAAAAAGAATTAGACTATTTAATTTTATAACATATCCAAATAAATTGTTCAAAGTTTGAATAAAACACAACCACAAGTGCTAATAAATTGTCTAATTCACTTCATATTTGAATTTTGATGCAAGTAAAATTAACATTAAAATAGATATTCTAATTAAATAACGATATTTAATTACAAAAAGATAAAATTGTATAATATTTTAAATGAGTTGGAAATTTCAACCAAACCCAACCCTTTTGAATAAATGGGTTAGGCAAGTTGACCCGTTTACTTAAATGGGTTGAAAATCTCAACCCCACCTACTAATTTTGGGTTGGTTCGGGTTGGATTGGCGGGTTGGTCACTTTTTTGCCGGTTCTACAAATAACATTACTAATGGATAAAGTGATTGGCTTTTCAAATATATAAGTTTTTTTTACTGCAAACAAGTCATAGTTCTTGCAAAAAATGTAAGAAAAAAAGAACAACCACTACAACAAATTCGGGTTGATAGGACACCGACGAGTGTCCTAATAGGACTTAAGTTTATAGGACCAAACACTTTTCTATCATATCTAAGAGTGTTGTAATAAGTTTATACGACGCTTTTGGGCATTTTAACGAGCTTTTTAGGACATTTCTGAAACTAAGTGTTCTATTAGCCCTTTTATACGACAATATTTGAAACGATGTCCAATAAAAGATGTGTTTGTATGAAACTTCTCAAAAGTGTCATATAAAAGCGCTAATATAACACTTTGTTTCAAAAGTATCTTATAAAGCTTGATAAGACACCCAAAATGCGTCGTATAAACTTATTACAACATCTTAGATAGCACACAAAAGTGGTTGGTGTATAAACGCAAGTCCTATAAAGTAATCTATTAGGACACTTCCAACACTTTTGATGTCCTATAAACCCGATTATGTTGTGGTGAACAATTTTGAAAGAAAAAGTGTTTCTTGACATTTTTCACAAGAATAATGATCAATTTGCATCAAAAATCCAAGTGTAACCAAACCAAACGAGTGTGGTATATCCTACCCCGAAGGCAGGGTGGGGTGGAGGGTAAGATGTGTGTAGACCTGACTAGGTGTGTAAACAAGTCGAGCTTTTAACGAGCTATTCGAGCTTGAGCTCGTTTATTTCGAGCTCAAGCCTAATTATTTTCGAGCTCGAGCCGAATCTCGAACACAAAATAAAGCTCGCTTAACTTAACGATTCGAGCTCCATAACACCAATGTTCGACTCGGCTCATTCGAAAGCTCGATTAAACTTTACGAGTCGAACCGAGTCGAGCCATTCGCGCGTACACTTTTTCGATCTAGACATATTTATATGTTTACAAGTTATATAATAAAAATCGAGATTGAGTAAATAAACGAGTTAATCGATCTCAAATTTGAGCTCAAACATTAAAAAAAATCGAGCTCGAGCCCGTCTTTGAAAAAGTTAATCGAGCTCGAGCTTGATATTATTATTTTTAGCTCGGCTCGAATAACCTGCTACTCGATCGACGACTCGACTCGGCTTGCATCATTTGGCCAAGTGTGATCAATTAAAAAATGTTGGTCACTAGGAATGTATATAAATAAGGCGTACCATCCAAGAATAATAAACAAGATCGTTGTCATCAGAAGCAACCTCAACCCCGACATCTTTAAGCATCTTCTTATGAGGAGGTGAAGAAGATTGCATTGCATCAAGCCAACCATTGGAGAGCACATCATCAAATTTCCCGGGCTTCTTTTTTGGAATCAAAGAGAACGAAGTGCCCGATGAGCGAGTAAACACACTGGAATGGAAACCTAACCTTGTCTGATTTATAAGAGCAGGATCAGCAAGAACAGGAGAACCATTCGCCGAGCTCAAATCCATTGAAGGAATTTTAAAAGATAGACAACAAAGCTTGCAGGTTTGGTGTTTAAAAAACCGTTAGTTATCACCTTTTTTACCCAACTCTTTTGTCAATAAAAAACCACCTTTTTAACGTTTTCTTATCACTAGTGCCGGGTGAGCAGTCCATTGTGAAGAAGCCAACTCCTGAGATCTGAAAGTCACCATTCATGTGCTTAATCAGTAACTACTACATTTAAAAGGTTATTTAGAATAGGCCTGGGATCATGTGAGAAGTGTCATTTTTGGTGAGAAGTGCTTTTAAACCGTTGATCACTTTTAATCAAATACCCTCCCATGAATTGCGGCTTAAAATGGAATTGATCCGGTGCATCTCGGAACATCTCATCCTAATGTTAGTCCATTTCTCATCCTGCGATTGATAACCACTTCTCACCAAATTTGGCACTTCTCAACGTTGGGAAGTTGAGGTTAAAGTGAAAAGCGTGAGAAATGGTTATCAACCTTTGGATGAGAAATGGTCACACATTAGAATGAGATGCACCGAGATAAGATGCACCGAATCAATTCCCTTCTAAGCCGCAATTCATGGGAGGGCATTTGATTAGAAGTGATCGGTGAAGATCCACTTCTCACGCTTCTCACGTTAACCTCAACTTCTCACACGATCCTTCACCTAACCTTCTGATATATTCTTTTAAAGTGCACAACCCTTTACAAATTTAAGGTTTGACTCCATCTTAACGGAAGATCACAAGAATGCCTCAAAATCTGTCAGAAGGTCATGCATTAAAAAAAACTATCTGCCAGAAGATTATTTCACCTAAATAACCAAAAAAGAAGGGGGTTATGCTTTCATGAAGTACTATTGATTACCAAGTATGCCATACCTCATTCTCGAAGCTATGCATTTACAAAACGTAATCAAACACCATTCTAAATCATACAGGCTCTTTGAAACCCAATACTTTAATTCTGTTTTCTGCAGAGAAACAAATAAGTATATTGATCAAACCAGAATACAACTTTCTTATAAGCAAAAAGTGCAATGACTTTTTTAGAATGCCATTGGAGAGAGTTCTTATTAGTCACCCACATTTTTGGAGTTCTAGTACAAGAACCTTGGTTCTCCTAAAATTTTGTTTGAAATGACAATTTATGAGTTTCTTATATACTTTATTGATTTTGTTATCCTTATCATTGATGCTGAAAGAATACATGGACCTACAAAAGAAGGCTCTTATTAGTCGCTACCATTGTGGAGTTTTATGGTAGATCTTAATTTGCTTTGTTGGCAATGATGTGACCAAAAAAAGTGCAAAAAGAAGATTCTTTAAAGTCACTCCATTGGAGATTAGTATTAAACACCAATTTTCTCATTCCCAAATCCCAATAACATTAGTACTAACTACTAAACACGAAATTATAAGTTAACTTTTTCACCTCCGTGAAGGATTGCAAAAGAACATGAATTAGACACATGTTTATTACCATGGCTTGCAAAATTCTATTTGGAATGAAAGAGGATGAAGATTAGAACTAATCAAACTGTTGATCACATGTTAGATTCCTCAAAACTTGAACCAATATTTTTAATTGTTTCTATAATAAACCACTCAGACAATTAAATTCATACAGGTCTTCACACATGGACATGCCCCCTATCCCTATAAAGTAGCAACATTTTTAGTTTCTCTCATGGATCTATTGTTTCATCATAATAAAACAATGCTAGTGTTCGTGTTATCCCACATCAGGCATCAACTATACTTGGACAATTTCTCCTCTATATATGTTGGAAACCTCTTCTCTCCTCAAAGGCACTTTTGGTGAGTAATTTAATGGGGCTCCACATATTCTTACGGCTTGCAACTTTGCATGGTCAGATTCATATATTTCTTTTGCATCATATATGTAGTATATAAGTTGAAAATGGTCAACATAATCAATTACTTATTCACACAATTACCACAAAAGAAAATATAAAAAACCCAATAATGACTCATGTACACTGTTTTCCTATTATTGATGTGACTCCACAACAAACCCCCCATTGCTCATCTGTATTAAGGGAGACATAAAACACCAAAATAACTGCTGCAACTTTGTTTTTGTGACATCTTTTATGCATAATTTTCTTATGTTCGTCAACATTGTAATTAACTAATTATATTTGTAACAAGTTCCGTTTGTCTGTTGCTGGCACGTTGAAATTGAAGAGATCAATGTGTTAAAAGACTAATGACTTTAAGTATCATTCCCACGTCTTATTTGCTCGTGTCTTGTATCTTCCTAATTTAAATAAAATAAAATAAAAAACCAAGGAAAAACATGGGAGAAGCATAAGAAATATGGTACAGAAAACTGGTGTGGAAAATAAATGACTTGTTAATGCATCATTAAATTTTCATATATGTTGGTCCTTTCTTCCAATTGCACTTTGTCCTTGTCCATAACAATCATTGCCTTCACTAATAACATTGACTTTTGGTTTAAGACCATGACTAATAATCAAACAAGCATTAGATTTATCTAGAGACAAAAGGGATACTTTATTTGCCTAGTCACAGTTAAACAATTACATCGTGGAGAGCATAAAATAATAATAAATTAATACAAAGACAGCTACTCAACATAAAAAACAAATAAAATTTGTGGCTCATAATTCATATCCCAAAAAACCATCCTGAATTAAATAAGGCTAAGAAACAACAAAAGGTACCCGAATACTGAATACAGAATACTTCTAAAGACAAAATAAAATGGGAAGAAACATCCAACAGATATGAACATTTAATGATGCATTAACAAGTCATTCATTTTCCACACCAGAAAAAGAATTTTACTGCTTTTTTCTACCATTTTCCTTATAGTTTCTTCCATCTCCCATGTTTTTCCTTCGTTTATTTTTCAAATCAGGAGGATTAAAAAGATCCTAAAAGATTATACAATGCGATATACAAAAGTTAATCTTAAGTCCTTTTTATTCCCAGAGTGGAACCAGAACCTACCGAGGAAACAGAAAACACCTCGGCTGAACAAAGTCACAGCAAATGCAAGTCAAGGAGATGAGATGTAAACTCATTAGTCTCTTAACCAGGGGCGGGCCTACGAAAGTCCGGCCGGTCCCTGCACCAACTCAACCAATTTTCACATGTAAAATAATTTTTGGGCATGCCGGAAAAATATCTTGAAATCAACCAAAAAATCCGAAAAAATTCCATAGAAATCAACCAAAAAAACTTTGGGAAATCCCTCGGAATGGTTGAATTCGGCTAAAAAACGACTTTGCGGGCCTAAGATCCACCTTAAAGGTGCAACCTATCGACAAAAATCCTAATTCCGCCGCTACTTTTAACACATCGATTTCTTCAATTTCAATGTGCCATCAATAGACAAATCAGTACTCGTTACAAATATCATTACAATAATCCTATCAAAATCACGTACACCATCACACAACAGAATGCGCTGTTTCATCCAATAAATAAGATCTTCATCGAATTTCCACACATTAATTAACATCAATAAAAACAAACACACAAATCGGAAGAATCAAACAACACTAAACGGAAATGTGCATCATAATCGATCAAAATTAACGGAAATTGAAGGAGAACAACCGTACCTGATTGTGATGGAGGTAATTCGGCGATTGAAGAGCGATAGATTAGAGGAACGAAATCGAGAATGAATGAATCCAGCAGAGAACCCTAGAAATTGTTGGGGGAGAAAGAAAGGGGAAGAAGGAGAAGCGGGTGAAGGAGGGGGAATTTATAGTTTGATGGGTGCCAAAAAGACGTGCCGATCAAGCAAAACAACCCCTATGGTTTTGTTACAAGTCAATATTTGAGTATAAATTTTAAAAACAAAATACAATTTTTTATTTTAATAATTTTAACATTAAGTTTTTTAAAAAACAATTATATTATTAATTTTTTATAAATTTATTATTTTGATATCCGTATCTATACATACTATTATAGAAAACATTTGAAATAAACTTGTAAAAACAAGTTTTTATAAATTAAGTACCGTTTATTGATACATATTACTTAAAATTCAAGATTACAAGTAATGATGTATTAGTACAATTTTTTAAAGTTGTATGTGTGAATTCATAGGTAACTGATAAACATGATCAAATAGAGGATAAACATCTCATTTTAAATATAAAAAAACTAAAATATAATTAGGATAATAATTCAAACAATTTTTTTTTATTAAAAAGAACATTATATTATTAAACTTACATTAAATTAAAACAAAAATTAAATTAAATAAATTTATAAAAAAACCATTATTCCTCTTTCAAAACCACACAAAATCGTACTATAAATCGCAAAAACAAAAAATTAAATTAAACAATTTTATAAAAATAAACATTATTGCTCATTCAAAACCACGCAAAACCGCACTATAATTCGACAAAACAAAATATTAAATCGATATGTATCTCGCTGCGTTGTACGAGTACAATTCTAGTACTTTTAAAAAACTAAATAAAAAATTATAAGACATTTATTCTCATTGCTGAAAATAATTAAAAGGGTTAAGTTCAGATGATGATGAAAGTTATGGTGAGAATAGTTATTAAATATTTCAACAGCTGGATCTATTTTAATTGAAGATCAACACTAAATGAGATATATACCATATTAGTTTCTTTTTAAAGCACGATTCATGTGTTGTTTTAAGCAATGGTGCTCAAAAACCCGACCAACCCGATCAGCCCAACCCGATCAACCCAACCCAACCTGACGTGAAATAACCAAACCCGAAGCAACCCGATGTCCAATCGAGTTGTAAAATCCTCAAACCGTATGTATTAGGTTGATATCGGGTTAGGAGAATTTGAACCCAACCCAACCCGATGAACCCGATATATATATATATATATATATATATATATATATATATATATATATATATATATATAGGGTGAGTTTCTTTTGCAAACCAAGCAATTCATAGAAACTATACAAACCAATCTTAGTCTTTCATCAAGTCTAATAAATATCTGATTTTATTATGTTTCCTAATATAAAACCATGATCATAATTAATGAACTTAATCATTTTCCATATATAATTATTATCATTATTAATGAATGATAATAATTACCATAAATATATATGCTGTTGTCTAATATAGTGGTTTGCATAGTTTCTATGAATTGCTTGGTTTGCAAAAGAAACTCACCATATATATATATATAGGGTTGGGTTCCGGTGAGACCAAGGGGTTTTCGTGAGACCCGTGAGACCAACTCCTTACCGTTGATGATTTTATGGTGTAAATAATCTAATGGTTGTAGTTCTTCATGCCTTTTCAATGTACAGGGGTATTTTTGACAACCCTTGTTTTGTTTTCTCTCTTCACCAACCATTAAAGAAGCGTTGTTGAAGTCACGCTCCAGTCTCTAACGAAGTCTCTCCTCATTTGCGTCTACTCTCTGATGAGATCCTCACTCCATCGATAAGCTTGATTAATCTCAATTGAAATTTTCCACACTCTGTAAGTAAATTTCCTGATTTCCTAATCCCTAGTGATGGAGATATTCATCTATAGGGGTGAATTCTTCAAATTTCTGCTATCTGGTTGATTATTTCAACCATCTACAATGCCGTCTTCATCTATTACTCTCCTAATTCCTATTGATTTCAAATTCAATTGCCATTGATTTATTCTAATTCCTAAATTGTTAGTAAATTTTGTATCTGATTTTTATGTTGAACTTTCTTGCTTTCTATTATTTGAATCTAGGGTTTAATTATGTATTTTCTTTAATTTTCTTTCTTTTTATTTTAATCTAGGGCTTACATATTTTGATTTCATGTAAAAGAATGTCTACTAAAGATGATCACCTGATTGGATGATGCTTCAACAATGAGCAATATAATCAAAAGACCATTAGTTTCTTTTCTTTAATTGTTTTCACTGTGAAGGTTCCGTTAACTATATGAAAATATTCAAAGTTTTGAGTGAAAGTCCTTACATATGTTCAATTTACAAATAAGACTTGATCAAGATTGTAATGGTGTCTATATCTAAGATTGTCTCACACTTCATAGAGGACATCTTTTAGGACGTGGAAGATGTGGATAGTTTGCCTAATATTCGGAAGTTTTTAGCAGTGATATACCCCAACATTTTTCTATAACTAAAGTTCGCTTTAGATGGTCAATAGACTAAAGTTTTTCACTTTAATTTATCCTTCAATCCCAAAAAAGCAAGAATGAATGATCAAACCCGACCCAATTTCCTTTTTTTCTTATTTTCTAAATTAACTATGAATAGGGTTCACTTTAGATGGTCAAGAGACTAAAGTTTTTTTTACTTGAAAATTAACTATGACTAGAGTTCACTCTACATGGTCGACGGATTAGAGTTCACAATTCAGATTTTTCGAAATACCCCTTTTTTGTTGTCCTTATCATTGTGCACATACATTGTCTAAAAAACCCATTTCATACATGAGGAAGTTTGTTTTTGTGCACTTTTTATGCTAATTTCTTAAAATATTGGCTAATATATGAGTTTTTAGCCCGCTGCAATAGGGTTGGGTTCACGTGAGGCCAACATGTTTTCGTGAGACCACAAAATTAACACTAAACCTTCACAGTGATTCACTGTGAAGGTAAGAAAAACAGTGAACCTTCACAGTAAAAACACTGTGAAGGTTTACCATCACAGTACATTCGCAGTCTTTTGTTGTGAAGGTTTAGTGTTAATTTTTTGGTCTCATGGTCTCACGGAAATAGCCTGGTTGTAACAACCTAAAATGCTAGTGAGTTTTAAAGTTGGTGGTCAAAGTGAAATAAATGAAAGTTAACTTGAGGGACTAGATTGTCAATTTATGAAGTGTATATATAGACTCCAATCCCTAGGGCAGCCTCCATTTGGCTGAAATCAGTGTTGTGTGGGAGTGCTCTTGGTGTTGGTGGCTAAGGAAGAAAGAAAAAGAGAAAGGAAGAAGGTTTGAGAAGAAATCAAGAAAGAAAGGAAGAATCAAGCTAGAATCTGAAGGTAAAACATCCTAATTCGTTCTTCTGATTAGGGTAGTGCTCCTCCTTCTCTTTGTTATGGATTCTTAAGACTGATGTTATAGATTAATGGATTTTCACCATATTTCCTTGAAAATGAGTTTTAATGGGTTTTGTATCATTGAATCGATTCTAAGGTGTTAAAGTAGGATTAATTGGGTATTTGAGATTGGTGGATGAACCCTTATGGTTATCTAATCAACTAATGGCTAAAATCAGATTTGAAATCACTTTTAAGAAACTTATTTTCGGACAGCAGCCGTACCCGGACACCTTCAATTCATGATGATATGGTGGTTTCCGGATACGGATGCTAGTTTCCGGGTAAAGCCCTATGGTAGTTTCCGGGTGGGGGGTTTTCCGTGTAGTATCCGGACAAGTATGGCATCCGGACAAGTGTAGTATCCGGACAAGTGTAGTATCCGGACAAGTGTAGTATCCGGACAAGTGTAGTATCCGGACAAGTATGGTATCCGGACAAGTCAGTACCCGGAAATCATGTGCTGGACAGTAGGTTGAGCCGTTTTATCTGATGAGGATCTATTGCCCTTAGGTGTTCGATTGGTTTAGCTGGGAAGAGTTTAAGAAGTGCGTTCTACGATAATCAAAGGTGAGTTCTCTCACTCCTTTTTATGACGTACCATTTTTACTGAATATGGTTCCTCTATCGAGCATGAACTGATTTATAAAAACTATGCATGCTTCCATGATTTACATGTTTACCCACAAACACGAAAGATGTTTTATGCTTTCATGACAATGGTTTCAATGTATGTGTATGCTATGTGGAGTCGGTTGCACGGTGGGGACGGGGTACCTTGGGATCTCTGATCCCTTGGGCATATGGAGGTTAGCTTGTAGGTTGGAATTTGTTTTCTCCTACATGAAGGAACGAGGAGTCCATTGGATTTCGGCGTAGACGAGAGGGTGTCCGTTAGGCCCCGATCGGAGTAGCTTATGCGACCCTGAACCCCGTGTTTAACCTTGGATGATGTTATGAGAAAGATGTGAAAGTATTTTCTTTATGAAATGATCTTTTTACTGTGATAAATGTTTATGGAGGGAATTCACTAGACCTTTTGGTCTAACCCTCGCTTTTCAAAAACTAATCCATTTTCAGGTAAGCGCGCTATGGGTTCTCCTAGTAAGAACTAGGAGTGACTCAAGGAGGATTTGGAGACTAGAGCGACTCCAGAGTTTTGAATTCTAATGACTATAGATGTAGCTTTCGGCTGTGGATTTTAGACTTCCGCTGTCAAATTTTGTTTAGTATAGAAGAATTAATATTTATGGACAAGTTTAATTATGTAATTTGAATGCTTGTTTCTGGTTGAATGCATGTTATGTTTTTTGGACGTTACACTGGTCTCACATGATCTCAAGTCCGTTGCAATATGTTCTACATCTAATTTCCAATTATGGCTAACTAGGTGAACCTTCACACTAAGATTTATAAGAAGTGGTATCTTATATAGGATAAAGTTATCATGAACTAGAATATGAAATTAGGGAGACTTGATATAGATGAAACTTCACAGCAAGTTTCCATAAAAGTTCACTTAATAAATTGAACCTTCACAACAATCTTTCTTAGGAAATACAATTTTATCAAGTGAACATAGTATCAAACTATAATGCAAATTACATTTATGAGTGTAAAATTCCAATTTAAAGTGAAATTCACATCAATCTTTGTTTGTTTGTTTTTTCTTATTGCATGTTATTTATAACGAGATAGAGGGTGCACAACGAGCAAGTGTTATGTCAGTACACGTCAAGAATCAACAAGGCAAAAAGGATACGTAGAAGTTGTCGCCAACATATATCGATCAGTTCTACACACAACATCCTATCACCATCCACTTCTGTTCTACACAACTTCTAGTTTCAGCTGGGGACTTCAAATAATTACGCTTATTTGTCCTATCGTGGCTTTTAAACAATTTGTTGTAGCTTATCATATCATTGTTGTATTGCTTAAACATAATATTTCTATGAACCATATTCCACAACATCTTAATTTAAACATCTTAATTTAAAACTCCGATTAAATTTGCACTTAAGTTTGACCTATATGTGAAGATAATACACAATAACACTTTGATTTAAACTTGCCTTCATGCAAAGTGTATCAACCTTCACAACAAATTTACTATTTATTTTAGTTTCTCTATTATGAAAGGTTCAAATATTTTATGTGAACGATAATATCAAATAAATTTACACTGAAGTTTGACTTATGTGTGGGTAATACACAACGTCTTAATTTAACACTTTGATTTAAACTTACCTTCACGCAAATCGCATGAACCTTCTAAGTTTCAATTCTCTAATGGCAAAGGTTAAGATATTTTATGTGAAGGTAATATCAATTAAATTTGCATTTACGTTTGACTTGTGTGAAGGTAATAAACAATGTCTTAATTTTAACACTTTTATTTAAAACTACCTTTATGCAAATTGCATGAACCTTCACAACATACTTACTGTGAAGTTTCAGTCTATTGTCAAAGGCTCAAGTATTTTAAGGGTCAGATCAGTTAAATTTGCAACCAATGTCACTTTGATAGACTATAATCTTACTCGTTTTGTTAAGTGATAGTGTTGAACCTTTAATTGTAAGCATTTACTAGGTGGGTGTCTAGGTAAGTAGCCCCTAATTGCTTGTGAAAATACGTTAAAAATATCATTTATGATCGGTAAACTTATTCCTTCACATTAAGTTTACTGTGAAGGAATAAGGTCACCGGTTTAACTTAATGTAAAGTTTATGATAGATATTCATTTATGTAAATGGAGAAATCGTCATTGACTCGAGTAAAGGTTATAAGAAGTCACTCAATTTATAAAATTGGTACACGGAATGACTTAATTTATAAAGTTGACTCGAGTAAGCATTACATGCAATAACTTATTTAATAAGCAAATCTTAGTGTTATACAAGTTTCCCTTCTCATGAAATAGAATGCGAAGGGGTTGGGTCACGTGAGACCAATCTGTTTTCGTGAGACCAAGAAATTAACACTAAACCTTCACATCGATTCATTGTGAAGGTATAAAAAACAACGAACCTTCACAACAAAAACACTGTGAAGGTTTAGCTTCACAATACCTTCACAGTTTTTTGCTGTGAAGGTTTAGTGTTATTTTTGTGGTCTCACGGTCTCACGGAAATAGTTTGGTCTCACATGATCTCAAGTCGAATGCGAAGTTCAAGTTAATTTATAAAATTGGAACTTTACAAAACGTGTATGATAATCTTACTTGCGAAAGTTGTATCAACTATATGTATAATCTTAAGTCTACTTGACAAACCTCACTCTTGTGCATGGACAGACAAGTTGTGTTGTAGAACCTTAAGTCTACTTGATAAATCTCAAGTCTCAGTTGATAAACATGTACCTTCACAACATCAATGTTGTGAAGGTATAAAATAATAAATGTAGAATAATAAAAAATCTACTTGATAAACCTCATTCTAGTGACTAGTGCATGGACATACAAGTTAGTATCATTAGATAGTAAAATGTCTACAAACGAAAATGCAACTCCAATTATCAGTTGTACCTTCACAACATCAATGTTGTGAATGTGCGAAATAATAAATTCAGAATAATAAAAATTCTACTTGATAAACCTCATTCTAGTGCATGGACATACACGTCATTATCATTAGATAGTAAAATGAAGACAAACGAAAACGCAACTCCAATTATCAATTGATAAACTTGTACCTTCACAACATCAATGTTGTGAATGTATAAAATAATAAATGCAAAATAATAAAAAGTCTACTTGATAAACCTCATTCTAGTGCATGAACATACAAGTTAGTATCAATAGATAGTAAAATGACGACAAACGAAAATACAATTCCAGTTATCAGTTGATAAACATGTACCTTCACAACATTGATGTTGTGAAGGTATGAAATAATAAATGTAGAATAATAAATTCTACTTGATAAACCTCATTCTAGTGCTTGGACATACAAGTTAATATCGGTAAAATGAAGACAAACAAAAATTCAACACTCGTTATCAGCTGATAAACCGGTACCACCACAACATCTATGTTGTGTAGGATGAAATAATAAATGTAGAATAATAAAGTCTACTTGGTAAACCTCATTCTAGTGCTTGGACATACAAGGTAATATAATTAGATGGTATAAGACAAAACAAAAATCCAACACCAGTTATTGGTTGATAAACCTGTACCTTCACAACATCTATGTTGTGAACTAAAAACAACATATAGTATTTTATACATGCTACTAAAACATCATTGTCAACAAGCTTCCTAATCATTAACAAAACTACCTCAAGAAACAACTGTGTAGACCATTACACAAAATACCTAAAACATAGAAAACCTATTTTCCAAATCTTCCCTAGGTTTTTTCAGATGTCGGTTTTGTCTCTAGCATCAAAGCTTTTCCATTCCTTCACTTCGTCGGCTACTTTAGACTTCATTGTGTTCAAACCGACTACATTTAGTTAACAAGAAATCATACAAAGAAGGGCCAAGTTAACGATCAGATAACATCACTACCTTCACAGCAGACTTACTGTGAAGGTTTATTTTAACATTACCTGCTTCTTCAACCCGTGTAGCCTTCAAAGCCCTTTGGATGCAGATTCCTTTTTGAAACTATGGGTTGACTTGATGGCATAAGGGATATGTGTTCATCGTCTCTCAAGCTCACTACATTCTCTAAAAAAGAATAAACTTAGAATGGCTTGCTTCCATAAGATGAATGTAAATTGTTTGTAATGTATTTATTGAGGACACATAACACTAAAATGAAGGCAAAAGACCAGAAAGTTCATTAAATTGTTACCTTCAATGTTCATCTCATTTTCACGTTTTGAAGTTGGAGCTTCGTTTGGAGTACTTGTAAACATGGCAACAAGTCTTTTTGTTCATGGTTATTTTCCTGTTTCCATTTTCAGTGAGATTGATGAAATATAAAAAAATAAAACACGTGAAGTAAAAAAGCTTGTACTTTAAATGTAAGGGTGAGTATATTCTACATACAAGCCACTAGATGTCATCCAAAAACAAATCCTCATAAACATGGAAAGTTATACAAACAACAAATCCTCATAAACAACAAATCCTCATAAACATGGAAAGCTAACATCTAGTGCTTAAGTATATGTTTTATAAAGTGGAGTACAATTGATCTATTAGGCAAGTGAAGTATGATCAATTTGTTTCAATCGGAAGTTTTAACACCATCCTTGCCTCATCATAATTGTTTATGATACTGAAATACCAATAACTCAAATTATAAGCAATGTATAAAAGGCAAGTTGGTCCCGAGTGAAATCAAGTGAACCTTCACAATAAGTTTGCAGTGAAGGTTTGTTCATTTAATATGAGGGTAAGAACTATTTGACACAAAGCAATTTTGGGAAAGCTCAACAATTTTTTACCTTTCTTATAGTTACATTAAAAATAAGTAAAAAAGCAATTAAAGTAATCTAAACAACAAACCACTTAAACCTGCACAATAAGTTGTAGTGAAGGTTCATTCAGTTGTTACCTTCAATGTTCATCTCATTTTTACGGAAGAAGAGGTTTGAGAATCTTTGCCATTGTCTTCGTCTAGAGCATTTTTATATTTCGAAACAAGATTTTTTTGTTAACCACATACTTTTCTAGATGAATGAGCCTGTTGAAAAACGAAAAAATAGCACACATTAAAAAAGACTAGTTACGTCATGTACGTTCATTAAAATCTACCGTAACAACAGATCACAACAAGCCATGATTTCCATCAACCTGGAAACATACAAACAAACATGATCGTACAACAGAAATAAAACATTGAGTTTAGGTGAATAGTCGCACGAGGGGTGGTAGTAGTAAGACTCCTAGGCAAACAACAGTTTGCATTTGATAATCTGTGCAAAAGTTTATTTTGTGGGTGCCGAATATATCCATTGCAAACGTGTTGTACAGATGTCAATGCATGAAGAACATACTACTAGTAACCCATTTCTTTTCTCAACCTCATATGCCTTTGGTCACCAATGAGACCTTATTACCAGCATAAGTTTCTAAGCCAAATATATATTTTATAAAATTTTAAAGCATCAGTGGATCCATATATTTTACAGACATAAATAACTTATTGGACGAAAATAATAAACGGTGATCAAATTGGTATTGTGGCTTAATTGTAATATTATAAGGTAGTATTTGAAATTACAAATATAAGATATATTTTGTGATAAAAAGCAGTAATATATGAATAGACTTGAGATCATGTGAGACCAAGCCATTTCCGTGAGACCCGTGCACCAAAAAAATAACACTAAACCTTCACAGTAAAATACTGTGAAGGTATTGTGAAGGTAAACCTTCACAGTATTTTTGCTGTGAAGGTAAACCTTCACAGTATTTTTGCTGTGAAGGTTCGATGTTTTGCTTACCTTCACAATGAATCGTTGTGAAGTTTTAGTGTTATTTTGTGGTCTCGCGGTCTCACGAAAACAGGTTGGTCTCACAATAATAGAGTGGTTTGTGTATGTTTCAAAACCATGTCAATTAGTTTTATGCTGAAGCTCATCTATCATTATAACGACATACATTGCTTGTAGAGCTTACTTTGAGTTTGAACATTGGCCATAAATGTTATCTATTTTGAACTACTTGTAGAAAATGTAAGGGAAAATGTTAGCTAACTTTCTTTCCTTATTACACCTAATTGACTAGGTAGACAAAGAAACAAGAAAATCAAACCTTGAACTAGTGCTTGCTAACCTTTTGAAATCTTTTCAAGGGTTTCAATTAACAAGGGAAAATAAATGTTGCACATAGAACTTGGCAAAGTAATACAAGGGATAACAAGTCCAATTACCACCCACAATAGCAACATATAATACGTGAAACAGGGGCAACTTTATTATTGTGGACAACTACAATCTATTCTACAACCTACCCACCATTTACCACCCACAAACTATGGAAAAAATGACACCCACACCAGCTTTAACTTAACTGTACCCTCAAAAAATTATACTAAATTAGAACATAAATTGGAGTTGAGGCATCATACAAATCGAAATAGAAACATAATTTTTGCCGAAATCGTGTATGGTGGGTGTAAACTGTAAAGAGGTGAAATCGAATGATATATTTAACTTTTGAAATCAATCAAAAAGCCATACAATATCAAACTAAACGCACAATGAAGAACGAATTGTAGCCGTTGATGCACAATTACTTTGACATAAACCCTAGTTTTTCTTTAAATACCATATTTTTGAGATGCACAATTTCACTTACAAATTGTTGAGATGTTGAGCTTGCACGGCGTCGACGATTGAAAGTAGAATTGTATTACAGCCTTTCATCTTCAAGCGACAATCGATGTTCATCGAGAAATCGTTGTAGCTGTGAGAGGTTTTTGAGGCATGAAAAAATGAAGTTGGAAACCCACCTACACGATCACCTTTGGACTATCATCAATGCCACCAGACTTCAAACTTATTACAAAAATGCCACCGTGAAAAAGTGACCATTGATCACTTTGATGTTGTAATCCAACGGCCAAGAATAGGTCCCTTGGGTCTCACGAAATTTCTTTGGTCTCACATGAACCCAAGTCTATATATATATATGTATATATATAATATTTTATCCATCTCTATATAACTGCTTCACACACACATGTATATATATATATAGTAAATGCTAACATATATATATATATGCAAATTGAGAAAAATAGTTGATGGTGATATATTTAAGATTTAAGAAATATGCAAGTTCGAGATGTCAAGTTATTTGATCATGTTTGGTTTAAACATTTTTATATGTAGTATCTATATATTGTGTGAATTATCGGTTGTATTTTAAATACATGTTTTCTTTATTTTTATGTTTCTAATTTTGATTTTACCTTGTTTAAACACAACCCGACCAACCAGATCAACCCGAACGGGTTGGGTTGGGTTGTACCTTTGTTTGGGTTGGGTTGAGTTGGAATTTTTTCAAACCGCCAACATTGGGCTGATGTGTCGAAATGCCTTCAACCCGATCAACTCAACCCTTAAACACCCCTAGTTTTAAGACTAAAAGTGATCAAACGTTCAAATCATTTTTTACGCTTTTCACCTTAGTTTTTCTTTTCTTACACGATCATTCGCCATAATTAAAATAATATATTTCTCTCATCGATATTAAGTTTTAGAGATTTATACATTGTCTTAGCTTATTTATTGTCATGGTAAGTATTATAATATATATCACTTTGATTTTGATTAGATTTTTTAAATATTTTATTAATAATTAAATATTATAGATTTTAACCGACATAAGAGCATCTCCAATGGTGACCATGAATGACTTGATCAAGTCATTGGTTGGTGGGGTCCACCATTTGTTTATTAATTAAATGGAAGACTTGGTACAAATCGCTTGGTGCAGACCAAGTGGTTGGAGAAGGGTTTGTGAGAGGCAACCCAAAATTGCTTCAAGTCATTGATGGGTCTCACTGAATTTTTTATTTTTTTATATTGTTTCAAGTCATTTGAAAGGGTAGACCATTGTGGATGCCCTAAGTATTATTTACTTGTATATAAATAATCACATAAAATATTATAAATAGTTATTAAATTTGATTTATACTATTATAGAGGCAATGATCATGCAACAATGGAATCAAAATTACTTCAAATAAAAGCAAATATGGCTCATGAACCCACCAAGGGCCAATTTCCCATTTTGCCCAATGCTTGCTTAACACATAGGTCGATTTCCGTTATTCGGATCGAAAAAAAAGTTATCTGATTTTTATGAAGATTATATTTTGAATGAATCTAGAAACATTTCAGGTAAAACATTAAGAAAAAAAACTCGGTAAATGTGTTAAAGCCAACCATTGAAAAAAATGTGTCCTCATTCGTAATGTTGGGTTTTTCTAGGGGTGAACATGGTACGATATCATGTCTTTTTTCCATATACCATGTATCAACCAATTACAATTGATACACAAAATCTTATACTATGTACCAACTAATTAGACTTGGTACCAACTTTTTTCGGTTGGTACGGTTTTGTACCATCTAAAAAATTGAATTATAAATTAATTAGATTGACATCTCACATATTTACCAACTAGATCTAGATGCATTAAACACGTCGAGCATTAATAGCATGTTGATATGTGTTGTACCATTTATCATTACCTATACAAACATTCAAATAATCTTCATATTACACAAACATTCACTAATAGTCTAATACAAACGACAATTAAGGAGCGATAATGAATGTGGATGTGTAGCCATGTTATCAAAGTTGTTAAGGATGAATGAATGAATTTAATCAAGTTCTATATATCAATTTGTATTATAATTTAACAAAATGTAAAACAAGATAATTTATAAATTTATAAATCAAAATATGTTGTATTATTGATTAAACATTAATTAATAAATAATTAAAAAAATAAGTCGGTACGGTACGGTATTACCGTAGTACACGACTTCTAATACCACGTACCAATCAAGTTTAAATAGTTGGTACGATATACCAACCAATTAGGTTGGTACCAACTTAGTTGATATCAATTAAATTGATACGGTTGGTACAAAATTGATTGGTTTGTCTCGATACAAAATTGATATCCCTAGGTTTTTCTCTAAGGTTTTCACATCTATGTTGTTCCACATCATCACCAACAACCGAAAAACCTTAATAACTTTTAATCATGACAAAAACCTCTTTAAAGTTTTTTAACTTTATATCATTTAATTATATTTTTCTTTTTTAAAATCAATGTATTAAAATTTATACAAATGGATGCTTATTTTATATCGAGGAAAATATTATTAATTTAATTATATATTTATTTAAAAAACTTATTTTTAAATATATTAACACAATATATATTATACAAATTTTTTATTATAAAAATTGGGTTATCAAGAGATCTGTAGGGTAGCGTTTGGTACGCAGACTGGATGGGACAGGACGGGACAGGACAGAACAGGACGGGACAGGACAGACAATTATGTATGTCCTACGTTTGGTAGGACTAGAACAGGACATGACTAATTGTCTGTTTTGCGTTTGGTAAGCTGGACAGGACATGACAGAACTGTTAAAATGACCAGATTGCCCTTAACCAAAATCTAATGCATTACAAACAGATATGATTTTATTTCTGGGTTGGAACGAGTTTTGTCTGGTCGACATTTGCAATTTCAATCTCGGTTTTCTTGGGCGATTTTGATCAACAGCAACAGAACCAAAACAAAAACCCAAAACCTCAATTAAAACCCTAAATATGTCGCAAATATGCAAACACATAAGGAAATCGAAACATACCTCTTGCTTCCAAGGAGCAAGCGTTCGCAACTGACCAGAAGCTTCTGCAATCGATTTCTTCTTTCGGCTGGTCATATCTTCTTCTCGCTCGATTGGTGTTCATTCTTCAGCTATGTATGTATTGTTCGAATTATAAATTTAGAAACGCCAGATGATCTTATATCTCTTTCTCTCTATCGGAATTGCTTCTTCTTCAACTCGTATGTATCACAGAGCATCAATGGGGTTTGGTGGATCACTCTGATTTCGCTATTGAGGGTTTGATCGATCAGATGTGTATTAGAATTAGAGGGTAAAAGTGTAATTTTGTTTTTTGTCCCAACTTGTTCCACCTTTTTTGGTGGAACAAGAATTTGCCTGAATTGTCCCACGTAAACCCCAAAATTGTCCCATGTTGTCCCACTCAGTTTTGTCCCATGGTGTACCAAACATGGTACTATTTTTTTTTTGTTCCGTCCCGTCCCATGTAGTCTGCGTACCAAACGCACCCTAGAAGTTGTATAAAATCATGTATTTCTTTTTAAAAGGTAAATATATAAAACTTGGGGGTTTCAAATTAAAGATAATAAATCTAAATGACCTTAAATATAGTTAGGGCGTGTTTGTTTTTTGGGTTTCAGCTCTTATTGGGCTCTATTATCTGATTCGTTTAGACATCTTCAAAATCAGAGTGTTTGCTTAATCTAAATTTTGATCATGGGTATATTCATACAAAAACATTTATCATATTTAGACTCCATAAACATAAGTTTCAGGTCCAAATAATAGAACGTTGTACGAATCATAAGACTCCATAAACATAAACCCAAAATTAATTAGGAATCCAAAAACCGCGTCAAGTATCAATTTTCATGATGAACATAGAAGTATTATTATTCATGAATCACACATTCATGATGAATATGGAAGTGTTACACTCGTGTTATTATTCATGGATCAACATTCATGATGAATAACACATTTATATTCTAATGAATATATCACATGTCTTATTAGAGGTAATTGGTTGTTTTATCTGTTCATGAATCATGTTTAGTTCTATCTTACCAAACATTAAACAAGTGTCATGTTTTGTATTGTCTTGTCATGTTCTATCATGTTTGAATACCAAATATATCCTACCAGAATCGGAACCTACAGCTCTAGTATATATATTTTTTTCTAAAACTACAAAAAAAAACATGTAGACGTGTAAAGAAATTTATATTGACGACTTTTATAAAGGAATAAAATTTCAATAGGTGGTTATAGGAATATTGCATTATTATTTATTAAAGCCTGGTGAGAAAGCTACGTGGCAGCGGATGTCGACGTGGACTGACGGTTTGCACTTTGCACCTCCTTTTGTTTGGCTACTTTTGTGATTTGCCATAAAAGGGAGGCGTTGTGACTAGGACACGCGTTGGATGCTGACAAGGACAATGAGTGTAGCTGACTCATATCCTACGTGTTCTATTATAAAAGTTTTACATTAAAGGTAAAGGGGAAATTGACCCAACTACTCATTTAGGGTTGTTTACTTCTTTGGTTGGTTTTCATTAACCCCTGTATGAATAAAGTTGTTGTTTGGATTAATTTGTCTGTATAAATTGAAAAAAAAATTGTTTGGGAGGGTGTTTTCATTGATGGAAGGGTCATGTGTTTAATTGGGAGAGACTGGTTTGGACAAAACTTGGCTTTCTGCATAAAGCTCCTTCCTAAAAGCTTAATAAATAAGTCACTTTCTATATCGTTAAGCCACTACCAAACAATCATGTATAGCTGACTGAATAAGCTATGTGTCTCATTAAGTTGCTAACAAACAGACCCTTATTCATCGTTTCATATTTTAAGGTAGAGTTGTAGGCCTGGCTAAAATACCAAAAAAAAAAAAAAATCTGATCATTTTTCTATAAAAAAATTATGGATATAGGTCTGTAAATTGTAGTTTTGGACATAAAAAGTGTGGATGTAATGATATTTTGGTAAAAGTGAGAGAGTAATAACTAGGAGACCAATTTAAGGGTGTAAAATGGTTATTTGAGTCAATTTCCATTATTTTGACATGTGTGTTCGGGATGTTCATAGAAACCGCACAAACCACCCACTCCGTACCATCCCACCCCGCAAAGCGCGGTTTAAAATTTCGTAGTGCGGTTTGCATTTTTACTAAACCACGTTATGCGGTGCGGTTTGTGGTTTTGAATTATCAAACCACACCGCACCACATTATATAAATTTTTTACTTATGTATAACATATTAATTAGGGAATTTAATTAAAATACCCAAAGTTTGACTTTAACTTATCAAAATACTTATTTTCTCTTTGATTTTGCTAAAATACCCATTTTTTCCGCGATGGGAGTCCGCGATCGCGGATAGGGACCAAATTTGAAAAATTGTATCCCGCGATCGCGAAGCAAAATCCCGCGACGCACCCAATTCGTTCACTTTGATGACTTTTGAATTGAAATGTTACACTTTCAACCCTTATACTTATTTACTTAATTTATTTTATACCTTTTACTTTCATAATTTTAATTTTACATTTAACACATATAATCGTTTATTAACTAAAATATGTTTTAGTTTTAACAAGTTACATCATTATAATCGTCCCTTCGATACGTTCGAAATGAGCCCAATATTGAATATTTTTGGATTTATTTGTTTTATTATATATCATATATACTACATAAAAATATTTTTAATATTTACAATTTATACCCTTATAGTTAATTATTTAATTTATGGTACATCTCTTATTTTTTTTCAATTTTGTTTTACACTCCTATCGCATTAACATAATAATCATATATTAACTAATTCATTAAATCGTTTTAAATTATTATTATTTGTATGTGTTTATAGATATCGTGAATGGCAATATGACAAGGTTTCACGAGAAGAATATGAAATGGGGTTTTGACAAGTTGGTATCACTTGACTCATTTAAGAATTGTGAAAATGAGTATTTGGCGAATGATGATTCATGTGTGTTTGGAGCTGAAGTATTTGCAGTTACAGAGTATGCACAAAAGGATCGATGTATGTCCATCACAAAGCCTCCGCCAATTTTTAATACTTACACTTGGACCATCAATAATAAAATACATGAAACGTATTTTAACTATAAGAGTATCATAAATTAATTAATTAACTATAAGAATATGAATTTTAAATATAAAAAATATTTTTATGTAGTATATATGATATATAATAAAATAAATAAATCCAAAAATCCAAAAATATTGGCTCATTTCGAACGTATCGAAGGGATGATTATAATGGTGTAACTTGTTAAAATTAAAACGTATTTTTTTAACGTATTTTAGTTAATAAACGATAATATGTGTTAAATGTAAAATTAAAATTATGAAAGTAAAAGGTACAAAGTAAAGTAAGTAAATAAGTATAGAGATTGAAAGTGTAACATTTCATTTCAAAAGTCATCAAAGTGAAGGAAATTGGTGTGTCGCGGGATTTTTTTTTCGCGATCGCGGGATACAATTTTTCAAATTTGGTCCCTATCCGCGATCACGGACCCATATCGCGGAAAAATAGGTATTTTGGCAAATTCAGGAAAGAAATAAGTATTTTGGTAAGTCAAAGTCAAACTTTAGGTATTTTAATTAAATTCTCTATTAATTATATATAGAATAACTTAGTATTTATGTAATATTTTATTTTTTGGACTTCGATAAATTAACTTTAAGAACTAAATATCATCACATAGCCCCATATGATCATACTACCCATGAAGCAAATGTCCACATTCCAGAACCTCATATGGTCATATGACTAAGGCTATGTTTGATAAACTAGTTGATAAGTTAGCTGGTAGCTGATAAACTAGCTGTTGATTCATAAACTAGCTGGTAGCTGATAAGTTAACTGATGAAAAATGCACGTTTGGTAAAACTAGCTTATAAACATGTAAAATGACCAAAAAGGACATCTTCAAAAAGTTTATCAATTATGATATTTAATTATATAATTAAAACAAATTTATGAAAAATATAATATGTTAATTAATACAACCAATATAGTAAAGAAAAATTAAATAACACAACATGTTAATTAAAAGAATTTAAAAATTATTATTTAAAAATTAATATTTATAATAAGAATAGTTAGTAAATAATAATAAGGGGCAATATTGGAATATTCACAAAAAGCTACTGAAACGCTACTCCAAATAGCGTTTCAAAAAGTTAGTTTATGGCCATCCAAACATGTACACCAAAAAAGCTAGCTTATAAGCTAGCTCAATGCCTAATTGGGAGGCGCTTACGCTGTGTTCTCGAAACTCATTTTACGAAGGAAAGGAAAGGAAAGGGAGGGAAAGGGGAGGAAAGTAAAAAAACTTGTGTTCTCGAAACTTTTTTAGGAGAGAAAGGAAAGGAAACGGAAGGAAAATAATGACAAGTTTCCTTCCAAAACTTTCCTCCCAAATGTGGGAGGAAAGGGAAGGAAAGGAAAGGAAAACAATTAAAAAATTACTAAAATTATTAAAATTACAAAACTACCCAATCTTTCATTATAAAAGATATATTTTTAAGGGTATTTTAGTAAAAATGATGTCTTTTCTTTCCTTTCTCTCCTATTCAAGAACACGAAGAATATTTTTTTTCCTTTCTTTTCCTTCCTTTTCCTTCGCTTTCGAGAACACAAATAAAAAAATTATTTTCTCTTCCTTTCTTTTATCTCCCTTTCTTTTCCATTCATTTCTTTTCTTTTCTTTTCTCTCCTGATTAGAGAACACAGCGTTAAAGATTGAGATAAAAGAAAAAGTTGGATACGTCATAACTTACATTTCTAATTTAGTTTAAAGTTTATTTTTTACTTCTTAAGAGCTCCGCCACTGCGGCAGAAACCACCATCATATACTTGCCTGCAAATAACGGATCTTCAGTGTTCCTACAAGTGGTCCTTTCGGTATCTGGATCACTTGCAAACGGAGAAGAAGAAGATGGGAGGAGAGAGTTCGTCTTATCGTAGCAACCGTCAAAGGCCGGTGAAAAAGAAAAAAATGAAACCGTTGCACCCTCTTGCTCAGAAATTACCGTAAATTTTTTGAAAAATACAAAGGGAACGGTTGCGGCCTTTCGTTCCATTTATATGTCCTCATATTCTTTATATTGAGCAATATTACGCAACTCTTTTTAGAACGAGATATTCAAATTAATAGGATTTAAAATATAATACAAATATTTTTTTAGTACTTAAAAATATATTATGTGTGTTACTTCTAGACTTATGCTTGAAAAATAATTTTTTAAAATATTAAATAATTACCATTTTGATGTTGGTTTAAGATCGAAATGGTCCTAAATCATAACTTTAATACTTTCTGAAAATATATGCTATCACAAATAAAAATAGCTAGCACTTAATTTATAAGTATTATAAAATATTAAAATCACTAATCTTGATTTGTGAATTATTTATTAAAATAATTTAAATGTTTGTTTTTTAAATAAGAGACATGTCAAAAAATGACAATTTACATGTGCTCTACTCTACTACTTGTTTTTTGCTTTATTTAGTAAGGTGATACATGCAATCACATGCCTTTAAAACTCCAAAATTGCTCAATTATTATGTCTTTTATTCATTTGAAAATAAAAATATTAAAAAATAATATAAATTACCTATACTAATGACACCATTGAGTCTAACCGCTCCTGGAGAGATCTGAGCCGTATAAACTCAATTCTATTTTCAATCTTGGCCGTTCAAAATCATTAAGCCACTCATTAAGCTTTTCACTCAGCTCTCAACCTAAACCCTCTCACGTCTGCAACCTCCACGTCTCCTCTGAAACCACTCTCCCTCTCCCTCTCCCTCTCCACTTCTCACGGGCTCTCGTCAGTCTCCTCCACGATCTCACAAAACTGAAACCACTCTCCCTCTCCGCTTCTTAGTCGGTTTTCTCAAGACACCCAGTACATCACTCTATAAATGTTGAGCAGAGATTTCCAATTTCATCTTCATCAATGCAATCCATGCCCTATTGAACAACCATCTTCCATGGTTTGTCTTCAAGAATCACACGATAATTCCTTTGCGACGAAGATTGTTTGCATCTTCAGAATCTCTGTTGCTTTCGTGATTTCGAAATGCTAAGGTTCGTTCTTCTCTGATTCGATCTGCAATTAGGGTTCGTTCTTCTCTGATTCGATCTGCAATTAGGTTCGTTCTTCTCTGATTCGAATTCTTTTTTGGAGCATTAACACCTTTGGTTTGGTAAAAAGCGCGCCTGATGTGGACATGGTGATAGAGGTATTAGATTTTTTGAATTGTTACTCTTAGTCTTGATTAACTTTTAATACCTTCTCTATGTTTTCTTCGTTGAGCTCAAGGCCGGTTTCTTCATCTGGGATTGGTTCATCAGCAACAATTTCAGGAATGTTCTCCATGAGACGACGTTCAATGCCCATTTTCATGTTTTTGTATGTTGATTCCTTTTGAATTTTTCACTTCTGTTAGGTTTCTTTTGCACAGTAGTTGTTCTTCTTGTCTATCTTTTTCCAGGAAAGAAAATTCAACTCCTCGAACTTGGTATGTACCTACAGAACTGGATATGGATTTGCAATGGGAATCCTATCGATAAAGAAGAGGTATGTTCGTATAAGCGTTGCCTACCGATCCAATCCTAAGTTGGTTGCTTACTATTTACACATTTTACCATTTCATACTATATTTTTGGTTGGAAATTGCAGTGCTCGCTTTGAACTTCACAGCAGGAAGCAAACCGTTCTACTCGGTAATTTCCCCCTTTTTTCTCTGTCAGGTTTATTTCAAAACCTCTTTGTTGAAATTCAACAACTGAATTTGATTTCGAAAGTGTGTGTTTATTTATAATCGTAGTTACCATAAAAGCAAACAAGTTATAAAGATCTTCTTTTGATTTCAAACCTGTTTGGATTTCTATCTTCTTGACATCTTCAGAGTCCAAATTGAAATCATAATCTGTCTTGTCTTTATATTTTAATGGATATATAAAGATAAAAAAAGACACCAAATCATTGTTAGAACATCAAACTATTGACAAAATAGGATCAAGAAACGATGAACAAGTAAGTGAACTTACTTATAGAAGAATAAGGAGTCAATGGTTTATAGTTAAAGCTGAAAATTTGCCTGAGGTTGTCGAAGTTGGGATGTTGAACGACCAAATTCCACTGGGAATAATTCATCCGGAAGTTGAAATTCGTAATGGTGACCTTAACTCGCCAATAATTCTTGTAATTAAGCTTCACGTGCCAGTGAACTCAAATAGGACACATATGTTTTGTGCATTGAACCAGGGGTGTCAACGTGCTCTTACCAGGACCATTAACAACCGAAGCTAAATATGGCGAATTTGGACTGCAAAACACAGTTGGTGAAAAAAAGTTAGAAAACAGCAAGATATTATTGTTACCCAAATACCCAAAATAAAAATCCTTACTTTACACAACTTCCCGGATGAGTGATATTGTTTTGGCATCCACAGGTGCACGTTGGGCAGGGTATGATTGTGTCATTGTAGAAACGAAGAGAGAGATACACAGCAAGTGGGAGTTTTCTGAGCCAGAAATTGTGAATATGTACATGTAACATTCCAAGTCACTGCCAAAACAAGATTTAAGTCATTAGAATCTTATAAAGCTGTGATATATAATTATATATAGTTATGAGTTTGATTTTAGCATATATACTCACTCATAGCTTGAGTTACTCTTCTTCCATCCGGAGTAATGAACTTTGTTGGTTTACCAACTACAGCTGGTCCACAGGTATAGCCAGGTCCAGGTGCGAGCAAGGTGAAGTTCTTGGGTGGTTTGACTGTTTTATTAGTGGTTCCAGCTGCACCAACGCTGACTTGGAATGAACTAGCGTAATTGTTGGGATCTTGGGTAACACCTCCTTTACAGCAGTTTGCGATTTGCTGATTGTACGGGGTTCCTGGCAATAAATCGACAACTGTTGGAGTTTTCTTGCAGCAATGTGGTGGTGTACTTTTGTATTTTGAACAATCTCCTTGCTTGGTGGTTTGACTGTCCATCATGCTCCATATCACCTGTTTCTTAGCCCAGGTCCAACCTAAGGTCCACCCCGGAGGGGAAATGTGGCGATATTGCTGGAAGTTGTACATTGTAACCACGACCTGAATGAAAACACGATGCACATTATAATTTTTTTTGTGAGTAATCGAGTTAGCGATATTAAAGATATTGAATCCATGTGTATAATTAATTGTTGATTATGAACTTACAACATAGCCATTAGGGGTCCAACTAATGATATCCCACTTGATTGTGATGTTTCCATTTGGGTCAAGTGCATCATAGGCTTCTGCAAATTAACAAGAAAAAAGAAGTCTCAAGCATTTACGTAGATTCTTTGGTGTTTCATCAAGTAATCATATTGATTGAGTTTGGTGAAGGAAGCTATGGAGGAAGGTTGAATAATTTGATGAATTTTCGATGATGTGTGAAAGCATGGCTGAGGTATGTATACGGCCATTAAATCTTCCTAAATCTTCAATTAACAGTTTAATTCTTCAAATTATCGGATTATTTATGTTTGTTAAGAGTTTAATTTAGGTTTTTCTATCGATTTAATTTCCCATGATATTTTTGTGATAAAAACAGAGGGTATTGTATGATCATGGTTCTGCTAATCCACAAAAAAGACAGTAATTATAAATGATCTTTGGCTGAGGCCAAAAATATGTAAAAAAATATTAAAAAACAAACATTTGGATAATTTCTTCATATGTTCATGCTTTCCTGGTTAATGAAGATGCTTCAAAAGGTTTAACTTCTTCTGGCTCTTTACTTGAATATATTTTGATCTTTTCAGCCTCTTGAAAAATGTTAGATTAACCTAATGTTTATGTTTTATGTAGTTCCAGGGAGAGATTAAACCCCCATATTTTTGGTTATTTGAACTGTGGGTATGGTTTACTTTCTGATTGATTCTTCATGATTATAATCGTTAGTGAAACATACTTTTCGGCTTGTGATTTGCATGCCTCTATCATATCTAAGCAACTTGCAAGTTTTCGAGAAACCAAGGTAAAATATCTAGAGTCTAAAATGGTTATGGTACACATATATTAGAACATGAAACCCATATTGTTAACGGGAGGTAGAGTAAATTCAATATATCTTTGAATATTTGTTTCTTTAGTTTATAGATTATCACCTCTTTGATTACTTTGCTTCATCACTTAAGTATTGAAATGATATGAAACCTATACAACAATGAGTTCCAAGATGTTAAGTTTTTCGATTTTACACGTTGCGTAATGACTTGTGATTTCATTCTGTTGCGACTTCATATTGTGGTGTTTAAGGATGACAACGGTTGGAACCACAATGGATCAACCTAATAAACTTGGAGCTTCCTATGATTTCACTCACGGTGTTTGGAGCACTTGGGCTTGGTCGTTTTAACTTGGGTAGAACGGTATATGACTTTAAAGGATAAATTGCACTTGACTTGGAAGACATTGGGCTGGACTGGACGATCTTATTAAAAGTAAAGGGAAGAGAAGCACTTTGGAAGAGAACCAGAATACAGGCAAAGGGGGTTGTACTACAGAAGCAAGTGCGTAATAGTTTCATTTACTTTCATCACCAATATATGTAATTACTTGCTTATGGTATATTGCTATTTTAACCATAATGGTTTGTGCAAAACAACACACAGGTAAGAGAAACCATTATCAGACAAGTTTTCCCCAAACAAACGAAAAATAAACTTGTAATAAGTGTTGTTCTTGTGGATATTTGAATTTTAAAAGAATGAAATTGTCACAGAGATCGATTATGACGACTACTTTGAAGATGGACTTAAAGATCATGAAAAAGTCCAGCCATGTGCACAAGAAGCAAACAGAATAGACAACAGGCGAACGACATAAAAATAGAGAAGATGAAACAACCAGTGCACGGGTACGCGGGTACGGAGATATAGAGGGATCATTAAAGCGTCCGGATTCAAGAGAAGGTACGACTGTGGTCAGTTGCTATTTAATGATGAATAGGTATTATATTAACGATGAGATAACTATTGTACGAATAAGTATAGGTGCAGCTGTACATTGTGAAAAAAATAAAATCTAAACATACCTCCGTAACTGAAGGTGAAAGTATGGGAATAGGGTTGAACGGTGCACAGAAGCAATCCGTAAGGGATATGGGTTTGCGTGTACTTTTGGACGTGACAATCAACGGGATTCCGTCAAAAATCGGTTTCTAAGTGGTTAGCAATTTTAATATTAAGAAGCTTCATTTAAGTTTCATGAAAATATTGGAATACACTTACATGGTGCATGTCTATATTAATACTTTAGTATCACTAACTATAACAAAAAGGCACACCTCAAATTTTGGTTGATCATTTTATCACATTCATGTTTCTGCGTTTGTCCTTGGATCAATGTTAGTTTATTATTGTTTTTTATTAAATCTTTTTGAAGGTTTTTAGCTCATTGAATTGGACCTGTCAGGCTGTCATCCCCAACATAGTTCATCAAACCCCAGCACCAACAATGAACATTGATGCATCTGGTGTGATTAAATAAGAACAACAATCAAGCCAAGTTCATGTCAACTACAAATTCAGTACATTGCATTAGGGATAAGATCGGGACCGGACCGGTACCGAAACGATAGCGAACCGGTTGGTACCGAAATTTTTTGGGACTAAAAACCGGTACCGAAAACCGAACCGTATGTACCGGTTCGGTTTCGGTTTCAAGCCGAAGGGTACCTAACCGAGAGCCAAAGGCACGGAAAGCCGGTTATAATTTGACTAAGGGGCCGTACCAACGCTTACCCGGTAAAATTCAATACTATTATTTACTTACCGGGTAAGATTTTAGTCCACCAAAACAGTACCGTAGGCCACAATTTTTCCGGTAAGCACTAACCGTCATAAAAGTCTTCGCCATCATTTACCGGGTAAGACTCTCGGTCCTTGCCTTAGCTCACACTGGGTAAGATTTTTGGTCCTTGCCATATTCATCCGGTAAGGTAATGTGACTTGGTAAGTGTTTACCCAAGTAAGCATTTGGTAAACGGCCCCTAAGCTTCTTGCTCGATTGAAAAACAACATTTGACAATGATGAAAAAAGTGACCAATCAAATAACTAAATGAAGATTAACGTCATGTTGTATACCTGACCAACGGACGGGTATAACACTAGATTTTTATCATCTACAACTTACCAGATTTTTTTCCAGATTGGTGCTTCTTATCGGTCATAGTTTAGATTTGTTCGAGATTTGGTTTTGTATTTGGAAGTCAGAATTGACTTTTTGCGTGCTTAAAGATGTATGAATCTAGATTAAAGTCATGTAGTATACCCGGCCACCGGACGGGTATAGCACTAGTTTAAAAGTGTTTTTATCAATTTTATAATTTTGAGATATTATCTTTCATAACTTTTTTAAAATAAGAAAATAAATATTTTAAATAAAATTTTATTTTAACATATTCTTCAAGATGAAAAAAAGTGGGAGAGTATAATTTTTTTTTAAATTTGGAGATCACTCCAAAATTGATTAATATGAAAAAGAAATGGTTTTATTATATTTTACCAGTAAAAAACATTATAATGAAATGTTTAGAAGAGAAAAATAATATTTTATTCTTAGAAGATAAAATTTTTTTATTAAAGACTTGAAATCTATACATATAATAAATAAGTAACTAGCATGTCACGTGTCGTCTTCTGGTGAGTCGACTTCAGTATTTTTTCGCCTAAACATGTATCTAAACGCAGTTTACATTATAAGTTCAATTAGCACACTCACATTCACTCCTCCTTAAATCTCTCATTAATTCAATTTTTTTAATTTATACGTTACATTTACTGCCCTTATAATTAGATATGTAGTTTAATTTTAATCCCTTACTTTTTTATTTTTCATTTTAGACTCTTATCATATAAACATAAATAATGTATATGAACTAAAATGCAATAAAAAAACATTTCTATTTTTTTACAAATTATACCGTTGTAATTGTTTCATCAATACCTTCGAAATAAGCTCAATATTGATTATTTTTGGATTTAATTATATTATTACATATCATAAATATATGCGAATTAATGTGTCGTGATTAGTATGAGATTTGTTGAAATTAGTATGGGATTTGATACAAATATATTAACTTTTTTCATTAAATTCATAAATATATAAGAATTAAGGCGCCACGCTTACCAAGTCACATCATCTTACTTGATGAATATAAAAGGATCAAAATTTACTTAAAATTTATAAACCTAACTTCTGAATGGACAAAAAATGAAAATATGATTGACATTTTAATTTTTAAGTTATCAGTTTTAAATTCAGATACACACCGCCGCATCGCGCGGGGACATGACTAGTATTTAAATAATAGTGAATTATAGATTTGGTCTACGTGGTTTTGTGTTTCTTTGACTATGGTCCTCATTCTATGTTTATTATGAAAATAGTCAATGTGGTATACAATATATTGTGGTTAGAGTCCTTAAGACGAACACCGTTAAGTTTGAAATGTTAAAGGCGTCATGTGCTTATTTTTAAATGCCAAGTAGTTTTTTTACACTTTAACAAATTAGTTTTTTTGTACTTTGACAAAGAAGAAAGGATGAAAAAAACCCAGAGAGATGATATATGGGTTATAAAGATGATGAGTGATGCATAGAGACCAAATTCATGATTCAGTATTCTTTGTTTTAAAAACGTATATGTTAATTGAAAGGGAAAAGTAAATTGACAATTATACTCGTCTTGTTGAAAGCACATGATGCCTTTAACCTTTCAAACTTAACGGTGTTAGTGTTGAGGGACCCTAAATATATTGCATACCACAGGGACTATATCCATAATAAATATAGAATGAGAACCATAGTCAAAGAAAACACAAAACCACGGGGACCAAATCCACAATTCACTCTAAATAATATAATTAATGGTGTAATCTACGAAATGAAGAATCTGATGAAGTTAAATATAAACTTTTAAAAGATTTTTAAACTTTGATTATCTATTTTGAAAAACTTTTGGAATAGATCATCTCCAATCTTGGTGCTTACATTAAAGTTAATGTATGAAGTGAAATGTATATAAATTAGTGTAAGAAGGAAAATAATACATTATTATCCTGATCATGTTCTTACATTAACAAACATACATTATTGTATTAATTTTTCTACTTTTGGAATAAAACAAAATAAGCACATGACATGATGTACATAAGTAGGTAATAAAATAATGTCAATTATTTATCAAGATCTCCTTATGTGTAGAAAGTGAAATAATGAAAATTAGAGTATGAGCATTAATAAATTCACTTGTGCATATGTCTGAAACCCTAGCCGCTCCCTCTGTAGACAAAGCTCCATCATCTCCTCCATCGGTCTCTCTCTCTCTCTCTCTTTTCTCTTAACTCAACCTAGCCGTCACCACCATCTCACCACCACCACCTCGCCACCTCCACCACCACCAGGTCTAGTGGGTGACTGAGAAAGAGAGAGAGAGAGAGTGCCGCTGCTGCTCCGACGGCCTCCGCCCGCAGATACGACACCGCTGCTGCTTCGCCGCCGCTGCCTCGCCGCTGCTGGTGCTTCGCTCCCTTTGTGGCTCGATTTCCCTTTGTGGCTCTAAATCCCGGTGTGGCTCTAAACCCCTTGGGGCTTTTTTAGTCTTTGTTTCCAGGCATAAGCAACATTTAGGAAAACACAACCAAGTAGAGTGGATCATACCCACTTTCGTCAAGGAGAAAAACTTCAAAGTGGCACCTTCCCACTTTTTCTCTTACCTTCAGGCTTTGCTTATGCAAGAATGTCAAGGAATCAGTTTTTGATTGCCTTCAGTTGGAACGGTTGGGGACTTATCCTTGCGGTGGAAAGACGAGCTTACGAAGCGGCTTATCTGAGTCACTTCCGTTTTTATCTTGTCTTTAACTTTATGTTGTATTTAAGTCCTTTCATTTCTGGTGTATTACTTTGTTATGTAACGTTCCTTACCTTAATGTTAGGATTGTTCCGTTCGGGTGACGGTTAGGCCGCTACTCGTTTCGTGACGCAATCATTTTCCTTCAAAAAAGAAAAAGAAAATTAGAGTATGGAGCCAATGCAGGGAGTGCATTGGAATGATTTTTTTTATATTTGACTTTCGACAATAAATAAAAAGTCAATATAGAAAGCCCGTTAGAGATGCTCTAATATCGCAAATAAAGATTTCATAATACAACTCACCACACCACCTAAAGATGGTCAAAATGGGTCTGGCCTGCGAGTCCCGCCCCAATTACGCTTTTTATAAAAATTCATGACCTAGGACGGGGACCGGTTATAGATATGCCCATTTCAATATAAGTTTTTGTAAATTATATGTCAAGTTTTTCAATATTTTTACAACTTTTTCAAGTTCTTTTTGAAGTTTTTTTTAGTGTTCAGTTACTAAATCTCAAAAATCGTAATTATAAAAACATTTTACGTTCAAAATTGATTTTTTGGAGAAAAAAATGGGACTGGTTTGGGCCCGGCCCGGAATCGGAACCGGTTCTACGGATCGATTACAAAACATGGAGACAAGGACATGGATTTTTGGTCTGCACCAGTTATGCCGAAACCGGTTACAAAAAGGAAATCAAGTACCATACTTGATTTAGACTCGACACATGACCGACTTTGGCCATCTCTAACACTCTAACACCACCTAGGGGAGGAGCCCATGATTGCATTTCAGGCTCCTTTTACGTAGATGCCTCTTATTTAACATAATATTTTTTAATAAGGTTAGACGAGGGAATCAAATTCGGACGTTTTTGTAGATTACAATGACTATCTTGTAATTTTATAATTGTAGAGATAAAAAGTGTTATTTTCGGCAAACCACATAAACCAAATTTGTGGTTAACTCTTATTTTTATTTGTTAGAGCAACTTGAACTTAATAAATCACTATATAATCAAGTTGGCAAAATGATTAAAACAATATTATGGCAAGATGATTTTTTTTTTAATCTTATGGATTTGTCTTTCAATTTTGTTTTATTTAAATTAGAAGTGTAATGTATTATTATTGTGTTCCTCTTAATTTTATTTTATAAATTTGTATGGCTTAAAAAAAATAAGAATCTTCTACTAGTTATTAATTTGATGAGATTCACAATTTATCAGATCAATTATACATGATTGTTTGGTAGTGATTCAACGATATAGAAATTGACTTATCCAATAAGCTTCTTGGGAGATTTTTTTATATAAAAAACTAAGTTTTTTCCTAATACATGTTACTTTCATCTATGAGACCTAAGAAAAAGTATTTTCATTTTTCAATCTATATAAAAAATAGATTAATCCATAAAGACAACATTATCCATACAAGACTTGATTCAAAAAACCAACCAAATAGCCGTTAATTATAAGGGAAATTGACTCAAATAGTCATTTTACACCCTTAAATTGGTTCCTTAGACCCTTAGTTATTCGTCTCCCACATTTACCAAAGTGTCAACGCTTCCTTAATTTATAGGCCCAGGCCCGCTATTACGAACCTAGGTCCACAATTTTCAAGCCCAAATATTCAAAAATAAAACTAAAAATAAAAAATTAAGAAAAATTGATCATATTTGTTTTTCTAGCATTTTTGCAGACATAATGACATTTGGGTTAAAATGCTGGAGAAATGACTAAGAGCATCTCCAACAACTTCTCTAAAACAGAGAAAATAGAGGTTTTGTTCTCTATTTGTCTCCAATAGTTTCTCTATCTTATTCTCTAAAATAGAGAAAACAAGATGTTGATCCAAACCCTCAGTGATTTGATAATGACCCTCTCTTATATACTTAGTGAAAATTGTAAGTAAACAATATGTATTAGAGTTTCACTATCGCTGATAAATACTAAGTTCTTACAGTACCGCTGATAGGAACTCTCGCTCTTTAGATTAAACATTCAGCGAACACTGTTCACCATAATGTTCTGAGCCTGTTCAGTTCTTATGATGATCGTTGATAAGTTAGTTGTTTACTTATGATCCCTGAAGACAAGTTTCACGTCAACATAGGTTCTACGCTGAAGTCGAAGATCAAGCTCAAGAACCAGCGACAAGTCCCCTAATGAACTGATGCGGATCATCGAAGACTCAGATTTGTCCACAACGTGAAGTATCAAGTACAAGACTTCAGCTATCGCTGAACTTTATCATTCGCTGAATAGAAAATGATAATGTTCTAAATCAACGAAAGCTGATCATGAAGTCCTCCGTACAAAGTACTTTTGTCTTAACCACCCTTGCACGACTCCGTACGAAATGTCAGAACAGAACCTTCTATTGTCTGAAATCGTACAACCACTCTGATACTACATTGTTCATTCATGCGGCTACTAAGGTTGTCAACAAAGGTCAATGACATGCAACCAACCAGCTGATGACACGTGTAAAGTGTATACTGACTTGCATTAAATGCATGCAGTATATAAAGAGATGAACCCACTTCATTTGAAGTAACTTGCTAACTCTGGACAAGTTCAATCTCTTATCTCAAGATAGGTTATTATTAGTAATTTCCTTATCTCTCTTAGTGCAAGAAACCTTAGTGTTCCAACTTGTTTAGATTTAGGTTTATCCTTAATCTTGTTTCCGCAACAAGCTGTAAATTGTTAATGATTTATCAATAAACAATTTAGAAAAGTAAAATCTGTGTTTGTATTCAACCCCCCCCCCCCCCCCCCCTTCTACAAACTTGTATAACCCTTCGGGACCAACAAGTGGTATCAGAGCAGATTTGTTTAATCTCATAAACAAGATCTAATCTAAGATATTTCTCTTCCTTGCTATTATCTGAAAATGGCTACCAACACAAACACAAATTATATAGACAATGGTTCTCTTGCAAAACCCCCTAGATTTTCCAGAGATAACTTCAACTTATTGAAAAATAGGATGACTCTCTTCTTAGAAGGTGTAGATCCTACTATGCCTTACTATCTCGAAAACGGCCCATTCATCCCTGTAACAATTGATCCTGCAGTTCCAGCTGCTGCGAATAGACCTGCTATTCCAGAAAGGCTGATTCCTAAGGAAATACACATGTGGACCGATGAAGATAAGAAGAAAGTGGCTATAGATACAAAATCCAGATCCATACTATCCATGGCTCTTCCTGACGAAGTCTACCATTCCGTCATGAATCTGAAATCATCAAAAGCCATGTGGGACACAATATGTGTTCAGTATGAAGGAACGTCTGAAGTCCAGGACTCAAGAAAGATCAACCTGGTAAGACAATACGAAAGCTTCATTTCTGGTAAGAATGAAACTCTCTCTGAAGTTCACCAACGTTTCAACTGTTTAATTATAGATCTGAAAACTGTTGGTAAGGAATATTCTAACTTTGAAGTGCTGACAAAGTTTCTAGAATGTTTACCTGAAAGCTGGGACAATTATTCTATGTGTCTCAAGCTGTCAAAGGATCTAAAATCAATGACCCTTTCAACCGTATATGGCACGTTGCTGAATCATGAGCAATCGAGCCATCTTAAGAAGAATCTTGTAAAAGATTCCAAAAGCACCCCTGTTGCTTTAATCTCAGAGGAACCTTCTACTCAGCGACCCTCGGTCACTATCACTGAGTTAGAAAGTAACTCTGAAAGGTCATCAGATTCTGATTTTCCAGATGATGAATCTTTGGCTCTCCTAACTAAAAAGTTCAGGAGATTTGCCAAAAAGAAAATGTTTAGAAAGAACAAACCTCTTTCCATAACTGACAAGCCTAGATCACCAGCTTCTGTTGATAAGTCTACTGCTACTTGTTTTAACTGCGAAAAGACAGGACATTTCGCTAACGAGTGCAGGTCAAAGAAAGTTTCTAGACCCTCAGTTTTTTCAAAGAAATCCTTTGTTCCAAGGAATAAAGATGACAAATACTCAAAGCTGAAAGAAAAATATGAGAAGCTGAAAAGCTTTAAGAAGAAGAGTAAAGGCCTGATGGCTAACTATGATTGGGCTGCTTCTGATGAAGAAGCATCATCATCTGACTCTGAAGATGATGAAGCCAATCTATGTCTTATGGCCAAGATTGAAGAAGAGGAAGAAAGTTCAGACATTCCCTCCACTTCAACTTCTGCAATTCAGGTATCACCTTCCTTCTTTACCAATATTGCAAATATTGATGAAGCTGATAGTCTCCGTAATATCGATCTCTTGACTAGAAGTTTATACGAAGCCATGAACGGCAAAACTGTGGTTGAAAACCAAAACCTTGATCTCGCTGAACAGCTTAAAAACTGTCACCTTCAAATAGAAAAGCTTTCTAAAATTGAAGAAAATTTCAAAGATCAAGTATATTTAAATCAGCTAGTCAAAATCGAACGAACAGAAGCTATCGCTGCATTAAAAGCTGAAAAAGCTACTGTTGAAGGATGGTGTAATTCTTCAACAAAGATCACTGAGATAATAAAGTCTCAGATTCCCCTGAGTGATAAACGTGGTCTGGGTTACAAATATGATACTCCAAAACCAACCACTGAGCGTTCAATGCTTAAATTTGGAATGTTCGTATCCTCAGTCGCTGATACTTCATCTTCTCAGTGCTCCTCGTCCAATACACCGATCCCTGAGGAAACCTCTACCTCAAAAGGTAAAGAGAAAATGGTTTATTCAAAACCTACCTCTGTCTTTAAAGATAAAGGTAAATGAATTGTTATTTACCAAAATCCTCAGAAGGGTACTTTAGTACCTAAGCTGAATGCTTCTAAAGCTTCAGTGACCCATCCTTCTGGATCAAGGAAGCAGATCTATGAATCTATTCAGCGATCTACTCCTAGACTCAGAGTGGATGTCCTTGGTAAGAAATCAGAAGAACTGAATGTTCCTCCTATTTCTAAAGCAAGTAGTTTACTTGGTGCTGGTACTTCTAATTCTAAATTAAAAACTCAGCATTCAAATGGTCCTAGAACCACTTTCAGTTATAGAAAATGTTATCACTGTGGACTCACTGATCATATTGCTAGTAAGTGCCCAACAGCCACCAAAGCTGAAAAGATAGCTAAGGTGAAGATTGCCCCCAAGGCAAAGAAGACCATTGAGGTTAAGAAATTAACCAAAGTGAAGAATGACAAAGCTGAATCTTCAAATGCTGCGAAGACTGCTGAACCTTCCATTCCAACTACTTCTACTGACAAATGTGTATACATGGTTAAGTGGGTACCTAAGAAAAACTAATCTTCTTTTGTATTGCAGGTTAAGAAGGGTATCTGGTATCTCGATAGCGGATGCTCTAGACACATGACTGGTAAGAAAAACCTGCTCGCTGAATACAAGGAAGAGAAGGGTCCCTCTGTGACTTTCGGTGGAAATGGAAAAGGACATACCCGAGGGTATGGTGTACTTTCAAATGGTACAACTTCCTTCAGAAGAGTCGCATATGTTGAAGGGCTGAAACATAATCTTCTAAGCATCAGTCAGCTTTGCGACATGGATAACAAAGTAATCTTTACTAAGGAATCCTGCTTTGTCGCTGACAAAAAGTAGAAGATAGCTCTCAGCGGTTATCGTTTGGAAAATGTTTATGTAATAAACATGGACTCAACAACCACTGAGAACTCATGTTTCTTCTCAAAAGCCTCATCTGATGTCAACTGGCTATGGCATAAGAGGCTATCTCATCTAAATTTCAAGACACTGAACACTCTTTCTTCAAAAGAGTTGGTCACTGGTCTACCTCAACATTCATATGCCAAAGAGTCTTTATGTTCAGCGTGTGAAAAAGGGAAGCAGACCAAAGCAAGCTTTAAATCAAAGCAAGTTTCCTCAGTGTCATCTCCTCTACAACTACTCCATATGGATTTGTTTGGCCCTGTTAACAAACAATCCATCGCTGGAAAGAAATATACGATGGTCATAGTTGATGAGTTCTCTCGCTTCACATGGGTAATGTTTCTCCGTTCTAAGAGTGACACCCCTGAAGAACTCATCACCTTTGTTCGAAAGATGGAAACCCTGAACAATCTGACCGTTCGCTCAATAAGGAGTGATCATGGGACTGAATTCAAAAACAGTTCTCTTGATTCCTTCCTTGAGAGTAAGGGTATTTCTCACAACTTCTCTTCAGTGAGAACACCGCAACAAAATGGAGTCGCTGAAAGAAGAAATAAAACAATTATTGAAGCTGCACGTTCAATGCTCAGCGATTATCACCTGCCTACTCAGTTTTGGGCAGAAGCTGTCAACACTGCTTGTTTTACGCAAAACAGGTCGCTGATAGTTAAAAGATTCAAAAAGACAGCCTATGAACTCTTTCATGGGAGAAAGCCTTCAATCAGCTTTCTTCACATCTTTGGATGTCAGTGTTTCATACTGAACAACAGAGATGCCCTTGGAAAGTTTGATCCTAAGGCTGATGATGGAATCTTTCTTGGATACTCCTCAGTTTCCAAAGCCTTCAGAGTCTTCAATCGTAGAAGACAAACTGTAGAAGAAACTATTCACGTCACGTTTGACGAATCCCGTTCAGCGAACTCTAAACCGTCCGCTGATACTGAAGAACTGAATCAATGGATGTTTTCTCATCTTGGTGATTCAGAAGATATTCCCACACCTCATGCTCACACAGTAGAAGATGATAGTCCTACTATCATTCCAAACATGCAGAATAGTGAAGCTGAAACATCATGGGTCTCAACTGTTCCTATAAACACTATACCTGCCGCTGAACAAAATGTCTCATACATTCCATCTATTTCTCAGCAATCAGTGAATGAAATGACAAATGCAAGTATTCCTCTCTTAGCTGATACTCCAGAAGTAGCTGAAGCCTCATCTTCAGCTCCTCCAGTTCAGGATGAGTCAGCGACTTATGCTCCGGCTCAGCGATGGACCGTAAATCACCCTATTGATCAAATTCTTGGTGATCCAAACGCTGGTGTTTAGACTCGACGAAGTGCATGTAATATTTGTTTATTTGTTAACTTTATTTCTCTAACTGAACCAAAGAAAATAGATGATGCCCTCAGAGATCCAAACTGGGTCAGCGCCATGCAAGAAGAGCTGACTGAATTTGAAAGAAACAAAGTTTGGAAACTTGTTCGAAGACCAACTGATAAAACGGTGATAGGCACTAAATGGGTCTATCGAAACAAGTTGGACAAACATGGTACTGTAACCCGCAACAAAGCTCGTCTTGTTGCTCAGGGATACAGACAAGAGGAAGGTATAGATTATGACGAAACATTTGCTCCTGTAGCAAGACTTGAATCTATTCGTCTATTCTTAGCATATGCTGTACACAAAAACTTCAAAGTACATCAGATGGATGTTAAGTCAGCGTTTCTAAATGGAAAGCTGAATGAAGAAGTCTATGTGGAACAACCTCCAGGATTCTCAGATTCTAAGCGTCCAGGTTATGTTTATAAACTGGATAAGGCACTTTATGGCTTGAAGCAAGCTCCTCGTGCATGGTATGACACTGTAAAGCCCGTATCCCGGTGTGTATCTTCTTCTTATTATTTTTTTTAAAGATTTTATTTTAACGTGGGATCCATTAGCGGGGTTAGTCGAATCGGACCAAAAAGTTAAATGAGTCAACCTTTTTGGGTTTTTGCAAGGAAAGGAAAGTTGAGGGGCTAATTGGGGCATTTCACCAAAGTATGGCAAGGGATAAGCCAAGAGACGCCCCCTTCCCCCTTCCCCTTCCCTTCGATTTCATGCTAGTAACCACCACAACCTCTAGTCATCCCCTCCCCCTTCCCCTTTCATTTTCACTTAAACAACTCCCAAAAACCCTTTTCCCCATCCCCCTTTGTTGTGTGTTCGGCCAAGAAAGAAGCCGAGAGAGTGAGAGAGAAACCGAGAGGGTGATAGAGGTTGCTGCCGGCGACGAGGAGAGAGGAGGAAGGAGGCGATCGCCGGCAAGTTTGGTCGGAAAAGAGGAGGAAGAAGGGTTCGTCGAGGTAAGTTCGTCTATTTCTCGTTTGTTGTTATCGTATGTCAAATAAACGCCGCCAACCACCACCGCCGCCGGAGGCGGCAGGGGGTGGTGCACGGCTGTTGTCCAGCCTAGGGTAACCCATATTCAGTAGTTCATATGCTTTTCGGGTCTGTTGGGATTAAGCCACGACTTAACGGGTTAATAATCAATAGTGTCATTTCATGTGAAAATTTAGTAATCTGCCACTGTTTTGCTTAAACCGTAACTTTTTCCTCGTAACTCGGATTGGGGCGAAATCGGAGCCAAAAGTTCCCATTTTGAGTCTAGTAACTTTTCTATGTTTTGTGCAAAAACAAGTTCGGAACGTAGCTTAGGTCAAATCGTCGTTTTGTACTGAAAGGTTCTGTTTTCGCTGTTCTGCGAACCGTTTTTGTAAAATCCGTATTAAACTGTAGAAAAATCGCATGGAGGAGTATAATATGTCCTTGGAACCCTTACTCAGAGCACTTTCTGGTGATGTAATGTAATTGAGGATTTTCTGTGTTTGGGGAGGTCGGAACAGGTCCCGAACAGACCTGTTTGGCTAGACAGAAAAGTCATTTTAGTGACAGTTTAAGCGTGCGTCGTGTTTTAGGGTCCGGGTCTCGCGTTAATACATTTTAACGTTCGTTTAGGTGTTGGGAAGTGATTTTGGATTGTGGATCTTGGACTATTGTTTGTGAGCTAGGCGCACATTCGAGGTGAGTTCTCTCACCGCGTAGTTAGGAATTTCATGTGTAACGTTATTTTGTGTTACGTGCTATTACGTGTTATTACGTGTTTACGTGGACTAGTTGGGATGTGATAAATAGTTGTGATTGTTGAATTATTATGTGAATGGTATGTAATTTGTGTACACCTCGGTGGGACTGAGGGGCTCGGTGGGACCGAGGGCTCGGTGGGACTGAGCTAGTACAACTATATTATCTTACTCGGTGGGACCGAGGGCTCGGTGGGACTGAGCTTGTATCAACATATTTTTGTGTACTCGGTGGGACCGAGGGCTCGGTGGGACTGAGCTTGTATCAACATATTTTTGTGTACTCGGTGGGACCGAGGGCTCGGTGGGACTGAGCTTGTATTTATACGTTAATTATTATGTGGTTTATATTCGTGGTGATAGTGGTGTTACCTACTTGCGAGTAGGAGCGATATACGTGGGGTTGCTACCTGCGTGTGTGGTAGGACTCACTAAGCGTTTAGCTTACCCTTTCCCAATATGTTGTGATTTCAGGTGCGAGTGGCAGTCGGGCTTGACGGTACACACACAAAGCGCGGGCGCCGAGAATTGTTGGAATTTACACTTTTAAACTTTTAGATTTATTTATAATATTTCCGCTGCATAACTTCTTTTGATTGTTTGAGTTGACGGCATTAACTTTAATTGAGTTACGGTTTATTAAATTGTGGTTGTTTTATAATGGAATATATGTTTTAGAAAATTTAAATTTCCTTGTAATTTTTGGGACGTTACAGACACTCTTTCTACTTATCTCCATATTGAAAAATTTGAGCGAGGTAAGATTGACAAAACTCTATTTTTTAGGAAAGTGAAAGGACATATCATTCTAGTTCAAATATATGTTGATGACATTATATTTGGTTCTACTAACCCTGAGCTTTGTACTCGTTTTGCTGATAGAATGAAAGATGAGTATAAAATGAGCATGATGGGTGAACTAACATATAAAATGAGCATGATGGGATGAGATGAAATTCCTAGTGAGCTGGGAATAGCGTTTACATATGAGTACATCTGCTAACTTGTTTTCTAGAACATAGGAGTATGTATGCTAGATTGTTTGGTGCTTAATACACTGTATTGTATGGTTGTTACTTGCTATTAGGAACTTATGCTAACTTTGATAGGTTGTTAAGCGAATGCACTATAGGTTGTATGCGGTAGGAACCGAATAGCCTTAGAATGTTAGATTTAGTTCTATTGCGCAGCTCTTGTTTGAGTCCAACCGTTGTAGGATAGAATCTTATATTCGAATGTCTATCTGGTTTCCACTGTATACAACTGTGCGTTTACGAGGCGACTCGTCAGGGTTAGTGGGGGTTCCGCCCTAGCAAGGGTAGTGGGGTATTATGTTTATTCCTAGGGAGCTAGGAAGAGTGTGTATATGCGTCAGTATGGACATACGTGTATGGTTTTGTTTGGGCGAGCAACTACTTGGGTACTCGGGATGGGACTCGGAGCGGACAGTGATAGGTGTAGATGGTAGTAGTAGAGCTCCTACTACCGGAAGCACAGGATCAATGTTCGAGTCGGGGAAAGTCATGAGGAATCCAAGGAGTTGAGTGTGAGCGTTGTTAGTAGGAGTTATTATGTACTAATAGCTCGTGGTATTAACTACCTAGGATGACCATCACAAGAAGGAACAACGATGTTGAACCGAATGCGAGTATTGTACTCACTAGTGAGCAGATACGGGAGTTCATTCCTAGTTAACTCGGTGCCTGCGGTTGTGATGTTTGATAGCGGGCCTACTCACTCTTTTGTGTCTCGCACTTTTAGCGAGGGTTTGGGCCGAGTGGTAGGACGTTTGAGTCATCCTCTTGTTGTTGAGGTGGCTGATGATAGGACCTTGATGGTCACAGACGTGTTTCGCGGGTGCACTTTAGAGATCTCAGGAGTGCGGTCTCCCATCGATCTGATCCCGATCGCTATGTGGGAGCTTTGTGTGATTGTGGGCATGGATTGGATGGATAAGTTCGACGCGGAGATTGTTTGTCGTTACAAACAAGTGCGAGTTCGAACCCCAAGCGGGGGAGAACTGTTAGTACAGGGAGATTCGTCTAGACGGACTACGGCCATATGTTCGGCTGCGAGAGCTCGGAGGTACCTTCAGCATAGTGGTCAGGGGTATTTGGCATACGTGATAGACACGAGTGTTGGGGAAGCGAAAGAGTCTGCGGAAGACGTGCCAGTTGTACGGGAGTTCACCGACGTATTTCCCAAGGATTTGCCGGGGATACCTCCCGAACGACAGGTAGAGTTTCGGATCGATCTGATTCCGGGTGCTGCTCCGGTGGCCAAGGCACCCTATCGCCTGGCTCCACCAAAAATGAAAGAGTTGTACGCCCAGTTGCAAGAGCTTCTCGAGAAGGAGTTCATTAGACCGAGTTGTTCGCCGTGGGGAGCACCTATCTTATTCGTGAAGAAGAAGGACGGGTCGCAGCGGATGTGCATAGACTACCGGGAGCTGAATAAGCTTACGGTAAAGAATCGTTATCCTTTGCCAAGGATTGACGATTTGTTCGACCCGCTTCAGGGGGCCTCGTGGTTCTCCAAGATTGATTTACGGTCGGGGTACCACCAGATGCGGGTCAGGAGTGAGGACACGGAGAAGACGTCTTTCCGTACGCGGTACGGTCATTACGAGTTCGTGGTGATGCCTTTTGGGCTCACCAATGCACCGGCAGCATTCATGGACCTCATGAACCGAGTGTGTAGTCCGATGTTGGACCGATCGGTGATTGTGTTCATCGACGATATTCTGGTGTATTCAAAGTCCAAGGAGGAGCACGAGTTGCATCTTCGAGAAGTGTTGGAAGTATTGAGGCGAGAGAAGTTATACGCTAAGTTTTCCAAGTGTGAGTTCTGGTTGCGAGAGGTCCAGTTCCTAGGACATGTCGTGAATCAGGATGGTATTATGGTCGACCCAGCTAAGATTTCAGCAGTGATGTGGTGGGAGGTGCCGAAGACTCATTCTGAGGTGCGAAGCTTTCTAGGATTGGCAGGGTATTACCGAAGGTTTATTCAGGATTTCTCCTAGATCGCGATGCCTATGACGCGATTGACGAAGAAATCTGCGGCGTTCAGTTGGGGTGAGGAACAACAGAAGGCGTTCGAGGAGCTACGCAGGCGCTTGTGCGAGGCTCCTGTGTTAATCTTGCCCGAAGGCATGGAAGATTTGGTAGTATATTGTGATGCCTCACATCAGGGTTTGGGTGCCGTGCTTATGCAGCGCGGCAAGGTCATAGCCTACGTTTCTAGGCAGTTGAAGCCTCACGAAGCAAATTACCCGACTCATGACCTGGAGTTGGGAGCGGTAGTGTTTGCCCTTAAAATTTGGAGGCACTATCTCTATGGTGTCAAGTGTACGATCTACACTGACCATAAGAGCCTCAAGTACTTGATGGATCAGCAGAACCTTAATATGCGTCAGCGAAGGTGGCTCGATGTGGTCAAGGATTATGACTGCGAGATACTTTACCACCCGGGTAAAGCGAACGTGGTTGCGGACGCACTCAGCCGACATTCGGTCGGTGAGCCACTGAGGGGTTTATGTCAGCGATTGACAGTGGTTACACCGATTCTGGAGTCGATAGGAAGCGCTCAGGAGGTGGCTGTTTTGGAGGAAAATGCAAAGCGGGAAAGAGTGTCGGGGGAAATCCCGAATTTTGTTCGTGACAGTCGGGGGTTGTTAACTCGACATGGTAGGGTTTGGGTTCCATTCATCGGTGGGAACCGGCAGGTACTAATGGGTGAGGCACATAAGTCCAAGTTCTCGATTCACCCGGGAGCTACAAAGATGTACAGAGACTTGCGTGAAGGTTATTGGTGGCCCGGCATGAAACGGGATGTTGCTAGTTGTGTTGAGGTATGTATGACCTGTCGGAAGGTCAAAGCGGAACATCAACGACCACATGGGAAATTGCAGCCGTTGGAGGTCCCGGTTTGGAAATGGGAAAAGATTACTATGGACTTCATAACGAAACTCCCAAGGACTCCCCGTGGGAACGATGCCATTTGGGTGATCGTTGACCGTCTGACCAAGAGTGCTCACTTCTTGGCCATCAGGGAAAGCTCCTCGGCGGAAAAGCTTGCGGAGGTGTTTGTACGTGAGATCGTGGCCAGGCACGGGGTGCCAGTTTCGATTGTCTCTGACAGGGACACTCGTTTTACCTCCCGGTTTTGGGAGAAGTTCCAGTCAGAGATGGGTACACGGTTACACTTTAGCACGGATTTTCATCCGCAGACGGACGGACAGAGCGAGCGAACCATTCAGACCCTCGAAGATATGCTTCGAGCTTGTGTTATCGATTTTGGAGGTAGCTGGGATCAGCACCTTCCTCTAGCAGAATTTTCCTACAACAACAGCTTTCACTCTGGTATTGGCATGCCGCCGTACGAGTTGTTGTACGGTAGGAAGTGCAGGAGGCCCGTTTGTTGGGGCGAGGTTGGTCATCGGGTGTTAGGGAGTACTGACATTGTGTTGAATACGACCGAGATGATTCAGATGGTGCGGGACCGTTTGGTTACTGCACAAAGTCGGCAGAAGAGCTACGTCGACAAGAGGCGATCCGACTTAGAATTTCAGGTGGGTGATTATGTGTTGTTGAAGGTTTCACCCTGGAAAGGGGTGATCCGGTTTCGTAAGCGGGGGAAACTAGGGCCTCGTTATATTGGGCCTTACCGGATCATCGCCCGTGTGGGGAAAGTGGCTTACCGGTTAGAGTTACCTGAAGAACTGAGCTTGATTCACAACACCTTTCACGTTTCTCAATTACGGAAGTGTGTATTTGACGAGTCTACCGTGATTCCTCTGGAGGACGTTCAGATCGATGAGCGGCTTAACTACGTGGAAAAGCCGGTTGCCATTCTCGATAGGAGAACGAGAACCTTGCGGAACAAAGTTATTGGACTGGTAAAAGTCCAGTGGCAGCACCGGAAGGGTTCAGAGTGGACGTGGGAGCCCGAAGCGGAGATGCGCGAGAACTATCCCGATTTATTCGTCAGTCGAGACTTCGAGGACGAAGTCTGATCCAAGTGGGGGAGAGTTGTAAAGCCCGTATCCCGGTGTGTATCTTCTTCTTATTATTTTTTTTAAAGCTTTTATTTTAACGTGGGATCCATTAGCGGGGTTAGTCGAATCGGACCAAAAAGTTAAATGAGTCAACCTTTTTGGGTTTTTGCAAGGAAAGGAAAGTTGAGGGGCTAATTGGGGCATTTCACCAAAGTATGGCAAGGGATAAGCCAAGAGACGCCCCCTTCCCCCTTCCCCTTCCCTTCGGTTTCATGCTAGTAACCACCACAACCTTTAGTCATCCCCTCCCCCTTCCCCTTTCATTTTCACTTAAACAACTCCCAAAAACCCTTTTCCCCATCCCCCTTTGTTGTGTGTTCGGCCAAGAAAGAAGCCGAGAGAGTGAGAGAGAAACCGAGAGGGTGATAGAGGTTGCTGCCGGCGACGAGGAGAGAGGAGGAAGGAGGCGATCGCCGGCAAGTTTGGTCGGAAAAGAGGAGGAAGAAGGGTTCGTCGAGGTAAGTTCGTCTATTTCTCGTTTGTTGTTATCGTATGTCAAAGAAACGCCGCCAACCACCACCGCCGCCGGAGGCGGCAGGGGGTGGTGCACGGCTGTTGTCCAGCCTAGGGTAACCCATATTCAGTAGTTCATATGCTTTTCGGGTCTGTTGGGATTAAGCCACGACTTAACGGGTTAATAATCAATAGTGTCATTTCATGTGAAAATTTAGTAATCTGCCACTGTTTTGCTTAAACCGTAACTTTTTCCTCGTAACTCGGATTGGGACGAAATCAGAGCCAAAAGTTCCCATTTTGAGTCTAGTAACTTTTCTATGTTTTGTGCAAAAACCAGTTCGGAACGTAGCTTAGGTAAAATCGTCGTTTTGTACTGAAAGGTTCTGTTTTCGCTGTTCTGCGAACCGTTTTTGTAAAATCCGTATTAAACTGTAGAAAAATCGTTAGGAGGAGTATAATATGTCCTTGGAACCCTAACTCAGAGCACTTTCTGGTGATGTAATGTAATTGAGGATTTTCTGTATTTGGGGAGGTCGGAACAGGTCCCGAACAGACCTATTTGGCTAGACAAAAAAGTCATTTTAGTGACAGTTTAAGCGTGCGTCGTGTTTTAGGGTCCGGGTCCCGCGTTAATACATTTTAACGTTCGTTTAGGTGTTGGGAAGTGATTTTGGATTGTGGAGCTTGGACTATTGTTTGTGAGCTAGGCGCGGATTCGAGGTGAGTTCTCTCACCGCGTAGTTAGGAATTTCATGTGTAACGTTATTTTGTGTTACGTGCTATTACGTGTTATTACGTGTTTACGTGGACTAGTTGGGATGTGATAAATAGTTGTGATTGTTGAATTATTATGTGAATGGTATGTAATTTGTGTACACCTCGGTGGGACTGAGGGGCTCGGTGGGACCGAGGGCTCGGTGGGACTGAGCTAGTACAACTATATTATCTTACTCGGTGGGACTGAGCTTGTATCAACATATTTTTGTGTACTCGGTGGGACCGAGGGCTCGGTGGAACTGAGCTTGTATCAACATATTTTTGTGTACTCGGTGGGACCGAGGGCTCGGTGGGACTGAGTTTGTATTTATACGTTAATTATTATGTGGTTTATATTCGTGGTGATAGTGGTGTTACCTACTTGCGAGTAGGAGCGATATACGTGGGGTTGCTACCTGCGTGTGTGGTAGGACTCACTAAGCGTTTAGCTTACCCTTTCCCAATATGTTGTGATTTCAGGTGCGAGCGGCAGTCGGGCTTGACGGTACACACACAAAGCGCGGGCGCCGAGAATTGTTGGAATTTACACTTTTAAACTTTTAGATTTATTTATAATATTTCCGCTGCATAACTTCTTTTGACTGTTTGAGTTGACGGCATTAACTTTAATTGAGTTACGGTTTATTAAATTGTGGTTGTTTTATAATGGAATATATGTTTTAGAAAATTTAAATTTCCTTGTAATTTTTGGGACGTTACAGACACTCTTTCTACTTATCTCCATATTGAAAAATTTGAGCGAGGTAAGATTGACAAAACTCTATTTTTTAGAAAAGTGAAAGGACATATCATTCTAGTTCAAATATATGTTGATGACATTATATTTGGTTCTACTAACCCTGAGCTTTGTACTCGTTTCGCTGATAGAATGAAAGATGAGTATAAAATGAGCATGATGGGTGAACTAACATATTTCCTTGGTCTTCAGATTAAGCAAACTGAAAAAGGAACTTTTATTAATCAGGGAAAGTATGTTAAAGATATGTTGAAAAAATTCGATTTAACTCAAAGTTCAGCTATGAAAACGCCTATGGCACCACCGCTGACACTTGACAAGGATTCAAAGGGAATACCTGTTAATGTCACGTTGTACCGTGGGATGATCGGCTCTCTGCTGTATCTTACAGCTAGCCGACCCGATATTATGTATGCAACATGTTTGTGTGCACGATATCAAGCTGAACCTATGCTATCTCATATGAAAGCTGTAAAGCGAATTTTTCGATACCTTAAGGGTACAGCGAACCTAGGTCTTTGGTATCCCAAAGACTCAGGATTCGATCTAACCGCCTATTCAGATAGTGATTTTGCAGGTTGCAAATTGGATAGGAAAAGCACCACAGGAGGATGTCAGCTCCTGGGTGGAAAGCTGGTAAGTTGGACAAGTAAAAAGCAAAATTCAGTGTCCACTTCCACAGCTGAAGCTGAATATGTAGCTGCTGGAAGCTGTTGTTCTCAAGTCTTGTGGATGAGAAATCAGCTACTAGACTATGATCTTCAGCTCTCCAAAATTCCAATCTATTGCGACAGCACAAGTGCCATCGCTATAGCAAACAATCCAGTACTACATTCAAAGACCAAACACATAGAAATCAGATATCATTTTATCAGAGATCATGTGATGAATGGTGATATAGAACTTCATTTTATTCCAACTGATTATCAGTTAGCTGATTTGTTTACCAAACCTCTTGATGAGACAAGATTCAACTTTCTCATCAGCGAGCTTGGAATGCTGAACTTTGAAGGATAAAATCTTCAGCGGTTCACATTAGATCAGCGATACTATTATACTTTGTATAAATTCTTTGGATAAAATAAACTTCTTTAACCTATTAAATCATCTTCTCTCTGAATAAACTTGGTTAGCTGATATCAAGGTATGTTTTTTCTCTCTGACAATCGCATGAAAATGCAAGATTTCAAAACAAAATGCATCGCTGAATATCTCTTCCTTAACAGCGATATTTTGAAAATTCTTAAAACCACCACTGATATTTCCATTCAGTGCTTCATGTTTGTAAAAGAGTCCTTGAGCTTTCAAAACCTCAGAGACATCCTAAAAGAATATGAAAGGACAGTTGTGACGTCATTGCAACGGATAAACCCCGGCACGTTTTTCTTTCTGACACACGTTTGCACGTCTCGTTTAAACTTCCAATCAAATGCAAACACGTGTCCGTGTCATGATGAAAATCTTTTCCCGCTCAAGATTTTTCTCTCTCTAATCTCTCTATATAAACAAACTCTTGGTTTATATTTTCCTTTACGCGAACAATCTTCCTCCGCAAGAAAGAATCACTATTGCATTTGTGCTCTCAAACCTTCAAGAACTGTTCATCATCTTCTTCATCAAACATCAAGGTTAATATGTTCTTATTTTTTATCAAATGCGTATAACTTGTTTCTGATCTTTTCCTTGCTTATACAAGATCAAACAAAAGAACTTCTTAAAAATGAAATCATTTCTTTCATGATTTTATGAACACAACCATTTCATGGTTGTTCTTCAAGTTTAAATTCAAAAATCTTAAACTTGTTCTTCATTCGTTTCCAGAATCTATTTCTTCATAGAAAACTGGAAAACAAGACTAAATGGGTTTACATTTCGTTTCTCAAAAGCAAGAAAACCCTAATCTTCATTAAGACATTTGTGTCTGAATGAAATGGATAAAATTTGAACCATCTTAATAGAAAATCTTTCCACATTAAGATTATTCTTATTTGTTAACATCTTTGGTTGAACTGATAATACAGAAATGGCATCGTCTGACATTCCTGCTATCGCTGAGAACATCTCCGCTGATTCTGAGGAAGTGGAAATTATCAAGGCTCCTCAGGTTAAGTTCACTCTGGAACAACTAGATTGGACCAAAACGAACAACCTTTCTGCGCTTCTCGAGTTTCCTCCTCGAAAGCAAGTCACACATCTGAAAGATGCTGTGAATTTCCTAAAGAATAGCTGCATTTCAACAGCCCTGACCATCACACCTCCTGCAAATCAGCTACTACTATCCCAGTTCTGGTACTCTGCCAGACACTCTCAGCTACCATCCACCAAAGATCCCTCCAAAACAATTGATTGTATCCTCAGCGATACTGAGTATGGCACAATAAAGATCACACCTGCCATCATTCGCAAAGCTCTGAACTTTCCCAACGCTACAAAAGAAAAACCTTTTGTTCCTTTCCCTGACCATAAGAAACTCGCTGACAAAGAAGCCCTTATTGCATTTTTCGATGCAATGGGCTATGTATGGGAAATTGGCAGAGACAAGAAGCCCGAGAAGAAGCTGACCCTGCTAAAGAAGTCGAAAATGCCCAGCGAGATGAACTTCATCTTCCCTCACTTAATCAGCTGCATGACTGCAAAGACCGGCTCCTCTGACCAAGTCGCTCAACCTCAGCAAGCAATGGGATACGCTTTGCTGAAAGGTCTACATATTGACTGGGCATCTGTAATCTATGATGACTTGGTGCAAAGAGTAGACTCTGTCGCTGACAGACCTCCATGGGTTCCATACCCCCGATTTATCAGCGCCATCTTCCAATATGGCCTGAAGGACAGCTACCCGCAAGAGGGTGACCTGAAACTCTCTCAGGTTGGCCCTAAGGTACTTGACTTCAAACCGGTGGAAAATGAGGTACGTCTTTCTACCCTTCTAACTCTTCTCAACCCTACTTCTTCTACTTCTGTGGCTCCCTCAGCGACAATACCCATCGCTGATACCCAGGCCACAAAATCCTCTCCTTCTAGGAAAAGGAAACAATCATCTACCCAACTTAGTTCCAAAAGGACTAAGATAACCAAGGAGCAACCCCAGCAATCTCATGCTGAAGACTCCTCAGCTCTTTCTGCAGAGCTGAAGGAACGTTCAGTGGTACGCTCTGCCACACCTGAACAACCCATCCATTCCATCCCAACTTCAGCGTCTCTAAACGCTGAGGTTACAAACTTGGAACCTACCCAACCTCCTTCAGTCTCTCAAAAGACTGATGAACTGATTCTCAGCGAATCCAACGCTGAACTCAGTACCCAACCCCCATTCTTATCCTTCGCTCCTCCCTCTACTCATTTAGACTCTACTCCAGTTATCACTGAAGCACCTGTCATTCCTCCAGAAGCTAAAGAAAATACTCTTCAAGGGGTGATGGGCACAGGACCTGCAGAGATGACCATACGTCAACGCACCTTTGAAGACGACATGGAACATTTTTCAGGAACCCGTAATTTTGACGAGTTCATCAATCCTCCTGCAGGTACACACCAACCCATATACAATGTAACTAAACCCCAAACTTCTGAGCTTTCCTTTGTTCACAAGTACTTATCTGTTACAGGTCCTAATTTGGGAGACATCAACGCCTCTCTGAAAGCTGTGGAGACAAAGCTGACAGGTCTCACCACTACTCTTACGATAACTCTAAAGTTGTAACAACCGCTGGAGAGAATCTTACAAAGCTGACAACTGTCGTCGAAAAGAATGCCTCCAAAGCTGACTTGGAGAAGGTTGATAAATCACTCACCGATTTTGCCAAAGTTCTCTCTGATATCTACACGGACTACCTCGACGTCAAGAAATCAGTTGACACCATGTCCAGCGAAGTCACAACGCTGAAGACATCGGTTGGCACACTCGAAGGTACTTGGTCTGCTGTAAAGGCTGATGTCAGTTCAGTAAAAACTGACATGAGTTATGTGAAGACCGATGTCAATACAATGAAGAATGACATCACCTCCATTCAGACAGTGTTGCAGCAGATCCTGACCAACACGACCGCCCCTGCAACTGTCCCTGCATCTGAAAATTTTACAGCAGCGGATCGGACTGAGCTCGAGAAGATCAATCCTGCTATTTCTGGCCTTGAAGACAGATTAGCAAAGATTGAAGTTTGTGTAGGAATCTCTGGCCAAGAAGACAGAGAAAATACAGCTGCTGAGTCGACATATTCCTCCCCCATTCATCGTGAAGAAGGGGGGGAGAGGAAGACTGAAGACCTTCTCCACGATGAATCTGTCGTGGAAAAGAAGACTGAAGACCTCACCCTCGCTGAAGAGAGTGAGAAGACAGCTGAAGAAACCACTGCTGGACCTCAGGGAGTTGAAAACCCTGAGGAAACCGAGAAGCTCGCCTCTGTATCTGAGGGGGAGCAACTCGAAGCTGAGAAATCCGAATCTGAAGCTGAAGACGAAGAAGCCATCGATCTATCTGATGATGAACCATCCTCTTCTCCAAAGAATGATGATGACGACGACGATGATGATGACTCCTTCATTGTCAAACCTGCTCAGAAGACGATTGCTCTCAAGGGGATCTCCATAAATGAACCAACAGGGTAGCGGACCAAATCAAAGCCCTCAGCCTCTGGATCTGAGAAAGGCAAAGGCAAAAACGTCGCTGAAGATGACAATATGACGATCTTGCTTGAAAAGCCGGTTTGTCAGGTACACTAAACATCTCTTACTCCATCCATCCTCTATCATACACTATCAGTTCTACTACCCAAGCCTATACACTTGAACAAATTTCCTCTCTCTGATTCTACCCAAGTTCTTACTTGTAAGATCGTTGTGTTTCCGCTAGTCCTCTCCCCTGTTTGAGGATATCGCTGAAGGTTCCACAACTGCGACTTCACCAATAATACCAGCTGCTGCTGAAGAAATAATCCCAGTCTTGGATTTAATCTCTGAGACTGATGAACCTGAAGAACAGCTACTCTCGCACAGACGCAGACCTTCCTTAGCTCCTCAAAAGCTAAGTGAAGAGGATCAGAAAAGAAGAGAAGAGATAATAAAGCAGTTTGAAGATCAACGAATCATTCTGAGGCGTGATCAACTTCCTTCAGTTCCACCAAAGTTCAGAATTTCCCAAAAGGAATACAAGGAACACCTAAGAGCTGAACGCCTCATCGCTGAAAGAAAGGAAGCTGAAGAAAAGGACAGAGAATACGCCATCCAGCTTTCTCAACGATCAGTGAAAGACCCCAAGCTGAAAAGAGTTCCTATTGAAGTTCAACGTCAGCTGTGGGAAGACGCCAAGAAGATAACTGAAGAAAAGAGAACTGTATCTCAGTCCACTCTAGCCTGGAGCAAAGAAAAGGTAAACTTCAGATTATCTCCTGCCAGAATCATCAAGGTACTCATTTATGGAAGATCAACCATCAACGTTTCAATCGTTTCAATCGAGATGTTCAGAGATGACAAAAAGTATGAAAAATTCTATGCTGAAGCAATCACGAAATACGGTCTCTCTGAATGGTTGGAGATCAGGTTAGCCATACAGAAGTCTCAGTCCAAGTACAAAGAATATTTCGAAAGGCTGATAAACAAGCAGATCGACATGGTCTACTCTTGTATGGATATTCCTCCTCCTCCTCCTCTCAAAAGTCAGAAAAGAAAGGCCTCAGCGAAGAAAAAGTCTAAATCTTCAAATGATGGTCCTATTTTACGAAATGAAACAGGTATTGGTTTTTCCAGAGCTGAAGTCCTTGGTCCTGACCCTGATCTTTCCGGACTCGATACATCTCTTCCTGAAGGTGAGACTTTCATCCCTGGAAAAGTCATAAGCGAACCCTACGGGATATTCTTCATTGACTACGATGGTAGAAAGCGTTTTCAACGCATCTCTGAACTTCACATCACTCCCATCGAACAGCTGAGAGATCTTATCTACTGGCGTGACTTCAGGAATGATCTTCAGGCAAGACATCTGAAACCCTTGATTTTTTAAGAAGCGCTGATCAAAAGAAAACAAGGTATAACCGTTCCTGACTGGATGATTCCCACATCAAAGACCCTTGATGAACTTCTCATCAAGGAAGAACCCTTTATAAGCTGATATGATCGCCCTTTTCTCTATTGTATCAGTTATTCTTCTGTACTTGTAATTTATTTCGCTTGTACTTGTAATCTTTCCATTTCTCTTTGTAACCTGATTCAAAGTTTTAAATAAAGATTTCAGCGAATGTACTTTACTCCATCAGTACTGAAAAGATCCCAGAAAACAGTAAAAGGGACAAATATTTTATGAGTTCTTTTTATCCTTATGTTTTCATTAAATAGCAATTTTCTTTGTTGCTATGTCATAATCAAATAGGGGGAGATTGTTGATCCAAACCCTCAGTGATTTGATAATGACCATCTCTTATATACTTAGTGAAAATTGTAAGTAAACAATATGTATTAGAGTTTCACTATCGCTGATAAACACTAAGTTCTTACAGTACCGCTGATAGGAACTCTCGCTCTTTAGATTAAACATTCAGCGAACACTGTTCACCATAATGTTCCGAGCCTGTTCAGTTCTTATGATGATCGCCGATAAGTTAGTTGTTTACTTATGATCCCTGAAGACAAGTTTCACGTCAACATAGGTTCTACGCTGAAGTCGAAGATCAAGCTCAAGAACCAGCGACAAGTCTCCTAATGAACTGATGCGGATCAGCGAAGACTCAGATTTGTCCACAACGTGAAGTATCAAGTACAAGACTTCAGCTATCGCTGAACTTTATCATTCGCTGAATAGAAAATGATAATGTTCTGAATCAACAAAAGTTGATCATGAAGTCCTCCGTACAAAGTACTTTTGTCTTAACCACCCTTGCACGACTCCGTACGAAATGTCAGAACAGAACCTTCTATTGTCTGAAATCGTACAACCACTCTGATACTACACTGTTCATTCATGCGGCTACTAAGGTTGTCAACAAAGGTCAATGACATGCAACCAACCAGCTGATGACACGTGTAAAGTGTATACTGACTTGCATTAAATGCATGCAGTATATAAAGAGATGAACCCACTTCATTTGAAGTAACTTGCTAACTCTGGACAAGTTCAATCTCTTATCTCAAGATAGGTTATTATTAGTAATTTCCTTATCTCTCTTAGTGCAAGAAACCTTAGTGTTCCAACTGTTTAGATTTAGGTTTATCCTTAATCTTGTTTCCGCAACAAGCTGTAAATTGTTAATGATTTATCAATAAACAATTTAGAAAAGTAAAATCTGTGTTTGTATTCACCCCCCCCCTTCTACAAACTTGTATAACCCTTCGGGACCAACACAAGAAAAAACTCCAAGTTTAGAGAATTTTTTAAAACTTGATGGAAGGCGAGAGAAATTATTATTTTATTCATTTCCACCAATAAGATTAAACTATCACCATTTTAAGTTTTTTTAAAGAAAGTGCATTGGGATAATAAAGCTTATAATATTTTAATAATATAATTAATGTTGAAATCTCTAAAATAGAGAATCCGTTGAAGTAAAATATAATTTGATTTAGAGATTTTGACTTTTGATTCTCTATTTTAAAGAAATTATAGACAATCTGTTGGAGATGCTCTAAGCGGCCAATTTGTTACTATGAAATGGTCCATTGGATCAATTTCCCTAATTATAAGGCCATGAGTACCGGTTGCGGGTAAGGGAGCGGGTAAGGGTGAGGTGGCCATCGGGTAAGCGGGTAAGGGGGTACGGGGGGAGGCGGGTAGCTAGCGGGTTCACCAACCCGATGGAAGCCGAAGAGGGTGTGAGGAGGGTGGGTCCCAATTAGGGTGTGGGGTTTATTTTTTTAATGTTTTAAGGGGTATCGGGTAGGAGTGGGTTCATTGGGTACTGGTACTTCACTTTTGGGTAAGGAGGGTAGGAAAGAGAAAAGCTGATGTGGCGCTGAGGTGGCAAGTGGGTTCATTGGGTACGGGTACTCATGGTCTAATTAATTTTAAATCAAGACCATGGTAACATCAAAGTCCAAAATGTTAAAAACGATGATTGTTGATTGATGATGCTATCTTAATTATATATATTTTTATCGTAATTAATAGAATATCCTCCGAAAATAGCTTAGAGATAATTATGCTTGTAGATATCTCTTAGTTTAGTCAATATCCTTTCCTTGTAGATATCACTTTGTACCTATATATATATATATGTTGAGGTAATATACAGAGAGGGGCAAGAATTCTGACCTCTGTCATGGTATCAGAGCATTGACCTAATTTTTTATCTTCTGCCTCTTCTACCTTCTGCCTCTCACAACTCTCTTTCTATTTTCTTTTTCTCGATCATTCCATGGCCGGCGAAATCGACCCCAATACAGAGGAAAAACAACCGAACTCCACCGGTTTCCATCCGACTCTCACCGTCTCCAATATTCGCACTTTTATCCCGATTACTCTCGAGATAGAAAAGGTGCAATATGCGTCTTGGGCCGAACTGTTCAAAATCCATGCTCGTGCTTACCAAGTCTTGGATCATATTATTGATAACTCTATTTTTAGAGTTATTATTTCCTTTTATTTTACATTTTATTTTGTCAATTTTAGCCATTTCACCTCTTAAAAACCCCCAGTCTTGGCATATTTTTATAAAAAGGGCAAACGAGGTGAGTTTTAGTGTCAAACAAATTATTTGGTGGATTTTGGGTGGTTTTCACATTTTATTCGCAGTGAGATGAACAGTGCCCACTCCAACTGCCCACTGCCGATACTGGATAAAGACAAAAAGAAGGTTTTGATGAAAAGCATGGTTGCAAAAGCATGGAAGCTTCAGGGGCAGGTTAAAAGAATGGGAATATTTTAATCTAGGCATGCAAAGGAAAATCATGACAAAAAGAATAAACAAATCAAACCTACATGCCTAGAGACCAACTTTTTGGAAGAACTATTGGGTAAAGATGGAGGTCAAGGGTTAAGGAGCTAAGCATAGGATTTTGTGTTCCCTTAACCTCCAGATTTGCAAAGAAGAAGTCAATACCTAAGATGCCAAATTTCAGCTATAAAAGAAGACCATGGGCATTCATTGAAATTATCTTCATCTCTTGGATCCATCATCTTAGAGCTTGTCATTACCGTCTTCTTAGTATAACATTCTAAATTTCGTAGTCTAGCTTTGTGATAGTTAACTTTTCTTTTTCTGCAGTAATTTAGATTTAAATTCACGTATTGTTTTCAGTTGTAGTTTCGAACAGTGGGCAACTTACGTTCCCCACTGTGAGGATAATTTCAATTCACTCCTAGTTATCTTATGCAAACTTTTTCATCTTTCGTTCTTATATTTTCAGTAATGGTAGGCTAAACACCCTTCGGGATGTAGGAACGAGAAGTACCTGGATTTTAGAAAAAATGCTTGAGTAATCTTTATTTTTGAAGTAGTTATCGTTTTGGTCATTCATTCTCTATTTTACCCAAGGATGCGAACAAGTTGATCACTTGCAAGGATTTAACGTCTAGTTCTTAACTTAGAAATAAGTAGAACGCAGTGACACAAGCTTGGATGATGCTAGGGAGTTCGAAAGAATTCTTATGACACTTACGAAAGTGAGGTCAGCACAGTGAGCTCTTCTCTCCCCACTGGAGTAGTTGGCAAGCTAGTTGGTGTATTAAAAACACTTAGAGTATTTGTCTCTACACATTCCATCGAGGCTCGAAAGAGTCCATTTGAGAGACTCATTGACAAAATGATAATTACCAATAAAATGGGTTTTTAGTCTAAGATTGTGAGTATTTTGTAACCGGGCTTTTCCAAAGATCGGTCTCAATTACAAGGATCATCTTAGGATCAAGTATTTAGCATAAAATCTAGGGAAAATCCGACTTGCATCCCTCTTTTTAAATCATTGTAATTCCAAATTAGCTTTTCGCAAACCAACTCAAAATATTGTTTCCTCTCTAATTGAAACTCGTGAAAGGAACTCATAAAAGCCGTATTGTCTTGATAGCCCAGTCTCCGTGGATACGATTCCGGTATTTTACCGATTACTACTTGCCGTGACGATCATAGTGGACAGTGTACACTTGCGCTGCCCACTGTGGACAGATTACAACCCGCTGTGGTTTATTTTGCATGTACCATTCACACGTGTCAAGTTTTTGGCGCCGTTGCCGGGGACTGGCGTGATTTTTAAATCTCAAGACATTAGTTTTTTGTTCGAGCCCGAGTAACTCGTTTTTCTAGCACCGTTCGTGTTGTATGCCAAGGCAACAACACGGACCTTTGGAACCAATCGATCTTGAAATAGAAAGGACTTTTCGAAAAAGACGTAAAAACAAGAAAAAAAATCAACAACTCCCTGTGAACACCACCACAATTATGGCAGGAGTGGGCGGTCAACCACCACCACCTCCATTAGTGGAAACCACAGTGACGATTGCTGATAACAAAGATCGAGGGATAAGGGACTATGCAACTACTGGAGTTAGTGATTTAAGCTCCGGGATTCTAAGATCCAACCTTCAAACACCACACTTTGAACTCAAACCGGTGATGTTTCAAATGATCCAAGCCATGGGTCAGTTTGGAGGATCACCATCTGAGGATCCACATTCGCACTTAAAATCATTTTTGGAAATGACCGACTCTTTTCAGCTACAAGGTGTGAGTGAGGAAGCTTTAAGGCTAAGACTTTTTCCTTTTACTTTAAGGGACAAGGCTAAGTCATGGCTAAATGCGCATGCACCTCATTCAATAACCATGTGGCAAGAGCTTGCGGATAAATTTTTACAAAAGTATTTTCCTCCAACCAAAAACATGAGGCTGAGAAATGATATCGTTTTGTTTAGACAAGAAGAAGATGAGGCTGTTTCGGATGCATGGGAGCGGTTTAAAGATTTACTCCGAAAGTGCCCACACCATGGCATCCCACATTGCATTCAGTTGGAGACCTTTTACAATGGTCTTTCCAACGCAACCAAAATCATCTTAGATCCAACAGCAGGAGGAACTTTCACAAGCAAAACCTATAATGAAGGATATCAGATTTTAGAAAAAGTGTCCAATAACAACACCGACTGGTCCAACCCGAGAACGCCTGCACCAAAGACCACCAGCATTGATAATGAGGCACTTAAAACCATGAATGCACAGTTAGTAGCCTTAACAAAAATAGTGTTGAACCAAAATCGAGGACAACTTAATCCCACAGTGGGCACTGCACATCTCACTGAGAGCTGCTCTTACTGTGGGGACGAGCATGTTTTTTATTTTTGTCCAGCAAATCCAGAGGATGTTAACGTCATAGGAACTAACCCACGAAACAACCCATACTCACAGACCTATAATCCAGGTTGGAGGAATCATCCAAATTTCTCGTGGTCTGGAAACCAAGGACTCCAACCCCATGGGGCGAGTCATGCTCAAAGACCACATAACCCCCCTGGATTTCAGCATCATCACAGTGGGCACTCCCCACAAAACTTTCACCAAGGTCAATCCTCCCAACAATTCCAACCACGACCATCTCATAATGCTGAGGCTCAACCATCACTCGAATCAATGCTCAAAGGATTCATGAACCAAACTCAAGCGGCCATTAGGAACATAGAAACTCAAGTAGGACAACTAGCCGTCGAAGTCAAGAATAGACCACCGGGGGCATTACCTAGTGATACCGAAAATGCTAGGGTAATAGGAAAGGGACCAGAACAAATCAAAGCCATAACACTTAGGAGTGGAAAGGGTCTGAAAGATATCGTTTTCGATTCTGAAGACTCGCCTCAAATCACCACTGTACCTCATCCCACAGTGGGCACTCCTCAAGTCACTGTGATTCCCACAGTGGGGACGGAAGTCCCTGAACCCCCCACTTTTGGTCCATTGCCTAAACCTGCCATTCCAAAGTTAACTCCGTTTCAGACTCACATCGACCCAAAAAGTGTACATTTTCCTGAAAGAATGAAGCCTAAGAATGTTGATGTTCAATTTAAAAAGTTTTTAGACATTTTTAAACAGCTTCACATTAACATACCCTTGGTAGAAGCTCTTGAGCAAATGCCAAGCTATGTTAAGTTTTTAAAATATATTTTGAACAAAAAACGAAAGTTGGGTGAGTTTGAAACTGTGGCGTTGACCGAAGAATGTAGTGCCCTTCTCACAAGCAAGATTCCCCCTAAGTTGAAAGACCCGGGTAGTTTCACAATTCCATGCACGATAGGAGGACAAGAAGTAGGTCAAGCACTTTGTGATTTAGGCGCTAGTATAAATTTGATGCCTTTGTCAATTTTTAAGAGATTAGGTATTGGAGAGGCTAGACCCACCACCGTGACCTTACAATTAGCCGATCGATCCATTGCCTACCCAAGAGGGAAGATTGAAGATGTTTTGGTCCAAGTAGACAAATTCATCTTCCTGCCGACTTTCTGATTTTAGACTATGAGGCCGACAAAGACATCCCAATCATTCTAGGACGTCCTTTCCTTGCGACAGGACGAACTTTGATTGATGTGCACAAATGAGAACTCACCATGAGAGTCAACGACCAAGAGGTAAAGTTTAATGTTTTCAAATCCCTTAAGTACATAGACACTGAGGACTGCCTTGCTGTAAGTACGATTTATGGATCCCACTGTTTCGACTCACTACCCACAGTGGGCAGTGAGAGTGAGCACTCTGACTCAGAAAATAATGACACTTTTGAGGATGAGTGTAACGAAATGGTGGCAGCTTTTGAGCCTTTGGACTTGAAGGATAGAACGATCCAACCACCATCCATCGAACAACCTCCTGAGTTAGAGCTTAAACCATTGCCTCCTCATTTGAAATATGCTTATCTCGCTGAGAATAACAAGCTTCCTGTTATCATCTCATCCAAACTTAGCGAAAATCAAGAACAACTTTTGATCGAATTGTTGATGAAGCATAAGAAGGCAATTGGTTGGACCATAGCAGACATTAGAGGAATTAGCCCCTCTTTATGTCAACATAAGATTAACTTAGAGAGTGACCACCCGGGGAAAGTCCAACCTCAAAGAAGGTTGAACCCCATCATGAAGGAAGTAGTTAAGAAAGAGATTTTGAAGTGGTTAGATGCTGGTATTATCTATCCCATTGCCAGTAGTAATTGGGTGAGCCCCGTTCAATGCGTCCCTAAAAAGGGAGGAACAACAGTGGTCACAAATGAAAAGAACGAACTTATTCCAACTAGGACTGTTACGGGATGGAGAATATGCATGGACTATAGGCAACTAAATCTAGCAACAAAGAAAGACCATTTCCCGTTACCTTTTATTGATCAAATGCTTGATAGATTAGCGGGAAAAGAATTTTATTGTTTTCTAGATGGATACTCCGGATATAACCAAATCCACATCGCACCCGAGGACCAAGAAAATACCACCTTTACTTGTCCATATGGTACTTTTGCATTCCGGAGAATGCCTTTTGGTTTATGTAATGCTCCCGCTACTTTTCAACGTTGTATGATGGCCATTTTCACCGATATGATAGAAGACACCATAGAAGTTTTTATGGACGATTTTTCTGTGATAGGCACATCATTTGATAACTGTTTGAGGAATCTAGAAAAAAGTCTGGTGAGATGTGAAACCCACGACCTTATACTTAATTGGGAGAAATGTCATTTCATGGTCGAAGATGGTATTGTTTTGGGTCATCTTGTGTCGAAAAAGGGTTTGGAAGTTGACAAGGCGAAATTAGAAGTAATCTCCCAACTTCCCGAGCCCACAACGGTAAAAGGCATTCGCAGTTTTTTAGGTCACACAGGTTTTTATAGGAGGTTCATAAAAGATTTTTCCAAAATAACTAAACCCCTATGTAACCTGCTGCAACATGAAAGAGAGTTTGTTTTTACCAAAGAATGTAGAGACGCATTTGAAATAATCAAAAGTGCCTTAGTTACTGCACCCATAGTGACCACTCCTGACTGGTCACTCCCATTTGAAGTCATGTGTGACGCCAGCGATTGGGCTGTAGGTGCAGTACTAGGCCAACGAAAAGATAAGATTTTTCATCCGATATACTATGCAAGCAAGACTTTGATCGAAGCTCAAATCAACTACACGGTAACCGAAAAAGAATTACTTGCAGTTGTTTTTGCTTTTGATCGTTTCAGGTCTTACTTAATTGGAGCAAAGGTCATAGTACACACCGATCATGCAGCCATCAAGTATTTGATCAACAAAGCTGACTCTAAACCAAGGTTGATCAGATGGGTGCTGTTGCTGCAGGAATTCGACCTTGAGATCGTCGACAGAAAAGGAACAAGTAATCAGATCGCTGATCATCTTTCCAGACTTGAGCCCACAGTGGGCACTGTAGATCCCACTCCGGTAAAAGAAAATTTTCCTGATGAACAATTGTTAGTCGCCCAACATCATGATATTCCTTGGTATGCTGACATTGCTAACTTTTTAGCAAGTGGATTACGACTCCATGGGATGAGTGGACAACCTTTTAAAAAATTCTTTCATGATACTCGTCAATACATTTGGGACGATCCTTTCTTATACAAGATAGGAACAGACCAAGTGTTGAGGCAATGTGTTCATGGGAGTGAGGAACAACATTTACTCCAGGGTTGTCACGCATCCCACTATGGAGGTCATTTCGGAGGAACACGCACTGCTGCAAAAATTTTGCAGAGTGGGTTCTTTTGGCCCACTGTGTTCAAAGACTCTCACGAGTTTGTTCATCACTGTGAGCAGTGTCAGCGCACTGGGAATATATCGCAACGAAATGAAATGCCCCTCAACAATATCCTTGAGGTGGAAATTTTTGATGTATGGGGAATAGATTTTATGGGACCTTTTCCAAATTCCAACAACAATTTTTACATCTTGGTGGCGGTAGATTATGTTTCGAAATGGGTAGAAGCTGCTGCTTGTCACACTAATGACGCTAACACTGTGGTGAAGTTTTTGCAAAAAAATATTTTCACTCGTTTTGGAACACCACGAGCCATAATTAGTGATGAAGGATCCCATTTTGTTAACAAAGTCATGAGCTCGGTTCTTGCTAAATATGATATTCATCATAGGGTAGTAACCGCCTACCACCCCCAAACTAATGGTTTGGCGGAACTCTCAAACCGAGAGATCAAGGGAATTTTGGAAAAGGTGGTGAAACCCCATCGAAAAGATTGGTCCATCAAACTTGATGACGCTCTTTGGGCGTATCGCACGGCATATAAGACCCCATTGGGAATGTCTCCATTTAAGTTGATATTTGGAAAAGCTTGCCATTTACCAATCGAATTGGAACATAAAGCCTTTTGGGCGTTAAAAGAACTCAACATGAGTGAAGATGCCGCGGGAATTAAAAGAACCTTGCAATTGCATGAACTTGAGGAAATGCGCTATCACGCATATGAAAATGCAAAGTTATACAAGGAAAAGACCAAGATGTGGCATGACCGAAGGATCAATCATCGGGAATTTTTTGAAGGACAGCAGGTATTATTGTTCAACTCTCGTCTAAAACTTTTTCCGGGTAAGCTCAAGTCAAGATGGACTGGACCATACACCATAGTGAGTGTGAGCCCATTCGGAACAGTGGAATTGCGATCCCCGCAATCGGGACAAACTTTTAAGGTCAATGGGCAAAGGGTGAAACACTTTCTGCATGAGAGTGCCCACATCCCTGTCCACTCCTCATCTCACTCTGGTTAGGAAAGTCTGAGATCTTTTGTAAATAATTTTATTTTAGCTTTTTGATGATTTTTAGTTATTTTAGTGTTTTTTAATTCTGCATGGTTGTTAGTTTTGATATGTGTAGGACGCGTGGCAGCCCTTTTTGCAGGAAAACCTAGAAAAAGGCGCAGTGGGGAAGCCACTCGTCACTCCGTTCCCCACTCCTTTGCCTGACGAATGAAGTGACTCGGGTGGGGGCCCAATGACTGCCAAGCCATCACTTTCTCTTACACATAGCCGCCTACTTTTCTGCCACATGTCATTCACCCCCAATTTTCAAGGCTTAACCATCATTTCTTCCTTTTTCCCTCAATAACCGTTCCCTCTCTCTCTCCTTAATTCAAAATACACCAAATTAAACCCTTGGATTTCCTCTTTATCCAATTGCACACAAAACCACCGATTTTCCTTCCAAAATCTTTCAGCCAAGTCTTTACTCTCATAACACTCTCTCTCGGTTGTCTTTCACCCAAGAACAACTTCCCAAACCCTAATGGCACGAAGCAAACGACCGATAACCTTTCCGGAGGGACCCCAACGCCCACAAATCCGACGTCGGACTGCCGAAGATTCACCACCAGAGGTTGTCACCGGCGATCTTAACGAGCCCCCACCACTTTCCGGCGAACCTCTGCTTGCCACTAACACTACCGATTCTGCCTCGTCAAAGCAACCCAGCCCGAAGGCCGCCTCTTCCTCGAAAGGTGTCGACTCCAGTGCGAACCTTTTTGAGGAGGAAGCAATGCAAGCTGACGAGGAGGGGCGTCGTTTGGCTGAAGAATATCAGATGAAACTTTTGGCCATAAAGAAGAAAAAAGAGGAAGCCGAACGTCGCCGAAAAGAGGAAGAAGAAAGGGTACGACGGGAGGAAGAGGAACGATTGAAACAAGAAGAGGAGGAGAGAATCCGAAAAGAGCAAGAGGAACAGGAAAGGTTAAGGAAAGAAAAGGAGGAAATCGAAAAACAAGAAAGGGAGAGGAAAGAAATCGAGGAAAAGAGGAAAGCCGAAGAAGAGGTCAGGGTTGTGGAGGAAGAAATGGGAAAAAAACAAGAGGAGGACAAGGCAGAGGAGCAGGTTCAGACTGTAGGAAAATCAACCCAGGTTAGTATCAATCCCACGCAGACTTCTGCCCACAGTGGGGAAGGGCCCAGACTAAGGACTCTCCGGAGTCAAGGTGCAACTACTCGGCCTGGAATAACGCGAAAAACACCCACCAAGAAGCCTGCCAAGAAACTCTCAGGAAAAGGTAAAGCTATTGTACCCTCTTCTAGTGATTCATCTTTTGAATTGGAAAGTGAGCAACCTGCAGCGGAGCACCCCCATCAGTCCACTATGGGGACAGATCATGCCCCCAGTGGGGTGCCTCGGCAGTTCACCACTCCTGGTGCTGCCAAGCATTTCACTTTTATTGCTGGTCACAAACTGAACCTAGAGAGGGGGTTTAATCCAGAATTTGTTGAAGCTAACCCTTTTGTGCGGTCAAGGATTGATACGCAAGATTGGTCGACAATAGCCGCGGCCAATCGGCGTGCCAATGCCTCCCTTGTTAAGGAATTTTACGCTGAAGCATCCCAGACTAAGGATCCCGTTGTACGAGTAAGGGGTAAGATTGTGAGGTATACCCCGAGTGAAATAAACAGGGTTTTGGGACGACCAACCACGGGGGTTTGTGCGTTTGCTAAATTTATAGAAAAGATGACGGAGGGAGATGAGGAGGTAATTTTAAAGGAGATTGCTGCAGTAGGTAAACCATGGGGAAAAGATGGTATTAGGAGATGTTTGCCGGCTGGCTCCCTCACAACAGAAGCTGCGGTTTGGTTCCAGTTCATACGGGCATCAGTGTCCCCAACTACCCATGACACCACTCTATCAATGCACAAGTGTGCTCTGCTCTACTGTGTGCTCACGGGTATAAGAATCAACTTGGGGATAGTTATGCATGTTGCCATCCATACGGCCCAGACTCGAAAGAAGGTAATTCTTCCACTCCCTTGTACTATTACCACATTACTAATAGATGTGGGAGTGCCCACTGCTGCAGATGACCAATGGTTGACCTCCACACGCAACATCAGCATGCAAACGATTAAGAAGATGGGGAGGGCCATCCGAGGCCCGTCTGAAGAACCTGAGGAGCAGCAACCCAATGTGTTTATTGCTGAAGAACACGTAGTGGGCAATATCATACCCACTGCGGGGAAGAAGGAGACACCATCCCGCCAGCCCACTGCAGGACCAAGTTCATCTCCAACCAACCAACTTTCGGAAATACTGAAGGCCGTCAAAACACTTACATACAAAGTGGATCTGTTAACTGCTCAGCAACAGCATGCCACACGTGATCAGGAGAAAGTATGGATGTACACGCGCGATCGAGATGAAATGATCAATCAGATGTACTTGGCGGCTGACCCATTGCTCGCAGCGCAGATCCCAAATTTCCCCGAAGGTGTTTGTCCAACATTGGACAGTGAAGACGAGATGGAAGATGATGATGAGGGTGGTTCATCCCCTGCAACCCCAACTCATTGAATGGTTTGTGAAACATTAATCTCACTCTTTGGTTTGCCGCAAAAACATTTTTGTTGTGTATGGTGATGCCTTTGGCTAGGCTTTTGACACTTTGCTGAATTCTTATTTTGGTTCGTAATGCATGACATCCTACCACTAGGTAGGTGCTTTTGGGTACTAACGTAATTGTTGTTTGAATGCTTGTTTGATCTCGTTTCCATTTCAAGGTACAACTTTCGGCTTCCGACTTAAAAAGGTCCCTTTTGTAAGTACGAATCTCAACTTGATACCATGAAATGATATAGGCCGTTTTTCGCATCCAAAACACGATCCTTTTTGTACCCCAAACCACCACCTTTGTTCGTTAATTCAATGTCACAGTGGGGACACTGTGAGATCTTAAGTTTGAGGTGGGGATTTCCAGAGTGACTACCAGTCTGCCCACAGTGGGGACACTGTGAAGTCCAAGTTTGAGGTGGGTAAGCCATACCCCCTCCCAAAAAAAAAAACACAACAATACAAAAACAGAAGAAAATCGGAGTGTCACTGTCAAAATTGATGGTGTGCCTTTTCTGGACCATCAAAGTGCCCACTCCTAGAAAAAGATGGTGTGCCCATTCTGGACCATCAGAAGAAAAAGCCATACCCAAATAAAGCCTGAAAGTGTACGTACTTATCATTGCAAAATACTAAACACCCACTTCTTGAAATAAAAATCTCAAAGCGAGATCTTCGATCCATGTTTGGAAATTCTTGCCAAAACCCTTGGGAAAAGATTCAAAGCCATAAACCCTTCAAACCCAAGAAAGCCCTATTGATCAAATGGTAAACAAGAGAAAGATTTCGTCAAGTACAAAAGTGAAGTTTTTAAGTTTGGGACCGAAGGAAGTATCGAAGGAAGGAGATCAACGCCCATTCAAGTCAAGAAGTATGTAAGTCCCTCAAGGTTCAAATGCATTGTTTTTCATTTTATTTCTTTCTTTTTATTACTTGGGGACAAGTAATGATTTAAGTTTGAGGTTGTGATAACTCTATTTTTAGAGTTATTATTTCCTTTTATTTTACATTTTATTTTGTCAATTTTAGCCATTTCACCTCTTAAAAACCCCCAGTCTTGGCATATTTTTATAAAAAGGGCAAACGAGGTGAGTTTTAGTGTCAAACAAATTATTTGGTGGATTTTGGGTGGTTTTCACATTTTATTCGCAGTGAGATGAACAGTGCCCACTCCAACTGCCCACTGCCGATACTGGATAAAGACAAAAAGAAGGTTTTGATGAAAAGCATGGTTGCAAAAGCATGGAAGCTTCAGGGGCAGGTTAAAAGAATGGGAATATTTTAATCTAGGCATGCAAAGGAAAATCATGACAAAAAGAATAAACAAATCAAACCTACATGCCTAGAGACCAACTTTTTGGAAGAACTATTGGGTAAAGATGGAGGTCAAGGGTTAAGGAGCTAAGCATAGGATTTTGTGTTCCCTTAACCTCCAGATTTGCAAAGAAGAAGTCAATACCCAAGATGCCAAATTTCAGCTATAAAAGAAGACCATGGGCATTCATTGAAATTATCTTCATCTCTTGGATCCATCATCTTAGAGCTTGTCATTACCGTCTTCTTAGTATAACATTCTAAATTTCGTAGTCTAGCTTTGTGATAGTTAACTTTTCTTTTTCTGCAGTAATTTAGATTTAAATTCACGTATTGTTTTCAGTTGTAGTTTCGAACAGTGGGCAACTTACGTTCCCCACTGTGAGGATAATTTCAATTCACTCCTAGTTATCTTATGCAAACTTTTTCATCTTTCGTTCTTATATTTTCAGTAATGGTAGGCTAAACACCCTTCGGGATGTAGGAACGAGAAGTACCTGGATTTTAAAAAAAATGCTTGAGTAATCTTTATTTTTGAAGTAGTTATCGTTTTGGTCATTCATTCTCGATTTTACCCAAGGATGCAAACAAGTTGATCACTTGCAAGGATTTAACGTCTAGTTCTTAACTTAGAAATAAGTAGAACGCAGTGACACGAGCTTGGATGATGCTAGGGAGTTCGAAAGAATTCTTATGACACTTACGAAAGTGAGGTCAGCACAGTGAGCTCTTCTCTCCCCACTGGAGTAGTTGGCAAGCTAGTTGGTGTATTAAAAACACTTAGAGTATTTGTCTCTACACATTCCATCGAGGCTCGAAAGAGTCCATTTGAGAGACTCATTGACAAAATGATAATTACCAATAAAATGGGTTTTTAGTCTAAGATTGTGAGTATTTTGTAACCGGGCTTTTCCAAAGATCGGTCTCAATTACAAGGATCATCTTAGGATCAAGTATTTAGCATAAAATCTAGGGAAAATCCGACTTGCATCCCTCTTTTTAAATCATTGTAATTCCAAATTAGCTTTTCGCAAACCAACTCAAAATATTGTTTCCTCTCTAATTGAAACTCGTGAAAGGAACTCATAAAAGCCGTATTGTCTTGATAGCCCAGTCTCTATGGATACGATTCCGGTATTTTACCGATTACTACTTGCCGTGATGATCATAGTGGACAGTGTACACTTGCGCTGCCCACTGTGGACAGATTACAACCCGCTGTGGTTTATTTTGCATGTACCATTCACACGTGTCAATTATTCCTCCCCGTTCTGATTCAATCGACAAAAGCACGGTCGATAAAGATTTGTGGCTCCGGTTAGATACAATCGTTCTCCAATGGATCTACGGAACGATATCGAATGACCTTCTCCACACAATTCTCGAACCTGATGCAACTGCACAAATGGCGTGGGATCATTTGAAGGAAATTTTTCAGGACAACAAGCATTCACGGGCTGTCCATCTCGAACACTAGTTCTCCCGTACCCAACAGTCTGATTTTGCAAGCATTTCTGCCTATTGTCAACACCTAAAGATGCTTTCGGATCAACTTGCCAACGTCGGTGCTCCGGTGACCAACCAACGCCTTGTCCTTCAACTCGTTGCGGGCCTCTCTGATGCGTATGATGGGGTTGCCACTATTATCCAGCAATCAGATCCATTGCCCCCTTTCTATCGTGCACGCAGCATGTTGACTCTTGAAGAAAATCGTAAAGCCAAGCAAGCCTCTCTTGCTTCGGACCCGCTCTCGACCGGGGTGCAATCTGCTCACATCACTGCCTCACACCCTTCGGCCGAACCCCGCCACGATGACCGCCCTCCATCACGAGGCCGTGGACGTGGTCACGGCACCCGTGGTCAAGGGGGTCGTGACTTCTCTTTGTGGCAGCGCCCGGCCTGGCCGTTCTCACCGCAACAATGGTAGTGGCCCCATCCTCCCTGTCCATATCCAACGAATGGCTACTCCACACCACCTTGGAATTATCGTGCCAATTTTCAGCAAGGAGGTGCCTCACCAGCCCCCGGTTTACTCGGCCCTCGCCCACAACAGGCTCACAATGCCACCGCTTACCCCACCTATGCTCAAACAGATATCGAGACGGCGCTACACACTCTATCGTTAAACCCCCCGGATGATCATTGGTACATGGATACGGGAGCAACGTCTCATATGACATCAACCCAAGGTACACTTTCCCGCATTTTTAATTCAAGCACATCTAATCATATTATTGTCGGGAATGGAAGTTCTCTCCCAGTTACGGCCTCAGGGACAACCCAATTCCCCTATCCCTTTTCTAATCTGTCATTACGCAATGTTTTAGTCGTCCCTAACCTGGTTAAAAATCTTGTTTCTATTCGAAAATTCACTACCGATAACTCTGTCTCCGTCGAATTTGATCCGTATGGTTTTTCTGTGAATGATCTACAAACGGGGACCCACCTCATGCGATGCAATAGCAACGAGGATCTTTATCCACTCCCATATTTCCGGCCTTCTTCACCATCGGCTTTTACTGCGTCTACATCTTCCGTCTGGCACAATCGCCTTGGACATCCAGGAGCACCCATTTTGAGCAAACTTATTTCTCGTCATTTACTTTCTCATTGTCATTCTAGTTCTCATAAGTTTTGTGTTTCTTGTCAACTTGGCAAACAAAATAAACTTCCGTTTTACCCTTCTACTACTGTATCCATGGCACCGTTTGACTTAATACATAGTGACATTTGGACTTCACCGATTGTTAGCTCGAGCGCTCATCGTTATTAATTATTATTCCTTGATGATTATACGAATTTTGCATGGGTGTTTCCTTTAGCTAAAAAGTCTCAAAACATTTTCTGTTTTCTTACAATTTCGTGCCTATATTCGCACTCAATTCGAAAAAGAAATAAAAACGTTTCAGTGTGACAATGGCCGAGAATATGACAACAATGCCTTCCAAACATTGTGCGCCCAAACAGGCATCCAACTACGCTTCTCGTGTCCCTATACCTCATCTCAAAACGGTAAAGCGGAACGAAAATTGCAAAGCCTCAATAAAATAACGAGAACCTTACTGTTACATGCTCATGTCCCACCTTCCTTTTGGCCTCATTCCCTCCAAATGGCCACATATCTGCACAATATCCTTCCGAGCAAAACCATTTCTTACTTCTCCCCAACTGAACTTCTTTACAACAAACTCCCGTCATAACAACACCTTCGGGTATTTGGATGTTTGTGTTTTACCCATAACCCTTCTTCCACTATTCATAAACTTGATCCCCGTTCCACTCCTTGCGTATTTTTAGGCTTCCCGCCGAATCACCGAGGCTATAAATGTTTTGACATGTCCTCCAACAAGATCATTGTGTCTCGCCATGTCATTTTCGATGAATCCTCCTTCCCATTCTCCCAATCGACCACCAACCACGAAACCTATTCCTTTCTAGATGATCCACCCCACCCTGTTTTTCACCATTTCGGTCTTCCCACTTCTCCCCATACTATTCCCACACCCTCACCACCGACTTCGACACCATCCCAACCACCTTCACTAACGACTTCAACACCCCCCCTAAACGAACAACGATGTGAACCAGATACCATCACCCGATACTAACGATATCACATCCCCACTTCCCACCTCTCCCTCAAATCTCCGGAACCCACCCACCGTATCCACTCACCCGATGACCACTAGACGCAAACTTGGTATTGTGTTGCCAAACCCCAAATACGCCCTTTCTCACTCCAATCCTCCACAACTTCCTTCCATCTCTCCCATTCCCAAGTCTCATCTTACTGCCTTAGCAGACCCTAATTGGAAGAATGTTATGCTCGACGAATATGATGCTTTAATTAAAAATGATACATGGGAACTTGTACCGCGACCTAATGATGTTAATATTATTCGTTGCATGTGGATTTTCACTCATAAGTTCTGATCTGACGGGGCCCTTGAGCGCCACAAAGCTCGACTTGTTGTAAATGGCAGGTCACAACAGATTGGTGTGGATTGCGGAGAGACTTTCAACCCTGTCGTTAAACCTGCTACAATTCGCACTGTGCTCAGTCTGGCACTTTCGAAAAAGTGGGGTATACATTAGCTTGACGTGAAAAATGCTTTCCTCCATGGCAATCTTTGTGAAACAGTCTACATGCATCAGCCCCCGGGTTTAAAAATACAAGTTTTCCTCATCATGTTTGTCGCCTCAAGAAATCATTGTACGGTTTGAAACAGGCACCTCGTGCATGGTACCATCGTTTTGCCTCGTTCATATCCACTATTGGGTTTCGACACAGCACTTCTGATACTTCGTTATTTATTCTTCATCGGAGAAATGAAACGGCCTATATTTTATTGTATGTAGATGACATTGTGTTGACTGCTTCTTCCGACACCCTACGGAAGTCCATTATAGCTCGCCTAAGTTCCGAGTTCACCATGAAAGATCTCAGACCTCTTAGCTATTTTTTGGGTGTCTCAGTCAAGCAACATTCCGGTGGTCTGTTTCTCTCACAAACCAAGTATGCCATGGAGATTTTGGATCGGGCAAATATGTCAAATTGCAACCCCACTACTACACCAGTTGATACTAAGTCCAAACTGAGTGCCACTTCTGGTAATCGTGTCGCCGATGCTACATTATATAGGAGTCTTGCCGGAGCTCTCCAGTACCTTACGTTCACGAGGCCAGATCTATCATACGCTGTTCAACAGGTCTGTCTCTTTATGCACGACCCACGCGAACCACACATGTACGCTCTCCATCGGATCCTACGATATGTGAAAGGCACGGTTCACCTCGGTCTCCACCTAACGCCATCCTCCACGACGGGCCTGGTTTCTTACACTGATGTCGATTGGGGCGGGTGCCCAGACACCCGCCGTTCCACCTCCGGCTACTGTGTCTTCCTCGGGGACAATCTCATCTCATGGTCATCAAAACGGCAACAGACTCTTTCTCGTTCAAGTGCGGAGTCCGAATACCGTGGAGTTGCTAATGTCGTCTCAGAAACTTGTTGGCTTCACAACCTCTTGCTCGAACTGCATTGTCCAATAACCAAAGCTACATTGGTGTATTGTGACAATGTCAGTGCCGTTTATCTTTTAGGGAATCCCGTCCAACATCAACGAACTAAGCATGTGGAGATCGATATTCATTTTGTGCGGGAGAAAGTCGCTCGAGGCCAAGTTAGAGTGCTACATGTACCATCCTGTTACCAGTTTGCTGACATATTCACCAAAGGTCTACCAATGATTCTTTTTGAAGATTTCCGGTCCAGTCTCAACATTCGCCAACCTCCAGTTACGACTGCGGGGGAGTAATAGAATATCCTCCGAAAATAGCTTAGAGATAATTATGGTTGTAGATATCTCTTAGTTTAGTAAATATCCTTTCCTTGTAGATATCACATTGTACCTATATATGTTGAGGTAATATACAGAGAGGAGCAAGAATTCTGACCTCTATCAGTAATATATCGTGACATTTATGTTTAAATAATTAGATGAAATTTTGGATGATTGTAATGTTTTTGAATGCTTCACTATCGAAAGAGTTTTTCTTCTTATAACATTCTTTTTGGTAACCGTGGGTTTTCGGGCCAGCTTACACGCACCGGCTAATCCTCGGGCGACCACAAACGGTCTGAAGTCATCGCAGGTGAACCTCCATGGCCACAAGGGCTTTGGTAGTGCCTGGATTTGAACCCTGGGTAGATGAGCTTCCACTACATCCCCCAAAGGCTTTACCAGTACACCACAACCCAATTGGTTTTCTTATAACATTTAAGCAGAGGTTCTTATAAATCACTCACATCCTTACGATTTGTTTACCAGATTTTATTAAGTCTTTTATGGATAAACCAGTGGATAAAACTGCATTGTTTACTTTTTTCTGAGTAAGTAGTCTAAATAATAAAAGTGACCGTCCTACCTCTCAATATGAAATAAACATTGTTTAATATTTATAAATGACAAAAAACAACAATATGATAATTTGAACAATTGTTAAAATTTACCAAAATAAAATATTGTTCATCATCTATAGCCAAGCCAAAATTTTGTCCTTTAATTCTCATTATAGCTTCAAAATCATTTGAAAGTAGGGAGCTTAAATAACATTGGAATACAATAATTTCATTTCTTAAAATAAGATCAATACAATAATATTTGGGAAATCAATTATTTTAACCCAAGTTCATAATTGGCTTTCAGATATACCTCATATCTTTGCTGTTCAAAAAAAAAAGATATACCTCATATCTATCCAATTTAACCAAAATACCCAAAAACAAATCCGTGAAACATGCCTCGATCGTGGACTAAAAAAAAGAATTTCATTTTTAACCCCTGGTGTCCGCGAAGCACCCTGAAAAATGTCAAGTTTACAACTTTGGTCCCTAAAAATGAAAATGAACTTGGGTGTTTTTTTCCCTGAGCCCGCGATCGAGGACTTCAGGGTTAAAAATGATTTTTTTTCCCTGAGTCCGCGATCGAGGGGTGTTTCACGGGATTTTTGGGTATTTTGGTAAAGTTGGAGAGAGATGGAGTATATATGTAACTCAATTTTGAACTTGGGGTAAAATAGTTAATTTCCCATAACATTTTCCTATAAAGAATGAAGTAAAAGAGAGTACAAACATCAACAAAAGAAGAACAAAGCATGTGCTGAATATGTTTTTTTAACTAAGGCACAATCTATTCTCATATTACTCGATAATTGGTATGTGTTGAAATCAAAAGAAAACTAAGTGGGACAATCGAAAAAAGAAAAGAAAAAGGAACATCAGGAGTTGCAACAGGAACATTAGGACAATTACATCTGAGATGTGGCAATAATCGAGAGTTTTTGGAGTCGCCTTCATCACAACGACACCATCCACATAGAATAACTCGGTCATCATACAAGCAAACTCTTTCTAGTATCAAATAGTGGCAAGGGTATAAGAGGACTTTTACGTTTTGTCAACGTAAGAAAGGATTTGATTTATTTTTGTTGGAAGTGTGTCCTAGGCTATGTCTAGGAAAGGATATGACGGAGATCAAAGGCGCATGTTTTTGTGAAGAGCAATTGATGTTATTTTGATGGCTGAACCTCGACCATTTTTCCATTAAGTCGTAAGTAAAGACTTAAAAATCATTGTACAAATTAGCCAATTAAGTTATTAAGCCAAAACTAAACAAACTTTTAATGCTCTTGTACAAAAATATTGGTTTTTTAATTTTTTAGCTTAAATTTTGTGTAAAATTACCTTTAGTAGGTATTTATATGTTGTTTTGACTTTCATATCCTATATAATTATCTATATGTATAATAGCAGACGGTATACTGGTCAGGGCTCTTCTTTTCTACGAACAAGTCAATACTCGCTCTATTGGGAGAACTGTTGGTCCCAGCTATTGAGTAGCAATGGTAACAAGTATTATAGAAGGGGGGTTGAATACAATACACAAAATTTTCACTTAATTTAATTCTTTATTGATGTCAAATCAAGAATTAGACACAGAAAACAAAAGATTGTTGCGGAACAGAAAAGATAAAATTTGTTCAAACAATCTAACACAAAGTCACACAGAGAATAAGAACAATTGTAAAACACTTAGTAAAAACAATGAACTTTAAGAGATAAGAGAAAATGTCAATACTTGGAGTCTTGAGGATTTTGTAAACTGGTTATCTTTGCAAGGTTGAAGATGATCTCTTTATATAGTGCCTCGTGCATTAAATGCATGGACACTTGTCAAGCAGGAGTAGGAAGGCAGGTCTTCTGAAAAGTACTGAGATGTACCTTTTGTCTTGAAGCGTTGACCTGTAGTGTGTTGTAGTTGATCTTTCTTGAAAGAGATAAGAAAGCCAAACAACCTTTTTCCTGATCTTTGGATGATGTCCACATCAATGCTAGATATCATAAATCTACTTTGCAGAGAAGGTACAATACCTGTCGAAAACTCTTGGCCGAAGATGTCTTCAAAAGATGTTTTCAAGAATTCCCTGTTAAAGAATTCTTCAAGATCCTGCCGATCATATCTTCAAGATTTCCTTGCCTAAGATATCTTCAAGCATCTTGCCTAAGATGTCTTCAAGAAGTGTTGGCCGAAGACTTAGGATGTCTTCAAGTAGCAGCTTAACCTTTGGCTGAGAAGTCCATCTTCAATCCGCTTTGAAGATACACTTCTTCTTTGTTTCTTCGGTTGATCTTCGACTTCACCGAACATTTTGTGTTACATAATTAAGTTGCTTGTAAAGTACCTAAAAAGTATTATAAGTATGAAATGTGTAGAAATGAAAGACTGGAGGTCATCTTCAAATCCTTAGTGACCCAACAATCTCCCCCTATTTAAGGATAACATCCATACTTAGAAACTGAAGAGTAAATACTGAATAATTTATTTTGACCCTTGTTTACTCTTTTTGGGTTCTTTTCACATAGTCCATTCTTTTTGGATTTTTTTAATTGTATCCTACATTTACAAGTAAAATGAAATAAAAAGGTATAGTTGTACAAGCGAATGAAAGAAAAAGGAATGAAGTATAGACAATATGAACAAAACAAAATGTACTTGCATCTTTGGAGGAGCGAGTTGAAACTTGTGTCTGGCTTGAGGATTCTTCATTTTGACCAGCAGCCCGTTGATGCGTTGGAGAACTTTATCTTTCAGGAACTTTTGCTTTTCTTCAGATGTTCCAAATCTTCAAGCCATTCACTTACCCCAAAAGATTTCAACTAAATGAGTTTGTGGTTTTAGGTAGGAAACAAACCCATTATGGTGACAATCTTTGAGGGAGATTTGAGATTGAGTGAATCAGCCTCAGGATGCTTCTGGCCATCTCTTGCATCTTCTTTCTTTCTCTTGGCATCTTCAGCTCTTCCTGTTCAGCATCATCATCCTTTGTCTTTGTTTTGCTCCCCCTCAGTTAGATCAGTTGGTCTTTGTGTTCCTCCCCTCAGTTAGATCTGTCGGACTGATGTGCTCCCCCTTGACCGATTTCCTCATTTTTTTCGAGTTGGACGCTGGATATGAGTACCAGGATTGATGTTGCTCCCCCTCAGATGAATTCTCACCCTCAACGACCGACGTAGAAAAAAGGACCACTAAGAAACGTAGGAAAATAGGCAGGAGAATAGGCCATGACATAGACTAACAAGTTTTTTTTTTGCTAAAAACTTCCAAAATCGGCAGCCGATGGGTAGGAAAGTCGGCAGCCGAAAATTTTAAATTTTAAATTTTTTTTGAAGATGCTGTTCGACAATGATCTTCGGAAGAATGTTGAGAAGAATTTATCTTCAAAAGATTTGTAGAAGGGATCTTTAGAAGAAGATTTGTGGTAAGCACCTTTGGATCTTCAAGTCATCTTCAAGGCTGAGGATGGCAATCTTCAAGTCATCTTCAATCTTCAAGAGTAGTCTTCAAATGTAGATCTTCAAGGCATCTTCAAGGGTAGATCTTCAAGTCCAGTATGTTAAAGGAAGGGAAGATAGAGTTGAGAGGCAGAGGAAAATCTTCAGGAGTGGAAGAGGGCAAATCGGTAGGAGTGGAGAAGGAAGGAATATTTGGTGAGTGTGAATATGAGTACTTGAGAAAGTATTTTCATGGAGATTGAGAATGGTTTTGATAAAGCCATTGTTGAAGAAGATAGGATAGCAGGTAGGTTTTTGAAAGGGAGGAGAGAGGTTAAAGGTGAAGAGATGAAGTTAGGATCGGTTAAGAGAAGAATCGGTAGGCATAGTGGGTAGGCAAGAATCGGTAGGCAAAGAAGTAAGGCAATGAGTTAGGTAAAATTGGTAGGCAATAACTGTTAGGAAAGAATTGGTAGGCAAGTGAGGTGGGGGTGAATATTTATAGTAGGATGGAGGGGAGAGGTAGAGGGGAAAAGATAGACTTAGAAAAGACAGACTTAGGAAACACAGACTTAGGAAATGAGGGTGAGAGGTAAGGAAATCAGGATGTGTTTATTTGGTGCAGGTTAGATTATAGGGAGTGTTTGTTTGAATGAAAAAAAGGTGAGGATTAGAAGTAGAGACATCTTTGGTAGAGTAGCTGTCAATTCTGTGAAGAGGAGGAGAAGCACTTAGCTGATACAGGAGCAGTTGAGAGGGTGTGACCTTCTGGGTTATCCATGTCATTTATCTTGGCCATGAAACAAACATTTGAAGTGTCCTTCTCGCTTTCAGATGTGGGTTCATCTGCCAAATCATGAGTTTTAGCAGGCAGACCCTTTCCCTTTCTGACTAGCCTTTCGTTTCTTTCCTTTTCTTTCTTGTATTTTTCTCTGTATCTTTCAGCCCTGTCAGAGTTTCCAGAAGAGAGAGGTGTGTTGAATTTTTGGGAATGGGAGAGATTGATAGAATCATATTTGGATCTTCCCGATCTTGAGGAGAATCGGTCTGAGGAAGAAGTTATGGGTTTTTCAAAACGTTTACTTCTGCACTCAGAGGCAAAATGACCCTTTTTACCACAGTTAAGACATTCCTCATTATATTTGTCCGAAGAGGAGTGTTTGGAGAGCGAAGAGGAGGACTTTCGACTAAACTTAGATTTTCCAGAAGAAAAGTGAGATTTGTATTTAGAATACCCATCCATCCTGGCCATTCCATCTGATAATTTGTCAACTGAAGTTTCCTCACATTCATCATCAGCATCACTAAGATATGCCTCTGAATGGTCATTGGGATCTTCTTGACTATCATGGTCAGAGTCAGATGGGTAGGTGATTCTTGGAGTACACATAGTTCTTTTGGAAGAGTCACTTAAGAGAGCTAGAGAATAGCTCTTTATATCTGTGATGATAGACTTCCTTTGCAACTTAGTCTGCTCATAGTTGAAGAGAGTTCCATAAAGAACAGTGAGAGACATATTGTAACACCCTGAATTTCCATTATATGAATGGGGTTGAATTGTAATTTAGTTTGAGTTGTGGACTAAATTGTAATTATAAACTCTAGGGTTGAAATTATATTTTGACCAAAGTTTGTAGTTAATATTGAACTTAACTTGAGGGACTGTTTTGTCATTCTTTGATAGTTGAGATTACCTTAAGGGAGAGTAATCAGTATCTTTTGAAAAATATCTCAGAAAGTGTTTGGTGAGTCGGTGGAGAGAAACTCAGAGAAAAAGAGGAGAAAGAAAGAAGAAAGCGAGAGGAAGAAAATTAGGAACTGTGATTCTCATGGTTGTGAAGCAGAGAAGAAGAAGATTTGGATTGATGGGTTTAACCTCTGTACAGGTTGTGAAGCAGAAAGAGAAAAGATTGAATTGTTGGGTTTAAACTTCTGTACAGGTGAGTTCATTCTTTTCATTTTAAAGATTTTACAGTTGAAATTGGATCAGATATAGTATATGATTGTCTGTATAATTTGGTGAATCTGTATGGAAGTGAAATTGATCAGTAGGTCATATTAAGGTGAGTTTATTGAGTAAAAGTTTGATGTAAATCGATAACAAGTATCGAGGTCCCGGAAATTGTTTAAATTCCGGAACTGGTTTGAATTTCGGAACTGGGTGATTTCCGGAATTGGTTGGATTTCCGGTACTGGGTGATTTCCGGAAATAGTTGGATTTCCGGAACTGGTTTGATTTCCGGAACTGGGTTGATTCCTTGAACTGGATATTTACTTCCGGAATATGATCTCGATAATGGACCGGAATAGGAATTGGGCTTCCGGTATTGGATCAGAATTAACTTTACCGGAACTGGACCTGGGGTAGGTTGGATCCGGAATCATCAAAATTCCGGAACTTGGCTCATTTTATAGGATCCGGTAATGTATGTTGGGTTCCAGAATTATAAAGGAACACCGGGAGTGGGCCTTAACATTAATACTGGACTTTAAATACAAACCGCACTTGGGCCTTAACATTGTTACCGGACTTTATTAACAAACCAAATTTGGGCCATGACTTTGGGTTCCGGTATTTTAACCAAAACTGGAATGGACCAAAATTGTTTGAACTTTAGTATTTTAAGCAAATCAGGGAATGGGCCTCAAGTATGATTAATTAATTAATTGTGGAATTGGGTTTTATTATTTTAAAATCCAATTGCAATTAAGAATTTAATTTTATTTAGAATTCGATTTCGGAATAGTTTTTATAACTAGAGTTTGGAATATTCTCCGGATACAGTATTCGTAAGAGAGACAATTTGAGGATCAAGAAGTGATAAATCATTCAATATTCTTAGAGTTAAGAATATGTTATGAGAGGTAGTGTGATATGTTAGTTTTACATATGCACCAGTAAGTGTAATGGATCCATAGGCACTAGCAGTATGTGATCATGTGGAATAGACCAGGCTCTTAATGGTAATTCTCGTTCGCCTATAATGTGGATTGTAATCCCATTTCGGGAGGCGATAGCCTATAATGTGGATTGTTAATCCCATTTCGGGAGGCGATAGCCTATAATGTGGATTGTTAATCCCATTTCGGGAGGCGATAACCTATAATGTGGAATAGGCATAAAGTAAATTGTAATGCCCATTTCGAGAGGTGATTATTAACGTGGATTATTCCCGTTGGCCTATAATGTGGATTGCTAATCCCATTTCGGGAGGCGATAGCCTATAATGTGGATTGTTGATCCCATTTCGGGAGGCGATAAGAAATGATTGAATAGGCAATAGAAGTGCTATTCAAGTTGTAATGATTGGATAGGCAAAGTAGAGTTGCTATTCATATTGGAAAGATTGAATAGGCAAGGTAAAACTGCTATTCATATTGAAATAGTGGAATAGGCAAAATATAGTTGCTATTCATGATTGAAATGTGGAAACGTGAATTAGATGAAGTGTAAGCGTTGTTTTCACTTACTGATTGTAATTCCTTAGGCTTGAGTAATGATCTAGAATCGATAATGATTCATAGTAGGCCTTCGAATATGATGTTATGACTTTCGGGATGTTAGTCATACTTATGAGATCGGGTATGTTCTCGTTATCATAAGATGAGCACGGGTACGGTAAGATTGGTGACGAACCAGGTTTGTTTATATGCTTGAATATCTGAGATTTCAAGTTGTTAATGTTTTAATTTGAATTGGATGTTCTCACTAGGCGTAAGCCTAATTGTTCAAATTCAATGTTCTTACCAGGTACGAGTTCAAAGAAGTAATGGGATGTGGGACGAGTGCTTTTGGTATTCAACCGTTGATGATAAGCGGAGAACTTAGACGATGTGAGGAGACTTTCGATGAATTGCATAGATAACCAAGTTAATCTATTTATAGTTGATATGATTAGATTAATAGTTATTTGGAGAATTCAATTTGTGTTTAAAGGAACCCTCACAGTTGACTCTCTGCTTATTTGTATGAAAGTTTGTAAGTTTTTCTGGTATACCTTGTGAAAAAATTAAGGTTCAAATTGACCCTGTTTTTAGGGTGTTACACATATGAACAAGTTCATTGGTTGTCTTTATACAAGTACATATGTTTTCCCAAAAATCAAGAAGACAGTCCATAAACTTGCACACGATTTCCTCATTGTCATAAATGCGACCCAACAGTTTAAGATCATTAAGAAAACTGTTAAAGCGGTTATAGTAGTCTGAAAGAGATTCTCCTTTCTCATAAGAGAAGAGTTCATATTTTCTAACAAGAGCAATCTTTCTGCTCTTTTTCACTTCTGACGTACCTTCATAAAGAACACACAGAGTGGACCACATTTTCTTAGCAGTAGAAAAGTTCACAAGGGAGTGATAAACCTCATCAGGCAGAGAGAGGGCAATGATGGCTCTGACTTTAGTGTCAAAAGCTACAAGACGTTTATCTTCATCATTGTACTTACTGGGGTCTTTTACAATGTATCTCCCAGTAGCAAATGTTCGTTCTTCCTCATCTTTATTTTTGGCATTATAACGATCCCAAACTCTAGGGACAAGAGGTCCTTCATGAAGTATGGTGGGATATCTGATGTCAACTCCTTCTAGGAAGAGCATCATACGACTTTTCCACAAAGAGAAGTTATTGGGGTTAAGCTTTGGTGGTTTGGCTATGGAGCCATTGTCATATGATCTAGCATTAGAGTTTTGAGAAGAAACATTGTTTAAGGAAGAAGATGAAGCCATTGCAGATCAAGTTTATTAGATTAAACTGACATGCTCTGATACCACTTGTTGGTCCCAGATATTGAGTAGCAATGGTAACAAGTATTGTAGAAGGGGGGTTGAATACAATACATAAAAATTTCACTTAATTTAATTATTTATTGATGTAAAATCAAGAATTACACACAGAAAACAAAAGATTGTTGCAGAACAGAACAGATAAAATCTGTTCAAACAATCTAACACAAAGTCACACAGAGAATAAGAACAATTGTAAAACACTTAGTAAAAACAATGAACTTTAAGAGAGAAGAGAAAATGCCAGCACTTGGAGTCTTGAGGATTTTGTAAATTGGTTATCTTTGCAAGGTTGAAGATGATCTCTTTATATAGTGCCTCATGCATTAAATGCATGGACACTTGTCAAGCATGAGTAGGAAGGCAGGTCTTCTAAAAAGTACTGAGATGTACCTTTTGTCTTGAAGCGTTGACCTGCAGTGTGTTGTAGTTGATCTTTCTTGAAAGAGATAAGAAAGCCAAACAACCTTTTTCTTGGTCTTCGGATGATGTCCACATCAATGCAAGATATCATAAATCTACTTTGCAGAGAAGGTACAATACCTGCCGAAAACTCTTGGCCGAAGATGTTGTTTGGGCAAAAAATCACGTCGCTCGACCGCGACCAGAACAGGTAAGACGTACGATTAAGGACTATATCTTGTATTAAGATAAGGTCTCGACAAAGACCCAGAACACCATCGTCGTCCCTCATAAAAGGTAAGTCGAGAGTTCCTTACGACGCTCGACCATAGCGTCGCCCGATCCGCACGACTATTATATAAGGACGTGCGACTTCGACCAAAGCTAACTTTCACCATGACCGTTTGTTAAGTGTTTAATGCAGGAATAAAAGTCATTAAGGAGCAACGAATTTAACCGACGCAATCATTAAACAGCCGGCGACCGTAACGGACGAAGATCATTACTCCGGCGACTGTTTCCAACCGTTAAGGCCATTAAAGGAGCATTCATGGATGAAGCTAAGGACGTGAAGACTATAAATATCAAGCTCAATCAACATTTCAACACATCGAATATCCGGCGATTAACAACTGAAGCAATATTCAAGAACACCTGAAGTGAAGAACCATTATTCTAATTATCGCTCTCGACGCACGACAACAGCCCTCGACCAACAGTTCACACTTTGTTTCGTACACGACAAACACCTATTTTTACATTCCAAACACTTGTACTTTACATTTCGAAGCATTTTCTTCATTTGTATTGTAATCTCTGTACGATCGACACCAGTATCCAAGGACATCGCCCCTGATTGGCGACCATAGTGCAGCGACGACACCCCCTGTCGTCCGCAGGGTTTTTCCTCGTTTGAGGTTTTTCCTGCGTCATCAAATCCCTTGTTTCTTTATTTTATTTATCGTCGCACGTCTCGTCGAAAGATTCTTTCTTTAGTTGTTTAAGTCCACATCGACCTTAAGTTGTCCCTTTGGTGCGATTTTTGGCATTAACAGTTTGGCGCCATCCGTGGGACTACATCTAGAGAAAATCCTCGACGAACGTGCATTCTACTAATAGTTTCTTGGAGTTTCTTCTATTTTCTGTTACAGGAAAATGGCAGCCCCTGGAAATCCGCAGCAAGCCGTCGCTCAGATGTATCAGGAGCTCGAGGTTGCCAGGAATCAACTCAATGCAATGGCAGAGTAGAATCGCAGAGCAGCTGAAGAGATCGCGCGGCTAAGGAATCCTTTTGGACCCCAGAATGGTCTTAGACCATTCATCCAGAATCCAGGTCCGGAACCAGGCCCGTCCGCGCAGAATCAACATCCAGGTCCATTCATGCAGAATCATCAGCCGTGTCCGTTCATTCCGAATCCCCAGTCTGGGCAGATTCCCCCTCAGCACATCCGACCACCACCCTTGAACAATGGATCCCAACCATTGCAAGGTGGCGCCCAGCCGTTTCAGAATGGATCCCAGCCGTTTTCCCAGCCGTTCCAAAGTGGTCCGCAACCTTTCCAGCAAGGATCGCAACCTTTCCAGCAAGGATCACAATCTTTCCAGCACAGATCGCAGCCATTTCAGCAGGGACCACAATTGTTTCAGAATGGAACGCAACAATTCCACTATGGGTCGCAGCCATATTTTGTTCCGTTCAACGGGGACACCAATGATTCGTCGCATGGTAATGGCACTTGTCCAGGGACCAATCCCTCGACAGGGGCAAATCCTGATCTTAACGATCCCGTCGCCCAACGTTTGAAGATGTTAGAAGACCAAAATGAGCGCGTCCTGTCCTTGCTCGCCAAGTTGCCTGGGGCAGCCGTGCCTGTCGACGTCGAGCCTCGCTCGGGGTATCAGGCGTCGCCCTTCATCGACGAGATCTCCACCGTCGAAGTCCCAAAGAAGTATAACATTCCTGCCTTCACTCCCAAGTATTCGGGTGTAACCGATCCAACCGAGCATGTCGCGCAGTATAAGCAGCTCATGTGGACAATCTCGATTCCACACATGTACCAGGAAGTATGCATGTGCAAGAGTTTCGGGGCGACTCTCACTGGTCCAGCTCTTCAGTGGTTGATCAATCTCAAACCCAAATCTATCGGGTCGTTCGCCGAATTGGTCAACCAATTCTCCCGGCAATTCGCCAGCAGTCGTAAGATGGAAAAACAGACTAGTGATTTGTACTATGTCGTGCAGAAGACCAATGAGTCTATTCGAAGTTATTTCAATAGATTCAATGCCGAAAGCCATATCCAGAATAGAGCTTATAAGCGTGGTCTAGACGATAGTTCAGGTCTATATATCGATCTGACCAAGTATCCCCCAGAGACTTTCGAAGACGTCCGAGCTCGAACCTTAGCATATATGAGGGTCGAAGACGACGCAGCCTTTCGTCGCAAACACACTGACGACAAGAAGCCGTTAGGTGTCAGGAAGCCAGAATTCAAGCCGAAAGCCATATCCAGAATAGAGCCAGCGCGCCAGATTTCAAACGTTCGTTTCAAGACGAAGGCAGAAGCTAAAACCGCGACTAAATTCCCCGTGTACCCCAAGATCTCCTCTTACGGGTTCAAAGGGTCAGCTAAAGACTTAGTCGAAGCTCTGAAGACCATCCATGCAACCATCCGGTGGCCGAAGAAGTCTGACTTGGACGATGCTAAAAAGGATAAATCAAAGTGGTGCGACTTCCACGTCGACCATGGTCATGCGACAGATGATTGTATCGCACTCAAGAAGGAATTGACATATCATGTTCCACAAGGCAATCTCAAAGATATTATTGATAATGTCGTTATTAACAGCCATCGACCATCGACTCCCGAGCATGCAAAAGTTGTCAATTAAAATCCCCTACGCCATTGGGAACCCTGAAGATCGAGAGTGAGTCGAAACGTCGCTATGGTGCTCTGTCGTATGACGACATGATCAATCACAGACAGTATCTCATCGGATCGTCGTGTCGTCCTGTCATTTAAAACCTATCTTTCTTTCCAAAAAGAATAGGATAATAAATGACAGGGGGGCAATACCCCATGAAGGAGAAATGTATGATTTCTAACTCTTTTCCATACAAATTTTTCTCACAAACAGCTACTGACTTAAGCATTGGAGGGTCGTTGGAGATTTTAACTCTTTTCCATATATATGAATGATCTTTTAGAGATTTTAACTTTTGATTCTCTATTTTGGAAAAATTATAGCAACGCTGTTGGAGATGCTCTAAAAAACAACTTAAATCAACGATCTTTTATTCCAAACGTTAAAAATACAGAACTATATTACGGTTCATTAATAATCACTACAACATAAAAGATCATTCATCAAATAGCCGATTTCATACCTCTAAGGGCATCCCCAATGTATTTCTCTATTTTACTCTCTATTATAGAGAGTAAAATAGAGAGTGGGTCAAATCTTCTCCAATGTATTATTCTATTTTACTCTATAAAAGATAATATTCAAAGTATATTCTTTTTTATTTTGATTACATATATTTTTAATAATACCCTTATATTTATTAACTTTATCATATTAAAACTTAAAGATAAATATAATTCTAGTTTATTAAAATTGATATTAGACAACAAATAATATAAATATACAAGAATATAAAAAGTAGAAAGGTTATTTTGTAATTATCAAAATTTAGAAAAAAAAATAGAGAGTAGTGAATAGTCACTCTCTATATATAGAGAGTTACTATTTAATTCTCTATTTTAGAGAGTAAAATAGAGTTCATTGGAGATGAAATAAAGAATAAAATAGAGAGTAGAGAGTAAAATAGAGAGTTCATTGAAGATGGTCTTAGCCACAAAAATTCTAGGTACACATAAAACCCTAAAATTCAGATTTCGATGGCTCCTCAAATCTAACAACATTTCGAAACGATCTTATCAAAATTTTCTTGAATTAATAACCAAATTAAACGTTGAAGAAACACAATTAAACAACATTAATCACCTAAACCACAAAGATTGTGGCGTACTAGTTAAGGCCCAGGAAGATGTGGTGAAATATCTAATCTGCTCATGTTCTAATCTAGACGTACACAACAATTGTGGTAACGAAGATTTAATCAGGGCTAATGTCTTACGGTCATAATTTGTAAAGAGATTAGTCTAGACATAGCCTAGATGCCTAAAAAAACATTAATCACCTAAAAATGTCAATTCATCAGGAAAAAAAATGAGAAAATTGGGATGGAATAAGAACATCAGTTTTAAAAAGCTCGATTTTGGAGCCTCATGGTTTAAATCAGCCCAAATAATATCAAGTTGTTTCATCATCTGCAACTTTCTCCCAAAAATCAAATCAACAAAAACAAAACAAAATCAAAGGGGGTTAGCTCATTTGGATAGGTAACATCCTGGGGGTGTGGGGTGAAAGGCTGAAAGCCACACTACCCGGGTTCGATTCCAACGGGCGACACTTTCCTGAGATATCCAGACTCTGGGTCGGGTCCTTCGGGGCCGGGTCCGGTACGGGTGGGTCCAGTCTATGGGACCCTTTACCCTGCCGGTCGGGTTCAGCCATAGGCTGGGCCGGGTCGCAACGGATTAGTGGGATTGCCCGTAATGGAGGCCCGATACCGCTGGAACGTGTATGTGCGTTAACTTGCCGTTAAAAAAAACAAAACAAAACAAAGTTGAAAAAGAAGAAATTCGGTCATATATATGGAACCAGATCTGTATACAGAGTGATATGCGTCTATATATATATATATGGAGAGCAGGAAACCCTAGAAATTAAATGGGTGATTTATTAAGGCCCAATAAATGGTCATACGGCCCATTAAAAATGGTGAGCTTCATGCCTTCATCCGATAATTCTTGAGTAGATTATAATTTGGTCATGTGGTAGTGGTACTAGAGGTGGCCCGGTCCCGGCCCGCCTTAGGCCTGGGACATGGCCATGGCCCGTCAGTTGCTATCAGACCTAGATCTTGGGGTTTTCGTCGGTTCGGCCTGACTCGAGCGAGTTTTTACGAAAAAATGACCGTAATATAGGTAGTGTCTCACTATACAACGACGATGAACGACTTGATGTTGATGACCTCGATGAAGGAACGACTCTTAAGTCTTAATAGATTTGAATCGACCGGAACTCTTGAATGCTATCAATCATGAGAGGATTTAGTATATTTTCTTTATAATTCAATGTATTTTTTTAAATATATTGTTCAATCGAAACTATAGTAAAACGAAATTTTAAGTATATTTGAGTGACTCAATTACGTATTTTAAGTGTATTAGCATAACATTTATAAACTTAAAAAAAATCTTTTGTGAAGGCTTGGTTTCGGCCAGGTTTCAAGGGCTGAATATACAAAAGCCTATACATGCCGGGTTCTAGATGTTCAAGCTCAGCCCGGCACGGGCGCAAAAAAAAGCTCGGGCTTTGGGATTGTGTTTCGGCCCGGTTTGGAGTGAGGTCCGGCCCGGCCCAGTATTTTGGCCATCTCTATGTGCTACTAGTTGTCAGTAGTTTGTCTTTTAAATTAATTATAGTTTTAATAATTGTGTTTGCTAATTTATTTCAATTATGGTCCGTATTAAACCATTCATCCAAACTCTCTGTTAGATGGTAACAACAGCCAAGGACCAAAATTGTAACTTACTCTTAAATTCTTTTATTTTGAGTAAATTACAAATTTCATCCTTCAATTATAGATTTCGTAACTATGTTTTGATGAAATTTATGATTAGAGATATTATACTTTATTAATCTTGGATATGGTCTCGATTAGGGTTGTAAACGAGGTGAATCGAATCGAATAGTACGTTATTAAAGCTAGACTTGAAAAAACAATATTGGGCTCGAACTCGAATAACTTTTTCAAAGTAGGGCTCGAGTTTAAATATTTTATTCATTATTGAGCTCGAGCTTGATGCTCATTTATGGGTTAGAACTCGTGATCGATTAACTTGTTTATTGGCTCAAGGTCGATGACTTTTACATTTTTATTGTATGATTTATGAATATATGTGAGCATGTTTGGCCTGAAAAGGTGGATGCTCAAATGGCTCAGCTTGAAACGACTTAACTCGAAAAATTAAATCGAGCTTTAGAACAAGCCGAGTCTTACACTCGTATGAGAACTAACACCACCAACCATCTCTTCCCCCTATCCTCTAGCTATCATGAAATCAACATCAAAACTCAAGAGTCGTAAATACATATGGGAAATATGCAGTGAGATCAATTGGGCTAAGATCGAGGTGAGATATGGATTGGGATTTGAAGCTAAGGACAATGATGTTTGATTCACAAGCCATCTCTTCCACTACATCTCGTTGTTGCATCACGGCAAGCCACGTCCTTTTTTCCTTCTTTCTCCTTCTTATAACGAAGTTCCTCAACCCTCAAACACCGCCACTTACTACCATCTTTCGACGATTAAGTTTAATGCCATCATCAAGAGACTAAGATGATTTAGACATAGGGACTTGATAAGCATTAGGAGTTGTTTGGTAGTTGCTGAATGGTTTGGTGCAGAATGATTAAGAGGCTCTTATGATATAGTATAAAATGAAATCGAGTTGTTTGGAATTTATTCAGAATGAAAATTGAGCTCTGAATGGTTAAGGGAGACCCAAGATACATAATCATTCAGAGAGTTTTAGAACCATTAAGAGGCAGACTCTTTTTTTGCCAAACAAGATTCACCTCTTAGCGATTTAGAGGTTGCCTCGTAATAGAACTATTGAGAGGTAAACAAACAGCCTCTTTTAGTGTTTTATTTATTTATTTTGATTTGGGTTTATTTTTTCTTTTTTTTAGAATTAGGGTTTATGATTTACATAATTTTAGTGTTTAAATTGAATTAGTTTGTACATATTTGTTGTTGGTGTTATTGAAATAAGGTAAGATAAGAGGACAAGCACGTGAACCAATTATTGAGCATGAATTTCTTGGTCCTCTTGAAGAACTTAAAAATACAAAAAATACAAAAAAATCAAACACTAACAAAAGAGGACATTGGAAAAGAGAGAAGGGAACCAAGGGGGTGTTTGGGATTGCTTATTTAAAACAACGTATACTTATTTTTAAAAGTGTTTATTAACTTATGTAATTATAAATAAGAGTTGGGGGTAAATATGTAATTTGAACAAATAAGTTATAAGCACTTTCAAATAAGTTAAAATGAATTAACTTATCAAAAACAACTTATTTATGAATTATGATGGGGAAAAGTCATAAGCATTTTTTTTCAATCCAAACACTTAAAATAGCTTATTTGTAGTGGGGAAAAGCAATAAGCAAATAAGTCAAAAAAATAAGCAATCCCAAACACCCCCCAAATATGTAATTCAATATTTATTTATTTTTTTAAATAATAAAAAGAAAAAACAACGGAATTTTATTTTTTTATTTTTTAGTTAACTGGGTCAACAAATTTTATTAGTGAAGGCGATCATGGCCATAAAAACGACAACCATCGGGACCAAATACATAATTAGTGAAGTATAGGGAATCTAGTCATATTTTTCGACATAGTACAAACCAAATCCTTAATCCACTCTAAGTATAGGGAATTTAGTCATATATGTTGTGAAGTTTCAAATGTAAAAAAGTGGTCTCATAGGTATCACGAAAACAAGTTGGTCTCAAATGAACCCAACCCAATGGAAAAGAGTTCAAACGATAACACCTTAATTTTATGAAAAATGCTAGAATACACTTTTACTACATTCAATCACGTGTGAAACTAAATCAAAGACGTATGCGATCTTTGGCACAAACTATCTAGGTTGTGGGCCAAGTCATCCACACACCACGAGGCCCACTCTAACATTCATGCGTATTATTACATGCGATAAGAAGTGTTCTCGATATGATATTACAATTCATAACATGTGATACTAAATGAGAGATATGAACGACCTTTGGGCGGTCTAAGGTTACGGTCTAAGTCGTCTGCACATCACTAAATCATTCACATTCATTATCACATGTGATTTTTTTTTAGGTTTTTATAAAATGAAAATATACTATGTTTTAACATATATATTATGATGAATGCCATTCTTGGTTATCACCCCTCTTGCTAAGTAATCCATATTAATGTAAGAACAATAATGATTTTATGTGTGAATCTATAATTTAGTGTTAACAAATATTCGAATATATACATTTTTATCTTTATTAATAATTGAAATTAGAGATGGGTTTTCGACCTAAACCAAGATTGGTTACGGAAAGTATTTTAAAGATCATGGTCGATTTTGAGTCGACTAAAAACCGATATTTGACATAACTAAAACCATATATCCTTGTTATATTATTTGAAACCTATTAAAAGTCAATAATTGACTTAATTTTGAAAATTGATTACAATGTAATATGGACTCCTGATTTCCTAGAAAAATTGACAGAAAATAGTAAACGGAAAATCAATTTATAAAACATTTTAGAGTAAATCCACATGTTTCATTATTGTGATTAGGTGTAGGTGTGAGCAAAACCCGACGAACCCGACTGACCCGAAACCCGTCGTTAATTTGGTTGGAAGTGAAACTTGTTTTAACTTTTAACTCTGGACTTTGGTAAGTTGTTAGTTGTTACCTTTTAACTTTTAAGTTTTAAGTTATATTTAAGTTTTAACTTTTAAGTTTTTATTTTATATATTGTTGGAATGTTGGTTACCGAAAAACACGAAAATGGGTTGAATTAAAGCTGCTAAAAACGGGCCTGGGATCAGGCCCAACCCGACGGGATGTAACGACCCGGACCAATTTGGAAAGTTTTACGTTTTTCGTCAAGTTTTGTTAATAAGTGAAAGTTGAGGGGCTAGTTGGTATTTTTGGGATGGAGTATAAAAAGGGCTCAAAACCCTAGGAACATTCTCATTTCACTGATTTGATTAGTGTTTGTCGGATGTTCTTCTTAAGAGAAAAGAGGAGAACTTTTGAAGGTTTTGGGTTTAAGAGAGAAGGATCATCAAGACTTGGAATCAGAAGAAGAAATAGGATTGGATTTCGTTCTCTGCAAGAATCGTAGCAGGTAACCTCTCCTCCTTATCTTTAATCCTTAATTCTTGCTGATGATTTAGTCGTTTGAGGGTTTTTGTTGAAAAGTGGAGTTTGAAACTTAAATGAGAGAAATCGGGTCTTGTAGTGTGTTTCAGTTGCTAAGAACTCGGAAATTGTTAGGTTTATTGATCTTGTTGCTATTATTAATCTTTTCTTCGAGAAAACCGAACTAGTCTATGAAGTTCGATCCCAAAAAAAGTCCAGGTCGTCGTCCGGAAACCTTCCTGGACGTCCGGAAACCTTCTTGGGCGTCCGGACTCCTTGTTGGGAAGAAGGTCCCCGGACGAGGGAGTTGTCCGGATAGGATGGGTTATCCGGGTAGGAGTTGTGTCCGGTAAGTTCGGTACCCGGAAAGGGGTGTCGTCCGGAGAATAGTAGTTACCCGGATAAGGGTGTTGTCCGGACTAGGTTGTCGTCCGGTTAGTTTGGGTGTCCGGACTCTTTAGCGTCCGGAAAAGTAGGGTTGTCCGGAAAACCTGAGTTGTCCGGATACTTTTGCTGAGTTGTTGTTGTTATGCCCGTTTATTCAGGGAAGTCGATTTGGAAGTTTGGAACTGTTTAGGAACGAGAAGTAAGAGCCTCAGGTGAGTTTTCTAAACTAAAATGTGTGACTTTTAAAGTGTTTTCAAAATGTGTTAATGAATGTTGAGAATTGCCATGCTTTATTATTATGCTTTAATTGCATGAAAGTTGTTTAAAGTTTTATGTAGAATGTGTGCATACATCGAGGAGACGTAAACTGGCAAAGACGGGAAAGTAGTTCCGCCAGCCCTCGTACGGGAAGGGAGGTCCCTATATGCCAGGAGCGAGGCTCCGCAAGGCAGCATGAGGCTGACTCGTTGTCACCTTCGGGTGGCTTCAGGGTGTCAGATTACGAGGAGGCGGACTTCAGTCCGTATATGATTTTGACGTGTTGAGTATGAGTGTTTAAAGCTGAAAAGATAAACTGTTTTTCTTAAACGCTTGATAACTGTTAGGAGGGACTCACTAGACCTCATGGTCTAACCCTCACATTTTCAAATTAAAACCTTTTCAGGTAAGCAAGTTTCCAGGAGCTCGGGAAAATTGGCTGAGCTTAGCAAGAAGGGTCAAGAAGCATAGTGACACTCTAGTTATTAGTTTTTCTCAGTTGTGTAGGTTGTTTCCGCAAACCTATTGAGTATTTGTAATGAAATTTTGAGACCGTGATTGTGGGATGTTATGAAATTGATGTTTTGCATGTTAATTTTGGGCGGGTCTTTATAGTTGGTATCAGAGCCATAGTTTAAGGGATTTAGGTGACCGAAAGGAGCCTAGACTTAAACTGTGAGGAGTAGAATCACAACTGAGAAAACAGGAATGCGTTAGGAAAGCACTATTTTAAGGTAGGGTTTATAGGGTACTGAGGACGGTCATGTAAGGTAAGTTTGGAGTTACATCTGGCCAGTGTAACTGTGAACTTACAGGTACATGTATGTGCTTAAACTACCTTGTTATCCTGTGTCGTGGCGCTAGGGAGTCTTCTATGCGTTGTTAAGCCTTTGTTAGTAAGTAAACTTTACGTTGTTTTGCTGCTACATCAGAATGTCTGCGAGATTATTGAGAAATAGGTCCATACCAGAGGCAGTAGACACACGAACCAAGAGTACTACACTGCGTGAGGAAGCAGTGAGAGTCGAGGAAGAACCAGTGAACCAACCAAGAGTGGTAGCCACTCGTGGACGAGGAAGGGGTCGTGGAAGACCCAAGGGAGCGGTGCCGAGAAAAGCGGCGACTGAAGCGGGGGCAACAACCGCCCAGGGAAAGGGTAAGAAGAAGAAGGCAACCGTCAAGCGTACGACTAAGAGTATGGCAGAACCCGAAGTGCAGGTTATCTCTGAACAGGAAAGTTCCGCGCCTGTAACAAAGACCAAAGAAAAAAAAGGGCGTAAGTCCGAGGCCACGCATGCTTTTATAACCGAGGAGAAGTTTACATCCGAGATGGGGAAAATACAGGAGACTCTGAAGGCAGTTTTAGAAAATCAGAACAAGACGGCATCTGGGGAACCGAGCAAAAGTAGTACTGGGAAGAAGACAGTGGAAGGTAGCGAACCGCGAACTGGGATGGGCACCAACTCGATGATCACTCCGTTCGTCGATGAACCAAAGACAGCGAAGGGGTGCACATTTAAGGCTTTCAACTCATGCAAACCACCGACCTACAATGGGGAGCGTGATCCCGTTAAGGCTATTCAGTGGGTTCATGAGATGGAGCTGGTCTTTGATACAAGTAAATGCGCGGAGGAAGATAAAGTTCTGTTTGCGAGGTCAGTACTGAAGGCAGAAGCGATCTTCTGGTGGGATGTTGAAACTGGGGGAAAGGGGTCAGAGGCGACAAGGAGCATGTCGTGGGAGACATTTGTAAAAAGGTTCAAGGCTCAATACTGCCCTCTGGCGGCAGTTAAGAAGCTAGAGGAAGAGTTTTTGAGTTTGGAGCAGGGGTCAATGACAGTTCAGGAGTATACGCTGAAATTTATCGAGAAGTCCAGATTTGCTGAGTTATACGTACCAACTGAAGAGAGACGGATTGAGCGGTACATCTATGGGTTGAAAAGCAGTATTAGAGAGTTGGTGCAGGCAAAGGAACCAACTACGTTTCAGGCAGCAGTTGACAAGGCAGAATTGACAGAGAAAGATAAGATCAGGCAAATGAGTGAGAGAGTTGGGGATAAGCGCAAATGGGAAGGACTGACCCAAGACAGTAAGAGGCCGAGCACAAACAGAGTTGAACCGCGGGCAGGTTTCCGGTCAGCAGAAAAGCCTTGTAGTAAATGTAACCGAGTGCACCGGGGTGAATGTTTGGCTGATAAAGGGGGATGCTATAACTGTGGGAAGACGGGACATTTGGCCCGAGATTGTCGCGGGCAGAGGTCTTGTTTTCATTGCGGGTTGTCGGGTCACGTTAAATGGGATTGTCCGCAACTAAAGAAGGGTCAGGCAGGGAGTGAAGGTGGCAGCAATGGAGGTAAAGGTAATGAGAGGAAGGTGGAGTCGGCTCGTGCTAGAGCGAGAGCATTCCACATGACAGCTGAGGAGGCGGAGAACGCGCCAGATGTAGTGACAGGTACCTTTCCTATAGACTCGATATTTGCTAAAGTGATGTTTGATACGGGGGCAAATCGTTCATTTGTGTCGCCCGTTTTTGCTCAAAGGTTGCGAGTGAAACCCAAGAGGTTAAACTTTGGACTTGAAGTAGATGTAGCGGGTGGTTGTCGAGTCTGGGTAAGGGATGTCTATGAGGGTTGAAATATAGACATAGATGGTCACTCTTTTCCATTGGAACTTTATCCTATGGGAATGGGGGAGTTTGATGTAGTCCTGGGAATGGACTGGCTAGCGGGGAATGATGCGAGCATTGTGTGTAATAAGAAGATGATCCGTATACCTCTAGCCGACAAGGGAGAGGTGGTAATATACGGGGATCAACGAAGTAGGAAGTCGTGTCTAATTTCGTTGATGAAAGCTAGGCGATGTTTGGGGAAGGGTTGTGCGGGGTATCTAGCGTACGTACTAGATGCCAAGAAAGAGAAGAGAAGTGTGGGAGATGTGCCCGTAGTGAATGAGAACCCTGAGGTGTTTCCCGATGACTTGACAAACCTACCTCCGGATCGTCAAGTGGAGTTCAGAATTGACCTCGTGCCGGGGGCGGCACCGATTGCTCGTGCGCCCTATCGGTTAGCTCCAGCGGAGATGAAAGAGATGATGACCCAATTGCAGGAGTTACTCGACAAAGGTTTCATACGTACGAGTTCATCGTCTTGGGGAGCACCTGTACTTTTCGTTAAGAAGAAGGATGGATCGATGTGAATGTGCATAGACTATCGCGAGCTTAATAAAGTAACCGTGTAGAACAAGTACCCGCTCCCGAGGATCGATGATCTCTTCGACCAACTGCAAGGCGCGAGTTACTTCTCAAAGATAGACTTGAGGTCGGGTTATCATCAGTTGAAGGTGAGAGAAGACGACGTACCGAAGACGGCGTTCCGTACGAGATATGGGCATTACGAGTTCCTAGTCATGCCCTTCGGGTTGACTAACGCGCCCGCAGTATTCATGGATCTGATGAACCGGGTGTGTAACTCGTTGTTGGATAAGTGCGTGATCGTCTTTATTGACGATATCTTAATCTATTCTCGTACGCGGGAGGATCACGAGCGTCACCTTCGGACAACGTTGGAGTTGCTAAAGCGCGAAAAGTTGTATGCAAAGTTTTCGAAATGCGAGTTCTGGCTCAGAGAAGTTCAGTTTTTGGGGCACGTAGTATCTGCGGATGGAATCAAGGTAGATCCTGCAAAGATCGAAGCCATCAAAGACTGGGAGGCGCCTAGAAATCCTTCAGAGGTGAGAAGTTTCCTTGGTCTAGCCGGATACTACCGTAAGTTTATTCAAGACTTTTCTCGAACAGCTTCGCCATTGACCTTGTTGACAAGGAAGAACGCCAAATTCGTATGGGAAGAAGCTCAGAAGGCCGCGTTTGAGAAATTGAAGGAAAGTTTGTGCAATGCTCCAATCCTATCGTTACCGAATGGATCGGAAGGGTTTGTGGTGTACAGCGACGCTTCCAAGCTCGGGTTGGGATGCGTGTTGATGCAAAATGGGAAGGTGATTGCCTACGCTTCGCGTCAATTGAAAGATCACGAAAAGAATTATCCCACCCATGACATGGGGTTAGCGGCCGTTGTCTTTGCGTTGAAGATCTGGCGACATTACCTCTATGGGGTGAAGTGTCAGATCTACACCGACCACAAGAGCCTGGAGCATCTGTTTGATCAAAGAGAGCTGAACATAAGACAGAGGAGGTGGATGGAACTGTTGAACGATTACGATTGCGAGGTCCTTTACCACCCGGGTAAAGCCAATGTGGTGGCAGACGCGTTGAGTCGAAAAGGGCGCGGAGAACAGACCCAAGTCGTGGCTTTCAGAGTCGAGGCAACCTCGAACCTCCTTAGGGAAATTAAGAAATTTCAAGAGGAAGCGTTATTAGAAGAGAATGTGAAGATCGAAAGAGTCATTGGAATTGCATCACTGTTCGAAGTCAACGGTGGTGGGTTGAGGTGTATGAAAGACCGGGTGTGGGTTCCCAAGCTGGGGGACTTAAGGGTAAGCATTTGTGAAGAAGCACATAAGTCGCGGCTTTCCATGCATCCGGGAACGAATAAGATGTATCGAGACTTGAGACAGTTCTACTGGTGGCCGGGGATGAAGAAGGATATCGCTCATTTCGTGGAGCGGTGTGTGACTTGCTTGAAGGTTAAGGCAGAACATCAGCGACCGTATGGTGAGTTGCAGTCCACGGTGATACCAGTATGGAAGTGGGACAACATCACGATGGATTTTGTCACGAAATTGCCGAAAACCCCTAAGGGCAATGATACGATCTGGGTGATTGTGGATATTCTCACCAAGTCGGCTCATTTCTTGCCTATGAGGGAGTCGGATTCGTTGGAAAAGTTGGCACGGTTGTACATCACCGAGATTGTGTCTAGGCATGGAGTGCCAAAGTCCATAGTGTTTGATCGGGATAGTCGTTTCACATCAAAGTTTTGGAGGAGCCTTCAACGTGAATTGGGGCCTCAAGTGAAGCTGAGCACGGCGTATCACCCGCAGACGGATGGTCAGAGCGAAAGGACCATCCAAACGCTGGAAGATATGTTGAGAGCTTGTGTATTTGATTTCAAAGGATCGTGGGAGACGCACTTACCGTTGATAGAATTCTCTTACAACAACAGCTATCACACAAGTATTCAAGCGGCACCATTTGAGGCGTTGTACGGGCGAAAATGCCGTACGCCGTTATGCTGGAATGAAGTGGGAGAAAGACAGTTGACAGGTCCAGAAATTGTGCAGCTGACGTCAGAAAAGATAGAAGTGATTCGAGAAAGAATGAAAGTTGCCCAAGATCGACAGAAAAAGTATGCCGATAGACGAAGGAAGCCGATTGAGTTCCAAGTGGGGGACAGAGTGATGCTCAAGGTGTCACCTTGGAAAGGCGTGATTCGTTTTGGAAAGAAAGGGAAGTTGAGACCGAGGTATGTCGGACCGTTCGCGATAGTTGAAAGAGTAGGCCCCGTGGCCTACAAGTTAAAGTTACCAGAAGAACTAGAGCGAGTCCATCCGACTTTCCACGTGTCAAATCTGAAGAAATGCTTGGCCGAGGCTGATGTAGTCATTCCTTTGGAGGATATAAGCGTCGACGAGAAATTGACATTCGAGGAAGAGCCAATCGAGATCGTAGACAGTAAAGTGCGGAAAACGAGGAACAAGGAAGTCCGTTTAGTGAAAGTTCATTGGAGATACCACAAAGGACGAGAAGCTACGTGGGAGGTAGAATCGGATATGAAGTCTAGGTACCCTCACCTTTTCGAAAATGGAATTCCGGGGACGGAATTCTTTTGAGGGGGGAATGTTGTAACGACCCGGACCAATTTGGAAAGTTTTACGCTTTTCGTCAAGTTTTGTTAATAAGTGAAAGTTGAGGGGCTAGTTGGTATTTTTGGGATGGAGTATAAAAAGGGCTCAAAACCCTAGGAACATTCTCATTTCACTGATTTGATTAGTGTTTGTCGGATGTTCTTCTTGAGAGAAAAGAGGAGAACTTTTGAAGGTTTTGGGTTTAAGAGAGAAGGATCATCAAGACTTGGAATCAGAAGAAGAAATAGGATTGGATTTCGTTCTCTGCAAGAATCGTAGCAGGTAACCTCTCCTCCTTATCTTTAATCCTTAATTCTTGCTGATGATTTAGTCGTTTGAGGGTTTTTGTTGAAAACTGGAGTTTGAAACTTAAATGAGAGAAATCGGGTCTTGTAGTGTGTTTCAGTTGCTAAGAACTCGGAAATTGTTAGGTTTATTGATCTTGTTGCTATTATTAATCTTTTCTTCGAGAAAACCGAACTAGTCTATGGAGTTCGATCCCAAAAAGGGTCCAGGTCGTCGTCCGGAAACCTTCCTGGACGTCCGGAAACCTTCTTGGGCGTCCGGACTCCTTGTTGGGAAGAAGGTCCCCGGACGAGGGAGTTGTCCGGATAGGATGGGTTATCCGGGTAGGAGTTGTGTCCGGTAAGTTCGGTACCCGGAAAGGGGCGTCGTCCGGAGAATAGTAGTTACCCGGATAAGGGTGTTGTCCGGACTAGGTTGTCGTCCGGTTAGTTTGGGTGTCCGGACTCTTTAGCGTCCGGAAAAGTAGGGTTGTCCGGAAAACCTGAGTTGTCCGGATACTTTTGCTGAGTTGTTGTTGTTATGCCCGTTTATTCAGGGAAGTCGATTTGGAAGTTTGGAACTGTTTAGGAACGAGAAGTAAGAGCCTCAGGTGAGTTTTCTAAACTAAAATGTGTGACTTTTAAAGTGTTTTCAAAATGTGTTATGAATGTTGAGAATTGGCATGCTTTATTATTATGCTTTAATTGCATGAAAGTTGTTTAAAGTTTTATGTAGAATGTGTGCATACATCGAGGAGACGTAAACTGGCAAAGACGGGAAAGTAGTTCCGCCAGCCCTCGTGCGGGAAGGGAGGTCCCTATATGCCAGGAGCGAGGCTCCGCAAGGCAGCATGAGGCTGACTCGTTGTCACCTTCGGGTGGCTTCAGGGTGTCAGATTACGAGGAGGCGGACTTCAGTCCGTATATGATTTTGACGTGTTGAGTATGAATGTTTAAAGCTGAAAAGATAAACTGTTTTTCTTAAACGCTTGATAACTGTTAGGACGGACTCACTAGACCTCATGGTCTAACCCTCGCATTTTCAAATTAAAACCTTTTCAGGTAAGCAGGTTTCCAGGAGCTCGGGCAAATAGGCTGAGCTTAGCAAGAAGGGTCAAGAAGCATAGTGACACTCTAGTTATTAGTTTTTCTCAGTTGTGTAGGTTGTTTCCACAAACCTATTGAGTATTTGTAATGAAATTTTGAGACCGTGATTGTAGGATGTTATGAAATTGATGTTTTGCATGTTAATTTTGGGCGGGTCTTTATACGGGACCCGATCGGTAACCCGCAACCCGATGCCCGAAATGTAGTATGGACGGGTTTCGGGTTCCGCATCCTCCACCCGAAGACCGATCGGGTTGGCGGTTTTTGGGTCCGCCCCGCCCGATGCACATGAATTAGGTGTTTTTAATAATTATAATCTTTTTCAAAAGTCAACAAAATGTGTCATTGTGGTTGTGTTTCTTAATGAGCTATATCTGTTGCAATTTTTTAACGAGTATGATTCCTAAATAAATTAACAATCTAGTTCATGTGGTTTTATTAAGGACCCAACTCATTATAACAATATAACAACAGAAACATGATCTATTAAATATTTGAAAGCCAACAAAAACCGTTATAAACACATAATTACATAGAAAAAACAAATTATTGACTTATGACGTTGCGATGTTAACATGATTCAACAATCCACTTTCAATTTACCAAAATACCCTGAAAATTCATGGGTTAACCCGTGGCCCACGGATTTTGGGTCAAATTTCTTGCCCACGGATTTTTTCCAAAGGCCCACGGATTTTTTGTCCTCGGCCCATGGATTTTCAGGGTATTTTGGTAAATTGGGAGAGAGAGAGGGCAAATAGATGAAAGAGTTGGTGAACTTGAGGCATTTTGATGAATCACTCTTTGCAAAAACATTTGAATTTGGCTCCTCCTTTTAATGGTCGTAAAAAATTTGTCATTTTATTGATGTTTTTGTTTTTTACTCAATCAAAATCAATTTTTGTTTATTTTGTTTTTTTTACTTCAAAAAAAAATCAATTTTATGACATTGACCCTTGTCGCTTTTTATTAGATAAAGCTCAAAAAAATTGATAAAAGAACAAATATGTTATTCTTTTAACGAAAATTTATAATGACCGTTAGAAGAACGGACTAATTTTGACGTTTTTGCAAAGCACGATTACCATATTGTATTTTCGAAATTGTAAATATGAGAATTTTTGACAAACCATATAAATTTTTAGTTTACTATATAATTTAATTAACATGAATTTTTTCTTACAAAAATAAAAATAAACATATAATATTCAAAAACATCAACATCACCAATACATTTAAAATGTTGTGTGAATGTGAAGGAAATTGCATTGGATCAAAGACATTTTAAAAAAAAATTGATTGCATTCCAAATGATTAGTTGTTCCCGTGACACTCCAATAAAATAAAAAGAAAAAAAGAAAAATACAAGTAAATAATCACATACAAACAATTTTGATTTCACGTATTTTGATTAACTCTTAACGATTAAAAGACAAAAAACTTCAAAAGAAAATGGCCGACAATGCGTTGAATTAAGATCGATGAAACTGTTTGTATTAGAAAACCTCAACGTCTGAAGATAAAACAACCGATCGATAAATAATGTGGATTCTTTGTTTGGAAAATAACAACGAAACACGCAAATGTGAAAATTTTCAAGATTCAAATTGAACTAAACCAGAGTTTTGACTGTTTTATAATTTTGGAAACAATGTCTCGTGTCAATTCAGTTGTATGACCATTCAAGAGAAAATGCTTTCTTTATTATTTGGGAAATTAATTAAAATACCCTAAGTTTGAAAGTGACTTACTAAAATACCCCAAAAAATAAAAAGTTTACCAAAATGCCATTTTTCCCGCGTTATGGAGCCCATGATCGCGGTCAGGGACCAATTGTGATTTTTTTTGCAAAAGATATATTTACACTTTTAGTCCCTGACCCCGCGATCGAGGCCCACGATGGCCCGCGGTGGGGACTGGAAGTGTAAATAATCTTGCAAAAAATTTCACTTCCAGTCCCTGCCCGCTATAGAGGGCTCTCACCGTGGAAATTTATGGCATTTTGGTAAACTTTTCAAATTTTGGGGTATTTTGGTAAGTCACTTTCAAACTTAGGGTATTTTAATTAATTTCCCTTTTTATTTTATCAAGTTGGTTTTCTCGTATCAGATAATTTTTCTGTATACCCATATGATAAAAAGAAAATAATTATTATCCACAAGAGTTGTCACATAAGGTTTGAAACGAGTAGAAAATAATAGAATGCATCATTTATCTTGGTTTTACAATTATAAATTATCAAGATTGGCTTAACTATAGCCTCGAATTATTACTTTCAGTAAGAATAATTATTTATATATTACTTGAAGTATGTATTAAAATTTCTCCTATATACTTATTAAATAAGTCATTTTGTTTATTATTATTAAGTCACTATCAACAAATGTACACTATAATTTTTTTTACCTTTTGGTGTCATTTTATTTTGACCTTACTAATTTAAAAATTTACATAAAAGTCTACAAAGGTAGTTCTTATAAGAACCTTATTTTTGTGGGTTTCATGTATTTGTCTACATCAATAAGACAATAATTAATGTATTATGATAAATAAATATCAAATATTAAATTTAAGGGGGCGTTTGGTTCGTTTTAAGGAATGAGAATGAAAATAAGAATGAGAATGCAGTATAATGGGAATATGAATGGCATTGCAGTGATGTTGTTTGGTTAAACCAATATAATCAATAAAAATTTATTTTATATAATATTTTTAATACAATTATGTGTTGTCCAACATGAAAAAAAAATATGTTCAATTCACATCAAGAGATAAAGGGATATATAAGAGGGAATAACATTTTCATTCCCCCAATTTGGTTAGAATGAAAATTAATAGGTTTGAAGCAATGAATCTATTATATTATATCAAACCAAACTAGATTATTCATTATCATTCTCATTCCTTATCTCTCAATACCTCCAACAAACACCCCCTAAATACCTATAAAAATGAGGACATTGATATTTTACGTAAACTTCATGATAAGAACCAAAGTTTTTAAATAAGAACTCAAAGGGGATGCGGTTCTTATAAGAACTCTCCACAATGATAGTTTATACAAGAGATACCATTTTTTGTTTATAAAAATCTTGCAGCGAAGCGAAGATGCTAAATAAATTATGAATTTTATTCTAACTAAGACGAATACGTGTCGGCATTTATCATTTAAAGTTACCTTTATTCGTGTTTAATTGTTGGTTAGTCACATCAAAAAAGTTTAACGGTAGCGAAAGTTACATCAACTATTTATTGAAAATGAATATTTTATCACCGTTTATTATAAACTAGTTTAGTACCCGCGCAATGCGGCGGGATGCAATATTCAAATAAATGTAAGCAAAAAATAAAAATAGAAATTACAATCATGCAATATTCATACGGTTTGGGTTTGGTTTATAACTGAAGTCTTTTATGTCTAAATTTTTGTTTAAACAAAATAGAAATTACAATCATGCTTTAATCATATACAATCATCATTCAAAACCTCTCGATAAACCACATTTGATGTGTAAACTCCCTTCGGTTTGAACTTTTTGGTAGACTTCACTAATATCTTTGTAGTGCCACGTGATATACCTCTGGATAACTATTAAGTTTTTAAATTCTAAAATCGCCAGCTATAGATAACACTAAAATCGCCAGCTATAGATAACACTAAAATCGCCAGCTTAGTTTTTAAAATTAAAATTAATTTTGTAATATCATTTATTCACTAAAATTAAAACTAAAATTAACACTATGAAATATTGATTATTCATGGAAGTTGATTGTTTACTTGTTATGGTTTGTTTCAAACAGCCCAAACAACTCGCTTCCTAGATGATCCCTCTAGAAGAAGGCGATTCTTTGGCCGTTTGTTTACCTTTTAATAGTTCCATTAAGAGGCAACCTCTGAATCGCTTTTAGGTGAATCTTGCTTAACAAAAAAAAGTCTGCCCCTTAATGGTTCTAAAACCTTCTGAATGATTTTGTATCGTGGGCCTCCCTTAACCATTTAGCACTCTAATTTCATTCTAAACAATTACAAAACGATCCTATTTCATATTGTACTATATCATAAGATCCTCTTAATCATTCTGACCACTTAATCATTCTGCACCACACCATTCAGCAACTGCCAAACAGCCAATCTTTCTAGTTACTTTGATATGTGAATTTACATTGAGCATGGGAACCAAATGAATAAAAAGATTCATGTTTGGTTTGGGAAGGGATCGTGGATTTTTTTCTTTGCAATGTTGTCAGGATCGAATCTTAACAAGATTACTAATACTTAGAATTCAGAATTAAAGAATCTGCGCAATAGAACTTTAATTCACACAATCAATAGAACAATAAATCAGAAAATACACAGATGTTTGTATTCACTGCTTCGACTCACAAGATTACAACCAAACCTCAATCTTGATGAACAGGCTCAATCAAGACGACTTCTACTTCTCTAGAAATAGGGTTCGAAACCTTGAGGTTAATTCTCTCTGAAAACTCTCACGTATTCTAATTGTATTTCGTGTCTCTTCGTATTTTTTAATAGCTATCTATCAACACTATTTATACACAATAATTACAAGATAACTATCAAAAATTAAATGATCTTCAGAATATTCTTTTAAGCATATCTTCAATCATTCCATCTTTATCTCCTTCAATCTCGCATTCCATGTTCTGATCCCAAGCAGTATTAACTTCATTTTCCTCAAGCAGTACTAATGATGTTCCAGCAGTATTAACTTCGATATGCATAAGCAGCACTAATAGTTTTCGTAAGACACCAGCAGTACTAACATTGTTCCAGCAGTATTAATAATGTTCTAGCAGTAGTAATATACCAGCAGTATTAACATTGTTTCAGCAGCATTAATGTCTCAGCAGTACTAACCTTGATCTAGCAGTAGTATCTTTGTTCTGGCAGTACTAACGTTGATCTGGCAGTATTAATGTAGTTCTGGCAGTACTAACCATACTTAGCATATCTTCAGTTCCCAACAATCTCCCCCTAACTTGACTTTTAGAAAGAGAAGTCAAGTTTTTCAGATGATGCTTCCAAAACCTAATCATGCATGCCTAGATCAGGATTCAATCCCAGACTTTGATTGAGAGTCCTTCTTACCAGATATCTTGCCATCTCAGAATCTTTGTCACTTACCAACTTAGCATGCAGCATTCCAGTCAACCTTTTCATGCTGTGTTTGTATACTACATCTACCAAATAATATTCATGAAATGTATGATCAAGAGTGATGACATACACTCCACAATTCTCAATGAGCATCCAGTTGGTAATGACTTGAAAATTCCTTGCTATCAAATACTGAACTGCTTCTGGTTTGAACATTAAGCACAAGTATTCAAGAACCATCTTGGTGATAGACATACCTTGCTCTGTCAGCATGTTTCCATATAGCCTCATTCCAACCTTGAACATCTCTTCTATGTCAGATCTTGAGCATGTTCTGATGAGTCTTCCCCATGTAGAACAGACTTCAAACTTTCCATCTGCTCTCTTTATTCTAATGTACTCCTTTCTCCCTTCTTTCAATGTGTCCCAGAAGATGATCTCAGGAGCCATAGAAGCTAATGGTTTAACTTTAATTGGATTAGTATCAACCACAGTAATATACATATCACATTGTGCATTTGATTGTGATTGTACATTGCTTGGTTGACCTGATGAGGTTGCCACTTCTTCTTCAGCAGCCTTTTGATCATCTTTCTCTTTCACAACTTCCTCCTTAGCTTCTTCTTTGATGGGTTCCACTCTGGGCTTCTTTACAAATTTCTTCTTTGAAGCTATGGACTTTGTTCTTGGTCTTTTGCTTGACACCATTTTGGTTCTTTTGAGTGATTTAGCAGCTTCAGGAGTGGTTTCAGTTGTTTCCTTAGTTTCTGCTGCTTCAGGGATGATTTCTGCTGCCTTATGTTTTTCAGCAGCAATAACCATTTCTGCTGCTATAGCTGTTACTGCTTCTTTTATAACCTTTAATGCTGTTGCTTCAACACTCTCCTTCACAATCCAAAATATCTCTGCATCAATCTCGGTTTTAGTTGCAGGTACTGCCTCCTTCTCTCTTTCAGAAACTGCTGCATCAATTGTTTCTACTTCTTTTGCAACCTCAGCAGCAGTAACCGTTTCTGCTGCTGGTTCTGTTTCTGCTTCCTTTGTAATATTAGCAGCAGTAACCGTTTCTGCTTCCTTTGTAATATTAGCAGCAGTAACCGTTTCTGCTGCTGTTTCCGTTTCTGTTGCTTTCTCACTTTCAGCTTCCTTTTCAACTTCTGTACCCTGCTCATCCTCCCCCTCAACCTTATATTCATACTCCCCCTCAATTTTTGCATCCTCCATGTTTATATCAGATTCTGACTCCCCCTTTTTGGAAGCATCAGTGGTTGAGCTTCGCCTTTTCAGAACAAACTGAGCTTTACGAAGCAGTATTAACTGCACAACAGTATAAACTACAAAGCAGTATTAACTACAAAGCACTATTAACTACAAAGCAGTATTAACTACAAAGCAGTATTAACTACAAAGCAGTATTAACTACAAAGCAGTATTAACTACAAAGCAGTATTAACCACACCTGCAGTATTAACTGCACAATAGTATTAACTACAAAGCAGTATTAACTACAAAGCAGTATTAACTACAAAGCGTATTAACTACAAAGCAGTATTAACCACACCTGCAGTATTAACTACAAGGGCAGTATTAACTACAAAGCAGTATTAACCACACCTGCAGTATTAACTACAAAGCAGTATTAACCACACCTGCAGTATTAACTACATGGCAGTATTAACTACATGGCAGTATTAATGGCTAGAACACTGTCAGTAGTAACTCTTCACGGACAGTAGTAACTACACTTGATCTAGCAGTAGTATCTTTGTTCTGGCAGTACTAACGTTGATCTGGCAGTATTAATGTAGTTCTGGCAGTACTAACCATACTTAACATATCTTCAGTTCCCAACAAATATATAATATATTAATATAATCCAAATAAAAGATGAAACAAAGTAAATAACCAAATAACCATAATAATTTAGAAATTTGTCTTAAAAAAACAATTCAAACAAAATGAAAACCGCTAAAAATCGTAAACAAAACAATTAGAAAAGTTTTCCATCATGAAAAAACAAATTACTTCTCAAGTTTGGGGATTATCAAATCTGTAACGACTTCTTCTTTCTCATTTGAAGGAATGCATGTTTTAGGAGATTTTGTTGTTGACCCTTTCATTGCATCATCGACATCATAAACTTCATCAAAATCACGCTTCAGATCGACACCTTTACATATCCTTTTCTGATACGTTTTTTCAGCAGGGATGCAAAACTGTGAAAGGAGCAGAGAATTATATAAGAGGTAAAATAAGATTAGAGATAACTATTAAGTTTTTAAATTCTAAAATCTGTTATCCAGGGTATGTATGCATATATCCAGGGTAAAATAAGATTAGAGATAACTATTAACACTAAAATCGCCAGCTTAGTTTTTAAAATTAAAATTATTTTTTTAAGACTTTAAGAATTTCAACCAAAAATCAATAATTTTGGCTCCAAAAACAAATTTGACAAACGACAATCCATGATAAACCAATGGCAATTGAAAAAAGCTTTCTGACCGGTAATGCATTATTCACACAGGAAACGAAGCAGCAGAAAGCTTATCAGTGGAGAGAATTATTTTTGCAGCAGGGATGCAAAACTGTGAATGGAGCAGAGAATTATATAAGAGGTAAAATAAGATTAGAGATAACTATTAAGTTTTTAAATTCTAAAATCTGTTATCCAGGGTATGTATGCATATATCCAGGGTAAAATAAGATTAGAGATAACTATTAACACTAAAATCGCCAGCTTAGTTTTTAAAAATAAAATTAATTTTTTAAGACTTTAAGACTTTATGCTTTAAAAGATAGTACATTGTGCATTAAAAATTGTTTTTAAGACTTTAAGACTTTCATCCTAAATGCTTTATAAGATAGTATAGATAATGGTATCTCAATTAAATATGTATTTTTATGATCATAAACTAGACCTGATAAACGTGTCGGGTCGGGTCGGGTTTAAAGTTAAATGGGTTGAGAGTGTCTGACCCTAACTCGATCCGTTAATAAACGGGACAGAAAATCCCAACCCTAACCCGATCCGCTTAACTCGTTACGACCCGCCTAACCCGTTTAACATTTATAAAACTAAAAACTAAATATCCAAAATTCACAAAAAAATTACAAATCCAAAATTCAAATGAAAACATTATAAATCTAAATTTTATAGTCCAAATTTATAAGTTCTAACAAAATTCAAAACATTAAAAATTCAAATCATTAAAAAGAAAACTTAATATATATATAAACAAGTTATTCGAGTCATTTTCGAGTTGAAATTTTTGACCCTGATCATACCTGTTTAATTTTTGTGTCGTGTCGTGTTAACCCGTTTACTTAAGCGAATTGAAATGTATTACCCAAACCCGTTTATTTCGTGCCAAGTTCGTGTCGGGTTAACGTGTCGTGTCAACTTTTGTCTGGTCTATCATTAACATCAATTTAGCAAATTTTGTTATCTTTCCACCCTAAAAGTGTTGAAATTATTCACACCATGTTTGATTTCATATGGACTCAATTAAATTATTACCATAAAATTTGTTTTTAGACTTAATCATTCAATTTCCTAAATTTGTATCGCATTAACCTGTTTTTACAGGTCATAAAAATGTACTTAACTGATTTTAAAAAGTTTAAGTGTTTTATCATTTAAAAAAATAATTTAAGGACTTAACTATTAAAAATCAGATAATTCGTTGCATTTTTTTAGACTCTTCCCTTTTTTAGTTAACTTAATCACATGGACTAAAACCGAAACGGATTGTGATCCACAATGACTATCAACGTAATAAATTACAAAAAATGTTTACTGTAACGTCCCACTTTTCATAACAAACAAAATGTATCATAAGCATTCAAAATCACTTAGTTAAACTTGTCTTTACATCATCATTAAGCATACTAAACAGAGCATTACAACGGAAGTCTCTAAACTCACAGCCGAGTACTATCTAATCAATAAAACAAAACATAACCTGGAGCCTCTCTAAGCTCTAAGTTCTCTTTGCCTCCTCCTCTAGTCCTTATTAGAAGAACTTGCTGTACGCTTACCTGAAAATGGTTTAGTTTTGAAAGCGAGGGTTAGACCAAAAGGTCTAGTGAATTCCCTCCAAAAACAACATATATAAACAGTTGGAAAACATTTTAAAGATTTATAAATAACCTGTAACACATCATCAATCATGGTGCTGCACTGTGTTGTGGATCACATAACATATTGCGATCAGGGCCCCAGCAGACTCCCTTCTCGCCACTTGGAATCCCCGCGGATTCCCCTCTACCGAATAGGATGAAAACAAATTCCATCCTACCGGTCTATCATACATAACCAAGAGTCCTAAGACCCCGAGAACCTCTCTTTGATCCACAGTGCAGACCGACTCCACATAGTGTACACATATGTTCATGCAAACATGTAAAATATGCTTTTCATAAATCATATCTTTCATAATGTCATGCTAAACATCTCTTTCATTTAAGATAAGATCATTCGTGAAAGTCATGCAAATCAATTCATACTTTTCATGCTCGATAAACCATACTCAGTAAAAGAAACATTTATCACTTCGCGTCGTAAAAAGGGTTTAGGGAACTCACCTGAAAAGCAATCTTCTTCTTAGCCTCTTGTCTTGTTATGCTGGTACACCTAAGAATTAATTCATAATTCAATTAGGCACGTCTCCAATTCTGATCCTAAGTCCCTCTCTTAATTTGGTCGCAAATAACTCATTTAGGCCCATCTATAACATATTGGATCCCTTTTATTCAAGAGACTTAAGCTAAATTCTAAACACGTCGGTCCAATGGCTAGACACTACGGGCCTGACAAACGAAGCCCAAGCGAAACCCAAACCAACAGTCCCGGTTCCCCGAACTCCCGATACCCCGAACTCCCGGTACCCCGAACAGGGACGAACCTTAGGCGATTCAACACTCGAATTCTTCCTAGGGAGTCCAGTAAGCTGAGATTTTAACACAGCATTCTTACCCAAATTGTTCTATTGTAACTCCTTAGACAACACAAGTTCCTAGTCCATTGATTTCATTAGATTACAATCCCAATCGGGAACTAAAACTCTCCACAGTGTTCTTATCCAACAAACCCAGCTAAAACATGGAACTTGAACAACTCTTAGCTTTCCTAAATAGCTTTAATACAGAATAATAACATGAGAGATCATTACTTACCAAATCGGAGTCTCCCCACAAGGAAGAATCGATGCCCCAGCTTTCCTTTCACTGTCCCTCCATTTCCCCCTTCAGCCGCCAACAATGCAGCATAAACAGTAGCAGCGACCAAAACCCTAGGGATCTGCCCCTATATATATTTTCCACACTTTTCAAATAAGTCCTTTGTATAAAACTTTCCATTGTTACACATTTACCACCAAACTTTTAATCCGTCTGAAACTGGGTTATTACATTTACTAAACTCTTACCTTACCTGGTAAATGCTTTTCCACTTACTTATCATGTGAACATAACAATGATTCAGAACCAAGTGAGAGATAAGATTTTTATCCGGTAAAACGCAAACTGCATAAAATACGCTTACCTTACATGGTAAACGCTTTTCCACTTATCATGTGAACATAACAATGATTCAGAACCAAGTGAGAGATAAGATTTGTATCCGGTAAAACGCAAACTGCGTAAAATACGCTTACCAATAATTCATTCCGGATGCTGAAAATGTTACCTGATAAGATAAGTGAATGCAATAACTCTTGCCGCCCCATCATACACTTATCCGATAAATATTTGGTAAAAACTTTAAACACAAAATCCAAAAAAAATTAACATGCTCCAGGGACCAAAATTGTAGTTTCCTCGTTTTAGCACATTTGATTTCTTTTTCCACCCTATAAATACCCATTGAATCAAACCCTAATTTAGCACACAAAAACCACACTAAAAACCCTAATGGATTCCAAAAGAAAAGCTTCCATTAATATTGCTCTCCTTTTATCCATCAACTTTATTTTTTGTACCCAAACTGCCCATGCATCTCACAGTCGCTATAATAATCCCTGTCCTCCTCCGCCATCGTCAACTAACCCTCCTTCTCCGCCATCGTCAACGAACCCTCCTCCGCCATCGTCAACGAACCCTCCTCCTCCGCCATCGTCAACGAACCCTGCCACGTGTCCTAGAGACGCCCTCCAGCTCGGAGTATGTGCAAATTTGCTTGGAATCGTGATCGGAAACCCTCCGGTACAGCCATGCTGTAGTCTGATTCAAGGGCTTATTGATCTCGAGGCTGCCGTCTGTCTGTGCACTGCCATTAGAGCAAGTCTTTTGGGCATCACCTTGAATATTCCTTTATCCATTAGTTTGCTTCTTAATGTTTGTGGCAGGAACTACCCTTCTGGATTTACTTGCAACTAATTAATTAAGTGTTAGTAAGTAATACTTGAAATCATTGGTGATTTCAATATATATGTTATATATATATTATATTTTATTTTAAAGAGGAATTATTAAGGAGTGGTGGAGTGAAGAGTTGTGTGAAGTAGTTGATGGATATGTTGCTCAGAAAACTATGTGTTTGTGTTATTTCTGAGTGCTTAAATCAAAGATAAATAAACTACTCCTTACCTAGCTTTGTTGTTTTACAATTTTAGTAAGTATGGTAGATGGAGTGTTTATAGAGTGTTGTAATAATAAATTAAGTATTTATAGTATTTATTTTTGAAACCACATTGAAGTTATGGAATGATTATATTTAGTGGGGTTTATGGGAAAAACGTAAAAAAATGAACATCTTGGTAATGGTTCATCTGGATGATATGTACATGTGCGTATAAGTAATTTTTAAGCAATTTATCTGATGTGCTATGCATACGTGCATTCAAACTAGAAAACAACTTCAATTACTTGTACGCACATGTATAAATGAAAGATCGAATGAGAAAAAGAGTTAAATTGATAAACGTAAGAAGTGATATGGACCATTGATCACTTTTAACCTCACATTCACTAAGGAATTGCGCTTCTCACGGGAATTGATCTGGTGCATTTCATTAGTGTTAGATCTTCAATTAGGATTGATCCAAGGGTCCAGATTCTTTCTTATGCTTCTCACCATAAGCCAATCCTATATTTATAGGGATATAATTAAATAAAACTTTGTAATTTGTGATAGCCGTGATATCTAATGGAAGTCACTCAATTGAAATAATTTAGGATATTTTTTAAATAAGGTAAAGAGAGAAATTTAGTAAGTTTGTTTATTACAGCTCATCAAAAGATTTAATTAAATTTTTTAAAATAAATATTTAATTACTTTTAATTACCTAATATATATTAATTACCTAATATTTAATTAACATGTGATTGTGATTATTTTATATTTTTTAATTAATTTGTCAGTTAACTTTTAATAAACATGATAATTTATCAACCATCAATTAATTTATTAGTTAGTTTTTCAAACTTAGTTATATTATTACTTTAGTTACACATTTATTTATTTTATTGAAATATATTAATTTGAAATTGATTAAATTCGAAACTTCTACAAATTCCTATAAAATCGAAACAAGCTAAATACAAAAAACCTCCAAGAAAAAATATTTGTGAAGTTACGAAATATAATCGAAAATCTCTAATAAAAAACCTCCCACTATGTTAAAAAACCACAAAGTGAGGCTTTTCATAAACCTTCTAAAAGTAAAAACCCACACTATGAATGTTCTAACGGAGACTCGGTAAAAATTAATTTATAAGCTAAATTAGGCCCGTTTGTTAGTAGCTTAATGAGTTTAATGAGACTCACAGCTTATTCGGTAAGTTATACATGGTTTTTTGATAGTGACTTAATGATATAGAAAATGGCTTATTCAGTAATCTTCTTGGGGGAGCTTTATGCAGAAATCCAAGTTTCTTTTTCCAACTGTCCCTCCAAAACAAAAACCTTCCCAACACAAACAAATTAATCCATTCAGGACTTAATGAAAAATAAACCAAACAACCCCTTAGTCAAATTCTTATTGCTTTAGTGTTGATAAACCATAAATATTTCATAGAAATAAATAATAATATTACTTTGTTTATTTATAATTATTCAATTACTAAAATTCAACATTGAATCCTATTTTACACAAATTTTTACATAAATTCAATCAAATTAACGGGTCATACGCAACACTTACCCGATAAACATTTACTGGTAAATGTCAACACTTTAACTTGATTTACCGAGTAAGATTTTAGTCAATTAAAAACAGCATCATATGCAACAACTTACTCGATAGGTGTTTACCGGACAAGAGTTGTCATTTCTCACTTGGACCATTTGCATTAGTGCAAGACCAAATTTATTTCTAAAGCGCCACACCAGTTTTCCAATACATCTCTTACATCAATGCAAGATCAAACTTCTTTCTAAAGTGGTCCACACTGTCAATATTATAATATAATGTAATAAACTAATGAAACAAATATATATAATAAACCAATATTATAAAAATGATAATATTAATTTATTAAATTTAGTGGGTCCCACATTTTGCAAGACCTTGCTATTGACAAGCTATGTCATCTTGCAAGAACTCTAGCAATATGGATGTGAATGCTCTTATCAGGTAAAACTCTTCATAATTATTATCTCTCCTATCAGATAAAATTATGAGTCCTTATCATATTCATCTAATAAAGTAAATAACCCAATAAATGATTACCAGATAAACATTTAATGAACAACTCTTAAAACATCAATTATTACATTATTTTGGTGTTAGTAAAAAGTATTAAGTTTTTAAAGAAAGTGACAAAAATACCTTAACGTGACTGGCACTTTAACATGAGGGACCATTCTTGTGGTTATTTTTCTTGAGGGACCTGATTCATAATTTTCATATAACTACAAGGACCAAAAATAATTTTACTCTTTCTTCAAAATCCAATCTACGCATAGAAGTAGTAATCGGATGATCGAACCAGAAATGGAGGAATTGGCAGATCTGGAGAGATTACAGGCTCAAATCCTCCGTAGAATTGCAAAACTCGAGCTCTCTATCATTCCTCCATCCAACAGTTCTTCCAATACTGACCTACCTACCACCGCCACCACCGCCACCACCACCGAAGCACGCCTCTCCGCCGTCCTTATCGACGGCGGCGTCAATGACTTCGCATTCAAGCGCGTTCCTTCCGATTACTACGATTGGTCCTACGAAGCTCGAAGAGACATTCTCGGTGCCGCATCCATTCATCATCTTTGTAAAAGCATTGTCCTGGTAATACTAATCGTCTAATTCGCCTGATTTCATTTGATTTTAGTATAATATACTGTGTTTTTGGTATTTCGGAAGGTAGAATGCGTTTTTATGCCGTGAATTTGGTTGTTTAGTATTTGAATTTCTGGATACTTTCATTTTTGATTGTTTAGGCGATAGACTGTATGTGTTGAATTGTTTACTTCCTCTGTTCCAAAGGAGAATAACTGCAGTTTTGATATTGAATGCCAAACATGTAATTTTCATCTTAAAATTGATGTCCATTTTAAGATTTGTAGAAGAAATCGCCAATGTAGATAAACCCTACTACAACTAGAATAATTTTTGTGTTTGAAGTTCTTCATATTATTAATCAACTTCCAGTTCTTAGTTAAGAATGGAGGGAATACCTTAAATTAACTTCTTAAATCATCGTGGATCTTGACATAGAGGTCTAATCTATAATACCTGAATTTAGCTTAATGCACTAATTTTGCTGGTAAAATGTATTGGAAGTTTGAATACTCTTTTGTGCTTAATATTTGAATATTTGTCTTTTAGATTGTTTAGATCATACTCTTTGAGTCCAAAAAGAAGCAACACTTTTCAGTTTTGGTTGTCCTGAAAAGATTGCAATGTTTCATCTTTTGGAAAGATAAACCAAACCAAATGAATCATGTATATCCCACTAGATAACTAAGGGTTGGAAGAGGTAGGATGTATTGCAGACCTTACCTCAACCATTAGGATCGGGAGGCTGGTGAATACCCCTGGGTTGTCCACAAAGCGAAGGTGTGTGCAAGCAGGCAATAAGACAGGTAATATAACAGGTAATCGGGAAATATAACATGTAGAATAGCGATCCAATCATCCAATTTGTGTGTGCACGATTCAATGATAAGCAAACAGACAATATAGTCATGTAAAACATGTGATACAAGTAAAAATTAATGTATATAGCAATAACATTTTTTTGGAAAGATAAAGAACTTTTTAAATTAACTTCTTGAACATTGGGGTTAAAGGATACAATTATGGATAGAATTTAATGTTTTCCCCTTGTTTTTGAGATTATATTTGAATTGTATGCAAACATAGCTTTTTACCATGGACATGTGATTGTGTAGTCATGGTCTATTTGTCTCTGGTATGCAATATGCATATAGGGTAGTATAAATTTATTTGTTATATCCACCCAAAAAGATAATTTTAGATCTTCATTAAAAAACCTTGACATTCTCAAATATAACCACATCTAACAAATAATTTATCCACATCTCTGTGTTCAAATTTGTATACCTTAACAAATGAGATTCCAACGCTTCTCCTCAGCCTTATATTAATACTTCTTTTTTTATGTATTGGTGGTCCTTGCAGGTTAATACTCAGGCTGCATCCAATATCACTGATTGCAGTGACCTCCAAAATTCGAAATACTATGTTGTTGTTGTTCAGGTGTTTTTTTGCTTTACTTTTTCAGTCTCTGTTAGCCATAAAATGCAACCCATGCTGCTCTCAAGTTATTTTTGAGATATTTGTTTATTGCAGTATACCGCTCGATTTAGTGCTGATGCTGTAAAGAACTTTCTTTATTCGCTCAATAATGGCAGGATACCCAAAAAGAGATTCAACTGTAAGTAATCTACTGTATCATATAAAAGTATTATTGAAGCTGGAATACTGCAGCAAGACCTACATGGGAACCGTTCTTTCTAATTTGAGTCTAGGTGTCTCTTAAAATGTGATTGGGGCATCAGAAACATTTGTTCTCGGTACAAATGATCCTAGGCATTCTGCCGAAAGTTGGTTTGCCATTTGGCTGGGCCTTAATGTTGAGTTTGTTTTGAATAAAGTTTTTGCTGGGGTTCCAAAGTTGAGGTTGTTGATATTTTGTCATGTTTGATGAGTTTGTGATTTCTTGCTTGGGTAGTGCCAATAAGATGTCTTACGCTAATAACTCGCGTTGATAGTTGACTATCATGCTATATTGGCACCTTAGGATGGAAAAAATAAATTTTGAAGTATATACTTGGGCAACAAAGTTGATTACCAGCAACCCAACCGGCCCCACATGGAACCCGCCTACAAGGACACCAATGTGAGGGGGCATTTTTTGGCTCACTCAGCAGTTGAGGCTAGCGGGGGAGCCTGGGATTGAACCCAGGACCTGTCTTTTATTTGGGCAAAGTCGCCCCACCCCTTTGCCAACTGAAAGTATATATAATCTTCATATATGGCAAAACTCACACACACTCTTCACCCTTGACGTACAGGATGGAATCTATCGGTAACCCAGGTACCGCTGGGCCAATGACCTTTAAAGCGGGGATGAAAATATTTGAATTTGCAAGATTTGCTTGTGCCATGATGTTATTGTTAACTACATTTAAATTGGTGTTGCAGTAAGGCTTGCTCCAGAAGAGATATCACACAAGCTGACTGGTTATGAACACAATGGAGTAACATGCGTTGGCATGAAAACCGACATCCCGGTAAGCAAAATCTGCACAAATCCTCTTCACATTTCTTGTTGAATTGAAATCATTTTTACTTTTATGCCAACCAAGATCTGCTGATAATCTTGCATCAACTTTTCGGACAAACTAGTAATGGAGTTCGGAGGGACCATTGTCTTCTTGACCCAAAATTACACACGGGGCTTTATATGTTTGCCAAAAGGGTCAATGGTCTAGGGGTATTTATGTTAACCGTAGATCCAAGTTTACTTGTAGGTGAAAGGTTCAAGCCTCATTAAAGGTGAGGAGCGTGACTTGGGTTTTGCCGTTTATAAAATATTATATACCAAAGAAGAAGAAAAAGGTTATGTTTGACTCTATATATCGTCAATAAAATAATTATTAATAAAAAATATTTAACATAGGTGAAGGATCGTGTGAGAAGTTGAGGTTAACGTGAGAAGCGTGAGAAGTGGATTTGAACCGTTGATCACTTTTAATCTCATGCCCTCCCATGAATTGCGGTGCACCCTATCTCGGTGCATCTCATCCTAATGTCCATCCATTTCTAATCCAACGGTTGATAACCACTTCTCACGCTTCTCATGTTAACCTCAACTTCTCACCGGAACCCACCCCGGTTACATAACCTCCAAGAGTGTTTTTTTTTCATTCTTTTCTACTACCAAAAAAATTTAAAAAAGAGCCAAAGGGATACAAACTTGTAACGTGTAAATTGTAATGCCACATACAATGACACTACCTACCGGTTACAGTCACTTTTTGTTAACTTAGGGAAGCACACATAAAAATTAAAGCGGGTGCACCGTAAAACCCCTAAATTTATTTCGATTGCATCAGGATGAGAAGTTACTAGTATTCTGGCATCAGGGGTGGACCCAATATGGTGCATACGGTGGCACGCACCACCACTTTGTTCCTCTGTCATAGTGTAAAAAAAGTTACAGTCATGAAAGGTGTCATCGTATTATTTTGTTGTGTGTAACCGTATATATTTCTACAAACTAAAATACTAAGGGGCCGTTTACCTAATCACTTACCAGGGTAAGTGCTTACCGGTAAAATTCAACACTATCGCTTATTTCCCGGGTAAGATTTTAGTTCACCAAAATGGCATCGTATGCAACAATTTAGTCGGTAAGCGCTAACCGTGGTAAGACTCGTCGCACTCACTTACCGGGTAAGACTCTCGGTCCTTGCTTTCGACTCTCGGTTCTTGCTTCCGCTCTTACTGTGTAAGATTCTTGGTCCTTGCCATATTTATCCGATAAGCTAATGTGACTTGGTAAGCACTTACCCGGGTAAGCGTTTTGTAAACGGCCCTTAACACAAGTTTTCCTTGATAGAGTTGGTTTGCACGCTCTTTTCTCCCCTTTAGTTGCGGGTTCGAATCCCATTTGTATAATTTTCTTATTTTTTTAGCTTTTAATTTCACGTTTATTATCTCTCTTAAAAGTTTTTGGAATAAAATGCTCGAACACAGGACTTCAGATACAAAAGATAAGGAACTAACCAACACACCAATGATGATTCCGTAAAAAAAATCAACAGCTTCGTTTTTTATATTTAAATGGTCTACCACTTGAAAAAGTTTCTAGGACATCTTGTGAAATTAACCCGCGATTTATTTTAGGTTGAAATGAATAACGTTGCATTATGATACATAATCATCTCAGTCGGTGAACATTTGCAGGTTATTTTGGATGAAGCAATTGTGAAGCTTCACCCGGATTTCTTCTGGTTGGGTGGCGGAGAAATCGATCTGAAACTAGGAATCAGGACTTCCGAATTCATCAACTTCGCAAAACCATTCATTGTGAATTGTAGCGGTTCTTGATTCCTTTTGAATTAAAGGCGTTGCTAATGGTTTTTTTTGGTAACCGTAGGTTTCCGGGCCAGCTTACGCGCACCGACTAATTCCCGGGCGACCACGAATGGCCTGGAGTCATCACAGGTGAACCTCCATGGCCACAAGGGCTTTGGCAGTGCCTGAATTTGAACCCTGAATAGATGAGGTTACTGGGGTTTTAATGGTTTTTTTGTTTCATCATTAATCATTCGTAATCAACTTATTTGAAGAAGAGTCCTTGATTAATCTAATTGAAGGGCTAGTACGTTTTTGTGTAGATTGGATTGAATTTGAAATTGAATTCCACTCTAATTTCATTTTGAATTGAAAGATTTTAAATGATTTCATCAAAATCCCACAAAAATACAAGTTTTGAATATTTGTATATGATAATGTTTTAAAATATGTATTTTGTAATAAACAATTAATAATGATGTAATTATTTATTTTTGGGGTTATTTATAAATTGTTTTTATAAATTATTCAATTAACATCAAAGATTTTAAATTCTTTCAAATCCAAATCTCTTCAATAAAATTCAAATCCCTAAAAATATTCCATTAAATCAAACGTCACTCAGGGTGCGTTTGGTACTCAGACATGATAGAACATGACAGGATAAAACAATTGTCTAGCGTTTGGTAGACAGAACTTGACAGAACAGAAAAAATAACATAGATAAAACACAATAAATAAAATTTAAAGAATGAATAAAATATAAAATAAATAGTGTATTTGATGTTTTAGAAGAGAATTCGATTTTATTTTGAGGTTATATTGGTAAAACATAAGTTTGTTTCATCTTGTTCCATGGGGTGAGAGTGGAACAGGTCTGTTCCAGCTTGTTCCACTTTGTTCCTGTCTGTTCCACATAAAAGTCCTGCCAAACATGGAACAGTAGATCTTGTTCTGTTCTGTTTTGTCATGTCCAGTGTACCAAACGAACCCTCATGAATTTAATTTTAGATATGACAAAAATAACAATAAAAGATATTTGAATGGATTTTCCAATCTATTCAAATTGGCATTTGACATTAAAATACTTATCTCGTTCGAAAAAAGAATGCTTTTGTCCATGTCTTTTGGACCCTTGTTGACTTGTACTTGTAAAAAGTATGTTCTTTTTAAATTCTTTTGGCTTTATCAATTACATAAACATATATTAAATATATTGATGGGATTCGGTGCATTAGTGTTGGTATGATCGCATCCAAATATATATTAGATATTAATTTCATATAATTTTATTTAGTTTATGTTAACATTATTTTCTTTAATAATATATATTTACCTGATTGGAAACCGTCAAAAAGAATAACACGGGATTTTGACACAACTAATTATTAGATCATCCGCACCCCTGCAAGACCAAACTTCTTTCTAAAGTGTCATATCAGCTTTGCAATAACATCTTCCACACCCATGCAAGACCAAACTCATTTCTAAAGTAATAAATTATAATATAAATAATATATATAAATATAATATAACTAATAAATTAATTATAAAATATAGACAACTAAAATTTTAGTTTTGTTTTCTTTTACTATATTTTGTTTAAATATAATTTAATTAACAAATAAAATACATGGATATATTGAAAGCATGCAACGTTTACTAAAATACAAATATTACACAAAATACACAATAAACATTACATTACTAATTATTTTATTCTTCTCCAAATCGACTCCAAATCTCTTCCACTAAATCGGTTTGCAATTGATGATTTGTTGACCTATTGCGGACTCTTGTATGACGTCGAAGATAGTTCTCATACTCAGGAAGCCAACTTTGAAAAACTTCAGGCATGGACAAACTAAAACTAAGATCATCATCCATATAATCGAATTGACGAATATATTAATAAGAAATTTTAATAAAAAATAATTAAAAAATTAAATTAATTAAATTAAACAAAAATAATATATATTAATAATTAAATTTTAATACAAATAATAAAAAATAATGTTCAAATAAAATAATAAATGAATTAAATTTAATAAACAAATAAATTAATTAGTGTTTTAACAAACAAATAAATTAATTAAATTAAACAAAAATGGATTTTTTAATATATATTTGTTTGTGAAAGGTCTTTCTAATTGTGAAATGAGTTGCTACATTGCAAGACCTTGTAAGCCACATGGCATGCCATGTCATATTGCAAAGCCTTATGCAAGACGTGTGTGGATGCTCTTACTCTGTTTGTACTTGTCAAGATTTATGATAAAACAATAACTTTTATCTTTTCTTTTTAATTTAGAAAAAAACTTCTCATAGTTCTTTTTTCCTCCGATGATTTATCCCATACCTCTCCACTCTTGGAGTTCTTTCTTAGCTTATAATGTAATACTCTACGACCTAGTGAGTTCATAGCCTTCATGCATGACAACGTGATAAATAAATCATTTCACACATTTTCTCATCTTAACGAACGATGCTTGAAACAACTTGGGCACACATGACCCTAACATTCTCATAACTTCAATGTACTGCACAACGATCTCGAGAACCGTTTACATACAACTTTACTCGCAAATGAAGGCTACTCACTCAAACAAGGTCAATCGTTTTACTCACATCACTTATCATTAACACTCTACTTCCGACTAGTGGTCGTCCTATTGACCTTGTAACACTTGCTATCCATGCGTTCCACAACCCACTTACTCAATCATTTCATATTATTTTCTTTTTGATCAATCACCTTTCATTCTATCTCTACACATTTCCATCCACCTATTTTAGGGTTGCCTCAACGGGCTTTCATGAGTCCTGCCAGTTCCCGGTTGTGTTTCCAACCTCCAATCATTTACTGATCTAATCTCCAAAGAATTGAAGGGCCTTGGTGGCGTACCCACCATCGTTCTACTATAACACAAAGAGATAGCCATAAAAATGGTTATACGAGTATAGACATGCAAAACGTACTTTACCGATCATTAGTCACTGTGACAATTTAGAAACAAGTATGCTCGTGTAACTTATTCATAATAACAGTAGCTAATTGAAATTGCGAACATACTTTACATGAGAATTCTCATTGCCATTGCTACAGTACTAAATTCACGTATTTCTGTTGACTCTAAGACTATCCCGTCTTAGTACTTCTACCCCATTCTCACATATCATAACTTAATTCATCTCAGCTTAAGTCTAAGTACCTCCTCAGCATACTTAGTTCGCTTAAACTATTGCTCTGATACCATATTGTAACACCCTAAAAACAGGGCTAATTTAAACCTTAAAATTTTCACAAGTTATGATCATAGAACTTCAAACTTTGATAACCTGAGGATCAAATGTAAAGGTTTTATATATACAACACATCTAACTCAAATAACCTATTAATCTAATCATACATCATAAACAGATTAACTAAGTTATCTAGTCCTTTGTCCCAAAAGCATCAAAAGAATAGCTAGATCCTCCGTCATTTCTAAGTTTGAATCTTTCCAAAAGTCCTCATCACACATCCCCGCTTACTTCCCGAAGCTTGTACCTGGTAAGAAGATTCAACTTGAACAATTAGGCTTTCGCCTAGTGAGGATATTCAAATCAAATTAAAATTAACAAATAAAATATCAACAGATAAATCAAACCTGTTCTCGCCCATCTTACCGTACAACAACTCCATTCAACACTGGGAATCTACCCCACTTCCATACTTATGACCAATTCATCTAGTCATAATAATACTACCAAGAGTTTACTATAAATCATCCCAGATTCAAAGTCAATACTCTTATCCAATAAATTACAAGTCAAAACCTGCCTATTTCTTAATCCGGAAGTAGAGATTACAAATTACTTTATGCCTATCTCTAATCTTCCTTTCACAACTGGAAATCTCCGATCTTCCCTAAAAATGGAAATCTCCGATCTTCCATTCGAAATGGGAATTACAAATCAAAATCTGCCTATTCCACATTTCCAGTCCTCACCACCTCAGAATCACTGACCCAAATGGGATTAATATATCGCGATACACAACCGGGGCCCTCACGATGATTCAAGGTACTCTCATTTGCAAGAAATTACATCCTTTGGTCAAATAGCGAGTACTCGGTTCCCATTAGACCGTACCCAGGTGCTCTACGATGACCGGATGCCTATTTTTAGCAACCGCAACACAATACATAAGTATTATAACTCTTAATATTATATGTGCATAACATACAATATATTTTTCTCAAAACATATTCTATATATATACATCTATAAAGAATATTACTCTCTCGACACCGCGACTTCTCAACTATCCCCTCTTTGCTATTTAGCACGGGGATCAACATAGCATAACTCATAGTCATTTATTGGACTCATTACTGATTAAGACAAGTCCTTATAGCTATCGATTATTCATGGTAAAAATCAGTTTTGTAACAGCAGGAGAATTGCGCAACCAACTGTCACGAAATACTCCACTTCTCGCAACCCACAGTGGCGAAATGCTCACTTCTCGCAACCAACAGTAGCGAGTTTCATACTTCTCGCAATCCACAGTAGCGAGATTCTCACTTCACTCCAAAGAGCCTTGCGAGTTTCTCAAAATGCGCAACCCACGGTTGCGAGTTTCTCACTTTGTGCAGACACTGTTCATCGTCTTCTTCATTTAGCCAGTTTATAAAAACTTCTAAACAAGCCTACTAATTTCCAATTAATTCATACCAAAGCATTCAGACATAGTTTAAAACATATCTATATCAATTTCAATGGCTAATTTTAAAGAGAAGTGAATAAACTCACCTTAACCTTAGCACAACGATACACGTTCCGGGACACACTTTAGCTCAACCCGAACACCTGAATTGGCGCCATAAGAATGATGTTAAACCATCTAATTATGTCTCAAATCCATTCCTAATAAGCCCCAAAACAACCCTTAGGTGATACTGTAACACCCCGATTTTCGTTATGAGTAGTTATGTAATTGTTTTGCATCTTCAAGTATTTTATTGATATAGCATAGATCGTACCTCGTTAGAATCTATTTCAAGGGCTGAAAAGGGGATCAAATGAGACTTGGTACCCTTTAGGCGATAGTGACCGGCGAGAGTGCCCATGTCACTATCGCGGGTGTCACAATCGCCGATTTTGTACCGCAAGTTCGATCTTGCAGGCATTTGGGTTTCAGGCGAGTATGCCTTAGGCGATAGTGACAGTGTCACTATCGCATGGTCACAATCGCGGGTTTGGTACCGAGAGTTTGGGGGAGTTGAGCGAGAGTGCCCCGGCGATAGTGACAGTGTCACTATCGCCATGTCACAATCACCGCCGACCTGTTTTGGTATAAAAAGGAGAGTTACGGGTTTCTAGCTTATTTCACGAACTTAGAACATTTTGGCAGCCGATTTCTTCTTCCAAAAAGGTAGGGTTTCGTTATTATTACTCCCTTTCATAAATTGTTAGTTGTTGGGAAGTGTTGATGAACATTTATGGTGGGTATTAGGTAATCAATCTCAACTACAAGTGATACTAGCTAGATGTGGACAAGAGCAAGGGTTTCCATTTCTAGGGTTTCCATATTTGGAGCTTTAAGGTGAGTAACTTTGATTTAAAGGTATACTTGTTACATAATTTACTCTATCATTTCATTTATTTCTAACAAGTTTGCCTTGAAGTATACTTTGAGCCAATAAGCTCTTATTTCTCTAAAGAGGAAATTTAAGGGGCTCAATGGTAAGATAAAGGTGATGTGGTATTTTATTCTATTTGGAATTGTATCTTTTATGATGGTGATCATGTGAAATTGGTCAAACCTAAATATTAGGGTTTGGAGCTTAATGGATTAAGCTATGTCTTAATGAAGAAATTATGATTATAATAGAAGTGACTTAATATGCTAATTTAGTATGTGTTGCCATGCTAAATGATGAACTCATGATATCACTTATATGTATGTGGATAAGTGGAGGATTTCTTGTATGTAGAAATCATGTGCTTAATGAGATAGTTGGACTGTCTTTTGATGAAGTTAATGATTGGATTTATGAACTGCTTGGAGTAGTTGTTTGTTGGTATTCACAAATTGGAGGAGTCTCTAAGTAGGCATTAGGAAGATATAATCTTGGGCACTTACCTTGGAGGTTTGTGTATCGATCCACGCTTTCGGGATTAATACCATATAGGTAGTCCCGATGTGCCGGGCCTTGAGGCGTTACCTTGGAGGTAGACGCTAAGGTATATCTTCAAATATGATGTAACTTGAGTTGATGTTTGGGGTCTTCCCATAGAGTCACCAAATTAATATCTCTTATATGACATAACTGCATGTTTTACTATATGTTTAACTCACTAGGCATTCCATGCCTAACACTTGTTCTGTGTCTGATGTGTGTGTCACAGGTTCTAGTGGTGCCATCCCTAAGAAGGCATAGTTGGGGATATGTGAGCGTGGGGATACATTTGAGATGCTAAAGATAGAAGATCAAAGTTAGCCTAACGATGACACTTTTTGTAAATCTTATTTCTATAGTAGAGATTAGATTAGTCGGTTGTCAATTAGTTGTAGATATTACACTTTGTTTGTAAACCGGCATGTGTAATCCCCCTCTTTTGTGAGCTCGTGCAATGGCATTATATATCACTCTTCCGTTTTATGGAAGTTTTTGTTGACCCTATTTTGGGGTGTCACAAGTTGGTATCAGAGCATTAGTTTAAGTGAACTAAGTATGCTGAGGAGATACTTAGACTTAAGCTGTGATGAATTAAGTATGACTTGCGAGATTTGGGTAGAAGTACTAAGACGGGATAGTCTTAGAGTCGACGGAAATACATGAATTTAGTACTGTAGCAATAGCAACGAGAATTCTCATGTAAAGTATGTTCGCAATTTCAATTAGCTACTGTTATTATGAACATGAGTTACACGAGCATACTTGTTTCTAAATTGTCACAGTGACTAATGATCGGTAAAGTACGTTTTGCATGTTTATACTAGTATAACCACTTTATGGCTATCTCTTTGTGTTAAAATAGAACGATGGTGAGTATGCCACCAAGGTTCTTCAATTCTTTGGAGATAAGATCAGTAAATGATTGGAGGTTGGGAAGACAACCTGGAACTGGTAGGACTCATGAAAGCCGCTGAGGCAACCTTAAATAGGTGGATGGAGATGTGTAGAGATAGAATGAAAGGTGATTGATTAAAAAGAAAATAATATGAAATGATTGAGTAAGTGGGTCGTGGAACGCATGGATAGCAAGTGTTACAAGGTCAATAGGACGACCACTAGTCGGAAGTAGAGTGTTGATGATAAGTGGGGTGAGTTGTCACAATAGCCGTGTCATTTTGAGAATTATAAAGGTGTGAATCCTTTGGGAAAACCCTTTTTGTTTAACCCGTGATGAGTTTTGGGGTTAATGGTGATTTTGAAATATAGCTTGCCTAAACAAAGTTTAAATGTATTTTGACCGACGTATGGGTTTAACAAGCTTGGAGCATTTTGCTTGGTTTTGATTGTGAGTAAGTCTTGGGGACATTTGTCCGGCTTAGCGGGCTCGGTGTAGAGTCTTGTTGATGGGTTGCTTTTATTGCACCATTTTGCATTTATTGCACGTTTGAATATTTACATGCTTGGGTGAGTGAGTCATTCCAGGATAGGCATGAAAATAGTAGACTATATTGTATTGGATTCATAGGCATGTTAGTCAGTCGTTGGTAATGGTCGGTTGAGTATCTCGGGGTTGGACCTCGGTATTCACGTTTTAATGTTTACATTGTGAAGTGGCGAGTGCTAGTAAGGTGCATGAGAGGTGAATAGCTTAAGTTATATTTCCGCATTTACCCTTGGGAAATAGCACTTGTATTTGGATTAAGTGATGTCTAAAGCGGGTTTAGGTTTGGGAATGAGACTTGAGTAGTAGGCGTTGTTTGGAGATAACCATAGTTTGTAATTTGAGGTATTTTACATATGGTTTCGGATGTATTATTGGAAATTTTAATTTAGTTGCTCTTTCTAAATTCGAGGGTGTTACAAGTGGGGTGAGTAAAACGATTGACATTGTTCGAGTAAGCAGCCTTCTATTACGAGTAAAGTTGTATGCAAAAGGTTCTCAAGATCGCTGTGCAGTACACTAAAGTTATGAGGATGTTAGGGTCATATGTGCCCAAGTTGTTTCAAGCATCGTCCGTTAAGATGAGAAAATGTGTGAAAGGATTTATTTATCACGTTGCCATGCATGAAGGCTATGAACTCACTAGATCGTAGAGTATTACATATTAAACTAAGAAAGAACTCCAAGAGTGGAGAGGTGTGAGATAAATCATGGGAGAATGTTTATAGTCTTAGTATTTGCGTTCAAAAGGAGAGGTGAATAGTGAGGGGATCGAAAGTAAACTTTAGTGTCGATTGTAAGAAGATCTGTACCCTTATTTGATAATCAGAAATATAATTGCCAAGGGACGGTTGCGTCCGGAGGAAGGATTAGTAGTCATTAAGGTGATGAAATTAGTAACTCGCTATGAGTAGTGTGGTGAGATAGAAAGAAAAATATTCTAAGATTAAATCAGAAGTTATAGTGATCGTGTATTCCTAGTACCTAGGGTACTAATGAACTCTAGTAAGGTAAATATCTATTGTTGGGTATAAAAGAGGTTGTATACACGTGTACCTATAGATACATATATGGATTGACTTCATTGGAAAAGTAGCAATGAAGGGATTGTAAGATTATCACGCCTCGGAGCGTGCGTTGCATGATGTGAGTTAGATGTATTTAATTGCATGAGTAGATGTTGATAAATAATCTTTGGATCCTTGAGCGGAAGGCTTGGTTTTGGACTCGGTTGAGTATTGGGAGTATTCGCCTGGTTTAAATAAGCCCGACGTAGGCTTGGGGTTGGAATTATATAAATTGTATTATGATTGAAGTTTACATGATATAAATACAATTATTTTCTGAGGTCATGTATGAGTATTAAGCCTGGAATCAGAAGATTAAAAGTTAAAGGACCACCTTGTAAAGATGTTAGAATATTGAAACACTGTGGTTTTAAATAAGTGCCTTATTTACAAAGTGGATGATTAGTAAGGACTGAAGTAATTGAGACGAACGAAAGGAGTACATAGATTGTGTGATCTGTGAAAGAGTATGTCCGGTTTATGTAAAGGTTTGGAATCACCAAGAATTAGAAAGTAACGAGTAGGTATGAGTTAATTAGAAAATCGTGAGTTATGGTCCAACTGAAGTTGGGGAGAGATAACGTAACAAAATAGACTCAGTTAAATATGCGGAAGAACATGAAGGTAAGTTGATTTATGTATGAATAATCATGAGAGACCTAGTCTGCTGTGAAATGTTATAGTTGTAGAATGTACGGACGAGTAGTGGGATAAATTTCCGATTTAAAGGTATCAACTAATGTGTAATGTGAGGCTAGAAGGAAGAAACTTCAAATGAAAGTCTTTTCGGGGATTCCAGATAACGAGTACTAGCTATCAATAAAGTTTTTGGGGTATGTGGTTGCGAGATGGCGTAGTAATATGGCTAATGTCGAAATAAGGTGGCGGAAAGGTAGTGGATTTTTATCCAAAGAGATGATAGTTGTGTGAATTGCTAAGTAAGTTTATGATTTTGAATCATAGGAAGTTTAATAAAGATGAGGAGGGTGTTAGTCAAATTGTGGTGAAATAGATGTAAAATCCTTGAGGAATGAGAGTTGCTTCTTATATGTGAAAGATTGTCCGAGGAAGTATTAGTTGCAGGTTAAAGAATGTGTAGTACCTTGGCACGGTATGACGTTTCAAGATTTCTTAGTTGATTGTCTTGAGTAGAATTTTGGTACAACTGTGTTGTATGTATAGTAATGAGAAAATGTTATCAGTGTGTGGAAAAGTTGAGAGAAAGAGACAAGTAATGTTTGGAGAATAACACTCCATACTAGCGTGGGAAGTAATGATAAAAAGATCGGACCTAAGAATGTATTTAAACTACAGGTTCAATAGAATTTTCACCCTTGTTGTACAACACTTTAGTATTTGTTTGTATTATGGTCGCATAATGCGATAGTGGTGGGAGGAAATGGTAACCCTTTGTACTAAAGAAACGTGTGAGTCGTGGATGTAACAAAGGTCTGTCGTAATTATTGAAGTATTCAATAGTAGTGAGTATGCTCAATTTAAGGCGAGTGTAGGTTTTCAAGTAGTAGATGGTAAAATTCTTTTGAGACCCGGAGATCGATTTGCGATTAATGTCGGTATGGTAGACCAAGAAATAGTCGGGTAAAGATTTGATGATGAACCATTACTCTAAGGAGGTTTGTAAATCCAAGTTGGGGAGTGGATACTAACGAAAGAGGTAAGGTTCAGAAAATATGAAAAGATGAATTCTGGTTTTTCCTGGACTTTTAATTGTGATTAAGTATGTAAGACTTAAAAGGGAAAAGATGTACAAAATATTTCATGTTGATACGATGTGATCTCGTTTACTAAAGTAAGAATGGAAAAAGAAGAATTGTGGTGTGGAAGAACCAGAGGCAATCTTCGAAAGGTCAGTTAAGAGGTTACGAAGTGGTAAAGAGATGTCTTTGTTAATAGTGCAATGGGAACCGGAAGAGGACATAAGACGTCGATATCCGTACAATCTTAAATTTCGAGGACGAAATTTTGTTCAAGTTGGGGAGAATTGTAACACCCCGATTTTCGTTATGAGTAGTTATGTAATTGTTTTGCATCTTCAAGTATTTTATTGATATAGCATAGATCGTACCTCGTTAGAATCTATTTCAAGGGCTGAAAAGGGGATCAAATGAGACTTGGTACCCTTTAGGCGATAGTGACCGGCGAGAGTGCCCATGTCACTATCGCGGGTGTCACAATCGCCGATTTTGTACCGCAAGTTCGATCTTGCAGGCATTTGGGTTTCAGGCGAGTATGCCTTAGGCGATAGTGACAGTGTCACTATCGCATGGTCACAATCGCGGGTTTGGTACCGAGAGTTTGGGGGAGTTGAGCGAGAGTGCCCCGGCGATAGTGACAGTGTCACTATCGCCATGTCACAATCGCCGCCGACCTGTTTTGGTATAAAAAGGAGAGTTACGGGTTTCTAGCTTATTTCACGAACTTAGAACATTTTGGCAGCCGATTTCTTCTTCCAAAAAGGTAGGGTTTCGTTATTATTACTCCCTTTCATAAATTGTTAGTTGTTGGGAAGTGTTGATGAACATTTATGGTGGGTATTAGGTAATCAATCTCAACTACAAGTGATACTAGCTAGATGTGGACAAGAGCAAGGGTTTCCATTTCTAGGGTTTCCATATTTGGAGCTTTAAGGTGAGTAACTTTGATTTAAAGGTATACTTGTTACATAATTTACTCTATCATTTCATTTATTTCTAACAAGTTTGCCTTGAAGTATACTTTGAGCCAATAAGCTCTTATTTCTCTAAAGAGGAAATTTAAGGGGCTCAATGGTAAGATAAAGGTGATGTGGTATTTTATTCTATTTGGAATTGTATCTTTTATGATGGTGATCATGTGAAATTGGTCAAACCTAAATATTAGGGTTTGGAGCTTAATGGATTAAGCTATGTCTTAATGAAGAAATTATGATTATAATAGAAGTGACTTAATATGCTAATTTAGTATGTGTTGCCATGCTAAATGATGAACTCATGATATCACTTATATGTATGTGGATAAGTGGAGGATTTCTTGTATGTAGAAATCATGTGCTTAATGAGATAGTTGGACTGTCTTTTGATGAAGTTAATGATTGGATTTATGAACTGCTTGGAGTAGTTGTTTGTTGGTATTCACAAATTGGAGGAGTCTCTAAGTAGGCATTAGGAAGATATAATCTTGGGCACTTACCTTGGAGGTTTGTGTATCGATCCACGCTTTCGGGATTAATACCATATAGGTAGTCCCGATGTGCCGGGCCTTGAGGCGTTACCTTGGAGGTAGACGCTAAGGTATATCTTCAAATATGATGTAACTTGAGTTGATGTTTGGGGTCTTCCCATAGAGTCCGATTTGTGAATGACCAAATTAATATCTCTTATATGACATAACTGCATGTTTTACTATATGTTTAACTCACTAGGCATTCCATGCCTAACACTTGTTCTGTGTCTGATGTGTGTGTCACAGGTTCTAGTGGTGCCATCCCTAAGAAGGCATAGTTGGGGATATGTGAGCGTGGGGATACATTTGAGATGCTAAAGATAGAAGATCAAAGTTAGCCTAACGATGACACTTTTTGTAAATCTTATTTCTATAGTAGAGATTAGATTAGTCGGTTGTCAATTAGTTATAGATATTACACTTTGTTTGTAAACCGGCATGTGTAATCCCCCTCTTTTGTGAGCTCGTGCAATGGCATTATATATCACTCTTCCGTTTTATGGAAGTTTTTGTTGACCCTATTTTGGGGTGTCACAAGTTGGTATCAGAGCATTAGTTTAAGTGAACTAAGTATGCTGAGGAGATACTTAGACTTAAGCTGTGATGAATTAAGTATGACTTGCGAGATTTGGGTAGAAGTACTAAGACGGGATAGTCTTAGAGTCGACGGAAATACATGAATTTAGTACTGTAGCAATAGCAACGAGAATTCTCATGTAAAGTATGTTCGCAATTTCAATTAGCTACTGTTATTATGAACATGAGTTACACGAGCATACTTGTTTCTAAATTGTCACAGTGACTAATGATCGGTAAAGTACGTTTTGCATGTTTATACTAGTATAACCACTTTATGGCTATCTCTTTGTGTTAAAATAGAACGATGGTGAGTATGCCACCAAGGTTCTTCAATTCTTTGGAGATAAGATCAGTAAATGATTGGAGGTTGGGAAGACAACCTGGAACTGGTAGGACTCATGAAAGCCGCTGAGGCAACCTTAAATAGGTGGATGGAGATGTGTAGAGATAGAATGAAAGGTGATTGATTAAAAAGAAAATAATATGAAATGATTGAGTAAGTGGGTCGTGGAACGCATGGATAGCAAGTGTTACAAGGTCAATAGGACGACCACTAGTCGGAAGTAGAGTGTTGATGATAAGTGGGGTGAGTTGTCACAATAGCCGTGTCATTTTGAGAATTATAAAGGTGTGAATCCTTTGGGAAAACCCTTTTTGTTTAACCCGTGATGAGTTTTGGGGTTAATGGTGATTTTGAAATATAGCTTGCCTAAACAAAGTTTAAATGTATTTTGACCGACGTATGGGTTTAACAAGCTTGGAGCATTTTGCTTGGTTTTGATTGTGAGTAAGTCTTGGGGACATTTGTCCGGCTTAGCGGGCTCGGTGTAGAGTCTTGTTGATGGGTTGCTTTTATTGCACCATTTTGCATTTATTGCACGTTTGAATATTTACATGCTTGGGTGAGTGAGTCATTCCAGGATAGGCATGAAAATAGTAGACTATATTGTATTGGATTCATAGGCATGTTAGTCAGTCGTTGGTAATGGTCGGTTGAGTATCTCGGGGTTGGACCTCGGTATTCACGTTTTAATGTTTACATTGTGAAGTGGCGAGTGCTAGTAAGGTGCATGAGAGGTGAATAGCTTAAGTTATATTTCCGCATTTACCCTTGGGAAATAGCACTTGTATTTGGATTAAGTGATGTCTAAAGCGGGTTTAGGTTTGGGAATGAGACTTGAGTAGTAGGCGTTGTTTGGAGATAACCATAGTTTGTAATTTGAGGTATTTTACATATGGTTTCGGATGTATTATTGGAAATTTTAATTTAGTTGCTCTTTCTAAATTCGAGGGTGTTACAAGTGGGGTGAGTAAAACGATTGACATTGTTCGAGTAAGCAGCCTTCTATTACGAGTAAAGTTGTATGCAAAAGGTTCTCAAGATCGCTGTGCAGTACACTAAAGTTATGAGGATGTTAGGGTCATATGTGCCCAAGTTGTTTCAAGCATCGTCCGTTAAGATGAGAAAATGTGTGAAAGGATTTATTTATCACGTTGCCATGCATGAAGGCTATGAACTCACTAGATCGTAGAGTATTACATATTAAACTAAGAAAGAACTCCAAGAGTGGAGAGGTGTGAGATAAATCATGGGAGAATGTTTATAGTCTTAGTATTTGCGTTCAAAAGGAGAGGTGAATAGTGAGGGGATCGAAAGTAAACTTTAGTGTCGATTGTAAGAAGATCTGTACCCTTATTTGATAATCAGAAATATAATTGCCAAGGGACGGTTGCGTCCGGAGGAAGGATTAGTAGTCATTAAGGTGATGAAATTAGTAACTCGCTATGAGTAGTGTGGTGAGATAGAAAGAAAAATATTCTAAGATTAAATCAGAAGTTATAGTGATCGTGTATTCCTAGTACCTAGGGTACTAATGAACTCTAGTAAGGTAAATATCTATTGTTGGGTATAAAAGAGGTTGTATACACGTGTACCTATAGATACATATATGGATTGACTTCATTGAAAAAGTAGCAATGAAGGGATTGTAAGATTATCACGCCTCGGAGCGTGCGTTGCATGATGTGAGTTAGATATATTTAATTGCATGAGTAGATGTTGATAAATAATCTTTGGATCCTTGAGCGGAAGGCTTGGTTTTGGACTCGGTTGAGTATTGGGAGTATTCGCCTGGTTTAAATAAGCCCGACGTAGGCTTGGGGTTGGAATTATATAAATTGTATTATGATTGAAGTTTACATGATATAAATACAATTATTTTCTGAGGTCATGTATGAGTATTAAGCCTGGAATCAGAAGATTAAAAGTTAAAGGACCACCTTGTAAAGATGTTAGAATATTGAAACACTGTGGTTTTAAATAAGTGCCTTATTTACAAAGTGGATGATTAGTAAGGACTGAAGTAATTGAGACGAACGAAAGGAGTACATAGATTGTGTGATCTGTGAAAGAGTATGCCTGGTTTATGTAAAGGTTTGGAATCACCAAGAATTAGAAAGTAACGAGTAGGTATGAGTTAATTAGAAAATCGTGAGTTGTGGTCCAACTGAAGTTGGGGAGAGATAACGTAACAAAATAGACTCAGTTAAATATGCGGAAGAACATGAAGGTAAGTTGATTTATGTATGAATAATCATGAGAGACCTAGTCTGCTGTGAAATGTTATAGTTGTAGAATGTACGGACGAGTAGTGGGATAAATTTCCGATTTAAAGGTATCAACTAATGTGTAATGTGAGGCTAGAAGGAAGAAACTTCAAATGAAAGTCTTTTCGGGGATTCCAGATAACGAGTACTAGCTATCAATAAAGTTTTTGGGGTATGTGGTTGCGAGATGGCGTAGTAATATGGCTAATGTCGAAATAAGGTGGCGGAAAGGTAGTGGATTTTTATCCAAAGAGATGATAGTTGTGTGAATTGCTAAGTAAGTTTATGATTTTGAATCATAGGAAGTTTAATAAAGATGAGGAGGGTGTTAGTCAAATTGTGGTGAAATAGATGTAAAATCCTTGAGAATTAGAGTTGCTTCTTATATGTGAAAGATTGTCCGAGGAAGTATTAGTTGCAGGTTAAAGAATGTGTAGTACCTTGGCACGGTATGACGTTTCAAGATTTCTTAGTTGATTGTCTTGAGTAGAATTTTGGTACAACTGTGTTGTATGTATAGTAATGAGAAAATGTTATCAGTGTGTGGAAAAGTTGAGAGAAAGAGACAAGTAATGTTTGGAGAATAACACTCCATACTAGCGTGGGAAGTAATGATAAAAAGATCGGACCTAAGAATGTATTTAAACTACAGGTTCAATAGAATTTTCACCCTTGTTGTACAACACTTTAGTATTTGTTTGTATTATGGTCGCATAATGCGATAGTGGTGGGAGGAAATGGTAACCCTTTGTACTAAAGAAACGAGTGAGTCGTGGATGTAACAAAGGTCTGTCGTAATTATTGAAGTATTCAATAGTAGTGAGTATGCTCAATTTAAGGCGAGTGTAGGTTTTCAAGTAGTAGATGGTAAAATTCTTTTGAGACCCGGAGATCGATTTGCGATTAATGTCGGTATGGTAGACCAAGAAATAGTCGGGTAAAGATTTGATGATGAACCATTACTCTAAGGAGGTTTGTAAATCCAAGTTGGGGAGTGGATACTAACGAAAGAGGTAAGGTTCAGAAAATATGAAAAGATGAATTCTGGTTTTTCCTGGACTTTTAATTGTGATTAAGTATGTAAGACTTAAAAGGGAAAAGATGTACAAAATATTTCATGTTGATACGATGTGATCTCGTTTACTAAAGTAAGAATGGAAAAAGAAGAATTGTGGTGTGGAAGAACCAGAGGCAATCTTCGAAAGGTCAGTTAAGAGGTTACGAAGTGGTAAAGAGATGTCTTTGTTAATAGTGCAATGGGAACCGGAAGAGGACATAAGACGTCGATATCCGTACAATCTTAAATTTCGAGGACGAAATTTTGTTCAAGTTGGGGAGAATTGTAACACCCCGATTTTCGTTATGAGTAGTTATGTAATTGTTTTGCATCTTCAAGTATTTTATTGATATAGCATAGATCGTACCTCGTTAGAATCTATTTCAAGGGCTGAAAAGGGGATCAAATGAGACTTGGTACCCTTTAGGCGATAGTGACCGGCGAGAGTGCCCATGTCACTATCGCGGGTGTCACAATCGCCGATTTTGTACCGCAAGTTCGATCTTGCAGGCATTTGGGTTTCAGGCGAGTATGCCTTAGGCGATAGTGACAGTGTCACTATCGCATGGTCACAATCGCGGGTTTGGTACCGAGAGTTTGGGGGAGTTGAGCGAGAGTGCCCCGGCGATAGTGACAGTGTCACTATCGCCATGTCACAATCGCCGCCGACCTGTTTTGGTATAAAAAGGAGAGTTACGAGTTTCTAGCTTATTTCACGAACTTAGAACATTTTGGCAGCCGATTTCTTCTTCCAAAAAGGTAGGGTTTCGTTATTATTACTCCCTTTCATAAATTGTTAGTTGTTGGGAAGTGTTGATGAACATTTATGGTGGGTATTAGGTAATCAATCTCAACTACAAGTGATACTAGCTAGATGTGGACAAGAGCAAGGGTTTCCATTTCTAGGGTTTCCATATTTGGAGCTTTAAGGTGAGTAACTTTGATTTAAAGGTATACTTGTTACATAATTTACTCTATCATTTCATTTATTTCTAACAAGTTTGCCTTGAAGTATACTTTGAGCCAATAAGCTCTTATTTCTCTAAAGAGGAAATTTAAGGGGCTCAATGGTAAGATAAAGGTGATGTGGTATTTTATTCTATTTGGAATTGTATCTTTTATGATGGTGATCATGTGAAATTGGTCAAACCTAAATATTAGGGTTTGGAGCTTAATGGATTAAGCTATGTCTTAATGAAGAAATTATGATTATAATAGAAGTGACTTAATATGCTAATTTAGTATGTGTTGCCATGCTAAATGATGAACTCATGATATCACTTATATGTATGTGGATAAGTGGAGGATTTCTTGTATGTAGAAATCATGTGCTTAATGAGATAGTTGGACTGTCTTTTGATGAAGTTAATGATTGGATTTATGAACTGCTTGGAGTAGTTGTTTGTTGGTATTCACAAATTGGAGGAGTCTCTAAGTAGGCATTAGGAAGATATAATCTTGGGCACTTACCTTGGAGGTTTGTGTATCGATCCACGCTTTCGGGATTAATACCATATAGGTAGTCCCGATGTGCCGGGCCTTGAGGCGTTACCTTGGAGGTAGACGCTAAGGTATATCTTCAAATATGATGTAACTTGAGTTGATGTTTGGGGTCTTCCCATAGAGTCCGATTTGTGAATGACCAAATTAATATCTCTTATATGACATAACTGCATGTTTTACTATATGTTTAACTCACTAGGCATTCCATGCCTAACACTTGTTCTGTGTCTGATGTGTGTGTCACAGGTTCTAGTGGTGCCATCCCTAAGAAGGCATAGTTGGGGATATGTGAGCGTGGGGATACATTTGAGATGCTAAAGATAGAAGATCAAAGTTAGCCTAACGATGACACTTTTTGTAAATCTTATTTCTATAGTAGAGATTAGATTAGTCGGTTGTCAATTAGTTGTAGATATTACACTTTGTTTGTAAACCGGCATGTGTAATCCCCCTCTTTTGTGAGCTCGTGCAATGGCATTATATATCACTCTTCCGTTTTATGGAAGTTTTTGTTGACCCTATTTTGGGGTGTCGCTGATACCACAAACATATCCTCAAACCGCACGCGAAACGAAACCCGAAAACACGAAACAGTGCCCGGCGCCACTTCCCGCGCTAGTTAACTAGCGCCAAAAGGGGCGCGGGGTACTGGACCAGAGAACGGCGCTACTTCCCGCGCTAGTTAACTAGCACCAAACTAGCGCGGAGCACCTGCATTTCCATTTCAGCCGAAAATGGCCTTTTCTCAAACCCAATTCATCCCAAAACGATTTTTAAGCCTCCAAATTGAAATTATGGATGTTCTAAACCTTTCCCCACAATTACCAATCATAAAAGTATCATTTAATCTAGTGAAACTCATTCAATGATTCATGATTCAAACCCAAAATTATCATATCTTTCTAAAACTACCAAAACCCACTTCACAATTCATATAAAACCTAATACACATAGAAGAGAAGATTGTATGGATTAATACCTTTGTTTTTCTTGATGTGAATCCTAAACCCAACTGCAATAATCAGTTTTTCCTTCTTGATCTTGACCCTTCTTCTTCATTTTCACTTTCTTTTCTCTCTTTCTCTCTGCCGACTCAAAGAACCAAAAATGAGATATTTTCTCATCTCAGCTGATTTATCCATACACACATTCAATAAATGACCAATTACACCCTCTAGTTCCAACTTTCCAACAATTGACACCAAACCTTAATCCCTTATATTTTTACCTTATTGAATTATAAAATACAATATAATTCAAGGTTTTAAAACCAAAATACAATTAGATCCCAATTCTCATTAAATTACTATTATTGAAAATTCAGGATGTTACAATACTCCCCAACTTGAAAATGATTTCGTCCTCGAAATCAAGATCAGATAAACAGATGGGGATACCTATCCTTCATATTCTCTTCCGACTCTAAAGTCACATTAGCACCTCGATGGTGTTTTCACTGTACATTCAACATAACTACTTCCTTGCCATTACGTAGCTTTCTAACCGATCTTTCCACAATTGCCTATGGTTCTTCCACCCAACAATTCTTCTCATCCACTCTTATTTTAGTAAAAGAAATTATATCATACCAACATGAAATATTTTGCACATCTCTTCCCTTTAAGCCTTACATACTTAATCACAATTAAAAGTCCAGAAAGAACAAGAATTCATCCTTTCATCCTTTCTGAACCTTAACTCTTTCATTAGCATCCGCTCCCCAACTTGGATTTACAAACCTCCTTAGAGTCACTGTTCATCGCCAAATCTTTACCCGACTATTTCTTGGTCTACCATACCGACATTAATCGTAACTCGATCTCCGGGTCTCAAAATAACATTACCATCTACTGCTTGAAAATCTATACTCACCTTAAATTGAGTATACTCGCCACTTTTGAATACTCCGATAAATACGAAAAACCTTTGTTACATCCATGACTCACACGTTTCTTTAGTACGAAGTGCTACCATTTCCTCACACCACTATTGCACTATGCGACCATATTGCAACCAAATACTAAAGTGTTGTATAACAAGGGTGATAATTCCATTGAACCTGTAGTATAACTACATTCTTAGGTCCGATCTTTTTATCAATAATTCCCACGTTAGCATGGAGTACTATCCTCCAAACACTACTTGTCTCCTCCTCCCAACTTTTCCACATACTGATAACATTTTCTCATTACTATACATAACAAAACAGTTGTACCAAAATTCTAACTTAAGGCAACCAACTAAGTTATCTTGAAACGACATACCGTCCCAAGTTACTACACATTCTTTAATCTGCAACTAATACTTCCTCGGACAATCCTTTCACACAAAAGAAGCAACTCATCTTTCTTAAGGATTTTGCATCTTTTACATCACATTTTGACTAACATATCCATCATCTTCGTTAACTTCCAATGATTCAAGAACATAAACTTACCTAGCGACTCACACAACCAACATCGCTTTGGATAAACAACCACTACTTTTCCGCCCTTCTATTCCGATATTAGCCATATCACTACACCATCTTACAAACCACATACTCCAACAATTTTATTGACAAAATCGTACTCTTTATCTGAAATCCCCGAAAAGACTTCCATCGGATGCTTCCTTTTTCTAACTTCACATTACATACTAGTTGACACATTTATCTTGGCAATTGATGCCACTACTCGTTCGTACCTTCTCCACCCATAACATCTCACAACAGACCAGGTCTCTCATGGTCATTTGTACACAATTCAAACGTACATTCATATTCTCCCGCATGATTAATTGAGTCTATTTCACTATTATAATCCTCTCCAACTTTAGTTGGACCACCACTCGTGGTTTCTAATTAATTTCAACCTACTTGATTTCTGCTAGCTCTTCGTGATTCTAAACCAACACATAGACAGGGCACAATCCCTCACGGATCGGCATAGTCTATCCACTCGCTTCGTTCGTGCCTAATACCTCACCCTTTATAAACCATCCACACCGTAAGAAAACGCTTATCTAAAACAACAGCCCTTCACTATCCTAACACCCCTACACGGTGGTCCTTTTAACTTTTAATCTTCTGATTCCAGGCTTAATATTCATACATGATCTCAGAAATAACCAATGTATTCATCTCATGTAAACTTTAATTATAATATAATTCATATAATTCCAACCCCAAGCCTACGTCGAGCTTATTTAAACCAGGCGAATGCTCCCAATACTCAACCGAGTCCAAAACCGAGCCATCCGCTCAAAGGATCCAATGATTCTTTATCAACATCTACTCATGCAATTAAATACATCTAACTCACATCATGCAACACACGCTCCGAGGCGTGATAATCTCACAACCCCTTCATTGCTACTTTCCCAATGAAGTCAATCCATATATGTATCTATATGTACACGTGTATACAACTTCTTTTATACCCAACAATATATATATATATATATATATATATATTTATATATTTATATATATACCTTACCAAAGTTCATTAGTACCAAAGGTACTAAGAATACAAGATCATCAAACGGTCCTCACACATAAGACCAATACTTAAAACGACATTTATTAAATAAAATGCAATTAAGCACATAACACAACGTAATTATTGCACATCCACGATAAACTCTAAAAACGTATTTTGACCACATAGATTTCACTGATGCAATAATTTAACCAAAACCTCTTTCACCCGTGATTTATTCGTTAATCACTTAAAAATCCCCAGTCCACCGTACACGATATTGTCCGCTTTGCGCATACCCTCTGCATAACAGCATGCCGGTACCGCTCACGGTTTTGTTCCTGCCCGCACATGCATACGCGGGACGCACCCAGACCGCACCTTGTGACAGGCAAAAGGCCTCATACATCTTAAGCAACTATTGACTTCAACGTCAAAAGTCGTCTGTCGATACTTTCTTAGGTGGCGTTTGTTTTTTAAGTGGTGCTGAAGTCTGAACACTGATTTCAGTCCTGATTTTTAAGTGGTGGCGCTGAAGTCTGAAATCTGAATCAGAAAGACTGTTTGTTTTTGTAAGCTGAAATCTGAAAACAACTGAATACATACTACTGATTATTTTATCTCTGAAAATGTGATACTGTTGAATTAAATTAAATTATACTACTAAAATTACTCTTCATAAATACGTTAATTGGTTCAAATACAATAGAAAACATGAAAGTCTCATAACAACTAAAATCAATTTCCGTTTTGCATCAATTGTGTCACAATTTCTTCTCTTAAAGTAGCCATATATGTTTGGTCAGCGGTACTCCCATGCAATTGAACCTCTTCGGCCTCATCACCACCATCATCCCCTTGCTCGTTGGTTTGGTCATATTCAGAAAATAACTCATCATCTAAACCTCCCTTTCGTATGAGTTAGAACAAAATTAGTAGTAAAAACATTTGAAGAAGAATTTGAAAACAATCCTAATCTAATCTTGCATATATATCCAAGAACATTAATTAAAGGGGTCATGTTCATCAAACTTCCAATTCCAGCCATATACACAAAAGGGATTTTACCAATAGAAAACATGAAAACATTAATTAAAGGGGTCATGTTCATCCCTACAACTGTATTCAAATCTTTTCTCCATAATGATGCTCCCTTTTCTTTACAAAACTTTTTCCCTTTCTTTCTTGATACAACCTGTTTCTTTTTCCCTTTCTTTCTTTACACAACTTTGCGTCTTTCAGGTTTCAAGAATACAGCATATATATCCAAGAACATTTATCATCCCTACAACTGTATTCAAATCTTTTCTCCATCCAAAAGGGATTTTACCACATATACACAAAAGTATCTCTATTCAAGATTTTAGCACCTAGTAAACAGAGCAAACAAGAAATGGAGCTCAATAACTTGAAGCTATAAATCATATGTATATTGGGGACAAAGGCTGCTGTTTACAACTTGCAAACTGCAGCACACCTTACGGTTGGGGATGATGCTGTCGTTCCACATAAAAAAAAGAAACTTTTGACCTGCAAAATAAAAAAAAAGAAACTTTTGACCTGCAAAATCGAATCTGCAGCAGTCGGAGGTCGAGTCGGAGGTGGTGTGCAGCTGGAGGTGGTGTGCAGCCGGAGGTCGGTGCAGTGTGTGCAGCCGAGAGGTGGTGTGCAGCGGAGGTGGTGTGCAGCGGAGGCAGCCGAGAGAGGGATTGGGAGAGAATGAGAGCAGGCTGAAAGTGGAATGAGAAATAAGAGAAAAAAAGTGGTAACCTAAAATCTTATTCGGTCAGTGCAAAAAAAGTGTTAAGTGGCAAAATAAGAGAGGCAAAAACAAACATACTTATTTGAGGTAGATCTGACCGATTAAGTGAAAAGAGTCAATTAAGTGCTTAATTTGAAAAAACAAACAACCCCTTAATCAATTCTTTAACAAGGGTCCTCAACTAAGCCTAATCCTTACAACATATCATAATCCAATTCACATCCCATCGTCTTCCTCTCAAATTTATTCGTGCAACGTTAATATCACAAGATCACCATAAATTCTTATTTAATCTCAAGGATATTTTCCTTTCTGTCTCACCTCACTACTCATAGCGAGTTGCTAATTCCATCACCTTAATGACTACTAATCCTTCCTCCGGACGCAACCGTCCCTTGGCAACTGTATTTCTAATTATCAAACAAGGGTACAGACCTTCTTACAACCGACACTAAAGTCTACTTTCGATCCTCTTACTATTCACCTATCCTTTTGAACACAAATACTAAAACTATAAACATTCTCCCATGATTTATCCCACACCTCTCCACTCTTGGAGTTCTTTCTTAGCTTATAATGTAATACTCTACGACCTAGTGAGTTCATAGCCTTCATGCATGACAACGTGATAAATAAATCATTTCACACATTTTCTCATCTTAACGAACGATGCTTGAAACAACTTGGGCACACATGACCCTAACATTCTCATAACTTCAATGTACTGCACAACGATCTCGAGAACCGTTTACATACAACTTTACTCGCAAATGAAGGCTACTCACTCAAACAAGGTCAATCGTTTTACTCACATCACTTATCATTAACACTCTACTTCCGACTAGTGGTCGTCCTATTGACCTTGTAACACTTGCTATCCATGCGTTCCACATCCCACTTACTCAATCATTTCATATTATTTTCTTTTTGATCAATCACCTTTCATTCTATCTCTACACATTTCCATCCACCTATTTTAGGGTTGCCTCAACGGGCTTTCATGAGTCCTGCCAGTTCCCGGTTGTGTTTCCAACCTCCAATCATTTACTGATCTAATCTCCAAAGAATTGAAGGGCCTTGGTGGCGTACCCACCATCGTTCTACTATAACACAAAGAGATAGCCATAAAAATGGTTATACGAGTATAGACATGCAAAACGTACTTTACCGATCATTAGTCACTGTGACAATTTAGAAACAAGTATGCTCGTGTAACTCATATTCATAATAACAGTAGCTAATTGAAATTGCGAACATACTTTACATGAGAATTCTCATTGCCATTGCTACAGTACTAAATTCACGTATTTCTGTTGACTCTAAGACTATCCCGTCTTAGTACTTCTACCCCATTCTCACATATCATAACTTAATTCATCTCAGCTTAAGTCTAAGTACCTCCTCAGCATACTTAGTTCGCTTAAACTATTGCTCTGATACCATATTGTAACACCCTAAAAACAGGGCTAATTTAAACCTTAAAATTTTCACAAGTTATGATCATAGAACTTCAAACTTTGATAACATGAGGATCAAATGTAAAGGTTTTATATATACAACACATCTAACTCAAATAACCTATTAATCTAATCATACATCATAAACGGATTAACTAAGTTATCTAGTCCTTTGTCCCAAAAGCATCAAAAGAATAGCTAGATCCTCCGTCATTTCTAAGTTTGAATCTTTCCAAAAGTCCTCATCACACATCCCCACTTACTTCCCGAAGCTTGTACCTGGTAAGAAGATTCAACTTGAACAATTAGGCTTTCGCCTAGTGAGGATATTCAAATCAAATTAAAATTAACAAATAAAATATCAACAGATAAATCAAACCTGTTCTCGCCCATCTTACCGTACAACAACTCCATTCAACACTGGGAATCTACCCCACTTCCATACTTATGACCAATTCATCTAGTCATAATAATACTACCAAGAGTTTACTATAAATCATCCCAGATTCAAAGTCAATGCTCTTATCCAAGAAATTACAAGTCAAAACCTGCCTATTTCTTAACCCGGAAGTAGAGATTACAAATTAGTTTATGCCTATCTCTAATCTTCCTTTCACAACTGGGAAATCTCCGATCTTCCCTAAAAATGGAAATCTCCGATCTTCCATTCGAAATGGGAATTACAAATCAAAATCTGCCTATTCCACATTTCCAGTCCTCACCACCTCAGAATCACTGACCCCAATGGGATTAATATATCGCGATACACAACCGGGGCCCTCACGATGATTCAAGGTACTCTCATTTGCAAGAAATTACATCCTTTGGTCAAATAGCGAGTACTCGGTTCCCATTAGACCGTACCCAGGTGCTCTACGATGACCGGATGCCTATTTTTAGCAACCGCAACACAATACATAAGTATTATAACTCTTAATATTATATGTGCATAACATACAATATATTTATCTCAAAACATATTCTATATATATACATCTATAAAGAATATTACTCTCTCGACACCGCGACTTCTCAACTATCCCCTCTTTGCTATTTAACACGGGGATCAACATAGCATAACTCATAGTCATTTATTGGACTCATTACTGATTAAGACAAGTCCTTATAGCTATCGATTATTCATGGTAAAAATCAGTTTTGTAACAGCAGGAGAATTGCGCAACCAACTGTCACGAAATACTCCACTTCTCGCAACCCACAGTGGCGAAATGCTCACTTCTCGCAACCAACAATAGCGAGTTTCATACTTCTCGCAATCCACAGTAGCGAGATTCTCACTTCACTCCAAAGAGCCTTGCGAGTTTCTCAAAATGCGCAACCCACGGTTGCGAGTTTCTCACTTTGCGCAGACACTGTTCATCGTCTTCTTCATTTAGCCAGTTTATAAAAACTTCTAAACAAGCCTACTAATTTCCAATTAATTCATACTAAAGCATTCAGACATAGTTTAAAACATATCTATATCAATTTCAATGGCTAATTTTAAAGAGAAGTGAATAAACTCACCTTAACCTTAGCACAACGATACACGCTCCGGGACACACTTTAGCTCAACCCGAACACCTGAATTGGCGCCATAAGAATGATGTTAAACCATCTAATTATGTCTCAAATCCATTCCTAATAAGCCCCAAAAACAACCCTTAGGTGATACCACAAACATATCCTCAAACCGCACGCGAAACGAAACCCGAAAACGCGAAACAGTGCCCGGCGCCACTTCCCGCGCTAGTTAACTAGCGCCAAAAGGGGCGCGGGGTACTGGACCAGAGAACGGCGCTACTTCCTGCGCTAGTTAACTAGCACCAAACTAGCGCGGAGCACCTGCATTTCCATTTCAGCCGAAAATGGCCTTTTCTCAAACCCAATTCATCCCAAAACGATTTTTAAGCCTCCAAATTGAAATTATGGATGTTCTAAACCTTTCCCCACAATTACCAATCATCAAAGTATCATTTAATCTAGTGAAACTCATTCAATGATTCATGATTCAAACCCAAAATTATCATATCTTTCTAAAACTACCAAAACCCACTTCACAATTCATATAAAACCTAATACACATAGAAGAGAAGATTGTATGGATTAATACCTTTGTTTTTCTTGATGTGAATCCTAAACCCAACTGCAATAATCAGTTTTTCCTTCTTGATCTTGACCTTTCTTCTTCATTTTCACTTTCTTTTCTCTCTTTCTCTCTATTTCTTTCTCTCTGCCGACTCAAAGAACCAAAAATGAGATATTTTCTCATCTCAGCTGATTTATCCATACACCCATTCAATAAATGACCAATTACACCCTCTAGTTCCAACTTTCCAACAATTGACACCAAACCTTAATCCCTTGTATTTTAACCTTATTGAATTATAAAATACAATATAATTCAAGGTTTTAAAACCAAAATACAATTAGATCCCAATTCTCATTAAATTACTATTATTGAAAATTCAGGATGTTACAGTTTAATTATGAGACTCACAACTTATTCGGTCGGCTATACATCATAGGCGGACCCATAATTTTTTTCTTACGTTGACACCTTTGACGAACCTAATATTTTTTCACATCGCCCGATGTTGTTTTAGCCTAATTCCACCACTTTGAGAGATTTTTTTAATTTTTTTCTCGATTTCGAGGAACTTTTTAAAAAAATCAATTTCGAGAGAACTTTTCGGGTTTTTTTGGTTGATTTTACGAGTTTTTTTGGGATTTTTGGTTGATTTTAAGAGTTTTTTTATATGGTTGCACCATTTAAAACGATACGGTTACACTCTTCACACGACTAAAAATTTTTACCCTTCGCCGGAAGAACGATACGGTGGCACGTGCCACCGTATGCTTCAAGCTAGGTCCGTCAGTGCTATACATGACTGTTTGGTAGTGTCTTAATGATATAGAAAGTTACTTATTCAGTAAGCTTCTAGGGGAAAATTTACGCAGAAAGCCAAAAATTTTCTTTTCAACACCTACCCTTTCCAATTAAAAACATGTTATTTCCATCTATGAAAATTTAATTCATTTAGACAACTTTTTTCGTACCGGACTTAATGGAAAACCAAACAAACAACCCCTAAGTGTCCTACTAATGTTTTATAGACTTAAGTTTACAGGACAAAACAATAAAACGTTCTATCTAAAAGTGTTATAATAGATTTATGGGATGTTTTAGGTGTTTTAACAAGTTTTTAGGACATTTTTAAAGGAAAGTTTCATATTAGTTAATTTATAAGACATTATTTGAAAAAATGTCCTATAAATACAAGTGTCATATAAGAAGATGAAAGTGTCCTATAAATACAAGTGTTATATAAGAAGATGAAAGTGTCCTATAAATACAAGTGTCATATAAGAAGATGAAAGTGTCCTATAAACTAGCTAATACAACACTTTATTTTGAAAATTTATAAACATGTTGAAACTTCTAAAGTCTAGACATGACACTTTGTTATTTGGTACTATAAACTTAAGTAGTATAAAGTATTCAATTAGGACATTTAGACATTTTAGACGTTCTATAACCCAATTATGTTGTACCGTTTCATGTTCTGCGTATCAAACACACCCTCATTGCATGGTGAGATGAAGTTTCTGTATTAAACCACAACCAGATCTATTCACAACTATGGGAACACAAAACATATTTAGCAAATGAAGTTATTCACATATGAATATTACTTGTCCTTTTTTGATCCATTGGTTTGGAAACTTTCCCAATAGCCGAAGCGCATCAAGAATTAGGTCGTTATCGTTGCACATGCATTGTTCCACATGACGTGTAATTTTACGACAATATGGTCCCAGGATTTCGGTTGCCCGGGACAGTTCTCATCTTTATGCTCACATCAAGGGTCTGTTTTTGTTATCTGATTGGCTCAAGTGGGCTAGAGCTTAATATGACTTAAACGACTAATAGGACGTTTTATTTCAAAAGTATCGTAAAATTCTTTTGTTAGGATGCCCAAAAGCATCATATATATTAATTTGTTGCAACACATTTACAAAATGATAGCCTGAGGACTTGCTGTTTAATTTATTGATTTAATCTTCTCCTTTTTTGCCAGGTTTGAGATGGTTTTTGATTTTGGTGCATCAGTTTCTTGACATGTTTTCTATTTATTTTACAAACTGGCATTCTAATATTGAGCCTGTGAAAGTCCAGTATTTGAACTGTTCTCATTTGAACACATATACATATATATATATATATATATAACATATATATATATATAGAGAGAGAGAGGGGAAATTAAATGAGACAAGCAAGTAGAAACTACCATATAACTGTCTTCTTTCTTTAAGTAGAAACCAACCAACATATTAAATAAAAGACATGGGAACATCAATGGACCACACACATCATTTTCTAACACTTTTTTTATTCATAAAACGTTTTTAACACTGCAACATACATACAAATTACAATTGAAGCATTTCTAGAGTTGATATATATATTATCCCCCCCTAAAGGGTTCTTTACAACTCGAATGCATTTCTTACAATATATAACAACAAACTATATGCGTATATATATATATATATATATATATATATATATATATATATTGACCGACTGATACTGACTAATTATTTAGATATACTTTGTGTAAATAATTATGCATAAGACTCCCTTACATTCTCTTTACTTGAATACCCACATGATATATATATATATTTCAGGGAGAATTAACAAGAAAAGAGTAGTTTAATTAGGGTTTTAAATTGTGGATCGGTGGCTTACGATGGGGCTGCGCATAATCCATGGCTACAACATCTTCAGTAACACCATTATTACCCTTGGAATTATCGTTTATAGTTTCCTTCGAATCTTGTTGCTTAGAGTACTCCATTGTTGATCGACCACGATTCTTCCATCCCTACAATAAACCATATATATAAGATGGCTTGATTTACCGGTATTAATTTACAAACAAGCCCAATATATATATATATATATATGTATCCCAGTATCCCACCAGCTGAGGATGCACGTAAACCTGACATCTACCCAGTATTAACTTCTGATCATACGCCAAGTTCTTGGTTATTGGTAATGGCTTTGAAATCTAGGTGGTATATGGGATTCTATGTAAAAAAAGGTCTATGTAGTTCTTAAAAAAACACTTTTGTTCCCTGAGTTTGAATCCAACGCTGCCAAAACCCTTGTCCCGGATACCAAAAAAAAGATGTAGCATGCATTGATAGATACTCTTGTTCTTCAATATATTCACCTTGCATATATGGTATGTATGGATGTGCATGCATGGTAGTGGCAAAGGCCATGCATGCATGCCAATTAAGATCTCAAGTTATCTATGAATGTTTGTGATCTTTTTTCTTTTCTCAGACATAGGAAGCCTCATATATCCGAACATCAGTAAATTAGTTGGGGTATCATTTTTTAAGGTTTCGGGTTTCGGGTTTTTGCTATTCTTATTGTTTTTTTGGAGAACCAGTAGGGTTTTCATGGAAACAACTTCTTAGAATAGAGAAGTTAGATGTGCGTACATCTCATCCACAAACAAACATGATCTTGAATTTCGACTTACTTCCATTTTGGTCTCCTCTTGAGAAATTATCACCCTGATATCACTCCCTGTAAGTAATTAACACGAATATATCAACATCGGTAGATAGCTGCCTCAATATATATATATATATATATATATATATATGGTACAAATAAAATACAAACCATGTATTTGTTGCACCCCTTACAAACCACAGTCTGCATATGTGCAGACTGATTCTGCATATATGCATTGTCCCATATATATGAATGTATGTCCATTATATGTATATTCTTGCACGTATTCATATGCATATATGCAGAACCAGTCTGCACATATGCAGACTGTGGTTTGTAAGGGGTGCAACAAATGCAAGGTTTGCATTTTACGGAGCCTCTCTCTCTCTCTCTATATATATATATATTCATAGAGGGAGGTTTAGGAGAAAACCTTAAAAATATGGAAAACTGAGGACACCCTGGTAGCTCTTCATCTGTATGGTATGCACTTATGCATACAAGTAAATTAAGGTGTTTTTTGGTTTTCATGCATGTGTGCATGTTACAGATTAACTGTATGCACAAGTGCATGTCGTCCAGGGTACCGGGGTGTTCCTCAGTTTTCCAATTTTTTGAGGTTTTCCCCGTAACCTAACCCTATAAATCAAACCTTTATGCAACTTCTTCTGTTGATCTGATAAAAACTCAAACTTGAACTCCTTTGGTTCCATATTATTTTCATCAACCTTTTTTCCTTCAATCTCAGCCATTATTTCTGGTATCTGGTTCAAACAAACAGGAAACCAATCATCATATCAGTCATATATATACACACATATATTACTTTGGAACATGGGAGAATTTGAAGTATTTTACACACAAACCTTGCTAAAAAGATGAAATTCTTTTCCGGGTTCCTTGGAAAACACGCCGAGATGGCGGGAATTGCATGCATGCATGGAAACACATAAATGGAGGATGAGATAGTAAAGAAGAACAGACATTTTTTTTCTCAAAGGGAAATGAATAACCAAAGGGTTATTATGGTATATAATCTTTGCAGGTCTGATTTGGTTTGCTCTGATTCACTGCAGATGATAACCTTTTTGAATATGTGGTTGTGTTGGTTTCTGATCACACATGGAAGTTAATAAGTTTGCACACATATATATAGGGTCAGGTTCAAGGGAAAACCTAAAAAAAAAACGAAAAACTGAAGAACATCCTAGGGGCCTTTCAGGACGGTATGCACTTGTGCATACATGTAATTTGTAACATGCACAAATGTGTAATCCACTTGTGCATAAAAATCAAAAAGTCAACTTAATTTACTTGTATGCACAAATGTATACCGTCCAGATGAAGGGCCCCTAGGGTGTTCTTCAGTTTTCCGTTTTTTGAGGTTTTTCCTTGAACCTCCCTCTCTCTCTATATATATATATATTTATATTTATGTAGAAAGAAGTATATAGGGGGAGTGGGGAATTGAATGCAGATATTGTAAGAGGAATGGAAGGAAGGATGTTTAAAGATAGAACATGGATGTGTTTTTAATTGTGATGAATCTTTAATTGAAGATATTGGCATCCTCTACCGTCCCCTTCCCCTTATCACTTTTTATTAATTTCGCGGGCCCGAAATATAATTATTGTGCATAACGTAGATGCATGCAGATTGATAAGAACTCGATCGAAAAATTGGTTCTGGTTCGGGTTCTACCCGCGTCTCACAAACACGGGTGGGCCCCACAAGTGACCGCAGGGGTACTCCACATGTTGTGGGATATGATAAACACGAATCGCTAGCTAAATCACTCGGATAATTATAATCGCCAAATATTCTATCATTAGGTTACTTATGTTATTCTTATCATTTTTTTTTTGGAAACCGGGGGTTTTCATGAAAACAACCTACTTTTTAGAGTAAAAGTAACCTTAGGTGAAGTTTAAACTCTTGATTTCCTAGAAAGTTGGGCTCTACCGGTAACCCGGATACTGCTAGACCAAACCCTTTTTAATTACTTCTTATTAACTTAGAGATCAAACACACATCAAATTAAAGCAGGTACATGAATACCCTCTAACCTAACCTTAAATCCGCCCCGACAACGATGTATAGTCTCTTAATTCTAATCAAGCCTAAAAAAGTGTATATTGTACCCTTCGAAACACTTTTGCTATATCACTTCCACGAGAGTTATTTACTTAAGTAATCATTTTAAATAAAAAAAGTTTTGAAATCTTGGAAATCCGACACCGTAAGGAATCTTTTACTTGCGGTGTCAAGACTTTTTCTGACAAAAAAATGAAAAAAAAAATATTTCCTTAAGAAAATGATAAAATCGCAAGTCACCGCAAGTCATAGCAAGACGCCAGAAAATATGATTTTCTTAATTTTTTTGTCAGAAAAGTCTGACACCATAAGTAAAATGTGCGTTACGGTGTCAGACCTACGAGATTCAAGACATTTTGGTTAAAAAAAATATTGATGACTAAAATTTAAATTTCTTTATGTAAGATGGTCATTTAAGTAAATAATTCATTTCATGACCATTATGGAAGAGGAAAATAACAAAAAGATAGATGGTTTCAAACGCGAACAAATCACCTCCTTGCTTTCTTAAAAAGACAGACCCGCGTGAATCGCGTTTTCGATATTGCATATAAATAAATGAAAAAATATCCAATAAAAATTTAGTTGGTACACTAATGAAATGAAAAGAGTTTTGGTTAGAAATGGGTTTTAAAAATGAACTCAAATACTCCTCCCATTTTTGCCAAATGTATGGGATACAATAAAATATGATGTCCCCATATGTCTTATTTCTGTTTCATTAATGAATTTTATTTTTTATACATTTTAAATTTATTTGATTTAAGTTTAATTTTTTAACTATATAACAATATGTTCATGTAATTGGTAGATAAAAATTAAACCTGAAACTATAGATTATGGTAAACTTTGATTTTCATGTGAAACTTGTATCGTGAGAAAAATTGATAAAGCAAAGAAACTCAAAAATCCATCGAAATCTATCTAAAAAAAACTTTAAAAATCCTTCAAAACAGTGAAAATAAGTTAAAAATACATCAGACGACTTTACGGGTCTCATTTACCTTAAATCTTGGATCCGCCACTGACCACAGGGACCCAGGTTGTCGATTATTTAGGGACCAAAATCATTAATAAATTGCAACCACATGTACCTTGTTAAAAAACACAACTACAAGGACACGTTTCGTTGAATTTTCAAAAAAAGAAACATGAACTATAGAAACATATAATCACAGGGACTAAACATGAAATTTACTCTAATTTTTTATGGCAACTGGGTGGGAACCACACGGAGTGGGGTTGCAGAGACAAAGTTGAATGGCTAGACCGCCACTTGCACCACCGCTCCACGACAGCGACGGGGCCGCCGACGGCCCAACTCTGCCGCCACCGCCACGTGGCATCATCCTATTCTCAAATCACAACCCCTCAGCTCCTTTATGTTCTTCGTCCAAACCTAACACACCGTATCTCTGTCAGATCATCATCACCTTATGTTTTTTTTTCTTTTTTGTAGTTAGGAGGTGTTTGGGAGTGTGTTTTAAAACTACTTATTGACTTATTGACTTTTCAAGAAGTTAATAAGTTAAAATTAGTGTTTGGCAAACTCAAAAGCACTTTTAAAACTCATTTTTGATTACCTTGCAAACGTGATTTTGAAGAAGTCAGGAATTCTTGACTTTTTGAATTGAAAACAGCTTTTTGATATCAAAATTACAAAAATAACCTCCTTTTTTATTATATTTTTTGATATAATAAATTTTATTATATTATATGTTTGTAAAAAAAATATTTGTTAAAAAAAATATTTTTTGTCTAAAAATAACTTATTTGTTAAAAAAAATATTTTTTTTGTCCAAAAATAGGCATGTCCTTTTTGGTCATTTTACATGTATAAGCTAAGCCAAACACCTTTTAAAAAATAACTTATTGACTTATTGACTTTTTCTACCACAAAAGCTAATCCAAACACTTTTTTAAAAACTCATTTTCCAAAAGCAATAAGTTAATAAGCACTTTTGGACTCAAAAAGCACTCCCAAACACCCCCTTACACTCATCAAATTTTTAATGGTTCTATTTTTATCTTATTTTTTAAAATCTCACATTCAGACATTTTGAGTTTCTTTGGTTTATCAGTTTTACCATCAGGTATTCCACTACTAGAAAAAGAGGTATCATTGATGAAAATCTGTGATGAAAAATTCCATCACTGTCAGTGCCGGATTAGTGACCGATCAACGACAGAACGACCAAGAACACAGTCCGTCACTGATTTGTGACAGAGTAGGGACGGACAGAAATCCGTCACTATTTGTGACGGATTAGCGACATAATGTATTTAAAAAATAAAAAATAATTAAAAAAATGAAACATACGTGTTCTCAACTAATCCGTCGCTAATGAGTGACGGATTAGCGACGGACACGTGGAGTTTCACAGAAAAATAAATAAAAATGAAATTGCACGTGTCTGTCGCTAATCCGTCACTGGACTCCAAGCATCCGTCGTTGAATATATCCGTCGATGAGTACCGCCGCTGATAGTATCACCCCACCACTTGAACAGCGACAGACTTTCAGTGACGGATTAGCGACGAAATTTACTTTCAGTGACGGATCAGCGACGGAATTTTCCGTCACTGACAAGGTCAATTTTTGTAGTGCAATTCACTGTAGTAAAAACGGGTTTATAAGATGCTTAGAGTGTTGAATTCTATTAACCACTCAATTTTCTGTCATTTAAAGTTTATAGGGTCAAAGAATAAAGTGTACTATATAAGTTACAAGTGTTACAACATATGTATAAAATGTTTTAGGACTTTTAAACATAAAATCGGGTCTATACTCGTTATCCCTAACTTTTCATTTTCATAACAACCATGGTCCCTCCATTTAACAACGTTAGTTAGTAACCGTTAAGAAAGGATTAATTGGTCTCTGCATAAACTATAGGGACCAAAAGTTTCATGCTCTAAAATTTAATAAGATTCACCTTTTTAATTAGAAAATTATTTTATATATTTAATCACAAATCAAAAAAATTCAAATAAATTACATATTAAATAAACATCTTTATATTTATTTAAAACTATTAAATTCACAAAAGAAATTTATATGTGTAGGTTGGATCATGGCCCATGGGTGAGTCGTGGATTGGACCGTAAGAATAAAAAGCCTTTGTTGGGCTTAAAAATTTCACTTCCATTTAATATTATTTCAAGAGTGAATTACACCGGTGGTCCCCGTGATTTACTTAAATTTTGGATTTGAACCTTAAAGTACATTATTTATGGTGTTGATTCTTAACATTTTATGTATATGTATAATTTTTTTAAAACGAATATTTGAATTCATATAACTAATTACCAATTAGTATTGTAAAATGAATAATAAACACATCATTTTTAATATAAACATCTAATAAGAATTTAGAGTAAATTAAATATTTAAAAAAGAGAAAAAACCTCTAATTACTTACCTAAGGAAATTTAGAAAAAATAAATCAATAATTAATTTAAATCGAATAATAATACCTAATTAATCATCTAAAAAAATTAAATCAATACATATTATTTAAAATTACAAGTAAATTATGTACATGTATAACTTTTTAAGTTTAAAACCAACTGAAAGTACGTTTGAAATATTTGAAGTTTAATTCTTATAGTTACTATAATATACTAGAAGTCTACTCGTGTAATACAGTACGATATATCTCGATTTTAATGTTCTAATTTGTTTTAATGTGTGGTTTTAAGAAAACGGTCACGTTTTTTATAAATATGTTTAAAGAATCACGTTTTTTAAGGAATTTATATTGATTTGAGGATTTAAAAGTGGTTGGAGATAAGGATTAAGTAATAAGAATCCACGATTTAATAACTTGAATATTGTTAAAGATACGTATTAATCAAGTAATTAACATTAAAAGTGGTACATAAAACTTCATTAGTTGTTTTTAAGAGATTTTAAGTAATTAGCATTAAATATCGGTACATGAAGTTTTATGAGTTGTGTAACATTCCAGACCAACCGTACCAGATATTGTCCGCTTTGTCCACACACCTGGACTCACGGTTTTAAAACGCGTCTAATAGGGGAGGTATCAAGTCACTCTTATAAGGCAACCTTAGTTCTCCTCCCCAACCAATGTGGGATCTTACAATCCACCCCCCTTGGGAGCCCAGCGTCCTCGCTGGCACACCAGTCCGGTTCCCGGCTCTGATACCATCTGTAACATTCCAGACCAACCGTACCAGATATTGTCCGCTTTGTCCACACACCTGGACTCACGGTTTTAAAACGCGTCTAATAGGGGAGGTATCAAGTCCCTCTTATAAGGCAACCTTAGTTCTCCTCCCCAACCAATGTGGGATCTTACACCATAATTAAACAAGCTCGAGTATAAATCGTTAGATTTATGAGGTACGTTTCCTACAATTTAGGTGTTTCATCTAGAGGTCAGGAACGTAAGTAAGAAGTCTTAAAGCGAGAAGTTTGCTAAAGCGCCAGGTGAGTTTTCTAAACTAAAATTACGTGCTTTTGACATGTTTTCCAAATTGAATAATTGAAGAGAAGTGCTATGTATTATTTACATGCTTTGTTATGTGTGGAAGCTTTATGTATACCTTTTATATTTAGCTACCCAAGGTTCTAGAATAATTAGGGACATCCTACTTCACATGCAGTTTAAGTCTAGGTACAGATACTAATACCTAAATCCCTTAAACTAGGGCTCTGATACCATCTGTAACAACCTGAATTCCAAGACACACAACAAATAACAAATTTAACATAACACAGTCTCCTAACAAAACATATAACATTATTCATTTATGGTCCTTTAGTCTTCTAATCATAACAGAATTTCAATACAACTTTCTTCTAATATTTTACATCATAAATACTAGCATTATAGATAGAAAACACTTCACATATCTTCAAAAACATAAATCTTCAAAAAGGACAATTCTTAGATTATCCTATCACTTGTCTTTATTGCTCCACGACCTGGAATACATATTTTAAAACAAAATAAGGGTTAGACCTAGAGGTCTAAGTGAGAAAATCCCTGATAGTTTAAAACCATTTGCACAAACGTCATATACATAACACAATAAGAATACCAATTATGACTCATGCATGGTGTACTCTTCTATCTCATTCTCTTGGCCATATTAATTGGTTGCGAGCCAACTAACAATTTACACCACTGTACTAAATACATCCAACATCGTTGTCCCTCTATACAGCCTACCCCACCGGTCCTAAGTCCGGCTAACTAGCACTCATGCAGTGTAATACTCATATAAACATAATATGCACATTATCACACTATTTATCATATTCTCATTCCACATATATATGTATTCCAGTTTAAAATGTTTTAAAGTAAAACTCACTTATTCGCTTATCCAAGTGCTTCCAAGCCTTTTCCTGAGAAATCCAAACCTTCACCCAAAATTTACCGAATCTGGAACAATTAAAAGTACAAGTATCTTTTACTAATCGAACATATAATACTTACCAGTAAGCTAAGTACTCTAGATAAACCTATCTGATTCTTATTCTAAAAATCCCAAAATTCTCAGCTGATATCGCAATCAACTAAAATAATAATCCTTATCGCAACTAACTACTGCGACAACTATTCTCATCGCAACCAACTGTTGCGATAACCACCCTTATCGCAATCAACCATTGCGACAACCATTCTCATCGCAACCAACTGATGCGATAACCACCCTTATCGCAATCAACCATTGCGACAACTCCCTTATCGCAACTAACTACTGCGACAACCATCCTTATCGCAACCCAAGGTTGTGATACTTATGAATGTCGCAACCCACTATGATCATCTTTTACCCAAAAAATTATAGATTTAAACCATGCATGTTTATGTACTTTTGCAGATAAGTTTAAGACCATAAATAACAACTATCCATAAACTTAGTTTTTCCAAAATATCTATAATTCATCACTACCCATTTCTACACCTCTTTAGAAAACTAAATAACATAAAAGAAGAATTATGTAGGATTGATACCTTATGATTTCTTGAGTTGATTCCAATAATCCAGCTGAAAAAGATTAGCTTCTTCCTTCCTCTTCTTAACTTCTACAGTTCTATCTCTCTCCCTTTCCCTTGCCGTGAACACCAAACACACACACACACACTTTAGAAGGTTTTGCTAAATATCTCTAATTGTGACACCTCATGTATCTAAAAGAAATGAGACGGTTTGGGTGATTAGGTTTAATCACACTCACCAAACAAACCTCATACTTATATCAAATGGCAAAATATACCCTTAGACTTCTATATTAAAATTAAAATTTACCCCTTAACTTATAACTCAATAAACTAACCCAAACCTACTTTAAACTTTAAATAATACTATATTTAAATCAATAACATACCTGGTTATTACACAGACTCCCCATTATCCGAATAGGTAGGAAACGAATTCCATCCTACCGTCTCATCATAAATTCCCAAGGGATCGTCGGATCCCGAGGTACTCTGATCCCACTGTGCAACCCGACTCCACATAACATTCACACATAGCTTAACATTAAATCACAAGCGTGAAATCTTTATGAACATTTCTGTCATGCTAATTACGCCTTTCAAAATCATACTTTTCATGGAATAATTCATAAAAGCTTGTAAACCAATCATACTCGTAAACATACCATAATCAGTAAAACATTTAACATCTTATTTCAGTAAAATGGGTTTAGGGAACTCACCTGGTTGTAGCGATTTTCTCTAAACACTCGCTCCTCTTCGAACTCCCGAGTCCATTTCCAACACCTAAGGTAAACCATACATTTCGATCATTGACCAATTCGAAAAGAATCGCTTCCCGGACATCCGAATTTGTCCCCCAAACCCACTCCGAATCCGGACTCTTCCCAATCGGATTCGGTATCAAACTTCCGGAAATCCCAATCGGGGTCCGGTATCAAACTTCCGAAAATCCCAATCGGGATCCAGTATCCACAGTCCGGGTCCTTAACTCCGGAACCCATACTCCTAAAAACCTCAACCCGGGTTCTGATTCCGGAATCCGGTACTCACTCCGGGACCAGTCGAACCAAAACCCAAGCTCCCTCTCGATTTAATTAAATCCAAGTCTTTTGTTACGAAATCCTTTCCACAAACTGTTAAGATTACACCCCACACCTCGCATACTCACACAAACACACGATTCAACCAAACTAGCAACGCGAATTAGGAGTAAATCACCAATTTCGTTCTTTCTCCCAAATGTACAGTTCAACCACGACATTCAAAACCCTTGATTACTATGATATCTACTAGGCTGAAAATTAGTTTAAGGGAATCGATTTCTTCAAATTTGAGCTTTTCCCACGAAATCGATGCTTGATGTCGTTCTTCCTTCCCCTTTCTTCTCAGCCGCCAACACCAGACAATTGGAATTAAAATGAGAAACCTAGGGATTTGCTCTCTTAAGTAACTCTCATAAATTTCAAAAAGGGCCCTTCCTCTAACTCTTCCTTATTTAGACTTTGGCCACTAACTTCCAATTCTTGATAGAAAACCCGGTTGTTACATTTCCATAACTTCAAACTATTGAAAAAGATAAAACTTGAAAGTATCTTCATAATTTCTATTTTCTCATGTTGTTATTTGCATCGCACATTGATTGCATCCCACATCGGATGATGAAATGAAAGTGGCAAGAGAGAGGTGAGTACAAAAATAAAGTGACAACAACAAGACAAACATACATTTTTCTTAAGTCTTTGCTTTTTTGTTAAGTTCAAGTGTAGTATTTGTTTATATCCGATTCATAATTGATATGTGGGCCATCAACCTCAATTGATATTTTTCTACTTTCTATGGGGGAATTTCTATCATTTTGGCTTGGTGATGTAGTTCTTCACATGCCTCTTCAACTTACACTATCAGCCTGACTTAGTGCGCTCTTTTAAATCTCACTCGAATAATGATTTTTTTATACAATAAATGAGATTTCAAATAAATTTGTTACCAAATTGTTACCTTAAATGAGGCTTCAATTCAAATTGTGACTTCTAAAAAACAAATTAGCAACATTTATAGAGCAACATGCATGATCATTCTCGAGCATAGTTAGGAAGTCTAAAATTAGCAAACGCTTTTAAGATTGTTGTCAACATCTTTTTTTATAATGTTGATGAGTACTTGCCGCACGCATTTGCCTTAAATTTGTTTAGATTAAGAGAGCATCAAACTTTAGTTTATAATGTTCCTCATTAAGATGATATGATTTTAGGATTCTAAATTTGTCCATATGAATAAGATAAGTAGTTTGTAATAATTTTTGTTGTAATAAAATAATATCATTAGAAGCTAATGAAGTAATGATTTTCGTCAATATACGTTTAGGTTGCTCTAAGATGTATTAATTTCATGTCTTAGTTGATCAAATAATTGTCTAAACACATGGTTGAAGTTTGTGTGTATAACCATCACATCTTTATAAAGAAAATGAATAAGATTAGGCTAAATTTATATAGAATCTAGGTTTTGGTTACTTTATGATCTTAATATGTTGGTATGGTCTTCTCACATTACTTAGATTAATATAATATTTTCGTGTGATACTAATTTTTCAGCCCTAACTTACAAAATTAATTTTAGTTTATGTTTTGTAGGTTATTAGATATAGTTGATATATGTTTAAACAACGAACATTAGTTTTACAGGAAAAAATGAAATACAACATGGATGGTATATACCACATAGTCCATCTTGTGTATTAAGTAATTTGCACATATATACTATTCAATAACTGTTGTAAATGGAATTAGCCTACTATAGAGAGGAAACAAGAGAGCTCTTATATTGAAATGAGAAGTGTATAATGGTGAGGCCTCAACCCCTTTATATAGTGGAAGGGTTGAGCCAAGACATAATGGAAAATTGGGAGTTACATGACCATTAACTCATACATAAAGTCCTTCATAATGGTGTTAAATGAGACACTCAATACCCATAATTGTGAGTTACAACACTCCCCCTTTGGGTGTCCTAATTTACACCAACTCACATCTATACTTCTATGTCTTGTATCTTCTGATAATCCATCAAACATTCGCCTCGTCAAAACCTTTGCCGGAGAAAAACCCTTTGGGACAAAACTCTGGTCGAAGGAAAAATACGATATGGATGTCTTGAGCTCTTCATGCATTGGATAAATGTATGCGCCAAAAACACTATACAAGTGTTTGAGTCATCTGACATGGAAATATGTGCCTCATCAAAAACCTTGCCAAGAAAACCCGGTGGGAAAAAACTTGGTCGAAGGACAAAAGAGTACACAAAGTCAGTAGTAGAGAGGGAAATAACCATACACATTGTGCCTCATTAAAACCTTGTTAGAGAAAACCCAGTGGGAAAAAAACTCTAAGCAAAGGACAAAAGAGTGCACCATGGTTAGAAGTATGTTGCTGGATACTCCCCCTGATTTCGATAATACTTAGTGAGAATGGGACCAAGTTTGTGTCTCGTTAAAAAACTTTGTCAAGGTAAACCCAATGGGACAAACCCTTGAACTAAAGATAAAAAGAGTACACTATCATTCAATCGAGCTGCTCCCCCTCATATGTATCCAATATGAAGTGAAGATTCACACAACATGGTGTTAAGCATTCATCAGGATGCAATCTTCACTTGCACACAATAAGGTATGTCATTTAGGGTAGCTCAGAGAGCTTCCTAAGTCCAATAGCTTTGACATGCTTTTGGAACGAATACTTTGGCAGTGACTTGGTAAACAAGTCTGCATGATTCTTTTCTGATCCAATATGTTGTACTTCAATCTTTTGAAGTGCTTGTTGTTCATGTGTAAAAAAACAACTTTGGCGAGATGTGTTTAGTGGTATCCCCTTTGATGTAACCGTGTTTCGCTTGATCAATAACAGCGGTGTTGTCCTCATAGATGACAATTTTTTCATCGGGATCATGAGCTAAATCACACGTACTTCGAATATGGCCAATAACTGCTCGAAGCCATACACACTCTCTAGTCGCCTCATAGAGTGCGAGTAACTCAAAGTGGTTCGTCGAAGTAGCAACTAGAGTCTGCTTACGAGATCTCCAGGATATCGCCATGTTCCAAATGGTAAGACATAACCTGATTGAGAACGTCCCTTATGCGGGTCTGATAAGTAACCTGCATCGGAGTAGCCGACAAGGGTCGCGTTGTTTGGAGTACCGATTGCGGTATCCTCACTCGATGACACGTAGGGATAGAACAAACCCATATCCATAGTACCCTTAAGGTAACGGAAAATGTCTTTGATGTCATTCCAGTGGCGGCGTGTTGGCGCGTTGCTATGTCGAGCAAGACAATTCACAGCAAATGAAATGTCCGGTCTAGTACATTGGGCCAAGTACAATAATGCGCCTATTGCACCCAGATATGAACACTCGGGGCTCAATATCTCTTCATCGTCTTCTTTTGGACGGAATGGGTCCTTCTTAATATCTAGAGAACGGACGATCATGGGAGTAGATGACGATTTTGCATCATGATGACTAAACCGTCTCAACACCTTTTGAGTGTAGTTTTCTAGATGGACTAAAATCCCATCTCTACGGTGCTCGATGCCGAGGTAATACCGTGTTTTCCCAAGATCCTTCATTTCGAATTCCTTCTTTAAGATTTCAGCAGTTTCCACCAACTCTTTCGAGGTTCCTATGAGATTCATATCATCTACATAGACTGCGATAATCGCGTATCCTGAAGTGAATTTCTTTATGAACACGCACGGGCATAGATCGTTATTCAAATATCCCAGGCCAATCAAGTATTCACTTAGACGGTTATACCACATTCGTCCAGATTGTTTCAATCCATATAGTGATCGTATCAATTTAATCGAGAACGAGTTTCGTGCTTGGGAACTACTTGATTCATGCAACTTAAGTCCATCAGGGACTCTCATGTATACCTCTGTGTTCAGATCCCCATAGAGATAGGCTGTAACCACATCCATTAGCTGCATATTCAGTTTTTCGGAAACTACTAAACTGATTAAGTAGCGGAATGTTATTATGTCCATTACAGGAGAATACGTCTCCTCATAATCAATACCAGGGCGTTGAGAGAAAACTTGCGCCACAAGGCGAGCTTTGTATCTGACAATCTCATTATTCTCATTACGCTTCCTTACAAAAACCCATTTAATACCAATTGGTTTCACATTGGGTGGTGTGGGAGCGACAGGTCCAAACACTCTTATTTTCGTTAAGGAATCCAACTCATCTTGGATTGCTTGTTTCCATTGAGGCCAGTCCGTTCTACGTTGACATTCAACAATAGTACGTGGTTCCATGTCATCATTGCTCATAATGTCAGTGGCCACTGCGTATATGAACACATCATCGATGACAGTCTCGTTTCGCTTCAAATTATCGTCTAAGCTAGCATACTCGACAGATATTTCTAGGTTATCAGAATGATGAGAAATTGGTGTTTATTCGGGAACACGTTCCTCTAATACATCTCCGTGATCCTTAATGATCTCGTGTGGCAAAACAGATGCAACAAGATTTCTTCTCTTTCGAGGCAGAACATCTTTGGAACCAACCGGTCTTCCTCTTTTCTTGGGAAGAGCGACAGACTGGACGGCCGATGGTAGCGTCCTTTGCACGGTTGGTACAACTGGTGCAACATGTTCAACAGAAACATGGCGTCTCACAGGGACGTCTATCCTTGCAGGCACATTTGCAGCAGGTATATGTGATCTCGTGACATTTGCTAAGTCATTAAATGCGTCTGGTAGCTGATTAGCAACATCTTGTAGACTTAGGATTCGCTGCACTTCCTTATCACTATGTGCAGTAGGGGGGTCTTTATGAGACAAAGTGGGTGCATGCCACGTTAATTCGCGTTGTTCCACATCAATGTTAACGTGCAAATCTCCCCCTAACGACGGGAAGATTGTCTCATCAAAGTCACAATCCGCATGTCTAGCGGAGAAGAGATCGCATGTCAAGGGCTCTAAATAGCGTATTATAGATGGGGATTCATAACCGACGTATATTCCCCGTCGTTTCTGAGGTCCAAATTTCGAACGCTTTGGCGGCTTTATTGGAACATTGACTAAGCACCCAAACACGCGTAAATGTGAGACATCAGGCTTATATCCAATTACCAGCTGGTACGCAGAAAATGGTTGGGTGGCCATGGGCCTCAGACGGACCAATGTAGCAGCATGTAGTATTGCATAACCCCAAACAGAAATGGGAAGTTTGGTGCGCATGACCAAAGTTCTTGCAATTATCTGTAATCTCTTAATAAGAGCTTCTGCAAGACCATTTTGGGTATGAACATATGCTACAGGATGTTCAACATCAATTCCCAAAGTCATGCAATAATCATCGAAAGATTTCGATGTGAACTCTGCGGCATTATCAAGTCTAATAGATTTTATTGGATAATCCGGATGATGAGCCCTCAACTTAATGATCTGGGCTAGGAGTTTAGGAAATGCTGCATTTCTTATGGACAACAATGCTACGTGTGACCATCTTGTCGATGCATCAACCAAAACCATGAAATATTTAAATGGTCCGCATGTTGGTTGGACCGGTCCACAAATGTCTCCTTGGATTCTCTCAAGGAAATGTGAAGCCACTTTTGTAGGTTTTACATGTAGTGGTTTGAGATGTGTCTTTCCAATTGAGCATGCTTGACATAGGCTTTTTGGATTAATAACAAAATTCTTTCCTCCAAGAGGATGCCCATGAGATGCGTTCATTGTTCGGAGCATCGTATTTTGACCCGGGTGTCCCAGCCGGTCATGCCATAGCATATAAGTGCTTTCATCAATCGGCACCCGACGAATTATTAGATTGCTTTCAATGTTTTGGATCGTGGTAACATACAAACCACTTGAAAGACATCTCAACTTCTCCAATATACGCTTTTGGTCGTATTGATTGGAGGTAATGTACAGGTATTCAATACCATTTTCTCTAGCAGTTTCAATGTGAAACTTGTTTTCTCGAATATCCTTAAAACTCAACAATATGCGACTGGACCTTGGAGAATATAAGGCCTCTAAAATGGTTAAAATTGTACCATTTGACAACATGAACTGGGCTTTATCAAAGCCTTCAACAAGGGTCGACGGGCCCAAAATTGTTGTCAATGAGGTTACTTTAGGCGTAAAGTTGATAAAATAACTTTTATTTTTTAGGATAGTGTGGGTAGTACCACTATCAACCAGACAATCAACTGCCCCACAATGCATGCCTTAAAGTAAAAAAATAATTTAAAGTAGGTCACACTAAAAATATTCATAAGGAAGTAACTTTAAATTATATCAAGGAAAACTTATTCGGAGAAACAAAACCATAATCCAAAAAAAATATTCGGTGTCCAAATGGAAATCATAATCCAAATGGAGGAATAAAAATCCAGGAGCTAAACAATAGCTCAATTATTATAAGATAAAGTTACATATCGTTATTATTCTATTTGAGCCACAAAATCAGGAGTCTCAAGACATTTATTCCCGTTCGCTTCGACAACATTTGCTTCGGCTTTTCTTCCCTTATGATAGTTTTCAACTTCTTGGGGAGTAGCCTTACAAGTCCGTTGCATATGACCATAACCACCACATTTGTAGCATAGAGTTTTATCATTAGTATCATCTCTTGCTTTGGGACGACTGGCCCTATTATTGTTGTTCCTTCCACGAGACTGTTTGGGGGCCACAGGTCGTCGGTACGGATGATTTTCCGGACCTCGCTTGGCATGGCGAGTTTTATGCTCACCACGATTCACTAGCTTTCGGGACGACTGGCCCTTGTCTCGATTCCCATGTCGTGGGTGAGGACCACGAACAGTATTAGCATCCGGCATTGGAATTGCCTTTGTCCCAGCGGGACGAGAGTTGTTATTTCTCATTAAAACGATGTTATTTTTCTCATCCAATAATAATTGGGTAATCAACTCGGGGAACGTTTGGAACTTGGATTGACGATATTGCTTTTGAAGCAAGTTGTCAGAGCTAGAAAATGTAGTGTATGTCTTCTCCAATAAATCATTATCAGTCAAGTGTTCACCACAATAATGGAGAAGAGAACGGATTCTACACACTTCAGCATTATACTCGGTAACGGTAGTAAAGTCTTGGAATCGCAAATTTAGCCAATCTTGGCGGGCTTCGGGAAGCCATATGGTCTTTTGATGGTCGAAACGCTCTTTCAAAGAGTCCCATAATGCCTTGGGTGAGGTGATTGCTATAAATTCAGACTTCATTGTATCTGATAAATGACGACGAAATAATATCATGGCCTTAGTATTCATTTCGCGGGTAACTTCAACTTCGTGATCATCCTCATCATAAATAACATCCAATAGGCCTTGGGCATCTAGATGGTTTTGGATATCTTGAGTCCAATCCAAATAGTTCTTGCCGGCCGCATCTAGGATCGGGAATTCAAGTTTGATCGACATTTTTTTTCTACAACGGGAGAAAATACTGGATTAGTTATCATATAAAACGACGGGTTTATATGTTTATGGTTTTGTATTAGTATAACTATGTTTCGAAACGACTGGTTCGATAAACACTAGTTTTTTTTTATTTAGCACTAACTTTGTTTCGAAACGACAGGTTCGAGAAACACAAGTTTTGCTATAAGGCTGGATGGTTCTCCTTGATCGATCGACAGGTCGATTGTGAGACACCGATTCAGCGGATATACATAGTATATAAACACATTCGGGGGAAACTATTATTTACTCAACCCCTTTCGGTAGCTCTACTCGAACACAACCAGGAAAGACGGTGAGGGTGGTAAGCGCAAAAGCATTTTAAAAACCGACCTCATTAGAATAGAAATATCCGCCTATATATTTCCTAGACATCGTATCCAAATAGGTGAGCCTATTTGGAGTTGATTCATAATCTTTCCAACTTAAATGTGTATATATATGGTTCTACAAACTTCATCTCAAAAAAAACTTTTTTAACATCGGAAAAAAACATATTGCTAAAAAAAGTTTGAAGATAATATACATCCGAAAGAATGTTATTTTCTCGACTATATATATGATTAACCATACAAATTCAACATTTTTAACAGTAAATTGTACCTTACTCCGGGTTGAAATGATGATCTACACGAGAAAAACAATCTTGTATCCCTCCGTCTTTGAGCGAAAGTGCCGATAACGTGTTGTAAATGAAATTAGCCTACTATAGAGAGGAAACAAGAGAGCTCTTATATTGAAATGAGAAGTGTCTAATGGTAAGGCCTCAACCCCTTTTATATAGTGGAAGGGTTGAGCCAAGACATAATGGAAAATTGGGAGTTACATGACCATTAACTCATACATAAAATCCTTCATAATAGTATTAAATGAGACACTCAATGCCAATAATTGTGAGTTACAACAATAACAATGATATATGTGTGGGACATGTTTTGGTTATAATAACATAAAACATAGTTGGTACTGGCGCATCTTAAACTCTTTTTAACAAAAAAACTAATATCGATATATGCAAATTAAACACTTTTGAAAATACATTAATATTTTACATTCAATATCCTTAAAGACAATTATCACCACCACACAACACGCGGTGTGACGAACACTAGTTTATGGAAAAAGATATAGAAGTTGTTCTAGTGAAGATTCCATGCTTTTTTTTTTGTCTTGTTTGATACTAGGATATCGAAGGTTGACTCAAATAACCCCAATATTGCATATATAGAAAACTAATCGATAAGGAATAAGGGGTCGTTTATTAAACACTTATCCAGATAAGATTTTATCGAGTGACATTAATTACTTTACCGGATGAATATGGTAAGGACTAAGAATCTTACCCAGTAAGAGCTAAGGCAAGGACCGAGAGTCTTACCCAGTGAGAGACGGCTAAGCCACGAAGACTCTTACCATGATTAGCGCTTAACGGAAAAATTGTTGCATAAAATATCGTTTTGGTGAGCTAAACTCTTACCCGGTAAATAAGTGATAGTCATGAATTTTACCGGTAAGCGTTTACCCAAGTAATCATTTGGTAAATATCCCCTAATTTACATCTAAAACAATTATATTACAAAATTATTCAATGGTTTTTGAACCATTAAAAGGCAAACTGTTTTACCTAACAAGATTCACCTCGTAACGGTTTAGAAACTGTCTTTCAATGAAATTATTAAGAGGTACACAAACTATTACTTTCGTTTATGTGCTTTTTGGCTTTCTAACATAAAATTATAAATTATGTTATATTTGTCATGAAACGGAATTCAATTTTTTCACATATAAACTAATAACCAATATAATCGAACAACGATACCTAATTATTATTAATTATCATTAAAAATAAAAACACGATCCTCTTCCTCGTGGCCGCTGTACGTAAAACACTTGATAAGTATCTTGATCCCCATCGTCATTTTCTTCTTCTTCTTCTTCTCTTTCTCCTTAAATCCGATCAACCCTAACCCGCTGAAATACTTAGTCCTCCACTTATATTCCCCCTCAATCGGATCATAACAAATAAACTGCTCACCTCCATCCTCCACATGTTTTTTAAATCTTGCAGCATCCATGTCGATCAGTGCTTGGATGTCGCTGCGGCGCATCTCTTTGAGCGTAAATTTCCTGGTCGACACCATGGTTATTTCAGCCGTGTCGTTAAACCCCTGTGGAGGCAGCGGGTTTATCACACTATACCTCACTCTTCCAGGAATCATTTCGAAGAAATCCTCAAGTTCGACCCCTCTCAAGTCTATTTCCCCGAGAAATCTGATGCTTCCGACACCATGACGACCCATCACAAAGTCCTTTACACGACCAATGTAACCTGGTTCCGCTCGCTCTCTGGCTGCTAGTTCCTTGATTGTGGGTTTCGTGTAGTAATATGAATGACGTAGTTTCGGCATAAGTGCATCGATATCATCATCGTTCATCACTTTTGGGTTCGTCTTACTTTCAATGCAGTTTTCTCCTAAAGCACAAACAATTGATCAAATAGTTAGTTAATATTGATAACAAATTAATATTAGCAGTTATTAATTAAGACAGATTAATTACCATTAGCTTCTGCTTTCTCCATATCTGATATTGACTCCGGTTTTCCAAAACCTGTTTAAAGAAAACCAAAATATATTAAAAAACGAGATAACAAGACTTATATATATATATATATATATATATTGGAGTTTCAGTTCGTTGAGGATAGCGATTGAAGGAGATTTGGATTAGTTTCCCTCTATTTTATTGGATCAAGATCTATATCTATATCTATAGTATTTAAGGTAAATCATTAAAACTATTTTTTTATATACCAAGTAATATCTATTAATTGTATAAATATAATTTTTTTAAATTACGCAAACACAATATTAAAAATTAAGTTCATTCGAATTTGAATTTTAATGTCACTACAAGAAACTGCACTTTTACCGGGAGTTGGGAAACCCTCCGGTAAAAGTAACTTTTGCCGGCGACTTAGACGAAATCCTCTGGTAAAAGTTTAACTTTTTGCCGGAGAAAAATTCCACCGGCAAAGATGCACTTTTGCCGACGCATTTCGTATACGTCGCCGGTAAAGGTAACGTCGCCGGTAAAGTTACCTTTACCGGCGGGCTTCCTAAACTCCCCGGTAAAAATACTTTTAAAAATTTTATGTAACATTTTTATCAACGAGATTCACCAACTCGTCGGCAAAAGTTATTTTGTTATAATTAATCTTTTTTTTTCACTTAAACTTTTGCCGACGGATTTCCCAAACTCGCTGGCAAAAGTACCTTTAAAAATTTAAGTGATATTTTTACCAACGAATTTTACAAACTTGCCGGTAAAAATTAATTTATTATAATTAAATTTTTTTTGCTTAACATTTGTCGACGAATTTTTTGGCCGATAAATGTTTGACCAAAAAGTCAAAAAAAACTTTTCCCGCCGGAAAAAATATTTAGTCGTCGGGAAAAAGATTTTCTACGATTACGTGAGAGATGTTTTTGTCGGCGACTTCAGTTTTTACCGACGACTGTTTTTCGCCGGCAAATGTACGTTTACCGGCGGCACATATTATTCGCCGGCAAAAAGCCTTATAGCGGCCAACTTTTCACGGAAACTTTTTCCGGCGAAAAAGTCCGCCGGCAAAAGATTTTGAGCTTTTGCCGGCGACTTTTGAGACTTTTGCCGACGACATTTTCCTCCGGCAAAAGTAGTTATTTTTGTAGTGTGTAGTGATAATTTGTTTAATTGCTTGTATAATTAATGTTTTTTAATCTTAATATATAACTTTTATTTTGTTGTTATTTTATTTATTTGTTGTTTGACTTTTATTGGAGTGTCTCAATAAAGGGTGCCGATCGGGGTTTCATTAGTGTTCTACTAAGTATCCACTATATATTGTAATAGTTATTGCAAGATTTAGAAAACACGAAGCCTCACATTTACCTTCTTCTAAAGTCCAGTAGTCGATTACGATTTAAGGCAACCGATGGGCGATGGAGAGTTTGAGAGAGACGGAAACAAGAGTTGTAAACTCGTGAATGAAGATTGAAGGTGGGTAATATGTAACACCTATATACGGTACAGATGGATGAAAAAACTAAGTGTATGACTTAGATCACTAAGAGCAAATAGTGAGCTATGTGAATAGTTTATCTGGTTAGTTGGCAGAACAGATAACAAAGATGTGTAACTGACTCCAAGGAAGATATATTTGACGAAATGGTTTAGATTAAAAGACGAGGAGTCATGAGTAAGATGCGATAGGATGTAAACTTCGGATGAAGTATAAGCTTTAACTTAAGCTATGTAATCTGAGTAAGGTGGATGCAAATATGACTCTATGGAAGAACGAAAGTACATTGGGGGATTGTTGACTGACTAGTGAGATTGTCAAGTTAATGAATAGGAGATGTGATCTATGAATGTGAGTAACTAAATGGTTAAGTAATTAAAAAGGTGATATAACCGAAGAATGACAGTATTAATGCGTGGATGAATGTTTGGGCATCAGTAAGTGAATTTACATGGGAAGTGATAAGTACGTGGTGTAATAAAGGGTGGACATTTATAGTCATTAAGAGAAACTAAAGGTTAAGTAAACATTTATGTAATGTGAGCATAGCATATTTTTCGTGAAAGAGACTAAGAGTGTTTATGGATGCGGTGAATCATCAAATAAGAGATAGCATAATAAATTTAAAGGTATGAGGTGATGCATGATTGAGATAGTAGGGAGGCGTTAAAAATGCACAAATATATATATAGTTTTCATATATCTACGAGGGAATGAACTAAAGGATAATGAGTGGGAAAATCCAAGGTGGTCGATTAGGTTATTTGTTTATATTCAATGGCGTGTGGAAGGAAAGTTGTAAGTATGGATGCCACGGAAGCACCTAATGGACTTAACGCTCCTTTGAGTGTTTGACTCTTATGATATGAGCGTGATTTGGGAATTGTTGAATTCAGCATTGGTGATGTTACGATTTGGTGGTCAATTATTGCATGTAACATGTCAACTTTTAGCCAAGATAGATTATTAAAGCTAGCAATGATCCCTAGATGATTTTGGTAAGTAACATTGAATAGACCAGTTGGTAGTGATCAAGATTAAGTGAGATAAGAAGTTTGATGGGAATTTCAGAGGTAGTCAATAGTCTTGGGGAATAATCCAAAATATAGAATATGCTGAAATGGTTGGCATTTATGAAGCAAAAGATGTCAAGTATTCGAGCTTGGGTACGAGTATACGAGAATTGAGAAGTTGAAGTATAAGGAGATATAAGTCTTGACGTGAATGTTGGTAAGAAGGTATAAAGTACAAATACAATGTATGACGCCACCAAAGGCATTGATGTGAACCAGGACAAGTATGAATTAGGTAATCTCTATTATGGACCTCTATATCAATACGAAAGACTTTTAATATAACATATGGTAAGAACTTTTATATTTTGTTATAGAATTTATAGTCCTGGAAGAGGTGTAGCAGGGCATCCAAAAAAATTGAAACGGCCCTGCTTCTTAGTGGGGTGATTTTACATTGGTCTCTCTTTTTAACAGGAAAGAAATTTAGAATCACTGATTTCTTGAACTCGTGTAACTGTGGGGACAAATCCGTGAGTCAGGTATTTTAACCATGGTTATATCTTCACTTGACACCGTAATGTTATACGAGAAGTTAATGTGCATCATTTTGGCACTCAAACTCGTAATGCTAAGCCATAAGTGTAATCTTTTTAAATTTGTTGCCTTCTTAAAACCATATGGTGGACCAACAGTTTTAAGAATAATAAGCCCAATATTTAAAAAGTTTGAATTTTTCAGTATTTTAAAGTGCTGAAAAACTCAATGAAATTTTCCATTTTGAACAATTAAGTCTCTGATCTTTTTTTGAAAGAACAAACAGTTAATTTTTTTTTCATTTTGAATGATTAAGTCTCTAAACATTTTTGTTAATAAACAAACAATCGAATTTTTAAAAATTAGTTACCTTTAACCTAAATAAACAACTTGTAACCTGTTAGGAAAGTTTTTTAAAGTAAAAAAAAACATAAATTAGTTATACTATTTCCAAACCCTAAGTCACTCAAACCCCTCGACCCACTGGTATTGTTTCCCCTTACCACCCATCGTTGTTCGTTCTTCATATTGCCCCATCGCCGCTGTTGGCCACTGCAATCGATATCCTTTTTTTTATATGTTTCTTTTCTATCTTTCACTCTCCCCCGTTTACGACAATTTAATGGAACGCTCATGGCAAATCAAAAAAGAGGGACACTCTTTCCCTTAATAATTTAAAATAAGAAAATTTATTGGCTTTTTTCTAACTTTCCCTTTTAAAGTATACATATAAATGAAACTATTTCAGGAAATTGTGTTTCAACAAATAATCGTATGATTACAAGATATGCCCCCATGCAAACTAGTGTTATACCCGTTCGTTGGTCGGGTATACAGCATGACTGTAATCTAGATTCAGTTATTTGATTGGTCACTTTTTTCATCATTGTTGAATGTTGTTTTCGATCAAGCAAAAAACTTAGTCAAACTATAATCGGTTGTTCGTGCCTTTGACTCTCGGTTAGGTACCCTCGGTTTGAAGGGTCCTTCCGTATCTTTCATAATAGATCATAGGCAAATAAGCGATCGAAATCGGAGTACCCCTTCTCGATTTCAAGATTTTCGTGATCTCAAACTCGAGTTTTCAAGCGAACCGGGTGAGAATCATTGGAATTAGAATAAATAAGTGGAGTTGGTCTTATTCACAGAACTATTTCCTTCTACAGTTTGCTGGTTTTCATCTTGGAATGCTGCAAAAAGATTACAAAATGCAATCAGAAGTCTAGAATTAGTGGAGATGAAACCAATCTTAATTTCCAGATATTTTGTTTACACTGAACAAAACAAAATCTTAAATCACATACAAGATCTAGAAGCAGATTCTAGTTCAAGAAACGACGCCACTATAATGCATCTAGATATATCAATGTCAGATAGCAATTTTGTTATCTACTCCTCCAAATTGTGTGAATCCTAAATGCCCAAACATACATACATATATATATATAGGGATGAGATCAAGGAAGAACCTTGAAAAAAGAAAGAACCGAAGAACTTATACACACCGTTAGATTGAGATGATCCAACGGATATGATTAAAAAAGTGGTTACAACCACTTTTTAGAAAAAAATAAATAAATCACTCTCTATCTTTTTAAATCGAAAATCGGTGAAATATAAAAATATTGGAGCCAAACAAAGTACACCAAAAAATTGATAATTTTATTATCTTTAATTTGACATTTATTTTGATATATTTTTTCATCCGTTTTTCCATGGTTCTGCGGTTCTTTTATTTTTCAAGGTTCTCTCTTGATCTTTACCCTATATATATATATATATATATATATATATATATATATATATATATATATATATATATATATTATACAATAAAGAACTGGAGAACCAAAACAAAATGGATGAAAAGGTATATCAAAATGAATGTCAAATTAAAGATAATAACGTAATCATTTTTTTGGTGTAATTTGTTTCGCTCCAATTATTGTTGTTTTCGTTGATTTTCGATTTTAAAAATTAGGAGGAAATGTTTTTATATTATGAATAAAGTAGTTATAACCACCATTTTGATCTCATCGGTTGGATCGTCCTAATCTAACAGTTCATGTGAGTTCTTCGGTTCTTTTATTTTTTAAGGTTCTCTCTTGATCTCATCCTGTAACAATCCGTCTAAAATCAAACATGCATAGCATAACATAAAAAATCATTCCCAAAACTGGGAGCCAAAATTTCATTACACGAGTCTCAAAAATTAGGTTGGCGGAAACAACCTATACAACTGAGAATAATTCTAAGTGCTAAAAGTAAGAGTGTCACTGCCTCTATTGCGCTTATTCACGACTCGCCCTGCTCACTTGCCAGAGCCTTTCACAATCTGCTTACCTGAAAAGGTTTAGTTTGGAAAAATGCGAGGGTTAGTCCATGAGGTCGGGTTAGTCCCTCCTGACAGTTCTCAAAACATGTAAAATAACTTACAACGTTTCATATAAGCTTGCAAATAACTTTATCTTAAGATAATGTTCACGGATAAAATCGCACCCGTAAACGGCATCCTGAAGTCACTCAAAAGTGACGACGAGTCAGTTTTACGCTGCCGTGCAGGGTCACTCTTCCCAAGGCATAAACGGGTCACACCTCCCGGCATGAATACTGGCGGGCCACTTCTCCCGACTTAGCCAGTTTACGTCACACTCAATGTATGCATGCATTTTAATAAATTCCCACATAAAGCTTCCACACATAACAAAGCATGTAAATAATACATAGCACTTCTCTTCAATCATTCAATTTGGAAAACATGTCAAAAGCACGCAATTTTAGTTTAGAAAACTCACCTGGCGTTTTAGCAAACTTCTCGCTTTAAGACTTCTTACTTACTCGAGCTTGTTTAATTATGGACTCCCTTAAATTAATCCTGGACTACGGCCTGAAAGAATAAAATAAAATTCCGGAACACAACGGGACAAGCCCAACTACTTCCGGATCTGCTTTAAATATAAATTACCGGAACTCTCAAAATTACCGGAACTTGAATTAAGTTGGTCAGCCCAACACAATTTAAATACCAGAATTATACCCATTCCGGTCCCTTTCAAATATATTTCAATACTTCCGGATCTTATTTAATTTTAGTTCACAATACCGGAACTGTTTCACTACCTCCGATTCTTGGTACAAAATTCAAATTGCAAATAATGGGTGTTGTTGGACACGTGGCCCAAACCAAATTGGATTGGAATAAATGGATGGAGTGGTCACGTGATCCAAACAAATTTGGATTGCAATTAATGGTCACGTGACCTAACTCTCAAAAAGTTCCGGTCTTCAATTCTAATTGCTACGTTCCGGCCCAAATAAAAAATAGATTCCGGATCCCTTAAGCCACACCCAATTCCGGGCTTCTAAATGCTAAATTCCGAAGTTATGAATTTTAATTAACGGAACATCATGCAAAATTTCGGAACCCCACACAATACCGGATCCATATAAATTGGACTTCCGGATCCATATAAATTGGTTCCTCTACATAGGTCAACTTCTCATCGATGCTGATATCTTCCAAGGGAACAGTCACATCGGCTTCGGCCAAACACTTCTTTAAGTTCAAGACATGAAATGTCGGCTGAACTCCTCTTAATTCTTAATAAAAACCCATTCCGGAACTTTGCATTCTGGAATTTGTTAAAAAAAACCCATTCCGGAACTTTGTATTTCGGAACCTCGCGATAAATCAGGCGACGCGATACTGATTACATTGGTACCGAAATTAACCCATCTCCAACGATTATTAAGTATTTTCCTATTCACCCAAAAGATTATTCCAACTCAACCAACCTTCTTAACATGATTATTAAGCTGTAATAGATTTACTCTTATGAGTTATTTAATTGCTAAATATCTCTAATTATGTCCAAAAACATTGATACTGGAGTGTTGAGATTACCAAGGAGTGATGGTTGTTAAGTGCATTTTATGCACCTAACTTTGTATATAATAGTTGCATTTTCGTTCTATTTTTAGTGCTTAGTTTAGCCTTTTCATGCATTATTATTCTATCTCTTCTTACTTTCTTTAATCACGGTTGGAAATTCTTTTGGGAATGGTTTTTATGTTTTTGGTATTTATTTTGTGCAGATTGTGCGTAATTTGAAAGACGAGATGGGCGGAGGCATGCTCGTGAAGAAGAAGGAAGGGAAAGATGAAGTGTACGTGAACAAAGAAGCGGAGAGCGAAGGAAAGAAGACGGTTGGACGCGAAGAGAACACTTGAATCGATGCTGAAATGTTTCTACAGTACTTTCACGGGCGCGAAGGAATCTCCCCGGCCGTGAAAGTCATTTGGACTTTTAAATTTCTCGACTTTTAATTTTCTGGGCTTTTTTTAACTTTGGGCTCTTTGGGCTTTGTCTTTAAACTCTTTTAGGCCTTTGTTCCAAGTATATTAGGCGTTTTCCTTTTTAGAATCAGGACTCTCTCTCAATTACAATCACACGACATTTCAGTTTCTCTTGGTAGTTTTCTGCTTTGAACGACGACTTGAAGAATTTGGGGAAAGAAGATGAATTTGCAAGAAGCTTAGGCTATTGGAATCCAATTTGCTACCGGTTTTCATACTAGTATCTTCTTCCCTTTCTTCTTAAGTCATTTAGTTGTTGAATTCTTGTTTTTCCTTTGTTTGAAAACAATATTTTGTTCATCAATCGTTCATGTTCGTAATTGAAGTATTAGGTTTAAATTTCCTTCATCTCTCTTGTGTTTGTTTACTTTCTCTACTCTATTGCATCTCTATTTCTTCCCCTCTACCCTAATTTCTGCACTTTAACTATTTTCTGCACTTAGTTTCAAGTTAGTCAATTTTCCGCACCTTAATTTTCTGCATAAAAATAGGTTAGGTTAATTAAATTTCATCAATTCACTAGTTTTAGGCATTTAGAGTAATTTCTTGTACATGCTTATTCAATAAGCTATTGTTCATCTCTTAATTGTTAGTGTTAATTGTTGTTAGATTGAGTCTAATGTAGTTTCTTTGTTAGTCTAGGTTTAATTTTGGTTTTAATTTTGTTAGAGTCTCACTAAGTAATTTGTGTTGGTCTCGTTTAAAGAGTTCGTTTAATTGGGTAATCATCACCTTAGGATTGAAGTTTTGGGATTGATCAATTGTTCTTAAAACGGATGTTGAGTTTTAATCCATTTCGATTGTAACGAAAGTTGAATTGATTTAATTGGGTTTTAATAAATCATCTAGTTAATTCGATAGGTTTTTGATAAAAACGAAAGTTTAGTCTTCACTTGAGTCGAATTGATCAATGACAATGGTCCTAACATGTGAATAGTTAGGGACGTTGATTGGGAAATACATTCGTTTTAAATCTTAATGTTTCTTTCCAATGTATATGTGTTGCGAAAGTAAATACATATCTTGGTTAGAAAAGTTTTCTCACCTCGAGAGAGGGTCGAAGTATTTTTGGAAAAATGAATTCTCACCATTACCAAGATCCGAGGTTGATATTATCCAATGTTCATAATTTTAGTCGTCTTTTATCTTACTTAGTTTTAGTCTTAATTGCTTCTTATTGTTTCTCTTTCCCTTAATCTCTTTTATTTTAAGTTCATTTAGGTAAAAATCAAATCAATTTATCTGATTCGCATAACTAGCCATGATTATTGAGTAGTTAGTGTTTAGACCGTCACCTCCCTGTGATCGACCCGTATGCTACACTTCCCGTACGCTTGCGGTATAAATTTAAAACACATCAAGTTTTTGGCGCCGTTGCCGGGGAGGCGACTAGCCTAGCATTAACCCACTTTTTGATTTACTAGTTTATGTCTTTACCCCATTTCTTTTTATGTTTTCATTTCGTCATCTCATCTTTTATTTTGTTTAACCGTGTGCTTGAAGTTTTTGTTTGTGTAGTTTGGCCAACTTGCAGACGGGATGAAAAGTCACGATTGACGAAAAAAGCGGTGAGTGACGGGCCATTGAGATGTGTGTTTGGTAAGATCGAGATATTATTACCTTTAGAAATGATGAGGGATCTTATCTCTATCTCATTAATTCCTTCTCGTGCGTTATTTTTATTATTCTCTCGGTTCGGTATTTTTTTTAATGTCAAGCCGGACATCACCGATCCGTCTTTCTCCATCCTTGTTTAATTCTCGGCTATGGGTAACGTAACATGTTATACAACGAATACACATCAATCATACAGTGTCTTTTGTGTTTACGCAACCCGTACAAATCGTTGAGCAAATAAGTCAATCCTTTGACTTTCACTGATTTGTACACTCTTTACTCCCTAATAGTATAATTATTCGTCAAGCTCGCGACGATAAACGAGTAATTTTTTACCTTCCTTTGTTCAGTTCTTCATCGAAAGTCAAACTCGCGACTTAAAACGAGTCTCCGGTTTTCCCTCTTTGTTCTACAATAATTTTTCGGTTTTTCGGGCTTCAAATGCTTGAAGATCGACCCCTAAAAGTGTTTTATACCATTTATAAATATGTGTATAGGTGTATATATATATATTTTCTAATTTTATCGTGTGTTTAAAGTTCTGACCAAACTCCCCGTATGTGAACGTTTCTTCCCGGGAGTGAAAAATGCATCATTTGAAAAGAAATATTTTCTGTCCAAACTCCCCGCCCGTGAAGAAATCTCCCCGGGAGTGAAAAAATCGCCCCGGGCGTGAAAACCAAACAGAGAGTTTTAGTGCCTTCAACCTTAAAATATAGATTTCCTTAAAAAAAATAAAAAAAAATAAAAACAAAATATAGATTTTTTTTGAAAACCGTCAGTTTTGAAAAAACAAGTAAACCAAACAAAACCCTAGATTCAACTCTCCCCTTTCTCCTTCACGCCGCACCGCACTCATCACCACCAGCCGACATCGCCGACGAAATCCGACGACTCCACCGCCGTAAGTAGTCGCCACCGCCTTCACCCTCACCTCCTCCCTCTCTCTCGTTTGAACCAACCACCGCCGCTGTTGCCGTTAACAGTCGCCATTCTCTCTCCCGCTCTCGATTGTTTTCCTCACGCCGCCAGAATTGGTCGCCGGCGCCATCCATCTCCACCGTCGACAGCCGTCGACTGCAGCGCTACCAACCGCCGCCGCTCTCCTCTCTCGGCCCCGCCGGCGTTCATCTCCATTTGCTTCCGTCTCCTCCCTTCCTCTTCTCCTCTCGATTCTCCATCGTCCCCACTCCCCACTTCCTCTCGATTTCTCTCCATTTCTGCCGCCTATCACCGCCCCCACGATTACCACAACAGCAAGCTTCGTGAACCACATTTGATTCGCATCAACTTTGCACCGGTTCTGATTTGAAGCATTGATTTGGGTACATTCTTTCCATACCTGTTGTGATTTTATTTATCGTTCTTATAATGTTCTGTGGATTGATGATTTGCTGGTCGACGTTCCAAATTGTGTTCGTTTAGAATGGTATTATAGTTGATCTGCATTCTATCTAATTGAAGTGCTACTTGGTTGTATTTCTACGATTGTAATTTGGAACACTTGTGGATTGTGTCCTTCCCATGCTTAATTGTTGATACTTGCTTGGATTTGATTTTATTTTTGTGTGTTTTGATAGATTGTGCCGTCACCACTGGGCGGACATAGGTTGTGTACACTTCACGGATTACCATTTTGCACTCACACACCTATTCACACACATGGCTTCCACAAGTCGCTCAAGCGACAACGCTCTAGTTGAGCGCGGCGGGATGAGGTTGTTCAGCCTAATGTTGTCCCCGTTGCCAATGTCGTGGCCCCACTTGAACTTGTATTTACGGATTCAGTTCACCTCTCCGAAACCGACCAAGTTTTGCAACTTGGAGACACTCTGCACACTAGAGATCCGTCAAAGATGTTATTTCTATTTTTTGGAAAGCTTGGATGACATAGGTTTTTGGACCTTAATGCTCTCATTTTTCGTGCCTTGACACTCGAGTTTCTCTTCACAATGGAGGTCAACTCGACATGTGGTACCTATTCAAAGCAAATCAGCACCGAATCTTAGAGCATTATTGTAGAGAGCACGATCACCTGTCCTTCCCCGTGATTATTCTCTTTTTGTTATACACCTTATCCCGAGCATTGAGGACAATGCTCCTTTTTGCTTGTGGGTAGGTGTTTTTCCGTTTTTCTTTTTCTTTTTCCATTTTCTTTGCATATAGTATTACATTTCTTTGCATATATATAAAAAAAATCCAAAAAGAATTTTGATTTCTCTTTGTTGTGTTAAGATTCGTGGTACACCATATCTCATCTCACATGATTTAGTTGCTTGATTCACTAATTGCACAACTTTTTGCCATCATGTTGAATAAATTCTCTTCTTTGTTAGGAATAATGTTACCTTAGTTGTCACTTGCACACATCGTTAAGCATGTTGTTCCACGCAGTTTTTTAAGACTAGTTTGCATACCATAGTCCCCCTACATTACAACAAAGTGACTATAGTGGATGGATTTACCTAGTGAGATTTTGGGCCTTATGGATTGACACATATGTAATCAATCCCAATTCTCATTTCTTGTGTGTTACCTCCCGTCGAGGTGTAGTTCTAGACTTTTGAATGGTTTTTCGTCCAATTTTATCATAAATATACTAGAGGCCTTCGTTTCGTGCAAATTAAGTTTTGGAAAAAAATCGAAAAAGAAAATCCCTTTGTAACCCATTTTGAGCCTAAACACTAGCCTTTCTTTCGTACACCCATAAACCCCAAAACAAAAAAAAATGCACATTGTTGAAGTATTCAAGAAAATATATGGATTCGACATTTAGCTTAGAAATAAACACAAGCAAAGCTTGTGGGTAGTTACTTGAGCCCCTGAAACAAGCATAGCTTGTGGGTTCGCAAAAAAAAGAGAAGATCAAAAAAAAAGTGCAAAAGTAAATATGCCTTCAATCCATCGAAAGCATAAGGAAAATAATCTATATGTGCATACAAAAAGAAAAGAAAAACCTCATAAACCGTTTAAACCTCCAAAATCAATAAACAAGCCTAACCCTACCTTTAACCTCTAACCGTACCCCAAAGTCCTCATTGCATGTATTATTATGGTAAACTCTTGGACTTGAGAATAAATTCAATTGTGTCAAGATTGCATTCATTTATCTCGGTCGGAAAGGATTTGAGCGTATACATGTCCCTATACACACTTGAGAGATTAGAGCGACACCGTGAGCATCCATCTATATAGATCACTATCCCCTCCATTAGCGGCTATGGTATGTTTACGAAATCTTTTTAGGGTGCGATGTTTTGCGATATTCTTGATTGGTGTTTGTTGGTTTGGCACTTTGGTAATCATAGGTTCCTAATTGCTTTTATTATAATCAACATGTGGCATTTGGTTGTTTGTTTGTTTGTGATATGTGATCTTAATGCTTAATTATGTTAGTGAGATTGTGGGATAACTCGTCTTGACATCTTCAAGGGTCTTCGTTCATTTTCTTTTCTTTTCTTTGCTTATCACCCGAATAAATTCTATTTCTTTCTTGGGGACAAGAAAGTTTAGCTTGTGGGTAGCTTGTTAAGTGCATTTTATGCACCTAACTTTGTATATAATAGTTGCATTTTCGTTCTATTTTTAGTGCTTAGTTTAGCCTTTTCATGCATTATTATTCTATCTCTTCTTACTTTCTTTAATCACGGTTGGAAATTCTTTTGGGAATGGTTTTTATGCTTTTGGTATTTATTTTGTGCAGATTGTGCGTAATTTGAAAGACGAGATGGGCGGAGGCATGCTCGTGAAGAAGAAGGAAGGGAAAGATGAAGTGTACGTGGACAAAGAAGCGGAGAGCGAAGGAAAGAAGACGGTTGGACGCGAAGAGAACACTTGAATCGATGCTGAAATGTTTCTGCGGTACTTTCACGGGCGCGAAGGAATCTCTCCGGCCGTGAAAGTCATTTGGACTTTTAAATTTCTAGACTTTTAATTTTCTGGGCTTTTTTTTTAACTTTGGGCTCTTTGGGCTTTGTCTTTAAACTCTTTTAGGCCTTTGTTCCAAGTATATTAGGCGTTTTCCTTTTTAGAATCAGGACTCTCTCTCAATTACAATCACACGACATTTCAGTTTCTCTTGGTAGTTTTCTGCTTTGAACGACGACTTGAAGAATTTGGGGAAAGAAGATGAATTTGCAAAAAGCTTAGGCTATTGGAATCCGATTTGCTACCGGTTTTCATACTAGTATCTTCTTCCCTTTCTTCTTAAGTCATTTAGTTGTTGAATTCTTGTTTTTCCTTTGTTTGAAAACAATATTTTGTTCATCAATCGTTCATGTTCGTAATTGAAGTATTAGGTTTAAATTTCCTTCATCTCTCTTGTGTTTGTTTACTTTCTCTACTCTATTGCATCTCTATTTCTTCCCCTCTACCCTAATTTCTGCACTTTAACTATTTTTCTGCACTTAGTTTCAAGTTAGTCAATTTTCCGCACCTTAATTTTCTGCATAAAAATAGGTTAGGTTAATTAAATTTCATCAATTCACTAGTTTTAGGCATTTAGAGTAATTTCCTGCACATGCTTATTCAATAAGCTATTGTTCATCTCTTAATTGTTAGTGTTAATTGTTGTTAGATTGAGTCTAATGTAGTTTCTTTGTTAGTATAGGTTTAATTTTGGTTTTAATTTTGTTAGCGTCTCACTAAGTAATTTGTGTTGGTCTCGTTTAAAGAGTTCGTTTAATTGGGTAATCATCACCTTAGGATTGAAGTTTTGGGATTGATCAATTGTTCTTAAAACGGATGTTGAGTTTTAATCCATTTCGATTGTAACGAAAGTTGAATTGATTTAATTGGGTTTTAATAAATCATCTAGTTAATTCGATAGGTTTTTGATAAAAACGAAAGTTTAGTCTTCACTTGAGTCGAATTGATCAATGACAACGGTCCTAACATGTGAATAGTTAGGGACGTTGATTGGGAAATACATTCGTTTTAAATCTTAATGTTTCTTTCCAATGTATATGTGTTGCGAAAGTAAATACATATATTGGTTAGAAAAGTTTTCTCACCTCGAGAGAGGGTCGAAGTATTTTTGGAAAAATGAATTCTCACCATTACCAAGATCCGAGGTTGATATTATCCAATGTTCATAATTTTAGTCGTCTTTTATCTTACTTAGTTTTAGTCTTAATTGCTTCTTATTGTTTCTCTTTCCCTTAATCTCTTTTATTTTAAGTTCATTTAGGTAAAAATCAAATCAATTTATCTGATTCGCATAACTAGCCATGATTATTGAGTAGTTAGTGTTTAGAGCGTCACCTCCCTGTGATCGACCCGTATGCTACACTTCCCGTACGCTTGCGGTATAAATTTAAAACACATCAATGGTGATTACCTTGAGTTTGGTGATACAAAGAGCTCCTTCCTCCCCTCCAACCTTGCAGATTACAGGTAAATTCTTCTCCTAATCTCTGCCCCCCTCTCTCTCTCTCTCTCTCTCTCTCTGCAATCATTAAAATGTCACCTAGGGTTTTGAACCAAACATGAGGGTCTTATACACTCCTCCTAAATTTATAATTTAGCCCCCCAAACTTTCAACTTTACTAAATCATCACAAAACTTTATTTCCTCTTATTGAGACCCTGGTTATTACAACACTCCTCCCTCAAAAGAATTCTGGGGACGAAATTCCATTATCGAAAAGATGAGGATATCTGGATTTCATATCCGTTTCTACCTCCCAAGTTGTCTCTCGTCCTTTATGATACCTCCACTGGACTTTTACTAGCCATACTTCTTTGTTCCTCGTTTTGCGAACCTTACTGTCCACGATCTCTATTGGTTCCTCTACATAGGTCAACTTCTCATCGATGCTGATATCTTCCAAGGGAACAGTCACATCGGCTTCTGCCAAACACTACTTTAAGTTCAAGACATGAAATGTTGGCTGAACTCCTCTTAATTCTTTTGGAAAATCTAACTTGTAGGCCACGGCTCCAACCCGCTCAATGATGTTGAATGGCCCTACATATCTTGGTCTCAAATTCCCTTTCTTTCCAAAACGCACCACTCCTTTCCAAGGCAAGACCTTTAGCATTACTCTGTCCCCCACTTGAAATTCAATAGGTTTCCTCCTTCTATTCGCATACTTCCTCTGTCGATCTTGCGCAATTCTCATCCTGTCACGAATCATTTCAATCTTATTCGCCGTCATTTGTACAATCTCTAGACCCACTAGCTGTCTTTCTCCCACCTCGTTCCAACGTAACGGCGTACGACACTTCCGTCCGTACAATGCTTCGAATGGTGCGACCTGAATACTCGCATGATAACTGTTATTATAGGAGAATTATATCAACGCCCCTAGCTCTAACTAATATCTCTACTTTGATAGCGACCTCGTGACATACAACCGAAACGACTCCCGCTAGATAGCCGCCCCTTTCTCTCTTTTTACAGCCTCGTGGACGGGCGAAAGGACCCAGATTTAGATGCTCAAGTAGAATTTTTAGCATTCCAAAAAAAATATGGATTGAAATGATTCAAAGAGGCCTGTAGAGAAAAAACATTTTTTTTCAAAAAGATTTATTCATTACTACTACATAAAGCACTAGCAGAACAACACCATCCTAGTCCAGAGCAGTACTTCTCTTATGGGCTCGAGGCAAGACAAGCAACCCGCTTCGCTTCCTCATCTGAAGGAGCAATTTCAAACATTTCCATTTTGATATTGGATTTCCCTTTTCAAGATGTCTCATAGCATCTTTTGGTGTAACTGGTTATTCCTTACCTCGGGACCAAATTGGTTATTGGGCAGTGACCGAAAGCCCTAAGAAATGCATGGGAAAGAAGGTCGGATTAAACCCGAAAAAAATGATCCAAAAATGGATTTGACCTAAAGTTTCAGGATATGTTTGACCAAAGATTTTACCTACCCAATAGTGAAATCCTGCAAATAGTTCAAACCTATACCTAATTTTATTTGATTATTCCATTTTTATTAGCGTTGATCACTCTTTTCTTTAAAGCTTATGCCGTAGAAGCGGACATCCGGCTATTGGCGTTTTATCTGAGTGAGGAAGAAAAACCAACAAGAAACTTCCCACTTTTGATGTCCTGCGATTCTGCTAGTTTAGAAACTAAGGAGAAGGACAGGGGGCGCTAGGTCAGAAAAGCGAGAACTCTAAATTTTCCCCAAGTAGGATTTGAACCTACGACCAGTCAGTTAACAGCCGACCGGAAAAGGAGTACGTTAGTCAAATAGAGGGCTCTCACGGGGGCGTAGTCCATGGCTTTAGCCTTAAGCTTGGGTTGTAGTTCTGGCAGTTATTTATTATGGAGCGACTCTCTTTCTTGGATTTTATTATAGTAGAGAGCGGTAAGTTAGTGCTGCTCTAAGGAAGTGGTAGCTGTTCCAGTACACAAACAAGGTGGGTTGGGGTTTAGGAGGTATTTTGAGCGCATGCTTGTTGCTTTCATAGAAAAAGGGCTTGGCATTTCACTCTTTGTTGTGGGGTTGTCACGGATTGGCCGGCCATACGGATAGGGAAGTCCAATTTTTCCGTGTTTCAGAATACGGTTAACCAACATGTTAACTAATCGATTACGATGCTCGTCTCGTGGTGCCTTCTCAGTTAGGAATTATCATTGCCCCTTATAAATGGTTACGGGACTAGGGCCCTTATAAGCTATGAACCTATTACATGCACCTTATCTTTTTGTATATGTATTGATAGTTATTTGTTTTCTTATGTATCTCCAAGGCTCTCTCCTCATGCTCGAATCAACTTGCACTTGAACCTTGTCCATTCAATAACTTGAAGTGTTTGAAGATAGTTGATCAGCAGAATGATCAATGCCCCCTCAGGTCAGAGACTACTTTAATTTCTTGAGAGCTCTCCAAGTGCCACTTTCATCATGGATTTACCCCAGGTATTCACATGATCTATGTATTTGACTTCAACATGCCCCCTCAAACGGAGGCTGGATTAAAGAATATAAGAAATTAGTTTATGTATATTCTTTGAACCAAAGGAGACATATTTTTATTGGAAGAAAACAGAATAAAATCTAATCCTACTAAATTTGCAATTCAGCTGGAAAAAAAATACACACCACATTTACTTAAAAACACTTTATATCATTGATAAGAATACATTAATTAATTTTTGTTTAATATTAATTCAGTCTATATACTTGTATTCAAGGGAGGAGATGGCTAATAAGGTGGCCAAGTTGGAGGAAGAAAAACATATACAAGATGAAGTTATCGCACAACAAAAGGCGATGCAGCATGAGAAATTGATGTCACAGATTATGAATTGGAAGATGGTAGAACTACAAATATGAGATTGAAACAGAGTTGGGTACAAGTACAACCCATTCTAGAAAGATTAACTCTGATAATGTTCATAGTCAGTTTGATTGTTCGTAATTGACTTTGAAACATTATGAATATTTTTTTATTTGCGATTGGTTTTGATATAGTCAATATATATATATATATATATATTTGGTGTTTGTATAATTGTATGGTAATCAAAAGAGGGTTCTAGCTTTTTTTTTTTTTTTTGGCAAGGCATCATAATTTTTTTATTAATACTAAAATTCACTACCAACTGGTGGAATCCACCAAGGGTAATATGCAAGATTTTTTTTTTGCAAGGCATCATAAATTTTGTATCACCCCAAAACAAAATGCAAGAAAACGAACAGTGGCCATGCACCTTACCAAACAGAAGCTTAATGCATTTAGCTATTCAAAATGATTGATTGAAGTTATCTTCATAAAAAAAATTCGGTTCTAGGTGGTGCTAGTCCCGAATTTCCCGTCCCAAAACCGAAACCGAACCGGTACATACGGTTCGGTTTTCGATACCAGTTTTTACTCCCAAAAAATTTTGGTACCGATCTCATCCCTAAGAACCTCATCCCTTTTAGGTTTTTATTTAAGAACCTTGTTCTTACCATAAAATTTTTGTAAAATGTCAATGTTCTCATTTCTATTGGTACTTAAATTTAATATTTGATATTTATTTATAAATATAAAATAATTATTGATGTAGACAAATATACGAGACCCACGAAAATGAAGTTCTTATAAAAAAAAAAAACTAACATTGTTTCAAAATCTTACTGTTACACTCTCAATAGAACAAACACGACGATACGTGCCAATCAAAAAGTTCAGTAGAAGCAAATTCAACACGCATGACTTCAATTAGCACAAAAACTACTTTTACCATCAAAAACCCCCTAAACACAAACCACTTCATATATTCATTCTACCTGAATCTGCCTCACATCTTTCCTTTCCTCCGTTTTCACCTTCGGAACTGTGATTTTCAGCACACCGTTCTTCATCTCCGCCTTGATCTCCTCCACTTTGTATACATCCGTCGGCAGATCGATTCTCGAAGAGTACCTTCGCGGCGGTTCGTCATCTTCCTCAAACTCCTTCTCCGCTTCCGCTTTGATGATCAGTGTGTTTTGTTCGACGGAGATCTTGACGTTTTCTTTGTCTAGTCCTGGCATGTCGAACCGAAGGCTGAGAGTGTCTTCGTTTTCATTTGCGTCCCATGACCTCCTTGGTCCGAATCCTGATCCACGAGATGCGGACATGAATGGATTGTCGACGAATTTGTCCATCATGTGGAGGATCTGGCTCAAGCTTCTCGTTGGAGAAATTGGATCAAACAGATCTGAAATCATTGAACATATAGAACGTTAGAGCATCTCCAACAGATTCCTCAATTTTTTTCCAAAATAGATAACCAAAAGTCAAAATCTAAAAAAAATTACATTGATCTCCATCAAATTCCCCATTTTGGATAACCAAACATTTATTATAATATTAAATATTTCATTCATCTAATAAAATACTATTTTTCTTTCTAAATATTTATTTTCAAAGATTTTTATTGGTGCTGTCGTTTAGTAATCATTTTTTTTGGTATCTCTGTATTTGAAGAAAAACTACTTCTCACCCTACTTTCTTCATTTTAGAGATAGTTTGAGGAAACTGTGAATGAAGTACATATGAAAGCAAAACAATCTCATAAATAACACGATAGAATAGTGCGAAGCAAAGCTGAAACAAACGAACATAAAATACGACACACGATAAGTTAAGAAATTCAGTGGACTATAACGATTTAAGTTAGAGAAACAGAAACAATTAGCAAATGAAGTATGAACTCCTCCAATTCGTCAAATTCGATCGATCTCGAATTTCAAGCGATGAGAAAATAGTTAAAACATGAAAACAAAGCAGGATGTAGAGCACTTGCTGAATTAAACGAACATAAAATACGAAACACGATAAGTTGAGAAATCCAGTGGACTATTGTAACGATTTAAGGTAGAGAAACAGAAACAATTAGTGAATGAATGAACTCCAATTCGTCAAATTCTACCGATCTCGAATTTCATGCGAAGAGAAAATAGTTAAACATGAAAACAAAGCAGGATGTAGAGCACTTGCTGAATCAAACGAACATAAAATACTAAACACGATAAGTTGAGAAATCGAGTGGACTATTAATGATTTAAGTTAGTGAAACATAAACAATTAGTGAATGAATGAACTCCGATCTGGAATTTCAACCGAAGGAGAAAATAGTTAAAACACGCAACTCACCTGAGAAGAAATCGTTGTCACGGCGGCGAGAGACAGAGGAATCAGGACGGCGATCCACATCAACGGCTCTATTAAAATCTTCATAAGCTGAAACCTGAGAAGAATCCGTATTGAAACACCGTCGGAGGCAAGGAGCAGCAGAGACGGAGCGGATCGGAGCAAAAAGCTTTTTGAAAGGAGTAACTGCAGTTATGCCTCTCTTGAGAGCGAAGGAGGTAGCCATTTCTCCGGTGGTCGATGAGGATTCGTCGGCGACGATTGCAACAAGGATGATATCAAACGCTTTTTTCAGATTGTGACGACGCTCGTTACTTATGTGGCGGTGCTATGGAGCCAAGCAGGCTTTTATACATGGAGAAAAGTTAAGTGTGGAGGATCCTGGAAGAACCGTAGACAAATGACGAAGCATCTGGAAGGCTCCATTTTTATTATATTTAATCAAATAACAATAAAATTATAATTAAATATTTTTTTGTAATAATTAAATATCAAATAATTTATTAATTAAACAAGTAATATAAACTAAATTAATTGAATTTAATATTCACGATGTTCGTATGACCCTCAATAAAAAAAAAGTACAAAAAAAATTTTTATTTATACTTTATAAAAAATTTAAGTAACTTTTAAGGTTTTGTATAATTTAATTATATGTACATATATTTAGTTTATTAATAAAAATGAAAAATCATATCATGAAAACATTTATCTTTTAAAAAGTTTATTGACAGGAAAAAGCACGTCTTTATTATAGATGTTTCACAAAATTATCTGCGTTTTCAAATATTTATTATCATAAAAATAGTTATCACGACCCGGATCATATTTCAAGACATTTAGCCTCTGGTGTGTAGCTCAGTTGGTAAAGAGGTGGGGTGACTTTGCCGATTTGTCCAAATACATAACAGGTTATGGATTCGATCTCAGGTCCCTCCACTAGCCTCAGCCGCTGAGTGAGCCAAAAAATGTCCTCTTACATTGGTGTCCTTGAAGGCAGGTTTCGTGTGGGATCGGTTAGGATTGCCGGTAATCAATTTTTTGCCCAAATATTTCAACAAATTTATCATTATTAAAATATGTTACCTAAAATACAATTTATCTAATCGTTATAATAAAACTATCAACATTTAGAATAATTGGTCCTTGGATAAACAATGCATCGTATCGAATTTTAGATTATTTTTCAATTTTACATGTGAATTTTTTTTTTTTGAAGAAAAATGGTTGCATCACGAACGTGTAACGGCAAAGCCATCACCCGAACGAGAGAACAAACCTTACATGTGAATTTTTGTTACGTTTATTCTTGTAAAAGACTATAAAAAGGAAATACGAAGTAAAAAAGAACAGTAAAGGGTCTTTCAAAGAGTAGTATGATTATTGAGAGGGTGTTGCAATTATAACTCGAGGACAAATACTTAATTGTGACTTGAAAACTTTACAGAAATCTAAGACCCATCTCCAACGGCTTCTCTAAAATAAAGAAAAATGAGATTTTGTTCTTTAAAAGCATCTCCAACAGCTATGCTAAAATAGAAAAATTGAGATTTTAGCATTTTTTTTTACTTCAACAGCTATGTTATACAATATGCTAAAATAGAGAAAAGAAGAGAGAGAAGGTTAAAATCTCCAAATTTGAAGAAATCTCTAAAATTCTATATTTAAGAGAGAAAAATAATATTTTATTCTTTTTCACCAATTGGAGGCATTAAAGTTGTGTGTTTAGAAGAGATAAATAATATATTATTAATGTATTGAATATTTTAATAATATATTCAATGATAGAATTGCTAAAATAGATTAACTGTTGAGTTGGATGTAATTTTTTTACAGATTCTAGTTTTTTATACTCTATTTTAGAAAAATTACAGCATAGCTGTTGGGAGATGCTCTAAATTGCTCCAACAACTTCTTTATATAGTTCTCTAAAATAGGGAAAACTAACAAAAGCTCCAAGTTTATAGAATTCTCTAAAACTTGGTATATGGAGTGAGAAATTATTTTTTTATTAATTCTCACCAATAGAGTTGAGTTAATATTACTTTATAATATTTTTTTAAAGTGTATTGGGAAGATAAACTTCTAGATTATTTTAATAATATAATGGATGTTAAAATCTCTAAAATAGAGAATCTGTTGAAGTTAAATATAGTTATTTTTATAGATTTTGACTTTTGAGTCCCTATTTTAGAGAAAAAAAATAGAGAATCTGTTGGAGATGCTCTAAAGACAATGATAATGTTCATCGGTCTATTTTTCGGATAAGTGGGTTGTATAATTGACCCATCTGGTTTTTGTGTAGCCCTAATAATGATACTATATTTAGGGGTGTGCATTCGGCAGGTCGGGCGGGTTCGGGTGGACAAACCGAAAACCCGATCGAATTTCGGATATGAAAATCAAGACCCGAACTTTAGGTTTCGGATTTCGGATTGCTTTGGGTTCGGGTTGGTCGGGTTTTGGGTTAATGTCGATCGGGTTCAGGTATTATTATAATACGAAAAGTATATATAAATTCAATCGATTTTGAGGATGAATTCAATCAAACGAGGATTGATGAAACCGAAAATAAGTTTAAAATTTTAAAAACATTTCGACCGACTATAATTTACGATTTTCTAAAGATAATTAGATAAATAAATATATTTATATAACATTTAAAATACATATTTATATTATTTCGGGTTTTCGGACGGGTCGGGTGGCCAAATATCAAACCCAACCCAAACCCAGATATTTCCCCAAAAGTCGGGTTTCAAATTTTCGGAGTTCGGGTATTCGGGTATTGCAAAAACACCTAAATTTCGGTTCGGGTTCGAATTTCGGATTATTCGGGTTTTGCACACCCCTAACTATATTAGAGAAACTTTAAAGGCCGGTTCATTTGGCAAATAAATATATAGATCTCATTTCGACTCTCTTTGGAGATTTTCTTGGTTATTATCTTCGGAGCCACTAGAAATGCACAAGATCCGGGCATTCCTAGTGTAGGCTAGCCCTTCCAAGCCCGTTTTTAATAACCAAAGGAAAAGGCCCTGTTTTTTAGGCCAAGCCGGACCCAGGCTTTGGATGTAAAAATAAGCCCGATCAGGATTTTTCATGTCGGGCTTCTAAAGCCCGTGCCGGCCCGGGCTCTTTTCAAAATTAAAAATAGTCTTGATCAGGCTTTAGGGTGTGTTTGGCATGCAGACATGATAGAACAGGACATGATGGGACATGACTGAACAGAACGTGACAAAACAGTTGTTCAACGTTTGGTAGACAGAACTGGACAGATAACATTAGATAAAATAAAATAAATAAAATTTGAAAATTGATTAAAATATAAAATAGAACGTGTATTTGATGTTTTAGAAGAGAATTACATTTTATTTTAAGGTTATATTGGTAAAACACAAGTCTGTTCCACCTTGTTCCATGGGGTGGGGGTGGAACAGACTTGTTCCACTTTGTTCCATCATGTTCCTGTCTGTTCCACATAGAAGTCCTGCCAAACATTGGACAGTGATCCCTGTTCTGTTCTGTCATGTCCTGTGTACCAAACGCATTCTTAAGGCTTGGGTCCGGGCCTATGAAGCCCGGCTTTTTCAGGCTCCAACAGTACATGGGAGTGGGATTAATCTTGCACGAAAGCTGGACCAAAAACCCACTGTTCAAAAAAAAAACACAAGACTAATTTCCTTAGCTTAACAAAGAATTGATAACAGCATCAGATGCAATGTTTACCAGATTTTGCAACTATAAGTTTCTCTTCTAATGGTCATAAGACTACTTTTAAGGATTAAAAAATAAAGTGAAACAAACCACTCATGAATTTCTTCCCTTTCCTACATCAATTATGACCATTTAAGGAAAGAAAAGAAATTTCAACTCGATTGGCGTCCATTAATTCTTCATGATATACCCGAGAATCAGGCCAATCAACGCAATGATTATGGCAACGATCAAAGAGACACCACCACCCCCTTGGCTTTTGTTGCTTGCGTGCCTCAAGAGTTCCTGATCGTCAAAAACATATTTAGTATATCTCACTCGAAACTAGGGTCTGGGAGGGGTAGGATGGATGAGGACGGATTATGTCAGGAACTAAACCAAACATATACAGTATATCTCAGTCGAAAGTAGGGGTTGGAAGGGGCAAGGGGCCGTTTACAAAACACTTATCCGGGTAAGTGCTTATCAAGTCATATTAGCTTATCGGATGAATATGATAAGGACCAAGAATCTTACCCGGTAAGAGCGGAAGCAAGGACCGAGAGTCGAAAACAAAGACCGAGAGTCTTACCCGGTAAGTGAGTGCGGCGACTCTTACCACAATTAGCGCTTACCGGCTAAATTGTAGCATACAATGCCATTTTAGTGGACTAAAATCTTACCCGAGAAGTAGGTGATAGTGTGAATTTTACCGATAAGCACTTACCCAGGTAAGTGATTAGGTAAACGGCCCCTAAGATGGATGAGGACGGATTGTGATGGGAATCAAACCAAACATATACAGTATATCTCGCTCAAAAGTTGGATATGTGAGAGAATCTCCAACAGCTATGTTATAATTTGTTATAAATTTTTCTAAAATAGAATATCAAAAATCAAAATCTCTTAAATAGTTTACATCCAACTCCAACACCTATGTTATAATTTTTCTAAAATCTCTAAAAAAGATTACATCCAACTCCAGGAACTATGTTATAATTTTCTAAAATTGAGTATCAAGATTCAAAATCTCTATTAAAATTACATCCAACTCCAAGAGCTATGTTATAATTTTTCTAAAATTGAGTATCAAGATTCAAAATCTCTAAAAAAATTACATCCAACTCCAATAGCTACTTTATTTTAGCAATTCTAACACTAACTATATTATTATAATATTTCATATATTTAATAAAATATTATCTCTCTCCTAAACATTTATTTTTAATACATCTTATTGGTGGGAAATAAATAAATATTATTTCTCTCTCCTATATAGAGTTTTTAGAGATTTTTACACTCTTCTTTTTTCTATTTTACAATACCATATAGCATAGCTGTTGGAGCACAAATCTCCCAAAAATGATCAAAATTTCTATTATAGCATAGCTGTTGGCGATACTTTGAGGGGTAGGATGAATGAAGAAGGATTATGACAGGAATCAAACCAAAAATATACAGTATATCTCACTCAAAGGAGGGGTACCTTTCCTCTACCCTAAAAGGGGGGGGGGGGGGGGGGGGGGGGGGGGGCTGTTTCCGTTAAGAGCACCGGCTTGTGAAAAGGTTTGTAGTGACAAGATTTGTCAAAAAGACTTTTGAAGGACGGATTATGAAAGGGTAGAAAGGGAAAAAGGGCAACTCACCAATTCTTTTCGAATTCTGTTACTTTGTTCAATAGCAGCATTCTTCTCATCTGTCAACTGTGAAATAACGGCTCTCACCTGAAAATCCATGAGCATGGTTAACTAACTCATTCATTCGTATCCACCATATTTTAAATCCAATTTAAAATCAAAAACTAAACCAGCAAACCCAATATATCCCACCCGAAGGTGGTGTCCGGGAACCACAAGGGTTGTGGCGTACTGGTTAAGGCCCTGGGGATGTGGTGGAATATCCCATCTACCCAGGGCTCGAATTCAGGCGTACACAACAATTGTGGCCACTGAGGTTTAATCAGGGCTGATGTCTTACATTCATAAATTGCCAAGGGATTAGTCTAGGCATAGCCTAGGACACCCTTCTAAAAAAAAGGTGGTGTCCGGGGGTTGAGATATACGCAGACCTGACCCCAGTGAGTAGAGCAGTTCGGTGAAGACCATGGGCTTGTGCATGGTGTGCAGATAAAGATTACTATAAGAAGAGCATTCGAGATAGATCTTGAAAACAAGAAAGGCGGAGTTGAAATTTGAAAAACAAGTTAGAAGTAAGCATTTTGTGGATCCAAAAAGTATGCATCTGTTTCCATGAAGACCCATGGCTTAAGTGATTTTTTTTATATAAATAATTATAATATGAACCCCTATTTTTTGACCATGATAACCGCTATTGTAAATCTCACTCTTGACCGCTATAACAGTATTGATTTTTGCCACAAAAATGCTAAAAATCTACTCACCTCCGAGGATTTGTCATGAGAATCCACATATCTTCTTGAAGCCTGCAAGCATCATCAAGAAAGAAAAAAGAAATTGGTCTAAAATGATCTTAAATTAAAGAAAAAGAATCAAGAACAATAGCAATTTCATAAACCAAAAGGCAACCTCAGTTCCACTCAAATTCCCCTTATCGATCATTGAGGCCTTCGGTGATGCCATTGATGCCTTCGGTGATGCCTTCGGTGAAAACACGTCATCTACTGCTCCCTGTGCAATGGCTGCGGAAGTTGATGGGGTTGCTGCAAAGTATACCACTCGCAATTTGCACTCTTCCACCGTTCGCCCCGAGTCCTTAGCAAACTGTTACACAAAGCACTAAAAGTAAAATTTCTTCAACTCGTTCAAAAGATAATATGAACTCAGAAGCACTTTATTGTAAACTAGAAGTGTACCTGTGCGATGCAGCATAATGTAAAATTTAATTGTAAATCGAAGATTGAATTGTGTTAAATTTATTTGGTTATGGATCAAGGGTTGGGTTCCGGTAAGAAGTTGAGGTTAATGTGAGAAGCGTGAGAAATGGTTATCAACCGTTGGATGAGAAATGGATGCACATTAGGATGAGATGCACCGAGATGCCCCGGATCAATTCCCTTATATGGCGCAATTCATGGGAGGCATTTGATTAAAAGTGATCAACGGTTCATATCCACTTCTCACGCTTCTCACGTTAACCTCAATTTCTCACACGATCCTTCGCCTATGGATCAATTTGTAAGATGAAGTTTCCAAAACTCTCAAATATTCTATATGTGGGAAGGGTAGTAGATGTTTCCAAAAACTATGTTCTTAACATTGAAAGAAGAGCAAAATAGAAATACTATAAAAAATGAAAACATTTTGTATGCATTATTGATTTGTACATAATGACTAGGGATACTTACCACCCCCACAACGTAATAAACTGATAAAAAGTGTTTGGATTAGCTTACGGCGGTACCAAAATGTAATAAGCTGATAAGTTGTTTTTTAATGTTTGGCAAATAAGCAAATAAGTTAGAAGGGAGTAACTTATGGCACTACCACACCGGAATAAGTTCACAAGTTAGAAGGGAGTAACTTATCAAAAACTACGTTTGATTTTTTGTCCATCAAGCTAGCTATAGTGATTAAGCTGTCTGTATGAATTAAGATAAAACTATTGTTTGTTTCTTGTGCTAAACAAATTGTCTGAAGTACATAAATTACAATTTTAACCTCGACAACACATTATCAAATTTTAGTTTCTTTTAAAACAAAATTTATAACTCAACAACATCCGATCAAATTTAACAAAGGTGGATAAGATTTAAATAAAAAATTTGGCCAAAGAAGAGAATAGGGAAAATAATTGCATGAATAGAAGAACCAAAAAAGGGGGGGAAAGATGATAACTTTGGAACAAAGATTGGCCCAATGTGTAAATGCAACATTAGTTGGCTCAATAAATTAAGCCATGCATTTAACATTAAGCCATAATCAAACAAATCTGTATAACTTAAAGATTTAAGCAATAAGTCCATTAAGCTGGGAACATGTTTCTTACCATTTCAGGGGTGATGTCTTTTGGGGTTGCTCCTGGGCTTGCAATTACACTCTGAAGGAGAAATTTGTCCTTACATTGCATGTCAGGAGGACCTTCTTTCTGAGCTTGCATTGTTACTGTAACAAACCACACATTTAACGGCCTTAAACTAAACCAAACCAAACAAACCCAGTATGTCCCCACCTGGATGTGGGGTCCGGGGGATGTGGGCAGACCTGACCTCTACCCCCAAAGAGTAGAGTTGTTGTTTCAGTGAAGACCCGACTTGTTCAAAGTGTGTGAAAAAGGACATAGTAGATAAAAAGATAAGAAGATCTCAACTTCTTTGGTTGTTAAGAAATATAGTAGATAGTTCATTTTGTCAAGCAGTTCAAAATAAACGAAAATGCTTCATATAGACAAGAGCCATATGTAGCTTTGCTTCTAGCAACCTCGGTTCAAGATTATCAGTAAGCGTCCAAAATGACCATTTTCTCTTCTAATGAGCCGATGAATTTTTATATAACTCAAGTAATTTGCAGTATTTTGAACAGCATTAAGCAGTTGAATCACCTTGTGGCACTTAAAGGCTTATTCAGTGATCAAGTGGACGCTTAGCAGACACATTAGGCAGTGCATCTTAATACAGACAAAATTATTATAAGATTAGTAAACATAAACCAATCAAACCAAACCGATCCAGTATATCCCACTCGAAAGTAGGATCATTTACCCCACCTTTTTCAATTCTATCTGTTTTGGGCAATAATCAAAGGCACCCTATTTGCATTTAGGCATATAACTAACGATTGATTGTTCTAAATTATACAAGTAATTTGGCTACAAAAATATAGAAAAGCTTATTTTAGTTTGCACTATATAGTTCTTGAATTTATTTGACTTAATTTGTTAACTTGTATGGAGCCATTGTTCATTTAGTCCCAGCCAAGCCTCATTCATCCAGCTTAATATTTCGGAAACTCTTAATTCAGCATAATCAGAAGCTAGTTGCCAATTAAGCCAACCTAAACAGCTAATATCACAACATTGTTAGTTCAATTCTGAATTTCGATATGGCGACCCTAGAAACTGAATTCAAACAATAACTAATGTTTTGAAAAAACGATGGAAAGATAGATTGAAATTAACATAGAAAAATTTAGAAGAAAAAAAAAACCAATGATGGAATAATAGATCAAAAACAAAAACTAAATTAGGGAATATATAATGCACCCATGATTTCACATGTTGATCGAGGCAAAACAACTCCAGTGTTGGGACGAACACAATACTTCTTCGGATTCGTCGTCTTCACCTGAATAATTCGCATCAAAACGTTACAAAATTAGAAATCCATAATCTATTGAAATTAACATAAAATCGCACAATGAGATCATGACTCGATCTTACGAGATCATTAAAAAAAACCGAAAAAAGCAACAAAATTTTACCTTGAATCCGACATGATTGTCGGTCTTATTTGTTAATTGAAGCGAGGAAGAGATCTGTTTATTCAATTCAACTAATTTTCATCGAACAAAAACAATCATGATTTAGATTTCAACAAAACAAAAGGAAGATTTATGAATTGGATGATGCGATCGGATTGACTTACATGGGAATTTGAGCTCAACAGGATCAACGCTGACGAGTTCTCCCGTACTCATTTCTGCAATCGAGGAGGTAGAAATTGGAATCTGAGTTGTTGGGAGAGATGAAATGAAATGAAAATGGTGGTTGTGAAAAAGGCGTTTTTATATGAAATATGAAAACGGAGAGATCGATGCTGATGGAGTTTTGACTTTTTACATAACAATTTCTTGGACCTCTGTTTTCTTTGGAAATTTGCAAAAGGAGTAAATTACGTTTTTAGTCCCTTTGGTTTGTTGAAAATTGCTGATTTTGTCTTTGTGGTTTCAAAATTATGGTTTTTGTCCCAATGGTATGTGTGGTAATAATACTATTGTTATCTTTGTTTTTATAATCTAAGGGCCGTTTACCTAATCACTTACTCGGGTAAGTGCTTACCGATAAACTTTAACACTATCACCTATTTTTCGGGTAAAATTTTAGTCCAACAAAATGGCACCGTATACAATAATCCGTATACAATAATTTAGCCGGTAAGCGCTAACCGTGGTAAGAGTCGTCGCACTCACTTACCGGGTAAGACCCTCGGTCCTTGCTTTCGACCCTCGGTCCTTGCTTCCGATCTTACCGGGTGAGATTCTTGGTCCTATCCGGTAAACTAATGTGACTTGTTAAGCACTTACCCGGGTAAGCGTTTTGTAAACGACTCCTAAGTTTTCTTTTAGATGGTGTTTATTTTTTAAGAGGTCTGAAATCTTATTTCACTTCTAATTAATAAGAGACGTGCTAAAGTCTAAAATCTGAATCAATAAGATTGTTTTTGTAACGTTTGAAGTCTGAAACCTGAATCTAAATCAACAAGATTTTTTAATTTTATAAATTACAAAATAGTAAAAAATGTGGTCGTCTAAATTGGAGATTAAATTTTTTGTTTTGTCAAACAATGTCATTTTAATTGGATGAAGTGATGAATTGATGGCGGCTATAAGAGGTTATAAGATATTAGGTTACATCTTATGATTTTAGACGAATTTCAAACTTAAGAGCCTCTGAAATCTGGAAAAAAACAGTTTGAACGTAAAAACGTCTGACTGATTTAGAATTCAGAGGTATTAAGAGGTTTTTTAGAAAAAAACAAACAACCCCTTAATTTTGTATTTATCGTTTATGGTTCATTGTTGCTATTTGAGTCCCTCGTGCTTAAAAGTTAGAATTAGATTGTTGAATAAAAAAAATTTGTTCAAACCGAAAACCACATTTTTAAAACCACATGGATGAAGTCTGAAATTCCTAACAGACCATAGGGACAAAAAACGTAATTTACTCAATTTTCTCTTGCTTTTAAAATTATAATTTTTATATTTTATTTAAAATTTATTATTATTTGTGTTGTTATGATTTGAAATTTATTGTCATTTATATTCATATGATATATAATTCATTGTTGTTTTCACACTAATAGCATCTCCAACAAATTAGATAAAATAATACAAATAAGATTTTTTATTCTAAAGTTCTCTATAAAAATTAGCATTCCTTTATATATGGTGAATATGGTATGGTATCATTTTTTTTTTCTCAATACCATGTATCAATCAATTATAATTGGTACGTTAAAATTATACCATGTACCAACCAACTCTATGAAGGACATTTTGGAGTTGGTATGTTTTGTTTGGAAGGGTATAAAGGCTATTACCGGCCCCCAATATATGGTGAAGGATGCTTCTTGCTGCATCCCATATTGGTGACGATTGATTGGTGAATGTGGCCACAACCTCATATTCTGAAAGCAGTCCTCGAACCATCTGCAAAACAAGACGTGAGTCACTTACCGGGTTGTCGACATCCCCAAGTTGCTCGGCAATGTCTTTAAGCTTTTGACAATAATCATCAATGGAAGAACACTTCGGAAGTGTGAGGTTAGTGAACTCATGCTCAAGAGATGCGGCCCGTGAGCCTTTGTTGCTCAAAAAAATGTTCTTAACCTTGTTCCAAGCCGCTTTCGCCGTGGTGTCGTGTTCCAGAATTTGTAGAACAAGAGCATCGATTTCCTTCCATTCATTATAGCCGACATCGTCTTTATCGGGTGAAGGGGTGTCGTCAATATGGTTCATAACTTTGTAAGCTGTTGCGTGCAACTTAAAAAACTTAACCCACGATGAGTAGGTTATTTTGTTTCCATCCAATGTTCTGATTTTATTGTTGATGTTGGTAACAGAATATGCAGGATGAAGTGGTCTGTGTTTTCTCATCATATTCCACTTAAAGGGGTCCCAATATAAAGGGAATACAATGCCTTAATCAAGGCTACAAATCAAGAGAATATAAAGGAATATAATATTTAATATACAATGTCTAATACTTAATTGGTACCAACATTTTTCGGTTGGTACGATTTTGTACCAACATCTTAAAAGTTTGAAATTATAAGACCACCCGTACCGCCCTCGGGTAGGGGGTGCGGGTTCGATCCATGTGGCATCGGGTTCGAGAGGCACGAATCGGGTAGGGGTAGGGGGCGGGTAGCAACCGGGTTCCCCAACCCGATCAACCCGTTGCAACTTTATTTTTTTTATTTTGTTTTTTTTTAATTTTTTGAAAGAATACCGTTGCTAAACGGCTATATTAGAAAATAATTTTTTTAAATTTTTTTTTTCAAATTAATCACACTATATATATTAACCTATACCATCTTATTTTTTCACACCAAAACATACTTTCTTCCATCTCTCAAATTCAATACCTTCTTCCATTTCTCTCAAATTTCATCATTAATCCAAACACCACACCTACATCCCGTCGTAACCGATCGGATACACCGCAACAAGACCCGGAGCTTGGCTTCCAAGCGTTTTCTCAACAAGGTTATGTTCCGCAACAAGCGTTTTCTCAACAATTTTTAATGAATGATATGAATTTTTATTTTTATTATTTATCTTATTTTTATTTATTAAAAATATATAAATATTTTTATTTTGTTAAATAATTAAATGTATAAATAAAAGAATTAAAAAAGATGAGGTGGCAAGTGGGTTCATTGGGTAGTGGTACTCCACTTTTGGGTAAGGATTGGATAAGGAGAGTAGGAAAGAGAAAAACTGATGTGGCGCTGAGGTGGCAAGTGGGTTCATTGGGTACCGGTACTCATGGCCTAATGAAATGTATTAATACAAATTGATGATACAGACCAACTAACTGTCCAAATAATGTGTTGTTCAGCGTTGTGTTTGTGAAGAGAAGAGATTTAGAAAGTTAGGATTTCGTTGCATTGAGAAGAAAAGACAGAAGAGTTTGGAGATTAAAGACTTAAGAATAGAAAGTTTTGGGCCCGAGTTTAATAATTGTAAGTCAATATCCAACAATCCATCTTTGAGACCCATTAAAAAAAATCATATCAATATTTTCTCTATATTAAATCATTAACAAATCTATATTTTATTTCATTTTCTATTTAATAAATAATTCAAAATAATATATATATATATATATATAAGTCGGTATGGTATGGTATTAATGTGGTACACGAGTTTTAATACCACGTACCAACCAAGTTTGTGAAGTTGGTACGATAGTACTAAATTAGTACCACTTGAATTGATACGATTGGTATTAAACTGGTTGGTTTGTCATGGTACAAATTTCACACCCCTACTTTTATATCAAAATAAATATCACAATTTAAGAAAAATATAATTGTTTAATCAACTAGACGTCAATTTTACCAGAAAAAACATTTTTTTCCTTCTACTTCATCAACTCTTTCGGTATCCATACATCATAATTAAGATCAAGTTAAAATTCCAATAAATTATAACAATATATATTTTTGAAATTGAATTTTATTTCAAGACAAACTTAAATAAAAATATTGATATTTATTTTGAAAAGCTTAATATCCTTCATCCCAATATAAATATATAAATTTTTATCTTAGTTTATCCCAAAATAATTGCATAATCAGCCTATCTATCCTAATTATGAGATAAAAAAATTGTTTACCCTCTCTTATTAAGGGTAAAATTATCATTCAGTTTAGTAAAAATGTAATACTTACATTTTTGTAAAACTGTGTATTTCATTATGAATACTTATTTTGAGAGGATAGTATAAATGTAATAATTACATTTTTTAACACTATATACCCTTTTTATTGATATTTATTTTGGGACAAAAAAAAAATTGGACAAAAAGTTGATTATCAATAACCCCAATACCCATATCCTGAGACACCAAAAGGTGATTAGAGCATCTCCAACAGCTTCCCCATAATTTCTTCAAAATAAAGAACCAAAAGCCAAAAAATATACATTCATTCATCTCTAACAGCTTCCTCATTTTGGAGAATCAAACATTAATTAAAATATTAAAATATTCCATTTATCTATTAAAATATTATTTCTCTCTCTACATATTTATTTTCAAAGTTTACTATTGGTCCTCTCACTTGTTAATCATTTTTGGAGTGACCTTCATATTTGGAGAAAAAAAAAACTTCTCTCTCCAACTTTCTCCATTTTGAGGATAGTTTTGGAGAAGCTATTAGAACAAAATATTAGCCCAAAATCCTCATTTTCTCCATTTTCCCTATTTTAGGGGAGCTGTTGGAGATGCTCTTAGTAACCCCAATACCCATCTCCTGAGACACCAATGTGAGGGGGCACACTGTGGCTCACTCAGTGGTTGAGGCTAACAGAGAGCCTGGATATGTCTTGTACTTGAACAAAGTTATCCCACCCTTTTACACACTGAGCTAGCTCAGTAAAAATATTTTAACTTTAACAACCTATCAAACAAAAATATTACACCTCCTGACCACTTGTTTCATGATCGATTTTATGACGGTTTTTATACATAGAATGTAAATATGATAAAAACCCGATACAAATTATTTCTTTCGGGGTACATTCGAAGTCGTTCGCCAACCGAACTCAACAGACTGCTAGTTTTAATCAAATAATCTGCATGGATTACAACGATACACCTCCCGAGCCATCGACGGTCAAACCGCCCGAGAAAAAATCAAATAAAGCCGAAGAAATAGTAATGTTAAAAGAACACTATAAACTGGTCTAGTTTTCTATGGAGTCTCTTGTGCATATGCAAAATTGGCAAGAAGAAACCTCATAAATGTGTCGTAATTTTTGTTCATATTTTGTGTTCTTCCCGAGGTAATACAAGTTCTTGAAGATCATCAACCACAACCTGTTTCGTAACGTAGGAGTTGGTCAATCCAAACCAGACCAAACAAACACAGTATATGATATCTAACTCGAAAGCAAGGCATGGGGGGCTTTTTTGGGCTTAACAGGGCTTTTTTCCAAGCCCGTTTACAGTGAGCAAAAAAGTCCAATCATGCTTCTCAAAACGGGCTTTTTTGGACTTAACAGGGCTTTTTCACGGGCTTGCCCCCAAAAATTATCGGGTCGTGATAAGTGTCGCCGTGCACAAGAGAGGTTTTCTAGTCTTTTAATTGAATATAGGGGGCAGGGGAATATAGTAAGAAAGAAATATTTTGAAACTACAAGTTTCCCTTGGTAGAGTTGGTTTGCAAGGCTTTTTTTTCCACCCCAGGCCCGAATTCGAGTCCCGTTAGGGTGCGTTTGGTACACTGGACAGGACAGGACAGAACAAGGTCCACTGTCCCATGTTTGGCAGGACTTTTATGTGGAACAGACTGGAACAAGGTGGAACAAACTGGAACAGGCCTGTTCCACCCCCACCCCATAGAACAAGGTGGAACAGACTTGTGTTTTACCAGTATAACCTCAAAATAAAATCTAATTCTCTTCTAAAACATCAAATAAACCTTCTATTTAATATTTTATTCATTCTTTAAATTTAGTAAGGGTAAATTGGTCAATGTTATCTGTTCTGTTCAGTTCAGTTCTATCTTACCAAACGTGGAACATCTGTTCTGTCCTGTTCTGTCCCACCTTGTCCTGTCCTATCCTGTCTGCGTACCAAACTACCCTTAGTGTCATTTTCTTAGTTTTTTGTTTTTAATTTTAGATTTATTATGTTTCTAAAAAACCTGCAATAAAAGACTTTAACACTAGACCTCACATATGAAAAGCAATGAACTAACCAAGCCCGGTTTTCAGTGAGCAAAAAAACGCGAACATGCTTTTTCAGAACGGGCTTTTTTGGGCTTACCGGGCTTTTCCAGGTGAGGCCTGCCCCCAAAATTTCAGCCCGATGGCGCTTTAAGGCCTGGCCTGGGCTTTGGCCTTGGGCATTTTTTGTGCATCTTAAGTTGTGAAAGAGACGTATAGTCATTGTGCGGAAAACGTGAAGTAAAATGCAAACAGGATTACCTCGTATCTATTGCCACCGTAAGTGTACTTGACGTACAGTTTCTTGGTTTCATCGGGACAAGGATCACAAAAGCCCATAATTCCCGATTTCTTTACACCTTCATGTAGCTACAGCAATACAACCAAAGTTACTACACGGACAAAGAACTAGTGGTTGTGAAGATATGTGCTCGTGATCCGTTCAAAGAAATAAGATAAATGTTTCAAATTTTGACTTTCAAAGTCAAACATGTCGAGTACCAAATCCAAGAAATTGGAGATGATAACCTTTGAAAACGGGAATGAGAACATGTTGTCACACTTTTGGTGTGATAATTAGACTCGGCTTAAACCCAACAGGACTGAGTGAGACAAACATGCATTTTATCCATCTGACCTAAATAGGGGGAACAAAAATCAAGAAGATGGCACAAAGTTGTTAAATTACTAAACTACCCATATCAACTTATACCCCTGATGGTCTGACACCTTCCACAATTCTTTCAGCTACCTACCGCACTCTCACCCGTGCAGTCCGGTTCGTGTGCCAAACGCACCCTTAACGGGTCATACATGTCGATTCCCGAATTTAAGAAAATGGAGATGAATCTTGTGATGAAAATGCATTTTTTCTAACAGACCAAAATAAGTGGAACAAAAATCAATAAAACGGGACAAGCTTGGTAAATTACTAAAATTCCCATGTCAAATTTAAACCCTAATGCATTCCACAATTCTTTCAGCCGCCTACCTCACTCTCGCCTGTCCAGTCCGGTCTATGTGCGGCTGTGCCAAACACACTCTTAGGGTGCGTTTTGTACACTGGACAGGACAAAACAGGGATCACTGTTCTATGTTTGGCAGGACTTTTAGGTGGAACAGACAGGAACAAAGTGAAACAGGCATGTTCCACCCCCACCCGCTGGAACAAGCTGGAACAGACTTATGTTTTACCAATATAACCTCAAAATAAAATATAATTCTCTTCTAAAACATCAAATACACACTCTATTTTATATTTTATCCATTCTTTAAATTTTAGTTATTTTATTTTATCTAATGTTATCTGTTCTATCTTGTCCAGTTCTGTCTACCAAACGCTAAACAACTGTTCTGTCCTGTCCCATCCTGTTCTATCCTGTCCACGTACCAAACGCACCCTTAGGGTCATAAATGTCGATTCCCAAATTCAAGAAAATGGAGATAAATCTCGTGATGAAAATGCATTTTTTCTAACCGGCCAAAATAGGTGGAACAAAAATCAAGAAAATGGGACAAGCTTGGTAAATTACTAAACTACACATGTCAAATTAAAACCCCGACGCCTTCCACAATTTTTCAGCCTACCTCACTCTCGCCCATCCAGTCCAATCCATGTGCCAAACACACCCTTCGGGTCATAAATGTCGATTCCCGAATTCAAGAAAATGAAGATGAATCTCTTATGAAGTTAATTATATTCTAGTTTATGTTTTAATTATAAAGATTAAACATACCTTAAGCTGCCCAGAATCGGTGACTAGAAAATTTAAGGGTAAAGTGACATCCATGATTTGTGAAGCTAATTCATCTTTTTTCTCTTCAGGGTTATTGATGCTTTTCAACGCATTAGGGCTACCATAAACTGCTTCGATAATGACCAATCCGCCAGTCTCCGATTGTTTGTTTCGTTTCCGATTGGCTACATTTTGCAGCAGCTGCTGAGCTTTCTCTGCCGCTGCTTTTGCTTCTTGAACCTACATCACACAATGGTAGTTTTGACTTTTGTGATCAAACATTTCTTTTCTTACATACGTAAGTGGTAACGGAATTCAACCGAGTTAAAAGTTGCACAGTTTAGCGTTTGTCAAATGTTTAAAATACTATCCAACAAAACAAAAGAATCTTCGACCCAAATTAATAAAATCAAGTTTATTTATCGTATTAAGAGATAAGGGAAAAGTTCAAATGAATTTGAGAACCAGGAAACCAACTATTTCATGTATTATTCATCATGAATAACCCCAAATATTCATGAATATTACTCATGATGAATACCATGCATTTTCATCATTAATAACATGTATTTTCACCATGAAAAGCATGCATTTTCATCATCAATAAATTTCGTGATGAATAATTAAATTAAACCGTATATCTATATCAAATACCTGAGTGCGAGTCTGTTCCATATTCTCGAGTGCCTGCTGCTTTTCTCGTCTACGATAATAAGGTTTGAAAACAAGCGACTGCATGCATAAGAAAAAAGAATCATTAAATGTAATACAAGTCAAGGATGATAAAACGTTATGCACTCCCCCTATGTCCCATAAAAGTTGCAACATATGATGATTGGATAGATAGTTGTAAGGAAGTGTTAAAACTATTACCAAATGTCTAAAATGCCCTTTGATAATGACGAAATAGGTGATCTTTTAAACCCAAATCAATATCATTCTCTTTGTAATTATGAAGAAAAAAATAGTTAATTGTAGGTTGAATGCTTTTTAACGATGGAAATGTTGCTACTTTCACAGGATCTCCAAGATGTGAATTTCTAATGGCATGTGTCGGAATTAGTGATACCTTGAGCATAAGATAAAGTGATGTTGGAAGAAGAAATGCCCCAGTAGCAAATCCAAGATTGAAATGCCTCGTGAGAAAAATCTGCATGCAATAGCACATCATAAACATGAATTCTTTTACGAAAAATTGTTGGCCGTTTACAAAAAAAAATCACGACGCTAACAATAAAAAATCTCTAGCCATATAGATAGCAGAAAATGTCAATCTTTTTGTAAAAGGGGAGAGGATAGAAGAAATCAAACCAAACAAGCTCAGTGTATCGCACCCGGAGGTGGGGTCCGCGCCCGCCCGGGGGTGGGGGTGGGGGGCTAAGATGTGTGCAGACCTGACCTCTACAACGATATGCACTTCCTAAAGAAAATCTTTGAACGAAAAAAAAAAACTGGATCAGCTATGAGCACAATTATACTTACAGGAACAACCAACTTTTGGGCACCACGATGTAATTCTAGCTTCCAGTATATACCCTATAGATAAAAGAAAAAGATTAATAAAACACATCAAAGTTAATGACACCAAAAGAGAAGTTATCAAAATTGGAAGTTGAAAGGGAGTATTTTTTTTTAAACCGAAGGGTAAAAAAGTGAAATAATTGTGTGGCAAATACCTGAATCCCAATTGTGTACAACATTCTAACGGTGCTGAGGTTTGATATTTTTCTTCCACCCCCTATTTCAAGTTCAAGTGCACCGCTACAAAATGATGCAAACATTTTTAAGAATGGGTTCCAATTAAACAAATTTAGTCATTAGTAAAACCAAAATCAAAGAAGGTACCACCATAAACCAAACAAATCTAATCCAACCTAAATAGCCATATTGGGATAACTTTTTTATAATTTAGCCATCAAAAATTATTTATTTTCAAAAATGTCGGGAATCCCGCAAGTCTGACACCGCAAGCCACCTTTTCCTTGCTGTGTCAGATTTTTTCTCACAAAATTATACTTTTTCTGACAAAAACAGCAATTTTTTAGGAAAACCACAAGCTGCGGTTTTGACTTGGTGGGCGTAAAAGGTTTTTTCCCATAATTTGTGAGAAAAAGTCCGACACCGCAAGGAAAAGGTGGTTTGCGTGTCAGACTTGCGGGATTCCCGACATTTATTAAAATAAATAAATTTGGTGGCTAAGTTTTAAAAAAGTTAACCCAATATGGCTATTTATGTAAATTTCTCCATTTTAATCATATCGAAAGTCAAATATACAGTTACTAAAACATAAGACAAAAGTAGTCAACCGAATTACCGAATATAATTATATATATATATAAATAATAATAATAATAAATATACAAATAAAACAAAATTTATAAGAACCACAAGAAAAGGAAAAGAAAAAAAATTAACAATACTAAAAGATAATCAACAAATACCTTCCTACTTTTCCACTAATACGCCCATGGGATTTTGCAGAGAAGCGCCGAGTATAACGAGCAACTGCGCCAATTGCGCTTGTACCGATCTGTACTTTTTGGATCATGATCATAATAGAAGTCATCAACCACATAAATTTATTCATTTATTTCAAAATTAAAAGCTTTTAGGCTAACATTTTTAACGCTTTATTTACCATAGCATTTTAAAACATAAATATGTGTTTAGCAATTAAAAACAAATAACTAAACAAAAAAAATACCCTAATCTCTCCAGCTGCAGCCATTTTTTCTTCTTTCTTTCGCCATCCAACAGCAACTGAGGAGTCTGAGCCTAAAACCAGCTCAATCTGGAAGACGGTGGGAAAATATATAAAATAATAATAATTTAAAAGATAAAATAAAATAGCAGCCACAACATGAAACAAAACTTCTAGATGATGATCAATCGAAGAAAATCAGAAATAATGCGAATAAAGAAGTATTTTAAGCCTTAAAGACTCGAGCTTTTCTAGTGTTCATCAATTTAATCACAAAACCTTCTTCAAACATCAAAAATAATAATCTTTCTTCATTGTAAATCTTCATTCTTAAATCACTAACATAAACACAATAAAAAGAATTGCATTTACTTTTACATTTTGAGTGATTATGTCCTTGAACCTTTTTATGAACAAATAAATCCTAGAACTTTCTGAAATCGAACAAATAAATTCTTATAACTTTTTAAAGCCACATAAACCAACAAACTTCCATATATTGAATGATCAAGTCCCTAGACATATTTTGTACAAAGTCCTTAGGGCATGTTTGTTAGCGGCTTAATGAGCTTAATGAGACTCACAACTTCTTTGGTAATTGTTTGGTAGTGGCTTAATAATATAGAAAGTGGCTTATTTAGTAAGCTTTTAGGGGGAGCTTTATGCAGAAAGCCAAGTTTTTTTTAAACGTGCCCCTCCCAATTAAAAAGCATGCTCCTTTCGTCTATGATAAATCCCTCCCAAACAAAAATCTTCCCAATCTATACAGACATATTAATCTACACAGATAGTTTTATCCATACAGGAATTAATGGAAAACCAACCAAACAGCCCCTAAGATAAAGAAATACATCATTTCTCTATTGATGCATCAATAGATCAATAAGAAAGTATAATAAATCAACAAAATGAAACGATTATATACCATTTCCATTATCCATTATTTATTTTTCAGATTCAAATGAATATCATAATAGAAGCTACAAATGATTGATTACTATAGTTTTGAGCGGCACACATTTGATTACATTAAGAGATCTTCTCAAGTTTATGCTCACTATCAAATCTTGTCCTCGTGGACAGAAGAAAGAACACTTGGCTTAATTATTTATTATTCAGATTCAAACGACAAACACAGGATCATAACAAACACATGTTGTCATTTGAATCTGAAAAGTAAATAAATGGTTAATAAAACTGGTGTATTTTTTCGTTTTATTGGTTCGTTGTACTTTGCTACTGATTTGTTTATAGATAGGAAGAGAAATGGTGTATTTCTTTCGTTTTATAAGTGTCAGGGTTTATTCATTCAAAAAATGTCAGTGACTTAATCGCTCAAATATGAAAGTTCATTGGGTTTTTTGGTTTTAGTAAGTTTAATGATTTATTTGTTCTACTTCAATAAGTTCAAGGACTTGTTCGATCTCAGAAAGTTCAAGGATTTATTTAAGAAGTTTACGGAAGTGGCTGTTTGTTTACCTCTTAATAGTTCCATTAAGAGATAACCTCTGAATCGCTAAGAGGTAAACCTTGTTTGGCAAAAAAAAAGTCTGCCTCTTGATGGCTCTAAAACCCACTGAATGATTTTGTATCTTGGGTCTCCCTTAACCATTCAGCGCCCCGATTTCATTCCCAACATTACCAAACAACCATATTTCATTTTGCACTATATCATAAAAGCCTCTTAATCATTCTGACAACTTAATCATTCAGCACCAAACCATTCAACAACTGCCAAACAGCCCACTCAAAATATGAAAGAAAGTTTGTTGGGCTTTTATGAACTTTCCCCAAGAATTTAATCTATTTGGAAAGAGGGATGAACATAAGAGCTTCTTACACTTCCATTTGATGTCGTGGAGAGCTGGCGGTTCCAAGAATTCGAAAGATTCATCGAACCATCTCTTAGAGACATCGCAAGGCCCATTGTTGCACTGGCATGACGAGATAGCTGGCTGAACCAAGAAACCAAGAAATCAAGAAAATAGTTCAACCCAAAAAAATTCAGTTTAAAAAATAAAAATAAAAACAGTTTTTTTTACCGAGTTGTCTGTAAGCCTATTAATCCATGCAAACCAGCAGAAGCCATGATTTCTATGGACGATACAGAAGATAACTGATGCCTAAAGACAGCATTAGCAGCTGCATCGCCATTGTTTCCTTTTACTGCGAGGGTCCCGCCAACAGCGATAACGTTGTTTTTGGATATTTGAGATTGGATTTCACTGTTCATCGACATTCTGCCAATTTATCGAGATTTCAATGCATCAGTGTTACAAGTTCAAGATTTGCATCAGTTTGGGAATCAGTGGAAGAAGGATGCTCATTTGTAGGGGTGTCAATGAGCCGGGCTTTTAACAAGCTTGAGCTTAATAATTATTGAGCTCGAGTCGTTCTTGAACTCAAAATAAAGCTCGATTAACTTAATCATTCGAGATCCATAACACCAATGTTCGACTTGACTAGTTCGAAAACTCGATAAACCTCACGAGTTGATTCGAGTCGAGCTAAGCCATTCGAGCATACACTTTTTCGAGCCAAACATTTTTACATTCTTACAAATTATATAGTCAAAATATAAAAATTATCGAGCTTAAGTAAATAAACGAGTTAAGTTAATCAATCTCGAATTCGAGCTCATAAACAAGCATCGAGCTCGAGCCCGACTTTGAAAAAATTAATCGAGCTTTAGTCGAGCCTGATATTATTTTTTCGAGACAAGCTCGAATAATGTGATACTCGACTCAATTCAGCTCGTTTACACCATGATCGCTTAACATTTCCATCATGTGGGTCCCACTTATACGGTGTCAAAGGAAACAAAAAGATAATTACATGTCCCATGAGAAGAAATAAAGATCGGACTTGTTATTCTACGTTAGTTGTACGATTCTCACTTCAAATGTCAAACTTGTATTTAACATAAGTATAACTATTTTTGTCTTCATACTACTTATTGTATCATTTATTGTGATTATTGATTTGTCCTCAAAAAATAAATACATTACCAAAAAATTCTAATATTGCAAGTAGCTTATTTCATATTTGCTGTCCAAGTGGGACAATTAATAGAAAACGGAGGAATAATAAAAACATCTAACAGCAAAGGTTAGGGGCTGTTTGGTCGGTTTTCCATTAAGTCCTGTATGAATAAAGTTGTCTGTGTGGATTAATCTGTCTGTATAGATTGGAAAGATTTTTGTTTGGGAGGGTGTTTTCATAGATGTAAGGACCATGTTTTTTAATTGGGAGAGACTGGTATGGACAAAATTTGGCTTTCTGCATAAAGCTCCCTCCTAAAAGCTTAATAAATAAGTCACTTTCTATATCATTAAGCCACTATCAAACAGTCATGTATAGCTGACTGAATAAGCTATGAGTCTCATTAAGCTCATTAAGCTGCTAACAAACAGGCCCTTACTATCATTGCTATAAATTTTAGGGGCTGTTTGGTTGGTTTTCCATTAAGTCCTGTATGGATAAAGTTGTCTGTGTGGATTAATCTTTCTGTATAGATTGAGAAGGTTTTTGTTTGGGAGGGTTTTTACATAGATCTAAGGAGCATGTTTTTTTAAAACTTGGCTTTCTGCATAAAGCTCTACCCTAGAAGCTTACTGAATAAGCCACTTTCTATATCATTAAGCCACTACAAAACAGTCATGTATAGCTGACTGAATTATGAGTCCTATTAAGCTCATTAAGCTGCTACCAAACAGGCCCTTAATGTGGGTATCAATCTTTTCAGCAATTAAGAATTTTGTATCGATGACAATGTAACCTTTTGACAGTTTAACGTGAAACTTGAAACTGTGACCGCAGAATAAACAATTTGGGATGAAAAATAAAAATTTAGTCAAGAATCAGGATTCGTACGCTCTCATTATACCATGCCCGGCTAGGAAACTTGGAACCGATAATTGTGCGAGAATGACACCAGAAGGTTGAAATTGGGCAGACGTTTTTTCTTCTTCTCTCCTGCGTCGTAGTCTTTCGAGTTCTTCCTTAATCTCTTCCGCTTTATTTAACTTTGGACCAAGTTCTAAACCCGAGGTTAAACCTTCCATACCATATATATCGTATATTTGTCTTTTAGTCTCGTCGGTTAATATCTCATACGCTTGGCATATCCTCTGAAAGTTCTCCGTAGCTACCTCCTTCATCTGGAAATAAAAAAGAAACAACCCGTGTAAGTTTGAAAAGTTAAGTTCATCACTCAATAGTCTTAAGCAAACTGAAAAACTTAATGTGTATCATCCATTAATCAAATCAATTTCTAAAATGCAAAGAAGTAAAAAGAACCATGTTTAATTCCCATGAATGCAGTACATTTTCCCATGAAATGCAAATATGGGTTGGGTTGCGGTGAGAACTGGAGGTTAAGGTGAGAAGCGTGAGAAGTGGCTATCAACCGTTGGATGAAAAATGGACGCACATTAGGATGAGATGCACCGAGATAAGATGCACCAGATCAATTCCCTTCTAAGCCGCAATTCATGGGTGGGCAATTGATTAAAAGTGATCAACGGTTCAGATCCACTTCTCACGCTTCTCATGTTAACCTCAACTTCTCCCACACGGTCCTTTGCCATGCAAATAGACTATAAATATTAGGTCATAATTTTGTTAATCAAAACCAACATTCCTCCATTTCAATTTATTTTATGAACTTCAATGTGCTTATCAAAATTTCTCCAAAACTCTAACAAGTCTTATCGATTTGAAGTTGTAATTCTATTAACCTCAGGATTAAAAGAGGGGAATATGATCCAAAAACTAACCAAAATCACAAACCACACACAAACTACCTCACATTCACCATTATATGCAACATCAAATCTAACATATATTACTAGCATTGCAATAACAAGTTAAAACATAAAACAATAATCAATAAATCAAGTTATAATAAATTCCTGAAACAAGTTATAGAACTTTTGAAGAAAAGAAGACAAATCACGAACCCAAGGCAGCCGATATTTACTTGCAAAAACACTAAACAAAACCGCATCTAAACAGAATTGGAAAAAACAAATACTGAAACACAGAACATCCGCCATAAGATCAGATTTCAGTAACCCAATTCGATGAAAAAATTGGGGGAGAAAAAATGCCTGTAGAGCTTGATATTTATCAGGATGATAGATTTGAGCCCACTGACGATAAGCTTTACGAATTTCTTCATCTGAAGCTTCAGGTGATACATGGAGTAGAGCGTAGAGTTCTCTGTTCGAGGTTCCATCTACTTCCTTTTTCATAACTTCAAATTGGGGCCAAAAAATCCCTTTTAGGGTTCTACAAACAGAGAATCAAAAAAGGATAATTTCTCTATCGAGTAAAGATTGCTGCAAGTATCAGACAAACAGTGATTTTTGCTCTGATTTGCTTTTCTTGGTTGGAAACTGTGCGAGGTTTTTGGGTTTCTTGTTGTTGGGGTTTTTCGAGGGTTTTCTTTGTTCCTGTGGTGTTGTATGTGTTTTGTTTAAAGCAGAGTTGGTCTAAAGAAATTCTTCGGAAAATTTGCATAAATAGTCCTTCATCTTATATAAAATGTCATTTATGTCCCTGAATGTGAAAAATATTCTATTAAGGGTTGTTCAATTGGTTTTCCATCGAGTCTTGTAAGAATAATGTTGACATTGTGTCTGTGTGGATTAATCTGTTTATATAGATCGGAAAGGTTTTTGTTTGAGAGAGATTTTCATAGATGGAAGTGGTTTGTCTTTTAATTGGGAGGGGAGGGTTTGGGGGAAAAACTGCATAAAGTTCCCCATTAAAAGCTTGCTGAATAAGCCATTTTCTACATAATTAAGTCATTACCAAACAGCCATATATAGTTGATCGAATAAGTTGTGAGTCTCATTAAGCTGCTAACAAACAAACCGGTCCTTAAACACAAAATGTAGGCTCGAGTTAGACTCGAGCTTTGTTGGTCTAACACTTGCGCTCAGTTTCATATCATATATACTTCGTTAGTAAAAGTTTGATAAGGATGAAGTGTTGTCTGACTCAAAAGCTCAATTTTCTAGTATAAGCTTATATAAAAAATAAAACTATACCCTTAAATTAAAACTAAAGTTAAAAGTTTACAATGAACTAAACGTGATCCCAAGTGGTTGGAGCATAACCCGACATTCCAATCCCGGTCCCGAGCCAAAAAAATGGAACTGAATGTAACTGGTATAATGAGTTTGAGGCCCGACAAGGTTTTTTTCTTTAATTCAATATTTTATATACAAAAATGTTATACAAGTTTTTATAATAAATATATTTCAAATTGAGCATCAAAATCGAAACACATTTTGAATATTACAATTACTTGGAGAGAAAAAAAACTTGGAGAAATCGGTCCCATTTTTAGCCCTTCTCGAGTCGGTCTCAATTTTGTTGAGATATATAATTGGGCTTTAACCGACAAGTCAAACCAGTCCTGGGTTTAGTCCAACATCGGTCCGGCCCCGGCCCACTTGGGCTTATATGATGGGATTTCAATTCCGAGCAATTCTTTAAACCAAACATTGGATTGGAATGCAATCCAAATTTCAAATTCCATCAAATCCCCCAAACCAAACAGACCCTTGATTATTACGAAGCAAATGTTTGGGTGGATTTAAATTCGGTGGAAGGGTATAGAATTGAAAAGATTTGGAATATTTGGTGTGTTCAGGTTGTAAGATTTAAAATGAAATTGAATTTCACTACAAATAATTTATAAAAAACAAATTATGAAAATAATTAAATTACCTTTTGTTACGTGACGATTACAACACAAATGTTGTTAACATATGTTTAAACGTTATTACAAACAAATCTCATAAAGTACCAACGTTTGTGAGGTTTGAATTCCGGATCTTCCTTTAAACCAAACGCAAGACTGAAATCAAATCCAATTCCAAATCCCACTAAGGGGCTGTTTGTTTTTTAAAAAATACCTCTTAAAACCTCTTAAGTTTGAAAATTAAGAGGTTTTCAAATTTAAGACCGTTTGTTTTATTTTTAGAAAAAAATCTAAAAACCTCTTAATGTCCTCTGAAATTTTAGAGGTGCACCATCCACTTAATTCCTCTTATTTTTTTGAAGGGTTCAGTTCCTTCTACCTCCTCTTCAATTGCTCGCATGGTTGATGGGTATGAATGTGTGTGTTATCAAATAGTGGTCTCTTTCAAGTTGGAATTTTAAAACATAATATTTTTAGTCAATTAAGATGTTTATCATTTTATAAAAACAAACAGTCTTAATATTTCAGATTTCGGACTTCAACACCACCTCTTACTTTTTAGATGTAAATACAGATTTCAGACTTCAGACCTCTTAAAAAACAAACAGCACCTAAATCCCGCAAGCCAAACAAACCCACATATTTGTTTATCGAAAAGAAATCTTTATAAATACTCATATAACATACAAAACAATTAGAAGATAAAAACAAATACAGAGGTCCGAACCTATTATTGAGAGAGTTCCATACGTGTTCAATCGAGTCCGATCTTTTCACCCACTTCAAATGCACGAAAGATGGCATTTTATCGTCACACAAATTCGAATACAAAATACACCCATAAAGCTTAAATTTATGTCGAAATAACCACAAAACTCGAGAAGAAAAGTGATTTTCGATAAAGAGTTTCTTGATCCTAACGCCTATCGGATGCGGATTCACTAGAGAAGAGGTATTTGACACGCGATAAAACAGAATCATGTGTGGGGTCATACGGGTGGTCCTTTGAAGGGATCTCCAAAATAGCTGGAATTGGTTTGTTGTAGCTATCGACTACGAACCTTATCATATTCGCGACCTGTGAAGAACGATATCAACAAATATTGAAATTAAGAGCCAACGACTTTTTAAACAAATATTGAACCTTATCATTGCGTATGAAAATGGATGCTTAAGGGCTGTTTACCAAATGCTTACCGGGTAAGCACCTACCGGCAAAAGAAATTACCCTTGCTTACCTTATCATATAACATTTTTTACCATCAAAATGGATTGTTAGTAAGTGTCTTAAACCAGGTAAGAGTCTTTTCCCTCACTTACTAGATAAGACTATCGGTCCTTGTTATGCCTCTTACTGGGTAAGATTCTTGTCCACGTCATGCTCAATCGGTAAGCTCTTACCCGGTAAGCATTTAGTAAACGGCCCCTTAGTTTCATAACTGCTAAATTCCCTTTTTCTCACCTAATAACCAAATTATGTGAAGAACTAGAAGCAGGAATGATTACTTCATAAGTAACAGAATTGTGATTACTTACATATTGACTGATCAAGACAATCGCCACGTCATCTCTTGTGGTGAATTCTTTGAAAGAATCCTCAATTTGTTTGACCGTCGTCTCTGAAACAAAACGAAGGAACGTTTACAAAGCAGCAAAAGAAACTTAAGCAATCATAAAAAAGGAAAACAGCGTGCAAACAAGAGAAGAACACATTATTGCCGTTTCTTGACCAAATAACAAGTCACCAAAAATCCAGCCCTTTGTTGTAATTCACGATGATCTTTTATCAACAATCATATTCAAAATTCAAAGTGATTATAAGAAAGTTGTGAACCGAATTTATAAACAATGCTATTAACTAACCAGCCTTGGCATTTGGGTTCTATGATTCGGTGAAGGATCGTGTGAGAAGTTGAGATTAGCGTGAGAAGCGGAGAACTCATGCTTATTAGTTTAAGAGCCTCTTTTAACATCAGTAGAATCACACAATACTAGTACCAACCGAGCCAAAGTCCAAAAAAAAAATATGATAGGTATTTACTTGAGGTTAGCCTAAAGGTCAAAGGGATCGCGTGTAACACCCCGAAATTTCGTTATAAGTTATTTATGTAGTTGTTGTACATGTTCAAGTATTTTATCCATTTACCTTGAATTGTAGCTTGTTAGGATCTGATCAAGGACTGAAAAGAGGACCAAACGAGGCTCGGTACCATTTAGGCGATAGTGACCGGCGAGAGTGCCCATGTCACTATCGCGGGTGTCACTCTCGCTCAAAGTGTACCGCAAGTTCGAATTTCAGGCTTTAGGGATTTTGGGCGAGTATGACTTGAGCGATAGTGACAGTGTCACTATCGCAAGGTCACCCTCGCGCGTTTTGTACCGTGGGTTTGGGGGAGTTGGGCGAGAATGCCCCGGCGATAGTGACAGTGTCACTATCGCGATGTCATAATCGTCGGGGCCTGTTTGGTATAAAAAGGGGGTTACGGGTTGATAGCTTATTTGGTGATTCGGGAAACAGTTTGGCAGACGATTTCTTTTCCTCCCAAGGTAGGGTTCTATCACCTTTATCCCTTCCATCTATTGTTGATTGTTAGAAGTGTTTATGTACTTTTATGATGAATCTTAGGTGGTCAATCTCCTCTTAGTGCAAAGTTTCTAACCTCTCTTCAAGAATCAGCTCCACCCACTTTACCTAGGGTTTTGGGGTCTTACTACAAATCTTTTAAGGTGAGTAAACTGAACTTAAAAGTATATTTGACACATGAATCATACTATTATTTGAGGCGTTACCTTGGAGGTAGACGTTAAGGTATATCTTCAATTACGGTGTAACTCGGGTTGGTGTTTGGATTTTCCCCATAGAGTCCAAATTGTGAATGATCATGTTGATATTCGTTATATGAAATAATTGCAGGTCTTTTTATATATTTGACTCACTAGGCATTCAAAGCCTAACACTTGTTGCTTGTCTAATGTGTATCACAGGTTCTAGTGGTGCCGTCTTTAAGAAGGCATAGTTGGGGAATTGTGAGCATGGGGATATTTTGAGATGCCAAAGATAGAAGATCAAACCGGACTAATTATGACACCTTTTGTAATCTTATTTCTATAGTAGAGATTAGATTAGTCGGTTGTCATTTAGTAGTCAATATTACATCTTGTTTGTAAACAGGCATATGTATATTCCCTTTTAATAGCTCGTGCAATGGCATTGTATATATCACTCTTCCGTTTTATGGAAGTTTTTGTTGACCCTGTTTTTAGGGTGTCACAAGTTGGTATCAGAGCTCTAGTTTAAGTGAACTAGGTATTGACTGTAGTATGCCTAGACTTAAGTTGAGAAAGAGTCATCGACAATCACTACATTGGGTAGATATCCTAGGATGGGAGAGTGTTAGGAATTATGGAATTACGTTTGTTGAGAATTATGATGACGGTAACGAGAATGCTTGTGTGAAACATGTTCATAATTTCACCTAGCTAATGCTATTATGAATGCGTTGTTACGTAAGTATGCTTGACTACTATTATTGTGATGATTAATGAATGTATGAGTAAGCAACTTTAGTCTATTCCTTACCATTATTCTCGCATGTTTGACAGACTAAGATGGTGAACACGCGAGGTCAACTTCAATCAGCACTGGACGGTCACGCCGCGACCGAATCTACGGCCGACCAACTGGCTAATGAAGCAGCGGCCGGACGTCCTCCGAGGCCACCCATCATAGGTGGAGGATCGGATCATATACCAAGAACCCACATCGGCAACTCCAATCCTGTAATAGAGGAAAATACCCTCGAAAACCGACTGAAAGATAGTATGCTTCAAGCTATGACCTCTGCCATGGCTCAACAGCCAGAAATGCTCATGAAATTGTTGGAGGACCGGGACCACAGTCATCGACGCATTGAGACAGTGGCGGATAATGCAGGAAATGGGTCAGGCGGTCTTGGGAATGTAGCAATTGTGCAAGAGCCAGCAAACGTGCGTGACGGGAAGAGAGAAAGGGGGTGTTCGTATAAGACTTTCCTTGGTTGCAAACCACCGGAATTCGCCGGAACTACCGACCCTGTGCGGTGTATGTATTGGATCCGGGAGATGGAAATGGCGTTCGAGGCTAGTGAATGCGAAGATTCCCAACGAGTTAAGTTTGCTTCTCATCTTCTCAAGGGCAAGGCCCTTACTTGGTGGAATCTCACCCGTTCGTCTCTCACGCCCGAAGTGTTGGCCAAACTCACGTGGCCAACGTTCAAGAAGAAGATTCTCGACAAGTATTGTAGTGAGAGGGCTCTAGACAAGATTGAAGAGGAGTTCCGGGGATTGAAGAAAGGGAATATGACCATGATCGACTACTCAAAGGCGTTTCTTGAAAAGTTAAGTTTGGTGGAGCATCTGGCTCCCGATGAGAAGATGAAAATAAAGGCGTACCAACGAGGATTGCCAGCCGAGATGAAGACGGCCGTGAGGAACGCCAAGGTGACGACTGTACAGGAAGCAATTGAAGAATCGTTGTTGGTGGAAGACGATTTGACTCAGGGAAAGTTGGAAAGTGGGCATGCAAGTGAGAAAAGAAAGTGGGAAGGACCGTCCGGACCCATTCGACAACAAAGACAATTTACCGGGAATCGAAGTGGGGATAACCGCAGTGACGCAAGGTGGTGTAACCGATGCAGGAAACACCATGTTGGCCCATGTAATACCCAATCGCACTCGAACTCGCAAGGGTGTTACAAGTGTGGAAAGAGTGGGCATTATGGTCGGGATTGTCCCACGAAGGGACTGACTTGTTTCGAATGTCGTGAAACGGGTCATGTAAAGAGGGATTGCCCGAAGTTAAAGTCAAGTGGAAGTGGGGGATCCAAGGCGGAGCCACCGAAGGTAAAGGGGAGAGCTTTTCAGATGACAATCGAGGAGGCAAGGACTTCAAAGGACGTAGTGTCGGGTACGTTTCTTCTAAACTCCGTACCTACGCGAGTATTATTCGATTCAGGTGCAAGCTTTTCTTTTGTGTCGAGGTCATTTTGTCAAAAGTTGTCTATGCCCACTAAACGTTTAGACGAAGCCCTAGTGGTAGAAATAGCCGACGGTGGTCGAGTTTTAGTTCGAGATATTTTGCGGGTTTGCACTTTTGAAATCGAAGGGAGGAAATTCTTAATCGACTTAATGCCAAAAGCGATCGGAGGGTTTGACGTGGTGGTCGGAATGGATTGGTTATCCGAAAACCAAGCCGAAATCTTGTGCGCTAAGAAACTGATTCGCATACCTTCTCCGGACGGGAGTCACGTAATTATTTATGGGGAACGAAGGAAGGGGGATATAGCAATTATTTCAATGATGAAGCCCCGGAAATGCTTGGTCAAAGGGTGTGCATCCTTCATTGCATACGTTATCAATGCCAAGTTGGAGAAAAGGAAGGTAGAAGATGTAAAAGTGGTACGCGAGTTTCCTGACGTGTTTCCGGAAGACTTACCGGGTTTACCACCGGATCGCCAAGTGGAATTTAAGATAGACTTGGTACCGGGGGCGGCTCCAATAGCTAGAGCTCCCTATCGTTTGGCTCCGTCCGAGATGCAAGAAATGATGACGCAGCTTCAAGAACTTTTGGAGAAGGGGTTCGTAAGGCCGAGTTCATCTCCTTGGGGAGCGCCGGTTCTATTTGTAAAGAAGAAAGATGGCACTATGCGCATGTGCATAGACTACCGGGAGTTGAATAAGGTAACCGTGAAGAACAAATACCCACTTCCTAGAATCGATGACCTGTTCGACCAACTTCACGGGGCGGGATGCTTCTCAAAGATCGACTTACGTTCGGGCTATCATCAAGTGAAAGTTAAGGAGGACGACGTTTTAAAGACAGCGTTCCGAACGCGATATGGCCATTACGAATTCTTAGTAATGCCGTTTGGGCTGACGAATGCACCAGCGGTGTTCATGGATTTGATGAATCGAGTGTGCCGACCTTTTCTTGACAAGACGGTAATTGTTTTCATAGATGATATTTTGGTGTACTCCAAGAATGAAGTAGAACACGAGCTGCACCTACGAGAAGTGTTAGAAGTGTTGAGGAAAGAGAAGCTTTACGCAAAATTCTCAAAGTGCGACTTTTGGTTGAAGGAGGTCCAATTCCTGGGTCATGTAGTTACTCGGGATGGAGTGAAAGTGGATCCGTCCAAAATCGAGGCAATGATGAATTGGGAACCGCCCAAGAGTCCGGGAGAAATCCGAAGTTTCTTGGGATTGGCGGGTTACTATCGGAGGTTCATTCAAGATTTTTCCAAGATTGCTTCTTCATTGACGGCGTTGACGCGGAAGAGTGTGAACTTTGTTTGGACCGATGTACAAGAGAAGGCATTCCGTACTCTCCAAAAGAAATTGTGTGAAGCACCAATCCTATCCTTACCCGAAGGATCGGAAGATTTTGTAGTCTATAGCGACGCATCCAGGTTGGGCTTGGGATGTGTGTTAATGCAACGGGGAAAGGTGATCGCTTATGCCTCGAGACAACTTAAGGTGCACGAAAAGAACTACCCTACACACGATTTGGAATTGGCCGCGGTGGTATTTGCATTGAAGCTGTGGCGTCATTATTTATACGGCACAAAATGCACGTTGTACACGGATCACAAGAGTTTGAAACATGTATTCGACCAAAAGGAGCTGAACATGAGACAACGAAGATGGTTGGAGTTACTCAAAGATTACGACTGTGAACTGCTTTACCATCCGGGTAAAGCTAATGTGGTCGCCGACGCCTTAAGCCGAAAGGAGTATAGCGGAAGTTTACGCGCCAACCTCTCGAGAATAGACATAGTGTCAAGCTTAGTGGAACGGATTAGAGTAGCACAATCCGAGGCCCTAAAAGAAGAAAACCTCAAGGATGAAGTAATGGTGAAACAAAAACATCAGTTAACCGAAGATGGTCGTGGAGTTAAGTTGTTCAATGGACAGAGTGGTTACGAAACTCCGGCACAAAGAGGTAGCAAAGGTCAAAGTGCAGTGGAAGCATCATAGGGGTGCCAACGTGACTTGGGAACCGGAAGAGGACATGAGACGCCGTTATCCGCGTTTATTCGTACAACCCTAAATTTCGAGGACGAAATTTTGTTCAAGTTGGGGAGAATTGTAACACCCCGAAATTTCGTTATAAGTTATTTATGTAGTTGTTGTACATGTTCAAGTATTTTATCCATTTACCTTGAATTGTAGCTTGTTAGGATCTGATCAAGGACTGAAAAGAGGACCAAATGAGGCTCGGTACCATTTAGGCGATAGTGACCGGCGAGAGTGCCCATGTCACTATCGCGGGTGTCACTCTCGCTCAAAGTGTACCGCAAGTTCGAATTTCAGGCTTTAGGGATTTTGGGCGAGTATGACTTGAGCGATAGTGACAGTGTCACTATCGCAAGGTCACTCTCGCGCGTTTTGTACCGTGGGTTTGGGGGAGTTAGGCGAGAATGCCCGGGCGATAGTGACAGTGTCACTATCGCGATGTCATAATCGCCGGGGCCTGTTTGGTATAAAAAGGGGGTTACGGGTTGATAGCTTATTTGGTGATTCGGGAAACAGTTTGGCAGACGATTTCTTTTCCTCCCAAGGTAGGGTTCTATCACCTTTATCCCTTCCATCTATTGTTGATTGTTAGAAGTGTTTATGTACTTTTATGATGAATCTTAGGTGGTCAATCTCCTCTTAGTGCAAAGTTTCTAACCTCTCTTCAAGAATCAGCTCCACCCACTTTACCTAGGGTTTTGGGGTCTTACTACAAATCTTTTAAGGTGAGTAAACTGAACTTAAAAGTATATTTGACACATGAATCATACTATTATTTGATTGTTCTAATGATTTTATCTTAAAAGTGGATTTTGGACAAATAAGCTCTTATATCTCTAAAGAGGAGATTTAAAGGAGCTTAAGGGTAAGATAAAGGTTATGAAACATCTCACTCTACTTGAATTTGTACAGTTTATGATAATATTCATTTGGGATTTCTTAGACATAAATATTAGGGTTTGGAGCTTAATGGATTAAGCTGTGTCTCAATGGAAGAATTATAACTCCATGATGAAAATAATTAAATATGCAAATTGGTGTATGTTTCTGTACTAGATGACAAAACTGATATTATCACTTGTATGTATGTGGTTAATTGGAATATTACTTGGATGTAGGAATTATATGCTTAATGAGATAGTTGGACTGTTTCATGGAAGTAATACATGGTGCTGTGAACTGCTTGGAGTAGTTGTATGATGGTATTCACAAATTGGATGAGTCCCTAAGTAGGCACTAGGAAGATATAGTCTTGGGCACCTACCTTGGAGGTTTGTGTATCGATCCACGCCTTCGGGATTATACCTTGTAGGTAGTCCCGATGTGTCGGGCCTTGAGGCATTACCTTGGAGGTAGACGTTAAGGTATATCTTCAATTACGGTGTAACTCGGGTTGGTGTTTGGATTTTCCCCATAGAGTCCAAATTGTGAATGATCATGTTGATAGTCGTTATATGAAATAATTGCAGGTCTTTTTATATATTTGACTCACTAGGCATTCAAAGCCTAACACTTGTTGCTTGTCTAATGTGTATCACAGGTTCTAGTGGTGCCGTCTTTAACAAGGCATAGTTGGGGAATTGTGAGCATGGGGATATTTTGAGATGCCAAAGATAGAAGATCAAACCGGACTAATTATGACACCTTTTGTAATCTTATTTCTATAGTAGAGATTAGATTAGTCGGTTGTCATTTAGTAGTCAATATTACATCTTGTTTGTAAACAGGCATATGTATATTCCCTTTTAATAGCTCGTGCAATGGCATTGTATATATCACTCTTCCGTTTTATGGAAGTTTTTGTTGACCCTGTTTTTAGGGTGTCACATCACGTGAGAAGTTGAGTTAACATGAGAAGCGTGAGAAGTGGATTTGAACCCTTGATCACTTTTAATCTCAAGCCCACCAATGAATCGCGCTTGATATGGAGATTGATCCGGTGCATCTCATCCTAATGTGCATCCAACGGTTGATAACCACTTCTCACGCTTCTCACATTAACTCAACTTCTCACCAGAACACAACCCAAGCCTAAAGTCCATATCAATATGACAACCATTGCATAACTAGCTCTCCTGTGTTATTTCTTTTTTCTTTTTTACACGGGTATGCATGATAACTACTGTGAGACTGACTGTATCAAATATGCTATCAGAAAACTTGATGGAAAATTCAATAGAATGTTCAAGGAACAAATAGTACTTGAATCCACGATCAGGTAATTCGTTTTCCTCCTCAAGTCAACATTGCCAACTCCAGCAAGCAAGAATCCAGTTATTGTGTCCTACATAAGATATGAAGTATTATAAGAATATTGAACAGCATCGAGCATTAACTGAATTATAACACGAAACCACTAATAGTCAAAGCAAATGATAACATTTAATCAACCTTTGGTTACCCAAAACTCTATAAGAGCTACTCTCTACAACTGTTCTAAAAAACTCGCCGCATAGCCGCCATGGCACCAAGGCTTGTGTCTCACGCCACGTTAAGCCCGTTGCACGTCATGGCCTAATGCGCAGTTTTCGTAATACGATATTTGATTTTTCTTTACGTTTTGAATGTCTTATTTGCAAGTTTTTTAACATAGAGCCTAATTTAACTTGCTTATTACTATTGACTCATTGAGTAACACTACAAAACATATGTTAAAGTAGTATGTATATAATAGTCCATTAGTGTAAGGCCCATTGGCCCAAGAATAGGAACCTGGTATTGTGTATATATTGAGGGTTCTCCTCATAGTTAATAAATAAGATAATTAACCCAAAACCTGTTTCATGGTATCAGAGCCTAGCTCTTGGTACAAACCCTAAAACAGCCCCTCTAAACTCTCCAGCCGGCAGCCCCATCACCACTACCTGAAACCCTAATTTCCTCCTCTGAAGACCGCCGCCATCCGCTGTTGCTGCTACCCCTTCCGCCACCTGTTGTTGTCGCTGCCATCATCCACCACCGCAATCCCTGCTGCCGCCACCAACTGTTGCTGCTGTAACCGAGACTCTACAACCACCAACACCACCGACCTGTTGTGTTGCCGCTATCTGTCCTGTCTAATTCAAAGTCACTGTTCACGCCGGAAGTACTGTTCACGCTTTGGTTACTGCTCTGTTTTGGTGACGTTTTCTACTCGGTATCTGTATCAATCCACTCTCTTAGTACAATAACAGCATTTCAGGTACACTTTCCTGGTACACTTTTCTGTTCACTTAAATGGGAGACGAAAAATCTAAGGAAGTTCAGGCAAGTCATATTGCCCCGGGTATAATCAACTTCACATCAGTTTTACGTATTCCGATTAAACTTAATTCTGATAATTGGAACTCGTGGAGTCTATTTGTCCAAAGGGGTCTTACAAGTTTGGACAAAGAAGACCATCTGACTAAAAACCCTCCTGATCCTATTACCCGTGAATGGCGTATTGATGATAGTGGTATTCAAATGGCTCTATGGAATGCGATGGAGCCACAAACACTTGCTATTGCGCAAAACTTTTCTACTGTAAAAGTAATGTGGAGCCATCTCTCTTCATCCTTCTCTGCGAAGGAATCATTGTCTCATGCTTATTCTGTGGTTCAGGCATATACGAGAGTCGAGCAAGGTGATTCGTCTTTCACGGATTACTTTACTCGGTTCTCAAAACTTCAGGATGAGCTACATACTTTGTTCCCACCTACTACTGACTTGAAGGAGGTTCAGGAGGAGCGCAATGCTAAGATGGATGTTATGATGTTCATTGCTGGTTTATCTTCTAAGTACTCTAGTGCTCGACACCTATTGTTGAGCAACTCTACTGCTATCTCCTCTGTGGCATCCATATATCATCTCCTGCGAGAGATGTACGGCTCAGACACGACGACTCCTGGATCTACCGACACCTCTGCCATGTATACCACTACTGCTTCATCCGTTGGTAAAAGTTTTGGCCGAGGTTCTCATACTGCTCAGCGGAAGGGGATTGGCCGAGGTAATGGTATTACTTGTCACTATTGCAAACAGGATGGACACACGAAGTACTATTGTCCAAATCGCCCCCTTGGATCTCAGCCACCTCCCCGTCCTAGAGCCAAAATGGCTACTACTGATGAGCCTCTTGAGCAAACTGCCCCTCCTTACATGTTCAGCCAGGAGGAGTATAATCGGCTCCAGCAGTTACTGATCCCACAGACAACCAGTCACAGTGCACAAGCCAATAGTGCACAAGCCAGCTATCAGACTGCACAAGCCAGCCACAGTGCACAAGTCAACTCTGCCCATTCAGGTACACTTTCTAGTCTTGACTCGTCTTGGATTATTGACTCTGGAGCTACTCATCACATGACTGAAACCAAGGTATTATTTCGAGCCTACATGATATTTCTCATCCACCTGTTCGTCTTGCTGATGGATCTTCATGTCCGGTTCGTGGCATTGGATCCATTAGTAATTCGACCAACCTAAACCTTTCCTCAGTTTTGTTAGTTCCCAAATTCCCTGATAACCTTTGTTCCGTAAGCCAAATCACCAAACAAAATAATTGTTCTGCAACATTTTATCCTTCTTACTGTGTTTTTCAGGAGCTAGGGACGAACCGGCTGATTGGCACCGGTTTTGAATCAAGATGCCTCTACCGTCTATCCTTACCGTCACGCCCTACCGCAAACATATGTGATTCCAGTATGAGGGAGACTCATTGCCGGCTAGGTCATCCCTCTATAGCGGTTTTGAGGCAAATGAGACCGGATTTTCCTATTTCTTATGATTTTCATTGTGAGTCATGTCAGCTTGGTAAACATACTAGGCGCCCTTATCCCCCGAAAGTGTCTAGTAGAGTCAGCACTTTGTTTGAACTTTTGCATTCTGATGTATGGGGTCCTTGCCCTACCAAATCTACATTGGGCTTTCAGTACTTTGTTACATTTATTGATGATTATTCTCGTGCCACTTGGGTTTATTTGATGAAATCTCGTAGTGAAGTTAGTTCCATTTTTCGTGAATTTCATTCTTATGTAAAAAATCAATTTAACACATCTATCAAAACCTTACGCACTGATAATGCAAAAGAGTATCTATCCACCGAGTTTTCTAACCATTTGAAACTACATGGCATTGTTCACGAGTCTTCTTGCGTGTATACCCCTCTGCAAAACGGAATTGTTGAACGCAAGAACCGTCATCTATTGGATGTTGCACGCACAATCATGTTTCACTCTAATGTCCCTCACCGATTCTGGGGTGATGTTGTCCTTCCTGCTGCTTACCTGATAAATCGTATGCCATCATCTGTTCTTAAGGGTCAGACTCCGTTCTCTGTCTTATTCCCTAAAGGTAACCCATTTTCTCTTGCACCCAAAATTTTTGGGTGTGTTGCGTACGTTCATGATCATCGTCCAGGTCTTACTAAGCTTGACCCTCGAGCTATTCGATGTGTCTTCCTCGGTTACTCTCGTGTTCAAAAAGGGTATCGTTGTTACAGTCCGTCTCTTCATCGATACTTTACAAGTGCTGATGTCACTTTTCATGAGTCATGTCCTTACTTCTCCACGTCTCTTACCCCAGCTTTTGATTTGTTTCCCGATCCTCAACCCGAACCCGATTCTCACACGATTGATCTGCCTTTTGTTCCATATACATCCACCTCTCCGGTCTCAGATTCCTCAGATACTGTTAGTAACACATCTGGCCTACCTACAATGCCTCCACCACTGGTCTTCACATATGCTCGACGACATAAGGATAAGACGGCACCGACACTTGATTCACAACCGGATCATGATACTGGGACATCCTTAGTTCCACCACCTATGCCTGAGCCTGATATACCCTTACCCGCCACTACCCATCCTACCCCTGATCCGCCACCAGATGATACACCTCTATATGATCCACCCGGTGCACCGAAACCCGATATACCCATAGCTTTCCGTAAAGCATCTAGATACTCCACTCGTTACCCTATTCAGGATTATGTTGCCTATGCTCACCTCTCCCGTGAATCCCATGCCTACACCACTGCCATTGACTCCTACCCAGTTCCCAAGGATGTGATGACAGCTCTTAATCACCCAGGATGGCGAAAGGCTATGGAAGATGAAATAGGGGCTCTTCGAGCGAATCACACGTGGGATCTTGAGCCGCTTCCTCATGGGAAGCGTATTATTGGTTGTCGTTGGGTCTTCACTGTTAAACTCAACCCTGATGGATCTTTACATCGCCTGAAAGCCCGTTTGGTTGCTAAAGGTTATTCTCAGGCTTACGGCATTGATTATGACGAGACATTCTCTCCGGTTGCCAAAATGCCATATGTCCGCATCTGTATCTCTCTGGCTGCCATTAATCATTGGCCGCTCCACCAGCTTGATGTCAAGAACGCCTTCCTTCACGGTGTCCTTGAGGAGGAGGTATATATGGAGCAGCCATCTGGATTTGTTGTCGAGGAGGAGGCTTCAAAAGTTTGCAGGTTACGTCGCTCCCTATATGGCCTTAAGCAGAGTCCCAGAGCATGGTTTGGGCGTTTCTCTGATGTTATGGGAGAATTTGGCATGGTTCGAAGTGCATATGACCACTCTGTTTTCTTCAGACATCTCCATGGACGAAGGATTATTTTAGTCGTTTATGTGGATGATATCATAATCACAGGAGATGATGAGGTTGGGATTACCAAACTCAAACAGTTTCTTCAGTCTCAGTTTCAGATTACCGACTTAGGCCGACTTCGGTATTTCCTTGGCATAGAGGTGTCACGTTCTCCACAAGGAATACTTCTCTCTCAACGGAAGTATGTCCTTGATATGTTGACGGAGTGTGGGTTACTGGGTTGCAAACCAGCTGATAGCCCAATGCTTCCTACAGGGAAACTCCTTCCCGAGGATGGAAGCCCGATGAAGGACCCTGAACGATATAGGCGACTGGTTGGGAAACTTAATTATTTGGCAGTCACTCGACCGGATATATCATTTGCGGTTAGTGTTCTGAGTCAGTTCATGGCCACACCATACACCGGACACTGGGATGCTGCTCTTCGTGTATTGAGGTATCTCAAGACAACACCAGGTCGAGGGATATTATATTCTGATCAGGGTCACTGTCGTGTGGGTGAATTTACAGAGAAGGGAGATGGACGGATATCAGGATTCTCAGATGCAGATTGGGCAGGATGCCCTATTTCACGACGATCTACGACTGGGTATTGTGTGTTTGTTGGTGGAAATCTTGTGTCCTGGAAGAGTAAGAAGCAACACACGGTGTCCAGATCGAGTGCGGAGTCAGAGTATAGAGCCATGGCAGATGTCACGTCAGAGATGACATGGGCCTGTCGTCTTCTTAGAGAACTCGGGGTTGTTTCTGACGACTTGATGAGGTTATACTGTGATAGTCAATCGGCTATGCATATCGCTAAGAATCAAGTATTTCATGAAAGGACAAAACATATTGAGGTTGATTGTCATTTAATCAGAGATCGAGTAGTAGGGACTAAAGCAGACCCTCCATCCATTCAGCCGATATATGTCAAGACATAATTTCAACTTGCGGATATTCTTACTAAACCTCTCTGAAAGACTCAGATTGATTTCATTTGTAACAAGTTGGGCATGATTAACATATATGCTCCAACTTGAGGAGGAGTGTTAAAGTAGTATGTATATAATAGTCCATTAGTGTAAGGCCCATTGGCCCAAGAATAGGAACCTGGTATTGTGTATATATTGAGGGTTCTCCTCATAGTTAATAAATAAGATAATTAACCCAAAACCTGTTTCACTTATTACTATTGACTCATTGAGTAACACTACAAAACATATGTTTTATATATAGTATTATATATGAAATAGAAATTTGACGCCATAAGTCACGCCTTGAAAACGCCATGGCTCCTAAGGCTTGAGGTTTGGCCTCGCCGCCACGCCATGCCTCACGCCATTTAGAACCTATCTCGGGAAAATATGGCCGAAATGGATAAGTTTTACAACCCTTTGTCTTGAGCTTTAGAGTTGAAATCAATGGACCACACAGAAAAGGATCTCATCCTTTCCAACGCACTACCACCATTCCCCCAACACAACCCCCCCCCCCCAAAAAAAATCCCTCCCAGCAATCAAAGAAAGTCAAATGTATTACCTCTAAGGCTCTAACCAGTTCAACAATACTAATTTAGGTATACGGTATGATGCATTACAGTCATTAGTCATTACACAACCTTAGGGTGCGTTTGGTATCCAGACGGGACAGAACAACTGTTCAATGTCCGGTAAGATACAACGGGACAGGACAGATAAAATGACCAATTTACCCCTATTGAGTTGTTTATATCTTTTATATATTTTGATTAATTTATGTAATTTATTAAATTATAATGATATAAATATTTTCTATAACAAAATATATCGTTAGAAAGTTTTCATCAAGACGATTAAAATGCCATGAAAATAAAAAGACGATTAAAGAATGAATAAAATGTAAGGAGAAAGGTGTATGTTTTAGAAGAGAATTATGTTTTATTTTGATGTTATATTAGTAAAATATAGGCATGTTCCACCTTGTTCCATGGGGTAGGGGTGGAACACGCCTGTTCCACCTTGCTCTACTATGTTCCTGTCTGTTCCACATAAAAGTTCTACCAAACATGGGCCAGTGATCCTTTATTTGTTCTATCCTATCCAGTGTACCAAACGCACCCTTAGTCCATTACATGAATTTTGTATTCTTTTAGGTCATCAAATACCTTAAAAAGGATTTCTGGTAAATGTGAGCTATTTTGAAATGACTAGTCTTAAAATATATATGTTTTCAAAGATTAAAGCTGGGCATAACACATTAATGAGCCTAAATACACCCAAGTTATACAGAAAAGTTAAATCTCAAGATGCTGCTTGGCTTAAAACTAGAATGATAAGTTTTAAATTTAGATGGAAATGTATGGACCTTAATGTCGTGTGGTATAACTATTTTTTTATTGAGTTACAAAAGGGCAACATTGTGTCCAGCTTCATCATATAACTAACTTCCACACTGAACTGTCACAATTAAAACAAGTCAAAGTGGACGACTACATGAAAACACCTTGCTATCCACCCATCTTCATATTCAGTTAACAGGAATGAGAATCATCCAACAAGTCATTAGTTTGCCTTTGTTTTTAATTCTGCACTATATTTGATTTAATTTTATTCATCTCAATTGGAGAATTTTGTTCCCACTCTTCTGCGTATTTTTCTCCAAGTCAAATGGATGAAATAGATATGATTTATCCAGAAAGTAAACAAATAAATTAACAACTCATAGAGTGAACATTTTCAGTAAAATGTGAGCAAAAGTAGTATCTATACAGATGTTATAGAAGCAATATCCAATGCAAGTTCATATCAACTAGAAAATATTTATTACCTCATCGGCAATCATAGCAATGAGTGCTGAATTGTTATTAGGAATTTGAGCTCGGTTTGCCATTTGAGATGCAAGATAAAACTACAGAAAGAATACATGTTAGCTCAGCATATGATAACCAGGATATGTGTATGGTTACACCAAAACCATACAATCGGTAATTTAGCACCTTCCATTTATCGTATATTCTCCATTCTTTGGGTGTACAATATAAGTATTTCGAGTGTAATTGACTTTATTTTGTTGATGATTACAGTTATTATATTGTAGAATCCCCAAGTAAACCACAAACAAGTTGTTTTCTTTTATAGCATGTATTATTATTGCTGCTTCTGAATGTTGCCTGAAAAAATAGTTCCTTGACTTGATGCTTAATAGAATCAGGCCATAGTTTGTCATAAATCGTTTATACTTGGTTTAGACCCTAATCAGGCCATAATTTCTTGTTAGTCATCATTGATTTTCTACATTTATAACAGTGAGGTAGCATATTGACCAAGATAACTAATTGACAATATCCCAAACTTGAATCTGAATACAATTTAGACAAAAAACCATGTATTTTGTAAACAACAGTTTAATATGCTACCTAATTGTTATAAATGTAGAAAATCAATGATGACTACCAATAAATTAGGGTCTAATCCAAGTATAAAAGGTCCATGACAAACTAAGGCCCGATTCCATTAAGCATTAAGTCAAGGAACATTTTTTCCGGGCAACATTCAGAAGCGCAGCAATAATAATACAAGCTAGAAAAGAAAACAACTTGTTAATGGTTTATTTGGGGATTCTACAATAGAAAAACAGTGTAATCATCAACAAAATAAAGTCAATCCGACTCAAAATACAAATAACATGCTTACAAATAAATAAAAAATCATGAAACTCGATCACCGCTCTAATTTTTAGGGTTCCTATCTTAAACTTGATTTTATTGCCTAATGCTAAATAGAACATAAAATAAAGACGAAATCAAACAAATTCCAGATTTAAATTCGATTCATATCACAGTCGGTATCTGCACACATATATAGATACACTCCTTGAATTATACATAACTACAGATGATGTCTTACTCGAAGTAGCAGCAGAGAACGATGAAGATCATACCTATTATCGATCGAGCAACAGAGATTTACGAGAGACGATGATTCCAACAGATGAGATCTGGTGAGAAGGATAAAAGATAGTTTCAGCCTCAGGAGAGACGAATGAAAATTGGACCATGATTTGTAAATCAAACATATGAAAAATATTTTCCTTTTTGGTCCTCCAAAAATAAAATGTTAACAGATTTTTTTTTCGGTAGGTCTTTATAATTTCTTTAAAATAAAAACCAAAAATCAAAATCTTTAAAAAAATCAACAAATTTTCTATTTTAAAAATGTCAACATTTATTATACTAATAGGTTTGAACTCGTGTATTACACAGGGTAATTTAAAAAAATTAAATCATGTCAGAAAACTTATCTTACAAATATGAATGATCATCGAAAATACGATGCTACTTTTCTAAGCTTTTTTCATAATAGAGTTGTTTTTTTGCATACGCATAACAAAATGTCCTTGTTTTAAAAAGTTTTCACAAATGATGTTTTGCAAAAAATTAATAAAAAATATGAATAAATATTAAAAATTTATAAAACAAAATTTATACTATAACGTAAATGAAAATATAAAAATGAAATAAAATTAATTAGTCAAAATGAAGTTAAATCTAGAATAAAATTGAATTTAAAAATGAAACTATATCAATAATTTGAATTTAAACTTAGAAGTTTATACCGTATTTTTGGGATTACTATACACGATGGAGATTTTTTGAATTTATTATAAGTATGAATATGTACGTATGTATCAAAAAATATTCAATATTGAGCTTATTTCGAATGTATTGACGAAACGATTACAATGGTATAATTTGTAAAAAATAGAAATACTTTTTAAATGCATTTTAGTTCATATACATTATTTATGTTTATATGATAAAAGTCTAAAATGAAAAATAAAAAAAAGTAATGGATTAAAAGTAAACTACATAGGTAATTATAAGGGTAGTAAATGTAAGGTATAAGAGCATCTCCAACAGCTTCCCCAAAATGGGGAAAATAGAGAAAATGAGGATTTTGGGCTAATATTTTGCTCCAACAGCTTCCCCAAATTGGAGAAAGTTGGAGAGAGAAAGTTTTTTTCTCCAAATATGGAGATCACTCCAAAAATGATTACCAAGTGAGAGGACCAATAGAAAACTTTGAAAATAAATATGTAGAGAGAAATAATATTTTAATAGATAAATGAAACATTTTAATATTTTAATTAATGTTGGATTCTCCAAAATAGGGAAGCTGTTGGAGATGAATGTATATTTTTTTGGGGATTTTGGCCTTTTGTTCCCCATTTTGGAGAAATTATGGGGAAGCTGTTGGAGATGCTCTAAATATTAAAAATTTAATTAAGAAGAGATTTAAGGAGGAGTGAATGTGAGTGTGTTAATTGAACCTATAATGTAAAGGCGTCCAGATACATGTTTAGGCGGGAAAACAATAAAGCCGACTCACCAGACGACGACACGTGTCAATGTAGTTACTTATTTATTATATGTATAGATTAAAATATAATATAGATTTATCATCTTGATACACTTGTTAAAAATATTTTATATAAAATAATAACAATAACTGAATTTGAAGCAATTATGGTAATTCCATTAACCAAATTACATTCAGACGTTTTGGATCATTCTTTGAGTTTTCATAAGTAATGCAAATTCCACAAGTGGTGGAATGTAAATTATGTAGGATTTACTATTTAGCAAATAATTTCAATTCCTTTGATCTTTTAAAAATACTAGTATATTCGTCGTTGCCACCACTCGTCATCACTGCTGCAGTCGCCATCACCATTGTCGCCATCACCCCCATCCCCCACCACCGCCACCATAGTCATCACAACCGCCACTACTATCATCACCACCATTGACACTACTACCGTCGCTCATTCTATTTATAAAAAAAATCATCCCAAACAAAAAAAATCATTCTACACAGATAGATTAATCCTTACAAACAGCTTTATGAAAAACCAACCAAACTAAGCTTGGTATGGGACAAACTAGAGAGATATAGATATGTATTGTCCAATTTCGGCTATAAAGACTTCCGTTGTAAGTCGATTTTGTAATTGTGAATATTCCATGGACCTAAAGTTAGATAAAGGAAGAAAGAATGATTAAAAAAAGATTGGAGAACATGACCAACCTTACTTGTGTCATACAATTGCTAAACGAATAGAAATCTACTGTCACAAATTTCCCTACGTTCTTCCTATCCACCAATCACTTACAGCCACACCATTAAATGTCGTGTGGCTTCAAATGATTGGAGATAGGGAGGGGACAGATAAATTTGGGACAGTAGATTTTTATCAATTCCGAATAGGGTTCCTAGGCCTCGAAAGAAACATATGAAGGCACGAACGCGGAGCTAGTTAAACAATAAGTCAACAAGTCAAAACAACTTTATTTCTTTTTTTCACAATCTAATAAAAGAACAATAATACAGCAAATGGAAGAGGGGATAGTCTCTGCATATTATCTCAATTCTCACATTATACAACAATTCTGAGAATCAGACATTTCAGGGGACCTGCAAGGCAAGAAATCATAACTCAGATTACAATAAATTGAACTTCATTAATAAAAATTAATATTAATTTCAGATGTCAGAATATATGAATTCAAAATTGACATGAAATACACGTAAAAAAAGTTTTGAACTGTAAACCGAATACATATGAAACAAACACATTGTGAAATAAATATATGTTATTCAATACATTAAATACTAGTCTTAGATGGAAAACAGATTTGTATATGATTTTGATTTTTTTTTTAAAAACAGACTATTTTACCTCAAAAGTCAAACTGCAACTAGAGACCACCAGATAAGCAACAATGGAGTTGAAAGTTGAAATGCAACACCTTTACATTATGGGGTATTTTGGTAATTTATCATTATTTCACTACAATTCTAAAGCTATTAACAGACAGATTCCATTCCGTTTCCTTCCAACCAAACGCGTATTACCTGATTCAATTCCCTCCCAATCCCATCAATTTTAATTTCCTCCGACACAATCCATTTATTCCTAAAACATTGTGCGAACCAGATGATGCCCCTGTCTTTCGTTGTATTTATGATAAATATATGCATTTGATGTAGTTAAAAGCTAACACCCTCATCATTGTTTTGTAGTATTTATTATATAGGGCAGTTCCGTTAGGAACCTAAACTTGATTAGGAACCTGGGAACCGCCGACATCATAACACATGGCATACATGTTATTCATCATGAATATTGTAAGTTTGTAACATATTCATCATGAATTTGTGATTCATGATGTATTCCATATTCATCATGAATGTGTTATTCATCATAAATAACACTTCCACATTCATCATCAATAACACTTCCATGTTCATCATGAAAGTGTTACTCATGATGAATATTCATTCTATCATGTTGTGGACGGTTCCGGGTTCCTAACGGAACTCCCCTCTTACTTCACATTTTGTAGTATTTATCAAATTTGAATACGAAAACTAAATTTTTGACCTCAAAAGACAACCAATAACTAGGGAATACAACAATCAACAAAAAGGAAAAGAAAACAAGAAATGAAGGAAACTACTTACAGTTGACCAAGCGCTGATATATCGAAATCAGGAGCAAGCTCTTGCACGATATCGTTTGGAGGTTGACCACATTCTTGCATTTGTTGCATGAGTTGAACGATCTTGTTGAAATTACCAGGCTCGGTGTCATAAACAACATTCAAATCCCTTATGAGCTCATGCTGATGAAAATAACGGTCGTATTCTTCTTGGCTTAGTTTAGATTTATTGTCTTCTAACCATTTCGGGTATCTTTCTCCAATTTCTTTCATGGGTTCATGAAGAACTTCTTTGGATAAAAGTTGTTGCATCATTGTCTCTACTATGGACTCCATGTCCTACCAAAGTGAAGAAAATAATATTTAGTGAATAAAGAATATTATAATTAGGGGAGAAAATAATATTTTGCTGCTCTACTCTTTAGGGTAGAGGTAAGGTCTGCGTATACCTTACCCACCAGACGCCAGATCCCAAACATATCGGTTTCGTTTAGTGTGGTTTTTGTAAGAATATAATGGGGAAATTTCTTTCTACACATGTCGTACCAAAGTGAAGAAAATAATATTTAGTGAATGAATAATATAATTAGGGGAGAAAATAATATTTTGTTGCTCTACTCTTTAGGGTAGAGGTCAGGTCTACGTACATCCCCAGTTTTTGTTGGGCCTATCCCCGGTCCACCCCTTGTTTATCCCTAGTCAATCCCCGGTTCAACAAAAAAGGTCAAAATTGGTTGAAAATATAATATATTATAAGTTATAACATGTGCTGCAAAAATATAATATAAATAACATACATATATGGGGACGGGGCGAGTTGGGGTATACATTACCCAGCCCCGGTTTTCAACATGTCGGAGATCCCCGTACCCGAGGCAGGGGAACCGGGTTCCCCAACGGAGCGGGGCAAATCACCATGGGTAGTTGCTTGGGAATAGAGGGAGTAACTACTATCAAGTGCATCATGTGAACATTGATGATACACACATAAATCTAATTACAAGATTTCATAAAATAAAGCCTAGAGGAGTTAAAGCATGAATACCAACCGAAAACCGATCACCGGCCTTTTGAAATATCCATGGAATCCAAAAGAGAGAGAGTCAATTTTTACCTTCAATGTTGGTACTCTACCTTGATATTGTATGAATTCTTTAAAAAAATTATAACCAACATTACAAGCTCATGATTCTTGTTAGGAAGTTCAATTTAGATTGACATGTTTCTCATAAAGTTCAAAAAAGATACTCCCAACGTCCCAAAATAAGTGTCCATTCTCAAAAGTAAGTGCCTACGTACCAATTTTACCCTCTAAGTATGAGATGAAGAAACCCATTCCACCCTCTATTATTAAAGGCAATTGTGTCTTTTTGGTAATTAAGAAACGTAATAATTACACATTTCGAAACCATTTGACGTTTTCATTGTGGGCATTTATTTTGGGACAAAAGGAGTATCAACTTCTAAGTTGACCGTAACCCACTTGAACTTTAAAATCAAAGTGCATCTCTAGTTTTAAAACCATTAGTAACATTGTTATCTACATCAACAATACAAAGCAAACACATCTAAATAGTTCGATCAGAAATTCATTACCAAAAACTGAAAAATGCCATAAAATGGTACCTGAGACTTTGCGAGTTCCTCAAACTGCTTGACCAAATCCTCCATCATTTTATCATCTCCCAAACCCTCGATGCCACTTGGTTGTTTTAAACCTGCTATAGATTCCAAACCCTTAACAGTCTCCCTAGTTTGCTCTCTCAGCTTATTGAGAGTCTCAGAAGCATGTGACTCCTTTGGTGCCACCTTTTTCTTTCCTTTGTTCTTACTTTTTAAATCCGGAAGACCCAACCCCAATCCTTGAACCCCACTCGGCAATGAAGAACCATAGGCTTTGTTCCCTCCACCATCTCTACTTTTATTACAAAAGGAGACACAAAACATATACATACCCTTAATATATATGTGTATATATACGTATATATCAAACCAAATCGAAAAGCTTCAAGAGCGTATATAGATTGGTACTTTCAGTAAAAAAAAGATAAGATACATACCCTATATATATACATGTATATATCGAACCAAATACAAAAGCTTCAATATACTTTCAATAAAAAAAAAGATAAGATACAATATGCCTTTGGCCCTTTGGGAACAAATGGATGAGCTTTCAATTTCAAAAATTAAAATAAATTCTTCATGTTTCATTTATCTATACATTTTTCTCCATTCTCCATTTACTCGTTTTGTGGGTTTCATAAATGATGGAGCTTAAATTTGGTATAGAAAAATAAAAAGTCACAATCATATTAAACTTTGTACTCCATCCCAACAAAAATAGCAAAGTTTGACCAGCTTATAGTGTTTGAGGCTTTGAGCATTAGTTAAATATTGAATGATTGACCTTTCAAACCATCGTAATAGCCATTTTGTCATTATTAACACAGAACGCATAAGAAACACAACATTTTGCAAGAAAGATAGATTTGAACAAAGGTTAGAAAATATGTGAATTTTTTCTTTTGGTGTTTAATAAAACTAAACCAAACCAAACGAACCTAGTATATCCCACACAAAGGTAAACGTAAGATATGGGGAGGCCGGGAGGGTAGTAGGGTATGATGTATGCAGGCCTGGCATCTACCCAAAGGGGTAGAGAGACTTTTCCGTGAAGACCCCCGGGCTTGCAAAACAAAAAAAGGGTGCAAGTGTGACAAAATAAGTGGAACAAAAATTACAGAGACGAGACAAGATTGGTAAATTACTAAACTACCCATGTCAGATTAAAACCCTAAAAACTTCCCCAATTCTTTCACCTAGCTACCTCACTCTCGCTCCCATCCTCAAAATTTCAAACTATATGTTCAAAATTTCCACAAGAACAGTAACTAATTTGCAACAAATATACAAAACACCGGTCAAAATGTCAACCACTCATCAAATATCTAAAACACCCCAAGGCAATTACAAGATATGTTAATCTTGTGAACGAAATCAACTTTGTCAATTTTTCAAAACCTCTGCCAACCAGCAAACCCATATTCTTATATCGAACTTTTGCCTATACTGGAAATTCTAACCAACAACTACCTGAACATAAAGATTGTTCTGAATTTATAATCTCATATCCGTATTTAATATCGAAATGTACTAGGGTTTAACCATACAAATTCAATCTCAACAGTGAATTCATATTCAATTTAACAATCAGGAAGAATTACGAACCTCTGAGAAGAAGAAGAAGAAGACGCAAGATTGATGGTCTGGAAATCATCCAAAGCGCCTAATTGCGATTCAACACACAATCAGTCAATACGTATGAACAAAACAATAGTTCCGAAATAAAAATATTAAAATATAATAGTTATTGAAGTTCCTAATTGAGATTCAACACACAATCAGTCCATACGTATGAACAAAACAATAGTTTCGAACCTCGACTGTTGTATTGAATTCGAGAAATCAAACAAAATCCATACGAAAAAACACAAACGCAAAAGGGAAGGGTTTCAGTCGACTTACTATCTAGGAGTTGGTCTAGATCATCTGCATGTTCAGCCATGATTTTGGCTTTTGATTTCGTCTGTAGAAAGATTGAATGCTGTTGATTGAAAAGGTTTATGTGGATTTGGGGGAAATCTTTATTGAGAATTGTGACGTTGGCCGACCGGGGTAATTGACAGGAGTCGGAGTTGTGGTGGTCACGGCTGTGGAAAGATGAAAATCAATGGCTCAGATTTGTTGTTGGCTGTTGACTTTATTTGACCAATATTTATTCCGTTTTAATCACTATTTCGGTATTTCCCCAAACCCATCCCCAAACAATATATGTTGGGGTTCAGATTTTTTTTCCCCGAATAAGTTTGTTCTAGGTTATGTCTAAACTAATTCTTTGCAAATTATGACGGGAAATTAATTAAAATACCCTAAGTTTGACCATGTTTTACTGAAATACCCAAAATCTCTTCCACTTTGCAAAAATACCCTAAAAATCTGCGATGGGAGCCCGCGATCGCGGGTCAGGGACCTTTCTGACACTTTTTTAAACTTGCAGGGACCATTTTTGAAAAATGGAATCCCGCGATCGCGGGCTCATCCCGCGATGGGTTATTTTTGTGACTTTTCAATTGCATGTGACCATTTTTGAAAAATTCCAGGGACCATTTATGAAAATTTTGATATTTTGGCACTGTTCACCCCATTTCGTCCATTTTTACGAATTTAAAATGAAATGTTATACTTTCAACCCCTATACTTATTTACTAAATTTACTTTATACCTTTTACTTTTATTATTTTAATTTTACATTTAACACATATAATCGTTTATTAACTAAAATACGTTAAAAATACGTTTTAATTTTAACAAATTACACCATTATAATCGTCTCTTCGATACGTTCGAAATGAGCCCAATCTTGAATTTTTTTGGATTTATATATTTTAATATATATCATATACAGTTATACACTACATAAAAATAATATTTTTTATATTTAAAATTCATACTCTTATAGTTAATTATTTAATTTATGGTACATCTCTTATTTTTTTTTCAATTTTGTTTTACACTCCTATCGCATTAACATAATAATCATATATTAACTAATTCATTAAATCGTTTTAAATTATTATTATTTGAATGTGTTTATAGATTTCGTCTGAAAAAATTGCCTGCATGATTCCACTGAAAAAGTAACTGCAATATTCGTCTGCTCTTGAATAAAGGTCTTTCATTAGGCAGAAAATTAGTCTTTAAGTAGTCAAACATAGCTAATTAATGAGAATTTAGATCAGATTTATATGGTACTATCAAATGCAAGTTTCTATAATATAGATATTGTTCTACATTACATGATACCAATTTTTGCATCATATGAATCACTTCCAGACAACAAGAACCAATACCCCAATAATCAAGAAATAAATGCTTGTTCATCCAATAATCTCTGTATTAGGATTATCGCAAGTTTCATAAACCTACTTACTAGGTGTTGGAAATATGGGTTTTACTAAACTTTGGACGCATTTAAATTTATATATATGTGTTATATATAACTAACTTTTAGTAGGTTTATGTTCTTCTATATGAGATCTTCGGAATGATATATAATGCGTCCAAAATAGAGTATGTGTGAAAGAGATATCGATACTCAAAGTTGAGTAAATGGATGAAATTAGCAAAAACCAAATGAAGTAAACAGTAAGTCAATCACAATACTTTAACAAAATAAGTTAATACTAAAAATAACAATTATTTAATGTTACATAAACAACCTAACGTGGCCCTATTAGACAATGCGCATAAATTGACTCCGCCATATGTCGGCGGAAATCCATTGCCTCATCGTCGGTTTCGTTAGGGGGTACCCATATCTCCTCGTTATTTATCAACTTTTGGACATTACGGCATACCCATACACCGCAATCCGCATATAACCCGGTCTGCTGGGGTACTTGGCCGGCTATCTTTGTGCGAAAGATACTTGACACTTCGCGACGTCTATGATCCCCGATCAATGAAAAGAACGTATATAGTTTTGTTTTAAACGATTGCATCTGCTCTGTCAATTGTTGTTTGCAGAGACCGTCCTTTTCGCTGTCATATAGGGTCATGACCATAGTGTCTAGTTCAAACACTCCAAGCAGCCAATGTCTGGGATGCAAGCATATGGGGATGTACACCTGAAATATTACAATATATGTCATATATGTTATTAAATAAAATAACAGTAAAACGATTTGCATACCCTATCGAGGAGAGTCCAAGAGGTCCCTTCCGAGCCATTGCATATTTCGATCACGGAGGCGGGACCTTGATGGTCCATCAGTATACACTGAAAGAACATAGTGTGCATGATGGTCCACCTCGTGTCTACGCCACGATGTTTTTGCAACAGGCTAACCCAAAAAACGACGTGCTATGCATAAAAAATAGATGGTTAGACATGTAATATAAATATATTTGATTATATATGACTATAATTTTGTTGGGTCACCAAGGATTTGAAATTGACTCACCGATGTTTTCCCTAAAACTCCTACTTAGAATATTTTAGTTCAGTTCTTTGAATGACTTGTACAAGATATCAAATGTTCGGTGAAGTCGAATATCAACCGAAACCAAGCTTGAAGACTCTCTACTTGTGGAAAATAGAAGACTCTCGGCAACATTCAAACAAGTCATCACCACCGAAATTCCTTGACATTTCGGTGGCCTTCTCTCCACCGAATTTATAGGACAATTTCGGTGGCCTTCTTCCACCGAAGTGCATGGACAAATTCGGTGGCCCCATCCACCACCGATGACTCTTTCGGTGCTCCTCTCACCACCGAAATATACTTGTAATTTCGGTGGTCCTCTCACCACCGAAACATGCTTGCAATTTCGGTGGACTAGTCTTCTTTCCACCGAAGATTTCTCAATCTCGGTGGAAACCACTTCGGTGCTAAAAGCTCAAGACAGAAGATCATTTATTATGGGACAATATCCTCCAGCAGAGAAAAGTGACAGTTTGTCTCTTTATCCACTTTCAGTTAAGGTCCCTTTTATCTGCTCAAGCTACTCTGTCTGCACCTAGTGAAAAGTGACAAGGACTTCACAGTTCTCCTGAAGTCAACATTATCAGCATATGTGAAGATGACAAGTGTCCCAAGCATTTAATGCTTGGGCACTCCTTGGCACTATAAAAGGAGAAGTGCTCTTCATGCAATTCTCACGTTTTTTCAAGAAATTCTCTCAGTGCAAGAAACCTTCTTTTAAGCCTTAAAACTCAATAGCTTTGCTCTCAGTGTTCTTAGTTGTTTTGTTGTATACTTTGTGTAAGATTGTTAGAATAGTTTATATGTTCTTTTCCGCAACAGTCTTAAGTTTGCTGTGTGTAATTCTTTTGAAAGTTTTTCAAATATAAGAATTAAAATTGTGAAATTTTTGTGTATTGTATTCAACCCCCCCTTCTACAATACTTGTTAAGCTATCTGGGACTAACAAGTGGTATCAGAGCAGAAAGTTTAATCCCATAAACTTGATCTGCGATGGCTGCCTCTTCTTCTTCTACTGTTGAAAACTCTCTTCAAAACAACTTTTCAGAAAATGGGTCTATTTCAAAACCTCCTAAGTTTAACGCCAACAACTTCTCCTTGTGGAAAAGCCGCATGATGCTATTCATGGAAGGAGTGGATACTAGATATCCAACCATTCTCAAAGAGGGACCCATTATCCCCAGAGTTTGGGCTCGCTATGACACGCAGAGGCCAGGTAAAGAGACCTTTGAAAAGGAAATCTCTAGTGATTCTGATGAGGAAAAATCCAGTGCTACTGGTCGGTATATTCTCAAAAATCCTAAAAAGTATACTGATGAGGAAAAACGTTTAGTTACTCTTGACTCCAAGGTAAGAGCTATTATTGCTCTCTCTCTTCCTGATGAGGTCTACCACTCTTTGGTAAACTTTGAAACTGCCAAAGAAATGTGGACCACTCTATGTGTTCTGTACGAAGGTACAGAGGAAGTCAAGAAATGTAAAAAGATTGGTCTTATCGGAAAGTATGAACTATTTTCTTTTGAAAAAGGAGAATCTCTTCCTAGCTTCTACAATCGCTTCAACTCTCTTATTAATGATCTCAAGTTATTGGGCAGAGTCTATGATAATGAGGAAGTTTTATGCAAGTTCATGGACTGTCTCCCAGAATTTTGGGAAAACATATGTACTTGTATTAAAACTACCAAGGACCTTGAGTTCATGCCCTTAACTGTTTTATATGGTACTCTTTTCAACTTTGAGCAAACCAAGCTTCAACGGAAATCTTTCATCAAAGAAATAAAGAGCTCCTCTATAGCTCTTGTTAGTGAAAGTTCCAAGAATTCTCAAAATCTTCCTAGAATCACCTATCCTTCATTTGACTCTGACAATGACAGCCAAACAAATGTAACCCACCAAACGGAAGCATATCTTAGTGATGCTGATGATGAAGGTGAGGATATCATGGTTGAACAGTTGTCGGATGAGATGGCAATGATGGCCGGTTCTAAACACAAGTTTCGTCCCTTCAACAAATCTCGAAGTCTTAGAAAAACTTCATCTTTCAAAACTTCTTCTGACAAGTCTAATGAGGAATGCTACAACTGTGGCAAGAAAGGACATTTTGCATCTGAGTGTAGAAGCAAGCGTATCTCCAAGTCCAGATTTACTTCTTCTGACAATCCCTCTTCAAAAAGGGAAAAATCCAAACTCATGCCTTTCAAATCAACCTTTCCCAAAAAGGAGTCCCCACCATCCTTCTTAAATCATCAGGAGCGTGCTGAGAAATACAAGGCCAAGTACAAGAAAGAGAAGGAAAGGAGTGAGGGTCTAGAGAGAAAAGGGAAGGGTCTCATGGCAGAAACCCACGATTGGGACGACGAAGACACCTCCGACAGTGATTCTCAGAATAGATGCTTCGTGGCCATCTCAGAAGAAATGGAAGTTTCCGAAAAGGCCACTTCTCCTATGGCTCTGATGGCAACTGGGTGCTCCACAGCCTACGCTCAGGCTTTTGAGCACCATCAAATTTGGTATCTAGACAGCGGGTGCTCACGCCACATGACGGGAAACAAGTCTCTCCTCATCAACTATGTGCCGGGAAAAGGTCCATCTGTAACTTTTGGTGATAATTCTAAGGGTTACACCAAAGGATACAGAACTCTCTCTAATGGATCTGTAACCTTCAATAAAGTGGCTTTTGTGGACGGCCTCATGCATAACCTCCTCAGCATTAGCCAACTGTGTGATCTTGGATACAAAGTTACCTTTGAACTTTGTGTCTGCTCCGTGGTAGACAAACAATTCAATGTGGTGTTATCGGGAAGACGGATGGAAAATGTCTACGTCATAGATATGGGACAATCCAATTCTTCATCAAATGTCTGCTTTGTGTCAAATGATGCATCCAAAAGGAACTGGTTGTGGCACAAACGTCTCTCTCATCTAAACTTCAAGACCCTGCATAAAATCTCCAACAAAGAGCTGGTGACAGGCATGCCAAAGTTGAACTTTGTCAAAGAGAAGCTGTGTGATGCATGTGAAAAGGGAAAGCTCACCAAAACATCCTTCAAGACGAAGCAATGCTCTTCCATCACTCTTCCTCTTCAATTGCTGCACATGGATCTATGTGGACCAGTCAGCACTCCAAGTCTTGGAGGCAAAAGGTATATTCTTGTTATTGTTGATGAATTTACCAGATATACTTGGGTGTTCTTTCTCAGGTACAAAAGTGATGCCACTGAAGAAATCATCAACTTTGTTAAGAAAAATGAAGTTCTCAATGGCCAGCTTGTCTGCTCGGTAAGGAGTGACAATGGCACTGAATTCAGAAATAGTGCTCTTGAAGACTTCTTCACCGAGAAAAGGATCTCTCAGAACTTCTCTGCTGTTCGTTCTCCTCAGCAAAATGGAGTGGTGGAAAGGAAAAACAGAACACTGTGTGAGGCCGCTAGATCCATGCTGAGTGAATCAAATCTCCCCACCTATTTTTGGGCCGAAGCTGTGAATACTGCCTGCTTCACTCAAAACAGGTCAGTAATATCCAAAAGACATGATAAAACCCCGTATGAAGTTTTTCATGGCAGAAAACCAAATATTGGCTTTCTTCATGTCTTTGGGTGTATCTGCTTTATTCTTAATGATCGTGAAAATCTTGGGAAGTTTGATCCCAAGGCAGATGAGGGAATATTTGTTGGGTACTCCTTATCCTCCAAAGCTTATAGGGTGTACAATCTCAGAAGAAAATGCATTGATGAGTCCATTCATGTCAAGTTTGATGATCTCAGATGTTCATCACTTTCAAGTGATGAGGATGATTTACACAGATGGATCTCATCATGTATTGGTGATATCCCCTTAGTCACTTCCACCGATATCTCCTCAATTCCCTCAAATCCATCTACCTCAAAAAACCCAGCTGGATCACTCTCTCCCACCGAAATTGATCAACCCATCTCTCACACCGATTTTCCTATTCCCACCGAAACTCCACACCGAAGCCCTTCTTCCATCCTTAATCCCACCGAAAATCACATGGCATCCACTACCGAAAATCCCATCTTACACCAAACCTCTGATCCCACTACTCCAGTTCACTCTACTTCTCATACCCCATCACCTTTACCCCCTGCTCTAAAATGGACCAAAGATCACCCCATAGATCAAATTATTGGTGACCAACAAGCAGGTGTCCAAACTCGCAGAGGAGTTGGAAATATTTGTCTCTATGTGAATTTCCTCTCTCTCTCTGAACCCAAGAAAGTGGATGAAGCTCTATCAGATCCTTGTTGGATCACTGCCATGCAAGAAGAACTTTCTCAGTTCCAGAGAAATAAAGTTTGGAGGTTGGTTCCCAAACCCAGAAACAAGACAATCATTGGAACCAAGTGGGTATTCAGGAACAAAATGGATGAAGATGGTACTGTTATCAGGAACAAGGCCCGATTAGTAGCTCAAGGATACAGACAGGAAGAAGGCATTGACTATGATGAAACATTTGCCCCTGTTGCAAGACTTGAAGCTATAAGGATCTTTCTGGCTCATGCTGCCTACCGAAATTTTAGGGTCTTTCAAATGGATGTTAAAAGTGCCTTTCTCAATGGGGAACTTGCAGAGGAAGTCTATGTGAAACAACCTCCTGGCTTTGAAGACCCAGCTCATCCAGACTATGTGTACAGACTTGACAAAGCATTGTATGGTCTCAAGCAAGCTCCACGTGCTTGGTATGACACTCTTGCCAACTTTCTTCTCAAGCATGGATATTCCAGAGGTAAAATTGACAATACTCTCTTCATCAAAGAAACCTCAGGTAATATCATTCTTGTTCAAATCTATGTTGATGACATCATCTTTGGTGCCACTGATGAATGCCTATGTGATGAGTTTGCTTCTCTCATGATGAGTGAATATGAGATGAGCATGATGGGAGAGCTTACATTTTTCTTGGGCCTTCAAGTCAAACAATCTTCAGAAGGGATTTTTATAAATCAAAGCAAATATATTCGTGACCTTCTGAAGAAATTTAACTTTCTAGATAGCTCTCCTATGAAAACTCCCATGGCACCTCCTTTGAAACTGTGTGCTGATCTAAAAGGTGAATCTGTGGATGTCACTCTTTACCGAGGTATGATAGGCTCTCTGCTTTACCTAACTGCTAGCAGACCGGATATTATGTTTGCTACCTGTCTATGTGCTCGTTATCAGGCCAATCCTAAAGAATCACATTTAAAGGCTGTAAAACGAATTTTTCGGTACCTTAAGGGCACACTGCACTTGGGTCTTTGGTATCCCAAAGACTCGGGTTTTGAACTAATTGGTTACTCAGATTCAGACTATGCAGGTTCCCAGATTGATAGAAAGAGTACTACAGGAAGCTGTCAGCTCCTTGGTGGAAAATTGGTAAGTTGGTCCAGCAAGAAACAAAACTCTGTATCAACCTCTACTGCTGAGGCTGAATATGTAGCTGCTGGGAGCTGTTGTGCTCAGATTCTATGGATGAGAAACCAACTACGGGACTATAATCAATTCTTTTCTAAAGTCCCAATTCTGTGTGATAATTCCAGTGCTATAGCTATAGCAAATAATCCTGTTCTTCACTCTAGATCTAAACACATCGATATCAGGTATCATTTCATCAGGGACCACATTTCCAAAGGTGACATTGAACTGCACTTCATTCCCACCGATTTGCAGCTTGCTGATCTTTTCACCAAACCTCTTGATGAAACCAGGTTCAACTTTCTCATCAGTGAACTTGGGATGTGCAATCTACAAGAATAAACAAGTGTTTATACTCCACCGATCTCACATCGGTGGACTCTTTTTTATCTACCTCTCTCTCACCACCGATCTCTCATCGGTGGACAAATCTATGTGTTAAATCTTTTCTTTTCTTCTTTCTTTCCAACCACCGAATCAAAATTCGATGGCATCTTCTCGGTCCACATTTTGGTAGAAGTTATCTAAACCCTCCCCGAAATTCTACAAATTCGGTGAAACCTTTCTACCACCGAAGCCTCATTTCGGTGATAATCTTCAAAATCGGTGAAACTTGTCCACCACCGAAGTCTCATTTCGGTGGTCATCTCCATTCGGTGATACCATTCCACCACCGAAATCCAAATTCGGTGAATCCACTCTACCACCGAAGTTCCATTTCGGTGGTAATCTCCTCAATCGGTGAAACCCTACGACTTTTTCCACCGATCCTCCACCGATCTCTCACCGATTGTCCACCGAATAATCACCGAAATGTCCACCGAACCATCACCGAGTCTACACCGATCCTTACGATTCCCAACGCCCACTTGTGACCACTCAATTGCATTTGTGTCAGACCTTTCGCCTATCCGCCGTTCCGTGTCCCGATTCCCCAAGAAACCTTTCATCTCATGAGTCGCATGTCCCATTTCCCCATGCAAACTCATCATCACGGTACCTTATCCTTTCACTATATATACATACCGTCCCCTACATCTTTTCCACTTCTTCCTCAAGTTTCAAACCTGCACTCTCTCTTCTCTCTCAAACACATTTCTCTCATGGCATCTTCTCGATACCCTATTCCCACACGATTTGAAGAGCTTAAGTTTAATCAATGCAATCACGTTGCCCGCTTCGACCCGGATCCAGCTCATCCCGAGTTCTCCATAGTCGCAAAGTTCATCACTCGCTCTCCTCTTCTTCATGCCTTTTCATGCAACCCCAAGATGAGTAAAATGCTCATTGGCAGATTTTGGTTAACATGTGTGTACGATCCCTCCAACGAAGCCATTCACGCCTCCATTCTTTCCGACGACGCCGGTGATCACGACCTCACTTTTGGAGTCGATGATGTTCGTCTCGCTCTCAAGATCGACGCCTTTTCCGACTATGAAGACATGTATTTGGACACCATACATGAAGACATTGTTCTTACCACCGGTTATGTGCTCGACGACTCCTCCAAAAGCTCCAAAGGCCCCGGTACTCTTCTTCGCAGCAAAATGGGAGGCATTTGGAATTTCTTCTTTGCCCACGTTATCCATTGCCTCTCACGCAAAACAAGTGGGCATGATCAATCGCCTTCACACGTCAACAAACTCGCTCATGCCCTCATCTTCCAAAGAAAAGTCGACTTCGCCCAATATTTCTTCTCAGAGCTTGTCGAGGTCATCAAGACTCCCAAGAAATGCTATGTTGCCTTTCCACGCTTCATCTCAATGATCACACAGCACAAACTTTCTAAGGCATTGGAGTCAGATCGCAAATCCCCTTTACCGCGCTTCTCTTATGACTGGTCTTCTCCGTGTGTAGGCACCAAAACTCTCAACGTTAAGCCTCTCGCCACCGATCGCCCATTACGACCAGGTATGATCTCTTTTGCTCTTTCTCCCGAACTACATTGGGGTGATGCGGAAATTCCCGGGTTTCAACACCTAGAAATTCCCGAGGTCCCTCCAACTGTAGTGGCCCCTACTTCCCGTTACCGAGTTACGTCGGGTGGCACTCAAAAGAAACGACGAAAGGCCACCGACACCTCCGCACCCGCTTCTCGAACTACGTCACCGAGAGTTCCCTCGGAGGCTTCCCCGGTTCAAACCCCTTCTCATAAGCGGAGGCACTCATCTTCCCCTTCGGGATCTCTTCCAAAGAGGTCCCGGAAACCATCGGCCCCTCCAACAAATCCAACTGTCGATTCTCAAAAATCGTCGGTTGTTGAACTTCATCCCTCCGGGCCAAGGGTATCCGTTTCAGACCCCACCAACTCCTCTGTTGCCTCTCAAAAGGCCTCAGTTGTACACTTGGAGAACCCTCAACAAACCTCCCCACTCGATTCTTTGGGTGGTGGAGATGACCTCGAGGTCTCTCCTCTCGAGGGTTCTGATTTTTCACTTCACAGCCTTTCACTCGATCAGTTTCTGATCGATGAGATTGCACAACCCAATCAGGGTTCCCCCCCACAGACTTCACCCCCACATGATTTCTTTGCATTTCTTTTAGCGGACACTGGTTCTCCCCGAACCATCCCGTCCCCCGAAGAACATCCCATCGAGCCTCCCTCGCCGAGGCAACACTCTCCACAACGTACACCCTCACCTCCCCGACCTCCCCGAACCCTCTACACCGACGCACTCGCGCCTCACTTACGACATCCTCTTCCCGAAGCGGATCCCCTTCGATGGCACTGTTCGTTCCCCGAAATCGGTGGCCAAACTTCCCCGCACATCGACCGCACCTCTACCTTTCTTCAATCTACCATCACCTTAATCTCCCAAGCCAATTCCCGCATCTCTAACCTCGAGTCTCAGCTACCGCATCTTCTTCTTGATGCCATCACCGAAGCCCTACGCCCCATTCAAGAAAAATTATCTACCCTTTCTACCACAGTGTAGTCCCTCTCCAAACCTTTCACCGACTCACCCAATCCTGAACGTTCCCAGTGGGAAATGGATCTCGGTGACTTTGCCTTGGTTCCCCATACCACCGAAACGAGTCTGGCCTTCCTACACTCCAAGTTTGATAAGGCCTTCTATGAGTTGGGTTTCAAGTTACCGGTTGTTCCTGAGGGGGAGAAAACCGCGGCTCCACCGAAACTTCCATCCATCAAGAAACTTTCCAGTAACCAGCCTCCACCGAAACCCTCTTCACCGAAACCCTCTTCACCGAAATCCTCCTCACCACCGAAACTCTCTACCTCTTCACCGAAAACCTCTTCTCCACCGAAAAATGTCTCACTCTCACCGACCCATACTGGCTCCACCGAAGCTCTTGACCTTAATGCATCAGTTGAGGGGGAGCAGTCCAGCCAAGCTCCCGAAGACAAAGGAAAAAGAACTCTTTCGGCCGAAGAATTGGCCAGAGAAGCAAAGAAGAAAAAGGATCTGGCAAGATATGGGGCTCGACCGAAGGACGCTGAAACTCTCAAACTCAAGCCTGTTTCTCAACCTATCACCACCGAACTTGGCCTCTCTGCTCAAGAAATTGAGGAAGCAAGAATAGCTCAAATCGACTTAGACAAATCCAGAGATCTGTCTCTCAAAGCTGCCGCAGAAGAAGCTACAAAAGTCAAGTCCACCGATGCCATCCAAACACAGAAATCGGTGCTCAGTGCCTTGGAACAAGAAAAGAATGAAGAAATTAGTTGGTACAAAAAGACCATGCACCACCGAAGCTATAGGTCACAAATTTCTTCAGTAAAGATTGCCACCTCCAAGGCAAACCCTCAAGACATCAGATTGATTATTAACTGGGAAGATGGTTCTATGAAGAGTGTGAAAGAAAGCCATCTCCAACTCTTCGGTCTCTTGGAATGGTATGAAATCACTCAACACCTTGTCAGGAGTCCAAATCCAAAGAAAGACATCTTTGTCAAATACATTGATGGTCTAATGAATAAGATGAAGGAGATCAAAAGAAAACATAACATCACCCTCTCCACCGAAGAAAGAGCCAAACTGCAGTCTCTGAAAGAGAAGATCATCCTCCCCAAAGTCAAAAATCCTCCTGACTCAGTCTTCAAGGAAATGGCAAGAGAAGGTAAAATCCCGAATGTAAACAATCTTAACCTTACCATTCCCACTTCTGTTCCCTATCCTACCACAACCTTAAGCCTCTCACCAATACTAGGATTGTTCTTTAACGACGGTCTCAGTCGTCGGGCATTCTTCAGATTTGCCCAGATATCCATCGCCGATACTATATTTCTGGAAGGCATTCACAACCTCTTTCCGAACATCCCCGAAGCTCAACCGTTCTATAGAAACTTACTGGATGAAATCAAGCGCCGCAAAACCTCAAAGAAGTAAGTTCTCTCCATTTGGTACTTGTAAAAGTTAGTTTCTCATTTTGTAAATTGTACGAGAACTTATCTTAATACAAGTATCTCTATTTGAATTTTATTTCTGTACATACTTTATCTTTCGTTACCTGTAAATACTGTACATAGTATACATACGCATACAAAAGAAAAAGATCAAAAAGAACAAAAAGAATGGTCTATGTGAAAAGAACCCAAAAGAGTAAAAAGGGTCAAAAACGCACTTACTTTTATTTACTCTTGAATATTCTAAGATAAGGAGCTCAAATTCAAATAGGGGGAGATTGTTGGGTCACCAAGGATTTGAAATTGACTCACCGATGTTTTCCCTAAAACTCCTACTTAGAATATTTTAGTTCAGTTCTTTGAATGACTTGTACAAGATATCAAATGTTCGGTGAAGTCGAAGATCAACCGAAACCAAGCTTGAAGACTCTCTACTTGTGGAAAATAGAAGACTCTCGGCAACATTCAAACAAGTCATCACCACCGAAATTCCTTGACATTTCGGTGGCCTTCTCTCCACCGAATTTATAGGACAATTTCGGTGGCCTTCTTCCACCGAAGTGCATGGACAAATTCGGTGGCCCCATCCACCACCGATGACTCTTTCGGTGCTCCTCTCACCACCGAAATATACTTGTAATTTCGGTGGTCCTCTCACCACCGAAACATGCTTGCAATTTCGGTGGACTAGTCTTCTTTCCACCGAAGATTTCTCAATCTCGGTGGAAACCACTTCGGTGCTAAAAGCTCAAGACAGAAGATCATTTATTATGGGACAATATCCTCCAGCAGAGAAAAGTGACAGTTTGTCTCTTTATCCACTTTCAGTTAAGGTCCCTTTTATCTGCTCAAGCTACTCTGTTTGCACCTAGTGAAAAGTGACAAGGACTTCACAGTTCTCCTGAAGTCAACATTATCAGCATATGTGAAGATGACAAGTGTCCCAAGCATTTAATGCTTGGGCACTCCTTGGCACTATAAAAGGAGAAGTGCTCTTCATGCAATTCTCACGCTTTTTCAAGAAATTCTCTCAGTGCAAGAAACCTTCTTTTAAGCCTTAAAACTCAATAGCTTTGCTCTCAGTGTTCTTAGTTGTTTTGTTGTATACTTTGTGTAAGATTGTTAGAATAGTTTATATGTTCTTTTCCGCAACAGTCTTAAGTTTTCTGTGTGTAATTCTTTTGAAAGTTTTTCAAATATAAGAATTAAAATTGTGAAATTTTTGTGTATTGTATTCAACCCCCCCTTCTACAATACTTGTTAAGCCATCTGGGACTAAAAAATTTAACTTCATACTAACCGTATCGTCTAAGTCAGAGTTCACAGGGTCATCCGCAAGCAATTTTCCAAAAAACGAGGGGTTGATTTCTAAGCCCCTGTAAGGGGTGAATGTCAAGTTGGGGAGGCGACCAGTCCGGCACATCCTCAATATTTTTGATGCCGGTTGAGGCTCCGGTGAAGGCACCTTTCCCTTTTTCTTTCCTCCCTTCTTTCCCTCCGCTTTCTTTGCTTGTTTTTTAGCGGGCGGTGGTGTCGTAGATCCTTGTTGGCCAAACGGGTGACGAAACCATTGTGAAATTTTATGCGACCGCTTTAGAGGGAGCGGGGTCACCTGTGGTGGTGGATCTACAACATCCATCGAGTCATCGTCAGGCTCCGAGAAGTGATCCTGGATAATAGGAGACCCCGTCTTAAAATTACGTTACTCAATGTTTTAAGTACAATTTAGGAAATGTTCACAATTAAACCAAAACTACCAAAATAACTTACAGTATGCATTTCCGGCCTGTAATAGTCATCGGCCGAACCGCCAAAGATGTTTGTGATTGATGTGGTGGCGAACGGCGGCGGCATCTGCGAGGTGTATGCCCCCGATATCCCGGCCTGCGTGACATTGATCATTAAAATAGTTACAAAATTAGGATTATCGATATATAACTATAATGGTTACTCAGTGTCACTAACACTCTCCGGGATAGTAGAATATGATGTGGTGGCGAACGGCGGCGGCATCTACGAGGTGTATGCCCCCGACATCCCGGCCTGCGTGACATTGATCATTAAAATAGTTACAAAATTAGGAACAAACATATAACTATAATGGTTACTCAGTGTCACTTACACTCTCCGGGATAGTAGAATAGGATGTGGTGGCGAACGGCGTTTCCGACATCCCTGCCCCCGACATCCCGTCCTGCGTGGCATTGATCATTATAAGAGTTACAAACTTAGGAACAAACATAATGGTTACTCAATGTCACTTACATTTTCAGGGAATGACGGATAGGATGTGGTGGCAAACGTCGCCTGTGCCCCCTGTCCGAACGGAGCGGGGATCGGTGTCGTACTCGACAGCTAAAACAAATTTAGAACGTAATATTAATATACAAACTAAATAAACGTGGCCAACAAATTAAGTTAAACACTAACATTGACAGCGCTAAACTGTCTGTAGACTTCCTCCAGATAATGTACACGTGTCTCTAGCGGCCCGTGGACGTAGTCCCACAGGACTTCATGTGAGCCACGCTGTGGCTCGTAGGAAGGGGCCGCCTGATATGGATTGTAGGAGGAGGAAGGGGGCGCCTGGTAGGAGGAGGAACGGGCCGACTGGTAGGAGGAGGAAGGGGGCGGCTGGTAGGAGGAGGAACGGGCCGGCTGGTAGGAGGAGGAAGGGGGCCTGTCGTCGTCTTCCTCATCTTCGCCAGATGTGGAAGTAGGGGGACGTCGAGCCCTTTCCGCCTCTGCGTCAATAAAGGTCACGCTGTCTCTGTACCAATCTGTGCCCATCTCGTCGACAGTAGGCACAAGGCGATCGAAAGGCAAGAGTGGCTGCTAAATATATGATAAAACATAAAAGAAATTAATAAGCGGGACTAACGTATGCAAATTGTAAACATAGTAAAAGAACTTACATTTCTAGACGCATTGAAGAACTGAAACCAAAGCGACCTACTTAGGGTAACACGCTTGTCCCAACGGGTTCCCCTAAGTACTCGATCGTCGCGCTTGACGAAATATCGGATTGATGCGGAAACATCTCCAAGATCCATATCTGGAATTAGACAAGAAGAGCAAGTACGTAAAAAGAAAAGCCAAACAGTTTGTATGTATTATTAACAATTGTTATACTACGTATCTAACCTTGAAGGCGTATGTAAAACCACAAAGATTCATCTTTGCATGTCGATCAACGCGTCTGGCTATGGCTCGATGCAGAATAGAGTAGCAATGTGTCCAGATATGGCTACCCCACGGGTAGCTGTTAAACAGCTCAAGGTCCTCGACGACCCTAAGGACCGTCTCGGAAGCATACTGGCTATACTCACGGCCCAAGAAGCCCATATCCACGATCACCACCAAGCATACACGGACAACATCGTCGTCGGTTAGGGCACTAAGGCCCTCTTTCATCATTTCCCGGGCTGCCTTCAGCTTCAAACGAGATGCTGAAATGCCCCAAACCCTAGGAACGAAGGAGCAGTCTTCTAAGGGAGGAAGGGGGGGAGCCTCTCCAAAACGTAGTCCTGTAATTAGACAGAACTCACGACGCCCAAAATGCAATTGAGAGCCGAAGAAATCAAAAAGCATCTCCTCCGGCTCATCGTTGGCGTCCTCGACCTTCAACTGTAGAAACATGTGTACTAGCGTAGGGTCGCCACCAGAGTAAGACACATCCATCCATGGCCCGAACGGTGTCCCTCTATAGATGGTCTCAAGGGTATCCGCGCGATCACCTAATCCCCTAAAGAGCGCTCCTAATTCCTCGATGTAGGAAATTTGCACCTTACCGTCAAGTCGATGTTAAAGAAATCCTTCTACATAGTCACTCACAGATGTTATAGTTAGTGTTATATATAGATAAAGTGCGGTGGTATTTTATTTCAACTTATAATAGTGTTATATATAGATAAAGTGCGGTTTATTTTATTTCAACGTATCATATTGTTATATATAGATAAAGTGCGGTGGTATTTTATTTCAACGTATAATAGTGTTATATATAGATAAAGTGTGGTGGTATTTTATTTCAACGTATAATAGTGTTATATATAGATAAAGTGCGGTTTATTTTATTTCAACGTATCATATTGTTATATATAGATAAAGTGCGGTTTATTTTATTTCAACGTATCATATTGTTATATATAGATAAAGTGCGGTGGTATTTTATTTCAACGTATAATAGTGTTATATATAGATAAAGTGTGGTGGTATTTTATTTCAACGTATCATATTGTTATATATAGATAAAGTGCGGTGGTATTTTATTTCAACGTATCATATTGTTATATATAGATAAAGTGCGGTGGTATTTTATTTCAACGTATAATAGTGTTATATATAGATAAATTACGGTTTATTTTATTTCAACGTATCATATTGTTATATATAGATAAAGTGCGGTGGTATTTTATTTCAACGTATCATATTGTTATATATAGATAAAGTGCGGTTTATTTTATTTCAACGTATCATATTGTTATATATAGATAAAGTGCGGTGGTATTTTATTTCAACGTATAATAGTGTTATATATAGATAAAGTGCGGTTTATTTTATTTCAACGTATCATATTGTTATATATAGATAAAGTGCGGTGATATTTTATTTCAACTTATAATAGTGTTATATATAGATAAAGTGCGGTTTATTTTATTTCAACGTATCATATTGTTATATATAGATAAAGTGCGGTGGTATTTTATTTCAACGTATAATAGTGTTATATATAGATAAAGTGTGGTGGTATTTTATTTCAACGTATAATAGTGTTATATATAGATAAAGTGCGGTTTATTTTATTTCAACGTATCATATTGTTATATATAGATAAAGTGCGGTGGTATTTTATTTCAACGTATAATAGTGTTATATATAGATAAAGTGCGGTTTATTTTATTTCAACGTATAATAGTGTTATATATAGATAAAGTACGGTGGTATTTTATTTCAACGTATAATAGTGTTATATATAGATAAAGTGCGGTGGTATTTTATTTCAACGTATAATAGTGTTATATATAGATAAAGTGCGATGATATTTTATTTCAACGTATAATAGTGTTATATATAGATAAAGTGCGGTTTATTTTATTTCAACGTATAATAGTGTTATATATAGATAAAGTGTGGTTTAGGGTTTAGGGTTTAGGGTTTAGGGTTTAGGGTTTAGGGTTTAGGGACGTATCATATTGTTATATAGAGATAAAGTGCAGTTTATTTTATTTCAACGTATCATATTGTTATATATAGATAAAGTGCGGTTTAGGGACCCTAGTTGTCATTCTTAAAAGTTTAGGACCTAATTGGCATTTTTAAAAGTTTAGGGACCTAAGTTGTCATTCTTAAAACCGTAGGGACCTAAGTTGTCATTCTTAACATTTTTTTATAAAAAACACATTCTTAACAATTTTTTTATAAAATGTGTTTTTTATAAAAAATTGTTAAAAGTGTGTTTTTATAAAAAAATTGTTATAGTTTTATGTTTGAATGTGATATTTGTATGTTATAATGTGTATGTTGTTATAGTGTGTTTTTTCATATAAAAATTGTTAAGAGTGTTTTTTTTATAAAAAAATTGTTAAAAGTGTGTTTTTATAAAAAAAAATTGTTAAAAATGTGTTTTTTTTTATAAAAACACACTCTTAACAATTTTTTTATAAAAAACTGTTTTTATAAAAAATTGTTAAGCGTGTGTTTTTATAATTTTTTTTGTTAAGAGTGTATTTTTATAAAAAAATTGTTAAAGGTGTGTTTTTATAAAAAAAAAACACATTTTTAACAATTTTTTTTATAAAAACACACTTTTAACAATTTTTTTATAAAAAAACACTCTTAACAATTTTATATGAAAAACCACACTATAACAACATACACATTATAACATACAAATATCACATTCAAACATAAAACTATAACAATTTTTTTATAAAACAATTTTTTATAAAAAAACACATTTTTAACAATTTTTTTTAAAAACTGTTTTTATAAAAAAATTAACAATTTTTTTATAAAAAAACACATTATAAAAACCATAAAACTATAACAAATTTTTATAAAAACACACTCTTAACAATTTTTTATAAAAACACACTGTTTTTATAAAAAAATTGTTAAGGGTGTGTTTTTATAAAAATATTGTTAAGAGTGTGTTTTTATAAAAAAAAACATTGTTAACAATTTTTTTTATAAAAACATAATTTTTTTATAAAAGAACACTTTTAACAATTTTTTTATGAAAAAACACACTATAACAACATACACATTATAACATACAAATATCACATTCAAACATAAAACCATACATATCATGCTAAACATAGAACATATTCAAACATAAGTTATAAACACTATAACAACCTACAAATCATATATCTTAACTTAAAATAACATACAAAAAATAACAAATAACATAAGGAAAATATACCACATAGGTAATACGAGACATCTTCACAAAACCCGAACGCGTATTCCACACGACAAAATTGAGAGAGTGGGAGAAAATTGAGAGAGTTTGATTAAAATTTGAGAGAGTGATTAAACAAATGAGAGTGCCGTTTTTTGGTCCCCCCCTCCCTTATATAGTGCGGCCGAAGTAACATTTAGGGTTTAGGGTTCGTCAAAGTGATTTTAGGGTTAACCCTGTGCCGACACGTGGCACAGGAGCCCGCGATCGCGGGGGTCAAAGAAAGTCAAACGCGGGCATGGACCAAAAATGCACACGCGGACATTCTTGAGGGGGGAAAGCTGGACCGCGGGCATTCTTGAGGGACCAACGCGGGCAAAGTGGGCAAACTTTGGACATGTGTAGCCCGCGATCGCGGGGGTCAACAAGAGTCAAACGCGGGCAGGAACCAAAACTGCACACGCGGGCATTCTTGAGGGGGGAAAGCTGGACCGCGGGCATTCTTGAGGGACCAACGCGGGCAAAGTGGGCAAACTTTGGTGACACGTGGCCTGGAGCCCGCGATCGCGGGCTCCATCGCAGATTTTTGGGGTATTTTTGTAACATGGGAGAGATTTTGGGTATTTCAGTAAAACGTGATTTGACTTAGGGTATTTTAATTAATTTCTCAATTATGACTGTAAGACATCAGTCATGATTAAACTTTAGTGGCCACAATTATTGTGTACGTCTGGATTAGAACTCTGGGCAGATGAGATATTCCACCACATCCCCATAACCTTAACCAGTACGCCACAACCTTGTGGTTAACTTAAGAGGGTTTATTTGTTAGTAATTTAATAATATTATATATAATTGTTTAAAAGTGGTTAAAGTATATAAATTTTATATAGAAAGCCATTTTTTCCAAACCTATAAAATTATAGTTTTTCTTTCGTTTATGAATAAACTTCTTAATTTATACAGGAAGATTGATTGACAACTATATACTTTATTCATACACGATTTAATGGAAAATTAACAAAACAATTTCGTAAATGATTTTCTAAATTTCCATAAAATAAAGGTATTAGAATTCAAAAGTTTTAAACACCTTCGATATTTATTATGTTTAGTAACTTAATGGAATATTTTTTTTAAATGGAATGATGTTTAATATTTTAAAACTAAAGGGACTAAACCGAGAAGATTTAATAAAATTGTTCTAAACTTAGAGCATCCACTATAGTTAACGTATTAAAAGACTTTTTACTCTTACCAGATATATTTTTACTAACTTGTTTTTATCAAAAACCTTTTCCAATACAAAACTTCTATCAAAAGTTTTTTCATCAACCTTTTTAGAGCATCTCCAATGCAAAAGTCTTTCATAGTTTTTTACTATTACAAAAAACATTTCAAAGGTTTTTTTTGGCATTGGAGTGAAAAGCTTTTTGGTGAAAGGGTTGGTGCACACCAGCCTGTTTTTGCAATAGTTTTTTAGTAAAAAGGTTAAGAGCATCTCCAATGCATAAGCTATAAAGACTTTTTACTATTTACAAAAAGTTTTTATAAAGACTTGATAGCATTGGGTAGGATGACTTTTAAAAGGTTTTTAAAGAAAGGGTTAGAGTTTCCAAACCTATTTAGACAATAGTTTTTCCTAATAACTAAAATTTCATTTTAGCCCCTTGTTTATTTTATATATTTATTTTGATAAAATACATTGTTATAAAGATTTTTGAGAAATATTTAAAATTATACTAGATATTTTTTTGATAAAAATACATTCTTATAAAGATTTTTGAGAAATATTTAAAATTATACTATATATTTTTTTGATAAAATACATTGTTATAAAGATTTTTGAGAAATATACATCGTTAAAAATATTTTTGTTTCCAAAAATATGTTTTGGGTTTAGAGCTACTCTTTTAATATTATTTATCGTGATATTTTTAAACACTTGAGTCTTAAAGTGAAGTATATTTTTTTTCAAAAAATATGACATGAATTTTAAAACGACAAATTAAATGAGGGTCTTTTATAAAACATTTTTAATACATGAGGGTAGATTATAATTTAATTGGTGAAAAAGCTTTTGGAAATGTTTTTGCATTGGAGAGGATTTATAAAGGTTTTTGTAAAGGCTTTAATTTTAGTGGAAAACTGATGTGGGCATGCTACAAAAACAAAAAGTCTTTGTAAGACTTATGCATTGTGGATGCTCCAATAAAAAAATCTTTTGATAAAAGTTTTGCATTGAATAAGGTTTTTGGAAATAGGTTTTTGATAAAAATAATTTAGTGAAAATCTATGTGGCAAGAGCAAAAAAACAGACCAACCCTTTCACCAAAAAGCTTTTCACTCCAATGCTAAAAAATCCATTAAAAAACTTTTTTGTAATAGTAAAAACCTATTAAAGACTTTTACATTGGAGATGCTCTTATACTCCAATCATCACCCATGAAGAATTATTCATCATATTATCTATTTCGTATTTTCATCTTACAATTTACATATTAGTCTTAAATTGTTTTAATTTGATTATGGATTTGCCTTATTAACTTTAAATACTAGGTTTGCTTTAAGTAGACAAAATTAGAAATCTAGCAAAATAAATAAAGGACCATCAAAATGATGGAATTCAGTAACATCCTAAAATTAGAAAATTTTACGAAAACAACTAAAACACCAAAAAAATAGTTTGTAATGATGGAAATCGTCTAAAACTATCTCGAGTGTTACGTCTTACTCAAAAAGTCAATGTCGGTTTCATTTGGGAAAATGTATTTTATTCCGTAAATCGACACAATTAACTTTTTATCGGGTCAAGTCACTTTGACACCCCCTTGGCTGCGTCAACCGTGGTTTTACAACTCTTTGATCTACCTTAAATGTGCACTCGCTCGAAAAAAATCATGGGTCCGCCACTGGACCGAATGGAATAGTAAATGAGATAGAATATATATTGACCGAATGAAATAGTAAATGATATAGAAAATCTAACAACGGGGGCATACATTGGGTGGTGCGGATGAGGACAAGTTGTAGCCATAATTAATTATAGGTAATAACCTTTTTAGAGTCATTCAGAGCATACCCCCTACCCCCCTCTTAATGAATATTTCCACCCTTATTCACCCTTGGATTGGAAACAACGACCGTTCAAATCACTAAGAAAGATTATGGAGAATGATAGAACTGTGCATTTTGGACATCCATACATAGTAAGAAACAAGAAGATCCCCAACACCTAATATCAAACATTTATTATGTTAAACCTAAGTCAACAAAAAATATTTCACTCTGATGTATGGGTTGAAACTTTACATCGCATTACCATGCTACTCTTGGGAAGAGCGACCATTGTAGAGAGTTGGGAGGGATCTCAATAAGCTTGATTTTGATAATCCCATACTTTATAGGTATATCATACGATTACTTTTTTATGATTATTAAAAAAACATTTAAATACGAACAAGAAGTTTTTATGACTATTTATAAGTGATAAATTATATTTCAATATTGTTGGTAAACGTATTTTGCATAGTTAAAGGCTTAGTTGCTAAGTGTCCTCTCATTCACTTTTTTCTGGAAGGTTTTCCCAAGATATGGCCATACAAATTTCGACAAATTATGATTGTAGGATACCATCCCTGATAAACTCAGTTGTCATAATTGTTGTAAACGTCTAACTTCTCTTTCACTTACCGAGTTAAGATTCTATGACTCCTACTAGGTAACATTTTCGATGTTTGCACACTTACCCAATAAGCTAGGTGACATCCTATAAAATTTTCGTAAACAACCTCTAAATATTTACCAAACCCAACAAACTAAGATTGAAGATCAAAGATTTCAAATACAAATAAATTAATATTTTTGTAATCATATTTCAATAAGTTTAATATAATTGTTAGAAAACAATGGCTTAAGGCCCAAAAAAGAGAGGCCAACCTAGACTTTTTAAAACCGGCTAATGTTGCTTCAAAAAAAATCCGGGTTATGTTTAAAATTGAATCTCATTTCAATCTTATTTTTTAGTTAATTAAACATTTAAAGTTGAATATATATATACTAGTAGTGTACCCGTGCAATGCACGGGGTGAGAAAGGTGTTGAGCGACTTTTTTCTCAAAATGAAATATGAAAAGCTCATGAGTTCGACAAAGGGGTTGAGCGACCTTTTTCTCAAATACACAACATGTTCAAGTTTGAATCATGCAAGAGATGGGCTTGAATCATTCCGCTAGCCTCAGGCGCTTAGTCAACTTTGAAATGTTTCCTAAGTTGTGGTTCCTAGGGGTGGGATTCATATGGGCCAATAATGGTTGCCAATGCACATGGGCCGATAATGGTTGCCGATGAATACCTAAATAATTTGAACAAATAAGTTATAACCACTTTCAAATAAGTTAAAATGGATTAACTTATCAAAAACAACTTATTTGTGGTGGGGAAAAGTCATAAGCATTTTTTTTCAATCCAAACACTCAAAATAGCTTATTTGTGATGAGGAAAAACAATAAGCAAATAAGTCAAAAAAATAAGCAATCCCAAACACCCCCTAATAAAAACAATCAGCAAACAAGATGATAAATGTTTTTGCCATAAATTAGGGTAGTGACCTTACCGAGTGACATTTACAGGTGATAAAATCGTTACCAACAATCCATATTGATGGTTGTGAATGTTACTCGATAGTATTAAGATCAACCAATTATATTACACACAAGCTAAAAAAAGAGTTTGACTAAATGTAATGAAGGAAAATTCAAGATGTCTCGATTAAACAACTTGTTTCAATAGTTATTTGATTTAAAGGCTTAACAAAACAAATTTGCAATAAAAAAAAGAAAAGAAAAACAATTTTATAATAGTTCCAGAACAAAGATGGTAGTTGCAACCGAAACAACAGCTAGTTGTCCACTTATCAATCTGTAAAAAATGTCACGGTTTATCATCGATTTTCCCACTTCGAGCCGGTTTCCAAGGTGTGCTTCTCATTAAACGTCCCTAGAAGTAAAAGTCAAACAATTAATAGAAATAATTAGTCCAACTAATTGGCATTATCTGAAGCAAGCCACAATTGCCACCCAAACCCAATACCAGTTGTTGAATCCATGGTCTCAAAACCGAAGCTAACATAAGAAAAGGACTGATTCCAAAACTAATCTGTCATCTACGCTTATATAAACACCAACCCATAATCACCATAGGAATGAGCAGCCACTGAGAAAATAATTATTACCAAATTAATGTACTCCCATGAAGCAGTTGCAGCCAAACAAAAAATCAAGTTATCTGGTTCCAAAAGAGCTAATCACATTTCTAAGACCAATCAAGGAGCGACATATTAAACACAACAACAAACATGATTCAATTAAGTCAAAGAGATTTTGAAACTTAACAGCATCCAAAGGGAACATCATAAAACTATTATGCATAGACTTAAACAAAATAAAATGACAAGGAAAGTACTTGACAATAAAAATGATCTAAAGCAAAAATAGATTCTACTTTGTAACCCCATCCACAACTGATAAAGCAGAAACCGAATGCAAACCATCAAGTCTTGAAAATATAATCATCAAAATATACTACTACAATGCAAACCATCAAGTCTTGGGCCTTGTCTTGTCTTCATAGGGATCCCTGCTTGGTAAAAATGCAGGAGCAGAGCATTGATCTGGCACCATAAAAAAGTAGTTGGTCATGGCTTTCATAATCTCTTCATCTATCCCAACCAACAAAAAATAATTCATCAAATCAATTGGCTACATTCTTTAAATTCAATTCAATTCATTAATTAAAACCCAAACTAAAAGCAGACACGTGTACTATGGAGCAGTAAAACCCAATTAAAACCCAATATGAAATCAAGCACGTCTATTATGGAGCAGTAAAACCCAATTAAAACACAATATGAAATCAAGCACATATAATATGGAGCATTAAAACCCAATTAAAAGCTAAATTGAAATTAGACAATGTGCTGCCAAAATAAGAAAATTTCTTATTAGACTCTTATCACTAAAATTGTTTTTGTTAACCTTAGTCAAATGTGATCAGGCAACATCTGATACACCAACAAGAGAATAACTTTATATGAACAATTATGGATATTTACTACTTTTGTAGAAATCAAAATCGGGATAAAACAAAACTAATGGAAAAAACAAACCCGAGAGCTGGAATTATATGAAGGTCGGGATAAAAAAGGATTCACATGACAGAAGGTTAGAGATGAAGCTTAACTCACCAAAATATCCCTTTTCAATTCCATAAGCTCCATTTTCTACAATCCTATGGAGCAACTGTAAACATTATAAAATAAAAAAATGGCATCAGTAAGTTGAAAACCAGCATAGCACATGATGGTTTAAAAAAGCTTGACATGCTTACAGATGTGAGCGTTGCTAAAAAAGTTTGACTTAATGTAAATCAAAATATTTGAAATCTAAGTATTTGAAATCAAAAGTTTCAAAATTTTCAAAATATTTGAAACCTAAGTATTTGAAATCAAAATTTCCTCTTTGCTTGAGGACATGCCTAGAAAATCAAAGCTACATATGAAATTAATGTAAATAAGGAATTAGAAAAGTAAACCAAAAAAATGCCCAAACAACAAATTTCAACCCAACTCACTAATCATGTTCCCCCACAAAAAATAGAATCATCAAATTAATCCATTTATTTGTCAAACGCATTACTGGAAATGATTAATGTACAACAGATGCAGGAATGGAAGTTCACCTCACCTTGAGTTATTGTTTCTCACAGTTTTCGCATTACCAAAGGCTTCTAAGACAGGATTGGACTATAAAACAGATGACATATATATAGTTCAATTGGTCTCTATAAGATAAAATATGTTGTGAAAGTCAAGAATCAAAATCATCTCCGTTCTTATCAGTTCCCGGGGATGACCAAATGTTAAGAGTGATCACCTCCAAGACCTTCTGTTCGACACTCCTTCCTTCTGAAGCAGCTCTACCTCCCATGTAAGCAAGATAGCGCATCAGCTGTTTTGTACTTTCAGTTTTTCCAGCTCCACTCTCTCCACTAACCGGTATTGACTGACTTATACCTTCGTTCATTATAACTCTGCACCAGAAGAATATATTTCGCTCATTTTGGATAAAATGATGTAAATCCATAGATTAGCACACCATGACATGAATGCCATGTAATACCTGTATGCAGCATCTGCAACATCAAAAGGATGGGGACTCAATTCCCCAAATGCTGCCCCTTTATACTGTGCCATCATATGGCTATCGTACAAATGTGGTAATCTTGTAAAAGGGTTTACAGCTATCAATATGCTCCCTGTATAAGTCTGGTAGGACAATCATCAACTTCAACTAAAAAGCGACATTCTTGTATAGCGCAAAAGATATGGAACAATATAACTCACATATATCTCGTTAATATCATATCTAGATCGTAAGTTACTTAAAACCCCTGGTTCATGCAAATAAGCCAATTTTGTCATATCATCCACTCCACATGGCGGTGCTTCAGCATCTTTCGGATATACATTTGATGCCTTGGCAACAACCTATTATCAACATTAAAGAAAAAATGAATACATAAATTCCTAAATTCCTAATTGTACAAACATAAGGCCTCGACTTCTCACTTGCAAATTAGGTGCACTATGACACAGAAATATTGCATGAAATAAGTAAGAGAAATCACTTCAATAAATTAAAAGAGCAAGTCATTTTTTAAATAGTGATATTAATTATCTCCTCGAGGTATATTAAGAAATTTCTAAAATTAAGAAACAGCACTCACCGTTTTCCCTGCAGTAGAAAGAACTTTAATGTCTGCACCGGTTGCCTCGACAACTCTCCCATCTATCCAAGCCTCAACTGGATCCTCCACCCAGACAAGTGATCCAACCCCTAGGCTGACAGAGGCCGCCTACAAACCAAAGGTACTGATGTTTAGATATAATTCTCTTTCAACAAGTGTAATTGTTCACAAGTAATCCCTCTTTTAAGGCATGTTTTGCAATTATGAAATTATCAAAAAGAACGTTATAAGAGCTAGCCTAAAGGTCTTTTGGCCTTCACTTCCAAGTTTGAACAAACTATTTTGCATGCCCCTTTGCATCCAACTAAAACGTAGCTGGTGGAAACACTTCGCCGATCTTTAGAAAAGAGTCAATGTTGAATTGTTGATAAACATGAAGATTGGAAATTACATAGAGAATAAATCCAGTTGTATTCATGAATCTATTAGTCTTGATAGACACACACATCATCAAGAAAAACTGAGCAGTAGATAAAACCATGAGATACTAAAAGAAAAAGAAAAGGAGCAAAAAAAATCAAGATACCAGGAAATAACCTTTATGCTTTCTGTTTAGTGGAGCTTTCTTGAACAACAATCCTGCAAACTTCAAAATCCAAACTTCGGTTATGAGAAAGATAATGTTTATCCAGCAAAATAATACCAATAAATCTGGTTAAGTGAAATATGGAGATTGCAAACACGAAAAGGAAGAAAATAACATACCTGCATAGAAGTTACTAACTCTTTAAAACCTAAAAATCGAATTCTCTTCTCCAGTCCGTGACAAATAATTTTGGGAAAACTTGCTTGTAGCATTAGCATCAAGTAGCAATCCATCACTTTTTCATTATTGTCCCCAAATCCAAAGGAATGAAATACATACCTCTTAGGCAACTGTTGTGAAGAAATATACACGACAATCACCCCACCCATTCCTAATAAAACCTGCAATTTTGACAGAAGCCATAAAACAAAACAACATCGTAACCTAAAATCGTGAACCGGACATTGAGACAGGAGAACAAAACCCTTATAACCTAAAATCGTAACATAAAATCAGTGGAGGAGATCTACCTGCTGTTACCCGTTGAGGATTGTGAAGAGAGGAGGCGGATGATCCAAATTAGCAATATATATAGTTCTAATGAAACACAAGACTACAATGATGACCAGATCTTGAATGGCAGGTCTTGAAGGAGTCCAGAATACTCAATCGACTTAGAGGCGCCTGAAGCGTCGCCTTGGAAATCGATGTATAACCCTAACCGTATAAGGAGAAGATGGAGATGAAAGTAAGAATTGAATGATGAAGAGAACCGTAACCGTATAATTATATAGGGAAGATGGATTCGTATTACGAATCATTGCACTGAGAGCTTGAAATGCCAATCGATGGAAACGAAGAGGGAACCGGGAAGAACTGCAAATCGACATGGAGTAATGAACCGTCATCTTGCATATGGAAGTAATCGAGTTTGTTTGCAGAGAATGGTTTAATTTGGGCGGTGGGTTCAAAATAACATTGATAACAATGTCACGTGGGTTTAAACGGTGGTTTAAAATAGCAATGGATGAGAGAGAGAGTTTGAAATTTAAGAACTTATGCTTTAAAAGCTTGTACCATGTGCTTTAAGACTTGTCTTTAAGAGTTTGGGGGTTAAGTGTATTATAAGATAGTATAGATATAGATATGTATTTCAACTAAATACTATAAATATAAGAATGAAAATTTTAATTGAAATAGTTGATATTTTATATTTTTCTAAAAAACTATTTATAATAAAACAATCATATTTTAAAATATATTAAAAATATATATTTAGTAATAATTAATAAAAGATAATTTAATTACTTATATGATGTCCACAGTTATTTTGTAACCCAACAAAAGGTTACAACCCGTATAACCTTCATCTAAACCGTCAATTGCATTTAAGTTCTCATTGATTCTCTAAATGAATTTACCTAGATGTGTCGAATTTCTGCAAAATTTGTCGATGCATATAACGGTTGTTTCGATGTATCAGATGAATGTGGTACTTTCAGGATGCGTTTGGTACGCAGACATGATAGAACAAGACGGGACAGGAGAAAACAAGATATGACAGGACATAATAGTTGTTCATCGTTTGGTAGACAGAAATGGACATAACAGATAACATTAAATAAAATTTAAAGAATGAATAAAATATAAAATAAAACGTGTATTTAATGTTTTAAAAGAGAATTATATTTTATTTTGAGGTTATTTTGGTAAAACATAAGTCTGTTCCACTTTGTTCCATGGGATGGGGGTGGAACAGGCCTGTTTCACTTTGTTCTACCACGTTTCTGTCTGTTCCACATAAAAATCCGATCAAATATGGGACATTGATCTTTGTTCTATTTTGTTCTGTCCCGTCGAGTGTACCAAACGCACCATCATGGAACAATATGCATTCTATGTCATTCGATGAAACATTATGCATTGCACGTAAAAATATTACATGAAATCAATAACCATTGATGCAATCCAATAATCAATCAAGTATTTACGTAATAAATGTTTTAAATGAATGATTTAGACGAGATTTACACGAGGTTGTAATTGTTGCAAAACAAATCACCCCTATTTGTCATTTTATTTATATAAATTATTCATAAAATATGGGGATTATCACAGGACTGCATTACTTCGCGGTCGATGTGTTTACCAGGGATGTACTGGGCCGAAGGCCCAGGAACCCTGTCCAAAAAAAAAAAAACTATTCATAAAATAATAAAATTAAATTATATGATTAAACACACCAAAATTAAAAAAAAATCAAAATTGGAAAGACAAAATTCCGTCAAACCAATCTCTACGTTAGAAAAAAGGCTCGGAGATGGAGAGCTCACTCAGAGCCGTGCAACAAATGGCGACGGCGGCGTTGTCACCGGCCACCGTTTCTCTCCGCCTGAAACCCTTCACCTCCACCGTCCGCTTCCTCTCATTGTACCGCAATCACCAACCAAACCCTACCAAACCAAAATACCAAACCATAATCACTCTTTATCACCACTCGCCAAAACCCCAACTCTACCTCAATCACCTCAACGATTCCATAACTCACCGTCGACGCTTTTCTACAGTCGTATCTGCCGCCGTATCATCCGGCGAAGTCGTAGAGAAGTCCAAAACCACCGACGAACGAGTTGGAGAATTCCGTAAACGGCTGAGGATTGTTGATATAAAAGGAGGCGAAAGCGAGGGTTTGGATAGATTAGGTGAAACGTTGACAGTTAGGGGTTGGGTTAGAACTCTTCGTGTTCAGAGCAGTGTTACATTTATCGAGGTAATGGTGATGAATATCTGTTCTATTTGGCTTATTATTTATGAATCGATGATTTCTTCGTTTTTAGATTAAATGCATACGGGAAACTTAAATTATTGAGTATCTGGTTGTTTACATGTTGAAAATTCATTGCAACATAATAAATGGTCTTACTAACCTCTCAATTGCAATTAGAGATTGAGTTAACATATCTCCAAATTAAATGTCTATGGATGAACTATATAATAAACTAATTTTAGTCTCTAAACTATAAGTATAGTCACTTCAAGGAACATTTTGAAAGGAAATGTATTATATGATGACAATAGAAGAATGGTTCTTTGCAAAATATCATTCAAGCAAACATACACCCAATTTTTTTACAAGTTTAATGAGAGTTTTCATTAAATTCTATGAAGTCTTGGTTGTATGTTTGTTGGAATGATATTTTGCAAGGAACCGTTCTACTGTTGCTAGGATACATTTTTCCTTGCAAAACGTTATTCTTCCATTAAAGCTTGGTTGCATGTTTGTTTGAATATATTTCACTATGAAAATTGTCTTATGCCCATATGCGAAAGGTTTCTTTTTGTTGCAAAACATCATTTCCGCAAACATAACTCACTTATCACTATTCACTAATATCTTGGCAATAAAAGTTTATTTTCTTAGCAAAACATCAATCCCACAAACATGCAACCAAGAATTCATAAGTCCAAGTATACATTATATTGGCAGTATTGATCAATATTGCCAAGGAATTAGTGAAGGATGAGTTTTGTAAGTTTAACGACTCGACATAATTGCCAATGTATTAGTAACATTTAACTGCCACATATAATTCCAGCAAACATACAACCAAGTTCGATATGTCTAACGGGCTTATCATAGTTGCCAATGTATCAGTGGCATTGAAGTTAAATGTCACTAATACATTGGCAATTATGATGAAGGGTTGGGTTTTGGTGAGAAGCTGAGGTTAACGTGAGAAGTGGTTATCAACCGTTGGATGAGAAATGGATGCACATTAAGATGAGATGCACCGAGATAATATGCACCGAGATGCACCATATCAATTCCCTTCTAAGCTACACTTCATGGGACGGCATTTGATTAAAAATTATCAACGGCTCAGATCCACTTCTCACGCTTCTCACGTTAACCTCAACTTCTCACATGATCCTTCGCCTTGAAGTTAAATGTCACTAATACATTGACAACGATGATGAAATCATTAGACTTATAGCGCTAGGTTGTATGTTTGTTGGATTGATATTTCACTAGGAAAAGTATGTCGTGTCGATAAACGAGTAACTTCATGCAAAATATTATTCTAGCAAAAATGCAACTAATGCTTCGTATGTCTAACGAGTATATAAGTATTTAAATCCCCCGTCCCTAATACCTTTGCAACTGTGATAATCTACATTATACCTGCAAGGCATTTAGGAACATATGAATTAAATACTTATCTATTCATTAGACTTATGGAGTCTTGGTTATATGTTTGTTGAAATGATATTTCACTCGTTCTTCTACAGACATGACATAATTATAGCTCAGAGACAAAAAAACTAGTTCATGATAGAATTAATTTATCATTGTTTTAATGTGACGATATGTAGGTGCTCTGTTCAATTTCTTTGGTATTTAATGTGACCTCCCTTGGGAAGTAGGTTCTATAGTGTTTCCATTACATGGTCAACCATTTGTGCGAATGACTTTTACATCGAGTTTGTTTGGTTTTAAGCAGTAAATGATATTGCATATGTTCATGTTAGCATTCTAACTTCCTTTATTATGAAAAAAAAGCATAGATCTTTCCTAGAATCAAGAGAATATTGATATTTGGTGGTAGTATATTATCTTGTGTATCTTCCATGTTAAAACTTTGAACTTGAATTGGTATGACATTTGGTGAAACGTGCATTTTGATCGAGTCAAGGAACTTTGACCAAAAACGGATATATTGTGGATAGTTAATGGGTGATGCATTCAGTGCAGGTGAATGATGGTTCATGCCTGTCAAATATGCAGTGCGTGATCGGCTCGGATGCTGAAGGTTATGATCAGGTAGCGGAAGAGATAGTTTATTTATTTTGAAATCCCCGTCCTGCTTGAAGTGCGCAAATTGTTCGCTAATCAATGATAATATAAATTGTAATTTACTCATTTTTTGAACTTTCATGAAAGGGTATTGACGTATTGTGACAAGTAAACTTCACCCATTTGGAGAATGGGGTTGTTATTGTTATGGGAAATGAAGGAATTATGTGATTAGTTTCGGGAATATAATCTTAGGATGGAACGTGGCCTTATTTGTGACAAGGATATATGTATATATATAGAGAGAGGTAGGTTCAAACGATAACGGTAACTAAATAAGAAAACAGCCGAATCATGTGGAAAATCACATGTGATTTTACAGTAAGGGTCAATGAAGGGGTGTGTGGGCGACTTAGCCCGCGACCTTAGGTGGCAGCCAAAGTCATTGTACTTGGATTTCCTTTTCAAACCAATCACCATTTTTGTGGAAATTTAAGGTATAATTACTATATCTGCATAAAGTAGCAATTTGGGCAAAAATAGAAATGTAAATGCAAAAAAACCTCATACTCGGTGCCACACCAATCCTTTGTTTATTAAATTATACTTTCTTGTACAATTCTTTTTAGATAATATTTGTTCTTTTTGCTGATGTAATCAAATAGTAAAAATTAATCATCTTTCAGTGCCCTTGATGCCAACTTATAGCATAAATGTATTTCTTTGTGTTTTGGGTTATTGATAGGTGGAGAGTGGTTTGATAGCAACAGGTGCATCAATCTGCGTACACGGAGTTGTGGTACCCAGCCAAGGAAAGAAGCAAAAAATAGAGCTGAAGATTCACAAACTTGTTACGGTATAAATTCAATAAATCTAAAACTTAAAATTTTGATATATTGATACAACTTTCTTTCTTATTGTCTTTGAAAAGGAGTCGGGTTGGGAAAAATATCTTACTAATTTTTATTATTCATATAAAAGGGTGCATTAGATTTTGTCATAAGCATCCCTACACCAGGTATGTTATAAATAGGGGTGTAAACGAGCTTAGTCGAGTTGAGTAGTAGGTTAAAATTACACTTGGCTCGAGCTCGAATAACTTTTTGAAAGTAGGGGCTCGAGCTTGCGTTCGAATATTTTCTGAATTATCGAGCTCGAGCTCAATGCCCATTTATGGGCTTGAACTCACGATCGATTATCTCGTTTATTGGCTCGAGCTCGATAATTTTTATATTTTGATTGTATGATTATGAATATATTATGAGAATTTGGCTTGAAAAAATGTATGCTCGAATAACTCGGCTTGATTTGAATTTTTTTAATTAAGGTTCTCGAACGAGCCGAGTCGAACATTGGTGTTACTAGCTCGACTCGTTAAGTTAAACAAGTTTTATTTTGTGTTCGAGATAGACTCGAGCTCGATAATTATTAAGCTCGAGCTCGAGATAAATGAGCTCAAGTACCTCGTTAAAAGCTTGAATAATTTACCCCCTTAGTTATAGACCAACATGGACCCATAGTTCATATTCTCTTATTTTCATCTGAATATACTCCATCCGTCCCAAAATCATTGTCCACAATGAAAAAGGCACACAGTTTTAGATAAGTATGATTATTACACTTCTAATGTACTAGACTGTTTTACGCTTTATAATGGAGGGAGTATTTAATTTCTTCATCTCATAATTAAGGGTAGAATGGGAAAGTATGCACTTTTTATTTTCAAAAGTGGCCACTTATTTTGGGACCAACTAAAATAGAAATATGGACACTTATTTTGGGACTGGGGGAGTACTATTTTGCAAATTTAATATGTATATGAATTCTCATACCAAAAATTTACCATTTGTAGCACCAATTGTAAGATGTTTATATCCTCATCTTTTTGATACACTTGTAGGTTGGTAAGAGCGACCCATCATTTCCTATCCAGAAGAAAAAAGTGACCCGAGAATTTTTAAGAAGCAAGGCACATCTTCGTCCTAGAACAAACACTTTTGGTGCGGTATGATTTAAATTATCACAAATGACTCTACCTCTCTCTATATATATATTTTGTGATACCTTTGTTAGTAATCAGATTTTTTGTAAATCATGCAATGGAATTCTCTTACCATCTTTTGGCATATCCTATAACATTGGCGGACCTAGGGTTTTTGCACGTTGTGTTTTTAGCTTAGTTCCACGTTTTCAAGGGATTTTTTAAATTTTTTGGTTGGTTTTGAGTTTTTTTAAAAGTTTTTTGGTTGATTTCGAGGGATTTTTTTGATTTTTTGGTTGATGCCCAGGGAATTTTTCGGTTGATCTCGAGACTTTTTCGGGTTTTTGGTTGATATTGAGGGATTTTTTCCGATTTTTTGGTTGATGCTAAGGAAAATTTTCAGTTTTTTTGATCTCGAGACTATTTCGGTTTCTTGGTTGATTTTGAGGGACTTATTTCGGTTTTTTGGTTGATGTTCCTTGTATTTTCTAATATCCCGAACACCCCTCAAAAGTTTAGTAGGTGCTCCTTTCATACCCCCAAAACTATTCTACTTGCGAAAATAAGTTGAGCAGGTGCGTGGACCCCGATTGGGCTTCATAGGTCCCGCCCCTGTCCTATAATGTAGCGACGAATGGTTCTATGGAATATGCGAGAACTTTCATTCTTGGTTGGGTCTTTTCCATTTTCCCAATTAACTAATTTGATATTTAATCTGAATTCAGGTAGCACGGGTTAGGAATGCTTTGGCCTATGCTACACACAAATTCTTTCAAGAAAATGGGTTTGTTTGGATCTCAAGTCCTATTATTACGGCTTCGGATTGTGAAGGTGCTGGTGAGCAGTTTTGTGTAACCACATTGGTATGCTCTCTTTGATGCAAGTTTTCTTCGATTTTTATTAGTAATACACTTGTACCACCATTTCATATCATGCTTTTGGCCTTCATGAAGCTTACCCAACTTAGGGCCTGTTTGTTAGCAGCTTAATGAGCTTAATGGGGCACACGACTTATTCGGTCAGCTATACATGATTGTTTGGTAGTGGCTTAATGATATAGAAAGTGGCTTATTCAGTAAGCTTTTAGGAAGGGGCTTTATGCAGAAAGACAAGCTTTTTCATACCTGCCCCTCTCAATTAAAAAGCACTTTCCTTCTTAGGGGTGTAAACGAGCCTAGTCGAGTCTAGTATTACGTTATTCGAGCCAAAAAATAATACCAGGCTCAACTCAAGCTCGATTAACTTTTTCAAAATCGGGCTTGAGCTGGAGGCCTGGAGCTCGAATATTTTTTAATGTTTGAGCTTGAGCTCGATGCTCGTTTATGAGCTCGAATTCGAGATCAATTAACTCGTTTATTTACTTGCTCGATTTTTTTTATAATTTGATTATATAATTTGTTTATATAATTTGTAAGAATATAAAACTGTCTGGTTTGAAAAAGTGCATGCTCGAATGGCTCAGATTGGCTCAAATCGACTCGTGAAGTTCAATCGAGTTTTCGAACGAGTCGGAACATTGGTATTATGGAGCTCGACTCGTTAAGTTAATCGAGCTTTATGTTGAGTTTGAGATCGACTCAAGCTCGATAATTATTAAGCCTGAGCTGGAGATAAATGAGCTCGAGTAGCTCGTTAAAAGCTCGACTCGTTTACACCCCTACTCCTTCCATCTATAAGAAAACTCTCTCAAACAAAAACTTTCCCAATTTATACAGACAAATTAATCCAGACAGACAGCTTTACCCATACAGGACTTAATGGAAAACCAACCAAACAGTACCTTAGAGTACACACTTTCTGTATTTGTCAAAGTTTATAACTATTATTTATCCAAGATAATATATTTCTTTTGTGTTATCTTTGTCAATGAATGCCAAGGCTAGTATTCTGTTCATTCTCATAATTCATTTCCTACATGTTTGATCTAAATTGTCGTGTTGACAGATACCAAGCTCGAAAGAAGCCATTGATTCTCCGGCTGATGCCATCCCACGAACAAAAGATGGCTTAATTGATTGGTCACAAGTGAGGATTTTATGTTCTTTTCTCAGTTTTAAACATTTTATTATTATATGATGATACATAAAGTTTATGTGCATTCACTTATTGCCATTCCGGCACATATGCATACACGTGGTTGTCACGTTTGCGGTATTTTTTACTCTTTGATGACGAGCTAGATGTCTAACTTCTCCTTTTCTTAAACTTCACATATGTTTTGCAATGCTAGTTCTACTACATAATTGCTCCGTATGATCTCTCTCTCTCTCTCTCTCTATATATATATATATATATGTATAGAGAGAGTGTGTGGGAAAACGTTAAATAAATAAAAAACCGGATGAAAAAGTATATCAATATGGATGTCAAATTAACGAGAAAAATATGAACGTTTATTTGGTGTAATTTATTTAGCTCGAATTTGGTTTATTTTTCGTATTTATTCGAATAAAAAATGGGGTGGGTGGGTTTTTTTTATTTAAAAAATATTGTTGTAACCGCCCGTTTCAGATCATCTAATCGTTGATAAGGTATTTTCTAGTTTTTCATTTATTTAATGTTTCCCCTGAACGGCTGAACCTCCCTCCCTCTCTCTCTCTCTCTCTCTATATATATATATATATATATTCTTCTAAAGTCGGGTTCAAACAAGAACAATAACCAAATAAGAGTACACGAGAACAACCAAATTATATGTGATTTTACATTAAAATCACGTGTAAAATCACATGTGATTCACGTGACTTTGGCCGCGATCTTAGGTTGCAGGCCAAGTCTGCCCCTCACCCTTGCGTTGACCATGTTCCGTAATCACATGTGATTTCAGTGCAATATCACATGTGATTTGGCCGTTTTTGTGTTTTCGTATACCCTGTTCTCGTTTGATCCTCCCAATTGCCTTCTATTATACATCACTTGCATTGGTCAAACATGAAGTTATGTTTCAAGAATTGCATTTTTTATTTCACAGGATTTTTTTGAAAAACCAGCATTCTTGACGGTCTCTGGCCAACTCAATGCCGAAACATATGCTACCGCCCTTTCAGATGTAAGTCTTTTTTCTTCATATGTTATTTAAACTTATATAACCGGTCAGCATGTGGCATTATCTTATCAGTTTTTCAGAAATGTTTACCATTTTTCAGGTGTATACATTTGGTCCTACATTTCGGGCGGAAAATTCCAACACCTCCAGACATTTGGCTGAATTCTGGGTATTTATCTTTTTCTTACAATTGTATCCATTCATTTATCTTCAAAAATATTAGATGGCATTTGGTTCAAAGAATGGAATACGGAATTGGAATTTGAAGGAACTGGAATGGAATTTAATCAGGTTTGACCATGTATTCGGTTGGGAGGGGTTGGAATGGAATCTTTCAAAAGAATTGGAATTTGTTTGTTTGGTTCGTTAAATATAACTTCAGGATTATAATAAAATAGGGATAAATTACCAAAAGACCCTTTAATGATATTTCCATACTTTATTGCTTAATTAATGTATGCTATATAATGATAAAATTAATATTAATGTTAATTGATGGTGGCGGCAACGGTGGTGGTGATGGTGGACGGTAGTGGTAATGGAGATGGTGGCGGCAACGGTGGTGGTGACGGTCGTCGTGTTGGGATGGGTAGAATAGAGTAAATTCAAGGGCATAATAGTCTTTCTCAAAATATTTGATGAAATGGAATTGGAATTCCTTACTAAAACTTTTAATTCCATCATATGTGGAATTCCTGGAATTGGAATTACGTACTAAAAATCATAGAAAGAATCAAACGCATGAATGGAATTGACCGTTCCAATTCCTTCAGATTCCATCGTATTCCAGTGAACCAAACGCCACCTTGTAGTAGATTACAGAACTAAACAACATACTTTATAGTTTTTTAATCTTAATTTTTTATATCTTTGAAGATGATTGAGCCTGAGCTTGCATTTGCGGACCTGAATGATGACATGGCCTGTGCCACTGCCTATCTCCAGTATGTCGTATGTTACTTTATCGACCCTTTGTAGTTGGTAGATTATCTTATCCCTCCTTCCCAAAAAAAGGTTTTCACTTTATAGTTTTTTGTTCTAGAAAAGAGTGGTGTTGGCAGATTTTAAACTAATTTGAACTTTTTCGTGTTTTAGGTGAAATATGTTCTTGAAAATTGCAAGGAAGATATGGATTTCTTCAATAATTGGATCGAGAAAGGAATCACCGACCGTCTGAGTGTATGATTTTTCTGTGTAACTAGTAGTTATCCCTCTTCAAAATACACTTTATTGCTCTCACTATTATATATATAGATAGATAGATAGAGTCGGGTTCAAACGAGAACAATACATGTTTAAAAGAACACGAGAACGAACAAAATCATTAGTGATTTTACATTAACGCACGAAAAAAGGACTTTGGCAACGGCTTCAGGTTTGCGTGGCTTTTTTGCGCGTTAATTAAAATCACTAATGATTTTGTTCGTTCTTGTGTTCTTTTGAGTAGTTACTGTTCTCGTTTGATCCTCCCTCTCTGGGTTGGGTGCCGGTGAGAAGTTGAGGTTAACATGATAAGCGTGAGAAGTGGTTATCAACCGTTGGATGAGAAAGGGTTGCACATTAGGATGAGATGCATCGAGATGCACATGATCGATTCCCTTTTAAGCCGCAATTCATGGGTGGCCATTTGCTTAAAAGTGATCACCGGTTCAGATCCACTTCTCACACTTCTCACGTTAACCTCAACTACTCACACGATCCTTCGCGCATATATATATATATATATAGGACAAATCAAATGCAAACCATGCAAAGGTTGCAAACCAATCAAATAAGATATCTATTGAAATGATGAAGATTCATTTATTATGATTTGAATATTTAAGGAAAATCATTAGAGTTCATTTATTATGATTAATACTTTATATTAGGAAACAATTTATGTATTTATGAAACCAAATAATTGTTAGACTAGATGTACAGTTGAGATTGGTTTGTATGGTTTGTACCATTTGATTGGTTTGCATTTTAATGGGCCTCTCTCTCTCTCTCTCTCTATATATATATATATATATATATATATGGAAAACTATGAACACCCTGATAACCATTCATATGTAGGGTATGCACGTGCGTAGAAACCATGAAACATTTTCAGTTACTTTTATGCACATGTGCATATCGTACGTATGAATGGTTATTAGGGTGTTTCTTAGTTTTTCATTTTCTTATGGTTTTCCTTTGAACCCAACCCTATATATATGTATATATAACTCATGAGTTTACTCCTACAGGACGTGGTTGAGAAAAGCTTTGTGCGACTGACTTACACAGATGCAGTTGAACTACTTCTAAAATCAAAGAAGAAATTTGAGTTTCAGGTAGTTTTATTTCTTTTTACATCACACACACACAACAGTAATTACAGGAAACAAAAAAAAATACTACAAGAAGGGTATTTATATGGTTAACAATTTGTTTAATATATGTGGGCGTTGTTCGGATCTTTTTATATTTCGTGAATTCTATGCATCACCTTTTAAGAAGAGGATCAAGCAACAAAAGGGTAAGACAGGAAAAAATATTTAACTTTGGTAACCATCAACGATGGGTCTAAAATCCTTAACCGTGCATTTGGTATGTAGACGGGCGAGAGTGATGTAGGCAGGTGAAACAATTGTGGATGGTTCAAGGTTTTTGATTTGACATGGGTAGTTTAGTAATTTACCAATCTTGTCTCATCTCCCTCTGTTCCATCTATTTTGGTTGGACAAAAGAAACAATTTAACAGGGACAGTTTAGTAATTTACCAATCTTGTCTTATTTCTGATTTCCCTGATTTCGATCCATCTATTTTGGTGGGACAAAAAACAATTTGATAGGGGTAGTTTAGTCATTTACCAATCTTGTCTCATCTCCCTTATTTTCGGAAAGAACAATTTGACAGGGGTAGCTTAGTAATCCGTTCTTGTTTCATCTCCCTGATTTTTGTTCCATCAGTTTTGGTGGGAGAAAAAAACTATTTGATAGGGGTAGTATAGTAATTTACCAATTTTGTTCCATCTATTTTGGTGGGACAAAAAAGCTGCATTTTTGTCCCACTCAGTCCCGTTAGTCCTGTCCCAGTCTAATGTCCCGTCAAACATGGGACAACGAGTTTTTGTTCTGTACTGTTCCGCATATATAATGTAAATGAAGGTTTACAACTTTACATGGAAGAAAGTTGTTACCATATGTTGGTTATATATAATAGGTGAAATGGGGATGTGATTTGCAAAGTGAGCATGAACGTTACATAACAGAGGAAGCTTTCAGTGGATGCCCGGTGATTATAACAGACTACCCGAAGGCATGATCCTTTTCCTGACTTTTTGCTTAAATGAAGCAATTAATTAACTAAAATAGTGGGTATTTTTCTTGTAAAAATCCAGGATATCAAGGCGTTCTACATGCGGCAAAATGATGATGGCAAGACTGTTGCAGCTATGGATTTGCTGGTTCCACGGGTAAATATTTCCGTTCATTATTCATGTGAGATCCCACATCTTCTATCAGATGCTTTTTGAAACCGTGAGTCCAGTTATGGATAAAGCGGACAATATGTGGTACAGTTGGCCGGGGATGTTACAAATGGTATCAGAGCCGGGAACCGAACTGGTGTGCCAGCGAGGACGTCGGCTCCCTAAGGGTGTGGATTATGAGATCCCACGTTGGTTGGGGGGGGGGGGGGACAAAGGTTGCCTTCTAAATTATAGTTAGAGGTCGCTTTATTATATGCATTTTAAAATCGTGAGTCTAGGCATGGATAATATCTGTTACGGTTGGTCAGGGACGTTACAATTCATCTATTATAAACTTAAGTTACAATCACTCGCAAGATTATCTTCTCATTAAGTTTTGTACTACATTCGTACCAAATACACGTTTTTCTTTTTGGAGAAGTTTCAATTCAATTTTTTACATTTTTGCCGCTTAGAGCATCTCCAACAACTATGTTATAATTTTCTAAAATAGAGTATCAAAAACAAAAATTAAGAAAAAGGTTTACATCCATCTCCACCGGTTACTCTATTTTAGCAATTCCAATAGTAATTTATATCATTAATATATTTTATAAATTCATCATCCCAATATCCTTTTAGTAAAAGTTCATAAAAATTACATATTCAACCATATTTGGTGGAAACAATTAAAATAATATATCTCTCGATATTATTCTCCAAATTTGGAGATTTTACATTCTCTCTTCTTTTATCCATTTTAGCTAACACTTTAGCATAGCTGTTGGAGCAAAAAAAACTCCAGTTTAACATAGCTGTTGGAGACGTCTCTTAGTAATAATTGATCTAAGTTCACAAGATTTTGCTATTTGTCGCTATTGAGGGGTATTTTAGACATTTGATTCAATTATCGTAGCTATGAATTTTCTTGTATGCTAGGTTGGCGAACTTATTGGCGGAAGTCAAAGGGAAGAACGTCTCGATATATTGGAAAACCGACTAGATGAACTCAAGCTCAATAAGGAGAGCTTTTGGTGGTACTTGGATCTTCGGCGTTATGGTACAGGTTAGCATCGTTTTTCATCTGTTGTTAGGGGTTGTTTACTACCTATGGACCACCTCTTATTGGGTAAGAGGTGCTTACCCGGTACGAAGGAATGTTATTGTTTACCAACACACTCTGACCCACAAATATGCTGGTTGCTTCCTGACTCAGGGCCTGTTTGTTAGCAGCTTAATGAGTTTAATGGGACTCGCAACTTACTCAGGGGCTGTTTGGTTGGTTTTCCATTAAGTCCTGTATGAATAAAGTTGTCTGTGTGGATTAATCTGTCTGTATAGATTGGAAAGGTTTTTGTTTGGGAGGGTGTTTTCATAGATGGAAGGACCATGTTTTTTAATTGGGGGAGACTGGTTTGGACAAAACTTGGCTTTCTGCATAAAGCTCCCTCCTAAAAGCTTAATAAATAAGTCACTTTCTATATCATTAAGCCACTACCAAACAGTCATGTATAGTTGACTGAATAAGCTATGAGTCCCATTAAGCTCATTAAGCTGCTAACAAACAGGCCCTCAGTTGGCTATACACAACTGTTTGGTAGTAGCTTAATGATATAGAAAATGAATTATTCAGTTAACTCCTAGGGAGAGCTTTATGCAGAAAGCCAAGTTTTTTCCCATGCACGCCTCTCCCATTTAAAAAACACAGTCCTTTCATCTATGCCCTCCCAATATAAACAAACATATCAATCCACAACTTTATCTGTACATGACTTAATGGAAAACCAACCAAACAGCTCCACGATGCTTATCCAGACACTTGGTAAAAACAACCAGACCGCACACTTACTTGGTTAATGCTTACCCAGTTTGTGTTGGTAAACAGGCTCTTAGGGGCCGTTTACCTAATCACTTACCCGGGCAACTGGGCAAGTGCTTACCGGTAAAATTCAACACTTATCGCTTACTTCTCGGGTAAGATTTTAGTCCACCAAAATGGCATCGTATGCAACAATTTAGCCAATAAGCGCTAACCGTAGTAAGAGTCGTCGCACTCAACTACCGGGTAAGACTCTCGGTCCTTGCTTCCGCTCTTACCGAGTAAGATTCTTGGTCCTTGCCATATTCATCCGGTAAGCTAATGTGACTTGGTAAGCACTTACCCGGGTAAGCGTTTTGTAAACGGCCCCTTAGTTTCTTGAAAACGGTCTAAGTTTTGCTCAAACATTGAAAACATCATTTCGCTCGGTTAACTTTAACTCATGATTGTTTTTCCGTATTCCAGTTCCACATGCGGGTTTCGGGTTGGGTTTTGAGAGGCTTGTGCAATTTGCAACTGGATTAGATAACATTCGAGATACGATACCTTTCCCTCGAGCACCTGGCTCGGCCGAATTTTGACCTCAAAAAAGTCAGAGACCGACTGATGCCGACTTTGGTGTTACTTTCTTCTTTTCATTATTACAACATAGTCCCCATTTGAATGTTTTGATGTAGAAAAGGGGAGATTCTTTGTATGTAATTTATTTATTTTATTGGTTACTCTTCCCATGATAATAGGGAATATTGTATTACTTATCAATAAATGAACATGTTTAGCTAAAATAGTGTATGTTTTTGGCTCGACTTGAAAATTTTAATTGAGTTTCCGAAAGCATCAAACATTGGTGTTCGTTAAGTTAGGCGACCTTTATTTTGTGTTCGAGATGGAGTTAGATAATTACCAAATTCGAACTCAAGTAGTTTACCGCCACGTGTCCCATAATTTTAGGGTTATTGATGATGTGTATTATTCATCATGAATGGTGTGTCAATTTACCATGGATCATGGATGGTGTATCAATTTATCAATGGTTATGAATGTTGTGTTATTCATGATGAATGTTATATAGGAGTGTGCATCGGGCGGGTTCGGGTGGACAAACCGAAAACCTGATCGGATTTCGGATATGAAAATCAAAACCCGAACTTTAGGTTTCGGATTTTGGATTGCTTCGGTTTCGGGTTAATATCGGTCGGGTTCGGGTATTATTGTAATGTAAAAAGTATATATGAATATTGATTTTGATGATGAATTCAATCAAACGAGAGATTGATAAAATAGATAAGACGTTTAAACATTAAAAAACATTTCGACCGACGATAATTTACAATTTTATAAAGCTAATTAGATAAATAAATATATTTATATAATATTTAAAATATATATGTATATTATTTCAGGTTTTCGGACGGGTTGGGTGGCCAAAGATCAAACCCAACCCGGACCCAAATATTCCCCTAAAAGTCGGGTTTCGGATTTCGGGGTATTCGGGTATTATTGCAAAAACACCTTATTTTCGGTTCGGGTTCGAATTTCGGATTATTGCTGTTTTGCACACCCCTAATGTTATATTAAACATCATCATGAATATTTAACGAGTGTACACCTTCGTTATTCATGATAATTGTGGGCACTTGGGGATACGTGTTGTGTTCTCACCCAAACTCACAACCTAAAATCGGTTTGCAACCGAACTTTCCTCTATATATATTGGAGCAGGAACCTCATTTTCATTGAGAACCAGAGTGTGACACATGACTTATTCATCATGAATGTGTGTTATTCACGATGAATAGCATTTTCATATTCATCATGACTTTCTTATTTATGATGAATAATATGTCTATATTCATGTATAATGAATATTCATTCTAAAGAGGGACACGTAACGTGCTATGGATGGTTCTCAGGTTCTGAACTTCTCTCTCTATATATGCACCCTTTACATAACCGCTCCTTAACGGCTACATATTAGCCCATACCTTTGCGAAAATTTGATTTGTTTACAAAAACCATCAAAAAGTTCACACCAAGTGAACCTAAGCTCACTTTGGGTGCGTTTGGTAAGCAGACAAGATAGAACAGGACATAAAGGAACAGGACAGAACAGTTGTTCAGCGATTGGTAGACTTGACCGGAGAGAACATATAACATTAGATGAAATAAAATAAATAAAATTTAAAGAAGTGAAATATAAAATATAACGTGTATTTGATGTTTTAGGATATAATTAGATTTTATTTTGAGATTATATTGGTAAAACATAAGTCTGTTTCAACTTGTTCCATGAGGTAGGGGTGGAACAGGCCTGTTCCACTTTGCTCCACTCTGTTCCTGTCTGTTCACATAAAAGTCCTGCCAAACATGGAACAGTGAGTCAGTGATCCCTGTTCTGTTCTGTCCTGTGTACCAAACGCACCCTTTTGGTTCAAAATCTTTGTAACCATCATTTGCAAGCATCAAGTAACAGAACAAAATCTATCACATTATTTGAAAATTTACTACACACATATATATCTATATCAATATATGTATGTATGTATGTATGTATGTATGTATATATCAATCTCCCAAAACTAACTTATTATGAACATCATCAGGGGGAGATGTATATATTTCGTTAATCAACGAACAAGTAAGCTGTACAGTGGCACCCTCCGTTTCGCCCTCTCACCGACACTTTTGACGCAAAACCTATCTTCTATAAGTACACACGTTAACCCTTTTTATCATACCCGTGGCAAAAACCGAAAACCACCTTTCATCTCGAAAAACAAACGCCCCCTTTCTAAAGTTCAACCTCGTGAAGATAATCATCGTTAAAACCGTCACCATTAATTGCGGGCGGCATTACCGCACGTTCACCCGGCATACCTAAAAACTCTCCACTCGGTTTCACCTCGCTACTAGAAACCGAGAACCGTTCATCGGTACTTCCGCCCCACGAAACTGTTCTTCGTGAGCGGGGCGAGCTGGAGGTGCTCGGGAATGAGGGTGTTCCGCCTTTTGAGATATCATCCATGCTTGCAAATCTTTGCATGGTGGATGTATATGGCGGAGACTGGAAGTGGTTATGTATTGAAGGCGGTGATGGGTTTTCATCGGCGGTTGTAGGCGGGTGATGGGTGTTTTCCGGGAAAGTGTCGGATGTCTGTTCGGCTGAAGGTACGGCCATGGGAACAAAGAATTTAGGGTTTGATTTTGTGGTTGGTTTGATGGAAGAGGCGGATGGTGATTGGAATAACTTGCTTGGGTTGCCGCCACCTTGGTTGAAAGTGTCGACGTACCTGCAACGAGCGAATAAAAACATCAATTGAGAAGAGCATGTGGAAGAGTTTCTAACCGTATTGTTTCTAAACCACTAGCCTTAGGTGTTGTTTTGGTTAGCAGAATTCAAAGGATTTCGAGTGAATTGGAATGATCAATTCCTTTGACCAAATTCCAGTTCTTTTGTTTGGTTCACATATTGAAATGGATGAAATCATTTGAATTCCATAAACTGAAGGAGTTCATCATTTCTTGGCATACGTGAAGGAATTGAATTCCATAAATTGCATTCAATTTAACCAACAGCGCGTCGCCCAACCCTCCCCCCCACCATGCTACTAATGTCACGCCCCCACCCCTACCCACCTATGACCTACCCCAACCCACCAATGACCACCATGCCACTATTGTCGTCGTCACAGTTGCCACCCCCACCCACTCCCAACTCCTCCCACCCGACCTTTGGAAGTGGTCATTGGTGTGTTGGGGTGGCGGTTGTGACGGTGACAATAGTGGTGTGGTGGTTAGGGTTGGGGGCATGACAATAGTAGCATGGTCGTGGTGGGGGAAGGGTTGGGTGGTGTCGGTGAAATCGGATGCAAAGGGATGAGATTCAATTCCTTCACTTATGCCAAGGAACGATGAATTCCTTAATTTGAGGAATTCAAAGGATTCCATCCCATTTCAATATGTGAACCAAACAAAGGAATTGGAATTTGGCCAAAGGAATTGATCATTCCACTTCCCTTGAAATCCTTTGAATTCTGCGAACCAAAAAGCACCTTATTAAACGGGTATGAAACTAACAAAGGCTTAAGCTGAATAGGAACCGAGCATATATAAGTAGCGCCAAACTTGATCGCTTAAACTGACGTGAGCCATGCAATAAGAGACACTCATTTGGAAGATTTTTCTTAAAGTTTCCGCAAGTTAGATTTGACATTGGATTCTGTATAAACTAGTTGTCTAATCAACAACATGCAATGATAGAGGTCATGTTTGCGTACATCCCAAAGCCACATACCCCACTTGTAGGTGGGATATACTGGGGTCGTTTGGTTTGGTATATACAGCTAGTGGGTTGGGTTCCGGTGAGAAGTTGAGGTTAACGTGAGAAACGTGGGAAGTGGACCGTTGGATGAGAAATGGACGCACATTAGGATGAGATGCACCGGATCAATTCCCTTGTAAGCCACAATTCATGGGAGGGCATTTGATTAAAAGTGATCAACGGTTCAGATCCACTTCTCACGGTAACCTCAACTTCTCACACGATCCTTCGCCTACAACTAGTAGTCTAATCAACAACGTGCATTAAGAAATCATAATCTAGCATCAAGAAAAGAGAAACAGATTAAGTCACCTAGATCGAACTCCCATCCTTCCACGAGCTGAAAATTGGCTTGAGGTGGCTGGAATTGGCGGAATTCCTGAACTATGTCCCACGGAAGTTCCACTAGAGAATTCTGAGCTTCCGTTGCTGAGACCCCCCTCGCTCTTTGCCGCACTTTTCGAGCCGTGATCCGGTGTTCCGTTCTGGAAGGTTGCCATTGTTGGGGGAGGAGGAAGTGCTGCTTCCTCTGCTGGTGGATCAACCCCTTCCTCTACCCATCTTTTAAGTTTCTCATCATAATAAAACTTGTTTGTTTCGCCCAATTTCGCCTGCAAACGTAAAATGTGGAATTTTAGAAAATATAAAAAATAAAATATACTCGATCTCACACAATAGTACACCGTCCCTTTTTTTATTTAAAATTTGGTCCACATAAATGATGCCCTTCAGTAAAAAAAATCATATTTTTCTCTTGTATCATTCTTCTTCGTTTCCTATCCATATCCCACTACCGCCCTAAGGGCTTGTTTGTTAGCAGCTTAATGAGACTCGCATCTTATTCAGTGGACTATATATGACTGTTTAGTAGTGGCTTAATGATATAGAATTGGCTTATTCAATAAGCTTCTAGGGGGAGCTTTTTGCAGAAAGCTATGTTTTTTCCAAACATGCCCCTCCCAATTAAAAAACATGCTTCTTCCATCTATGAAAATACCTTTCCTAACAAAAACCTTTCCAATCTATATATGCTGTTACAACGGTCAAAATACAAAATAGCGGTCAAGACTGAGATTTGAAATAGTGGTTATCGCGGTGGTATAGCGGTTCATATAACAATTATTAGAATTATATATATAAAATATATATGTATACATACATAACTTAATGGATTAATATATATATATATATATATATATATATAGAGGCCCACTATTTTGTAATTTTTTTTTGTGTAAACTTTGGATTTCATAGGTTTTCTTGATAAAATTGTTTCATGAAATTGTTTATTTTGATAAAATTGTTTCATATCATTCATTTCTTGATGAACTTGTTTCATATATTTGTGTTTTTTATCATTCTATGAAAATGTTTCATATATTTACTCAGTTTGATGAAACTTTTTCGTTTTTACATAAAAAACGCAATTATATAAAACAATTTCATCAAGAAATGAATGATATGAAACACTTTCATTAAAATAAACAATTTCATCAAGAAATGAATGATATGAAACACTTTCATTAAAATAAACAATTTCATCAAGAAAACCTATGAAATCCAAAGTTTACACACATTTAGAGGTTTACAAATTATTATCCCTCTCTCTCTCTATATATATATATATATCCAAAAATAGCGGTTCATTAATTCGTTGACTGTTAAGTGTTAACTTAATGGATTAAAATAAAATAAGGGCCCAAGTCAAAATAAAAGCCCAAAAAGGACAAAAATGTAAGAATCAAATTCAAAAGAGACCCAACTGAGAATATCGGTATTGCAGACCGCTATTTTACGTCAAATATCGGTGAAATAGCAGGTAAATTGTGCCGCTATTATCGGAACCGAAAATTACCACCGCTATTTTGCAAGGACCGATAACCGCTATTGCACCGCAATTAACAACATAGCCTTGAGGGCCAACTCAACTAGCAAATAAATGCTAGGCATGGGTCGCCACTTCAAGTCTCCTTAGGGCCACTGGGGAATTCCGAAGTTGTTATCTTCAGGGTCCATGGGATTAGTCGAGGTGCGTGCAAGCTGGCCCGCATTTACAAAAAAAAAACACATCTCCCACTTATTTTGTTATATATGATTGATACCTGTTTGTCTTGGCGAGGTTTTAGAACTAAACCGACAGTCTTTTGGAAGAGCTGGGAGCCAAAGCCAAAGCGACCAAAACGTGAAGTACCAGATGCTTTACTTTGTGAATCTGCGGAGTTTTCCTTTGACGATTCAACCTGATCCTACAAAAAGGTTTCCCGCATCACATATTATGATACGAGAGCAATTGTTCACGTTTTACTAGAATTTATTTCCACCTGTTTAGAGATCCACATAGACTAGACTTGGACCTTTCTAATTCGATATATCTGTGCCCGGGACTTGACACTCTGAGACATCTATGCCCATCTAGCCTTGACGAAGGATCGTGTGAGAAAAAAAGTTAAGGTAAGAAGAGATCTGGACCTTTGATCACTTTTAATCTCACCCCCCACCCCATGAATCGTGCTTGATACGGGAATTGATCCGGTGCATCTCATCTTAATGTGCATCCAAGGGTGGAGATCCCTTCTTACCCTTCTCACCATAACTTTCATTAAAAACCCAACCCCATAAATTGATTGGGTGAAAAAATAAAGTTCACATGGAATTGAAATCATATCACAACCTGCCTGGGAGACCGACCAAAGTCAGGTTCAGATACACTTCTGTTATGCATGATTCTTCTGTTGTTTCCCTCTGCAGTTTTCTGACTGATGGGCTCCATGGATGCCGAGGGAACCAATGATGACATCGCCATTGTCGACTGACTGGCAGATACACGGGGCCCGGTGGGTTGGTGATAATGGTAATGTGGTGCACCAGCGCCAGATGTCGAGGGGACAGGTGGCGGTAGTCCCCCAACTACACGATGTGCAGTGCTGTCAAAAAGGTTGAGCAATTTTCCAACTAATTTACCAGGAGCTAAGTTTGTAGAGAACCCGCCCTGAAAAATTATTATTAATGACGATAACAAAAAAACAAACTTCTACTTTAGAGAAACATGAATAACACTGATGTAAATATTAGAGTAAAATACAATTTTCATCCCTGTGGTTTAAAATTTTCAATTTTCGTCCCTATGGTTTGTAATTTATTGCTATTTTTCGTCCCTGAACTAAGGGGACATTTACCCAAACACTTACCCGGTAAGATTCAACATTATAACTTGTCTTCCCGGGTAAGATTTATGTCTATCAAAATGGCATCATATGCAACAATTTACCTGGTAAGCGTAAAACCGGGTAAGAGTCAACACCATCACTTACTGGGCAAGAGTTAAGACTCGATCATTGCCATCGCTCTTACTGGGTAAGATCACTGGTCCTTGCCACATTCATGCGATAAGGTAATGTGACTTGTTAAGCGCTTACCAGGTAAGCGTTTGTGGTAAACGACCCCTAAATCCTACCTTTAAAGTACAAGGGGCCAAAACAATAAAGAATTGTAAACCATAAGGACCAAAACAACAAGAAATTGTAAACCATAAGGATGAAAATAGTAATGAATTACAAACCATAGGGACGAAAACCTCAATTTCTAAACCATAGAGACGAAAATCGCAATTTTTAACAAAACCCCAGGGACAATAAAAATGTAATTTACTCTAAATATTATATACTTAAAAGAAATAACACGGATGCATGAGTAACTAGAGTACAAATGGGTTACCTGTTGATAAGTTTTAATCCTATCCTCTAAGGACGAAATCATATGCCTCCATGTTTCTACTTCAGGGGCTCGGCCAGTTTTCAAAGATTTTGATATCGATTGACAATACCTGAATTAAAGAACCACTTAAGGGGGAAAAAGCATAAAGAAATAATATTTCTAGTGAACCAAGAAATAGTTTTAGTTTTTGTATGCGTACTTCAATGAGTCAGATACTCTTCCTACTTCAGCCAACATATGGGCATATATAAGCTTATATGGTTGAAATGGTAGCAAGGTGAACTGAGAGTTCCCCAGCAGCTTTGAATATTCAAACACCTCTGTCCTCTGCCCGCATTCACAATATTGTTATTTCAACAAAAAACAATACAACAATACAATTAATAGCACCACATGTTATGATCCATTGAAGCATACTACTGTCCATTAGGGGTGTTCGCGGTCCGGTTTAGGCGGTTTAACCCCTCAAACCACAAACCAATTAATAATTTAATTTGACTTCATATTTTGATTTTTATTTATAATTTAATTTTTAAAAGATGTTAATTATAATAAAATAATGATATTTAATTAAAATAAAAATAAAATTATATAATATTTTTAACGGGTTGAAAACAGGTCGGAAATTTCAACCCAACCCAACCCAACCCATTTAAATAAATGGGTTGGGCGGGTTGACCCATTTACTTAAATGGGTTGAAAATCTCAACCAAACCTGCTAATTTTGGGTTGGGTTGACGAGTTGGGTCACTTTTTGCCACCCCTAAACCAAACCGCAATGGCGGTTTATGAATTTTTCCAAACCAAGCGGTTTGGCAGCAAGTGACCAAATCGGTCAAACCGGACCACAAAAGGCGGCCTGGTCTGACTGGTTTAGACGGTTTGGGCTTACTATGTGCCAAAAAAAATATGACACCTATCTCGAAAATGAATTCCTACCAATATAACATTATTAAAAAAATACTACACTGAATTATAAAAGAAAATAATTATCTCTAAAATTAAAAAAAAAACATTGAGTAAGTTGAAAAAGGTTAACAAGTCCACCAACAAAAAGTTGGAATCTTGGACAAACATTGAGCAAGTCGAAAGACGATTTGGAAGTTTGAATTTTGATTTTTGACGGATTTTGGAATTTTGCCGATTTAGGGAACGCGGCAATTGAGAAGTGAAAACTAAAAACTTAATATCTTGGACGGATTTTTTTTAAAAGGACCATAAAAGTTGAGCCTACAACATGAAATTGAATAAAGTTTTTGAACCGGAAGTCTAGAGGATCATAACCATTAACCACCAAAGCAGGCAAAAAACAGAAGGGCCAATGGCCCAGCTGAACCTGGTTACCTAGTAAGCCAACCTTCCTGGAGGTCAAGGGTTCAAGCCTCACCAAAGGTAGTAAGTGTGTGTGAGTATTTCCGTATATAAATATTATATACTTAAAAAAAAAGTAGGCAAGAAGGGAAACAAGGTTGATATATACACACACACACACAGAGATATATACAATATATAATATACTAAATTACTAAGAGGCGTTGGTTCAGTGGTTTCTTGACAGAGAAAAGAGTGAAACCGTGAGATAGGCGGAAAGGGTGTGAAAAAATTGGTTGCTTGGAGTAAGAGGAAGGGTCAAGCGACACTTTTTGATTAAGAGAAGAAAGTACTAGTTTTTTGGGTTTTAAAATATTAAAAGTACACATTGGGGACCAATGACTTCTAGTTTTTTAGAATAGAAAAAAGGCGCACTATAAAGAGAAGTACTACTACTGCCATAAAGCTTATAAAGAAAAGCCAAAAAAACCATTACCAAAGCAGATCATCTGAGGCATACGCCTCGACACCGCCTCACTCCTCACCGAACCGCCTCACTGAACCAAGGCGTAAGCCTCGTCCAGGGTCCAAGTGGTGCCGCCTCAAGTGCGGTTTTGGGCCGCCTCGCCTCGAGTAGGGGAGTTAACAAGTCAAGATTTTAACGAGCTGCTCGAGCTCGTTTATCTCGAGCTTAATAATTCTCGAGCTCGAGTCGAACTCAAACACACACTAAAACGCGTTTAACTTAACGAGCCGAGCCAAACACACTTTTCGAGTCAAACATGTTCATATATTCATAAATCATTTAATCAAAGTTAAAAATTATTGAGGTCGAACCAATAAGCAAGCTAATCGATCTCGAGTTCGAGCCCGTAAAAGGGTATCGAGCTCGAACTCGAACATTGAAAAAATATTCGAGCTTGAGCTCGAGCCCTACTGTGAGAAAGTTATTCGAGCTCGAGTCCAGTACTATTTTTTCAAGCCGAGCTCGAATAAACTGCAGCTCCACTCGACTCGAATAACACCCCTAGCCTCGAGGCATACGCTTCAAACGATATTTAAAACCATGATCAACATAAAAGAGTAGTAATTTTGATATGAACTGCACCTGAATGGCTTCTGGACAGGCATATGTTCGCGGATGTTTCCAGTGATCTGCACCAATAAGACACAGTCTAGCACTGTCTGAATACGGCTCAAAGTTTGCTTCTGCAACTAAGTAGCAAATATGTGCCGCGATAATCTGAATCATATATAAAGAATCAAAAACTTGAAAGCAAGCACAGAATCATTTTAAATAGAAATTAATAAATCAACTGTAGTATATGCTTCCACGGAACAACACTTACATTACTTGTTTCTTTCCACAAACAGTCTCCAAGATGAATAAGCACCAGTTCGTCGTCTTTGGTCCTGTTAGCAGTAATCATCGCTAAATTCTCTTCCCAGTCATCAAGCATAGCATTAGCACCAAGTTGAGCCTAAAACGAAGGAACGAATGGGCAAGGCAATGAAGCATGAGCGGGAAACTTGAATGCAGAGGATCATAAATTGTCAAATCGTCCCTATGGGTGAGTTTGGTATGCAGACAGACAGGATAGAACAAAACATGACGGGACATTAGAACAGAACATGACGGAACATGTAACACCCGTAATTTTCGGATAGGTCCAATTTCGAATCAGTGTGGAACCAATCTTTGAGAAAAACATGAAAAATAAGATTTTGGGTTAAATCTTAGATTTTATGGTCTTGTTGGATGAGGAATTCGAATACGAGTCCAACGGTTCTTTCCGGAGCGAAAACGGAGCTAAAACGAGGAAGTTATGGCCAAAACAAGTTTCGGTACACACTGAGCTATAGTGCCCAGCGATTGTGACACTGTCACAATCGCCGTGTCACTATCGCCCAAGAGGTACCGAGAGTTGTGGGATAGCATGCGATTGTGCCCCGGCGATAGTGACAGTGTCACTATCGCAGGGTCACTATAGCCGACGGTTCCAGGGTGTTTTAAACCACTTTCTTCTTTCTTCTTCCCCATTTCACTCATCTCTCTCAACTCCCTCAACTCTCTCTCTAAAAATCGGTTTCTCTCACTAGAAACCCTACAACCCCTCTCCTCTCCTCTTCATCTTCTCCACTTAAATCAACCCATTTCCACCATTGTTGAACACTTGGGAGTTTGAAGCTTTTTGGGAGTCTAGGAGCTCTCTTTTGGAGGATTCAAGTGATTGAGGTAATTTCTAGTTAGATTGTTTTTGTCTTTTACTTCCTCTTCCATATTGAAGTGTTTTGGGTGATATTGGTGGTATTTGGTTAAGAAAATCTCCTAATCTCATCACCTATGAAGTTAGGGTTTTGATGTAAATTGAGTTTGGGTTATGAAATGTTTGAGGAACGATTCCTTGTGGTTAGACCTTGGTATTGATAGTTGGAAACTCACAAATCTAGGTTTTGGAAGTTTTGGCTTGAGGATGCAATCTTCATCAAAGGAGCTTACGTTGGAGAAACTCTAGATTTAGCTTAAATCTAGCAAGGTGAGTTCAAGTTGCTTTGTGAAAACTTTGTACATGCCAAAAATGTTATTTTCCGAATGTTTGGGTGTTTTACTTGAAATTATAAATTGTTGAGTTATTTGATAAGTTTAACTCTTTTGAAGTATTTATCTTCATAAATGTTGTAAAACACCCACAGTTGGGATTTTTGGGATATTTTGATATGTAGAAATCATATTATGTCTTTAAAAGATTTATTACTCAAAATGATGTCTATTTGATGGTTTAATCATATTAGTGAAAATGATTTTATAAACCATTTGGGAGAATGCACGTTTTAGTGTCAAAAGTCATTTTGAGAAATTATAAGGGTAAGAGTCCCTATGGGAAAACCATTTTGTTTAGCCGTGTTGAGTTTTGGGTTAATAATGATTTTTGTGGTACTTGTTACCCGATCGATGTTTAAATGCATTTATATGCTATTTGATGACCGTTATTTGGGGGTCTAATGAGTTTGAGCATTTTGCTCGGTTTTGACTTTGAAATAGTCTTGGGGACATTTGTCCGGTTTTAATGGCTCGATGTGGAGTCTTATTTATGGTTTGCTTTTATTGCACCATATTGCATATTATTGCTTATTATTAATATTTACATGCTTGGGTGCATTAGTCATTCCGGGATAGGCATGTTATCATAGACTGTATTGCATTGGATCCATAGACACGTGAGTCGGTCTTTATTTGAGGGTATGCTGGGTGTCGCGGGATTTGACCGGGCCCCATGCTAAAAGACCTTTACTTTCAAGGGTACGATAGGAGGGCTGAGTCATGGATGAGCACGTTGGGCGAATATGACCTCCGCCATGTTGGGGCAATGCCATAGTTGTATCCCCCTTGGACCGAGCCTTTGGCGGTATTCTTGATGATACTTCGCTAAGGTCACCTGTCTCTTGGTCGTAACTTGAAAGGCGTCGTATGGGACACTTGGGCTTTTATGCAGTGAAGTGTCGTACGATTAACATTGTTAGAGTGGCGTACTTTTGTGTTCATCCACTCTCAATGGATACGGGTCTCCCCCGTCATTGACCAACCTACTTGGGATTTGTATGTTGTCCTTGTTTTATTATTGTTGGTCTTTTACGTTTGACTGCGGTTGGATGACTTCAATATTGGATTCCCCTCCATGTATAGTGAGGTTTAAATAAAGCAGGTCATTTCCATATTTATAGTATTTGGAACTTCGTTACATTTTACGGTTGCGTGAGTATTGCTTCGTATTATGTTTTGGTGAAGGGTTATAATTAAATGGATGGTTTTCCATGATTTATGAGTTGAGTATTTATTGTCAACCACATTTGAAGGTTTTGCCTAATATAGAAATTATTCACGTTTTGAGTGAGTTGGGATTGGTATTCATTTTGGAAAGAAAACGCTTTATACCTTTTTGGGAATATTTCTCATGGATTTTGGGCTCGTTGGAAAATGAGTTATTTATATCCTTTGTAAACTCTGTTAGAAATCATAATCTATATTGCAAGCTTTCTTTTAAAGAATTATTTAATCATGCTATAAACTCTTGAACTCACTAGGCGTTAGCCTAACCCTTTTTATTTGTCGGCATGTACAACAGGTCTCAGGTTGGGAGTAGTTCTAGTGACACGTGTGAAGGGTCGTGTGCTAGTATTGTGCTCGAGAGGTGAATAGCTTAGTAATGTTTCCGCATTCATCCTTGGGATTAGCAACTTCTACTTGGGTTAAGTATCACCTGAGGTAGTTTTAGTCCTTGTATTGAGACTTGTGTTATATATTGTTTGAGGTTAACAATAGTTGGTAATTTGAGGTATTTCACCTATTGAATTATAGGATTAATTCCTATTGTTTCGGATGTATTTATCGAAAATTTTAATTAGTTGCTCTTTCCCAATTCGAGGGTGTAAAGAACAATTGTTCAGACAAAACTGGACAGATCTGGACAGATAACATGACCAATTTACCCCTAATAAGTTTTTTATATATTTGATTAATTATGTAATTTATTAAATTATAATGAAATAAATATTTTTATAACAAAATATATTATTAGAAAGTTTCTTCAAATCGATTAAAGTGACACCAAAATAAAAAGTTTATGTAGTTTCCAATTTCTATTTTCTAACCTTTTTCTATATTTTTTACTATTAGTATTTAATATTTACATAAATTATAGAAACCATATAAAAATAATATTTTGAGGACAATAAGTGAAAGTTGAAAGAGCATAAAATGCAACAAATAAAATTTAAATAATGAATAAAATATAAAAAAGAAGGCGTATTTGATGTTTTAGAAGATAATTAGATTTTATTTTGAGATTATATTGGTAAAACTAAGTCTGTTCCAGCTTGTTCCATAAGGTAGGGGTGCAACAAGTCTGTTCCTGTCTGTTCCACATAAAAATCCTGCCACACATGAAACAGTGATCCATGTTCTGTCCTGTCCAGTGTACCAAACGCACCCTTAAAGTAGGTTTAAGAATAATTGGTCTGATATTCACATTCTTGAAAGCTACAATAGCTAGATAAGGGTAAAAGAGGAAGAAGAAAAAAAAAGTGCATCTGGAACCAAGCATAACCACATTACCTGTACAGGCTGCGGAAACATATTTACAGCACCAGCAGTGCCACCATCTGTTCTAGTGTCAGTCGAAAACACATCTGCCGGTTGACCAGCAATAAGTAGGCATAACGTCCGCAAAGGTGAACCTGCTACAAGCTGGTGAAGAGCCATATTCCTAACAGTATCCACATAGAACTGCAATAAAGAGCCCATTACCATGGAACATCGGAAAGAAAACAAAGAATAAGCAAAAGAACATCAAACAATGCAGTTTCTCCATAACTTTTTTAACCAATGAATAAAGAACACAACATATATATATATATTAATATATATATAGCATTAGGTTCATTTGAGAAGTGCTAAATATATGAGAAATAGAGAAGTGATCTTAGCCATTTATTCGGTCAAGATCGGCTTTAATTGGTCAAAAGTTGTGGCTTTGACCGGTCAAAAGTTGCGGTTGTTCCAAAAATAGAAGGGTAGTTTCGTAACTTTTACAAAAACACGGGACGAGTTCATTTATGAACCTGTGTGATTCACATATGAACTATCTGTTCATATGTGAACCCATGTAATTCACATATGAATTCTTTTTAACTAATTCGTATATGAACCTTTGTGTTTCATATATGAAACTAATTAACTGTAGGTTCATACATGAATCAGTTGAACCAATTAACTGATTCATATATGAACCTTTGTGATTCATATATGAACTTTTTTTAACTAATTCTCATATGAACTAATTAACCGATTCATATATGAATCACAAAGGTTCATATATGAACGTATAGTTCATATGTGAATCACACAGATTCATATATGAACCCGTCCCGCGTATTTTACGAAAGTACCCCTCTATCTTGTGCAGACCACGCGAGGAATTATCCGCTGCTTCTCGGTCAAAGCCGCCGATCTTGACCGAATGAATGGCTAAGATCACTTCTCTATTTCTCATATATTTAGCACTTCTCAAATGAACCTCTCCCTATATATATATATATATATATATATAGAGAGAGAGAGAGAGAGAGAGAGAAAGTCTGGTTAGGGGAAAACCGTTTAAAAAAAACTGAGGGTTACTGGTAACCGTCCGTTCATCTGGACGGTATGCACATGTGCATACAAGTAATTTGTAACATGCACACATACATATGCACATGTGCATACCGTCCAGATGAACGGTTACTAGGGTGTTCCTCAGTTTTTTTGTTTTTTTATTTTTTTGCAGTTTTCCTAAACCTCCCTCTAATACATAACCTCCCTCTAATACATAGGCGATGGATCGTGTAAGAAGTTGAGGTTAACGTGAGAAGCGTGAGAAGTGGATCTGAACCATTGATCACTTTCAATCAAATGTCTTCCCATGAATTGCGGCTTAGAAGAGAATTGATCTGGTGCATCTTATATCGGTACATATCATCCTAATGTGCATCTATTTCTCAACCAATGGTTGATAACCACTTCTCACGTTAACCTCAACTTCTCACCGGAACTTAACCCTATATATATATATAGGCGAAGGATCGTGTGAGAAGTTGAGGTTAACGTGAGAAGCGTGAGAAGTGGATCTGAACCGCTTATCACTTTTAATCAAAAGCCCTCCCATGAATTGCAGCTTAGAAGGGAATTGATCCGGTGCATCTCGGTGCATCTTATTTCGGTGCATCTCATCCTAATGTGCATCCATTTCTCATTCTAACGGCTGATAACTACTTCTCACGCATCTCACGTTAGCCTCAACTTCTCACCGGAACCCAACCCTATATATATATATATATAGAGAGAGAGAGAGAGAGAGACCTGATCACCAAGTTGTGCTGCAAGAACAAGGGCAAGCCCCCACAATTGACCCTCCTGTGCATGTTGAAGTGCCTCGATTTTTCTACCAGTAACCAGCAGAGTTTGGACTTCAGCAGCAGTTGCCTAAGTCATATATACATAAGAAATGGAAGATGAAGCAATTTCATGGAGCAGAACAAAGCAGTGCAAACTGCACAGGCATGAAAAGATGCTGTCTTAATATGGGAATTAAGAAAAAAGACGATGAAAATACCTGGATCTGTCCTTCTGAAGGTAACTGTTGCAAGCAGTTGGTGAAAGCACCGTAATCAACATATTGTGCATTGTTCCTCTTTGCAGATGCAAACAGTCTAGCAACGGCTACATCTGGAGCGTCATTTTCCTGGTTGAAGTACCAAAATACCAATATTATATTTACAGTGTAAGCAGATAACTTGTGGAGCCATTTACAGAACAGATAAGAAGACTTCAGCTGTCATCAGTTACCAATCTAATATAAGTGGATCTGATCCCCCCCCCCCCTCTCTCTCCCTCTCTCTCCCTCTCTCTCTCTATATATATATATATAGGGTCAGGTACAGGGAAAACCGCAAAAAAATGAAAAACTGAGAAACACCCTAGTAACGTTCATTCGGACGGTATGCACATATGCATACAAGTAATATATAACATTCACACGTGCAGATGCATGCACATGTGCATAAGAAAAAAAACACGGCTTCAATTACTTGTATGCACATGTGCATACCGTCCTGATGAACGGTCACCAGGGTGTTCCTCAGTTTTTTTTTTCTTTTTTGGGGTTTACCCTTAATCTCCCTCTCTCTAATAAGAGTTTTTTTCTAAAAAACAAACAAGGCCTTGGAAGATAAAAAGTTCACCTTTGATGTAGTGTCTGTGCCAAAAGGAGAACGCAACTTCCCGTAGTGTTGTGCAGCGATTTTTAGCAAGGAAAGGAGAAGCCTTAGAACTCCGTCTTTTTTGTAATCCGTGTCAGTAGGGTGTGCGATCCTCTCATCAATCCATCTATTCAGCTCTCTACCACCAACATTTCCGGCAGCCAGTGGACCAGGAAAGGATTGCCGGCAAAGAGCATGAAAGTAACCACCTACGCCTGTCCCACTGCTTGATGAATCAGCTCCTCCAGGAACAATTTCTGCCAGGTTAAGAACAGAGACTGACCCCGCGCTCGAGTCCTTCCACATGACAAACAAACATTTGTAAATAACATGACAAACATTTTAGCAAGGTTCTAAATGACGTGTGGCGTGGCGTGGCAGCGAGGTCAAGCATCGTGCCTTACGAGCTACAACAAAGCCATGGCATTTTCAAGGCATGCCCTAAGGCGGCAATATATATATATATATATATAGAGAGAGAGAGAGGGAGGTTCAGGGGAAAACCCCCAAAAAGTGAAAAACTGGGGAACACCTTGGTAACCGTTCATCTGAATAGTATTCACATGTGCATACAAGTAACTGAAGATGTTTTTGGTTTTTATGCACATGTGCATATGCACCTGTACATGTTACAAATTACTTGTATGCACATGTGCATGCCGTCCACATGAACGATTTTCAGGGTGTTCCTCAGTTTTCATTTTTTTGCGGTTTTCCCCTGAACTTGACCTATATATATAATGTTTTGAATAATAACGTAGAACAAATTAAATTCATATGAAGTAATAAAACTGAAAAAGAAAGAATAGTCTTTGATACCAAATACATAGAGCTTATAAACAAATGATATCAAGGGTGCAAAATCGGGATTAATCTCTGAAGCTTATAAAAATGATATCGAAAATTCATGTTTGACTCTTCGTGTATGAGAATGAGAGTAAGTGTTTACCTATTTAGGCTTTTAGTTGTTAAGTTTTCTATTTATGTTTATTTAAGTCTCAGGTCTCGTACATAATTATCATCTATCCCTCAAATTGGTATATTAAAAAACCCCACACCTTACAAAATAACGTGTCGTAACGCGTAATAACTCGTCGTAGCGCGCAATAACATATTACAATGGAAGTCAAGCCTTAGAGTGGAGCCACAGGGGTTAACGTGGTGGCGAACCCAAACCTTGACGCCATAACGCGCCATAGCGAGTTATTTAACATCCCAGAACCGTACCAGATATTGTCCACACAACTGGACTCACGGTTTTAAAAGGCGTCTGATAGAGAAGGTATCAAGTCCCTTATAAAGCAACTTTCGTTCCCCTCCCAAACCAATGTGGAACTTACAATGCATGTTAGGTAAATACTGGTGGAGACCAAAGAGAATGCCTATATTTATCTGACGGGCTCACCTGGCCTCCATAGGATGAATTCATGAGAGGAGTAGCATCCTTCATCACAAGTAGCTTCCCACCAAAACCAAAAGTAACCAATGCATGAGGAGGGTGCCCAGCAGATAACCTTCCTGCAGTAGAAGCAGAAGATTTTTGATGTCCACGCTGATGAACACTTGACTGAGAATAGCTTAACAGGTTCTGATTTCCATACGCCTTTGTGGCATTCATCATCTCACTTTGCTCACTTGTTGATTGATGGAATGGCTGACTAAAGTTCCCACTAGGAACAAAGGATTGGGGCCCGGAGACGGCAGGGAACTCATTTCGAACCTGACTAGCTTTATTAAAAGATGAAGTTGTTCCCCCATATTCACAAGACTGTTGTCGATTAACATTGTTATCTAAAGGAAAATTAGCACCATAGTGATCCTGTACATGTTGGTTGCCTCTAGGATATGACATAGATGAACCTTGCTGTTTACTGAAAGACTCATTCCAATTATAGTCTTGTCCTTGCCCATCAAATACTTTCTGTTCACTTCCATAATAACTATTAGTTTTGGAAAACCCATTTTGATCGGCTTGGTCTTGAGCATGAGCGGTTTGCAGAGAATTATATGCATCCAAAGCACGCCATTCTTGAGCATTCATGTCATAATACCAACCTGGATATTGGGGATCAAAATACATATGTGAAGGGTATCCATTATTTCCTGGTGATGCCTGGCTCCAGTTCGATAAACTGTCATTAGTATGACTAGCTTCCGAAACTGAACCCCAGCTCATGACACTTTCGGTTGTGCCTTTTTCTGCTACATCCCCCACAAAAGATTGGGTAGTCTGTTGCAAATAAGCAGCCTCTGATTTCGTGTTGGAGACGGTCCATTCAGAAGCGGAATTCGAATTATCCACCCCTTGTGCATTTGCTGTTGCATCATAACCTTCATCGACTTGATACCATTGCCCAGTATTTGCATCATATCTCCATCCTGGATAAAGATTTTCCCAATACTGATTGCTATTTACATCTTGACCATCTGTACTTTGTCTCCTGGATGTAGTATAGGATTGACCCTCTTGAAACTGATGTGAATAACCATCAGCACTATCCACATGCAATGAATTAGCGATTGAATTCGGTTCACTATTAGCAAAACTATCCCCTTTTCCAGTCTGGTTATCGAAATTATCTCCAAAGTCGGTAAAGAAGTCAGAGTATGATCCAAACCCATTATTACGGTTGTTTAGAGGCTCAGCAGTGAAAGCACTCCACTGCACCTCCTTAACACCTGAAGCACCCCCCATTCCATGTGTAGAATCCAATTGTTCCCCCATCCCCATCCCCACCCCATTATCAGATTCTTTATTCACATTATCGAATGCAAATGAATTAGACGAGACTAACAACTCACCGGGGTCCACTAGCTTTTCGGTTGACTCGTATTTGAGAACCCCACTAACCATAGAAGAAGCTTTATCATCCTCTTCTCCTCCTGCACCTGCTTTCTGTGATTCTTTGAGTGCACTTCTGTCATTATCGACGCTTAAATTAGCAGATGCTTTAGCCTTATCGGAATCATTCACCTTATCTAATTGAACTGCCTTGCCTGAAGATGATGATGAAGTGATATTAAATTGATCATCAACATCATCGACCAATTTATCAAAGAAATCTTCATCAGTATCCTCCATCTGCAATGGAGGATTTCAACCCCCAAACCTAAATAGCTTCTCTCGATCTCAAAATCAATCCATCCATTTCAGCAATATTCGAGCTAATAACATCATATATATATATACATACAAAACCGCCTAATCAATCTACAAAATTCCCCTAAATTGTTATAGAAAACATGAATGATCTATCTAGGGTTTTACCGATCCCCAACGAATAAATCAAACAAACACATAAAAATTTACCTTCGAACACTCTCAATTCATCAATCTGAAGATCACAGAATTCCGAAAACAACACGCATTTTTTTTAACTTAGGAATCGAGACGCTAATCGGAATGAAATCAAATCACAACACATATACATATACATATAGCAATCTATATGTATAGAGAGAGAAACAAGAGACATGCCCACAATTTCGCACCAGAGGACTCAACAAACCATAAAAGCATGGTTTTTCATTTTGTTACGATTATAATTTACAAATTTAACCCTGAACTATTCACTGTTGCATTACCGTTTTCGTTGTCTCAATTTTTTTTGGTTGATTTCCTCCGTTAGTGAAGCTGTGAGTTGAGCAACAATGGAGGTTCTGAACAGTGAATTATCGTCGATAACTTTGATTTCTTCTTCTGTAATCGGTTCAGTTATCTAGATTTGAATCGATTGATTAACGTTTTGTTATGTTTTCAACTTTGTTATCGACAAAAGCATGAGAATTCGTTTTTTTGACAAAAACATCCTCCTCCGTCGCCGCCACCGTCGCCATTACTGATAGTCCAATCTTTTCTTTCTCTTTTGAGCTTTATTATTCTTTGTTGCATCACATTTTCCCTCTGGTAAACTCATAATCATTCATCCCCTCGCAGCTTGTTCAATCGCACGAAAAATGAATCTGAACCGTGGGATCACTTTTAATCAAATGTTACGAAGAGAATTGATTTAGGGGTGTTTCATGTTTGGGATTGCTTATTTATAATCAATTTCAAATTAGTTAAAATGAATTAATTTATTAAAAACAACTTATTTGTGGTGAGAAAAAGTCATAAGCATTTTTTTTTTCAATCCAAACACTAAAAGTAACTTATTTACAGTGAGGAAAAGCAATAAACAAATAAATCAAAAAAATAAGCAATCCCAAACGCCCCCTTAGTACTTCTCATCTAACGTGTATTTATTTCTCATTTAACGATTGATGACAATTTCTCACTAAAACTCAACTCTACATTGCTTGATTTAAAATCAACTAAACAACCCCCGGTTTGTATTCATATGAACCTTATGGATTAACCATCTACAATGTTTGGTCATTGGTATTCTCGTCAAAGTTCACCGGTTGGAATCTATAAGGCCTTGTATAGTTGTATCAGAGGTTTTCCTAGTTGTTCTTCAGGTCCTTGGATTAGTCGATGCATAAATTTACGCCCACTGTTCTAAAAGGCTTGCCACAATAGCCGTTATGGCGTGCCGTGGCTCAAGGCTTGTGTCTCACGCCACGTTATGCGTGTGGCACGCCATGGCCTAATATGCGGTCTTTTGTAACGTGATATTTAATTTTTCTTTATGTTTTTAATGTCTTTTCCTAGTTTTAATATATTATCTAATTTATCATGGTCATTATCATTGACTCATCGAGTAATAGTACAAAAATTCTGAAGGGTCTTGGGTGACGACTCGGGAAGACCTATGCTCCGTGGCCACGGATTACTTCAAACACCTCTTCTCGAAAAGCAATGGAACGGCAAACCTTATCACCGATAAAGTAAGGATATGTGTTTCAACGAACGATAACATCTTCCTTGACGCCCCTTTTAGCAAACGGGAATTTAAAGACGCCTTATTCCAAATGCACCCCGATAAAGCTCCGGGTCCCAACGGCTTTAACCCCCGTTTCTTCCAACATTTTTGGGGCGTGCTTGGAGACACCATATTCTCGACCAGAATCTCTTGGCTCCAAAATGGTTCCTTTCCCGAAGGTATTAACGATGCTATTATTACGCTCATCCCAAAATGTACCTCCCCGTCCACCATGAAGGACCTTCGCCCCATTGCTCTTTGTAATGTGATTCTTAAAATCATCACAAAAGCCCTTGCTAACCGGCTCAAGAAAATTCTTCCAAAGGTGGTCTCGGAAAACCAATCGGCGTTCATTAAAGGTAGACTTATAACGGACAATATCCTCCTTGCCTTTGAACTACTCCATAGCATGAAACGAAACACTCGGAAAAAAACCGGCGATGTTGCTCTCAAGATTGACATTAGCAAAGCCTACGATCGACTCGATTGGAACTACATTCGTCTTATTCTCTTGAGAATGGGTTTCTCCGATAGATGGGTGAATATGGTCATGTTGTGCATCACCTCGGTCCGATACTTTGTCCGGATCAATGACGATATTGTTGGACCAATTTACCCAAAACGGGGCCTCCGTCAAGGTGACCCTCTTTCCCCTTACATTTTTATCATTTGTATAGAGGGTCTTTCTACTCTCATGGAGGATGCTACTTCTAGAAATATCATTCATGGATGTCGTGTGGCTCGACACGCCCCGGCCATCTCGCACCTCCTCTTTGCGGATGATGCCTTCCTTTTTTGTCAAGCTAAAGTTGAGGAATGTTCGGCCCTAAAAACGATACTTAGTACTTTTGAGCAAGCTTCCGGTTTGGCGGTCAATTTTAATAAATCCGGACTTTTATGTAGTAGCAATCTTGACGGCTGACGCGACTTCCAAAAGTTTTATTTGTAACACCTTTGGGGTTTCAAATGCGTTTAACACCGGAAGTTATTTGGGTCTCCCGTCTTTGATTGGGCGCAACAAAAAAAAATATTCCGGCACATCAAGGAAAAATTGTGGCAACGGCTTACCAAGTGGCGACACAAACCGATCTCGAGCGCCGGAAGACTCACTCTTATCAAGGCGGCGGCCCAAGCCATCCCGGTTTATTTTATGAGCGTTTTCTTGCTACCAAAGTCTATCTTGAGAGATATTCACCGCCTCCTAAACACCTTTTGGTGGAGCTCAAAAAAGGATGGTTCCCGCTCTATAAATTGGTTATCTTGGGAAAAGCTTTGTTCCCCCCAAAAATTGGGTGGGCTTGGATTTCGTGATTTCCCGACTTTCAATTTGGCCATGTTGGGCAAACAAGGATGGAGACTTCTCCATCATCCGGACTCTTTGGTTAGCCGGGTTTTCAAAGCGAAATACTACCCCAATGGAAATTTCTTTGATGCAAAGTTAGGACATACCCCTAGCTTTGTTTGGCAAAGCATCTGGAAGGCACACAACGTGTTAAAAAACGGTTATAGATGGAAAATTGGGAATGGGGAGTCTATCTCCGTGTGGAAAGACCCGTGGCTTCGGGACGGTAAAAACTTTTGGGTCGAAAGTGCGCCGAGCCCGGGTGACGAAGACCTCCGTGTTTTCCATTTGCTCGCATAAAACCCAAACGGTTGGGATCTCGACCGACTAAAACGCACTTTCTCTAACCGTGATCAAACCGAGATTTCAGCGATTCCCCGCTCTCGTGATGGGCGTGACCGTTTAATTTGGCACTACAACCACAACGGTACTTTCTCGGTTAAAAGCGGTTACAATTTCTTAATGAGTACCAACCGAAACCATCTCCATTCCCCCTTGGAGCCCGTTTGGAATCATATTTGGAAGGCATCTATCCCGCACAAAGTCAAAACTTTCTCTTGGAAAGTGGGTAATGATGTCCTCCTCCATCGCGAGAACCTTCGTAAACGTGGGATTGATGTCCCGGGTCTTTGCGCTCTTTGTGGGTCCAATCCGGAAAACAACTGGCACCTCTTTATAGGCTGCCCAGTTTCCGTCAAAGTCTGGAAGGAGGCAACACTTTGGAACCATATCGACACTTTGGCAAACACGACGGAGGATTTCTCCTCTTTTTTTACAAAGTGCATTACCGACAGCTGTGATCCCTTTCGTGACAATTGTTTAATGATACTTTGGAGCATTTGGAAGCTTCGTAATGACACGTGGATAAAAGGCGCGATAAAGCTTCCGAAATGGGCAGCCCGAATCGCTATTGATACCCGTTCTGTTTGGATCTCGGCCAACAGCCGGCAACAGTATGAGGTCGCCCTCAACACACACAGAGAGTGCAATCTTTGGCACGCCCCCCGCACGGTTTTCTCAAATGCAATATCGACGTTGCGATTTTCTTCGATTCTAACAATTGGGGCTCTGGGCAATTATCCGCGACCACACGGGATCTGTTATTATGTGTCATGCTACCATAGACGTGGGCACCCCCCTGTTAGAGAATGTGAGGCCATGACCCTTCAGTATGCGATTGTTTGGGCCTTTAGGCACGACCACCAAAAAATCGTTTTTGAAACGGATGCCAAAGTGGTGGTTGATGCGGTAGGAAACGACATGGAAGATCTCTCGGAATTCGGTTCTATTATTAAAAGATGCAGATCACTACTCTCCCACTCGAATGACGTCTCACACCCTCGCTAGGAATGCTCAAACTTTATCTACTTATGTTACCATGTTATCTTGTCCGAACCTTTTGGTTGATCTGATGGACATCCCTTGTAACAGAGTTCATTAATGAATGCTTTTTGAATTTGCCTCAAAAAAATATATAGAGATTTGCCGCCATAAGTCACGCTTCGATAAACGCCATGGCCTCGCCATGGCTCCTAAGGCTTGAGGCTTGGCCTCGCCGCCACGTCGCGCCTCACGCTAATTACGCCAATTCCTAAAAGAAAATAATTCAAACGTTTGATTGTGTTCATGCAATCTGAGAACAAATTCAAATTAGGATCATGAATTTTGATGACCATCAAATCTCAATGCTAAATTAAATTCGAAATGTATTCAGTCTTTTTTACATTTTGATGTTATGCAACACACGGGAGGGAAACGAGTACATGACAACGGATCTGACGGGACTGGACTGGTTTGAGAAAAAAAGGTAAGGTAGTGTGGCAGATGAATTTGATGCGGTACCATGTTTTTTTTTCTTTGATACCATGTACCATTCAATTATAATTAGTAAACAAAAAATTTATACCATATATCAATCAACCGTATTTGGTATCAACTTAATTGGTATCATCTTTTTTCGGTTAGTACGTGTTGATATCGATTTTGTACCAACTTCAAGTTACATATATGGAAATTTGCAATTTTATTCAAAATTTATGTGACATTTAAGTTCGAGGAACCATATGTTATGTTTAAGGATTTATAATTGTAAGGCCATCCTCAACGCCCACGGGCTCGGGCTTCGCCAGATGGCAAGCGGGTACGCGGGTAAGGGGTAAGGGGGGAGCGGGCTAGCTGCGGGCTCGGGCTCAGCTGGTTTGTAAGCCCGTGGAACCCGTGAGTAAAGTTTGACATAATTTGGCATAATTTGGCATAATTTAATGATTTTTAATTAAAATTTACACTTTCAACCCCTATACTTATTTACTAAATTTACTTTATACCTTTTAGTTTCATTATTTTAATTTTACATTTAACACATATAATCGTTTATTAACTCAAACACGTTAAAAAAATACGTTTTAATTTTAACAAGTTACATCATTATAATCGTCTCTTCGATACGTTCGAAATGAGCCAAACATTGAATTTTTTTGGATTTATATATTTTAATATATATCATATAAACTACATAAAATTATTTTTTGAGTAAACTATGATTTTGGTCCCTGTGGTTTACTGTTAATAACGGTTTTCGTCTTTGATATTTTAAAACTGCTTTTTTTATCCTTATGGTTTCTATTTTCCTTCCATTTTCATCCCTCCATCCAACTTTGTTAAAATTAGAGTTAATTCTTCCAAAAAATAATTGAGAAAATTACATATTTGGTCCTTGTTTATTGTATATCAAATTTTACATTTTTATCCTTAAGTTACGACATTTTTTTTCTTATTTTTATTTATTATTCATCTTATTTTTATTTATTAAAAATATATAAATATTTTTATTTTGTTAAATAATTAAATGTATAAATAAAAGAATTAAAAAAATGAGGTGGCGAGAGGGCTTTAATTATGCGCTGGGGGTCTTTAGGGCTTGAGGGCTTAGCTGATGTGGCGTTGAGGGCTTTTATCAATGCGCTGAGGATGGCCTAAGAAATAAAACTTTGCAAACATTCAAATCCTCAAAACAAAAAATTAAAGTTACAATATTTACTATTCAACACATCAAAAATAGAAAACAATTAAATAAGCATGTACCATAGTACTACCGTGGTACAAGACTTTCAATACCAAGTCCAACTAAGTTTTCATACTTGATACGGTACTTCCAAGTTTCAACAGATTGTAGTCGGTACGGTTTGTACACATGTTGGTCGGTTTCGTTTGGAACAAAAATGCCAACCCCTACACGGATGGAAGTTTTAGGATTAAAACTAACATGGATAATTTAGTAATATATAATTTTGTCTTATCTCCTGATTTTTTCATCCACCTCAGTCCTGTCTTACTATGTTGTGTGAAATACGGACATGGACGGATCCCATGAGGGGCACGTGGTGGCACGTGCCACCGTAACAATTTTCTGACGAAGGGTAAAAAAATTCGTTTTTGTGAAGGTGTCACGGTAACGATTTAGGAGGTGCTACCGTATTATTTTGGAAACTACAAGGGGTGCACCTAAACTGATAAAAAGGACCCAAATCTTATACCCATTCAACCAAAAAAACCGAAAAAATCTCTTGAAATCAACAAAAAATACCGAAAAACTCTCGAAATCGATAAAAAAAACTTAAAAACCCAACGAAATCAAGCAAAAAAACGTTAAAAATCACTCGAAACGCCGGAATTTGGCTAAAAACACATCGGACGATATTGAACGTTGGTAAAAAGATGAAAAACACTTCGATAAAAACCATATGAAAAAATATGGTGCCACCGTATGAAAAATTTTCTAGGTCCGTCCCTAAATACGGAACAAGTTTTTACATACGAGGAATCTAAACGTTCGTGGTCGACTGCGAATTAGGGGCCGTTTACAAAACGCTTACCCGGGTAAGTGCTTACCAAATCATATTAGCTTACCGGATGAATATGGCAAGGACCAAGAATCTTACCCGGTAAGAGCGGAAGCAAGGACCGATAGTCGAAAACAAGGAACGAGAGTCTTACCCGGTAAGTGAGTGTGACGACTCTTACTACGGTTAGCACTTACCGGCTAAATTGTAGCATACGATGCCATTTTGGAGACTAAAATCTTACCCGAGAAGTAGGTGATAGTGTTGAATTTTACCGGTAAGCACTTACATGGGTAAGTGATTAGGTAAACGACACCTTAGTGTCCAATGTCGACCATCAAAGTGAACCTCAAATAGTCCTGTGAGTATTTACTACTTGCCATCATTATGCCAAGTTTTTCCTCAATGCTATAAAATGTATTTATGTTAACTCTAAAAATCAAAACCACAAGGCTTGTGGCGTACTGGTTAAGGCATTGGGGGATGTGGCTCAGAAACCCATCTACCCCTGGTTTGAATCCAGGCGTTGATAACTTGTGGCCACTGAGGAATTATCTCAGGGTTGCATGCTTAGCAGTCAATCAATGTCAATATTAATCTAGGCAAAACCTAGGATACCCTTTAAAAAAAAACTCTAAAAATCAAAGAAGATGCGATAAACAACTATATGTTAGTCATTCCTTGTCTCTATCACTATCACTGGTGACAATATGCCATGCAATCTTTTATTACATAACTTGTCAAGATAGAATATTTGTTGATCGTCTCAAAATATATTTAAGTCATGACAGAAACTCCTTGCTTTTAAGAGCATCTTCAACAGCTTCTCCAAAATGGGGAAAATGGAGAAAATGAGGATTTTGGGCTAAAAATGTGCTCCAACAGCTTCCCCAAAACTATCTCTAAAATGGAGAAAGTTGGAGATTACTCCAAAAATGATTACCAATTGAGAGGACCAATAAGAAACTTTGAAAATAAATATGTAGAAAGAGAAATAATATTTTAATAGATAAATGAAATATTTTAATATTTTAATTAATGTTGGATTCTCCAAAATGGGGAAGCTGTTGGAGATGAATGTATATTTTTTTGAGGATTTTGGCTTTTGGTTCCCCATTTTAGAGAAATTATGGGGAAGCTATTGGAGATGCTCTAAGTTGTTATATTTCAATGTCAAATACCTTCATATTAGTTTGGATAAAAGTAATAGAAAAACAAATGAAATGATTATAACTCCTCTATTAATTTCAAATTAATCAACATAAAATTAAGGATCTTATTTTAAAAGAAAAATAAATTAAGGCTCACAACAAATAACATATAGATCCATAGAATTAAGATTATTCCGTTACCTTATCCATTTATAATAGGAGGTAACATTAGGGGTGAGCATAACCGGGTACCCGGCTAAATTTCATGGAACCGGAACCGCTTACATCGGTTCTCTATATTTTGGAACCGGTCCCGGAACCGGCGGTTCCGGTTCTGGGTACCCGCTATCAATTTTTTTTTTAATTTCATACAATAAAAATGTAACTTTAAGTCTATTGCAAACTACAAAGTACCAACTTAAAGAAATAAATACAACAAATAATGAAAAATAATCAGATAAAAACTAATTATTACATAAATAAATTATAAACACCGTCGTATTGAGTCTTGACATCAACAAAACGACTTACATAACACATAGCGTCCTTGCGTAAAGGCCTAACAAATAAAACGTTTTGATCAAAACGAATAAAACACCTAATAAAACCAATAACACATCATTAAATATTTAAATATAATAAATATATAAATAATTTTTATTAAAAAATAGCGGGTACCCGTCGGTTTCGGTTCTGGGTACCCGACGGGTCTAGGTACCCGGTCCCGGCGGGTACTCAGCGGGTAACGGTTCCAAAAAAATGAGAACCAGAACCGGAACTCGTGCTAATCGGTTCCGTATTTTAGGAACCGGAACCAATCACATCGGTTCCGGAGCGGTTCCGCTTCCAAAGACGAGTACCCAGTTCCAATACTCACCCCTAGGTAACATAATAGTCATATAATCCATAACATAAAACTCCTATGACCTATCCATATATGTACTCTACCCATTAAGATAGTGAGTAACTGATAAATGATCAAAAAAACCAACTATACATCAAACATCTAAATAAAACATCAGTTCATAAATATAAAAATTATTCTATATCTAATTTGTAATGTTATTCTAAATATAGCTATAATGTATGTTTTGAAGCTTAGGGGGATTTTGGTGAAATATGCCACTACTTTAGATTCGATTCTAAGCATCCACAACAATTGTGGTGACTGAGTTTATTACAGTTGATGCCTTACAGTCGATGTTTATCAGGATTAGTCTGACACATACATGAGACATTTTCCAGAAAAACAATATAAAACTTTCCAAGTCGACATTCTCATAACTCTTTTATTTGATTAATATGAAGGAAAAAAAAATCGTTTATCCCAACTTTACCTACTAAAATGTCGGGTAAATGAATAAAATTTTCCTTGTCCATACATTTACCCAATAAATCAAAACGCATAACAGGTAACGAGTTTACTCATACTCACCATCAATCCTAAAATAAATCAAACAATTCTAATATATTCTCTTAAAAAGCAAGATTTAATTAAAAGGGTAAGAAATATATGATATATGATCTACCTCAAAAGGATATACCAACTGTTTTTGTAAGGGTCGTTTACCTAATCACTTACCCGGGTAAATGCTTACCGGTAAAATTCAACACTATCGCTTGCTTCCCGGGTAAGATTTTAGTCCACCAAAATGGCATCGTATGCAACAATTTAGCCGGTAAGCGCTAATCGTGGTAAGAGTCGTCGCACTCACTTACCGGGTAAGACTCCTGGTCCTTGATTTCGACTCCCGGTCCTTGTTTCCGCTTTTACCGGGTAAGGTTTTTGGTCCTTGCCATATTCATCCGGTAAGCTGTGTGACTTGGTAAACACTTACCCAGGTAAGCGTTTTGTAAACGGCATCTAATATAATGATCTTACTATGACGATTAAAAGCAAATTTCAAGAAGAAAACAATATTTATAGAAAGAAAAAAAAAATACAACTTCCCACTTAAAATATAAGTTTAATATTTAAATTCGGTTTAATATATATAATTTTCTGTTAAAACTATACGTCATATACTCATATTAGATATTTAATTTATTTTAATATTTTCTCCATTTAACGTAAAGAAAGCTTTAAAGAACGTTTCCTAGTTGAAGAGTACAAGCTATCTTTACATTATTATTATTATTATGATACTTATCACAATATATAAAGTTTGCAAATAATTAAACGGCAAAATTTACATGTAAAAAAGTTTAATAATATGAAACAAATACATTATAAAACAAAATATATGTTCATCGATACATAAATGTTAGTTTTAGCTAGAAAAATCATGTCAAACAATACCAAAAATGTAAAAATTCTCACTTATCCTATATATATATATATATATATATATGCGAAGAATCTTTATGAAGTTGAGTGTGGCAAATGGTCATTGATCACTTTTAATCTCAAGCTTACCCATGAATCAAGCTTGATACGAGGATTGATCCAGTGTATGTTATCCTAACGTGCATCCAACGGTTCATTACCACTTCTCACGCTTCTCATGTTAATTCAACTTCTCACCAGAATCCAACATTATATATATATATATATATATATATATATATATAGAGAGAGAGAGAGAGAGAGAGAGAGAGAGAGAGATACGGAGGTTAAGGGGAAACCACAAAAAAATAGAAAACTAAAGAACACTCTGGTAGCCCTTCATCTGGACGATATGCAATTGTACATACAAGTAAATTAGTTGTTTTTTGATTTTTTATACATGTGTGTATGTTACAAATTACTTGTATGCACAAATGTATACCGTCCAGATGTGTTTCTCAGTTTTCCCTTTTTTTGAGGTTTTCCTCTGTACTTGACCATATAATATATATACATATAGACGAAAGATCATGTGAGAAGTTGAGATTAACGTGATAAACATGAGAAGTAGATCTGAACGTTGATCACTTTTAATCACTTGTCCTCCCATTATTTGCGGCTTAGAAAGAAATTAACCTCGTGCATTTAACTTCGGTACATCTTATCTCGGCGCATCTCATCACAACGTGCATTCATTTTTCATCCAACGGTTGATAACCACTTCTCATACACTTCTCACGTTAACCCCAATTTCTCACCGAAACCCAAACCCCTATCTCTCTCTCTCTCCATATATATATATATATATATATATATATATATATATATATATAGATAGATAGATAGATAGATAGATAGATAGATAGAGGAAGGTTCAAACGAGGAGCGTACCTATTTACGAGAACGCGAGGAGCGCTGCCATGTACTGGATCACATGTGATCCACAACTGCGAAAATTTCGGATAGCGGGCGACCTGGGTCGCGAGTCGGCCAAGTCGCCCGGATCACATGTGATTTTAGTTGTGAATCACATGTGATCCACTACATGGGCGACAGCTCCCCCGATCATTTGTGAATCACATGTGATTAGCAGTAGTGAATCACATGTGATTCAGTACATGGGCGGTGCTCCTCACGTTTTCTTAAATTGGTACGCTCCTCGTTTGAACCCGTCTCTCTCTCTCTCTCTCTATATATATATATATATATTGCGTGTGTGTGTTAATGCACGCGTGTGTTTGTGCCTATAATGTATATGTATATATATGTGTATCATATGCTACACTTATAATCAAGCTAAAAAAACAAAGATTCCAAATCAAAAAACCTCTTCAAAAAAACACAAATGGCTGCCACCACCATCAAAGACAAGACACTTTCCGGCATCGGAAACCTCATAAAACTCCTCCCAACCGGCACCGTCTTCGCCTTCCAATTCCTCAACCCCATCGCCACCAACTCCGGCCACTGCACCGCCATCAACAAATACCTCTCTTCCACCCTCATCACCCTCTGCGGCCTCTCCTGCTTCTTCTCCTCCTTCACCGACAGCTATCAAGACGACGACGGAACCACCCATTACGGCATCGCCACCGCCACCGGCTTCTGGCCTTCTCCGCCGCCGTCCTCCGCCGTGGACGCTTCAAAGTACAAGCTTCGCATCGGAGACTTCGTGCACGCAATTTACACGGTGGTGGTTTTCGCGGCGGTGTCGTTGTTGGATGATAACACGGTGGAGTGTTTGTATCCGGCGTTTGAGAGTAACGAGAAGATGTTGATGATGGTGTTGCCGCCGGTGATCGGGGCTGTTTCTGGCACGGTTTTTATGGTGTTTCCGGCGACTCGTCATTGGATTGGGTACCCATCTACATGAGTCTTTCACCTCGTAAGAGCTTAGGGTTTCAAACCTCACTAAAGATGAAAAATGTCTAAAAAAAAATACAAGTGACGTATGCATGATATAAAAAAGATGACGTAAGCGTTGGTTTTTTTGGAATGATTTCATGCTCAAGGAAGCATGCAAGTTGTTTTATACTCATGTAATATCCCTTTTTTTATTTATATTTTATAAGGTTGTCTTTTGTGTGTATTTTGAAAGTGATTATTTGATACAGTCATTTAATTGGTTTGTAATAAAACATGCATTAAAAGATATTATTTACATTGTTTTATGTAATTATGTTTGAATTTATCTCAATCGTTTTATCATATGAGTGTTAAAAATCGTTTAAATCGGACCGTTTTCGACGGTTTATATGGTCTGTCGATCTGGTTCGATTTGAAAAATAGTAAAAATTGGATGAGTCTGGCCTATGGTTTTGAACGCTTGTTGAGCGGTTTGGACAGAGCCGATCGTCAGTTAAAAAGAAAGTTTCGCCCAAGCCATTAGATTTTTATTTTACACTTTTTAATTATCCGTGTTTTCCTAAATCGGCAAAATCTTGAAAACCGTTGAAATCAAAATCCAAAATTCCAAACCGAGATAGATGGCTTCTTTTATAATTTGGTAACAATATCTATTATAATATTAAATAGGTAGAAAAAATAATTTTGTATATACATATGATGCTTTATTAGTTTAAAACCTATAATATGTACAAACTACCTAAATCAACTACATGCCTACATCAGACCAGACCATCTTTTTACGGTCTAGTTTTGTCACTTGATGTCACATCGTTCGGTTTGGAAAAAAATTCCAACAGTCTTTTCGTTTTGAGGGTTAAGCCATCCAAATCGGGTCGCAAAGACCCCTATTTATATTATTTTATACATTATTTATTAAAAAAATTAAATGCTTTCTTAAAAATAATCCTTTTTTTTAGAAAACATTTTTTGATTTAAGGATACATGTTTAAAAATATTCAAAAAACATCGTTTTGAATAGGGAAATTAATTAAAATACCTCAACATTGAAAGTGACTTACCAAAGTACAAAAAAAAAAATTCTTACCGAAATGCCCTCTTTTTCCACGATAGGATCCCGCGATCGCGGGCAGGGACCAATTGTGAAATTTTTTGCAAGAAATATTTACACTTTCAGTCCCTGGCCCCCGCGATCGATGCCCGCGATGGCCCGCTATGGGGACTGAAAGTGTAAATAATCTTGCAAAATTTTACACTTTCAGTCCCTGCCCGCTATCGCGGGATCCTATCGCGGAATAAGAGGGCATTTCGGTAAGAAGTAAATTTTTTGGGGTACTTTGGTAAGTCACTTTCAATGTTGGGGTATTTTAATTAATTTCCCTTTTGAATAATACAAATAGATCACTAATCAACAACCTTGAAAGCTACATCTCACCCGATTTGCTTCAAGCGAGAACCTACACGTTTAATTTCTTCAAAGTCAACTTAATTACGTTTACGTATTTATATTGCATAAGTTTCAAACAATCGTTCTTGTATGAAAACGATAAATTGATAGATAATGGTTTTTACTAAAAATGCCTTGATTTTTTGTAATTGAATTGTAGTTTTTTAGCAACTAATTATTATACTTGTTAAACTATAGAGAATACAGTGAAATAAAATAAAAGCAGTTAACCACAAGGGTTATGGCGTACCGGTTAAGGCCCTGGAGAATGTGATGGAATATCCCATCTGCCCAGGGTTCTAATCCAGGTGTACACAACAATTGTGGTCACTGGGGTTTAATCAGGACTGATGTCTTACGGTTATAATTTGTCAAAAAATTAGTTTAGATATATCCTAGGACACCCTTAAAAAAAACAGTTATTGTTTCCATAACCAACTAGCTGGTTTAGAAACTTTGAAATGGAGCTCAGATTCACAATTACTTCAATATGAAAAATAAAAAAGTCAATATGTTCAAAAGAAAATTTACATTCAATTCACAAGAGTTTTTATATATCTAAGATTTCAATATTAATTATATTACTAAAATATTCGATAACATAATAAAAAAAACTTTTTTTCTCTTTCTGTTTATTTTAATAAGAGTAAATTACACTTTTGGTCCTTGTGGTTGCTACTTACTATCAAGTGTAGTCCTTATTTCAAACTAATTATAATTTTGGTCATTGTGGTTGTCATTCTTTTTCAATTTTGGTCCCTATGAATAAGATATGTTAAAATAATTTGTTAACTAAAGGGTATTTTTGTCTTTTTATCATTTCCTTATTTTTGAAATTTAAAAATTAAATAAATTACTAACTTTTTCAATCAAATTATCTTGGCTTACAGAAGCACCCTAACCCTAACCCCAACCCCAACCCCAATCCAGCAAAGCCCAGTCCCATAAAGAACCACCCATCCGCTAGTTTTCTCCGACAATCCATCGTCCCAACAAAAATCTTAAAACACAGATTTTGATTTAAATTTTTGAAGTGTTCATTAAAGTTGTCATCAGCTTTTGACCCTTTCTCAAAACTCAGATTTGAGTATTGGTTTAGATTTGCAATGAGGATGAATCTGAACCCAAATCAACGAGCAAATGAAATGGCATCAAAATGAACTCAAACTAGTGTTGAATCAAAGTCGAGATGCAGAGTCCAGATATAAATAACAAGTAAAAATCATCCTCAAGAAACCCAAACGAACCAATATAAATAACCCTCGGGTTGAAACCGAAAACCAAAAAAAAAAAACAGATTGAAACAAAAAAAGACCCAAATGAAAATGAACTCGTCTAAACCAATCTACAAAATCCCAAAACATGGCAATTCGTAGCCAACTGAGTTGTTGTGTGCAAACAGAGTCTGCAGCTTCTCACAACACCTGATCTTGATGGTCTTAATGTTCTTTAGTGGCAAACATGAAGAGGTAACATTTTCAAGCATCAAAGCAGCTTTCAAAATTAAGAGTTTCAAGATTGATGAAATTATGAGTCGTCTGGTTTTCACTATACAAGCTCTTCAAACTAGTTGCACCTGAGATCCATAATGTCTTCAACTCTTTGGCAAATTCACAAAATTCCTCAATTTCCTTTAATTTGGGGCATCCACATATTTTTTCTGGATGTAAAAAAAAGTACACGATATCCATCAAAACGACACATAAAATTTGTTGTGCAGAAATAACGATTATAGTGCCTATTTAACAAGTCTGATACTTTGATTTACTTATTTACCAACCAAGCTTTTTCAAACAATATTTACCACCTATAGCGAATGTATCCAACGGAATACCGATGACTTCTTCAGTCGGTGAAACTTTTTAAGGCCAATTCCTTAAAAACACGTCTTGGTAGCGGCTCAAAAATAAAAATTAAAAACCATTGAAACCATAATTAACAATCGTTGTCATTCATGCCTCTAGTCAAATATTACTTTTTTGCCTATTTACATGTCACAACATGATCACACAAAACATGCTAAAATTAATAAGAATTTCCTTTATTGTATGATGAGATATACAAGTACAAGAAGGTGCATCCTCAACATGTAACTTGGAACTACATTGTACGGTGTTCTGTATGTTCGTTTTAACTCAAAACTATGATACATATCACTCGTATATCTGCACACAATTTTATACGATGGTATCTGGTTTTCATTGGTATTTACTTGGTGAACCTAGATAGAACTTGTTTCTACCTGGCAACTAAAAAATCAAAATCGATAGAAAAATAAAATAGAAAACCGATAAAAAGCAAACTATACAAATCAATGAAAGTAACAAACAAATCGAAACAAATTCCAAAATTTGGGGTTACCTTTTTCTGTGGGACGATTAGTATGAGACGGTAAAGCTCCTGCCCACTTCTTCGACTTCGATTTTCTTCCATCGGTGAACATAGATAGAATTTGTTTCTACCCCACAACTAAAAAACAAAATCTATAGAAAAATGAAACAAAAAAACGATAGAAAGCAAACGATATAAAATACAAATCAATAAAAATAACCAACAATTTTAAACCAAAGTTGTAAATGTAGAAAGTTACAAAAAATGAAGAGGGAAAAACACTTGAGATACCACACAATACCGCATAGTAAAGGCAAAGTGATCCTAATACTTGAGTCCCGATCCTGCAATAAATCATGGTAAAAGCAAATTGATGAAAAATGAAACTCAAACGAACCAATATAAATAACCCCCAGATTGAAACCGAAAACTAAAAAAAACCCAGATTGAAACAAAAAAAAAACCCAAATGAAAATGAACTCGTCTAAACCAATCTACAAAATCCCAAAACATGGCAATTCGTAGCCAACTGTAACATCCTAAATTTTCGTTATTAGTATTTTAATAAGAATTGGGATGTATTTGTATTTGTTGTAACCTTAGGATTGTATGGAAATTTTATAATCCAATTTAAGGGTGAAATGCAAAAGATGAAAGTTTAGTGTAACTTTTAGGAAAGATTAAACTTGGGTGATAGTTTAGTCATTTCCTTTTTATTGTTGGATAAAACATCTGAGGGAAGTAAAATATCCCATCTTTGTTATGTTGAGTCGGTCTTTAAGCAGAAAGAAGGAATAGAGAGAAGAAAGGAAAGAAAGCAGAATTGTCATCGAATTGGTAAGAAATCGTTGTTGGTTTTGGAGAAATTGGTTGTTTTTACTCAGATGATGAACGAATCTGTATTTTGGGATTGAATTGCAGAATCATAAACAGAAAGATTGAAGTTCTTATTTGTGCAGAAGTCGGTTTCGCAGCCTAAGGTGAGTTCATTCGATTCGTTGTATAAATCAATGTTTTTAAGTTGTACTAACCTTAATATAACTGTATAAATTGATTGAGGACTGAATGGAATACATAGATTGAACTGGTTTTACAAATTAGGTCGATTTGTGGACTTGTTGAAATAAACTGTACGTAGTCCCGGTACATGATGAAAGCCCGGTACTTATGAGTCCCGGTGTAGTCCCGATAGTGCAAGTCCCGGTAGTGCAGTCCCGATAGTGCAAGTGTAACGTCCCAAAAATTACAATGAATTTAAAATTTTAAAAATAATGCATTTCGTTACAATCAAACCATAAGTTAACAAATCCCATTACAATAAAAATAAACGTCGTTAATTAAAACCGTCAAATGAAATTTAAGCAGCGGAAAAGTTATATAATTAAATCCCCATTTAAAAAGTTAAACTTAAACAGCCTTCGCCTTGCGCCCGTGTGTACCGTCATGCCCGACTGCTACTCGCACCTGAAATCATAAGATATTGGGAAGGGGTAAGCACAAAGCTTAGTGAATTCCATCACATGCGCAGATAGGAATTATATACACATCACCCCTATCCGCACATAAGCAACAACATCACAGTTACATAAAACGAGTAAACATCTACAAGTAATTATGTATCCAACACCTCGGTCCCACCGAGCCCTCGGTCCCACCGAGTTGTAATGTAACACACTCGTCACACCGAGTTCCCACAACGTTTCTTTCCACTTCCTCGGTCCCACCGAGCCCTCGGTCCCACCGAGTTGTAATGTAACACACTCGTCACGCCGAGTTCCCACAACGTTTCTTTCCACTTCCTCGGTCCCACCGAGGTGTAATGTAAAACATTTATACTAAGCATTTAAACCAATCAAATATTACACACCACAAACAACTAGTTCACACCACAAAGACAGTAGTACATACAAACTACTATGACATGCATACAACCCCTAACTACACAGTGAGAGAACTCACCTTAAAGCAACGCGAGTATCCGCAACCGCAATCACAAGCCGGCCAACTTCACTCACCTTCTCCCACCTAATTACGTGTTAACAAATGTCAAAGTGACGCCCCAACCCAAAACCACGACTACTAAATTATAACATACACATTCCAGCTTTTACTCTAAAAACACAGGTCTGTTCGGGACATGTTTAACCCCTTGTAAACTGATAAATCCAAAAATATTAATCCATAATCACAAAGTCTCATGTCTTAGGGTTCCAGGGACATATCGCACGCGCTCTAACGATTTTTCTACAATTTATTATGGATTTTACAAAACCGGTTAACTGCACAGCGAAAAACAGCACCTTTCATTACAAAACAGCGGTTTGACACTAGCTACGGTCCGAACTGGTTTTTCCGCAAAACATAAGAAACTTACTACACTCATAAAGGGAACTTTTGGCACTGGTTTCATCCCAATCCGACATTCCTAGCAGAAGTTATACTCGATACAAAAACAGGGACAGAAACTGCAGTTTCACATAAAATGACAAATAATGCTTAGTAACCCATTAAGCCATAGCTTAACCCAAACAGACCCGAATGAACCTTTGAGGATGCAAACAAATAGGGTATTCTAAGTGCAAGTAAAAACAACCCCCAAACATACAATCAACAACCACAATGAGACCCCAAAATTTTAGCGTGGAAAACCCCTCAAAATCGAGAGTAAAAACCACGGGACTACTAGAGCCGCTTCAAATCCACTACCACCAATATTAGAGCAATACAAAGTCTTCTCTAGATTATACTAGAGGCATACAAAACCATCATACACTTGGAAATAAGCACATCAAGATGTATGGAACCAAAATAGAGCAAGAATGGAGAAAAATCACCACAAAGTTACTGCTGTGCAGAACCCCACGAAACCATGACCTACGGACCTCAAAACCACGATCCCACCGTCCAGAATGTTGATGAAGATGTCGTGAAGCTGCTCACCAAAAATCACGACGATCCGACCGTTCAATCTCCGGGAAACAGAAGTTTTCTGCAGCTAGGTTTTCAAAATACGAAAATATTGAGCTCCATCCCTTTTTTCTTGTTACTCACGAACACCACACCAAAAAAAATGATACAAGGGTTTGGTTTGGGTTGCATGGGCCAAAACTCTCACTTTTTGGCCCCTTAACAATTTTGGTCCCTCACTACATCTTTCTCGCAAACTAACCACGTCTTGACATATTTAACTATTAGGTCCAATTCGTCTAACCCCGCTAACGGAAACCATGATAAATAAAACTTTTAAAAAAGAATTAAAACAAAGAAATTACATACCGGGATACGGGCTTTACAGCAAGTCCCGGTAGTGCAAGTCCCGGTAGTGGCAAGTCCCGGTAGTTGGAAGTCCCGGTACTTACGAGTTCCGGTGAAGTCCCGATACTGTGGGGATACCGGGAGATGGGGATACCGGGAGTTGGATAAAAAGAGTCAGTTTACAGATTTTGGTAAGCAGATTCTAGATGTTTTGTATGATTAAGTTTCTAAAAAGTTTCTAGGGGCGCTGCCCCCAGACCCCGCAAGGGCGTTGCCCCTTGACCCCCCGTGCTAAGTCGCCGAAGGGGGGACATTTGAGGATGAAGATACGATAGGTTATCTAGTATTCTTAGATTTGAGAATATGATGTGAGTTGGATTATGCTGTTATGCATATACATTAGTAAAGTGTAATGGATCCATAGGAACTAAAGTTCGGTAATCACATGGAATAGGCGTGTGGTATTACTCATTTAATCGTTATTCCAGTGTGTGTGGGAAATCATGGAATATGCGTGTGGTATTAATCGTTATTCCTGGTTTCTAAGGAAGAGAGTGAGGTTGACATAAGTACTTGTAATCTCTGCTTCCTTACTGATAAATGGGCGTGTGTAATCGCGATTTATTGGTGGAGAGCATTGATCTAGAATCTTTGAAGATTCGTAGTGTGGCTCTGGGGTATGATATGCTGATGGATTTGTTGTCAGTCATAGTCATGGGAATGGATAAAATTGTGTAATGGAATAGAGTTATACGTGTGGTAAGAAAAGGAGTAACCAGGTTTGTTATAACTTGTTTACATTGATTTTGCAAATGTCATTATTGAAATGAATGCTCTCACTAGGCGTTGGCCTAATCGTTTCATATAATGTTTTCTTACCAGGTTCAGGCTCGGGCAAATAAAGGGTTGTGGGACGAGTGTTTTTGGAATAGCAGAAGTGGCAATTACTAAAGAGGAGATTTTTGAAGGATAGCTTAGATAACTCCATTAATCTGATTGTGGTGACATGATTAGATTGATAGGTTGTTCGAAGTATCCTGTTTTGTAAATACACTCTTGATGGTTAATTCCTTGCTATCTATATAAGTTGTAGTTTTATTGTCATAACCTGTTGTAACTTGAGGTTTAAATTGGCCCGGATTTTGGGGCGTTACACCAACTGAGTTGTTGTGTGCAAACAGAGTCTGCAGTTTCTCACAACACCTGATCTTGATGGTCTTAATGTTCTTTAGTGGCAAACATGAAGAGGTAACATTTTCAAGCATCAAAGCAGCTTTCAAAATTAAGAGTTTCAAGATTGATGAAATTATGAGTCGTCTGGTTTTCGCTATACAAGCTCTTCAAACTAGTTGCACCTGAGATCCATAATGTCTTCAACTCTTTGGCAAATTCACAAAATTCCTCAATTTCCTTTAATTTTGGGCATCCACATATTTTGAGAGTTTGTAAAGACGGACATGAGATGCCGATTCTCGTCAGTTCTGGTAGTTCTAAACCAATCTACAAAATCCCAAACAAAAACGGAAACCAAAGAAAACCCAAATCGAAATCGAAACCCTCATTCTTCATCGTTGCAACAGGGAGAGGGGTCTTGTTGGTCATCGTTGCAGCAGGGGGGTCTCGTTGGGTCGTTGCAGCAGAGGGAGGGGTTTGTTGGTCATCGTTGGGTCGTTGCAGTAGGGGGGGGGGGGGTCTGTTGGTCACCGACGAAACAAATCCATCGAACAAAGTAGATGAGTGTTCTGCGATGGAGGTGTTCTCGAACCAGATCTGAGATGGGTGGGGGAGTTCTGCCGGAGTAGAAACCAAAGAGGAAGAGGTGGCGCCGAGAACAGGAAGGGGGTGTGAGAGTCCGGCGCCGGAAATTGATGAGGGGTGCGGGGTTGTTGAAGGGATGAAGACGATATGGTCATATCATATGTATATATCTGTGTATATATTAAAACCATTATATTATACAAAATAATTATAATAATTTACAATATAATATGATAATTTAGTGTTTTATTTAATTTTAATTTGAAAAAATTAAAAAATTAAAAAAGACGAAAATACCCTTTGGTTAACATATCTTTTTAATAGAATTTAGTCATTAAGGATCAAAATTGAAAAAGAACGATAACCACAATGACCAGAATTGAAATAGAATGGCAACCATAATAATCAAAATTGTAATTAATTTGAAATATGGACTATACTTGATAGTAGGTGATAACCACAGGGACCAAAAGTGTAATTTACTCTTTTAATAATATAATATTTTTTGTTTATTTGGTTAAGGGTTTGTTTGTTTACCTAATAGTTCCATTAAAAGGAAACATCTGAATCGTTAAAAGGTGAATCTTGCTTGGCAAACAAAAATGTCAGTCTCTTAATGGTTCTAAAACCCTCCGAATGATTTTGTATCTTGGACCTCCCTAAACCAGTCAGTGCCCTAATTTCATTCTGAACAATTACCAAATAATCATATTTCATTCTGCACTATATCATAAGAGCCTCTTAATCATTCTGACCACTTAATCATTATGCACCAAACCATTCAGCAACTGTCAAACAGCCCCTAAGTTTTCAATATTTCATAATGTTAGAGTATTATTGTCAATATGTATAGTTCAGGGTCCTTTCTGTAATTATGTGTATCTTACCTTGGTATAAATAGATAGCTTAGGGTGCATTATTAGGTTAGACACTTCATTTGTAACTCTCTCTCATTATATGAAAACCGGCCGATTCAGCCATCTCAAGTGTGTCTCTCAATCTATCAATCGACTCTACAATTCTAACATGGTATCAGAGTTGTAGGTAAGTATCCTACCATATCTTCCAGATCTGCTTTTCATTATTTTCCTCTTTATTTTGCTGCACTTTATTTTGCTCCGAAAAACCATTCTCTGTTGGTTTTTTGACAAAACACGAAGTTTTAAAGTTGCCCAGAATATTGTCACGAGCCTTCGTACCAATTTTCAGCCAAAACCGATCTGTTTTAAAAACTCGACTCAAGAACATCTTGAATCTCATAACTATCGCAACCCTCAGACCTTCTTAAGTATCGCAACGGTTACTTGCGACAACCTTTGATATCGCAACCCTTACCTGCGACAACCTTTGATATCGCAACCCTTACCTGCGACAACCTTTGATATCGCAACCCTTACCTGCGACAACCTTGGATATCGCAATCCTTACTTGCGACAACCTTTGAATTTGTAACTTATCGCAATACTCTATTGCGACAACCTTCCCTATTGCGACAAAGACCTTGATTACGACACTAGTGTGTTGCGATATCAGTTGGTTGCAACAAGAGTGTGCTGCGACAAACCTGCTTTATCTAAATCAGTTCGAATGGCTCACAACTCCAGTCACTCCAATCCCATCTCCGTCGTTCTCAATGGGAACAACTACGTCCTGTGGCATCACCACATGTCCATTCTCCTCAAGTCTCATGGACTCTATACCTATGTCACTGGTACGTCTACCATTCCTGTTCAAGAAGAAAAGGGAACTGCAGTCGACTTTGCAAAACGTATGAATGATTGGGACATCGCAAATGCTCGCATCCTCGGGTTCATAAACGCTTCTACCACTACTGAGATCAATCAACAATTCCTTGGCTATACCACAACAAAAGGACTATGGGATTTTCTTGCAAACAGGTACACTTCTACAGGCTTATCTCATCAATATAAACTGTGGACTACTTTCCAGAACAAAAGGCAACTGCCTGATCAGTCTATCAACTCCTACATCTCTGAGATGCAAGCTCTTAGAGATCATCTGAACCTGGGTGCACCTCAAGTCTTTGATGAAACTGCTCGTAAGTTTACTGCTTACTTTAGCCAATAGCATTTGGTTACTATTCTCATGGGTCTCACTGATCGCTTTGAGTTCGTTCGAGCCTCGCTTCTACATCGGCATCCATTACCTACTCTTGAAGAAGCGATCACTGAACTGCTAAGTGAAGAAACTCGTCTTCAACAGCGCTTTCCACTACCATCAGATACTGTGCTTTACACTCCCAGCTCAGGGAAACCAAAAGGTAAATGGGGCAACAATGATCAGTCTAAATCTGCGGGCAAGGGGAACAATTGTGAATGCACATTCTGTCATTCTACTTCTCATCTTCTCCTCAACTGTCCAGTTCGGAAATGTCGCTGGTGTGTGATCGTACACCCACGTCACTATGGGTCTGATTGCCCAAAACATCCAAAGAACTTCAGTAACCAAAGGCCGCAGTCCCGAGTTCAATCAGTTGCTGGCTCCATCACTCAAGATTCCCCATCGCCAGCAGCTCCGGCACAGCATAACAACCACTCAACGCCTGACCTCATGGAACTCATGCGCCGAAATCAAGAGCTCATGGAGCAACTCATGACAGGTTCTATAGGTATGAATTCTCAATGCAATGCCACTACATCAGGTAACCCTTGGCTATTTGACTCTGGATGTTGTAATCACATGACACCTAAGGCTGATGGGTTTGTCTCTAAACAAACTTCCAACATGTTTTCATCCGTCCGTACTGCTGATGATACTCGTCTACCGGTATCCTTCAGTGGGACTGTATCTACCCCCAATATTCAATTACCTGATGTGCTACATATACCTAACTTATCTATGAGTCTGATTTCAATCACTCATCTTATGGAAGCCGATCTAATCGTTTTATTTCACCCTTCTGGTTGTGTTGTGCAGGATCCAAAGACCAAGCAGATCCTTGGAGTAGGCCGTAAAGTTGGTCGGATGGTTGAAGTGGTCTATCTCCGCCTTCCCTTACCTTCATCAAATCTTGCTGCTTCAGTTTCTAGTACTCAACTATGGCATGCGCGCTTAGGCCATTTATCCTTAGCTAGAATAAAAGTATTAGCTAGTTCAGGACTGTTAGGAAACACTTCCTCTGAAAATGTTTCTTGTCTATCTTGTCAACTTGGCAAACATCATGCTTTACCTTTTCAAATTAATGACTTTAAATCTACTTCTCCGTTCGATCTTATTCATTCTGATGTATGGGGACCAGCACCACACCCGTCTATGGGAGGTGCTCGTTACTTTGTCATTTTTATCGATGATCACACACGTTTTACATGGATTTATCTCATGAAAAACCACTCAGAGCTACCTAAAATTTATATCACATTCGCTCGCATGATTCTAACCCAGTTCTCCAAACCTATAAAGGTTCTTCGAGCAGATAATGCTATGGAATACAAAGAATCGTCTCTCCTCTCTTTTCTTCAATCTCAGGGTACTCTTTCTCAGTACTCCTGTCCTGGCACCTCTCCACAAAATGGTCGTGCCGAACGCAAACACCGTCACATTCTTAACACTGTCCGCACTCTATTAATATCAGCCAAGTGTCCAGAACGCTTTTGGGGTGAAGCAGCCTTCACAGCTGTCTACACCATCAACCGACACCCAACTCCCATTCTCAATCAAAAGTCTCCGTATGAAGTACTCTATGGCGTCTCTCCTGCATATGCACTCCTCAAAGTGTGGGGTTGTGCCTGCTTTGTTCAGCTGCAATCTCATGAGCACACCAAACTCGAACCTCGTTCTCGATTATGCTGCTTCCTTGGTTATGGCATTTAACATAAAGGTTATCGTTGTTGGTGTTGGTCCCGAAGGCCTATACAAGTTTGTAGAAGGGGGGGGGGGGGGTTGAATACAAACACACAAATTTTACTTTTCTAAATTGTTTATTGATAAATCATTAACAATTTACAGCTTGTTGCGGAGACAAGATTAAGGATAAACCTAAATCTAAACAAGTTGGAACACTAAGGTTTCTTGCACTAAGAGAGATAAGGAAATTACTAATAATAACCTATCTTGAGATAAGAGATTGAACTTGTCCAGAGTTAGCAAGTTACTTCAAATGAAGTGAGTTCATCTCTTTATATACTGCATGCATTTAATGCAAGTCAGTATATACTTTACACGTGTCATCAGCTGGTTGGTTGCATGTCACTGACCTTGGTTGACAACCTTAGTAGCTGTATGGATGAATAGTGTAGTATCAGAGTGGTTGTACGATTTCAGATATTCGGAGGTTCTTTTCTGACAATTCGTACGGAGTCGTGCAAGGGTGGTTAAGACAAAAGTACTTTGTACGGAGGACTTCATGATCAGCTTTCGTTGATTCAGCGATTATCATTTACTATTCAGCAGATGATAAAGTTCAGCGATAGATGAAGTCTTGTACTTGATACTTCACGTTGAGTGGACAAATCTGAGTCTTCGTTGATCCGCATCAGTTCATTAGGAGACTTGTCGCTGGTTCTTGAGCTTGATCTTCGACTTCAGCGTAGAACCTTTGTTGACGTGAAACTTGTCTTCAGGGATCATAAGTAAACAACTAACTTATCAGCGATCATCATAATGACTGAACAAACTCAGAGCATTAATGATGAACAGTGTTCGCTGAATGTTTAATTTAAAAGAGCGAGAGTTCCTATCAGCGGTACTGGAAGATCTTAGTACTTATCAGCGATAGTGAAACTCTGATACATATTGTTTACTTACAATTTTCACTAAGTATTTAAGAGAGGGTCATTATCAAATCACTGAGGGTTTGGATCAACAATCTCCCCCTATTTGATTATGACATAGCAACAAAGAAAATTGCTATTTAATGAAAACATAAGGATAAAAAGAACTCATAAAATATTTGTCCCTTTTACTGTTTTCTGGGATCTTTTCAGTACTGATGGAGTAAAGTACGTTCGCTGAAATCTTTCTTTAAAATATTGAATCAGGTTACAATGAAGAACAGAAAGATTACAAGTACAAGCGAAATAATTTACAAGTACAGAAGGATAACTAATACAATAGAGAAAAAGGAGATTATATCAGTTTTCAAAGGGTTCTTCCTTAATGAGAAGTTCATCAAGGGTCTTTTTAGTGGGGATCATCCAGTCAGGGACATTTACTCCTTGATTCTTTAACTTCAGAGCAGCTTCAAAAATCAAGGGCTTTAGGTGTCTAGCTTTGATGTCGCGTCTGACTTCACACCAGTGTACGAGATCTCTGAGTTGTTCGATGGGAGCGATTTGGAGCTCAGAGACACGTTGAAAGTGATGATTTCCATCATAGTCTAAGAAGAATATACCATATGGATCACTTACCACTGTGCCAGGGATGAAAGTTTCTCCAGGTGGTAGGGAGGTGTCAAGCATTGAAAGATCAGCATCAGGGCCAAGAACTTCAGCACGAGAGAAACCAATACCTGTTTCATTTCGAATGATTGGACCTGAATCAGAAACTTTCTTCTTCTTAGCAGAGGCTTTCTTCGGTTGAGGAAGAGTAGGAGGAATATCCACAGCAGATGAAAGCAAGTCGATCTGTTTGTTTAAGATCATCTCAACATGGCTTTTAAATTTTGAGCGTGATCCCTGAATGGCTATTTTCGTTTCTAACCATTCAGAGAGACCAAACTTTTCTAATGAAGCAGCATAGAAGGTTTGCTTGGTTTTGTCATCTTTGTAGATATCCACTTCAACAACAGGAACATCAACGAACATTTTTCCTCTGATGTTGGCTTTGATTATCTTGGATGGTCTTGATCGATAGGTCAGCATTTGATTAGCCCATTCCAAGGTTGTATCAGAGACCTTTGTCTTTTCTCTAACGATTTCTTGAGCATCATCCCAGAGCTGACGTTGAACATCAATGGAAACTCTTTTCAGCTTGGGGTCTTTGATTGATCGTTGAGTAAGCTTGATCGCGTATTCTCTGTCTTTCTCTTCAGCTTCCTTTCTTTCAGCGATGAGGCGTTCAACTCTGAGGTGTTCCTTGTATTCAGCTTTTAAAATTCTGAACTTTGGAGGAACTGAAGGCAGTTGATCACGCCTTAGAATGATTCGCTGATCCTCGAATCGCTTTATTATTTCCTCTTTTCTCTTTTGATCCTCTTCACTCAGCTTTTGAGGAGCTGAGGAAGGTCTGTTTCTGTGCGAGAGAGGTTGTTCTTCTGGTTCATCAGTCTCAGAGATCAAATCTAAGACTGGGATTATTTCATCAGTAGCAGCTGGCTTTATTTGTGAAGTCGCAGTAGTAGAACCTTCAGCGACATCCTCAAACAGGGGAGAGGACTAGCTGAAACACAGCGATCTTACAAATAAGAACATGGGAAGAAGAACTTGGGTAGAAAGAGAAAGATAAATATGTTCAGGTGTAGGCTAGGGTAGTAGAACTTATAGAGGAGGGATGGAGTGAGATATGATTAGTGTACCTGACAAACCGGCTTTACAAGCAAGATCGCCAGATTGTCATCTTCAGCGACGCTTTTGCCTTTGCCTTTTTCAGCGCCAGAGGCTGAGGGCTTTGTCTTTGTCCGCTCCCCTGTTGGTTCATTTATTGAAATTCCCTTAAGAGCTTTGATCCTTGGGGCAGGTTTGACGATAAAGAAGTCATCGTCATCTTCGTCATCGTCATCATCATTCCTTGGAGAGGAGGATGGTTCATTATCAGGGATGTCGACGACTTCATCATCTTCTGCTTCGGATTCTTCAGCGTCTTCTTCGAGTTGCTCCCCCTCAGATACAGAGGCGAGCTTCTCGGTTCCCTCAGGGTTTTCATCTCCCTGAGGTCCAGCGATAAGATCTTCATTCTTCTCTCCCCTGATAGATTCATCATGGGAAAGGTCTTCAGCGCTCTTTTCAAGATCCTCAACGCTCTTTTCTTCGGGATGTTCAGCGCTCTTCTCTGCGGGATGTTCAGCGCTCTTCTCCCCCTCTTTCTCATGATTGGGGGAGGAATGGGTAGACTCAGCATTTGTATTTTCTCTGTCTTCTTGGCCAGAGATTTTAATACAACTTTCAATCGCTGCTAATCTGTCTTCAAGGCCAGATATAGCAGGATTGATCTTTTCCAGCTCTTTGCGATCCGCCGCTGTGAAAGTTTCCAAAGCAGGGGCAGGGGCAGGTTCAGGAGCAGGAGTTCTCGCCTTGTTGAGCAGCTATTCAAGCATTGTTTTCATCGAACCAACGTCGGTCTTTACAGAGCCTAAGTCAGTCGTCAGAGTTTGAACATTTGTCTTCACAGCAGACATATCACCCTCTAGTGCTCCAACCGATGTCTTCAGCGTTGTTACTTCGCCGGACATGGAGGGAACTGATTGTTTGAGTGAGGTGTAGTCTGTGTAGATATCAGCGAGCACTTTAGCAAAGTCGCTGAGAGTCTTATCAACTTGCTTCAAGTCATCTGCGGAAGCCTTCTTCTCTACCACCGTTGTTAGCTTTGTCAAATTCTCTCCAGCGTTTGTTACAGCTGTAGAGTTGTTGGAGAGTGTGGTGGTGAGATCTGTCAGCTTTGTTTCCACGGACTTCAGAGACTCGTTGATGTCTCCCAAATTAGGACCTGTAACACATAAGTACTTGTGAACAAAGGAAAGCTCAGAAGTTTCAGGTTTAGTTACAGTGTATATGGGCTGATTTGTACCTGCAGGAGGATTGACGAAGTCGTCAAAGTTGCGGATTCCTGAAAAATGTTCCATATCTTCCTCAAAAGTTCGGTGAGGTATGGTGATCTCTGCAGGTCCTGTCTTCATCATTCGTTGAGAAGCGTCAGCGGCTGCTTCTGGAATGATGGCATCTCCAGTATTCTTTGGAGGAGTGTCCAAGTGAGTGGGGTGAGAAGCGAAGGATAAGAATGGGGTTCGGGTACTGAGTTCAGCGTTGGAATCGCTGAGAATCACTTCATCAGTCTTTTGAGAGACTGAGGGAGGTTGGGTAGGTTCCAAGTTTCTAACCTCAGCGTTTGGAGACGCTGAGGTCTGGATTGAAGGGATGGCTTGAATGGGTGTGGCAGAGCGTACCACGGAACTTTCCTTCAGCTCGGCAGAATGAGCTGAGGAGTCTTCAGCATGGGATTGCTGGGGTTGCTCCTTGGTTTTCTTGATCCTTTTGGAATCAAGTTGGGTGTGAGAGTGTTTCCTTTTCTTAGAAGGAGAGGATTGTGTGGCCGGGGTGTCAGCGATGGGTATTGTCGCTGAAGGAGCCACAGAAGTCGAAGAATTAGGGTTAAGAAGAGAGAGAAGGGTAGAGAGACGTACCTCATTGTCGACAGGTTTGAAATCGAGCACCTTAGGGCCAACCTGAGAAAGTTTCAGGTCACCCTCTTGATGATAGCTGTCCTTCAGGCCATATTGGAAGATGGCGCCGATGAAACGGGGGTAGGGAACCCATGCAGGTCTGTCAGCAGCAGAATCTACTCTTTGTACTAGGTCATCATAAATGATAGATTCCCAGTCAATATGTAGACCTTTCAGCAGTGCGTATCCCATAGCCTGCTGAGGTTGAGCGGCTTGATCAGAGGAGCCGGTCTTCGCTGTCATGCAGCTGATCAGGTGTGCGAAGATGAAATTCATCTTGCTGGGCATTTTGGACTTCTTTATCAGCGTCAACTTCTTCTCGGGCTTCTTGTCCCTTCCAGTTTCCCAGATGTAACCCATTGCATCGAGGAAAGCAATGATTGCTTCTCTGTCAGCATGCTTCTTATGGTCAGGGAATGGAACAAACGGTTTTTCTTTGGTAGCATTTGGAAAGTTCAGGGCTTTTCGAATGATAGCGGGGGTTATCTTAATTGTGCCATACTCAGTATCGCTGAGTATGCAATCGATGGTTTTGGATGCATCTTTGGCGGAGGGTAGCTGAGTGTGTCTGGCAGAGTACCAGAACTGGGATAGTAGTAGCTGACTAGCAGGAGGTGTGATGGTCAGGGCTGTTGAAATGCAGCAGTTTTTCAGGAAATTCACAGCATCATCCAGATGTGTGACTTGCTTTCGAGGAGGAAACTCGAGAAGCGCAGAGAGGTTGTTGACCTTAGTCCAATCTAGTTGATCCAGCTTGAACTTAACCTGAGGGGCTTTGATGATGTCCACTTCCTCAGAGTCAGCGGAGATGGACTCAGCGGTAACATTGATCTTTGAAGATGCCATTTCTCTGTATTATCAGTTCAACCAAAGATGTTAACAAATAAGAATTGTCTTGATATGGAAAGAATTTCCATTAAGATGGTTCGAATTTTGTCCATTTCATTCAGACATAAATGTCTTAATGAAGATTAGGGTTTTTCATGATTTTGAAACGAAATGTAAAACCCATAAAGTCTTGTATTCCAGTTTCAAAAAAAATCTGGATACGAATGAAGAACAAGTTTAAGATTTAGATTTAAAACTTGAAGAACAACCATGAAATGGTTGTGTTCATAAAACCATGAAAGAAATGATTTTATTTTTGAGTTCTTTTGTTTGATCTTGTTTAAAACAATGATAAGATCAGAAACAAGTTATCCGCATTTGAAAAATAAGAACATATTAACCTTGATGTTTTGATGAAGAAGATGATGAACAGTTCTTTGAAGATTTGAGAGCACAAATGCAACAGTAATTCTTTTCTTGCGGAGAAAGATTGTTCGCGTAAAAGACAAATATAAACCAAGAGTTGTTTATATAGGGAGTTTTAGAGAGAGAAAACCTTGAGCGGGAAAAGGTTTTCATCATGACACGGACACGTGTTTGCATTTGATTGAAAGTTTGAACGAAACGTGCAAACGTGTGTCAGAAAGAAGTCGTGCCTGGTGTTATCCGTTGCAATGACGTCACAACTGTCATTTCATATTCTTTAGGATGTCTCTGAGGTTTTGAAAGCTCAGGGACTCTTTTGAAAAACATGAAGCACTGAATAGAAAATATCAATGAAGGTTTTAAGAACTTTCAAAATATCGCTGTTAAGGAAGAGATATTCAGCGATGCATTTGTTTTGAAATCTTGCATTTTCATGCGTTTGTCAGAGAGAGAAAACATACATGGATATCAGTTTAACCAAGTTTATTCAGAGAGAAAATGATTGAATAGGTTATACGAGTTGATTTTATCCTATCGCTGATTAATGTGAACCGCTGAAGATTTTACCCTTCAAAGTTCAGCATTCCAAGCTCGCTGATGAGAAAGTTGAATCTTGTCTCATCAAGAGGTTTGGTAAATAAATCAGCTAACTGATAATCAGTTGGGATAAAATGAAGTTCTATATCACCATTCATCACATGATCTCTGATAAAATGATATCTGATTTCTATGTGTTTTGTCTTTGAGTGTAGCACTGGATTGTTTGCTATAGCGATGGCACTAGTGCTGTCGCAATAGATTGGAATTTTGGAGAGCTGAAGATCATAGTCTAGTAGCTGATTTCTCATCCACAAGACCTGAGAACAACAGCTTCCAGCGGCTACATATTCAGCTTCAGCTGTGGAAGTGGACACTGAGTTTTGCTTCTTACTTGTCAAACTTACCAGCTTTCCACCCAGGAGTTGACATCCTCCTGTGGTGCTTTTCCTATCCATTTTGCAACCTGCAAAATCACTATCTGAATAGGCGGTTAGATCGAATCCTGAGTCTTTGGGATACCAAAGGCCTAGATTCGTTGTACCCTTAAGATATCGAAAGATTCGCTTTACAGCTTTCATATGAGATATCTTAGGTTCAACTTGATATCGTGCACACAAGCATGTTGCAAACATAATATCGGGTCGGCTAGCTGTAAGATACAATAGTGAGCCGATCATCCCACGGCACAGCGTGACATTGACAGGAACACCCTTTGTGTCCTTATCAAGTGTCAGCGGTGGTGCCATAGGGGTTTTCATAGCTGAACTTTCAGTTAAGTCGAATTTCTTCAGCATATCTTTAACATATTTTCCCTGATTAATGAAAGTTCCTTTTTCAGTTTGCTTAATCTGAAGACCAAGGAAATATGTTAGTTCACCCATCATGCTCATTTTATACTCATCTTTCATTCTATCAGCGAAACGAGTACAAAGCTCAGGGTTAGTAGAACCAAATATAATGTCATCAACATATATTTGAACTAAAATGATATGACCTTTCACTTTTCTAAAAAATAGAGTTTTGCCAATCTTACCTCTCTCAAAATGTTCAATATGGAGATAAGTAGAGAGAGTATCATACCATGCACGAGGAGCTTGCTTTAAGCCATAAAGTGCCTTGTCCAGTTTATAAACATAACCTGAACGCTTAGGATCTGAGAATCCTGGAGGTTGTTCCACATAAACTTCTTCATTCAGCTTTCCATTCAGAAACGCTGACTTAACATCCATCTGATGTACAGTGAAGTTTTTGTGTACAGCATATGCTAAGAAAAGACGAATAGATTCAAGTCTTGCTACTGGAGCAAATGTTTCGTCATAATCTATGCCTTCCTCTTGTCTGTATCCCTGAGCAACAAGACGAGCTTTGTTGCGAGTTACAGTACCATGTTCGTCCAACTTGTTTCGATAGACCCATTTAGTGCCTATTACCGTTTTGTCAGTTGGTCTACGAACGAGTTTCCAAACTTTGTTTCTTTCGAATTCAGTCAGCTCTTCTTGCATAGCGCTGACCCAGTTTGGATCTCTGAGGGCATCATCTATTTTCTTTGGTTCAGTTAGAGAAATAAAGTTAACAAATAAACAAATATTACCTGCACTTCTACGAGTCTGAATACCAGCGTTGGGATCACCAAGAATTTGATCGATTGGGTGATTGACAGTCCATCGCTGAGCCGGAGCATACGTCGCTGACTCAGTCTGAACTGGAGAAACTGAAGATCAGGCTTCAGCTACTTCTGGATTATTAGCTAAGAGAGGAATGTTTGCATTTGTCACTTCATTCACTGATTGCTGAGAAATAGATGGAATTTCTGAGACATTTGGATCAACTACAGGTATAGTGTTAATAGGAACAGCTGAGACCCAAGATGTTTCAACTTCACTATTCTGCATATCTGGAATGATAGTAGGACCATCATTTTCTACGGTGTGAGCATGAGGAGTGGGAACTTCTTCTGAATCACTAAGATGAGAAAACATCCATTGATTCAGTTCTTCAGTATCAGCGGACGGTTTAGAGTTCGCTGAACGGGATTCGTCAAACGTGACGTGAATAGTTTCTTCTACTGTTTGTCTTCTACGGTTGAAGACTCTGAAGTCTTTGGAGACTGAGGAGTATCCAAGAAAGATTCCATCATCAGCCTTAGGATCAAACTTTCCAAGGGCATCTCTGTTGTTCAGTATGAAACACTGACATCCAAAGATGTGAAGAAAGCTGATTGAAGGCTTTCTCCCATGAAAGAGTTCATAGGCTGTCTTTTTGAATCTTTTAACTATCAGCGACCTGTTTTGCGTAAAACAAGCAGTGTTGACAGCTTCTGCCCAAAACTGAGTAGGCAGGTGAGAATCGCTGAGCATTGAACGTGCAGCTTCAATAATTGTTCTATTTCTTCTTTCAGCGACTACATTTTGTTGCGGTGTTCTCACTGACGAAAAGTTGTGAGAAATACCCTTACTCTCAAGGAAGGAATCAAGAGAACTGTTTTTGAATTCAGTTCCATGATCACTCCTTATTGAGCGAACAGTCATATTGTTCAGAGTTTCCATCTTCCGAACAAAGGTGATGAGTTCTTCAGGGGTGTCACTCTTAGAACGGAGAAACATTACCCATGTGTAACGAGAGAATTCATCAACTATGACCAGCGTATATTTCTTTCCAGCGATGAATTGTTTGTTAACAGGGCCAAACAAATCCATATGGAGTAGTTGTAGAGGAGATGATACTGAGGAGACTTGCTTTGACTTGAAGCTTGCCTTGGTCTGCTTCCCTTTTTCACACGCTGAACATAAAGACTCTTTGGCGTATGAATGCTGAGGTAGACCAGTGACTAACTCTTTGGAGGAAAGAGTATTCAGTGTCTTGAAATTTAGATGCGAGAGCCTCTTGTGCCATAGCCAGTTAACATCAGAAGATGCCTTTGAGAAGAAACAGGAGTTCTCAGTGGTTGTTGAGTCCATGTTTATTACATAAACATTTTCCAAACGATAACCGCTGAGAGCTATCTTCTCCTTTTTGTCAGTGACAAAGCAGGATTCCTTAGTGAAAATCACTTTGTTATCCATGTCGCAAAGCTGACTGATGCTCAGAAGATTATGCTTCAGTCCTTCAACATATGCGACTCTTCTGAAGGAGGTTGTACCATTTGAAAGTACACCATACCCTCGGGTGTGTCCTTTTCCATTTCCACCGAAAGTCACAGAGGGACCCTTCTCTTCCTTGTATTCAGCGAGCAGGTTTTTCTTTCCAGTCATGTGTCTAGAGCATCCGCTATCGAGATACCAGATACCCTTCTTAACCTGCATTTACAAAGAAAGATTAGTTTTGCTTGGGTACCCACTTAACCATGTATACACGTTTGTCAGTGGAGCTAGTTGGAATAGAAGGTTCAGCGGTCTTCGCAGCATTTGAAGATTCAGCTTTGTCTTTCTTCACTTTGGTTAATTTCTTAACTTTAGTGGTAGGAGTCACCTTGACCTGATTTGCATCGGGGTTGGTCTTATTTGCCTTGGGGGCAATCTTCACCTTAGCTATCTTTTCAGCTTTGGTGGTTGTGGGGCACTTACTAGTAATATGATCGGTAAGTCCACAGTGATAACATTTCCTATAACTAAAAGTAGTTCTATGACCACCTGTATGCTGAGCTTTTAATTTCGAATTAGAAGTGCCAGCACCAAGTAAGCTATTGGCTTTAGAAATGGGACGAACATTCAGTTCTTCAAATTTCTTACCAAGGACATCCACTCTGAGTCTAGGAGTAGATCGCTGAATAGATCCAGAGATCAGCTTTCTAGATCCAGAGGGGTTGGTCACTGAGGCTTTAGAAGCATTCAGCTTTGGTACTAAGGTACCCTTCTGAGGATTTTGATAAATAACAATTCCTTTACCTTTGTCTTTAGAGACAGAGGTAGGTTTTGAATAAACCATTTTCTCCTTACCTTTTGAGGAGGTAGGAGTTTCCTCAGGGATTGGTGTAATGGATGAGGAGCACTGAGATGATGAAGTGTCAGCGACTGAGGATACGAACGTTCCAAATTTAAGCATTGAACGTTCAGTGGTTGGTTTTGGAGTATCATATTTATAACCCAGACCACGTTTATCACTCAGAGGAATCTGAGCCTTAATTATCTCAGTGATATTTGTTGAAGAATTACACCATCCTTCAACAGTAGCTTGTTCAGCTTTTAATGCAGCGATAGCTTCTGCTCGTTCGATTTTGACTAGCTGATTTAAATAGACTTGATCTTTAAAATCATCTTCAATTTTAGAAAGCTTTTCTATTTGAAGGTGGCAGTTTTTAAGCTTTTCAGCGAGATCAAGATTTTGGTTTTCAACCACAGTTTTGCCGTTCATGGCTTCGTATAAACTTCTAGTCAATAGATCGATTTTACGGAGACTATCAGCTTCATCAATATTTGCAATATTGGTAAAGAAAGAAGATGATACCTGAATGGCAGATGTTGAAGTGGAGGGAATGTCTGAACTTTCTTCCTCTTCTTCAATCTTGGCCATGAGACATTGATTTGCTTCATCATCTTCAGAGTCAGATGATGATGCTTCTTCATCAGAAGCAGTCCAATCATAGTCAACCATCAGGCCTTTTCCTTTCTTTTTAAAGCTTTTCAGCTTTGCATACTTCTCCTTCAGCTTTGAGTATTTGTCATCTTTATTCCATGGAACAAAGTTTTTCTTTGAGAAAGCTGAAGGTCTCATGACTTTCTTTGACCTGCACTCATTAGCGAAATGACCTGTCTTTTCGCAGTTGAAACAAGTAGCAGTAGCCTTATCAACAAAAGCTGATGATTTAGGCTTGTCAGTTATGGAAAGAGGTTTGTTCTTTCTAAACATTTTCTTCTTGGCAAATCTCCTGAACTTTTTAGTTAGGAGAGCCAAGGATTCATCATCATCTGAAGAATCAGAGTCTGATGACCTTTCAGAGTTACTTTCTAACTTAGTGATAGTGACCGAGGGTCGCTGAGTAGAAGGTTCCTCTGAGATTAAAGCAACAGGAGTGCTTTTGGAATCTTTTACAAGATTCTTCTTAAGATGGCTAGATTGCTCATGATTCAGCAATGTACCATATAAGGTTGAAAGGGTCATTGATTTAAGATCCTTTGACAGCTTGAGACACATGGAATAATTGTCCCAGCTTTCAGGTAAACATTCTAGAAACTTTGTCAGCACTTCAAAGTTAGAATATTCCTTACCAACAGTTTTTAGATCTATAATTAAGCAATTAAAACGTTGGTGAACTTCAGAGAGAGTTTCATTCTTACCAGAAATGAAGCTTTCATATTGTCTTACCAGGTTGATCTTTCTTGAGTCCTGGACTTCAGACGTTCCTTCATACTGAACACATATTGTGTCCCACATGGCTTTTGATGACTTCAGGTTCATGACGGAATGGTAGACTTCGTCAGGAAGGGCCATGGATAGTATGGATCTAGCTTTTGTATCTATGGCCACTTTCTTCTTATCTTCATCGGTCCACATGTGTATTTCCTTAGGAATCAGCCTTTCTGGAATAGCAGGTCTAGTTGCAGTGGCTGGAACTAAAGGATCAATTGTTACAGGGATGTGTGGGCCGTTTTCAAGATAGTAAGTCATAGTAGGGTCTACACCTTCTAAGAAGAGTGTCATCCTATTTTTCCACAAGTTGAAGTTGTCTCTGGAAAATCTAGGGGGTTTTGCAAGAGAACCATTGTCTATATAATGTGTGTTTGAGTTGGTGGCCATTTTCAGATAATAGCAAGGAAGAGAAATATCTTAGATTAGATCTTGTTTATGAGATTAAACAAATCCGCTCTGATACCACTTGTTGGTCCCGAAGGCCTATACAAGTTTGTAGAAGGGGGGGGGGGGTTGAATACAAACACACAGATTTTACTTTTCTAAATTGTTTATTGATAAATCATTAACAATTTACAGCTTGTTGCGGAGACAAGATTAAGGATAAACCTAAATCTAAACAAGTTGGAACACTAAGGTTTCTTGCACTAAGAGAGATAAGGAAATTACTAATAATAACCTATCTTGAGATAAGAGATTGAACTTGTCCAGAGTTAGAAAGTTACTTCAAATGAAGTGAGTTCATCTCTTTATATACTGCATGCATTTAATGCAAGTCAGTATATACTTTACACGTGTCATCAGCTGGTTGGTTGCATGTCATTGACCTTGGTTGACAACCTTAGTAGCCGTATGGATGAATAGTGTAGTATCAGAGTGGTTGTACGATTTCAGATATTCGGAGGTTCTTTTCTGACAATTCGTACGGAGTCGTGCAAGGGTGGTTAAGACAAAAGTACTTTGTACGGAGGACTTCATGATCAGCTTTCGTTGATTCAGCGATTATCATTTACTATTCAGCAGATGATAAAGTTCAGCGATAGCTGAAGTCTTGTACTTGATACTTCACGTTGAGTGGACAAATCTGAGTCTTCGCTGATCCGTGTCAGTTCATTAGGAGACTTGTCGCTGGTTCTTGAGCTTGATCTTCGACTTCAGCGTAGAACCTTTGTTGACGTGAAACTTGTCTTCAGGGATCATAAGTAAACAACTAACTTATCAGCGATCATCATAATGACTGAACAGACTCAGAGCATTAATGATGAACAGTGTTCGCTGAATGTTTAATTTAAAAGAGCGAGAGTTCCTATCAGCGATACTGGAAGATCTTAGTACTTATCAGCGATAGTGAAACTCTGATACATATTGTTTACTTACAATTTTCACTAAGTATTTAAGAGAGGGTCATTATCAAATCACTGAGGGTTTGGATCAACAGTTGGGATCCAGTCTCTAAGAGACTTCGTATATCCCGTCATGTCACCTTCTGGGAACATCTTCCCTTCTCTACAGTGTCAAAATTTCAGGACACACCCACTCCATCTACTTCTTTCTTCACAAACACATCTATCTCATTGGACTCACTCCAATTAGATCCCATACTCTCCTCACCATCTGTTCCACCTCCTTCCGCCTCTTCTCAACCGTAACCTTCTTTTGTCCCATCTGAACCTTCATCTGCCTCATCTGAACCTTCACCGGCCCCATCTGTGCCATCTGATCACGATCAATCATCTGCACCAACTCCAAGTACTACTTCTGAGTCATCTGCTGAGTCTATGGATCCTAGCTCTTCTCAACCACAAGATGAAGCACGACTCTCCGATCGGGTAAGGCAAGTTCCTTCTCACCTTCGTGATTATCATTGTTATGCCACTTTACTGTCCACCCATGAACCAACTTCCTTCAAGGAAGCCGCTTCTAACCCTGTTTGGAAGCAAGCTATGACAGAGGAACTTCAGGCACTTGACAAAGCCAATACATGGGAGTTTGTTCCTCTCCCACCGGGAAAGTCACCCATTGGTTGCAAATGGGTTTTCAAAATCAAAACCAAGTCTGATGGATCCATTGATCGATACAAAGCACGCCTTGTGGCAAAAGGCTTCAATCAAGAATATGGCATTGACTACGAGAAAACGTTTGCTCCTGTGGCTCGTGTCACATCAGTTCGTAGTCTTCTCGCCATAGCAGCCACCAAACGATGGCCACTTTACCAGATGGATGTCAAGAATGTCTTTCTAAATGGCGATCTCGAAGAGGAAGTCTACATGAGACTCCCTCCGGGTGTGACCTCTCGACAAGGTCATGTATGTCGACTTCGAAAAGCCCTCTATGGCCTCAAACAAGCTCCTCGATCTTTCACTAGTGGACCTCCCTAAACCAGTCAGTGCCCTAATTTCATTCTGAACAATTACCAAATAATCATATTTCATTCTGCACTATATCATAAGAGCCTCTTAATCATTCTGACCACTTAATCATTCTGCACCAAACCATTCAGCAACTGTCAAACAACCCCTAAGTTTTCAATATTTCATAAGAATCAAGTTTCTTTATCCACTGGCATCGCTCATTTACCGTTAACAAAATAATCAAATTTCACCTTTTTAGTACATTTTATGGAAAATAAGTAAACATTGTTTAAATAACAAATAAACGGTTAAAACACTAATATCATTGAAGGAGAGGCTTCTCCAAGTCATGGCACTCGCTTTCGATTGCTTTATCATCATTTTGTAAGAAACCCTCTTTTCCTTTAGCCCACTTTAAGGTAGCTTAAATATCTGTAAAGTTGTCCGATGTGTTTTTTACCTAAATCCAACGTTTCGAGGGCTTTTTAAAGTTTATTTGGTTGATTTTAAGGGGTTTTTAAGTTTTTTTTTGTCGATTTCGATGAACTTTTTTGGTTTTTTAGTCGATTTCGAGAGTTAATTTTGGTTTTTTGATTGATTTCGAGACACTTTTTTTGGTTGATGGGGTCCCAGACGAAAAATTACTGGGGGAACGTCAAGGTAGAAAGCTAAAAATCCTAAGTTTTTACCCTAAAAAATTCAATTTTTTCATTTTTAATGGGGTCCCATCCCTCCACAACCTTTCACCTAGATCCGCCCCTCAGCACAAAATACAACCCCGTAAACATGATGAACATACCCGTAAGGTTGTATTATACAGGGTTATGGTTTAGGGTTTAGGGTTTAGGATTTATACTATAGATACAAAATAAAGAATAATTGTACATTGAATGCAAAACAGTTTGTGACCAGTTTAATGACTTTTGTTTATCTATGTGCATATATATTTTTATACCTAATAAAGGGTACAACTAAGCAATGCACACCGTACAACTAAAAACGGTCTAGCCCTATACAAGTGTATAATACACTACAACAACAAAATGGGTTATTTGTCTCTTTGACAGCCTAAATAAGTGCTTAACCAACGGCTTGTATTCATTATAATGACGTAATAAGTTGTTTTAGATGAAATTAAGTGACCTAATGACGAATTAGGCAATCTAATAGTGCAACTAAAATGGTCTAGCCTTACGCACGCGCTACAACATAATTGAATTAGCTATATATATATATATATAATGACTAGTCATTGTACCCGCGCGATGCAGCGGGACGCAATTCGATTCTAAAACCAAATACTCAAATCCTCAATATTGCTACCTGCTTTGTATTATTTCTTATCAATCTTGCGCTTATCGGGTCATTTACTTTACCAGGTGAAGGTGACAATGGCCGATAATCTTACTTGCACGCGATGTTCCGCGAATATATCATACAATTCAACAAGTTCTTTTACATTATCCACAACATCATCTTCAGCTTCATTCCCATTCTCCCCCATTGATGAAACAATACCATATGCAGCAAAAGGTTGCACAAAGCTATCATGGATGGAGTTGGTCAGAAGCAGAGGAGATCAGCAATAAACCCATTCAAACCAACAACCTCAAGTAGTTTTATTTTTCACAAAGATTACCTTTACGACTGGATCTGTAGAAGCTAAATGTAGCTCATTTTTCTTATCCATGCTCTCAACGCACTGCGATACTTTTGCCGCTATTTGACTGCTCACGATATGTCTTGCATTAGGCTGCTAGAGCAAAATCCTAATATACATATACAAGTTTAGTTCTTGAAAAATCAGGAGGGATCAAATTTACATGTATGTGGTTACATACACCTTTAATCGTTGATCAAGAACAACACTTAAACAATATCTGAAGCTGAAATCAAAGAACAAATTAAATGAAAAGGGAATGGTACTATACCTGACCGGAAGAAATCCATGGCTCTTATTTTCCCTCTTTAACAATACAATTACGTTATCGAGATCTTTTGAGCTCCAGAATTTCAATGGTGCTCATTTCTTCGTCCATAAATCCCATTATAGTTGTTGAAAAATGTGTAAATTCTAAAGCATCAAAAATGGCAATTTTGAGTGGCCACATTTTAGCTCTCAAGACAACCATATTGAAGAGAAAACTAAATGAACTTCGTATGGATAATTCCTAAATTGTAGTATCTAAAATTTCATAATGCAAAATCCTTGTGTGGCAATTCGAAAACTTTATTAAATAAACATATGATGACAGCGAATAAAAACGTACGGAAGAGGATGACCGGACCATAAGTTGGCTTCAGCAAAGAACATCACATCCCACGCACCTTGCCGGTTATGAACCTAGAATACCCAAAAGTTATTCTCATAAACGATTATAGAATGAATGATTCTACTTAGCATCAACTAAAAGTGTTCCATGAACAGAAAATAGAGGAAACCATAAAACTAAGGCGATATTTGCAACCATAAGTTGGTGTTTTTTAATTTCTTTAGAAGTCAAGACTTAACTTTTTAGCTTATAAAAAACTTGACTAATAGGACCATTATTTTGACTGTCCGTCGAATGTGCACCACATAGACTAAAGAGCACAAAAATAGCTCTATATACACCAACTATTTAAAAAATTGAAAAGCTAGACACTTTGTCTATACCTTTTAGCTCATTTTGTGATCCCACACACAAGTTGCTCCTGTACAATGGAAAACAAATTCACAACCCTATAAAAAGGTAACAAAATAACAAGTATACAGTCGGTAAGTTCCATTTAAAAGGGTGGAACATGCATGTACAAGAGAGTTAAGATTTCAACCTTAGGCAAGTGATGAAACAAATATACTTCATTCTAAATATGTGACCTGACATGCTAATTAAGAAATCAAATGACCAAATAAATAAAAAGTCAAGAATTTATCTAGCAATTACACCATTCTATATTATCACAAAAAAGGCTTTCGAAACTTCAATCCATTTATGTGTCATCCACCCATTCAAATTTCCAATCCCACCAAGCAGGGTCTTTAAAACAAAAAGAGGTATCCTAATAGGTGTAAGCATGGGCAAAGCCACCTTGGAGCCAGAAGTGGCATTGGCTCTCCCTCAATCTTCAAAAATAAAACTTAATATAGTCTCAAACCTCATTTATCCACTTGAAACTTTATTTATTCATATCAAATTCTTCTTTTTCTTCCTTTATAAATGCCAAGTTTTCTAAAGGTTACAAAATAAACACGTTACTTTATTGAATACACAAAAAGAAAATTATTATAAATCTCATGTACTTTCAAAGGGCTTTTCGTATTTATATGGTTATTTACACATATCTTGTATTTGTTTGTATAAATATAGACATGGTTATGTTGTTTAGGTCAGTCATGCTTTTCAACTCTTTTTTACAACTATTTTTAGGACAAGTATTTTCATTAAAAACCTCTCAAAAAAAAGTATTTTCATCAAAATAACATATATACTCAGAAGGGTTTTCTCAACCTTGAAAATGTGAATTTTCTTGCATTTTTTCTACCCCCTAGACAAACTTTATGCCTTCACCCATGGGTGTAAGTTGATCACTCCCTTGTGTTGGAAGGAAACATTTATTATGGGATATCCAACAAGGAACAAAAGATAATTATCTTCTGACAGAGGGATTGTAAAGGAATATCTACTCATCTAATACATATATTTTGTGAACAATAATTAAAAAAACCGGCAAATCAAATTTTAAATTGGACCCATTTCAGAGTTGTATCCACTCTGGAATAATTAGTCAGACGGTCTGCTTGCAGTGGACCATTGTAAAGGAAACACCTTTCAATTTAATGGCAAAGACTTCCAATTTCATCCTTTATTCTCACACATATACATACATCTGTATATACATACACCTATGTGTATTATATATATATATATATATGTGTGTGTGTGTGTGTATACTATATAAACGACTTTTTACCTTGGAACTTTTTAGCAATGGTTGTTATCCAAGCTCTGTCTTTATTACTATATGCATAACTGATACTTGATGGCAACAACACAAACCCTGAAATCTCATTTGAGTTCCCGTCTTCATCTCGAGTTTTAAGCACAGCAAAACCATGCATGGACAAGTTATGGTAATATCACAAAGTTTGCGGAGAAGCAAAGTCATAAGGATTGATATAATCAAACTCTAAATCCGCTAAGCACATAAGCTGCAAGACAAAAATATATAACGTCAGAACCGTTTTGAACCCAATAATTACGGACGCAAAACTCAAAACATGATGTTGATTATTAAAGTAATTGCAAAACATGGTCAACCTAACATTCCCCAATACTATGACCTACATATCCTTACAATATCGAAACACATAAATGGTGAATGCTCAAGAAACTTCTGAAGTGAATGTTTCCTATCATATAAATAATAAATAAAAACACTAAACTTGATAACAATAGATAAATCAAAACTCGATTATGAGCACCAAAACATAGCAGAACAACTTTGTTTGAGATCAGAACAGAGGCTTGAGAACAACTTTGTCAAATATCAACAAGATAACCCCCTGATTTGTATAGAATAACCATATTATTTCTATGTTCGATTTGCAGTAATACACTATAAAGAATAAATATTATACATGTCACAAGAATAAACACAAACCTTTAGAATATCAATTGTTGTGATCCCTGAGTCAATAAGTTGGCCCTTGAGGAGATCAAACTTTTCCATAGTCAACTTGTTCGGAATACTGAAAATTAAAAAGGGTCAGCAAATATCTTTTCCAGAGTTAATTATGAATATAGCATTGGAAAAGGAACTACAGTCTGCGCCAAATAAAACATAAATTTCCAAATATTGAATTGGATAACATACTTCCTACCAAAAATATTACTGCAAACATTAGACCAGAAAGAAAATATTGCATAAGAACCAAAAAGAAAAGATAGCATTGTCACTCACATAAATATTGTGAAGAAACTTACGGATATCCTTGTTCTCCACATGACATTTCAGCAAATACAAAACCAAACTCTTAAACTGATACAAAAGATAGTAATTTGAAGCACTGGCATACATTTAAACAAGGGAGATTAGGGCAAGAAGGGTACAACATCAAAATGATAACCTAAAGTAAATCGAAGAGCTTGCCTTGGTTCGTTGCTGATGAGGAATTTTTCGATTGGATTCAGATGATATTTCGGTATTTCCGATACCCGTGGCTAGGAATCCTTCAACAAAAAACAATTTTTTGTTAGTTCAAAGACTGCAGAACAACACAAACAGAAGAAGAGAGAAATCGCCTCTCATTGAAGAAGACAGAGATGATGGCAGATAGATAGTCGATGGTTGTACATCAAAACAAAGGTAATAGGGATTCAGAAGCAACGATAAGAATAAACAAAGAGCAATAATAGGGATTGTGGAGGGACGAGGGGCCTTTTCATGATGTACTTGTCTGGTGGATTAAAACCCAAGGCGAGGTCCATCAGTAACCACCCATAAAAGCTGAAGAATGTGAGTCCAAAACAATTTTTAGCTAGATTATTCCATCTACAGTACTATCAAATGGTAAAGAGGGTCTCTTACTGTCAACATTGGCAAGAATGTTGGTTTGAGTTCATTGAATATATTTGCACGAGACTCCAAGCGCAATAACCCCAACGCCACAAAAGACGTTGTTCCACACTGCTGCCTAAGTTTTTGGTCAAATGCAATTCTAGCAGGAACTACCCACCACTCTTTCCAAGGAATAAGAGCCTACAACAAACATAATCAACACCATATTCAAAATACTCTTTCGATGCAACATAAGTCTTCACATCAACCCAAACAAGTCTAATGAATGAATCTTTAAAGAAGAAATACACACACACACACACACAAAGACACCCACTCTAATATGAATTTTGAAAGGGTTCATTCTGTTTTAAATATATGGATGTGTGTGGATTGATGAATGACTGCTAATATGTCGATTATTTTATGTAATCAACCCAATTTGATAAAACGTGTAACAGAACACAGAACACATGTATCACCTCACAAAATTGGTAATAGAAATGAGAAAGGGATCCATGGACAGCAAACCCAACAAGACCTGATTGGAACAACCGAGTCGTATCAAACTCAAATAGTGGCTTTCACTTCAACACACTGCAAAATTCATTTATAAAACCATCTATAAACAATTGAAAATGGAAATAATAGAAGGCGTGTCAATTCTCAGAAGAAGAAGAATCTAGAGCCTCTGTAAATCGGATATACTTTTTTAGGTTTACCTCTTGAATGGTGGAGTCGGAGGCGAGAGGTGCGGTGGAGGTGATGGCTCTGGAACATTCTTGGGAGTCTTTTATAAACCAAGACCTTTGCAATGAGGGGAGAGAGAAGTTAAGTAGTGTTTGGTAACGAATCAAAACCGGATTCAATCCACAGGAATGTCGGAGATTCTTTACTTTAGTGGAATCCATGGTGGAATTTATCGAATTCAAAACTGAAGTAACAATCGGCAAAATCCACCACCCAATTCTTTCAAAAACCCAATTAGGGTTCTTAATTATCGGGTTCCTGATACGAATGCCATTCATGAGAGGAAAACTATTAGCATGCAACTGGGTCTGTGAGAAATCAAATTCTGGGTAAAACGAATGGGTTCTTGAGAGAGGTTGCAGAGAAGGAGGACGTAAAATGTGGGCAAGGAGAAGAATCCGGGGAAGGGAGACGTCGTGGCTAAGAAAAAACTGCTAGTTTAGAAAGTAGAAGTGCTGAAAAAAACCGTCACTATTCTTTTAATAAGATAGAATAGATACCAAATATGTCTAAGGGTTTATTTGTTAGCAATTTAATAAGCTTAATGAGACTTGCGGCTTATTCGGTCGGTTATACATGACTTGTTTGTAGTGACTTAATGATATATAAAATGACTTATTCAGCAAACTTTTAGGGGAGTTGAGTTTTTTTTTTCCTTACAAACTTGCCCCTTCCATTGATGAAAACCCTCTCCCAAACAAAATCTTCACAATCTATACAGACATATTAATCCACACAGACAACTTAATCCGGACAATACTTAATGGAAAAACAACCAAACAACCCTAAATATCCAAATAAATTGTTTTATATGACTCGGGTTTATAAGACCAAATAACTCTATGTCTCATATAAAAGTGTTGTAATAAGATGTTAGAACTTACCGAGGCATCCTAACAAGTTTTCAGATTTTGATACAAAATGTCATATTAGTTTTTTTTAATAGAATGCTTCTTAAAATTGTCCTATTAAATTATGAAATAAAGTGTCCTAACATAACGTTTTATTTCAAAATAGTGCTATAAAACTTGTAAAGGCATTCAAATAGTATCATATCAACTTACTGTAACACTTTTACATATGATACTGGAATTGTTTAGTCATTCCAAGTTCTATAAAGCAGTCTATTATAACATTTAGCCGATTTGTTGTAATGAAGTGTATACAAATTCATAGTTATACTTCAAGTTATTCAACGAATTGTCACAATTTAGAGTCCAATTATTAATGCACATGGTACAACGGTTTATTGCGCTAGCTAGTAGTTCAAACGTACCTTCAAAAAGATCAAAATTCGGGGAACAGAAAGTTTCCAATCCTTAAATTTTCAGTTTCTGAGCTAGCAGTTATCCAGTTTGACTTTTGAGGTCAAACTACTAATAGGTAACTTCGAAATTATAGTCGATTCTGCAAATTATTGAAAAAAATATGGCGATTGCATCGATATTCGTTGATAAAACAAGGTCGGAAAGTGGTATTATTTGATTTTGTGCAAACATAACTACCAATTTGTAGTAGAAATATTAATGGGTTTGACCTCAAAAGTCATTAAGGGGTTGTTTGGTTGGTTTTTCATTAAGTCCTGTATGAATAAAATTGTCTGTGTGGATTAATGTCTGTATAGATTGGAAATGTTTTTGTTTGGGAGGGTGTTTTCATAGATGGAAGGATCATGTTTTTTAATTGGGAGAGACCGGTTTCGACAAAATTTGGCTTTCTGCATAAAGCTCCCTCCTAAAAGCTTAATAAATAAGTCACTTTCTATATCATTAAGCCACTACCAAACAGTCATATATAGCTGACTGAATCGTATGTTTTTCGATAAACTCGAGTGTCGGGATCGTATGTTTTTCGATAAACTCGAGTGTCGCAGTTAGTATCACACCGATTAACAATGTTATTGCACACAATGATATAGGAGTCGGCATATCAACTAATGTTATAGCCTGCAAAAGGATCAAGTTTACGTTAACTTTTGTTTTATATGTATTCGGTTCACAATGTGAATTCATGTGACTTTTGTTTCACAAACAGACTAAAAAGGTTCACTTTGTAAAACAAATATATGTTAATCAGTATTCTAAATGCTATTCTTAGATGAAAAAAAATAAAAATCATGTGAAACAACACATGATCCACTAGTTGTCAACGTTATCACAATTTCTTTTTATAAAAATTCTTGATAGGGCTTTATAGAGAGAGAATTCAATGGGATCCACATATCGTGATAACAAGAAAATTAACAATAAATTGATCAGTTTTTTGCAACACGTGTATCAATTATTTACTAGTGTTCTAACGACAATATACCTGTAAGATGACATTACTTGATAGAACAATAACATCAACAAGATAAATGCAACCGATAATCCGGTCCTTGTTGAAAATGTAGAAATGTTCAGTTTGTGAAGACAAACGGTCATGTAAAAATACGTCTTTTGAGAAGGGATTCTTTTTCGTGCTTTGCATAAGGCTCATCGTAATGGCTCCGACCACACACAAAAATGTGCCCACAATCTTGACCCTACTATACGTACAACTGATATCGACTTTCTCTAATCTGAATATAGAAAGGAACAACCACAAGGTTTGTGGCGTACTGGTTAAGGCCTTGGGGGTGTGGCTCAGAAACCCATCTATCCAGGGTTCGAATCCAGGCGTTGGCAACTTGTGGCCACTGAGGAGTTATCTCAGGGCTGCATGCTTAGCAGTCAATCAGTACCAGAGATTAGTCTAGGCAAAGCCTAGGATACCCTTTCAAAAAAAATATAGAAAGGAACATTAATTAAGCTCTCGTGAACCATGAAAATAAATGCAATGTTTTATTTCAGTAAGTTTTCAATCGGAATTTACAAGTAGATACCTAAAGGCCCAAGCGATGATAAATATGAGTCCCGGTGCAAGATTCGGCATCGCAGTAGCCATTGATGGTGAAGTTAAGTCGACCCCCTTTAACATTAAAGATTGAAACAACGTCACCCTGATCATACCAACACCCAAGTATGATTAGGAAAAAGGCAAATTGCATGAAAATGTAGTGTACTTTGTTCTGATTCCTATTTAAAAGTTCAACTAAAATATAAAATATATAATTTTGAGTAAATTGCATTTTTCGTCCCTGCGGTTCGTTAATTGTTGTTATGGATTTTCATTCTTATGGATTTTACAATAAATGTTGTTTCCGTCATTATTTACAACTTATTGTTGCTTTCATATTTGTATAATTGTATTTTAATTTATTGTTGTTTTACTTAAAATTAAGAGTTAGCTTCAAGGACGAAAATAACAATAATTGCAAGCCACAAGGACGAAGACCGCAATTTCAATACCATAGGGATGAAAACCGCAATTTCAAGAACATAGGGACAATACTCATAATTTTTAACAAATTAAACCATAGGGACAAAAATGTATTTACTCTATAATTTTATTTTATTTCTCTATTTTATATAATGTTCCGTATCATTAGCAACATTAACAAAAAAGTTGTTCGGTTATATGTCACGTCAACATGGTAATTGGTTTGAGTTTTGAAAATAACGTCGACGGTGATTATTCTGACGTTCACATTCCTTGAAATAGGCAACAACCTTGTTTGTTTTTCTTTTCTTCCGGTTCAGTCCTTCTGCCGTTACCATGAGCACGTCTCCTAAACATTTTTGCAAAAAAGCTTTTAGTTTTTTTTTGGTCACCCTCTGTTGGGGTTGAGACCTTCTCTTTCCCTGATTGTGAACGTCAGAATAACGTCGACACGTGGTTTTTAAAACTTTTCAACAAACGACGTTTCTTTTTAGGGTTTTCTTGGTGACCCTCTGTTGGGGTTGAGACCTCCTCTTCCACTCATTGGATCCAGAGGCACTCCCCGTTTCAAGATCTTCTTGGTGGATTTCTTGGTTGAGTAGACAAACAGAAACAATTAGTGAATGAATGAACTCCGATGGTCAAATTCAAACGATCTCGAATTTCAACCGAAGGAGAAAATGGTTAAAACATGCAACTCACCTGGGAATATATCTTTGTCACGGTGGCGAGAGACAGAGGAATCAACGGATTTGGACCCAGAGGCACTCCTCGTTTCAAGATCTCCTTGTTTGATTTCTCGCTCTCGGTTGATTTCTTGGTTGAGTTTACCAAGTTCAACGTCAGCCTTTTCTTTACCCGAACGAGACCCTTGATTCCTTTGAAATGGCGACGGTATCCATGATGAACCTGCCATCAGAAAGACGGATGACGATGATAGGCGGTGGTGGTGGGGTGGTTTTACGAAAGATTTGGTAAGTGGTAACGGCGAGTTAGCGCTCGAGATTGACTTTCTATATTGTTCTTGAATTCATATTGCTCGATGAATGGTTCGATTAGAAGATTGAAATATGATCGAAAATAAAATCAAGAAAACCCTTTTTCCTTTCTTGAATTCTTTTGATTTGAAAAACAGTTTTTGTTTAAAATATTAACATCATTATTATCATTTCAAAACGCGATTAGAAATCCTCCTACATCTTTCTTTGGGCTGAATGTGACAGCACACCTTTCTCGTATATCTGCGTGAATAAGCCCATAATAAACACTATATTTTGGCTGTGTGAATAAGCTATTTAGCCCATTAATCCCATTAAGTCATAAGTGTGGTTTGAAGAAATTATGAATATCGTCTTTATAATTTTTCTATTATGGTTCCTATGGTCTGTAAATATTTACAATTTGATTCTGTAAAATGGACACCAAAAATAGTTTTTTAAAAGATAATTTTATTTAAATAGAGCATGTTATGTTTTTCGTCCCTGTGATTTGTTAAAAGTTACGGCTTTTGTACCTGTGGTGTTGGAAATTGTTGTTTTCATCTTTATGGTTTGCAGTTTATTGTTATTTTCGTACATGTGCCTAACTCCTATTATTAAGTACGAGGGACAAAAACAATAATAAATTTCAAACTATGTGAACGAAAACAACAATGATTTTATAAACTATAAGAATGAAAATCATAATTTCAAAAGTATAAAGACAAACATAATAACTTTCACAAACGTAAGGACGAGAAATAAATGTACCCTTTTAACTTTGTGACAAGAATAAATTATGATTTTAGTCTCTAAAGTTAGTTTATAATTTTCATTTTCGTCACTATAGTATAAATATTATGATCTTTGTTCTTATGATTTACAATTTACTGCTTATATTTTTAACTTATGCTTATTTGCTTATGTGGTGAGGAAAAACAGTTTTTAAAAAGTGTTTGTTAAAAATTGAGGGTAAAAAGATAATTTGGATAGATAAGGAAATAAGGAGAAGTAAATAAGTAGGTATGGAATGACTTATTAAAAACAACTTATTTGTGGTGAGGAGAAGCAAATAAGCATTTTTGATTTTTTCTATCCAAACACTCCAAATAGCTTATTTGCGGTGGAAAGAAACTATAAGCAAATAAGTCAAAAATATAAGCACTCCCAAACACATTATTAAATATAAGAGAATAAAACAGTAAAGAATCGTAAACTACAGGGTCCAAATAATAATAAAGTATAAAGTATAATATCGAAAATAACAATGAATTAACAAAAAACCATAATTTTTAAACCGTAGAGACAAAAATCGTAACTTTTAACAAATCACAGGGACTAAAAACGTAGTTTACTCTTTTTTACGTATCCATCGCCATCGAAGTGATGAACCATAACAAAATTTGTTCCTGAATAAAGCGACTTATGAAGGTCTTTTCTCAAATAACAAAAGCATGTTTACCAAATTATAGACATTACCATTTCTTGCAGAAACACTTCATCACAGGCACTGAATCTGCCCAAATCGACACCTTCAAATCTTGTTTTGAAGACACTTCAGACCTTCGTGAAGATGGCGACAACGCTGAGATGGCCAACAACGGTGACAAACCAAATGGGTATGGTTTGGTTTACAAGATTCAAGAATGTACGAGTTTGGGTCGCTGTAACCATGGCCAACAGCTTCATTGCTACGCTTTGAAATCTGGGTTCACTTCCAATGTGTTTCTCTCGTGTGCCCTCATCAATTTGTATGTTAAATTGGTTATGCTAAAAGATGCCCATAAACTGTTTGATGAAATGCCTGAACCAGGTTTAGTTGCTTGGAACTCATTGATCTCCGGGTACGTTCATTCGGGTAAGTTTCGTAAGGCTTTGAATCTGTTTCTCGAGCTAGAAAGATCAAGTATTTGTTCGGATTCGTACTCGTTTACTGCCGTTTTATCCATTTGTGGGCAGCTAAATTTGGTACAATTCGGCAAGTTGGTTCACTCTCGAATCATTAAATTTGGCGTCGAATGTAGCACTTTCGTAGCCAATTGTTTGATCAATATGTACGGAAAATGCGATCACGTCGAAGACGCAATCAAGATTTTCAACTCAATATGGTCGAAAGATACATTTTCTTGGAATTCAGTGATTAGTGCAAGTGCTAGAAACCAAAGAATCGAAAAAGCATTCACTTTCTTGAACCAAATGCCAAACCCCGATACAATATCCTACAATGAAATAATCAACGGCATCGCACATTTTGGAAAAATGGAAAACGCCATCAAGATTCTTTCAACGATGCCAAACCCTAATTCATCTTCATGGAATTCAATCCTAACGGGCTTCGTTAACCGAAACCGTTCAAGAAACGCCCTTGAGTTTTTCCATAAAATGCACTCACACGATATTCCAATGGACGAGTTCACGTTTTCGACCATTTTAAGCGGAATCGCGCGAATTGGAGCGTTTACATCGGGGGTGTTGATCCATTGTTGCGTGATGAAACGTGGTTTTTCCGAATCAGTAGTCGTCGGGAGCGGCTTAATCGATACGTACTCAAAATGCGGGGAGATTAAGACGGCTGAATCCGTGTTCAGATCCCTACCCGATAAAAATCTCGTCACTTGGAACGCGATGATCTCCGGGTACGCCCACAACGAGAATTTAACGAAAGTGATCCAACTTTTCGAACAATTAAAACACGCTAACGATATACAGCCAGACGGGATCACGTTTCTAAATGTGCTTTCCGCTTGTTGGCATACTAAGACGCCGTTAGAAGTTGCGAAAAGATATTTTGAGTCGATGATATGTGATTATGAGATAGATCCAACGGTTGAGCATTGTTCTTGCATCATCCGGCTTATGGGTCACGAAGGGGAGGTTCGGGGGGCTGAAGAGATGATAACGCGGCTAGGGTTCGAGTCGTGTGGCGGCGTTTGGCGGGCGTTGCTGGCGGCTTGTGGTGTTTGTGGGGATATTGAGGTGGCGGAAATTGCGGCTAAGAAGGTGGTTGATCTCGAAGGTGATGGAGAGTTCGTTCATGTTATGATATCGAACATCTACGCACAATTTGGGAAGTGGGAAGATGCAGGAGCAAGGAGGAAGATGATGAGAGACAATAAGGTGAGAAAAGAGGCTGCTTTAAGTTGGATTGAAAGCAATCTTTGATCACTCCTTGCTTGATTTTGCATCAGTGTTAAAAGGTTAATCTGTCTATATAGATTAGAAAGGTTTTTCATTTTTGTGTGAAATGATATGTTTTTATACGCCTGTTTTTTAATTTGAAGGGGCAAATATGGAAAAAGGGTTGGCTTTTTTGCATAAAGTTCCTCTTTAAATCTTATTGAATAAGCCACTTTCTGGTATCATTAAGGCACTAGCAAACAGCCCTATATAGTTAATTGAATAAGCTTTTGATTCTATTAAGCTCATTAAGTTGCTAACAAATGAAATATTTTAAATATTGAAACTTGAAAAGAATTGGAAAGAAACTGAATAGCTTGGGAACTGTAATAAATGACCAGAATATCCCTAATAACATTTCTATACTTTTTTGCTTATTATATAAAAGCATAACTATGGTAAGAGAAAGAAACAATAGAGAGGTGAAAATCTTCAAAGATATATTGAAATTAGAGGTGAAAATCTTCAAACATATATTGAAAATAAATATTTAAGTAAAAGAAATAATATTTTATTAAGTTTTTAATCATATAGTTCATGTTAGAATTGCAAAAATAAGATAGTTGTTGGAATTTGTTGTAATCCTTTTGGAGAATTTGACTTTTAATATGATATTTTGGAGAGAAAAAAAATAGCATAGTTGTTGGAAATGGTCTAATAATAATATTAATTGAAGGTGGAGGCCACAACAATGACTGTGGTGGTAGAAACGGAGGCAACAATAGCAAGAGGATTTGGACCATTGGATTAATCCTTAGGCCATCAGTACCACATGGAAGAATCTTTCAAATATTCCAGCTCCACATCAGCGCCACATCACCTTTTCTTCCATCTCTCACTCAATCCCTAAACACCCTTACCCCATTCCCTCAAACCCTTTTGCCACCTCATTTATTTTAATTCTTTTATTTATACATTTAATTATTTAACAAAATAAAAATATTTATATATTTTTTAATAAATAAAAATAAGATAAATAATAAAAAATAAAATTCATATCATTCATTAAAAATAAAAATTACAAAATAAATTTAAAAATCTACTCGTCGTCATTGTTGGGAACTTGGATACGCCAAATATGTTCGACCAAATCCGACCGAAGGTTATTATGAGTGTCCCGGTTTATGACTTCTCGAACATTTGTCGCGCGTTGTGTCTCACTGATTTGGCTTTCGATATTATTCGTGAAAAAGTCGTTTTCCACGTCACCACAAATAGCATGGTTTTCGTCTTCGAGTATCATATTGTGTAATATGACACAAGCGTACATAATGTTTCTCAATATTGTCGGTTCCCATCCGCGTGCCGGGTTATGAAGTATATGCCAACGTTGTTTAAGCACGCCAAAAGCTCGTTCAACATCTTTACGTGTGGATTCTTGCGCGGACTTGAACTTTTGTCGTTTAAGGTCTTGTGGGCACGTAAATGATTTTACGAAAGTAGCCCATTCCGGATATATCCCATCCGTTAGATAATATCCGTGCTTGTAGGTGGCTCCATTCACCTCAAAAGGGCACTCGGGTGCTTTTCCATCATATACATCGTTGAAGATGGGCGACTGATTGAGAACATTGATGTCGTTGTTGGAACCGGCAACCCCAAAGTATGCGTGCCAGATCCATAGATCTTGAGAGGCCACTGCTTCTAGCATGATTGTCGGGTGCTCATGATCACCTCTCATGAATTGACCTCGTCATGCATTCGGACAATTTGCCCACGCCCAATGAGTACAGTCTATGCTGCCGAGCATGCCGGGAAATCCGTGTTTAGCTTCATGCACGGCGTACAACTTCTGAATATCAATAAAAGTAGGCTTGCGTAAATATTTTTGACCATACAGATCAATAATACCTGAGCAGAATTTGTACAGACAATCTCGTGACGTTTTCTCTCCCATACGGATGTACTCGTCAAGTGCGTCAGCAGCTACTCCATACGCCAATTGCCGAATAGCGGAAGTACACTTTTGTATCGGAGAAAAACCTTGTTTGCCTAACCCGTCAAACCGAAGTCTAAAATACCGATACCCTACTTCTAAATCTTCAACTATTCGTTCGAATAGTTGTCTGCTCATCCTGAACCGCCGCCTAAACATATCCGGTGTATAAATCGGGTTGACGCCAAAGTAGTCCCGCATAAGCCGCTCGTTTGCAGTTACTCGACCTCTTTCAATGTTTGCGGCCCTCTCTCTTGTTGACGATGAGGCGGTGCTACCATACAGCGATTGTGCAGTCTGTCGAAAAATTTCCCTTTGTAGATTCAACAACTCGTCGGTGTCTACGGATGATGATGATGCAGTTGGTGAACCGGGTTGTGGCGAATCCATATTGTTTAAAATAAGAGGTTGAGAGAATTTGAGAGAGTTTGAGAGGTGTGAAAAATAAGAGGTTGAGAGAATTTGAGAGAGTTTGAGAGGTGTGAGAAATAAGAGGTTGAGAGAATTTGAGAGGTGTGAAAAATAAGAGGTTGAGAGGTGTGAGAAATAAGAGGTTGAGAGGTGTGAGAAATAAGAGGTTGAGGGTTAAATATATAGTGGGATTAAATTGAGAAATTTTTTTTTTTTACAAAGAGCCGTTGAACGGCTTTATTTTTAAAAATTAAATTAAATTTTTTTTTTAAACTCTTCGGGATGAACCGGGATGGGGAACCCGTATTCGATCCCGCCCCGCCAACCCCGCTCCAGCCGTAGCCGTTCCCGCATCGACCCCACGCCATCCCGAGCCCCATCCCGCTGTGGGTTATTGAAAATCAACAGTAATGAGACACAACGATATGCACCAGATCAATTCTCATCTAAAGCTCAATTCACAGGTTGTTTTGAGATTAAAAGAGATCAAGGGTTCAAATCTTTTCTTACGCTTCTCACATTTTAACTTTTTTCTCACACGATCCTTCGTCTAGATCATAAATCAACACATAAAAATTATTTTAAAAAAAAAGTTGCTACTAGCACCAAGCAATAAACAAGTTAATCGAGTTTTATCAAGCTCGAACCGATTAACGACATAGCAATCTCAAATTTGAGCCCATAAATGAGCTTATAATGTTTGAATTTTATGTTACAATTTGTAACTTAAAATTATTAAACGAGCATTGAATTCCAGCTTAAACATCGAACATATATATGAGCTAAAGCTAAAGCTTGGGATTCAAAAGCTCGGGTTCGACCAAACCAAACGAGCCCAATAACCTAATTTCAAACTTAATAGGCCCGTAAATCCCACTTTCCTGGGCCCAATAAATTCCACTTAAAAGTAGGGTTTTGGAGGTGTGAAAAAAGGGATATCAAACCAAAAATAGCAACATTCCTAAACGTTGTATGTAAACACGAAACAAGAATAAACCAAACCAAACCAAACCAGTATATCCCACTTGAAAGCAAGATCTAGAGGGTGGGATGTAGGCAGACCTGACCTCTATGCCAAATAGTATAAGCATTTGTTTCCGTAAAGACCCCAGCTTTCGAAAAAGAGTATATGAGAAACACTTCAAACTGAATTTCTTTGTGCTACTGAGAACCAAGATCTGCTGAACTGTTTTCTAGAGATTCAAGCATCTTTTATGAATTACAGAATAATCAGGATGAATTACAGAACCTGCTTTCTCGTTCAATGTCCGCTAACGGGTCACCTTGGAACCGATAAACCGAGCTCTAGTTCAAACAAAAAGAACCCATATCAGATACGGATAGGAGCTTCGATTTCTACCAAACTATTTGCAATCACGATGCAAAAACAATGTATCTATCTAAACGGTTTTTACTTCCTAATACTTGTAAAAGTGTATAAAAGCATATAGATATACATATATAGGGGGGTTCATGGGAAAATCCAAAAAAAGAAAAAACTAAGAAGTGCCCCGATAACTGTTCATCTGGATGGTATGCACATGTGCATACAAGTAATTGTAGTTGTTTTTTGGTTTTTATGCAAAGGTGCATGTTACAAACTACTTGGATGCACATGTGCAAACCGTCCAGATGAACAGTTACCAGGGTGTTCCTCAATTTTTCATTTTTTTGCAATTTTCCCATGAACCTGACCCTATGATGATCTGAGTAGAATTCTGTCTTATTAAATCATGACGAAGCCAGCCCACCTCAAGAAACGGCAAAATGTATCACGTTCCATCAAATTCATCTGAAAACGAGAATTATCATGTTACTATAATACACTCTAGTGTGAGCTATATGCAACAAGTCGATTTTTTATAGATTTGAATTCGCTCCACAACTATGTTTGCAGTGAGACACTCACACGTTACAAGTTATCCTACTTTCACACGCTTCACGAGGTTCAACAAGCAATCAAAAATTTCAAAATGGGTTCAGGAAATCATTAAATGCATCATGTTTTGTCCAAGTAAAGTTCCTTGCTATTAGCATGATGACAGGAGCCCACACGAATTCACGATCCATCAATTGCATCTGGGAAAAGGAGAATCCGTGTTACTATTATACTCTAATTTCAGCTATATGCACAAACTCAAACTCAGAACTAAACCAAACCAAACCAAACCAGCCAAGTATATCCACCCAAAAGTGGGGACTAGTCAAATTCAGACCTCTTGTTTGATAAATTGACCCGATTGATGAATTGGATATAAGATTTGAAAACCAATAAAAGCTAGGGATTTTTTAATAAAATATAACCATATCCATATGCATATATGCTTCTACTACTAAATTGACCTCGCAAGTTCAAGTGATACAACTCAAGCAAAAGTATCGCATAACAAATGCAAGTTTCCAAATCATCTTTTAGAAATAAGTGTTAAGCACAAATAAAATGGTGATTATAACTCGGTCTACTTATAAGCCTAAAACTTTTAAGATCGTTAACAAAGCACTCATACTTGATATGATGACATTGACAGGTCTCGTAAATCCCAGTTTCATTTGTTTCAAGCATTGGAAAATTCATGTGCCTGCAGGAACCAAACTCCAGTCAGATTACTGGTCAATGCATTTCTCACTAGCTCAGATGCTTTCGATGCTAATATCTTATTGTGGAATATATTCTACACTTCCTTTTGTTAACGCTTAAAATATTTTAGGAATCCAGGAACCACCTTTTTTGTGAATATTCATGATGAATAATGTGAGATCATGCACAAGTGTTCACATCAATGTAATAATGTGATTCTAATCAAACGAACATTCAAAATAAACATGATGAACCCTAAACCCTAAATCAAATAACATACATAATGAGCATGCAGGGCTTGTATATCTCATGGGAAAAGTCGTGACTCACAATCAAATAAAAAAAAATATTAGAGAATGGGAGAGGTACGGCAGAGTGTACCCTGTGAAAGAGATCTGCAACTCCTTGAAGTTGTGCTCAGGCAAGATGTCAATCTTGCTGCAGCAACCGCGTTGTGTAGGGGTAAAAGTGACTGCACACATCCAAGTTCTGCCGGGCACCTATCAGGAGCATTATTGGAAACTCATCAATATATTTCATCTACTTACGCCGTGTTCTCGAGTCCTTTTTTTATAAAGGAAATGGAGGAAATGGAAGGAAAGGAGGAGGGAAAGAAAAAAAATACCATGTTCTTGAGTTTTTTTCAGGAGGGAAAGAAAAAAATACCATGTTCTTGAGTTTTTCTCAGGGGGGGGGGAAATACGATGTTCTTGAGTTTTTTTTTAGGAGGGAAAGAAAAAATACCATGTTCTTGAGTTTTTTTTTCAGGAGGGAAAGAAAATAAAACATGTTCTTGAGTTTTTTTCAGGAGGGAAAGAATAAAATACCATGTTCTTGAGTTTTCTTTTCAGGAGGGGAAAAAACCATGTTCTTGAGTTTTTTTCAGGAGGGAAAAGAAAGGAAGAAAAAAGACTGATTTTTCCTCCCAAAACTTTCCTTCCAAATATCGGAGGAAAGGGACGAAAAGAAAAGAATTATAAATATTATAAAATTACTCTTCTATGCATCAATTATAATCGGCTGTAAAATAAATAAGGGTGTATTTGTAAAATTGACATCATTCCTTTCCTTTCTCTCCTGCTCAATAACATAAAATTTTATTTTCTTTCATTCCTTTTCCTTTCTTACCTTTTGCTCTCAAGAAACACAAATAACTAAAAAAAACTTTCTTTTCCTTCAGTTTCTTTTCTTTTCTTCTTAACTTCGGGAACACAGCGTTAATGCTATAGAACTTCTCAAAGGCTTCTTAGCGCCTTATAGTATACTCAACCATAACATATTAGCAGCAACAGGTTCAGCAAATCTTAATTAAAAACCCAGGTGAAAGATTCCACGAGATATACGAGGAACAGTTAAAAGAGGTTTAAGACCATCTCCAATGGGGTCACCAAATCTTACACCAAACACCGTCATGTATGTTATTGCAAACTCTTTTTATATAAATTTACTAGCTACCAATACCTCCATTTTTAATTTGAACGTTGTCACCACAAACTCCTTCGGATAATTGAGGTCTCGTCGTGGTATGAGGAATTTAGAAAGCAATGTCTGATAGTTTAATGGAGAATAAAACAAAACCACATTAAAAGTGTGAATGACTAAATATGTCTCTTTCATCATTGCACCATGCACTTTGAATCTTTTTGTCAAGTTTGCCATCTTGAAAATAAAAGATTGGAATAGAGAACATATGGTATTAATTATGGTACAATTTTCTTATTTTCTAGAACAAAATATCATAATTTTTTTTTTTTACTTTTCATCAGTTAACATCATTTTAAACTGTTACATAATTTATACCATATGTTTTCTAGAACAAACCCAAACATCACAAAAAGATCAGAATTTCAAAGTACAATGATTCAAAAGTATAATTTCAGCCCTTAACACATTCTATGTGAAAGTAATTTATGCTCCATTCATTCAACAATCAGATCGCTTTCTGAACTTCACATGTATTATTATCTACATAAGCATTTTAACACCGTATCACTTTCCGCTCAATTCGACTCCTATTTTCACAATTGTTTCTTGTGAAGTGGATTCTAATTCACATACAAAACCCTAATTAAACTTCCTCTTAATCGACATTACTCACATCAGTTATAAACCTGAAATTGACATAAAATTGTATCTTGTTTTTAAGAAGAAAACACACACCTTGACAGAGAGAAGCGAGGAACTGGTGAGGCAGTGGACCTGGTTGGAAGAGGGAATTTTGGGGACGAAGGCGCAGATTTGGGCATGGAAGCCGACTTAAAAGCGGATTTGAGATTTGAAATTGAAGCTTTGTTCATGAATCGGTTGCATCTTGAAGCCATAGCCAATATCGCGAGATCGGAGATCTGATGAAAAATGTCGATAATCCAATCTAATTGATCGTTTTCTAGGGTTCAGGGTTTTAGGGTAAGAGGCCATGGTGCTCTGGGTCGGTTATTTGTTGTCCGGATAATCTAACCCGAATTTATACCCGACCCGTTTGTTCATAACCTTCCATCTAGGGCCGTAAACGAACCGAACGTTCAGCGGGAAGTTCGTTTATGTTTGTTTATTTAATAAATGAACGAACATGAACATGTTTTTTTGTTCGTTTAGTTAAATGAACGAACATGAACAATGGTCTCGTTCGTTCATTTATGTTCGTGAACGTTCATTCATTTATGTTCGTTAATGTTCGTTCGTTAATGTTCGTTCGTTCATTTATGTTCGTTAATGTTCGTTCGTTTATGTTCATTTATGGAGGTGTTTGGGAGTGCGGTGGAAATCACCGTTTCTCCTTATTGCGTTTCCACGCCGGAGGGAAGTGTTTGGATTTGAAGAAAAAAACTCCTTATCACGTTAGGGGGAAGGAGATAAGCAATTTTCATAGAAGTAGATCCAAACTTGCTTTTCTGGAACGGAGATGAGCAATAAGGAGATAAGCATAAGTTAAAAATATAAGCACTCCCAAACACCCCCTATGTTCGTTCGTTTATGTTCATTTATGTTTATATATAAACATGTTTATCTATCTATATCTATACTATCTTATAATACACTTAACCCCCAAACTCTTAAACACAACCTCTCAAGCTACATGTACAACACTCTAATGCATGATTACTTAAATTTTTAGAGTGAGAAACTTCTCTCTCACCCATTCTCATTTTGAAGCCACGTGACATATGTAATCATTTGGGAAATTGCTAAAACCGATTATCTGCAAATCTGCAAAACGACTCACCAAATTCTCTCACCATCCTCTTTTTGAAACCAGGAAAACGACTCCTCGGCTCCATTAACCTCCCTCCAAAATCCACGGATTATAAGCCATGGATTCAGAATCATTTTGGTTTCAAATCCTCCAAATCTCACAGGTACGATTTAGGTTTCTTTATCTGCTTTCAAAATCGTCAAAATCTGATTTCAAAATAATCGATTTTGGTTTCAACTTTTCAAAATCGATTTTGGTTTAAACCATTATCACCAACACTCATTGCCACCGGTACCTCTTCTGTGAACCAACTATCTCCGTCGGAGTTCGAATTTATCCATCTTCAAGATTTCTATTGGATTTCTCAGCTTAGGTTTCGACCGGATTTCCACCAGGTAAGAGTTTGACCTAATTATTCTCGGCTTAGGTTTTCAAATAGTTTGAAATTACATCTGATTTTGTGAGATGGAATTCAAATCTTCTATTTGTTTCAATGATTTCCTCCTTTGTTAGTTACAAATTTTCTTGATTTTGTGAGATGAGATTCAATTGCTTCTAAATTTTCTGTCGTATTTCTAGCGTCCTATAATAGGCACCAATAATTGATCAGTTATTTACTTCATTCTTACGCTATTCCATGACTTCCTAATAAATTTGCATCTTAAATAAGTTAGATTTGTCTTGAACTCTTTAAAGCTTTGGAATTGTAGACTTCTTATGGTTTGTTATTCTTATGTTTCATTTGGTTTGGTTATTCTTATGGTTCATTTCTATTTATGAAGTTGTGGCTTAGGATTCCTCTTGAGAGGTCTGATGATGATGATGTTGTGAATGGAGCTTCTGACGGCATGGTGAGTGATCTCTTATTTTCATAGGAACCAGATTGAGGAACTCATGTGACCTTCTGTTCTCCCATTTCATTGATTTCCATTGCTTTCAGCATATAAAATATGTTTCTTTTTCTATATATATTTATATTATTATTGATTTATTTCATTTGTGGTCCCACTGGCAGTAGAGCTTACTGACTCTTGGGAACTGTGGAATTCTTTTAGTGTTTTATGTGAACATCACAGCCAGCTGTCAATTGCCCTCGATGTTCTGTGAGTAGAGATAAATTATAATCCCTTGCTATGTAGTTTAAATTGTCTTTCATATGGTTAGTATGAATTAATTATGTCGATTATGCTAATTTCACCCAAGACCTCAGGCTTCTCTTGGTATAGTTGTCTACTTATTTTGTTGGTGTAGTTTATGTGTTGGCTTTTCTAAGGGACAAACAAATTGTAGTGATCTTAACCTTTATCTTGATAATATTATATTTTTGGTTACTTTAACAGATCAAGTCTTAAGAATGCCTTTGTTGATCATATCTCATCGTGCTTTTAAATAGAATTTCACCATGATTAATTAATGTTCCATCAAATTATTTCAGATAATGCTTTCTGGGAAGCCAGTGCACAAACTTTCCAGTGGGAACTCAGCAGCTGGTGCTGACCACACTGATAACTATGCCTAGCATAAGTTTCCATTTGTTGGTGGCTTATCACCTATGATTGCAAAACATGCTGATATAACAACATGAAATTGATAATGGCATCTTGTAAATGGCATCTTGTAAATGGCATCTTGTAATACCGACCAACCCCATGAAATCTGCCTTCTTTTTGTTAATATTCTTAACGTTGTCAAGTGTTTTTCTTGGTTTCATAGTGATTCATTTATTTATGTGGAGACTTATTTAATGTTTCATTAATCAGAAGCCCAAAGACATGACTTAAGGTCATACTTGGACTATGTTGGCTATTTATATCAGAAGATGGAGCCCCTTCCGGAACAAGAACGATTTGAGGTGAGATGTGCAGCTCAGCATCGATATCAAACTGTTGATGAAAATATCTTTCTTTCTGTTTTAACAATGATATCTTTGTTGACCGCATCCAAATCTGCAGCTTGGTTACCGGGATTTTCTGCAATCTCCCTTGCAAGTAAGTTCTATTTGCAACTTTAGTGTTCTGTTTTTATGTAGTCTTTTATTGGGTATGCTGGCATTTATTGCAGTGATGCACTCTTCTTATCATTGCAGCCTCTCATGGATAATCTAGAAGCACAAACTTATGAAAATTTTGAAAAAGACAGTGTCAAATACATCCAGGTATGGCATAATTGCTGTGAGGACTTCACACTTGTACTTATTGAAATATCTTGATACATGACACATGTCACATGGCACATGACGTTATGTTCTAGCATGATTGAGCTGTAAGCTGATTCAAATGAAACTGAGCTTTATTTCTGCAGTCAATTACTAAATGATACATTATAGTTGTGTTGTTTTCTACTCATTTGAAACTGCATCAATTTCTCTATCGTATCACTTAACAACCATTATAATCCACTTATCAAGGCTTCTATATGATGGAAACACTCATCAACATTTTTGATCCAATTATCACGGGTTCTATATGACGGAATGCACTTATTTGGCAATTGCTGCCCTACTTTTACTTGTAGGTGGATTTTGTTGTAGTATTTAGATATTTAACATTTCATTTCCATTGATTGTGCAAATGTGAAAATGGTGATGGTGACATTGATATGGTGAAACAAAAAAGTTTGACCAAGTAGGTATATTTTCACCTTACTTTGCAGCTAGCAGCTACTAGCTGTGGCACATACTTTAAATTTATTAATTTAGGGTTTCAATTTTAGCATGACCATGTTAATTACCGGCTGTATATGTTCTGTTTCTTTATACCCTTTCATTTCTGAGATGGATGATTCAAGGTTATTGGCTATTCCTGTTTGTTAATGCTTAATGTGCTTGTAATTGGCAGTACCAAAGGGCAGTCAGTAAAGCGTTGGTGGATAGGATCTCCGACGAGAATGCATCTACAACCACCGTTGTAAGATTTACTTTTTGCAGCTATCTCCATTATACGTCAACTTTTTTTACAACCGTTTTTTACTTTTGATATGTGCTTTTTGACAACCTCTTATGTTGTTTTGCAGGTATTGATGGTTGTAGGTGCTGGACGAGGACCTCTTGATAGAGCATCATTATAGGTACTCACATGAAGTATCTTTTATAAATAATAAGGGCAGATGATTACTGATTGAACATGCTATAAAACTTTGTACATGAGTGTTTCTCCTCTTACTCCATACCACATGTGCTTTGTATTTCGTGTAGATAAAGTTCTAAAGTTCCTTTTGCTAAGTATTGCTCCTTCTACCTTGAATATATATGGTTTATGCCTGCATATGTTTGTTACCTCCATTTTTCTCAGCTGTTTGTTTCAGTTCAGTTATCAGTTCACCTTTATCAGCTTCTTTATCATCCTATTGCACATTCTACATAGGTGAAGAGATCAAATGCGTTGCTACTAGACGAAGCAAGTAGTGCACTGGATTTGGAAAGCATGTTCAAGAAGCACTTAGGAAGGTAACAAATCAGACCCGTGGTGGCGCACTGCCTCTCCACCATCGGAGAGGCCAACCTGATAGTAGTAGTTCAGGATGGAAAGTTGACGGAGTATGGAAGCCATGATAGGCTCACGACTTCCCATCATGATCGTGTTTAAGCTAGCTTTATGAATTCGTCAGTTTTAAAATAAAAATCGAATTGCAGCTTCTGCAATTGTCCTACTGACGAATTCATATATCAGTGACGAATTCATATATCAGTGACGAATTCATATATTCGTCAGTTTTAAAATAAAAATCGATTTTCGGTTCTGCTTCAACATTTCTTCTGCAGTCTTTATGAACAGTTTGATCAGGTTTTAATCTTTTAAATGGTTTTTTTTGAGTTGTGGGTTTGTGATAATTTTTGTGGTATGGAATGCATTTTGCGGTTTCACAGAGATTTTAACTTCACAGTTTCTTCAAGGGGTTTTACAATCTCAGGTATACTCTTAAATTTCAACTTCACAGATTCTTTGGTTGTTTGGTTGAATAACAGAAGATGCTCCAAGAAGGATAGAACAGTTTGATTTATAACTTCATTGGTAAAATCCATGAAACTTTAATATTGTAAAAAAGCTATGTAAAAAACCATTTAAGTGGTCAGGTTCTTATGGTATATTGCAAAATGAAATATGGTTATTTGGTAATCGTTAAGGGAGACCCAAGATACAAATCAGAGGGTTTTAGAACCATTAAGAGGTAGACTTTTTTTGCCAAACAAGATTCACCTCTTAACGATTCAGAGGTTGCCTCTTAATGCAACTATTAAAAGGTAAACAAACAACCTCTTAGTTATAAAGTTTATAACTTTATTGGTAAAATACAGGAAGCTTTAATATTGTAAAAAAAGCTTTGTAAAAAACATTTAAGACTTTGGGGCTGTTTGGCTGAATGGTTTGGTGATGCATGGTTAAGCCGAACACTCCATAGTTGTGGAAGACGAACACTTACGTGCCAGAGACTCCCTTATTACAGGGCATGTCTTCATATGGATGCTTCAAGTGATACCTTAGCGTATTTTGTAGGTATCGATTTATATTATAAAGATGATTACATTTTTTTTGTGTAAACATGAATTTTGGTTTTTTGGTTGATTATGAATTGCAGTAATCTAATTACAACAAAAACTTTTTGGTCAACCAACCATTATGAACTTTAAAGTTTATAAAGATTATAAATGTCATACTCTCAATTTACAAAAAAATTTGGCATCCCGCCGCATTAGGTATTTGAGAAAAAAAGTCACTCAACACCTTTCTCACTCCGTGCATTGCACGGATACTCTACTCGTCTACTTAATGAAAAGAATAAGTGTAGTTTTTTTTTCTAAAAAAACCATTTTTTAAGATTACAATTGTTTAAGCCTAATGTACAATTTTCTATCCTCCATCTTTCTGCAAACCGTCACTCCCCCTTTCTTTCTCACGATTTCTAACACCACGAACTGCCCCTTCAGCTTTCTTCTCCACGATCATTTGCAGGTTTGAAACTTTCTTCTCCTGAAATCAGTTCCTTCCCTATGTTTCCCAACTTCATCATCCTGCAATTCATACCCGCTTCCACACCTGTACAGAGCGATTTCCATGGACTTTCTCTCAAACCCAGTTTCCAATCGATTCAATCGATTCACCTTCCTTTGCAAATCGATTCACTCTCCTCTCATGTACGATTTCATCATTTCTACCACAACTTTTCAAATCAGGTAACATCGATTTGGGTTTGCACAAAGTTAACATCGATTTGGGTTTCTCAGTAACTATTTCCGATCTGTGTTAGAACATCTTCAGGTTCTATCCCTCGCTCTCGCTTTTTTCATCAAAATCTCGGTTCGATTGTCTGGCTTTCGTTGTTCCTGATTTCGTGTTGGACCTTCAATCTTCAAGATTTCAACTGGATTGTACCAGTTAAGGTTTGACCTAACCTTTCTCCATCTTCAAGATTTCAACTGGAATCGTATTTGGTTTTTGTGTGTTTTCTTTTCGTTGAACAAATAAAACTCATATATTCTATTTGTGTTTAAATAAAGTGGTTTATGCAGTAGTTTTAATTAGTAATCTTGATCAATTGTTGCTTTATCTCTGGTTTTCTTCATATTTGGTTTTCCTCTGGTAAGATGAATACACTTTCATTTGTACGATTTTGCAATTTTTTTATGTTTTTCTCTCTCTTTTTTGGGGTTCAGGGTTTCTGCTTTCTGCTTCTGAATTTAATTTGCTGAATGATGACCAACTTGCTGAAGGATGAACTCCATCTCTTACCAATATACAAGAGCTTCTTGCTAATTTGGTTAATAGCTGATTTGGGGGATTGGGTTCTAATAAAACTTACTAGAGCTCTTTGGCAATACATTTGTCCATTTCGTTCAGCAAAACCTCATTGAACTGGCCTTCACTAACACCATCTCTGAAATCCAATAATCTTATTAGAATAAATGTTATGCTGAAAGAGTAAGTTGTCACAGAAAGAGCGGAGTGTGTTGTAAAAACCTTTAAAATATAATACGATGAGGTTTATGTCCAGTTGATTTCTTGAAAGATATCAAAAGCTCCCTGCAACAATGGCATAAAGATTTTTTACAGAACCTATGGCAGCGGATCCATTAAAGTCCTCATGATCATAGGTATCTCTTTTCTTTCTTTCTTTCTTTCTTTCTGAGTAGGTATGATCTTTTTCAATTTATTTGATTGAATTATGGGTTTAGGATTGGCTGGGACACACGTATCATGGAACCCGCAAATTGAGGGGATTGTTGGGACGACAAAGCCAAATGATAATGATCAGAGCTCCCGCGACGGTGTGTACAATGAGAATGGTATTGAAGTTTGTGCTTTTGATAATCGAGGGATGGGTCTTAGCTCTATACCTAAAAACAAATCCAAATACACGTAAGCTTCCTATGAATCCAATCAAATTCTTAGTGTTGTTTGTTTTGAATTATCTTATTTATGTGAATTTTGGAGTATAGTTTGATGGGGTGTTTTTCAATTGGTTTATGGGTGTTCCTGGTGGAATAAAACTTAATGAGAAAAAAGTTTAAAAAATACCCTAATTTTACACATCATTGTTTGAATAAACGAGTTACACTTAGATTTAGAAATCAAGCCTTATTATTCATTAGTCTGTGTGATTGTTGGCCCTAATATAAATGGCATTTTCAATTGCTGTTTACAAAGGAAAATGTTCTTTATTTTAGGATGAAGTAAGTCCCAATTTGTTAAGAAAAACATATTTGGATAATAGAATAATGTATAAGATGCATCTTGGGTGCATAACAAGGATCATGGCTACAGATGCAGTATCTGTGATGGACCATTTGGGTTGGAAGAAAGCTCATGTCTTTGGCCATTCAATGGGTTAGTTGTGATTATCGGTTCAAGTACTGGCTTACGCGATATTTAATTTAGCTTATATTCCTTCATCGCTATTATACAGGTGGTATGATAGCTTGCAAACTGGCTGCTCTTTTTCCAGATAGGATCCTCTCTTTGTCTCTACTTAATGTAACTGGTGGAGGCTATGAATGTTCCCCAAGGTATGATTTTCTTAAACTGATGCAACTCATACACCACATTGTGTAATGACATATATTGTGAAGATGTTTCTTCAACTGTTAACTAATATGATCTACTATGCTTTTGATATTTACAAGTGAAACTGGTTTCTAAAATAATCTTAACATATTGTTCTTCTTTTTCTTTTTGTAGCTTGATCGCCAAAACATTATCCATTGCAATGCGTTTCTTGATGGTCAAAACGCCGGAGCAAAGAGCAGCTGTTGATCTCGACACTCACTACACACAGGTCAAAGATGTTATCTATTTTGCACATTAATTTTTGTAACTTGGAAATAGTGCATCATATTTGTAACTATATGTATGCACATAAGAGTTTAAAAGAAAAGAACTTTTCTGTAAGATATGCATGTGGCCCTGACAATGCTTCTTTCCGCTAATAAGCTCAGGCTATTGTAGAACTTAAGTGACTTAAAAGTCATTATTTTATACCATTTTCCTGCTAACATTACTCCATTTATGGTCCCATTTTCTTTTCTTCTATTGTAAAGTAAAAGGGGGGCCACAATCACATGTTTTAACACTTTAATCTCCACATGCATGATGCACCCATAACACTACTGATTTGTGAAAGTAGAAGTATTTTATTCTGACTGTACTTCAATCCTTACAATTTATGTTGTAATCTTCGCAGGAATATCTTGAAGAACATATTGGACTTAAAACAAGAAGAGATGTATTATACCAAGTAAGAGTTGTATAACAATCCAGACCCACATAAATTCCGTTTCACCAAGTTTATATCCCGCTATACAATAGAAATTAGAAACTTAAGGTTCTAGAAACTTGCATTACAAAATGTTGCAACCTATTCAAAGCACAACAGTTTCTGTTTTGAGGAAAATTGCAACCTTTCCTGTTTACTGAAAGTAAAAGTTACCTATTTTCTCATCATTATGACTGATTGTTTAAGATGGAACTTCTATTCTCGTTAACCTAAAATCCAAACTTAATTTGTCAGGAATATGTTAAAGGGATATCAGCAACTCGGATGCAGTCAAATCATGGGTTTGATGGCCAGATCAATGCCTGCTGGACACACAAAATCTCTCGAAAAGAACTTGAAGTGATTCGAGCCGAAGGTTTCTTAATATCCATCTGGCAGGTATCCTTTGATTTCTTCATAATTATAATAGTTTCACACCTCAATTTTTCTGTTTTTGTACATTTACAAACTATCAATTGCTTATTTTCTAGGTGTGATGTCATTGCTCAAATATCTCATGCAAGAGAGCTTGCAGAGAAACTGTAACCACTCGCAAGGATGGTAGAACTTCCGGGAGGTCATCTTGTGAGTCACGAGAGGACCAAAGAGGTACATATATACTCATTTTAATTTCTTGCTTATTTATGCGGTGGAGGCTCTAATAAGTGTACCAACTTTATAAAAAATATAGGTCAATGAAGCCCTACTGGATTTGATTAAGGCATCAGAAACCAAGAAAATCCCATATGACTGGACAAATTTATTGCCAAAGAGCTCTTGTTATATGGTTTCACACGCGTTTTAAAAGTATTAGAGTTTGCGCCTATGATTTTGATAAGAGGTCTGAAGTCTTATTTCACTTCTGATTAATAAGAGGTGGGCCTTTAAGAGGTTATAAGACATTAAGTTACCTCTTTTAATTTCAGACATATTTCAGACTTAAGAGCCTCTGAAGTCTGAAAAAAAAACAAAGGGTCTGAACGTAAAAACGTCTGACCGATTCAGACTTCAGAGGTATTAAGAGGTTTTTTGAAAAAACAAACAGCCCCTAAGTGTTAAATGTAAAAAACAAAATTGAACATTGTGATTTTTACGTTTCTATTTTGAATAAATCTTAAAACATCCTTTAAAGATGATCTTACATTATCATAATCATATCAATTAGTGGTGATCAAGTGACTAAATAGTAGGTCCATTAAGTCGCTGCTCCTGCATCAATTCAGCCAAGACCGTTTGAATGAATAAGCCGAAATCAAACAGATGCAACCTGGATGAACATGCATTAAGCTGCTGCACCTACTCAACTAACAGGAATTAAGCATTGGACAACCATTAAGCCGCTGCTCCTGCATCAATTCAGCCAAGACCGTTTGAATGAATAAGCCGAAATCAAACAGATGCAACCTGGATGAACATGCATTAACTCAAGTAACAGGAATTAATAAGAATATCATTTGTTAAGTAAAAGTTTAATGAGTTTGTTGGGACTAATGGCTTATTCAGTCAGCTATACCTGATTGTTTCGTAGTGACTTAATGCCGTTAATTTGAAAATGTATTAGATTATTAAATATATTAAATGTTTTAATAATATAGTTAATATTGTATTCTTCAAAAGGAAGAAAGAAACTATAATATGTACTATAATACCAATTTAGGGTAGAATCAATGAGTGTGTATGTGTGTGTATATATATGCATAATGCTCACATGATTCATACAATTGTTCTATTCTTCTTGTACATGAATCTGAAATTTGTTTATGATCCTTCTTTCCGCTAGAATAATTTCAACTTTTGACTTTTTGCATTAGGTAAAATCGTTTTCATCGACTCCACATTCAAATTAAAATTAATTTGTGGACTAATATGCTTATTGCAATGTCTTCTGTGGTGATACACACAGTACTGGTCAGCAAAATGTTGAAACTATCATGGAGTATAGAGACTAGAATGTGGAATGCCTAGATAGGGTGATCCGCTTACAAGTTAAATGTGATCTTCTGGTTGCTATAGTTTCCTTTATACATAACTCATGATCTTTCCTTTATTCCATAGTTTTTATCATGTTTTGAATATGGGTTTGTGTGTTCCATGCTATCTTCTCACTTATTTGTCTGATTGTCATCCTATGAAGTACAAGATCTGATTTGGCATTTTAAGATTGAGACAACATTGACCTTTTCACCTTACTCCGTGTGGGATTTACTGGGTTTGTTTGGTTTGGTTTCTTTTGGTTTGGTTTGGTTTGGTATGGTCTTAAAGAACATTACTTGTAAAATTGAAGTTGTACATGGAAATTCGTTAAAGAGCTTCAAAGACATCTGATGTGAGAGCTCCAAATGCAAATGATTCAAAATTTTCATAGGCCGTCAGTGCCATGAATTTCTTAGGGCTCTCTCCCGAACTTGTCAAACCGGCTCTCCACCGTCTTCTGAAATTGTATGGGAGTTGGGAGCATATCGAGGAATATAACTATCGGGCACTTGCAGATAATACATTTCAACCCCTAGAAGACAAGGTATACCCTTTGTTATGCTCCAAGATATCATTTTCACTACCTACTCTGATGTACTTTTGTTTTTGTTTCTTCACCACACGAGTATAACTGATTTGAGTATTTCGTTTCATAATCGAATTGCGTCCCGCTGCATCGCGCGGGTACGATGACTAGTATAATATGAAATTAATGTGTAAAATCATCAAGTAAATTGATCTTTTAGAATTTATTTTTCATACCTCCTAATTTAACACGGTTTTTCATTTTGTTAAGGTATTTTTTACGAACGAAATGATGAGTATGGTGGTTGTTTTTTGTTCATTTGGGTTCGTTCGTTTATGTTCATTTAAGTTCGTTCGTTTATGTTCATTTAAAGTCGTTCGTTTATGTTCATTTAAGTTCGTTTATCTCTTAGGCTGCGTTTGGTTGTGGGACAAGAGAGGAACAGAACAGAACAAGGACTTTTGTCCCATGTTTGGCGTGACTTAAGATGGAACAGAACTAAGTAGAACAAACATGGAACACATGCGTTCCACCAAAAACCATGGAACTAAGTGGAACAAGGAGCTTTTTGACAAAAATACCCTCTTCTTCTTCTTCTTCTTTGTCTCCCACCACCGCCACCACCACCACCGTCACCGCCACCACCACCGCCACCACCGCCGCCACCACCGCCACCACCACCGCCGCCGCCACCGCCACCACCACCACCGCCACCACCACCACCACCACCGCCACCACCGCCACCACTAAATAACCCACTGGGGGTAAATTGGTCATTTTGTCAATCCTGTTCTGTTCTGTCCAGTTTAGTTATGTTCTACCAAACGCTGGACAACTGTTCTGTTCTGTCATGTTCTGTCCTGTCCTGCAACCAAACGCACCCTTAATGAACAAACATAAACGAAAACGAACAAACAAAAATTCTTAACGAACGAACATGAACACAAAAAAATCTCGTTCGTGTTCATTCGTTTGTTCGGTTAAGTTAAACGAACGAACATGAACAAGCCTCCGTTCGTGTTCGTTCGGTTCGTTTACAGCCCTACTTCCATCCCCAACCCGACAACTTTAATTGAGGATCCAAAATCTTTAAAATAATAATTATTAATAAATTTTATATATTTAATAAAATATTATTTCCTCTTTTAAACATTTTTAAAGGTTTTTTTATAGGTGAAATATATTAAAAAAATATGTCTCTCTCCCAGTAATTATTTTTGAAAAAATTGTTAAGAGTATAAAATAGTTGTATATCTACATAGTCTAACACAAAAACAAATAATATATTTCGACCACGATTAGAAATCAAGAGTTTTTTTTTTTTTTGGAAGGGTGTCCTAACCTAAGCTATGCCTAGACTAATCCTTTGGCAAATTATGACCGTAAGACATCAGCTTTGATTAAACCTCAGTGGGCACAATTGTTGTATACGTCTGGATTTGAACCCTGGACAAATAGGATATTCCACCACATCCCCCAGGGTCTTAACCAGTACGCCACAGTTCATCGAGGGAAACATTGCAACGGGATAAAGAATCAAAATCTTGATGCATAATGATCATTTTTTTAATCTTTTTATATCATTTTTGGTCGAAATTGAGATAAATGAGAAGATTGAAAAATTGGATGATCTTTGGACATCTTTTAGCTTACGTATTTATACAAACTTTTGACAAAATACTTAAAATTATACATAAAATATGAATTCCATTTAATAACTAGTACGAAACTAACCTTAACTTTGAGGCTTGATAACTTTCTTCAAAACATCACCTACATATATCAATGATATCACGAGCCTATTAAGGGGCCGTTTACAAAACACTTACCTGGGTAAGTGCTTACCAAATCACATTGTTTACCGAATGAATATGGCAAGGACCAAGAATCTTACCCGGTAAGAGCGGAAGAGAGGAGCGAGAGTCTTACCCGGTAAGGGAGTGCGGCGACTTTTACCACGATTAGCGCTTACCAGCTAAATTGTTGCATACGATGTCATTTTGGTGGACTAAAACTGACACGACACGCTAACCCGACACGAAATAAACGAGTTTGGGTAATACATTTCAACCCGTTTAAGTAAATGGGTTGACACGACACGACACGAAAATTAAACGGGTAAGATTAGGATCAAAAATTTCAACTCGAAAATGACCCGAATAACCCGTTTATATATATATATATTATAATTCTTTTTAATGCTTTGGATTTTTAATGTTTTGGATTTGTTTAGAACTTATAAGTTAGAACTTATAAGTTTGAACTATAAAATTTAGATTTCTAATGCTTTCATTTGAATTTTGGATTTGTAATTTTTTTGTGTATTTTCGATATTTAATTTTTAGTTTTATAAATGTTAAACGGGTTAGGCGGGTCGGGTTAGGGTTGGGATTTTCTGACCCGTTTATTAAACGAGTCGGGTTAAGGTCAGGCACTCTCAACCCGTTTAACTTTGGACACGACACGACACGTTTGTCAGGTCTACTCGTATATGACTTCACATAGCCACATAGGTCACCTTTGATGTATCTTGTAATGCATGAAAGGTCGCTTGTGTCCATATCTCCATTATAAGCCAAATTATACACCTCACTTTGTTTTCCTTACACTAAATGATTATGGCATGCATGTCTTACTAGTTACTACTAACATGTTTAAATATTATAGAGTAATCCGGCATAACATGCGCCAATGGCGTGTAGCTCAGTTGGTAATGGGTGAGGGCATCTTTATACAAAAAGTAGAAAGTCTCGGGTTCGAACCCAAGACACCCCCATAGCCACAACCCCTGAGTGAGTCAGGTATGCCCCCCACATTATGGATAGGCAGTCGATTGTGGGCCGGTTGAAGAATAAAGTATGTGACCTTAGGTTTCTTCCAAGACGAATGAAGAATAAGTGGGCATGTGGCTGATCAGAGTATGAGTTATACCTTGTCTTGTTGATGTTTATTTGTTTGATCCATCTAGGGTTCGTTAAATTTGGTTAGTTAATTTTAATTTGTAGAACATCATATTTATTAATTTAGTACTAAGGAAACCGAAATATTCACTCGAAATCAACCAAAAAACCAAAAAAGTATCTTGAAATCAACAAAAAAAACTTAAAAATGATTTCTTAAAATCAACTAAAAATAGAAAAAAAAAATCTCTCTAAATCAACAAAAAAAAACCCAAATAAGTCCCTCGAAAATCAACCAAAACTTAAAAGAAAAAACTGGCGGAATTCGACTAAAAACACATCGAATAAATTTGTGGGCATTTTTATCCAAGTTAAATAAACATCCGTTCAGAAAAATAATGAGTCCACCACTGAACACTGGCTATATTTATACTTGTATATATGGTCTTGTACCATCCTATTGACACCATTCAGTATATGATTTTATTTAGCTTGGCTTAATATTTAAATTCTACATTTTAATGAGTGAATCCTATATTTTTAAATAGCTTAAGGGCCGTACCAAACATTTATCCGGGTAAACGCTTACCAAGTCACGTTACCTACCGGATAAATATGGCAAGAACCAAAAATCTTACTCGGTAAGAGCGAATGCAAGGACTGAGGGTCTTACGGTCTTACCCAATAAGTGAGGACAACGACTCTTACCACGGTTAGCGCCATGGACGAACCTGCAGGTGGGCATACGGTGGCACGTGCCACCGTATTAATTCTCCGGCGAAGGGTAAATTTTCGTTTTTGTGAAGGTGTCACCGTATCGATTTAGAAGGTGCTACCATATTATTTTGGAAACTACAAGGGGTGCACCTAAACTGAAAAAAGGCCCAAATTTTATACCCATTCAACAAAAAAACCGAAAAAAATCTCTTAAAATCAACAAAAAATACCGAAAAAATCTCTCGAAATCGATAAAAAAAACGCCGTAATTTGGCTAAAAAACATCAGACGATATTGAACGTTGGTAAAAAAGATGAAAGACACTTCGATAAAAACCGTATGAAAAAATATGGTGCTACCGTATGAAAAAAATTATGGGTCCATCCCTGGTTAGCGCTTTACCGTGTGAATTGTTACATACGAAACTGATTTGGTTGACTAAAATCTTACCCGATAAGTACATTATATTGTTGGATTTTACTTGTAAGCGCTTACTCGGATAAGCGTCTGGTAAAATTCAATTCAAGAGATGCAGCCAGGGTCGGGTAATTAGTGGTAAGACGAATCAGGACCCAAGAAAAAAAATCTGATTTTTGTACATTTCCTCTGTCTTTAATGAAATAAAATAATATTCGGTTTTTAAAATAATAAAAAAAGAATTAATTAAATGTGTCAATAAAATAAAAGACCCACAAGTAATACCAATGAAGTCACCCTTCCCCTCCCGGTTCGGGTACCCGATGAAATAACCGATTCTATAGATGGTGTATACCGAAAATTCGGTTTTGACCCGTATAACGCCTGGACCCCCTTGACGTCATCAATTTTAAGATCCACTTTTTTAATTCTCGGACCCAAACTCGGGTACATAATCGCTTCCTTAACCGAAGAATGGGCCAACCCGAGAATATGCCCGATTTCATGAGTCGCAACTGACTCCAAATCAACGGCCACATTTGATTTACTTGATTTGAGATCAACGGCCCACGTTTCAGCTTTGTCAAAGTGGAGCCTACCGTTTTCCGGCGAGAAAGCGTGAGCCAACACACCTAAAACGCCGTCGAACGGCTCTCCGTCACCGTGATCCCCTTGGTAAAACGCTATTTTTATGTCTGCCGTACGGTAGTCGTCTGCCTCCGTGAAAATCACCGGAATCGTAGACGACCACCGCGAGAATGATCGCCGGAAAACAGATCGGAGATCGGAGTAACTAATGTAATCGATCATATGAATGTCGGAAAAAGCGTACGTTAGCGTCATAGTCTCAGACTTCGCCGGCTTCTTCCACCTCGGTTCGCCGGAAAAAAACGCGTAATGTTTACTCACATCGATTTTAGGTTTCTTCCGGTTGAGATCGTCGGAGACGCCACACCGCGGCGACATGATCTGAGTAACGGTATCGGAATCTAGTTTTCCGGTGATCGGTAACCCGAGGTTCTTCTGGTAATTTAACACGGCGGTTTCTAGGGTTTCATCGAAGGTGTCTGTAAAGCTGTCTTCGACAACATCGAGGTAGCCAAATCGGTGGAAGTATTTTTTGAGCTCAGACATACCGGAGAAGTTAGCACCTCTGCCGGCGTCCATGAACTTGGCGAAGCTGTGCCACGTGTCGTTCTCGGAGAGGTCTTTGACGGTGAATTCCGGTGGTGATGTCGGAGGAACGATTCTGGCGGGAAAAACTCTGTGGAGGAGAGAGAGAAAGAAAAACATATAACAGAAAACCCTGTTCATGGCTGTTAATTTGGTTTCTATGATTTGGAGTTTTATATAAAAACTATGAGTAAATAGAAAGCAATGTACAAATTTTATTGCATAATATACAAGTTATTTCAAAAGTGTTGGTGTAAAATCTGACGTTGGTTTTGACAACTCATCAACCTTAGATTTCAGATATATGGATAATACGGACAATACCCGGTAAAGTTGGTCTAGGTTATTACAGATGGTATCAAAGTCGGGAACGGGATTGGTGCTTCAACGAGGAGTGAAACGAAGGTTGTATTGATATACAAGTGTATGAAGCAAGAGAGTTGTTCTTTTTTTTTATCTTAACTATATGATATGGGTTTTTGTTTTTTTTTATGGTTGTGTACAAATAGTGAAGCATAAGGTACAAAAAGTGGGGATAATTTCTATGCTTGTGACAACCCTAATTACAAAAATGCATTGTGGAAGAAGGAAAAAAGATGAATGCAACAAGAAAATGGGAGGAGAAGAAAGCCAGGAAGATTCTTTGGTTCAAACCCTCCAATTTTCAAGATTCTAAATAAGCTTTCTTGGGTCAACCCCTTGGGTGGACTTCTATTTTCTTTTTCTTTTTTGAAAATACTTAAAAGGGTTAATGGGTTTTTTAAAAGGCAAAGCAAATATATTAACAAAAGCAAAGGAATAGAAGGATAGTTGGTTACATATTCTGTAAATAATACAAAAAGAACCACCACCCTCTATAAAAAAACCAACGACAAAGCAAAGAAAACCACAACTACAAGAATTATGATTGTAAGACATCAACCCTGATTAAACCTCAATGGTCACAATTGTTGTGTACGTCTGGATTCGATCCATGGGCAGATGAGATATTTCACCACATCCCGAGGACCTTAACCACTACGCCACAACCTTTGTGGTCGAATGAGAGAAGTTTTACTGCATAAAGCCAATCAAGACAAAGCCTAGACTCTCCCTTGAAAGTTCGATTGTTACAACTGCACCAAATCAAGTAAAGAGTTGTCCAAATTATCGCATTGACTTCGCAATAGCTTCCAGATCCGCAATCTCAATCAACTCTACAATCGATACCGGTGCCGAGCGACGCCACTTCCACCAATTAAAAATACCTTCCACAATTGAAAAGTCGCCGAACAATTTATGAAGCAAGAATTAAAGGGGTTTTATTGGTATTTTGATGAAAAAGTATATAATTGTACTATATGTTTTAAAATGTAAAAAATTCGATTCAAATATATTATTCGACATGCTTTTTGGTTATAAGTTATTAAAGGGTTTTCTTGCAAAATGTTTAACTTGTCGCATGATCATTCTTTCATCAACCCGCCCCATCTCCCTCTCTCTCTCTAGATTCGGTTTTAAAATGTCTTTAAAAGAGGCTTTCTTTTGGCCCATTTCCAACCATTATAACACTAGGACCAATCCATGTGGATGGTTCCAATGGGCCTCTTTATGCTTAACTTTTTTGCAGTAAAAAGAATGGAAATTATCTTAAATATAATTATTTTTTTAGTGAAATGATTTATAATAAACGAGTATTTTGTTTTCTTTAACTCGATACCTATATTTCATTTATACGACGAGTATACTTATGCAACGTGTTAATAAAATTATATAACAGGCAAAGGTTTATGTGAAAAGAAGAGTTAAAGATGAGAAAGATGAGAAGGTGAGAAGCAATCCGGGTCTTTGATTACTTTTTAATGTTAAACCCACCCATGAATCATGTTTGATACAAGAATTGATCCGGTGCATCTCATCTCGGTGTATCGAAGGGTGAATATCTCTTCTTATCCTTCACACCATAATTTTCATTCTAACCCTAATCCAATAATGTAAAGAATTGCGTAAACCTATAGGGTCGAACGGAAAAAAAGTACGTATGTTTCGATATTATATTGGATACTCCAAAACCCGAACAATATCGGTTATTAATTGTTATTTGAGCTGAGTAATTAAAAATGTATTAAAAATCTAAGTATGATAATTACAGGATTTTATGTATATAAAATTATAAATGAAGTTACATATAATTTTATTATGATTAATAAAAAATAAATTAAATATTTATTTATACTTAATGGGCTTTTTAATAGATGGACCTAAAAATTTACAACAGCCCACCCCATGTTTGGGATCTAGCTATTAGATGTGTCATTAAATCCAAAAAAAAAGTTTATTTTAAATAAAAGTTTTACACAAAGGGTAACCTAATTTTTCACTGCATTTTATAAAGGTAATTTTTTAAATAGAATCCCTACATGTTTTATAATTTTTTTTGGGGGGTGGGGGTGTTCTAGGCTATGACTGGACTAATCCCTTGACAAATTATGATGGTAAGACATCAATCCTGATTAAACCTCAGTGGCCACAAATGTTGTGTACGCCTAGATTAAAACCTTGGACAGATGGGATATCCCACCACATCCCCCAGGGCTTTAACCAGTATGCCACAACCCTTGTGGTTAGGTTTTATAATTTTCTTTTTGAAGGAAACAAGTTTTGGCTTTAGAGTTGGTGTATACAATTTTTGGAATCAAAATATAATGTTATTTGATGTTTTATGAACATTCAGGGGTTGTTTGTTTCTCTTAAAACCTCTTAATACCATTGAAGTTTGAATTGGTCAGACGATTTTATGTTCAGACCGTTTTTTTTCTTCTAGATTTTAGAGGCTCCTAAGTCTGAAATTAGAAGAGGTAACCTAATGTCTTATAACATTTTAAAGCGCCACCTCTTATTAATTAAAAGTGGAATAAGACTTTAGACTTCAGGCCTTTTAAAAAACAAACGCCACCTCACTGTAATGTTTTTTGATGGTCTACCTAACTTAAGTAAAATGCTTTTGATAATGATTAATGTTCTTGATCATGATGAATAAGTGACTAACTTAGGATGAATTACACTTTTGGTTCCTCGTCTAATAAGACCAAAATGTCCCTCACGTGAGGGGCATATGGCACGTCTAATAGCTGCATTTCTCACGACGTTAATATAAGTGACTTATTATGATGTAAAAACACTGACTTTCAAAGAGAAATATAATTTACTCCTAAAATTAAATATATCAAATTTAAAAAATAGTAATAATAATTAAGTATCTAGAAAAATAAAACATGTTTCACTTGGTATCTCATTTAATGCACACATGGACTCCAGAAGGTATGTTTTAATACGTTACACATAAAAGCATTTAATAAAAAATAAAATAAAAATTCCAGAGTGTTTTTATTCTTTACATTTATTTATTTTATTTTATTATATGAAAACGAAAATTATTGAAAAGTACTAAATGTATATAAATTAATACAACAACTACTAGACTGCTAGGAGAGAGTGCTATTAGAGCATCTCCAATTCATTTTTGTATTTTTTGATGTCGCTTCATTTCTAACTCATTAAATTGAAATTTTATATAAAAATTCACAATGGTAGTTTTTATAGGGTGCGTTTGATACACTGGATAGAACAGAACAGAACAGGGATCACTGTTCCATGTTTGGCAGAACTTTTATGTGGAACAGACAGGAACAGGGTGAAACAAAGTGGAACAGACTTGCTCCACCCCTACCCCATGGAACAAGCTGGAACAAGATGGAACGGGCTTATGTTTTACTAATATAACCTCAAAATAAAATCTAATTCTGTCCTAAAACATCAAATACACGTTCTATTTTATATTTTTCACTCATTATTTAAATTTTATTTATTTTATTTCATCTAATATTATCTGTTCTGTTCTGTCAAGTCCTGTCTACCAAACGCTGAATAACTGTGATGTCATGTTCTGTTCTGTCCTATCCTATCCTATATGCGTACCAAACACACCCATAAGAACCTTATTTTTGTGGGTCCCATATATTTATCAACATCAAAAACTATTATATATTTATAAATAAATATCAAGTATTTATATTAAATATCAATATAATTGAAGAATATGTCACTTCACACCAAAAATCAAGGTAAGAACCAAGGTTTCATTCGTCAACACGTTTGGGTTTTGGTTTCATGTTTTGATGATCTAAATGTCTGTTGAATCAACATTTCGATTTAGGGTCCATGTATTCGATTTTAAGGGTTCAAGAGACATAATTAAAATTATCAAACTACCCATCATTCAACAATATAATGGATTGATAAAAATTAGAGGATACCTTTTTACATGTATATCTATAATAAATATATAAATATATAAAATATAAAATATTTTTGTTTTATTTTATTTTATTTTAATAGAAAAAGATAAAAAGTGTAAAAAGACCAAAATACCCCTGACTTAACTGGGTTTTTTAACGGAGTTAATGAGCAGTATAACAACCCAGTCTAAAATAAGCATGCAATTCTTATAAAGTGAAATATCCCAAAAACGGGTCCCAAAATTTCTTACATCAAATCAAAATCTGGTTGGCGGAACAACCTACACAACTGAGAATATTACTAAACGAAATATTAGTGTCACTACACTACCGAGCTTCCTTGCTAACCGCCCTGCTCACTTGCCAGAGTCTTTCATTACCTGCTTCCCTGAAAAGGTTTTAATTTGAAAATGCGAGGGTTAGACCAGAAGGCCTAGTGAGTCCCTCTTTACAGTTCCCAAAACATTTCAAACAGTTTATATGTTTCAATATAATCCATTCACAAATCTGTTCATATAAAATCATTCACGGACAAGTCTGCCCCGTAAATCGGCACCCTGAAGTCACCCTAGGGTTACAACGAGTCAGTCTCATGCTGCCTTACAGGTAGGGGTGAGCAAAACCCGCCCGGTCCGATAAACCAGACCGACCCGATTGCCCCGCCATCCGATCACCCCGCAACCGGATCGCCCTGAACCCCGTTTGCCCCGAACCGAACACCTAGTCGGGTAAAGTAGGATCGGGTTGGGTCTGGGTTTTCCCACCCGATCCGACCCGAAATATCCGAAATTAATTAAAAATTATTTTTTTTACTGAATTTAAAAGATGCCCGAATAAAATTAAAAATCCCAATTCCTATCCTAACTTCATTACTTCAGTTTCTATTATCTAACCTAAAAGCCCAAAAAACAGGTTTCAAAATGGCCCAAAAATCAGGTGAAAGTGGGCCAAAAGCTTCCAGGCCCAACCCGCGGACCCGACCGACCCGACCCCGACAGGTCCGAGACCCGATATCCGAACTTGTGATCGGCCGGGTTTCGGGTGGCCTGAACCCACCCCGATATCTGATCGGGTTGTGGGTTTTTGGGCCGAACCCGACCGACCTGACTCGATGCTCACCCCTACTTACAGGGCCACACTACCCCTGGCATAAACGGGTCACACCTCCTGACACGAGTTGGCGGGCCACACCCCCCGACTTAGCCAATTTACATCTCACACAATGTATGCATACATCCCATATAAAACTTTAAACAACTTTCATGCAATTAAAAGCATAAGAATAAAACATGGCATTTCGCATCATGTACTCGCTTTAGAAAACACGTTCAAAATCACGTATTTTAGTTAGAAAACTCACCTGAAGCTCTTACTTCTCTTTTCTAATCTGTTCCCGACTCCCAATTGGTTTTCCTGAATAAATAGAAAGAACATAAGCTAATCACTTAACTTTCCGGACACAACTCCTTTCCGGACAACCACACTTTTCGGACGACACCATATTCCGGACAACCACACTTTCCGGGCGACATAACATTCCGGACATCACTAAGTCCCGGGTACTTCCTACTTACCGGACACTAGACTCATCGGACACTTATACTTACCGAATACCCCTCTCATCCGGGCAGTTCCCGCATCCGGGAACCTTAAGCCGATTCAACGTATCCGGACGTCCAGAAGACTTTCCGGACGCCGACCTAACCCATTATTGAATCGAAAATCACAGATTAGCTTAAGATCCCACGAATTAAACATTAGTAACAATATTAAGATCACTAAACTCAACTAATACTGAAACCTTAGCTGCAAATACACGATTTGACGCTTAATCTCTCCCATTTGACTTCAAACTCAACTTTTAACAAAACCCCAAAAGATAAACATCTAAACAACAATCCACAGATTAGAGATGAAAAGAGGAGATTACCTGTTTGATTGAGAATGAAGAACACCTTTCTTTCCTCTCCAAAAATCTGGAATTTCTTTCTTCTTACTTGACCTATCTCTCTTTCTTCTTTCTTTCTCCATTTCTCCTTCTTGTTCTTTCTTTCTTTCCTTCTTCCTCGAATCAGCCGCCAAACACAATCAGGAAAAGAAATGCTACATAGGGTTTTGTGCCCATTTATACTCTATCCCTTATTTACCAACTAGCCCCTCAACTTCCACTATTATTAAAACTTAACACAAGACATAAAAGCCTTTCGAAAATAGTCTTGGTCGTTACAAGCAGAGACCACTTTCAAAGCGATTTCAATAGACCAGTGACTATTTTTGCAGTTTTTGAAGTTTAAGGACCACTTTCAAAGATTTTGATAAACACCAAACGAAATTTGTAGTTTACTCTTTAAATAAATTTGATATCAACATCACATGGTAGAATTTGTTCAAAGTCCCTCCTATGCCATCCCATATTCCCATGTGAGGGGTAATAAAGTGTTGACAATGACACTAATGCCCACATAACACTCATTCTATAATATTCCATACAATTAATTTAAAGTCATTATCATTATATATATATATATATAAAAATTAAACTAATTAATTAAAAAAGTAAGGTTTGACCACTTATCACTTTCTAAGGCCATCCGTAGCCCAGCGGGATGGAGGGCGGGATGGAGCGGGGTGGGCTACGGGGCTTGCGGGTTCGGCGGGAAGGGATGGAATCCGGGTTCCCCATCCCGTTTCATCCCGAAGAAAATGTGAGGAGGAGAGGTGGGTCCCAGGTGAGAAATGAGAGGGAGTGGGTTAGGGAATGGGTAAGGGTGTTTAGGGATTGTTAGGGATTGAGTGAGGGATGGGAGAAAAGCTGATGTGGAGCTGGAATATTTGAAAGATGCTCTCATGGGGTACTGATGGTTCCAGCTCCACATCAGCGCCACATCAGCTTTTCTCCCATCCCTCACTCAATCTCTAACAATCCCTAAACACCCTTACCCCATTCCCTAACCCACTCCCTCTCATTTCTCACCTGGGACCCACCTCTTCTCCTCACATTTTCTTCGGGATGAAACGGGATGGGGAACCCGCATCCCATCCCATCCCGCTGATCCCGCTGAACCCGCATCCCATCCCGAGCTCATCCCGAGCCGGGTACGGATGGCCTAACTGATGCCAAAAAGTGCTTTGCTTTGCAAACACAATCATGATTATGATGTATTTATTATTGAAAATAATTTATTTTAATTTACTTAAAAAGGTAACCCCTTATTTTTGGATAATAAGTTTTTGGTACCAACCATTTTCAAGAAGAAAAAGCTTGACCACAAACCTACCCCCCACACACACACAATAAAACCAAACAGTAACACCACTAATAACAACCTCAAATACAACCACCCAAAACAAAATCAAACTACAAACTTAACAGAGAAAAAAAAATCATAAGAATATTAAAAATCACATATTCTATTAAAATAACATCATAGTTGAAAAGGGTAGAATCACTAAACTATTTAAGGAAAAAAATGATTTTAGACAATCTTCAATAGTTATTTTTTTAATAAAAAATTAATATAATATTTGAAAATACTCTATTTCACATATTTGAATTTTTTTAGGGAACTTGACTCAAAATGGTTATTTTACACATCTAAATTGGTTTTCTAGCAATTCTTATTATGGATTGATCCAAATGTCATTATATTCGTAATATCTAGGTCCGTAACTTGCAGGCCAGACTAAACCACAAAAAAAAATTTGGTCAACTTTTACTAAAAAAATCACGGGCCCACATCCGCATTTGCGGATCCAGATAAAATTTTTAGAAAAAATTGACCAGGATTTTGGGGAAAAAATTGTTGTTTAGTCAGATCCACAAGTTACAGATCTGGATAATGCGGAAGTAGTGACATTTGTATAAAACCGAGAGATGAATGACTAGAAGACTAGATTGAGTTGATAGAATGGTTATTTGAGTCAATTTCTCTTTTTTATACATCTTAAATAATTCATTACCCTTTTCGTCCCTTTGGTTTGTTCCAAATTTTGATTGTTTTTCCAATTTCGGTTGTTACAAATGTCTTTATATTGTTTGTGTTTTTTGATCATTTCCATCTTTTATACATAAATTTATTGTGGAAGCGTATAACACAAATATACAAAAATTTAAGGCATGTGATGCCATTTCAAAAAAAAACTCGAAAATGAAACAACCGACCAAATCAAAACCCAATGTTTGGTACGGGTTCTTCAGTTCTCTTTAACGGTCAATATTCTAGTCAATATCATTATTCACAACATCCGTACACCTCTTATTCTTCCCCCTTATCTTAACCCAATGAAGACCTAACATCTTTATCCTCTCATCTCTTGCTCAACCTGAGTATCCGTGTGATAATCAAAGTTTTACCAGAGAAGTTGACCTTTTTGTTTTTAGAACAATGCTACATTGCTTTATTTACATACACTGAGGATGTATTGTGTGTTGGTTTGCCATACAACCATGCCATTGACATCGCTCATAACCATTGCTCTATGACTTTATCTCTCTGAAATGTCATTCTCGAGGCATAATAATTGACAATTTGTTGCGGTTGGCTATCCAAACCGCGTTGTGGTCCTTTGAGTCAGTTTACGAGCCATACTGCAAACCAGTAAGAGTTGATTTGGAAGACATAGAAACCAAATGTAAAATAATTGTTTTGTGAGGTTATCGTGTGTGAATTGTCACCAACAAGTAGACGGGAGCATGTTCGAAGATCCTAAAATGTTTTTGAAAGTTATAATTACAATACTTCACAATTTCCAAAACTCCTTAAATTTAAGTCAAAATTAACTGGATAGACCCTATAATCTTAGATAGGTGTCTCTATAGCAACACCCTTGTAGATTTATACAACAATTAATAAAGGAAAACCCCAAATTATTTATGAAGGAAATATTATTTAGGGGGCAAGCTAGAGGTGGCGTTGAATTCACATTATATAGGTTTGACTTCAAATATTTATGAAATCTTAATGGCTTTAAGCTTGGTCAATTACTTCTATTGGAAATATCATTTTAATTTATAATTCTTGAATTCAGCAAAATAATATTATTAGTATTATATAATACTTCCTCAATCCATAAATATTATTGTATTAATTTGTTTCAAACCAATTATTTATTTCCAAAATAAATGTCCAATTTATCATTATACTCTTAATTATAAAATCGATAAAAGTTGTATTTTTATAATTAAGAGTAAGGGGTTGTTTGACAATTGCTGAATAAGTTTGGTGCAGAATGATTAAGGCTTTTATGATATAGTGCAAAATGAAACATGGTTGTTTGGTAGTTGTTTAGAATGAAATCAAGGTGATGAATGATTAAGGGAGACCTAGGATGCTAAATCATTTAGAGGCTTTTAGAACTATTAAGAAGCAGACATTTTTTTGCCAAACATGATTTACCTCTTAGTGATTCAGATGTTGTCTCTTAATGGAATTATTAAGAGGTAAACAAAGAGCCCTTAAATTTGTTTTTGTTACTTAAATAAATATATAATTACATATTCCAAAAGTTGTATGATTTTTTCATTGCATACATTTACTTTGAACAGACAAAATATTAAATTTTATTTTGCTTATGTCAATAGATATTGAGCCAAAGATAGCCGTATTTATATGTAGAATTCACTAGGGGTGAGCAAAACCCGACCGACCCGAACAACCCGACCGACCCGATTGGTCCGAACCCGGAAATAGACCGAACCCGAATGGTCCGAACCCGAACATGGTAATCGGGTAAATCGGATCGGGGCGGGTGGGGGATTTTTCAGGCCGAACCCGCCCGAAACCCGAACTATATATATATATATATATTCTTAAATATTATTTATATTTTATATTTGATAAATTGTACTACTGTTTTTAGCTGCATTTATAGTAACCATTGCAAAGCTAAATCAATATCTTGATGATGGTGACTTTTAATGTAGAAATTGGATCCATCTTGTTTCTTTTATGCATTCAAGGGGTTTCTTAGAGCTTAAACAAACTACACTTTAATGTTGCTCCATATGCGTAGTTCAGTTAACACCCTGTACACAAGATGGGTGTAATGGAGATGCATTTTTTATGTTTGAGGAATATGACTAGAGACAAATGACAATGACACAAATGGTTTCCTTGAAATCTTATTGCATACTGGGCCTTGGATCTGGCCTAACCCGCCCAACCCGAAACCCGAATTAACCCGAAACCCGAGATACATTATGGGCGGGGTTCGATGCCTGAATCCCCCACCCGAACCCGATCGGGTTGGCACTATTTCGGCCCGACCCGCCCGACCCGCCCGATTGCTCACCCCTAGAATTCACCAATCAACTTGTAATTGTATATCGATATCTAATATCCTGGATCAAGCTTTTACTTAAAATATCAACAATTGATAGCCGAAAACAACCAATTTTTCCCTAAATAGACATGATAATATTCAACTGTAAAAACAAAAGTAGGCCAGATGTACAGTGAGACATTGTTTGTTTACCTCTTAATAGTTTCATTAAGAGGCAACCTTTAAATCACTAAGAGGTGAATCTTGTTTGGTAAAAAAATTTGTCTTTTAATGATTCTAAAACCCTCTAAATGGTTTTGTATCTTGTGTCTCCGTTAACACTTCATAAGCCTGATTTCATCATGAACAGTTACCAAACAACCATATTTCATTTTACATTATCATAAGAGCCTCTTAATCATTATGACCACTTAATCATCATGCACCAAACCATTCAGTAAATGTCAACACAGTACATGAGAGTCCTATAAATCTCAATGCTTCAACTTCAACACACATGTTTTAACCGTTTTTTACAACGAAATTTATTTTAACCATGTGTATTAAGTATTAACCAATAATATTGCTTGCAGTTTTCCCCGGGATTAGAAAGAGAATTCATGCTATAAAGCAAATGTTGGCGTTTTGAAAATTATTTGAGCAAATGATTAATTACCATAACCTCCACCCATCCCATGGAACCTGGTCTAGGAACCATGTGTGTGAAGACATTTCAGAGATAACACAACGACTGTCAGTTAAGATTCACGAAGGGGTTCAACCCATGTCCCATAAAATTCAAACTTAAATCTGTTGTGTATTTGAGTAAAGTTGTTCTCCTTGTTTAATATTTACCAATTGAGCTACCGATGTCATATTAAAAAAATTAGAGTAAACTACACTTTTGGTCCCTGTGGTTTAGTGTTTATAACACATTTTGTCCCTACAGTTTAAAAATTACACTTTAGCCACTACAGTTTGCATTTCGGTCCGGATTTGGTCCCTCGTCGTTAAGTCCGTTAAAAAAATCTCGTTAGATGAGGGGTATTTTCGTCTTTTTCACTTTTTCTTTATTTTTCTTTTAATAAATAAACTGTAGGGACTAAATGTGTTACACCATAATTCTTTATTTTACCATGAATATTCATCTTCCCCAATGAACTCATCAAGAACACTATGATGATTAATGAACACCAAATCCAATCTCAAAAACATTTAGCAAATCCTAAATCAAACCCTAAATCCAAATCAAACAAATTAGTGTTCTTGTTGGGTTTAAATCAAACCCTAAATCCAAATCCAAATTCAATCCCAATTTCAATTTTAATTCCAAGAACACTAACAAATCCTAAATCCAAATTTGTTTCAAATCCCAGATCCCAAAATCTAAATAAAAACCCTAAAAATATCAATGAGCATAGATATGATAAAAGGAAAGAAAAAAAGAGGACTCCAATCTTGGTTCATGATGGACACCAAGAACACCAGGCGAAATTGGTTCATCAAGTTCTTCTTCATCTTTCCTGCTGTGATTAAAGCTGAAAATTGCCCCATCACGTGATATCGTTGTTCTTCCCGGCGAATCCTCGCCAACCACCATGATTGATTTCTCCAACAACAAAGAAATTGACGATGAACCGTATGATTTGCGTGCGATTGCCGGTGGGGCTATTTACGGCCCCACCACCACCGACGAGTCTACGGTGTCTAGAAACAGAATTAAGCGGATGAAATCTAGCGTATCTGGATCTGAAACTGTTGTTGGGCCGCCGGAATCGCCGCGGCCGGTGGTGCTCGTGAAACACGTGGGTCTCCTTGATGGCTTGGGATTAGATTGGTTTATACCTTGATGGCCTGCGCAGAGGCGGTGCAGCAGGACAATCTGAAACTAGCCGACGCTCTCGTGAAACACGTGGGTCTCCTCGCGGCGTCGCAAGCCGGCGCGATGGGAAAGTCACCACCTACTTCGCCGGAGCTCTTGCTCAGAGAATCTATAAGATCTACCCTCAAGACGGCCTGGAAACTTCCTGTTGGGAGAATCTATAGATTTGATTTATGTATTTAAATCTGGGTTATTATTCTTGGTTTTCATGTTGTGTTCATCATGCTATTATTTTTAAATCTTGATTGAGGAGATAAATCTGGGTTTTGGTGTTTATCACGGTGTTCTTGATGAGTTCATTGGGGAAGATGACTATTCATGGTAAAATAAAGAATTATGGTGTAACACATTTAGTCCCTACAGTTTATTTATTAAAGAAAAGTAAAGTGAAAGTGAAAAAGACGAAAATACCCCTCATCTAACGAGATTTTTTAATGGACTTAACGACGAGGGACCAAATCCGGACCGAAATGCAAACTGTAGTGGCTAAAGTGTAATTTTTAAACTGTAGAAATCAAATGTGTTATAAACACTAAACCACATGGACCAAAAGTGTAGTTTACTCAAAAAATTATTACAATGTTTAGAATCATATATAATGGGATAATTAATCACAATAAAATAATTAAGTTAAATAATATACGTTAAAAACATATTTATGTTACAATAATTTCTTATATTTATTTTAAAGTATAATTATTTTAGAGAAATTAATTAAAATACCCAAAGTTTGAATTTGACTTATCAAAATACCCATTTTCTCTTTGATTTTACCAAAATACCCATTTTTTCCGCGATGGAGGTCTGCGATCGCGGACAGGGACTGAAAGTGTAAATATGGAATAACAAATTTTCAAAATTGGTCCCCATCGCGGGCAGGGACTGAAAGTGTAAATATAATTTTCAAAATTGGTCCCCATCGCGGGACACCTTCGCAGGCAGGGACTGAAAGTGTAAATATGAAATAAATTTTTTTTAAAATTGGTCCCTGTCCACGATCGCGGACCCCTATCGCGGGAAAAATGAGTATTTTGGTAAAATAAGAAATAAAATGAGTATTTTGGTAAGTCAAAGTCCAACTTTGAGTATTTTAATTAAATTTCCATTATTTTAACTCTACAAAATATAAAAATAAAACTGAATTTCTCAAACATCACGCCACTGATTCTTAAAACCTCAAGTTGTGTTGTGCTCACCAACGATTATCTCCAAAAAGAAAGATAGAAAACTTTAAACGTGCACCCAGGCATTACTGGATTTTATTTGACCTTTTGATATTTAGTAATTTTATAATTTATATACGTATTAAATAAATTAAATCAAATAATATTTAATTAAAATAGTCAAATATTAATAAATATTTACAATATTTAATGATTATATTTTATTACAACAATCCCATATCATGTTATTAACGTAATATATGCATAAAGCTAATAACTTTTTAAAAAATAATAGAATTAGTGTTCAATAAATCCATCAAACGTGTATATAGCAATAGATTCAAATGATAAATGTTAAGTATGTGAGTAATAGAGAAATATTCTTAGCCATTCATACGGTCAAGATCAGATTTGATTGGTCAAAAATTAGGCTATTCAAAAAATGGAAGCACGGTTTCGTAACTTTTACAAATAAGCTGGACGAGTTCATATGTGAATCTCTGTGATTCACAGATGAACTATATGTTCATATGTGAACCAGTGTAATTCACATCTAAACTCTTTTAATTGATTCATATATGAACTAATTAACTGATTCACATATGACTATTTAACTGTAGATTCATATGTGAATCAGTTGAAATAATTAACAGATTCACATATGAATCTTTGTGATTCACGTATGAATTAATTAACTGATTCTCATATGAATTAATTAACTGATACTCATATGAACGTGTTCATATATGAGCTCGTCCCGTGTATTTTACGAAGCTACCCCTCTATCTCCTGCAGACCACGCGAGAAATTATCCGGTACTTCACAGTCAAAGCCGTAAATATTGACCAGATGAAGGGTTAACATCATTTCTCTATTTTTTTCACACTTAACATTTCTCATTTGAACATATCAGAAAGCCCTATAATTTTTGGTCTTTCAATAAATTTCTTCAATGGATAACTCCAATCTAAAAAAAATCTTATTCAATCTCACACCAATGATTTGAAGAGAGACGTTTTTTAGGGCATCTTCAATGGGTCACACTATATTTTACACCAAATGTCAAAAGTAATGTAAAAAATAGTGTAAAATTTAGTGTTAATAGTAAATCTTCTCCAATGGGTAACACTATTTTTTAAAAGTGATATAAAAAGTAGTGTAAATGAATAGTGTTACACCAAATATAGTGTAATACTATTCATTATACTAAATTTAGTGTGAAAAATAGAGATCTTAGACCATGAGTACCCGTACCCAATGAACCCACTTGCCACCTCAGCGCCACATCAGCTTTTCTCTTTCCTACTCTCCTTACCCAAAAGTGGAGTACCAGTACCCAATGAACCCAATGCTACCCGATACCCCTAAAAACATTAAAAGAAAAGTTGTGTAGTGCTCGGGTTCCCCGGGTTCATGAACCCACTCCTACCCGCTCAACCCTACCCGATTATCCCCGTACCGCCAACCCGATGCTACCCTCCCCTACCCGCATGCCACCTCAGCTGAACCCCTCCTTACCCGATGCTCCGCTACGGATGGTCTTATTGGAGATGTGAATAGTGTCATTTACACCAAATTTAGTGTTTAGTGTAAGATTTAATGACCCCATTAGAGACGGATTGAAGCAATTGGGGTAGCTATTTTTTTACACCTAAAAGTATAAATGTGCCATCAACAAATAAAAAAGGGCCCTTATCACCCATTGCTTTCTTGGTTGACTTATTTTCTTACCTAAATTTTGTTTGAGTTTACTTCATGATTATTTTATTTTATATCATGTCCCTTAACACTCCAATATAATGATTTGCTAAAACACACAAAGTAATTAAAGTGTTTAATCAAACCACTCTGACATCATGATTATTAATCAAAATAAATAACTGAAGATGCAAAAGTAATAGTTGTATTAAGTCAAAATAAATAACGGGCAAAAATGAAATTATTATATTTAAAAAATTCTAGCAAACGGTTGTTAGTTTATACTCGACAAATGAATAAATGATAGGCGTCAATAATATATCAAACAACTACAAAAATGGTGCAAAAACCATAATAAATGAATAAATGGACCACATATATACACACACACACATATATATGAGGTAGTTATTATGGTTTTTGCACCATTTTTTACCATTCACCACCATCCATCATTGCCACCACCGGTAACGGACACCAGTAGCCACCGCCACTATCGTCGGCCACTTGCACATTTTACTCCATTACAACAACCTCCTCCAACATCTCCACAACCACAACCTATCGCCACCACAATTATCATCGTCGACCACCTCCACCGGTCGCACGCCACAACCATTGGCGGCCACCGATTGCCACCGTAGACCACCTCTATCTCTTCATCCTCTACCACCTCTTCAACCACCATCGATCGCTACAACCACTACCATCGTCGACACCTCCACCGATCACTCCCATCCATCGCTTCCCACTACTACCTATACGTCCGCCACAACGACCATAACTACCTCATCCACCACCATCGTCTACCATCACATCCTTTACAACCACCGTCATTCGCCAACCACCCATTGTTTTTACATCTACCCGTTGTTGTAGCCATTCCTCTGCCAATTCATAAAGCATCTTCCAAATTGAATTAAACACAAGATTTCCTTGCATGAATCGGGTTTTTTCGAATTAACATCAATTATTTCAGATTCTTCATTCAAACCCCGTACTATTATTTATGTGTTTATGCATATGAAAATTATGTAAAAAAACTAAAAATGTCAATTAAATAACTTTTTTTTGTCATTTATAACTATTATATGATATATAAAATCATCGTACAACTTTTTGGGGTAACTTGTGTAGTCCCGTCCTATCCAGTTCTAGTCGTACCAAACACTAGACAGAAGTTTGTTCTGTCCAGTCTTGTCCTGTCCTGTTCTGTATGCACACCAATCATGGAGGCGATTACATTTTTAATAAATAAAATTGAAAATACTCTTTAAAAAAGGGATGATCTACCGTTAGGATCCAATTTCATTGTTTTACAAGGATGTATATATATGGGAACTATAAAGACAATAAATCATGGTCAAGAGTCAAGACCCCCCCCCCCCCCCCCCCAATTTTTTTTTTTGGAATAATGAGTGTCGTCATCTTATTTGTGTGTCAATGTCTCATTCTACAATTCCTTTTTTGTCTTATAAATCTTTGTCATTTATACGTTTTAAATAAAAACAAATACAACCCTTTTAATGGGCAATGGAGTGGCCAATGATGCAAACAATGGAAATAGTAGGGGACCATGCTCCATTTGGATTTAAGTCGACTATTAATCGTAAAAGTCGATTTACATGATTTTCATTGTATTTTAATAAAAGATCTGTTATAATGTTATATTTTTCAGTCGATCAGATTGTAATATACAGATTCCGTCCCTGGAAATTAACAGACATTGTTAGAAGATTCGTACTCAAATTCATACGTGTATTTTGAAAGAATAAAAGAAAATATCCGATATAACTATCATTTCATGTTAAATATTAATGTGTTTTTCGTTTGTGAAAAAATTGACGTCTTTTATGTGTAAAATATGAAATGAAAACGCTCATTTAATTTAAAGGCAATTTTTTTTTGATTTTTTAGCCTTGGACGTTTAAAAATTGATTTGATAATTATCAATAAACTATTATCACTATGGCAAAATTGGGTTTATAGGGCGTCAAAAATCTAAAAGCTTTCTAACAATACTTTATAAGACTTCATTTATAAGATAAAATAAAATAACTTGTCTTATTTAAAGCCGTTGTAATAGGTTTATAAAACGATTTTGGAATCTTTTAGGATATTTTTTATAAAATAATGTCGTAATAGGCACTATTTTATATGACACTATTTAAAAATTGTCTTATATTTAAGTGTTCTATAAAACGGTGGTTAGCTAATACGACAATTTATATTAAAAGTGTTTTGAAAAACTTGTTTAAGACGCAAAAAAAAAAACGTTTTATAAACTTATTACAACGCTTTTAGATAGAATACTTTACTATTGGTCATATAAATTAAATCTTAAAACACAATCTATCGACATCCTGTAAACCAATATTATTGTAATGTACCTTCGTTAAAATAATACAATTGGAAGCAAGTAATAACAAAACGTACATTTTAATATTACACACAATTACACCCAAATCAACTTTAAACCAATTTTCTAGAGAAATCAGAAATACGAGAAATCTTGTCTGGAAATGACCGATTAAACTAAAACTAATCCATATCCCAACGTCGTCATTATATCTTTAATCTATTTTAATCAAAACAACAACGTTTTAAAGCTTGACAAATATTCGAATTGCTCGTTTTTTTCACATGTATACATCGAGATACGTCGATCGACACAAATACACATGTTTTTGTTTATAAAATGTTACTTAAACCTATCTTATATTTAATACATAATATTAATATTTTTATATAATAAAATAAAAATAAATACGAAAAACCACATAAAATAAAAAGATACTTTGTAAATATCGTTGGGTGGTGGCCAAAAAGAATAATAATTCCTCGTATAAATATTGGTCACAAACGTCCAAATGGTGTACACGGAGGCCAATAATTCGATGGCTTCGATATTAATTAAATGTAAAGATAATAGTTAAAAAACAATTTTAATAAATTTAGTTATTATTTTAAGAAGCTAACTTTACTTTAAACTTAAGAATAAAATAGTTCCTGAAACCCAATGAACCCAATGAGTACCGCTATCCAATGAACCCAATGAATCCACTTGCCATCTCAGCGCTACATCAGTTTTTCTCTTTTCTACCTTCCTTACCCAAAAGTGGAGTACCGCTAACCCACTGAACCCAATTGCCACATCATCTTTTTTAATTCTTTTATTTATACATTTAATTATTTAACAAAATAAAAATATTTATATATTTTTAATAAATAAAAATAAGATAAATAATAAAAATAAAAATTCATATCATTCATTAAAAAATTAAAAATTACAAAATACAAAACACTAAAAAAATAAAAATTACAAAATACAAAACACTAAAAATTATGATATTTTCTAATTTTCTCTTTTCTCGCTAAAGTATCCCTCAAAACATCTTCCGAAAGGTGATCATGCGGGGCTATGAAAAACTCGAAGTCTTGTTCATATCGTTTTTCTCGTTCGAGTTCCAACTTTTGTTGTTCGAGTTCAAGTTTTTTCATTTTGTACTCCATTGTACCCTCAATCTGCTCGTTGAACGAGCTTATGGTCGTCAACAACTGAGTAACACTTTCGTCCGGATTCGACCCGGTCGTATTACTCGTTGATGTTTTTTTTGCCTTGTTTCTCCCGATGGGTCGTTGAAGTTGCTCGACCTCGTCGACCCGAACATCTTCATATTCATCATCGGAAGGTTTGGTACGTTTTGAACCCCGGGATGAATTTGTCGACATCGTTGGAACCAGTGACCATTTTGGACATTTTTTAGGACATCCCAAGCTTGTTCATGGGTGAAAGCAACCCCAATATCCCCTTGGTACCGGTGGTGTGCCATTCGTAAAATATCGGCTTCACTCATTCCGCTTGATCTATTATTGACCAAGTTGTTGTAGATGCCGGCAAAACACGTAATTTTCTTGTTGAGGTCTTTGAACTTGGTGTTCAGTTGATGAAATGTTCTATAATATTGGCGACCCATAGAATTATAGAACACCTTCGAGATTCGGTTCCAAAAATTGTCTACATTTATATAAATTCAAGTATAAGAATAATAACAATAATAATAATAATAATAATAAAAATATTACCACCGGTTTGTGCGTTACCGACAACGGGGTCCTCCGAAACGTCAACCCACGACGACACTAACGCGACTTCCTCCTCTTTAGTCCACATCTGTTGGGTGGCTCTATTTTCATATTTTTTCTTTTTTCCTTTTTGCGTTGGTGTCGGGTTTGATAGTTCCGGGATTGATTGTTGTGTGGAGATTGATTGTGGTGTGTGCGGTTGTTGGGTTTCAGGAACAAAGTCGTCGTCGAGATGGATTGCGGGTTGAGGAAGTTGGTAATTGACGGGAGTAAAACCTTGTTGAATCAAACCAGGATATGTAAATTGATGAGGAATATACGAGTGTTGCGGAAATTGTTGGAAACCAACGTTCGGGGCCGGTTGCGGAATATAACCTTGTTGAGAAAACCCTTGGAAGCCAAGCTCCGGGTCTTGTTGCGGTGTATCCGATCGGTTACGACGGGATGTAGGTGTGGTGTTTGGATTCATGATGAAATTTAAGAGAAATGAAAGAAGGTATTGAATTTGAGAGAAATGGAAGAAAATATGTTTTGGTGTGAAAAAATAAGATGATATAGGTTAATATATATAGTGTGTATAATTTGGAAAAAAATTTTAAAAAAAAATATATTGTAAAATAGTCGTTGGTAAACGATATTGTTTAAAAAAAATAAATTTTTTTTTTAAAATATGAACGGGTATCATCGGGTTGGTGAACCCGCTCCCCAAACCCGCTCCCCTGTACCCCTTACCCGCTAGTCCGAATTGCCACCTCGGCCTTACCCGATCCCGTACCCGAGGGCGGTACGGGTGGCCTTAGGATTATTTAAGTATTGGATTTAATAAAAAAAAAAAAAATCTGATTCATTCTTTTTTAAAACATAAATCTCAAATTCCATTAAATTCTATAGGAATTTCAACATTTTATTTATAATAAATTGTAAGTTTGATAAAGTAAAATGCTATAATTTTATAATCCTAAATATATATATTTTAATCCAAATATAATCTAATCAATTTAATATTTTCCATTTTTATCTTTTATTTTGTATTTAATATTTTATATCTTTAAAATAATTTTATTTGTTTGATTTTTCTAAATATATTTAATATTTTATTTATTCATTTATTTATTTAAAATTTTTTCAAAGTATTTTAGTTTTAAAGAATATTAAAATTTTCAAAAAAGAGAATTTTGGTCATTTATTAATATTTAATTTCAATTCTAAAACTATATTATGTGAACAGTAGACATATTGCAAGTTTTTAATAGACTGCATTTCAATGTCTGCCAGTCAGACAAGTGGCTAAACATGACAACACTCTATTTCAATTCTTTTAAATCCAAATTCTATTGATAGATTGTATTTCGTCAAATGCATGATACGAACCAAACGACACCTAAGATTTTTTTAAACACTTAGGCTAAAAAGAAATAACAAAATATGCAAGCATACATAAAAAACCAGAAATCAAAACAAGTCATCTAATTTATAAACAGCCTAAAGGAAGGAGAAAAACAAATCTATACAAAATATTTTAGTTTATAAAATGTCATTTTTCTAAATGTTAAAAAACATAGTTCTTGTAAATCTTTACTATCCTTTTCCAAAATATAAGGTCAATCAACTAAATAAATAACATAGTAACATCTCGTATTGATCTATTTCTAAAAATTGGTATTTTATGTACGGTAATACTTGTATGTTTCTCTCGAGGTTTAAACTATTGATTTCTATGAAGGCTGATCCTACATGTAACAATTTTTTTCGTTATCTGAATAAATAAGAAGTTATGTTTGTAGAGACCCTTGATATAAAAAAAAGACAAATGTATCAAGTCAAAATGATGTCTGCTGATCCGTTGGAATAAATAAGAAGTTATGTTTGTATCAATTTTTTTTCGTTATCTGAATATTCTTGTTATTTAACACCCTGGTAGTTCTTCATCTGGACGCACTTGTTCATACAGGTAATTTGTAACGTGCACAAATGCATAACGCACATGTGCATAAAACCAAAAAACAACTTTATTAATTTACTTGTATGCACAATTGCATACCGTTCAGATGAAAGGCTACTGGAATGTTCTTTAATTTTCTATTTTTTGAGATTTTCCATTGAACCTCCCTCTATCTAACAATTACACTAAGTTCTTTTTTTTCTTCTTCTTCTTAAAATATAATATTAAAAGTCAAAATGTCGAAAAAAAACTTATACCCAACTCCGACCATTACTGTATTTTAGCAATTCTAACATCAATATATTATTAAAATATTATTTATCTTTTATAGACATTTATTTCAATAACTCTTATTATTGATATAAAAAAAACTAAAATATTATCTCCCTCTAATACAAAGAGTTATAAAGATCTTTCTAATATATGGTGAAAGTCTTCAAATAATTGTTAAAAATGTTTTAAAAACTCTTTTAATATACTCTTAAAGATGTCCTAACAAATACAATCAAGAGAAAAAGGCAAGGTTAACTCATCCATCATTAACAATTAAGGGGCCGTTTACCTAATCACTTACCCGAGTAAGTGCTTATCGGTAAAATTCAACACTATCACTTACTTTCGGGGTAAGATTTTAGTCCACCAAAATGGCATCGTATGCAACAAAATTAGCCGGTAAGCGCTAACCGTGGTAAGAACCGTCACACTCACTTACCGAGTAAGATTTTCGATCCTTACTTTCGACTCTCGGTCCTTGTTCCCGCTCTTACCAAATAAGATTCTTAGTTCTTATCATATTCATTTGGTAAGTTAATTTGATTTGATAAGCACTTACCCAAGTAAGCGTTTGGTAAACGACCATAACAAAAAAAATCAATTGGATCAATATCTTCATAAATCTTAAATAAAAACATTTATGATATTGCATTAACGTTTACCAAAAAAGAAAACGGTAGAACAAGTAGTACTAAGAGCATCTCCAATGGTCATTTGAAAATGACTTGAAGAATAACTTGAAGAAGAGTTGACCATTGGAGTGATGACTTGAGGATGACTTTAATGATCAAAGATTTTAAAAAATTGTTTGTATGAGGCAAGAGGAAGAGAGAGTAGAATATGTGTTTTTATATTTTTTTATTACTCTCAAGTCTTTCATTTTATTTTACTGATGCCCTAAATTGGAACGCCGTTTATCACTGCAAAATATGTGTTTCATCTGACACACACAAAATCCACTGACCCACCATTATAATAATAAAAGAGTAAATTACACTTTTAGTCCATATAATTTGTTAAAAATTTCTATTCTCGTCTTTATGGTTTTGAAATTACTACTTTCATCCCCATAGTTTATAATTCATCATCTTTTTTCGTCTTTACATTTACATTTTATTTCTATTTTCATCCCTATCAGGGACAGAGTCAAGAAATTTATCTAGAAGGTGCCTGGAAAAAATGCAAGAAAATTCACAATTTCAAAGTTGCAAAAACCCTTTTGAGTATATATATATATATGTTATTTTAATTAAATACTTGTATTAAAAATAGTTGAAAAACATGAGTGACCTAAACAACATAATCATGTTTATATTTAAACAAACAAATATGTAAGTAACCATATAAATAAGAAAAACCATTTGAAAGTATATGAAATTTATCATAATTTTCTTTTTGATATTCAATAAAGTAACATGTTTATTTTGTAACTTTTAGAAAACTTGTCATTTATAAAAGGAAGAAAAAAAGAGTTTGATATGAATAAATAAAGTTTCAAGTGGATAATTAAGGTTAGGACTATGGGGGTGTTTGGGAGTGCTTATATTTTTAACTTCTGCTTATCTCCTTATCTGCTTACTCCGTTCCAGAAAAGCCACCCTCAATCTACTTCTATAAAAACTGCTTATCTCCTTCCCTGGAACGTGATAAGCAGTTTTTTTGTTCAAATCCAAACACCTTCTCCGTTCCAGAAACGCAATAAGCAGATAAGCAGAAAATATAAGCACTCCCAAACACCCCTTATATTAAATTTTACTTTTGAATATTGAGGAGGAGCCAATGCCACTTCTGGCTCCAAGGTGGCTTCGTCCATGATCCATATGGTTTACATTTTATTTCTATTTTAGATCTTCATATTTAATGGGACTTTTGGTTCATTTTAAGAAATATGATGAAAATGAAAATGGGAATGCATGAGTATGAGAATAAGAATAAGCATTTCATTGATGTTGTTTGATTAAACCAATATAATTAATAAAAAATGTTTTATATAAATTTTTTAATACAAATATGTGACGTCCAACGTGAAAATAAATATATTTTCCATTCAACCTAAAAAAATGAAGGGATGCATGAGAAAAAATGACTGAGCGGGAATAAAATGTCCATTCCCCCCAATTTGGTCAGAAATGAAAATTAATGGGTTTGGGATAATGGACCCATTATATTATATCAAACCAAACAACAGTTTTGATTATCATTCCCATCTCTTATCCTTCAATACCCCCAACCAAACACCCCTAAAAGTAGTGTTTTGGCCTCATGAACAAAAATAGAAATAAATTGCAAACCATAGATATGAAAACTGATATTTTAAAAGCACAGGGACAAAATCCACATTTTTAGCAAACCACAGGGACTAAAAACACAATTTACTCATAATAAAAATCTTGAAAAATCAATTCCAAATTTTTTCCCCAAATTATATTAATTTACGTAATCATAATTCTTCCCCCCAAATCACAAAATCCAAGAACCACACTCTTTTTTGTTCTTTCCATTTTCTCTCTCCAAAAACATCTATTTTCAGCCATACTTTCCAAGATTGGAACTCTGGTTGCTTGCAGAATTGCAATAAACCCCACTCATTGATCTTCCGATTTAGGGTTCATCATATTTCAGTGGAGTACACAAATCAGAAAACCCCAAAACCCCATTTTCACAGACATTCATTTGTACTTTTGAAAGAGAGAGAAAAAGGTTTTTTCGTTGTGGAATGTAATATGAAATTGTGGAGATTAGAAGAAGATAGTATTATATTTAGTATTATATTTGATTTCAAGAAATGGGGGTAGCAAAAGCTTGGAGATATAGCGGTGGGGTTTTGGTTTTGGCTAAAAGTCATCATCTTAACCATAAACACAACAATTTGAAGCAGCAGCAGCAGCATTTGTTGGGTCAGGATCATCTTAACCAGTGTTGGCTATGGCAGCCGGTGGCGGTGGTGGGTGGTGGTGGACAGAGGCGGCGGATCTCGTGGACGGTGGTGTGTGGGGTGATGTTGTTTGTTTTGGGTTTGATATCGTTTTTTACTGGTCATGTTGCTTCTGATCTTGAGTGGTATTCTCATAGACTTGTTAAAAGAAGATTGTGGAAGAAAAAAGTGGTATGTTTTCTTGAATCTTCTTTTTTCTTGTTTTTATGTGATAATTTCATAAATGTTTTTTGTTTGTTTGTGGTGTAATTGTTTGTTTTCTGTAAACCCCAATTTACCATGAAAAAACTAGTTTTTGGAGGGATTTGTCAAGAAAAGGTTGTTTGTTTTTGCAATTTGAGGTTTAATTTCTTGAAAAAGTGATAAGTTTGAAGCTGAAAATTGAATCTTTATAAACCCCAATTTCCATCAAAATTATATGTGTTTGTTTGTTTTCTGTAAACCCCAATTTACCAAGGAAAAACTAGTTTTTTTTTTTTTGCAACTTGAGGTTTAATTCTTGAAAAAGTGATGCTTTTGAAGCTGAAAATTGAATCTTTGTAAACCCCAATTTTCATCAAAATTATTTTGTTTGTTTTCTGTAAACCCCAATTTACCAAGAAAAACTAGTTTTGGATTTTTTTTTTGCAAATTGAGGTTTAATTCTTGAAAAAGTGATATTTTTGAAGCTGAAAATTGAATCTTAGTAAACCCCAATTTTCATTAATGTTTTTTGTTTGTTTGTGGTATTTGTTTGTTTGTTTCCCTAAACCCCAGTTCACCAAGAAAACCTAGTTTTTGGAGGGATTAAAAGGTGGTTTCTTTTTGCAATTTGAGGTCTAATTTCTTGAAAAAAGTGATCTTGAAGCTGAAAATTGAATTTCTGGGCAAAGTTTATGTGCCAATTTCATCAATGTTTTTTGTGGTAAACCCCAATTCACCAAGAAAAATGAGTTTTTGGAGGGATTAAAAGGTAGTTTTTTTTGCATGCAATTTGAGGTCTAATTTCTTGAAAAAAATAGACATTTTTGAAGCTGAAAATTGAATCTTTGTATGCACATTTTCTGGGCAAGGTTTAGTTTCTTGAAACTTTTTTGTGGGTGCTTTGCTTGAAATAGCAGTTTCTTGAGACTTTTTCTCTGGGTGCCTATCAAAGGTTTAACGTGTGTATGATTATTTCCTGCAATTTATAATGTGAAAATGGCATTCAATAATATATTTCCTGCAATTTATAAAGACAAGTGGATGATAAAATCAACTGTTAAATGTGAAAATGGCATTAGATGGAAGGTGCTTGTTTTTTTTAATTCGGAGAGGAAGATTTGGAAAAAAAAATTGGCTGTCTGCATAAAGCTCCCCCTAGAAGCTTACTGAATAAACCACTTTCTATATCATTAAGCCACTACCAAACAGACCCTCAGTTTGGTTTGGTTAGTTAATTTATCTGAACTTCTTACTAATAACGTCCCCGAACCTCCTTTGAGGTTTGCGGTCATGTGTAACGTGCTTGCCCATTTTTATACTTTGTGTTAAGATAATCTTGATATTGGAATCCCACTACTATTGGTATTTCCGAATGTTTTTGTGCTTATTAAGTATTGCAATACATTCAATAGGATTAATCGTTTTTTCATTAAAACTTAGGACCGGATTAGTGCGGGACCCGTTGACATATGGAAATCCAAGTTCTCAAAATTCTACTATGGATGCAGTGAAAGAAGCCCTTATTACGCACGTAAGCCATCTCACCTTTTATAGTAGTTGGGTTTAAGATGAATATTTGTTGGGGGAAATGAGATGAATTGGACCAAAGATGTCAAATACCACAGTAGAGGGAGGTTCAAACGAGAAAAGTAACAAAACAAGAGAATAAGAAAATAGCCAAATCGCGTGCAAATTCACATGTGATTTTACACTAACGGTCAAAACATGGGTGTGCGGTGTGATTTTAGCGTAAAATCACATGTGATTCGACCGTTTTCTTATTCTCTTATCTTGTTACCGTTCTCGTATGAACCTGACTATACCACGGTATATGTATAGAATTATTCCAAATTTTATATTTTGAAGTTCAATTTTTTATTGTGCTTTGTTCTGTTTCTCTCCCAACTCTCTTAGGGCCGGTTTGGTTTCTGGGGTTCGGAATTGAATTCCATTCCAATCCTATTTTTGTTTGTGGGGTTTTGAATTGAATTCCAATCCGATCCTGTGTTTAGTTCGAAATAACGTTTGGATATAAAATCCTGGGATTTTATTGAAATCCCACAAACATGGGATTTTAAAATCCCATAGGGGTAGTTGGTATTTCGTTGGATTTCATAGGATTTGTTTGTAATAATGTCATAAATTATGTTAAAAACACTTGTTTTGTAATAATCAATTAATAAAAAAAGGTAATTTAAAGATTTTTATAAAGAATGGAATTCAATTCCATTTCAAATCCTACAAACTAAACACACCAAAGATTCCAAATCTCCCCGATTCCAAATCCCTCAAAAACATTCTTTCAAACCAAATGCCCCCTTAATTTTCTTCATCAAATTTTCCTTTTTTATGAGGGTTTTTTGATTTTTTTTTTCAAGAAGTCTTGAATCATTAGTTCGAACAGACTACTTATCTTCACAATGCATAAAAGACCCCAGAAATTTGGGAAAAAGCATATGCTACTAGCAATCTTATTTTGAATTTTAGATTTCTTGAAATTCATATAATTCAAAAGGTTCGATTTCTACTTGTTATTGGTATTTAGTAGATCTTTAAAACACTAAAAATTTATGCCTTATGCAGCTCCTGCTCGTCAGCTGCTTTCAAATGGTTATCTACTAATCGCTGCGAGTGGTGGGTTGAACCAACAAAGAACAGGGGTAAATTCGTCCTTTCCCTGTCTCACTTCATTTCTCATTTTTTTAATACACGTAAAACGAAACCAGTATATCCCACGCAGAGGTAGGGTATGGGGTAAGATGTAGGCAGACCTTGCCTCTATCCCTGGTGCGTTTGGTAGGTGGGACAGAATGAGGCATGACAGATTGTTGGGACAAAAATGCATTTTCTCTGTCCCACCAAAATAGGTGGGACAAAAATGCATTTCTCTGTCCCAACAAAACAAGTGGCACAAAAATGCATTTTCTCTGTCCCACCAAAATAGGTGGGACAAATATGCATTTTCTCTGTGTTGGCCCAACACAGGTGGAACAAAAATCAGGAAGATAGGACAAGATTGGTAAATTACTAAACTACCCATGTCAAATTAAAACCATCAACAATTCTTTCACCAGCCTACCTCACTCTTGCCCATCAATTCCTGTTTTTAACGATGAATTTCCTGCACTCAGATTACTGATGCCGTAGTTGTTGCACGGATACTAAATGCTACGTTAGTCATTCCCGAGTTGGATCATCATTCGTACTGGAAGGATGATAGGTGAGTCGAGATATCGTTAGTGAACTTATGTTGCCCTTTTTCGGGTAAACAGTTTTTGAACTTATCGTAGCTTCTGTTTAAATTTGCAGCGACTTTGCCAACATATTTGATGTCGATTGGTTTATATCTTTTCTCGCAAAGGACGTGCCTGTAGTCAAAAGAGTCCCTGATAAATATATGAGATCGCTTGAAAAACCACCGTACACTATGCGGGTCCCACGGAAATCCGAACCTCGATATTACCTCGATGAAGTACTGCCAATACTCCAACGGAGACGTGTAAGATATTTTTTTGATTCCGATGAACGTTCTATAGATACCACAAGATTTGACTTGACACACAGTCTTGACTTTTTTTTATCAAATACCTAATATACCCTTGTGCATAGACCCCTAATAATGGTGGTAATGGACAAACATGTCATTTAACTCAAACATCCCAAAAAGGGCAATTTTTTCTGGTTTTCATGGGATGGAGTACTAATAGTATTTTGAACATTTTTCTTCGCATTTCGTAGATTTTTTTAAATGCATGACCTTCTGACAGATTTAAGAATACGCCCCTATCTAACATAAGAATACATCTTTCTAACACAAGAATGCCTCAAAATTTGTCGGAAGGTCATGCATTTAACAAAAAATCTATCAGAAGGTTATTCTCGTAAATAACCCGACTTTACATGTATATATGTTTGTATACAAGTTTTCAAAATCATGGATCAGGTTTTGGGAAAACTCCCATAAAATGGAAAACTGAGGAACATCAGGTGCAGACAAGTGATTTGGATCATGCACATGTGCATAAAAACCAAAAAACAACTTCAATACTTTTATGCACATGTGCATAAAAACCAAAAAACAACTTCAATACTTTTATGCACATGTGCATATCGTCCATATGAATGGTTACCAAGGTGTTCCTCAGTTATTCATTTTTTTGGGGTTCTATATAATCTTTATGAAGTGGGCTTCAATAAATGTATTTTTTTGTGATATTTTTTGAGGTGTATTAGTTATTTTAATGGCGATTGATGTATTGTGCAGGTTCTTCAGTTAACGAAGTTCGATTATAGGCTTGCTAGTGATCTCGATGAAGAGCTACAACGGCTGCGTTGCCGGGTCAATTATCACGCTTTACGCTTTACGAAACCCATACAAGATCTTGGTAAGAAGATCGTTATGGAAATGAGGAAGATGGCCAGTAGCTTCATTGCAATTCACTTGAGGTTTGTCACTTCCATCACTTGAGGTTTGCAATTCCCAGTGGGATAAAAGTGCATTTTTTTCAACATAAACTATATGGAGATGAAATTGGTAAATTACTGAACTACCCATGTCAAATTAAAGCCCAAAAACCTTCCACATTTCTTTCCACCACTACTTCACTCTTGCCCGTAGTCCACATCTATTTACCAAATGCACCCTTTTAAAAGGATGACGGAGGAGGGGTAGTTTTGACCCTTTAAAAAATGGAAAGATTTAAAAGAAATTTACGCCACATTTTCTTTGTTTAATCTTGTGCTTGATAAACAACCGGGTATGTGATTTACAGGTTTGAGCCCGATATGCTTGCATTTTCGGGTTGTTACTATGGTGGCGGTGATAAAGAAAGATACGAGCTCGGTGAAATCAGGAAACGATGGGCAACATTACCCGTGAGATTGCTATAAACTATATATATATATATATATGTATATATTTATATATAAAGGTCAGGTGCACGGAAAAACCATAAAAATTGAAAAAACGAGGAACGGGACCCTTGGTAACCACTGTTCATCTGGACGGTATGCACATGTGCATACAAGTAACTTGAAACATGCACACGTGCATAAAAACCAAAAAACAACTTCAGTTACTTGTATGCACATGTGCATGCCGTCCAAAATGAATGGTTACCAGGATGTTCTTAGTTTTTCATTTTTTTTGAGGTTTTACCCTGAACCTCCCCCCACCCCCCCCCCTCTCTCTCTCTCTATATATATATATATGTCCAAGATTTGCACCCTTTTGCTATCTTTAACCGTATTCGTTCTTTGATCTAGGAAACAAGTCCTGACGGAGAGCGAAAGCGAGGAAAATGCCCTCTAACACCTCATGAAGTAGGTTTAATGCTTCGGGCGCTCGGTTTTGAAAATAACACGTATCTTTATGTTGCATCGGGTGAAATATATGGTGGGGAAGAGACTTTGAAGCCTCTTAGGGATCTATTTCCGAACTACTACACAAAAGAGATGCTCGCTAGCCAAGAACTCGAACCTTTTCTTCCGTATTCTTCTCAGCTTGCCGCCGTTGATTACATTGTTTGCGATGAGAGTGACGTTTTCGTCACCAATAACAATGGGAACATGGCCAAAATCCTTGCGGGTCGAAGGTATGGATCTAGAACTTTTCCTATTAGTTATAGTACTTTCTCCGTCTCAAAATAAATGTCCACTACGCACAATTTTAGAAATGTGTGATTATTGCGTTAATGACAATTTTACCCTTAATAATAGAGGTAGTATTAGAATTTGGACTACCCTCCGGGTAAAAAGATATACTGGGTTTGTTTGGTTACTTTTGTCGGTTAGACTGTATGAGATTTCCAGCGAACAATTACTGTAAAATGACCAAAATGCCCCCATGTAATATATCTCCGAATAGATCTTTTTCAGTTTTATGGACTTTTTACTCTTAGAATATTGATTCAGCTTTTGTTAAAGAACCGACTAGCTCTTTCTTGTGGCTGATGCAATTGGTTAAAGGATTTTCAATCGGATAGGGTTTCGGTGGAATGTTTATTGGTTTCTCCACTTTGGAGATCTCCTTGTTACATTCACAGATTCGATACCCACTATTTCAATCACCCTATTTCCACCCGACACCTGTCCACTAACTCCCTCAAAAATTGTCCCACTTATTATTACAATTACATTAGACTCTATTATAGAGAGTAAAATAGAGAGCGTGTTAAATCTTCTTCAATGTATTACTCTATTTTACTCTTTAAAAGAGAATATTCCAAGTATATTCTTTTTTTATTACATATATTTTCAATAATACCCTTATATTTATTAACTTTATAAATTGCATCTTTATATTTTTTATTTTCACAACATCCTTATATTTATTAATTTTATCATATTATTTTAACAACGTTATAATTCATATTTAGTTGGATAAATTTAAATTAATTTAATACTTAAAGATAAATATAATTCTAGTTTATTAAATTGGTATTAGACAACAAATAAAATAAAAATACAAGAATCTAAAAATCAGAAAGGTCATTTTGTATCAAAAGTTACAAAAAAAAATAGAGAGTAGTGAATAGTAACTCTCTCTATATATAGAGAGTTACTATTCATTTCTCTATTTTAGAGAGTAAAATAGAGAGTTGATTGGAGAGGATATAGAGAGTTCATTGGAGATGGTCTTACACAACACATACAAAGACTCAAATACCCTTCATCTCTTCTTCCCCTATTTCTCCTGGAGTAAGTAAAACGAACTCCTTTCGCATCGGTGGCATTCAAATAGCTCGAAGTTGGTCACTTACCTACTGTAAAATGACCAAAGTTCCCTCATGTAATTTTACTATATTTCTGAATAGAGTTTATGCACTTTTTACTCGTTAAGTTATTGTTAAAGAACCAACTACCTTTTTCTTGTGGGCGTTTAAATGACCAAAATGCCCTCATGTAATTTTACTATTTTTTCTGAGTAGATCCTTTCGAGTTTTATGCACTTTTTACTCTTAACAATTGATTCGGTTATTGTATCTCTCTTTCTTACCCCCAGACCCTATATCGGGTTTGTTTGGTCACTTAACCTCTGTAAAATGACCAAAATGCCCTCGTGTAATTTCACTATTTTTTCAGAATACGTCGTTTGAGTTATGCACTTTTTTACCTTCAACAATTGATTCGGTTGTTAATTTTCTTTCTTGTGGCATTCTTCAAAAGGAGGTACATGGGGCACAAGAGAACCATTCGGCCAAACGCGAAAAAGCTCAACGCTTTGTTTCTTAAACGGGAGAAACTGCCATGGGAGACATTTGCTAAAAAGGTGAAAGCATCCCAACAAGGGTTCTTGGGGGAACCAGACGAGATGAAAGGTGGTCGTGGCGAATTCCATGAATACCCTTCTACTTGTATCTGCAAGAAGCCCTTCAAGTTCTCGAGTCTCGACACCAGAAACCAAACGGTCACGAAATCGTTGGAATATGGACGAAATGAAGAAGATCAAGGTGTGCATAATGTGCAGAGTATAGAAATTGCAGGTCATGGATCATCATCATCATCAAAGGATGCTGTTTAGTTTACTAATGGAAACAAGAAACTTGATACTGGTTTTAGGATTTAGTTTTGTTTTTTCTTGAATTATAAATATATTTTGAGCTAAGTTGGCTCTCTGTTATATTTATCTTTTTCTAAATGCCCATTTTACCCTTGTGTCATTAGGGTATGAAATGGATCTGTGTAAAGTGTTGACTTCTTTAGATGAGTTTGTATAGACTTTTTTTTGAGGTATGAGGAGTGGCATCACCTGTGGGTGTTTTGGTATTTTGGTTCAAAGTTGAAGAAATTGGGTTCATTTACCTATTGAAAATAAATTTATTTATTCGGTATTATTATATGTTCTTTTTTAAAATAAAACCACGAAAAAAATTTATAAATACATCAATAATTTTATTTTTTCAAATTATGTTAAATACATTTTATTTATTAATAATTTTAAAAATGCAACAATTTAAATCCAACTAATAGCTGAAATAGATATTCTATTTTTTTTTATGAAAACTCAAAACTCAAAATCTTTATATTATAATTACATTCATTTTCAATAATTTTTTTAAAATTAAAGATTACAAAATTAATTATATTATTTAAAATAGGGAAATTAATTAAAATACCCTAAGTCAAACCAAGTGTTACCAAAATGCTCTAAATCTCTCCCAGTTTGCAAAAATACCCCTTTTTCCGCGATTGGAGCCCGCGATCGCGGGCCAGGGACCATTTCTGACACTTTTTTTAACTTGCAGGGACCATTTTTGAAAAATGGAATCCCGTGATCGCGGGCTCATCCCGCGATGGGATACTTTTTGTGACTTTTCAATTGCAAGGGACCATTTTTGAAAATTTGAACCGCGATTGCGAGGAATCCCACTGTTCACCCCCGCTTTCTTGAATTTAAAATAAAATGTTACACTTTCAACCCCTATACTTATTTACTAAATTTACTTTATACCTTTTACTTTCATTATTTTAATTTTACATTTAACACATATAATCGTTTATTAACTAAAATACGTTAAAAAAATACGTTTTAATTTTAACAAATTACACCATTATAATCGTCTCTTCGATACGTTCGAAATGAGCCCAATCTTGAATTTTTTTGGATTTATATATTTTAATATATATCATATACAGTTATACACTACATAAAAAAAATATTTTTTATATTTAAAATTCATACCCTTATAGTTAATTATTTAATTTATGGTACATCTTTTATTTTGTTTTTCAATTTTGTTTTACACTCCTATCGCATTAACATAATAATCATATATTAACTAATTCATTAAATCGTTTTAAATTATTATTATTTGAATGTGTTTATAGATATCGTGAATGGTAATAGGAGAAGGTTTCACGAGAAGAATATTAAATGGGGTTTTGACAAGTCGGTATCACTGGACTCATTTAAGAATTGTGAAAATGGGTATTTGGCGAATGATGATTCATGTGTGTTTGGAGCTGAAGTATTTGCAGTTACAGAGTATGCACAAAATGATCGATGTATTTCCAACGTAACTTAGATTAAAATTATCTCCTTCAGTTCAGTCTCGTCCCGTCCCATCCAGTTCAGTCCCGTCCAGTTCCGTCCCGTCCCATCTAGTATGCGTACCAAACGCTACCTAAGAGTACCGTAAATTAAATAATTAACTATAAAGGTATAAATTGTAAATATTAAAAATATTTTGATGTAGTATATATGATATATATTAAAATATATAAATTCAAAAAAATTCAAGATTGGGCTCATTTCAAACGTATCGAAGAGACGATTACAATGGTGTAACTTGTTAAAATTAAAACGTATTTTTTTAACGTATTTTAGTTGATAAACGATTATATGTGTTAAATGTAAATTTAAATTATGAAAGTAAAAGGTATAAAGTAAAATCATATATATATATATACACATATAATATGATATTATTTCTATTTCGTAAACATTTAATTTCAAGGTTTTATAATGATAAAATATAATAAAAAAAACTCTAATGATTGATAATATTTTCATATTTGTGATTCGTTTGTCTTAATTCTTCATACTCATAATCAGAGACATGATGAAACTAGAAATGTCTATTTAGGGCATGCACCGTTGGGATCAGCATTCACGATGATCCACGGATGCTCCAAGATCTTCTCAAGGGGGAGCCTTTGCGCAGAGTCCTTCACTAAAAGCTGCATTTGTTCAAATCATGATTAATATTAATATTCATCCTGAAGAGGGGAACAACTAATCGATTTTGGGTTCCTAAGAGCATCTCCAACAACTATGTTATAATTTAAAAAAAAAAAAATAGAGTATGAAAAGTCAAATAACTTACTCGGGTGATGAGGTTTTTAGCTTCATCAGAAACACAAGGCGTAGAAGGGAAGGTGAGGTCAACCTTCATAATCCTAAGTAGATAGCAAATCATTCATCATTAAGCTGATAATTACATAAGGGTTGGGTTCCGGTGAGAAGGGATCTCCACCCTTGGATGCACATTAGAATGAGATGCACCGAGATGCATCGGATCAATCCCCGTTTCAAGCTCGGTTCATGGGTGGGTTTGAGATTAAAAGTGTTCAAGGGTCCAGATCCCTTCTTACCTTCTCACCTTAACTCTTCTTCTCACACTATCCTTCGTCTATTACATAAACAAATGGAAAGAAGCAAAATGGTTGCATAGATTTCTTACCTGCGAAACGTATCTGCTTGGCTGTCTGCCTCAAAAGGTGGGACACCGTACAGAAACTCATAACAAAGAACGCCTAATGTCCAATTATCGACAGCATAATCATGAGCTTTATTCTCGACCATCTCTGGTGCTAAATAGTCCAATGTTCCACACATTGTGTGTCTCTTGTTTGTTGACTGAACAGACCACCCAAAGTCTGCTATCTTCAGTCGACCCTACAATCGAATATACGGTATCTCTCTTAAAATCGTGATTTACATTTGTTAAAATATGTGGGAACTCCTTTGAATCTAGAGCCCTTATATAGAGGTTTTGATGGACCACTTGTGGGACTCTAACAACATTCATGGTCTTTTTCCTTTTCATCTTTTATATTTCTGTGTTTACAAAATTAGATAGACAATAGAGTTAGGAACCGGAAGAATTTCATATTGGACAACTCATAGAAGAAAGCACTAAAAAATCCGTTTGGTTTGTGGGATTTGGTGGAATTTGAAATTGGGTTCCATTACAATCCCATGTTTGGTTTTAAAAAAAGTCCGGAATTGAAATCCCACGGACATTGGATTCAGAAATCCCATGGGGGTAGTTGGCATTTCACGGGATTTCGTCGGATTTGTTTGTAATAATGCTTTAAAATATGTTAAAAACACTTGTTTTGTAATAATAAATTAATATAAATGTAATTTAAATATTTTTATGATTTATTTTATTTATTATTATTAACATAGAAATTCAGTTTCATTCCAAATCCCACAAACCAAACACACCAAAGATTCAAAATCATCCCAATTCCATATGCTTTCATGAAATCCAAATCCCTCAAAAAACATTCCATCAAATCAAACGGGCCCTAGGAATTCTAAGTGTTACTTCAATCAAGAATGCTAGGAATTGTGAGAGACCAATGACAATATGCCAATATTCTAACAACAAATCCAAGTTCAAGTAAGGCCATCTCAACATACCTCATGATCAAGCAACAAGTTCTCCGGCTTGATATCCCGATGGATCACATGCTTCTCATGACAGTATGCTAGTGCATGGGTAAGGCTAGCAATGTACTAAAGATCACCAGCAATATGAAGATCAGAAAATTAGATACTAAAAAATAGAATACAAAATCCTCACCTTAATTCATACTAGGAATTCTATTTACACTACCTCCATTCCAGAAAAAGCACCTTAGTTTAAATTTAAAATACTAATTTATAAAATTGAAAGCTCAATACAGCAGAATAAGATTACTTTTCTTTAATAGCAAAGGGTCAAAGCAAAACCCAAATAAACAAGTACAAAAGGAAGCTACTTTAGGGGTTGTTTGTTTACCTCTTAATAGTTCCATTAAGAAGCAACCTCTGAATCACTAACAGGTGAATCTTGTTTGGCAAAAAAAATATTGCCTATTAATGGTTCTAAAATCCTCTGAATGATTTTGTATCTTGGACCTCCCTTAACCATTCAGCGCCCAAATTTCATTTTGAACAATTACCAAACAACCATATTTTATTTTGCTACCATTCTACAACCCTAATTTCTTTTTGAACAATTACCAAACAATTACCATTCAGAGCCTCTTAATCATTCTACATCAAACCATTCAGCAACTGCCGAACAGCCCCTTAGTGTGTGTAAATATGTGTGTGTGTGTGTGTGTCTGAGAGAGAGAGAGGTATATTACAGTGGCAGCTTGTTTCTCAGAGAGATGACCGGATCTACGAAGCTCCCCATAGAGCTCACCGCCATGAGCATACTCCAAAATCAAGAAGATTCTTTCGGCATCATGAAACCACCCATAAAGCCTGAGAACATGCGGATGACGAAGGCTGGTTTGAATCGCCATCTCTCTCTTGAGCTGGTGTTGCAGTCTGTACTTTTCGATCTGCTCTTTGAATATCACTTTCAAAGCCACTATATACTTGCTCTAATTTGAACAAAACACAAATCATATTTTGCAAAATTAAACCCTAATTTCAATAGAATCATAGTTGCAGTCTGTAATTTTCAATCTGCTCTTTGAATACCACTTTCAAAGCCACTATATACTTGCTCTATTGAACAAAACACAAATCAAATTTTGCAGAATTAAACCCTAATTTCAATAAAATCGTAGTTGCAGTCTTTACTTTTCAATATGCTCTTTGAATATCACTTTCAAAGCCACTATATACTTGCTCTAATTTGAACAAAACACAAATCATATTTTGCAAAATTAAACCCTAATTTCAATAGAATCATAGTTGCAGTCTGTAATTTTCAATCTGCTCTTTGAATACCACTTTCAAAGCCACTATATACTTGCTCTATTGAACAAAACACAAATCAAATTTTGCAGAATTAAACCCTAATTTCAATAAAATCATAGTTGCAGTCTTTACTTTTCAATATGCTCTTTGAATATCACTTTCAAAGCCACTATATACTTGCTCTAATTTGAACAAAACACAAATCATATTTTGCAAAATTAAACCCTAATTTCAATAGAATCATAGTTGCAGTCTGTAATTTTCAATTTGCTCTTTGAATACCACTTTCAAAGCCACTACATACTTGCTCTATTGAACAAAAAACAAATCAAATTTTGCATAATTAAACCCTAATTTCAATAAAATCGTAGTTGCAGTCTTTACTTTTCAATATGCTCTTTGAATATCACTTTCAAAGCCACTATATACTTGCTCTAATTTGAACAAAACACAAATCAAATTTTGCAGAATTAAACCCTAATTTCAATAAAATCATAGTTGCAGTCTGTACTTTTCAATCTGCTCTTTGAATATCACTTTCAAAGCCACTATATACTTGTTCTAATTTGAACAAAACACAAATCAAATTTCGCAGAATTAAACCCTAATTCCAATAAAATCGTAATTGTAGTCTGTACTTTTCAATCTGCTCTTTGAATATCACTTTCAAAACCACTATATACTTGCTCTAATTTCAACAAAACACAAATCAAATTTTGCAAAATTAAACCCTAATTCCAATAAAATCGTAGTTGCAGTCTGTACTTTTCAATCTGCTATTTGAATATCACTTTCAAAGCCACTATATACTTGTTCTAATTGGAACAAAACACAAATCAAATTATGCAGAAATTAAACCCTAGTTCCAATAAAATCGTAGTTGCATTGTGTACAAAGTGAAAGGTAGTTGTTACCTTTGATTCACGAGCGAGGTAGACTCGGCCGAATTTTCCCTTGCCGAGGGGTTTTCCTATCTCAAAATCTTCAAGAGACCAATCTCGTTTCACTGATCCGGAAGCCATTGATGGAGGCTTGAAATTGGTGGAGGGAATTTTCTGAATTTGAATACAAAAGATTTTTTCTTGGAAATTACAAAAATAGTACTTGAACTGTTCTACATTTTCATTTTTCAGTCGTTTAACTTTGAGTAAATTACGTTTTTAGTCTCTTTAGTTTGTTAAAAGTTGCGATTTTTGGTCTATGTGGTTTAGAAATTATGATTTTTGTACATATGGTTTGTAATTCATTGCTATTTTCGTTCTTATTATTTATAATTTATTGTGTTTTCAGTCCATGTAATTTATAATTTTCTGAATTAGTCCAGTAACGAAAAAAACAATAAATTGTAAACCATGGAGACAAAAACCACAAGTTTTAAACCATTGGTGTGAAAAATAAAATTATTAACAAACTACATTGAGAAAATCGTAATTTAACCTTTTTAGGTTAAATTAAAATTACTCTTTTATCCTTTTTAGGTTTCTATTTCTGGCACAAAATCCCAAATTCATGCACTAATTTAGTTCACTTAACGTTAACTTAAGGGGCTGTTTGGCAGAAACTGAATGATTTAGTGCAGTATGATTAAGTGGCCAGAATGATTAAGAGACTCTGTATGATTTAGTGTCATATAAAAAATGATTGTTTGGAAACTGCTCTGAATCAACCGTCTGAATGGCATAAAATTACCATTTTACCCCTAGTTTAGTATTAAATGAAAATTAAATTTTGGACAAGCATTCTGACTGAAACTTCAAAATAAAAAATAGAAAACAATTAATGGTTCAAGCAAATACATGATATCGATTAAGCACCAATATATATGTATGTATCGATTAAGCACCAATGTAATGGTGTTGATTGAGAGGCAAAAAGCACCACATATTCAAAAACTCACAGTAACCATATATATGTATGTATCGATTAAGCACCAATGTAATGGTGTTGATTGAGAGGCAAAAAGCACCACATATTCAAAAACTCACAGTAACCATATATATGTATGTATCGATTAAGCACCAATGTAATGGTGTTGATTGAGAGGCAAAAAACACCACATATTCAAAAACTCACAGTAACCATATATATGTGTATCGATTAAGCACCAATGTAATGGTGTTGATTGAGAGGCAAAAAACACCACATATTCAAAAACTCACAGTAACCATATATATGTATGTATCGATTAAGCACCAATGTAATGGTGTTGATTGAGAGGCAAAAAACACCACATATTCAAAAACTCACAGTAACCATATATATGTATGTATCGATTAAGCACCAATGTAATGGTGTTGATTGAGAGGCAAAAAACACCACATATTCAAAAACTCACAGTAACCATATATATGTATGTATCGATTAAGCACCACTGTAATGGAGTTGATTGAGAGGCAAAAAGCACCACATATTCAAAAACTCAGTAACCATTAACACACACACACACACACATATATATTATATATAATGATTAAGCACCACATATTAGACCAATAAAACCAAACACTTTAAAACCCTAAATTAAACCAGATTAATCGAAGGAGACGGATGAGAATGTACCTGTTATGGAGAAATGAGTGGAAGATGGTCGATTCTGAGAAGGGAGGACGGCGGATTCCAACAGAATCGAGAGCAACAATCAACAATCGATTGAGAGGGGAAGACGAATGGGGAGAGTAGCGATTCAGGGGAAGACGAATGGGGAGAGCAACAATCAACAGAGAGAAGAACGTCGCTTGGAGAACCGAGGGCAAACTTGGAAATGTTTCTAGTCTGAATCGCACAGGTAGCAAATGGGGAGAGTAGCGATTCAGGTGCAATTTAACCATTCAGACCTTTAAAATTTCCACCCAAACAAGATTAGGTCTGATCGAATCAGACATGTGCATCTGAATGGTATCATTAAGAGGTAAACAAACAGCCCCTTAAACACTTTCTAGGGTAAAGTTATTAACTATATCATCGGACATATATCCACATGTTATGTATAACTAAAACCGATTCGAGTTTGCTTGGTTTGAACAAAAAAAAGCAATTCCACAAAAAATAATAAGTATGGTGCACATATATGAACATGCACCATCTTTTCACCTGTTAACAAATGGTTAAATGTCAAAATTCATATGTAATATTGATTAATTGCGTTTTTTGCGTTTTGTAAGTAACCCCATACACCAACTTTCCTATTTATAGTGTTGAGGAACTATTAAAAACCAAAAAAGGGCCACAAATCATAAAAAACGGTTATATAGTCGTTATATAACGGTCATATTTTCAAATTGGAAACGGGCTAGGCCGAGCCGGACTTGGGTCCGGGCCGCAATCGGGCTTCGGGCCGGGCAGACAAAACTTCCAAATACCAGGCCCGGTTGGGCCCAGCGGGCCGAGGCCCAGGCTTTGGGCGAGCCGGGCTGGATCGAGCTTTATGCGGGCCGAACTTCGGGCTTCTAGCGGGCCAGGCCGAATCTGGGCTTGTTTGGCCATCTCTAAATTCAAGTACTAATTTGGAGCCAATTAAAATATGAGTGAAACATTAATTTAGTACTTAGTCGGGTCATGGTCATGAAAAAGATTTAAAAAATAGCTAGTTTGTCACATTTCTTTGTTATAGGAATTTAAACTAATGAATTTCTATGCTCTTGACTTATTTATAAGTGGTTTTTTCGTTTAAAAAAACTAAAGGAAAAATAAACGAAATAATTTGATTTTGGAATAATCTTTTAATAAGATAGTCAGATAGAGGTATCTATAATTAAGAGATAGGTCCCGGGTTCGATCCCCATCGGGGCTAGGTTCACTCGCTGAGTGAGCGACAAAATGTCCTCATACATTGGTATCCTTGAAAGTGGGTTTCGTATGGGGCCGGTAGGGGTTCTCGATAATCAACTTTTGTCCAAATCAGTAATTAATTAAGGGTCTGTTTACTTACAGATTAATGAGCTTAATTGTCTAGGCGGCTTATTCGCTCGGCCATACATATGTTTCTTAAAGCTTAAATAACTAAATGGAATAAACCAGGACCCCTAGCTTGTCCCCATTAAGCCACGCCAAATAAATTAATACTAGTAATGCCCAGGAAGAATCCAAGCCTCTCTCTTTGCGTCCCTCAAATCCACTGGTTTTCCGTCCCCCAAACAGACAGCTAACCAATACACAACTTAAGGGGCTGTTTGGTTGGTTTTCCATCAAGTCTTGTACGAAAAAAGTTGTCTGTGTGGATTAATCTGTCTGTATAGATTGGAAAAACTTTTGTTTGGGAGGGTGTTTTCATAGATGGAATGACATAACTGGCTTTCTGCATAAAACTCCCTCTTATAATAAGTCACTTTCTATATCATTAAGCCACTACCAAACAGTCATGTATAGGCGTATAGCTGACTGAATAAGCTATGAGTCCCATTAAGCTGCTACAGACCCTAAACGGCCTTTAAGAGAGATATCAAAAATAGTTTCTCGATACACGAAGCCAACTCAATGAAAAGCAAAATCTGAATGACTGAAAGCAAACACAGGTGCTTAAATCATCAGCCACCAATGGTGCTAATGCTCCACCATTAGACTATGCACCATTAAATCATCAGCCACCAAGAGGGATATCAAAAGTTGGTTTGGCATAATGTTTTTTGAGGCCTTGGAATTGGTGAGGAAGTGAGGGCCCTATTCCACTTTTGGTTTGGATTAAAATCAAATTTCATTCTCTTTATAGATGTTTTATAAAAATATTTAATAAATAAATACTCTAAAAATAATTAAACCACATTTTTTAATTAATTATTTTAAAAGTTATTACTAATAAATACCAATATATTTTATAAAAGAGCAATAATCTCATGGGATTGCTAAATTTATGTTCATGGGAATTCATTCAATTTCGAACTTTCCTTTAAACTAAACATGAGAATGTTACGAGATCCAATTTCAAATCTTACAAATCGGATGGGCCTTAAGAGGGCGTTTAGTTCACAAAATGAAATTTAGTGAAATTAGAATGAAATTTGACCACGCGTTTGGTTGGTAGGTATTCAATTCTTTCACATAAGCCACAAAATGATGAATTCTTTAAATTGTAGAATTATATGGTATTCAAATCATTCCATTATTATGTGAACCAAGCATAGGATTTGAAATTTGGTCAAAGAAATTATCCATTCCAATTATTTCAAAATCAAGGAAACAAAAGAAATTATCCATTCCAATTATTTCAAAATCAAGGAAACAAACGACCTCAGGGGACGTTTGGTTTGCAGAATAAAGTTTAGTTGGCAGGAATTGGATGGAATTCAATTCTTTCACTTAAGTCAATGAATGATGAATTCCTTAATTTGTGGAACTCAATGCAATTCAAAGGATTACATCATTTTCATTACCTGAACTTAAACATAGGATTTGGAAATTATCCATTCTAACTCCTTCAAAATCCATGAACCAAACACCCCCTACGGGGTTCACCAATTCATAACTTGGTTAATCGTTTGATTTCTTTAATCACCGACTATGTCAAGCTTGAGACACTGGAACCTGTACCGACTTTCAATTGGTCTAGGGATCTTAACAAACAGGTCCCACATACCATTCAAATAACATGTTAGAAGGTCATGGATTTAACAAAGAACTATGATAAAATAAATTAACCAACCTCCAACTCATGTCTAAGAATGAAAACTGACTAAGCCAATCAATAGACAAAAAAATAAATGAAGTACCCAAATTTTATTGCTGCACCATACACAAATGGATACTAATAATACTTTATCATTTAATGCCCTTTTCCCATCACCTCCATCATATTATATATTGTATACAAAGACAGCCTGTCATCTTCCTTCTAGAAGCTACCATATGTCTTGGAAGAAGCTTATGGTAACAGAACCCTTCCTAGTTCTATAATCTCATCACCTTAATTACACACAACACTGGAGTTGGTTCCCATCTGGTTACAGACTTTGTCTCACCCATTCCCTGTTACAAACCCCAGGAAGGAAGCCAGTTAATAATATACTAACCTCCAATAAATGTACCATCAACAACAACAAAAAGACATTTAGGTATATAACCTTAAATGGGATTTTAAATAAATACATGACCTCGTAACGTATTTAAAGAAAAATGGCTTCATATTTATCAGAAGGCCATGGATTTAATTAATCTCTCTTTTAAGCATATAGGGAGGGTTGGGTTCTAGTGAGAATGAAAGTTATGGTGAGAAGGGTAAGAAAAGATTTGGACCCTCAGATTAAAAGTGCAATTCATGGGTTATTTTGAGATTAAAACTGATCAACGGCCCAAATCATTTCTTACCTTCTCACCTTAACTCTCTTCTCACACGATCCTTCGTCTAAGGGTATATACCTAAATATCTCTCACAAAAAGAACGGGGTATTTAGGTATATAATCTTAAGAGAGAAGTTCAATTGCAAACCTTTTTTCCCGTTGTGACCCGGGGGGCAAATGAGAGTGCGACAAGTGTCCCCGGTTGTCCACATTCATCATGAACGTGTTCATGGTGAATGATAAACCAATTATGATCCACAATGAATTGATACATCATTACTGATGAATAACCCGTAAATGCATGGGACACGTGGTGCACAGTCCTTTGTCCCCAGGTTCACAAGATCATGAATTTAATACCTTAAATGAGTTTTTAATTAAATTCATGACCTCCAGGCCTATTAAAGAAAAAATGGCTTTATACTCGTGAGAAGGTCATGGATCTAATTAAAACCTCATTTAAGGTTATATACCTAAAAATCTCGTAAAAAACAGTATGCTCCAGTAAAAGCTTAGTAGTACACTAAAAGGTGATTTTGCAAAAACAGCTTCTAAAGAATGTAATTGAGCGAAATAGCCCATGATTTCGGGTTTTCTAACAACAATATAACATTAAAAAGGTTTTCATTTGCTCTTTGAGGCTGAACTATATTTACCTTTCGGCATAACCTTAGTGTGGCTTCTTTGGCTTGCATGTGAACTAGTAGGCGTTTTTGAGACAGACAGCGAGCTTTGCAACCCTTCTAATAGCTGTAAGATACAAACCTCAAAACACTCAGTTCCAGAAATCGTCAATCACAGGTAACGAGCACCATTGTCATCCATAGATCATTTTCATGGTACAAAATATATAGAAAAGCGCCAACAAATTGATGATAACCAGTTGAAGTTGGTGAATATAGAGTTTAACTTAAGGCTGAAACGAGCTTTGGTTAAGATGTGCTTGATCTAAATGCTGAATTACAAATTATGTTTAATACCCAAATTGGAATTGATATTAGCAATTGGGTTTATTTTAGGAAAACAAGATTTATAATATGTCCAGCCGCTACATTGAATAAACTAAAAACTTCTTTACTTTACATTAAAATTGAGCACTAAGAAAAATTCGACAACGTCCATGGAGGTCAAGGGTTCAAGGCTCACGAAAGGTGAGGAGTGTGTGTGCGTTTTGTCATATATATATATATATATACATGAAAAGAAAAGATGAAATGCCGTATAACATGCACACACAGAGATATAAATGTTATATACGGACATGCCATATACTTCCTCCGTCCAAAATAAGTGTCTACAATACTATTTTAGTTTGTCCCATAATAATCGTCCACTTTTTAAAAGTAAATATCAACTTCCCCATTATGCCCTTAATTAAAAGATGGAGAACATTTCTCTCTCTATAATTAAAGGGGTAAATTTTCCTTAGTTAATTCAAAAGTGTAACAATATACGTTCCTAAAACTGTGTGCATTTTTCATTGTGGACATGTACTTTGGGATGGAGGGAATAATATTTAGGCATGCACACAGATATAAATGTTATATACAGACATGCCTTTATAATATCTAAGCATGTACACACAGATAAATGTTATATACAGACATGTCGTATAATAGTTAGGCATGCACACACAGAGATATAAAAGTTATATACAGACATGTCGTATAACAGTTAGGCATGCACACACACAGATATAAATGTTATATACAGACATGCCGTATAATATTTAGGCATGCACACACAGAGAGATAAATGTTATATACCGACACGTCGTATACTCCTTCCATCCCAAAATAAATGTCCATAATGAAAAAGGCACAGTTTTAGAAGTGTGTAATTATTACACTTTTTAGTTAACTAAAAGACAATTTTGCCCTTGATTATAGAGAGCAGTTTTTCCCACCTCATAATTAAGGGTGAAATGGGAAAATGGACATTTAATTTTGAAAGTGGACACTTACAAACTAAAATTGTAACATAGACACTTATTTTGGGATGGAGGGAGCAATACTTAGGAATGCACACACATATATATAAATATAGAGTAAATTACATTTTTCGTCCCTGTGGTTTGTTGAATATTTCCATTTTTGTCCTTGTGATTTTAAAATTACGATTTTCATCCCCATGGTTATAATTCATTATTATTTTCGTCCTTATGATTTAAACTCGATTGCTTCCTTCGTCCCTATGATTTACAATTCATTTCTATTTTAGTCACTCATACTTGCAAGTAGTCATTAGCTTAGGGACAAAAATAGAAATGAATTGCAAACCATAGAGACGAAAATCAAATTTTTAAAAACATTGGGACGAAATCTGCGTTTTTTAACATACCAAAGAGACAAAAAACGCAATGTACTCTGAATGTTATATACAGACATGCCGTATATAAATATTATACATTTATACACTTAAAAAACTTGCAGATTAGATTTGTTGGTAACAAAATAGCTCACCCTTGAAGTTGGCTGGATCCTACGATTTGACCTGCGTGGCTCGCTTTCAGAAGTTGACTTCTCTTTGACTTCTACCTTAGTAGCCTTGCTGCCACCACTTCCAACTTTTCCTTTGTTCAAACGTTGAGATATAGTCTTCGATGTTAAAGTTCCCTTTGGGGCATCCATTGGAAGAGCCGATGCAGAAGTGTCTTCTATTACATCCTTAGTTTTCGGAGACACGTTTTCATCGACACCAACAGAATCCTTGACGGTTTTATTGCTCGTAACAGCATCCCGTGACGTGGTTTTAGAGGATTTCGATTTGTCCTTCTGAGTTAACGTTCTGACTAAAGGAATTGGCGGTTTTCTAGATTTCAGCACTTTAGATTTGGTTTCAGCAACTTGCTTTTCCTTAGCATCGTTTTTAGAGTTGTTTCTTGATCCACTGGGCCCCGGTGCTTGAGGCATTGAGTAACTTGCAAGCTTGACTGAATCATTTGGTGGTTTATTCTCAGCAACATAATGTCTGCTCACATCCATAAATTTTTGTTTCTTTCCCGGCTTTGGAACGCCAAAAACCACTCTTGGTCGGTCCTTTTGCAGGCCGCTTTTCATCGTTCTACGAACGTTTTCAAGTTTGTTCTCATCCTTAGAGCTTTTACCAACATCAAATGAACTTCCATGGACAGATAACGGAAGTATCCTTGATTGTTGAGGTTTCTCTGAGTCAACAAAGTCAACACTATTCGATGATTTATCCTTCTCTTTACCTTCCACAACAGGTTTATCAACCTTCAGTCGCTTTCCCTGTGGCATATCACCCTGTAACCATATATTCATTAAAAATTAATGAGTCAAATAATCAATCAACAATTATAATGTCCTCACTCCGTCCCAAAATAAATGCGCTCTTTCAAAAGTAAGTGCTTACTTTCCAATTCTATCCTTAATTATGAGATGATGATATATATTACTTCCTCTATTACAAAGGGTAAAATTGCCATTTAGTTAAATAAAAGTGTGATTCTAAAACAGTGTGCCTCTTTCAATCTGTACACTTATTTTGGGACGGAGGAAGTATAAAGTAGTACACAGATTAAGCTAGACCTCAGAAGAACGGCCTCCTTTTGAGTCAGACCACTCAATCCACTTGCCATCCTTCCAGATAAGAGTTGGCCTAGCATGCCATGACTTAACTATCAACGTCTCCCCTTCAGCTGCAAGAAGAGGAGGGGGGAGTGTTTACAATCAGTCCATAAGCCAAAATTCAGCACAATTTATTTGAAAAAATTGAAGGCAAATGCATATAACCATACATACCAAGAAATTGAACATTTAGAGATGTTACATCGATCTTATTTGTCTCCAAGACAACTGCTTCACGCCAGCTACACATATATTAACACAGCATTTAGAAGGGTGTTTTTTTGCAAAACATTCATGTATACAAAAATTGTGTCCGATAAGTCCATTTTTTAGCACTATAACAGTAAAATTCAGCAAGATATAACTTTAATGGATTGGATGGGAGGTTGGGTTCCAGTGAGAAGTTGAGGTTAATGTGAGAAGCGTGAGAAGTGGTTATCAACCGTTGGATGAGAGATGGATGCACTCACGCACATTAGGATGAGATGCACCGAGATAAGATGCACCAAATCAATTCCTTTCTAAGCCACGACCCACGGGAGGGCATTTGATTATAAGCGATCAACGGTTCAGATCCACTTCTCACGCTTCTCACAGTAACCTCAACTTCTCACATGATCCTTCGCCTTGGGTACAAGTTGCTATAAAAATATATTTGGATTTGGTCATTCAAACGCTCAAAAAATAAACATTATAAATATGCCACATAACTGTTGGCATTAATTAGAACAGAGAAGGCATGATGCACCAAAAAGTAAAGAACCATGTAAAATGCTTACCTATCTTGTACCCACACGTCAAGTCTATCCCCACTATGCCAAGCATAATCTGAAAAGGCTTTTCGGCTTCTCTTTCTAGTCCCTTCAAACTGCATCTTAGTCATAGGATGCGCAATGCGTATCCTGGGTGTCGCAGTGCCTTCAACTTCAAGTGGAACCCATTCCTTTAATTGCCCTGATCCTTAACAACGAATATAAAGTACCAAAAGTAAGCTTTTGTAGTAGGATGATAGAATCAATCTACAATTGTTTCTTAGATTTCCTGAATAATCTTGTTTTCCTAAATTACCAAGCATATAGATTACTCCAGAACATGCCATCTACATATCATACCAAGAACCATGGGTTTACAATAAAGATAAATAAACTAGCTGATACACACAAGAACAAAATAAATAGAAATGGAGCAAGATAAACACATAGATCACATCTACAGAATTTAGGAGAAGATTGCAACTATACGATCGTTGTATGTAGGGATGGCAGAAAAAACAGAAACCTACGGTGAAAATCTAAAATTTTGAGTCTAGTTCAGGGACTACTTTTCGAAGACGTGGCGGGAATCGAGGAAGAATTCGAGAATTTTATCGATTTCGGGGACGGTCATCACCAGCCCGGCCTGATATATATATATATATATATATATAGCACTAAAAACATCCCTATTATTACCGTCTTCTTGTAATTATCGTTTTTTAAGTAATGGAAAATTTGTGATTCTCGTTTTTCACTATAGTACTCCGACCTTCACCTCACCTTCAAATTTCTCTCCAATTTTTCGAGTTGATTTTGATTTCGGGTTCGGTGAAACCAACGGAGAATGGGGATTTTTACTCTTGGGTTCCCCAACGGTGATCGAGGAAACCACGGGGACCCAATGGGGATCCCCGTTAAGATCCCCGACAGAGATCGGGGCGGTTAGTGGACTAGAATACCGATAACCGGTCAGAACCCGGCCCGTTGCCATTCCTAGTTGTACATTTATCGATCTTCATCCAACAAAAACATTAACATTTAGTTGATATCCATTGCAAAAGTAATTTGTAACGTCTTACCTTCATCTGATTGGATTTCAATGTAGCAGACAAATGCTTTTCTATCCTCTAAAGTCAGTACATTAGCTGCAAACCAAGCACCTTTGTTCTTGTTATCATCTTTATACACCTAAAACACAGACAGATAGATTGACAAAAATATAAATACTTCTCACAGGGATTCAATTTACTCAAAAAAGAAAGTACAGAAATAAGCATAATGCTTCAAAATCCGCCAAACTCAAGCTTGAAAAGCAAGTGAAATACATAGTGCATCAGTATTAGTGTGAAGGATTGTGTGAGAAGTTGAGGTTAACGTGAGAAGCGTGACAAGTGGATCTGAACCGTTGACCACTTTTAATCAAATGCCATCCCATGAATTGTTCCTTAGAAGAGAATTGATCCGGTGCATCTTATCTTGGTGCATCTCATCATAATGAGCGTCCAATTCTCATCCAGCGGTTGATAACCACTTCTCATGCTTCTCACTTTAAGCTCAACTTCTCACCGGAACCCAACCCTTAGTGAAGCATCTGAACTTTCTACCAAATTCCTTACCTCAACAAGGCAACCCTCTTTAATACTGTCCTCTTCCCAAGTGTCTGAAGTACTTTGAGGCATGTTCTGGTCCACGTTAGAAGTATGAATTGATCCAAACTCTGGTTCTGGAAATACCGCAACGGTTTTAGACAAATCAGCATCTTTGCGAGGCCTTGTTGTGCCACTATCATTTTCAATAACCATTTGATTCTTGGCCATATCCCGAGAACCCTCTTGCAGTGATAACCCATTTTTCATATTCTGTATATCTTTATCACTAGCAGCAGCTACAACATTTTGTTTATCAGATGATTGGGGAATCTTCCAGTAACCCTCAGGACCAGCTTCAACCAATTCTTTTACGGGCAAGGGATTACCCATTGCAACAAGTTTCCCAGCTTGTGATACTGCTTCCGCTGCCAGCTCAGCAGCTTTCACAATAGCGTCTAGATTTTCTGCATGTTTTGAAGCAGCTGAAGCAGCTTCAATTCTCCGACGAGCAGCTTCTCTGGCAACAGAAATTATTGAAGTGGGATGCTCACTTCTGTTTTCACTCTTCAAAATGGACGCAGGTGTAGCTTTATCAAAGTTGGGATCGATATTTGAATATGAAATTTCAGTTCTACTTGCTAGAAGTACTTCATCAGCCATTAATCTAGCTTGTTCTGCAACATTTGATGCGATTTTAGCAGCAGCTGCAGCCACTTTAGCAACAGAAGCAGCAGCTGCTATCGAAACAGCTGAAGATGCTAGTTTTGCTTCATCGTCTGAAACCAAACCAGAACTCTTTTGCTTTTCCAATTGGCTCCATACACCTTGGCAATGGCTGACCGCAGCAGCAGCATGAACAGCCGCATCTGCTGCTTGTAGCTTGGACTCCTCAATTTTACTCACAATCTCCTCCTTTGTAACAATCTTCTCTATGTTTTGGTCACTAAGTCTAGATGCAGGAGATATAGCCGAAACCGAAAGAGAACTACCAGGATTGCTTTTAGATGTGATGGAAACAGGTGATAATAAGGCAGCTGATGTAGGAGAATGACTACTCGCAACAGGAGCAGTCCCTGAAGTTGTCTGATTTAGAGCAAGAAACGAGATTTGATTGTGACCCTCTGTAGGTGGGGCCCACGGCAAATGAGCTACAGGTGTACCGAGTGATGCTACCTGAGCTCGACTAGGAACAGACATCTCACTAACAGGAACTTTTTTCCTCTTTCTGCTTTTCGAATCACTTGAAGGCTGACCAGAAGACACCGGTGCCTTCTTCATGTTGGATAGGGAAGACAACCCAGAAGAAACGGTTGGAATTATAGACACACCTGGAGCACCTGATTCTTTGACAGTGGTTAGTTTTACGGCATCCGTTATAGGTAAAGCAGAAAAACGAGCACCAAAAGAGGTAACTGGTGAAGAAGCAACCCATTGACCAGGGAAAGGGGGTGGGGTCTGCCAGGATGGATTATGTGCAGCAAAATTCTGCACCCGTGGAGTTTGATAAGGATGTAGAGGAGAAAGAGTTGGACGATAATCAAGAAGAGCACTTCTTGGCATGGCACTAGACTGTGAACCGTCACAAGGGGTAGAGATATTCCAAAGAGGAGATGAAATGGGGATCATGGGACTAACAACGGTTGAAGAAATAATACCCATATTGCTTGGTCTTGGGGTAAGTGGTGAGAGAACTTTGTTTTTAGCAGAACCAATTTTAATACCTTGATCGGGATCTCTGTTACCTACATCTGTCAAAGATGAATTGAAGTTTAAATACATTTTATTTATTAATAACTTTAAAAGGTTAATGTCATGGGGTACCTGATCGTGATTGCATTGGGGTATCAGTGTTGTTGGGCTTGGACTTGCGACCACGAACCCTTTCTAGACAAGCATGCCAAGCAGCCTCCCAGGCTCTCCTTCCACCATCTGTAAAACACACCTATATGAGAGTTCTAGTTCACTGAAAAATGAAAACTGTAAAATAGACTGACCAGATTGCCCAAATGCAGCAATCATATGAGGCTCTTCAGGCGGCATCCCCGATCTGAAACATGTTTCAGTCATGCATATTAGAATTAAAAGACGAACATGCATGTATGATTTAAATTTCTAACTCAAAAGTATCCAAATCAAAATGATAATATAGATAAAAAGTTGGCATAATTTCATGCATTAGACTAGTGAAAACAAGAAGTGAACCACTTCTGCAAGTTCTTTCCACCCATATAACAACGTAAGAGACTCATTCATCCTCACTTATGTGAGAGACCTATCCAATGTTGTGCCTAGGGGTGTAAACGAGTCGAGTTTTAAACGGGCTCGAGACTAATAACGGTCGATCTCGAGCACAAAATAAAGCTCACTTAACGAGTCGAGCTCCATAACACCAATGTTCGACTCGACTCGTTCGAAAGCTCGATCAAGTTTTACGAGTCAAGCAATTCGAGCATACACTTTTTTGAGGCAGACATTTATATGTTTACAAATTATATAATCAAAATATAAAAATCATCGAGCTTGAGTACATAAACGAGTTAATCGATCTTGAATTCGAGCTCATAAACGAGCATCGAGCTCAAGCTCAAACATTGAAAAAATATTCGAGCTCGAGCATGATGTTATTTTTTCAAGCCGAGCTCGAATAACCTGCAACTCGACTCGACTCAGCTCGTTTACACGCCAAGTTGTGCCCACCCAAAATTCATCCTAAGAATGCTAGCAAGGTTGTCATTTGTCAACTAAACCCAAAAACAAATCAGCATGCTTTTCTCTCATTAAGCAATGAGTAAATTACGAATTTAGTCCCTGTGGTTTGCTGAAAATTTATAATTTCATCCTTATGGTTTTGATATTACATATTCCATCCCTAGGTTTATAATTCATTGCCTTTTTCGTCCTTATGATTTCAATTGTATTGCTTTTTTCATCCCTATGGTTTATAATTCATTACCTTTTTCATCCTTCATTTCAATTTTACTGTTTTTTTCATCCCTAAGGTTTATAATGCATTACCTTTTTCGTCCTTATGATTTCATCTTTATTGCCTTTTCATCTCTATGGTTTACAATTCATTTCTATTTTAGTCCTTCATACTTAAAAGAAGTGTTTTGGCCTCAAGGACGAAGATAGAAATGAATTGCAAATCATAGGGACGAAAACCGAAACTTTGAAACCACAAGGACGAAAAACGTAACTTACTCTTGAGCAATGCAAAGTACATAAGCATGAAAAGTCAAACTACTCACATTAATGATCCATATACTAAAATTTGTGCTCGCAATTGCACTTGTTGAGTGTCGGTAAAAGACTGCTGGAACATAGAGGCTGAATTATTCAGATCAGGCAGATTTGATGTAGGGACAAGAGGAATGTCACCCGGCTTTGGATTACTGCACTCAGCACTCTCGTTAAGCTTCAACTCTTCGAGCGATGTAACATGTCGAATTGCAGGGGGGTTAACCAACGCAGGTGATTTTTCTACTTTTCCCGAACGTCTCCTGGGGGTTGTTTCCTTCAAATTGTTACCTTTCTTGGCAGTTTCTTTCCCGGTTGACTTTCTCCTCGGTTTACGCTCAGAATTCCCATTGGATCCTGCTTCAACGGCTGCAGTAGACGTTTGTTGACTAACCAGAGAATCTTCATGCAATTTATTAGGATCCAATAGGCTACCAGAAGAGCTAACAGGTGACACCTTCGTATTCTAAGCAGAAGTTCATGACACAGGCAGTGTTATAAAGGGTTAATATGCAATGAGAAACAAAGCATGCAAATCATAAAAAATAAAAGAGTTAAGTTCACTTTTCCGTTCCTAACGTTCGTCAATTTCAATGGTTTTCGTCCCTCAATTTTGTTTTACAGATTTATCCCTCACGTTGGACACCTTGCAACGATTTTAACGGCCGTTAACTTTTTCCGTTAAGTCCAATTTAATGAGGGTATTTTGGTCATTTTATCCATTTTTTAATTTTTCCTTGTATTTTACAAAAACCACCCCTAACGTTTTATGGTTTTTGTAAAAACAAGAAAATTAAGAAAAACATGTTAAATGACCAAAATACCCCTCATTAAATTGGATTTAACGGACAAAGTTAACGGCCGTTAAGGTGAGAGACGAAATTTGTAACGAGGTGTCAAACGTGAGGGACAAATCCATTAAAACAAAGTTAAGAGACGAAAACCACTGAAATTGACAAACGTTAGGGACCAAAAGTGAACGGTTACTCAAAATAAAATAGGATTACCTTTGACAAACTAAGATTTTGAATACCAGTTTGTCCAGGACCAGCACTAGCACTGGCCTCAAAAGTAATGTTTTTTTCTTCTTTTGTAGCACTACTTGAAGAAACCGACTGAAGTCCCTCTCTGTCATTACCCGCATCAGAAAGTGGGGCACTGACAGCCATAGTATCCTTGGGGACCTCGTGGTTATCACTTGCACTTTGAGAAAGTTCAATGCTTTTTGTGTCTGAAAAAGAGAGAATTTGAGGTTTATCCACTGAAGTTGAACCAACTCCATTCTGCACCACATGATTGGCGTCACGTTCAGATGGACCAGCCACATCAGCAGAAGCCTGCTGCTGATCTGGCATATTAACTGCAAAAACCAGCCAAGTCATCAGAGAAGTATTCGCAACTCAAGTATGCATTTGAAGATCTTTAATCTATCAGAATAGCCTTGTTAATCAGATATTAAGGTTGGGTTCGGTGAGAAGTTGAGATTAACTTGAGAAGCGTGAGAAGTGGTTATCAACCATTGGATGAGAAATGGATGCATATTAGGATGAGATGCACCGGATCAATTCCATTCTAAGCCGCAATTCATGAGAGGTCATTTGATTAAAAGTAATAACCGGTTCAGATCCACTTCTCATGCTTCTCACGTTAACCTCAACTTCTCACACGATCCTTTGCCTCAGATATTATACCTCCTCTTGCATTTTTTGTTACATATATCTAAATTTTTCTATTTATAACATCTTCTAACAAGGGGTCCATCTCAAATATCATATCTTTGAACAAAAACGTTATAATACACTAATTAAAAAATGTTATAATACAATAATATTGTGTTTCCTTAGAAATTGACCAAGGAAGTTGCAAATGGTTTTGCAACTATGTAGCATTATCATCCTCAAGTAATCCAAAATCCTACCATGTATAATTTAATCATATTTATGTTTGAGAACAATGTTGGATTCCACTAGAAACCACTGGTTTTATAGCGATTCCAAGTCCCTTTCACCGACGCATATAAATGCAGATCTTTCCTGATCAGAAGTATTTTACTTGATTCAATGAAAATAAAATGAATAAGAAAAAGGATGAAAAGGCACCGAGCACATATAGAAGTACTACAAAGTACAAACCACAAGATGCGAAGGAAGCAGAGTACACGATAACGCCTCTAAAAATAGAATATAAGCATTAATTAGTATCTTAAGTCACAAGGTGCAACCAGTCCACTCCTTCCCCATTCCTCACCACCACCACAAGAGAAAGAGAACACACTAAAAGAGTTGTAGAATACAGAAACTACAGGCGTCATCTTCAGCAGGGCCAATTACACTAAGGGGTTGTTTGGCAGTTGCTGAATGGTTTGGTGCAGAATGATTAAGAGGCTCTTATGATATAGTGCATAAAGAAATATAATTGTTTGGTAATTGTTCATAATGAAATTAGGGTGCTGAATGGTTAAGGGAGACCCAAGATACAAAATCATTCAAGGGGTTTTAGAACCATTAAGAGGCAGGATTTTTTTGCCAAACAAGATTCACCTCTTAGCGATTCAGAGATTGCCTCTTAATGAAACTATTCAGAGGTAAACAAACAGCCTCTTAAGCGACACAACACATACATAAATAAGGAAACAAGAAACATCACCTGCTAAATTTAGAGGTTCCACTCCATCTCCTATCATTGATTCTTTAAGATCCAGTACAGCTCCTGCCTCAGCATCATTGCCACCGTCTGCTGATGACTCACAAGGAAGCAGGATTGTCTCTGATGTCTTGAAGCACTTGAGATCACATGGGTTATTATCCTCCGTTATTTGTTCACTTGGGCTTGCATTGCAGTTTCCAACAGGAGGATCACAATAACCATCCAGCCCGTGTAAAACTTTTTCAGCACCATCAGAAACTGCATCCCTTTCAACCACTGGTAATTGACCTTCTTGGGTCCCTTTTTGGGAACTTTCCTCGGTGGAGAATCCATCTGCTTTTTCTTCATTATCATCATGCAATAAACTCACCCCAAGTATAGGTGATATTGGCTGGTCTTCAGGAACAATATCAGCTGTAGCATCAGTTTCAGAAGGTAAATGCACATCGTCCGGGGTGTCAGGAGGTGATATTTTGCTTGGTTCCACAGCAGCAACTGATGATTCAAAATTAAAGAGGAATTAGTTCAAATATATCATTAGTAGATTTATATCCTATGTTTGAAACTCCAAACAAGGACCTAAGTAATCTATAAGGGTGCGTTTGGTACACTAGACAGGATAGAACATAACAAAATAGGGATCATTGTTCTACGCTTGGCAGATCTTTTACTTTTATGTGGAATAGAGTGGAACAAAGTGAAACAAGCCGTTTTCCACCCCCACGCCATGAACAGACTTATGTTTTACCAATATAACCACAAAATAAAATCTAATTCTTTTCTAAAACATCAAATACACCTTCTTTTTTACATTTTATTCATTCTTTTAACTTATATTTATTTGTATTTTATGCTCTTTAAAATTTCACTTTACTGTCCTCAAAATATTTTTTTATATGGTTTCTATGTTTTGATTAATTTATGTAAATTATAAAATGTTAATAATACTAAAAATATAGAAAAGGTTAGAAAATAACAATTAGAAACTACATAAACTTTTTATTTTGGTGTCACTTTAATCCTCTTGAAGAAAACTTTCCAATAATATATTTTGTTATAAAAAAGTATTTATTTTATTATAATTTAATAAACTACATAAAATCAAAATATATAAAATATATAAACAACTTATTAGGGGTAAATTGGTCATGTTATTTGTTATGTCATGTCCAGTTCTATCTTACCAAACGTTGAACAGTTGTCATGTCCTGTTCCTATCCTGTATGCAATACCAAACGCAACCTAATCATAATTCTAGTATACCAGCATCAGCTAAAACAGCCATATTAGGTTCAGATTCTTGAGTGGTTGCGATAACCCCTTTACAACCATCGGCGGACGAAGATGGTTCAACATTCTTTTGGCTATCAACAACATCCATGTCGGTATCCCTAAAATCCGAAGGCAACCTTGCATCCCCTCTCTCATTGAAAGTAACATCTTGATCCATTGCATCTGGCTCTGATGATTGAATTTCATCACCCACCTGGACTAAACTAGAAATCTTGGCAGGCAAGCTCTGATACTCATCATTTGAATCCCCTGTCTGAACTTTGGGAGCATGATCTCCAGCTGATTCATCCTTATTTGAGATATCTTCAGCAGGTATTTCAGCTGCATGGCCTGCTGCTATGGAAGTTTCATCAACATTATTAATGTCACTTCCTTCAGCCAACTCAAATTGGTTATTGCCCAAGGAAGTAACTTGTTGGCCATCACTTGCAACATTTTCTGCGTTATCAAAGGAATGATTCACCACATGAGACTGGCTGAACAGAGAACCCACATTAGATTTTGGAGAATCGGGAATGTCCGAATGTGTATTGGCATCCTCAATTGCTTGCTTCTTGATACGTCCACCATTTGGGGAAATTGAAAGTGACTCACCATGTATGTTATCATTAAGCTCCTGGTCTGTCTTTGAGCAGATCAAAGAAGAGTTTTCAGACTTTCTATCCAGAGAATGTTCGGCAGAACATACATGGGCATTGCACCCTTCAGTTTTCTGCATATCACAGCTCTCTATAACATGGATACTTCCTTCAACTAATGGATTATCCATGGGTCCCACATTGGAAACAACTGAGAGCTTTTCCATGCTATTGGTTGGATTGTCCATGATATTCTCTTTGCTATTATTAATATGTTCAGGCTCACTATTATAGAAGTTCTTTGACAGATCACTAACATTTTCAATGCACCTTCCAGAAACTTCTTGTGGGTTCTCCTGACACTCCTCAACACTTGCATTAACATTTGGTGAGGGGCCCGCATTTTCACATTCTATCTTGGAGACAGAAGGATCTTCTTGCGAATCATTAACATAGGATTCATTTGCTAAATTACTGGGTTCCTGATTTACATCATCACATATCTTATCAACTTTTTTGTCACCTATAACTACTGAATCTAACTTCCCACCAGAACTTGGTGTCTCTTGAGATTGTGGAGTGGACCCCGCATGAGCTTGCTCGCAATCAGAACTCACTTTGGACCCATCATAAGTATTAACATAATCATCCTTTCCATCAGATCTTAAGTTGGGATCCATAACATTAATTAAGCTATCAGGCTTACCACAGGCAGCCGTTTCTTCAATTGTTGTTACTTCTACAACCCTATCTTCCTGTCCAACTGATTTTAGAAGCATTTCAACAGATTCTGAAGATGTTGCTTCAGACCATACATTTTTACGTCTTGATTCCACCGCACTTGAACTAAACTGTATTGCACTAGTTCCCTGTGAGTATTCCTCAATCCACTGATTGTCTTCCTGGCTTGTGATACCAAGAAAAACCTCGTTTTCAACTAGACTGTCAAACCTTAAATGCCCCTGTAGGCTATCATCAAAGTCAAACTTGGGAAGAGCATATGGATGCAATATAAGAGAAACTTTGGAGCTCCCTTCCCCAGCTAAGTGAAGATTTTGTTCTTTAGCATCATTGTCATCAGAATCCATTGAGAATCCCTACATTTTAAATGAAGTTGTAAGATATATATATATACACACACACAAGCAAATTAAGTAAATACATTAGGTGGGGAAATGACCACTTAAGAGAACAAAATGCGCCAACTTTAGGTGGTGGAATCATATTGATTGATTAAGAAAAACGAAATGCATACAAGAATAACATAATATTATGATTTCAACTGCGCTTTCATACAGGTGACAGACATATCTCAAGTAATTAAAAGGGGGTCTTTACAATGGGGCATCCATGATCTTACCAGCTATCTCCCTAAGTAAATACACTACAGCTTTATTAGCCAATAGCCACATGAATGCAATCAATCATCCATTCCATGAAACTACATGATTACAAACATTTGAAGGATTCCTATTGGCATGAAAGGATGTGACCGTATTTTAGTTGTCTGTCACAAAAAGCAGTACAATTTTCAAAGGTGTAGAATAAAATTTCCGTTATGTTACATAAAGTTTGAGTTTGATGCCTCCCCCACCCAAAAGATGTCAAGCAAAGATATAATTCCCACAGTACCCTAGACAAAATAAATTGTGAGAACATCATAATTACAAATTTGCTAACCAGAGAATCAGATCTAGACAAAAGAACCTCAGACTTTACATGAATTGCCTGGTCATCCAAGTGATGCTTCAAGGTTAAGTTAAGCATTAAACTCAAAAGTATATTTTGCACATTGCACAACGATCATTTCAAACAAGTTCACTGGTCTCAATGCAAGTGTAAAAGATAGCTCTTCAGTCATATTGTGGTATAGCAATGGCACGCTCACACCATTCATTCGGCTATCATGGCCTCAAGTAAGTTGACTACCTTACTGATAACCTTATCACGAGCATGGAGGGAGTCTTGTTGTTCATCAAACATCTAATCACCATCTTACATTCTTACCCAACTTCAGGGGAGTCCCCAGACAGTAAAAGCTATATTATGTAACCCATAACTGAGAACACATATAAGCCTTTAGAATTACCATCTAGAAGATGCACAACTCTCTTAAAGGTTTCTAGTTCCTCAAATAACAATGACCCCATTCACTCAGCAAAGATGAATTGTTGTGTCTCAAAAACTTTAAATTAGCAAGACTATTTTTCACCATTCAAATAAACAAGGGAAAGTTGTTCTTTAGATATGATTTACTCGAACATTTTCCAACTGCAATATTTACAATAGCAAGTCAGCATGTTCTTACCAACATTATTTTGGCAGATAGAGCCATTGGTAAGTCCAACAACTTGCACAAGCAGATGGCCTATTCATGCTAGGCATCCATTTCTATAGATAACCATGAGTCATAAATTCTGGACCGTCAAAAATCCAGCTTGAGATATAGTGCCATATTTTCACCAACTGTTGTTCAAAAGACTGATTCCAATACTCAAACCTTTATTATCAACAACACTGTGTCACCCATTGGTGCTAGAACAATAAGCACATATTCCTGCCTTGAGCCAGCTGTCCTAACTAGTAACTCCTACCACGTGTAAATATTTGTTTCTCACTATATGTTTATAAAACTTAAAAAAAAAACTTAGCCCCACATTAGAGGAACATGCGTTGTTGCAAACCTACTCCATTTTATGTTAACAGTAACATCATCCGTTCAATCTGTGATACCCCAGTCCCACATCATTTATGAATGTACATTGTCAGGCCAACCAATAACTTTGTACCAATAGTTGATTTTAAGGTTACCGGGTAACCATGCAACTTTAAGCTTGAGGAATTACAAAAGATACCAGAATAGGGGCCTCTCAAGGTGTTGCAGGTTAGATTCATACATCTCTTACATATGATGATTCTGAGATTGTGTTTGGGCTTTTAATCAGGCCAGACAAAAACTCATAAATTTTAACAGAGTTTATGATACATTGTCCCACTTTAGTTCAAAGTAATTGTAACCTCTCATATAAGCACTTGGTAGTGGGCTCGTAATAACTTCCTATCATGGTTTTAATTGTTTCAAATTATGAGGTCAAGGTTTTACTTTGGCATTGAAGATCTATACAAGTCTCTTTGTTTCACTAATTACTAATATTCCTAATATGTCATGGTACAGCATTATTTGGACTACAAAAGCCCTGCAGGGCAACCAACCATGATTGAAAACTTGGCCATCTCATTGTATTTCATATTGTCTAACTCTGACCCACCTCTCTAAGTATGAACATTTCATGAACAACATATAACCAACTAACCTTTAATATTTCACAACTTATTTTAATAAGCATCCAACACAAAGAAAACACTAGACTTTGCATGGCATAAAACAGCCTCTACAAGATAATGATGGTGAGGAAGTCGATATGAGAGGAAAAAGAAAAGGCTTCCATAGGCATCTCATTAATTGATCTCGCAAGTATGTAATTCATAGTAGCTCCTACATGACTGCCAACTTCATTAATTACAGATTTGCATTTGAATTATGACTAAACAGTTTATTCCAGGTGTAGTGCTCCTACACAACACCATTGACTATTTAAGACCTCTTCATACCTCCATCTAGTATCTCCATTTACTACTTATTTCCTATTCAATACACTTATTTCTTAGGATTGGCTGCCTTGAGGTTCTTGTATGTGGTCATTTGCTTATCAAAGTGCAAGTCCCCGTTCACTGCCATAGTTGACTCAGCTACCTTTTATCGTTTTACTTTTACTTCTTAGATATAATGAGCTCTTAGCAAACAATTATCCTAAGACCTAACTACAAATCTCTTGCTAACTTAAAGTTATATTATATGTTCCACACTTCAAAACTAAGGAGGCCTTGCATGATTTTATATCTTCATACTATATCAATATATATCATGCTGGAGTGAAGCATTTAATACCTCAAAATCAAAGCAAAAAAGATGAGGACTAGGAAAGACGTTCTCTACTTTGACAACCATGTTATCATTTTGTTACTAGATATGTTATAATCACTACACATTGACATGTTCAAAAGAAAGTGGCCATTCGCGTTGCAACTTGCAAGTATCAAATATCTAGTTGATAGAGCAGTTACTTGCATGGATCATGGATCACATTTCAATGTACGTCCTTAGACCTCAAGCTAACATATTTTGCTTTTTCTATTACCCTGCGATGCACATTATTAGCACAAAGTTTGACATTCAAGAGAAAATAATCTATAATCGAATGAACCATTGTATTAAGAAAGTACTATATTACTTATAACATCATTTTATCAAATCATAAAAGCAACAAAGATACATGCTTTAGCTCAAGTTCAAAAGTTTCATTTATAACATAACAACACTTGCAATAGCTAAGCGCTACCAAAAACCCATTCAAGTTCAAATATAAACCTTACAATATCCAATAATTCCACACCCCGTGTGCCTGTGAATGAATACAGAAAACAAAGCCATTGTATGATTCAAAGCAACCTGACCCCTCTTCCCCCCAAGAAGTATCTTTGATGATAAAATGCTTTTGAACAATACCAACCATCCTATGGTCAATAGCTGACAGTTGCATATAGCAGTTAGGATTCTTGTTTACACTCAAATATATATGATAGAATATCCTGTGATGATACCATCAGTCCATCACCACCAGTCCACCACCCACCAAAAATACACGAACACTAATGCATGCTGGCCAAAAGACAAAAAGTCCCAACTTGTTGTTCTCATTTCTTAACAAAATCAAGTTTGACAAACACTCTATACACCACTGTATAAACCCAAATTTAACACTAATCATGTTCAAAACAATTCTAAACCCTACTCCCTCGCCCCACATATGCGCATACTACAAAAACAACATCATTTTATCGCAGCAAACCACTCGCTCACTCTAACAACAATAAAGCAACACATGTTATTAATAAACGAAACGGGACAGTTATTACCAGAAGAAGTAAGTGTAGAAGAATAGGAGAAGGTATCACTACCTCCCTCCATTCGGTGATTGAATCTGAGAGTTGGATAAAAGTTGCCGCTTCTTCGCACAAAAACACCTCTAGGGCTCAGAAAACTCAACTTTTTTCAAATTAAACAAGCCCTAATCTTCACACAGAAACACAAAACTCCTCAATTGATCTAACAAATGCTAATTGATTTCTCGGATGAACTGAAGTTATCAAACAAGCCCTAATCTTCCTAGGAATTGATTGATACACGCTCTTTCAGTGTTTTTCTGATGGCGTGCGCGAGATGATGGCGATCGAATTTGAAACAGAGTCGAGGGTATTTTCGGAAGATCGCAGTTTGAACGGGGGCATATGATTTGTTGGGGAAATGATACGGCGAATAAGATTTTTGAGTTTGAATTTTAAAATTAACATAAAATTATTAAAACATTTTTAGTAATCTATACTATTGTATAAAAAGAATATAATGGTTATTTTTTAACAAACAGTTATTTTCAACTTACAATAAAAGAAGCATGGTGTACAGCCTTAAAAGTTCACCTCTACCACATTTCTCAAAAATCAAACAATTTTCAATTTCTAAGTTACACTTTATACCCTTAGAATTAGTTATTCAATTTACTTTTAATCTCTTACTTTTTCATTTTTTATTTTACATTCTTATCGTATTAAGATAAATAATCGTATGTGAACTATAATGAATTAAAAAATACATTTCTTTTTTACAAAATTATACCATTGTAATCGTGTCGTCGATACCTTCGAAATGAATTCAATATTGAATATTTTTGGATTTAATCATGTTATTAAATATCATGAACATGTATAAATTAATTTGTTTTATATCCCTAATCTTCACACGAAAACACAAAACTCCTCAATTGATCTAACAAATGCTAATTGATTTCTCGGATGAACTGAAGTTATTAAACAAGCCCTAATCTTCCTAGGAATAGATTGATACACGCTCTTTCAAGTGTTTTTCTGATGGCGTGCGCGAGATGATGGGGATAGAATTTGAAACGGAGTCGAGGGTATTTTCGGAAGATCACAGTTTTGAACAGGGGTGTATGATTTGTTGGGGAAATGAAACGGCGAATTAGATTTTTGAGTTTGAATTTTAAAATTAACATAATTATTAAAACATTTTTAGTAAATACGATAATTATATAATTAAGTATTGTAATTGATAATTTTTTGAAGATGTCTTTCTTAAAGTATCTCCAACAGGTTTGCTATAATTTTTTAAAAATAGATAATCAAAAGTTAAAATCTTTAAAAAGAGTTACATTCATCTCCAACAGATTTGCTGTTTTAGAGATTTAAACACAAACTATATTAATATAATATTCTCTAATTTATACTTTCAATACACTTTAAAAGAAAAACTTAATATAAAATGATAAGAGAATTATGTTATTGGTGGATTGAATAAAATAATTATTTCTCGAGAATTCTCTATATTTAGAGATTTCTCCAAAAATCTCTATTTTAGCAAACAAGATATCAATGTTGTTGGAGAAAAATAGCAAACAAAAACCCATTTTTTTCTATTTTAGCACTGCTGTTGGAGATGCTCTTAGTCATTTTACATGCTTACAAGATGATTTTTGTTAAACGTGACTTCTTCATCAGCCACCATCTAGCTTATCAGTCAAGAACTAGCTTATCAGCTACCAGTTAGCTTATAAGTTATCGGCTAGCTTATCAGCTAGTTTGCCAAACACAGCCAAAAATTGTATTTTAACTAATTAGAATTTTGGGTCGAGTTCTGTAACACCCCGATTTTCGTTATAAGTGGTTTATGTATTTATTTTGCATGTTCAAGTATTTTATTGATATAGCATGACTCGTACCTCGTTAGAATCTGTTCAAGGGCTGAAAAGGGGATCAAATGAGGCTTGGTGCCCTTTGGGCGATAGTGACCGGCGAGAGTGCCCGTGTCACTATCGCGGGTGTCACAATCGCCGCATTTGTACCGCAAGTGTGTGTGAGTTCAAGTCAAAGGACCTCGGCGAGAATGCCCCGGCGATAGTGACAATGTCACTATCGCTATGTCACAATCGCTTAAGGAGTACCGAGAGTTTGGGGGCTTTGAGCGATAGTTCCCCGGCGATAGTGACAGTATCACTATCGCCCTGTCACAATCGCACCGACCTGTTTTAGGTATAAAAATGAGAGTTACGGATTTTTAGCTCATTGGAGTAAACTGAGATATTTTGGCAGACGTTTTTCCTCTCTATCAAGGTAGGGTTTCGTTATTCTTCCTTCTTTCCATAAATTATTGGTTGTTGGGAGTATTTATGGCTATTATTGTTGGGTCCTAGGTGATCAATCTCAAATTCAAGTGTTATTAGCTAGAAGTGGTCAAGATCAAGGGTTTCCATTTCTAGGGTTTTCATAATTTGAGCTTTAAGGTGAGTAACTTTGATTCAAAAGTATACTTGTTACATAATTTACTCTATCAATTTACTTATTGCTAACAAATTTGTCTTGAAGTATACTTTGAGCCAATAAGCTCTTATTTCTCTAAAGATGAAGTTTAAGGGGCTTAATGGTAAGATAAAGGTGATGTGGTATTTTATTCTACTTGTAATTGCATCTTTTATGATGGTGATCATTGGAAATTGGTTAAACCTAAATGTTAGGGTTTGGAGCTTAATGGATTAAGCTATGTCTTAATGAAGAAATTATGACTATGATGGAAGTGACTTAATATGCTAATTTAGTATGTGTTGCCATGCTAAACGATAAACTCGTGATATCACTTATATGTATGTGGATATTTGGAGGATTTCTTGTATGTAGAAATCATGTGCTTAATGAGATAGTTGGACTGTCTTTTATGAAATTAATGTTTGGATTTATGAACTGCTTGGAGTAGTTGTTTGTTGGTATTCACAAATTGGAGGAGTCTCTAAGTAGGCATTAGGAAGATATAATCTTGGGCACTTACCTTAGAGGTTTGTGTATCGATCCACGCTTTCGGGATTTATACCATATAGGTAGTCCCGATGTGCCGGGCCTTGAGGCGTTACCTTGGAGGTAGACGCTAAGGTGTATCTTCAAAGATGATGTAACTTGAGTTGATGTTTGGGGTCTTCCCATAGAGTCCGATTTGTGAATGACCAAGTTAATATTTCTTATATGACATAACTGCATGTTTTACTATATGTTTGACTCACTAGGCATTCCACGCCTAACACTTATTGTTTGTCTAATGTGTGTCACAGGTTCTAGTGGTGCCATCCCTAGGAAGGCATAGATGGGGACTTGTGAGTGTGGGGAATACTTTTGAGATGCCAAAGTTAGAAGAGCAAAGTTGGTCTAATTATGACACCTTTTGTAATCTTATTTCTATAGCAGAGATTATATTAGTCGGTTGTCATTTAGTTGTAAATATTACACTTTGTTTGTAAAACAGGCATATGTAATTTCCCCTTTTGAGCTCGTGCTATGGCATTGTATATATCACTCTTCCGTTTTATGGAAGTTTTTGTTGACCCTATTTTTTGGGTGTCACAAGTTCCTATGAGAAGTGTAAAAAGAGATATGAACTATTTGATGCACGTTAAGATAAGATGCGTCGAATTAATTCTCATACGAAACCTGGTTGAGATGGATATGACATTAAAAATGATTAAGGTACATATATCTTCTTATCTTATCACTTTTATTATCTTAACTATTCTTCTCACACGATCATCCATTTTATAATTTTTAATTAATGATAATTTAAAGTAAATTATGGTTTTTGTATTATTGTTTCTTAAAAAATTTGTCTGTTAGGTTTATCTTCGTTAGTTGTTTTTTGTCATTATGGTTTGGAATTCCTGTTGATTGTTGTCCATGATGCTTAATCTCGTTAAAAAATCACTTAATTGAAGGTTATATTATTGTAGGGGACATTGCATTAAAATGTAACAACCCAGCCTAAAATAGAATAGGAAGAGCATTAAATCATAAGTATTACAAAACTGGGTCCCAAAATTTCATTACATCTGATTCAAAATTTAGGTTGATGGAAACAACCTATACACAACTGAGAACATACTAGTTTCTATAAGTGTCACTGGCACCGTCTCTATCTGCATCTGTGATCTATTCTGCTCTTGCTCACTTACCTGAGCCTCCTACTATCTGCTTACCTGAAAAGGTTTAGTTTGGAAAATGCGAGGGTTAGACCATGAGGTCTAGTGAGCTCTCTTCTGACAGTTCTCAAAATCAGTTAAAAACAGTTTATAACTTTTAAATATATTTGCATAAAACTTTCACATAACTTTTCATAAAACTTTCACATAACTTCACATAAAACTTTCACGGATAAATCCGCTCCCGTAAATGGCACATTGAAGTCACTCAAGAGTGACAACGAGTCTGTCTCACGCTGCCTTACTGGATACTCCCTTCCATGGCATAAACGGGTCACTCCTCCCTGCATGAGCATTGGCGGGTCTACCTCCCGACTTAGTCAGTTTACGTCTAACACAATGTATGCATACATCTCATATAACTTTCAAACAAGTAATAATCATGTACAATAACATGACATTTCTACTCAAACATTCTCTTTGGAAAAACACATATAAAATCACGTATTTTAGTTAGAAAAACTCATCTGGCTTTCTCGCTTCAAGACTTCTTACTTAAGCTTCCGATCTCTAGGTGGAACACCTATCATTTTTAGGAAACGCATATTATAAATCTAACAATTGCTACCTGAATTTACTTCCGATCATAACCCAAAATTATATAATTTTGATGAGTTACCCTTTTAGTCCAAAATCATAATTAATGGACTCTGCTTACCGGTCCAAGACAATAGATAATTTCCGGATTATTAGCTTAATAACGGCCCATCTAAATACCGGATCTTTAATTAATTCTGACCCATTTACCTTCAACCTAATTTTGGTTTCAATGAGATTCCGGATCTTCCCATTAGTTTAGTACCGGATTTGTTGATAATGAGGCCCACTTTCGGATTCAATACATGGCCCCAAATCTGATTCATTTTAATAAAGTAGTGGATTGCATTTAATGGGTAACACCGGTCACGTGGCCCAACTAAAATGATACTTCCGGATCCATTATATCTCACTTCCGGATTACTTTTTAATTTGACCCAACACCGGAACTGTGCATTAATATACCGGATCCATGCTTTAACATTACCGGGCTCTACGCCCAAAATAAAAGAGTTCCGGACTACATGTTTATTTAGATACCGGATCTTTATACAAACCCACTTCCGGTTCTGTACAAATTTAGGATCTTATTTAAGTTAGGCCCAAGTTCCGGATCCCTTAAATTGGATTCCGGATCCAATTGGTTCCGGACTGCATACGTTCCGGACATTAATACCGGGTCTTAGGATTGGCGATACAAATTAACATTAAGGTCGGGATTAACCCCTTTTCTATCGATTAATAAGTCCCTTACCGAACAAAATGATTATTCTATTCTACTGATCCGATTAATATGAGTGTTTAATCCCTTTACAGCTTCCTTCTCAACCTTTAAGCAAAACTCACAGTAATTCACACCACCAGCAGAAACTCTAAAATTAAGGGATGAAATTAGGGATTACCTATTGAAATCGGTATCGAATCAGATTCCAATCCTCCTTCTCTTCCAATTTGCTGATTGATGGTGTTTCCTTCTCCAATTTGCTATAGAACACAATTCTCTCTTTCACTGCTCTTTCTCTCTAAGCCACTGCTCTTTCTCTCTAAGCCGCCAACGATGAAATGATTTCTAGGGTTTTGAGCAAAATTTTGGGAGTTTTATACTCTCTCCAAACTTTACAATTTGTCCCCTGAATTTCCAACTTACAACATTCCCCCACAAAACTTTACTTTTTTCAAATATGATCTCGGTTATTACATAAAATAGAACAAATTTTAAGTTAGTTTATGTTTTAGAGAATCAAGTTTTAAAATCACCATTTTAACACTTAAATCAAAGAATTTACTTATTTAAGGTATTCATTATCTATTGAGTAGGTACCTCGTTACTAAAACAAGGCATGACAATAATATGGCATTATTTAATTATTTTTATTATTTGGTTTCTCTTTTTTTCCATCTAACTACCGTCAACAGCCACCACCACATTTTTCATCCATCGTGAATCTGCACCTTCTCCGTAAGGCTACGTTTGGTACAATGGAACGGGACAGGACAAAACTTAGGGCCTGTTTACTAGCTGCTGACCCGACTGACTCGGTCAGCAGTCAGAGTGTTTACCAAATCCCAGATCTGACCGAGATCTGACCGAACACTGACCGAACCCGCTCCTAAAAGATGCTGACCCGGGTCAGTTTTAGGTTTTCCACACGGTGCCCCTGCGATTAGGTCAAAAAAATTCCTCACACCGCTATCCTCATCCCTCTCCCTCGTCGCTCCTCTTCCATCGTCCTGCCACGCCCTCGTCGACGCTCCACATCGTCGTCGGCTCAAGGTACGTTCGATTCAACTTCTTATTCTTCAATTCAATTGCATTTTTACTACATCCTGTTACTTGTATGCGATTCTAGGTTTAGCTCTTAAGTTGCTGTTTTTGTTTGTGATTTCTCTGAAATCGATTTATGTTTCTTTTATTTTCTGAAATCGATTTATGTTTATGAAATCGATTAATCCAACGATTTTATGTTTCTTTTCTGAAATCGATTAAAACCCACTATTGAAAATCGTTTTGGATACCTGTTTGTTCTTATTTGTTTATTTGTTGAAAATCGATTAAAGTATTAAACACACTACTGCTATTTGGATGCTTACTTCACTATTGTTTATTTGGATTACATCTCAAACCCATATGCACGGTTGTTTTTGTGTTTTCACTATTTTGGTATTTGTTTAATATAAGATTATGTTGTTATTGATTTCTGCAAAAGGGTTTTATTTGTATGCTTAAAATGTGCATAGTTTTTGGATAACATAATTGGAGTAGAAAGGTTTTCTTTTTGTAATTTGTTGAAGATGAAGAAACCCAATTCTATGAAGAGGTTGAAAAGGCTAAAAGATGATGTAATTTCTTATAGAAAGTTGAAAGAGATTGATGTTGTGTAATTTCTTGAGATGATATATTTGATTATAGATGAATCTTGGTCGAGTATTTGATTTGTGGTTTTGACTGGTGTTGAATAGAAAGAAAATTGTAGACGACATTGTAAGATGTCCAAAATGGTCAACCAAGGGTGTATGTTATATAAAGCCCAGATGGATGCATTATGACTCTGTTTTTACTTTTTGCAAGCAGTCTAAGATACCATTTATCAAAGTTTTTTTGTTTTTTGTTTCTGGAAAGTGCTTAATACATGATAAGAGAACCGAAGATCTTACTTATTTCCCACTAGAGTTTGTTCAATTAGGCTCGATGGTAATTAGAATTAAATGAGGAATGGAGATAACATATGAGGTATGGAATTGAAAGGCAAACAATCTAGAAAAGGATCAGGAAGCTAACCGGAGAGAGGAATGCTTAATGAACACACAGACGATAACAATTAACATGAAATTAATTAGACAGTTAAGCAGGCTACTGAGACTATTGATATACTAGTCTTGGAGACCTTCAGACTTCCTTCCTGGAAAATGATAATAATGGTCAATAGGGAAAAGATTTTTTTTGAGGTATTTAATCATGCAATAGTTGATGGAAAGAATCGTTTTGTAAATAATGTCTATATTTTAAGTATTAATTAAAAAATATGCATGTAAAAGAGTGACTATAACTCATCTCAACCATAGGCTGTTAAAACCTAAACATATAGTACTATTTCATGAATTGACACAAAAAATAAATAACTACATTTATATATGATTTGTAAAATGATCTTAACCATGGGAAACAAGATTCTAATTGCCAAGTATTCATACCAATAAAAAAGACTTTTAGCATATAATTAATTAATGGTGTCGCATCTAAGAAAAGATAGCGCATATGTTTTAAAATTTGTCATATGGATTCTATTCAATTGTATGCGTGGAACCCGAGTCGATCCAATCATCCATTATATGTTGGATTTTCCTAACCGATCCAATCCAATTAATTACCATCGAGCCTAATTAATGATATTCTTATTTCTATGGTCTTCTTTTTGAATAAAACATCTCTTGTTCTTCTATTGAATTGAATCAAAATCTTTAAAGTTTGCATTCTTATCTTTATGTTGTGTTCTTACTTGAATGCAAATGTGTGTTTTCTTTTTGTTTTTGTACTTCGCTTGAAATGTGTTGGGCCTTTTTGACGTAGGTATGGAATCGTATGATGAGTCATCCGAGCCTAAAAAATAAAGGGTTAGTTGGAAAGATAATGTGGTCAAAACTTTTTTGGAGTGTTGTGTACACGAGATGTCCATTAATGGAATCCAAGGCGGTAGCCTTAAGATGCATTCATGGACTAATATAGCAGAAACATTAAAAAACACTCATAGCTTCATTGTCAACCAAAGGCAAATGAAGAATCACTACGATTATTTGAGAGGGAAGTATGCGGTATGGTCTAGATTAAGGAATAGAACGGGTAATGTCTATAATCCAGTGACCAACACATTCAATCTAACGGAAGAGGAATGGAACGCAGAAAAGAATGTCAATTTCTTTTTTGGTTTTCTAATTTAGTTTCCTTATATTTTTCTTTTAGTTATGTCTTTAATTTTTTATAAACAGTTGAGTAAATATGCTGAGAAGTTGAGGAGTGCACCACTACTTTATCCTAAGCTTTGTATGCAAGTTTTCGATGGAGTTGTGGCCACGGGTATGGGGAGTTGGGGATCGTGGTCTAATGCTCCAAACCCTTCACGTGTTGCTAATGTTTCTAACCCGCCTTTAGTAGTTGATGATCATGGCTTGGATATCACACAAAGACCACCTACTTCCGATCAAAGACCACCTACTTCCGATCAAGAACCGCCTATTTCAACTCAAGGACCATCTATCTCGACACAAGAATGTTCTTCTCGTCCTCAAACCAGAAAATGAAAAGCTACTCAACCATTGGTAAGGAAAGAGGAGTTGGCTCATGTAGTGGCACATGTGAAAAACATTTTTGACATGCCAACGGAGGATGGCGTGAATACGATGAGGGTGCCATGTTTACTGCGGAAGAGGAAAATGGAGGAGGCAGTGAAGAAGAAATTGTTGAAGTACAGTGGGGGGCTTCTCAGGACAATGGATATATGGCTAATTTGCGGGATCAGATTGCAACTCAACTGTTTTCAAATGCTTCAAATTAATTTTTATTTTGTTTTGGATGAAACAACAAACAATTTCTTTATGATATTAATGTTTCGTATTCAAATGTGAATGACTATTAATATGTTCCGACGTTTATTTTGAAGTATGAAAATTATATTTTGTTGTCTAATTTGCATGTTAATTATATAAAAAAAGAGTATATTGTTGGTAAGAAATTATTTAAAGTTTGAAGTTTGTATTTCTCTTCCATTAAATGATTTATAATAGAAATAATTACAATTAATTTAGCATATAATCACATAAGGGTTAAAATGGTAATTTTTTTGTTGGTAAGCACTTACCAAAAAACACTTGGTAAACACTCTTATCCGGACAGCACTTACCGGGACAGCACTTACCTGGGACAGCACTCTTACCCGAACAGCACTTATCCGGAAAGAGTTGGTAAACGGCCCCTTATTGTCTCACATTTGGCATGACATAGGACATGACAAAAATTCGTTGTCCCACGTTGGCCCGTATGGGACTGGGACAAGACTAAGATAAGGTGGGACAAGATGAGACAAATAGGAATTTTTTCTTGTTCCACCAAAATAGGTGGAACAAAAAGGAACAAGAGCGACACATATAAAAACTTACTAATCTACCCTCGTTTGATATATAACTCCAATATGGTATTTCTTCCACCACAACCTCCACAACCACCGCCCATCACCACTACCACTACCATCATTGACCACCTCCCCCTCCGTAACCATTGTCCATCGCCACCACCACTAACATCGTTGACTACCTGCACCTCTATCGATCGCCACCACCGGTAACCACCATTGTTGGCCACTTACATCTCTTTATCCAATACAACAACCTCCGCCTCCATCGATCACCCCCACCACCACCAACGGTCACCGGTAGGCACCGCCAACCATCTGCGGGCACTTCCACCTCTTCCTCCACTACAACAACCTCCTCTACAACCGTACGCCGCCACCAACCACCAGCATCGTCTACCACCACCACCCATTATAGCGTCCGTCTAAGTCAACTGTTATTTTCACGACTCTTCCCCCACGCCACCACCACCTATATCTCTGCCACATCGACCACACCTACCTCATCCACCGCCACCACTACTGTGATGCACCTTGTATTCTTATTTAAATGTATATTTTATCTGTGTCATTTATAACTATTGTATGATATATAAAATCATCAAACAACTTTTATGGATAACTTGTTTAGTCCTACCAAACACGAGACAAACACTTATCCTATTCATGTCTGTCCTACCCTCTTGTCTGTCATGTCCTCCATCGCCTATTCAGTATGTGGCGGTTGATCTTCTTGGTTGGTTTGGCCACGTTCAATGACAATCATATGAGCAATCAAGAAGATTAACCGCCACATACTGGATCGGCGATTGACTCTGGTCCAAGCGTTCTAATCATACTGTTGAAATCCAGGACAAAGAAAGCGCTAAAAGCGACCCGAAAATATTTAGAAAAGAAAATCAAGAAACATAAAGATTTAGAAGAAAGAACGATCCAGAAAATAAGCTTTTGTTGAGACTTTTAAAAAGACTACGCGTCTCACAACCTGAAGTAGAAGGGTACGTTATGCCAAGTGTTTGTTAAGATTTTTAAAAGACGACGTTCTTCACAACCTGAAGTGGAGGTTGTGACCCGAAGAGAGGGTATGGGGCCTATGGGTGAACAACGAGAAGAACTGAAAAATAAACCTCATTGCTTTCTGGAAATGCTTAAGAGACGAGGTAAGAAGCATGCGGGTGACCGTGAAGAACCGAAAAACAAACCTCGCTGCTTTCTATAAATGTTTAAATCGATCGCCACCAACGGTAGCCACCACTGTTAGCCATTTCCTTCTCTTCCTCCACTACAATAACCTCCACCTCCATCGATCACCACCACCCATCCCCGCCACCACCACTGGCGACCACTTCCACCTCTTCCTCTGTAACATCCTAAATTTTTTCAATTATAGTATTTTAATGAGAATTGGGATGTCTTTATATTTTGGTTTAAACCTTGAATTATATGAGATTTTTTTTATAATTCATTAGGGTTAAAATAAAAGAGTTGGAAGTTGGATGTACTTTTGGAATATATGAAACTTGAGGGTATAATGAGTAACTATGAAAATTATGTGTATGGATAAATCAGATGAGATGAGAAATATCTCATTCTGGTTTGATTAAGTCGGCAAAAGAGCAGAGAGAAGGAGAATAGAGAGAAAGGAAGAAATAAAGCTATAATCATCAAATTGGTAAGGAAATTTGGTCATAATTTCTGGTAAGATTGTTGTTGTTGATAAATTATGAACGAATCTGTGTTTTGGATTGAATTACAGAATCAGTAACAACAAATTTGGAGTAGCAGATTGTGCAGGAAGTGGGTTTTGCAAACATAAGGTGAGTTCCTTCTATTTTCTTATGAAAACTGTTGTAAGTATAAAATTGATGTTTGGAATAGGTTAGAAAACTCAATTGTAAAACACTGATATGTTTGGTTTGGAAGAATTGGGTTTTAATCGATTCTGGTTAGAACACCGACTGAGTTCTTGAAAGTCCCGGTACTGGAGAGTACCGGTATTTGGCGAGTACCGATAGTTGGCGAGTCCCGGTATTGGCGAGTACCGGTATATTTGGAAGTCCCGGTACCTGGAGTCCCGGTATGTTATATTATCAAGTCCCGGTGGTTTATCAAGTCCCGGTATGCTATTTTATTTGGAGTCTCGGTATGCTATATTAAGTCCCGGTATGCTATTTTATCTGGAGTCCCGGTATTGGAAATCCCGGTATTGGTTTCTAATTTTTTTGTTGTTCGTATTGGGGTCATTTTAAAGCGAAATATAGGGGTATGGGTACTCGTTTTGAGTGTAAAATAGCATTTGAACACTTCGAACATGTTTTTATGTGCCAAGTACAAACCCAAAGTCTTGTGATTGACGTCGGTTGTTCGGATGCTTTTAGCTATGGTTTTTGAATAAGGACTGAATAAGTGTTGAGAATTGGGCTACACCCTGAAAAAGAGAGTATTATCAGCAATATCAGTCAGAAATAAACCATGACGCAAGTATACATCTTAGTTTATTATCGCCTTTAACAAGTAATAATGGTACAAAGTACCGAGTATCGATCCCACAGGGAAGCTTGGAAAAATTCTTCTTTTAAAAGTCCAATAAATAAAAACAGGCTTCAGATGGCGAATGTGAAGGTAATCTTTTTGTTGAGAGTTTGGGTATCAACTAATGGGAATTTAATTCTAAAGAAGCACAGGGTATAAAGATTCATTGGGTCCTTTAGACCGATAATTAGATTAGAGATGAGACGGTATTCCTTTTTATCTCAGAGTCGATATTTTATGTGACTTTAACAGACTTTCATATAATTAACCAGTTGTCAATTGACTAATTATAATCATCCTAAAAATATAACTTTGATTTAAATAATTCGGACAATCATACCATACGATACACATTTTCGTCTTTTTATCGGGCCCGGTCCCAACTTCACTTTATACCCCAAGCTAAGACAATTAGCCCATTATCACTTTACGTGCACTAAAAACTACTACGACAATTATGAAAGCAAATAATGGAGATGGACAATTCATTACACAAAACTTGAGACTTGGAAATTACGTTTTAAGAAAATTAATTATAAACTAAAGTGATGGAAAATCTTGTTTTAAAATGTGACAAGCTCAGAACTAAACTTGGAATTCTAATATCGATTAAAGATCTAAAATTTCGCTAATAAGACGTGAAAAGATTTTTAACAATGAAAATGCGTTAACCCTTGCGACTTCGATAAATTCTTTGTTACTACAAATCATGAACCAAGCTAGTTGGGGATCCGAAGAGATTAATTCAGACTTCTGATTTGTGGCAGTAATTTTAGAATATATAAAAGGAATAAGAGTAGGTGTTCGAAATTAACATGTATTGAAAATTATACTATTGATAATTATAAGATGGAACTGCGAGAAACATAAACTAAATTGACGATTGCGAAAGTAAACTAAAAATGATAAACTTAACTAAAAAACCGTAAGATGATGATAACAAAAGTGCATAAAAAGGTGACCGTAAAATTAGCGAGGACACGAGATTAATAAAAACACACTTTGAAATTAAACGAGAATTCAAACCCGAGCTTACAACGAGATCACTTGGGTGTGAAATGTGAACCAAACCTAAATGAGATTATGGATTCGATTCACTCTACTGCAGTGGCCGAAGCCACAAAATGGAAACAAAGATGAGAGTCTCGGCTCTCTCTCTCTACACCAATAATTGGTTTCCACCAACCACAATTGTGTTCTAAATGAGAAATGAGAAGTTGATGGATGTCTTATGCATACTACACATACATATATATACTAATTTAAAAAGGCCTTGGGCCCCAAAATCCATCCATAAAGTCAGTCCAACAAAAACCATCTTGAGTCCATATTGTGTATCATTCAAGCCCAAAGAGTTGCTGTCCAAAAATCGGCCCAGGTGATGGATGTGTGGCTGCGATTTCTTCGGCCCAAGTAGACAAAAATTTGCCATCTTTCAAAATATGAAGTCTCTCGGTTTCTTTCCGCTTCGTGCAACTACGTCTTTTAAGCACTTCCCATATATATAAAGACTTCAAAAACGGCATTCGCCTCATCCCTACAAATAGACGACATCGGATGAGAAAATTGTTATAAATACATATATTTATGCCATTTTGACGTGCTAAGGTACAAAATATTTATTTACTAAATTAAACACTAAAATTAACTAAAATGACTTAATAGGAGATAAAAATTAGCTCAAAATTATAATAAAATGCTATAAATAGGGTTATAAAAATAACCCTATCACAACCGCAAATTCGACTTGTTGCTTGTCCTCAAGCAACTTTATTACCACAAATATTTGAGCTAAAAACTTGCTTATCCCAAAAATTCTCATCCCAATCCATTTATCAATTTCACACGCACAAATTGTCTCAACTATATTCTCACATGTTAACAAATAACCATTCGTAAAATTGCAATTCCTTCCACTAAAACATCTGAACAATCAACCATAAGCTAGCCACATAATTCTTGTTTAACTAGAATCAAATGTGTGCAGCCAAGAAATGTTCATGCATGCGGCTTTTTCAATCTTTGTATGCATGGCCTTTTTCCAACAATGTAATGGGTTTCTGTTTATGGCGCAATTTTACCGCCATCTTCTCTTTGAGGAATTGAAGTCGGACACATTGGTCTCTTTGATACTTTTGTTGCACGGAATTTTTTTGAATTGAGCTTTGCTCTTTTGTGTATGTCTATTTTCCTTTCGTGCAACGTTTTTTTTTTTTAAATTTTGACGCGTTTTTCGCCAATAGGTGTGTATATTGGATGATATGGGTATGAATATGAATATGACGTGTTTTACCATATCATCCTCCCAACCGCAAATTCGGATGGTTCAATGTCCTCATTTGAACATTGTGAGCACATTCATGGAACAAGGTGGTGGTGTGTTTGGTGTTGCATGATTCTAATGTTATCAAAGAATCAACAGCTAGTTCTGGTGATGATCAATGTAAAGTATCAAGAATAATAATCTTACTCAAGCAATTGCAACATGTAAGTGATCGTGTATCAACAAATTGTGACGTGTGAGCATGATTTCATGGGTGAAATAACAACTTTTCAGATATCACAAAAAACATTCCCCGATTTAACTATACTACAACATGCATGAAATTAAAACAATTATTTGAAAGCAATAAAAGGGGTTGGAAGATTAAACCTGTCCTACTTATGGGAAGTAGGATGCTTCGCCGGTGTCCCCCAAAGAAGATCGATTGGGAATGGTGGTAGCTGCCTTACCAAATCCGGGTGTTCTTTTGACCAAAATTGCTCGAATCATGTCATCTCTAGACTTTTCATATCTAAGCCATCTCACATTTTCATCATGTGTTTCCCTCAGATAAGCGATGATAATATCCAATTTTCCACTTAAGTCCTCAGTTATCTGTTTTTTTATAAACAACCTTTGTTTTCTTAGTTTTGAAGCGAGGTCTTGTTGAAGAGAACGAAAGTTAGTTTCCAAAGAAATTATCACATCGTTTTCTCGCTTGGGATGGAAATATGTGTTGTTTCTCAAAAGTCTCCCAACATTCATTTTATCCATGACCATTTTTTCCGTGGAAAAACGGTCACCGGTTAAAATGGGTGCGTTTGCTAGTTCCATTAAAGAATGTATAATGGATGGGTGTGGCATTCTTTTGTTGGACCTTTCAGCTCCACTAAAAATATTGTTGGAGATTAGTCGGCCCACATTAAAATTTTGCCCTTCCATTATACAATATAGAATGAACACACGTACCATGCAGATAGTTGTTTCGTGGGCCGTGGGATACAAAGTGTGTCTCAAAAAGAAGAACCACACATTTGCTTCAGGTAGTAGACAATGAGTACTCAAAAGTCGAGTTTGTCCTTTAAAGGACCATTCTGACCCGGTATGTGCTATTCTTTTTAGACTAGCCTCGAAGTCAGCTTCTGTAGCATTGTCTGTGAGTCTTATGAATTTAGATTCGTCTGAAGTGTATTTCAATCCCAACAATTCATTTATTATTTCAGCTGAGAAACAAACCGTTGTTTGTCGTACTTTGATTTTTATTCCATTCGTTACTGATAATTCGGTGTAGAAGTCCCGTACCCAGTCAACATTATACGGTCTCGGGACTTCACACAAAGACTTCCATCCTAGCTTTTCAATTTGGTGTACAAACTGAGGGTATTTTAACAAAACAAGATGCTGAAATCCTTTAGTTGTTTGTCCTATCTTATGTTTAAAAGATTCAAAACGTGCACATGCTTCATGACAACTAAATAATTCCAAACGAGATAAATGAGTTTGTGAGAAGTTACCCACTTTTTCCTTCCCTTTTTGTGCCTGATCAGCGGATTTTAGAGCCGAAGTGCCAATGTTTTGAGTGCTCTCTTGAACATCTTTGATCACTGGTTCTTCAATTCGTAGTCTTTTCGCAGGTTGTGGGTTCGGCTGTGGTGTATACCTAGGAACATTCGGGTCATACATCGGATCATTGTAAGGAGGTGGGTTTTGACAGTGAGTTACCCGAACCGAAGTCGAAGTCACTGGTGGATGACGTGGGTTTCGTTCTGAGGGACTGATGTATGGCCTGAACGCCGAGGTTTTTTTCGAGAATGGGCTGTCCGAACGAGTTCAGGACCACCGCACACGAAAGTGTTGACGGTGGTCGCACTTGCGATGTATTTAGTGAAGAAAAGGGTCGATTGAAACCATGCGGGTATACCAAAGGTTGTGGAATCGTCGATTGTCGCCCAAATCGCTGCAGGTACTCGTTGGTCGCGACATATGTTTGATCGATTGGTTGATACGAAGTGAAGCTGGAGGGTTCACCTAATGAGAGGTTCAAGCTGGGGTTTTGCTGCAGGTGGGTCATAGACATAGCAGTTGATGGTCCGATGATGGTGGTTTGTTGCCTGAACTGCATCGCCGCCGTAGGAGAATAGTCTAGGGTTTCGGCTATTTGTGCGAGCGTGAGGAGCGATGAGTGCCGTGGTCGTGTGGTTGTCGACGACGAAGCTCCGGCAAAGGTTGAGTGAGCAGGGGGTGTCGGATCGGCCATCGGTATGGATTCTGATAAGGGTTTTCTCTTAGTGAAAAGTGATGGTTCATGGTGGCTCTTGGGTGGGTTTTATACCGGAGAAAACGAAGGGGGTGAAGGGGTGAAGGTCGTCTTGGTACTTGTAGAGACAGAAAATAAGAAACAGAGATGGTCGGCGATGAAATGGCGGCCGACGGTGTTGATGATGGTGAAATGGTAGTCGGCGGTGGTGATGATGTTTGCTGCTGGCTACCACTTGAGAGATAGAGGAGCGTGAGAGAGATTGAGAAGAGAATGAGATAGAGAAACGTGAGAGATAGAGGAGATAATGAGAGAAGAAAGAATAATAATAATAATAATAATAATAATACAACAACGAGGAGGGTGAGAGAGATAGAGGAGAGAACATAGCAGTTGCATTAATGAGCTGCATTTAACATTGCACATGCTTTATGCTTTCTTTCTTCTTCTTTTTTTTTATTATTTTTATTTTATTTTATTGTTATGTAAGTATTAATTAGAATATAGATATATATATATATACATATATATTTTATTTATTATCGTACATATGTATATATATATATATATATTTTTAATTAATTTTTTATTATTATTATTATTATTATTATTATTAATATATATTTTTTTTTTAAGATACTGATTTTTATATTAACAACCTATGTTTAATTCAAATTTAACAAGTGTAGTTGTATGCTAAGTAAATGAGTTTAAATGCATTCTTAGTTAACAAAAACTCAATTTAGGCCAATTTTAAATTATCGTGGTACTCTCTTTTTTTTTCTTTTTTTTACTGAAAAAAATAAAATTATAGATATGTATGCATATCTATGTTTTTTATTTATTTTATAGATATAAATATATATAATAATTTTTCTTTTCTTTTTCAAACTTATTTACCATTTTCTTGGAAATTGATTCCCAGGGCTTTTCACTGCACAACTTCAGACAGATGAACAACCTCAACAGGTTGTTGTGAGATTACATATGGCTCAAGAAAAGGTTTTACCCTTTGACCGTTTACTTTAAAGGTAGTTCATTTTTCATGGTCAATTAAATCAATTACTCCGTAAGGGTATACCTTTGCGATCTGAAATGGTCCTGTCCATCTTGAGTTAAGTTTCCCGGGAAATAACCTGAGTCTGGAATTGAACAACAGAACTTGTTGACCTGCAGTGAACTCTTTTGGAAGAATCTTTTTATCATGCCATCTTTTTGTGTTTTCTTTGTAAAACTTAGCATTTTCATAGGACAGATTCCTATGTTCCTCCAATTCACACAATTGAAGAGTTCTTTTCTTTCCGGCTTCACCTAGACTCATGTTAAGTTCCTTGATGGCCCAATAGGCCTTGTGTTCTAATTCCACTGGGAGGTGACATGCTTTTCCAAAAACCAACTTATATGGGGACATACCAATAGGGGTTTTATAAGCAGTCATGTAGGCCCATAAGGCATCATCCAACTTGGATGCCCAATCCTTTCGGTGTGGCTTGACTACCTTGGCTAAAATTCCTTTTATTTCCCTATTGGACAACTCAGCCAAACCATTGGTTTGCGGGTGATATGCAGTGGCCACCCGATGCTGAATGTTGTATTTATCCAAAACTTCTTCCAATAAGTTGTTTATGAAATGAGTGCCCTCATCACTAATTAAGGCACGCGGTGTACCAAATCTAGTGAAGATGTGCTTTTGTAGAAATTTGATAACTGTTTTTGCATCATTAGAGTGGCAAGCCATGGCTTCCACCCATTTAGACACATAGTCCACAGCTACCAAAATATAAACGCAGTTATTAGAAAGTGGAAATGGTCCCATAAAATCAATGCCCCAGACATCAAATAATTCAACTTCTAAAATTCCATTTAGAGGCATTTCATTCCTTTGTGAGATATTTCCACTTCTTTGGCACTCATTGCATGTTTTTGCAAAATTATGAGCATCAGTGTTCAAGGTAGGCCAGTACAAACCTGATTGCAGTACTTTTGCAGCTGTCCTACTTCCTCCAAAATGCCCTCCACAAGGTCCTGTATGGCAATGATATAACACGGATGCTACTTCTTCCTTGGGGATGCATCTTCTGATCACATGGTCTGCACAAATCTTGAATAGAAAAGGATCATCCCAAAGGAATTTCTTTGAATCAAAAATGAGTTTCTTTCTTTGGTGTTTGTTCAATTCCTTTGGGATAATACCACATGCCAAATAATTTACTATATCTGCAAACCAGGGTGTTTCAGTGTGTTGTACAGCTAGAATCCTTTCATCTGGGAAAACTTCACAGATGTCATCAGTGTGTGCAGTATTTTCTTGTTTTTCTAATCTCGACAAGTGGTCGGCCACTTGATTATTGATACCCTTCCTGTCAATGATTTCCAAATCAAATTCTTGTAACAACAAGATCCACCTTATTAGCCTAGGTTTTGCATCTTTTTTGGAAATGAGATACTTGATGGCTGCATGATCAGTATGCACAATAACCTTGGCACCCATCAAATAAGATCTAAATTTTTCAAAAGCAAAAACCACAGCTAATAATTCTTTTTCAGTGGTGGTGTAGTTGATTTGGGCATCATTAAGGGTTTTGCTGGCATAATAAATGGAATGGAAAATTTTATTCTTTTTCTGCCCTAAAACAGCTCCTACTGCCCAGTCACTTGCATCAGTCATTATTTCAAAAGGTATGGACCAATCAGGTGTTACTATTACAGGTGCAGTGACCAATGCTTCCTTCAGGATTTTAAAAGCCTCTTTACAATCTTCATCAAAATTGAAAGCGTGGTCATGTTGTAATAGTGAACAGAGAGGTTTAGATATTTTGGAAAAGTCTTTTATAAACCTCCTGTAAAAACCTGCATGTCCCAGAAAACTTCTGATCCCTTTTCATAGTGGTTGGTTCTGGCAATTTTGAAATTACTTCCAATTTTGCCTTATCAACCTCAATACCTCTATTGGAAATGAGATGCCCTAACACAATGCCTTCTGTAACCATAAAGTGGCATTTTTCCCAGTTCAAAACCAAATCTGTTTCTTCACATCTTTTAAGACTTTTTTCAAGGTTTTGTAAACAGAGATCGTATGATGTCCCGTAAACTGAAAAATCATCCATGAAAATTTCCATGGATTGTTCAAGCATATCTGAGAAAATGAACATCATACATATTTGGAAAGTGGCAGGTGCATTACATAATCCAAAAGGCATTCTTCTAAAAGCAAAAGTACCATACGGGCAAGTGAAAGTGGTTTTCTCTTGATCTTCTGGTGCAATGGCAATTTGATTGTACCCAGAGTATCCATCTAAGAAACAGTAAAATTCTTTTCCTGCTAATCTGTCTAGCATCTGGTCAATAAAGGGTAATGGAAAATGGTCTTTTTGGGTAGCTTTGTTAAGCTTCCTATAGTCCATACATATCCTCCAACCTGATACTATTCTGGTAGGTATAAGCTCATTCTTATCATTGGTTACCACGGTAACTCCTCCTTTCTTGGGTACACACTGCACAGGGCTAACACATGTGCTACTGGCAATGGGATATATTATGCCAGCATCAAGCCATTTCAGAATTTCCTTTTTGACAACCTCTTTCATCATTGGATTTAGTCTTCTTTGAGGTTCAACTGATGAAAAGTCTTTATTTTCCAAAATGATTTTATGTTGACAAATGGTAGGGCTTATGCCCTTCAGATCAGCTATGGTCCATCCTATGGCCTTGGTGTGTTGTTTTAACATGCTAACCAATCTTTCCTCTTGTTCAGACTCTAAGGCAGATGAAATGATGACTGGCAACTTTCCTGGTTCTCCTAAAAAGGCATATTTCAGGTGGGAGGGAAGTTGTTTCAACTCTAAATCTGGAGCACATTCTAAAGAAGGGACAAGTGTTTTCCTATCCTTATTTTCCAAAACTTCAATAACAGAGGTTACCTGAACATCTTCTAATTCCTCAAAATCTGTTATATCTTCATCACTATCTGAGTCTCCAATTCCTAATATTTCCCCAATACTTTTGTCTTGACACCAAGATTCAATCAAACTTAAGGTTGAACATTCCTCTTTCTCCTCAGGATATTTCAGGGAGTCCAAAACATTAAATGTCACCTGTTGGTCTTGAACTCTCATGGTGAGTTCACCTTTTTGGACATCTATTAAAGTTCTTCCTGTGGCTAGGAAAGGTCTTCCTAAGATGATGGGAATGTCCTTGTCAGCTTCAAAATCTAAGATGATAAAATCTGCAGGAAAAATAAACTTGTCAACTTGGACAAGGACATCTTCAATCTTCCCCTTAGGCCAAGCTATGGACTTATCTGCTAACAAGAGTGAAACAGTTGTGGGTCTAGCTTCACCTATGCCTAAAGTGTTAAAAACAGATAAAGGCATAAGATTTACACTGGCACCTAAGTCACACAGGGCTTGTCCTACCTCTTTTCCTCCAATGGAACAGGGGATAGTAAAACTACCAGGGTCTTTCATCTTTTGAGGAAGTTTGTTAGACAACATGGCACTACACCCTTCAGTCAGAGCTACAGTCTCATACTCATTTAATTTTTTCTTTTTGCTTAAAATGTCTTTTAAAAACTTTGCATAGCTAGGCATTTGTTCAACGGCTTCAACCAAAGGTATGTTGATATGCAGTTGTTTAAAAACATCTAAAAACTTTTTGAATTGCAGGTTTTCTCTCTCATTCCTCATTCTCTGGGGATAAGGAATATAGAGAGGAACCTTTGGAGGAGATGTAGTCTGTTGAAGAGTGGGTGTGGGGATTGGTGGGGTGTTGTCTATTTTCTTATCACTAGGGACTTTGAGACTGTCACCAGCTTGTGACATATCCACAACAGGCTTGCTTGTTACTGTCTGATCTTTCTTGGGTTTTTCTGGGATTAATAGTGGAAAAATTGGGACCACAGTGGAATCATTGGACCCAACAGTGTTATTTGGCCCAATAGTTCCACTGGACTGAGTAGAATCTAAAACTGTGTTTTTCTTTTCTGGCTCTGCTTTTTCTGGGTTTTTCAGATCTTTTGGTGTGTTGTCCAGTAAATCTTTACCACTTCTCAAAGTTACAGCTTTTACATGTTCTTTTCCGGCTCTTGGGGGTACCTCTGTATCACTTGGCAAAGAGCCGGGAGGACGTTTCCTCATTTCTAAAGCCATTTGACCCATTTGGGTCTCTAGGTTCTTAATGGAAGCCTGAGTTTGGGACATAAATCCCTTCATCATTGCTTCCAAAGAAGTAGATGACTCAGCTTGCTGGTTTGGCTTTTGAAAAACATGTTGGTTGTTTTGAGAATTTGCGTGCTGATTATTTTGAGGTATGTGCTGAAACTGCTGGTTTTGACCCTGAAATTTTGGTGGTGGTGGATTTAAAGTTGGAATGTGCCATGAAAAGTTTGGATGGTTTCTCCACTCAGGATTGTATGTTTGAGAAAAAGGTCCTCCTTTGTTGTTGTTGTTGTAATTATTATGACCAACGTAATTAATACGCTCAGGATTTTCTGGACAATGTTCAAAATTGTGACACTCACTACAATATGTGCACTGAATAGATTGGACAGCAGAAGGTGGTGCCATAGGATTTACTGACACAGCATTAAGATTTTTAATTAAAGATGCCATGTCACTCAACTGTGTAGATATCAATGCATAAGCATCGGGATCTTGTGCTTCTGTTGTCCTTCTTGGTGGTGCAGCACGTGGATCAGCCCACTGACCATTGTTGTTAGAAATCCTCTCAAGGATGTCGTATCCTTCATTATAGGTACAAGATGTGAAAGCTCCGTTTGCAGTAGCGTCGAGCATTTGTTTTGCAGTGAGATTTAAACCACTGTAAAATGTCTCTAACTGAATGCAATACGGAATGCCATGATGAGGGCATTTTCTCAAAAGTTCCTTGTACCTATCCCATGCGTCAGGAACTGCTTCGTCGTCCATTTGTTTAAAAGTACAGATTGCGTTTCGGGACTTAGCATTCCTCGTGGGTGGAAAATATTTTTTTAAAAATTTCTCAGCCATTTGGGTCCATGTAACTATAGAATCGGGCTTCATTGAGTTGTACCAAAACCTTGCACTGTCTCTTAAAGAATACGGAAAAAGTTTTAATTTCAGTGCATCGTCTTCTACACCCGGAAGTTTGAACGAATCTGTAATTTCCATGAAGGACCGCAAGTGAGAATGAGGATCCTCAGATGCCAAACCAGCGTACTGGCCGTTGGTTTGTAACATATGAAACATAATTGGTTTTAATTCAAAGTGGCGGGCTTGTAAAGTTGGTTTTAAAATCCCTGAATGTAACTGAGTTAAAACAGGAACAGCGTATGACATAATACCGCCATCTTTAGAATTAGCCAACCGAAAAATATTTTGTTCCTCATCATCAATATTATTAACTGGCCGGTTTTCTGGTATTTCTCCATTATTATTAGGATGCCCATGATTATTGACAAAGGGATTTTCCTCCTCTTCATCTGACGCAGAAGAATAATGTTCAGACATTTCGGGAGAATTTAAGACTGTGTTAGCTCTTTGAATTCTTCTTCTTTGTTTGAACGTTCTTTCGATGTCAGGATCAAATTCGAAAAGTTCGCCGTGAGGTAACCTTGGCATACACTATAATATTTTTTTTTCCTTTTCTAAAAAGATGGTAGAAAAACTTGTTTTTATAAATTTTACTAAAAAGAAAAACTTCTGGCTTGCTTCCCCGGCAGCGGCGCCAAAAACTTGTTGAGAACTGGGCTACACCCTGAAAAAGAGAGTATTATCAGCAATATCAGTCAGAAATAAACCATGACGCAAGTATACATCTTAGTTTATTATCGCATTTAACAAGTAATAATGGTACAAAGTACCGAGTATCGATCCCACAGGGAAGCTTGGAAAAATTCTTCTTTTAAAAGTCCAATAAATAAAAACAGGCTTCAGATGGCGAATGTGAAGGTAATCTTTTTGTTGAGAGTTTGGGTATCAACTAATGGGAATTTAATTCTAAAGAAGCACAGGGTATAAAGATTCATTGGGTCCTTTAGACCGATAATTAGATTAGAGATGAGACGGTATTCCTTTTTATCTCAGAGTCGATATTTTATGTGACTTTAACAGTCTTTCATATAATTAACCAGTTGTCAATTGACTAATTATAATCATCCTAAAAATATAACTTTGATTTAAATAATTCGGACAATCATACCATACGATACACATTTTCGTCTTTTTATCGGGCCCGGTCCCAACTTCACTTTATACCCCAAGCTAAGACAATTAGCCCATTATCACTTTACGTGCACTAAAAACTACTACGACAATTATGAAAGCAAATAATGGATATGGACAATTCATTACACAAAACTTGAGACTTGGAAATTACGTTTTAAGAAAATTAATTATAAACTAAAGTGATGGAAAATCTTGTTTTAAAATGTGACAAACTCAGAACTAAACTTGGAATTCTAATATCGATTAAAGATCTAAAATTTCGCTAATAAGACGTGAAAAGATTTTTAACAATGAAAATGCGTTAACCCTTGCGACTTCGATAAATTCTTTGTTACTACAAATCATGAACCAAGCTAGTTGGGGATCCGAAGAGATTAATTCAGACTTCTGATTTGTGGCAGTAATTTTAGAATATATAAAAGGAATAAGAGTAGGTGTTCGAAATTAACATGTATTGAAAATTATACTATTGATAATTATAAGATGGAACTGCGAGAAACATAAACTAAATTGACGATTGCGAAAGTAAACTAAAAAATGATAAACTTAACTAAAAAACCGTAAGATGATGATAACAAAGGTGCATAAAAAGGTAACCGTAAAATTAGCGAGGACACGAGATTAATAAAAACACACTTTGAAATTAAACGAGAATTCAAACCCGAGCTTACAACGAGATCACTTGGGTGTGAAATGTGAACCAAACCTAAATGAGATTATGGATTCGATTCACTCTACTGCAGTGGCCGAAGCCACAAAATGGAAACAAAGATGAGAGTCTCGGCTCTCTCTCTCTACACCAATAATTGGTTTCCACCAACCACAATTGTGTTCTAAATGAGAAATGAGAAGCTGATGGATGTCTTATGCATACTACACATACATATATATACTAATTTAAAAAGGCCTTGGGCCCCCAAATCCATCCATAAAGTCAGTCCAACAAAAACCATCTTGAGTCCATATTGTGTATCATTCAAGCCCAAAGAGTTGCTGTCCAAAAATCGGCCCAGGTGATGGATGTGTGGCTGCGATTTCTTCGGCCCAAGTAGACAAAAATTTGCCATCTTTCAAAATATGAAGTCTCTCGGTTTCTTTCCGCTTCGTGCAACTACGTCTTTTAAGCACTTCCCATATATATAAAGACTTCAAAAACGGCATTCGCCTCATCCCTACAAATAGACGACATCGGATGAGAAAATTGTTATAAATACATATATTTATGCCATTTTGACGTGCTAAGGTACAAAATATTTATTTACTAAATTAAACACTAAAATTAACTAAAATGACTTAATAGGAGATAAAAATTAGCTCAAAATTATAATAAAATGCTATAAATAGGGTTATAAAAATAACCCTATCAATAAGGTATTCTTAGATTTGAGAATATGTTGCGAGTTGTAATATGTTGTTATGCAGATACGTTAGTAAAGTGTAATGGATCCATAAACACTATGTTTGTTTTAGCTATAAGTTGTCATCAAGTCATCGGGGGCAACTTAGTACGGTCTAATGGGAACCGATTACTAGCCATTGACTATATGATGTAATTTCTAGGAATGAGTGTACCTTGAATCATCGGGGGCCCCGGTTGTGAATCGCGATATATTAAATCCCATTAGGGCCATTGATTCTGAGGTGGGGAGGACGTGAAATGTGGAATAGGCAGATTTTGATTTGTAATTCCCATTTCGAATGGAAGATCGGAGATTTCCATTTTTATAGGGAAGATCAGAGATTTCCCAAATTGTGAAAGGGAGATTAGAGATAGGCATAAAGTAATTTGTAATCTCTACTTCCGGATTAAGAAATAGGCAGATTTTGACTTGTAATTTCTTGAATAAGAGTATCAACCTTGAATATGGGATTGTTCACGGTAACTCTTGGTAGTAATATTATGGCTAGATGAATTAGTCATAATTATGGAAATGGGGTAGATTCCCAGTAGTGAAAGGAGTTGTTGTACGGTAAGAAAAGGAATAATCAGGTTTGTTGTAACTTGTTTACATTGATTTTTACAAATGTTATTATTGAAACGAATGTTCTCACTAGGCGAAAGCCTAATGTTTCAAGTTGATTTTTCTTACCAGGTACAAGCTCCGGGAAGTAAGCAGGGATGTGTGATGAGAACTTTTGGAAAGATTCAAACTTAGAGATGGCAGAGGATCTAGCTATTCTTTTGATGTTTTTGGGACAAAGGCTAGATAACTTAGTTAATCTGATTATGATGTATGATTAGATTAATAGGTTATTTGAGTGAGATGCGTTGTATATAAAACCTTTACAATTGATCCTCAGGTTATCAAAGTTTGAAGTTTTATGATCATAACTTGTGTATTATTCAAGGTTTAAATTGGCCCTGTTTTTAGGGCGTTACATCCTCTACTACAACAACCTCCTATACCACCATAAATTGCCGCCACCACCAGCATCGTCGACCACCTCAACCAGTCACCACCACCCATCACAGCGTCCGTCTAAGTCAACTGTTATTTTCACGACTCGTCCCCCACGCCCACCACCACCTATATCTCTGCCACATCGACCACAACTACCTCATCCACCACCACCATTGAGATGCACCTTGTATTCTTATTTAAATATATATTTTATTTGTGTCATTTATAAATAATATATGGTATATAAAATCATCAAACAAATTTGATGGACAACTTGTCTAGTCCTACCAAACACGAGACAACCACTTGTCCTATTTAGGCCTGTCCTACCCTCTTGTCTGTCATGTCCTCTCCAGTTTTGTTCTGTTTTGTCCAGTCCTGTCCAGTCATGTCTTTATACCAAACGCTACATAAGAAAACAAATCATACAACCTATATCCTCAAATCAATTAAAAAAAATACTTAAGTCTAAAATTTTAGAGAAAATTGTTCAAAAAAAACCCAATAAATGATTATATCTTGAATGGTTAAGTTCTTACATTATTTTTGAATGAAAGCCCACTTTCTCATTTTGAATGATCAAATCCATGAACTACTTTTTCAAATGAAAAAAAACCATTAAAGTTGGCATCATTTAATGAATTTTTCTCATTATTTTATATTATACATATACTTACGTATCACAACCCCGACCTTTTATCACCCCTTCTGATGACCCCCCTGTATTTTGTTAACCCTTCCCTTCCCTACTGTATCTTATTCGTCACCAATCTCCTTCTTTGATTAATCCTTCCCATTCACCTTGAACCAAGATTTGAACTCATTTACATTGATCATCACATAACCCAGTCACGTTTTGATATGATGACAACCTCTTCATATACGGTTGTTGTGACCACCGACCTCATCGTACATACGGCCCTTGGGGTGTTCCAAGTAGTGTGGTGCAGGAACCAACAGAGCCGTAGGGGTGTACACGGGTTGGGTTGGGCGGTTTGGGACGTTTTTACAACCCAACCCAATTATGCCGGTTTGGAAAAATCTCAACTCATCCCAACCCAACCAATTCAAAAGTATAACCCAACCCAACCAAACCCTTGCAGGTTGGGCGGGTTGAGCGGATTCGTTGTAAACATAAAATTGAGAAATGAAATACGACAAATACTACTAAAAATATACAAAACGAAGCAAACGAACAAGAACGGAGCTTTGTTTGTGTTCATTCGTTTAACTTTACCCAACAAACGAATAAACACGAATGGTAAATGAACAATTTTTTTCCTTATTCATGTTCGTTCGTTAAAGAAAACGTGTTTGATCGTGCTCATTTATTTGAATCTTGTTTATAATTATTTTACATTTTATGTATATTCTAAATTTAAAGGGTTTATTTTTAATTTAGTAATAAAAATTTGTTAAATAATAAAGATGATATAAAAAATAAAACAACATTTAGGTTTTTTAGAGGTCGTTCAAAATGTCAGAACCGACACTGCATACAGACACAAAAATCATCTACAATTTTAGAACTTCAACTGATAACTAAAAATACAAACAAAATAAGGCTATTTGATTTCCCTAGCCTTTTTCTAAGAACACCCTTCTCCTTGTTTGTAGATCATCACAAGCAACCAATCCTCGATTGCAGAGGAGTCATATTTCATGTGTCATAACTCTTTGGTAATGACAAGCTCCAGTTAACATACATATATTTTGATGAACCGATTTCAGATTGGTTGTGATCCATTTTGTTTACTACCTTCAGACTGTGGATTCGTCTTCAGAATTCTCTATACGAGTGTATGTGTGTGTGTATATATTAGGCCCAAATACACCGTTGTGCCTAAGTATGCCTTAGAGCCTTAACAACTTTGTTCCTTTCATCTGTAATCACAATAACCGAAATGTATTAACTATTGCTTACCACTATTCATCTTAGGGGTTGTTTGTTTACCTCTTAATGGTTCCATTAAGAGGCAACCTCTGAATCGTTCAGAGGTGAATCTTGTTTGGCAAAAAAAAAGTCTGCCTCTTAATGGTTTCAAAACCCTCTTAATGATTTAGCATCTTTGACCACCCTTAACCATTCAGCACCCTGATTTCATTCTAAACAAATACCAAACAACCATATTTAATTTTGCACTATATCATAAAAGCTTCTTAACCATTTGGACCTCTTAATCATTCTGCACTAAACCATTCAGCAACTGCCAAACAGCCTCTTAGAGTATTTCCAATAAATTCTTCAAAATGGAGATTTTGGAGTTTTGTCATGATTTTTCTGTTTGCTCTAACAAAAAGCTTCACTAAAATGGAAAATGAGAAGAGAACTAAAAATCTCCAGATACGGAGGACTCTCTTGAGTGAATAAACATAAAGAGTAAACTACAATTTTGGTCCCTGGTGTATACCAAAATCACCGAAAGTGGTCCCTAAACTTCAAAAACGACATTTTTCGTCCCTGGTCTGCTTATTTTGCTCTGAAAGTGGTCCAAAGCTCTAACGCCGTCTAACAAATGGCCGTTTAAGGCCTCATGTGCTTCTCACGTGATGGGCAATTTGGTCATTTCACTATTTCCCTCTCATTTAAACGCCCTTTCGTTGATCCATACTTGTTTCAAGAAACCCTCCATTTTGGTCCTTAACACATATCTCCATTAACACACACTGAGCTTCACACTGAGCTTCCATCTTCAATCTGAGCTTCATCTTGTTAATGCAACGTTACTTCCATGTCTTCTCATACGTGGGTGATCAGAAAGGAGCAAGGGGATGACCTTTATCCCAAACTGGTTTATGGTATGTCTCTGTTTTTCATAAAATCCTTCCTTTGAGTTTTTTACCTATGTTAATGATCGACCTGTTTATTTAAGTCAAACATTTAAGTTGTAAACTACTTTCTGATCGATTTTTGTTCCTTCTACAGATCACTATCCTACTCTAATAACAATGAGGATAAACCATGGAGGTGTTTTCACAAAGTCCCCTGGTAGAAGATACATCCATGGTAAGACTTCATTTGTGGACTTGATTGACACTGATTTGTTATCAGTCCATGAGATTGATGCTATGATGTTAGAGTTAGGGTACCAAGCAGATGAGAAAATGTATTACCATTTCTTGACTCCAGGAAGTGACATGGATTTTGGGTTAGAAGCCTTAGGGAATGATAGTGATGTGCTGAACCTTATGAAATTTGTTCCTAAGGTAAAAATTGTAGATGTATTTATAGAGCATTGGAAAACACTAGTTGATACATACAACTCACCACCACATGCTAGAAAAATGGAGATACAGGAACTTGATGAACCTGGAAATCAATATGTATCAAAGAAAAAACTTGTTAAGAAGACATGCAAGAAAAAAATGTTTCTTGAGTGGATTGACAATAAAGGTGAGGCATCTAATATAGATAAAGAGAGAGTTGTGGACAAAAACAAAGGTTTTGACTTAAATAAACAGGTTGATATGGATAGGCCACTTGATGTGAGTGACATGTTGTATGAACAAGGGAATGATGAAGATATGCCATTTGACCTTAACTTATTGTTTAATGAACCTGAGGTTAATGGAATTGACAAGGGAAAGGGGGTTGAGAAGGGAGATGCAATTGACAAGGGAAAGGGGGTTGATCCATTTGAAATATATGATGAATTTGATCCATTTTTTGTCATGGATTGTTTGTCACAACCTGAGATGGCAAAGGGCAGTGACATGCAACCTGATATGGGCAGTGGCATACATGTGGAGTGCAGTGGCATACAAGCTGATAGTGAAGGAGATGATGATAGTGTAGACAAGGATTATGTTGATGATGATAATAGGATAGAAGAGTATAATATTGACATGGATGACTTTGTTGATGGCAATGTAGAGTGGATTGGAGGAGTTGATGAAACAGTTGAGGATAATGAAGCAAATATGTTTGATTGGTCACTAGTGCTTAACGATGATCAATTTTCAAGTGGAGATGAGATGGAAGGATATGTTGGGCCCAAGTTGAAGAAACCACATGACAAAAACAGCTTATTTTATTTGGGGCAAACATTTGGCAACAAAACAGAGGTCATTCAGAAGATTAAGGACCATTCTGTTGAGAGTAGAAGAGATTTAGTGTTGGTGAAAAATGATCTCCAAAGGGTGAGGGCCATGTGTAGGGGAGTGTTACCACAATTCAACGATTTTGGTGGGACAAGTGGGACTGGTGGGCCAAGTGGGACACTTAAAGGAAGAAAACCAAAGATTACAAAGGGCAGTGGTCCAAGATGTCCATGGGCTTTGCTCATCTCAACAGATGGAGGCATACAGACTTGGACAGTGAAAACCTATGTTCCCACACACAACTGCCTCCAATGCAGGGACATCTCTCTGGCCACAGCAAGTTTTCTCTCTAAGAAGATTACAGATAACATAGTTTCTAATCCCACCATTCCAATACAGGCTCTTCAAACACAGTTGCAGCAGAAGTATGATATTAATGTGTCACTGACGAAAGCAATGAGGGCAAAGACCATGGCATCTCAGAAGATTTGGGGAGATTTTGAAGCACAGTTCAGTAATCTTAGAGATTACATACAAGAGTTGAAAAGATGTAATCCAGGAACTACTGTCAAGTTAGATGTTGAGGATGAACCAAACCCAAGTGTGAGTACAAGGAAGTTTAGACGAATCTATGTTTGTTTGGGGCCATTGAAACAGGGGTTTAAGGCTGGGAAGAGAGACTTATTAGGTCTTGATGGTACTTTTTTGAAGGGTCCCTTTCCAGGACAGGTGTTGACAGCTGTGGGTATTGACTCAAACGGTGGCATATACCCACTAGCATATGGGATTGTAGAAGCTGAGACAATGGCATCATGGACCTGGTTCTTAGAGTATCTTGGAGAGGATCTTGATCTGTGTACAAGATCAAACTTCACATTCATAACAGATAGACAAAAGGTTAGTTTTCCAATTGATGTGTATACTAATTGATGTGTATATTGATTGATGTTTGTGACAGGGACTACTTCCAGCCATTGCAAAGGTTTTTCCATGTGCAGAACATAGATTTTGTCTTAGACATATACATGACAACATGAAGCTAACTTGGAAGGGGAAAGCATACAAGGACCATCTTTGGCAATGTGCAACTGCAACAACTATTCCCCAATTTGAACATGCAATGGAACAACTTAGAATGTTCAATCAAGCTTGTTATGATTGGTTGAAGCTCATCTCACCTCAATCATGGTCTAGGTCCCATTTCACAGGTTAGTTGAACTTACTTTCACTCAGTCTGTGTTACCTTTAGTTACCTCAACAAACTGTCTCATTTCACAGGTTACTTTAACTTTCAATATTATTTTATGCAATTCAGGTAGGTGTCATACTGATGTACTTCTCAACAATATGTGTGAAGTCTTCAACAGGCAGCTTATTGAGGGTAGGGATAAGCCAATAATTTCATGTTTGGAGTATATTAGGCATTACTTAATGAAGAGGATAGTGCATGTGTTGAAAGTCATTGATAAGACTCAAGGACCACTCACTCCAACAACAAGCAAAGCACTTGAAAAGAACAAGAGTGAAGCAACTAAATACAAAGTACATAGGAATGGTGGGGGACAGGTATGAGGTTTGTGGTCCTTGGAATGATCAAGTGGTAGTTGATGTGAGGGCAAAGACTTGTACATGTAGGAGGTGGGAACTGACTGACATCCCTTGTAAGCATGCTGTAGCAACTAATTGGAACATGGCTTTGAATGGAGCAAATGTTGATTTGCCTGAGAAATGGGTTCATGAAAGTCTTTGGCTTCACTTGGAAAGACATGTACAAATTCAAGATTGAACCCATCAATGGCAAAGCATATTGGGACAAGTTTGATTGCCAAACAACACTTACTGCACCAACCTATCATAAACAAATTGGGAGGCCCAAGAAGAAAAGAAAGAGGGGTCAACATGAAGAGAACACTGGAGATGGGAAAACAACCAAATTAAGCAGGATTGGGAAGACTGACTTGTGCAAAGTGCAGGAAGGAAGGGCATAACTCAAGGACATGCAAAGGTGGATAGATGTGAAGTGATAATGTATTTTGGTACTGTATTTTGATAATGTATGTATGTTGGTACTGTGTTTGGTAAGTTGGATGAAACAGTAGCTATGGTTAGGTAAACATTTTCTGTGTGTTTGGTAAATTAACAAAAAATGAATGTATTTTGGTATTATATTAGGCATAACTTGTATGAATGCATATTCTGTGTTTTGGTGATGTATTTGGTTTTAAATGGGCAATCAAACAAGGTAACTTGTATGAATGTATATTCTGTGTGTTGTTTTTAATGAAATGCAAACATTCAACATCACAACAGGGTTTATGAAAGAAATAAGTTTTCATTGAAACTTTTGAACCATTACAACCATTACAACCACCTACATTGGATTAGGTCAACTAACAAAGTACAAAAATAAAGAAAACCCAACTGAGAACCAATAAAAGCTTCAAAATCTTGATTTCCTTTTCTTTTGCGTTGAGGGAAGCTTCAACACTGTTCTTTGATCTTAGCAAACCAAGGATTACCTCCATAGCTCGTTGACACAACTGTTGATCGTACCAAGCAAAGAAATCGCATTTGGCAGACTTCCTTGCGCACCCATAAAACCTACGGCCAGGGTTTTTAGTTGTCCATGAAGTCTTTATCATCGCTGGTACACCACAATCACAAACCACCATTGTCGATACTGTGGAGGAGAGAAAGGCAGAAAGAAATCGAAGGAAAACGAAGAAGAAGACCAAAGAAGAAAGTAAAGTCGTTGGTTTAAATGAGAGGGAAATAGTGAAATGACCAAATTGCCCATCACGTGAGAAGCACATGAGGCCTTAAACGGCCATTTGTTAGACGGCGTTAGAGCTTTGGACCACTTTCAGAGCAAAATAAGGAGACCAGGGACGAAAAATGTCGTTTTTAAAGTTTAGGGACCACTTTCGATGATTTTGGTATACACCAGGGACCAAAATTATAGTTTACTCAAACATAAATGTAATTTTGCTAATCTTTACCAATGCAATTGAATATATCATCATTTTATTGTAATATTAAATGTATTGAATATTTCAATAACATAGTTAATATTGAAATCTCAAAAGTGAAGATACTATTGATATGTCATTTTTGCAGAGATTTTAATATTATAAAAATTGAAAAATTAAAAACCATCGATATAAATAATTATTTTTAATCACTAAATCTAAGGGGGTAACGAGGGGTATAATGAGAATGATAATGAAAACTATTATTTTGTTTGATATAATATAATGGGTCCATTACTCTAAACCACTGTTCTAAAAGGTTCGTCACGACAGCCGTCATGACACGCCGTGGCTTAAGGCTTGTGTCTCACGCCACGTTATGTCTGTGGCACGCCATGGCCAAACGTGCGGTCTTTTATAACGCATTACTTGATTTTTCTTTACGTTTTTAATGTCTTATTTGCTAGTTTTTAATATATAACCTAATTTAACTTGGTTATTGTCATTGACTAATCGATTAATAGTACAAAACATATGTTTTTATATATAATAGTATATATGATATAGAGATTTGCCGTCATAAGTCACGCCATGGCACACCATGGCTCCTAAGGCTTGAGGCTTGGCCTCGCCACCACGCCACGCCTCACGCCATTTAGAACCTTGCTCTAAACCCATTAATTTTCATTCCTGACCAAATTGGGGGAAATGAAAATTTTATTCCCGCCCAACCATTTTTTCTCATGTGTCCCTTCATTTTTCGATGTTGAATGAAAAATATTTTTTATTTTCACGTTGGACATCACATATTTGTATTAAAAAAATTATATAAAATATTTTTTTATTAATTATATTGGTTTAACTAAACAACATCAATGGAATGCTCATTCGGTCATTCCTATTCTTATTCTCCTGCATTTCCATTTTCACTTTCATTCTCATGCCTTAAAATGAATCAAACGTCACCTAAAAGTTGAGCAAATCACATAAACTACCAACGTAATTCACACATTTTTTATTTAAAATTTGGCATTTTAAAATGTTATCCAATTTATAGGATCCAAATCACATCTATTATCTATAAACCCTTATTTTGTTGGCATGTACTTTTACTTGAAACATGGCAACCAATCCCCCATTACTTGCTCCTCTTTTTATTTTTTATTTAGAAAATGCATCATCATGCATATTTATAGATTAGTTTTCAAAACAAAGACAAAATGAACATGTTAATTGTAGAAAGTCTTAATTGTTTTAATTATTATGATGATTTATGTGATAAGCTTTGATTAAAACTAAATAAAAATAACGTAAAGAGCATGTAATACAAAAATACAAATAGTGAAAGTAATGTATTCCTTTCCGACATTAATATATCACTCGGGGTTAGGGGTGTTACAAAAAACATTAAACCGTTTGAATCAAATCGGACCGTTTTTTATGGTTTGAACGGTCTGGTATGGAAAATAGTCAAACCGCTTGATCCGGCATGCTCAGCGGTTTAAACGTTTTTTGGAGTGGCCTAGACCGAACAAACGGCCAAAAAATACGCATATATTACTTATATTTAGTTTTAATGCTATAACCTCTAATTTATGGCACAATTAAAAAAATCATCAAAGACATTATGTTTGTAGTTTTCACTTCTCAATTACCAGTGTCATCTAAATTGACAAAAAATTGAACTCCGTCAAAAATCAAATCCAAAACTCCAAATCGTCTTTCAACTTTCTCAATGTTAGTTTTAAATTCTAACTGTTGTTTGTGGATTTGTTTAACCTATTTTCATTTGCTCAATATCTTTTATAATCCAGGATAAATAATGTTATATAAATATATACACATTGGTATAAATTTCATTTGAATATAGGTGTTAAGGTTTTTAAGTTTAAAGCCCAAAAGAGGTCTAAACTCTAAACTGTCTGAATTGAATAGACCATACCGACTTTTATGGTCTGATTTGACCGGTCTAGTCATTTGCTACCAAAACGCTTGGTTTGGAAAAAAATTTAAACCACTATTGCAATTTTGTTTGGGGTTTAGAGGTTAAACTGTTCAAACCAGACGGCAAACACCCCTACTGGGGTATGTTTTTCATCCCTCTATAAATAAATAAAATTCTTTCCACTTTTTTAATACTTTTGTCAAATTGTATGCAAATCAAAGATTTTAGAATAACATATCGTTCTTGAACAAGTATGATATATTCATTTCAAGATAAATATTTTGTTCCTAGAAAAACAAAATGTAAATCTCTATTTTTATTTGTTTAAAAATATATATTTTTGACATGTTTTTAAAATATTAGCGACGCAAATTGTGTTTTACAAATCTTCTTAATATTATAAATTTTATGAATACTTTAGACACTTTTTATTAAACTTTCTCATTTTGAATAGTTAAGTCCCTAAACTATTTTTTTGAATAAAAAAACCATTAAACTTTTTCATTTTGAATGATTAAGTCCCTAAACTATTTTTTTGAATGAAAAAACCATTAAAACTTCTCGCTTTGAATAAAAAACCATTAAACTTTCTCATTTTGGATGATTAAGGGGCTGTTTGTTTACCTCTTAATGATGCCATTAAGAGGTAAAGCTCTGAATCGCTCAGATGTAAGGTTGTTTGGCATGTGTTTTTAAAAGGTCTGAAGGATTCTCAAGGGTCTGATTCGCTCACCACCGCTCCAACCTTCCATCCCATTCAGACTCCATCTTTTTCCCATGTTGCCCTTTCTTGCACAACACTCTTCAAACTCTCGACTTCTCCTCAAACTCCCGATTCGTTGATTCCTCCCCCTTGCCCTTTGCCACGCTGTCTCTTCTCTCGATTCCTCCAGAATCCTCTCCTCAAACTCTCGATTTTAGTAGCCATTTCCTTCACAGAAACACCGTCGATTTTGTTGTTTCTTCGCCGCACCAGACACATCTGCATCTCCTGCCTTTGCCGGTTCAAAGTGGTAAGATTTACTATTAGAATGAAAATCGTTATGTTTAGCTTACTTTTAGATTGTTTGTTTTTGGAGTTTTATGTTCTGGGATATATGATATGGATTGTGGTGTGTATAATTTGTGTGAATGCTTTTTGAGTTTGGTCTACTACCTATTCGACGAAATGCTTATGAGAAGTTTGTGTTTCTCAATTCATATGTTATGTGTTGATTTGTAGTTTTATGCTGAATAAAGTCGGGAAATTTTGAAATTAATATTGGCAATATTTTAATGATAGGAGCTTTGAATCTTGTTTTTGTAGCTGCAGTATGAATATATGCTCTACATTTGGTTATGGTTGTAGTTTGTTTGGTTATGTAGACATGGTGGAGCATGAAATGTTAATTTTTATTCTACACAAGATTAAGGGTAAAATGGTAATTTTATGTCGCTCAGACTGTTGATTCAGAACAGTTTCCAAACAATCAATTTCTAGCTGACACGAAACCATACAGAGTCTATTAACCATCCTGGCCACTTAATCATTCTATACTGAATCATTCTGAATTTGTCAAACAGCGCCTAAGTCCTTGAACATTTTTTAATAAATAAATCATCGAACTTTCAAAGTTGGTTACTTGCATCGTTTTAACAAAAAAAAACTACATATAACCGACTAGAAATTTTTTAAAGCAAAATAAAATCTAAATGGGTTTTATTGTTTTCAAACCGTACGTCATTCAAACTCCTAGCAAACAACGGTACCGCTCCCCCTCGCCACTCATCGTCATTCTCTGTTCTACATATCATCTATCAAACTGTTGACCTCGGTTATTGCGTGGGGTCTGAACGGTAAAATTGATTTTTTTTAATTTTAAAACATTTTTAGTCGGTTATAGAAAATTTTTAAAAGTCCGGTGATTTATATTTTTAAGAAAAATGTCCAGGGACTTGATCATTCAAAATGAGAAAGTTTAATGGTTTTTTCATCCAAAAAATAGTTTAAGGACTTAATCGTTCAAAATTTTAAAGTTTAATGGTTTTTTCATTCAAAAAAATAGCTTAGAGACTTAACCATGCAAAACTGGATAGTTTGTTGGGTTTTTTTAGACTTTTCCCTATATTAATTAAATAATACATAAAATCAAAATTTTTACACAAATATGGTATATTATTTTTAGGGAAATTAATTAAAATACCCTAAGTTTGAATATTTCTTACCAAAATACCCTAAATCTCGACAACTTTACCAAAATACCCTAATTTTCCGCGGTGGGCCCCGCGATCGCGGGCCCCAGCCCACGTGTCAAACACTTTCGGCCAAAAGTCCCGCGGAGGCCCCTCAAGAATGCCTGCGGTACACCTTTGGCCCCTCAAGATTGGTCGCGGTACACTTTTGGCCCCTGTCCCGCAAGGGTACCCCGCGGTGGTCCCGCGGTATGCCGAAATTACATATTTGGTCCCTGAAGTTTGTGGCAAATTTAAAAAAACATAAATGGTCCATATAGTTTTTAGGTTATCATTTTATGTGGTTTTTAATGTATTGTTTCCTTTCCATTTTAATGTTTTTAATATAGAAATTAATTTAAGAAAATGTTTTCCCATTTTAAGTTATTTAACAAGGAAATTAATTAAGAAGATCATCTAGAAATTATTGCAAATCATCTTTCCAACCTAAACGGATACAGTGCAGGTAAACAAAGAAATCTATTACTGGAAGGCGTCCTGGAGTCCAGTGATGTAAAGCCCGTGTCCCGGTATGGTTATTTTCTAATTATTTAATTATTTTAATATCTTCCCTTGTCGAATTCTTATTAACGGGAAAGACCAAAAGTGAGAAGATTTTGTTAAAGGCTAATTGGCAAATCTTAACTCGTTTTGCAAGGTGTTGGAAAAGGAGGGACCAAAAATGTATATGTTGTAAAGTGTTGCATGGGATCGGCCTAAGAGACCGACCCCCCTCCTCATTCTCATTTTATTTTTGTCCCAAGCAATAAACACCCACCCAAAACCCTAGCTCCCCCTCCCCTTCTTGTTGCTGCCGTCAAACCAGACCGCCGGCGCCGCCGTGACCAGCTGCCGGCGAGAGAGAGAGAGAGAGAGGAAGAGATCAGCCGGTAATCGGGTTTCCGTCAGGGTGCTGCTGGAGCGTCGACGAGAGGTAAGCCCCATTCCTTTCCTCTTGTTCTTTCTTTCGCCGTCACCGAAACACCACAAGACCACCGCCGCCGCAGCTATGGCTGCCGGCGGTGTGCGCCGCCCTTGCGGCGGTTGTATGGTGCCTAATTGCCGTGGTTTAGTCGTGCGTGGGTGTGTGCGTGTGGCTCGTGAATCGCTTGTGGGATCGTCCCTTTTCATCGTCGGTTCCCTTTTATCGAACCACCACCACCGCCGACCACCACTACCGGAGGTGGCAGTGGGTGGTGTTTAGGTTGTCCAGCCCTTAGCTACTAAAAACCCTAACCCTATTTCGCTAATCCTAAAACTAAACACGAAAAATCTAAACCGATCCAAAATCGTCATTTTATGTGAAAAATATATAATCTGTCCCTGTCTTGTAAAAGCCATAGAAAAATCTAGGAAACTCGGATTGAGGTGAAACTAGTGCCCAAATCTCACAAATTGGGTCTAGTATGTTTCGTATGTTTTGAAGAAAAATTAATACGGCCTCTAGCTAGGGCCAAATTGGTGATCTGTGCAGACTGGTCCGAAATTCACAGCTTGGATAGTCGATCTTAGAAAATTTGTATAAAATAGTAGGGACCTCGTATGAACGCGTGCGATATGTCCCTGGAAACCTAAGACATAGAAATTTCTATTTATGGAATAATAATTCTGGTTTGTTGAGTTTAAGGGGGGCTAAACAGGCCACGAACAGACCTGTAGTTTCAGACTAAAAGCTGGAAAATACACGTTTAGACTTGTAGTTGTAATTTCGGGTTAGGACTTCACTTTAACACTTGATAACACTTCTTTAGGTGGAAAGAAGTGAGTTGGAGTTGACGGGCTCGTATTGCTGTTTGTGGATATCTGCTTTGCTCTTCGAGGTGAGTTCTGTCACTGCGTAAGATAGGGGTTATATGTGCATTACTGTAGCTCGTGTGTGCTAGCTAAATTTGTTGTGTGTGGTACTAGGCTGTGTAGTGTCTAGTATGGACCTTGGGTGTCGTATAAAACTCGGGGAGACCGAGAGATATGTACACGGGTGTCGTATAAGCTCGGGGAGACCGAGGAATACGTACACGGTATTGTATGAATCGGGGAAACCGATGGTTATGTACACCGTTGTTCTTGCATGAGTTTGCCTGTTTAGGATATGTTCTCAAACTGGCATGTGTGGATTATTTGTATCTATCCGTGGATAGGGGTAGTGTCTATATGATTGCTATCTTATGTTGGTGTTTGAATTCACTAAGCTTCGTGCTTACCCTTTCCCTATAAATCACTGTTTCAGGTACGAGTGGCAGCAAGGCGTGACGGTACACACTGGCGCGTTGAGGAGACTTTTATTTATTTATTTATTTTGAGACACTACGTTAGAGTTATTTTATTTTCCGCTGTTTAAAAGAATTGGTCGTGTAACTTAACGGGGTTTTGGATAAAATGTTTATTTGGGTTTAAATACTTGTGGTTTATTTAATAAAAATGCTATTTTTAAAAGTTCAAATTTATTGTAATTTTCGGGACGTTACAAGTGATCAAGTTAACCTTTTCCTTGATCACGTCCTCCATTCCCATGTAGTCCGATTCGAATTCTTCTAGTTCCTCTTCAACTTCGTTAATCTCTCGTTGCAGCTCCCGAACGTGAGCCCTAATCATGGCCAGTTCTCGTTTCTTCTCCGCTAGATACTCCGTTTTCCCCTGCTGAATCCCCCTATTATGGTTCCACATACCCTTTACCTTTTCGATATCGGTGTTCGCCTCATCAATGCCTTTTTGCACTAAGGGAGTAATTCGTTGACTTTGTGGAATACCCGTCGGCTGGGTACAATGATACATTGGTGGGGTTCTCATGCCATTATCGAAGTGGTAATTGTCACATGTCATCTCCCAGTCTGCTTCCTCCTCGGCCGTGAATGGATAATCGGCCGCAGTTCGCCCATAGTTTCTTCACTCCTCGTCTGTTTTTGGTACCTTCCCGGTACTCCGACGAGCTCCATCGTTCAGTGGTTGGTAGGCTGCCGAACGTGAAGTTCCAGCCACATTCGCCGACCTGTTCCCCCTTGATCTTGAACCTCCAGTCATAGTGTTAAGAAAAGCGAGAGAATGTTTGTAAACGGTGAGGAGAGAATGTATAAAAGATAGATAGCAAGTTGTGAATTACTACTTCATCATGCCATATACTTATAGCCGTGAAAATGTATGTTCTTCATCAGGGATGTGGATATGGTCAAAGATTTCGTCTGAAAAGTTGCCTGCATGATTCGTCTGAATAGTGGCAGCAAGATTCGTTTGAAAAGAGCCTGTAAGATTCGACTGAAAAAATAACTGCAATATTCGTCTGCAAAAGAGCCTGTAAGATTCGACTGAAAAAGTAACTGCAATATTCGTCTGCCCTTGAATAAAGGTCTTTCATTAGGCTGAAAATTAGTCTTTAAGTAGTCTAATATAATATTACAAGCCTACCAAATATTATTTGTAAACGCCATACAATTCCCAATATAATATTACAAGCAACTACGTCAAGTGATACTTGCACACATAATATTTGGAAGCGAAGTATTTTTCATCACAATGAAAAAAATGCAACACTTCCAAGTTTAATAGGCAATTAATAATTGTCAAACATAGCTAATTAATGAGAATTTAGATCAGATTTATATGGTACTGTCAAATGCAAGTTTCTATAATATAGATATTGTTCTACATTACATAATACCAATTTTTGCATCATATGAATCACTTCCAGACAACAAGAACCAATACAGTACTAGTTACAATACGACTTCCATTTAACAAAAACCCCTTCGCCGACCCATTGAGTTCACTCAGTAGCATGAAACATGGATCATCTAGTTCCTTTGGGGTCAATATCTAATCTCCTTGACCACCTTTGGATGCGGTCACATTATTGAACTTTCTCACTGTTTGTTGTATATGACTGTAACAGGAATTCTGCTCTTGAATAAAGGTCTTTCATTAGGCTGAAAATTAGTCTTTAAGTAGTCTAAGGATTAATGCACATGTGAATCAAGAAATAAATGCTTGTTCATCCAATAATATCTTGTTAGTCCCAGATGGCTTAACAAGTATTGTAGAAGGGGGGGTTGAATACAATACTCAAAAATTTCACAATTTTAATTCTTATATTTGAAAAACTTTCAAAAGAATTACACACAGAAAACTTAAGATTGTTGCGGAAAAGAACAGATAAACTATTCTAACAATCTTACACAAAGTATACAACAAAACAACTAAGAACACTAAGAGCAAAGCTATTGAGTTTTAAGGCTTAAAAGAAGGTTTCTTGCACTGAGAGAATTTCTTGAAAGCGTGAGAATTGCATGAAGAGCACTTCTCCTTTTATAGTGCCAAGGAGTGCCCAAGCATTAAATGCTTGGGACACTTGTCATCTTCACATATGCTGATAATGTTGACTTCAGGAGAACTGTGAAGTCCTTGTCACTTTTCACTAGGTGTAGACAGAGTAGCTTGAGCAGATAAAAGGGACCTTAACGGAAAGTGGATAAAGAGACAAACTGTCACTTTTCTCTGCTGGAGGATATTGTCCCATAATAAATGATCTTCTGTCTTGAGCTTTTAGCACCGAAGAGGTTTCCACCGAGATTGCGAAATCTTCGGTGGAAAGAAGACTAGTCCACCGAAATTGCAAGCATGTTTCGGTGGTGAGAGGACCACCGAAATTGCAAGCATGTTTCGGTGGTGAGAGGAGCACCGAAAGAACAATCCTATAAATTTGTCCAATCACTTCGGTGGTCATCGGTGGTGGATGGGGCCACCGAATTTGTCCAAGCACTTCGGTGGAAGAAGGCCACCGAATTTGTCCAATAAATTCGGTGGAGAGAAGGCCACCGAAATGTCAAGGAATTTCGGTGGTGATGACTTGTTTGAATGTTGCCGAGAGTCTTCTATTTTCCACAAGTAGAGAGTCTTCAAGCTTGGTTTCGGTTGATCTTCGACTTCACCGAACATTTGATATCTTGTACAAGTCATTCAAAGAACTGAACTAAAATATTCTAAGTAGGAGTTTTAGGGAAAACATCGGTGAGTCAATTTCAAATCCTTGGTGACCCAACAATCTCCCCCTATTTGAATTTGAGCTCCTTATCTTAGAATATTCAAGAGTAAATAAAAGTAAGTGCGTTTTTGACCCTTTTTACTCTTTTGGGTTCTTTTCACATAGACCATTCTTTTTGTTCTTTTTGATCTTTTTCTTTTGTATGCGTATGTATACTATGTACAGTATTTACAGGTAACGAAAGATAAAGTATGTACAGAAATAAAATTCAAATAGAGATACTTGTATTAAGATAAGTTCTCGTACAATTTACAAAATGAGAAACTAACTTTTACAAGTACCAAAAGGAGAGAACTTACTTCTTTGAGGTTTTGCGGCGCTTGATTTCATCCAGTAAGTTTCTATAGAACGGTTGAGCTTCGGGGATGTTCGGAAAGAGGTTGTGAATGCCTTCCAGAAATATAGTGTCGGCGATGGATATCTGGGCAAATCTGAAGAATGCCCGACGACCGAGACCGTCGTTAAAGAACAATCCTGGTATTGGTGAGAGGCTTAAGGTTGTGGTAGGATAGGGAACATAAGTGGGAATGGTAAGGTTAAGATTGTTTACATTCGGGATTTTACCTTCTCTTGCCATTTCCTTGAAGACTGAGTCAGGAGGATTTTTGACTTTGGGGAGGATGATCTTCTCTTTCAGAGACAGCAGTTTGGCTCTTTCTTCGGTGGAGAGGATGATGTTATGTTTTCTTTTGATCTCCTTCATCTTATTCATTAGACCATCAATGTATTTGACAAAGATGTCTTTCTTTGGATTTGGACTCCTGACAAGATGTTGAGTGATTTCATACCATTCCGAGAGACCGAAGAGTTGGAGATGGCTTTCTTTCACACTTTTCATAGAACCATCTTCCCAGTTAATAATCAATCTGATGTCTTGAGGGTTTGCCTTGGAGGTGGCAATCTTTACTGAAGAAATTTGTGACCTATAGCTTCGGTGGTGCATGGTCTTTTTGTACCAACTAATTTCTTCATTCTTTTGTTGTTCCAAGGCACTGAGCACCGATTTCTGTGTTTGGATGGCATCGGTGGACTTGACTTTTGTAGCTTCTTCTGCGGCAGCTTTGAGAGACAGATCTCTGGATTTGTCTAAGTCGATTTGAGCTATTCTTGCTTCCTCAATTTCTTGAGCAGAGAGGCCAAGTTCGGTGGTGATAGGTTGAGAAGCAGGCTTGAGTTTGAGAGTTTCAGCGTCCTTCGGTCGAGCCCCATATCTTGCCAGATCCTTTTTCTTCTTTGCTTCTCTGGCCAATTCTTCGGCCGAAAGAGTTCTTTTTCCTTTGTCTTCGGGAGCTTTGCTGGACTGCTCCCCCTCAACTGATGCATTAAGGTCAAGAGCTTCGGTGGAGCCAATATGGGTCGGTGAGAGTGAGACATGTTTCGGTGGAGAAGAGGGTTTCGGTGGAGAGGTAGAGAGTTTCGGTGGAGAGGATTTCGGTGGAGAGGTAGATTTCGATGGAGAGGAGGATTTCGGTGGAGAGGAGGATTTCGGTGAAGAGGGTTTCGGTGGAGGCTGGTTACTGGAAAGTTTCTTGATGGATGGAAGTTTCGGTGGAGCCGTGGTTTTCTCCCCCTCAGGAACAGCCGGTAACTTGAAACCCAACTCATAGAAGGCCTTATCAAACTTGGAGTGTAGGAAGGCCAGACTCGTTTCGGTGGTATGGGGAACCAAGGCAAAGTCACCGAGATCCATTTCCCACTGGGAACGTTCAGGACTGGGTGAGTCGGTGGAAGGTTTGGAGAGGGACTCCACTGTGGTAGAAAGGGTAGACAATTTTTCTTGAATGGGGCGTAGGGCTTCGGTGATGGCATCAAGAAGAAGATGCGGTAGCTGAGACTCGAGGTTAGAGATACGGGAATTGGCTTGGGAGATTAAGGTGATGGTAGATTTAAGAAAGGTAGAGGTGCGGTCGATGTGCGGGGAAGTTTGGCCACCGATTTCGGGGAACGAACAGTGCCATCGAAGGGGATCCGCTTCGGGAAGAGGATGTCGTAAGTGAGACGCGAGTGCGTCGGTGTAGAGGGTTCGGGGAGGTCGGGGAGGTGAGGGTGTACGTTGTGGAGAGTGTTGCCTCGGCGAGGGAGGCTCGATGGGATGTTCTTCGGGGGACGGGATGGTTCGGGGAGAACCAGTGTCCGCTAAAAGAAATGCAAAGAAATCATGTGGGGGTGAAGATTGTGGGGGGGAATCCTGATTGGGTTGTGCAATCTCATCGATCACAAACTGATCGGGTGAAAGGCTGTGAAGTGAAAAGTCAGAACCCTCGAGAGGAGAGACCTCGAGGTCATCTCCACCACCCAAAGAATCGAGTGGGGAGGTTTGTTTAGGGTTCTCCAAGTGTACAACTGAGGCCTTTTGAGAGGCAACAAAGGAGATGGTGGGGTTCGAAACGGATACCCTTGGCCCGGAGGGATGAAGTTCAACAACCGGCGATTTTTGAGAATCGACAGTTGGATTAGTTGGTGGGGCCGATGGTTTCCGGGACCTCTTTGGAAGAGATCCCGAAGGGGAAGATGAGTGCCTCCGCTTATGAGAAGGGGTGTGAACCGGGGAAGTCTCCGAGGGATCTCTCGGTGACGTGGTTCGAGAAGCGGGAGCGGAGGTGTCGGTGGCCTTTTGTCGTTTCTTTTGAGTGCCACCCGACGTCACTCGGGAACGGGGAGAAGGGACCACAACATTTGGAGTGACCTCGGGAATTTCCAGGTGGCGAAACTCGGGAATTTCCGCATCACCCCAATGAAGTCCGGGAGATAGAGCGAGGGAAATCATACCTGGGCGTAATGGGCGATCGGTGGCGAGCGGCTTGACGTTGAGGGTTTTGGTGCCCACAACGGGAGATGACCATTCATAACAGAACCGGGGCGAGGAAGAGCGGCGATCGGTTTCCAAAGCTCTGGAAAGCTTGTGCTGTAAGATCATGGAGATGAAGCGGGGAAAAGCAACGTAACACTTCTTGGGAGTTTTGATGACCTCGACAAGCTCTGAGAAGAAATATTGGGCGAAGTCAACTTTCCTTTGGAAAATGAGGGCATGAGCGAGTTTGTTGACGTGTGAAGGCGATTGATCATGCCCACTTGTTTTGCGTGAGAGGCAATGGATAACGTGGGCAAAGAAGAAATTCCAAATACCTCCCATTTTGCTGCGAAGAAGAGTACCGGGGCCTTTGGAGCTTTTGGAGGAGTCGTCGAGTACATAACCGGTGGTAAGAACAATGTCTTCATGTATGGTGTCCAAATACATGTCTTCATAGTCGGAAAAGGCGTCGATCTTGAGAGCGAGACGAACATCATCGACCCCAAACGTGAGGTCGTGATCACCTTCGGCATTGGTGAAGATGGAGGCGTGAATGGCCTCATTGGAGGGATCGTACACGGAGGTGAGCTAGAACTGTCCAATGAGCATTTTGCTCATCTTGGGGTTGCATGTGAAGGCATGAAGAAGAGGAGAGCGAGACAGAAATTTATCAATAGTAGAGAACTCGGGATGACCGGGATCGGATTCGAGGCGGGCAACGTGGTTGCACTGGTTGAAGCGGAGGTCTTCAAAACGTGTAGGAATTGGATATCGTGAGGATGCCATGAGAGAGATATGTTTGAAAGAGAAGAGATAGTTGCAGGTTTGAATTGTGAGAAAGGAGTGGGGAGGAAGTAAAGGGAGGTATGTATATATAGGGAAAGGATAAGATACCGTGATGATGATTTTGTATGGGGAGAGGGGACATGCGGCTCATGAGGTGAAAAGGTTATTGGGAATCAGGACACGGAACGGCGGATAGGCGAAGGGTCTGACACAAATGCAATTGAGTGGTCACAAGTGGGCTTTGGGAACCGTGTGGATCGGTGTAGGCTCGGTGATGCTTCGGTGGAGGATTCGGTGTTTGTTCGGGAGACGATCGGTGGAAGTTCGGTGGAAATGGGACTTCGGTGGTAGAATGGTTTCACCGATTTGGATGAGGTCCACCGAAATGGGACTTCGGTGGTAGAATGGATTCATCGAATTTGGAAAGTACCACCGAAATGGGACTTCGGTGGTGGAAAGTTTTCACCGATTGGAGATGACCACCGAAATGAGACTTCGGTGGTGGACAGTTTTCACCGATTGGAGATGACCACCGAAATGAGACTTCGGTGGTAGACACGCTTCACCGATACTGGAGATTATCACCGAAATTGGACTTCGGTGTTGGAAAAGAGAGATAGAAATGATTTAACACATAGATTTGTCCACCGATGAGAGATCGGTGGAGAGAGAGAAGTAGATAAGAAGGTGTCCACCGATGTGAGATCGGTGGAGCATGAACACATGTTTATTCTTGGAGATTGCACATCCCAAGTTCACTGATGAGAAAGTTGAACCTGGTTTCATCAAGAGGTTTGGTGAAAATATCAGCAAACTGCAAATCGGTGGGAATGAAGTGCAGTTCAATGTCACCTTTGGAAATGTGGTCCCTGATGAAATGATACCTGATATCGATGTGTTTAGATCTAGAGTGAAGAACAGGATTATTTGCTATAGCTATAGCACTGGAATTATCACACAGAATTGGAACTTTAGAAAAGAATTGATTATAGTCCCTTAGTTGGTTTCTCATCCATAGAATCTGAGCACAGCAGCTCCCAGCAGCTACATATTCAGCCTCAGCAGTAGAGGTTGATACAGAGTTTTGTTTCTTGCTGGACCAACTTACCAATTTTCCCCCAAGGAGCTGACAGCTTCCTGTAGTACTCTTTCTATCAATCTGGGAACCTGCATAGTCTGAATCTGAATAACCAATTAGTTCAAAACCCGAGTCTTTGGGATACCAAAGACCTAAGTGCAGTGTGCCCTTAAGATACCGAAAAATTCGTTTTACAGCCTTTAAATGTGATACTTTAGGATTGGCCTGATAACGAGCACATAGACAGGTAGCAAACATTATATCCGGTCTGCTAGCAGTTAGGTAAAGAGGAGAGCCTATCATACCTCGGTAAAGAGTAACATCCACAGATTCACCTTTTAGATCAGCACACAGTTTCAAGGGAGGTGCCATGGGAGTTTTCATAGGAGAGCTATCTAGAAAGTTAAATTTCTTCAGAAGGTCACGAATATATTTGCTTTGATTTATAAAAATCCCTTCTGAAGATTGTTTGACTTGAAGGCCCAAGAAAAATGTGAGCTCTCCCATCATGCTCATCTCATATTCACTCATCATGAGAGAAGCAAACTCATCACATAGGCATTCATCAGTGGCACCAAAGATGATGTCATCAACATAGATTTGAACAAGAATGATATTACCTGAGGTTTCTTTGATGAAGAGAGTATTGTCAATTTTACCTCTGGAATATCCATGCTTGAGAAGAAAGTTGGCAAGAGTGTCATACCAAGCACGTGGAGCTTGCTTGAGACCATACAATGCTTTGTCAAGTCTGTACACATAGTCTGGATGAGCTGGGTCTTCAAAGCCAGGAGGTTGTTTCACATAGACTTCCTCTGCAAGTTCCCCATTGAGAAAGGCACTTTTAACATCCATTTGAAAGACCCTAAAATTTCGGTAGGCAGCATGAGCCAGAAAGATCCTTATAGCTTCAAGTCTTGCAACAGGGGCAAATGTTTCATCATAGTCAATGCCTTCTTCCTGTCTGTATCCTTGAGCTACTAATCGGGCCTTGTTCCTGATAACAGTACCATCTTCATCCATTTTGTTCCTGAATACCCACTTGGTTCCAATGATTGTCTTGTTTCTGGGTTTGGGAACCAATCTCCAAACTTTATTTCTCTGGAACTGAGAAAGTTCTTCTTGCATGGCAGTGATCCAACAAGGATCTGATAGAGCTTCATCCACTTTCTTGGGTTCAGAGAGAGAGAGGAAATTCACATAGAGACAAATATTTCCAACTCCTCTGCGAGTTTGGACACCTGCTTGTTGGTCACCAATAATTTGATCTATGGGGTGATCTTTGGTCCATTTTAGAGCAGGGGGTAAAGGTGATGGGGTATGAGAAGTAGAGTGAACTGGAGTAGTGGGATCAGAGGTTTGGTGTAGGATGGGATTTTCGGTAGTGGATGCCATGTGATTTTCGGTGGGATTAAGGATGGAAGAAGGGCTTCGGTGTGGAGTTTCGGTGGGAATAGGAAAATCGGTGTGAGAGATGGGTTGATCAATTTCGGTGGGAGAGAGTGATCCAGCTGGGTTTTTTGAGGTAGATGGATTTGAGGGAATTGAGGAGATATCGGTGGAAGTGACTAAGGGGGTATCACCAATACATGATGAGATCCATCTGTGTAAATCATCCTCATCACTTGAAAGTGATGAACATCTGAGATCATCAAACTTGACATGAATGGACTCATCAATGCATTTTCTTCTGAGATTGTACACCCTATAAGCTTTGGAGGATAAGGAGTACCCAACAAATATTCCCTCATCTGCCTTGGGATCAAACTTCCCAAGATTTTCACGATCATTAAGAATAAAGCAGATACACCCAAAAACATGAAGAAAGCCAATATTTGGTTTTCTGCCATGAAAAACTTCATACGGGGTTTTATCATGTCTTTTGGATATTACTGACCTGTTTTGAGTGAAGCAGGCAGTATTCACAGCTTCGGCCCAAAAATAGGTGGGGAGATTTGATTCACTCAGCATGGATCTAGCGGCCTCACACAGTGTTCTGTTTTTCCTTTCCACCACTCCATTTTGCTGAGGAGTACGAACAGCAGAGAAGTTCTGAGAGATCCCTTTCTCGGTGAAGAAGTCTTCAAGAGCACTATTTCGGAATTCAGTGCCATTGTCACTCCTTACCGAGCGGACAAGCTGGCCATTGAGAACTTCATTTTTCTTGACAAAGTTGATGATTTCTTCAGTGGCATCACTTTTGTACCTGAGAAAGAACACCCAAGTATATCTGGTAAATTCATCAACAATAACAAGAATATACCTTTTGCCTCCAAGACTTGGAGTGCTGACTGGTCCACATAGATCCATGTGCAGCAATTGAAGAGGAAGAGTGATGGAAGAGCATTGCTTCGTCTTGAAGGATGTTTTGGTGAGCTTTCCCTTTTCACATGCATCACACAGCTTCTCTTTGACAAAGTTCAACTTTGGCATGCCCGTCACCAGCTCTTTGTTGGAGATTTTATGCAAGGTCTTGAAGTTTAGATGAGAGAGACGTTTGTGCCACAACCAGTTCCTTTTGGATGCATCATTTGACACAAAGCAGACATTTGATGAAGAATTGGATTGTCCCATATCTATGACGTAGACATTTTCCATCCGTCTTCCCGATAACACCACATTGAATTGTTTGTCTACCACGGAGCAGACACAAAGTTCAAAGATAACTTTGTATCCAAGATCACACAGTTGGCTAATGCTGAGGAGGTTATGCATGAGGCCGTCCACAAAAGCCACTTTATTGAAGGTTACAGATCCATTAGAGAGAGTTCCGTATCCTTTGGTGTAACCCTTAGAATTATCACCAAAAGTTACAGATGGACCTTTTCCCGGCACATAGTTGATGAGAAGAGACTTGTTTCCCGTCATGTGGCGTGAGCACCCGCTGTCTAAATACCAAATTTGATGGTGCTCAAAAGCCTGCATGCAAACACATATTAGTTCTTTGGTACCCATTTTGTAATGGGTCCTTTGGGGTTAGAAGAGCATGATTCCTTAAGTTTGGATCTATCAATCCTATCCTTGGGACAGTCCTTAGCCATATGAAAAGTGTCACCACAGTTATAGCATTTTCTATAGATAAACACCTTTTTAGCATTTTTCATGTTTTGGCTTTTATCATTTGTTCTTATAACCTTGTTAGAGGAGAACAGAGCAGGAGGCTTGGACCCAAGGATTCCTTTGGATAAATCTTTGGAGGTTGATTTTTTTAAAAGCACAGATCTAGGAATATAAGTGTTGTTAGAGGGAATGTTTGGGGTAAAACTTTTAGGATGGGAGCTTGCCATGCAGTTGACCACCGATTTTCCTTTGTCGGCATAGGAGATCCTTTTTGAGTGAACAGGAGTTTCTCTTTTGGGGATCTTTGAGGGCTTAGGTTCGGTGTAGGTATCTATGTGAATAGATTTTAACACTTCATGAAGAGGAATTGGAGGGTCATTGATTGAGGGATCGGTGGGCACAAAGGGGATAAGATCGGTGGTTTTAGATCTTTTGGAAGGATTAGCTTTTGAAGAGTTTGAGGAGGAGGCTTCATCCATGGCCGAAAATTTGAGCTGATCATGGATGGGTTTAGAAACGTCATTTGAATCTTGCTTCTCAATGACTTGCAATGAGGAGTCTTTGGCCTTTAAGGATATACCATACTTTAAGGCTTCACACAGATCTAACGAGTTCAAAGAGATGGAATCACAAGAGCTAGAATCAGAGAAATCATCACATGCATTGGTGGGGGGAACAAGAGCAAGAGTGGACTCACAAACATCAGTTTTTCCAAATCCTAGACCGAACTTGTTTGAACTACAGATTTGACTTTGAAAGATTTGTTCAAGATTTTTGGAAGAGCTTGACCATTTTTTGATGACTTCTTGTTCCCTTTTTAGTTTCTTAAACAAGGAGTTCTTTTCTTTTGAGATCACATGATTTATTGTTTTCAAGTCCTCAAGCTCATTTTTGATTTCCTCAAACCTTTTAAGCTTAGACATGCAAATTTCAAGTTCAGCTTTGAGCTCTTTCACTTGAGCAGATTTTCTATTCTTACTGTCTTTAACAGAATAAAAATCTTGAGTTAAAGACTCATAGGCATTGATCTTTTCAACATCAGACATATTATTGAAGGGATGTACCTGAGCGTAGGCTGTGGAGCACCCAGTTGCCACTAGAGCCATAGGTGAAGTGGCCTTTTCGGAAACTTCCATTTCTTCTGAGATGGCCACGAAGCATCTATTCTGAGAATCACTGTCGGAGGTGTCTTCGTCGTCCCAATCGTGGGTTTCTGCCATGAGACCCTTCCCTTTTCTCTCTAGACCCTCACTCCTTTCCTTCTCTTTCTTGTACTTGGCCTTGTATTTCTCAGCACGCTCCTGATGATTTAAGAAGGATGGTGGGGACTCCTTTTTGGGAAAGGTTGATTTGAAAGGCATGTGTTTGGATTTTTCCCTTTTTGAAGAGGGATTGTCAGAAGAAGTAAATCTGGACTTGGAGATACGCTTGCTTCTACACTCAGATGCAAAATGTCCTTTCTTGCCACAGTTGTAGCATTCCTCATTAGACTTGTCAGAAGAAGTTTTGAAAGATGAAGTTTTTCTAAGACTTCGAGATTTGTTGAAGGGACGAAACTTGTGTTTAGAACCGGCCATCATTGCCATCTCATCCGACAACTGTTCAACCATGATATCCTCACCTTCATCATCAGCATCACTAAGATATGCTTCCGTTTGGTGGGTTACATTTGTTTGGCTGTCATTGTCAGAGTCAGATGAAGGATAGGTGATTCTAGGAAGATTTTGAGAATTCTTGGAACTTTCACTAACAAGAGCTATAGAGGAGCTCTTTATTTCTTTGATGAAAGATTTCCGTTGAAGCTTGGTTTGCTCAAAGTTGAAAAGAGTACCATATAAAACAGTTAAGGGCATGAACTCAAGGTCCTTGGTAGTTTTGATGCAAGTACATATATTTTCCCAAAAATCTGGGAGACAATCCATGAACTTGCACAAGACTTCCTCATTATCATAGACTATGCCCAACAACTTAAGATCATTTAAAAGAGAGTTGAAGCGATTATAGAAGCTAGGAAGAGATTCTCCTTTTTCAAAAGAAAATAGATCATACTTTCTGATAAGACCAATCTTTTTACATTTCTTGACTTCCTCTGTACCTTCGTACAGAACACATAGAGTGGTCCACATTTCTTTGGCAGTTTCAAAGTTCACCAAAGAGTGGTAGACCTCATCAGGAAGAGAGAGAGCAATAATAGCTCTTACCTTGGAGTCAAGAGTAACTAAACGTTTTTCCTCATCAGTATACTTTTTAGGATTTTTGAGAATATACCGACCAGTAGCACTGGATTTTTCCTCATCAGAATCACTAGAGATTTCCTTTTCAAAGGTCTCTTTACCTGGCCTCTGCGTGTCATAGCGAGCCCAAACTCTGGGGATAATGGGTCCCTCGTTGAGAATGGTTGGATATCTAGTATCCACTCCTTCCATGAATAGCATCATGCGGCTTTTCCACAAGGAGAAGTTGTTGGCATTAAACTTAGGAGGTTTTGAAATAGACCCATTTTCTGAAAAGTTGTTTTGAAGAGAGTTTTCAACAGTAGAAGAAGAAGAGGCAGCCATCGCAGATCAAGTTTATGGGATTAAACTTTCTGCTCTGATACCACTTGTTAGTCCCAGATGGCTTAACAAGTATTGTAGAAGGGGGGTTGAATACAATACTCAAAAATTTCACAATTTTAATTCTTATATTTGAAAAACTTTCAAAAGAATTACACACAGAAAACTTAAGATTGTTGCGGAAAAGAACAGATAAACTATTCTAACAATCTTACACAAAGTATACAACAAAACAACTAAGAACACTAAGAGCAAAGCTATTGAGTTTTAAGGCTTAAAAGAAGGTTTCTTGCACTGAGAGAATTTCTTGAAAGCGTGAGAATTGAATGAAGAGCACTTCTCCTTTTATAGTGCCAAGGAGTGCCCAAGCATTAAATGCTTGGGACACTTGTCATCTTCACATATGCTGATAATGTTGACTTCAGGAGAACTGTGAAGTCCTTGTCACTTTTCACTAGGTGTAGACAGAGTAGCTTGAGCAGATAAAAGGGACCTTAACGGAAAGTGGATAAAGAGACAAACTGTCACTTTTCTCTGCTGGAGGATATTGTCCCATAATAAATGATCTTCTGTCTTGAGCTTTTAGCACCGAAGAGGTTTCCACCGAGATTGCGAAATCTTCGGTGGAAAGAAGACTAGTCCACCGAAATTGCAAGCATGTTTCGGTGGTGAGAGGACCACCGAAATTGCAAGCATGTTTTGGTGGTGAGAGGAGCACCGAAAGAACAATCCTATAAATTTGTCCAATCACTTCGGTGGTCATCGGTGGTGGATGGGGCCACCGAATTTGTCCAAGCACTTCGGTGGAAGAAGGCCACCGAATTTGTCCAATAAATTCGGTGGAGAGAAGGCCACCGAAATGTCAAGGAATTTCGGTGGTGATGACTTGTTTGAATGTTGCCGAGAGTCTTCTATTTTCCACAAGTAGAGAGTCTTCAAGCTTGGTTTCGGTTGATCTTCGACTTCACCGAACATTTGATATCTTGTACAAGTCATTCAAAGAACTGAACTAAAATATTCTAAGTAGGAGTTTTAGGGAAAACATCGGTGAGTCAATTTCAAATCCTTGGTGACCAAACATATCTGTATTAGGATTACCGCAAGTTTCATAAACCTACTTACTAGGTGTTGGAAAATTTTAGTAAAAATATGGGTTTTACTAAACTTTGGACACATTTAAATATATATATATATATATATATATATGTGTGTGTGTGTGTGTGTGTGTGTGTGTGTTATATATAACTAACTCTTAGTAGGTTTATGTTCTCCTATATGAGAGCTTCAAAACGATATATAATGCGTCCAAAACGGAGTATGTGTGAATGAGGTATCGATACTCAAAGTTGAGTAATTGGATGAAATTAGCAAAAACCAAATGGGTGTGGGAATGTGTCCCACATAGGAAGATAGAGTAAAGTGTTGTTGCATGTTTTTACTATTTTTGTCACACTTTTTAGGCTCCAAGTTAAATACTTTAACAAAATAATAAACAAAATTATAACTTCAATCACAATACTTTAACAAAATAAGTCAACACTAAAAATAACAATTATTTAATGTTACATAAACAACCTAATGTTGTTGTGTTTGACAATGCGCATAAATGGACTCCGTCATATGTTGACGAAATTCCCTGGCCTCATCTTCGGTGCGGTCAGGGTGTAAATCTACCACATCGTTATTAATCAAGATGCTGGCATTACGGCATACCCAGACACCGCAATCCGTATTCATCCCTTTCTGCTGTGGTGCATTCTTGGCTAACCTGTGACGGAAGTTCACTGACCATTCGCGACGGCGCACATCCCCGATCCAGCCAAAGAACTTCGTCAGCACAGCTTTAAATCTGGCAAGCTGCTCATTCATAGCGTCTTTGAAGAGATTGGCAGCGTCGCTGTCATATATGGTCATCACCATAGTTGGAAGATCAAACACTCCGAGCAGCCAATGTTTAGGATGAATGCATATAGGGATGTACACCTGAAATATTACAATATTAGACAACTTAGTTAGCAACCAAACAACTTAAATAAAATAAGAGTAAAACGATTTACATACAGTATCGAGTAACTGCCAATTCACCCCTTCCATGCCATTGCATGAGTTAGCCACGGAGGCGGGACCTTGATGTTCAAGCACCATGAACGCAAAGAAAGTAGTGTGCATCACGGTCCACCTCGTGTCTGGTCCACGAGATTTTTGGAGCAAGGCGACCCAACAATCCATGTGCTATACATAAAAAATAGATGGTTAGACATGTAATATAAATATATTTGATTATATGACTATAGTTAAACTTCACTACTAACCACATCCTCTAAGTCAGACTCCAAAGGGTCAACTGCCAGCAATGCTTTGAAAAACGAGGGGGTGATGTCCAGGTTGAGGTAAGGGATGAATACCAGGCTTGGGAGGTTACCAGTCTGGCACATGTTCAATATATCCTCGGCCGGAAGACGCTCCGGTGAAGCCATATTTCCTTTTTCGGCTTTCTTTCCCCCCTTCTTTCCCGCTTTCTTTCCTGCTTCCTTTGCTTTCTTTTGAGGGGGCGGTGTGGTAGATTTTGCCGTGTCCATGGGCTACCAAAATAGTGTGAACGTTTCGTCTCCCGCCTAGACGGGGATGCAACCTCCGCCTGTGGATCTACAACATCCATCGGGTCATCTTCCGGCTCCGAGAAGTGCTCCTCAAAAAAATTTGGCTGACGGAAGTCCTGTCCCAACCCCATCGACTGAAAATTAAGTTATTAGATGTTTTAAGTACAATTTCATCATGTTCACAATTAAACCAAAACTACCAAAATAACTTACAGTATGCGTGGAAGCTGGCGGTGTGACGTACGACGACCCCGACATTTCCGGCCTGTAATAGTCTATGTCCGATAGGCCAAGGAAGTCCATGAACGACGACCCCCTGCCCCCGACATCCCGACCTGCGTGACATTGATCATTATTAGTCCCACAAATTTAGGAACTAACATATAACTATAATGGTTACTCAGTGTGACTTACATTCTCCGGGATTGACGAATAGGATGTGGTGACAAACGGTGGCATTTGGGATGTGTATCCCTCTGCCCCCGATATCCCGACATGCGTGACATTGATCATTATTAGTCCCACAAATTTAGGAACTAACATATAACTATAATGGTTACTCAGTGTGACTTACACTCTCCGGGATTGACGAATAGGATGTGGTGACAAACGGTGGCATTTGGGATGTGTATCCCCCTGCCCCCGACATCCCGACCTGCGTGACATTGATCATTATTAGTCCCACAAATTTAGGAACTAACATATAACTATAATGGTTACTCGGTGTGAGTGTGTGACTTACACTCTCCGGGGTTGACGAATAGGATGTGGTGACAAACGTCGCCTGTGCCCCCTGTCTGAACGGAGCGGGGATCGGCGTCGTACTCGACAACTAAAACAAATTTAGAACGTAATATTAATATACAAACTAAAAGATCGTGGCCGACAAATTAAGTTAAACACTAACATGAACAGCGCCAAACTGTCTGACGAATGCCTCCAGATTGTTTAAACGTGTGTCTTGGGGCCCGTGGACGTAGTCCCACATATCGTCATGACTGCCCCGAGCTGGCCCGTAGACGTGTGTCGGATCTTGATGGGAGTAGGAAGGGGCCGCCTCATATGGATCGAAAGGGGGCGGCTGATATCGATCGGAAGGGGGCGGCTGGTATCGATCGGAAGGGGGCCTCGCGTCGTCTTCCTCATCTTCGCGAGACGAGGAACTAGACCCAGATGGGGAAGGAGAGGGATGTCGAACCCTTGCCGCCTCTCTGTCAATAAAGGCCACGTTGTTTCTGTACCAAGGCGTGTCCCTCTCGTAGGCAGTAGGAAGAAGGTTTGCGAAAGGCATAAGCGATGGCTAAATATATGGTAAAACACAAAAAAATTAATAAGAGGGACTAACATATGCAACATTGTAAACATAGTAAAAGAACTTACATGTCTAGATTGGCTGAAGAACTCAAGCCAAGTCTGCCTATTTAGGGAAAGACCCCTCCGGTCCCAACGGGTTCCCCTATGTAATCTGTCGGTGTGCTTGTTGAAATATTGAGCGGCTACGGGAAACATCTCCAAGATCCATATCTGGAATTACACAAGAAGAGCAACTACGTAAAAAGGAAAGCCAAACAGTTTGTATGTATTATTATTTATGTTATACTACGTATCTAACCTTTAAGGCGTATGTAAATCCACAAAGATTCATCTTGGCAAGTCGATCGGGCCGTCTGGCAATGGCTCGGTGAAAAATAGTGTAGCTATGTGCCCAGATGTGGCTACCCCACGGGTACCTGTTAAACAAATCCAAGTCCTCGACGGCCATAAGGACCGTCTCGAAAGCAGTCTGGCTCAACTCACGGCCCATGAAGCCTATATCCACGATCGCCACCAAGCATACACGGACAACATCGTGGTCGCTTAGGGCACTAAGGCCCTGTTTCATCGTCTCCACGGCTGTCTTCAGCTTCAAACGAGATGCTGACACGCCCCAAACCCTACGAATGAAGGAAATGTCTGCTAAGGGAGGAAGGGGGGAGCCTCTCCAAAAAGTAGTCCTGTAATTAGACAGAACTCACGACGCCCAAACCGCAATTGATGCCCGAAGAAATCAAAATACATCTCCTCCGGATCACCATTGGAGACCTCGACCTCCAACTGTAGAAACATGTGGACTAGCATGGGGTCGCCACCAGGGTAAGTCAGATCCATCCATGGACCGAAAGGTGTCCCTCTAAAGATGTCCTCAAGGGTAGCTGCACGATCACCTAATTCCACGAAGCGGTCTCTCAACTCTACCATGTAGCCAACGCGACACTTTAACGTCAAGTCGATGTTAAAGAAATCCCTCTACATAGTCATTCACGGATGTTATAGTTAGTGTTATATATAGATGTTTTTGCTTGTTTGGTTTATTGTGTTGATAATTATTCGTTTCTTTTAGTTTTAGAAAAGAAACCACTCAATCTATTGGACTTCCAGGTAGCAGGGGAATCACAAGGATTGCTTAAATCCCCACATACCTTAGGGCTATTTACACCCGTTTGACAAAATCCAAATAGATATGTTGCGGTTTATTTTATTTCAATATATAATAGTGTTATATATAGATGTTTTTGGCAAGAGGCCAAAATGAATTTGAGTGTGGCATGTAAAGCCTATTTAATATTCATACCATTTATTTACGGAAATTTATTTATGGCTAGGAAACTCAAAAGAAGTTTAGGGACCTAAGTTGTTATTCACAAAAGTTTAGGGACCTAAGTTGTCATTCACCAAAGTTAGGGACCTAAGTTGTCATTCACAAAAGTTTAGGGACCTAAGTTGTCATTCATTAGGGTTTAGGGACCTAAGTTGTCATTCATTAGGGTTTAGGGACAAAAGTTGTCATTCACCAAAGTTTAGGGACCTAAGTTGTCATTCACAAAAGTTTAGGGACCCAAGTTGTCATTCACCAAAGTTTAGGGACCTAAGTTTTCATTCACCAAAGTTAAGGGACCTACGTTGTCATTCACCAAATTTAAGGGACCTAAGTTGTCATTCACAAAAGTTAGGTGACCTAAGTTGTCATTCTTAACATTTTTTTTATAAAAAACACTCTTAACATTTGTTTTTATAAAAAACACTTATCTTTTTATAAAAAACACTCTTAACATCTTTTTTTTTTATAAAAAACACTCTTAACATTTTTTTATAAAAAACACTATCAACATTTATTTTTATAAAAAACACTCATCTTTTTATAAAAAAACACACTCTTAACAATTATTTTTATAAAAAAACACACTCTTTAACATCTTTTTTTTTTTATAAAACACACTCTAACATTTATTTTTATAAAAACACTTTAACATCTTTTTTTATAAAAAAAACACTCTTAACATCTTTTTTTATAAAACACACTCTAACATTTATTTTTATAGAAAACATTTTAAGAGTGTTTTTTATAAAAAAAAAAAAACACACTCTAACATTTATTTTTATAAAAAACACTTTAACATTTTTTTTTATAAAAAACACACTCTTAAGAATTATTTTTATAAAACAAACTCTAACATTTATTTTTATAAAAAACAATTTACCATCTTTTTATTATAAAAACACACACTCTTATGAATTATTTTTATAAAAAACAATTTAACATCTTTTTTTATAAAAAACTTTACCATCTTTTTTTTATAAAAACACACACTCTTAAGAATTATTTTTAGAGAAAACTCTATTTTTGGTCCCTGAGGTTTAGTGATTTTTTTGAAACCGATCCCCATGGTTTCATAAGTCAAGTTTTGGTCCCTGAGGTTTTGATTTTGATCTGGATTTGGGGTCTCGTCCTTAACCCCGTTAATTGGTGGCGTTAGAGGCTCTAACGCCACCAATTAACGGGGTTAAGGACGAGACCCCAAATCCAGATCAAAATCAAAACCTCAGGGACCAAAACTTGACTTATGAAACCATGGGGATCGGTTTCAAAAAAATCACTAAACCTCAGGGACCAAAAATAGAGTTTTCTCTTATTTTTATAAAAAACACTTTAACATTTTTTTTATAAAAAACATCATCTTAACATTTTTTTATATAAAAAACACCATCTTAACATTTTTTTATAAAAATCATCTTAACATTTTTTTATAAAAATACTCTAACATCTATAACAACATACAAATATCACATTATAACATACAAATATCACATTCAAACATACAACAACATACATATCATATATTTTAAAATTTAAACATAGAACAAATATCACATTCAAACATATATCAAAGTTATAAACACTCTAACAACATACATATCATATATCTTAACTTAAAATAACAACATACAAGAAAAGAACAAAAAACTTAAGAAAAACTTACCAAATGAGTAACACGAGCCATCTTCAAAAAACCTGAGCGCGTATTCCACACGATAAAATTGAGAGAGTTTGGGAGATGAGAGTTTATTTTTTTAAGTTAGAGAAGAGAAGTGGTGGCCGTTTGGTCCCCCCCACCCTCTCTTATTATAAGTAGCGGCGACAATATTAGGGTTGGTGGGGGGTGGTTGGTCATTAAAACAATTAGGGTTTCACCCCATGTCGACGCGTGGCGAGTTATCCCGCGATCGCGGGCTACCTCCGCGGGCAGGGACCAAACTTGTACCGCGGGCATTATTGAGGGACCTCCGCGGGACTTTTTGGCCAAAAGTGTGGGACACGTGGACTGGGGCCCACCGCGGAAAATTAGGGCATTTTGGTAAACCGGCCGAGATTTATGGTATTTTGGTAAGAAAGAGTCAAACTTGGGGTATTTTAATTAATTTCCCTTATTTTTAAGATAAATATCTTATTAGTAAAAAATGTAGCACTTCTTATATTTTTCTTTCAAATAATACATGTTTCTAACATTTTCTTACTAAATGTTAACGAGATAGACATGTTTTACAATTATTTTTGATACTGCTATATTAATGAATAATTTAATTTTTTTCTAATAAATTTAACGTATTTATTGAATAGTATGTATAACAACTTTGAAAGAACAATGTTGTAATAAGAAATTACACGTCAATAATATCTTATATGTGGACATACAATGGCGGATGTATAGTGTAATTAGAGGGGGATGAGACCCCACTAAAAGGAGAAAATTTTGAAAATTTTACTTTAAAAATACAGAATTTTCAACTTTCTATCTTGATGTCCCCCGAGTTGTTTTTTGGCCGGGACCCCATCAACCACAAAAAATGTTTCGAAATCAAACCAAAAACCAAAATTATTCTTGAAATCGACTAAAAAACCAAAAAAAAACCATCAAAATCGACCAAAAAACTAAAAATTCTCTTAAAATCTACCAAAAAAACTTTAAAAAACTCTCGAAACGTTGGATTTAGACGAAAAATATATCGGACAATTTTACGGGCATTTAAGTTACCTTAAAAAAGACTCCAGTAGGAAAAAATTATGGATCCCCCTACTGTGGACATCCCATGTAAAAATGACATGACATAAAATCCTAGTAACTTGTTTCATATCATTTTAATTTAATTTAAAAACTTGCCGAATAATAAAATAATTTAGAAGTATGTTATTGTAATAAAAGAAAAATAAAGTACAACAATATCTCTTAAAAACAACTAACGAAGTTTTATGTACAATTGTTAATTTTAATTACTTAATTAGTCCTTATCTCTAATTCTCTATAAATTCTCAAATGGGTAAACCCCTAAAAAAAGCATTATTCTTTAATCCTCATTAGTTACCCAATTAATCAGTATCTCTTAACCTCTTTCAAATCCTCAAATCATGAACCATTCAAAAAAACGTTATTCTTTGTACAAATTTATAACACAAAATAATATAATTTTCTCAAAACTAAACAAAACCGTTTTATAAAATTAACAATGATAAAAAATAAAACAAAACATTAAAATCAAGATTGTGTATTTGACACTTAAAAATCACTACTAATCTTTAATGGAACGTGACAACCAATAATGATTACTTGCTCCATTTTTAAATAGAAAGTGCACCAAAATTGTCATTTATTATATTGATAAACTTGTTTTAATGTTTTTAAAATTTATAAACAATAATCACGAGGAGAAATACATGATTTTAATCGTAGCAAATAAATACATATTTGAGATCAAGGCCGGTGGGGCGGCACCAATCAATGGTCACGATTCAGCCATCTTGGGCCCACGGTCGGTGCCAGCACAAATTCTCTATCTAAATGGTCCCATAGCCACATATTAAAAAAAGTTCCTTTTATAAAAATATAAAAATAAAAAAATAATTTCAACTTTCAAATCATGCACTATATATAACCAAACCTTCACAATTCACAACTCACAACTCACAACTTTAGAAAGTCAACATTCTTTTGATTTCTAGAGTTAATAGAGATTTCTTTCTATATTTAGAAGCTTTCAAGAAAAAATGGTAAAGTTGGCAATTGGTAGCATTGGTGACTCTTTGAGTGTTAGTTCACTCAAGTCTTATTTGGCTGAGTTCATTGCCACACTTCTTTTCGTGTTTGCTGGTGTTGGATCGGCAATTGCTTATGGTATGTTGGTTTTATTTCTTTTAAAGTTCACTCGTAAGTTGAAAGCTCGTATGTTACAACAAACAAAACGGACGCAAGATAGTTGTTGCAAATAAAGTTTGACGTCTTATATACCTACTCGATGCAATCATGGTCTCAGTGGTTGTAAATCGACTTTGGCGTATTCATATACCCACTCGATTCAACACTTGTGTTTATTATATGTGTTGGTTTTGCTAAATTTGCAGGCAAGCTCACGAAAGATGCAACACTAGACCCAGCCGGGCTAGTTGCAATTGCAATCGCCCATGCGTTTGCATTGTTTGTTGGGGTGTCGATGGCAGCCAACATCTCCGGTGGACATTTGAACCCGACTGTCACCTTTGGATTGGCTATTGGGGGTAACATCACCATCATAACTGGCTTGTTTTACTGGATTGCCCAATTGGTTGGTTCTATTGTTGCGTGTTTCCTCCTCCAATTTGTTACTGGTGGATTGGTAAGCTTTATTATGTCATTGCATGTAAAACAGTTAGAATATAAAAAGTCGCGCACATCTTAACTATTATTTATTAATTTTTTTAATAACTCTTGAATATTTATTCAATATATTGGACGTTTGCTTATATATTTGACATATGACAGGCTATCCCAACACACGGAGTTGCAGATGGCATGAATGGTCTTCAAGGAGTTGTGATGGAGATCATCATAACTTTTGCTCTAGTCTACACAGTTTATGCTACTGCCGCTGACCCTAAAAAGGGATCACTCGGAACCATTGCACCCATCGCAATTGGCTTCATCGTTGGAGCCAACATTTTGGCCGCTGGACCTTTCAGTGGAGGCTCAATGAACCCAGCTCGATCATTCGGTCCTGCTGTAGTCAGTGGAGACTTCTCGCAAAACTGGATTTACTGGGTTGGCCCACTTATTGGTGGTGGCTTGGCAGGTCTCATCTATGGGGATGTTTTCATCGGATCATATGAAGCACTTCCAGCATCCTCCGAAGACTATGCTTAAGAATTTTCTTCTTGAGTCATTTCGTTTTCGGGTTATATTTCATGTTTTTTTTGTTCAAGGGGTCAGGGTGCAATGTCCTCATTGTTCGGGGACCATTTCAAGAATTATGGAGATATGGTAACTTTGAGATATGTAAAAAGTCTTATTTACCCTTAAACATATGTAATCGTGAACTTGTACTCCCTTTTCTTGTTTTATGCATTGGAAAAAAATCATGCTTGCAATTTCAAAATGTTGAATGAAATTGTAACGTCCCACTTTTCAAAACATTTTGTAACATAACATAAGCATTCAAATTACTTAAGTAAGCTTGTCTCTACATCATCATTAAACGTACTAAACAAAACATTACAGCGGAAGTCTCTAAACTCACAGCCGAGTACTAACTAATCATTATCTCATAACAGAATCTGGAGATCTCTAAGCTCCAAGTTCTCTTTGCCTCCTTCCCTAGTTCTTATTAGAAGAACTTGATGTACGCTTACCTGAAAATGGTTTAGTTTTGAAAGCGAGGGTTAGACCAAAAGGTCTAGTGAATTCCCTCCGAAAACAACATGTAAACACAATACGATATCATTTTATTAAAAGGCATCATAAATCTTAAATCAGCACATATGGTACTGCACTGTGTAATGGATCACTTAACCATTCGCGATCGGGGCCCAAGCAGACTCCCCTTTCGCCCTCTCGTATCGGGGCCCAAGCAGACTCCCCGATACCCGCCTAGGAGGAAACGAATTCCAACCTACCGTCTCGTCATACATAACCAAGGGATCATCAGATCCCGAGGCTCATTGATCCCACAGTACAGACCGACATCACATAACATGCACATACGTTTTATAAGAACATTTAACTCTTCATAAATCATGCGCATCATTTCAACATGTCAAACATTCATTTCTTTCCATGCATATCAGATCATAAATGTTTCATGCTTGATAAAACCATATTCAGTAAAAGAATCATTTAACATTTACGTCGTGAAAGAGGGTTAGGGAACTCACCTGATAGCAATTTTCTTCCTAACCTTGTGTCTCGTTCCGCCCGTACACCTAATAATTAATTTATAAATCAATTAGATGCAACTCAATTTTGATCCTAAACTTCTCTTCTTAACTCGACCTTAAAATAATTAAGGGTAGTCAACTAATCCGCGGATCACCTTATAACATTTTCTAGCCCAATCTTTAATTACTTCTAACCTAATGGATTTAATCCTACTTGAACAACTTCGGTCCAAAGCTCACGCCTAATAGGCCTATCATACGTAGCCCAAGCTACATGGTAACACCCTCGGCCCAGCACCCTTCGGCCCAACAACCTACGGTCCAAGTCCCGGTATACCGACTCCCGGTACCGACCTTGGGTCCCGGTGTACCGACTCCCGGTACTTCGACTCCCGGTACTCCGACTCCGGTAGTTCGACTCCCGGTACTCCGACTCCCGGTAGTTCAACTCCCGGTAGTTCGACTCCCGGTAGTTCGACTCCCGGTAGTTTACAAACAGGCGACGAACACCCAAATTTTCAAGAAACGGAAACTTCCTAACATTCCACTGTATGGGGTTTTTAAAACACAATCCTACCAAATAGCTCCATTTACTTCTTACCCAGAACAATTTCTAATCAACTGATTTCTTAGCTAGCAACCAATACGTGAGTGAAAACCTCCACAGTACTCTATTACAGCTACATGAGAAATCCTATAGAACAATAACTTATCTAAATAAACACTGGCCAAGAATTAACACTGAGAGGATGAGTGCTTACCAATTAATTTGAGCTTCTCTTCCCGATTTATGCTTGAACGAAGCCTGCTCTCCTCTCTTCTTTTCTTCAGCCGCAAACGACACCCAGGGAGGAAATGAAATGAGCCAACCCTAGGGAATTGGTCCCTTATATACTTTCCTTAATTGCATCCAAGTCCCTTTACCAAACTTTAATTTCTTTCGCTTTGACCACCAAACTTTCACATCTAGAAGAATACGGGTTGTTACAGAAATGTCTTTCCATATTGCCTATTTGCACCTTTTTCAATTAATATTAAGCAAAATGAATCAAAATATAACTGAAATTTGATTTTGTTATTAATCGGTGTAGTGATACATTTTCTCTCTCACTTATGTAATAAACGTTCACCATTTTATAGTTTGTATTAACTTTTATGATAACTAATCAAACGGGTTAAAAGTTTTAGTATTGAAGAGGAGTGTGATCAAACATAGTTGTTTGAAGATGTCGTGAAGGGGTTTTAGGGGCCGTTTACCCAAACGCTTACCCGGTACTTACCAGTAAGAACAAACATTATAACTTACTTTACCGAGTAGAATTGTCGTCCCTATGGTTTGTTAAAATTTGCGGATTTCGTCTCAATGGCATTGAAATTTCGGTTTTCTTCATATGACTTGCAATTCATTTCTAATTTCGTCCTCGTGGCTAATTAATACTTTTAAGTATGACGGACTAAAATTGAAATGAATGGTAAACCATAAGAACGAAAAAGGCAATCAAGTTTAAATCATAAAGACAAAAATAATAATGAATTATGAACCACATAAAAATCTTGATTTCAAAATTACAGGAACGAAAAAACAAACAAACTATAGGGACGAAAAACATAATTTACTCAATAAAGAAATTATGTGTCACAAAGTTTGTGTACAATGAACATGCCAAGTTTGTGTTTTGACTAAAACAAAAATAACCATTCATTCAAATTGAGAGGAAAATATTCATTTATGCATGCTCATTGGACACTAAAATGAAGGTCATGAATCAGTAATGTGATTATTTTTAAATGAAGATAAAAAAATGTTATTAAATGAAAGGAATAAATATATATATATATATATATATATATATATATATATTTAAGACTATGTTTGAGAGAGGAAGTTTCAAACGAGAACGCTAACTATTTAATAAAACAAGAAAACAACAAATCATGTGCAAAATCACATGTCATTTTACATTAACTAAGAAAGTTGGACACGTGCGATTTTGGCCGCGACTTAAAGTGGCGGGAAAAGTCGCGTAATCATATATGATTTTGTACATAACGGCTATTTTCTTGTTTTCTTAAATAGTTAGCGTTCTCGTATGAACCACCTCGTGTTTGATAAACTAGATGATAAATTAATTAATATCGATAAATTAGTTGATGGTTTAACTATTAAGTGATAAGTAAATATAATTTAATGTTTTTGGTAAAATCATTGTTAAAAGAGGATTTAGATAACTATTAGCATTGCGTGTAAATATTTAACATTGTTTTAAGGAAAAAAAATATGTTTTATAAATTTAACAAAAAACGTTATTAAATAAAAGGTATCGAAAATATACCCATTTAAATTGAAGTTTATAAAAATTTAATAAATTGTCTTAATTTGAATGTGTAACACCCTCAAAATTGAAAAGAGCAACTACTTAAAAATTCGATAAAATAACCAATAGGCTACAACTTTTCATAAGTTTAACCTTATGCGAGAATGCGATAAGTGTGATATCATATATGATACACAAACTTAATCATATATGATTAAACATAGACCTGGCAAACGGGTCGTGTCGTGTCGGGTTCACGGGTTAAACGGGTTGGGAGTGTCAAACCCGAACACGACACGTTTAATAAACGGGTCAGAATATCGCAACCTGATTTAACCCGCCTAACCCGACACGACACGATTAACCCGTTTAACCTCTTAACACATTAAACCCGCAAACCCGATTAACCCGTTTACTTAACCCGACACGACACGATTAACCCGTTTAACCTCTTAACCCATTAAACCCGTTAACCCGATTAACCCGTTTCGTAAGAAGGAATTTTTGTTCAATATATATAGGGCTGTAAAAGAACCGAACGAACACGAACAAAGACTTGTTCATGTTCGTTAGAAAAAAGATATGTTCGTGTTCATTTACGTTCACACAAACACAAAAAAATCGCAAAATAAACTTAAAGGTACACCGACTTTAAAAGGGTGCTCCAATCAGATTTTTAACTCAGTTCAAGTCAACCGGCAAGCAAACCAGCTCAAGCCAATTGTTTCACTCAAACAAAGGAGGATGGCAATTCAAAATGTGGAAGGGATGAGGGGTATTTATAGTTGAGAGTAAGGGTTGTGGTTTGAAATTTGGGCGATGTGGGATGAAATCTGATGAGAAAAATGGGTTGGTTCACTTGAGGTATCCCACATCGAAAGTTTTATAGCAAAATTAATCTTGGAACCATGTATATAAGTGAAGCCAAACTAGTTCATCTGATTTGTTTTATTTTTCCATAAACCAATTACTTTTAATTATAATTATAATTATAATTATAATAATAATAATTAAATTATAATTATTTTTTCTTAAACATATATTTAATTTTTAACTTATATATATAAACGGATTACTCGGGTCATTTTCGAGTTGAAATGGTTGACCCTAACCTTACCCGTTTAATTTTCGTGTCGTGTCGTGTCAACCCGTTTACTTAAACGGGTTGAAATGTATTACCCAAACCCGTTTAATTCGTGTCGGGTTCGTGTCGAGTTAGCGTGTCGTGTCATTTTTTGCCAGGTCTAATTAAACACAAGTTACATTGGCAATACATAGACGCTTAATCATATATGATTAAGCACACCTACAAACCGTGTAATCATATATGATATCACATTTTTCGCGTTCTCGCATAATGTTTAATCATTCCTCTATACTTATTTACCTCCAAATAATTTTTATGTTGTTTTTTTAATTCATTTTTGTATTTTTATTATTACAAAGATGCCTTATTTTTATGTTTTTATTATTACAAAGATGTCTTTAAATACACATTAAGAAAAGATGCATCAGATCAATTACCGGTTTAATTGTCAACAAACGGATGGAGGTAAGATCAAAAGTGATGAAGCTTCTTATTTTCTTCTTCACGATCTTCATGTTTCTTATTTTCTTCTTCTCACACGATTCATGTGTGTATATATATATATATAGAGAGAGAGAGGGGTAATAAATTGTAAACCATTAAAATGGTGTAAACTATGTAAACTAATCATAGCCTTTGATTGATAATCTTGATTAATCTACTTATAAGGGCAATTCTGTCAGACCGAATCGGTAATAACATTGTGTTTCTGAACACCAATAGAATGTGAAACAACATTGATTTTTCATGTCTGTTGGAAAAGAATTGCATACCTTCTGTTTTTTCATAGCTTTTTCTCGTAAATCGAATGGTTTCATACCTTTTGTTTGTCGGCCTTCAATCGCACATCCTTCCATGTCCACGTCCACTGGATTATCAGGAGTGTTTTTGAACTTCAAAAACGAGTTTAACAATCTGATTCGGTCACTCTTTTTCCTCGTTGCAAACCAAATGGGTAAAATCAGTATATGAAGAGTATCGAAACCCAAGTCAATTAATTACAAAACCCTAACCTCTCACACCCCTGTTTGGTTCTTCCATCGCTTTCAGTCGATTAAAGGAAACGATTTTTCAGATGTTTTCAGTCGGTTTCTGTTTCATAGATTAATCGATTGAATTTGGATTATCGTGGCCGAGGAATCTGGAATGGATTGTAGTGTCCCTGATTTCACGCTTTTGCTAATACTTTCCAAATAGATAATCGCATTTGTTAGACAACCTAGGGGGGTAAGGTTGTATTTAAAATCTTTTACTTTCAAAAATTCTTTTATAAATAAATACAGTACGGAAACAGTAAAAATAAATCAGAGTATACAAATAATAAAGAAGAGTGTAAATATAAACAAATACACAGAGATTATATAAATAAATATAAATGCAAAGCAGTTTATATAAACAAATATAATAAAGCACAGCGGAATAAATAAAGAGATAAAGGTAAGAGATACTTGACACGGAGATTTACTGATTTACCACCAACTGTGATAAACCAGCAGCCGAGACACTTCTCGACACGATCCAATAAATGTATTCTTTACGGTAGAACACAAACCAAATACAAAGGAATTTGTAATAGTTTCTCAAGCCTCTGCTATGAGATAAACAGGATCACACACCCGTTATTCAAATACTTACAAGAGGAGTATAACTCACAATGGGTAATCACTCTTGTATAATAATCACTTGGATATTTTATAAAAAAGGTTTTATAAAATATATATATTAATTAGATGAGAGAGCTGAGAGTTTGGTTGCTGCTTGTTGTGTTGTGTGGTCTTCGCTTTCTTCACCATCAGCATGCATGTATATATATCAGCTCTTCCAACGGTAACATGCAATCCGCGGTATACCGCCAAATGCACGCGGTATACCGTGCAGTAATAGTACACTGACACTCCAACGGCTCTCATGCAAAGTTGACTGGAATACGTACCCGCGGTATACCGGCTAGGACTCGCGGTATACCGCCGTCAGAAAAAAGTACTTCCAACCAATCAGAAACAAACACCACGCCTGCCGCGGTATACCGGCTGAACACCCGCGGTATACCGGCCGTACCACCGCGGAATACCGGCTCTACCTTCGCGGTATACCTGCGTCAGAAAGTGGTTGCAGAAACAGTACGCATGGCAGATACTTCTAGAACCAAAATTTCTTATTTAAAATATTATTTAAAGGGTTTTTAGAAATATCCAAGTGGTATATTATTTTAGGGTGTTTATCATTATTAGATATAAACAATGATGACGACGTAAAGCACCAGTCTTGAACTCTTCAGATAAAATCTTCGTGTTCTTCAAGAACTGCACACTTGGATTAAATTGTTAGATAAACAATAATACGGTGTGTTTGTAATCATCAAAATAAATATATATAAATATATAGAGATGTGGTACACTTGCACCAACAATCTTCCCCTTTTTGATGATGACAAACACAACCGCTAAGCATGAGCATATGCGGTTTCTCTCCCCCGTTTGTCGAAACAAAAAGGGTCAAGAAAGACGGTATGCTTCCCCTCGAGAGATGCTCCCCCTCAAAATATGCATATATTTGAGGTAGCATAAACTCATGGGTAAAAGAGCTAAAACGCTCCCCCTCAAATTAATAACGATATCAATTTGATTATTTTATAAAATTTGAGGGATAAAATAAGCATAATAAATGACATGAAACAAAATAACCAAAAAGAAACACTTGCACCAAAAAGGATCTTAAGGCTTCGATTTTCGGTTAATTTTATGTGAGCAAAAAAAAATTACCACGTATTATGACCTCGTCAGGGAACACGTATTATATCCTCGGCAGGTAACCACGTATTATAACCTCGGCAGGTAACCACGTATTATAACCTCGGCAGGTAACCACGTATTATAACCTCGGCAGGTAACCACGTATTATAACCTCGGCAGGTAACCACGTATTATAACCTCGGCAGGTAACCACGTATTATAACCTCGGCAGGTAACCACGTATTATAACCTCGGCAGGTAACCACGTATTATATCCTCGTCAGGAAACACGTATTATATCCTCGCCAGGAAACACCTACAAAAGGCAAAGAAAATTTTTTCGTGGTACCCTTTTCTTATGGGTCCTTTTAACAGTTAGTATAAAACATAAACTGCAAAAATATGTTGTCGACATAAAACAAACACGACAAACATACAAAGCCATATAAATGGTTTAAAACCATAAACGCATTCCACCCGGATTGTCAACATTAAACATTCCTTTCGGAATCCATTTTCTAACCATTTTAATTTTACGATTGTATTTATCATACACATAAAATGAAGCATTTATATTCACATTATTGTTAGGTCTAGAAAAATTACCATTATACATACGAGCATGCGGTTTCCTCCTATAATTCACATTTTTCATTTTTGACATATATGGGGGTTTTCTTGTATCAACTTTAGGAGATGCAAAAAATCTTTTAATGGGTTTACACGAGCATTTTTCAACACATGTATCAGAACCAATGCCTTTTCGACAATTAATGCGATTAGACATATTTAGCATGTTAAGAATTTTTTCATTACTATTTTGAAAAGCATTTGCTAATAAATTATCTTTTTCATGCGATTTACATTTTGCTTTTAAACAAGCAATTTCATCTTCAAGAATATTGCATTTACCACATACAACTTTTTCACATGTTATTTTCTCTAAACATGCAATTTTATCATTTAAGACAATGCAAGATTTGCAAACAATATTTTCGCATGCTTTCTTTTCTAAAGTGATAACTTTATCATTTAACTCATTTTTGATTTTATTATCACATGCAATGGTTTGTTTACAATTATTCAACTCATTTTGACATAATAATAATTCTTCTTTTAATTTAGCATTCTCATTTTTATAACTATTTACGAGAACAATCAATTTTTGAAAAGAGACATTTAACATATCAATATCATCATCGTTATCACTACAACTAGAATAACTTGAGTATGAAGTACATACCTCTTTCTCGCAGTCGACGATGAGACACGTTTCTTCATTTCTTTGATCTCGGGTTTCGTCTCTCTTTTCTTTTGAGTTTCCACCATAGGTGATGTTCAAGTTCTCCCAAATATCACGAGCAGTTTCAAAGAGATAAACACGCTCAATATCATCGTTAGTAAGAACCGAAAAGAGAAAATTTTTGGCTTCATAATTTAAACAATAATTAGCCTTATCTTCGTCGGACCATTCCGAGCTAGGTTTTTCAACAACTTTGTTGTTTTGAAATTTTGTGGGTTTGAAATTTCCTTTAATAATAATATCCCAAATTTTTTGATTTATCCCACGAACATAACGTTCAAAAGAATTTGCCCAAAGATCAAAATTTTCGAAATCAATAAGAAGAGATTTAGAAAACCAAGCATTTTGTTGAGCCATAACAAAAACGGATTTTAAAAAAAAAAAAATAGACGATTTTTGAAAGCCCTGCTCTGATACCAATTGTTAGACAACCTAGGGGGGGTAAGGTTGTATTTAAAATCTTTTACTTTCAAAAATTCTTTTATAAATAAATACAGTACGGAAACAGTAAAAATAAATCAGAGTATACAAATAATAAAGAAGAGTGTAAATATAAACAAATACACAGAGATTATATAAATAAATATAAATGCAAAGCAGTTTATATAAACAAATATAATAAAGCACAGCGGAATAAATAAAGAGATAAAGGTAAGAGATACTTGACACGGAGATTTACTGATTTACCACCAACTGTGATAAACCAGCAGCCGAGACACTTCTCGACACGATCCAATAAATGTATTCTTTACGGTAGAACACAAACCAAATACAAAGGAATTTGTAATAGTTTCTCAAGCCTCTGCTATGAGATAAACAGGATCACACACCCGTTATTCAAATACTTACAAGAGGAGTATAACTCACAATGGGTAATCACTCTTGTATAATAATCACTTGGATATTTTATAAAAAAGGTTTTATAAAATATATATATTAATTAGATGAGAGAGCTGAGAGTTTGGTTGCTGCTTGTTGTGTTGTGTGGTCTTCGCTTTCTTCACCATCAGCATGCATGTATATATATCAGCTCTTCCAACGGTAACATGCAATCCGCGGTATACCGCCAAATGCACGCGGTATACCGTGCAGTAATAGTACACTGACACTCCAACGGCTCTCATGCAAAGTTGACTGGAATACGTACCCGCGGTATACCGGCTAGGACTCGCGGTATACCGCCGTCAGAAAAAAGTACTTCCAACCAATCAGAAACAAACACCACGCCTGCCGCGGTATACCGGCTGAACACCCGCGGTATACCGGCCGTACCACCGCGGAATACCGGCTCTACCTTCGCGGTATACCTGCGTCAGAAAGTGGTTGCAGAAACAGTACGCATGGCAGATACTTCTAGAACCAAAATTTCTTATTTAAAATATTATTTAAAGGGTTTTTAGAAATATCCAAGTGGTATATTATTTTAGGGTGTTTATCATTATTAGATATAAACAATGATGACGACGTAAAGCACCAGTCTTGAACTCTTCAGATAAAATCTTCGTGTTCTTCAAGAACTGCACACTTGGATTAAATTGTTAGATAAACAATAATACGGTGTGTTTGTAATCATCAAAATAAATATATATAAATATATAGAGATGTGGTACACTTGCACCAACAGCATTCCTAATACCGATTCTGCCCTTTTCATAATTGCAGTTGGACCATCTTGCCACCGGATTCATAGAATATTACCATCATGCCACCGCTATGATCTTGATCATTGATTAAAATAATCAATGGTCAAGATTAGGTTTCATAGTTTACACCAATTTCATGGTTTACAATTTAGTGAGCCTCTATATATATATATATATATACCAAAAGCCCCAACAACCATCCTCATTCTGTCATTCACCTACCGATAGGCGCCAGCTTTTCATAATTTCCATCCCCCAATGTTCGTATATATTTTTTATTGGGAAGGGTGTTCTAAGCTATACTTAGACTAATCTCTTGGCAAATTATGACCGTAAGACATCAGCCCGGATTAAGCCTCAGTGGCCACAATTGTTACGTACGCCTGGATTCGAACCCTGGGCAGATGGGATATTCCACCACATCCGGGGGGCCTTAACCAGTACGCCACAACCCTTGTGGGTTTCTTCTCGTATATTCTATGTTTTATGATTTTGATTTAAAAGCAATCGTCAAGGGATCGATCCAATGGCGGATCCAAGATTTTTACACAGTGGGGTACTTTTAAGGTAGGTTAAAGGTCCGTAAAGTCGTTTGATGTGTTTTAGCCTAATTCTACGGTTTTGAGAGTTTTTTGAAGTTTTTTTTGTCGATTTCGAGGGATTTTTTCATTTTTTTGGTTGATTTCAAAAGTTTTTTTTTTTGTTGATTTTGAGGCATTTTCTTTTGTTTTTTTAGTTAGTGGGGGACATGCAAAAAATCATTTGGAGGAAACCATGCTACAACGTTAATTTTTGTTTTTGTGTTTACACTAAAAAAATTATGTTTTTATTTTTATTTTTATTTTAGCGCGGGATGGGACCCCACTTTTTTGCAACTCCATCCGCCCCTGTATCAATCCAATATTTTAGATTTCAAAGTTGTTATGAAACCGATCAGTGATTTCGATTTCAAAGCTGTTTGTCATGACATCGATCGGTTTTATTTCGATTTCAAAGATGTTTGTTAGGTATAATCTTTCGAATAGATCGGTTTTCACCTGGTTATTCTTCTCATATTTGGACAACGGTTTACAGGTTTTGGTGGAAAACCAAAACCTGAAATGGTTTTCCTTTTTGTTGATGGCCTTCCCAAGTTCATATATGAATATGATTTTTTGTTAGGGCTGTTTGCGGTCCGGTTTGGGCAGTTTAATATTCCAAACGACAAACCACACTGTAACGGCAGTTTAGATTTTTTTTTAAACCGAGTGGTTTGACAAGAAATGACCAAACCGGTTAACAGGGCCATAAAAAGACGATATGGTCTAGCCGTTTAATTAGTTTGGGAATATCATGGATTTTAAAACTAAAAGAAGCGTAAAATCTATCTTCAATTTAAAAGTTTTACCAACATAGCATTATAAAAAAATAGTAAACAAATTTATAAAAAAAACATTTATCTTTAGAAAAAAAACATTGGGTAAGTTGATAAAACAATTTCAAACTTTATATTTTGATTTTTCGCGGATTTTGGAATTTTACCGATGTGTGGAACACAAACAATTGAAAAGTGAAAACTAAAAAATTAATGTCTTAGATGGACTTATTTTTAATTGGGCCATAATAGTTGAGCATAAAACATGAAATTAAATATAATTTTGGCGGTCCAAACCGCTAAAAAACGTTCAAACCACATACAAATCTAGACCGATCGGTTTGACTATTTTTCAGACCGGACCGGATCGTCAGACCGCTCAAACCGCCAAAAAACAATCTGGTTTGACTTAGTTTGACCGGTTTGGGCGGTTCGACCCTACTTTTTTTGTCGTTATAACATTTGTTGGATCGATTCATGTGTTTTTATGCGGTTTCGTTGATTGCTTGATGTGTTTCAAGTGTTCGGTGGTTGGCTACGGCCTTGCTCACAGTTGATGATGCCATCGTTTTTGGTAAGTCCTCTGGCCTTCTTTTTGTGTTTATCTTCTAAGACGATCGACGGCATGATTTTCATTTTTATGATATGTCAATTAGTATACTTGAATTTCTTGGTTTGCTGTTGTGATTGCATGATCATGTAACTCATGATTTGTGTCCTAGTTTATGCTTATTCTTTTTATCACTGTTAGAGGCATTAGGTTTCTTTTACCCGTCCAATAACCGCGACAGTTATCTGGTTTCTATTTCTCGCGTTCGTAGTTTTAACATTGCTTCTTTTTCTGCCACGCAAGAATTCACCAATCACCTTTTATATTGGGTGTTTGAGTATGCTAGTCCTCGCATCGCAACGACATTTTTTTACTCCTATGGATGAGAACTGAAATGTTGGATAAAGACAATTTTTGATATATAGGGGTTCGTAATGAAGAAACGACGTGCGGTCACATTCAATGATTTGAAGGATGAAACTGGTATGTCGAAACTGTCACTTAATGTACAAGTTTGAGTAATTAACCTCTAGGTTCATCAAAGTATATGACGCAGCGTAGGTTTGCGGAAGGATCGACAAGCGTCTAAACCCTTTTGATAAACGAGAATTACGACGTAAAACTCGAAAAATTAGAGAATCCACTCTAAAAGAAACAAACTTTATTGAATAATTAACTGATTAACAAATGAACCTAATAACCCTATTTATAATCTAAATTAATAGAAAAGATAAATACTAACTTAATAAAAAGATAATTAAGAAAATCAAATTCATCCTAATCTTATTTGGAAACTAAGACTAATTAATGGAAACTATAAAATAAATAAACAAAGGAATATGGAATGGAAAAAAAAGGCACGTGAGGGTTTCTAAATTGAAATTGGTATGAATCATGTGGTCACGTGAGGTTTAATTGAAATTGGAATGAAAGGGATGTTCAATAGCCAACCATAATGACATGTTCAATAGCCAACCATAATGACATGTGGTCACAGAAAGAGATTGACTAAGACATGTTCAATAGCCAACCATAATGACATGGGCCCAACTGAAAAACATAATGTGCATCATTCAGCAATAGCCAACCATAATGGCCATGTACCAATGCCCAACTGAAAAACATAGGGGTTGTTTGGCAGTTGCTGAATGGTTTAGTGCAGAATGGTTTAGTGGTCGGAATGATTAAGAGGCATTTATGATATAGTGCAAAATAAAATATGGTTGTTTGGTAATTGTTTAGAATGAATTCAGGGTGTTGAATGGTTAAGGGAGACCTAGGATGCTAAATCATTCAGATGGTTTTGGAACCATTAAGAGGCAGAGATTCTTTTTGCCAAACAGGATTTACCTCTTATTGATTCAGAGGTTGCCTCTTAATGGAACCATTAAGAGGTATCATTCAGCAAGGGGAACATAGACAAGGCCTAGGCAACTACAAGGAAACACCACTTATGCTAAAACAGATGACAATAATAAGAATTATAGGATAACCAGCAAAGCATGATCTTGATAGTCAAACCAGAGTGTTTGGTATCAACAAGACCTTACATATAAAACACAAAATGATCACACAGGCTTGCATAACAAAAATTGAGAAATGAAGGCATAACAAGAATAAATACAACACATGAGGTTCAAGTTTCAATATTTAAAACATTTCATTTCATTTGTTAGCAACTTAATGAGCTTAATAGAATCAAAAGCTTATTCAATTAACTATATAGGGCTGTATGCTAGTGCCTTAATGATACCAGAAAGTGGCTTATTCAATAAGATTCGAAGAGGAACTTTATGCAAAAAGCCAACCCTTTTTCCATATTTGCCCCTTCCAATTAAAAAACACGTGTATAAAAACATATCATTTCACACAAAAACCTTTCTAATCTATATAGACAGATTAACCTGATGCAAAATCAAGCAAGGAGTGATCAAAGATTACTCTCAATCCAACTTAAACCAGCCTCTTTTCTCACCTTATTGTCTCTCATCATCTTCCTCCTTGCTCCTGCATCTTCCCACTTCCCAAATTGTGCGTAGATGTTCGATATCATAACATGAACGAACTCTCCATCACCTTTGAGATCAACCACCTTCTTAGCCGCAATTTCCGCCACCTCAATATCCCCACAAACACCACAAGCCGCCAGCAACGCCCGCCAAACGCCGCCACACGACTCGAACCCTAGCCGCGTTATCATCTCTTCAGCCCCCCGAACCTCCCCTTCGTGACCCATAAGCCGGATGATGCAAGAACAATGCTCAACCGTTGGATCTATCTCATAATCACATATCATCGACTCAAAATATCTTTTCGCAACTTCTAACGGCGTCTTAGTATGCCAACAAGCGGAAAGCACATTTAGAAACGTGATCCCGTCTGGCTGTATATCGTTAGCGTGTTTTAATTGTTCGAAAAGTTGGATCACTTTCGTTAAATTCTCGTTGTGGGCGTACCCGGAGATCATCGCGTTCCAAGTGACGAGATTTTTATCGGGTAGGGATCTGAACACGGATTCAGCCGTCTTAATCTCCCCGCATTTCGAGTACGTATCGATTAGGCCGCTCCCGACGACTACCGATTCGGAAAAACCACGTTTCATCACGCAACAATGGATCAACACCCCCGATGTAAACGCTCCAATTCGCGCGATTCCGCTTAAAATGGTCTAAAACGTGAACTCGTCCATTGGAATATCGTTTGAGTGCATTTTATGGAAAAACTCAAGGGCGTTTCTTGAACGGTTTCGGTTAACGAAGCCCGTTAGGATTGAATTCCATGAAGATGAATTAGGGTTTGGCATCGTTGAAAGAATCTTGATGGCGTTTTCCATTTTTCCAAAATGTGCGATGCCGTTGATTATTTCATTGTAGGATATTGTATCGGGGTTTGGCATTTGGTTCAAGAAAGTGAATGCTTTTTCGATTCTTTGGTTTCTAGCACTTGCACTAATCACTGAATTCCAAGAAAATGTATCTTTCGACCATATTGAGTTGAAAATCTTGATTGCGTCTTCGACGTGATCGCATTTTCCGTACATATTGATCAAACAATTGGCTACGAAAGTGCTACATTCGACGCCAAATTTAATGATTCGAGAGTGAACCAACTTGCCGAATTGTACCAAATTTAGCTGCCCACAAATGGATAAAACAGCAGTAAACGAGTACGAATCCGAACAAATACTTGATCTTTCTAGCTCGAGAAACAGATTCAAAGCCTTACGAAACTTACCCGAATGAACGTACCCGGAGATCAATGAGTTCCAAGCAACTAAACCTGGTTCAGGCATTTCATCAAACAGTTTATGGGCATCTTTTAGCATAACCAATTTAACATACAAATTGATGAGGGCACACGAGAGAAACACATTGGAAGTGAACCCAGATTTCAAAGCGTAGCAATGAAGCTGTTGGCCATGGTTACAGCGACCCAAACTCGTACATTCTTGAATCTTGTAAACCAAACCATACCCATTTGGTTTGTCACCGTTGTTGGCCATCTCAGCGTTGTCGCCATCTTCACGAAGGTCTGAAGTGTCTTCAAAACAAGATTTGAAGGTGTCGATTTGGGCAGATTCAGTGCCTGTGATGAAGTGTTTCTGCAAGAAATGGTAATGTCTATAATTTGGTAAATATGCTTTTGTTATTTGAGAAAAGACCTTCATAAGTCGCTTTATTCAGGAACAAATTTTGTTATGGTTCATTGGGTGTGTTTACTTGTGACTTATTGGGCTTAATAAGGAAACTGGTTTATTCGCTCAGATATTTTTGGGTGTTTATTTACGACTTAATGGCACAGCCTTGGACTTATTCACACAATGGGTTTAGGGATGTTGTCTCGATAAGAGGAAAAACTTGACAATTTTACCCTTGGAAAAAAAGAACGGCCAAATAAAACTTTTTTGGTAAACCCTACATTCTATCGCCTCCACCTCTCTCTCCCACTCCAGCGCCTCTCTCCATCGAGCTCTCTTCTCCGGTGTGGTATCTCCATCGACCACGGCAAATATGTTTTCTCCCCTTTTTTCTTCATTTTCCCCTTTCTCCACTCGTTTTTTTCTCCAGGTTTATGCTTCGTTTTGTTCATTTGACTCCAGGTTTATGCTTCGTTTTTTTCTCCACTCGTTTTTCCATCGACTCTCTTCTTCATTTGTTTATTGTTGCTGCTGATTTTGGTTGTTGTTGCTTCGTTATTTTGTTCATGCTTTGTTGATTGTTGCTGCTTCGTTATTTTGTTCATGCTTTGTTGATTGTTGCTGCTGATTTTGATTGTTGTTGTTGATTTTTATTGCGTCAGAAAATCATTGGTTTTGGTTGTAGTGTGATTTATGTGTTTTCAACCTATTCTGATTTTTATTTGCTGTTGATTTTTATTTGATGGTGATTTTGGTTGATGCTATATTTATGTGTTTTTTTTCTTCTCAAAATGGTGTGATCTTGGTTATATTTTGATGTTTAAATAATTTTGTGTTTTATAAATATAATTTGGTTTAAAAAATAAATAGAATATATAAAATAGTTTATAATTCATACTCAGTGGTAAATCGGTCATTTATGTTATTCAGACTGTTGATTCAGATAAAAAAATAAACAACAGCAACAATTTATCCAGACAGATAAATTTAACCAGACTGACAGATTTATCGATACAGGACTTAATGGAAGTTTCGATGGCGATGGATACGTAAAAGAGTAAACTACGTTTTTAGTCCCTGTGATTTGTTAAAAGTTACGATTTTTGTCTCTACGGTTTAAAAATTATGGTTTTTGTTAATTCATTGTTATTTTCGATATTATACTTTATTATTTATTATTGTTTGACCCTGTAGTTTACGATTCTTTACTGTTTTATTCTCTTATATTCAAGAGTATGAATTAGTCGAGGGACAGAAATAAAGGGTACATTTATTTCTCGTCCTTACGTTTGTGAAAGTTATTATGTTTGTCTTTATACTTTTGAAATTACGATTTTCATTCTTATAGTTTATAAAATCATTGTTGTTTTTGTTCACAGTTTGAAATTCATTGTTGTTTTTGCCCCTCGTACTTAATAATAGAAGTTAGGCACATGTACGAAAATAACAATAAATTGCAAACCATAAAGATGAAAACAACAATTTCCAACACCACAGGTACGAAAGCCGTAACTTTTAACAAATCACAGTGACGAAAAACATAACATGCTCTATTTAAATAAAATTCTCTTTTAAAATAGGAACCATAATAGAAAATTTATAAAGACCATATTCATAATTTCTACAAACCACATGGATCAAGGATGTAGACAAATGTTCTAAAAAACTCGCCGCACAACCGCCATGGCGCGCCATGGCACCAAGGCTTGTGTCTCACGTCACGTTAAGCCCATGACACACCATGGCTTAATGCGCAGTTTTCGTAATCCGATATTTGGTTTTTCTTTACATTTTTAATGTCTTATTTGAAAGTTTTTTAATATATAACCTAATTTAACTTGCTTATTACTATTGGCTCATTGAATAACACTACAAAACATATCTTTTTATATATAATATTATATATGAATTATAAATTTGACGACATAAGTCACGCCTTGAAAACGCCGTGGCTCCTAAGGCTTGAGGCTTGGTCTCACCACCACGCCACACCTCACGCCATTTAGAACCTTAGATGTAGTTAGACACCGGATATAAACTTTACCATACGTTTATTGAAAAGTTTAAAAGACTGCGTGTCGACGTTATTCCGACTTTTCACAGTCAGTGGTAAGTCAATATAGAAAAGTTTTAAAACTTTTACAACTTTGTCGAAGTTATTCCGACGTTTTAAAACTTTTCTATATTGACTTTTCACTGATTGTGAACGTCGGAATAACGTCGACACGCGGTCCTTAAAACTTTTCAACAAACGACTCTTCTTTTCTGCATTCTTCTTCTTCTTCCGTTTTTTTTCTTTTTCTTCGTTTTCATGCTTGTACCCAGGTGGCCGTCGATCATCCTTTTTCCTGGAATTCAGAAACAGAAACAACATGTTTGGACCCATAGGCAATCCCCGTTTCAAGATCTTCTTGGTGGGTTTCTTGGTTGAGTAGACAATCAGAAACAATTAGTGAATGAATGAATGAACTCCGATGGTCAAATTCAAACGATCTCGAATTTCAACCGAATGAGAAAATGGTTAAAACATGCAACTCACCTGAGAATATATCTTTGTCACGACGGCGAGAGACAGAGGAATCAACGGATTTGATATATAAATTACAGATTCAATGTTATGATCAATTTCTTGATTTTTTGTTGCTTGTTTCCAATATTCCATGTTATGATATGACCATTTTCATGGTTGTTTCTTTTTTGGGTTTGCTGCTTTCTCTGTCAATCACATCATGCAATTTTACACACAACGACAATTCAGATACAACAGAATAAACAAAATAGTGTTGGGGAAGAAAATAGAAGTGCTAATAGCGATCATCGTCAGTTCGATCAAAACATGTGGAAAGAAGAATTATCGTTGCACATCTCATTTACGTTAGAGAAAAAAGAATACTAGAACAGAAAAAGAAACGAAGGGTAACAAAACAACCAAAAATAGTAGGATACGAACCGAGAAAAAATGACAAGAAAGCAGAATTCACAAAAAGAGATTGAGCAAGACATCTTCAATAGCCAACCATAATGGCATGTACCAATGCCCAACTGAAAAACATATGGGTTGTTTGGCAATTGCTGAATGGTTTAGTGCAGAATGATTAAGTGGTCGGAATGATTAAGAGGCATTTATGATATAGTGCAAAATAAAATATGGTTGTTTGGTAATTGTTTAGAATGAAATCAGGGTGCCGAATGGTTAAGGGAGACCTAGGATGCTAAATCATTCAGATGGTTTTGGAACCATTAAGAGGCGGAGATTCTTTTTGCCAAACAGGATTTACCTCTTAGTGATTCAGATGTTGCCTCTTAATGGAACCATTAAGAGGTATCATTCAGCAAGGGGAACATAGACAAGGCCTAGGCAACTACAAGGAAACACCACTTATGCTAAAACAGATGACAATAATAAGAATTATAGGATAACCAGCAAAGCATGATCTTGATAGTCAAACCAGAGTGTTTGGTATCAACAAGACCTTACATATAAAACACAAAATGATCACACAGGCTTGCATAACAAAAATTGAGAAATGAAGGCATAACAAGAATAAATACAACACATGAGGTTCAAGTTTCAATATTTAAAACATTTCATTTCATTTGTTAGCAACTTAATGAGCTTAATAGAATCAAAAGCTTATTCAATTAACTATATAGGGCTGTATGCTAGTGCCTTAATGATACCAGAAAGTGGCTTATTCAATAAGATTCGAAGAGGAACTTTATGCAAAAAGCCAACCCTTTTTCCATATTTGCCCCTTCCAATTAAAAAACACGTGTATAAAAACATATCATTTCACACAAAAACCTTTCTAATCTATATAGACAGATTAACCTGATGCAAAATCAAGCAAGGAGTGATCAAAGATTACTCTCAATCCAACTTAAAGCAGCCTCTTTTCTCACCTTATTGTCTCTCATCATCTTCCTCCTTGCTCCTGCATCTTCCCACTTCCCAAATTGTGCGTAGATGTTCGATATCATAACATGAACGAACTCTCCATCACCTTCGAGATCAACCACCTTCTTAGCCGCAATTTCCGCCACCTCAATATCCCCACAAACACCACAAGCCGCCAGCAACGCCCGCCAAACGCCGCCACACGACTCGAACCCTAGCCGCGTTATCATCTCTTCAGCCCCCCGAACCTCCCCTTCGTGACCCATAAGCCGGATGATGCAAGAACAATGCTCAACCGTTGGATCTATCTCATAATCACATATCATCGACTCAAAATATCTTTTCGCAACTTCTAACGGCGTCTTAGTATGCCAACAAGCGGAAAGCACATTTAGAAACGTGATCCCGTCTGGCTGTATATCGTTAGCGTGTTTTAATTGTTCGAAAAGTTGGATCACTTTCGTTAAATTCTCGTTGTGGGCGTACCCGGAGATCATCGCGTTCCAAGTGACGAGATTTTTATCGGGTAGGGATCTAAACACGGATTCAGCCGTCTTAATCTCCCCGCATTTCGAGTACATATCGATCAAACCGCTCCCGACGACTACCGATTCAGCGAAACCGTGTTTCGCCACACAACAATGGATCAAAACCCCCGATGTAAACGCTCCTAGGCGTGCGATTCCGCTTAAAATGGTCGAAAACGTGAATTCGTCCATTGGAACGCCGTTTGAGTGCATCTTAACGAAAAACTCAAGGGCGTTTCTTGAACGGTTTCGGTTAACGAATCCCGTTAGGATTGAATTCCACGAAGATGAATTAGGGTTTGGCATCGTTGAAAGAATCTTGATGGCGTTTTCCATTTTTCCAAAATGTGCGATGCCGTTGATTATTTCATTGTAGGATATTGTATCGGGGTTTGGCATTTGGTTCAAGAAAGTGAATGCTTTTTCGATTCTTTGGTTTCTAGCACTTGCACTAATCACTGAATTCCAAGAAAATGTATCTTTCGACCATATTGAGTTGAAAATCTTGATTGCGTCTTCGACGTGATCGCATTTTCCGTACATATTGATCAAACAATTGGCTACGAAAGTGCTACATTCGACGCCAAATTTAACGATTCGAGAGTGAACCAACTTGCCGAATTGTACCAAATTTAGCTGCCCACAAATGGATAAAACAGCAGTAAACGAGTACGAATCCGAACAAATACTTGATCTTTCTAGCTCGAGAAACAGATTCAAAGCCTTACGAAACTTACCCGAATGAACGTACCCGGAGATCAATGAGTTGCAAGCAACTAAACCTGGTTCAGGCATTTCATCAAACAGTTTATGGGCATCTTTTAGCATAACCAATTTAACATACAAATTGATGAGGGCACACGAGAGAAACACATTGGAAGTGAACCCAGATTTCAAAGCGTAGCAATGAAGCTGTTGGCCATGGTTACAGAGACCCAAACTAGTACATTCTTGAATCTTGTAAACCAAATCATACCCATTTGGTTTGTCACCATTGTTGGCCATCTCAGCGTTGTCGCCATCTTCACGAAGGTCTGAAGTGTCTTCAAAACAAGATTTGAAGGTGACGATTTGGGCAGATTCAGTGCCTGACTGCCTGTGATGAAGTGTTTCTGCAAGAAATGGTAATGTCCATAATTTGGTAAATATGCTTTTGTTATTTGAGAAAAGACCTTCATAAGTCGCTTTATTCAGGAACAAATTTTGTTATGGTTCATCACTTCGATGGCGATGGATACGTAAAAAAGAGTAAACTACGTTTTTAGTTCCTGTGATTTGTTAAAAGTTACGATTTTTGTCTCTACGGTTTAAAAATGGGAATTTAATTAAAATACCCAAAGTTTGACTTTGACTTACCAAAATACTTATTTCTCTCTCGAATTTGCCAAAATACCCATAAATTCCGCGATATATCCCGCGATCGCGGGATAGGGCACACGTGTCCCGTTGTTTTGGCCAAAACGTCCCGCGGCACCCCCCAACTATGCCTGCGGTGACAATTTTCGTCCCTCCCCGCGACTGACCCCGCGATGGGTGCCGCGACCAGACAAAAAAAATTGCAATTTTGGTCCTTTTGCACGAATCTTTGCATGCTTTTACTTTTTTTCCATAATTATTGTACTTTGAAGACCAATTTGTGGTTGAAATTCATTGGCATGTTTGAGATTTCATCCATAAATATCAGTAATATGCAATCCATAATTCACACCCATTCCATCATTTTTTCTTGCTTTCTTTCTTCAGTAAACAAATGACATCGTCATCTAACTCATCGTCTACACCTGAAAGAATGCCACATAAACTCCAGATCACGATAGCAGAAAGAGAAAAGGAGATAGACCAACTGACAGAAGAGTGGAAACAGATGATGGCCAGGAAGGAAGTCCACTTGATAAGGATCGAAGTAGGGATGGTAACGGGGCGGGTTTGGGGCGGGTATCCCCTCACCCGGCCCCGACCCCGGTTTCACTCCCCTACACCCGGCCCCGGTCCCCGGTGGGTACGGGGATGAGCTACCCGGCCCCGGTCACATACCCGGTCAACACCCGGTCAAACCCGGTCAAAACCGGTCAAAACCCGGTCAACAGAAATGGAAATGAAAAAAAAAACTTGGTGCAGCTTGACATAATTAATTTGTGGGAAAGGGAAAGGTATATGAATATGATATCTAATAATCTAATATTATAAATAAATACCTATAAAAAATATATATTTAATGCATATATAATAATACCGGGTACCGGGCGGGTCGGGGAGTAGTTCACCCGACCCCGGTTTCACTCTTCTACACCCGTCCCCGGCCCCACAAAACCGGGTATTACCCGGCCCCGACCGGGTCGGGTGGACCGGGTTCCCTGTCGGGTCGGGTCAAATCACCATCCCTAGATCGAAGTGGAAGAAAAGGAGATCAAAAAGATGAAAGGGGATATAAAAGATAGGGAAACTCGTATTCGTCGAGAAAAAGAAGAAATTCACCACATTTTGCAAGACTTCGCAATTCTTCAAGCGAAGGTAAGCGAGAAGCAAAGTTGAATTGATCAAACTAAAGCAATTTTTCAGTAGGTGGTGGTACGAGTGTTGCTTTAGTACTTTGTTATTTATGTGTTGTTGTTTTGTACTTTTCCAGTTCGACATTGTTGTTTCGTTCCTTTCCTGTTTGTATGTTGTTGTTTTCTTCCTGGATTTTCTATGTTGATGTTTCATGTTGAAGTTTGCTCATGAATAAAAGTCTTGAATTTGTCTGAAAAGTAGTGTTTAAGTAGTCTGACATTTGTCTGAAAAGTGGTTCATATTAAAAATACAACTCATAGATGTTATACAAGATTATTTCATAACAAACACATACTAATCAATACAATACAAAATTATCCAAATTTGAGGCTACGGCTAGACGATGGTTTGGTTTTTGACAACCCGATCGACTTCTTACATGCTCTGGCAAGACGAGTCTCAAAGTGTTAAGCTCCACTTTCTCGATGTACACTTCAATCACAGTATGGCCGTCAACGTACTGGCGTATGTTGGCTACATCTTCGTCGGTACTCAATTCTACCAGTCCAGTCAAGAAGTCTGCATTCGGCCTCTTAAAATACAACCTATTATATTTTGGTTCTTCATAGTCCAGCTCTTTCATGATCTGTTCAAGCAGTTGCATAGAAATATCCTCCACATCTAACATGTCAACATAAATTTCTAGACCACGGAAATAATATCTTTTGGGTGGTTCCGTGAAGTACCCACCATGGTGGACTTTCATGGTGAACAACTGTGGATATGCATCTGTTGATGAACATTAATTAATATAGTTAGTTCGCAGAACAACGGTAGTAACAAGCAAAACTCAATGAAACATGCACACTAACCATATATGTAACATCCTAAATTTTCAATAATAATATTTTAATGAGAATTGGGATTTATTTGTATTTTGGTTTAAACCTTGAATTATATGGAAGTTTCATAATTCAAACAAGGTTAAAATACAAGGGTTTAAGGTTTGGTGTCAATTGTGAAAATATTGAAACCTAGAGGTGTGTTTGGTCACATTTGGAATGTATATATAGATAAGGTAGCTGGAAATCATATTTTTATCTGATATTTTGTTTTAGGTCGGTCAAGAGAGAAGAAGAGAAAGAGGGAAAAGGAGAAAAGAGAGAAAAGGAAGGAAACAAGGGTTTTGGTCATCAATTTGGTAAGAAATTAATCTGTGTTTTGATAAAGACTATTGTAGCTATAGAATTGTAAATGAATTTGTGTTTTGGATCGATTTACAGAATCAGTAACATCAGATTTGGAGCAGCAGTTTGAGATTAAAGTGGGTTTTCTTCCAATAGGTGAGTTCATTCACTTTTGATTAAATACATGCTTTCTGTCAAATTAAATGTTAAGACACATGTATAAACTGCTTATGAACTGTATGGGATGGTCTGGAATGACCTGAATCAAACAGACATCGAATTAGATTGGATTTTAGGCTGCAGTTCGAAGGTTTCCGGATGAAACGTCGTATCCGGAAACCCTGGTGATGAATGTCTCCGGACAAGGCAAAGTATCCGGTAAGTCTTAAGTTTCTTATAGTTTCCGGATAAATCGAGTTACCGGATGGTATCCGGATTACCTTGGTTTCCGGATGTCATCCGGATTAGTGAAATACCCGGAAATATAATGTATCCGGAAAAGTTGTGTGTATCCGGAAAAGTTGTGTGTATCCGGAAACCTTTGTTGTCCCGATAATTCTGATGTCTGGATATAGTTTCTGGATGTGCTATCTGATTTAGTTTCTAAAAATAATTTCTAGGGGCGTTGCCCCTTGACCCCATCCGCTAACCGGGTAGCGGAACCCCCGTGTCAAGTTGCCGAAGGGGAAACAATTGAGGAGGAGGACACGATAGGTTATTGGATATTCTTAGAATTGAGGATATGATACGAGAGTGGCATGATTTGTTGTTATGTATATACGTTAATAAGGTGAATGGATTTGTAAACACTAGTTGTCTTGGATAACATAGGATAGGCAAAGTATAATTGCTATTCCTGTTTAAAGTAGAATTGCTATCTACGTTGAAATGATTGAATAGGTAAAGTAGAATTACTATTCATATTACAATAATAGAATATGCAAAGTATAGTTGATATTCTTGTTGAAAAGGTGGAATAGGCGAGGTATAATTGCTATTCCCGTGTATCCTTGAAAAGAAGGAATAGGCGAGGTATAATTGCTATTCCCGTGTATCCTTGGAAATGATTGAATAGACAAAGTACAATTGCTATTCACATTGATTGATGAATAGACAAAGTATAATTGTTATTCATGTGTATGATTGAATAGACAAAGTAGAATTGTTATTCATGTGTATGATTGAATAGACAAAGTAGAATTGTTATTCATGTGTATGAGTGAATAGACAAAGTAGAATTGTTATTCATGTGTATGATTGAATAGACAAGGTAGAATTGTTATTCGGGTGTATGTTTGAATAAACAAAGAAGAATTGTTATTCATACGGAATGTTGGAATAGGCATAGTATAATTGCTATTCATGTTGAATGTTTGAATAGGCATAAGTATAATTGTTATTCGGGTTGAATGAGTTAATGGACAAAGAGAGTTGCTATTGGTAAGTGAGATGTGGGAGTGTGAATTAGATGAAGTGTAAGTGTTGTTTGACGGATTTGAAATAGGCAATGTATATATATAAGTGTTATTTCTGTATTCCATTTCAAAGAGAAAGTATGATGTTTGAACGTAAGTCTGTAAAATTGATTGATAAACTAGAACCCGTGAGGATTCGTAGTAGGTTATTGGATATGGTGATACGACTTTATGAATGGTAGTTATACTCGCGGGGTTGAGTATGGTTATGTCTTTATGAGACAAGCATGAGTATGGTAAGAATGGTGATAAAGCAGGTTTGAATATATGCGTTGGTTATCTAAGATTTCAATGCTGTTAATGTTTTAATTTAAAACTGGATGTTCTCACTAGGCGTAAGCCTAATCGTTTCAAATCAACTTTTCTTACCAGGTACCAGCTCGGGGAAATAAAGGGTTGTGGGACGAGCGTTTTGGAATAGCAAGAGGTGTTAATTAACAAGAAGAGATTTTGATGGATTGCTTAGATAACTTAGTTAATCTGATTATAATGATATGATTAGATTGATAGGTTATTTGAAGGATCCTGTATTGCAAATATACTCTTGATGATTAATTTCCTTGCTATATTTATATAAGTTGAAGTTTCTTGTATCATAACGTATTATAATTTGAGGTTCAAAACAGCCCTGATTTTAGGGTGTTACAATATAACTCTTTGTCAGTGTCTGAAAGCGATTCAGATAAACGCCTAAAGCACCAAACATGAAGGTTTGGGGATGCCATGTAAGAATACGTTAACGAATAATATGTTCTCGTATATGTGTTTTACGACTAATCTAGCGTGGGTTATTTATAGGCAAATGTGGATGCTTTTACTACACTTAGGTCCCTGTCTTTGCTCTAACACAACTTAGGTCCTTGTTTTTGCTCTAACACAACTTAGGTCCCTGTCAACGCTATTATATGATATAGTTCTATATAACCATTACTATTATCTCCATTTAGACTACTACCATTACTATTCTCTCCATTTAGACTACTACCATTATGATCATCATCCCATGTTCTGTTTCAAGTACCTTTCAAAAGATAACTGGTCCCAATCAAGGGAAATCAATGTTCAGATCAACGTACATAAGTTATGTTTGATAAATTACAACGGGCCGATAAAGTAGATAAAATCATGTTATATATCAAAACAAGATCACTAAACATACAATATTTATCGTCCCAATCAAGGGAAATCAACGTTCAGATCAACGGTATCATATGATATAGTTTCATGTGGCTCAAGCTCCGATGGGCCCTGCGTGTTACTTACTTGGTTGACTGAACGTCTACTCCTTGGCACGGTTGAAGGGGCGGGATTTGGACACTCTACACGAGTATGTCCTACGCATTGGTACCGAGTACATTTTCGCTGTATCGAACCTTCACCACGTGATGGACGCCGGTTGTTCTTTCTCGGTCTTCCGGCTCTGTTCTTATCGTTTAACAGTGGATAGCATGGTGGAAGGGGGTCGGGTAGATACACCCATGCTTCAGGGGGTCCAGCTGGATTTATTACCTCTGCGTATGTTCTCCGGTAAGTTTCGGACGTGAAGAAACTTACAACCAAGTCGCTGCAATCTCTACGACCCATATATTCTTGTCGCAGCGATGGCATAGATGCACGGTAACCCAGATTTTTGCCATTGGAAACACGAACAAACATGGCCGGTCATATGGACAGTCGCGTGAAGATGGTTATCCCGAACCTCGTACCTCCCATACCCGATTTCGCTTACCCTCCATGTCGACGCGTGACGCGCCCTGAAGAGAACTATCTCCTCCGCCGCTGGTGTGAGTCTATTTTGTAGCTTAGCTCCTTTTCGGCGTCGAAGTTGGTACCACTCTTGCTGAAAGCTCCGAAAGTAGTCCATAAGAGTAACAATCGGACATCTACGCGCAAAACGAGAGAGTGCATTCACCGACTCTGCACTATTGGAGGTCAGAATGTCATACCGTTGTGCAGGAATATGGGTCGCGGACCACCTCTCCGGTCCAACATCGTCCATGACTTTGGCTGCTTTCTTGGCACTAACTCGTAGAAGATTCATGTATCGGTCAAACTCCCAAGCCGTATATGCTCTGCATGCCTGCCAGTAGACATCCTTGTAGGTGGTAATACGTTTGTCCTGGGTTTCGGCGTTCATCTCCAAATGTCGACAACATAAGGCGTGAGGGGCGTTTGGGTACATGGCAGAGATTGCGGCAGTTATGGAAGGAGCCCTGTCGGACATAAACACCAACCCTTGCGGGTCTCCGATAGCTTGTCTCAACATGGACAAAAACCAAGTTCACTCGTCCCCGGTTTTGGACTTGCCTACTCCGAAAGCTACTGGAACGATGGAGTTATCCCCGTCCATGGCAACCGCCAGGAACATCATACCCAAGTAAGGGCCCTTTAAATGGGCAACGTATATTACCAGGACACGCCGCAGATTTGCCAGAAATGTGCGGATCTGCAAAAACGTAGGTGGTTTCCCTTTGAATGTTATAGTTTATAATATGTAAACATATGACATGTTAAAATATGTACCGCGGGTCCAAGGGCAGCGAAGCACATCTCAAGTCGTCCATGTGAATCGGTCCTTATCTGGGTGACAGTACCTGGATTCTGCAGCTGCAAATTATATAAATATGCTGGGAGTCGTTCATACGACTCCTCGAATATGCCTCTCACCAATAGCAGTGCCCTGCATCGCGCACGCCAAGCTTGGTGGTAACCAATCGTGACGGCGAACTGCTGGTGTACATCGTCCATGATGTCCTTTGGACGCAATGACCTGCTAGCATCAAGAAATTTGCCTTTCAGTATCGCACCCAAAGTCCTTTTGGTGGCTTGTTTGTGGTTGGGATTCAGTTGCGTCCTCGTACAAGTGTGTACGTCGTGCAACTTTCTAATAAGTAACGCCCCTCGTTTCTCTCCCGCGGGCTTCGCGTGCATCCTCCAATTACACTTTTCTCTCGCACATTCAACTACGTATCTGCCTTTGTCAGATCTCGGCGTGTGACTTTCGAAACCCTCTTCCATGAACTTAAGTTCGACCTGACTTGCCAAGTGATCCTTCGAATCAAATATCTGACCTACTTCTAACCTTAAACTGCGATTATACGGTGCAAGTTCGTAGGTTTGTGTATGGGTATTCTTGTCTGGAAAAATAGGGGGCATATCAAAATAGTCATTTAACTGACTAAATGATTTATTACTAGGGGTATATTCTTCGTGATCATCACTATCGGTATCTGATCTGTCTATATCAGCATTACCCGTTTTGAAAACATAGGTTTCGTCATCAGCAACTCCAGCACAACGTCCTTCTTGTGGTTGTTGTTGTTGCGTCTCCGGAATATAATCAGGAATACAGTCGTTAAGACCATATGCATGATCCAAATGAACTGTTGGGCCGTAGAAAGGCTGAAATTGAGAATCAGGCTGCTCCATTTGGAGGTCTTCGTCATCACCTTCGTCGTCACCGTCGTCGTCACCTTCGTCATCGTCTTCGTTGCACACCGAGGATTCGGCATACACATAAAGTAATGGAGGTCTTTCTGATTCGGCTGCAAAGTGCATAAAACCAAAGATATCCCCATCGTTGCATAACTCCACAAATGACCCATCATCATGCTTGAACACTAACTTGCAAACAGCCGAAGGGTCGATTTCACATTTTTGCATGGCGTATGCAACAAACTTCTGATAAGAAAAGTTTACTGGAAATTTTACACCATGCTTAGATTTATAAGCAAAATTCCACTCATTGTTTTCTTCCACCCATTTACCATCGTAACAGAAATATAGCCTAGCTTTTGCAACAAATGAACTCATTTTTTCAGTGGTATCTCAAAAACAAAATACTGAAGAAAGCAAGAAAGAAGGATGGAATGGGTGTGACTTATGGATTGCATTATGCTGATATTTATGAATGAAATCTCATTGAGAAAGATGAATTGCAACCACAAATTGGTCTTCCAAGTACAATGATTCAACATTGATGAAACATGCCAGTGAATTTCAACCACAATTTGGTTTTTCAAGTACAATAATTGTGGAAAAAAACAGTAAAAGCATGCAAAAATTCGTGCAAAAAGGACCAAAATTGTAATTTTTTGTCTGGTCGCGGGACCCATCGCGGGGTCAGTCGCGGGGAAGGACGAAAATTGTCACTGCGGGCATAGTTGGGGGGTGCCGCGGGACGTTTTGGCCAAAACAGCGGGACATGTGTGCCCTATCTCGCGATCGCGGGATATATCGCGGAATTTATGGGTATTTTGGCAAATTCGAGAGAGAAATGGGTATTTTGTTAAGTCAAAGTCAAACTTTGGGTATTTTAATTAAATTCCCTTTAAAATTATGGTTTTTATTCTTGTAGTTTGTAATTCATTGTTATTTTCGATATTATACTTTACTATTTATTATTGTTTGGACCATGTAGTTTACGATTCTTTACTATTTTATTCTCTTATATTTAAGAGTATGAATTAGTCAAGGAACAGAAAAAGCAGTAAATTGTAAATCATAAGAACAAATATGATAATATTTTTTTTGTTCTTATAATGCCAGTCTTTCTGATGGCGAGTTCATCATGGATACCGTCGCCATTTCAAAGGAATCAAGGGTCTCGTTCGGGTAAAGAAAAGGCTGACGTTGAACTTGGTAAACTCAACCAAGAAATCATCTGAGAGCGAGAAATCAAACAAGGAGATCTTGAAACGGGGAGTGCCTCTGGATCCAAATCCGTTAATTTTCTATGTCTCTCGTCGTCGTGACAAAGATATATTCTCAGGTAAGTTGCATGTTTTAACCATTTTCTCATTCGGTTGAAATTCGAGATCGTTTGAATTTGACATCGGAGTTCATTCATTCACTAATTGTTTCTGTTTGTCTACTCAACCAAGAAACCCACCAAGAATATCTTGAAACGGAGTGCCTCTGGGTCCAAACATGTTGTTTCTGCTCCTGAATTCCAGAAAAGGATGATCGACGACCACCTGGGTACAAGTATGAAGACGAAGAAAAAGAAAAAAAACGGAAGAAGAAGAAGAGAAGAATGCAGAAAAGAAGAGTCGTTTGTTGAAAAGTTTAAAAGACTGCGTGTCGACGTTATTCCGACTTTTCACAGTCAGTGGAAAGTCAATATAGAAAAGTTTTAAAACTTTTAAAACTTTGTCGAAGTTATTCCGACGTTTTAAAACTTTTATATATTGACTTTTCACTGATTGTGAACGTCGGAATAACGTCGACGCACGGTCCTTAAAACTTTTCAACAAACGACTCTTATTTTCTGCATTCTTCTCTTCTTCTTCTTCTTCCGTTTTTTTCTTTTTCTTCGTTTTCATGCTTGTACCCAGGTGGCCGTCGATCATCCTTTTCCTGGAATTCAGAAGCAGAAACAACATGTTTGGACCCATAGGCACTCCCCGTTTCAAGATCTTCTTGGTGGGTTTCTTGGTTGAGTAGACAAACAGAAACAATTAGTGAATGAATGAACTCCGATGGTCAAATTCAAACGATCTTGAATTTCAATCGAAAGAGAAAATGGTTAAAACATGCAACTCACCTGAGAATATATCTTTGTCACGGGGGCGAGAGACAGAGGAATCAACGGATTTGGACCTAGGGGTGCGTTTGGTACGTAGACTGGATGGGACGGGACGGGACAAAAAAAATTAGTCCCATGTTTGGTATGCCATGGGACAAAAACGAGTAGGACAACATGGGACAAATATTAGATTTTATGGGACAAAACCTGTTAATTTTTGTTCCACCAAAAAGGTGGAACAAGGTTGGACTAAATGAAAGATTACCATTTTGCCCTCTTTAACACATCTGATGTATACAAACCCTATTCTTCAAATCGCAGCCTCCATCTCCATTTTTGCTTGTAGAACGACTTCATCCCCTCTGGTTCATCTGTCGACTTCATTCCCTCTGCTTCATCTCTTCGATTTCAGGTACAATTTACCTTTCTCTTCTTCTCCATGTCGTTGATTTCGTATGCTGGATCGATAGATTCAGAAGCTTCCAGCAAAGATAATGATTTTAATTAGAACACAACACAAATGCTACAATCGAATTGATGAATTTGATTTACCTGTTGGGGAAGATTAGAGAGGAGGGAGAAGAGCTGAGTGTCTGGGAGCGATGACGAAGCCTTCCCCTCTTCCTCCATATTGTTGTTGGGATTTTTTGGATGAACTCAACAGGATGAAGCCTGCAGTTTTAGTTTTACACTGATGTTTTTCCTTTCACAAGGAAATAAAAAAGTGATATTATATAATTATACGAAAACTATGAGATTTGAGTAAATTGTGTTAGAATGTTTATAAATCATGTATATATATTTAAAAAATAGCGTAAATATTATAAATAAAGTTATTTAAATAAATTTTGGTTGATTTGTGTTATTTATAATTATTATATGATATAAAATAACATTAGACAGCGCTTAAGGGCAATCTGGTCATTTTAACAGTTCTGTCCTGTCCTGTCCAGCTTACCAAACGCAAAACAGACAATTAGTCCTGTCCGTTCTAGTCATACCAAACGTATGACAGACAATTAGTCTTGTCTTGTCCCGTCCTGTCCCATCCCATCCAGTTTGCGTACCAAACGCTACCTAGAGACACTCCCCGTTTCAAGATCTCCTTGTTTGATTTCTCGCTCTCGGTTGATTTCTTGGTTGAGTTTACCAAGTTCAACGTCAACCTTTTTGTAATACCCCGGGTAAGTTCGTTAGTTGAAATTTCTTTTCCGTTAAATTTAGTTAACTTTAAAGTTAGATGTTTAGGGTAAGATTGGGTAAATTTATAAGTTTAGGGATGTTTGGGTCATTATTGAGAAGTTCAAGGTTTAAAATGAAAATTAGGTTGATATTATCCCTTAGACTCCAGATATTTTTCATAACCCAGCAAATTCAGTGTGTGTAGTGTGTGTGTTTTGAGACCAAAAGGAGAATAAGAAAGAAAGAAAGGTTAAGGCTTCAATTGATGTGTTTGGAAGTGAATTAAGGTATGTTTCCTTTATGTTTTATGTTGGTAATTGCTAGTAGATAGTTCCTATCGGAGTAGAATAAACGATTTCGGATCTGGGGTTGATTCAGTCGGTTTCTGGGCTGAAAATGTGCAAACCGACAGTAGTTTCCGGATAGATTAAAGGTGTCCGGGTAATTTGTTGTTAGTGTCCGGATGATGTTCTAAAGGTGTCCGGAAGATTCAAGTACCCGGTAAGTTCCTGTTTTTCTTAAGGTTTCCGGATGGAATGAGATACCGGATGGTATCCGGATCGCTTTGGTGTCCGGGTGTTATCCGGATTGTCTGTGTTGTCCGGAAAGGGTATGCTGTCCGGATTGTATGAGTTGTCCGGATAGTTTTGTGTTATCCGGATAGTTTGGCTGTTTGGTCAATTTTGAGAGTTTAGGTACTTTTGAGTATCCAGTAACCTGTATTTTGTTAACCCTTAGATAAGGAATGAATGAGAACTGACTATTTTGTGGACTTGACTTAAGTTCGGGTTTGGGGGCAACCTTTGAGGACTTGAGTTCTTTAGAGTTCTTAGCCTTAGTAAGACTTATGTGTTTTATGTGGTAAAGAGATATCTGTATCTATTTATTACAAATCCGGTGAATTCTGAGTAAAGGACTGAACCTGTTAAGAAGGCTTGGAAACGTGTTGATAAACAAACAGGTGAGTTTTACTTTAAAACGTTTTAAAACTGGAATACATATATGCGTGGATTGGGAATGTGATAGATGGTATGCTTATGTGTTTATGTATGTAATATAATATATTGAGATGTTGTATTTACATGAGTATTCTGCGATGCGAGAATACGTGGCCGGGCTTAGGACCGGTGTGTTGGCTGTAATAGTCGTACAACATTGTTGGCTGTAATTGTCGTACAATGAAGTTAATTTATTAGTTGGCTTGCAACCAACTAATATGGTCAGGAGAATGAGATGGGAAAATACGTGATGATTGAGTCATAACTGGTAATTGTGTTTGTATTATATGAATGGTAGTGTGCAAAGGCTTTTCAAAGAAGCAGGGATTTTCTCACTAGACCTTTAGGTCTAACCCTCATTTTGTTTTTAAAAATATGTATTCCAGGTCGTGGATCAAGAGGACAAGTAAGCAGGGTAATCGGTGAATAGCTTTGGAGAAGGCGTATATTTTTGAAGATCATGACATGTCTTGTAGTTATGATGTAATGTAACTAGGGAAACAGTTTGTAATGAATTATCTTATTTTGGATTGTAAAGACTAAGGGACCTTATTTGTTATATAATGTATCCTTGTTATGTAACGACTTTAGACAATGTATGTTATTTGTTATCTATTTGGAAACCGGGTTGTTACACCTTTCTTTACCCGAACGAGACCCTTGATTCCTTTGAAATGGCGACGGTATCCATGATGAACCCGCCATCAGAAAGACTGGTGACGATGATAGGCGGTGGCGGTGGGGTGGTTTTACGAAAGATTTGGTAAGTGGTAACGACGAGTTCATCGCTATACATTTGTATGCCCGAAACGACGGGTTCCGTCTCTTACCCATCCAATAACCCTATGGATGGGAACGAGATGTTGGATAAAGACAAATTTTGATATATAAATTACAGATTCAATGTTATGATAAATTTCTTGATTTTTTGCTGCTTGTTTCCAATATTCCATGTTATGATATGACCATTTTCTTGATTGTTTCTTTTTTGGTTTTGTTGCTTTCTCTGTCAATCACATCATGCAATTTTACACACAACGACAATTCAGATACAACAGAATAAACAAAATAGTGTTGGGGAAGAAAATAGAAGTGCTAATAGCAATCATCTTCAGTTCGATCAAAACCTGTGGAAAGAATAACTATCCTTGCACATCTCATTTACGTAAGAGAAAAAAGAATACTAGGATAGAAAAAAGAAATGAGCGGTAACAAAACAACCAAAAACATAAGGATACGAACCGAGAAAAAATGACAAGAAAACAGAATTCACAAAAAGAGATTGAGCAAAGCACTGAAAAACATAATGTGCATCATTCAGCAATAGCCAACCATAATGGCATGTACCAATGCCCAATCATTCAACAATAGCCAACCATAATGGCATGTACCAATGCCCAGCTGAAAAACATAATGTGCATCATTCAGCAAGGGGAACATAGACAAGGCCTAGGCAACTACAAGGAAACACCACTTATGCTAAAACAGATGACAATAATAAGAATTATAGAATAACCAGCAAAGCATGATCTTGATAGTCAAACCAGAGTGTTTGGTATCAACAAGACCTTACATATAAAACACAAAATGATCACACAGGCTTGCATAACAAAAATTGAGAAATTAAGGCATAACAAGAATAAATACAACACATGAGGATCATATAAAAACAGCGCACATGGTGTTACCCCAGGGTATCACGCACGAGCGAAAAGAAGCTTCTACTTCTATTTTCCATAAACGTCCACAGGATTCAGAGAACCAATACAACCACAGATAACAACAAAGCAAGAAAGACTACGGTCCAATTGACGCGATAAGGATCATGCGAAAACAGCGCACATGGTGATCTTAGTGATTGGACCACGGTGTTTGACGGCAGCGGGTTATTCATCTTGTACCTTCGATGATAACTATATTTAGGAGTTCATGGTGAGCAATTAGAGGTTCTTCTTTCGCTAGGTAATAAAAATGATTTAATATTCTTTGATCTTCTATTGCAGATAAATAATATTTCGATTACGAAGCTATTTGTGGGCAGATCCATCAAAATATTGGTTCATAAGTGTTGCAAATTATAATTAGGTTGCTATCAAAAGAGTTATTGGTAAGAGGATTATAGGTTGTCCTTGTATCTTTAGGGTTCAGGGTTTAGGATCACTTGGAAGTTGCATGTTGATTCAGGAAACGATGTGGTATTAGATCCCTCATTTGGTAATTGGTCTTAAATTCTTTGTTTCTCTCTCTCTCTCTCTCTCTATATATATATATATATATATACATATATGTATAGAGGATAAGGTTCAGGGGAAAACCAAAAAAAAAAACTGAAGAAGTGCATACCGGTAATTTTCAACATGCACAAGTGCATATAAAACCAAAAAAACAACATAATTTGCCTGTATGCACAAATACATACCGTCTAGATGAAGGGCCGCCAAGGTGATCTTCAATTTTCCGATTTTTTTAGGTTTTTCCCTTGAACCTTCCTCTATGTATAGATTTAGCCAAAAGGTATTTGTTGTTGCATCGATGATTCTTTGATTTGGAAGCTGTTTGTCGGAACGACTTTCAGGTTCTCCTTTTGGACAAACGTTGTTGTCAAAGGTCTTTTTCGAGTATCTTCTATATTTGGAGCTGTCAATTTGAAATCTATTTGTTATGGTATTGATAAGTAATTAACTATTCTGGTTAGGCCAAATTGTTATCCTTGATGGCTTTCAGATTTTTTAGTATATCAGACAAACTATTTTCAGGTTCTTTTTCTAATATCTTTTGTACTTGGAAATGTTGATATCATAAAGTTATTTATGGTATAGTTTGAGTTGGTTTATGGGTGCAAGAGATTTTAGTTAGCTGAGTTCTTGGTAAATGATTTTAGATATCTATCTAACATCAAATTTGTGTCTATTGTATCTAAAATTGCCTTTATCCTACTTCTCAGTTCCTGTCCATAGGAGTAAAAAAATGTTGCTAGGATAACTCCAACAAGCATTAACGTCTTCAAACACCCAATATAAAACGTGATAGGTGCATTCAAGCGTGTCGGGAGAAGAACCACCGTCAACAAACGCAAGAAACAAAAATTGGATATGATAACTGCCACAGTTATTGGACGTGTTGCTGATGGAAATCCGTCGTTCCGTGCGTATGAATGCATGGCGGTGAATCCAAACCTGACTGTAAAGATAAAGACAACCGTCTGTGCGACGGACGATTATCTTTACAGTTCTGATCGGGTTCATCGCCGTGCATTCTTACGCATGGAACGACGAGTTTCCATCAGTCACACATCCTGTAATCGTGATCGTGACAGTTATCCAAAGTTTGTTTCTTGCGTTGTAGTTCTGACGACAGTTCTTTTCTTGCCACACTAATAAATGTGAATGGCAAAAACTTTATAAAAAAATTATCATTTATAAAATCGACAAAATAAAATAAAATGAAACATTAAAATCAAGATATATCGTCTGGGTATACTTATAGTATTAGTTTAAAATGTTCTAGTGCTGCCATGTGAAGCTCGTGTATTTGTTTCTAGTAAAGACCGAAAAGAAAGGTCCGTTGTTCTATTTTCGTGTTACCTTTTCTTAATCGTCAATTCCCTTGCTTCTTCTCCTTTAGGATAGGGTCATCGGTCCTTTTTTGCACTAAAAAACTAGTCAGAGCGACTAAGAGTATATGTACGAAATTTACGGAACAAGGATAAAAAACCAGTCGGGATAAAAAAAAGAGCGACGAATAAGATAAAACATTAAAATCGAGATATACCGAACTACATTGAGCGAATACACTCCTGGGCCTTGTTTGTTTTTCCATATTAAGCTCTTAATCATCACTTATGTCTGATCCTAACAGACGTTTTATAATTTAAACCATTTTTATTTTATTTTATTTTATTTTAAGAGTCTCTTGTCTCTTAGTGTGGTCTGGACAAAAAATGGTAACTCTATCTTTTAAAATTTTCTCTTATTTCCATCTAACACCATACTTTCAACTGTAATGTCAGTTTTATCCTAGATGCAACCCGAATTTGCAAAAAACGCAAAACACGTTTTTTCAATTTACAAAAATAAACATTTTTATTGATTTACATGAGAATTAATAAAAAGAAAATTAAAGAAATAATAAAAAAACAAAAATACCATTCCATAAATAATAAAATCTGTAAGAGCATCTCAAACAGCTATACTATATTTTTTTTCTAAAATAGAGCATCAAAGGTCAAAATATCTAAAAATCTTGCTTCCAACTCCAACAGCTATTCTATCTTAGAGAATAGAGATTGTAGTATTAATTAAAATAATCAATACATGAATAAAATATTATTTCTCTCTCTTTAACTTTTTAATTCAAATGTTTCTTATTGGTGAAAACAAGAAAATATTGTTTATCTTTCCTCTTTTTTCTAATTTTAGCATACGAGAAATTTCTTCAAATTTAGAGCTTTTTATCTTCTCTCTCATCATTTTTCTATTTTAGCATAATTGTCGAAACAAAAATTTGCTAAATTCCCTCTTTTTTTTTCTTTCTATTTTAGCATTGCTTTTGAATAAAATGATATTAGTTGACACATCTGTAAACATCTTCGAATCACGAGGACTTTAATGATATTAGTTGAAACATCAAGTTTGACCAAACCAAACCGACTAATCACGCGTTTGACCTACGCGGCATGACCGACATCTTCCTCCATATATATATATGATCAAACCCACATGCTCATGCTCATGCTCATGCTCATGCTCATCCATCCTCATCCTCATCCTCATAATTCCATTTCCTCATAATTCCATTTCCGACGGTGTTCGATCTTCATCCTCAACGCCTTTTAGGTTCTTCTACCCCTATTCTGTTGCTTTCGATTTAAAAAGCTGTTTGTTAAGGCATCCATTATTGGTTTTGATTTCAAAGTTTTTGTGAAATATCTTCATCCACGACGGTTTACAGATTTCTTATATGTTATACGTGCGATGATTTCGATTTCAAAGCTGTTTGTTAGGCATCGATTGATAATTTCGATTTCAAGGCTGTTTGTTAGGCTCAGACTTTGATTTCAAAGCATTTGTTACGGCATCACTCGATAATTTTGATTTCAAGGCTGTGTTGTTAGGTTTCGATTTCGATTTCGATTTCAAAGCGTTTGTTATGGCATCGAGCGATGATTTTGGTTTCTTAGGCCAGATCCTTTGGATAGATGACGGATCATAAACAGGTTCTTCTTCTCGTATGTTTGTTAGTTTACGCTTGAGTTGTTGGTTCATGGTCGAGAGAAGCTATGATTAGGTAGTATCATCGAAGGAGTTCATGGTAAAAGGTTCCAGGTTCTTCTTGTCGTTGCTTCTTCTAAGAAACTATTTGATATGACAAATCGATCGGGTTATTGGTTATTAGTAAAGGATTTAGATTATGGCAAATCTATCAGGTTATTGGTTCTTCGCGTATCTTCTACCATTGATGATAATACGATTTTGATGAGGTATTAACTGACCATGGTATTTCTGTGAATCCTGTGAAGTCTAATGGAAAACAGAAGGAATTCTTGATAAATGATTCCAGGTTCTTCTGGCACTTCGCGACACTATCATGTTTATTCTCTTATATCTAAATTGTGATTGTGTGTAAACTTGCATGATGTGAATGTATTTTGCCTGTAGGTTGTTTGGTGCCAAATACTGTGGTCCAGCCATCGACATCATCATGTGCACGGTCTTTTGTGTAATTCTTATGACTGTTATTTGTTTTAGCATTATTTGTCTATCGTTTATCTGTCTTCCCGTCATCTTCAGAACATCTTCTCTTGCTATAACAGGTCTACCAAAGCGTTTGCGTCAGTTAGACCTGTTCATCATTTCGTGGCAATCAAATGGTTATATCTGATCTTACTTTTCATTGTAACCTTGGTTATTGTTTTGTGGGCTTTATTTTAGCGATGTTTCCCTCGTGGTTTTATTATGTTTGTCTATGTTCTCCATGTTGCATATCGTTGGTCGTCTACCTCAAATGCACATGAGCACTTGTGGCTTGTTATCAGTGGATCTCTTGGTCCATCTCTTTCTGTGTTATCGTTATATTTGCTTTCCTTTTCCCTTTTCCTTCTTTTTGTGTGTAGATTTAAGGATAGATTATGTCACTACAGGTTCAAACGAAACTGAAAATGATTGGATCGTTGTTCTTGCCAGCGGACCGACGACACCTATGCTTTTTTCTTTGTCCCTATTTTGTCCGTTCTTTGATTTCTGAATTTCCACGTGTGTAGGCTTACGTGATTAGTTTGCGTTTTGTATATAGGTGTTGTTGAGACCAAACACCATGGTCCAAATATCAAGATCACCATTCTGGTTTTCTCATTTGATCTCATTTCACTCTCAGTTGTTTTTGTTACCTATAACATCATTTTCTTCTTCATATTTTCTTCTTTTTCTCTTACTTAAATAAGTTCCCACAGGTTCCAACTGAATTCAAGATGATCGCTAATCAATCATTCACACTTCTATTTTCTTCCCCGACACTATTCCGTTTATTCTCTTATTTCTGAATTGTGATTGTGTGTAAGCTTGCATGATTAGTTTCTGCTTTGTTTGTAGGTTCGTTTGGCGCCGTGGTCCGATCTGTATAATTCTAATGACCCTCTTTTGATTTAGCATTACTTTTTTACATCTTTTCATTATCTTTGTTGATTGGTCTACCAAAATGTTTGTGTCAATTGGACCATGATCTTTTCTAGTTTGTTGCTATCCGTGGTTGTAGACTTCAGAATAACTGAATGATTGGGTCGTTGTCCGTGCCGGTGGATCATCAACCCTATGTTTTATTTCTTGCCTCTATTTTGTCCCCTTTTGGGTTTCTCAAGTTTCATTGTGTAAGCTTGTGTGATTAGTCCGTGTTTTTTATGTAGGTCTTGTTGATGCCAAATACCATTCTCCAACTATCAAGATCACCATTTGATGGTTTTTCTATAATTCTTGTTATTTTCGTATGTTATGGCATTATTGGTTTTCTCTTGTTTGCCTCAGGCTCATCCATGTTCCCTTGTTGTATGATGCACATTCTGTAGGTCTTCTTTGGAGGGAATGTGCACTTGCTAATATGGTTTCCCATGGGATATGTGTGTTAGCTATTGAAGATGTCTTTGTTTGCCAATATGAATTCTACTATCCTCTTACTTCTTCGTCCTTTTCTTTCGTAAAGAAGATGCGTGGGGATAATTGTTTTTTTTCCTCAGGTTCTGATTGAACGGAAGAAGATCGTTGTTAATCGAAGCAATTGTATGTTCTTCTTTAACACTGTTATGTCTATTCTCTCATTTCTGAATTGCGATTGTGTGTAAGCTTGCATGATGCGATTGTGCTTTGTCTGTAGGTGTGTTTGGTGCCAAACACCGTTCTTCTTGGTAGCTTGACTGCGATTCATTTATGTTTTGCATTATTGGTTTTTTTCTTGTAGTTGCCTGCAGTTCATTTATGTTTCCTTGTAGGTCTAGTTCTTCTTCGGTTGGACATTGGTACCTGCTATTATGGTTGCCTATGGACTACTAGTGGTAGCTACTTAAGATGTTTTGGATCATCAACACCTATGTTTCTTTAGCAGTGTTTTGTTCATTCTTCGATTTCTCTGCTTTTCTTGTGCGACACCTTTGTGTGATTAGTTTGTGTATTGCATGTAGGTTTGCTGATACCCAATAGCGTGGTCCGACCATCAAGATCACCCATTTGCTGGTTTTTCTATGATTCTTATGACTGTCTTCTGTTATAGCATTATTGGTTATCTCTTGTAGTTGCCTCAGGATCCCCTTCTTGTATGATACATATTCTGTAGGTGTTCTTTAGTGGGCCACTGATACCCGCTAATTTGGTTGGCTATCGACTACTTCTGTCAGCTATTGAAGATGTCTTGGTTGATCTGTATATGCACATTCCACTTATCTCCCATTTTATCTCATTTGTTACTCTCGCGTCATTTTAACTTTTCTCCCATTTTCTTTTTTTTCCCTTCTGTAAATGAGATGCGAGGATGATTCTTTCTGCAGGTTCTAACCGAACTGAACATAATCACTTGTGAATAATTGGAACTTGTATGTCCTTTCCTTTTAACTATTTTGTTTATTCTCTCATTTCTGGTGTAGGCTTGCATGATTTTAGGTTCTTCCGGTAATTTCTTTATTTGATATCAACTCGTTTTGATTGCAAAGCTGTTAATTTTGGCAGAGCAGTTGGGTCACTTTATTGGAGTTGCAAGAAGTTTCGGCGGGGTAACATCATCCAAAGGAATTTGTGATATAATGCATTTTTTGAAGATTTTGATAATCAATAACGGTTTTAAAGTTGTCTTTTTGATCTCATTTCGTCCTAGGCTGTTTTTGTTACTTTTACGTCATCTTTTTCATCTTTCCTTCTTTTTCTCTTACGTAAATAAGGATAGTCATCTTTCCACAGGTTCCGACTGAATTCAAGATGATCGCTAATCAATCATTCACACTTCTATTTTCTTCCTCAACACTTCTTGTAGGTTCGTTTGGTGCCAAACGCCGTGGTCCTATTTGTACAATTCTAATGACCGCCTTTTGATTTTAGCATTATCTTTTTACATTTTTTCATTATCTTTTTACAATTCTAATGTCAACCAAAATGTTTGCGTTAATTGGACCATGGTCTTTCCTATGTTTTTTCATGCACCTATGGATACACTTTTGTCCCCACAGGTTCATATGCATACTGAAATTGATTGAATCGTTGTTCTTGCACGCAGATCGTCAGCACCTATGTTTTTTTCCTTGCCCCTATTTTGTCCATTCTTTGATTTCTGAATGTCTTGTATGTAAGCTTGTGTGATTAGTTTGCGTTTTGTATGTAGGGTTTGTTGATACCAAACATTGCGGTCCAAATATCAAGATTGTTCTGGTTTTTCTATATCTCTTATGATGTCTTCTGTTTTAGCATTATTGGTTTTCTCTTGTAGTTGCCTCGGGCTCATTGATGTTCCCTTGCTGTATGATGCACATTGTGTAGGTCTTCTTCGGTGGGCATGGGCACGGCTAATATGGTTTCCCTTGGGATATATGTGTTAGATATCGAAGATGTCTTTGTTTGCCAACATGAATTCTACTACCTCTTACTTTTTTACCCTTTTTTGTAAATAAGATGCAAGGGGATGATTGTTTTTTTTCTCAGGTTCCGACTGAGCTGAAGAAGATCGCCGTCAATCAAAGCACTTGTATTTTTTACTGTAACACTGTTATGTCTGTTCTCTCATTTCTTAATTGCCATTGTGTGTAAGCTTGCATGATGAGATTGTGCTTTGTCTGTAGGTGTGTTTGGTGCCAAACATTGTGGTCCAATCATTAAGGTCAACTTGAGCGTTGTTTTTGTATAATTCTTATGTTCACCTTTTTTTATTTAGCGTTAATTTTTACTCTTTCCATCATCTTGGGAACGTTTGCTTATTTGCTAGAAGGTCTACCAAAGCGTTTACGGCAATTGGAGTGTCGTCTTTCCTCGGTGGCATCTCTTTATGTGAAATCTACCTTTCCCTTAATTATATTTGCTTTTCTTTTTTTCTTTCTTCCCCTTTCCTGTGCGTCAAAGATGTAAGGATACACTTTTCTCACCACAGGTTCAGAAAACTGAGTGATTGGATCATTGTTCTTGCTGACGAATCATCAGGACCTATGTTTTCTTTCTTGCCGCTATTTTGTCCATTCTTTATCTTAATTTTTGTTGTGTAAGTTTGTGTGATTAGTTTGTGTTTTGTATGTAGGTCTTGTTGATACCAATTGCCATAGTTCAACCATCAAGATCACCATTTGCTGTTTTTCTATAATTCTTATTGGTTTTTTCTTTTGTAGTTGCCTGGGGTTCATTTATGTATCCCTCTCAATGGTGCACATCATGTAGGTCTAGGTCTTCTTCGGTTGGACATTGGTACCTGCTATTATGGTTGGCTATGGAGTACTTGTGTTAGCTATTGAAGATGTCTTGGTTAATCTCTGTTTTTCTTGTCCATTCTTGCCAGCAGATCATCAACACCTATGTTTTTTCTTTCGCATAATTTTGTTCATTCTTCGATTTCTTTGGTTTTCTTGTGTGTAAGCTTGTGTGATTAGTTTGAGTATTGCATGTAGGCTTTGCTGATACCCAATACCGTGGTCCGACTATCAAGATCACCTATTTTCTGCCATAGCATTATTGGTTTTCTCTTGTAGTTGCCTCTGGATCCCCTTTTATGATGCGTATTCTGTAGGTCTTCTTTGGTGGGCCACAGATACCCGCTAATTTGGCTGGCTATGGACTACTTCTGTTAGCTGTTGAAGATGTCTCGGTAGATTTGTATATGCAAGTTTCACTTTCCCTCCATTTTATCTCATTTGTTACTTGTGTCATCTCTATTTTTCTTCCATTTCCTCTTTTTTCTCTTCCGTAAATGAGATGTGCAAGGATGATTCTTTCTGCAGGTTATACCGAACTGAATAAAACTATTTGTTTTTTTTCTCTCATTTCTGAATTGCCATTGCTTGTAAGCTTGCATGATTTTATGTTCTTCTAGTAACTTCTTTATTTGATAATAACTCGTTGATTGCAAAGCTATTCATTTTGGCAGAGTAGTTGCGTCATTCGTGGAGTACATGTGTTAGCTGTTGAAGATGTCTTGGTTTCATCTGTTCTGTGAATTCTACTGTCTCATTTGATCTCATTTCGTCCTCGATTGTTTTTGTTACTTTTACATCATTTTTTTCATCCTTTTTTCCTTTTCTCTTACGTAAATAAGGATTATTGTCCTTCCACAGGTTCCGACTGAATTCAAGATGATCACTAATCAATCATTCACACTTCTAGTTTCTTCCTCAACACTTCTTGTAGGTTCGTTTGGTGCCAAACGCCGTGGTCCTATTTGTACAATTCTAATGACCGCCTTTTGATTTTAGCATTATCTTTTTACATTTTTTCATTATCTTTTTACAATTCTAATGTCAACCAAAATGTTTGCGTTAATTGGACCATGGTCTTTCCTGGATTGTCGCTATCTGTGGTTGTGGTTCTGTGATTCTTGTAGACATTTATGAAAAGTAGAGGTACAAGCATCGTTCGAGTTTTGTGTGATAGCCTGGCGTAAAAACCGATACCTTCTAATTATTTTTATCTTAACGAAATCTGAAGAACTAACTTTCATTTTGGGGGTGGCCTGCAGGTAATGTAGGCATATGTGCTGTATTTGTTTTGCATGTGCCTTCATTTTGAAGTTAGAAAGCATAGAAACAGAGGGAGGGTAGGCTCTTTAGAAGATTTGCTCGAGCTGTTCGCTTTCACTTGGTTGACTGGTATCTTGAAACCTTTATTTGAATGGGTTGAAAAATCGTTGATGACATTACTATTTAGCTTTAGATTCATTACTCGTTAATTTAGCCTGCTCTCATAGTTTTTTGGTTCCTCATGTTGCATATGGTAGGTCGTGTTTCTCAATGGAACATGCATACCGATTACTAGCTGGCTATGTTGCTCTTGTGGCTTGGCAGAGGATGTCTTGGTCCTTCTCTTTATGTGAGATCTACCTTTCTCTCGTTTTATGTGCTTTCCTTTTTCCTTTTCCTTCTTTTTCTGTGTCGATTTAAGGATACACTTATGTCACTACAGGTTTGGACTTCAGAGATAACTGAACGAATGGGTTGTTGTTCGTGTCGGTGGATCAACGCCTATGTTTTCTTCCTTTCCTCTATTTTGTCCCCTCTTTGGTTTCTCAAGTTTCATTGTGTAAGCTTGTGTGATTAGTCTGTGTTTTGTATGTAGGTCTTTTCGATGGCTAACACCATTGTCCAACTATGAACATCACCATTGCTGGTTTTTCTAACACCGTGGTCCAGTCATTAAGGTCACCTTGTGTGCTGTTTTTGTATAATTTTAATGTTCACCTTTTTGATTTAGCGTTAATTTTGCTTCTTTCCATCATCTTGAGAATTTTTGTTCATTGGCTAGGTCTACCAAAGCGTTCGTGTCAATTGGAAGTTTGGAACGTAGTCTTTCTTCGATGGCATATGCAATTATGCATACCAGTTACTATCAAGATCACCATTTGCTGGCTTTTCTAATTTTTATTATCGTCTTCTGTTATGGCTATTATTGGTTTTCTCTTGTTTGCCTCAGGCTCATCTATATTCTCCTTGCTGTATGATGCACATTCTGTAGGTCTTCTTCAGTGGGACATGGGTAATTGCTAATATGGTTTCCCATGGCATGTGTTAGTTATTGAAGATGTCTTTGTTGCCAATATGAATTCTACTATCCTCGCTACTTTTTCGTCCTTCTGTAAATAACATGTGTGGCTTTAAAAAAAACCCCAGGTTCTGACTGAAATAAAGAGAATCGATGTCAATGAAAGCACTTGTATTTTCTTCTGTAACACTGTTATGTCTATCCTCTCATTTTTGAATTGCCATTGTGTGTAAGCTTGCATGATGAGGTTCTGCTTTGGTGCCAAACACCATGGTCCAATCATGAAGGTCACTGTGTGTGCTGTTTTTGTATAATACTTATCTTCACCTTTTTCATTTAGCGTTAATTTTTACTTCTTTCCATCATCTTGAGAACTTTTTCTTATTTGCTAGGTCTACAAAGCGTTCATGTCAATTGGAACATAGTCTTTCCTCGATGGCATATGCATACCAGTTACTATAGCTGACTTGGCAACGGATGTCTTGGTCCATCTCTTTATGTGAAATATACCTTTCCCTCAATTATATCTGCTTTCCTTTTTCCTTTCTTCCCTTTTTCAGTGCGTCAGAGATGTAAGGATACACTTCTCTTACAAGGTTCATTTACGTTTCCCACTCAATTGTGCACATCCTGTAGGACTCGGTCTTCTTTGGTTGGACATTGGTACCTGCTATTATGGTTGGCTATGTAGTACTTGTGTTAGGTATTGAAGATGTCTTGGTTAATCTCTTCTAAAGTGTTTTTTCTTGTCCATTCTTGCCAGCGGATCATCAACACCTATGTTTTTTCTTTCACATTATTTTGTTCATTCTTCGATTTCTCTGGTTTTCTTGTGTGTAAGCTTGTGTGATTAGTTTGTGTATTGCATGTAGGTTTTACTGATACCCAATACCGTGGTCGGACTATCAAGATCACCCATTTGCTGGTTTTTCTGTGATTCTTATGACCGTTTTCTGTTATAGCAGTATTGGTTTTCTCTTGTAGTTGCCTCAAGATTCCCGTCTTGTATGATTACATATTCTGTAGGTCTTCTTTGGTGGGCCACGGACACCCGCTTATTTGGTTGGCTATGCGCTACTTCTGTTAGCTATGGAAGATGTCTCGGTTGATCTGTATATGCAAATTCCACTTTCCTCCCATTTTATCTCATTTGTTACTCTCGTGCCATTTCTATTTTTCTTCCATTCTCTTTCTTTTTTCTCTTCCGTAAATGAGATGTGTAAGGATGATTCTTTCTGCAGGTTCTAACCGAACTGAACATAATCACTTTTGAATAATTGGCACTTGTATGTTCTTTCCTGGAACTATTTTGTTTATTCTCTCATTTCTGGTGTAAGCTTGCATGATTTTAGGTTCTTCCGGTAATTTCTATATTTGATAATAACTTGTTTTGATTGCAAAGCTGTTGATTTTGGCAGAGCAGTGGTGTCATTTTATTGGAGTTGCAAGAAGTTACGGCAGGGTAACATCATCCAAGGAATTTGTGATATGATGCATTATTTGAATATTTTGATAATCAATTTCAGTTTTAAAGTTGGCTGTTTTGGCAAAATGGCAGAGTTATTGGTTATTTAGGGGGGATGTTTGGATTGCTTATTGGAAGTGTAAATTAACTTATTCAGGGCACCGGTGATAAGGAGTTTTTGATAAGTGATTGCATTCTAACTTAACTTATTTGAAACAATCCTAAACACCCCAAAAAAACTTCTTACCTTATCACCTTTTGGTACCACCATAAGCTTATCAAAAGTGATTACATTCAAACACTTTTTATAAAACTCCGTTTTGAGTCCAAATAAGTTGTAAAACACTTCTATACATAACATCATACGCTTTTATAAATAAGCAATCCCAAACACCCCCTTATTTGATACATTATCATTAGAAATTGTTGGGTTGGGAGAACTCACGACCATGATCTTGTATCTACTTGCAGTACAATCAAAGGTGGTTCTGGGTCTCTTTACTGGTTGGAGTATTACTTGATACTTGATACTTGATAGTTAGTTGGTCTCTTCCATTATCTTTCGTACAATCTGTTTTTTGTATTACAATCAAGCATGTTTAGATCATTTCTTATGTGTTTCTAGGGTTGATACTTGATAGTTAGTTGTTGAGGGACAGTTGGCCTGTCTTGGCCATTGGTTCATCATTTCGTGACAATCAGATGGTTATATCTGATCTCGTTTTTCTTTGTGGGCTTTATTTATTTTGGCGAGGTTTTCCTTGTGGTTTTATTATGTTTGTCTATGTTGTCCATGTTGCATACTGTTGCTAGACTCGTCTACCTGAACGATACATGAGAGCCTGCTAATAGAGTTGGCTATGGAGCACTTGTGGCTTATCAGCGGGTCTCTTGGTCCATCACTTTTCTGTTCTGTGTTATCGTTATATCTGCTTTCTTATTGGACGCAATTTTTTTTCCAGATATCTTTTTAGATTTCGATATCAAGAAATAAAATTTGAGTTTTCCTTTTCCTTCTTTTTGTGTGTAGATTTAAGGATCGCTTATGTCACTACAGGTTCAGACTAAAGATATAACTGAATGATTGGGGGGTTGTTTCGTGCCAGTGGATCATCAACGCCTATGTTTTCTTCCTTGTCTATGTTTTTCCCCCCTTTGGTTTCTCAAGTTTCATTGTGTCGCTTGTGTGATTAGCCCGTGTTTTGTATGTAGGTCTTGTTGATGCCAAACACCATTCTCCATCTATTAAGATCACCATTTGCTGGTTTTTCTATAATTGTTATTATTGTCTTCTGTTATGGCATTATTGGTTTTCTCTTGTTTGCCTCTAGGGATGTCTATTTTCCCCTTGCCGTATGATGCACATTTTGTAGGTCTTCTTTAGTGGAACATGGGTACTCGTTAATTTGGTTGGCTATGGAGTACTTGCGTTAGCTATTGAATGAAGATGTCCTGGCCAACCTGTTTCTGCAGATCCTACTCTCCTCTCATTTTATCTTGTTTCTTATCTTGTTGTCTTGGTTGTCTTTGATTCTCTTGCATCATTTCTATTTTTCTTTCTTTTTCTTTTTTTCTCTTGCGTAAATGAGACTTCTTTCCGCAGGTTCTAACTGAGTTGAAGATAATAGCTCGTGAATTATTGACATTTGTATATTCTTCCCTGACATTATTTTGCTTATTCTCTCATTTCTGAATTGCCATTGCGTGCAAGCTTGCATGATATGTTTGTGTTCTGTTTGGTGCCAAACACCATGGTCCAATTTTTGAGATCACTATATGATCTTTAATTTGTTTTGGCATCATTTATTTTCTGTTTTTATCATCTTCAGAACAACTTTTGATCTTTTGCTAATAGGTCTACCAAAGTGTTTGCGTCCATTTGACCGTTGTGTTTCCCGGTTTGCTATACATTGTTTAGTGAATCCATGGAAAATAGTAGAAGCATCATTTCAGTTTTGCTTACCCTGCGCCTGCGGTAAAGGATAAAAAGATGTTTTGTGGCTGATATTCTTTTAATTATTACTATCAAAATTAAAAATATTAATTGAGAACTAATTTCTCTCATTTTGGGTTGATCGGCAGATGTAGACATATCTTGGTGTTTATTCTTGTTATGCCTTCTTTTGAAGCTTGCAGGTATTTTAATGAGTTGAAGTGTTCATAGAGGGCATCACCAACTAGCTTTAGATTCATTGGTCATTAATTTGGAGGTATATGGCTGCTCTCACGGTTTTCTTTGGTGACCCACTTTCCTTGTGTTTCTTTTGGTCTTGCATAGCGTAGCAATTGCGGCTTAGCTGAGGGATTTCTTGGTCGATTCTTTTCTACGACTTCTTTCTCTCGTTTAATCAGATCTGTATCATTCTGTTCTTGGGTATTCTAGTTATCTTTGTTTTTTTTTTCCTTCCTTCCTTTCTTCTAAGTGTTGTGTAAGGATACGCTTTTGTCACCGCAGGTTCAGACACATACTGAAAATGATTGGATCGTTGTTCTTGCATGCAGATCGTCAGCACCTATGTTTTCTTTCTTGCCTCTATTACGTCTGATATCTGAATTTGTCTTGTCTTTAAGCTTGCATGATTAGTTTGTGTTTTGTATGTAGGTTTTGTTGATACCAAACATTGTGGTCCAAATATCAATATCATTCTGGTTTTTCTATACCTCTTATGATTGTCTTCTATTTTAGAATTATTGCTTCTTTTAGTCGTGTCGGGCTCATCGATGTTCCCTTGCTGTATGATGCACACATTGTAGGTGTTCTTCGGTTCCCATGGGATATGTGTGTTAGCTATTGGAGATGTCTTTGTGTGCCAAATGAATTCTACTACCCTCATACTTTATCTCATTTCGTTCTTCGTTGTTTTTGTTACATTTACATCATTTTCTTTATCTTTCTCTCTTTTTTTGTAAATAAGATGTGCTAGGATATTTTTTTTTTCTTTCAGGTTCTGACTGAACTGAAGAAGAAGATCGCTAGTCAATCAAATCACTTGTATTTTCTTCTGTAACGCTGGTTATGTCTATTCTCTCATTTCTGAATTGCCATTGTGTGCAAGATTGCATGATGAGATTGTGCTTTGTCTTGTAGGTCTGTCTGTTGCCGGACACCGTCATCCAATCATTAAGGTCACCATGTGCGCTGTCTTTGTGTAATTCTTATGTTCACCTTTTTGATTTAGCGTTAATTTTTTTATTTTCATCATCTCGAGAACTTTTGCTTATTTGCTAGAAGGTCTGCCAAAGCATTCGCGTCAATTGGAGTGTCGTCTTTCCTAGATGACACATGCATGCCAGTTACTATAGCTGGCTAGGGACCCTTGTGTCTTAACAGCGGATGTCTTGGTCCATTTCTTTATGTGAAATCCATCTTCCCCTCCCCTCTGTTTATATTTGCTTCATTTTTTCCTTCCCTTTTCAGTGCGTCAGAGATGCAAGGATGTACTTCTCTTATCAAAGGCTCAGACACTGAGAATGATTGGATCATCATCTTGACCGCCGATCAATCATCACATTTGTTTTTTCCCTTCTCGCTATTTTGCCCATTCTTTGGTCTCTCTATCTTCATTGTGTAAGCTTGCGTGATTAGTTTGTTTTTTGTATGTAGGTCTTGTTGATACCAAATACCGTGGTCCAACAGTCAAGATGACTATTTGCTGGTTTTTCTATAATTCTTGTTGTCCTCTCGTTTTGCATTATTGGCTTTTTCTTTTGGGTTCATGCATGTTCCGTTTGCTGAATGATGCACATCCTGTAGGTCTTTTTCGGTTGGACATTGGTACCTGCTATCCTGGTTGGCTAAGGGGTACTTGTGTTAGCTTTTGAAGATGTCTTGGGTTTCCTCCAAATTCTACGCTCCTTTCGTTTTTCCAATTTAGTATCCTGCATCATTAATTTTTTTTTCATTATTCTTTTCTCTATCACGTGAATGCAATGTACTGGGATGATTCTTTTTCCCCCACAGGTTTGACCGAGCTGAAGATGATCGCCAGTGAATCATTGGCACTTGTATTTTTAAACCCCTATACTATTCTGTTTAATCTTTTTTGTGTGAACTTGCATTTATGTGATTGTATTGTGTTTGTAGGTTAATTATCGAGATCACCATGTGGCGATTTTTTGTATGGTTCTTATTCATCTTCTGAGCATCTTCTCTTGCTAATTGGACAATATTCTTTCCTGTGTTATTGTCTTTTATCTGTAGTAGTTCTGTGAATCCTGTTGATGTCAATTGGAAAATGGAAGTAGAAGCTTCATTTCAGCTTTGCGTGATACCCGGGGGTAAAAGATAAAAGAAGGTTTTATGACAAATGTTCTTTTATTATTTCTATCTTGACAAAATATGAATCAATAACTGAGATGTGAAAAGATAATTTGTTTTACCCTTGTTATCCGTCGGTTTTTTAGTTACCCTGCAACATTTTTTTTCTTGCATAAATTAGATGTGAAAAGATAATTTGTTATTTTCTGAGATGATCACCAATGAATCATTGGCACTTGTATTTTCTTCTTCGTTGCCATTTGCATGTTTTTTTGTGTGTTAATCGTGTGATTGTTTTTTGTTTTAGCATTATTTGTTTTCTGTCTTTCCTTCTACTTGAGAACCTTTGTTTATCCTCTCATTTTTGAATTGCCATTGTGTGTAAGCTTGCATGATGAGGTTGTGCTTTGTCTGAGGTTTGCTTGGTGCCAAACACATGGTCCAATCATTGAGGTCACAATGTGCGTTGTTTTTGTGTAATTCTTGTGATCGCTCTTTTGATTTAACATTAATTTTTTTTACTTCTTTTCATCATCTTGAGAACTTTTGCTTATTTGCTAGAAGGTCTACCAAAGCATTTCACGTCAATTGGAGCTTGTCTTTCCTCGATGGCACATGCGTACCAATTATTAGGAGCCCTTGTGGCTTGACAGCGGATGTCTTGGTCCATTTCTGTGTGTGAAATCTACCTTTCCTTTGATTATATCTGCTTACCTTTTTTCTTTTCTTCCCTTTTCAGTGCTTCAGAGATGTAAGGATACACTTCTCTCACCACAGGTTTAGAAAACTGAGAATAATTGGATAGTTGTTCTTGCCGGCGGATCATGAGGACCTATGTTTTCTTCTTTGCTGCTATTTTGTCCATTCTTTATCTCGATTTTTCTTTCTCAGTACCCTCTTTTGATTTTATTTTTTTACATCCTTTTCATTATCTTTGTTAATTGTCTACCAAAATGTTCGCGTCAATTGGACCATGGTCTTTCCTCATTTGTTGCTATCTGTCGTTGTGGTTCTGTGATTCTTGTAGACATTTATGAAAAGTAGAGGTAGAGGCATCATTTGAGTTTTGTGTGATAGCCCGGGGTAAAAGATGAAAGATGTTCTATAACTGATACATACCCTTCTAATTGTTTTAATCTTAGCGAATTTTGAAGAACTAACCAACGACAACTTCTTTCATTTTAGGGGTGACCTGCAGGTATGTAGGTGGTATACGTGCTGTAGTTGTTCTGCTTGTGCCTTCATTTCGAAGTTTCAAAGAGTAAAAACAAGGGTACACTCTTTAAAAGATTTGCTAGATTTGCTTGGAGCTGATCACTTTCACTTGGTCTACTGGTATCTTGAAACCTTTATTTGAATGGGTTGAGAAATCGTTGATGACATTACACCATTTAGCTTTAGATTCATTAAAAACTAATTTAGCCTGCTCTCATAGTTTTTTTTGTTCCTCATGTTGCGTATGGTAGGTTGCCTTTCTCAATGTCCCATGCATACCGGTTACTAGCTGGCTATGTAGCTCTTGTGGCTTGGCAGCGGTTGTGTTGGCCCTTCTCTTTATGTGAATTCTACCTTTCTCCCATTTTGTGTGCTTCCTTTTTCCTGTTCTTTCTTTTTGTGGATGACATTCTTTTAATTATTTATATCGAAATTTGAAGCATCAACGGACAAATTTCTCTGATTTTGGGGGTTATCTGAGATGTAGACATACATGCCATATTTATTCTTGTTATGCCTTCTTTTGAAGTTTGCAGGTATTTGTTTTAATGGGTCGAAAGATAATAGATTGCATCGCCATTTAGTTTTAGATTCATTAGTCATTAATTTGGAGGTATATGGATGCTCTCATGGTTTTTATGGCGACCCCTTTCCTTTTGGCTTCTTTGGTTCGTCTATGTTCCCCGTCTTGCGTAGCATTGATCATCTTCCTCATTGGCACATGAGTGCGTGCTAGTATGGTTGGCTCTGGAGCAATTGCGGCTTAGCTGAGGATTTCTTGGTCAATTCCTTTCTACGACTTCTGTCTTTCTCTCGTTTAATAAGATTCATATCATTCTATTCTTGGGCATGCTCGTTATCTTTGCTTTTTTTTCCTTCCCTTCTTCTAAGCGCTGTGTAAGGATACGCTTTTGACCTTTTGTCATCGCAGGTTCAGACACATACTGAAAATGATTGGATCGTTGTTCTTGCATGCACAGATCGTCAGCACCTATGTTTTCTTTCTTGCCGCTATTAAGTCTGATTTTTGGATTTGTCTTGTCTTTAAGCTTGCGTGATTAGTTTGTGTTTTATATGTAGGGTTTGTTGATACCAAACATCGTGGTCCAAATATCAAGATCATGTTGGTTTTTCTATATCTCTTATGATTGTCTTCTGTTTTAGCATGGTTGGTTCTTTTAGTTGCCTTGGCTTCATCAATATACTCTTGTTGTATGATGCACATTTTGTAGGTCTTTTTCGGTGGGCATAACCATAGGCACCTGCTAATATGGTTTCCCATGGGATATGTGTTAGCTATGAAGATATCTTTGCTTGCCAATATGAATTCTACTACCTCTCATCTCATTTCGTCTTTCTACTCTTCTTTTGCGAGAATAATTGTTTTTCCTCAGGTTCCGACAAAACTGAAGAAGATCGCTAGTCAATCAAAGTTTGTATTCTCTTCTGGAACGCTATTATGTTTATTCTCTCTTTTATGAATTGCCATTGTGTGTAAGCTTGGTTGAAAAGATTGCGCTTTCTCTGTAGGTATGTTTGGTGCCAAACACGTGGTGCAATCATTGAGGTCACAATGTGCGCTGTTTTTGTGTAATTCTTGTGATCGCCTTTTTGATTTAGCGTTAATTTTTCTTACTTTTCATCATCTTGAGAACTTCTGCTTATTTGTTAGGTCTACCAAAGCTTTCGTGTCAATTGGAATGTAGTCTTTCCTCAATGGCACATGCATAACGGTTACTATAGCTGGCTATGGAACCCTTTGTGGCTTGGCATTGTATACACTTCTCTCACCACAGGTTTAGCCAACTGGGAATGATTGGATCATCATCTTGACGGCCGATCAATCATCACATCTGTATTCTTCCTTGCCGCTATTTTGCTTATTCTTTGGTCTCTTATCTTCTTTGTGTAAGCTTCCGTGATTAGTTTGTGTTTTGTATGTAGGTCTTGTTGATACCAAATACCATGGTCCAATTGTCAAGATCGCTATTTGCTGGTTTTTTTTTATAATTCTTCTTGTTGTCCTCTGGTTTTGCATTATTGGTTTGTTCTTGTAGTTGCATCGGGTTCATGTATGTTCTGTTTGCTGAATGATGCACATCCTGTAGGTCTTTTTCTGTTGGACATTGGTACCTGCTATTATGGCTCGCTATGGAGTACTTGTGTTAGCTATTGAAGATGTCTTGGTTAATCTGTTCCTCTAAATTCTATGTTCCTTTCATTTTTTCCGATCTTGGCGGTTTTTGTTACTATTGCGTCATTATTTTTCTACTCATTACACTTTTCTCTCTCATGTAAATGAAACGTGCAGGAATAATTCTTTTTCCACGTGTTCTGACCGAGATGAAGATGATCGCTAGTGAATCATTGGCACTTGTATTTTTTACCCTGCACTACTTTGTTTATTCTTTTTTGTGTTTTTCGCTGAATTGCCATTGTGCGTGAACTTGCATAATGTGATTGTATTCTGTTTGTAGGTTAATCATCGAGATCACCATGTAAGTTGTATGATTCTTATGATCGTTTTTTGTTTAGCATTATTTGTTTTTCGTCTTTCCATCATCTTCAGAACATTTTCTCTTGCTAATAGGTCTACCAAAGCATTTGTGCCAACTGGATCATATTCTTTCCTGTGTTGCAAAATATGAAGCAATAACTAAGAACTTATTTCTTCCCTCTTTTGGGCGACATACGGATAGTGTAGACATATGTGTCGTATTTACTCCATTTTGAAGTACGAAGTACTTATTTGAAAAGTCATAGATGGCATTACCAATTTACCATTTAGTTTTAGATTCTCAATACTCATTAACTTGGAGGTATTTGTCTGCTCTAATGGTTTTCTGGCGACATTTTCCTTGTTCTTTTTGTTTCATCTATCTTCCCTGCGTCACATACTGTAGGTCATCTGGCCCAATGGCACATGGGTACCTGATAATATAGTTGGCTATGGAGCCTAGTAGCAGGTTCATCTCTTTCTGTGACTTCTACCTTTCTCTTGTTTATATCTCTATTCATATCATTCTCGTGGGATGTGAAAAGATAATTTGTTCTCTCTGCAGGTTCTGACCGAACGAAAGATGATTGGCAGTGAATCATTAGCAATTTAGCACTTGTATTTTCTTCTCCATCGCCATTTGCAATTTCTTTTGTGTTATTTGTATTCCGTCTTTCCTTCTTGACAACTTCTTTTCTTGTCCTTATTGGACGCAATTTTTTTCCAGATATCTTTTTAGATTTCGATATCAAGAAATAAAATTTGAGTTTTCCTTTTCCTTCTTTTTGTGTGTAGATTTAAGGATCGCTTATGTCACTACAGGTTCAGACTTCAGATATAACTGAATGATTGGGGGGTTGTTTCGTGCCAGTGGATCATCAACGCCTATGTTTTCTTCCTTGTCTATGTTTTCCCCCCCTTTGGTTTCTCAAGTTTCATTGTGTCGCTTGTGTGATTAGCCCGTGTTTTGTATGTAGGTCTTGTTGATGCCAAACACCATTCTCCATCTATTAAGATCACCATTTGCTGGTTTTTCTATAGTTGTTATTATTGTCTTCTGTTATGGCATTATTGGTTTTCTCTTGTTTGCCTCTAGGGATGTCTATTTTCCCCTTGCCGTATGATGCACATTTTGTAGGTCTTCTTTAGTGGAACATGGGTACTCGTTAATTTGGTTGGCTATGGAGTACTTGCGTTAGCTATTGAATGAAGATGTCCTGGCCAACCTGTTTCTGCAGATCCTACTCTCCTCTCATTTTATCTTGTTTCTTATCTTGTTGTCTTGGTTGTCTTTGATTCTCTTGCATCATTTCTATTTTTCTTTCTTTTTCTTTTTTTCTCTTGCGTAAATGAGACTTCTTTCCGCAGGTTCTAACTGAGTTGAAGATAATAGCTCGTGAATTATTGACATTTGTATATTCTTCCCTGACATTATTTTGCTTATTCTCTCATTTCTGAATTGCCATTGCGTGCAAGCTTGCATGATATGTTTGTGTTCTGTTTGGTGCCAAACACCATGGTCCAATTTTTGAGATCACTATATGATCTTTAGATTGTTTTGGCATTATTTATTTTCTGTTTTTATCATCTTCAGAACAACTTTTGATCTTTTGCTAATAGGTCTACCAAAGTGTTTGCGTCCATTTGACCGTTGTGTTTCCCGGTTTGCTATCCCTGCGCCTGCGGTAAAGGATAAAAAGATGTTTTGTGGCTGATATTCTTTTAATTATTACTATCAAAATTAAAAATATTAATTGAGAACTAATTTCTCTCATTTTGGGTTGATCGGCAGATGTAGACATATCTTGGTGTTTATTCTTGTTATGCCTTCTTTTGAAGCTTGCAGGTATTTTAATGAGTTGAAGTGTTCATAGAGGGCATCACCAGCTAGCTTTAGATTCATTAGTCATTAATTTGTAGGTATATGGCTGCTCTCACGGTTTTCTTTGGTGACCCACTTTCCTTGTGTTTCTTTTGGTCTTGCATAGCGTAGCAATTGCGGCTTAGCTGAGGGATTTCTTGGTCGATTCTTTTCTACGACTTCTTTCTCTCGTTTAATCAGATCTGTATCATTCTGTTCTTGGGTATTCTAGTTATCTTTGTTTTTTTTTCCTTCCTTCCTTTCTTCTAAGTGTTGTGTAAGGATACGCTTTTGTCACCGCAGGTTCAGACACATACTGAAAATGATTGGATCGTTGTTCTTGCATGCAGATCGTCAGCACCTATGTTTTCTTTCTTGCCTCTATTACGTCTGATATCTGAATTTGTCTTGTCTTTAAGCTTGCATGATTAGTTTGTGTTTTGTATGTAGGTTTTGTTGATACCAAACATTGTGGTCCAAATATCAATATCATTCTGGTTTTTCTATACCTCTTATGATTGTCTTCTATTTTAGAATTATTGCTTCTTTTAGTCGTGTCGGGCTCATCGATGTTCCCTTGCTGTATGATGCACACATTGTAGGTGTTCTTCGGTTCCCATGGGATATGTGTGTTAGCTATTGGAGATGTCTTTGTGTGCCAAATGAATTCTACTACCCTCATACTTTATCTCATTTCGTTCTTCGTTGTTTTTGTTACATTTACATCATTTTCTTTATCTTTCTCTCTTTTTTTGTAAATAAGATGTGCTAGGATATTTTTTTTTTCTTTCAGGTTCTGACTGAACTGAAGAAGAAGATCGCTAGTCAATCAAATCACTTGTATTTTCTTCTGTAACGCTGGTTATGTCTATTCTCTCATTTCTGAATTGCCATTGTGTGCAAGATTGCATGATGAGATTGTGCTTTGTCTTGTAGGTCTGTCTGTTGCCGGACACCGTCATCCAATCATTAAGGTCACCATGTGCGCTGTCTTTGTGTAATTCTTATGTTCACCTTTTTGATTTAGCGTTAATTTTTTTATTTTCATCATCTCGAGAACTTTTGCTTATTTGCTAGAAGGTCTGCCAAAGCATTCGCGTCAATTGGAGTGTCGTCTTTCCTAGATGACACATGCATGCCAGTTACTATAGCTGGCTAGGGACCCTTGTGTCTTAACAGCGGATGTCTTGGTCCATTTCTTTATGTGAAATCCATCTTCCCCTCCCCTCTGTTTATATTTGCTTCATTTTTTCCTTCCCTTTTCAGTGCGTCAGAGATGCAAGGATGTACTTCTCTTATCAAAGGCTCAGACACTGAGAATGATTGGATCATCATCTTGACCGCCGATCAATCATCACATTTGTTTTTTCCCTTCTCGCTATTTTGCCCATTCTTTGGTCTCTCTATCTTCATTGTGTAAGCTTGCGTGATTAGTTTGTTTTTTGTATGTAGGTCTTGTTGATACCAAATACCGTGGTCCAACAGTCAAGATGACTATTTGCTGGTTTTTCTATAATTCTTGTTGTCCTCTCGTTTTGCATTATTGGCTTTTTCTTTTGGGTTCATGCATGTTCCGTTTGCTGAATGATGCACATCCTGTAGGTCTTTTTCGGTTGGACATTGGTACCTGCTATCCTGGTTGGCTAAGGGGTACTTGTGTTAGCTTTTGAAGATGTCTTGGGTTTCCTCCAAATTCTACGCTCCTTTCGTTTTTCCAATTTAGTATCCTGCATCATTAATTTTTTTTTCATTATTCTTTTCTCTATCACGTGAATGCAATGTACTGGGATGATTCTTTTTCCCCCACAGGTTTGACCGAGCTGAAGATGATCGCCAGTGAATCATTGGCACTTGTATTTTTAAACCCCTATACTATTCTGTTTAATCTTTTTTGTGTGAACTTGCATTTATGTGATTGTATTGTGTTTGTAGGTTAATTATCGAGATCACCATGTGGCGATTTTTTGTATGGTTCTTATTCATCTTCTGAGCATCTTCTCTTGCTAATTGGACAATATTCTTTCCTGTGTTATTGTCTTTTATCTGTAGTAGTTCTGTGAATCCTGTTGATGTCAATTGGAAAATGGAAGTAGAAGCTTCATTTCAGCTTTGCGTGATACCCGGGGGTAAAAGATAAAAGAAGGTTTTATGACAAATGTTCTTTTATTATTTCTATCTTGACAAAATATGAATCAATAACTGAGATGTGAAAAGATAATTTGTTTTACCCTTGTTATCCGTCGGTTTTTTAGTTACCCTGCAACATTTTTTTTCTTGCATAAATTAGATGTGAAAAGATAATTTGTTATTTTCTGAGATGATCACCAATGAATCATTGGCACTTGTATTTTCTTCTTCGTTGCCATTTGCATGTTTTTTTGTGTGTTAATCGTGTGATTGTTTTTTGTTTTAGCATTATTTGTTTTCTGTCTTTCCTTCTACTTGAGAACCTTTGTTTATCCTCTCATTTTTGAATTGCCATTGTGTGTAAGCTTGCATGATGAGGTTGTGCTTTGTCTGAGGTTTGCTTGGTGCCAAACACATGGTCCAATCATTGAGGTCACAATGTGCGTTGTTTTTGTGTAATTCTTGTGATCGCTCTTTTGATTTAACATTAATTTTTTTTACTTCTTTTCATCATCTTGAGAACTTTTGCTTATTTGCTAGAAGGTCTACCAAAGCATTTCACGTCAATTGGAGCTTGTCTTTCCTCGATGGCACATGCGTACCAATTATTAGGAGCCCTTGTGGCTTGACAGCGGATGTCTTGGTCCATTTCTGTGTGTGAAATCTACCTTTCCTTTGATTATATCTGCTTACCTTTTTTCTTTTCTTCCCTTTTCAGTGCTTCAGAGATGTAAGGATACACTTCTCTCACCACAGGTTTAGAAAACTGAGAATAATTGGATAGTTGTTCTTGCCGGCGGATCATGAGGACCTATGTTTTCTTCTTTGCTGCTATTTTGTCCATTCTTTATCTCGATTTTTCTTTCTCAGTACCCTCTTTTGATTTTATTTTTTTACATCCTTTTCATTATCTTTGTTAATTGTCTACCAAAATGTTCGCGTCAATTGGACCATGGTCTTTCCTCATTTGTTGCTATCTGTCGTTGTGGTTCTGTGATTCTTGTAGACATTTATGAAAAGTAGAGGTAGAGGCATCATTTGAGTTTTGTGTGATAGCCCGGGGTAAAAGATGAAAGATGTTCTATAACTGATACATACCCTTCTAATTGTTTTAATCTTAGCGAATTTTGAAGAACTAACCAACGACAACTTCTTTCATTTTAGGGGTGACCTGCAGGTATGTAGGTGGTATACGTGCTGTAGTTGTTCTGCTTGTGCCTTCATTTCGAAGTTTCAAAGAGTAAAAACAAGGGTACACTCTTTAAAAGATTTGCTAGATTTGCTTGGAGCTGATCACTTTCACTTGGTCTACTGGTATCTTGAAACCTTTATTTGAATGGGTTGAGAAATCGTTGATGACATTACACCATTTAGCTTTAGATTCATTAAAAACTAATTTAGCCTGCTCTCATAGTTTTTTTTGTTCCTCATGTTGCGTATGGTAGGTTGCCTTTCTCAATGTCCCATGCATACCGGTTACTAGCTGGCTATGTAGCTCTTGTGGCTTGGCAGCGGTTGTGTTGGCCCTTCTCTTTATGTGAATTCTACCTTTCTCCCATTTTGTGTGCTTCCTTTTTCCTGTTCTTTCTTTTTGTGGATGACATTCTTTTAATTATTTATATCGAAATTTGAAGCATCAACGGACAAATTTCTCTGATTTTGGGGGTTATCTGAGATGTAGACATACATGCCATATTTATTCTTGTTATGCCTTCTTTTGAAGTTTGCAGGTATTTGTTTTAATGGGTCGAAAGATAATAGATTGCATCGCCATTTAGTTTTAGATTCATTAGTCATTAATTTGGAGGTATATGGATGCTCTCATGGTTTTTATGGCGACCCCTTTCCTTTTGGCTTCTTTGGTTCGTCTATGTTCCCCGTCTTGCGTAGCATTGATCATCTTCCTCATTGGCACATGAGTGCGTGCTAGTATGGTTGGCTCTGGAGCAATTGCGGCTTAGCTGAGGATTTCTTGGTCAATTCCTTTCTACGACTTCTGTCTTTCTCTCGTTTAATAAGATTCGTATCATTCTATTCTTGGGCATGCTCGTTATCTTTGCTTTTTTTTCTTCCTTCCCTTTCTTCTATGAGATTGTGTTATGTTTGCAGGTTTGTGTTTTGTAGCTCTTCTTTGGTGGCACATGGTAGCTGCTGCTAACATTGTTTATAAATACATTTACTTGTTATGCAGCAAACAAAGAAAGCATTAGCATTAAAAAATAATATCGGCCTTCTAGGAGTATAAAAAGAGCCTTTGATTATCCTGGAAATGGTAAGAGGGGGTCCCATTTAACCTTCTTTGATTTATTTTGTCACAAAAAATATGTATTTTTCAAATTATCACAAAGGCCAAGTTATTAGTAGTGAAAATTGTTGAAACTTATTCTAAGCTGATGTTAATTTTTTTTTCTTTTCATATTGGTATTTACAAGTTTTAACTCTGCCTGGGTTTCCCAGCCGGTCCCAAGCCCGGATAAAATGAGGAGGGTTCTCTGCTAAAAACTTGCATCTACTACTCCTTGGTTGCAAATCTTGATCAATAAATATTTAGGTTTTGACCAAATCTTTTGATGTTGCTGTTGTTGATTGTAAACAGATACTGCTCATTTGAACAAAGAGACCAGCTTCGATGGCTTACTGTTGTTGTCAAAGATAATCTCGTTAAAATTCTGTCCATATTGTTAGAAACTACCATTCCTGCATCAGAGGGGAGTACGTTCATGGATTTCTTGTTAATAAGGAAGCCTGGTGTGTTTTCGGTGGCTTTGGTTGGATAGTGGTTATATACGAGTGAGTCATATCTTCAAAGAAAAAAAAAAAGACTAAAATGCCCTCATGTGCAAGTCAGTCACATGGGATAGTGGTTATTTACGAGTGAGTCGTAATCTTCAAAGAAGTGTAGAGCAATATTCGATGGTTGTGTTTGAATTTGATTTGTGAATATCTAGACTACGTTATATGGTTTCTTTTGGTTTAAAATCATAGGGCTGAATTTTTAATGTTATTGCATCTTCACAATATAGGCGGCGAAGGAAGGATCGTGAGATAAGTTAGAGGTTAATGTGAGAAGTGTGTTGATCACTTTTAATCAAATGCTCTCCCATAAATTGTGGTTGGCTTAAAAGATAAGTGATCCGGTGCATCTCATCCTAATGTGCATCCATTTCTCATCTAACCACTTCTCACCGGAACCCAACCCTTACAAATCATACTACTTTTGGGGTGCATATAAAATACTCGTCCCGTGTCTTTGGCATAAAAACATGATTTAAATAAATTGTACTAAACGTAGGCCTTGATTATATGTATTCTGGGTTATTTTCATTCTTGCTTTCAGTCGGTTTTCTAACACACTCATCTAGCATTGAAATTAAACATGATTTTGAGTTGATTGCTAAGTTAGTTCTTGTACTCATTTTTCTTCTTTTTAGCTTTCTCCGTGCCAAAACTCTCGGGCCGAAAAAGGAGTGTTATGTAGCCGTAATTCCATTTGATCGTGAAGATAGATATAATCATTCCCTCCCTAACAGTTGTCGTTTGAAACATTTGTTAAGATCTTACCATCAAGTCCATAGCTTCACAAAAGTTGCTAACTAGTAGGCCGGGGTGTTTAAAAACTTGACCAACCTAACCCAAAGTCACCAGAGGCTTAATCATGTTGCAAAATCCTCAAATTGTAAGTATTTGGTTGGAATTGGATTAGCCCAACACAATGAAAATACAATTTAGTAAAAGTCCATTTCATTTTGGTCCAAAAACACTAGATCTACACGAAAATACAACTAAAAAAGTCGTGTGATGTGAAGATGACACGATTCTTGAAATTGATTGGCTGCTTCGTTTATAGGGATCATTAGAGATTTTCTCTACAGGATTCACATAAGTTGGCTCAAACACCCACGATTAAAAAAAATATGAGACGTTTATTTTGGACCAACCATGCAAAAATATCAATAAACTAAGGGGGCGTTTGGTTCATTTTAAAGAATGAGAATGAAAATGAAATTGGGAATGCAGTAGGGAATGAGCATTGTATTGATATTGTTTGGTTAAACCAATATAATCAATAAAAATTTATTTTATATGATATTTTTAATACAAATATGTGTCGTCCAACATGAAAATAAAAAATATGTTTCATTCACATCAAGAGATAAAGCGATATATGGGAAAAAGTTACTAAGCGGGAATAAGATTTCCATTCCCCCCAATTTGGTCAGGAGTGGAAATTAATAGGTTTGGAGTAATGAATTCATTATATTATATCAAAGCAAACCACATTATTCATTATCATTCACATTCCTTACCTCACAATACCTCCCCAACCAAACACCCCCTAAGAGTTTGCATTAACATATAATTAATCCTAGGATGAAATATTTAATTTACTCTGATGAGTTTACGATAAAAATATGTGATTAATAAGTTTTTTAATTAAAACTTACAAAATTACAAGTGGCATATGATTTTGTTTAATCTCTGTTTATTTAAATAATCATATCCAAATTTGATAATATCCATATTTGAGTTGGCATTTCAATCTCAAAATCTCATATCTGAGTTGGCATTTCAATCTCAGAATCTTATAATTGATATCATTTTCTTGGTGATTTGCCATCATTCAAACTTTAAGTAATATAAAAACTTATCCATAAATGTTTGAATTAAGTGGTCGATTAAGAGACTTTTATGATATAGTGTCAAATGAAATATGATTGTTTCGTATCAGTTTAGAATGAAATCAGGGTGCTGAATGATTAAGAGGGATCCAAGATACTAAATCATTCAGAGGGTTTTAGACCATTAAGAGGCAGACTTTTTTTTGCCAAACAAGATTCACCTTTGAGCGATTCAGATGTTGCCTCTTAATGGAACTATTAAGAGGTAAACAAACAGCCACTTATTTTATTGTTATTGAGGAAATTGTATATGATTAACATTAAAGAGTTGTATGAAGCAATATAGTTATTATGTAACAATAATTAATAAACAAAATTAAGTAATATTACTAGAAAAATATTTAAAATTGTTACAATTTATTTTGGAAGGGAGGTTTAGTTTATATGCTTAATGATGCCCCTAAAAGTATGAATACTCCTAAATATGCTTCTTAGTTTTTTCATCTCCTCTTTATTTCCGTTCTCTTTCTTCTCCTTTTTTCATTGAAGATTTGTAATAGATCTGACAACAATAATACAATGAACATTTATGAAGAAAAGCAAATATTATGTCCGGTATGAGAGCTTAGAGGCTCTCATTTCGAGCATAAATGAGACACTTTAAGTTACACTCTCTCCTATTGCAAAAAGAATACAAAGACTAATTTATTTATGATCTTCAGTAAATGAAATGAACCAGTTTTACCATCCAACACACAAGGATGGCGGCCTAAATGGATGTTGGTTCATGGAAAGCAATGGTAAGTCGACCAAATGGCACACCAACCAATACTGATATGTACTAAAGAACACTGTGAAATAAGTGTAGTTGGCATTCTATCAAACAGTTTGTTGGTACATATTTCTGAAAGGACAAAACTCGTTCCTACTTATGGCTACACATGCTATAAGTATTTGACTAGTGATTTTGTAAAGAGAATTGGAATTAGTAACTGTCTAACAAGATGATTTTGGGAGGGAGGGAGGGATATTTTAGGGAAAGTCAATTTTGAAGCATGTTTTTGTAATTTAGGGTATAGTTTAGCATAGAAACATAACTTTCACAATTACATGTATTTATGGGACTAAAATCGTATTATATAGGCATTAACTAGTCTATATTTTTAAATAAGCTAACTTATTTTAAAAACTCCATTTGGATGGACAAATATTAGTTTATAAGTTATTTTATTGAAACGCTATCTAGAGTAGTGTATTAATAAGCTCTGAAAGCTCTTTGCCACCTTTTAATTATACCCTTGATTAATATTAATTGTTATTTATTATTAATAATTTAATTAATATTAAATTATAAGTTATTTATTGTTTTTAATTATTAATTATTTAAAAACCAATTAATCGTATCAATTATTTTTATATTATAATTACTTAATATATTTAGTGGTCTAAAAACAAAATAACAATTTTAAAATTATATCTTTTTGTTTCATAAATAATAAATACTTTAATAAAACGTTTAATTTTAAAATCAAAATTAATATAGACATTTTCTAAAATTTACATTTGATTATACACGTCTAGAATTTATAATATTAAATCAAATTGAAATTTTATAATAACATATTTGAGTATTGAATTTTTTTACTATATGATTTTTGTTAATTAATATATTATAATATTAGTTATTTATTTTAAATGTATTATGAGATGTTAGAAATACAAAAATATAAAGTTTTTTTTGAAGTAAAAAAAATATATATAAAATTAAATACTTGTTGAAGGATACGTGTCATCATCAAAAGGAAGTGATTGAAAGAATATTTTCTTACTATCAGATATTACCATAATTATAATGTTTCATTTTCGTTGTAAACTTCTTCCTATTTAAAGGGCTTATTATTAATGAGAAAGATAGATTTTCGTGTTCTCTATTATATTGTTATGTTGTTTCGTTTTTTCTTTAACACGTTATTAGCACGTACGCTCAATCAGTTCATGGATAGATTTTTGGGCTCCAACTTCATCAATCAGTCTGGAATGCTTCTACAATTCAAGTAAGCATCTTTATATGAATTCACGTTTTTTGTGTATGGATTAATATTAACCAAGCCTCATAAATGTTTCTCATCCATAATAACATTGTTGTTAATTTTCCATCTACTTGATTATGCATTGGATTCACTTTTAAAAGAAAATACAATTTCTAATCTTTTTTTTACGTTTTGTTTATCATAACAATCTAATGAGTAAATATGCCCTTATGTGATATTGATTATTAAAAAAACATAAATATATAAAGTGTTATCATCTATATTAATGTTTGAGTTTATACAATTTTCCCTGTTTTTTATATGCATTTTTGGTAGCCATAAATGACCTTCACTGTAAAACTAAAACCTAATAATAATATTATTTATTTATTTATTATTATTATTATTTGTTTATATATATATATGTATATGAACATACAATCTTATATATAAAATATTTTAGTAAATTAAGGTCTCTTCGTAGAGTGGAAATTTCTTTGACCAATAATAAATGAAAATGTTTATTTTTCTTTCCATGGAAAACAAGATTACGTGAATATATTAGATTGTATTGTGATTTCAATGAATTTTTAATTTAATAATTATGTGATTATTTTTATTCTCTTGCCATAAAAAAAAATCTTAAATAAATAAAATATCATGATCGTATTGGAATGTATTTGACCACCATACTAGTTAATAGGGAACCAAAAAAAAATACACTTTATGGATTTCTTTTAATTTGTTGATTAATTTGGACCAACCGTTTGTTATTTATTTTGGGTCATTGTATTTTTAGCTTTGTTTAGATAAGTTAATTTGTACTAAATTTGTTATTTATTTTGGTATGTTTAATTAGCTTACAATATTGATATGTTTATTTGATTGATATAACTATGTCAATGATATTTACTTATTTGGCACACTAATTCGATTTAGACTATTTAAATTAGATTAATATATTATTTTTTGATATGATAACTGATTAATTCAAATGTTTATTTAGCTTCTTAAATTGATCTTTTTCACATAATATTAAAATGCTTACCTTATTAATACTTATCTTGATTGTGAGTTTCTATTCACAACTCTCAACTTTATAATTAATTTTTGGAAGTTACACCTCCAACCCCCATATTTTTTTTGGTCTTTTACCAAAAGCTCCAAAAATACTATTAAGAAGTTAAAAGTTTGAAGTTGGCTTTATGTCAAAACCCATGTTTATTTGTATAATGGCAAATTTTTTTAAAATACTATTAATGTATTGAAACAATGAAGTTGACTTTATAAGCCAAACTCATACTCATTTTGGCCTCTTGCCAAAAGCTCTATAATTAACAATGTTATATTCATTAAATCGCAAGATATCGATTTGGATTTTGTCAAACGGGTGTAAATAACTCTAAGGTTTGTAGGGACTTAAGAAATCCATGTGATTTCCCTACTACCTGGAAATCCAATAGATTAAGTGATTTCTATTCGCAAATTGAAATAATGATGAAATATTATCAACAAAATGTAAGCATACAAAAATCCAATACTATTATGATAATGAAATTTCATGCATAACATAATAAGTATAAACCATAATTCACTATTTTAGAAATAATATGTTCTCCATTTTCTACGACATCTTTGAATCAAAAGTACTTGATTACCATAAGATAGGTTCGAAAAAACACAAGAAAATACGCAAAAGTCATCGAACCATTTTGACCCTAAAGGAAAAAAAACACTAGATGTTAAGATACAAGTAAATATTTTAAAACTTTTGAGACGATACATCAGTCACAACCTTCAGAGAGAATAACTAGAAACCCCTAAGAACCGTGGGTAGTCCCAAAAAGGAAATTCGGGAATATTCAGTACCATATACTTCTCAAACTAATCATACAGTGGAAAGAAACCTACTTACTTGATTACAAGAAGGTAACTGATTTTGACAAAGAAATGACATGTCTCAAAATGCATCTCAATCTTTGTGGCAAGGAACTCACAAAAGATTATGCGAATCATAACATCTTTTCATCTTTCCTATATCACCAATCATACTAATAAAACAGTATAAGCTGCAATATAACCTTTAACAAACTCATTAACTTAATGCAAGTGGCTAAGAGTTGTAGCAATGTTTTTTTTAACAACGCTAGACATACCCGGATAAAGAAAATTCTTGGGGTTAATAAGGCAAGCGTTGGAGGTGGAAAGAACTCCAAAGGATAGTGAGTTGAACATATCCACACACATATGCTCAAGGTTGTGGAAATGGTCAAATTCATGGAAAGAGTCGGGAACGAACTCCTAATAGAAAATGGAACAACTTATAAATGAACTATGTCATATCTAAGATTGTTTAAGTATGAGTTTATTTAAATATAATTTAACTATCAAACTAATTGCATTTGTGTATATATACACATGAGTTTATAACCATTAGAGATGTAAATGAACACATAAAAGAACAAATGCAAAACTCTCAATGTTCTTCGTTCCATGTAGGAATGTATCGAGGAGAACTTGATTGTTTTTGTGACATATCATACAATCATATAGATTGTTATTCATTGAATTAATAATTTTTAATTCCTCTAAACACTTAGACGATGGACTGTCATTTGTTGCTAAAGCACTATATTAATAGGAACCTTGTTAAGATATTCGTACCAATGAGAAATCATCTTATAAGAATGGAAATGGGTATATGTACATCAACTCTAATGATATGAAAGCAAAATATATTAGAGAATGAAAGCAAAATATATTAGAGAAATTAATGTATCAAATTACTGGATTATCTTATCATATTTTGTCACCAATAAAGAACTTTGGAACAATGACACATATATGTTTCGGCATGACCACGTGGGACACCATGGTCATGACATAGTGATCTATGTATTGCAAAATACACTTAGATACATTCTCTTTCGAGTGAAAGATAAAACGAGGGAATTAACCAAATTGTAACTGTTGACTTCTACTGCACAAGAAGCAACACCACCATCATAACATGCCCTCACTAATACCTAGAACTTTTATATACACTGATCCTTAGCCAAATCAGGAATGAGACCATCCTAAAGCTAAAGACATAATATAAAAATATTTCTGTAACACCCTAAAATCAGGGCTAAATTAAACCTCAAGTTACAACAGGTTATGACAATCAAAATTACAACTTATATAGATAGCAAAGGAATTAACCAGCAAGAGTGTAATTACAAAACATGATACTTCAAATAACCTATCAATCTAATCATGTCACTATAATTAGATTAATTGAGTTATCTAAGCTATCCTTAAAAAATCTCCTATTTATTAATTGCCACTTCTGCTATTCCAAAACACTCGTCCCACAACCCTTTATTTGCCCGAGCCTGCACCTGGTAAGAAAACATCATATGAAACGATTAGGCCAACGCCTAGTGAGAACATTCGTTTCAATAATAACATTTGCAAAAATCAATGTAAACAAGTTATGACAAACCTGGTTACTCCTTTTCTTACCGTATGGATAACTTTATTCCATTACACAATTTTATCCACTCCCATGACTATGGCTGACAACAATTCCATCAGCATATCATACCCCAGAGTCACACTACGAATCTTCACAGATTCTAGATCAATGCTCTCTACCAATAAATCGTGATTACACACGCCCATTTATCAGTAAGGAAGCAGAGATTACAAGTACTTATGTCAACCTCACTCTCTTCCTTAAAAATCAGGAATAACGATTAATACCACACGCCTATTCCATGATTTCCCACACACACTGGAATAACGATTTAAACGAGTAATACCACACGCCTATTCCATGTGATTACCAAACTTTAGTGCCTATGGATCCATACCACCTATTTGTACTCGTACAGGTATTTACTTAATATAGATTCCTCATATCATTCAGTATGAGCCAATCATAATTATACCCCATAGATTCCTCATATCATTCAGTATGAGCAAATCTTATTCATTACACTTAACACATTCCTGCCTAGCATCATACTAGCGCAGTCTATAAACCTAACATACTACTATTCAAGTACATATGTTCAAGTAACATAAATATATGTCAATTCTTAAATCGCACCTTTCCACGATTAACGAAACTATACTTTCCAATTTCTAGAATAGTACAGATAATACAAAGTCTCTGGATACCTTAACTTTTATATTCTTAAGTTCATATCCAAGGTCTGTTACCAAAATAGGTAATCTGACTCTTTTTATCCAACTCCCGGTATTCCTTACTCCCGATATTCCTTACTCCCGGTATCCCCAACTCCCGGTAGTCAACACATGTACCGGGACTTCACCGGAACTCATAAGTACCGGGATTTCCAACTACCGGGACTTACCACTACCGGGACTTACCACTACCGGGACATTCAAGTACCGGGACTTTCATGTACCGGGACTACGTACAATTTATTTCAACAAGTCCACAAATCGACTCAACTTGTGAAATCAGTTCAATCTATGTATTCCATTCAGTCCTCAATAAATTTATACAGCTATATTAAGGTTAGTATAACTCAAAAACATTGATTTGTATAACGAATCGAATGAACTCACCTTTTGTAGTAAAAACCCACTTCTGCACAAAATATGAACTTCAAACTGATGTTTATGATTCTGCAATTCAAACCCAAGGTACAGATTCGTTCATAATCTATCAACAACAACAAACATGCCAGAAATTATGACCAATTTCCTTACCAATTGATGACAATTCTAGCTTTCTTCCTTTCTTTCTCTTTTCTTCCTATTCTTCTGCTTCTTGCCGACTCACAACAGGGAAATGAGATAATATCTCATTCCCTTAACCTTTTATCCATACATACTTTTACTTAATAACAAAACACACCCTCAAGTTTCAATATTTCCAAAGTACACTAAACTTTCATTCATAGTATTATAACCTTAATTGGATTATAACATTTCCATACAATCCCAAGGTTTCACAAAATACACCTACATCTCAATTCTTATTAAAAATACTAATAACGAAAATTCAGGATGTTACAATACTCCCCAACTTGAAAATGATTTCGTCCCCGAAATCAAAATCAAGTAAACAAATGAGGATACTTATCTTTCATACTCTCTTCCGACTCTAAGGTCACATTGGTACCCCTGTGGTGCTTCCACTGTACCTTCAACATAGCTACTTCCTTGCCACTACGTAGCTTTCTAACCGATCTTTCCAAAATTGCCTCTGGTTCTTCCACACAGCGACTCTTTTCATCTACTCTCACATCAGTGAGTGGTATCACATCCTCTTCTTCGGCTAAACACTTCCGGAGATAACAAACATGAAAGGTATTATGAACCCCTTCCAACTCTGGTGGAAGATCCAACTGATACGCTTGTAAACCAATCCTTTTAGTGATAGTGAAAGGTCCTAGAAAACGAGGACTTAACTTCCCGCGTTTACCAAACCTTATCACACCCTTCCATGGGGACACTTTAAGCATCACACGCTCCCCAACTTGAAATTCTTTTGGTCTCCTTTTCGGGTCAGCATAACTCTTCTGTCGGTCCTGAGCTGCTTTCATGTGTTGCTTAATTTCTTTCACCTTATCAGCTGTTTGTTGTACCAATTCTGGACCAGCAAACTGTTTCTCTCCGGCTTCTAACCAACATACCAGAGTTCTACATTTTCGACCATACAAGGCTTCGAAGGGCGCTCTTCCGATACTGGAATGATAATGTAACATCCCAGACCAACCGTACCAGATATTGTCCGCTTTGTCCACACACCTGGACTCACGGTTTTAAAACGCGTCTGATAGGGGGGGTATCAAGTCCCTCTTATAAGGCAACCTTAGTTCTCCTCCCCAACCAATGTGGGATCTTACAATCCACCCCCCTTGGGAGCCCAGCGTCCTCGCTGGCACACCAGTCCGGTTCCCGGCTCTGATACCATCTGTAACATCTCAGGCCAACCGTACCAGATGTTGTCCGCTTTGTCCACACACCTGGACTCACGGTTTTAAAACGCGTCTGATAGGGGGGGTATCAAGTCCCTCTTATAAGGCAACCTTAGTTCTCCTCGTAACACCCCGCTTACCACGACACAATATTGTCCGCTTTGCCCCACTGGCTCACGGCTTTGTTCTTGGCGACCTGGCAAGGACTTCGCAAGGACTTCCCAGGAGGTCACCCATCCTGGTACTACTCCCACCCAAGCACGCTTAACCACAGAGTTCCCAAGGAACCCGCATGCTTGTGGCCCCAAAACGCGTTGTGTCTGGTAAGGCCAAGGTTTACTAATATACCCAGCATCTCTCCTGTCCACGACCGATGTGGGATATGCCTAAGGTGTTACACACACCCCCCTTAGGGACTCATCGTCCTCGATGAGGTTTGCCCCACCATCCCGAACGGCACAGGAGTGGCTCTGATACCATTTGTAACGCCCCGCTTACCACCACACAATATTGTCCGCTTTGCCCCACTGGCTCACGGCTTTGTTCTTGGCGACCTGACAAGGACTTCGCAAGGACTTCCCAGGAGGTCACCCATCCTGGTACTACTCCCACCCAAGCACGCTTAACCACAGAGTTCCCAAGGAACCCGCATGCTTGTGGCCCCAAAAAGCATTGTGTCGTGGTAAGCGGGGTGTTACAGATAACTGTTATTATACGCAAATTCTACTAACGGTAGATGCGTATCCCAGTTACCTCCAAAATCCAATACACATGACCTGAGCATATCTTCCAAAGTTTGTATAGTCCTTTCACTCTGTCCATCAGTCTGTGGATGAAAAGCAGTGCTCAAATTAACTTTCGTACCCAATTCCTCTTGTAGTGATCGCCAAAACCTTGAGGTAAACCGACTATCACGATCTGACACAATCAACACCGGTATACCATGTCTTGACACCACCTCATCAATATACAGCTTCACCAACTTCTCAATTGGTGATGTTTCTTTCATGGCCAGAAAATGAGCACTCTTAGTTAATCTATCCACGATTACCCATATTGTGTCGTTACCCTTTTGCGTCTTGGGTACCTTCGTCACAAAGTCCATGGTGATCTTCTCCCACTTCCATTCCAGAATTTCCAAAGATTGGAAACTTCCGTAACGTTTCTGATGTTCTGCTTTCACCAACGAACATGTTCTACATGTTTCTACCTTCCGGGCCACATCTACTTTCATAACCGGCCACCAATAATGCAATTTCAAATCTCGATACATCTTCGTATTCCCAGGGTGTATGGAATACTTAGATCTATGAGCGTCTTCGAGAATCAGCTCTCGATTTCCTCCAATCTTTGGTACCCAAACACGACCTTGGAACAACTTTATTCCACGGCCATCTTCAGTCAACTGAAGGTGTTGCTTGCCCATCACTTCTTCTTTCAGGTTTACTTCCCGTAAAGCCTCCGCTTGTGCCTCGCTTATCTTTTCCATCAAACTCGATGTCACATCAATTCTAGCATTGATCGATTTCAAACATCCACTATACTCTTTCCTACTTAAAGCATCGGCCACGACATTTGCTTTACCAGGATGGTAATGCAATTCGCAATCGTAATCTTTAAGTAATTCTAACCATCTTCGCTGTCTCATATTTAACTCTTTCTGATCAAAAACATGCTGCAAACTTTTATGGTCAGTAAAAAGAGTACATTTGGTTCCATACAAGTAGTGCCTCCACAGCTTTAAAGCAAACACGACAGCCGCTAACTCCAAATCATGTGTCGGGTAGTTCTTCTCGTGTTCTTTAAGTTGTCTTGACGCATAAGCAATCACTTTGCCTCGTTGCATCAATACGCACCCTAGACCCATCTTTGAAGCATCACTGTACACCACTAAATCTTCTGTTCCTTCAGGTAAAGCAAGAACCGGAGCCTCACACAACTTTTGACGTAAGGTTCTGAAAGTCGATTCTTGTTTCTCCGACCAGACAAACTTCACGTTCTTTCTAGTCAGAATAGTCAAAGCAGATGCAATCTTAGAAAAGTCTTTAATAAACCTTCTGTAATAACCTGCTAAACCCAAGAAACTTCTTATTTCAGATGCACTTATAGGTGTCTCCCAATTTGCCATAGCTTCAATCTTAGCTGGGTCTACCTTGACTCCTTCTAAAGTGATCACGTGACCTATAAATTGTACTTCTTTTAACCAAAATTCACATTTTGAAAACTTCGCGTACAGTTTCTCTCTTCTTAAAACTTCTAAGACTTCACGTAGGTGTTGTTCATGATCTGCTTCAGTCTTTGAATACACAAGTATGCCATCAATAAAGACGATAACAAACTTGTCCAAGAAAGGTCGACACACTCTATTCATCAGATCCATGAAGACAGTTGGAGCATTTGTCAACCCGAATGGCATTACTAGAAACTCATAATGCCCGTATCTGGTTCTAAAAGCTGTCTTAGGAATATCTTCATTTCTAACCCGCACTTGGTGATACCCTAACCTCAAATCAATCTTAGAAAAACATCCTGCCCCTTGAAGTTGATCAAATAGATCATCGATTCTTGGAAGCGGATATTTATTCTTAATCGTCACCTTATTCAGCTCGCGGTAATCTATACACATTCTCATAGTACCTGTAATAACCAGGTATTTTATTTTGTTAATTGACCAGTAGTATTTTAGTATTTTAGAATTTAGAAGTTTATTTATATAAGTTTTATTTTAGTTAGTTATGGAAAAATAAGTTAAGGGTTTGTTTGGTATTTTTACCAAACTCCACACCACCGCCTTATTGCCTCACTAGGAGGAGGTGTCCTCCTAATTGAGTATCTAAACAAATATCCTAAGTGTGTGTGTGTGTGTGTACCTTCGGCTAGGTGAAAAGAGAGAAAAAGAGAGTGAAATCGAAGAAGAAGAAGAAAGAATCTGATCTCCATAGCTGGGATTTTAGTGTTTATGCAGTAAACTGTTCAGGTGATCATCTGATTCCTTTCCCTTTTATATATTTAAGTTTTTAGAAGTTTATATTTGGGTTTTAAGTAATTTTAGAAAGGTATATGGGTCTTTGGTTATGTTTAGAATGTCAATAAGAGTCTAAAAATCATTTCTGGGTAAATATTGGACTGAAGGTCGTTTTTGTTGAACTTATTAAAAAAGACGGTGAACAGTAATTTTTCAGGTTTTCGCAACAGTAGGTTGCGATAAGTGAGGTTTTCGTAACAGTAGGTTGCGAGAAGTGAGGCTTTCGCAACAGTAGGTTGCGAGAAGTGAGGTTTTCGCAACAGTGGGTTGCGAGTTCTTTGGTTTTCGCAACAGTGGGTTGCGAAAAGTGAGGAATTCGCAAGCTGTGGGTTGCGAAAAGTGTTAAATACAGATTTATTAATGAGGTGTATTCTTGTTAATTAACTATTTCAGATAGTAAGATTCAAAGATAAAAGTGGGACTTGTTGAAGAGGTTTTTGGAGAACTTGGAAAAGCATTCATGTGAGTTTTATTTTAAAAACATTTTTCAACTGGAATACATATATATGTGATTTATATATATACATGAAATGGATATGTATGGAAATTTTAAATTTTCAAGGAAATTTTAAATTTTCAAAATAATGCATTTCATTGTAGACAAAACATAATTTAACAAATCCCATTACAATTAAACCAAACGTCGTTAAATTTAATCGTTAAATAACATTCATGCAGCGGAAAAGTTATAAAATTAAACTCCAATATTTAAAAGTGAGATTCAAGCCTTCTTCGCCTCGCTTCAGTGTGTACCGTCACGCTCGACTGCTACTCGCACCTGAAATCATAAGACATTGGGAAGGGGTAAGCACAAAGCTTAGTGAATTCTACCACTACGCAGGTAGCAATTACACATATATCACCCCTACTCGCAAGTAGGCAAACAACACCACAATTACAAGTATAATTGCATATCAAGGTTTAAACATATAAACACATACCTCGGCCCCGCCGAGTCCTCGGTCCCACCGAGTTCACACATTGGATGTCCGTACTAGCTCAGTCCCACCGAGCCCTCGGTCCCACCGAGCCCCTCAGTCCCACCGAGGTGTACGCAAAACACATATAATCCACATAATATGATAATTTACAACTAGCTATCACACCACAACTAGTTCACGTAAGCATACTAATACACATAAAACAAACGCAACATATATGCAACTCCTAGTCTACGCAGTGAGAAAACTCACCTCAAAGTAACGCAAGCCTTCGTGATCAGCAACACCAACCGGCTAACTTCCCTCACCTCTTTCCACCTAGATACGCGTTAACAAACGTCAAAAGGAAGTCCCAACCCAAACTACGATTACTAACTTACCAAAACTAAACATTCCAGCTTTTTATCTAAAAACACAGGTCTGTTCGGGACCTGTTTTACCCCCTTAAAACTGATAATTCCAGAAACCAAAAACCACAATCACAAAGTCCCATGTCTTAGGGTTCCAAGGACATATCGCACGCGTTCTAACGATGTTCCTAGCCTCCTATATGAATTTTACAAAATCGCCTCGCAGAACAGCGAAAAACAGGACCTGTCAGTACAAAACGACAAATTTGACACTAGCTATGGTCCGAACTGATTTTTCCGTAAAACATATGAAACTTACTAGACTCAGAATGGGAGATTTTGGCACTGACTTCACCCGAATACGATGTTCCTAGAATAAGTTATGGCTTTTACAAAACAGTGGCAGAAACTATATATTTCACATAAAATGACAACTATTGATTATTAATCCATTAAGTCATGACTTAATCCAAACAGACCCGAAAAGGAAAGGTTTACTGGTTAGGATCATCTTAGGCTGAACAACAGCCGCGCACGACCCACTGCCGCCACCGGCGGTGGTGGTGGCTGGCGGCGACGACGGTGGTTGCGGTAGTACCCTCCGGCGAAAACCTCCCAACACAACCATCCCGACTCACCCGCACCCTCACACAAACGCACACACCCACACCCACATACCGCCGTCACGACGGCGGCGTGCAGCGGCGGCCCCCCACCGCCGGCAGCCATGGCTGCGGTGGTGGTGGTGGCGGTTTACGGCGTTTCCGACGATGAAACATCAATCTTAAACAAAACGGAAAACTTACCTCAACGCAACCCTTCTTCCTCCTCTTTTCCGGCCGAACCCGCCGGTGGTTCCCTCTCGCCGACGATCACCTTCTTCCTCCTCCCCTCTCTCTTTCTTCTCGACAGCCTCTTCTCTCTCTCTTCTCTCGACAGCTTCTCTCTCTCTCTCTATCTTTCTCTTCTCGGCGCTGGTCACACAAAGGGGAAGGGGAGGGAATGACTAAGGGTTTTGGGGAGTTACTAAGATGAAAACGAAGGGGAAGAGGAGGGGGGGGTCGGTCCCCTCTCCTTGGCCGATCCACATGCACAAAATACACCCATGCCCACATTTGGCCCCTAGACTTTTAAAGTATACCCAAAATTTCCAAATTCGCTTAGGATTTAACATAAAGATCATTGACATACTAATTAACTCGTTTTAGGTCCTTGACGCCTAACCCCGATAAATAAATTCGCTAAAAAGAAAATTTATATAAAAAAAATAAAATGAATAAAAACGTATCGGAACACGGGTTTTACAACTCTCCCCCGCTTGGATTAGACTTCGCCCTCGAAGTCTTGATCGATGAATAGCTCGGGATAATTCTCGCGCATCTCCGCTTCGGGCTCCCACGTCCACTCTGAACCCTTCCGGTGCTGCCACTGAACTTTCACCAGTCCAATGATCTTGTTGCGCAGGTTTTTCGTCTTCCTCTCGATGATAGCTATCGGTTTCTCCACGTAGTTGAGCCTCTCATCAATCTGGATGTCCTCGGGAGGAATCACTGCAGACTCGTCCACTACACACTTCCGCAATTGGGAAACGTGAAAGGTGTTGTGAATCAAGCTCAGCTCATCTGGTAACTCTAAACGGTAAGCTACCTTCCCCACACGAGCGATAATCTTGTAAGGTCCGATGTAACGGGGTCCTAACTTTCCCCGCTTGCGGAACCGAATCACCCCTTTCCAGGGTGACACCTTCAGAAGAACATAATCCCCGACCTGAAACTCTAAATCCGACCGCCTCTTATCGGCGTAGCTCTTTTGCCGACTCTGGGCAGTAACTAACCGATCTCGTACCAACTGAATCATCTCAGTCGTCTTCAACACGACTTCGGTTCTCCCTAATACACGGTGACCAACCTCGCCCCAGCAAATGGGCATCCGGCACTTCCTCCCATACAACATCTCGTACGGCGGCATGCCGATACTGGAATGGAAGCTGTTGTTGTAGGAGAACTCGGCTAACGAAAGATACTGATCCCAGCTACCCCCAAAGTCAATAACACATGCTCGCAGCATGTCCTCGAGTGTCTGAATAGTACGCTCACTCTGTCCATCAGTCTGTGGATGAAAAGCTGTACAAAAATGTAACCGCGTACCCATCTCCGACTGAAACTTCTCCCAAAACCGGGAGGTGAAACGGGTATCCCTGTCAGAGACAATCGAAACTGGCACCCCGTGCCCGGCTACAATCTCCCGCACGAAAATTTCCGCGAGCTTCCCCGCCGAGGAGCTCTCCCTGATGGCCAAAAAGTGAGCACTATTGGTCAGACGATCGACGATCACCCAAAGAGCATCAATTCCACGCGGAGTTCTTGGGAGTTTCGTAATGAGATCTATCGCGATCTGTTCCCATTTCCACATCGGAATCTCTAAAGGCTGCAACTTCCCATGCGGCTGCTGGTGCTCGGCCTTGACCTTACTACAAGCCAAGCACACCTCTACACACTAGGCGACATCCTGCTTTATGCCGGGCCACCGATAATTCTCCCGCAGGTCGCGGTACATCTTCGTAGCTCCGGGATGAATAGAAAACTTGGACTTATGCGCCTCGTCCAACAATATCTGCTTGTTCCCACCCGTGGAAGGAACCCAAACTCGACCATACCGCGTCAATAAACCCCGACTATCACGGACAAAATTCGGAATTTCCCCCGAAACTCTCTCGCGTTTGGCATTCTCGTCCCGAACTGCCACTTCCTGAACACTACCTATCGACTCCAGGGGAGGTGTAACCACCGTTAATCGTTGACACAAATCCCGAAGTGGGTCACCAACCGGATGTCGACTAAGTGCGTCCGCAACAACATTCGCTTTACCCGGGTGGTAAAGTATCTCACAATCATAATCCTTAACTACGTCAAGCTACCCCCTCTGACGCATGTTGAGATTTTGCTGGTCCATCAAGTATTTGAGGCTTTTATGGTCAGTGTATATCGTACACTTGACGCGACACAAGTAATGCCACCAATTCTTGAGTGCAAACACCACTGCTCCCAACTCTAAGTCGTGAGTCGGGTAGTTCGCCTCATGAGGCTTCAACTGCCTCGAAGCATAAGCTATGACCTTACCGCGCTGCATGAGCACGGCGCCCAAACCTTGGTGAGAAGCGTCACAATATACCACCAAATCCTCCATACCCTCGGGCAAAGTCAACACCGGAGCCTCGCATAAACGCGTGCGTAGCTCCTCAAAAGCCCTCTGCTGCTCTTCACCCCAACTAAAAGCCGCAGCTTTCTTCGTCAAACGGGTCATAGGTAAAGTAATCTTGGAGAAATCCTGATTAAATCTCCGTACCCTGCTGACCCAAGAAAACTCCGTACTTCAGTGGGAGTCTTTGGAACTTCCCACCGCATCACTGCCGTAATCTTGGCCGGATCGACCATAATACCATCCTGGTTCACGACATGTCCTAGGAATTGGACCTCCTGTAATCAGAATTCACACTTGGAGAGCTTAGCATACAACTTCTCCCACCTCCAAACTTCCAAAACTTCTCGCAAATGCATCTCATGCTCTTCCTTCGACTTCGATTACACAAGAATATCGTCGATGATATCCCGACCTCAAATCAATTTTAGAGAACCACGAGGCTCCCTGAAGCTGGTCGAACAAGTCATCGATCCTTGGCAGAGGATGACGATTCTTCACCGTAAGCTTATTCAACTCACGGTAATCTATACACATCCGTTGGGACCCGTCCTTCTTTTTCACAAACAGAATTGGGGATCCCCACGGTGGACAACTCGGCTTGATGAACTCCTTTTCGATAAGTTCCTGCAACGAGTGTACAACTCCTTCATTTCCGGTGGAGCCGGGCGATAAGGTGCCTTGGCCACCGGAGCAGCATCCGAAATCAAATCAATACGGAACTCTACCTGTCGCTCGGGAGGTATCCCCGGTAACTCCTCGGGAAATACGTCAGCAAACTCCCGTACAACTGGCACATCCTCCGCAGACTTATTCTCTCCGTCGACGCGCGTGTCGATCACATACGCCAAAAATCCCTGACCACTGTGCTGCAAGTACCTTCGAGCCCTCACAGCCGAACCTATCGCTGAGGTCCGCCTGGGCGAGTCGCCCTGAACTAGCATTTCTCCCCCGCTTGGGGTTCGAACTCGTACTTGTTTGCGACGATAAACAATCTCCGCATCATGCGCATCCATCCAATCCATGCCCACAATCACGCACAACTCCCGCATAGCGATCGGAATCAAATCAATCGGGAACCTCACACCAGAGATCTCTAAAGTGCACCCCCGGTACACGTCAGTAACCGTCAAGGTCCTGTCTTCAGCAACTGCAACCACAAGTGGACAGCCTAACCGTCCTACAACTCGGCCCCAAACACTCACTAGCTATGTGAGACACGAAAGGATGAGTAGCCCCACTATCAATCATCACCACAACAATCACCGAGTTAACCAAGAACGTACCTGTCACCACTTTATATGTAGTTTGTGCCTCCTCCACTCCCAGTTGATGAACTCTACCTCAGGCCGCCTCCATCACTGCAGCAAGTGAAGCATACTGCGCAGTACTCACGAACTCCCTGATCTTGGTACGTAACATATCCTTGTACCGCGTCATCTTCATGTCCTCAGAAGCAGCATGCTAAGGACAGAATAATGTCATTTCCATGAACTTTCGGTTCACCTCCTTTATGGCCTCCGCAGTCTGAGAGAGCTCCAAGAACTCTTTGGCACTCCTCTCCATCTCCACTAGAGGCACATGCTCTACACGAAACATACGACGAACTCCTCCCAGGTCAAAGTAGTGCGCCCGTTAAGCGTCAAAGCAGTAGCACACCAGTCTTTCGCTCCGTCTCGTAACAGATTCACCGCGAAGCGAACCTTCAAGTTCTCGGGACAATAAATCCTGCTATCTATGCTCACGCTCAACTCCTCGGGTTCCCCGTGACTTTCCCCGACTCGAGCACGGATCCTGTGCTTCAGATAGTAGGAGCTCTACTACTACCCTTCACACCTATCCTTACTCGTTTCAAGTCCTGACCAGGAGTGTCCAAGTAGTTTCTTACCAACAAATAAACCCATATGCTCGTACCAGCATATGCATACACTCTTCCTAGCTCCCTAGGAAAAAAAATCATATCACCCCACTACCCTTGCTAGGACGGAATCCCCACTAACCCTGACGAGTCGCCTCGTGAATGCACAGTCGTATACAATGTAAAACCAGATAGACGTTCGAATAAGAGATTCTATCCTAGAACGGTTGGACTCAAACAAGAGCTGCGCAATAGAACTAAATCATGCATTCTAAGGCTATTCGGTTCCTACTACATACAACCTATAGTGCATTCACGCAACAACCTATCAAGGCTAGCATGAATTCCTATTAGCAAGCAACAAACATACAGTACAATGTAATCCACACAAGCAATCTAGCATGCATACTCTATGATCTAGAAAGCGATAAAAACACTAAGTACTGTACCTTCCCACTTAGCGTCGGCTGACTGTACACACTGCGCCCTTGATCACCGTTTCTCAAACGGGTTTTCCCTTTTTCTTTTATTTTAAAAGATTTTAGTAAAAGAATTTAAAATTTTCACAACCGCAACTTGAGACCAAACACACCGAGATGTGTTTGATTCACTCAAGCTGGGCTCTGATACCAAGTTGTAACGTCCCAAAAATTTCAAGGAAATTTTAAATTTTCAAAATAATGCATTTCATTGTAGACAAAACATAATTTAACAAATCCCATTACAATTAAACCAAACGTCGTTAAATTTAATCGTTAAATAACATTCATGCAGCGGAAAAGTTATAAAATTAAACTCCAATATTTAAAAGTGAGATTCAAGCCTTCTTCGCCTCGCGTCAGTGTGTACCGTCACGCTCGACTGCTACTCGCACCTGAAATCATAAGACATTGGGAAGGGGTAAGCACAAAGCTTAGTGAATTCTACCACTACGCAGGTAGCAATTACACATATATCACCCCTACTCGCAAGTAGGCAAACAACACCACAATTACAAGTATAATTGCATATCAAGGTTTAAACATATAAACACATACCTCGGCCCCGCCGAGTCCTCGGTCCCACCGAGTTCACACATTGGATGTCCGTACTAGCTCAGTCCCACCGAGCCCTCGGTCCCACCGAGCCCCTCAGTCCCACCGAGGTGTACGCAAAACACAGATAATCCACATAATATGATAATTTACAACTAGCTATCACACCACAACTAGTTCACGTAAGCATACTAATACACATAAAACAAACGCAACATATATGCAACTCCTAGTCTACGCAGTGAGAAAACTCACCTCAAAGTAACGCAAGCCTTCGTGATCAGCAACACCAACCGGCTAAATTCCCTCACCTCTTTCCACCTAGATACGCGTTAACAAACGTCAAAAGGAAGTCCCAACCCAAACTACGATTACTAACTTACCAAAACTAAACATTCCAGCTTTTTATCTAAAAACACAGGTCTGTTCGGGACCTGTTTTACCCCCTTAAAACTGATAATTCCAGAAACCAAAAACCACAATCACAAAGTCCCATGTCTTAGGGTTCCAAGGACATATCGCACGCGTTCTAACGATGTTCCTAGCCTCCTCTATGAATTTTACAAAATCGCCTCGCAGAACATCGAAAAACAGGACCTGTCAGTACAAAACGACAAATTTGACACTAGCTATGGTCCGAACTGATTTTTCCGTAAAACATATGAGACTTACTAGACTCAGAATGGGAGATTTTGGCACTGACTTCACCCCAATACGATGTTCCTAGAATAAGTTATGGCTTTTACAAAACAGTGGCAGAAACTATATATTTCACATAAAATGACAACTATTGATTATTAATCCATTAAGTCATGACTTAATCCAAACAGACCCGAAAAGGAAAGGTTTACTGGTTAGGATCATCTTAGGCTGAACAACAGCCGCGCACCACCCACTGCCGCCACCGGTGGTGGTGGTGGCTGGCGGCGACGACGGTGGTTGCGGTAGTACCCTCCGGCGAAAACCTCCCAACACAACCATCCCGACTCACCCACACCCTCACACAAACGCACACACCCACACCCACATACCGCCGTCACGACGGCGGCGTGCAGCGGCGCCCCCCCCACCGCCGGCAGCCATGGTTGCGGCGGTGGTGGTGGCGGTTTACGGCGTTTCCGACGATGAAACATCAATCTTAAACAAAACGGAAAACTTACCTCAACGCAACCCTTCTTCCTCCTCTTTTCCGACCGAACCCGCCGGTGGTTCCCTCTCGCCGACGATCACCTTCTTCCTCCTCCCCTCTCTCTTTCTTCTCGACAGCCTCTTCTCTCTCTCTTCTCTCGACAGCTTCTCTCTCTCTCTCTATCTTTCTCTTCTCGGCGCTGGTCACACAAAGGGGAAGGGGAGGGAATGACTAAGGGTTTTGGGGAGTTACTAAGATGAAAACGAAGGGGAAGAGGAGGGGGGGTCGGTCCCCTCTCCTTGGCCGATCCACATGCACAAAATACACCCATGCCCACATTTGGCCCCTAGACTTTTAAAGTATACCCAAAATTTCCAAATTCGCTTAGGATTTAACATAAAGATCATTGACATACTAATTAACTCGTTTTAGGTCCTTGACGCCTAACCCCGATAAATAAATTCGCTAAAAAAGAAAATTTATATAAAAAAAATAAAATGAATAAAAACGTATCGGAACACGGGCTTTACATCATACATACTCAATGATGATATATTTGCATATACCGTTTCTTATGAGATAACAGAGCACGATGTCATCGAACCATGCTCAATTGAAGAATGTCAACAAAGAGCAAATTGGCCTAAATGAAAAGAAGCAATACAGGATAATTATTTGACAAATGAACAGGTATTTGGCTCGGTAGTGCTAACCGACCAAGTGTAAAGCCTGTAGGACATAGATAAATCATTTATCAGGGAAGCGTAATGAGAATAGTTAAGTCATAATATATAAGGCTCTCCTTTGGCGCAAGGTTTCTCACAACGCACTGGATTGACCACAATAAGACTTACTCTCTCGTGATGGACAACGTTCTGCTAATTAAATTAGCCAAGTAGTTTTCGAAGCACTGGAAATTGCAGCTCAACGATGTAGTTACTACATATCTCTATGGGGATCTAAATTCAGAGATATAAAAAGTGCTTGATGGCATTATACCAATATCAAGTAACTCTAACCCATGAAATGCGTTTACAATAAAATTAAAACACTCACTTTATAAAAGCAATCTATGCGGATGTGGTATACCAGCCTGGGTGAATACTTGATTGGGAAACGATATATAAGAACGATGAACTGTGCCCTTGCGTATTTATATAAGAAAACAAGTCCCAGATTTTCATAGTAGCTCTATATGTCGATGTTATGAACATAATAGACACTCTTGATGAAATAAGAGAAAACACAAGCTACTTGAAATCTGAATTTGAGATGAAAGATCGTGGGAAAACTTGGTTTTGTCTAGATACTTGAGCTACGACACCAAGTTTGTGGAATATTAATCCACCGATCCACATATGTCTAGAAAATGATCAGGCGACCTAATATAGACAAAGCGCATCCGATTAGCACTCCCATGATCGGTCAATGTGTTGGATATAAGGAAAGATCCATTTCGTCTAAAGGGATGAGGACGAAGAGGTGTTAGGAGCTGGAATTCCATACCTAAGTACAATAGGCGCATTATTGTACTCAACATAATACACTTGACCGTATATTGTACTTCTCACTGAACTTGTCAGCTAGATTTAGCTCAGTGCCAACGCAACGTCATTGGAATGATTTTAAATTAATCTTTTGGCACCATTGACGTGGGCTTATAATTTCCCTACGAAGATAAATGGATTGATAATGAAACTTCAATACATACTTAGATTGTGAACGGCAAAAGTACTGGCTCTTATAGAAAAACACCAAACAATGCCTTGGTATATATTTGCTGATATTAGGTATATGTTTGACTGATATAAAGGTTGTTCCCAAACTGGATAAGGAATTATCATATGGAACATGCCGATTGTTTGGAAGTAAACTAAGCAAACCCTTAATAGCTATCTTCTTATATTATCAGCAATCTTACTCTCCATGAGACTATTCAAGAGTGTATATGGTTAAGGACTATCATTATACATATAAGATTAACTGGTAATTTGAGTTTAACCATTATACAACTTGCATGTATGGAAATAATGCATCATGTATCGAAGAAATGAAAGTAAGATATATCAAGGGTTATAACACAAAGTATACGTTGCTTAAGTTTTTATTCTCCTCAAGATTCAAGTGAACTGAATAAAACGCGAGAAAATGTGACATGTTTGTTTACCAAATCAATACGTAAAACCATATTGGGAAACATGTAGAAAGTATTGAAATGAAAATGTTTTAAACCTCATTTGATTAATGCACGAATCATGGGGAGTGGTAGACAAAAGGGGGAGTCTACTATATATGTAATATTGGTATGTTGTGCTCTTTCCTTCAACCAAGGTTTTATTTTTCCCATTGGGTTTTGTTTCTTGGTGCAAGGTTTTAGTGAGACAACATTTTATACATCATCTTGATTTCTATACCTCTTGATTGATGCACAAATCAAGAAAAATGGTAAACTAAAGGAATTGTTTATTGGTGTCTTGTACTTTTTCCTTCGCCTAAAGTTTTTATTTTTTCCAATGGGTTTTGTTTCTTTGGCGTAAGGTTTTAATGAGGCAAGAACTATGCACCATCACTCATTTGATTCGGCACAAGGGGGAGTGTTGAAGGATACGTGTCATCATCAAAAGGAAGTGATTGAAAGAATATTTTCCTACTATCAGATATTACCATAATTAATGTTTCCTTTTCGTTGTAAACTCCTCTCTATTTAAAGAGCTTATGATTAATGAGAAAGATAGATTTTCGTGCTCTCTATTCTATTGTTATGTTGTTTCGTTTTTCCTTTAACAATACTATAATTATATAAGTGATTTTTACTTTATGATCATTAGTAGATAAATAAACTTCAATCAAAGCATACCAAAAATAAATAAACATTAGCATTCGTACTCAAATATATCATTCTATAAAAGGAAATGGTTTTGAGAAAAGGCATTCGACAATCCTTCCCAAATAGTGAATAGCCCAAACACGAAAAATCTTCAACGTGACAAAAAGGTCGTTTTGTTACGTTTAAAAGAGAGGCGTACTTTAAAAAAAATTGTAATAAAGATATGTTGACAGACTGTTTATCAAATGCTTACCTGGTAAATGTTTACCGACAAGAGACATCAACCTCATTTACCTAGTTTATACTTTATTTGATCGATAAATTATTGATCTTGTAATATTTGATTGTGACGATACCTGCTCACGAGAGGTTATATAAAGATTACGATGAAGTGCACGATATTTTTGGCATTCACGCCATCAAATGTTATTTTAATTGTCACAAAATCAAGGTAAAACTTAAGTATTTTTTGAACTTAATTCCATTAAATAAAAACTTTTGAAACCTTATTACATTAAATAGGAAAATCTAAAACTTTATTACATTAATTAAGAACAAAATTGTTATACTAAATATGAACTAAAAGTGTGAAACGAAATATTTTTTAAATAAAAAAGTGAATTGAAAGACCTTCTATTCAACCCAAAAAACAAAGTAAATTGAAAGACCTTGAAAAAGTAAAAAAGTAGTTTTGAGACAAATAAAGTAATAGAAAAGATTATATTAAGTTTTAGGGGCCGTTTACAAAACGCTTACTCGGGTAATATTTATTAAGTCACATTAGTTTACCGGATGAATATGACAAGGACTAAGAATCTTACCCGATAAGAGTGGAAGCAAAGACCGAGAGTCGAAAGCAAGGACCGAGAGTCTTACCCGGTAAGTGAGTGCGACAGCTCTTACCACGGTTAGAGCTTATCGGCTAAATTGTTGCACACGATGCCATTTTTGGTGGACTAAAATCTTAGCCGGAAAGTAAGTGATAGTGTTGAATTTTACTGATAAGCACTTATCCGGATAAGTGATTAGGTAAACGGCCCGTTAGTGATTTTTCATTTTATAGATTTTTAATATTAATTATATTATTATAAAATATTAATGTTAAAATAAAAAAAATTACATGTTAATACAAATTATTTCTTATCCGTTAAAAAATAAATAACCATCCATTTCTCTCCTTCAAAATAAAATTTAAAAATCCTTATAATTAAGGGAAATTAATTAAAATACCTAAAGTTTGACTTTTGACTTACCAAAATACCCAAATTTTTTCAACTTTTGCCAAAATACCCATTTTCCCGCTATTGGTCCCACGATCGCGGGATAGGGTATAAAATGAAAATAGCGGGATCAATATTTTCATATTATACCCCTATCCCGCGATAGCAGGACCAATAGCGGGAAAAATGTTTTCATTTTATACTCTATCCCGCGATAGCAGGACCAATAGCGGGAAAAATGGGTATTTTAGCAAAAGTTGAAAAAATAGGTATTTTGGTAGGTCAAAGTCAAACTTTGAGTATTTTAATTAAATTCCCTATAATTAAATACTGATATATATATATATTTTTTTCCTTATTTTTTTTGAGAAATAACACGAATATTCCATTGGTTCAAGGTTTTTATTCTGTTCATTGTGAATATTTTATTCCTTAAAATAGAAAAACAATATAATACTGAATAAATAAATAAATAAGACGAGGTTGGTGATGAAGTCATAATGATAGAAAAGATCATATATTGATTTGGTGAAAAGATTCAATGAATTTGGCTCAGTATGCGTACGATTCATTGAATCTGGACACATATATACACACTCCACGTCAGTTAGCCGCCATTGCACCCTCGTGACTCATTTTAGTCATTATTTCCGACTTTATCCAACTATTCACTTTTATTAATTAATTAATTTTTTTATACTTTTTGTTGTCAATTATTTCCGACCCATCAAATTAACAACTCTCTTAAATTTTTAATTTTTTATAATAATAGTTTTTATAAGAACATTAAAAATAATTAAATAAGTTATATTAATAATTTATAAAGTAAACAAAATAAAATAAAAAAAATGTCACTTCTCACAAACTTCATGATAAGAACCAAAGTTCTTATTTAATAATGTAAAGTAGTTTGGGTTCTTATGAAAACCCTCCACAATGGTAGTTTCTACAAGACATTTCACCCGATTCCTATTTTAAGGTACCAACTTTTAAAATCGTCATTTAGAGGTCTGTATCAAACTTTATGTTTATTTACGGGTCTGGTAACATGTTCAATAGGTAACGGTAATATTTGATATTATTAAAATGGAACAAACTTTCACATTTAAAATTCAAATCGTACTATATTTAGTGTTTTAGTTAGAAGATTTAAATGAAAAGGTTGAACAGTTATTAACCATTACATACATTTGATCCAATAAATATGATTAACTTAACTTTGTGTGCTTTGAACCGGTAAATTTATTTTTATTAAAAATTATTTTTTAGAATGTTAAGTATAACACAAAAACTACTTAAAAAATAACACTTTTTAGTCCCAGATGGCTATAACAAGTATTGTAGAAGGGGGGGGTTGAATACAATACTCAAAATTTTCACAATTTTAATTCTTTTTATTGAAAATCTTTCAACAAGAATTACACATAGAAAACTTAAGACTGTTGCGGAAAAGAACAGATAAACTATTCTAACAATCTTACACAAAGTATACAACAAAATAACTAAGAACACTTAGAACAAAGCTATAAAGTTTTTCAAGCAAACTGGAAATTCTTGCACTTAGAGAATTCTTCCAGTTTGCGTAGAATATCAAGAGCTCACAGTAATCTTCAAAGTCTCTCAAGATGTGTTTGTTTCTGTATGGAGAGCTCTTCCTTTTATAGTGACAAGGAGTGTGCAAGCATTGAATGCTTGGGACACTTGTCATCTTCACACTTGCTGAGGATGTTGACTTCTGGAAAGTTGTGAAGTCCTTGTCACCTTTTACAAGGTACAGTCAGAAGAGCTCATGCATGAGAAAAGAGCTTTGCATGGAAATGGATAATAAGACAGAAGGTCACTTTATCCATGTAGAAAATATCTTCTCAATTTGTCTTCTTATGTCTCTCATTTTTGTCTTCTTTTGCTTCTCAAAATCTCTTTCAACAAATGCACCACCGAAGAAAGGTTGTAAGATTTCTTCCAAGACAAAATGAATTTGCTTCTCATTTTGTCTTATTATGTCTCTCATTTTTGTCTTCTTTTGCTTCTCAGATTTTCTTTCAAGAAAAGCACCACCGATGGAAACTTGGGATATGTGACACATCTTTGGAGAAAACATCTTTGAAGCTTCTTTGAGGTCCCACCGAAATGTCATTTGGGATATGTGACACATCTTTGAGATATGTGACATCATCTTTGAGATATATGACATCATCTTTGGGAAAAGCTTCTTTGAGACTTGGCCGAAATAGAGAGAAGTTTCGGTGGAGATACCACCGAAATTGTGAGAACAATTTCGGTGAACAATGACTTGTATGTTTGAGAAAAGATCTTTCACTTCCACAATGAGAGAATCTTTAATCTTGACTTTGGTTGATCTTTGACTTCACCAAACATTTGATATCTTGTACAAGCCATTACAAAGAACCATGCATCCAAAATTTCTCTAAGTATAAAATGTTTTTCAAAGTATAAAAGGAGATCATGAGGTCATCTTCAAATCTTGATGACCCAACAATCTCCCCCTATTTGATGATGACATCCATACTTAGAAAAACATGAGTAAGACAGTGAATAATGCAAATTGACCCTTCTTTACTCTTTTGGGTTCTTTTTCACACAGTCCATTTTTTTTTTGTGTGTATGTATATATGATATTTACATATAAGAAAAAAATAAAAAGGTATAGCTGTACAAATAATCGAAAGGAAAAGGAAAGAAGTATAAACAGTATAAACAGAATGAATATTACTTGCATCTTTGGAGGGGCGAGTTGAAACTTGTGTCTGGCTTGAGGATTCTTCATTTTGATCAGCAGCCTTAGGATACTTCTGCCCAACTGTTGCATCTTGGCATCTTTTCATGTTTAGCATCAGCATCCTTTGTCTTTGTTTTGCTCCCCCTCAGTTAGATCAGACGGTCTTTGTGTTTCTCCCCCTCAGTTAGATCCGCCCGGACTGAAGTGCTCCCCCTTGACCGGTCCGTCGATTTCCTCATTTTTTCAAGTTGGTCGCTGTATATGAGTACTGAGGGTTTATGTTGCTCCCCCTCAGATGAATTCTCCCCCTCAGCGGCCGACGTAGGAAAAACACCAAGAGAAAATGAAAAGATCGGCCAGAACCAAGACCAATTTTTTTTTTTTTTTTTTGCCTTTACCTTTCCACCGAAAATTGAGGAAAATCCACCGAAAATAGGCTATTTTCGGTAGGATTTTCGGTGGAAAATCGGTAGGATTTTTTTTTTTTTTTTTTTTTTTTTACCTTTCCACCGAAAATTGAGCAAAATCCACCGAAAATAGGCTATTTTCGGTGGGATTTTCGGTGGAAAATCGGTAGGATATTGTGCACAAGGAAAACACATTATAAACATAAGGTAGGGATAAACAACTATAATAAAAAATATAGGATGTTTACATTGTGTTCACAAGTGATACGTTTAAATTTAGTTTGTGTTCACAGTACGTTCACAAGTTATATCAGATCTCGAAGTTTAGAGTGTGTTCACACTGTATTCAAAAACCATAATAGAAATTTGAGAAAAGTGTTCACAAAGTATAATAGTAATTATAAGAAATTGTTCACAATTTGTTCACCTTGAATTCATATTCAATTACGTGTGTATACGTGTATCTTATGGAAAGATGAGAGATGAAAAAAAAATATGAAAGAGAAAATATGAGATAGAACATAGGAGAGATGTGAGAAAAATATGATATATGAGAGAGAGGGAGAGATTTTTTGTTTACTTTATATTAGATTTCTTTATAATATATTTTTTGTGGCTTAAATTGAATCTCATAGATCTCAATAATTAATAAGTTCTTAAAAAACCATGGAAAATATATATACATATATGGAAAAGATTAAGAGAAAACTTTAATAAATGAATTGGAGAACCACGAAAAAACTTCAATTTCTACCGATTAAATCTTGGTTCCAGACAGTGGCGGATGTATAGTGTGGTTAGTGGGGGGATGGAACCCCACTAAATTTTTATTTTTTTTGAAATTTAAGGTTAAAAATACAGATTTTTTTAACTTTTTACCCTCATGTCCCTCCAGTAGGTTTTCGTCCGAGACCCCGTCAACAAAGAAAAATGTTTCTAAATCAACCAAAAAAACCAAAACTACTTTCAAAATCTACTAAAAAACTAAAAAAATCTCTTAAAATTTACCAAAAAAACCCTCGAAACATTGGATTTAGACTAAAAATATATCAGACAATTTCACGGGCATTTAAACTATCTTAAAGGGGACCCCAGTAGGAAAAATTCCTAGATCCGCCACTGGTTCCAGATGGTTTCATAGTCTCCCGATTAAATCTCGGCTCGACCTTAATTCTTTGCTAATGAATACATTTGTGGTTCACGAGAAGTATTTTTAGTTAAACATCAAAAGCCCAAATTCCAGATTATACCCTTCTTATCCCAAATTCTAGATAGTTAACTAACTTCTCTATTATTTTGTAAAATTAATTAGGGTTCATTGTGTCGAGGAAGAAGAGAAATGTGGGGGAAGAAGGAAAAAATGACACTTTTACCCTCATGTGCAATGCACATGATGTTACTTAACGGTAGTCAAACTAACGGTGTTAAGTCAAGGAACCATAGGTGTTATAAATATGAAAATTTAGAAATCACCGGTATAAATAGTTTGTTTTAAGGAACAAATCTAAAATTTGAGCAAACCATAAGGCCACCCGTACCCCATGCGGTATGGGGCTCGGGGAAGCCGAGGTGGCAACGCGGTATGGGGCGGTGTGGCTCGGTATGGGCTACGGCCCCTTCGGTATTGATCATGCGGTATGGGTCTCGGGGTTACATCCCCGCTTGACCCCGAAGAGTTTAAAAAAAAAACAATTTTTTAATTATTTTTAAAAAATCTATCCGTTTGTAAACGGCTATATGTAAAAAAAAAAAATCAATTTATTCCCACTATATATTTAACCTTCAACCTCTTATTTCTCACACCTCTCAAACTCTCTCAACCTCTTATTTCTCACACATCTCATATTCTCTCAACCTCTAAAACTCATGGTTGGTAGTGTTTTGTATCTTGTATTTTTTATTTTTAATGAATGATATGAATTTTAATTTTTATTATTTATCTTATTTTTATTTATTTAATATTTTTATTTTGTTAAATAATTAAATGTATAAATAAAAGAATAAAAATAAATGAGGTGGAATGAAAGATTGGAGGTATGGGGTAAGGGTGTTGAAAGATTGAGTGAGGGATGGATGAAAGGGTGATGTAGCGCTGACGTGGCAGGGAATATTTGAAAGATTGAAGGTATGGGGTACTGATGGTCTAAGGACCACCAATGTACTTCACTCTTTTTTATATCAATGTAGTTTTTGGCATTGTTTGTCAAAAAAAAAACTAGCTTATAAGCTGGCTTATTTTTTAGTACATGTTTGGATAACCATAAGCTAGCTTTTTGAAAAACTACTTGGAGTGGCTTATGAGTAGCTTTTTGTAAATATTCCAATTATACCCTCATTAATATAAATTATTATTTATTAACTATTTTTTTAAGATGTTCTTTTTGGTCATTTAAATACTTATAAGCTAGTTTATCAGCTATCAGCTAGCTTATCAACTACCAACTATCTTATAAATCATGAGCTAACATTGTATTTTAGTATAAATAAAGCAAACTACGAAGAAAAATTCGTATTTGACTGCTGCTCTTTTTTCCGCATCTGGACGATAACTCCCAATTTGTTCTTTATACATTTCTGGATTATTGTTATCCCTTTTTCATTTCCGATATTTTCTATGTTTCATCATCATTAGATACAAATATTACTGTATATCAATTCAACACTTTCCATACCATCTTCAACCATTGATTTCATTCCAAATTCCTTTGTCTCTCTATATAAATCCATCAATGCAGACACCGTGAAATCACAACCAGAATGCAATCACAACTCCATTGATTTTGATTTTGGAGTTCGCCGGAAAAAAATTGGGAGAAAAAATGGTGGTGAGATATGGAATCATCGGCGCCGGAATGATGGGGAGAGAACATCTGTGTAATCTGTATCATCTCCGGAGTGAAGGCGCCGCCGTGGTTTGTGTTGCCGATCCTCATCTGCCGTCGCAACAGATTTCCGTGGAATTTGCGGACTCCTTTGGTTGGCCACTCAAGGTACAACTTCTTATTGCATAAATGAACATGGATGCATGTAGAGAATATATACATATATGTACAAGTCATTAAGTACTGCATAAATGAACATGGATGGATATATGGTGTGTATACATATATGTACAACTCTCTAATGCAACATATATGTAGGCATATGTGCTTATAGTTTTGTAGAGATCTTCATATTCACAATGAATGTATTCTATCATTTGATTTCTCCATGCATATATATAAAAACCACTTGGGTTGTGGTGTACTGGTAAAGTCCTTGGAGGATGTAGTGGAAGTTTATCTACCCAGGGTTCAAATTCAGGCACTGCCAAAGCCATTGTGGCCATGGAGGTTCACCTGCGATGACTCCAGGCCATTCGTGGTCGCCCGGGTATTAGTCGGTGCGCGTAAGCTGGCTCGGAAACCCACGGTTATAAAAAAAAACATTTCTCGAAAATATATATTATATTTTTTTCACCAATGAAATTGAATATACTATATTTTTTTCTATAACCGCCGGTTACCAACCCAACTTACGCGCACCGACTAATCCTTGAGCAACCACGATTCCACGAACGGGCTGAAGTCATCACAGGTGAACCTCCATGGTCACAAGGGCTTTGGAAGCGTCCGAATACAGAAATGATATACTTTCTTTTTATATATAATGTATTTGAAGGTTTTTTGGAATATCAATTGTATTGAATATTTTAATAATATGGTTGATGTTAAAATATCTAAAATAGAGAAACAATTGAAGTTACATGTAATTTTTCTAAAAATGTACTTTTGTTTTTGTATTTTGGAGAAATTATATATAAAAAACTTATTTTCTTTTGGGCTGAATGATATAACAGGTGTTTTCAGGGCATAAAGAACTGTTGGATAGTGGGCTTTGTGATGTTGTGGTTGTTTCAACTCCTAACATGACTCATTATGAAATCTTGATGGATATCATTAACCACCCAAAACCACATCATGTGCTGGTGGAGAAGCCTTTGTGCACTACTGTACAAGACTGCAAAAAGGTTAGTTTTGTAAATTCACAAATAACCCTTATAAATCCTATATTTTCATTCTTCCACAAGGATGTGCACTTCCTTACCTGCTAGGTTAAAGCTGCCAAATGTTTCTTGCAAATTTAAGGTATGTGTACATCTTATTTTCAGACCCTACCAGAAAAGACTAGGGCTTTGTTTGGAAAACTAGCTGATAAGCTAGCTGGTAGCGGATAAGCTAGCTGATGAAGAAGTCACGTTTGGCAAAAGTAACTTATAAACATGTAAAATGACCAAAAAAGGCATCTTCAAAAAAATTAATATTTAATAATAATAATAATAGTTAGGTGCCGTTTGTTTTTTAAGAGGTCTGAAGTCTGAAGTCTTATTTCACTTCTTTTTTATAAGAGGTGGTGCTGAAATCTGAAATCTGAGTTATAAGATTGTTTGTTTTTGTAAAGTCTAAAGTCTGAATCTGAATTAAATTATACTATCATATATTTTTATTATTAATAAATTTAATAGAAATTTAAATACTAGAAGCCCAAATCAGTAAACTCAAAATGGGCCTTTAAAAACCCTAAAAACCCACTATAAAATAACTAGCTGCTAGGGTTTCTCTTTGTTTTCATTTCTTAACAATCTCCTTCAAACCATCCCCACCACCATACTTCCCTCTTTGAACCTCCACCACCACCCTTCTGATTCTGGTCCCGGTGGTTCCACCAGAACCGCCACCGCCACTGCCACCGCCGCTGCCACCACCGCCACCTCCATCACCACCACCATGGAAGAGAGAAGTTAGGGCACGCTCAGAGGTTTTAAGAGGTTTTAAAAGAGATATTTACCTCTTGTGAAATAAGAGCCTTTAAGAGGTTTTAAGCTATTTTTTTGTAAAAAAAAACAAACGGTCTTAATAAGCAAATGTCTGACCGAAAATGATTTAAGAGGCTTTCAGACTTTAAAAAAAAAAACAGGCCCTTATTAAATAATAATAAGGGGTAATATTGGAATATTAACAAAAAGCGCTACTCCAAGTAGCGTTTCAAAAAGCTAGCTTATGGTCATCCAAATATGTACCCCAGAAAAAAGCTAGCTTATGGTCATCCAAATATGTACCCCAGAAAAAAGCTAGTTTTTTTTGCCAAACAATGTCTAGGGCCCAGACTTTTTTAGGGTTGGACCTTACAAACCTGTTTTGGGTAAACAAAAAAACTTGTGCTTTTTCGCCCAAGATGGGCTTTAAGGTTGAAAGAGGATCCAATCAGGTTTTTTAGGCTTAACTGCGCTTGTTTGGGCCTTTCAAGCCGGGTTTAACTGGGCCTTAAAAAACTGGGCCTCATCGGGATTTAATGCCGTGCTTGGGCTTGGGCTCTTTTGGGCCGGGCTTCGGACTTGGGGTTTCTTGTACAACTCTAGATGAGATATACTGGGTCTGTTTTGTTTGATTTGGTTTTGCTTGTTGCTTTCTATTTATCTTTGGGTTGATTCACGTGAGACCAAACTGTTTTCGTGAGACCACAAAATAACACTGAAAATTCAAAGCAAAACATTGTGAAGGTAGAAAAAACTCCGAATCTTCATAGCAAAACATTGTGTGAAGGTATGCCTTCAAGGTGTTTTGCTGTGAAGGTTCAGTGTTATTTAGGTGGTCTCAAGGAAACAGTCTGGTCTCACATGATCCCAAGTCTTATACCTCTTAATGAATGAAATTGGGACCCAAAATGATGATAATGCAGGTGATAGAGGCTGCTAAAAAGAGACCAGAAATGGTGGTACAAGTTGGATTGGAGTACAGATATATGCCTCCTGTGGCCAAGCTAATAGACATAGTTAAGGATGGGAAATTGGGACATGTGAAAATGGTGGCGATACGAGAACATCGGTTCCCGTTTCTCGTTAAGGTAGTTTAAATTAATATATAAACCACCCGTTTTGATTTATTCTGTTACTGCTCGCGGTTTTGAATCACGTTATATATATATATATTGGGGCTATATATATAGGTCAATAACTGGAATAGATTCAATTGCAACAGTGGAGGTACGCTGGTCGAAAAATGCTGCCACTTTTTCGATCTGATGAGGCTGTTTGTAGGTGCGTATCCGGTTCGAGTTATGGCTTCTGGAGCTGTTGATCTTAATCACAAAGATGAAGTCTATGATGGAAAGGTATTTGTGTTGTTCAATATCAAGGTTCTAAATGGCGTGAGAAGCCATGACGTTTTCAAGGCGTGACTTATGGCGTCAAATTTCCAATTCATATATAATATTATATATGAAAACATATGTTTTGTAGTGTTACTCAATGAGTCAATAGTAATAAGCAAGTTAAATTAAGTTATATATTAAAAAGAAAGTTGATAATAAAACATAAAAAGCGTAAAGAAAAATCAAATATCGCATTACAAAAACTGCGCATTAGGCCAAGGCGTGCCACGGACTTAACGTGGCGTGAGACACAAGCCTTAGTGCCATGGCGGCTGTGCGGCGAGTTTTTTAGAACATTGTTCAATATATGATCATGTTTGCGGCCCGAGGGTGTTTTAGAGCATCTCTAACAACTATGTTGGTAATTTTTCTAAAATATAGTATTAAAACTCAAAATCTTTAAAAAAATACATCCAAAACAACTATTCTATTTTATAAATTCTAACATTAACTATATTTATTAAAATATTCTATATATTTAATAAAATATTATTTCAACAATTATTTTCAATATCTATTATTGGTAGGAAATAATTAAAATACTATTTCTCTCTCATACGTAGAGATTTCTCTAAATTTAGAGATTTTCATATTCTCTTTCTTATTTTTTCAGGTTTACCATACAATATAGCTTAACTGTTGGAAACATAACTGATCACCAAATTCTTGGAGATGCTCTTAGGAAACCACCTGTTGGAAACATAATTTTTTTGTACAAAAAGGTTGATACCGGCAACCCCAACCAGCCCACAATCGGCTGCCTATCCATAATGTGGGGGGCATACCTGACTCACTCAGCGGTTGTGGCTATGGGGGTGTCTTGGGTTCGAACCCGAGACCTTCTGTTTTTTGTACAAAGATGCCCCCACCCATTACCAACTGAGCTACACGCCATTGGCTGTTGGAAACATAATTGATCAACAAAATTTTTATTATAACATAGTTTGGTTTGTTTTAATGTATGACCATCCTAGAAAAAACTCGGATAATTCGCCTTAAAGGTAAAGTTGACCTCAAAAGTAGAAATGTAACCGATAAATGTCGGGTTTTTGTGATACAGGTGCCCGATATTATTGATAATGCATATGTTATCGTTGAATTCGACAATGGGGCGAGAGGCATGCTTGATCTTTGTATGTTTGCGGAAGGAAGTGTAAACGAACAAGAAATATCTGTTGTCGGTGAACTCGGGAAGGTATATATAATTTACCAAATATATTAAGAATCTTAACAAGGAGAAGGGTCTAACAAGCCCTTTATTTGGCCTTTGGGTATGTTAATTTGCAGGGTGAGGCATTTGTTCCCGAGAACGTTGTTCGTTTTGGTCTACGAGTCGAAGGGAGAGATGGTGTACGTCGCATGAGAGTTGAAGACCATCGAATTAAGTACGTTTCTCCATCTTTTCCCATCCGCTCGTTTTCGTTCATTTACTGTTATTCCCCGCCTCAAAATAAATTTTGCATATTTTTTGAAATATATAATTATTACTTTTTTTAATCAACTAAACAACAATTTAATCATCATAAGAGCAACTCCAACCATACTGCAAATATGATGATTTGCAGTATGAAGGACTCCAATCATACTTCAAACTGCAAAACAAAAAGATACAGGCCAAAAACGTGAAAAGTCACCAAATTTGGTGATGAACTATTCACCCTACAAAAAAGTTTTGAGTGAAAAATCACCAAATTTGATGATTTGGTGTTTTTTTTTAAGTATGGTTGGAGTTGAAATCCTTTTTAGTGTTAAGGGTCCCATCAGTTTTAGTGTTTTTGGTGTTATTTTTGGTGTTATGGGTTGAAGTTGGTCTAAGAGAGGGCATGGGTGTAGTCTTGTGCCCCTGCTCAATATTTATTTGTAGGGAAAAAATTTGGGGTACTAAAGGTGCACTTGCTAGTAGATGAAGAGTACTTCGGGATATTAGAAAATACTACGAACATCAACCAAAAATCCGGAAAAGAAGTCCCTCGAAGTTAACAAAAAAACTGAAAAATCAACCAACAAACCGAAAAAGACTTTCGAAATCAAGAAAAAGAAAACAGAAACAACCCTGCAAATCAACAAAAAAAACTTAAAAAACTCTTGAAATCAACTAGAAAACTTTAGAAAAATCAAAATGATGGAATTCAGTTAAAAACACATCGAGCAACTTTGCGAAACTTCGATCTACCTTAAAGGTGCCTCACTCACCAAAAATCATGGGTCCACCATTGATAGAGGGAAACAATGAATTTCTACGATCTCATAATTAATGGTAGAATTAGAAAGTAGTCCAAATATCTCAAAGTACAGATTAAAATAAAAATATGAACAGTTATTGTAGGACGTATCTGGTTCTAATCACCAATGATCTTGCTATTGCAGATATGATGGACTGCATCATGGGTCAAGTTACTTGGAACACCTCAACTTTTTGGCTGCCATCAAGACTGATGGTAAGAAAACTCCGGCGGTGGATCTACACGACGGGTTGATTGCGGTGGCGATAGGTGTTGCGGCGCAACTTTCGATTGAGAAGGGTAGATTTGTTAGCATTAAGGAAGTCATTTCGTAACAATTTGGTATTTCTTTTATGTAATTGCTAGCAATTGGGGCCTTCAAATTAATCTTATTTTATCTATATCTATACTATATTATAAAGCATTTATAAAAAGCTCTTAAAAACAACCCCTAAAGCTTCATGTACCGCTATTTAATGCTAATTACTTAAAATCTCTTAAAAACAACTAATGAAGCTTTATGTACCGCATTTAATGCTAATTATTTGATTAATATTTATCTCTAACAACCTTTAAAATCTTATTAAATAATTCTTATCTCTAACCACTTTCAAATCCTCAAATCATGAAATCCTCAAAATACGCCATTCTTTAAACAAATTTATAAAAAAAACTTTGACTGTTTTATCAAAGCCACACATTAAAATAAATTAGAACGTTAAAATCGAGATATATCGCGCTGCATTGCGCGAGTAGACTTCTAGTTATTCTATAAACTTTTTAGACAAAACTTTTAAAACAACGGTTTAAGAATGTAAAATGGAATATTAAAGCTCTTTAACTGATTTTTCAAACTTTATTTTATTTAAATTAAAAACTAACAGTTGATATTTTTTTAAAGTTATATTTAACTGATTGCATAATTTTCTTGTTTAACTATTTTTTTTAAAACCTTTATATGATATAAATCTATATATATATATTAAAGGAAAACCCACAAATGATGATGTGGTACAATGATAGAGTAGTATTTTTCTAAATGAATTTTCTCATTGTTTTGAATTTTTTAAAATACCAATAAGTTAAAGACTTTTCTACCCTTAAATGAAAATTTTGTATTTCATCATAAGAAGGGTCATTTGGTAATTTTATTTCCAATTTAATTAACTTTAACCTCAAACTATCCAACTTCCTATTAGCATTCATTTTAATTAATTCATCTCTCCATCTATTGATATCTCAAAAACTAATTAAGTAGGATGACAATAGACATGAATTTTTTTTGGGCTCCACAATGATAACAAAATTTTCCAAGTTAGATATGTCCTTAATTTTTTATGCATGAAATCATTTTTTCTCTTTACATAAGTACATTTATATGATTGTTAATTGTAATTCTTATGTGCAACCTATTTCAGAATGTTTTAATAGTTATGTTGCAAAACAAACATTATAAACTAAAAGGAAAAATTAGAAAGACTAACTTTGTGTATAACCACAATAATTTACATGCATACAACCCCAATAAATGTATTGTCTTATATTAGATCTAATTAGTTGTCAATCATCAAATTGCATTTTATATTAACTTAGTATGGATCTTCTAACAATAAATTTCCGCTCCCGTCCAACACAAATATATAAATGAATGCGATAAGATATTAACATGACATAATGAAAACATAGTATGCTCAAATCATGAATTGTAGTTGAGTTTGGGTTATCCCACGTTGATAAGAAAGAAAAATATCAAAAAATGTAGTTATGTATACGAAATGAGGGTGATGATTTAAAAACGGTATCAACATAAAAATATAAAGAAAGACTGAGATATTAAAATGCCACAATGAGAATCTAGCAATCTCAAATCATGAATTGCCGTTGAGCTTTGGGTTATCTAACATTGATAAGTACGGGAAATATAAATATGCAAATGAAGGCTATAAAGTATTAACATGGCAAATGAGAATTTAGTATTCTCAAATTATGGTTGAATTTGGTTATCACATACTTATGAGAATGAGAAATATTAGAAAATATAGTTGAATATATAAAAGTAAAATATGGAGTTGCTTATGTGGCATAAGAGCATCTCCAATCGACCTGCAAAAACCCAAAAATAGAGTTTTTACAACTCCAATCGACCTGCAAACCGGCAAAAAATTTAGCGGTCAAAGAGAGATGAACCTGTTCGACCTTCATATTTGAAGGGCTACTGTTTGCACTGCAAATTTAGAGGGCCCACATTTTGTTATTTATTTAATTGTTAAATACATTTTTCTTAATATATTTAATGTTTACTTTAATACATTTAATATTTTATCTTTTTATATTAATGTGGAGTCCACAAATTTGGTGTTTTTTAAAGTGTGGTTGGAGTTGGATTTCTTTTTGGTGTTGATGGGCCCACCAAATTTGGTGTTTTTGGTGTTATGGTTGGAGATGGTCTAATGAGAAGCCTCCCTTCACTATTTTTTATTTTCTCCTAATTTTGATTTTTTTAATAAAAAACTATCTTCTCAATAAATGACTTTAATATTTCATTTAACATCTAATTTTCTTTATTATTTTATAATTATTTTTATTTGTACAACAATAATACATCAATAAATATAATTTTATTTGTCTTTCATTTTTTTATTTAACATCTAATTTTCTTTATTATTTTACAATTATTTTTATTTCCATATCATAAATACATCAACAAATATAATATTTGTTTATCTTACACTTTTTTAATTTAATCCAACATTTTATTAAATGAATCCACCATCTTTTAATTAAATTTTTAGAATTATAATCTATATCTATATCCATATCTATATAAAGGGAATCATCAAAAGATGATGTGATGTTTTGAGAAAGCTTGAAAGATTAGTTGTTATTTTCTCCAATTTTTAAGTTATTACAAAATAAATCTATAATATTAAATGAATGAATGAACCATTCATTACTTTTTACAAGTAAAATTTCATTATATAAATATATATAAATGAAAATCATCAAAAGATGATGTGACATATTGACAATGTATTACTTAAAATGTCTTCCCCATTTTCTTATCAATTTTTTATGTTTTAAAATATTGAATATATTAAATAATTGTCCATTCTCATATTTAAATTATATTTTCATTATAAATGAGGGTCTTTAATAATAATTTTACATATCTATTGCAATTTATGTCATTAACCATTTATTTTCCCTTTTTATGGTATTAACTATTGTTTTTCATTATTTATTTGAATTAACCATTCTATTTATTGTAATTTATGTAAGTTAACCTTTTATTTTCCTTTCTTTATGTTACCACCCATTCATTTTCCTTTATTTATTATAATTAATCATTTATTTCCTTTATTTAAGCATAAGTGTTGTTTTGGTTTTTGTTGGTTATGTTTTTAGTTTTTTAACTTTTTTGTCATACAACAAACTAACTCTCAATCTCTCCCTCTAACACATTTTCTTTCATTAGATTTGTATTGCTAAGAGATTAATCATATATTTGTTATCGATATTTGGTTATTTCTGAATTATTTGCTATTGTATTGACTTTATATGTTTTTTATGTTGTTCTTTTTGTAGTAAGTGATAAGGGAAACAAGTTATCTAAATATGTCGAAGAACATCAAAGATTTATCATCAAGACACACATATTATCATCAATGTAAGTCTCCCATTCGAGTATTCCTTCAATTTTAATGTATTATTGATTTTGTCTATTTTGTAATTTCGTGATTTATTGCTAACTAAATTCTCATTTCTTTGCCTTTTTTTTCTTCGGAAATGTAACCTACAATGCTAAAAGAACATTTGAGTATTAGTTACTTTGATATTACATTATTACTAGCAAAGGACAATAAATCTTCATTTTTATATTCGTTTCTTGGTTTGATATATATACTAATATGTTTTGAGTGTTCATTTGGAAAATTAATGTTCTATTTAAATATAAACCGACTAACATTCTTCAAATTTGTTTTCTTGACCTCCAGTTATTTTGAATTATGTTCAAAATTAGATTGATTTTATTTTGTGAATTTACTTTTTTGCTTCATACAACTTATAAGTTTCAACATCAAAATCTTGCTACAATTTAATAAAATCAATACCACTGTTAACAATGTAGTCGAGACAATCAATTAAACTGCAATGCTATGTAATCGTGTTCATGTAATATGAAGGAACGAAAAGATTGAAAAAAGTCGGTGACTAAACGAAAAAATGGATTCTTGATAAAAACATTTGTTTGAATCTAAAGACTTCTACGTATTTTCTTATAATAAAATAATAATATAAATAAATACAAACACTTTATTAAATTTAATCATGTATTGTCGTAATTTTTTTAGTAGACGATTATAATTTTTGAAATATTCATATTATTGGTCTTTTATATAAAGATTATTTTAATTACATATCTTAATGATATATAATTATTTGATAATGTAATTTTATTCGGTAATTGTTGATACAATTTGTATATATGTTGTTTCTATTTAAAGAAACATAGAATATTTATTCTAAATCTAAACATTTTTAATTTTTATTTATTGTTGTGTTGAGTTTTGGTTATCCGATATTTTTTACTACGTTGGTGACCTATGAATTATTTTTCAATTTATATCATATTTTGTATTGATTTATTTTAAACAAGTTCATTAATGTAATATATAAATATTTAAATTTTTGTCACATCCAACATATTTCATAATTTTATTAGTTGAATATGTTTAAAGTCAATCTTTATCTAAAATAAATTGTTGTATATGGATTTGCAACATATTTCATATCTGTGAAAATAGTAAAAACAATTTTTTACAATTTTGTTAACATAAAATTTAATCATCGTGCAACGCGCGATGTCGAACAATAGTATCTATATAAAAGAAGAAACCAAAGATAATGATGTGGCCTCTCCTAAGCATTATAAGACCATTTTTCTTTTTTCTAAGACTTTTGATTTTTTTAAATATTTGATATGGTAGACTTTTCCGTCCCTATACTAAAAAGATAAAATTCATTGAGTCAGGGCTGTTTTAGTAATTTTAAAAAGTTTAACCTACCAATTTTTTCATCTTTATTTCAAAGGTGAAACCTCCAAATATTTTCAACTTCATTCTTAAATGTGAAAACTCAAAACCTTCCCTTTTGTATCATGATTTGTTCATCACTATATATCTTCATCTTCCTCTCCATATCACTTGATGTATTATTCATATCACAAACCATGCATTGTTTTTCAACAAGATCGTTTTTTAGGTAAACACTTTTTCTCCCTCTTCGTCGATCACTTTATATTCTTCTTACATTTCATAAACTGTTATTTTTCAACAAAATTGTATTCTAGGTTTACTTTGAGAATACTAATCAATCAATATCTATATAATAGAAGAAACCAAAGATGATGATGTGACCTCTCCTAAGCATTATAAGACCATTTTTCTTTTTTCTAAGACTTTTGATTTTTTTAAATATTTGATACGGTAAAGACTTTTCCGTCCCTATACTAAAAAGATAAAATTCATTGAGTCAGGGCTGTTTTAGTAATTTTAAAAAGTTTAACCTACCAACCTTTTCATCTTCATTTCAAAGATGAAACCTCCAAATCTTTTCAACTTCATTCTTAAATGTAAAAACTCAAAACCTTCCCTTTTGTATCATGATTTGTTTATCACTATATATCTTCATCTTCCTCTCCATATCACTTGATGTATTATTCATATCACAAACCATGCATTGTTTTTCAACAAGATCGTTTTTTAGGTAAACACCGTTTCTCCCTCTTCGTCGATCACTTTATTTTCTTCTTACATTTCATAAACTGTTACTTTTCAACAAAATTGTATTCTAGGTTTACTTTGAGAATACTAATCCGGGTTCTATTTCTTATTGACTTTTTGGGATTTTTTAGATCTATTCTTACTTTTATTTCTATATTTTCCTTAACTTCTTTTAAATGGAAACATGGGTTTGTTCATGGAATCGATTTTAAAGTTTTGATGGCAACGATGGTTCAATGATCGAATCTTGCATGTACGTATTACAATCTGTTGGACAACCTAAGGGGGGGGGGGGTAAGGTTGTATTTAAAATCTTTTTCTTTCAAAAAATCTTTGAACAAATAAATACAGTACAAACAATACAGTAAAAATAAAGCAGAGTATAAACAAGTAAATATACAACAATTATATAAACAGATATAATTTAAATGCACAGCGGAAATGTAAAGAGATAAGGGAAAGAGAATACTTGACAACGATATTTTTAAAGTGGTTCACCAAACACAAAGTTGGCTAGTCCACCTCGAGAAAATAACACTTCTCGGAGATCCAATACGAAACGTGTTCTTTACGGTAGAAACACAAACCTTAATACAACAAACGCGAAACACTCTTCTTTGAGAGATTAATGTGGATCACTCACTCTAATTCAAACACTTACAAGAGGGTATAGATTTTAATATGAATAATCACTCTTGAATAAGGTTTATCACTTGGATATTTTTAGAGAGTTTGATCACTTGAGTTGTGTTGCTGATTCAACTAATCGAGAGATTTTAATCTGCTATCAACTCAAGATTTCTTGCTCAAAAATTAATTTTATCAGTTTAAGTGATTTAGTGTGAGTAAGAAAGCAGCAGAATAATAATCAAATGCTGAGGGAGAATTTATTGCTGAAGTTGGTGTAGCATTGAAGGCTGCTGGATGCTTGTATTTATACTGGATGATCATCAGTCTTGGGGATTTCGCGGTATACCGCCAGACCATCGCGGTATACCTGCGTCAGAAAAAGTGTACTGCAAGGAGAAGGTCAACCTGCAAAAGATCAACGGCTACAAGTACCCGCGGTATACCGCGTTGCACATGGCGGTATACCGCCTGAAAAAGTTGTCTGACAAAAGAAGCTTCATATGCAGATGATGCTGATGGTGAACAGTACCCGCGGTATACCGCGAAGACCTTGGCGGTATACCGCCTGAAGTTTTGTCCAATGAGAGCAAGGCAACGCAGGGTGGTTCGGCTGATCACACTTCTTGCAACAGATGATGAACAGTAGCAAACAGCATATATATATATATATCAAGTGATTTAATATATATATAAAAAAAAATATTGTATATATATATTTGATTCAAATATATTTATATAGATACGAAATATCCAAGTGATAAAATATTTTAGGGTGTTTATCATTTTAAAATAAAATGACGAAACTCTTCAGACTTGGATACTTCAGATAAAAAATTTATCGAGATCATTTAAATATCTGCACACTCGGATAAAATATTAGATAACAAAATAATGCGGTGTGTTTTGTAATCATCAAAATAAATATGGAGATGTGATTTTATGTGTACCAAAAATATATCACAATATTTAAAGCTGGGTACACTTGCACCAACAATCTCCCCCTTTTTGATGATGACAAACACAACGCTAAACACGAGAGCATACTCGGTTTCTCTCCCCCTTTTGTCGAAGCAAAAAGGGTTCAAGAAAGTCGCTTATGCTCCCCCTCGAAAGATGCTCCCCCTCAAAATATGAAATATTTGAGAGTTAGTATTTATCAAGGGTTATACTCAAGCATGCCTAAACCAAGTCTTAATTTAAAGAACGCCTTCTTGTTTAGAGCTTTAGTGAAAATATCGGCCAAATTATCTTCCGAATCAACCTTTTCAAGCACGATTTTGCCTTTTTGAACATTATCTCGTAAAAAGTGATGTCTCAATTCAATATGTTTGGTACGAGAATGCAAAACGGGATTTTTACTTAAGTTTATGGCACTTGAGTTATCACACATAATTGGAATTTTGGTTAGGTGTACCTCAAAATCGGTAAGTGTGTGTTTCATCCATAGGACTTGAGCACATGCTCTTGCGGCGGCTACATATTCCGCTTCGGTGGTAGACAAAGCTACGGATTGTTGTTTCTTAGAGAACCAAGATACAAGTGAGAGACCTATAAAGGCGCATACCCCACTAGTACTTTTTCGGTCAACAATAGATCCACCAAGATCGGAATCGGCAAAACACGTTACTTCTAACTCGGGTTGCTTTGCGTACCATAAGCCAAGATTAGTAGTACCTCGTAAATATTGAAAAATACGCTTGACAGCTTCATAGTGAGATTGTTTAGGTGAAGATTGAAAACGAGCACATAAACATACACTAAACATAACCACTAACAATTAAAAGAAGATTGAAAAATACGCTTGACAGCTTCAACGGGTTTGACATTTTCAAAGTTAAACTTTTTCAACATATCTTTACAATATTTAGATTGACTAATGAAAATACCAGTTTCACATTGTTTTATTTGCAATCCTAAGAAGTATTTTAACTCTCCCATCATGCTCATTTCAAACTCGCTTGTCATTTTCGCAGAAAATTCATTACACAGTTTTTCATTAGTGGAACCAAAAATAATATCATCAACATATACTTGCACAACCACAATATCATTTTGAACATATTTCACAAATAAAGTATTATCAATTTTACCCATAATATAACCACTAACAATTAAAAAGGTTTTTAATCTATCATACCACGCACGCGGAGCCTGCTTTAAACCATAAAGCGCCTTTTTTAATTTATAAACATGTGTCGGGTTTTCAAAACTTTCAAAACCGGGAGGTTGAGAAACGTATACCTCCTCATTTATAATACCATTTAAGAAAGCACTTTTAACATCCATTTGAAATAACTTAAAATCTTTAGCATTTGCAAAAGCGAGAAGCATTCGAATAGACTCCAACCTTGCAACCGGTGCAAAGGTTTCGTCATAATCTATACCTTCTTGTTGACTGTACCCCTTGGCAACTAAACGTGCCTTGTTTCGTGTGACTCCACCGTTCTCGTCTACCTTGTTACGGAAGACCCATCTTGTGCCAATAATGGTTTGACTACTAGGGCTAGGCACTAAATCCCACACATCATTCCTAGTAAATTGGTTTAACTCATCTTGCATGGCCAATATCCAATCCTCATCACCTAAAGCTTCATCTATGGTTTTAGGTTCTATGGTTGAGATAAAGGCATGGAAAGCACAATGGGTAAGGATTTGTGATCTAGTTGTCCTTTGGTTTAGGTCACCTATAATTTGATCTACGGGATGGCCTCGAGCGGTTCTAAGGTTAGGATCATCTATACCTTGTGGAATAAAGCATGGAGGGGCATCACTAGATTCAATATTATTTGTGGAAGGTTGAGTACCTAAATCCAAGGTACTAAGTTGTTGGGCTAAGACGTCTCCTTCACGAATATTATCATTTGCTAAGGGTGCACTCGGTTTGGGAGGACTTTCGTCAAAACTAACATTAAGGGATTCTTCCACTACCATGGTTTCCTTATTTAGGATTCTATAGGCTTTGCTATTCCAAGAATAACCTAGGAAAACTCCCTCATAGGCTTTGGGGTCAAATTTGGTTAGGTAGGATTTGGTGTTTAAAATGAAACATTTACAACCAAAAACTTTTAGGTGAGCTAGGGAAGGTTTTCTACCTCGGTAAAGTTCATAGGGTGTCTTATTTAGGATACCTCTAATTAGGACACGGTTAAGCACATAGGTCGCGGTAGCAACGGCATCACACCAAAACTTTTGGGGAACTTGATGTTCGTTTAGCATAGTTCTACTCATTTCTTGCAACGTTCGATTTTTCCTTTCAACAACCCCGTTAGATTGAGGAGTTCGAGGAGCCGAAAAGTTATGAGTTATACCATGTTTATCACAAAAGGCACCAAATTGTACATCATTATCGAATTCTCGTCCATGGTCCGTACGTATGGAAACAATCGTACAACCTTGTTGGTTTTGAATTCGTTTTCCCAAAATTTTAAACTTTTCAAAAGCCTCATTTTTATGTCTCAAAAATAAAGTCCAAGTATAACGGGAATAATCATCCACAATAACCAAAGTATAAAAATTTCCTCCAAAACTTTGAATAGCCATCGGGCCAAAAAGATCCATATGTAAAAGTTCTAAAACTCTTTGAGTAGAAATAACATTTTTTGATTTATGAGAAACGTGATGTTGTTTGCCGACACGACAAGCATCACAAAAATGATTATCAAACTTTAATTTTGGCAGGTCACTCACAAGCTCCTTATTTTTTAAGTTTTGCATTAATCTTAGATTAGCGTGACCTAAACGCCTATGCCATAAAGTAGAAACATCATTAATAGAAGATAAGCATACATTATCAGATACAACAGTTTTACAAATATATAAATTTCCTTTTACAAAGCCATTTAAAAGAACTTTGCCATTTTTTATGATTTTACAAGAATCTTCTTCGAAGACAACAGTTGTATTATTTTTACACAATTGGCGAACACTCAATAAATTAAAATGTAAATTATCAACATGATTAACATTAAGAAATTGAACATTATTGCAAGAGACTGTACCTCTACCAATTATATTTCCTTTGGAGTTTCCTCCAAAAATTACCTGTCCACCATCACATGACTTATATGATGAAAAGAGATTATTGTTTCCGGTCATGTGACGTGTGCAACCACTATCGAGTATCCAGTCCATATCAAGGTCAATCTACAATAATGAAGATGTAACTTTTATGGTCCCCATTTCTCGTGGGTCCTTGACAATTAGTTTCAAAAGTCAACCAACATACATATATATAAAGTAAAACAGAATATATATATATAATATATTACACAATATTAATATATATATATAATACATCAAATCATATTAATATATATATATAACAAACACCATATTATATATATATATATGTAATACGTATATATATGTAAACAAACAGTACATAGAATATATATTACTTATATATATAATGTATACAACAAAATATATTTAAACTATATATATATACATAACACATTTAAAACCATAAACGCATACCACCGGGATTATCATTACTAAACATTCCTTTTGGAATCCATTTATTTACCATTTTAATTTTGCGATTATATTTATCATACACATAAAAACAAGTATTTACATTCGCATTATTATTAGGTTTAGAATATTTATCATGGTACATGCGAGCATACGGTTTTCTCGTATTATAATTTACATTATTTATTTTACGCACATACGGAGGTTTTTGCACATATTGATTTCTTGTATTTACTTTAGGTGATTCATAGAATCTTTTGATGGGTATACATGAACATTTATCAACACAAGTATTGGAACCAATGCCTTTTCTACATTTTATACGGTTAGGCATATTAAGCATGTTAAGAACTTTCTCATTGCTACTTTCAAAGGCTTTAGCTAGCATGTTATCTTTTTCATATGAAGCACATTTAGCCTTTAAACATGTAATCTCATTATCAAGAATATCACATTTTGTACAAATAATATTTTCATGTGATTTTTTATTCAAGCATGCAATTTCTTTATTTAAAACATCACAAGATTTACAAAAATCTTTTTCTCCTAATTTAGTTTCTAATTTAGCAATTATATCTATATCATTTTCAGATTTTTGTTTAACATTTTTTATTTCCTTTTTACATGCATTTACAGTTTCTTTTAACATAGCATTCTCATCTTGGTAACGATTTGCAAGAGCGGCCATTTTATGAAAAGATTCATATAATTCTTCAAGATTATTTTCACTATCACTTTCATAATCACTATCGTAATCCGAGTAAGAAGATTTTACCTCGTCGTCGCTATCGGCCATAAGACAAATGGCTTGATAGTCATCTTCTTCTTCACTCTCGCTCCACGCGCCTCCAATGAAGGCTTTCTCCTTCTTCTTTTGGAATTTGTTCTTTTTCGGACATTCATTGGCGTAGTGGTCTTTGTCACCACATGAGTAGCAAAAGCCTCTCTTTGGCTTAGCTTTATCGTCTTCACTCGAGTCGCCATTTTTCTTAACTTTTTCGTCTCGTTTATGGAACTTACGACTTCGATTTTCACCACCACGACGGTAGTTACCGTTTCTTTGAAATCTGCCATTGTTAGAAAATTTATTATTATTATTAAGAAATTTGGAAAAGTTTCTTACCAACATGGCGACTTCATCGAGAGTTTCGGATGGATCTTTCGAGGAGCTAGCTTTCTCCTTTTTCTTCTCATCTTTTGGTGTTGAGACATTGAGAGCGATTGATTTCTTTTTAACTTGCTCCCGGTCTTTGTTTCTTTTAAGTGCAATTTCATGCACTTTAAGATTACCGATCAAGTCATCTATCTTCATTATGGAAAGGTCACGGGAGTCTTCTAAGGATGTTATCTTTTGCATCCACTCCGAATGAAGAGCTCGTAGGATTTTCCTTATATAGTCCTCGTTAGGATAAGTGCGATCCAAACCTTTCAAAGTAGTCACAATAAGGTTAAATCTTTTAAACATTGAGTCAATTGACTCATCTTGTTTCATTTCGAATAGTTCATAATCGTGAACTAAAATATTTACTTTACTAGATTTAACCTCCGTGTTTCCACGATGAGTATTATTTAAACTTTCCCATATTTGATTTGCAGTTTTATAAGTATATACTCTTTCAATTTCGTCAGATGTTAAAGCAGCATATAATATATTCTTAGCTTCAAAGTTTAAACAAAAATGAGCTTCATCAGAAGTAGTCCAGTCATCTATAGGTTTATCAATATAAACATCATCTTTCACAATGGTGGGTTTAAAATTCCCTTTTTCTATGATGTTCCAAATCTTTTGATTTTTGCCACGCACGTGACATTCAAATAGCTCGGCCCAAATGCCAAACTTTTCAGTATCTATCAAAGGAGGTTTTGAAAACACGATATTAGTTTGTTGAGCCATTTAGAAGAATAAGAGAAAAATATGCAGAAAATTTTGAAAGACCTGCTCTGATACCAAATGTTGGACAACCTAAGGGGGGGGGGTAAGGTTGTATTTAAAATCTTTTTCTTTCAAAAAATCTTTGAACAAATAAATACAGTACAAACAATACAGTAAAAATAAAGCAGAGTATAAACAAGTAAATATACAACAATTATATAAACAGATATAATTTAAATGCACAGCGGAAATGTAAAGAGATAAGGGAAAGAGAATACTTGACAACGATATTTTTAAAGTGGTTCACCAAACACAAAGTTGGCTAGTCCACCTCGAGAAAATAACACTTCTCGGAGATCCAATACGAAACGTGTTCTTTACGGTAGAAACACAAACCTTAATACAACAAACGCGAAACACTCTTCTTTGAGAGATTAATGTGGATCACTCACTCTAATTCAAACACTTACAAGAGGGTATAGATTTTAATATGAATAATCACTCTTGAATAAGGTTTATCACTTGGATATTTTTAGAGAGTTTGATCACTTGAGTTGTGTTGCTGATTCAACTAATCGAGAGATTTTAATCTGCTATCAACTCAAGATTTCTTGCTCAAAAATTAATTTTATCAGTTTAAGTGATTTAGTGTGAGTAAGAAAGCAGCAGAATAATAATCAAATGCTGAGGGAGAATTTATTGCTGAAGTTGGTGTAGCATTGAAGGCTGCTGGATGCTTGTATTTATACTGGATGATCATCAGTCTTGGGGATTTCGCGGTATACCGCCAGACCATCGCGGTATACCTGCGTCAGAAAAAGTGTACTGCAAGGAGAAGGTCAACCTGCAAAAGATCAACGGCTACAAGTACCCGCGGTATACCGCGTTGCACATGGCGGTATACCGCCTGAAAAAGTTGTCTGACAAAAGAAGCTTCATATGCAGATGATGCTGATGGTGAACAGTACCCGCGGTATACCGCGAAGACCTTGGCGGTATACCGCCTGAAGTTTTGTCCAATGAGAGCAAGGCAACGCAGGGTGGTTCGGCTGATCACACTTCTTGCAACAGATGATGAACAGTAGCAAACAGCATATATATATATATATATCAAGTGATTTAATATATATATAAAAAAAAATATTGTATATATATATTTGATTCAAATATATTTATATAGATACGAAATATCCAAGTGATAAAATATTTTAGGGTGTTTATCATTTTAAAATAAAATGACGAAACTCTTCAGACTTGGATACTTCAGATAAAAAATTTATCGAGATCATTTAAATATCTGCACACTCGGATAAAATATTAGATAACAAAATAATGCGGTGTGTTTTGTAATCATCAAAATAAATATGGAGATGTGATTTTATGTGTACCAAAAATATATCACAATATTTAAAGCTGGGTACACTTGCACCAACACAATCCATGACATAACCACAACAAACTTTAATATGTTTTTAATGGTTATTTTTATTTTTTCAGGTTTATTTCGAGAAGACTAATATGAGTATACATTTCTTTTCACTTTTGTTGAGATTTTAGAGTTCTTTTTTTCGTTTTCTATATTTTTTTAAGTTTAAATTTTACTAATCATTTTAACTATGATTAAAATCAAACTTTTTTATTTACAAACACTTAAATATAATAATGTGTATATCTTTATTTATATAACAATTGAATACAATAAGAAATTGATTATAATGGATAAATAAAAATAAGATGAAGATGATCACTAATCATGTCAATGTAATAACTTTTAATTTACACATAAAAAATTCCTTATTGCCATCAATATACATAAATGAAATACTTATAATAACTTAATACAATATAACTTATCATTTATTATTATTTACATCATACTTCTATCTATATCTTTATATATATAAAAGAAGAATCATAAAAAGATAATGTGACATCTTGAGAGAGCTTGAAACATTATTATTATTTTCTCCAAGTTTTGAGTTATATGAAAATAAAAATATATCATTAATTGAATAAACCTTTCATTAACTTTTTACAAGTTACATATACAATCTTATTATATAAATATATAGATTAATCAATATATAGGCTAATTTGTATAATAAATCTATATCCACATCTATATAAAGAATAATCGTTAAAAGATGATGGAGCATCTTGAAAATATCTATATCTATGAAAAATGAATCTAAAGAGATGATGTGGTACATTCTAATACTTAGATTGTCTCCTCCATTTTTCTCAATTATCAATTTTTTTAAATGTTGAACATGTTAATGACATTTCGATTCTCATATGTAAGTTGTATTTTCATTAAAAATGAAGGTATTTTTAGTAATTTTACAAACCCGTTGCAATTTATGTTATTAACCATTTATTTTCCCTTTCTATGTTATTAACCATTGTTTTCCATTATTTATTTTGATTAATCATTCAACTTGTTGCATTTATGTAAATTAACTTTTTATCTTCCTTTCTTAATGTTACTAACCATTCATTTTTCTTTATTTATTTTAATTAATCATTCATTTAACTTATTTAAGCATAAGCGTTTTTTATTTTTGTTGGCTATGTTATTGGTTTTTTTAACCTTTTTGTCATACACCAATCTACCTCTCAATCTCTTCCTCTAACACATTTTATGTAACTAAATTTGTATTGCTAAAAGATTAATATTTGGTTATTGTTAAGTTATTTGTTATTGTATTTGTTATTGTATTGACTCTATATGATTTTTATGGTGTGCTATAATTTAACGAGATCGATACTACTGTCAACAATGTATCCGAGACAATCATTTTAGTAGATGAAGCTGATAAATAACATTTACACAAGAAAATGAAAAACTAACTGACAATGTTATGCAATCGTGTTCATGTGACCTATACATCAATACAAACTTTGATCCGATCTATCAAATAATCAAGGAGTTGTCGATAAAGGGGAATAAAATATTGTAAGAAAATAAGTAAGTGACAAAACGAAAAAATGAGGTGAATTCTTGATAAAAAAAATCTTAAAATCTAAAGACTTATACGTCTTTTCTTATAAAATAATTAATATTATAAATAAATATAAACACTTCATTACATCTAATCAATTGTTGTCATGTTTTTTAAATGATTATAATTTTAGAAATAATCATTTTATTGGGTTTTAATATGAAAATTATTTAAATTACTTATTTTAATTATAATATAAATAATTGATAATATAATTTTATTCGGTAATTATTGATACAATTTGTATATATTTAAAAAATGTAGAATATTTAAACTAAATCTAATTATGTATAATTTTTATTTATTAGTGTTGAGTCTTGATTATCCGAAATCTTCCACCACGTTAGTCATTTTTTATTTACTTTTCATTTTTTGTATTGATTTATTTTAAACGACATTTATTAATGTTTTATATATAAATATATAAATTATAGTTATTACTAATAGTTTTCATCACACATGCAACATATTTCATAACTCTATTGACTGAATATGCTCAAACCTAATATTTATCTAAAAGAATATGTTGTGTATGGATTTGCAATATGTTCTATATCTATAAAAATAACAAAAACAATTTTTATAGTTTTGTTAACATAAAGTTTAATCATCGCGCAACGCACGATGTCGAACACTAGTAATATATTAGAGTAAAATAAACTAATTTTTTTAAAGAATCTGTTGAAGTAAAATGAAAATGAAAATCTTAATTTTCATTTGTGAGGATCTTAAACATTAAAACTTGTCAACAAAACGACCAATATAGCTCGACTTTGACCTAGAGCTTGCGGGTCAACACTCAAGATTCAAGAAGGTATAATCGGCCAAAAACTTACGAACCATTTTTAAGAGCAAACTACAAATTCGGTCTCTATGGTTTGTAGAAAATAACACTTTTCTGTCCCTATAGTTTGAGATTGTAAGATGACCATCATAATTTGCAAATACGTCTAAATTTGGTCACTCCCTCTAAAGGCTATTAAAAAATTTGTTAAATAAAGCCATCTTCGTTCTTTTATCCATTTTCTCTTTTACCCAATCAAAAAACCACATGAAGCAAAATCATACAAATCGATTTTAATCGAGTAAAAGGCAAAAAAGCTTTCCTTAAACAGCTGACCTTACTTCGTAACCTTAGCCTCCCTTTCTTTATAGTTCGACTAAGTGACTTCGTAACAGAAACCTACTTTAGCGGACACTTTTCATTTTTCACTCGGTCCTTACTTCCCAAAGCAAAGGTTTAAATATCGATAAAATGATGAAAATACCTAACGTTTAACAGAGTTTTTAACGATCGTTTAGAAGAATGGATCAAATCAAAACGCAATCGGTCATCTTGTAATTTTTGAAGCTGCGGAGACAAAAATAGCACATTTTCGACAACGATTAAATACTTAAAATAACAACATATTTTTATTTAAAAAATTTATAACATTATAGTTTTATTTCTCAACAAGGACTAAATACATGAACAAATTTTTTAGAGTTAATTACTGTTTTGGTCCCTGTGGTTTGTCAAAAAATACAAAATTGGTCCCTAAACTTCATTTATTACTGTTTTGGTCCCTGTGGTATGCATTTTGTTACGAAATTGGTCCTTAAGAGGGACCAAAACCGTAATAAATTCTTATGCAGAAAGTTACGAAAATGGTCCTTATGAGGGACCAATTTCGTAACAAAGTGCATACCACAGGGACCAAAACAGTAATAAATGAAGTTTAGGGACCAATTCCGTATTTTTTGACAAACCACAGGGACCAAAACAGTAATTAGCTCAATTTTTTATTATAGTTTTCTCATTTTAAAGAAACCGGCCCAAATGATGTGGATCAGGAAATCATAATGGGCCCAGATTTATTAGAAAGCCCAGCCCACTTTCTTTTAGTCAACTCACGTCTGCTTTTTATACTCTCGCCGTCGTCTTTCCTCCACCAACCACCACACAACCAACAATGGCCGCCGCTACTCTTGCAAACTCAACCACATTTTCCTCCTCTCCAATCCACCGGCGCCACCACCACCACCAGCTTCCTGCTTCTCCGGCCACCTTGAATGTCTTCAATTCCACGAAAATCCGCTCATTGAAAACCCTAATTTCACAATCTATCTTCGCTTCCACCTCACCGGTAATCCGTCGTACATCCTCCGTCGTCGCCGCAGCAGCAACGGCAGATTCCTCTTCATCGACCTCATTTCACGGCCTGTGCTATGTCGTCGGAGACAATATCGATACGGATCAAATCATTCCCGCTGAATACCTAACGTTAGTTCCATCAAAACCTGAGGAATACAAAAAGCTCGGATCCTACGCTCTAATCGGACTCCCTGCGTCGTACGAGACTCGATTCGTTGATCCGGAGGAATTTCAGTCGAAATACTCGATAATCATCGCCGGAGATAACTTCGGATGCGGTTCGTCACGTGAACACGCTCCGGTGGCGTTGGGAGCAGCCGGAGTAACGGCGGTGGTGGCGGAATCGTACGCGAGGATATTTTTTAGGAATTCGGTTGCTACAGGAGAGGTTTATCCGTTGGAATCAGAAGCTAGGGTTTGCGATGAGTGTAAAACTGGAGATGTTGTGACAATTGAGCTTGAGCAAAGCCTTTTGATTAATCATACGTCTGGAAAAGAGTATAAATTGAAGCCAATTGGTGATGCTGGACCTGTGATTGAAGCTGGTGGGATTTTCGCTTATGCGAGAAAAGCTGGGATGATTCCTGCTTAACAATTTGAGGTATTTTATCTGATTCACTATCAACAGAAATTTGATCTCTGAAACTGCAAATTATGTATGTTCTAACACTTGATTTGGTTATGGATTTTGTTTAATTTGGTGGATTTCAAACTAGAGAAAACTCAAATTTAGCTTTCTCATTTTTTAGATCAAGAAGATAGGTAAGAAATTCTTCAATAAAATCATACAGTTTCATGTGGCAAAAGATTTGTGATTTCTGATTGTATTCGCATATCACATTTCCATTGATGAACACCTTACAATTATATGAAGCTTTTAAATTCTCAATCTTTGCATAACATCTTAATTGAATCTAAAATGTGATCTGTTTGAACTTTGATAATAGATGGATTCTTGAATCACAACCAAATTTGAAACCTTTTCATGTTCTTTGTTGAAGCTAGTTAGTTTATGGGAATATTGTCCAAAATAGCCATTTTTTGTCTCTTTATCTTTCATTTTATAGCCAACTTTTCAACCAATTAACCAAAATAACTAATTTTTTTTGGAAGTAGCACTTTAGCAACTTGCAAAATCCACTTTATTTTTTTAATATAATATTTATAACGTAGGAATTTCATAAGTTGCTAAAGTTATACTCGCGAGATGCTGACATGGAGTTGCCACTTACGGCTAAAGTATTAGTTAAGGGGATGTTTGGCGGTTGCTGAATAGTTTGGTGCAGAATGATTAAGAGGTCAGAATGGTTAAGAGGCTTTTATGATATAGTGCAAAATGAAATATGGTTGTTTGGTATTTGTTTAGAATGAAATCAGAGTGCTGAATGGTTAAGGATGACCCAAGATGCTAAATCATTATGAGGGTTTTGGAACCATTAATTGGCAGCCTTTTTTTTTGCCAAACAAGATTCACCTCTGAACGATTCAGAGGTTGCCTCTTAATGGAACCATTAAGAGGTAAACAAACAACCCTTAAGTTTCGCAAGAAGCACTTTATCAACTTGTTAAATTGGTACTTCATGAATATTAACTTCACAAAAAAGGTAAATATTGCAAATTTTTTGGCTATTTCGGCCAATTGATTAGAAAAACGGCTATAAAGTGAATTGAGAGTAAAGAATCGCTATTTTTTATTATTACCCTTTTTTCTTTCTCTCATTTGATCCATCTGATGACACCAGAGTTGAGTTGTTTGCAGGTAACTTCATCTGTTGAATCAATCTAGAAGAAAGTGTGTGGTGGGATTCTATCTTTTGATGTGAAACTTGCAGTCAAGTTATTGCTTTTGTATTTTTCATTGAAGTAATAAGAATGAATTATTAATATAATATTATGGGTTGTTCCAACAATTCTGTTATCATGTTGAACCAAATGGTAAAAAGGAGTTTCTGGGTCATTGGTAGATCTCAATCTTCGTTATTTGTAAGAGTTAGACCTGACAAAAACTGACACAATGTTTTTTTTTTTGAAGGGTGTCGTAGGCTATGTCTAGACTAATCCCTTGGCAAATTATGACTGTAAGACATCAGCCCTGATTGCCACAATTGTTGTGTATGCAACCCTGGGCAGATGGGATATTCCACCACATCCCCTAGGGCCTTAACCAGTATGCCACAACCCTTGTGGTTAACTGACACAATGTTGTTTTGCTTGTTTCAGAATATTTATCGTTTGAATTTTGAAGGTGAAAGGAGATTGGTTTTTTTTCAAACTTGAAACAATGTCGTTTTAAGTTTGTGTTTATAATTAAAACAAAACCAAAATTATTTTGTTTTGGACGCCAACATATTTAGATTTATTTGGTTTTTGTTTCGTTGAGTTTTTTTTTTTGTCTTTTTGTTTTAGGTGCTAGGATATAGGAAAACATCATGAGTTCTATTTAAATATTTGTGTAATTTTCTACTCAACTTTTTTTTTAATGACTAAAGATGAAAACAATTCTTTCATTCTATGGTTGTGTGCTTCATCGTTTGATGTTATGAAGCTTTGACGTAATTAAGATAATCTGTATTTGACATTAATAGTTGAACATGATTTGTATTTAAGATTCTTAAATGAGTTTAAAAGATGGGAAATTAATTAAAATACCCACTTTTTTGCTGAGTTACCAAAATACCCAACATTTCCGCGGTAGGCCCCGCGATCGCGGGCTAGGGCCTATGTGGCACACCTGTTGAGCCAAAGTGTCCTGCGGAGCCCCCCAACTATGCCCGCGGTGACACTTTTGGTCCCTGCCCGCGGTGGTTGTCCACGATGGGCAAAAAAATTTACATTTTTGGTCTTTTTTGCACAAATCTTTGCATGTTTTTACTGTTTTTTCCATAATTATTGTACTTTGAAGACCAAAAATGTAAAAAATTTTGCCCATCGCGGACAACCACTGCGGGCAGGGACCAAAAGTGTCACCGCAGGCATAGTTGGGGGGCTCCGCGGGACACTTTGGCCCAACAGGTGTGCCACGTAGCCCCTAGCCCGCGATCGCGGGGCCTACCGCGAAAATGTTGGGTATTTTGATAAACTCAGCGATAAAATGGGTATTTTGGTAAGTCAAAGTCAAACTTTAGGTATTTTAATTAAATTCCCTTAAAAGATTTGATTTGGATCTAATAAGGCCATCCCCATCAGTGCAAGAGCACAATTCTTTCTAAAGTGTCACATCAGTTTTGTAATAACAACAAGACCAAAATTCTTTCTAAAGTGGTCCTTATTATCAATATTATAATATAATAAACTAATGAAATAAAAATATATAATAAACCAAAGTAATAGTATTAATTTATTAAATATAGTGGGTACCACATCTTGCAAGACCTTGCTATCCACATGGCAAGTCATGTCATCTTGCAAGGTCTCTAGCAAGATAGATGTAGATGCTCTAATCATGAAACGATCAGAAGATGAGAACTCAGAACCAAAATATCACTTTTTAACTCGTTAAGGCAAATAAAAAAGAGATTTCTTTCGAAAATTTTATGCACAAAGATTTTATTCATACTATGACAGAATCTATTAAAACAATAGGGGAAAAAGTCTAAAAAAATTTGTATTCAATTGATATAAATATATGCATATATCTTAAGGATTGGTGTAATATATCGATCAAATTATTGTATTTTATATTGTTACTTGTTAATTTTGAAAATTTGACTCGCATATTTAGGCATTGTTTGGCAAAAAAAGCTAGCTTATTTTTGGTGTACATGTTTGGATGACCATAAACTAGCTTATAAGCTAGCTTTTTGAAAAGCTACTTGGAGTAGCTTATGAGTAGCTTTTTGTAAATTTTCCGATTATGCCCTCATTAATATTAATTATTATTTATTAACTATTTTTTTAATATGTCATTTTTGATCATTTAAATGCTTATAAGCTACTTTTTGCTAAACGTGACTTTTTTATCAGCTACCAACTAACTTATAAGTCATAAGCTAGCTTATCAGCTAGTTTGCCAAACATAGCCTTAATAGGAGCACGTGAAGTCGTGAAGTGTAATGCATAAATTTATGATTATTGATAGGGTTAATCTATTAACCCTATTTCAGTCCTTTTTAGTAGATTTTTAGTCTGTTTTATTTGCCCAAAGTCAGTAATTAAGTCATTTTTAGTAGCTTTTTAGCATTTTCTGTGTTTTAGGTGTCAAGCATGATTTAATGGTATAATCTCTGTCTTTTGGATCTTATTGGGCCTGTTTTGAATGATTACAGAATTTGGCTGGGCACTACTACGACAATGCTATAGGAATTGAACGCGGAAGGAATGCTGTAGGAGTGCTGAAGGAATGAGCAGCTGGGCCTTTTTGCTAATCTTTGGGCCAAAGCCTCTTTTGAAGATATGGGCTGGAATTGACTTTTGGAGGGGACATAAAGCACAAAGGACATCAGTCTTAATCACCAGCTTTTAGTTGCTTTGTCTCCAATCTTCTCCCCTATAAATAGATGGCATGTATGCTTGTTTTAAGGACATGTTTTTGACTAAAAACACTTAAATCTCTACAAGTGCTTAGTTTTTTCTCTCTAGCTTTTATTTACCTCTTAATTGCTGTCTAGTTACCTCTTAATATTCAGACTTGTGGTTACGATTTCAATGTATGCTAAAGCTTTCAGTTTCAAGGTTTTAATCAAAGTAGTTTCGAAGTAATCTCTTGTGTCTAATTTCCGATTCTCGCAAGTTTCAAAGTTCTCGATATTGTTCAAATTGTTTACTTAAATTCTCAAAGCTCGTGATTTTTAGTTTGGAGTTCCTTCCTTCTAAAATCCGTAACTTTTGGTTATATAAGTTGGTATTCCAAGTTTCAACGTTTTCAAGGCAAGTAGTAGTTTTGTGACGTAACTTGTACGACAAGTTTCCATAACTTGGCGACCAAGTTACCACGTTAATTGGTTATTCTTATTTTCTTACATTCTTAGTTCTTATTTCTGTCTTTATTTTCTTGTTGTTGAAATTCTTGCATTTTAATTTCTGTCTTTACATTTCTGTATTTTACTTTCTTGCAATTTCCTTTCAGTATTTTCCATTTATGTCATTTACGTTTCTTACACCTTTTGAAAGAAGAAATCAAGCCATGATGGGCTAATCGCCTGAGCTTAAGGTGTAAAGCAAAGTTTAGATGTAAAATTTGTGTGGAAGTGAAGAGGTGTATTGAATATAATATTGTATCTAACTATTTATTTCAGATGATTGATATTACATTGAAGATTGCATTTAATTAATTGACAACTAATTTTATGTATGAAAATGCATTAACATTCAGTGTTAAGGTTAAGGTTAATTATCTAAAATGATAAGAGAAGACTACTAAATAGTTTTAATACCTGACAAGTATTATACTCTTACGGTGTAGGATGGTAACACTGTGTTGTGCTAGGATTCACAAAGTCTAACATAAATGATATTGTATCGATAACACGTTGACCAGTGTGTACTCTTGGAAGGCCGTTTGAACCGATAGTTGGTATTGTGGCAGTCCTATAGCACTTGTGCTGGAGGACTAGCTGGATGTTATAATACCTCTTTGCTGAATCACTTGTTTTCATCTTTATGGAGCTTTGCACCATGTGCTTCTTCTCTAGAATTGATTTTTAGCTGATAACTCAAACCAACCAATCAAACAAATCTGTTTTCGAATTCACCATCTGAAATCGGTTTTTAAAGACTGGACTTTTGAAAGGCTTTCACAAGTTTTCCCTGTGGATCGATATCTGGTACTTTTACCATTATTACTTGTTACAAGACGATAGTAGTTCAAGGTGTATACTTGCACTGAGTTCTATTTTAAGTGAATCTCTAAGATTGCATAAATCTTACAACAATTATGTAATCTTTGTGATTGAAACGTAGAAACATTTAAATATGAAGCATGTGATTTGTGCATCCACTCATTTCCACATCTTCTTTGCGTATATCCAATCAACCCTTACTCTTTCGATAATTGCATATTCACCCCCTTCAACTTCAATACTTTCATTGGAACCGTTTAAATCGGGCCTGGTCGGGTGAAAATATAAGAAAACCAATCGGCTTTTGGAGATGGAAACCAGGCCCGATATGTAAATTTTATTTTGGATTAGGTAAACCTATGGATTTCAGGTTAGTCGGGTTTCGGGTGATTTCAGGGTTTTTCCTTTTCCCTTTTTGTTTTTTTTTTAATTTCTTGAAAATTACAAGCTCAAAACAAGGCATATGTAACTTATAATTGACCTCACCCTCAAAGCCGTAAATCTAGTTCATGCTCTTGCTTTCATGATTTCCATGAGAAGATACATTAATTAACAAATAAGATATTATTATTTCAAGATTCGTTTGGAAACTTTAGAGATATAACAGCAATAAAGGTACATACACAATTAAAAGTGGGATTACCTGGTCAAGACATACACTTGAATGCAAAAAGCGTAAATTTACGAGTCATAAACTGTTAGATAGGGGTGCTGAAATTTCCGACCAACCCAACCCAGGCAGAAAAAACTTAAACCGAGCCAACCCGATGTATAATCGATACTATTTTTTACCAACCCGCATATATTGGGTTGAAAACGGGTTAGGCCCAAACCAAACCGACCCAACCCGCGAAAAACATTTAAATATAATTTTGAATTCTTGTTATCGTCATTTTTGTTACTGTCAAAGCAATCTTGTTACTACTGAAAATTTATAAACAGACAATTGTTGGTCACTTGTTACTTTTGTAATCTTGTTATTGATTTTTGATGCCACATTTATAAAAAAAATATTTATAAGAAATCTTTTATTAGACGATTTAGTAATCTGTTGAACATTTAAATATTTGGAAACATTTAGTAATTTGTTTAGACGTGATAACTTAGTTAAATGGTGAAATGATCGATAAAAGTTTAAATCCGACCAACCCAACCCAACCCAACCCGAACGGTTTGGGTTGGGTTGGGTTAGGTTGAGTTGAGATTTTTCAAATCGCAATGATTGGGTTGGGTTGTTAAAGTGCCTTCAACCCGGCCAACTCAACCCGTGAGCACCCCTACTGTTAGATATGCTCTAACATCTAACTAGGCCCGATTAGGACCTGGCCCAATCATGTCCCACCTTTAGGCTACAGATGGTCAAATTAGGCCCGGTTACGGTCCGACTAGGGATATAAACGAGTCAAGCTTTTAACGAGCTTTTCAAGCTCGAGCAGAATAGTTACAGGCTCAAGTCGATCTCGAACTCAAAATAAAGCTCGATTAATTTAACGAGTTGAGTTCCATAACACCATGTTCGATTCAACTCGTTCGAAAACTCGATTAAACTTCATGAGTCGATTTGAGCCGACCATAAGCACACACTTTTTCGACCTAAGCATTTTTATATTCTTACAAATTATAAATCAAACTACAAAATTATCAAGCTTAAGTAAATAAACTAGTTAATCAATCTCGAATTCAAACTCGTAAACACGCATCGAGCTCGCCAGCTCGGGCTCAAAGATTGGGAAAATATTCAAGTTCAAGCTCGAGAGTCGGTTTACAATTTAAAATTATTTTTCTTCATAATTCTAATGGAGAAACATAAAGCCATAAAAAACCCCAAATCAAATAAAACAGCCGCAAAGCGGCATATAAAGTATATTTTACTTATTTTCATCAACTTAAAACATCCAAAAGTTTCTAAACAAATAACAAAAGGGGGACATTTTGCTTTCATTTGCACTATCTGTGTTTGCTGTAATGTTCACGGTCCCGCTCACGATCACGGTCTCGCTCACGCTCCCGTTCCCGTTCCCGTTCCCTTGCCGGAGACGACTCGTATCTAGAAGGTCTCCTCTTGAAATGCCTGTCATCGTCGCTAGATTCATAATCTACGGCGGCAGCAGCGGTGGAGTTCGCGCTACTCTTCCTGGACACAACCGTAGAACCACCACCTACAGATGCAGCTTCGGTGGAACTGGATGTGAGCTTTCGTTTCTTGGCGGCGGCAGCCTCCGCCGCTTCTTGCTCCGGGAAGCTGATACGAGAGAAGACACTTGGCTTATGTTTTCGATCACTGGCACTAGTTGCAGCAGCAGCGGCTGCTGCCGCTGCAACCGCCTTGGGATCTGAGGTTGGTGGTGCTTGGGGCGGCCTTCTGGTGGTGGATGACTCAGAACGGCGGTGACTCTTGTGCTGCTGCGAGTGGTGGTGGTGTGCGTCGTCGTAATCGTCATAATCATAACGATCGCTAGAAGATTTCCTCTTTGAGGACGGGTGTGGAGGAACATCAGGGCCGTCATCACGGGAATGGCGGCGTTCAGGTGACGGCCTCTCAGTTCTATGGCGGTGACCATCACCGCTGGGCGGCGGAATTGGCCTCTGAAAACCAAATACCATCAGCTTCCAAAACACGAACAAAAACTACTATGGATAAATTTAAGAGAATTACATTTGTAGTCCCTGTGGTTTGTTGAAAATTTCTATTTTCATCCTTATGGTTTTGAAAATGCAAATTTCATCCTTATGGTTTAATTCATCATCTTTTTCATTCTTATGATTTACATTTTATTGCTATTTTCATAACTATTGTTTACGGTTCATTTCTATTTTAGTCCTTCATACTTAAAGTAGTGTTTTGGCCTCATGGACAAAAAAGAAATGAATTGCAAACCTGATAGGGACGAAATCCGCAATTTTTAGCAAACCACAGGGACGAAATAGATAATTTACTCGATAAAATAACAGCAGCCACTTACGGATTTCGACTTCATCGAAGGAGCATCCTCATTGTTGCGTGAGTCTCGGCTGAAGTCCCTCTCTTTCGGTAATTCCCTACTGCTGTAAGAAGTATAAGTAACATAATCTATTATTCTTTGGGGGAAGTTGAAACTATTATCATTTTATTGGGGGTATTAATTGTATTTAAAATTTAAATAATATGATTAAAGTTAGAAATCTCCAAAATGAAGAAAATGTTGGAGTTGGATTGTAATTTTTTTAGAAATGCGAACCATAAAAGACTCGGTAAATTTTGTAGGAAACGCACTAAAATACCTCAAGCAAACGTACTTATCTTCAAATTGCACCACAAAAGACTCGTAAATTTTGTGCAAGTTTGTGTTTAAAGAAAGCGTTATATGATCTTTTTTTCTCTAAAATTTACTAACATTTTGAAGTAATAATCTATATGTATTATGCAATTTGATGATCTGCTTATAACATACCTTCCGGTTCCTCCACCACCACCACGTTTCTCAAAATCACGCTTCCACTTCAGTTCGGCTCTCCTTGCTTCAAATTCCTCCCGACTCATAATGGGCGGTCCACCAGGTCCGCCACCGTTCATGCCCATCCCCAACTCCGCAAGATCCCTGTTTTAACATATTTTACGGAAATTAAGTGCCTTGTTTATCCATGAAAACACGTGTCATAAAAGAAAACAATACAAAAATATTTAAATATCCATCTAAGTTTGAACCAAAGATGATTACTAATTTGACTACTTCCAGGATATTAATTCCTATTAATCCACCAAACATTTATTTCCCATAAGAGATCGAGAATTTATGTGTGCATTTTGTCAACACTTAATACTCTAAGGGTCCGTTTGGTTTGCAGGAATGGGACGGATTGGATTTCATGTAGGGATTTGGATTTGGGAGGAATTGGAATCTTTGGTGTTCGGTCTGTGGGATTGGATTGGATTTTGAGGGATTTGGAATTAAATTCCATTTGTATCCCATGTTTGGTTTAAAGGATATGAAATCCCACAAACATAGGATTTTGAAATCCCATAGTGTTTGGTTGGTATTTCATGGGATTTCGTAAGATTTGTATGTAATAATGGTTTAAAATATATTAAAAACATTTGTTTTGTAATAATCAATTAATAAAAAGTTAATTTAATTATTTACAATTTTTTATAAATAATGGAAATCCAATTCCATTCCAAATACTACAAACCAAACACACAAAAGATTCCAAATCCAAATCCTTCCACGAAATCCAAATCCCTCAAAACTATTCCATCAAACCAAACGCCCCATTCGGTTTTAAAACTTCAGAAGTTCTTTTTTGACAAGAGAGGTCAATTTGGTCATTTTCCATCATTCCCAAAAAGAGACAGCAAGTGAAAGCAGGATACTTAAACCAGAAAGAATACCTACCTCTGAGGTGGAATAAAAGGAGGCATCATGAGCCCTGATACCCCAAAAGGATCCTGAGGGAACATGCCTCCAAATGGAACATCCATTGGCCCCAGTCCATAACCACCCATATACGGCATGCCCCCACCATACGGTCCCATAAATGCATCCATTCCAGGCTGCATCCCATTCCAATAAGGATTGTAAGGAGAAGGTCCTGGAGGCATCATATAGTTCTCCGCTGCGAAGTCCTGAGAGGCCCTCCACTGCATCTCTGCTGCTGCAAATTCGTAAAACCAACAAAGACATTAACAGTATCAGTAACAGTAAAAACTAAGGGTGTATAGTTTCGTTAAATTGGTGTTAAAAGTAGTGTTTTGGCCTCACGGACGAAAATAGAAATGAATTGCAAACCACAGGGAGGAAATCCGCAATTTTTAACAAACCATAGACGAAAAACATAATTTACTCAAAAAAAATTAACAGCTCTACTCTTGAAGGGGGAGGTCAAGTCTGCATACATCATTACCGTTCATTGGGTTTTTTGGTAAAAAGCCATTCAATCTTATTTTTGGTTGATCATGTGACGGGTTTATATTAGCAACTTACATAGACATTAATTGGTATGAAGAGAATTGAGATGCTTTAAAAGTTATAAAAAGTGATTGGAACTCTACCATTTATAGGCATGTTGACCTTCTTCTTTTTCTTCTTCTTCGCTGGAAAAGAAAAAAAAATGTAAGCCGGATATTATACCTAATTGATTAAATAACAGACAATACAATTCTCTAATACTGCAAACAAAACCGCAGAAAAGTTTGCCTTAATTGCTCGTTAGTGTAAGAAATAACCTTTGTATTTAAAGTTTGCCAATCTTGAAACATTTGATGACGTAGATGTCAAGTTTATCATTCATTTTGCCGTAAACATTTTGTAAACGGGTATCCACGTCATCAAATGTTACAGCATCAGCAAGTTATCGGTCAAAATGGGTACAAAATAGAAAACTTTGAAACTTTGTTAACTGATTGAGGAAAAAATCTTTTTTACACTAAATAGAAACTAAAATCAAACTCGGTTGCATTTTGCCCATATTACAAAATCTCACAAGTTTTTTGATTTCATTATTCATGCAGTTTATATAACTTCCCATTGATTGATTAATAAAGGTAACTAGGGGTGTTCATCCAAACCGCACAAACCACACTGCAAAACGCGGTTTAGAACTTCAGCGGTGCGGTTTTGGGTTATCAAACCACGGTTCAAACCGCACCGCATATTTTGTACATTTTTTATTTTTTTATTTTATAAATAACATATATATATATATAATTTAGTATTTAATTACTTTGAACTTTATGTAATATTTTTGGACTTCAAACAATTGGACAATTGGGAGTCGGGACTTAAGAATTGAGATGAAAGAAAAAGTTGGACTCGTCACAACTCACAAGTCTAATTTGGTTTGAAGTTTTTTTTTACTTCTTAGACTATTTTTATTTATGCAATATGGATTTGAGAATCGGATGTATTAAAACTCTTTATTTTTTTGGAGTACGGTCACTTTATCTTTTATTTTAAAAAATTTAAACATATAATTTTTGGATTGTAGGCATAAATTGCGATAGAGACAAACCGCACTGCACCGCATTTTGCGGTGCGGTTTATGCGGTTTGGGAAAATGCTCAAACTGCACCGTGAACACCTCTAAAGGTACCGCTGGATGTTGGAATATTTACCAGCCTCACTAGGAACTTGCTTCTGCTGCACTTCATCATCAGCCAATCGAGCGCTTCCCTGTGATGCTGGCTCCATCATACTCTTCGACTCATACGTAGCTTCAGAGACATCAGGAGCTTTTGCAATTTTTCCTTTCCCGGAGACTTGTTGCTGAACTATAGGAGCCGCCGCATCCTGTTCCACGGGCCCCGGGCCCTGCCGCATCATCGTAGTCTCCCCATTATTCGGTGTTGGAGCTTGCTCCCCCTTGGAGGCCGCAGACCGTGAAGGGGATGCAATCTTTGGCTGTGGTGGTGCACACCTAGCAGACTCCATATCTGAAGAACGAAAATAAACGAACAAAATAAAGATTGATTAACAATGGTTAATACTGGAAATAACTTGGTTTATGAGTCGCACATACCTTGAACATGAAAAGCACTGCCGCCATTTTCAGCACTGCTATTATTTGACTCCAATATTCGGTTGATTGTATCCCTCAGTGTCTTATTGGGCAAGAGATCATCTGCAAGCACATTCGTTGCACCACAGACACACACTGCTTTGGAGATAATGCGATCTCGTATACCTGTTGGTAGAATCAAGATAAAAAGGATCAAATATCCATCATAGAAAGATCTGATTCAGAAGATAAGGCATATAAACAAATATTTGTAAAAGGACAAATGGGTATTAGTGCCCAAGAGCTTAAAACAGTACACTTTTAACTGTTTAAGGGGCTGTTTACTTATAGATTAATGAGCTTAATGAGCTTAATGGTCTGAGCAGGTTATTCACTCAGCCATACATGAGTGTTTCTTTACGGCTTAATTGTTAAGCCATTAAGCTAAGAAGGCTATATGGAGAAAGTCAGGATCCCTCACTTGTCCCTATTAAGTCATCCCAACAAATTAATACCAGAAATGCCCAAAATAATCCAACCTTCTTTGCATCTCTCAAACCCATTTGTCCCCAATCCCTCATACAGACAGATTTATCCAGACAAATAACTTAACCCATACAGTGCTTAATGCAAAAAAAGTAAACAACCCCTAAGTTAATTACTTCTTTACTTCGGGAAAGAAAGAAAAACAAATATTAACATTGCTCAAATAAAAACTTAAAAAGCACCAATTTCAGGTAGTTTCATCATGAACACTATAAAGTACAAAAGCAGAAAAAGTTGAAATAATTTCAATACTTACTCCCTCGATCCTAAATCTATACTTTTTGCATTAAATAATGAACACGAAGATCCTAGATTGGTTTCGTTACCATATGTATGTATAGCCAAAAATAATGATTAAACAAATGAGTTTGTAGAAAGAAAGAACCATAACACAATTTTTGGTAGAGGTGTCACCACATACAAAATTCAGAAGCCAAAAAACTTACATTTATCACAGAAACTCGTGAAACAGCACTTGCTCGTGAGAACAGCATCTTTCATCACTTCTTTGCACAAAGGACAGTGAAGTTCTGGGGGGAGATCACCAACAGTACGAGTAGAAGGCATCCCTTCAATCTCCTTCTCAAAAGCAGCCCTGTCGTAAAAACATTAAGCACAAGAAAACTACTTAATTTATGCACATATGAATTTAAAAAGCCTAAGAAAACTACAGCATGTAATGCAAATGAAGAAACATACTCATTCGGCCTCAAAACCGCCACTGCACCACTGGGTAATGCATACGAACCATCCGGAGTAGCCATTAACATAGATTTCGGAATGCCAGTTGGAGGTTTCACTCTCTTGATATCAAAATTAGGATCACCATTTGTGGGGCAATGCTGAATAAAATGTCCTGGTAAAAGGGGATTATATAAATTAAATGATTACTTATAAGTTTCTCGATTCACAAATGAGGATTGATCTATCTCCGGCTTTTGCTAGATTTCTAATAGAGTAAGAGAGTAGCAAATCAAGACTGATGAATCTACCTGGGGTTTTGCATCTGTGGCATACATAGCCTGGAGGTGGTGTTTTTCGCTCAAAGCCGCCGCCACCCCGACCTTAATATTAAAAAGTGGGATTCAGTTTTCAACAGCACAATAGCTAAATTAACATGAACATAACACAGACAATATAAACCTGCACCTTAGTGTAACAAGAAATGTTAATTTGCTTTTAGATTTAAACAGTAACCTGTATTCTATTTCCACGTTCTTTCATATTGTTTTTATTTACAACAATTCTTAGTTGATGGAGCAAAGCCAGTAAATTGTCTTCTTCATGTATCAAGTTTGAGATTAACATACCATCTCACCTCATAATGAAGAATGCGACCAGATATATAACATATACATTACTAAAGGGAGGTTCAGGGGAAAACCCCAAAAAATGGAAAACTGAAGAACACCCTGGTAGCCAATCATCTAGAGAGTATGCACTTGAGCATACAAGTAAATTAAGTTGTTTTTTGGGTTTTATGCACGTGTGCATTACACATTTGTGCATATGCACATGTGCATGTTACAAATTACTTGTATGCACAAGTGTATACCGTCCAGATGAAGTGTTCCACAGCTTTCCGGTTTTTTTTTGAGATTTTCCCATGAACCGACCATACGTTACTAAATGATGGAATGGCTATATATCAAAAAATTAGGAAAGCTAAAAGATAGTTACCAAAACCACGTCCACCCATTCTACCACCCATACCACGCCCAAATCCTCTACCAGCGCCAAAGCCATCGAAATTTTGCCTGCAAGTTAAGAAGCCAACATAAGTCCCCCACTTGAAAACAAATCATCACAAAAAGGGAAGCTAGAACTCAGAGGGGGATCTCACTGTTGCCAATCCAAGGCCGGTGTATCGATTAAGGCCTGAATTTTGCTGTCTTCGTCAGCTTTACTAGGAGCAGGAGCATCCTGAAGTTGATTGCTAGATGCAACTGGGACAACTTCCGGTATTTCGTACAAGTCGTTTCCAAATTCATCGTACTCTGAACCATCAAGCTACAAAACACCAAAATGATAACGTGTTATTGTCCCTAGGTGCTGAGTGTGTAATCCCGATACATTATAACCAAGGTCCTATGCTTACATAGTTAGGAAAAGAGAGGCCAGCTCCTGAATAGTTACTCTTTGCCGATTGCGCACTCTCCAGCTCATTAACCACTTTTGGCCTGCAGTACAAATCACAAACAACTCAACTAATGCCCTAGAACTTGACTCACATAACGTTACCATTTATATGGTTTTTATGACCACAAAAAGAAGTGGCCAAAGATAAGCAGTACAGCCTAAGCCACAAGCAAACAAGGTATCTCCAAATAACTAAAATATGAACAACTTAAAAATTAAAGGTTTTGAAACTGTACTCGGCTTGTTCAGTAACAGGTGCTGCAACTATGGGCATGCGAGGCTGTCCAGGAATACGACGAATTAAAACAGAAGTATTTTTGGGGATCAACATGTCTTCATCAAGATATTCTGAAATTACAAAACAGAACAAGTCTGTGAAACACTATAAATAGATCAATGGACTTCAACCGACTACAGCATAATCCCCAATAGTACCCAGAAGGACAACCCATTTCTGTACACTTAATAACATAATTACTAGCTAGTTTAACAGTCTTCTAGATGAGTTGATGAATTCTATACAATCCAATAACTACAGTCTAGCAAAACTTGACCACTGTTGAACAAATATTTCTTGCCAGGGCAGCAAACTGTAAATTGACCAACACCATGGTCTTAACCTCTAGTTTACTTTCTCTGAACTGCTATACCACCAGCAGGCTACTCAAAAGAAAACAGTACATGATAAACACCATTCCTTCTTAAAGGTCATGCTGAAAAACCCTAATAAAGTTCATTAGAAAGTCATGCCAATTAAGTCCAATTTCAGTGTAAATCCCCCAATAGACACTTAAGACATTGAAATTCAAGAACACATAAATTGACTAGGTCCAGAACTTAAAACCCACCTTCATTAGTCTGGGCGTTGGTGACGACAAGATCATAATCAGTACCCCTGCCCAATTGCTTTGATTCATATATTTTTTCTTTCAAAGAGGCAACGGTTATAAAATGGCCATCGATTGGAATCGAGTCATAATCTTTTGCACTTTTAAACTTGTAATATACTGCCATAATTTAATATAAATTCTTTTTCTTTTCCCTCAAAAAAAGATATCAGGAACAAGCACAAAATGCAATACTAGTATCAATAAAGGCGTTCATATAAAAGAAAATTATCAAACGCCTGAATTGAACACCGAAACAAAAAGATGTAATAACAGTACAAAAATCCACGACCAAGAATCTCTATTTTTTTCGTTTTTCCACTCTTCAGTAACTCTGGAAAAGATCAAACCGACTCAGGAAACGCTTCAAAGTTCAAACTGCAAGTCTGCAAAAGGCTTCAATCAAATCCTTGAAACATCTTCACGCCGTCAATCCTTCCAATTTTCGAACGATCTGCGTAGATTCTTCAGTTCGTCAGAATCTTACGATCAGATACACCTCCACAGGAACTCTTGACTTTCAATACCGATGAAACAAATCGAAGGATCTCACGAACTAGGGTTTCCAAACTAACCGATTCTTCTATTTGACGCCAAGCTCTTCCCGTACTTGATTCTTCCGATACAACGATAGATTCGCTTCCAATTTCTCAGATCTACTTTCAGATTAACCGATTTCCTTCCAGTCGTCGTGAATTTGGATATATAATCCACAGATTCTTCAAATTCGAAACGAGCCTCAGTTTTCCAGCGATTAATCTCGCGAAACGCCTTTGAGGAGTTCACGATTTGTTCAAAGAATCGAGAAGATCGTATGGTAGGATGGAAAATTAGGGCAAAATCGAGAGAACGCTGTATCCCAATAGGTGTGAGCCTTTGCCCCCTTTGGAGATAAAAGCGGGCTGTACTTTTACCTTTTATAGTACGGATATTTACATTTTAACCCCTTAGACTTTTCTAGAATGGCACTTTGAAATACTCGCTTCATTTGAAAAATGTAAGAAAAATATATATACCTCAATAAATATCTAACATAATACTTATTTTTAATTACTAAATAGCAAGTTAGGCCTTAATATATAAAATATGAATTTCTCTCTTTCATAATTAATAATATAACTGGAAAAAAAATTTGAAAGACATCATCAAATTTTATTACCCACCAAAACCAAAAGCACCACAGAAGTATTCATACACGAAACAGAACTGAAGCAAAATCAACGCGCCAGATCACAATCAAAACAATTGTAAAGCGAAAAATAAAAACAAAACCACGCAGTCGGAACCGAGTTTGCGAGAAGCAAACAGTAAAACTGCACTAGCTGAGCTGCTCCTTTCCAAACAAATTTTTAACTCGACCGACACTCGAAGTGCAGAAACTGCAGCTTCTTTCGATGAAACCGCACACGAACGAGATATTGACAGCTCCTTTGACCACTACACGGTTGGATTCATCAACCAATTCGCCCACTCCATCGACACCTTTTTATCCCTTCTCTTTATCCACTCGAACGTTTTTCTTTGGAGATCAAAAAACAAGTCGTCAAGCTTACTTTTCTCCTCTTCAAACGCAATATACTTATTTTTAGAGATAATTGTGTATTAAAAAACTTTAAATATATAAATATCTAAGAAAATACTTATTTTTTAATTACTAAATAACAAGTTGGACCTTAATAGATAAATATAAATTTCTCTCCTTCATAATAATTAATAATATAACTAAAAAATATATGTACTTATCTTTAGAGATGACACATGTATTAAAAACCTTTAAATATGTAAATATCTAAGAAAATACTTATTTGTTAATTATTAAATAACAAGTTAGGCTTTAATAGATAAAATATGAATTTCTCTCTTTCATAATGAATATAACTAAAAAAATATATGTGCTTTTTTATTTTTAGAGATGACACATGTATTAAAAAACTTTAAATATACACAAATATTTATTTTTGTTAAATAAGTTTACATAACTTAAATCCAATTAATTGATCTAAATATTTCTTGCCCGTTCAAAAAATAATTGAATGCATAATTCAACCAAACTCGTATCCCCTTAGGGAGCGTTTGGTTTGCGGGAATGGATTGGAATAGAACGGATTTCATGTAGGAAATTGGATTTGGTGGGATTTGGAATCCTTTTATGTGTTAGGTTTGTAGGCTTTGAAATGGATTTGAATTTCATTCCTTTATAAATTTTGTTTGGTTAGTAGAATTTGGAATGTGAATTAAATGTTTTTTAATTGTTTGTTTGTTTTATAAAGAATTTGTTTTACTAAATTTTTTTGTTTACAATCGTCAAAGAGAGCAATGCATGTGTCGGAGTCTCTTCATCACATCCATATACAACACAACAAATATATAATAATGTTGATAAAAATGGTAAAAAAAAAATTGACAAGGGAGGGTGGGAGTTGTACGGTCAGAGTTTTGCTATTATTTATGAAATCCATCAGGACCCTATGCAAAGGAATTCCAAATCCATCAGGTACCGGATTTTAAAGAAGTCAAAGGATTCAAATCCGGTCAATACAATCCATTCCTACAAACCAAACACATGATTGGAATGGAGTTGAAATCCAACCCCCCCCCCCCCCCCCTCCCCCAATCCAATCCATTCCCGCAAAGGCGCAAACCACACGCACCCTTAGAGTATCTCCAATAAAGTTTCTATAATTTTTCTAAAATAGATAATCAAATGTTAAAATCTCTAAAAATAGTTAGATTCAACTCCAACAGATTTGCTATTTTAGGGATTTTAACACAAATTAAATTAATATAATAATCTCTAGTTTACATTCACAATACACTTTAAAAAAAACTTAATATAAAATGATAAAATATTTATGTTATTGGTGGATTGAATAAAATAATTATTTCTCTCTTCTATTTAGAGAATTATAAAGAGTTCTCTATATTTAGATATTTTTTCATGAATCTCTATTTAGCAAACAAGATACCAATGCTGTTGAAGAAGAATAACAAACAAAATCCATTCCGATGCTTTTAGAAAACCAAGTATAAAAAGAAATTTAGTAGGTATATATATTTAGCAATGTAAAGGAAATACATTTAGCTTATTCGTGAACTCTTCTCATAAATGTTTTGGAGAAAACCATGTATTGTTTCGTTTGACGTACCTTGTAAAAGAGAGTCAGAAATATTAAAAATAAACCATGACGCAAGTATACATCTTAGTCTATTATTGTCTTCTAACAAGTAATAATGGTACAAAGTATCGAATATCGATCCCACAAGGAAGCTTGGAAAAGTTTTTTTTTTTAAAGTCCAATTTATAAAAACATGTTTCAGATGGCGAATTCGAAGGTAACCTTTTGTTGGGAGTTTGTGGTTAACAACTAATGAAAATTAAATCAGTTATAAGAATAAAGCACAAGGTATAAAGGTCCATTGGGATTAGACTAATAATTAGATAAAAAGACGAGACAATATTTCTTCGTTATCTCAAGTGTTGAATATTTTATGATACAACGAACCAGTTGTTAGTTGGTCAATTGTTGTCCACCACAAAATATAACCTTGATTTAAATAACGTCAGACAATCATACCGTACGATACACCTTTTATCGGTCTCGGTCCCAATTTTCATTTTATACCCGAACTAAGGCAATTAGCCCATCATCGTTCCGTTTCTAATTATAAGAGCTATACGAGTTTTTAAAACAAATAATGAAAATGGACAATGCGTTAATTAATTTAAACTTACTTGAGTGAAACGTCGTGACTTGTTGCACAAGTTACCAAACCGTTGAGAGAAATTACTAATTTTAAGTAAACATGACAATTATAGAGTGACTTTTAAAACATGTGAAATTTATTACTTTAAAGTTGGCTAGAAAATTAAGCATTGATTTTAAAACTAAAGTTGATGAAAAAGAGATTATTAATTTAAGAGGAAAATCTTGTTTCAAATGCAGTTTCAAAAAGAATAGTTCTTGATGATTTTTTTGTGTGTTTGTTAACGGACTAATTATAACATGAGTTTGAGACGAGAAAAAGTGGAACTTTTGTGAAATCACTTACCAAACCGTGAACCAAGTTGATTGGGAATCCAAAGTGATTAATTCAGACTTCCGGTTTATATTGTAAGTGAGATTACGCGAGAACCAAGTTTTATCAAAGTCGAGAAGGAAAGGGAACCGTGAGTTGTTTAATGAAAGATTAAGTAATAACACAATTTTAAAACAAGTTTAGTTGAAAAGATGAGTTTACGGATTAAAGGTTAATCAAGAGTTGTGAAATACAAGTTATAACAAGTAATTATTAAATGAGTTTTAACACTAAGATTAGATTAGATTAAGGATGCAAACCGATGTCTTGAGAGTACAAAACCGTGAGTTTTTAGGCTCACAAAGAAGTCTTTCGGTTTGAGCTTCAAAACCAAACCAATGTAGTCATAGTAACCAAGTAAGATGATGTCCAAGCTCTCCTAAACTAGTAGCTAAATACATATATTTATAGTGTTAACAATACTTGGTGGCTAAGCAATTGAGACGGAGGCCCATGAAATGTTTGCAAATTCGGCCCATGTGTAGCTTCAAGAACCGGCCCAGGAAATAGTCCAAGTGATCGGCCCATCAAATGCCCAAAATGGAAGTATCATCGGCCCAAGAAGAAATCAAAGAAATCGGCCCAAGCATAAAACAAGTGTTCGCGTAGCAGAATTTAAATCAGTTTTCAAAAACGTGGGTTCAAAAACAATGTCAACAAATGGCCCAAAAGTTGAAGTCTTCTCTTTATGCTTTGTGATCCGCATTTTCTCAAGATCCAAAAAATAGACTTCAAACTGGCCGCATCTTTGTACCTTACAAAACATATATAAAATTTAATTATTTTTGTGATTTTGTGATGTATTTTTTTGATTAAATACAAAGTGTACCTAATCTTTACTTTTATTGTAATTAACTAAAAATGAACGTAAATAAAGCGATAAAAGTGGGAATTAACTCGAAATTATAGGAAAACATGGCTAAAATAGGGTTAATAAAATAAGTCTATCACCATGCCTTAAAGAAATTACATAATGTCTTTGTACTGCATGATATTGGGAGAGTACTTTTTTATTAAACAAACCTTTATAAAATAATCATCAACTAAATGTTCTCATACTAAACATTTTTCATACCTACCATACAATTCAACCAATTCTAGAATAATTTCACAAAATGTATTAAATGCAAAATTTACCTATTTGTACAATTTTGAACATCTACCTAACAAATGTTTTGAAAAAAAAACAAGGGCTTAAGAATAACACAAGTACATCATTTAGAAACAAAAAATTGAAGAAGCCCAATCCATAAACACCATTAAAGAGATGACAAGCATTTATTTAGGGTGCGTTTGGTACGTTGGATATGACAGAATAGAATAGACATGGCTATTGTCTCATGTTTGGCAAGACTTTTCCACCCCACCCCATGGAACAAGGTGGAATAGACTTACGTTTTACCAATATAACATTAAAATTTAATTTAATTCTCTTCTAAAACATCAAATACGCATTATATTTTAGTCATTATTTAAATTTTATTTATTGTATTTTATCTAATGTTATCTGTTCTGTCATGTCCAGTTCTGTCTACCAAACGCTGAATAACTGTTCTGTCATGTCTTGTTTTATTCTAAACTACAAATAACATTGTAATGGAAATCAATGAGTGTTCATTGTTAAACAAAAATATGAGCCTACATATAAATAGGAAAAGTGAAAAGAAGGTATTATAGTGTTGTGATTGTCTTACCCTTGTGATACTTTAATAGCTATAACCAGAAAATACATCATTCCTTTGAAATCAAGCCCTGAGGGTTCAACAACTATTTGAAACTCTCTAGTTGAACCTATAATAGTGGTCAAGATGCTTAATTGTGTATCAAGATTAACAAACTCAACTTGAAATAGATAGGCTATATGATAGATCACTACTTACAAATAGCTTTTGGTGTACTGTTTCTGTTAAAATTCTTGATATTCTAATAAAATCCATGGCTATGATAGCTATTATGTTGTAACTGATGTTGTTGCTACAATAAGCCTAAATTATGCTATGTATGTTTCCGTTCGATGATAGATACATAAACCATACTTATAATGTGATGTTGCTCATTGTTGTTCTTTCCAAGATTATCCATGAGGATTGTAGTCCATCAAAATGATATTGTATGTAACAATGTATCTTGTATGTGCCTATCGGATAAGAGTCTCCATTTTTACCGAGTCGTCTCCCACACTTACCGGATATACAAAAATGGTGGTGTAATCAAATAATCAATTATAATATATGAACATAATTGTGTAATAAAAAAACATCGTAGAATACAAACACAAATTGATTTAGCAAACATTAAAAAAACTATCGTAGGAAAATTTTGTTAGATGAAAGAAATCGAACCTAATGAGGACAGTGAATTATAGCACACGATTGAGAGTGATGGAGAAACTCGAGCCGAGAAGAGAGTGGTAGATTAAAAGAAAGTGACTATATGTGAAATCAATACCGGGATACCAATAACTTCTAGGAACTTTTGAAATGCCATAACAAGCCTGATGCACCTGCACCACACCACACCACACCACACCATACAATTGGTTCACAAAATCTTAATAGGTGATATTCTCAAGGAAACCAAAAGATATAAACAAGGTGAGTTGTATACCTTAACTAAGCATTTGTTGTACTCTAACAAGCAATTCATTTCATCATTGTTTAATCTTCCATAAACATGGCAAAATGTATCCACATCTAGAGTTGACTTCAATGTTAGTTCTTCAAGCTATCTTGAGGTACATAAGTTATGTTCTTTGACATTGTAGCAAAACCAGAATCAATTCTTGATGATCAAAGAGCATAAGAACAAGATTATCTGGTGTTAAATAAAGTTCAAGACATTAGAGCATCTCCAACAGTTTCCCTAAAATTTCTCCAAAATGGAGAATCAAAAATCAATATCTCAAAAAAAAAATTACATTCATCTCCAACAGATTCCTAATTTTGAAGAAATAAAAATTGATTATAATATTCCATTCATCTATTAAAAAATTATTTCTCTATCCAAATATTTATTTTTAAAAATTTCCATTGGTACTTTCATTTAGTAATCATTTTTTGGGTTATCTCCATACTTGTAGAACAACTCTTTCTCTCTCTTACTTTCTCCATTTTGGGGAAGCTGTTGGAGCAAAAATTTAGCTCAAAATCCCCATTAGAGCATCTCCAACAGCTTCCCCAAAATTTCTTCAAAATGGAGAACCAAAAGTAAAAATCCCTAAAAAAAATTACATTCATCTCCAACAGATTCCCCATTTTAGAGATAAAAACAATGATTATCATATTAAAATATTGTATTTATCTATTAAAATATTATTTCTCTCTCTAAATATTATTTTTCAAAGATTTCTATTGGTGCTCTCACTAAGTAATCATTTATGGGGTTAACTCCATATTTGGAGAAAAACTCCTTCTCTCTCCTACTTTCTCCATTTTGGAGATAGTTTTGGGGAAGCTGTTGGAGCAAAAAAAACGACTCAAAATCCTCATATTCTCCATTTTATCCAAATTTGGGGAATCTGTTGGAGATGCTCTTACTGCACTATATTTGGTCAAGATACTATGATTACAAATCAAAAGTTACACATCAAATGGGGTAAAAAAGATCAGTCTAATGGCAGAAAACAAGATGGAGTTTAAAAAATCAAACAGATCCTTAAGTCATACGAGTTACATATTTAGGTAAGGCATTCTATCAAACAAAAGATCGACAACAACTAAAATCATTCATTTCCTAAGAAACAAAACAATTTCTTTTTTTTCGTTCCTTAGGGCATCCACAATGGTAAATTTTTATGAAAGACTTGAAAAAAATAAAAAAATATAAAAAATATGTTGGTCCCACCAATTTATACTTTCTCTCTCTCTTGCTTCTCACATTCATTATTTCAAAGACTTGAGAAATCTTAAGCCTTTGATGAGTAAAGTCATTTTCAAGCTTTGTCTCTGATGGTCAAGTCATCTCTAAGTCTTTCATCAAGTCTTCTTCAAATACCATTGGAGATGCTCTTAGTGGTTCACTGAATTTATATTTTTGTTTCGTTGACCTCATTTTTAACCCAACTCAAAGCTCCAATTAAAATCCAACAAAAAGTATTATTTATGGACTGAAAAAGTAATGAATATAAAATAAATTAAATAACAATTTTAAGCAATAAGGATGTATTTAACAGGTTTTTAAAAGTCCAATAATTTATTTAACAAGTTTTGAAATGTTCAAGGAGTTATTTGTTCCAAAAATTTGTCCAAGAACATAATCACTCCAAACACTAAAGTCAATTAGATTTTATTAGACTTTCCCCTTTTTTCAAAACTCATAAATTAATAAATTCAAAATTTGCATATTTTTAGTGCAAAATCAATCAAGTGCAAAGAAGGTAGCATTGGTAGCAACACAACCAATGAACCCGTTTCTGTTCTAGACACAAGGAGGAGCCCAAGACCTTCTACCTCAACCTCCATCTTCGGCGACGGCGAGAATGACTGCACCACCACCACTACTGCTACATTTTTTATACAAAAGGTTGATACCGGCAACCCCAACCGGCCCACAATCGGCTGCCTATCCATAATGTGGGGGGCATACCTGACTCACTCAGCGGTTGTGGTTATGGGGGTGTCTTGGGTTCGAACCCGAGACCTTCTGCTTTTTGTACAAAGATGGCCCCACCCATTACCAACTGAGTTACACGTCATTGGCACCACCTCTGCTACATTGCTAGCCGTTTCTGAGAACAACAGTCTTCAACAAAAATGGACGTATTTTGTTCCACAAGAAATGCGTGTTTCTGGGTGTTTGACGATTCTCGAGTAATAACCTTACATTAGAGAAGAATGACGCTCAGAAAAGTAAGAAAAAACCCCAAATCGAGCAGTGACAAATCGAGATAAAGAAAGCATAAGAAGAGATTAGAAAATACAGAGTAATAACCTTAAATTAGAAAAGATTGAAGCTTCTATTAACTAATTAAGAACAACCTCTTAAATTTCCATGAATCAGTTTAGTTGCAATGGTGATTATTCTCAACCTGTAACATACATCACAACTTTTCACAACTTTTGAATTTTCCAGTTAGACAATTGCAAAGAACCATAGACAACCAGGTGTAGTTGTGAAGCTGTGAATTAATATGTAATGTAAGATGTAAGAAACAAGTTTATTTACGTGCATTTGACGCCAAAAAAATAGAGCATTTGACGCCAAAAAAATAGAAGATGAAGAATGACCGGAAATGTCGCCTTGGGAGCACGAACCGTTGAATTGATGTGTAGGAGCTGAAGGGAGCGTACCGGAGCCAATGTGTGCGCCATGGCACCAAGGTTTGTGACTTTGTGTCTCACGTCACTATAGCCCATGGCACGCCATGGCCTAACACGCAATTTTCGTAACGTAATATTTGATTTTTGCAAGTTTTTTTTAATATATATAACCTAATTTGACTTGCTTACTACTATTGGCTCATTGAGTAATACTACAAAACATATATTTTTATATATAATATTATATATGAATTAGAAAATTGACACCATAAATCACTCCTTGAAAACGTCATGACTTCCAAGACTTGAGACTTGGCCTCGCCGCCACGCCACGGCTCACGCTATTTAGAACCTTGACCGGAGCCCATATGTGAAACACTTTGTGCATCAATGGAGTTGTACCAAATCAATGATAACTTGTAATGTTGAAAATTAAGTAAGTTGGCATCAAGTAGTGGTACATTCAACTTGAAATGTTGTTTTTAATAGTTTAGTAACCAAATGTTTTATAAAGTAGTATAGATAGAGAAAATAAATATTTTGGATAATTTTGATATCAAAAAAATAGTAATATACACACTTATTTTGGGATGACAGAGTACTCTTTTTGTCGTAAAATAAATTCACAATAAAAAAGACACACAGTTTCGAGACTATGCAAGTAGGCGATTGAACCCTTAATCACTTTTAATCTCAAGCTCACCCATTAATCGTGCTTGATATGGGGATTGATCACTTTTCACTGGAACTCAACATTGTGTAAGTATTACATTTTTTTAATAACTAAATGAAACTTTTACCCATAATAATAAACAAATAAACTTTCTTCATCTCATAATTAATAGGAAAATGGTAATTTATTTTTGAAAATGAACATTTATTTTGCAATAAACTGAAATAAAATTGTAGACACTTATTTTAGAACATAAACGATAATTTTTTAACATATATATAGCAAGATTTAACAATAGCTAGATCAATTCCAATGAAAGGAAGCCAGAAGTCATTTGGAAAAATGACAGCAATTAGCAAAAAGGAAAAAACCAGTAGTAAAAAGAAACGACCGAGTTGCAGCGCAGATTATCAGAACTCAATATCCAACGAGCTAAAAATTACAGATGGGTCGCAAAATTTGGAGGATTGCGGGTCCAGAATTGGTTTATTGTGGGAAGAAGCAGAATCACGACAGAGGCAAAACGGGACAGAAGGTAAGCAACAAACGGGTACTTCAATGTCAGATTCGCAAAAAACCTATATATGAAGATACTTTCAATAAACATAAGGGGGCTGGGATCCATGGAAAAGAGGAAGTGGGTGGAAGGATGGACCGGGTTTGTAAACGTATACGGGCCGAGAGACTTTAAGGAAAGAGTCACGTTGTGGAAAAACTTAGAAATACTTTGCAACAAGGATGAAGTGAGATGGTGTGTGTTTGGAGACTTTAATGAAGTGAGGGGCAATCATGAAAGACTAAATTCGGTTACGAATGAGAAAGGCACGGAGGAATTCAACAATTTTATAAGAAATAGTCGATTGGTGGAAATTCCATCCGCGGGGGGGGGGGGGGGGGGGGGGGGGGGGGGGGAATTCACAAGGGTAAGCGATGACGGAAGAAATCATAGCAAGTTGGATCGATTTTTAGTGTCCAACGAGTTTTGCTCAACATGGAACAACTTGGGGGTAAAAGCGTTAGAAATAAGATGGTCGGATCATTGTCCGATTATGTTAGAGGAGACGAAACATGATTTCGGCCCTAAACCCTTCAAGCTTTTTGACACATGGTTATTCGGGGACGATTTGGAAGATACGATAAAAGAAGAGTGGAACAAAGACGTAACATCAAAAGGTCCGGATAGTGTGTTTAAAGATAAACTAAAAAGAGTAAAAAATGCCTTGAAGAAAAAATGTGGGGAAAGTTTCAAAAATCTGCATCGTGACTTGGAAAAAACAAAGAGGAGGCGAAAAAGTGGGAGAGCGAAGCCGAAGAGAGAACCTTATCCGAAAGTGAAAGAGAAAGATGGGTAGAGGCAAGAAAAAAGTGGTTGGAAGCGGAAAAGAGGAAGTTAGAGATGGACAACCAAAGAGCAAAGATAAAGTGGATAGAGGAGGGGGACGAAAATTCAAGATTGTTTCATGCGACAATAAGAAGTAGGGAAAGAAAGAACGGGGTTCAAGGGTTGAATATAAATGCGGTTTGGACGGAGGAGCCAGTCTTTAAAAAGGAATTCACATGGGAATTCTTTAAGACAAAATTCGCTTCAAAAAATATTCTTAGGCCGAAAATAAAAAGTAACAAGCTCAAAAGATTGTCGACGAAAGACGCGGTTAGTTTGGAGAGACCATTCTCGGAGGATGAAGTATGGGAAGCGATTAAGTCATGCGGAAACAACAAATCCCCGGGCCCCGATGGTATCACTTTTACATTCGTGAAAAAGTTTTGGGAAATCATAAAAAACGATCTTTTGAAAGCAATCGCATATTTTTGGGAAAAGGAGAAAATAAGTGGGGGGTGTAACGCCTCCTTCTTAACCTTAATCCCAAAGAATCCAAACCCAACGGGTCTCAACGAATATAGGCCGATTAGCTTGATTGGGGTGTACTACAAAATTCTTTCAAAGGTAATGGCGGAAAGGATGAAGAAGGTGATGGGGAAAATTATAGGAGAAACGCAAGCGGCTTTCATTAAAGGGAGATTCATACTTGATGGGGTATTTGTCGCAAATGAAGTAGTGGAAGTTTTGAGGGAAGCGAAAAAGAAAGGACTAATCTTTAAGGTAGATTTTGAAAAGGCATACGACAGTGTGGAGTGGACCTTTTTGTTAGATATGTTGGCTTCGATGGGATTCGGAGAAAAGTGGTGCAAATGGATAAAGGCGTGTTTGGAGTCTTCTACGATTTCGGGATTGGTTAATGGTTCTCCAACCAGAGAATTTAAAATGGAAAGAGGCCTTAGACAAGGCGACCCGCTAGCACCATTCCTATTTTTAGTGGTGGCGAAATGTCTAAACATCTTGATGGTGGAGGCAAAAGAAAAGGGGGTCTTTGAAGGTTTGAGAGTCGGTAAAGAAGAAATAGAATTAACACACCTACAATATGTCGACGATGCAACATTCTTTGGCAAGTGGAGCATTAACAACATAAAAAATCTAACGAAAATTCTTGGATGTTTTCACGCGGCAACGGGGCTAAAGATTAACATGGAAAAGAGCAAACTTTTTAGGGTGGGGGTCGCGATAGAAGAATCATAAGCATGGGCAAGAGGTTTGGGTTGTGGGTGCGGTGAACTTCCGTTTATATACATTGGTCTTCCGGTGGGGGAAATGCATGAACAAAATCGAAAGTTGGAAGGACGCGGTAAAAAAGGTGCAAAATAAACTTTCATCATGGAAAGCGAAAGTTGTAACACCCGTAATTTTCGGATAAGTACAATGTCGAATCAGTGTGGAACCGATTTTTTAAGAAAAATATGAAAAATAGGATTTTGGATTAAATACTATATTTTATGGTCTTGTTGGATGGGGATTTCGAATACGAGTCCAACGGTTCTTTCCGGGACAAAAACGGAGCTAAAACGAAGAAGTTACGGCCAAAACAGTATCTGATCAAAAAAGGGCCGCGCGGGCTGGTGCGCGACTTTGGGCCACAGCCCAAGACGCATAACCCTTTGTTTGATGACCCGCATGACTTTCCATGCAACTTCAAGTCGCGAGACAAATCACGGGAGTGGTCTGGAGCTTTAAGTCGCGAATCTCAACCCTCATTCTTCATTCCTTCATAACTTTTGCATCCCAACTCCGATTTGAGTGATTCAAGTTGCTATGATTTCGTCTTTGGGAGGTCTTCAAAGATATAGAAATATTTTTGAAGATATTGGATGATCCAAGAGTATTTGGTGGTGGTTGAGGTAAGCTTCTCACTTTTTTCCATCTAAAAAGTTAGGGTTTTGGTATTTTGGTGGTTTTGGATGTTTTATGTTGGGGGAACATATATAAGTGTTTGGGGATGATTATTTATGGTTGGAAACTTGTGGATCTAGGTTTTGAAAGTTTTGGCTTGAAGATCTGAGTTTCTCCAAAGGAGCTCAAGTTGGGGGAAATCTAGATTTAGCCTAAATCTAGCAAGGTGAATTCAAGTTGATTTGTGAAAACGTTGTAGATGCCAAAATGTCATTCTTAAAGTGATTATGTGTTTACATGAAAATTACCCTTTGTGGAGCTATTTGGTGGGTTCTGATTATGAAAGTGTTTAACTTTATAAAATCTTATAAAACACCCACTTTTGGGATTTTGGACACTTTGTTAAGTAAATAATGATTGGAAGTGTTTATTTAACTTATTTTCACAAATGGAGGTTGTTGGGTAAAAACGTGCTTTTAGTGTTGTCTTGATTATGCACAAACTATGAAACGGTACGTTTTGGAAATACAATTGTGTGAGTTGTTAGAGTTTGGTCAATCTCGACTTTATGAACATTTTGTGAATTGTAAATCTTGTATATTTGGGCCGAAGGCCAATTGTGTTATATGAGTCAAAAATTGGAGTAAAGGTGTATTTTGGGTTATATAACCGTATGGACTCGTGTAGTTAGCCAAACGTTTGCTTTACCTTTTTAGGCTTAACCATACTCAAACAAGGCTCGTGGCACTTGCCCAGTTTTAATAGCTCGAGATGGAGCTTTGGATGTGTTTTGCACTTTATTGCATTTTAATTGGAGGTTACATGTTTTGAATGCATTAGTTCATCCGTGTTGAGTCATGTAACGTTTTTAGACTGTAATGCATTGGATCCATAGGCATGTAAGTCAGTCATGTTTAATAGTGATGAGTCGTGATATTCTCACTTTGGGGCTTATGCCGAACTAGCGTTGTTGACGTCTCGTTCTTTTGTGGAGAGGAACCGTTATGGGTTGTACTCCGGGGTTATGAGTTATCTTTGGTGCCTATCTCTTTGTGCACGAGGAGTGGACTATTGGAACGCATGGTTATATGCGGTAGGTCGTTCGGGGCCACTAGCGAGTAGGCAATAGGGGACATTGAAGTCCTTGAGGTGTAACTCGTCTAGACTGGATAGGCAATGTGGTCCCATAAGTCCTTGAGGTGTAACTCGACGGAATAGGTAATAAAGGCATTGTATATGGTTTGAGGTTGTGATATCTTTATGGCATGAGAACTAAAACCGGGACTTGAGGTGTAATCCAACAACATCATAAGTGACCTAACTTTGTGTGCCTTCACTTTCGATGGAACCGGGTCTCCCCCGTCACCGAAAGGTGTTGTTTTTGGGTATTTACCTTTATCCATATTTTCGTTGACACATTTTATTTATGTGAAATGTTCTTCATGGTTTATTGGCGGAGTACTATGCCCCATCCTTATTGGATGTTTTAAATATGGGGGTTTCATTCACATTTATATTACTTGGGATATTTAATGTCAAAATACATTTTGAGTGAGTTGTGAAGTAAGTTTATTTTGGAAAATGTTTAATATGAAAGTTTTCGACTCGAGATTTGTATGTGTTAGGAAAATGAGTTGTTTACACAATTGTTATAAATTCTTTTGGGAAATTATGTTTTCAAGCTACATCCTCCTCATTTATTGATTTACGCAATCATGATAGAACTCTTGAACTCACTAGGCGTTAGCGTAACCTTTTTATTTGTCGGCATGTGCAACAGGTTCATGTTGGGATAACTCTAGTGACACTGTGAAGAGATGAGTGCTAGTAGTGTGCTCGAGGAGTGATTTGCTTCGTGAAGTCTTCCGCATCTATTTTGGGATCAACAACTTGTACTTGGGTTAAGTAACAACCAATATGGATTTAGTCTTTGTAATAAGACTTGGGTAATGAGTTGTTCGAGGTTTATTATAGAACTTAATTTGAGATATTTCTAGTATTGGTTTATAGGGAGAAATTATATTATTTTCAGTTGTATTATTGAAATTTTTAGTTGGTTGCTCTTTCCAATTTTGAGGGTGTTAGAAAAGTGATGTCATATGTAGGTAGACTAACCTTGACAAAATCGGTATTAGGTAGCCTTTCTTTGTATTACTTCTCATTTTTCCGAGCACCGAGAGGAGTGATCCAAGAGATGGAGAGTGTGAGAAGCAATTTTATTTTGGGGAGGGGGAGGGAAAGGTCCTCAAGAAAAAAGAGGGGTGGCTTGGGTAAAATGGGAGAGGCTTTTGAGAGAGTTCAAGAGGGGCGATCTTAATGTGGGAGCTTACAATCTTCTAATTGGGGGCTCTTGGGGAAATGGTGGTGGAGGTTCGGTGTGGAGAGTGATTCTTTTTGGGTAAAAGTTATAAAAAGTATCTATGGTAGTAGGGGCGGGTTGGGCAACAAAAGTGGAAGATCAGGGAGGGGAGGGCGATCGGTGTGGGGTAATATCATAAAGGTGGGCAAAGAGCTGGAAAGGATTGGGATAAATTTTGAAAACTCTTTTGGAAAAGAAGTAGGCAGAGGGGAGGGAACTGTATTTTGGTGTATTTTGGTCGGATAGGTGGCAGTGGTATGAGACATTGGGTGAGAGGTTCAAATGCCTTTGGAGTCTTGAAGCAAATAAAGATAGTTCAATTGGTGATAAAGGAGAGTGGGTCGGAGAAAATTGGGTGTGGAGGTGGACTTGGAGAAGAGAGTCGAGAGGTACGGAGTTGGGAGAGTTGGAAGAATTAGAGGAGGAGCTTCGTGAGTGGAAACCGAAAGTAGTGGGGAGGGATCGGGTAAAGTGGTTGGAGGGGGAGGAGGGGGCCTTTTCGGTTCAAGAGCTCAAATCTAAAATAGAGGAGAGATTGTCGATCTTAGGTCCTCAATACGAAGAAACAATGTGGTCAAAGGCGGTTCCAAAAAAAGTATGCATTTTCATTTGGAGGGCAAGGAAAAATAGAATTCCAACGAGAATGACGCTAGATAAAATGGGGTTGGACTTAGACTCGACACTTTGTCCGAGATGCGGGAATGAAACAGAGTCAACGGACCATGCGTTGATTCAATGTCAAGGGGTGAAAAAATATGGCAATTGGTGTTACGGTGGTGGAGGCATGAGGAGGAAAATATAAGATCATTGCAAGAATTATTAAGTCTCAATTTCTCCGAGGCAAACGATTTAGTGCAACGGAAAATGTGGAAGGAAATGGTATGGTGTTTGTTATATTTCATATGGTCACATCGTAATAATCTCGTGTTTAAAGCGGAGAAGAGTAAGCTGGACGATAAGTTCTACGAGTTTCAAAGAAATAGTTTTGAATGGATTGTGAGACGTTTGGGCGGACGAAAGATGGAATGGAGCGTCTAGATGACAGATCCGGCGAGGTTAATGTAATTCAGAACAGTGCAGGTCCGTACGTGGAAAAACGGTTGAGTCAGCTGTTGGGACTTGAAGATCGATTGCTGCTGTTTTGAAGACTAATAAGATAGTTGTTTAAGGTTTGAGATCGTCATGGCATATGCAGGTTGATGGCTCGGTAATGTGGCCAGTTGGAGATGCACGCCATGTGGCTAAAACACGGTGTACACGACTAATCGGTTGGTGGCTCAGCAACGGGGTAGAACGCAGACAGAGAGTAGTTTACTGCTCGCAAACTCATCCTCTGTGTTGTTGGTCATGATTAATATTCATCTTGGTCATGGTTAATATTCATCTTGGCCATGGTTAATACTCATCTTGGTCATGGATAAATTTCATCTTGGTCATGGTTAATATTCATCTTGGTTCATGCATTGGTCTGAATTATTGTAATTGAACCTTGCATGGGGCTGTAAACTGGAGGTGTGTCTTGACATTATTCTGTAATTTGTACTTACAGAAACCTTGTGGGGTTGCAATTGTTTTGGAATAAATTATATGTTGCCTTTCAAAAAAAAATTAACAAAATGGTATGAACATCCAAACCAAATCCCTTAAAGGTCCAAAAAAACTAGAAAAACAAACATGATGTACTAGTCAAATCATTATTGACCAATTTATCATCATTAAAAAAATTAATTACATACTATAATGATGTAACTATTTACAAAAGTTAACTAGCTGATATAACTTATTAGGATAAGCCACTTGTACCATTTTCTCGAATTGAACCAGGACCGAACCGGTACCATGTAATCAGTCCGGTTTTGGTTCCAAGTATTCGACAAAATCGAGATTCGGTATTCGGTACCGGGATTTTCCCGAAAAAATCCCAAAACGAACAGAAATATTAATAGACAATGTTTTTTTAAATTTCTTAAGTACGCATATCATTTCTTAAATAAACTAACTTTATTTTCTCTAATCAAGATATATCATCTCCTAAACGGGAAAAACAGAAAAGAAGAGCCTAAAAGAATACCGATAGCATAGTTGACGTTGAATCTAAAGGATCTACTGTTGGATAGATACCTTTGGCTGCTAATCCTCTTGATAGTACGGTGAGAAGGGCGGTGGACAGAAATGGCCTTGTTGTACCTCACTCTCGTCTTCAATGGGGTCTGCTCTTTCTTTTTTAGGAGAGTATGCCAATATGATCTTAATGAGGCGCGGGGCTTTGCATCTGACATTCGTTGCGTCCGGCGAGCGAGTGGTTAGTGGCCAATAGCGCCCTAGTTGATGGCATTCCTCTCTGCGGCTGGCACTCGAGGAACCACGAGGCACTCCAATTGTTGAACTTTTTATTGGTTTTTGAACTTTGATTGTTAAACTTTTGATTGTTTGCGATTGGTTTTGATACACCTATAAAACATTATAAAAATATTTTGGTTTGCGATTGGTTTTACTATTCATTTGATACATTTTCATATTTTCAGTCCTAAGTGGTCCTAGTACCGATTTTCCTGTCCCGAGATCGAAACCGAACCAGTACCGAACCAATATATACGATTCGGTTTTCGGTCCTACTTTTTAGTCCCAAAAAAGTTCGGTACCAACCGGTTCGGTTCCGATTCGGTACCGGTCCGGTCCCGATCTCATCCCTATAACATATTAACTTGTATTTTGTAAATAATTCAAGGGGAAATCACTCAAATAGCACATTTTGGAAGGTTCCCACACCAAATAGCACATGTTAGAGTAAAACATCAAAAATAATACCCATTTTACCCGGTGGGGCAGTCATCGGCGAAAGTCCAATTGGGCCCCACGTAGGACGTGGTCCAATAAGAACACAACACATGGCCTTGAAGAGACAAAAATCCGACCATGGACCCCACCCCTGCCACACCGTGTCCTCTTGTCCCTACCCCTGTCACATCGGCGAAATTTGGACCAATGGAATTGCTCCACGTGTCCACCGGAAGCCATCGGCGAAAATCTTAGGTCTTAGACCATCCATATCCCTACAATTCATTTATACTTTCAATTGTGTCACATCAGCTTTTGCAATTACCTTCTACAAACATGCAATTCTCTTACATTTTCAAAAGTGGTCCCCACTACAACATTTATTAATTACTTTATAACTTATAATATACATTCTAATTAACATACAATTTTATAAATTAGATTATATGTAATTTTATCAATATTGTATGTTTTATTATATATAATTGTAATTTTAACTTTTTAAGTAATTATAAAATGTAATGGTTAAACTTATTTAATTATAATATTTTTATTATGTAAAAGAAAATAACATTTAGACATACATAAAATATATTTTAAATAAAAATTAATTAATTTAATTTAAAAACAAATTACTATTATTAATTTATAAAGTTTATTGTTTTATATAAAAATTTAATTTATTTAAACAATTTAAAAAAAAGTGAGATGACATCTTTAGTGGTCACGTGGCATTGCAAAGGGAATTGCAAGTTTTGCAATTACTTTGCTTATGTGACATTTGTTTGCTGACAATTCTTCCTTTGCAATTCAATTTGAAAGGCGTGTGTGGATGGCCTTAGGGGCCGACGTTACGTATTACTCAAGGGACACAGATCACTCAACCAACTCTCTCGTTTTCATTTTTGAAACAACTATGAATTCTCGTCCTAATGATAACGTTAGCATATATATTTAAAGAGATGATTATTTAGAGAAAAACAACGGCTAATTAAACATTATAAATAATATAAATAATAATAGTGTATGCCATCGCGCGTTCCACCTCCGCCTCCATCTCCACTGCCATTGACACCGCCAGGCCCCCATTTAGAGAAAAGTAGCCCTGACCGAGAGACACCGTCGGAGATAAAGTTGCGTCAAAGACGCCGAAGACGCAACAACCCTCAGCTACGTAATGCTGACTCATCTCCACCTCCGCCTCCGCCTCCACCTCCACATCCGTCTCCGCTGCCACTGCAACCCCTCAAGATTAGGATAGATGTGCACAGATGGGAACTGCCACAGACAGCCCCTCTTCTGTGATGAGTAGCCCTGACCGAGAGACACCGCCGGAGAGAGAGATGCGTGAAAGAGGCCGAGGACGCGACAGCCCTCAGTTACGTAATGCCGACCCGCCTCCATCTCCGCCGCCAACGCCGCCTCCATCTCCATCTCCGCGGCCACCTCCGCCTCCATCTCCATCTCCACCACAGACACCGGCAGACACATATAGGTTGGTTTCTCGTAGGAATTCCAAAATCCAAAAACACTGTAGAAGCACTTTGTCTTTACCGTTTCAAAAACAATTAACGGGTCTTCTGTGGATCTTTACCCACTCTCTTACATAAAAAAATATTGCTAAATGAGTAAATGGTCCATCCACCAGCTTATCCATAATCTATATGACTCTATAACTCCTTTGATCTAGATCCCAAAATAAAATGAAAACGTGCATGAGAACTAAAATTTGAATCTGCCTTCCAAAATTTAAAGAGACATCCCATTATTCTTGAGTTACACAACATTCTTAAAACCCATACATTAGCTTGCACTTAATCCATTTACAAAAACTTCACCCAACATAATTGAGCTTCTTAGCTCCAAACCCCCAAGTCCGTATTTCGTACTTGACAACAATATCCTCTGCCAAAAATTTCAGAAAACGAACTCAACAACACCAAATCCTCTTCATAAACCTACCATTTCTCAAGGAAATAAACAACAATTTTTTTTTGAAATCCTACGCAATTTAACATCTCATTAGAACTGTCCCATTCTTTAAGCATATTCCAGTGTTTGAGAAGTTGCGATATTACTGCAAACACACGCGGTCGGTGGTCATGTTCTAATAATATTCATAAAAACTTGATATGAGAACTATAGAACTCCAAAAAAAGTTTTAAAAGCAGAACAGTCAGCTAACTTGCTTCATCAAACTTAACTACATTAATTAAATGAGAATAACTTCTATGCTTTTCGGAATAAATTATAATGTTAGTAATCGAAGGATGAAACCAAACCAAATGAAAAGGATACTAGGATTTTGTGCCAAAAAAAACTTGTCACATTTCTAGTTTCTCTTCATGGGCTCTTTTCGAGAGTAATCTAGGGGTTCCACATATTCTCATGGTTTTCTACCTCAATTTATCATTTTGCTGAAGTTTTTTGTATGTGGGTTTCTTGAAGTCTGTATTTTTGAAAACACGCAGATGGAACATGTTGCTGCTCCCCGCCGACAGTGGATCGATCCCGAGCCTACTTTCAGATTCATCGTTTACTTCCTACTGTGTGTAATGCTAATCAGGGCTTACTTAAAAGTCGGACTTCCATCTGAATTTACCACGTCTCTGAGGGTCTTCCATCTCTTGGTTTGTAGTCTGCTCATCTACGCCCTGGCTTCTGAGATTTCTGTTGTATCCCATGGTCATATATCGCTCATTGGGTGACGGTTGTTTCCGCATGTATGATGTTGGGATTTATGATGTATTTGGTATGTTTTGTTAGTTGATATATTGTAACACCCTCAAAATTTGGAACGCGTAACTAACTTTAATTTCAATAAAATAACCAAAAGAGGATAAAATCATTTTTACAGGTCATTCCTGAAAATACCTCGGAATTTAAACATCATAATCTCCACAATAATTAACTTAAAACGGGAGTTACTAAACCCAACACAAGTTGCTAACTCCAAATAAATGCGGAAGACTTCACTAATAAAAATGACCTCTCGTGCACTCTACTAGCACTTGTCACTTCACAGTATAGCTAAAGCTACTCCCAACCTGAGCCTGTTGCACATGCCGACAAATAAAAAGGGTTAGGCAACGCCTAGTGAGTTCAAGAGTTTTATCATGACCATATAAATTCATAAATCGTGAGAGATGCAATTGAAGTCATGAGTTCGAAAGAATTTATCTTAGATGCAAATCACCCATTTTCCAACTCACACAAATCCCGTGCGGTAAACTTTAATATAAAATGATTTCTCAAAATGTACTCATCCCCAAAACCAACGTGAAAGGTGAAATAGCATTAGATTCTCAAAACGATTGAATTCATAAATAAATCGTCATTATTCCAAAGCATCTCAAACATGGATGACAACATAACCCATAACTCATATAACGTGGAAACGCAATTCTCATAAATATGATACGTCACTGAAAACATGGATAAACACAAATACCTAAAACAACATCTTTCGGTGACGGGGGAGGCCCGTATACATTGCACGTGACGGAACACAAAAGTGGGTCACCTACTTTGCAATAAAACACCCACGTGGATTACTCACGTAAAACTGAGGTCAATCACTCCAGATATATTGCCCGCGAGACTAGGGAGCCCCCAACTTCAACCACTCCAGGTCTATACATTGGGTCACTCCAAATCCACAACAGCACCTTAGGGATTACACCTTACTGCCCATGAGACGACGCCCGACCATATAGGTCCACGCCTTACTTATCATGGAACCCGATGCCTATCCCGTGCTACAAAAGAGAAACCAACGTCTCGTAAACTGAGCTCAATCAATAACGATCTCTTGCCCGCGAGACTTGGGAAACTCAAACGCCTATGGATCCATAGCTAACAAGGTCTAAAACATTACACGACCCCAAAATAATAAACCAGTGCATTCAAAACATGCAATTCCCCAATAACGTAAATCATGATCAAAACTCGACTTTGAGCTATCAAAACTGGACAATTGTCCTCAAAACTTAACAAAATCCAATACCGAGCCATAAACTCGACTGACTCAAAAGATAATTCATGGAAAGTTATAACATAAGATTAAACGTAGCAACACACACTTTTGCCAATAATATTTCAAATCCATAAAAACCTGGAATAGAACCTTGGGTTGGGACCGCCCTCTTTTCCAAAAGACTCACACCGTACATTTCCAAATCGTCCCATAATGTACTAAATGCATGTTTCCAAATTATACACAAAATGCATTTTCATAACAAGTAGACTCCATTTATAACATAAATCAATAACCCATTTCCATGTATGATCTATCTATCCCATTTCCCCAAAAACTCCAAATATAAGTGTTTTACAATATTTACAACCATAAATACTTCAAAGGGGCAAAACCCACCAAATAATTCAACCATTGATAATTTTCATGTAAAAACACATAAGTACTTGGAAAAATAACATTTTGGCATGTACAAAGTTTTCACAAAGCAACTTGAACTCACCTTGCTAGATTAGGTTAAATATAGATTTTCCCTAAACGTAAGCTCCTTTGAAGAAACACGAATCCTCAATCCAAATCTTCCAAAAACCTAGATCCATGAGTTTTCAACCATCAATAACCACATTTATCCATTTATAATTGTTTCCCAAACATCAACCAACAAAATCTCCATCTATACCCAAAACCTCAATTTGACCTAACTTTTCAAAAAATCATCCAAATCGAAATTGGAGAAACAAAACACTAGGAGATCATCAATGAAACATTTATAACTCATAATGAAGCTTGTAAATGGAATAAATGAACTTACCACTTAGGTTTTGATGAAAACCTAGAAAACCTAGAAAACCCAAAAAATCTCTAGTGTTGGAGATGAAACTTGCTCTTGCATCCATAGATGAAACCACTAACATATGATGGAGAAAGAACACTTTAATCTCCATGAAAAGCCCCAAAATCAGTTAGGGTTTGAGGGGGAAGAAGAGGAAATGATTTGGGAGAGAAGAGATGGAGTTTGGGAGTGAGAAATGAGAAGCTTACCACCACCAAACGTTCTTGAATCTTCCAATAAACTTTCAAACTCTTTCTAGATCCATGAAAATATCTCAAAAACGGAACCATAGCAACTTGAATCACCAAAATCGGAGTTGAAATGAGAGAGATATGAAGAAATGAAGTTTGGGGCTAAAAATCTCGTATTTATGCTCATCAGACGCTCCGCGCGGATCGCCGCGCGGATGAACTAGTGCCACCATCAGCGCCAAGCACTGATCATCAAACGCTCCGCGCGGATCTCCACGCGGATCCACTAGCGCCAACACCAGCGCCAAGCACTCGTCGCCCGATTTCTTCCTAAACACTACTTTGACCATAACTTCTTCGTTTTAGCTCCGTTTTCGCTCTGGAAATGACCGTTAGACTCGTATTTGAATTCCTCATACAACAAGACCATAAAATCTTGGATTTAATCCAAAATCCTATTTTTCATATTTTTCTTAAAAGATCGATTTCCATACTGATTCGAAATTATACTTATCCGAAAATTACGGGTGTTACATATATTCCCATAAATTTGGATATAGATGGGTAATCGTTAGACTAGTTTTGCTAGATTTTATGGGGTTTTGAATTTATTTTAAAGAAAAGTCTGGAATTGAAATCTCTCTAACATTCGTTTTACAGATCACATGGGTTGTTACATTTGTAGTTTCTCTTCATGGACTCTTTTCGAGAGTAATCTAGGGGTTCCACATATTCTCACCGTTTTCTTCCTCGATTTATCATTTTGCTAAAGTTTTTGTATGTGGGTTTCATGAAGTCTGTATTTTTGAAAACACGTAGATGGAACATGTTGTTGCTCCCTACCGGCAGTGGATCGATCCCGAGCCTACTTTCAGATTCATCGTTTACTTCCTACTGTATCTAATGCTAATCAGGGCTTACTTAAAAGCCGGACTTCCATCTGAATTTACCACTTCTCCGATGGTCTTCCATTTCTCGGTTTGTAGTCTGCTCATCTACGCCCTGGCTTCCGAGATTTCTGTTGTATCACATGGTCATATATCGCTCGTTGGGTGACGGTTGTTTCCGCATGTATGATGTTGGGATTTATGATGTATTTTATATGTTTTGTTAGTTGATATATTACCATAAATTTGGATATAGATGGGTAATCGTTAGACTAGTTTTGCTAGATTTTATGGGGTTTTGCATTTGGTTTAAAGAAAAGTCTGGAAATGAAATCTCTCTAACATTCGATTTACAGATCACATGGGTTGTCACATTTCTAGTTTCTCTTCATGGGCTCTTTTAGAGAGTATCTAGGGGTTCCACATATTCTCATTGTTTTCTACCTCGATTTATCGTTTTGCTAAAGTTTTTTGTATGTGGGTTTCTTGAATTTTGTATTTTTGAAAACACGCAGATGGAACATGTTGCTGCTCCCCGCCGCTAGTGGATCTATCCCGAGCCTACTTTCAGATTCATCGTTTACTTCCTACATTGTGTAATGCTAATCAGGGCTTACTTAAAAGTCGGACTTCCATATGAATTTACCACGTCTCCGAGGGCCTTCCATCTCTTGGTTCGTAATCTGCTCATCTATGCCATGGTTTCCGAGATTTCTGTTGTATCCCCTGATCATATTCACGTCATCGCTCGTTGGGTGACAATTGTTTCCGCGTGTATAATGTTGGGCTTTATGATGTATTTGGTACGTTTTGTTAGTTGATATATTCCCATAAATTTGGATATATATTGGTAATCATCGTTAGACTAGTTTTGCGAGATTTTATAGGATTTTGCATTTGGTTTAAAGAAAAGTCTGGAATTGAAATCTCTCTAACATTCGATTTACAGATCACATGGGTTGTCACATTTCTAGTTTCTCTTCATGGGCTCTTTTCGAGAGTAATCTAGGTGTTCCACATATTCTCATTGTTTTCTACCTCGATTTATCGTTTTGTTAAAGTTTTTTGTATGTGGGTTTCTTGAATTTTGTATTTTTGAAAACACGCAGATGGAACATGTTGCTGCTCCCCGCCGCCAGTGGATCGATCCCGAGCCTAATTTCAGATTCATCGTTTACTTCCTACTATGTGTAATGCTAATCACGGCTTACTTAAAAGGCGGGCTTCCATCTGATTTTACCACATCTCCGAGGGCCTTCCATCTCTTATTTCGTAGTCCGGTCATCTACACCCTAGCTTTCGAGATTTTTGGTGTATCCCCTGGTCATATTCACGTCATCGCTTGTCGGGTGATCGCTGTTTTCGCGTGTATGATGTTGGGCTTTATGATGTATTTGGTATGTTTTGTTAGTTGACATATTCACATAAATTTGGATATAGATTGGTAATCATCGTTAGACTAGTTTTGCGAGATTTTATGGGGCTTTGCATTTGGTTTAAAGAAAAGTCTGGAATTGAAATCTCTCTAACATTCGATTTATAGCTCAGATGGGTTGTCACATTTCTAGTTTCTCTTCATGGGCTCATTTCGAGAGTAATCTAGGGGTTCCACACATTCTCATGGTTTTCTACCTGGATTTATCGTTTTGCTAAAGTTTTTTGTAAGTGGGTTTCTTGAATTTTGTATTTTTGAAAACATGAAGATGGAACGTGTTGTTGCTCCCCGCTGCAGTGGATTGATCCCGAGCCTACTTTCAGATTCATCGTTTACTTCCTACTATGTGTAATGCTAATCATGGCTTACTTAAAAGCCAGACTTCCATCTGAATTTACCACGTCTCCAAGGGCCTTCCATCTCTTGGTTTGTAGTTCGGTCATCTACGCCTTGGCTTCCGAGATTTCTGTTGTATCCCCGGGTCATATTCACGTCATCGCTCGTTGGGTGACGGATGTTTCCGCGTGTATGATGTTGGGCTTTATGATGTATTTGGTATGTTTTGTTAGTTGATATAATCCCATAAATTTGGATATAGATTGGTAATCATCGTTAGACTAGTTTTGCGAGATTTTATGGGGTTTTGCATTTGGTTTAAAGAAAAGTCTGGAATTGAAATCTCTCTAACAATCGATTTACAGATCACATGGGTTGTCACATTTCATCGTTTACTTCCTACGATGTGTAATGCTAATCAGGGCTTTCTTAAAAGCGGACTTCCATCTGAATTTACCACGTCTCCGAGGGCCTTCCATCTCTTGGTTCGTAGTCCGGTCATCTACGCCCTCGCTTCCGAGATTTCTGTTGTATCCCGTGGTCATATTTATGTCATCGCTCGGTGGGTGACGGTTGTTTCCGCGTGTATGATGTTGGGGCTTTATGATGTATTTGGTTTGTTTTGTTAGTTAGACTAGTTTTACTACATCAACGACGAACTTTGGTTTATGATGTTGTTTTTGGTAATATGGAACCACATTATGTAAATCGAATTTATGTACGCAACAAATATGGAAACACATTACCATGATTTTAATTAGCTATATGTTGGTTGAGAAATTCGGTCTCTCGTTCATAAATCATAATCGGGTGAACATGAAGAATTTATGTACGCAACCAAGTGCAAATTACATCCAACATTCTCTTTCTCATCGACACAATTCTCGCAAGCTCAAGATAGAATACAACCAAAGTAACAAAAAAGAGGCATATTTATCAAACTTCTAAAGGCTAAAATTCCAACCAAAGGATAAGAATATCGAAAATTGTTGAATTTTTTATTGGTTTTTGAACTTTGATTGTTAAACTTTTGATTGTTTGCGATTGGTTTTGATACACCTATAAAACATTATAAAAATATTTTGGTTTGCGATTGGTTTTACTATTCATTTGATACATTTTCATATTTTCAGTCCTAAGTGGTCCTAGTACCGATTTTCCTGTCCCGAGACCGAAACCGAACCGGTACAGAACCAATACATACGATTCGGTTTTCGGTCCTACTTTTTAGTCCTCAAAAAATTCGGTACCAACGGGTTCGGTTCCGATTCGGTACCGGTCCGGTCCCGATCTCATCCCTATAACTTATTAACTTGTATTTTGTAAATAATTCAAGGGGAAATCACTTAAATAGCACATTTTGGAAAGGGTCCCCACACCAAATAGCACATGTTAGAGTAAATCATCAAAAATAATACCCATTTTACCCGGTGGGGTATGCCCAGTCATCGGCGAAAGTCCAATTGGGCCCCACGTAGGACGTGGTCCAATAAGAACACAACACATGGCCTTGAAGAGACAAAAATCCGACCGTGGACCACACCCCTGTCACATCGTGTCCTCTTGTCCCTACCCCTGTCACATCGACGAAGATTGGACAAATGGAATTGCTCCACGTGTCCACCGGAAGCCGTCTGCGAAAATCTTAGGTCTTAGACCATCCATATCCCTGCAATTCATTTATACTTTCAATTGTGTCACATCAGTTTTTGCAATTACCTTCTACACACATGCAATTCTCTTATACTTTCAAAAGTGGTCCCCACTACAAAATTTATTAATTACTTTATAAATTATTAAATACATTCTAATTAACATACAATTTTATAAATTAGATTATATGTAATTTTATCAATATTGTATGTTTTATTAAATATAATTGTAATTTTAACTTTTTAAGTAATTATAAATTTAATGGTTAAACTTAATTTAATTATAATATTTTTATTATGTATAAGAAAATAACATATAGACATATATAAAATATATTTTAAATAAAAATTAATTAGTTTAATTACAAAACAAATTACTATTATTAATTTATAAAGTTTATTGTTTTATATAAAAATTTAATTTATTTAAACAATTTAAAAAAAGTGGGATGACATCCGGTGGCGGATCCAGGAAAAAATGTTGTTGGGGCCCAATATAAAGAAGAGTGGAATTCATATCTACAGTTGCCACTATGTTTTTTTTGTATCCACCATCAATCTAGGAAGCTCGACTATACCACTCAATACTCTGAAATTCTTTTCATATTGGAGGGATCCTAAGGAAGATCATTCAAATAAGTTTCAATATTTAAGTGTTAACAATTTACAAAATCAATCCAAATTCCAAAATACCAACAAACATTAACCTAAGTACCTACCAAATTACCAAATAGCAAATAGTCAAATACCAAATACCAAATAGTTATTAGTTAGTTACCAAATAGCAAATACCAAGATATTCAACAAAATCAAGATTCAAGTTATCAAGTATTCAACAAACTGACACGGTATAAATAAAAAAAGTAGGTTTTTAGTTTTTTTTACCAAGAAGTGAAGAAACAGTCAACTGTACAGCGAATAGCGATGGCGAGATCTTCTTGGCGAGGCGTCAGACCGTGAGCAGCAATGCAGCAACAGCCAGCGCCAAGTCCGACCAGTGCCTAGTCTAGTTCTGATTTATCTTCTCTGTTCTCGTTTCGTTTGCAAGCAAAGAGTGAAAGTCGTGAGGATGTGAGGTCGAGCGATCCATTGTGAATTTTGTGAATTTTGATTTTTGCCAGAGGCCGAGAGGATCCATTGTGAATTTTGTGAGAGCGAGAGCAACCTAGGGTGCTCAATTGGAGATTGTTGGGGCCCAGTCCATTAATTCTCAGAAAATAGAAGCTAAATTATTTTGTTTCACCTATCTGGACTTGGGCTCGTTGGGGCCCAGGACCCCTACCCTCCCTTCCTCAGTCCGCCACTGATGACATCTTTAGTGGCCACGTGGCATTGCAAAGGGAATTGCAAGTTTTGCAATTACTTTGCTTATGTGGCATTTGTTTGCTGACAATTCTTCCTTTGCAATTCAATTTGAAAGGCGTGTGTGGATGGCCTCAGGGGCTGATGTTTGGTGATATGCATTATTTATTAATGCATATTGTATCTTTTTCTTTTCCTTTTTAGTTAAGATTTGCTATTTTATCCCAACAATTGAGTCATTTTTCTTACTTATTTTTACCCTTTGTTTCATGGAGCTAAGAATTTGATTTACCTGTCTTTTACTGTTTTAGGAAGGCTAATTGCATTTGTTTATATAGTGCAGCCCATGCCAATGCTACAGCATTGAAGACTGAAGGAATGGAATGAAGAATCGGTTTCTAGAAGAATTTTGTGGCTGACTTTTGGCACCATTTCCAGCCATATTCTAGAAGATCTGAAGACAATGTTGTTATCTTTTGTAAACTCTTAAAACTCTAAGGCATGTGGTGTAATAGTTGGTAATAGTAGAAGTACTTATGGAATAGTAAGTTAAATAGTATAAGTTTGGCACACCACCTTACCTCCTCTTAGTATAAATAGGAGTGGTGTGTGTGTGTTTTTGTTAGACAATTTATGTGGATTGGTTCTTACAATTAATCTGCAGAACTCTCTTTAATTTAATGCAATTTTAGTTCTTGTTCTTCATATTGTTCTTCATCTTCATAGCTTTTATGAGTTGCTGCAGCATTGGTCCAACATTGCTACAATAACTCATAATCTCTTATTTTCTTGTACTTTATATTCACGTCATTTACATTTAAGTCTTTACTTTATGTATTTCAATTCTGTAATTTATATTACCTGTCATTTATGTTTAAGCATGAGTAGCTAAGTTTAAATAGCTTGGGTGTGAGATAAAAGGGTGAGATTTTGAATATAACGAAAAGTGGACATCGTTTCTTAATAATGATGTTCACCATTTCATGTTAAGTTTTATAAAATATCCAGTTACTTCTAGATGGTTGATCACTTTGAAAGTGTTAAAGTTCCATGGTGTCAGGAATGAACCATTGATATGCACGTCAATCCAAATGACAAAGGAAGTATGCTCGGAAGAGATATTGATAAAGGAATTTATCGTCTCTGTCTTTTCAAGGTTGATTTTGCCCGATAAGTTGATCATCTGCATGGATGGTAACAGTGTAGAGTGCGTGCCAGGAATGGACCGCTTAGAACACATCAACTTAACTGATATGGGAATCATCTCGGAAGAGTGATTTTAACAAAGGAATTTGTTTATCCGTATACTTGGAAGGCTTCACCTTACTATTGATAGTTCTGACAACAATGCCAGGAATGGATTGATTGGCTGCTAGATCAGTAGTGAGTCGTTGAAAACCCGAGAGGGAATCCTGAAAAGTAGATGGTGAACTTAAGTGTTGAAAGACAAATGTTGTAGCAATGCTATAGCTCTGGTCTGCTGGACTTTATATTTAAATCTCACCCCAAACATCTTGCACCCTTGCTATCCTTTATTATCTGTTTTATATAATCTGTGATAATCCAACTCCAAACAAACAAATATTAATCTTCGAATTGATCCTTGGAAACCATTTCGTTTACTAGACTTTTAATACACTTTTACTCCAATCTCTGTGGGAACGATACATGGTTCTTACCATATTATTACTTGAAAGACGACATTAGATTTTAATGTATACTTGCATTAAGGTTTAATTATTACACGTCTGTAGGTGTATTCAAAGCACTGTCATTAGGTATTACTCAAGGGACACATATCACTCAACCAACTCTCTCGTTTTTCATTTTTGAAATAACTATGAATTATCGTCCTAATGATAACGTTAGCATATATATATTTAAAGAGATGATTATTTAGAGAAAAACAATGGATAATTAAACATTATAAATAATATAAATAATAATAGTGTATGCCAGCGCGCGTTCCGCCTCCGCCTCCGTCTCCATCTTCGCATCCGCCTCCATCTCCGCTGCCATTGACACCGCCAGGCCCCCGTTTAGAGAAAAGTAGCCCTGACCGAGAGACACCTGTTGATCCAAACCCTCAGTGATTTGATAATGACCCTATCTTAAATACTTAGTGAAAATTGTAAGTAAACAATATGTATCAGAGTTTCACTATCGCTGATAAGTACTAAGATCTTACAGTACTGCTGATAGGAACTCTCGCATTTTTAGATTAAACATTCAGCGAACACTGTTCACCATATCGCTGAGTCTGTTCAGTTCTTATGGTGATCGCTGATAAGTTAGTTGTTTACTTATGATCCCTGAAGACAAGATTCACGTCAACAAAGGTTCTACGCTGAAGTCGAAGATCAAGCTCAAGAACCAGCGACAAGTCTCCTAATGAACTGATGCGGATCAGCGAAGACTCAGATTTGTCCACTCAACGTGAAGTATCAAGTACAAGACTTCAGCTATCGCTGAACTTTATCATTCGCTGAATAGTAAATGATAATCGCTGAATCAACGAAAGCTGATCATGAAGTCCTCCGTACAAAGTACTTTTGTCTTAACCTCCCTTGCACGCCACCGTACGAAATGTCAGAAAAGAACCTCCGAAAATCTGAAATCGTACAACCACTCTGATACTACACTGTTCATTCATGCGGCTACTAAGGTTGTCAACAAAGGTCAATGACATGCAACCAATCCGCTGATGACACGTGTAAAGTGTATACTGAATTGCATTAAATGCATGCAGTATATAAAGAGATGAACTCACTTCATTTGAAGTAACTTGCTAACTCTGGACAAGTTCAAATCTCTCAAGATAGGATTTTATTAGTAATCTCCTTATCTTTCTTAGTGCAAGAAAACCTTAGTGTTCCAACTTGTTTAGATTTAGGTTTATCCTTAATCTTGTTTCCGCAACAAGCTGTAAATTGTTAATGATTTATCAATAAACAATTTAGAAAAGTAAAATAGTGTGTTTGTATTCAACCCCCCCCCCCTTCTACAAACTTGTTTAAGCCTTTCGGGACCAACAAGTGGTATCAGAGCGGATTTGTTTAATCTCATAAACAAGATCTAATCTAAGATATTTCTCTTCCTTGCTATTATCTGAAAATGGCCAACTCAAACTCAAACACTCACTATATTGACAATGGTTCTCTTGCAAAAACCCCTAGATTTTCCAGAGACAACTTCAACTTATGGAAAAATAGGATGACACTCTTCTTAGAAGGTGTAGACCCTACTATACCTTACTATCTTGAAAACGGTCCACACATCCCTGTAACGATTGATCCTGCCGTTCCAGCCACTGCAACTAGAGCTGCTATTCCAGAAAGGCTGATTCCAAAGGAAATCCATCATTGGACCGATGAAGACAAGAAGAAAGTGGCTATAGATACAAAAGCCAGATCCATACTATCCATGGCCCTTCCTGACGAGGTCTACCATTCCGTCATGAACCTGAAATCCTCAAAAGCCATGTGGGACACAATATGTGTTCAGTATGAAGGAACGTCTGAAGTCCAGGATTCAAGAAAGATCAACCTGGTAAGACAATACGAAAGTTTCATCTCTGGTAAGAATGAAACTCTCTCTGAAGTACATCAACGTTTTAATTGCTTAATTATAGATCTTAAAACGGTTGGTAAGGAATATTCTAACTTTGAAGTTCTGACAAAGTTTTTAGAATGTTTACCTGAAAGCTGGGACAATTATTCCATGTGTCTCAAGCTGTCAAAAGATCTAAGATCAATGACACTTGCTACCTTATATGGCACATTGCTGAATCATGAGCAATCTAGCCATCTTAAGAAGAATCTTGTAAAAGATTCCAAAAGCACCCCTGTTGCTTTAATCTCAGAGGAACCTTCTACTCAACGACCCGTGGTCACTATCACTGAGTTAGAAAGTAACTCTGAAAGGTCATCAGATTCTGATTCTTCAGATGATGAATCCTTGGCTCTCCTAACTAAAAAGTTCAGGAGATTCGCCAAGAAGAAATTGTTTAGAAAGAACAAAACTCTTTCTATAGCTGACAAGCCTAAGTCATCAGCTTTTGTTGATAAGGCTACTGCTACTTGTTTTAACTGCGAAAAGACATGTCATTTCGCTAACGAGTGCAGGTCAAAGAAAATCATGAGACCTTCAGCCTTTACAAAGAAATCCTTTGTTCCAAGGAATAAAGACGACAAATACTTAAAGCTGAAGGAGAAGTATGCAAAGCTGAAAAGCTTTAAGAAGAAGGGAAAAGGCCTGATGGCTGACTATGATTGGGCTGCTTCTGATGAAGAAGCCTCATCATCTGATTCTGAAGATGATGAAGCAAATCAATGTCTCATGGCCAAGATTGAAGAAGAGGAAGAAAGTTCAAACATTCCCTCCACTTCAACATCTGCCATTCAGGTATCACCCTCCTTCTTTACCAATATTGTAAATATTGATGAAGCTGATAGTCTCCGTAAAATCGAACTACTGACTAGAAGTTTATACGAAGCCATGAACGGCAAAGCTGTGGTTGAAAACCAAAATCTTGATCTCGCTGAAAAGCTTAAAAATTGCCACCTTCAAATAGAAAAGCTTTCTAAATTTGAAGAAGATTTTAAAGATCAAGTCCATTTAAATCAGCTAGTCAAAATCGAACGAGCGGAAGCTATCGCTGCTTTAAAAGCTGAACAAGCTACTGTTGAAGGATGGTGTAATTCTTCAACAAAGATCACTGAGATAATTAAGGCTCAGATTCCTCTGAGTGATAAACGTGGTCTGGGTTATAAATATGATACTCCAATACCAACCACTGAACGTTCAATGCTTAAATTTGGAACGTTCGTATCCTCAGTAGCTGACACTTCTTCATCTCAGTACTCCTCGTCGATTACACCAATCCCTGAGGAAACTCCTACCTCCTCAAAAGGTAAGGAGAAAATGGTTTATTCAAAACCTACCCCTGTCTCTAAAGATAAAGGTAAAGGAATTGTAATTTATCAAAATCCTCAGAAGGGTACTTTAGTACCTAAGCTGAATGCTTCCAAAGCCTTAGTGATTCATTCACCTGGTTCTAGAAATCAGACCTCTGGATCAGTTCACCGACCTACTCCTAGACTCAGAGTAGATGTCCTTGGTAAGAAATCTGAAGAACTGAATGTTCGTCCTATTTCAAAAACCAATAGTGTACTTGGTGCTGGCACTTCAAATTCCAAATTAAAAGCTCAGCACACAAGTGGTCCTAGAACTAATTTTAGTTATAGGAAATGTTATCACTGTGGACTTACCGATCATATTGCAAGTAAGTGTCCCACAGCCACCAAAGCTGATAAGATAGCTAAGGTGAAGATAGCACCCAAGAAGACCAAACCAGTTGCAAGTCAGGTCAAGGTGACTCCTACCGTTGAGGTCAAGAAATTGACCAAAGTGAAGAAAGACAAAGCTGAATCTTCAAATGCTGCGAAGACTGCTGAACCCATTCCAACCACTTCCACTGACAAACGCGTATACATGGTGAAGTGGGTACCCAAGCAAAACTAATCTTCCTTTGTATTGCAGGTTAAGAAGGGTATCTGGTATCTCGATAGCGGATGCTCTAGACACATGACTGGAAAGAAAAGCCTGCTCGCTGAATACAAGGAAGAGAAGGGTCCCTCTGTGACTTTCGGTGGAAATGGAAAAGGACACACCCGAGGGTATGGTGTACTTTCAAATGGTACAACATCCTTCAGAAGAGTCGCATATGTTGAAGGGCTGAAGCATAATCTTCTGAGCATCAGTCAGCTTTGCGACATGGATAACAAAGTGATTTTCACTAAGGAATCCTGCTTTGTCTCTGACAAAAAGGAGAAGATAGCTCTCAGCGGTTATCGTTTGGAAAATGTTTACGTTATAAACATGGACTCAACAACCACTGAGAACTCCTGTTTCTTCTCAAAGGCATCTTCTGATGTCAACTGGCTATGGCACAAGAGGCTTTCACATCTCAACTTCAAGACACTGAATACTCTTTCATCCAAAGAGTTAGTCACTGGTCTACCTCAACATTCATACGCCAAAGAATCCTTATGTTCAGCGTGTGAAAAAGGGAAGCAGACCAAGGCAAGCTTTAAGTCCAAGCAAGTTTCCTCAGTGTCATCTCCTCTTCAACTACTCCATATGGATTTGTTTGGCCCCGTTAACAAACAATCCATCGCTGGAAAGAAATATACGCTGGTCATAGTTGATGAATTCTCTCGTTACACATGGGTAATGTTTCTCCGTTCTAAGAGTGACACCCCTGAAGAACTCATCACCTTTGTTCGGAAGATGGAAACTCTGAACAATATGACTGTTCGCTCAATAAGGAGTGATCATGGAACTGAATTCAAAAACAGTTCTCTTGATTCCTTCCTTGAGAGCAAGGGTATTTCTCACAACTTTTCGTCAGTGAGAACACCACAACAAAACGGAGTCGCTGAAAGAAGAAATAGAACAATTATTGAAGCTGCACGTTCAATGCTCAGCGATTCTCACCTGCCTACTCAGTTTTGGGCAGAAGCTGTCAACACGGCTTGTTTTACGCAAAACAGGTCGCTGATAGTCAAAAGATTCAAAAAGACAGCCTATGAACTTTTTCATGGGAGAAAGCCTTCAATCAGCTTTCTTCACATCTTTGGTTGTCAGTGTTTCATACTGAACAACAGAGATGCCCTTGGAAAGTTTGATCCTAAGGCTGATGATGGAATCTTTCTTGGATACTCCTCAGTTTCCAAAGCCTTCAGAGTCTTCAACCGAAGAAGACAAACTGTAGAAGAAACTATTCACGTCACGTTTGACGAATCCCGTTCAGCGAACTCTAAACCGAACGCTGATACAGAAGAACTGAATCAATGGATGTTTTCTCATCTTTGTGATTCAGAAGATGTTCCCACTACTCATACTCATACAACTGAAAATGATGGTCCTACTATCATTCCCAATATGCAGAATAGTGAAGTTGAAACATCTTGGGTCTCAGCTGTTCCTATAAACACTATACCCGCAGTTGATCCAAATGTCTCAGAAATTCCATCTATTTCTCAGCAATCAGTGAATGAAGTGACAAATGCAAGCATTCCTCTCTTAGCTGATTATCCAGAAGTAGCTGAAGCCTCATCTTCAGTTTCTCCAGTTCAGACTGAGTCAGCGACGCATGCTCCGGCTCAGCGATGGACTGTAAATCACCCAATCGATCAAATTCTTGGTGATCCCAACGCTGGTATTCAGACTCGTAGAAGTGCAGGTAATATTTGTTTATTTGTTAACTTTATTTCTCTAACTGAACCAAAGAAAATAGATGATGCCCTCAGAGATCCAAACTGGGTCAGCGCTATGCAAGAAGAGCTGACTGAATTCGAAAGAAACAAAGTTTGTAAACTTGTTCGGAGACCAACTGACAAAACAGTGATAGGCACTAAGTGGGTCTATCGAAACAAGTTGGACGAACATGGTACTGTAACTCGCAACAAAGCTCGTCTTGTTGCTCAGGGATACAGACAAGAGGAAGGTATAGATTATGACGAAACCTTTGCTCCAGTAGCAAGACTTGAATCTATTCGTCTTTTCTTAGCATATGCTGTACACAAAAACTTCACTGTACATCAAATGGATGTTAAGTCAGCGTTTCTAAATGGAAAGCTGAATGAAGAAGTTTATGTGGAACAACCTCCAGGATTCTCAGATCCTAAGCGTCCAGGTTATGTTTATAAGCTGGATAAGGCACTTTATGGCTTGAAGCAAGCTCCTCGTGCATGGTATGACACTCTTTCTACTTATCTTCACCTTGAAAAATTTGAGAGAGGTAAGATTGACAAAACTTTGTTTTTTAGAAAAATAAAAGGTCATATCATTTTAGTTCAAATATATGTTGATGACATTATATTTGGTTCTACTAACCCTGAGCTTTGTACTCGTTTCGCTGATAGAATGAAAGATGAATATAAAATGAGTATGATGGGTGAACTAACATATTTCCTTGGTCTTCAAATTAAGCAAACTGAAAAAGGAACTTTTATAAATCAGGGAAAGTATGTTAAAGATATGCTGAAAAAATTCGACTTAACTGAAAGTTCAGCTATGAAAACCCCTATGGCACCACCGCTAATACTTGATAAGGACACAAAGGGTGTTCCTGTCAATGTCACGCTGTACCGTGGGATGATCGGCTCACTACTGTATCTTACAGCTAGCCGACCCGATATTATGTTTGCAACATGTCTGTGCGCACGATATCAAGCTGAACCTAAGATATCTCATATGAAAGCTGTAAAGCGAATCTTTCGATATCTTAAGGGTACAGCGAATCTAGGTCTTTGGTATCCCAAAGATTCAGGATTCGATCTAACCGCCTATTCAGACAGTGATTTTGCAGGTTGCAAAATGGATAGGAAAAGCACCACAGGAGGATGTCAGCTCCTGGGTGGAAAGCTGGTAAGTTGGACAAGTAAGAAGCAAAACTCAGTGTCCACTTCCACAGCTGAAGCTGAGTATGTAGCCGCTGGAAGCTGCTGTTCTCAAGTCTTGTGGATGAGAAATCAACTACTAGACTATGATCTTCAGCTCTCCAAAATTCCAATCTATTGCGACAGCACAAGTGCCATCGCTATAGCAAACAATCCAGTGCTACACTCAAAGACAAAACACATAGAAATCAGATATCATTTTATCAGAGATCATGTTATGAATGGTGATATAGAACTTCATTTTATCCCAACTGATTATCAGTTAGCTGATTTGTTTACCAAACCTCTTGATGAGACAAGATTCAACTTTCTCATCAGCGAGCTTGGAATGCTGAACTTTGAAGGATAAATCTTCAGCGGTTCACATTTAATCAGCGATACGTTTATACATTCTTGTATAGGCTCTGGATAAAATAAACTTGTACAATCCATTTCATCATCTTCTCTCTGAATAAATTGGGTTAAACTGATATCAAGGTATGTTTTCTCTGACAAAACGCATGAAAATGCAAGATTTCAAATTCTTTCATCGCTGAATATCTCTTCCTTAAACAGCGATGTTTTGAAATTTCTTAAAACCCTCACTGATATTTCTATTCAGTGCTTCATATTTTCCAAAGAGTCCCTGAGTTTTTCTTTCAAAACCTCAGAAACAACGAAAGAATGTGAAAGGACAGTTGTGACGTCATTGCAACGGATAACACCAGGCACGCTCTTTTTCTGACACACGTTTGCACGTTTCGTTGTCTATCCAATCAAATGCAAACACGTGTCCGTGTCATGATGAAAAACTTTCCCGCTCAAGTTTTTCTCTCTCTACTCTCTTCCTATATAAACACTCTCAAAGTTTATATTTGTCTTTTACGCGAATCAATCTTTCTCCGCAAGAAAAGAACACTGTTGCATTTTGTGCTCTCAATCTTCAAGAACTGTTCATCATCTTCTTCATCAAACTCAAGGTTAATATGTTCTTATCTATTATCAAATGCGAATAACTTGTTTTCGATCTTATCATTGTTTTACACAAGATCAAACAAAAGAACTCAAAAATAAAATCATTTTCTTTCATGGTTTTATAAACACAACCATTTCATGGTTGTTCTTCAAGTTTTAAATCTAAAATCTTAAACTTGTTCTTCTTTCGTATCCGTTTTTTTTAAAACTGGAATACAAGGCTTATAGGTGTTATATTCGTTTTTTTTTCTTAAAAAAAAAAACAAGAAAAACCCTAATCTTCATTACGACTTTTTGTCTGAATGAAATGGACAAAATTCGAAAAATCTTAATGGAAATTTTCTTTCCACATTAAGATATTTCTTATTTGTTAACATCTTTGGTTGAACTGATAATACAGTGAAATGGCAACTTCAAAGCTGAATGTTACCGCTGAGTCCATCTCCGCTGATTCTGAGGAACTGGAAATCACCAAAGCTCCTCAGGTTAAGTTTGAGCTGGATCAACTAGACTGGACAAAGGCAAACAACCTTTCAGCGCTTCTCGAGTTTCCTCCTCGGAAGCAGGTATCCCATCTAGACGACGCTGTAAATTTTTTGAAGAATAGCCCCATCTACACAGCACTGACAATCACACCTCCTGCCAGTCAGCGTCTATTATCCCAATTCTGGTATTCTGCCAGACACACCGACCTACCCTCAGCCAAAGATCCATCTAAAACCATCGACTGCATACTCAGCGATACTGAGTATGGCACCATCAAGATAACCCCCGCAATAATCCGCAAAGCTCTGAAATTCCCTAACGCTACCTCAGAAAATCCTTTCATTCCATTTCCTGACCACAAGAAGCACGCTGACAGGGAAGAAATCATTGCTTTCCTTGATGCGATGGGTTACATCTGGGAGACTGGAAGAGACAAGCTACCTGAGAAGAAGCTGACGCTGATAAAGAAATCCAAGATGCCCAGCGAGATGAACTTCATCTTCGCTCACCTGATCAGCTGCATGACAGCGAAATCCGGATCTTCTGATCAAGCCGCTCAACCTCAGCAGGCCATGGGTTACGCACTGCTGAAAGGTCTCAACATTGACTGGGCCTCCATCATCTATGAAGACCTCATTCAACGTGTTGATTCTGCCGCTGACCGACCAGCATGGGTTCCTTACCCACGATTCATCAGCGCCATCTTTCAATATGGCCTGAAGGACAGCTATCCTGAAGAGGGTGATCTGAAACTCTCTCAGATTGGCCCTAAAGTTCTCGACTTCAAGCCTGTCGCCAACGAGGTACGTCTCTCTACCCTTCTCACTCTACTTAATTCTCCGCTTTCTGTGGCTCCTTCAGCGACAATACCCCTCGCTGATTCCCAGGCCACAAAATCCATTTCTTCTAAGAAAAGGAAACAATCTCTTACCCCTCTTGATTCCAAAAGGATCAAGAAAACCAAGGAGCAACCCCAGCAACTCCATGCTGAAGACTCCTCAGCTCATTCTGAAGAGCTGAAGGAAAGTTCCGTGGTACGCTCTGCCACACCAATTCAAGCCATCCCTTCTAAACCTACTTCAGCGTCCTTAAACGCTGAGGTTAGAACTTTGGAATCTACCCAACCTTCTTCAGTCTCTCAAAAGACTGATGAAGTACTTCTCAGCGAATCCAACGCTGAACTTGAAACCCAACCCCAATTCTTATCCTTCGCTCCTCCCTCTACTTCTTTGGACACTCCTCCAGTCAAAACTGGAGATGCCATCATTCAAGAAGCCGTTGAAGCTTCTCAGCGAATGACGAAGAAAGGACCTGCAGAGATCTCCATCCCTCACGGAACTTTTGAGGGAGATATGGAACACTATGGAGGGACTCGAAACTTTGATGAGTTCGTCAACGCTCCTGCAGGTACATATCCCACCTTAAACACTGTAACTAAACCTGAAACTTCTGAGCTTTCCTTTGTTCACAAGTACTTATATGTTACAGGTCCTTATTTGGGAGACATCAACCAGTCTCTGAAGTCTATGGAGATGAAACTTACGGATCTCACCACCGGTCTATCAAATAACTCTACAGCTGTAACAAACGCTGGAGAAAATCTGACGAAGCTGACTACTGTGGTGGAAAAGAAGGCCTCCTCTGATGACATCAAAGACCTTGATAAAACTCTCGCCGACTTTGCCAAAGTGCTCTCCGACATCTACACTGACTACACCAACCTCAAATCATCTGTTTCCACCATTTCCAGCGAGGTTACAACGCTGAAGAAATCGGTTGGTACACTCGAAGGTGATATGTCAGTGGTCAAGACCGACTTGGGCTCAGTGAAGACCGATCTTAGTTCTGTCAAGACAATGATCGAGACGCTGGTGAACAAGGCAAATAATCCAGCTCCTGCTCCGGCCCCTGCACCTATTTTGGACTCATTCACCGCCGAGGATCGCCAAGAGCTGAAGAAAATCACGCCTGCTATTTCTGGCCTAGAAGACAGAATAGCTAAGCTTGAAGGTTGTGTGAAAGTCTCTGGCCCAGAAGACAGAGACAACACCAATGCTGAGTCTACCCATTCCTCCCCCGCCCATCATGAGAAAGAGGGGGAGAAAAGCGCTGAACAGGAGAAGAGCGCTGAAGATCAAAATAAGAGCGCTGAAGACCTTTCCCATGATGAATCTATCAGGGGAGAGGGTAATGAAGATCGGATTACTGGACCTCAGGGAGATGAAAACCCTGAGGGAACCGAGAACCTCGCCTCTGTATCTGAGGGGGAGCAACTCGAAGAAGATGTTGAGGAATCCGAAGCAGAAGAAGACGAAGACATCGACATCCCTGAAGATGAACCATCCTCCTCTCCAAGGAACGATGATGATGATGATGAAGATGACGATGATTTCATTGTTGTCAAACCTGCTCCTCGAACCAAAGCTCTTAAAGGTATTTCAATAAAAGAACCTTCAGGGGAGAAGACAAAGACAAAGCACTCAGCCTCTGGCGCTGAGAAAAGCAAAGACAAAGGCATCGCTGAAGATGATAATCTGGCGATCCTACTTGCAAAGCCGATTTGTCAGGTACACTAAACTTATTTTTCCTTCCCTGATCATCTCTGAAAAATCAGTTATCCATTCCACAAACACCATACACATCCACATTTTTTTTCTATCTTTTCTACCCAAGTTCTTCTACCCAGTTCTTATTTGTAAGATCGCTGCGTTTCAGCTAGTCCTCTCCCCTGTTTGAGGATATCGCTGAAAGATCTTCTATTGCGACTTCACCAATAATTCCAGCTACCGCTGAAGACATAATCCCAGTCTTAGATTTAATCTCTGAGACTGATGAATCAGAAGAACAACCTCTCTCGCACAGAAACAGACCTTCCTCAGTTCCTCAAAAGAGGAGAGAAGAAATGATAAAGCGATTCGAGGATCAGCGAATCATCCTAAGGCGCGATCAACTACCTTCAGTTCCACCTAAGTTCAGAATTTCAAAAGCTGAATACCAGGATCATCTCAGAGCTGAACGCCTCATCGCTGAAAGGAAGGAAGCTGAAGATAAAGACAGAGAATACGCCATCAAGCTCACTCAAGAATCTGTCAAAGACCCCAAGCTGAAGCGTATTCCCATTCAAATCCAACGAAAGCTTTGGGAACAAGCCCAGAAGATCGTGGAAAAGAAAGCTGAAGTTTCTCAGACAACCCTGATCTGGTGTAAAGAGAAAATCCACTTCAGATATCGTCCAGCAAAGATCAACAAGGTATTCATCTCTGGAAGAACCTCCATCGGAGTACCTATTGTTGACATCAAACTGTTCAGAGAAGATGACTCATCTGAAACCTTTCGTGCTGACACTGTAAAAAGGTATGGTCTCTCTGAATGGCTGGAGATGAGGTTAGCTATCCAACCATCAAAATCTAAGTACAAGGATCATTTCGAAAAGCTGATAAACAGACAGATCGATTTGATATCTTCTTGTGTGGATATTCCTCCTGTTCCTGATCTAAAGCCGAAAAAAAAGGGGCTCTCCAAGGAAGAAACGTCAAGATTCAAACTCAGGTCCTGTCATACGAAATGAAACTGGAATTGGTTTCTCTCACGCTGAAGTACTTGGTCCTGATCCTGATCTATCTGCCCTTGACATCTCTTTGCCACCATGTGAACTTTTCGTCCCTGGTAAAGTCATCAGTAATCCTTATGGAATATTCTTTCTTGACTACGACGGACGTAAATGCTTTCAACGGATCGCTGAGCTTCCAATCACTCCAATCGAACAGCTCAAATATCTCATCTACTGGTGCAACTTCAGAAAAGACATTCAGGCACGACACCTAAAACCCTTGATTTTTGAAGCTGCTCTGAAGCTAAAGAATAAAGGAGAAAAGGTTCCTGACTGGATGATTCCAACTGAAAAGACAACCCTTGATGAACTTCTCATTAAGGAAGAACCCTTTGAAGGCTGACAACAATCACCATTTTTCTCTATTGTATCAGTCATCCTTCAGTACTTGTAATTTATTTCGCTTGTACTTGTAATCTTTCTTATTCATATTGTAACCTGATTCAAAGATTTAAAGAAAGATTTCAGCGAATGTACTTTACTCCATCAGTACTGAAAAGATCCCAGAAAACAGTAAAAGGGACAAATATTTTATGAGTTCTTTTTATCCTTATGTTTTCATTAAATAGCAATTTTCTCTGTTGCTATGTCATAATCAAATAGGGGGAGATTGTTGATCCAAACCCTCAGTGATTTGATAATGACCCTATCTTAAATACTTAGTGAAAATTGTAAGTAAACAATATGTATCAGAGTTTCACTATCGCTGATAAGTACTAAGATCTTACAGTACTGCTGATAGGAACTCTCGCATTTTTAGATTAAACATTCAGCGAACACTGTTCACCATATCGCTGAGTCTGTTCAGTTCTTATGGTGATCGCTGATAAGTTAGTTGTTTACTTATGATCCCTGAAGACAAGATTCACGTCAACAAAGGTTCTACGCTGAAGTCGAAGATCAAGCTCAAGAACCAGCGACAAGTCTCCTAATGAACTGATGCGGATCAGCGAAGACTCAGATTTGTCCACTCAACGTGAAGTATCAAGTACAAGACTTCAGCTATCGCTGAACTTTATCATTCGCTGAATAGTAAATGATAATCGCTGAATCAACGAAAGCTGATCATGAAGTCCTCCGTACAAAGTACTTTTGTCTTAACCTCCCTTGCACGCCACCGTACGAAATGTCAGAAAAGAACCTCCGAAAATCTGAAATCGTACAACCACTCTGATACTACACTGTTCATTCATGCGGCTACTAAGGTTGTCAACAAAGGTCAATGACATGCAACCAATCCGCTGATGACACGTGTAAAGTGTATACTGAATTGCATTAAATGCATGCAGTATATAAAGAGATGAACTCACTTCATTTGAAGTAACTTGCTAACTCTGGACAAGTTCAAATCTCTCAAGATAGGATTTTATTAGTAATCTCCTTATCTTTCTTAGTGCAAGAAAACCTTAGTGTTCCAACTTGTTTAGATTTAGGTTTATCCTTAATCTTGTTTCCGCAACAAGCTGTAAATTGTTAATGATTTATCAATAAACAATTTAGAAAAGTAAAATAGTGTGTTTGTATTCAACCCCCCCCCCCCCCCCCCCTTCTACAAACTTGTTTAAGCCTTTCGGGACCAACAACACCGCCGGAGATAAAGTTGCGTCAAAGACGCAACAGCCCTCAGCTATGTAATGCTGACTCGCCTCCACCTTCGCCTCCGCCTCCGCTGTCGCCTCCGCCTTCGTCTTCGCCTCCGCCTCTGCTGCAACCCCTCGAGATTATGATAGATGTGCACAGATGGGAACTGCCACAGACAACCCCTCTTCTGTGATGAGTAGCCCTGACCGAAAGACACCGCCAGAGAGAGAGATGCGTGAAAGGGGCCGAGGACGCAACAACCCTCAGTTACGTAATGCTGACCGTCTCCATCTCCGCCGCCAATGCCGCCTCCATCTCCATCTCCACGGCCACCTCCGCCTCCATCTCCATCTCCACCACAGACACCGACAGACACATATAGGTTGGTTTCTCGTAGGAATTCCAAAATCCAAAGAAACTGTAGAAGAACTTTGTCCTTAATGTTTCAAAAACAATTAACTGGTCTTCTGTGGATCTTTACCCACTCTCTTACATAAAAAATATTGCTAAATGAATAAATGGTCCATCCACCAGCTTATCCATAGTCTATATGACTCTATAACTCCTTTGATCTAGATCCGAAAATAAAATGAAAACGTGCATGAGAACTAAAATTTGAATCTGCCTTCCAAAATTTAAAGAGACATCCCATTATTCTTGAGTTACACAGCATTCTTAAAACCATACATTAGCTTGCACTTAATCCATTTACAAAAACTTCACCCAACATAATTGAGCTTCTTAGCTCCAAACCCCCAAGTCCGTATTTCGTACTTGACAACAATATCCTCTGCCAAAAATTTCAGAAAACGAACTCAACAAGACCAAATCCTCTTCATAAACCTACCATTTCTCAAGGAAATGGACAACAAATTTTTTTGAAATCCTACGCAATTTAACACCTCATTAGAACTATCCCATTCTTTAAGCATATTCCAGTGTTTGAGAAGTTGCGATATTACTGCAAACACACGCGGTCGGTGGTCATGTTCTAATAATATTCATAAAAACTTGATATGAGAACTATAGAACTCCAAAAAAAAGTTTTAAAAGTAGAACAGTCAGCTAACTTGCTTCATCAAACTTAACTACATTAATTAAATGAGAATAACTTCTATGCTATTCGGAATAAATTATAATGTTAGTAATCGAAGGATGAAACCAAACCAAATGAAAAGTATACTAGTATTTTGTTCCAAAAAAAACTTGTCACATTTCTAGTTTCTCTTCATGGGCTCTTTTAGTGAGTAATCTAAGGGTTCCACATATTCTCACGGTTTTCTACCTCGATTTATCATTTTGCTGAAGTTTTTTGTATGTGGGTTTCTTGAAGTCTGTATTTTTGAAAACACGCAAATGGAACATGTTGCTGCTCCCGCCGCCAGTGGATCGATCCCGAGCCTAATTTCAGATTCATTGTTTACTTCCTACTGTGTGTAATGCTAATCAGGGCTTACTTAAAAGCCGGACTTCCATCTGAATTTACCACGTCTCCGAGGGTCTTCCATCTCTTGGTTTGTAGTCTGCTCATCTACACCCTGGCTTCCGAGATATCTGTTGTATCCCGTGGTCATATATCGCTCGTTGGGTGACGGTTGTTTCCGCTTGTATGATGTTGGGCTTTATGATGTATTTGGTATGTTTTGTTAGTTGATATATTCCCATAAAGTTGGATATAGATGGGTAATCGTTAGACTAGTTTTGCTAGATTTTATGGGGTTTTGCATTTAGTTTAAAGAAAAGTCTGGAATTGAAATCTCTCTAACATTTGATTTACATATCACATGGGTTGTTACATTTGTAGTTTCTCTTCATGGGCTCTTTTCGAGAGTAATCTAGAGGTTCCACATATTCTCACGGTTTTCTACCTCGATTTATCATTTTGCTAAAGTTTTTTGTATGTGGGTTTCTTGAAGTCTGTTTTTTTGAAAACACGCAGATGGAATATGTTGCTGCTCCCCGCTGCCAGTGGATCGGTCCCGAGCCTACTTTCAGATTCATCGTTTACTTCCTACTGTATGTAATGCTAATCAGGGCTTACTTAAAAGCCGGACATCCATCTGAATTTACCACTTCTCCGATGGTCTTCCATCTTTTGGTTTGTAGTCTACTCATCTACGCCCTAACTTCCGAGATTTCTGTTGTATCCCGTGGTCATATATCGCTCGTTAGGTGGCGGTTGTTTCCGCGTGTATGATGTTGGGTTTTATGATGTATTTGGTATGTTTTGTTAGTTGATATATTACAATAAATTTGGATTTAGATGGGTAATCGTTAGACTAGTTTTGCTAGATTTTATGGGGTTTTGCATTTGATTTAAAGAAGAGTCTGAAATTGAAATCTCTCTAACATTCGATTTACATATCACATGGGTTGTCACATTTGTAGTTTCTCTTCATGGGCTCTTTTAGAGAGTATCTAGGGGTTCCACATATTCTCATTGTTTTCTACCTCGATTTAACGTTTTGCTAAAGTTTTTTGTATGTGGGTTTCTTGAATTCTGTAATTTTGAAAACACGCAGATGGAACATGTTGTTGCCCCCCGCCGCTAGTGGATCTATCCCGAGCCTACTTTCAGATTCATCGTTTACTTCCTACTATGCTAATCATGGCTTACTTAAAAGCCGAACTTCCATATGAATTTACCACGTCTCCGAGGGCCTTCAATCTCTTCGTTCGTAGTTCGGTCATCTACGCGTTGGCTTCCGAGATTTCTGTTGTATCCCCTGGTCATATTCACGTCATCGCTCGTTGGGTGACGGTTGTTTCCGCGTGTATGATGTAGGGCTTTATGATGTATTTGGTATGTTTTGTTAGTTGATATATTCCCATAAATTTGGATATAGATTGGTAATAATCGTTAGACTAGTTTTGCGAGATTTTATGGGGTTTTGCATTTGGTTTAAAGAAAAGTCTGGAATTTAAATCTCTCTAACATTCGATTTACAGATCACAAGGGTTGTCATATTTCTAGTTTCTCTTCATGGGCTCTTTTCGAGAGTAATCTAGGGGTTCCACATATTCTCATTGTTTTCAACCTCGATTTATCGTTTTGCTAAAGTTTTTAGTATGTGGGTTTCTTGAATTTTGTATTTTTGAAAACACACAGATGGAACTTGTTGCTGCTCCCCACCGCCAGTGGATCGATCCCGAGCCTAATTTCAGATTCATCGTTTACTTCCTACTATGTGTAATGCTAATCAGAGCTTTCTTAAAAGCGGACTTCCATCTGAATTTACCACGTCTCCGAGGGCCTTCCATCTCTTGGTTCGTAGTCCGGTCATCTACGCCCTCGCTTCCGAGATTTCTGTTGTATCTCGTGGTCATATTCACGTCATCGCTCGATGGGTGACGGTTGTTTCCACGTGTATGATGTTGGGCTTTATGATGTATTTGGTATGTTTTGTTAGTTGATATATTCCCATAAATTTGGATATAGATTGGTAATCATCGTTAGACTAGTTTTACTACATGACGACGAACTTTGGTATATGATGTTGTTTTTGGCAATATGGAAATCGAATTTATGTACGCAACAAATATGGAAACACATTACCATGATTTTAATTAGCTATATGTTGGTTGAGAAATTCGGTCTCTCGTTCATAAATCATAATCGGGTGAACATGAAGAATTTATGTACGCAACCAAGTGCAAATTACATCCAACATTCTCTTTCTCATCGACACAATTCTCGCAAGCTCAAGATAGAATACAACCAAAATAACAAAAAAATAAGCATATTTATCAAACTTCTAAAGGCTAAAATTCCAACCAAAGGATAAGAATACCGAAAATTGTTGAATTTTTTATTGGTTTTTGAACTTTGATTGTTTGCGATTGGTTTTGATACACCTATAAAACATTATAAAAATATTTTGGTTTGCGATTGGTTTTACTATTTATTTGATACATTTTCATATTTTCAGTCCTAAGTGGTCCTAGTACCAATTTTCCCATCCCGAGACCGAGACCGAACCGGTACCGAACCAATACATACGATTCGGTTTTCGGTCCTGCTTTTTAATCCCAAAAAAATTCGGTACCAACCGGTTCGGTTCCGATTCGGTACCGGTCCGGTCCCGATCTCATCCTTATAACTTATTAACTTGTATTTTGTAAATAATTCAAGGGGAAATCACTCAAATAGCACATTTTGGAAAGGGTCCCCACACCAAATAGCACATGTTAGAGTAAAACATCAAAAATAATACCCATTTAACCCGGTGGGGTATGCCCAGTCATAGGTGAAAGTACGTAGGACGTGGTCCAATAAGAACACAACACATAGCCTTGAAGAGACAAAAATCCGACCGTGGACCCCACCTAGTCACACTGTGTCCTCTTGTCCCTACCCCTGTCACATCAGCAAAAAATGGACCAATGGAATTGCTCCATGTGTCCACCGAAAGCCGTCGGCGAAAATCTTAGGTCTTAGACCATCCATATCCCTGCAATTCATTTATACTTTCAATTGTATCAGCTTTTACAATTACCTTCTACACACATGCAATCCACCTACACTTTCAAAAGTGATCCCCACTACAACATTTATTAATTACTTTATAAAGTATTATATACATTCTAATTAACATACAATTTTATAAATTAGATTATATGTAATTTTATCAATATTGTATGTTTTATTATATATAATTGTAATTTTAACTTTTTAAGTAATTATAAAATTTAATGGTTAAACTTAATTTAATTATAATATTTTTATTATGTATAAGAAAATAACATATAGACATACATAAAATATATTTTAAATAAAAATTAATTAATTTAATTAAAAAACAAATTACTATTATTAATTTATAAAGTTTATTGTTTTATATAAAAATTTAATTTATTTAAACAATTTAAAAAAAAGTGGGATGACATCTTTAGTGGCCACGTGGCATTGCAAAGGGAATTACAAGTTTTGCAATTACTTTGCTTATGTGGCATTTGTTTGCTGATAATTCTTCTTTTGCAATTCAATTTGAAAGGCGTGTGTGGATGGCCTTAGGGCTAACGTTAGGTATTACTCAAGGGACACATATCACTCAACCATCTCTCTCGTTTTTCATTTTTGAAACAACTATGAATTATCGTCCTAATGATAACGTTAGCATATATATTTAAAGAGATGATTATTTAGAGAAAAGCAATGGCTAATTAAACATTATAAATAATATAAATAATATAAATAATAATAGTGTATGCCATCGCGCGTTCCACCTCCGCCTTCGCCTCCATCTTCGCCTCTGCCTCCGCCTCCATCTCCGCTGCCATTGACACCGCCAGGCCCCCGTTTAGAGAAAAGTAGCCCTGACCGAGAGACACCGCCGGAGATAAAGTTGCGTCAAAGATGCCGAAGACGCAACAACCCTCAGCTACGTAATGTTGACTCATCTCCACCGCCGCCTCCATCTCCGCCTCCGCCTCCCCCTCTGCCTCCGTCTCCGTCTCCGCTGCCACTACAACCCCTCGAGATTAGGATAGGTGTGCACAGATGGGAACTGCCACGGACAACCCCTCTTCTGTGATGAGTAGCCCTGACCGAGAGACACCGCCGGATATAGAGATGCGTGAAAGAGGCCGAGGACGCAACAACCCTCAGTTACATAATGCTGACCCGTCTCCATCTCCGCCGCCAACGCCGCCTCCATCTCCATCTCCGCAGCCACCTCCTCCTCCATCTCCATCTCCATCTCCACCACAGACACCGACAAACACATATAGGTTGGTTTCTCGTAGGAATTCCAAAATCCAAAGAAATTGTGGAAGCACTGTGTCCTTACTGTTTCAAAAACAATTAACTGGTCTTCTGTGGATCTTTACCCACTCTCTTACATACAAAAATATTGCTAAATGAGTAAATGGTACATCCACCCGCTTATCCATAGTCTATATGACTCTATAACTCCTTTGATCTAGATCCTAAAATAAAATGAAAACGTGCATGAGAACTAAAATTTGAATCTGCCTTCCAAAATTTAAAGAGACATCCCATTATTCTTGAGTTACACAGCATCCTTAAAATCCATACATTAGCTTGCACTTAATCCATTTACAAAAACTTCACCCAACATAATTGAGTTTCTTAGCTCCAAACCCCCAAGTCCGTATTTCGTACTTGACAACAATATCCTCTGCCAAAAATTTCAGAAAACGAACTCAACAACACCAAATCCTCTTCATAAACCTACCATTTCTCAAGGAAATAAACAACAATTTTTTTTGAAATCATACGTAATTTAACACCTCATTAGAACTGTCCCATTCTTTAAGCATATTCCAGTGTTTGAGAAGTTGCGATATTACTGCAAACACACGCGGTCGGTGGTCATGTTCTGATAATATGCATAACAACTTGATATGAGAACTATAGAACTCCAAAAAAAGGTTTTAAAAGCAGAACAATCAGCTAACTTGCTTCATCAAACTTGACTACATTAATTAAATGAGAATAACTTCTATGCTATTTGGAATAAATTATAATGTTAGTAATCGAAGGATGAAACCAAACCAAATGAAAAGGATACTAGGATTTTGTTCGATGAACAAAGTGATACAAACCACATGTAAAGAAACCCATAAACAATATTTTCTCAACTTCTTCCCCAAAATCTCTTGGTCTAAACACAGAAAAATGCTAGACTAAAGGTGTGTCTAATAACTGTGTTACTCCAATGTTAAATTTGATACTAAATCATCTAGCTCTAATAGGTTTCAAAGCTAAGAATGATTGTTTAAACTTATACACTATACCTAGTGGTATTTTATAATAATCAAATCAATAGAAACAAAGTGGATTATATGTATAAAGTGGTGTATTGATCTATATCTCAAGAGCAGGATCTAATTTCCCCTTTGATCTAACTTCTGGTGAAAGTCCCCTTCTACTCTAGACTAGATGAAGATAAGCTTTGCATAGATCAATATGGGAATTAACTTTGTCAGGATTGATGTAGGAATCAATTGATGAACAAGTAAGAAGGATTAGAGAGGTGCTGAACTGCAGCCGTTTTCATATATTGGAGAGAAATTACAAAAGAGAGATTAACCTAATAATGTGAACTAATCTACAAATATATACTAGTAAGTTACAGGTAATTACAAACTAGTCCTTGTACTTTACATATGTGCTATATAACTCTAACACCCCCCTCAAACTCAAGTGGGGGAAGAATGAGCCAAGTTGAGTTTGGAAACAAGAGCCCGAAAATGCCCCGGAAGATGAGATTTAGTGAAGATATCCGTTGTCTGATCAATGGTTGAAATTGGAAGAAGTCGAACGGTCTTGCGAAGAACATGTTGACGGGTGAAATGACAGTCAATCTCGATGTGCTTTGTACGCTCATTGAAGACATCATTGTGAGCAATCTGAATAGCACTATTGTTATCACACCACAATGGTGTTGGAGAGATCTGATGAGCACCCATATCAGATAGTAACCAGCGTAGCCATACAAGTTCTTGCGTAGTGTCAGCTAAAGCTCGATACTCAGCTTCAGTACTAGATCGAGCTGTCAGAGATTGTTTCTTGCTACGCCACAAAATAAGAGAGTCTCCAAGGAAGAAACAATATCCGGTGGTAGAGCGCTGGTCAGTTATGTCTCCATCCCAGTCAGCATCGGAGAATGCACGAAGAGTTAAGGACGATGTGGATGAGAAGTGAAGCCCATGAAACATTGTGTAAAGCCCGTGTCCCGGTACGTATGTAACTAGTTAATTTAACTATTTTATTATTTTCTCGTAACGAATATTTTCAGCGAAAGTTAGCAAAGATGACCAATTTGTTGTTAAGTATAAAATCTAGTGGGTTTTTGCAAGGGTTGGGACTGCAGGGACCATTAGCGCAGCTTTTGGGGCCTAGTTTGCATGGGGTTCGGCCCATGCTAGGACCGGCCCCTACCCCTTTTTCCTTTCCTCTCGTCACCCACGTCCCAAAACAAGAAACAAAGGAATTCTAAACCTAATCCTCTTCCCTGCTGCTGCGCTACCGTAACATCCCACACCACCAGCGCCATCGCCGTTCTTCTTGCCGGCGATTGAGAGAGAGTTTCAGCGAGAGAGATAGCGCGAGAAAAGGGAAGAACCGTCGATCGAGAGGAAGTCGAGACCTCGAGGTGTTGCGGTTACGTTGTCGTCGTGAGGTAAGTTTCTTAGCCTCCTTTCTTTCTTTCGTCACCGTTAAACTGCTGCGAAAACCATCACCACCACCGCCGCCGTCGGCCTTGGCTGCCGGTGGTGTACGCCGCCGCTGTGCGTCGCCGTCGCGGGGACTGGTGGTGTTAGATGCTGTGTTTTGTTGTGCGTAGGGTGGGTGTGTAACTCGCAAAATCGTTGGTTAGATCGCCCTTTCTTCGCCAGTTTGTTTGTACCGAACAACCGTCAAATTGCCACCGGCACGGCAGCCGTGGCTGCCGCCGCCGCCGCTGACCACCACCGCCGGAGGTGGCAGTGGGTGGTGCTGAGTTTAGTCCAGCCGTGGCTGCCCTGGCACGAACCTAAATAGCTAATCGTAAAGCCTAACTAATCGCGTAAACCGTTTTAATAAGTTATGATTTTATGTGATCGCTACCTTTCTGCCCAGATTTATTTCGTTCATAACTTTTCCGTCGTAGCTCGGATTGAGGCGAAACCGGTGCCCACGGTTCACATTCTGTGTCGGGCACACTTTTCGTGTTTTAGCGGAAGTCTGGTTCGGCTTCTAGCTAGGCGTAAATCAGTGGTTTTTACAGCAGGTCCGGTTTGGGCAGTTTCGCGTCCTGTTTTTAGAAAATTCGTATTAAATTGTAGAAAAATCGTTAGAGCGCGTACAATATGTCCCTGGAACCCTAAGACATAGAACTAACTGATTATGGAATAATAATTCTGGGTTGATGAGTTTAAGAGGGGCTAAACAGGTCCCGAACAGACCTGTAAATCTTAGAGTAAAAGCTGGATTTTTCGTGTGTAAGCTTATAGTCGTGACTTTGGGCTAGGACTTCGTTTTGACGTGTGATATCACTTATTTAGGTGGAAAAAGGTGAGTTGGTGTTGGCCGAATCGTTTTGCTGTTGAGGACATCTACTTTGCTTTTGAGGTGAGATCTCTCACTGTGTAGATAGGAATTGTATGCATGTTATGGTAGTTTGTATGTACTACTGTACTTGTGGTGTGAACTAGTTGTTTGTGGTGCGTAATATTTGCTTGGGTTAAATGCTTAGTATAAATGTGTGTTACATTACATCTCGGTGGGACCGAGGAAGTGGATAGAAATGTTGTGGGAACTCGGTGGGACCGAGGACTCGGTGGGACCGAGGAAGTGGATAGAAATGTTGTGGGAACTCGGTGGGACCGAGGAAGTGGATGGAAATGTTGTGTGAACTCGGTGGGACCGAGGAGTTGGGTACATAATTACTTGTATGTGTTTACTTGCATTATGTAACTGTGGTGTTGTTGCTCATGTGCGGATAAGAGTGATGTGTATATAATTGCTATCTGCGCATGTGATGGAATTCACTAAGCTTTGTGCTTACCCTTTTCCTATAAATGTGGTTTCAGGTGCTAGTGGCTCCAAGGCGTGACGGGTACACACTGGCGCGCGGGAAGAGTATTACAATTACGAGATTAGAATTATTATTTAAACGATTTATTTTCCGCTGTTTATTATTAATGAGAATATTTATTATTAAGTTTGCAAACGAAACGGTTTTGGAACATTTTAATAAGGTTTCATTTATTAAAATGCTTATATTTTAAAGTTAAAATTTATTGTAATTTTTGGGACGTTACACATTGTCCCTTTATGATACCGAAGGATACGAAGAATCGCGGCATAGTGATCGGAGCACGGAGCAGCCATGAACTGGCTGACTATATGAACTGCATATGCAAGATCCGGTCGAGTAACAGCCAAGTAGACCAGAGAACCAACTAGTTGACGGTACCGTATAGGGTCCCGCGGCGGGGTTCCGACATTGGGAGCAAGATGCAGGTTTTGCTCAATGGGTGTAGAGGCAACTTTGTTGTCCGTAATCCCAGCTTTGGACAACAGATCTGAAATGTACTTGGCTTGACAGAGATAGATGCCGGAAGAGTCGGACAGAACTTCAAGTCCAAGAAAGTAGTGTAGCTTACCAAGATCTTTCATCTCAAAGCATGAGCTGAGAGACTGTTTGAGATGGTGATACCTGTAGAGTCACTGCCGGTAATGATCATATCATCAACATACAAAAGGAGTAAGATAGTACCTGCAGCAGTGGTCCAAGTAAACAGGCCAGAATCATAATTACTCAGAGAAAACCCCAATGAAATGACAGTATTGCTAAAATTTTCAAACCAAGCACGAGGAGCTTGTTTGAGGCCATAGAGGGCTTTTCGAAGTCGACATACATGACCCTGACGAGAGGTCACACCTGGAGGGGGTCTCATGTAGACTTCCTCTTCGAGATCACCATTTAGAAAGGCATTCTTGACATCCATCTGGTAAAGTGGCCATCTTTTGGTGGCAGCTATGGCGAGAAGACTACGAACCGAGGTGACCCAAGCCACAGGAGCAAACGTTTCCTCGTAATCAATGCCATATTCTTGATTGAAGCCTTTTGCCACAAGACGTGCTTTATATCGATCAATAGACCTATCAGACTTCGTTTTGATTTTGAAGACCCATTTGCAACCGATGGGTGACTTGCCCAGTGGGAGAGGTACAAACCTCCATATATTAGCTTTGTCAAGAGCCTGGAGTTCCTCAGTCATAGCTTGCTTCCAAACAGGGTTAGAAGCAGCTTCCTTGTAGGAAGTGGGTTCATAGTTGGACAACAGAGTGGCATAGCAATGAAAATCACGAAGGTGAGAGGGAACTTATCTTACCCGGTCTGATCGGCGTACTCCATCTTGTGGTTGAGAGGAGCTAGGATCCATAGACTCAGCAGATGGCTGAGAAGTAGTCCTTGGAGGTGGTGCAGATGATTGATCATGATCAGATGGTACAGATGGTACAGGTGAAGACTCAGGTTGAGAGGAGACGGAAGGAGGAGGAACTGGAGGTGAGGTGATTATGGGATCTAATTGGAGTGAGTCCAATGAGATGGAGGAATCTGTGAAGAAGGAAGTAGTGGGAGTGGGTGTGTCCTAAAATTTAGACACCGTGGAGAAGGGAAGAAGTTCCCAGAAGGTGATATGAAGAGATACATGAAGTCGCTTAGAGACTGGATTCCAACAACGATAACCTTTATGTTCAATCCCATAGACAAGGAAGCAGCATAATCGAGAACGAGGTTCGAGTTTGGTGTGTTCATGAGATTGTAGCTGAACAAAGCAAGCACAACACTGCACTTTGAGGAGTTCATATACAAGGGAGACTCCATAGAGTACTTTATATGGGGACTTTTGATTGAGTTCATAGTTTATGGTGTATACAACCGTGAAGGCTGCTTCACCCCAAAAGCATTCTGGACACTTGGCTGAGATTAACAGAGTACGAACAATGTCAAGGATGTGACGGTGTTTGCGTTCTGCACGACCATTTTGTGGAGAGGTGCCGGGACAGTAGTACTGAGAAAGAGTCCCCTGAGATTGCAAAAAGGAGAGGAGAGAAGATTCTTTGTATTCCATAGCATTATCTGCTCGAAGAACCTTTATAGGTTTGGAAAACTGGGTTAGAATCATACGGGCGAAGGTAATATAAATTTTAGGTAGCTCTGAGCGGTTTTTCATGAGATAGATCAATGTAAAACGTGTGTGATCATCTATAAAAATGACAAAATATCGAACACCACCCATAGATGGGTGTGGTGTTGGTCCCTATACATCGGAATGAATAAGATCAAAAGGAGAAACAGATTTAAATTCATTAATTTGAAAAGGTAAAGCATGATGTTTGCCAAGTTGACAAGATAAGCAAGAAACATTTTCAGAGGAAGTGTTTCCTAACAATCCTGAACTAGCTAACACTTTTATTCTAGCTAATGATAAATGTCCTAGGCGCGCATGCCATAGTTCAAATGAAGGAGTACTGGAAACATAAGCAACAAAATTCGATGAAGGTAGGGGAGACGGAGGTAGACCACTTCAATCATCCGGCCAACTTTACGGCCTACTCCAAGGATCTGCTTGGTCTTTGGATCCTGCACAACACAACCAGAAGGATGAAACAAAACGATTAGACCAGCTTCCATAAGCTGAGTAATTGAAATCAAACTTAGAGATAAATTAGGAATATGCATCACATCAGGTAATTGAATATTGGGGGTAGATACAGTCCACTGAAGGATACAGGTAAGCAAGTATCATCAGCAGTATGGACTGAGGAGAACATTTTGGAAGTTTGCTTAGAAACAAACCCGTCAGCCTTAGGTGTCATGTGGTTACAACAACCAGAGTCAAAGAGCCAAGGGTTACCTGATGCAGAGGAATCGCACTGAGAATTCATACCCATAGAACCTGTCATGAGTTGCGCCATAAGCTCTTGGTTTCGGCGCATGAGTTCCATAAGATCAGAGGATGAGTTGTTGCTATGCTGTGTCGGAGCTATTGTCATAGGAGAATCTTGAGTGATAGAGCCAGCAACTGACTGAGTGTGGGACTGTTGCCTTTGGTTACCAGAGTTCCTTGGATGTTTTAGACAATCAGACCCATAGTGACGTGGCTGTGTGATCCCACACCAGCGACATTTTCAAACTGGGCAGTTGAGGAGAAGATGGGAAGTTGAGTGACAGAAAGTGCATTCACTATTGTTGCCCTTGCCCGCAGATTTAGACTGATCATTGGTGCCCCATTTACCTTTTGATTTTCCTGAGTTGGAAGTGTAGAGCACAGTATCTGATCGCAGTGGAAAACGCTGTTGAAGACAAGTTTCCTCACTCAGCAGTTCAGTGATAGCCTCTTCAAGAGTAGGTAATGGGTGCATGTGTAGAAGTGAGGCTCGAACGTTCTCAAAGTGATTAGTGAGGCCCATTAGAATAGTGACCAAATGCAATTGGCTAAAATAAGCAGTGAACTTCCGAGCTGTTTCATCACAGATTTGAGGTGCACCCAAGTTCAGATGATCTCTAAGAGCTTGCATCTCAGAGATGTAGGAGTTGATAGACTGATCAGGCAGTTGTCTTTTGTTCTGAAAGGTAGTCCACAATTGATATTGATGGGATAGGCCTGTAGAAGTGTACCTGTTTGCAAGAAAATCCCACAGTCCTTTTGTTGTGGTATAGCCGAGGAATTGTTGATTGATCTCAGTAGTTGTAGAAGCGTTTATGAATCCGAGGATACGATCATTCGCGATATCCTAATCATTCATACGTTTTGCAAAGTCGACTGCACTTTCCTTTTCCTCTTGAATAGGAATGGTAGACGTACCAGTGACATAGGTATAAAGTCCATGAGACTTGAGGAGAATGGACATGTGATGATGCCACATAACGTAGTTGTTCCCATTGAGAACAACTGAGATGGGATTGGAGTGACTGGAATTGAGACCCTTTTGAACAAGTAGACAAAACATAAAATAAACAGGTTCCGAAAGTGGTTAATTGCGAGTCGAAATTTTTGAAGGTACTGGAATGTGAGTTCCGGAATTGGCTAAGACAGGTACCGGAATTAAATAATTTTGACTGTTCCGGAATTAGAAAATTGACTGTTCCGGAAATGGGATAGAGCATGAGTGATCCGGAATTAAAGGTGAAGCAGTTCTGGAATTTTGGAGGACTGTTTCGGAAATTTACAGTTCCGGAAATGGGTTCCTGAGTGACAGTTCCGGAATTTTACAGTTCCGGAGTGAGGGTTCCTGAGTGACAGTTCCGGAAATGGGTTCCTGAGTGACAGTTCCGGAATTTTACAGTTTCGAAGTGAGGGTTCCTGAGTGGTTGTTCCGGAATAACAAAAAAGCAGTACCGGAAGTAAGATGGTTCTGGAGTGGCAAGGTTAGGGTTTAGCGATTCGACAAAATACGAACAAGATAACAGGCAGAAATTGAACCGTGTAAATGAATGATACGAGTAATAAGAAGGATTGGTGAGACTTACCTAAAGCTCTGATACCATGTTAGGATTGATGTATGAATCAATTGATGAACAAGTAAGAAGGATTAGAGAGGTGCTGAACTGCAGCCGTTTTCATATATTGGAGAGAAATTACAAAATAGAGATTAACCTAATAATGTGAACTAAGCTACAAATATATACTAGCAAGTTACAGGTTATTACAAACTAGTCCTTGTACTTTACATATGTGCTATATAACTCTAACAAACTTCAATAGGATGCCAACACAACAATAGTTACAAACACCTTCCATCATGTTTCCTGGTTCTTTTATGAGGAAACATGCATGACTTAACCGATAAAAGAAAGATACGAGAGAAAGGTTGAGATCGAATGAGGAGACGAGGGAAAGGTCCTGAGTGTAAACGATTTGGTCTTGCGTCCACTCGTCTCTGTGTTTAATTGTTTATATCGTGCGGATAAGCAACCCAGACCCAACAAAGACATGATGCACATGCCGACAAATAAAAACGATTAGGCTTAACGCCTAGTGAGTTCAAGAGTTTTTATCATTTATATAAAACGGTAAACTGAAATAATGTTTTTTAAATCACGATTTCTAAAATGAAAAGTATAAAATATGAATGAAACATTTTTCCTCAAACGCACCATTCTCGTGATGAAAACTCCAATGCAAAACGTTAATTTAAATATAAATTCGAAACCCAAAACTCATCTAAAATGTGAATAATGATTAATGCTCGATTATTAAAATTCGAATAGAACTTTATTATCCACAATTAGCCTTGAACCACTCTTTAATGGCAAGGCCAAAGAACCCAATTTTCTAAATCTAGGTTTTTTTGGAGCAAGAAAACCAAAAAATAAGTCAAATGCGAGTCAAGATGAAAGATGAAACAACCACAACATAAGCAAGAAAAAAGAATATGGCTATCTGCATGAACAACTTTGGATTGTCTCTCATGTTTGGTGACGTCGCTGTCGTGCAACCATACAAAAATTACACACTCACCTTTTCTTTTACGTTTTTTATTTGCAGCTTTCCACATCGTGACCTCCTATTAGTGGGATTTTTTCCAATGGGACAAGGGGGGAAAAGGGGACATCGTGGCAGCGGTGGGGTCTACATGATTTTTTTTACTGAAAATTGATATGTGCCGCCTTTTGATTGGACCACGTTTTTGGTGGGGTCCACTTAAATTTTCGTCGGTGGGTGTTATTTTTGATGTTTTACTCTGACATGTGCTATTTGGTGTGAGGACCCTCTCAAAATGTGCTATTTTAGTGATTTTCCCATAATTCAATTAGAAATTGTAAATGCTATTTGTTCGCACATAATCATAAGTTGATTCAAATATTTGTGTTATTTCAATTTTGTTTTCCAAGCTATATATTTTCACGTAAACAGTACTATTATCCATTAGAATTGAAACACGATCCGCCTATATCTCTATATTTATATAGACAAATACTTTTTTTGAAGTATATAATATTTATATACGGCAAATGCAACAAATAAACTCACACACCCTCCTCACCTTTGGTGAGGTTTGAACCCCTGACCTCCTAGAAGGTGAGGGGTTCCAATACTGCTAGGCCAAAGGCATTTTGGTTATAGACGAATACTTTATATAAACTATACACGATATGTTTGACTTAATTTATACAAGAAGATTATTAGCAATAAAATTCCAACCAGAGGATAAGAAAAACACTTAAGATCCATTTGGTTTTGCGGGATTTTATGGGAATTTTCAGAATTGGATTTTATTCCAATCTTGCATTTGGTTTAAAGAAAAGTCTGGAATTGAAATCTCTCAAACATTCGATTTATAGATCACATGGGTTGTTCACATGATCTATTTGTTAATAAATGTTTTAAAATATGTTAGAATCGTTGGTATAATCAATTAATAAAAGATAACTTAACTGTTTTTATAATTATTTATAATTTATTCTTTATAAACATATATAAATAACGAAGTTTCAATTCATTTCAAATCATACAAACGAAACACAGATTCTAAACCTTTTCAATTCAAAATATGAAATCCAATTCTCTCAAAAAAACGTTCCATCAAACCAAACATGCTCATAAACCATGATCAGAAGAAGAAGAAGAAGAAGAAGAAGAAGAAGAAGAAAACAAAGGTTAAAAGCAAAGTATTAAACCACAAAAGTTATATAAATACATAGAAAAAAACCGAGGAAAAAAAGTTTAAATCTTTACACACTCTCTTGGGTTAGCCTTGAACCACTCTTTGATAGCAAGGACAAAGAACCCAATTTTCTAAATCTAGGTTTTTTGGAGCAAGAAAACAAAAAAATAAGTCAAATGCGAGTCAAGATGAAAGATGAAACAACCACAACATAAGTAAGAAAAAAGAATATGGCTATCTGCATGAACAACTTTGGATTGTCTCTCATGTTTGGTGACGTCACTGCCGTGCAACCATACAAAAATTACACTCACCTTTTCTTTTACGTTTTTTATTTGCAGCTTTCCACATCGTGACCTCCTATTAGTGGAATTTTTGCCAATTGGACAAGGGGGAAAAGGGGACATCGTGGCAGCGGTGGGGTCCACATGATTTTTTTTACTGAAAATTGATACGTGCCGCCTTTTGATTGGACCACGTTTTTGGTGGGGTCCACTTAAATTTTCGTCGGTGGGTGTTATTTTTGATGTTTTACTCTGACATGTGCTATTTGGTGTGAGGACCCTCTCAAAATGTGCTATTTTAGTGATTTTCCCATAATTCAATTAGAAATCGTAAATGCTATTTGTTCGCACATAATCATAAGTTGATTCAAATATTTGTGTTATTTTAATTTTGTTTTCCAAGCTATATATTTTCACGTAAACAGTACTTTTATCCATTAGAATTGAAACACGATCCGCCTATATCTCTATATTTATATAGACAAATACTTTTTTTGAAGTATATAATATTTATATACGGCAAATGCAACAAATAAACTCACACACCCTCCTCACCTTTGGTGAGGTTTGAACCCCTGACCTCCTAGAAGGTGAGGGGTTCCAATACTGCTAGGCCAAAGGCATTTTGGTTATAGACGAATACTTTATATAAACTATACACGATATGTTTGACTTAATTTATACAAGAAGATTATTAGCAATAAAATTCCAACCAGAGGATAAGAAAAACACTTAAGATCCATTTGGTTTTGCGGGATTTTATGGGAATTTTCAGAATTGGATTTTATTCCAATCTTGCATTTGGTTTAAAGAAAAGTCTGGAATTGAAATCTCTCAAACATTCGATTTATAGATCACATGGGTTGTTCACATGATCTATTTGTTAATAAATGTTTTAAAATATGTTAGAATCGTTGGTATAATCAATTAATAAAAGATAACTTAACTGTTTTTATAATTATTTATAATTTATTCTTTATAAACATATATAAATAACGAAGTTTCAATTCATTTCAAATCATACAAACGAAACACAGATTCTAAACCTTTTCAATTCAAAATATGAAATCCAATTCTCTCAAAAAAACGTTCCATCAAACCAAACATGCTCATAAACCATGATCAGAAGAAGAAGAAGAAGAAGAAGAAGAAGAAGAAAACAAAGGTTAAAAGCAAAGTATTAAACCACAAAAGTTATATAAATACATAGAAAAAAACCGAGGAAAAAAAGTTTAAATCTTTACACACTCTCTTGGGTTAGCCTTGAACCACTCTTTGATAGCAAGGACAAAGAACCCAATTTTCTAAATCTAGGTTTTTTGGAGCAAGAAAACACAAAAATAAGTCAAATGCGAGTCAAGATGAAAGATGAAACAACCACAACATAAGTAAGAAAAAAGAATATGGCTATCTGCATGAACAACTTTGGATTGTCTCTCATGTTTGGTGACGTCACTGCCGTGCAACCATACAAAAATTACACTCACCTTTTCTTTTACGTTTTTTATTTGCAGCTTTCCACATCGTGACCTCCTATTAGTGGAATTTTTGCCAATTGGACAAGGGGGAAAAGGGGACATCGTGGCAGCGGTGGGGTCCACATGATTTTTTTTACTGAAAATTGATACGTGCCGCCTTTTGATTGGACCACGTTTTTGGTGGGGTCCACTTAAATTTTCGTCGGTGGGTGTTATTTTTGATGTTTTACTCTGACATGTGCTATTTGGTGTGAGGACCCTCTCAAAATGTGCTATTTTAGTGATTTTCCCATAATTCAATTAGAAATCGTAAATGCTATTTGTTCGCACATAATCATAAGTTGATTCAAATATTTGTGTTATTTTAATTTTGTTTTCCAAGCTATATATTTTCACGTAAACAGTACTTTTATCCATTAGAATTGAAACACGATCCGCCTATATCTCTATATTTATATAGACAAATACTTTTTTTTGAAGTATATAATATTTATATACGGCAAATGCAACAAATAAACTCACACACCCTCCTCACCTTTGGTGAGGTTTGAACCCCTGACCTCCTAAAGGTGAGGGGTTCCAATACTGCTAGACCAAAGGCACTTTGGTTATAGACGAATAATTTATATAAACTATACACGATATGTTTGACTTAATTTATACAAGAAGATTATTAGCAATAAAATTCCAACCAGAGGATAAGAAAAACACTTAAGATCCATTTGGTTTTGCGGGATTTTATGGGAATTTTCAGAATTGGATTTTATTCCAATCTTGCATTTGGTTTAAAGAAAAGTCTGGAATTGAAATCTCTCAAACATTCGATTTATAGATCACATGGGTTGTTCACATGATCTATTTGTTAATAAATGTTTTAAAATATGTTAGAATCGTTGGTATAATCACTTAATAAAAGATAACTTAACTGTTTTTATAATTATTTATAATTTATTCTTTATAAACATATATAAATAACGAAGTTTCAATTCATTTCAAATCATACAAACGAAACACAGATTCTAAACCTTTTCAATTCAAAATATGAAATCCAATTCTTTCAAAAAAACGTTCCATCAAACCAAACATGCTCATAAACCATGATCAGAAGAAGAAGAAGAAGAAGAAGAAGAAAACAAAGGTTAAAAGCAAAGTATTAAACCACAAAAGTTATATAAATACATAGAAAAAAACCGAGGAAAAAAAGTTTAAATCTTTACACACTCTCTTGGGTTAGCCTTGAACCACTCTTTGATAGCAAGGCCAAAGAACCCAATTTTCTAAATCTAGGTTTTTTGGAGCAAGAAAACAAAAAAATAAGTCAAATGCGAGTCAAGATGAAAGATGAAACAACCACAACATAAGTAAGAAAAAAGAATATGGCTATCTGCATGAACAACTTTGGATTGTCTCTCATGTTTGGTGACGTCACTGCCGTGCAACCATACAAAAATTACACTCACCTTTTCTTTTACGTTTTTTATTTGCAGCTTTCCACATCGTGACCTCCTATTAGTGGAATTTTTGCCAATGGGACAAGGGGAAAAGGGGACATCGTGGCAGCGGTGGGGTCCACATGATTTTTTTTACTGAAAATTGATACGTGCCGCCTTTTGATTGGACCACGTTTTTGGTGGGGTCCACTTAAATTTTCGTCGGTGGGTGTTATTTTTGATGTTTTACTCGGACATGTGCTATTTGGTGTGAGGACCCTCTCAAAATGTGCTATTTTAGTGATTTTCCCATAATTCAATTAGAAATCGTAAATGCTATTTGTTCGCACATAATCATAAGTTGATTCAAATATTTGTGTTATTTTAATTTTGTTTTCCAAGCTATATATTTTCACGTAAACAGTACTTTTATCCATTAGAATTGAAACACGATCCGCCTATATCTCTATATTTATATAGACAAATACTTTTTTTGAAGTATATAATATTTATATACGGCAAATGCAACAAATAAACTCACACACCCTCCTCACCTTTGGTGAGGTTTGAACCCCTGACCTCCTAAAGGTGAGGGGTTCCAATACTGCTAGACCAAAGGCACTTTGGTTATAGACGAATAATTTATATAAACTATACACGATATGTTTGACTTAATTTATACAAGAAGATTATTAGCAATAAAATTCCAACCAGAGGATAAGAAAAACACTTAAGATCCATTTGGTTTTGCGGGATTTTATGGGAATTTTCAGAATTGGATTTTATTCCAATCTTGCATTTGGTTTAAAGAAAAGTCTGGAATTGAAATCTCTCAAACATTCGATTTATAGATCACATGGGTTGTTCACATGATCTATTTGTTAATAAATGTTTTAAAATATGTTAGAATCGTTGGTATAATCACTTAATAAAAGATAACTTAACTGTTTTTATAATTATTTATAATTTATTCTTTATAAACATATATAAATAACGAAGTTTCAATTCATTTCAAATCATACAAACGAAACACAGATTCTAAACCTTTTCAATTCAAAATATGAAATCCAATTCTTTCAAAAAAACGTTCCATCAAACCAAACATGCTCATAAACCATGATCAGAAGAAGAAGAAGAAGAAGAAGAAGAAAACAAAGGTTAAAAGCAAAGTATTAAACCACAAAAGTTATATAAATACATAGAAAAAAACCGAGGAAAAAAAGTTTAAATCTTTACACACTCTCTTGGGTTAGCCTTGAACCACTCTTTGATAGCAAGGCCAAAGAACCCAATTTTCTAAATCTAGGTTTTTTGGAGCAAGAAAACAAAAAAATAAGTCAAATGCGAGTCAAGATGAAAGATGAAACAACCACAACATAAGTAAGAAAAAAGAATATGGCTATCTGCATGAACAACTTTGGATTGTCTCTCATGTTTGGTGACGTCACTGCCGTGCAACCATACAAAAATTACACTCACCTTTTCTTTTACGTTTTTTATTTGCAGCTTTCCACATCGTGACCTCCTATTAGTGGAATTTTTGCCAATGGGACAAGGGGGAAAAGGGGACATCGTGGCAGCGGTGGGGTCCACATGATTTTTTTTACTGAAAATTGATACGTGCCGCCTTTTGATTGGACCACGTTTTTGGTGGGGTCCACTTAAATTTTCGTCGGTGGGTGTTATTTTTGATGTTTTACTCTGACATGTGCTATTTGGTGTGAGGACCCTCTCAAAATGTGCTATTTTAGTGATTTTCCCATAATTCAATTAGAAATCGTAAATGCTATTTGTTCGCACATAATCATAAGTTGATTCAAATATTTGTGTTATTTTAATTTTGTTTTCCAAGCTATATATTTTCACGTAAACAGTACTTTTATCCATTAGAATTGAAACACGATCCGCCTATATCTCTATATTTATATAGACAAATACTTTTTTTGAAGTATATAATATTTATATACGGCAAATGCAACAAACAAACTCACACACCCTCCTCACCTTTGTTGAGGTTTGAACCCCTGACCTCCTAAAGGTGAGGGGTTCCAATACTGCTAGACCAAAGGCACTTTGGTTATAGACGAATAATTTATATAAACTATACACGATATGTTTGACTTAATTTATACAAGAAGATTATTAGCAATAAAATTCCAACCAGAGGATAAGAAAAACACTTAAGATCCATTTGGTTTTGCGGGATTTTATGGGAATTTTCAGAATTGGATTTTATTCCAATCTTGCATTTGGTTTAAAGAAAAGTCTGGAATTGAAATCTCTCAAACATTCGATTTATAGATCACATGGGTTGTTCACATGATCTATTTGTTAATAAATGTTTTAAAATATGTTAGAATCGTTGGTATAATCACTTAATAAAAGATAACTTAACTGTTTTTATAATTATTTATAATTTATTCTTTATAAACATATATAAATAACGAAGTTTCAATTCATTTCAAATCATACAAACGAAACACAGATTCTAAACCTTTTCAATTCAAAATATGAAATCCAATTCTTTCAAAAAAACGTTCCATCAAACCAAACATGCTCATAAACCATGATCAGAAGAAGAAGAAGAAGAAGAAAACAAAGGTTAAAAGCAAAGTATTAAACCACAAAAGTTATATAAATACATAGAAAAAAACCGAGGAAAAAAAGTTTAAATCTTTACACACTCTCTTGGGTTAGCCTTGAACCACTCTTTGATAGCAAGGCCAAAGAACCCAATTTTCTAAATCTAGGTTTTTTGGAGCAAGAAAACAAAAAAATAAGTCAAATGCGAGTCAAGATGAAAGATGAAACAACCACAACATAAGTAAGAAAAAAGAATATGGCTATCTGCATGAACAACTTTGGATTGTCTCTCATGTTTGGTGACGTCACTGCCGTGCAACCATACAAAAATTACACTCACCTTTTCTTTTACGTTTTTTATTTGCAGCTTTCCACATCGTGACCTCCTATTAGTGGAATTTTTGCCAATGGGACAAGGGGGAAAAGGGGACATCGTGGCAGCGGTGGGGTCCACATGATTTTTTTTACTGAAAATTGATACGTGCCGCCTTTTGATTGGACCACGTTTTTGGTGGGGTCCACTTAAATTTTCGTCGGTGGGTGTTATTTTTGATGTTTTACTCTGACATGTGCTATTTGGTGTGAGGACCCTCTCAAAATGTGCTATTTTAGTGATTTTCCCATAATTCAATTAGAAATCGTAAATGCTATTTGTTCGCACATAATCATAAGTTGATTCAAATATTTGTGTTATTTTAATTTTGTTTTCCAAGCTATATATTTTCACGTAAACAGTACTTTTATCCATTAGAATTGAAACACGATCCGCCTATATCTCTATATTTATATAGACAAATACTTTTTTTGAAGTATATAATATTTATATACGGCAAATGCAACAAATAAACTCACACACCCTCCTCACCTTTGTTGAGGTTTGAACCCCTGACCTCCTAAAGGTGAGGGGTTCCAATACTGCTAGACCAAAGGCACTTTGGTTATAGACGAATAATTTATATAAACTATACACGATATGTTTGACTTAATTTATACAAGAAGATTATTAGCAATAAAATTCCAACCAGAGGATAAGAAAAACACTTAAGATCCATTTGGTTTTGCGGGATTTTATGGGAATTTTCAGAATTGGATTTTATTCCAATCTTGCATTTGGTTTAAAGAAAAGTCTGGAATTGAAATCTCTCAAACATTCGATTTATAGATCACATGGGTTGTTCACATGATCTATTTGTTAATAAATGTTTTAAAATATGTTAGAATCGTTGGTATAATCACTTAATAAAAGATAACTTAACTGTTTTTATAATTATTTATAATTTATTCTTTATAAACATATATAAATAACGAAGTTTCAATTCATTTCAAATCATACAAACGAAACACAGATTCTAAACCTTTTCAATTCAAAATATGAAATCCAATTCTTTCAAAAAAACGTTCCATCAAACCAAACATGCTCATAAACCATGATCAGAAGAAGAAGAAGAAGAAGAAGAAGAAAACAAAGGTTAAAAGCAAAGTATTAAACCACAAAAGTTATATAAATACATAGAAAAAAACCGAGGAAAAAAAGTTTAAATCTTTACACACTCTCTTGGGTTAGCCTTGAACCACTCTTTGATAGCAAGGCCAAAGAACCCAATTTTCTAAATCTAGGTTTTTTGGAGCAAGAAAACAAAAAAATAAGTCAAATGCGAGTCAAGATGAAAGATGAAACAACCACAACATAAGTAAGAAAAAAGAATATGGCTATCTGCATGAACAACTTTGGATTGTCTCTCATGTTTGGTGACGTCACTGCCGTGCAACCATACAAAAATTACACTCACCTTTTCTTTTACGTTTTTTATTTGCAGCTTTCCACATCGTGACCTCCTATTAGTGGAATTTTTGCCAATGGGACAAGGGGGAAAAGGGGACATCGTGGCAGCGGTGGGGTCCACATGATTTTTTTTACTGAAAATTGATACGTGCCGCCTTTTGATTGGACCACGTTTTTGGTGGGGTCCACTTAAATTTTCGTCGGTGGGTGTTATTTTTGATGTTTTACTCTGACATGTGCTATTTGGTGTGAGGACCCTCTCAAAATGTGCTATTTTAGTGATTTTCCCATAATTCAATTAGAAATCGTAAATGCTATTTGTTCGCACATAATCATAAGTTGATTCAAATATTTGTGTTATTTTAATTTTGTTTTCCAAGCTATATATTTTCACGTAAACAGTACTTTTATCCATTAGAATTGAAACACGATCCGCCTATATCTCTATATTTATATAGACAAATACTTTTTTTGAAGTATATAATATTTATATACGGCAAATGCAACAAATAAACTCACACACCCTCCTCACCTTTGGTGAGGTTTGAACCCCTGACCTCCTAAAGGTGAGGGGTTCCAATACTGCTAGACCAAAGGCACTTTGGTTATAGACGAATAATTTATATAAACTATACACGATATGTTTGACTTAATTTATACAAGAAGATTATTAGCAATAAAATTCCAACCAGAGGATAAGAAAAACACTTAAGATCCATTTGGTTTTGCGGGATTTTATGGGAATTTTCAGAATTGGATTTTATTCCAATCTTGCATTTGGTTTAAAGAAAAGTCTGGAATTGAAATCTCTCAAACATTCGATTTATAGATCACATGGGTTGTTCACATGATCTATTTGTTAATAAATGTTTTAAAATATGTTAGAATCGTTGGTATAATCACTTAATAAAAGATAACTTAACTGTTTTTATAATTATTTATAATTTATTCTTTATAAACATATATAAATAACGAAGTTTCAATTCATTTCAAATCATACAAACGAAACACAGATTCTAAACCTTTTCAATTCAAAATATGAAATCCAATTCTTTCAAAAAAACGTTCCATCAAACCAAACATGCTCATAAACCATGATCAGAAGAAGAAGAAGAAGAAGAAGAAGAAAACAAAGGTTAAAAGCAAAGTATTAAACCACAAAAGTTATATAAATACATAGAAAAAAACCGAGGAAAAAAAGTTTAAATCTTTACACACTCTCTTGGGTTAGCCTTGAACCACTCTTTGATAGCAAGGCCAAAGAACCCAATTTTCTAAATCTAGGTTTTTTGGAGCAAGAAAACAAAAAAATAAGTCAAATGCGAGTCAAGATGAAAGATGAAACAACCACAACATAAGTAAGAAAAAAGAATATGGCTATCTGCATGAACAACTTTGGATTGTCTCTCATGTTTGGTGACGTCACTGCCGTGCAACCATACAAAAATTACACTCACCTTTTCTTTTACGTTTTTTATTTGCAGCTTTCCACATCGTGACCTCCTATTAGTGGAATTTTTGCCAATGGGACAAGGGGGAAAAGGGGACATCGTGGCAGCGGTGGGGTCCACATGATTTTTTTTACTGAAAATTGATACGTGCCGCCTTTTGATTGGACCACGTTTTTGGTGGGGTCCACTTAAATTTTCGTCGGTGGGTGTTATTTTTGATGTTTTACTCTGACATGTGCTATTTGGTGTGAGGACCCTCTCAAAATGTGCTATTTTAGTGATTTTCCCATAATTCAATTAGAAATCGTAAATGCTATTTGTTCGCACATAATCATAAGTTGATTCAAATATTTGTGTTATTTTAATTTTGTTTTCCAAGCTATATATTTTCACGTAAACAGTACTTTTATCCATTAGAATTGAAACACGATCCGCCTATATCTCTATATTTATATAGACAAATACTTTTTTTGAAGTATATAATATTTATATACGGCAAATGCAACAAATAAACTCACACACCCTCCTCACCTTTGTTGAGGTTTGAACCCCTGACCTCCTAAAGGTGAGGGGTTCCAATACTGCTAGACCAAAGGCACTTTGGTTATAGACGAATAATTTATATAAACTATACACGATATGTTTGACTTAATTTATACAAGAAGATTATTAGCAATAAAATTCCAACCAGAGGATAAGAAAAACACTTAAGATCCATTTGGTTTTGCGGGATTTTATGGGAATTTTCAGAATTGGATTTTATTCCAATCTTGCATTTGGTTTAAAGAAAAGTCTGGAATTGAAATCTCTCAAACATTCGATTTATAGATCACATGGGTTGTTCACATGATCTATTTGTTAATAAATGTTTTAAAATATGTTAGAATCGTTGGTATAATCACTTAATAAAAGATAACTTAACTGTTTTTATAATTATTTATAATTTATTCTTTATAAACATATATAAATAACGAAGTTTCAATTCATTTCAAATCATACAAACGAAACACAGATTCTAAACCTTTTCAATTCAAAATATGAAATCCAATTCTTTCAAAAAAACGTTCCATCAAACCAAACATGCTCATAAACCATGATCAGAAGAAGAAGAAGAAGAAGAAAACAAAGGTTAAAAGCAAAGTATTAAACCACAAAAGTTATATAAATACATAGAAAAAAACCGAGGAAAAAAAGTTTAAATCTTTACACACTCTCTTGGGTTAGCCTTGAACCACTCTTTGATAGCAAGGCCAAAGAACCCAATTTTCTAAATCTAGGTTTTTTGGAGCAAGAAAACAAAAAAATAAGTCAAATGCGAGTCAAGATGAAAGATGAAACAACCACAACATAAGTAAGAAAAAAGAATATGGCTATCTGCATGAACAACTTTGGATTGTCTCTCATGTTTGGTGACGTCACTGTCGTGCAACCATACAAAAATTACACACTCACCTTTTCTTTTACGTTTTTTATTTGCAGCTTTCCACATCGTGACCTCCTATTAGTGGAATTTTTGCCAATGGGACAAGGGGGAAAAGGGGACATCGTGGCAGCGGTGGGGTCCACATGATTTTTTTTACTGAAAATTGATACGTGCCGCCTTTTGATTGGACCACGTTTTTGGTGGGGTCCACTTAAATTTTCGTCGGTGGGTGTTATTTTTGATGTTTTACTCTGACATGTGCTATTTGGTGTGAGGACCCTCTCAAAATGTGCTATTTTAGTGATTTTCCCATAATTCAATTAGAAATCGTAAATGCTATTTGTTCGCACATAATCATAAGTTGATTCAAATATTTGTGTTATTTTAATTTTGTTTTCCAAGCTATATATTTTCACGTAAACAATACTTTTATCCATTAGAATTGAAACATGATGTTGGGAACTGAAGATATGCCAAGTATGGTTAGTACTGCTAAGTCTACATTACTACTGCCAGTTCTTCGTTACTACTGCTGGGCAAGATTACTACTGCTAGACGAAGTTAGTACTGCTAGACCAAGTTACTACTGCTAGACGAAGTTAGTGCTGCTAGACCAAATTACTACTGCTAGACATGGTTAGTACTGCTGAGCTGAGTTACTACTGCTTGAAGACTGTGAAGGTTAATACTGCTGAAGGTCGTTAATGCTGCTGAGCCAAATCATCATTAATGCTGCTGAGCCAAATCATTGTTAATACTGCTGACTTGATAAGTTTGGGATGCGATGCTTTTGGAGACAAATAAGGAATTGATCAAGATATGTTTAACGAAGATTCAGAAGATCAATTTACTTTTGATAGTTATCTTGTAATTACTTTTGTATAAATAGTATTGATAGATAGCTTTTAGATACAAACGAAAACAGACGAAAAGATACGAGTGAAATAGAATTTGATATTCATTCTAGAGAGAATTAACCTCAAGATCATAGATCCTATTTCTAGAGAAGTAGAAATCGTCTTGTTGAGCCTGTTCAACAAGATTGAGGTTTGGTGTAAAGCTTGTGAGTAATACTGTTTGATATATATACAGTGTATTGAATTTCTATTGATTGTTCTTTAATTGATTTAGAGTTCTATTCCGCAAGATTCTCTAAATTCTGTTTCTAAGAAGTTTAATTCTTGTTAAGAATCGATATAAATACCCCTGTGTGCCCGCCCAAGTTCATAACGACTCTTCGCATTTACTTCTTCTCTCTCGTTCTAACCTAGTCTCCCCAGAATCTTTGTGTTTTTCTTTCAAGAATCCTCAGGAATCATGGAGTTTGTGGATGAGCACAATGAAATAGCCATGCTTCAGAAGCCGAAACAAGCTGCGGGATTCCATGATATAGTCGATTTTCTCAAATCCTCGCACATCTCCTATGCCCTAACGGTGAGCCCAACAATCTATATCGAACATCAGACACAATTTTGGGAGAATGCCACTGTTAGTTTCGAAGAAGGGCAGAAAACCATTCGAACAAGGGTTTGTGATAAACCCTTGAAAGTCACTGAAGAGGTTATTCGCATCTCTCTTCAGTTGAATGATGCTTCAGGTATATCTTCTATTCCTAATGAAGAACTCTTTTCTACTTTACAAAGAATGGGGTATGAAGGTCCCATTGGTGTTTTTAAATTCTACAAGTCAAAATTTTTCAACCAATGGAGATTTCTTGTTCATACCCTGATGCACTGTATTTCCAAGAAAACTACTGGATGGAGTGAGTTCAGCAGTCCCATTGCATATGCCTTGGTCTGCTTATCCACTGCCAGAAAGTACAATTTCTCAGCAATGATCTTTAATGATCTTGTATCAAACTTGGAATCCAAAAAGAGCTTTTTCATGTATCCAAGGTTTGTGCAAGAAGTTCTTAACAAGGAATTGATGGACTTACCTCAGTTTACTGAGGTATATGTACCCAAATCCCCTAAAGGGAAGGTTTTTTCAAATATGAAAAGACTTCCTAGGGACTCGGAAGGAGTTGACACACCATTGTTCTCTACAATGATGGTTGTGTCCCACCCCTCTGAAGGTATGGCATCAGGATCAAGGCCCTCATTAGATCAACCCACTGATGACCAATCCCAACCTTCCATCTCAAAAGACATCCCTCAGTCCATTCTTGAACAACCCACTCCCACAATCACCAAAAGGTTTCAAAGAAGAAAGGTGCACAAGGTTCCTTCCCTTGATGTACCTACTCAGAGCCCTAAGCCTTTAAGCCCTCAGTTGGAGCATTCTCCAATTGAGAATATCAACAGGGAAACCACAGGGGTGTCTCCCAACCCCAAGAAGGTGGTCTCTAAGGAGAAGGATGACCATATGGGTGATAAGGCTGCCACTACTTCTGCTAGCACAGAGAAGGACAGTGGTAACATAAATAAGACCTTCCCCATGGCAACTCTAAATGAGAAATCATTAGGAGGACCCAGGTGCCAAGAAACCAAGGGGGCAGTTAGTGCTTCTGCTAGGCAGAAGGCTTCTGCTAAAACTTCCAAGGATCCTTTAAAGAAGGTAAACACTTCTAAACAAGGTGAGGATAGATATAACTATGAGGAATTGATGGAAACCATAGGGAATATCAACTTGGATGTTATGGCACAAAAGAAAGAGATTGAGCAACTTAAGACTGTGGTCACCTACCAACAGTCTCAAATTGAGAAGCTCAAGAAGATGGTCACCAAGTTGTTGCACAGAAGGAAAAAGGCAAGATTTGTGCTGAGAAGAAGAACTTCAACTGATGATGCTCCCAAAAAGGGGGAGTCAGAGTCAGAAGCAGAACTGAAAATGAAGGGTCCACAAATTGAGGGGGAGACTGTTCACATAGAGACTGAGATGGAAATGGATTATGCACAGAATAAGGGGGAGACAGAAAAGGGGGAAGAGTGTGTTAAAGCAGCAGAAACCACAGCAGCAGAAACCACAGCAGCAGAAACCACAGCAGCAGAAACTGTTAATGCTGCTGAGTGTGAACAAGCAGCAGAAACAGTTAATGCTGCTGAAGACCAAACAGACAAAGCAGCAGAAACTGAGCAGGAAGCAGTAACTACAACTCAAGCTGAGATAGATGAAGAAATATACTGGATTGTGAAGAACAGCGTTGAAGCAGCATCATTACATGTTCTAAGAGAAGCAGTAACAGCCATAGCAGCAGAAATGGTTATTGCTGCTGAAAAACTTAAAGCAGCTGAACCAACTCCTGAAGCTATTAAAACTCTTAAAAGAACCAAGATGATGTCAAAGAAAAGACCAAGAACCCAGCCCATAACTTCAAAGAAGAAAAATGAAAAGAAGCCAAGGGTGGAGTCATCTGCAGAAGAGGCCCAGGAGGAAACAGTGAAAGAAAAATCTGATCCAAAAGTTGCTGAAGAAGAAGTGGCAACTCCATCAGGGCAATCAAGCAATGTGCAATCACAAACGGATGCCCAATGTGATTTGTACATTACCAGTGTTGACTCTAACCCAATTCCACTTCAGGCTGAACCAATATCATCTAAGGCTCCTGAAATCATCTTTTGGGACACTTTGAAAGATGGTAGAAAGGAGTTCATTAGGATAAAAAGAGCAGATGGAAAATTTGAAGTCTTTTCAACTTGGGGAAAAATGGTCAGAACTTGCTCAAGATCAGACTTAGAAGAGATGTTCAAAGTTGGGATGAGGATATATGAAAACATGCTGACTGAGCAAGGGATGTCAATCTCTAAAATGGTACTTGAATTCTTGTGCCAAATGTTCAAACCTGAAGCAGTTCAGCATAGGTTAAACACACAGTTTCAAGCCATTACCAACTGGATGCTCTATGAAAACTGTGGAGTATATGTCATCTCCCTTGACTCTGCAACTCAAGAATACTATCTGGTGGATGAAATATACAATCACAGCATGAAGAGGCTGCAAGGAATGTTACATACTAAGCTGACCTGCAACAAGGATTCAGCAATGGGTAGATTCTTGGTAAAAAGGATTCTCAATCAGAGTCTAGGTTTAAGTCCTAATCTGTGTGTACATGATGACTAAGTTTTGGAAGCATCATCTGAAGAACTTGACTTCTTTTCCTAAAAGTCAAGTTAGGGGGAGATTGTTGGGAACTGAAGATATGCCAAGTATGGTTAGTACTGCTAAGTCTACATTACTACTGCCAGTTCTTCGTTACTACTGCTGGGCAAGATTACTACTGCTAGACGAAGTTAGTACTGCTAGACCAAGTTACTACTGCTAGACGAAGTTAGTGCTGCTAGACCAAATTACTACTGCTAGACATGGTTAGTACTGCTGAGCTGAGTTACTACTGCTTGAAGACTGTGAAGGTTAATACTGCTGAAGGTCGTTAATGCTGCTGAGCCAAATCATCATTAATGCTGCTGAGCCAAATCATTGTTAATACTGCTGACTTGATAAGTTTGGGATGCGATGCTTTTGGAGACAAATAAGGAATTGATCAAGATATGTTTAACGAAGATTCAGAAGATCAATTTACTTTTGATAGTTATCTTGTAATTACTTTTGTATAAATAGTATTGATAGATAGCTTTTAGATACAAACGAAAACAGACGAAAAGATACGAGTGAAATAGAATTTGATATTCATTCTAGAGAGAATTAACCTCAAGATCATAGATCCTATTTCTAGAGAAGTAGATATCGTCTTGTTGAGCCTGTTCAACAAGATTGAGGTTTGGTGTAAAGCTTGTGAGTAATACTGTTTGATATATATACAGTGTATTGAATTTCTATTGATTGTTCTTTAATTGATTTAGAGTTCTATTCCGCAAGATTCTCTAAATTCTGTTTCTAAGAAGTTTAATTCTTGTTAAGAATCGATCCTGACACATGATCCGCCTATATCTCTATATTTATATAGACAAATACTTTTTTTTGAAGTATATAATATTTATATACGGCAAATGCAACAAATAAACTCTCACACACCCTCCTCACCTTTGGTGAGGTTTGAACCCCTGACCTCCTAAAGGTGAGGGGTTCCAATACTGCTAGACCAAAGGCACTTTGGTTATAGACGAATAATTTATATAAACTATACACGATATGTTTGACTTAATTTATACAAGAAGATTATTAGCAATAAAATTCCAACCAGAGGATAAGAAAAACACTTAAGATCCATTTGGTTTTGCGGGATTTTATGGGAATTTTCAGAATTGGATTTTATTCCAATCTTGCATTTGGTTTAAAGAAAAGTCTGGAATTGAAATCTCTCAAACATTCGATTTATAGATCACATGGGTCGTTCACATGATCTATTTGTTAATAAATGTTTTAAAATATGTTAGAATCGTTGGTATAATCAATTAATAAAAGATAACTTAACTGTTTTTAAATTATTTATAATTTATTCTTTATAAACATATATAAATAACGAAGTTTCAATTCATTTCAAATCATACAAACGAAAAACAGATTCTAAACCTTTTCAATTCAAAATATGAAATCCAATTCTCTCAAAAAACGTTCCATCAAACCAAACATGCTCATAAACCATGATCAGAAGAAGAACAAGAAGAAAACAAAGGTTAAAAGCAAAGTATTAAACCACAAAAATTATATAAATACATAGAAAAAAACCGAGGAAAAAAAGTTAAAATCTTTACACACTCTCTTGGGTTAGCCTTGAACCACTCTTTGATGGCAAGGCCAAAGAACCCAATTTTCTAAATCTAGGTTTTTTGGAGCAAGAAAACCAAAAAATAAGTCAAATGCGAGTCAAGATGTAAGATGAAAGAACCACAACATAAGCAAGAAAAAAAGAATATGGCTATCTGTGTGAACAACTTTGGATTGTCTCTCATGTTTGGTGACGTCACTGTCGTGCAACCATACAAAAATTACACACTCTCACCTTTTATTTTACATTTTTTTGCATCTTTTCACATCGCGACCTTGTATTGGTGGGATTTTTGCCAATGGGACAAGGGGACATCGTGGCAGCGTCGTGTCCACGTGATATTTTTTTGACTAAAAATTGACACGTGTCGCCTTTTGATTGGACCACGTTTTTGGTGGGGTCCACTGAAATTTTCGCCGGTGGGGTATGACCAACCGTCAGCGAAAATACGTGTTATTTTTGATGTTTTGCTCTGACATGTGCTAATGGTAACATTCATCGTAAAGATCTAACCATAATAACCAATACAATGCATGTAGTAGTAGTACTCTTTCGGTGGAAAAACATGCCAATTGTATTTAAATCCACATCCGAAATCGTAAAATCTGTATTTTTTACGCTTAAATACAATTATCAGTAACCTCAATCTACACGAGTATCTTCTATAATAACGTCAACATTCAACGGTATCGAACATGCCAATTGCCAAAACCCTAAACGTTAATCAAATTACGCCAATAATAAACTAAAAGAGCAGAGTATGGCTATGGCGCAAAGCAAAGCTTGATCACAGTCGAAACCGGTGCCATTACAAGAGAAATAAGTGGTAAAAAACCCTAGAAACAACAGAGACAAAGTGACGTCTAATCGATCAAACAAAATATATACAACAATCAAATTGATCAAATTAGCTAAATCCTGAAGCGATTTGATCGCGTTTCAAATATAATATTTGATAGCTACAAGCGTAACTGTAATCCGCGATTCCCTAGGGAATAGATTCTACAATATCAAACAGATTTCATGACCCTCTCAATATGTGTTATTTTAGTGATTTTCCCATTATTCAATTATAAATCGTAAATGCTATTTGTTCGCACATAATCGTAAGTTGATTCCAATATTTGTGTTATTTTAATTTTGTTTTCCAAACAATAGATTTTCACGTAAACAATACTACTATGCATTAGAAATGAAACACGATCCGCCTATATCTCTATATTTGTATAGACGAATACTTTATATAAACTACTAGTCTTTGGCTCGCTCGTTGCGCGACGATTAAATTTGTGTTTTAAGTTAATTATTTGATGTTTAATAGTTGTTGAATAATTTTGTGACACATACAATAATTGATAAAAAGAAAACAAAAATTCCACAAATAGGGAATATTATCTTGAAGATAAAAATATGTCTATTAAGTTTGATATCTATTATAAATGTCGTTACTAAATGAATTTATCAAACGAATACACAATAATTGCATATTTATATTTTTGAAAAATGTTCGAACTCATAATCCAAAAGTCAGTTGATAAGTGATATCTTTTTTTTCAAGTAATTAAATCTCTTATGATAATTCTAAGGGTGTTTCGTTGACAGAATGGAATTTGATAGAATTGTAATTCGTCGAAATAGTTCGACTTTAAAGTAAAAATTGATATGAAATTGCAAAAAGAAAATCACGACAATTTAGTGATTATTTGTATCAAATCCCATACTAATTTCAACAAATCTCATACTAATCACGACACATTAATTCGTATATATTTATGATATTTAATAATATAATTAAATCCAAAAATATTCAATATTGAGCTCATTTCGAATGTATTGACAAAGCGATTACAATGATATAATTTGTAAAAAATAGAAATGTTTTTTAATGCATTTTAGTTCATATACATTATTTATGTTTATATGATAAGAGTCTAAAATGAAAAATAAAACAATAAGGGATTAAAAGTAAACTACATACCTAATTATAAGGGTAGTAAATTTAACGTACAAATTAAAAAAAAAATTGAATTAAGCAGGAGTGAATGTGAGTGTGTTAATTGAACTTATAATGTAAACTGCGTCCAGATACATGTTTAGGCGGGAAAATACTGAAGTCGGCTCACCAGAAGACGACACGTGGCATGCTAGTTACTCATTTATTATATGTATAGATTTTTGGGATTACTATACACGATGAAGATTTTTTTGAATTTATTATAAGTATGGATATGTACGTATGTATCAAAAAATATTCAATATTGGGCTTATTTCGAAGGTATTGACGAAACGATTACAATGGTATAATTTGTAAAAAATAGAAATGTTTTTTTAATGCATTTTAGTTCATATACATTATTTATGTTTATATGATAAGAGTCTAAAATGAAAAATAAAAAAAGTAATGGATTAAAAGTAAACTACATAGGTAATTATAAGGGTAGTAAATGTAAGGTATAAATATTAAAAATTTAATTAATGAGAGATTTAAGGATGAGTGAATGGGTGTGTTAATTGAACTTGTAATGTAAAGGCGTCCAGATACATGTTTAGGCGGGAAAACAATAAAGCCGGCTCACCAGACGACGACACGTGTCAATGTAGTTAGTTATTTATTATATGTATAGATACATGATATGTTTGACTTAGTTTATACAAGAAGATGATTATCAATAAAAGCACACGGACAAAAAACGTCACTTAATCTTTAATCTAATAAGCAACATCAAACTTTTTTTAAATACTTTAAATGCTTTGAATGAGCCCAATATGACAATCACAATAAGGGAAGTCTTGAAGAACACTCATATCACTACAAAATAAATAACTTTTACTCAGAAATATCATCCAAACAAATTTTCATTACCGACGGATCACCTAAAAAATACCTACGATTCCGGTAAAATTCGATGGTTTTCAAGAAATTAATTTGACTTTCCCACCAACAATTTGCCCACCAACTTTTGTGACGATTTTGTGACCCATTTAACGACGGATTTTCCAAGAAAATATTTGTTAAACCTACATTATTGTGTTTCCATATTACCAAAAACAACACCATATACCAAAGTTCATCGTCATGTAGTAAAACTAGTCTAAACATGATTCCCAATCTATATCCAAATTTATGGGAATGGGCTAACAAAAAAATACCAAATATGTCATAAAGCCCAACATCATACACCTGGAAACAGCCGCCATCAAGCGAGCGATGATGTAAATATAACCACGGGATACAACAGAAATCCCGGAAGCCCAGGACGTAGATGACCAAACTACGAACCAAGAGATCCATGGCCGTGTCAAATTCAGATGGAAGTCTCGCTTGTATGTAACCCTTGATTAGCAATACACATAGTAGGACGCAAGAGATGTTATATATTGGAACCTCACATTTCTAGTTTCTCTTCATGGGCTCTTTTCGAGAGTAATATAGGGGTTCCACATATTCTCACGGGTTTCTACCTCGATTTATCGTTTTGCAAAAGTTTTTTGTATGTGGGTTTCTTGAATTTTGTATTTTTGAAAACACCCAGATGGAACATGTTGCTGCTCCCCGCCGCCAGTGGATCGATCCTGAGCCTACTTCCAGATTCATCGTTTACTTCCTACTATGCGTAATGCTAATCAGGGCTTACTTAAAAGTCGGACTTCCATCTGAATTTACCACGCCTCTGACGGCCTTCCCTCTCATGGTTCGTAGTCTGCTCATCTACGCCCCGACTTTCGAGACTTCTGTTGTACCCGGTGGTCATATTCACGTCATCGCTCGTTGGGTGACGGTTGTTTCCACGTGTATAATGTTGGGCTTTATGATGTATTTGGTACGTTTTGTTAGTTGATATATTCCCATAAATTAGGATATATATATATTGGTAATCATCGTTAGACTAGTTTTGCGAGATTTTATGGGATTTTGCATTTGGTTTAAAGAAAAGTATGGAATTGAAATCTCTTTAACATTCGATTTACAGATCACATGGGTTGTCACATTTCTAGTTTCTCTTCATGGGCTCTTTTCGAGAGTAATCTATGGGTTCCACATATTCTCATTGTTTTCTACCTCGATTTATCGTTTTGTTAAAGTTTTTTGTATGTAAGTTTCTTGAATTTTGTATTTTTGAAAACACGCAGATGGAACATGTTGCTGCTCCCCGCTGCCAGTCGATCGATCCCAAGCCTACTTTCAGATTCATCGATTACTTCCTACTATGTGCAATGCAAATCAGGACTTACATAAAAGCCGGACTTCCATCTGAATTTACCACGCCTCCGAGGGCCTTCCATCTCTTGGTTCGTAATCTGCTCATTTACGCCCTGGCTTCCGAGATTTCTGTTGTATCCCGTGGTCATATTCACGTCATCGCTCATTGGGTGACAATTGTTTCCACGTGTATGATGTTGGGCTTTATGATGTCTTTGGTATGTTTTGTTAGTTGGTATATTCCCATAAATTTGGATATAGATTGGTAATCATCGTTAGACTAGTTTTGCGAGATTTTATGGGGTTTTGCATTTGGTTTAAAGAAAAGTCTGGAATTGAAATATGTCTGACATTCGACTTACAGATCACATGGGTTGTCACATTTCTAGTTTCTTGTAACACCCTCAAAATTGTAACGAGCAACTAACATTAATTTCAATAAAATAAACAAAGATAGGTGAAATCATTCCTACAAATTATTCCTGAAAATACCTCGGAATTTAAACATCATAATTTCCATAACTAACAACTTAAGACGGGTGTTACTTAACACAACACAAGTTACTAATCCCAAACCAAGTGCGGAAGACTTCACTAATCACAATCATTTCGCGTGCATTCTACTAGCACTCGTCACTTCACAGTGTAGCTAAAGCTACTCCCAACCTGAGACTTGTTGCACATGCCGACAAATAAAAAGGGTTAGGCTAACGACTAGTGAGTTCAAGAGTTTATAGCATGATTTAAATAATTCTTTTAATGAAAGTTTGCGACATAGATTATCATTTCCAAAAAGGATATAAACGACTCATTTTCCAACGCACCCAAAATCTATGAGAAAAGTTCCAAAAGGTATAAATTGTTGACTTTATTTTTATATTGTATTCAAGATTACTTGCTTAAATTGTAAAAGCCCAAATTGTATTTGTGGGCTTTAGTTGCTAATGGGCTTAGGCCTTAAAGCCTAAGTATTTAATGTGTAAATTGTGAGAGTTTTAGGTTAAGCCTCCTAGCCTCTAATTTCAATATTCATATGTATAGAGAGAGAGAGCTTCAAATCTGAGAGAGTGTTCTTCAATCAAATATTGTAAACTCTCAATCATTCAATATATTGCATCAATTTCATTATTGTTACTTGTTGTATCTGGGATCCTACAATTGGTATCAGAGCCAAGACAATTCTTGATTCAAAGTCCAGACCTAATCGAATTTTCTGTTGTATCTTTCTGTCAATCGATTTCTGGCTGTCACTCGGAATTCATCCTTCATACAGTCCTTGTTGTTCGATTTCTGGCAGAAGACTTGATTCAGCCGCAGTTTTCCATCCGTGAATCAACCATACAGCAGTCCTGCCGCAGATTTTGTGTTCTTTGGTTCAACTTCATCTACAACCAGACACAATTTCAGCCGCACTCAACTCCAGCCAGACACAACCTCTTCGAATTCAGCCCCTGTTCAGTTCAAGAAACGCAGAAGTAAGAGGAAGCTCAATTCGATTTTTGCTATTTCATCACAAAATTTGCCTACAGCAGCCCTGGTAAGCCGATTTCCAGACTGTTCGACTGCAGATACAAGCTTCATCAGGTTCAAACTTTTGAGTTTAATTTTTGAATTCTTATGTTCAAATAAATTCACAGGTTCTTAACTCTAATCAATCTCAGAATTTAAGAGTTAACCTGAACTGCTGTGTTTGACCTAACTGTGTTTAAAAATCAGAAATTAATTTGTGTTTGAACTGTGAATTTGAACCTTTGTGATATCAGCATTATATCTGTGTTTTAAACCTTTGAATCGCCATTAAATTGTCTCACGATCTCTCAAGTAACATTTTTTAAAGAGTGCTTATCTTTTTATCCCTTGTTTTCATTTAAATGGCAGACTCTAAATGCTCCACATCAGGTCGTTCTAATATTCTTGATCTCAATTTCTATATAAGAGAATGTGGACTTTTGACTCAGGAGAAAGAAAAAGCTTATTCTTGAAAAAACCAAGCTTGTTCTTGAAAAAGACAAGAGGGGTAAGATTAGACTTGTTGAAGTAAGTATGCCAAGACTAAGATTTATGTTAGACAACCTAGGGGGGGTAAGGTTGTATTTAAAATCTTTTACTTTCAAAAAATCTTTTATAAATAAATACAGTACAGAAACAGTATAAATAAATCAGAGTATACAAATAGTAAATACACAACAATTATATAAACAGATATAATTAAAATGCACAGAGATTATATAAATAAATATAAATGCAAAGCAGTTTATATAAATAAATATAATAAAGCACAGCGGAATAAATAAAGAGATAAGGGATAGAGATACTTGACACAGAGATTTACTGATTTACCACCAACTGTGATAAACCAGCAGCCGAGACACTTCTCGACACGATCCAATAAATGTATTCTTTACGGTAGAAATACAAACCAAGTACAAAGGTATTGTAATAGTTTCTCAAGCCTCTGCTATGAGATAAACAGGATCACACACCCGTTATTCAAAAACTTACAAGAGGAGTATAACTCACAATGGGTAATCACTCTTGTATAATATCTCACACTTGGATATTTTATAAAAAATATTTTATAAAATATATATTATAAATAGTTGAGAGAGCTGAGAGGTGGTAGCAGCTTGTTGTTACTGTTCTTGTATTCTGAGGTCTAATGTCTCTTCTCCAGCATGCATCATTATATAGCATGAAGACTTCCAACGGTCACATGACCTGGCGGTATACCGCCTTGCACACCGCGGTATACCGCGGTCAGAAAGTACACTGGTACACAACGGCTACATGCAAAGTTGACTTCTGGAAAAACGTACCCGCGGTATACCGGATGTACCGCCGCGGTATACCGCCGTCAGGAAAAACACTTTCAGCCAATAGGAATTGCACACGGACTGCCGCGGTATACCGGCTGGACACCCGCGGTATACCGGCAAAAGTGTACCCGCGGTATACCGGGTATTCTCCACGGTATACCGGCGTCAGGAAAAGTCAGCTTCCAGGACAGCACCCAAATCTTGCTGGATCTTCTCAAAACCTTATTAAAATTAATTGTTGGGTTTTTAGAAATATCCAAGTGGTATATTATTTTAGGGTGTTTATCATTATTAGTTATAAACAATAATGACGACGTAAACACTTCCGTCTTGAACCCTTCAGATTAAATCTTCGTGTTCTTCAACAACTGCACACTTGGATTAAATTGTTAGATAAACAATAATGCGTTGTGTTTGTAATCATCAAAATAAATATATATAAATATATAGAGATGTGGTACACTTGCACCAACAATCTCCCCCTTTTTGATGATGACAAACACAACCGCTAAGCAAGAGCATATGCGGTTTCTCTCCCCCGTTTGTCGAAACAAAAAGGGTCAAGAAAGACGGTATGCTTCCTCTCGAGAGATGCTCCCCCTCAAAATATGCATATAATTGAGAGAGCATAAACTCATGGGTAAAAGAGCTAAAACGCTCCCCCTCAAATTAATAACGATATCAATTTGATTTTATAAAATTTGAGGGATAAAATAAAATGCAGAAAGCAATAGAGACAAAGATATACAAACCAATACGAAACACTTGCACCAAAACGGATCTTAAGGCTTCAATATACGGTTAATTTTATGTGATAAAAAAAAATCACCACGTATTATGACCTCGTCAGGTAACCACGTATTATAACCTCGGCAGGTAACCACGTATTATAACCTCGGCAGGTAACCACGTATTATAACCTCGGCAGGTAACCACGTATTATAACCTCGGCAGGTAACCACGTATTATAACCTCGGCAGGTAACCACGTATTATAACCTCGGCAGGTAACCACGTATTATAACCTCGGCAGGTAACACCTACAAAAGGCAAAGAAAATATTTCGTGGTACCCTTTTCTTATGGGTCCTTTTAACAGTTAGTATAAAACATAAACTGCAAAAAAAAAATATGTTGTCGACATAAAACAAACACGACAAACATACAAAATCATAAAAATGGTTTAAAACCATAAACGCATTCCACCCGGATTATCAACATTAAACATTCCTTTCGGAATCCATTTTCTAACCATTTTAATTTTGCGATTGTATTTATCATACACATAAAATGAAGCATTTATATTCGCATTAGGTCTAGAAAAATTACTATTATACATACGAGCATACGGTTTCCTCCCATAATTCACATTTTTTATTTTTGACATATATGGAGGTTTTCTCGTATCAACTTTAGGAGATGCAAAAAATCTTTTAATGGGTTTACACGAACATTTATCAACACATGTATCGGAACCAATGCCTTTACGACAATTTATACGATTAGGCATATTTAGCATTTTAAGCACTTTATCATTGCTACTTTGAAATGCATTAGCTAACAGATTATCTTTTTCATGCGATTTACATTTAGCATTTAAACATGCAATTTCATTTTCAAGAGACTCGCATTTTGTACATGCAACACTTTCCTTTTTATTTTCACTTAAGCATGCAATTTTATCATTTAAAATAACACAAGATTTACAAACATCTTTTTCACTTAATTTATTTTCTAATTTAGTGATAACATCTAAATCATAAGCAGATTTTTGTTTACCGTCATCTATTTCCTTTTTATATACAGATACGGTTTCTTTTAAATTAGAAATTTCATCTTTATATTTATTTGCGAGAGCGGCCATAGCATGAAATGATTTATATAATTCGTCAAGATTATTTTCATCGTCACTATAGTAATTATCACTATAATTATTATCATAATTATTTTTAGAAGAATATGATGAAGATACCTCATTATCATGGTCGGCCATGAAACAAAAATTTTGGGCCTCATTTATGCTTGCGCTCAACGCGCCTCCAACTAAAGCTTTTGGTGTGTTGATTTGTTTTGCTCGATTCGGACACACACTTGCATAGTGATCCTTGTCACCACACACATAGCAAAAGCCTTTCTTTTTATTGGCTTTTTCATCGTCGCTAGATTCGTCATATTTGTCTTCACTTTTGTGGACGTTGCGACTTTGGTTTTTACCACCACGACGGTAGTCTTCATTTTCTTGAAACCTATCAATATTGGCAAACTTTTTGTTAGATAGAAGTTTAGAAAGTTTTCTTACCAACTTGACTAAATCGTCAAGATTTTCGGGTTCATCATCGGATGAACTTGCATCTTCCTCCTCTTCCTTTTCTTTTGAGGCAACGACCTTGAGAGCGATGGATTTCTTTTTGACTTGCTCCCGGACTTGATTTCTTCTTAGTGCAATTTCGTGCACTTTAAGATTGCCGATGAGATCATCGAGCTTCATAGTTGCGAGATCTCGGGAGTCTTCCAAGGATGTGATTTTTGCCATCCACTCCGAAGGAAGTGCTCGAAGAATTTTCCTTACATAATCCTCATTAGGATAAGTGCGACCTAATCCCTTCAAAGTAGTCATGATGAGGTTAAAACGTTTAAACATTGAGTCGATTGACTCATCTTTTGACATTTCAAATAATTCATAATCATGAACTAAAATGTTTATTTTAGAACTTTTAACTTGAGTATTTCCACGATGAGTGTCACTCAAGCTTTGCCAGATTTGATTAGCAGTTTTACAGGTATATACTCTTTCTATTTCATCGGAAGTTAAAGCAGCATATAATATATTTTTAGCCTCAAAATTTAAACAAAAAAGAGATTCTTCAGCGGGAGTCCAGTCCTTAACAGGTTTATCAACAATAACATTATTTTTTATAATAGTAGGGTTAAAATTCCCATTTTCTATAATATCCCAAATTTTTTGACTTTTGCCACGAACGTGACATTCAAATAGCTCGGCCCAAATGCCAAACTTTTCAGTATCTATCAAAGGAGTTTTAGAGAACACAAAATTAGTTTGTTGAGCCATTTAAAAAAAATTAAAGAAATGACTTTTAAAAAATTAAACAGAAAATTTTTGAAAGCCCCGCTCTGATACCAAATGTTAGACAACCTAGGGGGGGGTAAGGTTGTATTTAAAATCTTTTACTTTCAAAAAATCTTTTATAAATAAATACAGTACAGAAACAGTATAAATAAATCAGAGTATACAAATAGTAAATACACAACAATTATATAAACAGATATAATTAAAATGCACAGAGATTATATAAATAAATATAAATGCAAAGCAGTTTATATAAATAAATATAATAAAGCACAGCGGAATAAATAAAGAGATAAGGGATAGAGATACTTGACACAGAGATTTACTGATTTACCACCAACTGTGATAAACCAGCAGCCGAGACACTTCTCGACACGATCCAATAAATGTATTCTTTACGGTAGAAATACAAACCAAGTACAAAGGTATTGTAATAGTTTCTCAAGCCTCTGCTATGAGATAAACAGGATCACACACCCGTTATTCAAAAACTTACAAGAGGAGTATAACTCACAATGGGTAATCACTCTTGTATAATATCTCACACTTGGATATTTTATAAAAAATATTTTATAAAATATATATTATAAATAGTTGAGAGAGCTGAGAGGTGGTAGCAGCTTGTTGTTACTGTTCTTGTATTCTGAGGTCTAATGTCTCTTCTCCAGCATGCATCATTATATAGCATGAAGACTTCCAACGGTCACATGACCTGGCGGTATACCGCCTTGCACACCGCGGTATACCGCGGTCAGAAAGTACACTGGTACACAACGGCTACATGCAAAGTTGACTTCTGGAAAAACGTACCCGCGGTATACCGGATGTACCGCCGCGGTATACCGCCGTCAGGAAAAACACTTTCAGCCAATAGGAATTGCACACGGACTGCCGCGGTATACCGGCTGGACACCCGCGGTATACCGGCAAAAGTGTACCCGCGGTATACCGGGTATTCTCCACGGTATACCGGCGTCAGGAAAAGTCAGCTTCCAGGACAGCACCCAAATCTTGCTGGATCTTCTCAAAACCTTATTAAAATTAATTGTTGGGTTTTTAGAAATATCCAAGTGGTATATTATTTTAGGGTGTTTATCATTATTAGTTATAAACAATAATGACGACGTAAACACTTCCGTCTTGAACCCTTCAGATTAAATCTTCGTGTTCTTCAACAACTGCACACTTGGATTAAATTGTTAGATAAACAATAATGCGTTGTGTTTGTAATCATCAAAATAAATATATATAAATATATAGAGATGTGGTACACTTGCACCAACAATTTAGTTGTGATGCAGATTATAAATACTATTCTAAACTTAGTTCCAGCTTTCTCAAAATTATTCCAAATCTTGAGAAAGAGTTGGAGGAAAAGAACAAAAGCATTCTGATTGATTCAGAAAAGATTGCTAAGCTTGAAGAATCAGGTAAACTCTTAACCTGTGAAAATCTTGATCTTAAGAGAAAATTATCTGAGTCTGAAAAGATTCTTGAAGAAGAGAAGAAAAGACTTGAACTTAAATGTTTAAAATTTTCTAATTTGGTTTCTTATTTTAAAAGGCTTGTGATCTGTGAAAGAGAAAAGTTTGAAAAAGAGAAAACTATTTTTGAAACAAAGTCTGTGGAATTTTCTTGCAAAATCTCAGAATTACAAAAAACTCTTGAAAAGGAGAGGAAAGAGCGTGATTTTGAAAGAAAAGAGTCTGAAAAGTTGAAGGTTGAAGGATTTCAAACAAAGTGTTTGAAAGATGATTTTGAGAAAGAAAGAAAGGTTTTTAAAACTAAAATGGTCAAACCACTTCTAGATGCTAAATGCTTTTTATGATATAGAAGTTGGATTTTAAATGCTTTTCTGAGACTAAAAATAGTCAGTGTGTGGAACAATACAATCTTTAGGACAACAATTTCATGGGATCAATGTGTGAGCTTTATAGTACTTCTATGGATCACTTAAACCCGTGTTTCCTACCTAAGAAGTAAACCTTGAGTGTTTGAGGGGTGAAGGGTCTACATCAAAGAGTGGGAGAGATAACTCATGTGAGCTTTTCTCATTGTGCTTAAGAGGTAAAAAATTGAAAAGAGAGTTTGGTTAGATGTGAGCTACATGATAAAAAGAAAGAGGGTGTGAGAACAGAGTCAAAATAATTATACAACTCTGCACTAACTTTTTCTGAGCCGGGCAAGCCACATTACTGATTTATCACGATTCTTTGGTGATTATCATTGAAACAGGCAGTGGGCCCATGCTAACTCTTGACTTAACCCCACCAGCTACTTATTTCCTTCTCAACAGGGAAATGCTTCACTTTTCCACGGGGAAGCAGCATATATGCTATCTGATCTTTATTTGGAAGGTTGGATATTGAAAAGAAGGAAAGTTGCCCCACCTTCACAACTCATTCATGCACATTGAGTCTGTGGAAACCTATTATGTCCAAACAAGTTTACACACTTTTGAGCCCAACATATCATATACATTTTCTTCCACACAATATCACGAATCTTTGTGATTCCCCATGCATATCTATGTGATATTGCCAGAACAGTTTGAGAAGTTTAATTTTTATAATTTTACTTCTATGATAACTGGAAGTCCTATCAGAGCTTCATATTTGTCAACTCTGAACATAGGCCACACAATTATTTTAATTGTTGTGATACAATTGCTATGTGCTTTTGTGTTAGATGATTACCCCTGCTTACTTATTCTTTAATGCAGATTCTCATGAGCCGAATGTGTTCGCTACTCTTCATCTCCTAGTTGTATATATACCATCGGTTATTACTCAAACTGGTTATACAAACTTCCGCACATCAAATCGTTCTCTGATTGTTTGAGTTTAATCTTTGGGAGACAACCAAGATAAAAAAAAGGCAAAGCAACAGTCAAGGGGGAGTATGCAACGATCAAGGGGGATTTAAAGAAGGAATTGAAGCAACTGACTTTGTGGAAGATCGGGCTATTTTTAATCTTGAATACAAAGGGGGAGATTGTTGACTTTATTTTTATATTGTATTCAAGATTACTTGCTTAAATTGTAAAAGCCAAATTGTATTTGTGGGCTTTAGTTGCTAATGGGCTTAGGCCTTAAAACCTAAGTATTTAATGTGTAAATTGTGAGAGTTTTAGGTTAAGCCTCCTAGCCTCTAATTTCAATATTCATACGTATAGAGAGAGAGAGCTTCAAATCTGAGAGAGTGTTCTTCAATCAAATATTGTAAACTCTCAATCATTCAATATATTGCATCAATTTCATTATTGTTACTTGTTGTATCTGGGATCCTACATAAAGCGTTTTTCCAAAATGAATTATGATCCCAACTCACTCAAATACGTGAATAAATCTAGTTTAGGCAAAACCTTCAAATACGGTTGACGACAAAATACTCAACCCATAAATCATGGAAAACCATCCATTTAAATATAACCCTTCATTGAAAACATAATACGAAGCAATACTCACGCGAACGTAAAATGTAATGAAGTCCAAATACCATAAACGGGGGAGACCCGTATCCGTTGAAGGTGGAGGAAACACATAAGTATACCACCCATACAACGTTAATCGTACAACCCTCGCGACTAGCCATCCAAGGGTTCCTATGACTTCCCAACAAGTTCCACCTCAAGAGACGGTTGACCTTAGTTTCCGTCTCCAAGACTCCACCTCAAGGCCCGGCACGCTTAGGACCACCTCCAAGGAACCATCTACAAGCAGCGTGGGTCCTAGTGCCTACCTCCAAGGTAGTACCTCCGGACTTAACCCTCCTAGTGTCCACTTGAAAAGTTAAGGTCATAAAACATGGGCTCCGAGTTCCAACCCCGAGATACCCAATCGACCATCATCAACGACTGACTTACATGCCTATGGATCCAATGCAACACAGTCTACAACAACATGCCTATCCCGGAATGACCAACGCACCCAAGCATGTAAATATCAACAACGTGCAATAATATGCAATACGGTGCAATAAAAGCAACCCATAAATAAGACTCCACATCGAGCCATTCAAAACCGGACAATTGTCCCCAAGACTTTCTCAAAGTCAAAACTGAGCATAAGCTCAAAACTCGCTAGACCCATATATAACGGTCATCATAGCATGAAATGCATTTAAATATCAATTAGGTAAACAAGTACCACAAAATCGTTATTAACCTAAAACCCGACACGGTTAAACAAAAGGGTTTTCCCAAAAGGACTCATACCTTTAGAATCCTCAAAATGACCCTTGACACTAATTGTGCATTTTCCCAATGGTTTAAAAAATCAATTTCATTACATGATTAAATCATCAAATAGACATCATTTTGAGCAATAAGTCTTTTAAGGACATATTACGATTTCTACACATCAACTATTCAAAAATCCCAAACATGGGTGTTTTACAACATTTATGAAGATAAACACTTCAAAGAGTTAACTCATCAAATAACTCAACAATTTATAGTTTCAAGTAAAACACACAAATATTTGGAAAATCACATTTTTGGCATGTACAAAGTTTTCACAAATCAACTTGAACTCACCTTGCTAGATTTAGGCTAAATCTAGAATTTCCCCAAACGTAAACTCCTTGAAGCATCTTGCATCTTCAAGCTAAAACCTCCAAAACCTAGATCCATAAGTTTCCAACCACAATAATTAGATCTAACCATGAGGAATCATCCTCCAACCATTTTACACCAAAAATACCCACGTATATCATAACCCTAACTTCAAAATGAAGAGAAGAGAAGATTACCTTAACCATACTTGAATCCCCCAACCAAAAGTCTCTAGAACCACCAAGATGAGCAGCAAACTCCTAATCTTCAAATGGAGTGAAAGGGTTGGGTGAAAACCCTAGAATCTTGATGAAGGAGATGAAGTGGAAGGTTTCTTGAATGGGTTAAGGTTTCCAACAATGGTGATGGTGTGGATTTGGGGAAGAAGATGAAGAGGAGAGGGGAGGCTTAGGGTTTTCTTGAGAGAAAACGATATTAGAGAGAGAAAGGGAGAAGGTTTTGAGGTTGAAGGTGAATGAGGGAAGAGAGAGAGAGAGAGAGAGAGAGGAAAGGGTTAAAAACCCAAAGTTTCGCATCAGATGCTTCGCGGACGTCCGCATGGCACTTCGCGGACGTCCGACTCGCTATGTGAAACACCCTAAAAACAGAGTCAATTTAAACCTTGAAATTTCCACAAGTTATGATCAAAACTTTCAAACTTATATAACCTGAAGATCAAATGTAAGATATCTATATATAAATGATATTACTTAAATAACTTATTAATCTAATCACCTCATAATAATTAGATTAATCAAGTTATCTAAACAACTGTCCCAAAGGCTTCAAAGAATAACTAGATCCTTCGTTATCTCTAAGTCTGAATCTCTCCAAAAGTTCTCTTCTCTCATTCCCGCTACTTCCCGGAGCTTGTACCTGGTAAGAAGATTCAACTTGAAACATTAGGCTTTCGCCTAGTGAGAATACTCAAATCAAAATAAAATTTAATAATTAAAACATGAACATATAACTCAAACCTGTTCTCACCCATCTTACCGTACGACAACTCCTTTCCAAATCGGGGAATTTACCCCACTCCCATTCCTACGACTAACTCATTTAATCGTAACAACAAAATAAGAGTTAACTCTGAATCATTCCAGATTCACAATCAATATTCACACACAAGAAATGACAAGTCAAAACTTGCCTGTTTCTTAATCAGGAAGTAGAGATTACAAATTACTTTATGCATATCTCTAATCTTCCTCTCATCACAGGGAAATCTCCGATCTTCCCAAATCGAAATGGGAATCATGAAGCAAAAATCTGCTTATTCCACATTCCACCTCAGAATCAATGGTCCCAATGGGATTAAAATATCGCGATACTCAAGCGGGATCTCCCAATGATTCAAGGTACACCCAATTACTAAAATTACACCCCTTTGGTCTATGGCGAGTAATCGGTTCCCATCATACCGTACCCAAGTGCCCTCGGTGACCGGGTGCCTATTTTAGTAAAAGCACATAATCACATAATATAATATATGTAATAATCGATACTACTATATGCGTCCGGCATACAATGTATCATTTCTCCGAACATATTCTATATATATAATAAAGAATATTATTATCTCCTCATCTCAATCTCTTTACTATTCCTTCTCTGTAATCTGACACGGGATCATCATCTCAATTGTTATCTACCTTTTCGGACTCATAGATAGGCCTTTATAATTTCTCTCAATAAAGCTTCAAATCGTGTTCCGAGTTCATAATCATATCATAGATTGCATATAGCAGATAATCATACTTAGCATACAAGAATAATGATAAATACTAGTTCATCATATTTCGATCTCTCAACTATCCCCTCTTTGCAACTTAGCTCGGGAGTTAATATATATTGTTGGACAACCAAGAGGGGGGGTTAGGTTGTATTATAAAAAATCTTACTTTCAAAAATTCTTTTGTAAATAAATACAGAGTAAATATAGTACAATACAGAAGAGTATAAATACAAACAGATACACAGAGATTGTATAAATAAATATAAATGCAAAGCAGTTTATATAAACAGATATAATAAAGCACAGCGGAAAAAATAAAGAGATAAAGGAAAGAGAATACTTGACACCGGAATTTTAAAGTGGTTCACCAATCACGCGGTTGGCTAGTCCACCTCGAGAAAAACACTTCTCGGAGATCCAATAAGAAAACGTGTTCTTTACGGTAGAACACAAACCTTAGTACAACAAACGCGAATCACTCTTCTTTGAGAGAATTATGTGGATCACTCACTCTGTTCAAACACTTACAAGAGGGTATAATTTTAATATGAATAATCACTCTTGTATAAGGTTTATCACTTGGATATTTTTAGAGAGTTTGATCACTTGAGTTGTGTTGCTGATTCAACTAATCGAGAGATTTTAATCTGCTATCAACTCAAGATTTCTTACTCAAAAACGTGTTTTATAATTTTAACAGTTTAATTTTCAAGAGAAGAGGCTGCAGAGTCTTTATCAAATGCAGAGAGGAGTTATTGTGAATTGGTGTGTCTTTGAATGCTGGTAGGTTGCATTTATATACTGGATGAGCAACAGTCCACGGGCTTTCGCGGTATACCGGCAATCCTTCGCGGTATACCGTGCAGAAGAAAAGTACATGCAGAAGAGAAGGTCAACCCTGCAAAACAAAACGTAAACTTGTACCAGCGGTATACCGGCTATTCTTCGCGGTATGCCGTGCAGACAAAGGGAGCTTCCAACCAATCAGAGATATACACCATGCCTGCCGCGGTATACCGCCTGTACCTTCGCGGTATGCCGCCCAGAAAATTGTTGCAGGAAGCAGTACGCATGCGCAGATTCTTCTAGAAACAAATCTTTCACATTAAATGATCCAGCAAGATGATAAGATGTTGAGGAGAGCTGACTTGGTTTATTTAAAAAGACAGTATTAGAAAAATCCAAGTGGTATATTATTTTAGGGTGATTTATCATTTTAAAATTAAAACGACGAAAAACTTCAGTCTTGGATTCTTCAGATAAAATTATCGAGATTATTTAAAAGCTGCACACTCAGATAAAATATTAGATAACAAAGAATGCGGTGTGTTTTGTAATCATCAAAATAAATATGGAGATGTGATTTTATGTGTACCAAAAAAATATCTTAATATTAAAGTTGGGTACACTTGCACCAACAATCTCCCCCTTTTTGATGATGACAAACACACGCTAAACAGGAGAGCATACTCGGTTTCTCTCCCCCTTTTGTCGAAGCAAAAAGGGTTAGGAAAGACGCTATGCTCCCCCTTGAAAGATGCTCCCCCTCAAAATATGAAGTATTTGAGAGTTAGCATTTTCTCAAGGGTTATACTCAAGCATGCCTAAACCAAGTCTTAATTTAAAGAAAAGCCTTTTTGTTAAGAGCTTTAGTAAAAATATCGGCCAAATTATCTTCCGAATCAACCTTTTCAAGCACGATTTGGCCTTTTTGAACATTATCTCGTAAAAAGTGATGTCTCAATTCAATATGTTTTGTACGAGAATGTAAAACAGGATTTTTACTTAAGTTTATAGCACTTGAGTTATCACACATAATAGGAATTTTGGTTAGATGTACCTCAAAATCGGTAAGGGTGTGTTTCATCCAAAGGACTTGAGCACACGCTCTTGCGGCGGCTACATATTCCGCTTCGGTAGTAGACAACGCTACGGATTGTTGTTTCTTGGAGAACCAAGACACAAGTGAGAGACCTATAAAGGCACATACCCCACTAGTACTTTTTCGGTCAACAATAGATCCACCAAGATCGGAATCGGTGAAACACGTTACTTCTAACTCGGGTTTCTTTGCATACCATAAGCCAAGATTAGTAGTACCTCGTAAATATCGAAAAATACGCTTGACAGCTTCATAGTGAGTTTGTTTAGGTGAAGATTGAAAACGAGCACATAAACATACACTAAACATAATATCAGGTCTACTAGCAGTTAAATATAATAAACTACCAATCATACCACGATAAATCTTTTCATTAAAATCGTTTCCCTCCTCGTCACGAGATAATTGTAAGTTTGTGGTCATTGGAGTTTCAACGGGTTTGACATTTTCAAAGTTAAACTTTTTCAACATATCTTTACAATATTTAGATTGACTAATAAAAATACCAGTTTCACATTGTTTGATTTGCAATCCTAAGAAGTATTTTAACTCTCCCATCATGCTCATTTCAAACTCGCTTGTCATTTTCGCAGAAAATTTATTACACAGTTTTTCATTAGTGGAACCAAAAATAATATCATCAACATATACTTGCACAACTACAATATCATTTTGATCATATTTCACAAATAAAGTATTATCTATTTTACCCATAATATAACCACTAACAATTAGAAAGGTTTTTAATCTATCATACCACGCACGCGGAGCTTGCTTTAAACCATAAAGCGCCTTTTTCAATTTATAAACATGTGTCGGATTTTCAAAATTTTCAAAACCGGGAGGTTGAGAAACGTATACCTCCTCATTTATAATACCATTTAAGAAAGCACTTTTAACATCCATTTGAAATAATTTAAAATCTTTAGCATTTGCAAAAGCGAGAAGCATTCGAATAGACTCCAACCTTGCAACCGGTGCAAAGGTTTCATCGTAATCTATACCTTCTTGTTGATTGTACCCCTTTGCAACTAAACGTGCCTTGTTTCGTGTGACTCCATCGTTCTCGTCTATCTTGTTACGGAAGACCCATCTTGTGCCAATAATGGTTTGACTACTAGGGCAAGGAACTAAGTCCCACACATCATTCCTAGTAAATTGGTTTAACTCTTCTTGCATGGCCATTATCCAATCCTCATCACCTAAAGCTTCATCTATGGTTTTAGGTTCTATGGTTGAGATAAAGGCATGGAAAGCACAATGGGTATGGATTTGTGATCTAGTTGTCCTTTGGTTTAGGTCACCTATAATTTGATCTACGGGATGGCCTCGAGCGGTTCTAAGGTTAGGATCATCTATACCTTGTGGAATAAAGCAAGGAGGGGCATTACTAGATTCAATATTATTTGTGGAAGGTTGGGTACCTAAATCCAAGTTGCTAAGTTGTTGTGCTAAGACGTCTCCCTCACGGATATTGTCATTTGCTAAGGGTGCACTCGGTTTGGGAGGACTCTCGTCAAAGCTAACATTTAGGGATTCTTCTACAACCATGGTCTCCTTATTTAGAATTCTATAGGCTTTGCTATTCCAAGAGTAACCTAGGAACACTCCCTCATAGGCTTTGGCATCGAATTTGGTTAAGTAGGATTTGGTGTTTAAAATGAAGCATTTACAACCAAAAACTTTCAGGTGAGCTAAGGAAGGTTTTCTACCACGGTAAAGTTCATAGGGTGTCTTATTTAGGATATTTCTAACTAGGACACGGTTTAGCACATAGGTTGCGGTAGCAACGGCATCACACCAAAACTTTTGGGGAACTTGATGTTCGTTTAGCATGGTTCTACTCATTTCTTGCAACGTTCGATTTTTCCTTTCAACAACCCCATTTGACTGAGGAGTTCGAGGAGCCGAAAAGTTATGAGTTATACCATGTTTATCACAAAAGGCACCAAATTGGATATCATTATCGAATTCTCGTCCATGGTCCGTACGTATGGAAACAATCGTACAACCTTGTTGGTTTTGAATTCGTTTTCCCAAAATTTTAAACTTTTCAAAAGCCTCATTTTTATGTCTCAAAAATAAAGTCCAAGTATAACGGGAATAATCATCCACAATAACCAAAGTGTAAAAATTTCTTCCAAAACTTTGAATCGCCATAGGGCCAAAAAGATCCATATGAAGAAGTTCTAAAACTCTTTGAGTAGAAACAACATTTTTAGATTTATGAGAAACGTGATGTTGTTTGCCGACACGACAAGCATCACAAAAATGATTATCAAACTTTAATTTTGGAAGGTCACTCACAAGCTCCTTATTTTTTAAGTTTTGCATTAATCTTAGATTAGCGTGACCTAAACGTCTATGCCATAAAGTAGAAACATCATAAATAGAAGATAAGCATACATTTTCAGATACAACAGTTTTGCAAATATATAAATTTCCTTTCACAGAACCAGTTAAAAGAACTTTGCCATTTTTCAAGATTTTGCACGAGTCTTCTTCGAAGACGACAGTTATACCATTTTTACACAATTGGCGAACACTTAACAGATTAAAATGCAAATTATCAACATGATTCACATCAAGAAATTTAACATTATTGCAAGAAACTGTACCTCTCCCAATTATATTTCCTTTGGAGTTTCCTCCAAAAATTACCTGTCCACCATCACATGACTTATATGATGAAAAAAGATTGCTGTTTCCGGTCATGTGACGTGTGCAACCACTATCGAGTATCCAGTCCATATCAAGGTTTATCTACAATAATAAAGATGTAACTTTTATGGTCCCCATTTCTCGTGGGTCCTTGTAAATTAGTTTCAAGATAACAACCAACATATATATAAAGTTAAGCAAAATATATATATATAATAGATCAAAAAGAATATATATATATGTAGTACGTATGTATATATATATATATAAACAAAAGTGCATATAACAATATATTACTTATATATACAAGAAAATATATCATATTTAAACTATATATATATATATATATATAATATATAACACATTTAAAACCATAAACGCATACCACCGGGATTATCATTACTAAACATTCCTTTTGGAATCCATTTATTTATCATTTTAATTTTGCGATTGTATTTATCATACACATAAAAACAAGCATTTATATTCGCATTATTTTTAGGTTTAGAATACTTATCGTTATACATGCGAGCATACGGTTTTCTCGTATTATAATTTACATTATGCATTTTAGGTACATACGGAGGTTTTTGCATATACGGCTTTCGTGTATTAAACTTAGGTGGTTCATAACATATTTTAATAGGCATGCAATTACATTTTTCAACACATGTATTTGAACCTATACCTTTTCTACAATTTATATGGTTCGACATATTAAGCATGTTAAGAACTTTTTCATTACTACTTTCAAAAGCTTTAGCTAACATGTTATCTTTTTCATATGAAGCACATTTAGCCTTTAAACATGCAATTTCATTTTCAAGAATATCACATTTTGTACAAATAATATTTTCATGTGACTTTTTATTTAAGCATGCAATTTCTTTCTTTAGAGCATCACAAGATTTACAAAAATCTTTTTCTCCTAATTTAGTTTCTAATTTAGCAATTATATTCATATCATTTGCAGATTTTTGATTAACATTATTTATTTCCTTTTTACATGCATTTACAGTTTCTTTTAACATAGCAATTTCGTCTTTATAATTATTTGCAAGATTAGCCATTTTATGAAACGATTCATGCAATAATTCAAGATTGTTTTCGCTATCGCTATCATAATCACTATCGTAATTTGAATAAGAAGTGTTTACCTCGTTGTCGCTTTCAGCCATAAGACAAATGGCTTGATAGTCATCTTCTTCTTCACTCGCGCTCCACGCGCCTCCAATGAAGGCTTTATCCTTCTTGTTTTGGTACTTGTTCTTTTTCGGACATTCATTGGCGTAATGATCTTTGTCGCCACACGAGTAGCAAAATCCTCTCTTTGGCTTAGCTTTATCGTCACCACTTGAGTCGTCATTTTTCTTTACTTTTTCGTCTCGTTTATGGAACTTACGACTTCGGTTTTCACCACCACGACGGTAGTTGCCGTTTCTTTGAAATCTGCCATTGTTAGAAAATTTATTATTATTAAAAAACTTGGAAAAGTTTCTTACCAACATGGCGACTTCATCGAGAGTTTCGGAAGGATCTTTTGAGGAGCTAGCTTTCTCCTTTTTCTTCTCGACTTTTGGTGTTGAGACATTGAGAGCGATTGACTTCTTTTTAACTTGCTCCCTTTCTTTATTTCTTTTAAGTGCAATTTCGTGCACCTTGAGATTTCCGATTAAGTCATCTATCTTCATTAGGGAAAGGTCACGGGAGTCTTCCAAAGATGTTATCTTTTGCATCCACTCCGAAGGAAGGGCTCGTAGGATTTTCCTTATATAGTCCTCGTTAGGATAAGTGCGATCCAAACCTTTCAAAGTAGTCATAATAAGGTTAAATCTTTTAAACATTGAGTCAATTGACTCATCTTGTTTCATTTCGAATAGTTCATAATCGTGAACTAGAATATTTACTTTACTTGATTTAACTTCCGTGTTTCCACGATGAGTATTATTTAAACTTTCCCATATTTGATTAGCGGTTTTATATGTATATACTCTTTCAATTTCATCAGTTGTTAAAGCAGCATATAATATATTTTTAGCTTCAAAGTTTAAACAAAAATGAGATTCATCAGCAGTAGTCCATTCATCTAAAGGTTTATCAATAAAAACATCATCTTTAACAATTTTGGGTTTAAAGTTCCCATTTTCAATTATGTCCCAAATCTTTTGATTTTTGCCACGCACGTGACATTCAAATAGCTCGGCCCAAATGCCAAACTTTTCAGTATCTATCAAAGGAGGTTTTGAAAACACAATATTAGTTTGTTGAGTCATTTTAGAAAAAAAAATTAAGCAGAAAAATTTGAAAGCCCTGCTCTGATACCAATTGTTGGACAACCAAGGGGGGGGTTAGGTTGTATTATAAAAAATCTTACTTTCAAAAATTCTTTTGTAAATAAATACAGAGTAAATATAGTACAATACAGAAGAGTATAAATACAAACAGATACACAGATATTGTATAAATAAATATAAATGCAAAGCAGTTTATATAAACAGATATAATAAAGCACAGCGGAAAAAATAAAGAGATAAAGGAAAGAGAATACTTGACACCGGAATTTTAAAGTGGTTCACCAATCACGCGGTTGGCTAGTCCACCTCGAGAAAAACACTTCTCGGAGATCCAATAAGAAAACGTGTTCTTTACGGTAGAACACAAACCTTAGTACAACAAACGCGAATCACTCTTCTTTGAGAGAATTATGTGGATCACTCACTCTGTTCAAACACTTACAAGAGGGTATAATTTTAATATGAATAATCACTCTTGTATAAGGTTTATCACTTGGATATTTTTAGAGAGTTTGATCACTTGAGTTGTGTTGCTGATTCAACTAATCGAGAGATTTTAATCTGCTATCAACTCAAGATTTCTTACTCAAAAACGTGTTTTATAATTTTAACAGTTTAATTTTCAAGAGAAGAGGCTGCAGAGTCTTTATCAAATGCAGAGAGGAGTTATTGTGAATTGGTGTGTCTTTGAATGCTGGTAGGTTGCATTTATATACTGGATGAGCAACAGTCCACGGGCTTTCGCGGTATACCGGCAATCCTTCGCGGTATACCGTGCAGAAGAAAAGTACATGCAGAAGAGAAGGTCAACCCTGCAAAACAAAACGTAAACTTGTACCAGCGGTATACCGGCTATTCTTCGCGGTATGCCGTGCAGACAAAGGGAGCTTCCAACCAATCAGAGATATACACCATGCCTGCCGCGGTATACCGCCTGTACCTTCGCGGTATGCCGCCCAGAAAATTGTTGCAGGAAGCAGTACGCATGCGCAGATTCTTCTAGAAACAAATCTTTCACATTAAATGATCCAGCAAGATGATAAGATGTTGAGGAGAGCTGACTTGGTTTATTTAAAAAGACAGTATTAGAAAAATCCAAGTGGTATATTATTTTAGGGTGATTTATCATTTTAAAATTAAAACGACGAAAAACTTCAGTCTTGGATTCTTCAGATAAAATTATCGAGATTATTTAAAAGCTGCACACTCAGATAAAATATTAGATAACAAAGAATGCGGTGTGTTTTGTAATCATCAAAATAAATATGGAGATGTGATTTTATGTGTACCAAAAAAATATCTTAATATTAAAGCTGGGTACACTTGCACCAACATATATCATTTGTTAATCTACATTTTTGGACTCATAGATGGATCTTTATGATTTATCTCGATAAAGCTTCAATTCGTATTTAGAGTTAATAATCATATAACATATTGCATATAGTAGGTAATCATACTCATTATAAGGAATATTAATAATTCCGGTTCATTAACTTCTTAGATAACTCGTCTTAGAAATTTTAGCATGAAAATCAACATAGCACAACTTTTAATCGCCCTCATGGCTTATCTCTGACGTAATCAAGTCCATATAAAACATATTCATGCATACATATAAAACATCTAATTCAATATTGATTACTGAATTTTAAAGAGAGTTGAATAAACTCACCTGATATGAAGTCACACTTCTTTTTAATCCTTTTTAAAACTTGTAGGGACTCCTTTCTTTACTACCACAGATTACTGTAATGACCAATTTACATAACTGATATTAATTAATGAAACAGAACCTTTCACAACTGAAAATCCTTAATCTCTTAAAATTACATCTCAAGTCGCAACCAACTGAAATCGCAACAGCCTATTGCGATTCCAATTCCAAGTCGCAACCAACTGTTGCAACTACAGTGCCAAGTCGCAACCTACCATTGCGATTTCACCTCAAGTCGCAGTCTACCATTGCGACTACAGTACCAAGTCGCAATCAACGGTTGCGACTCCAACTCCAAGTCGCAACGGTCTACTGCGACTCCACTACCAAGTCGCAATTGCCCATTGCGACAATCATGAATGTCGCAACCCAAGGTTGCGACTTCGATGATATTCATCCAAGTCTCAGTCCACTAAAATCATTCTAAACCCGGATTTTGCAGTTTTACTCTATGCATGTTTCTGAAAAAGTGCAGATATGTTTAAGGTTATAAACCACGCCTACTCATGTACTCAAATTTCCCAAAACATCTATTTGTCATAAAAACCCAATTCTACACTTATCTAACAATTATAAACATAAGAGTTAAGAGTGGTTTACCTTGGATTTCCTCAATTACTTCCAAAATCCCAACTGAAATCTTTGTCTTTCCCTTTTTGCTTCTTCTTCTTCCCAAATCGTTTCTCTCTCACGGTTTCTTTCTCTCAATTGCTAATACTCACAACATACCTCACACACTTAGTCTTAGATGACTAAGTAATGACACCTCATTCTTCACTTAAACATGAGTCATAAGGCTAGTTATCAAACACACCTCCAATTTTAAGAGAATGACACTTCCAACCCTCAAACCTTAAAGGAATAACATAACACACCTCTTACAAAATGAAACTCATAATAACCCTTAAGTTAATATTCTATCAAGAAATCTTTAAACTTCCGACATTTGCATTTTAACCCTAATTGAATTATAATACTCTATATAATTCAAGGTCACTCCAAATACAAAAACATTCTAAATCTTATCAAAATAATACTAACAAAATTTAGGATGTTACACTATGGCCGAAATCCCCCAAAAAGCTTTGTTGCTTTCGTGGATGACCCGCAGACTTCCGCACCTCGCGGACGTCCGACCTTGTGCCTTGCGGACGTCCGTGAGTCCCAAAATGTGTTTTCTCAATTTTTTTGGGGTGTTACAATCCTCCCAACCTTAGAATAATTTCGTCCTCGAAATCTACATCCTTTACAACCCAAGGCTAACCGACTCAACGCCGACCATAATTCTTCAGTTCCTAACTGGAATCTAAATTTTCCCCCACACAGACTGCTATTACAACCTCAAGCAAACTCTAACCAACAATGTCCTCTCAGGCACACCGTACTTATGTTCGGGTAAACGCTCCAACCATTGGAGGGACTCCCAACCAGACGACTTCAGATGTCTCCCAACCTTAGAACGTTCCATACTTCCCGATTGTGGTCCAGACTCTAAATCAATCCAAGGCCTAATTAATACTGAGACCAACCGAATCTCTAATTCCAATTGTTCCTATCATTGATTGTCGATTAATTCCAACGAGTTCTGATAGACTCCACAAACCCATCCCACATTAATCATCAAACCGACAGGTTCTTTAACCATACACGAAGGTTATTCCACCAAAACCACTCAACATAATTGAGCATCTTAAGGTTACTACAACCGTTACCATTATTTCATTTAAAATCGGACTACACCCTCCGAATACGCTAACGGTTTCCGAACTTGCATCCAAAAGGTTGACACCTAGTCATACCACCAAGCTTTGAATCCTAACCGAACTCCACACACGAGTTCCGTTTACCGAGCATCTCCACAAACTAGGGTTAGCAATATGGTGTCTAAAGGGTTTTTCATGCGATAATTGTCCAAGACCCAAGACCGGGTTGCCAACAAAACGGTTATTATAACCTCAAGATATGTTATCGCAATTCTAACCCTCCAATTATCACGAGCACATCGACTTTGCTACCGATATCATTCGGCCTATAGTCACATCACGTGCCTAAACACCCAACTTTTCATAGTCGGTGTTCTATATAAACTTCCTCTTAACGGGGTTACTTAACCTTTCCAAAGTCCTAACGAGTTCAAGGTTTTCAAGCGAATTATTTTAACACATATGCCAATCAAAAACTTTTTATAAAAGTTTTCAACACAAAGATTTTCATATCACATTATATGTACGCATAAAATTACTACTATCGGTTCGGTAGTTGCGCAAAAATGGACACGCTCGTCCCACATATGAAAATCATATTAAAAATTATTTCATTGCAGTTCAGTTTATCAACAAAACGCAAAAGCGGAATAAACAACTTCTTTTCAATGAACCGCTACGGCTCTAGTATGGATTGATTCATGACATGCACGTAAAGTAACTGCACACTTTAAATGGTGTGCAATAAAAAGTTTTGCACGTACTTCAAGAGAAGTTCAAACGGCGTTCGACTCCAACATTTCTTTCAACCATAATGTGGCATGGAACAAGGTTTACCAACCAAAATCTGCGCGTGTCAGTTTATTTTACAAAAAACGACGAAACTATTCATAAATACACTTTGGTCAAAACATAAAATGACTCGTGTCCGTTCCAAGTTTAAAAACAAAACCAATACGTTTTCATCATTTGAAGATATCGACTAAAACATCATGAGGGAACCTCAAATTGGGGTCGGCCTGCAAGCTTGTAACACTTTTCTAGTAGTTTTCTTGAAACGAAATATCATGCCTTAAATAGTTCACGACAAAATTTCAAAAGATGAAATTCTTTAAATCAATTTCCAAAAATTTCTCATCCGATCATATAATGACACTCGAGTAAAATGTTTCTGACGAGGCTCGCACACCTCAACGTGTTTTCCAAAACGTAGGAGAAAATAAGTGATTGCAATTTGTTGACACCAAAAAAGTTCAAATCAACTTCCGACCTCGAGTCATACAAACAGTGTGCATTAATGTTCAAAACATAAACAATTCCACGCACTCTAGGTTTAGGCAAATAATTTTCCAAAATCTCCGTCACGGGGCATTTACATCAAAAGTTTCGCATCCGTATTATACAACGTTAAAACGTAAATGCCTAAAAGTTTATTTGTTAATAATACCCAAAATACACATTTTCTCCAAAACCAAAAAGGTTTACAATTTTCCCAAAATGTTCATCGAACCAAATTGACCAAATGTCAACGACTCACACCTTTGTGTTTTCAAGATGTAATGTATTGTAAACTATGCATGATTTCCACAACTCTAAAACACCCTTTGATCAAATGGCCAAAATTTATACAATGAGTTAATAAAATAATTTCACCCACGATTCGTTTAACAAAGTGTTGAGAAGCAATGGTTACCAAGTTATGCATACCCCTAGTCGATATAATGCCTTTACATGAAAACGGTAATAAAACAATCAACTGACCGAAAGCGCAATAAGAAAATTATTATGAAATATTACTAAAGTGTTCTTTCATGTATCACTTAAGTCACGTATAAATCAATCCATACACTGAACTATTTGCAATGAAATACGTGTTAACACAAACCTTTGGAAGGGAAATTACGCGACACTAAAGTTCCAAATCTTATCTCTTTGGTCGCCTTATGGCATAAAATCAATATCTCTCAACAAAGCTCGAGTGGGACAAAATGCCCAACTTAACTCATAAATTTTCACATAAATATATGGAATGTGCACATTGTGAAATTACACTCACACGACTCAATACATCGTAAAACAAAACTCCATAAAATTTAATGAGCTCAATGACCTCAAGTCAATAAAATGGCACCAAACATTGTGCTTCCAAAAGTCAAATTGCAATAAGAAAAATCATGACTAAAACGCCAAAATTCCAAAATTCCATTCTTGTTGTAATACTATACAAACAATATTGATCACAAACTTGTATAAAACAAAGTCCCCAAAATAGCTTTACGTAGACATCCTGGAAGATAACTTTCCGTCCAAACTCTAACATATGTGGAGGAGATCCAATGTTAAAGTCACAAGCCGTAGTTACTTGCCCAACATCTTAAACATCATAAAAAATATGGATGTCACTATATCCGAAAGTAATGTTGAACAATAATGAAATAAAGCAAAACACGTCCCGGCGGAGTTTGCAACTCCCGCAATAAAATAATTTCATGTAGGTTCAAAAATCCATGATTTAAAATCTTGTGTGTGTGCTAAACATTTTCCAAAATTTGTAACACAATCCATATAAGGATTTGAAACACAAGAAATAATTGATGCAATTTATTTTCAAAATAAATTTTTGTGCATAACTTAGTTGCCACTCAACGTCTCAACTCATACTCCTCCAAATCCCTATGTTCCACTATTGTCATTCGGACATTCAAACCTCTTAAGGCAAGTTGGGAATTACATCAATTAACCTTACGGTTTTTCCTCGAATCAAAGTCGGCTCAATAAGTCTATGGTTCTAATCCAACCATCAATCTTGACCCAAAACGGTCTACTTAAAGCAAATATCATGCTTATCGTCACTATAAGTGACTAATGCTAGAATCATCCATCTATTCCAACGACTACTAGCTTAGAAACTTCTTTACTACTCCAACGATCATCACATTAAAGCAATTCAAGTATGCACATGTACTAGTAAGTTCACCATGACACTGGACAGGTGTCACTATGAACGCACCGTACATGATTATCCTTGCTACTCTCGACGTGACTCTTGTTTCTAACAACATCCATTGACCTCGAAGCATCATATCTTAAAGTGCCTAATGGTGAATTCCACTCTCATTTACTTAAAAGAATGCTAGTTTGAGTCTAGGTATCCAAAATCAACACCTAAATCTCTCAGATTTATGCTCTGATACCAACTTGTAACACCCTCAAATTGTAACAAGCAACTAACATTAATTTCAATAAAATAACCAAAGATAGGTGAAATCATTCCTACAAATTATTCCTAAAAATACCTCGGAATTTAAACATCATAATTTCCATAACTAACAACTTAAGACGGGCGTTACTTAACACAACACAAGTTACTAATCCCAAATCAAGTGCGGAAGACTTCACTAATCACAATCATTTCTCGTGCATTCTACTAGCACTCGTCACTTCACAGTGTAGCTAAAGCTACTCCCAACCTGAGACCTGTTGCACATGCCGACAAATAAAAAGGGTTAGGCTAACGCCTAGTGAGTTCAAGAGTTTATAGCATGATTTAAATAATTCTTTTAATGAAAGTTTGCGACATAGATTATCATTTCCTAAAGAGTTTCCAAAAAGGATATAAACGACTCATTTTCCAACGCATCCAAAATCTATGAGAAAAGTTCCAAAAGGTATAAAGCTTTTTTCCAAAATGAATTATGATCCCAACTCACTCAAATACGTGAATAAATCTAGTTTAGGCAAAAGGTTGACGACAAAATACTCAACCCATAAATCATGGAAAACCATCCATTTAAATATAACCCTTCATTGAAAACATAATACGAAGCAATACTCACGCGAACGTAAAATGTAATGAAGTCCAAATACCATAAACGGGGGAGACCCGTATCCGTTGAAGGTGGAGGAAACACATAAGTATACCACCCATACAACGTTAATCGTACAACCCTCACGACTAGCCATCCAAGGGTTCCTATGACTTCCCAACAAGTTCCACCTCAAGAGACGGTTGACCTTAGTTTCCGTCTCCAAGACTCCACCTCAAGGCCCGACACGCTTAGGACCACCTCCAAGGCTTCATCAACAAGCGGCGAGGGTCCTAGTGCCTACCTCCAAGGTAGCACCTCCGGACTCAACCCTCCTAGTGTCCACTTGAAAAGTTAAGGTCATAAAACATGGGCTCCGAGGTCCAACCCCGAGATACCCAATCGACCATCATCAACGACTGACTTGCATGCCTATGGATCCAATGCAACACAGTCTACAATAACATGCCTATCCCGGAATGACCAACGCACCCAAGCATGTAAATATCAACAACGTGCAATAATATGCAATACGGTGCAATAAAAGCAACCCATAAATAAGACTCCACATCGAGCCATTCAAAACCGGACAATTGTCCCCAAGACTTTCTCAAAGTCAAAACCGAGCATAAGCTCAAAACTCGCTAGACCCATATATAACGGTCATCATAGCATGAAATGCATTTAAATATCAATTAGGTAAACAAGTACCACGAAATCGTCATTAACCCAAAACCCGACACGGTTAAACAAAAGGGTTTTCCCAAAAGGACTCATACCTTTAGAATCCTCAAAATGACCCTTGCCACTAATTGTGCATTTTCCCAATGGTTTAAAAAATCAATTTCATTACATGATTAAATCATCAAATAGACATCATTTTGAGCAATAAATCTTTTAAGGACATATTACTATTTCTACACATCAACTATTCAAAAATCCCAAACATGGGTGTTTTACAACATTTATGAAGATAAACACTTCAAAGAGTTAAACTTATCAAATAACTCAACAATTTATAGTTTCAAGTAAAACACACAAATATTTGGAAAATCACATTTTTGGCATGTACAAAGTTTTCACAAATCAACTTGAACTCACCTTGCTAGATTTAGGCTAAATCTAGAATTTCCCCAAACGTAAGCTCCTTGAAGCATCTTGCATCTTCAAGCTAAAACCTCCAAAACCTAGATCCAAAAGTTTCCAACCACAATAATTAGATCTAACCATGAGGAATCATCCTCCAACCATTTTACACCAAAAATACCCACTTATATCACAACCCTAACTTCAAAATGAAAAGAAGAGAAGATTACATTAACCATACTTGAATCCCCCAACCAAAAGTCTCTAGAACCACCAAGACGAGCCACAAACTCCTAATCTTCAAATGGAGTGAAAGGGTTGGGTGAAAACCCTAGAATCTTGATGAAGGAGATGAAGTGGAAGGTTTCTTGAATGGGTTAAGGTTTCCAACAATGGTGATGGTGTGGATTTGGGGAAGAAGATGAAGAGGAAAGGGGAGGCTTGGGGATTTTAGAGAGAGAGAGGGAGAAGGGTTTGAGGTTGAAGGTGAATGAGGGAAGAGAGAGAGAGAGGAAAGGGTTAAAAACCCAAAGTTTCGCATCAGATGCTTCGCGGACGTCTGCATGGCACTTAACGAACGTCCAGCTCTATATGGCCGAAATCCCCCAAAAAGCTCTATTGCTTCCGCGGATGACCCGCGGACTTCCGCATCTCGCGGACGTCCGGACTTGTGCCTTGTGGACGTCCGTGAGTCCCAAAATGTGTTTTCTCAATTTTTTTTTTGGTGTTACATTTCTCTTCATGGGCTCTTTTCGAGAGTAATCTAGGGGTTCCACATATTCTCACGGTTTTCTACCTCGATTTATCATTTTGCTAAAGTTTTTGTATGTGAGTTTTCTTGAATTTTGTATTTTTCAAAACACACAAATGGAACATGTTGCTCCTCCCCGCCGCCAGTGGATCTGTCCCGAGCGTACTTTCAGATTCATCGTTTACTTCCTACTATGTGTAATGCTAATTAGGGCTTACTTAAAAGTCGGACTTCCATCTGAATTTACCACGCCTCCAAGGGCCTTTCATCTTTTAGTTCGTAGTCTGCTCATCTACGCCCTGTCTTCCGAGATTTCTGTTGTATCCCGTAGTCATATTCTTGTCATCGCTCGTTGGGTGACGGCTGTTTCCGCGTGTATGATGTTGGGCTTTATGATGTATTTGGTATGTTTTGTTAGTTGATATATTCCCATAAATTTGGATAGAGATTGGTAATCATCGTTAGACTAGTTTTGCGAGATTTTATGGGGTTTTGCATTTGGTTTAAAGAAAAGTATGGAATTGAAATATGTCTGACATTCGACTTACAGATCACATGGGTTGTCACATTTCTAGTTTCTCTTCATGGGCTCTTTTCGAGAGTAATCTAGGGGTTCTACATATTCTCACGGTTTTCTACCTCCATTTATCATTTTGCTAAAGTTTTTGTATGTGGGTTTTCTTGAATTTTGTATTTTTCAAAACACGCAGATGGAACATGTTGCTCCTCCCCGCCGCCAGTGGATCTATCCTGAGCGTACTTTCAGATTCATCGTTTACTTCCTACTATGCGTAATGCTAATCAGGGCTTACTTAAAAGCCGGACTTCCATCTGAATTTATCACGCCTCCAAGGGCCTTTCATCTTTTAGTTCGTAGTCTGCTCATCTACGCCCTGTCTTCCGAGATTTCTGTTGTATCCAGTAGTCATATTCACGTCATCGCTCGTTGGGTGACGGTTGTTTCCGCGTGTATGATGTTGGGCTTTATGATGTATTTGGTATGTTTTGTTAGTTGATATATTCCCATAAATTTGGATATAGATTGGTAATCATTGTTAGACTAGTTTTACTACATGACGACGAACTTTGGTATATGATGTTGTTTTTGGTAATATGGAAACACATTTTGTAAATCGAATTTATGTACGCAACAAATATGAAAACACATTACCATGATTTTAATTAGCTATATGTTGGTTGAGAAATTCAGTCTCTCGTTCATAAATCATAATCGGGTGAACATGAAGAATTTATGTACGCAACCAAGTGCAAATTACATCCAACATTCTCTTTCTCATCGACACAATTCTCGCAAGCTCAAGATAGAATACAAAAGGTAACAAAAAATAGGCATATTTATCAAACTTCTAAAGGCTAAAATTCCAACCACACGATAAGAAAAACAATTGATTTTGCGGGAATTTATGCGATTTTTTAGAATTGGATTTTATTCCAATCTTGCATTTGGTTTAAAGACTTTAAAGAAACGTCTGGAATTGAAATCTCTCAAACATTCTATTTACATATCACATGGGGTGTTCACATGATTTCACATGATCTTTTTGTTAATAAAAGTTTTAAAATATGTTAGAATCGTTGGTATAATCAATTAATAAAAGACAACTCAACTGTTTTTATAATTATTTATAATTTATTCTTTATAAAACATATATAAATATCGAAGTTTCATCTCATTCCAAACCATACAAACGGAACACATATTCCAAATCCAATTCTCTAAAAAAACGTTTCATCAAACCAAACATGCTCATAAACCATGATCAGAAGAAGAAGAAGAAAACAAAGGTAAAAAGCAAAGTATTAAACGAAACAAATTATATAAATACATAGAAAAAAATTGAGGAAAAAAAGTTAAAATCTTTACTCACTCTTTTGGGTTAGTCTTGAACCACTTGTTGATGGCAATGCCAAAGAATCCAGTTTTCTAAATCCATGTTTTTTGGAGCAGGAAAACTAAAAACAAGTCAAATGTCAGCCAAGATGAAAGATGAAACAACCACAACATAAGCAAGAAAGAAGAATATGGCTATCTGCATGAACAACTTTGGATTGTCTCTCCTGTTTGGTGACGTCACTGCGCTGCAACCATACAAAACTTACACTCTCACCTTTTCTTTTACATTTTTTATTTCAAGCTTTCCTCGCGACCTCCTATTGGTGGGATTTTCGTCGATGGAACAAGGGGGGACAAGGGGACATCGTGGCAGCAGTGGGGTCCACATGATGTTTTTTTGACTGGAAATTGACACGTGTTGCCTTTTGATTGAACCACGTTTTTGGCGGGGCCCACTTAAATGTTCGTTGGTGGGCTATGCAATGGGTGTTATTTTTGATGTTTTACTCTGACATGTGCTGTTTGGTGTGAGGACCCTCTCAAAATGTGCTATTTTAGTGATTTTCCCATAATTCAATTAGAAATTGTAAATGCTATTTGTTCGCGTACAATTGTAAGTTGATTTTAATATTTGTATTATTTCAATTTTGACTATAAATTTTCACGTAAACGATACTGCTATCCATTACAATTGAAACAAGGTCCGCCTATATCTCTATATTTATATAGACGAATACTTTATATAAACTACACAGGATATGTTTGACTTAGTTTATACAAGAAGACGATTAACAATAAAAAACCAACCAAAGGATAAGAAAAACACCTAAGTTCCGTTTGGTTTTGCGAGATTATATGGGGTTTTGCATTTGGTCTGGAATTGAAATCTCTCTAACATTCGATTTACATATCACATGGGTTGTTCACATGATTTCATATGATCTTATGTTAATAAATGTTTTAAAATAAGTTAGAATCGTTAGTATAATCAATTAATAAAAGACAACTCAACTGTTTTTATAATTTATTCTTTATAAAACATATATAAATAACGAAGTTTCATTTCATTCCAAATCATACAAACGGATCACATATTCCAAATCCAATTCTCTCAAAAAAATAACATTCCCAGAAACCAAACATGCTCATAAACCATGATCAGAAGAAGAAGAAGAAAAAACAAGGTAAAAAGCAAAGTATTAAACCAAACAAACTATATAACAACATAGAAAAAAATGAGGAAGAAAAAGTTAAAATCTTTACACACACTTTTGGGTTAGTCTTGAACCACTCATTGATAGCAAGGGTAGAGTACCCAATTTTCTAAATCTAGGTTTTTTGGAGCAAGAAAACTAAAAACAAGTTAAATGTCAGTCAAGATGAAAGATGAAACAACCACAACATAAGCAAGAAAGAAGAATATGGCTATCTGCATGAACAACTTTGGATTGTCCCTCATGTTTGGTGAGGTCACTGCCCTGCAACCACACAAAAATTATACTCACCTTTTCTTTTATTATTTTTAGTGTAAATTACGATTTTCGTCCCTATGGTTTGTTAATAACCCCTATTTTCATCCTTGTGGTTTAGAAATTATGATTTTCATCCCTATGGTTTGCAATTTATTGCTATTTTTGTCCCTAGTCTAATTTCTACCTTTTAAGTACAAAAGACCAAAACAGTAAAGATTTGTAAATCACAGGGACAAAACAACAATAAGGACGAAAATCCCAATGAAATTACAAATCATAGGGACGAAAACTGCAATTTATAAACCACAGGGACGAAAATCGTGAATTTTAACAAAACATAGAGACGAAAAACGTAACTTAGGGGCTGTTTAGTTGGTTTTCCATTAAGTCCTGTATGGATAAAGTTGACTATATGTATAAAGTTATCTGTATATTAAGGGGTGTAAATGATGCGAGTCGAGCTCGAGTATCATTATACTCGACTCGAACTCGAAAGCAAATACTCGAGCTCGAACTCGACTCGAAAACTCGCGAGTAGTGAAAATCCAAACTTGAACTCGACTCAAAAGTCAATTCCCGAACTCGAACTCGAACTCGAAGTCGAATCAAGCTCAAATCAGTAAAATGATAACAAAAGTAAACAAAAATCTTAAAAGAACTAAATATGAACCACTCACTAGGGTACACCATATAGAAAAAGCCAGTTGGTTCAAGCCCTTAGGCACAAGCCACTAAGCAAGTTAAATGGTGTAAAATGGGAGGGTAAAGACATATATATACTTAGACCTCAATGGGTTTGGAGGTGAATCCCACCAATGTGGGAAGAAATTTCTCACCAAAGTCATTACTAATTTTTCTTTCTCTACTTCCCCCTCTTTTGAAATATAAATAATTATAATAATTATTTTTTTATTTTATTTAGATAATTATAACATATTAAAATAATAATTTATTCACATTATAATTTTATAAATTATAATATAATAGTTAATTATATATAAAATATATTCGAGTATCTCACGAGCTTATCGAGTGATTCGAATCGAGTATCAGATGGCTCGATTCGACTTGTTAGTACATCGAGTCGAGTTCGAGTCGAGTGTTGACCGAGTCGAACTCGAGTAGCTCGCGAGTTGTCTCGTCTCATTTACACCCCTAGACTATATATGAAATAAAATTGTTGTTTGTTTGTTATGCTTAATAACCCGTCTGAATAATAAAAATGACTATTTTAGCCTTGCCTTCTATTAATCCAAAGAGCATTAGAGTTGAGAAAACTAAAACAAACTCATTGAAAATCAACAGATCCAAACATCAAAATCCAAACACAAAATCAACCAGATAGTGGTAGAGATAAACCACTCCAAAAACCAAACCCTAGGTGGTGGCGATTGAGTCTGGAAGCTGGTGGTTGGACTTAATGTTGGGGATGACGAGATTTTCGGTGCTAGAAAGGTCAAAATCGAAGGAGGAAGACAGCGAGAGAGCGTAGAGCTCCGACTGAAACTGCCGGTGGAAAATGAGGAGTCTGCCGGAGGTATATATGTGTGTGTTCGTGCTAGAAAGGTCAAAATCGGAGGAGGAAGGCAGCGAGAGAGCGTCATCTGATTCGTTCGTGGAGTCATTCACCGACTCCATTGTTGTTGGTGGTTGTGTTGAAGGTTTTGTTTGTGGTGGTTTTCAGATGGGTTCAGATTGGGAAGAGGAGGGACGGGGTCGGATTGGGAGGAGGCGTGAGAGATTTTCTAAAACATAGAGGGGTAAGATTGGAAAACATGTGTCTGTCTACACAAGTGTACCCTTTAAAATCTTAATCGCACAGCTCACTTTCATATCATTAAGCCACTTCCAAACACCATGATATGACTGTACGAATAAGCTGAAGAGCTCATTAAGCTCATTAAGCCACTTCCAAAAAGGCCCTTACTCTTATTTTTATTTGCAGCTATACCGATGCATGGGATAAAAGTAGAGGCAAAGTCTACATAGATCCTACCTCCACACTCTACTTGTATTACTAGGTAGGTAGCTTGGAACCTATTGGGTGTTTTAACAAGTCATAAGAAGTATTTTTTTTTTCAAGAAACGTCGCAATAAAGAAAAATTCAGCTAGGGACCCAACATTGATCAGAACCCGGGAACCGTCCAAATTGCACCACGCATTGGCGGATCTAAGATTTTTGCCTAGTGGGGGCACCTTAAAGATACATTAAAGATCCGCAAAGGCGCCCGATATGTTTTTAGCCTAATTCCAGGGTTTCGAGAATTTCTTGGTTGCTTTTGAGGAACTTTTTTGATTTTTTTATCGATTTCAAAAGACTTTTTTGATTTTTTGGTTGATTTTGAGGTACTTTACTTTTTTTTTGTTGGTGGGGGCCCACGCGGATAAAAACTGGGGGAAACTATGCAATAACGTTACAAAAATATATGTTTTGAAGCTTGAAAAAACTGTTTTTTTTGTGGGGGACGATCCCCCCACCTTTTCTAAGATGGATTCGTCCCGGCGACCCTTGTCCCTCTTTGGGATGAATATTCATCATGATAACACATTCATGATGGATATGGAAGTGTGATTCATAATGAATCACACATTCATGCCAAATATGTTACAACATATATGATGAATAACACGTACATGATCCTGAGGGCCTAGTTCCTAATGAAAATTAGGTTCCTAATCCAACCTGCCCCTATGGCATTATATTTTAAGTTTATACTTGTTCGTGTTTGCCCATATATGATACGACCAATGTCCAATGCAATACAAAACAATTGTTCACAAGAACAATGCCCATAAACCATACAAAACTAAGTTGTTTGGCAGTTGCTGAAGGGTTTGGTGCAGAATGATTAAGCGGTCAGAATGATTAAGAGGCTCTTATGATATAGTGCAAAATGACATATGGCTGTTTGGTAATTGTTTATAATGAAATTAGGGCACTGAACAGTTAAGGGAGACCCAAGATACAAAATCATTCAGAGGGTCTTAGAACCATTAAGAGGCAAACTGTTCTTTTACCAAACAAGATTCACCTCTTAGCGATTCAGAGACTCCTCTTAATGAAACTATTAAGAGGTAAACAAACAACCCTCTGAATGGAGTAGGATGTATGCAAGACATTTCCTCTTTCTCCAAGGGCGAAATATGGTTGTGAAGACAATATTTGTCAAAAATGATTTTTGAATGTTGTTAAAAATTACCTAGCGATGCGCTGAGAAAGCCGAGGGAAGGGCATGCTCTGAATAAAAACGATGCCAGGTCCTGTCAACATTGCCGTTACTAAATTCTCCCCCTAAGAAAAATCACCATGAAAGATTTACAGTTTTAGAAAGCAATAGAAACATGATTATTTTTCGTCATTCTAGCAATAAACATTTTTTTTTTGTTAACTACGGGTGTCCAGGGCAGCTTGACTAATCCCAGGGACTCGAACTGGTGAGCTCCGAGAAGGAACCCTAAAGTAAAGACCCAACCCTTATTGCCCACAATGTTATTCTACAGAAGCATAAGGATGAACGAAGCTGACTTCATTCTTCTCGTCTTTGGTTGCTTTTATGTTAATAAGTGATTACGAACATACATTATGCATTGAAATAATGCAACGCGTGACTCCAGGATATATATATATATATATATATATATATAGAGAGAGAGAGAGAGAGAGAGAGAGTTGGTTTTCGGTAAGAATAGTAGTTATCATGAGAAGGGTAAGAAGTGATCTCCACCCTTGGATATCCTAATTTAAGATGAATTGAAAATTCCTTTCTAAGCTAATTAATGGGTTATTTTGGGACTTAATATGAACCGTTAAATCAACATTAACTAAAAGTGATCAAGGATCCAGATCCTTTCTCGCCTTAACTCATCTTCTCACACGATCCTTCGTCTATATATATATATATAAGGCGAGAAAGGATTTGGACCCTTGATCACTTTTAATCTCAAACCCACCCCATGAATCGTGCTGGATACGGAAATTGATCCGGTGCATCTCATCTCGTTGCACCTCATCCTAATGTGCATTCAAGGGTGGAGATCCCTTCTTACCCTTCTCACCATAACTTTCATTGTCACCGAAACCTAACCTTATACATATAGTGAGAGGTTCAAATAAAAAGGCTAAATATCATGAGAAGGTAGAAAGAAGGTTGAGGAAAAGTTCATATGTGAATCATTGAAAAAATTCATTTTAAAATGCATAACAACATAAGTAAACCCGTTTGAATAATTTGTAACGCCGGTTACATATGCATCTTCAAATTGATTTTTTCGGGATTTTTTCAATGATTCACATATGAACCTTCTCTTCTTTTCTTCTTAAGATATTTAGGGGCCGTTTACCAAATGCTTACCTAGGTAAGCGCTTAGCGGTAAAGTTCAACAATATCACTTACTTACCGGTAAGATTTTAGGCCACCAAAACGGTATCTGATGCAACAATTTTTTCGGTAAGCACTAACCATGGTAAGAGCCTTTGCCATCACTTACCAGGTAAGAAGACTCTCGGTCCTTGCCTTAGCTCTTACCGGGTAAGATTCTTGGTCCTTGCCATATTCATCCGGTAAGGTAATGTGACTTGGTCCTTACCCGAGTAAGCGTTTGGTAAACAGCCCCTTAGCCTTCTTATTTCTATATATATGGTGACCCTGTTTCTGCTAATATTTTATTTAGTCATGCATAAAATTGTCCCAAAAAACTGTCTTTAAATTCCTAGATTTTAAAGTAGGCCTTTTTCTGGATAAGAAAGAAACCTCTCTCTGTGTCAAATAGAAAAAGTGGGGACACATGTTACTGAGGAGTGTGGACATGTTTTCTAAGAGGAGCAACAAACCAAACCCGTAAATAAGAAGGGTGAGATGTAGGCAGACCCGACCTCTACCCCAAAGCAGTTGTTTCTGTGAAGTCCCCCAGGTTGTGCTAGGAAGTGAGCAAATAGGTGGAAGAAATAACGACTAACATATGGTGAAAAAAGCACCGAAAATAAATAAATAAGAATAGTGGGTATGTGCATTGAAAACATGGACAGAAGCATAACAAACAATAAGACTTGTGATAAAATAAAATAAAAGAGTAGTAAAAAGTAATTCATCAAAGGACCAAAGTGTAAGAAAGTTACCCCAAAGACCACTCTTCGCATCGGGCCATTATATTTTATTTGCACATTAGCTGTAGATGGAAGGGCAACGATGCTAGACATGTCGACTGAAAGTATCTCACCCACCTCAAGATTTTTCTGCACCACTAACAACAGAAAGAAAAAGAAGGAAACTAAAGAAGGTCAAAGTAATATTTAGAAAACAATTCACATGTAAATGAATTCAATAGTTTGCATAAATTGAATGCACTGTTTTCTTTATATTTGCTCAATGGATACAATTGCTCACAAAGACTGATCTAGATTTTTTTTTCTCAAGTGGTGGTACCATTTGACTATAAGAAACAAAGCTATGGATATTATTCATAAAATCATCATTGGTTTGTTGCTTAGTTCCTTGCTTTTTCTACATGAGGTCTTGTGTTCGAGTCTTTTATCGCAAAAAAAAAATCAGAAACATAGTAAACCTGAAACTAGAAGCTAAAGACTAAAGGGGTTGTTTGGTTCATGGATTTTGAAGGAATTGGAATGGAGAATTCCTCACTAAATTCCAAATCCTATGTTTGGTTCACATAATGAAAATGATGGATCAATTGAATTCCACAATTTAAGGAATTCATCATTCCTCGGCTTAAGTGAAGACATTGGATTCCCACCAACCAAATGTGTGGTCAAACTCCATCAAATTCCATTCCAATTCCTTCAAAGTCAAATTCCATCAAATTCCATTCCAACCCTGCTTTATAACATAGTAAAGATATCGCGAGGGTAAGTTAGGAACAACATACCAGATCCACCCCCAACTATGAATGCCAAGCCTTGGCCAGATAGCTTTTGTCTCAAGAATCCCTATAAACACCATAAGAACATAATGCATTAGGTGCATGAACTTGGCTGATTGAATTTGAAGGTATCACTATTTTTCAGGCAAGAAAATGTTACTCACCTCGACACCAGGTAAAACATTACGCGCCCTCTGATCGAAAGTATTACTGACCTTCACATCACCGATGGAGCAAAGGAATGCATCTGGCTACAAAATAATACTAACAGAAGTCAGATAGAGATTGCATCATTGTACTAACGTTGTGTTCTCGAAACCACCTTTATTACGAAGAAAAGGAAACGAAAGGGAGGGAAAGGGGAGGAAAGTAAAAAAGAACTCATGGTCTCGAAACTTTTTTAGGAGAGAAAGGAAAGAATACGGAAGGAAAATAATGTAGGTGTTCGCGGTCCGGTTTGGGCAGTTTCACCCCTCAAACCACAAACCAAACCGCAATGGCGGTTTAGAAATTTTTTAAACCACAAGTGGTTTGGCAACAAGTGACCAAACCGGTCAAACTGGACCACAAAAAAGCGGTCTGATTTGACCGGTTTAGGCAGTTTGGACCTATTATGGGCTTTAAACTAAAAGAAGCATAAAATTTATCTCCTAAATAATTCTACCAACATAACATTATTAAAAAAATACTATACCGAATTATAAAAGAAACATCTATCTTCAAAATTATAAAAACAATGAACAAGTTGAAAAAACGTTAAGCAAGTACGTCAATAATAGTTGGAATTTTGGACGAACGTTTTAGCAAATTGACGATTTGAAATTTTAGATTTTGATTTTTAACGGATTTTGGAATTTTGCCGATGTAAGGAACACGGCCAAATGATGAAAACTAAAAACTTAATGTATTGGACGGGCTTTTTTTAATTGGGGTATTATAGTTGGAGTATACAACATGAAAACTAAATATAATTAATACATGTGTATTATGGCGGTCGGCTCGGTCCAAACCGCTCAACCCGCCAAAACAGTCCGGTTTGACTTGGTTCGACCAGGTTTGAGCGGTCTGACGGTTTTTTTTTAACACCCCTAATAATGATAAGTTTCTTCCCAAAACTTTCCTACAAATGTGGGAGGAAAGGTAAGGAGACAAAATAAATAAAAACCCCTTAAAAACATTATTAAAATTACAAAGCTACCTAACCTTTTTATTTTAAAGAATATATTAAAGGGTATATTCATAAAGATGACATCTTTCCTTAAATTATTTTATTTCTTTTCGTTTCCTTCCTTTTCCTTCCCTCTCGAGAATCCTTTCTTATCCTTCCATTTCTTTTCTTTTCTTTTCTCCACAAAATTCGAGCATATGGCGTAAAACTCTAGGAAAACCCTATGCCGTAGAAAGCATACCTGGCATAAGATTTCACCGCCAAATTTTGCCAAGTCAATCTGCATTATAGTATGCCAAAATCAAGTATCGAACATGGCAACTTAATCAACCATAAATTAGGATAATACGAACCGGGAGAATCCTTGCTAAAGAAGGTGCAGCAATGCCAACAAATCCATCACTTGAACCGGTATTTAAAAAAATTGTGCTAGTCACATTCTTGCCAAAGAGCCACTGCCACATTCCTGCCTCATTTTCTGGGGCATAAACATTTTCCATTTGGGTGTATCCAGACATGTAGCACATACAACCTGTAAAATCATAAAGCATTCACACAACATTGGAGCTTGGATGGTTTAACATGCCACAGTGTAACACAAATTTGTTAGAAACAATAGGGCATTTATGGCATCACCACTGTTAACTTTATAACTATGCTGTTATAGCGGTCAAAATACAAAATAGTGATCAGAAATAAGATTTGCAATAGCGGTCCAAATATAGCGGTTCATATAATAATTATTAGAATTATATATATAGGCGAAGGATCGTGTGAGAAGTTGAGGTTAACGAGAGAAGCGTGAGAAGTGGATCTGAACCATTGATCACTTTTAACCAAATACCCTCACATGAATTGCGCCTTAGAAGGGAATTTATCGGGTGCATCTTATCTCGATGCATCTCATCCTAATGTGCGTACATTTCTCATCCAATGGTTGACAACCACTTCTCACGCTTCTCACGTTAACCTCAACTTCTCACCGGAACCCAGCCCTATATATATATATATATATTTTTTAATTGCCCTAGGTTAGGTTGTAACTAAAGTGTTTAAGGGTAGGGATTATTTTCTGATAACATCAAGCGTGTGGTGAATCAATCAAAATTACCACGTTAAAAGATTTCATATGTGTATACAAAATGCTAAATAATCTGTCAAGGAGACTAGAAATCAGTATTGTGACCGTGTATTAGCAAAGGGTATTGATCATCCTTCTGAAATGGTTGACTGTCGGCCTTTTAATATAGCTCAGTTGTTTGGTGTTTGCATGACTGGCTGTGAAAGTGTGCATCGGGTGTTGGTATTTAGAATAAGAACAAGAAACGAATAAGTTACTTATATTAGTATCCTATCAAAGCTATGCAATAGAAGGAGAAACAATTATGTTTATTCTCAAGGGACTAGTCATCCTTTAGGAGTTGGATTATAATCTATGTTACAAACTTATAATGCACGATACCAGTTAGGTTGGAAGGTTTCAAATTGCAAAGACTTTTCAGGATCCAAGGGGTGTTTACCAAATGCTTACCAGCAAGAGTTACCACCCTCATTAACCTTGCTGGAAACATTCTCGACCATCAAAATGGGTTTGTTTGTATACGTCTCTTACCCGGTAAGCCCTAATTACCCGGTAAGCCCTAACCGGGTAAGGGGCTGTTTGGCAGTTGCTGAATGGTTTGGTGCAGGATGATTAAGTGGTTAGAATGATTAAGAGGCTCTTATGATATAGTGCAAAACGAAATATGGTTGCTTGGTAATTCTTAAGAATGAAATTAGGGCTCTGAATGGTTAAGGCAGACCCAAGATACAAAATCATTCAGAGGGTTTTAGAACCATTAAGAGGCAGACCTTTTTTTGCCAAACAAGATTCACCTCTTAACGATTCAGAGGTTTCCTTTTAATGGGACTATTAAGAGGTAAACAAACATCCCCTAAGACCGTAAGAGTCTACTCCCTCACTTACCGGGTAAGAACCTTGATTATTGTCATGCCTCTTACCGGTTAAGATCTCGGTCCTTGTCATACTCACCAGGTCAGATAAGTGACGTGGTACTTACCCAGTAAGCGTTTGGTGCCCTGATTGCTAAGACGGTGTTTGTAATTCGTAGAATGACACATGGAAACCCACAAACAAATATTCAGATAGTTAAACAAAGCAGCATACACGTAAGCAATACCAACTTACCCGGTCTTGCACTGACCTTCTCTTCCGGCTTCAACATTATCTGCCACAGACAAATCAGAATCAAGGCCCAAATTAGGTCATTTTGGTGGAGATTGAAGTTCATTGGAAAAACATTAATGATACTTAAAATACCTGAACTATTTGAGCCTCACCACCTAAAATCTGAAATGGCGTCACATCTTCTTCCTCACTCTATTTAAAATTAACCCCATAAGTCAGATTATTAAAAAAAAGTAAGCAAAAACTAGAAGCAGCTACTCTCAGGGGGGTTTGGTTCGCAGAATCTTTTTTGATGGAATGAAAATGGAAAGTTATTAGGTTTGACCACCTTGGTTGACATACATTGGAATGAAATTTGTTAGAGGAATTGGAATGTTTGGTTCATGTAATTTATCTTTGGAGTTAGAATTACATATTAGTAAATGACCAAAATACCCTTTTTGAAAATCTGAACCATCGGTGATGGTCGACTGTGGTGGTTCAGAACGGTGATGGTCGACGGTGGTTTAGAAAGGCAGAGGTTAGTGGTGGTTCATATCAGTGGTGGTCGGTGATGGTACTCTTTTGAAAATTAACCCCATAAGTCAAATTATAGTTCGATTCTCCTTCAAATACATCAGTAACCTTGCACCATCATCAATATAGTCATCAGTTGCATAGAAAATCAAGTACAATCAACGACCTCAAAATAATCACAGACTTAGGGGCTGTTTGTTTACCTCTTAATAGTTCCATTAAGAGGCAACCTCTGAATCATTAAGAGGTGAATCTTGTTAGGCAAAAAAAAGTCTGCCTCTGGTTCTAAAAACCTCTGAATGATTTTGTATCTCGGGCCTCTCTTACGCGTGCTCTAATTTCATTTTGAACAATTACCAAACAACAATATTTCATTTTACACTATATCATAAAAGTCTCCTAATCATTTGACCACTTAATCATTTTGCACCAAACCATTCAGCAACTGCTCTTAATAGTTCCATTATAAGACAACCTCTGAATCGTTAAGAGGTGAATCTTGTTTGGCAAAAAAAAGTCTGCCTCTTAATGGTTGTAAAACCTTTTGAATGATTTTGTATCTTGGGCCTAATTTCGTTTTGAACAATCACAAAACAACAATATTTCATTTTGCACTATATCATAAGAGTCTCATAATCATTCCACCAATCATCCTGCACCAAACCATTCAGCCAAACAGCCCCTTAGTTGTAAATTCGAATCCATCACTATCATCGATACATTCAGACATATAGTTGCACAATTCAGACATATATTCAATTGAAAATTTTCAGCAACAAAAAACCACATCAAATGCAACAACAATACAAAAAAACCTGGAACTAAATACCTGATAAACAAAGGGCTGAAACGGCGTCGAAAAGAACGGAGCCGCCATGAGCCAAGTAGAAAACACACACGCACTAGAGTTTGTCAAGGGATCATATATCAATGAAATCAAAACCCTACAGAAGATATCGATCTGCGATCGATTTTGGCAGATTTCAAAGAGTTGAACCAAATTACTGAGGGGTGTTTGGGATTGATTATTTAAAACAACTTATGCTATTTTTTAAATTGCTTATCAACTTAGGTCATCCACAGCGCATAGATAAAAGCCCTCAACGACACGTCAGCGCCACATCAGCTAAGCTCTCAAGCCCTAAACACTTCCAGCGCATAACTAAAAGCCCTCAAGCCCTCAATGCCACATCACCATCACCTCATTTTTTTAATTCTTTTATTTATACATTTAATTATTTAACAAAATAAAAATATTTATATATTTTTAAATAAATAAAAATAAGATAAATAATAAAAATAAAAATTCATATCATTCATTAAAAAATTAAAAACTATAAAATAAATTTAAAAATTACAAAATAAATTTAAAAAGCTACTCGTCGTCATTGTTGGGAACTTGGATACGCCAAATATGTTCGACCAAATCCGATCGAAGGTTATTATGAGTGGCCCGGTTTTTGACTTCTCGAACATTTGCCGCTCGTTGTTCCTCACTGATTTGGGTTTCGTTATCATCCGTGAAAAGGTTGTGGTCATCGCCACCACAAATAGCATGGTATTCGTCTTCGAGTATCATATTGTGTAATATGACACAAGCGTACATAATGTTTCTCAATCTTGAGAGTTCCCATCCGCGTGCCGGGTTATGAAGTATATGCCAACGTTGTTTAAGCACGCCAAAAGCTCGTTTAACACTTTTGTATCGGAGAAAAACCTTGTTTGCGTCTGCCGTCCACCCGAAGTGTAAAATACGGATGCTCTCCTGCTAAATCTTCAACTATTCGTTCGAATAGTTGTCTGCTCATCCTGAACCGCCGCCTAAACATATCCGGTGTATAAACCGGTTTGTTGCCAAAGTAGTCCCGCATAAGCCGCTCGTTTGCAGCTACTCGACCTCTTTCTATGTTCGCGGCCCTATCTGTTGTTGACGACGAGGCAGTGCTACCATAAATCCATTGTGCAGTATGTCGAAAAACTTCTCTTTGTAGATTCAACAACTCGTCGGTGTCTATGGATGATGATGATGCGGTCGGTGAACCGGGTTGTGCCGAATCCATATTGTTTAAAATATAGAGAATGGAAGAGAATGAGAGAGTTTGAGAGATTGTTGGTGTGAAAAAATAAGAGGTTGAGGGTTAATATATATAGTGGGATTAAATTGAAAAAAAAAATTTATAAAACTAGCCGTTTGGGAGAATTTATTTTGAAGATTTAAAAAAAAAACAGGAAATAGCCGTTGGAGATGCTCGGGTTCATCGGGTTTTCAAACCCGCACCCCGAGCCCGAGCCCCAAGCCCGCGTACCCCGCACCGCTGCCCGCAGGCGAGCCCGAGCCCGAGGCGCTGCGGATGGCCTTATGTCACGATAAAAAGGTGTTGGGTGTAAAAATGTAATTTGAACAAATAAGTTATAAGCATTTTTAAATAAGATAGAATGGATTAACTTATCAAAAACAACTACTTGTGGCAGAGATAAATCATAAGCATTTTTCCTTTTTTTCAACTCAAACACTAAAAATTGCTTATTTGTGGTGAGAAAAAAACAATAAGCAAATAAGTCAAAAAAAATAAGCAATCCCAAACACCCCCTGAATGACCGCTGTTTAACTTGACGATCGGCAAAGGGTATTCTTGGCATTTCACTTTCTGAGATTTTGTAAATTTGATCGATTTTCCTTTAAAAAAATATATATTGTGGATTTGGATCGACTTTTTTTTAATGAAAATGGATCATATTTGATTTTTTTTTTTGAGTTAGGTCTATATATTACAGAAGTCGTGCCATTTATACAAAACTATAAAAATTAACTAAGAGACTAATTTTACTTGTTAAAATGACTATTTTGTGAATTTTCCTTATTCGCTTTTTATATTATCTAATAAAATTAATTGTTAAATAATTGAAATAGAAAATAGTATCGGAACATGTTCCAACAAAATAACTAGAGGGAAAATATTTAAATTGTCCTTATGTTTTAATAAAATTATATTATTTCCGTTAAAGATTAGGAAATTGAGATTGTGTGAACTAGATAATTATTGGATCGAGGAAATATTGTTTTTAAAATATAATAATTTTGTTAAAACTGTTAATAAATTATCAATCTTGTCACTTAAGGTATTTATTGTGTTAACTATTCTAACTTAAGGTATTGTTGTTGTTGTTAAATAGTTCAGGGACTAATATTAGGAAACTCTAATATTACTTGACTGCGCCTCACATCTTGTGAGTTTATGGGGTTAGCGGAGCACTTGTATGAGAAGTAGAAGGACTGAAGTTGACATTGGAAGTTGGAGTATATAAAGCGTGGTGTTACTAAAGATATCAGATACGTAATTCATTTGTTTAGTATATAGCTCTCTCGTTATCTCTTCTCTCTTCTCTCTAACTAGTGTTATACCCGTCCATTGGTCGGGTATACGACATGGTTTTATTTAATTGGAATCCCATTATAAAATAAAACCTTGTCTCCTCTCGTGAAATCTGATTAGTCGATTTGATTAAATGATACTCCATCATTAATATTGTTGGTTTATAGTTTGTCGACTTAATATTGTTATTTAAGACAAAAGATAAATCGACATACCATTTTTTTTTAGTATATAAATGTTTACCGATACTTGTTCTCTAAAGCCCAACTATCGGTATATATTTTAATAAGTTACTAAACCAAATCAAATGTAAGTAAACGAACTCCAAACACCTTTTTAGATTTTCAAAAACCTTTGCCAACTGTTTAGCAAAATGCATTGGATGGGAAGAACGCATTGTCTCCAACTTTGCCTGGTCGCCAAGTGATCCATCAGAATCCTTATCGTCTTCCTCATCTTCTAGAAGTGAAACCCATTCCTACAACATTTAGGTAACATACCAATACAAGAGAGGCTCAAATAATAACCAAGATCATTAAAATTAGCCTCAGTTAGATATTCACCTCAACCTCAGAAGCCATCTCTGCTTCAGCTTTACTCTCAGAATCTGCATTAGCTTCATCGTCAGTATCAAACACGCCTCTGATCATTTAGTGTCTTAGTAGAAAGATTGCAACCTGAATGCCATAATAAATAAGCCGCATCTAATATCTGAAAACAATCCTAAATTACAAAATGTAGTAGTTGAGTTGAGCCTCTGATGGTAAATTCAGATGTGCACACCCAAAACAACAGGTTAATCTCATATGATTAACAACTGAGATTCACGCCTAGCAGTAAAGCAATATAAAATGGTTATTCTTGTGCTCTTCACTTTGGCTAAAACCACCAACTTATTATCTTCAACAAAAGGATAATTATTGACAAACAAAATCAGATTATCTGATACACAAAGAATTGAACAACCAAAATTCAACAACCACCACCGAATAGAGCTTAGTTTTTATAAATAAATCCTACTAAAGCAATAAGCTAATTCAAGATTCCATTTGGTACTCTCAGTCATTACCTCTTGTGGTGTTTCTTCTCCTCCTCCTTTGGTTCTTCTTCATCCTCTACCTGAAATAAAAGTAAGGTCCTATTTAGCTAGGCAACCGTTTTTGTGTGCCACATTTATATGATGTGATGTGATTGCAAGTCCCATTGCTTGATGCAATGAAAAAAAAGATGGGATAAGTGGGGCTCATAAAATAGAGATCGGAGAAAAATGGTGTTACCACAACTGTCCGTGATTTTTCTTGCCATGTGAACATAGGAAATGAAACAAATTGCAAGTAGTCTTTCACCAGACCCTGTACCGACCCTGTACCCTACTTGGTTCAGTGACCACATATTTGTCACATCCTATACATGAACAAAGAGATCATCGATTCATCTTAATACCCATATGGAAATAGAAACGATTTGAGCAAACAAAATCATGTAGAATGTAGATTCATCAACACAAATTTCCCATCTTACATCTTTAAGCCAAAAGGAGCTCAATTTTAAGCCCATATACGGATAAAAGTTTCACCTGCTTCAACTGACCACGCCTCTGATCATTTAGTGTCTTCTAAGCACGACTTTCAAAACAAAGTTTAAGAATATCAATCTTGAGGTTTAATCAGGGTTGATGTTTTACAGTCATAATTTGCCAAGGGATTAGTCTAGGCATAGCCTAGGACACCCTTCCAAAAAAATATCAATCCTAAAAAATCACACACGATAGTGTTCCAATTTAGCATGAAGGTTTAATTATGATCTCAGTAGAATATGATATTAGAATCGAATCACAAAACTTACCATTTTGGCTTTCAAGTAGAGCACGGGAGTGAAGAAGTCGTTGAATCTAATAGATCTATCACCTTTTCGAAGGGGGTGCCCATTCGGTGATGATAAACAGTTGGTGGACGATCATCGAGGCATCCATGACCACCGACTCATCTGAAAAACAGTAAGGGCACTCAGAAAATGGATAATCTGTGATGGTTTGACATTGAAAGACGGGCAGAACCATAACAGTAAATTGAAGACGCATTTGAACAAAACTATCATTATACCCGTCAGTTGGTCGGGTAAACAACATGACTTTAATATACATTGAGGTGAGAAAAAGAGTTAAGGTGAGAAAGAGTAAAAAAGATTAAATGATTCAATCACCAACCTAGAAAGAGAACTCCATTATCTTCTTTTTCTTCTTAAGAGCCAGAAGGAACTAATCCATCTTGGTGCAGCTCCTAGTCCTGTCGATTGCCTACCTACCTTCCGACTATCATCCAGTTTCCTCACTGATTCAATCACCCCTCATTAAAGACAATTAGATTTGATTTTATTCAGGACTAAATAATGAGCACGATGAACTTGGACCTCAAATTTTGTAACACTCAGCAGAGAGACTTGAAGGTCTCTGAATCAACTCCATACTATGTTGGGAAGTTATTCCCAGCTCATTAGTAAGGACTTACATAGAGTGACTCACAGAAGATTCAGAGAGTCGATTAAGATTCGACTGAATGGAGAATCGTGTCCATAAACACGCAATATGCAGTTTACCAACTTATGTATGTGTACACAAAAAAGGCATTATAGTGAATGTGTATGTATTGATATTCTAAAGTTTACAGATCCAGAGGTACTTCTAACACGATATTCCTCATCCTTTGAATCAAGATGACAAACCAATATGTTATCAGAGATAAAGAATGCTCCCGAAAAAACTTTTAAAAAGAAACCTTAAACTTTTAGGGAACATAAACTCTCATTAATAGGTATACCTTCAATGATTGTAAACCTTTCTTTGTATGGACCATCACCCGTAAACTAACAGCCATCTGGAAAAAAGTGAGAAACATGGTACCAACAAAAAGTTATTCATTGAATATAGATAGCTATATAGAATTATGCCTAAGAAACCAATGATGTACAAACGGATATACCTTTGAATTCATAATCCAGAAGACAACAATGGCCAAAAGGCCAGATTGCACCCCAAAACCACTGGAACAGACTGTTAACAGAAAGCAACAGCCCATGGTGCTGTTGAAAGCTGACCATTTTTTCTAGAAGCAAAATCCATGAAAAGAAGCCATAAATTGATGGACCATTAGAATTTGAAGAAATCTGAAGAGGCGACCATATTATGCATAAGCAGGAGTCTCCAAACAGATGCCGAAACAGACATTTTGACAGCTAAAAAATAACCAAAAAGTAGCTTTAAAACGATTATGTGAGAAATCAAAATAGAACGGTATCGATCAGGATGACAACACCAGAAACAAACTGTAAAAATACCTTTCACCCAAATCATGGAACCTAGGAACAATTGACACCATTGATATTGGTTCAGAAAACTCCAACCGTCGGTGTAGAAGAATGAAGATTAATTGAACTCCAAATCATCTCTTTCTTACTCAAGGTTCCACCAACTCCAAATTTCCTAGAAAATCATCTCAAAAATTTTGGCCAAATTTTGGAACTTTGTTGCATTAAATAAAATGCAGTTATAATGAATATGAAGCGGACAATAAGGATATCTTTGATGTCGAAATCAATTCCAAAGCTTCGCTCTATTTCCATCTGCATTCACACATAAAAATTGGAGACAACAATATTAGGATGTATTTAATAAATATAAACACATCAAAATAAAAAAAGACATTCTTGAAGATAGTTAATCATACCTCGGGGTGTTGCTGACCTCCCTCTTGTTTCTTTTTCGTATTGCAATCCATAGATGGTTTCAACCTACAAGAATACAAAAGGACGTTATTAATCAAAAATTCTATAGAATTTGGTACGATTAAACTTATTAATATGATTTTGGTATCTTACACCACATTCTCCGGTATATTCTTCACTGAGAAAAGAGGGGGCAATAAAATCATCGAATCCTCTTGATCGACATCGATAAGATCACATTTCTCTGAAAAGTTGCAACGCCCATTCTTCTTGAAATGCAACGCCCTGTGAAGCGAGTTGCATAAAAAGGTAGACAAAAGAAAAACTCATAGCAAAATCAAAATGAAGGAAAGAAAAAACGACCTGAGAACCCTAATCTGTGAACCCAAATTCAAAGCAAAATCAAAATATTTCACATCAAAATATTTAAAAAATGAGATTGTAATTCATTTACCTGAGAAGAGTGATGAATCTATCAGGCATGAACCGCGATGGAGACCGTGAATCAAAGAAAAGCGATGACTTCCTGAGATGAGGGAGGGTGGTCTGGCGAAGAAGAGTGTTTAAATAAGCAATCCCAAACACCCGTTTAGTTTCTGAATAGGAGAGAAATCGGGGAACGTGGGAAATGGGGTGGAAGACTTGGAGGTTGTGAACGTGGGTTGAGTTGGAGGTTGAAGAAGAAGGGGTCGCGCCTGGAGGGAGAGAGCGGTATGCAGAGCTGGATGACTTAATTGTGACTGAGTGAATGGCTTAATGAGTTTGAACGGCCAAGATTTAAAACTGGATTGAGTTTAAAGGGCCCAGATTCATCTAAAATCAGTTAGACTTATCTGGGTTGATAGGCGGGTATCACCCCCCCTAAATCTTACCGCAAGTGTACGGGTCGAATCAAGTAATAACGTACGGTAAGTACGAGTATCGAACCAAAGGAACCAGGTGTCAAGTACCACAATGACTGTATAGATTATTAACTAGACTATCGCAAATTGATTTGGGTTGTTACTTATCAGAACACGAATTAAAGCTTAATTAATTCAGAAAAGAGAGAGAGTTGGAGGGTTGGATTCCTCAGGTAAACAATTACTTAACGCACAGATTTGACACGATTGACATAACTCCAGGATGACTGGTATAATCACAAACTATCACTATACTCTATCAAGCTATAGCAACATTCATTCAACACTATGTATCGTCATTCGATCTCAACAAAGATAATTGAACAAACAATGATTAAAAACCCACAAAGTACGAATTATCATATTTCTATCTCAAATTCGACTAAGACATGAATGATTAGATAAACCTCAAAACTTTTCTCAAACGTTAAAAAATTCATTAAATCAAATAATAGATGATCGGACTATTACAAGCATTAAGAACAATCCCACATGTTTCATCCATAGAAATCAAATAAATCGTATCTACTGTAAAGCTAAATAATCATCCAACCATGATTCAAACCAACCCCCCCCAACATGAACGGATTAGTTCATATTGGGGGTTCCAAAACTCAGAAATGACATAACAAAAATGAAAGTAAACATGTTGGTTCTTAAAAGAAGTGAAATCTAAAACTCCCTGAAAAGCTTAATCCTTCGATGAATGAACTCGATTCGCCTTTTGATTCTCGTTGATTGATGTTTCTTGCCTTCTATTCGTCTTCAAGAATCGCCCTCGTGCTCCTAAAATCGCCCAGAAAGAGTCTACGGCCGTAACTGATTGATTCCCCCCTCAACCCTAGCAGAAAAAGGCTTTAAAAACGTATCAGGGGCTTGGCGCGTTTGTGGGCGCGTTTGGAGGCGCGCTCAGAGGCGCGCAGAGCACTGGAATGTTTTACAAAAATAAGCCTGCGCGTTTGTAGGCGCGATCAGAGGCGCGCAGCGTGAGCGTTTGTGGGGGCGTTTGGAGGCGCGCAGAGCACTGATTGGTCCAAAAATCTGATTTTTCTTCTTTTTGCACTGGACTGTTGTAGACTTGCTCCGATTGCTCCAAAACTCTTCCAACATCATTCTTCCATATAAACCTGTACTTTCTCATAGAAACCATTAAATTCTACTATTTTTACTCGGGAACTTACAACAAACAGAACGACTTCGGGATCAAAATAATGTCGGAAAACGACATTATCATGGGTCCATATTTTATATAATTAGGGTTTGCTATTACTAGTTAGAGTTTCGTATCTTTTATTCTTCATATATGTTGAAGGTTTGTGTTGTTCATAATAGTTTTAATAATAAGATGATGATGTTAAGCATTTGTGAAATGGTATCAGAGCTTTGACTCCGATCCCCTTCCTCTCTGCACATCGTCTTCTTGGCAAGATATTGTGGCTTTTATTGTCTTCATGAACAAAACGTTTTTTCAAACCCTTTTATCATCTATTTCTTGAAACCTTGTCTTAAACAGATCTGTTTTCATTTTGTTTCGTCTTAAATTTTTTGTTTCTCCTTTGTGAGTACAATTCCTTCTCGGTTGTTGTTTTCTCTTTAGATCTCAACAATCTCTGAGATTTCTGAAAAATTCTTTCATCAGATCTGTTATCTCTTAAGGTTTTTTTGTTTCGTTTTGCTTTGCACTGATCTTCCCAATTTTCGTTGTTTTCTTCTTAGATTTCAACGATTTCTGAGAAGTCTAGTACTTAGTTGTGATATTCCACCTAGCATCGTTGTTTTCTCAGTAGACCTCAACGATTTGGAGGTGGTTGCTCTCTTCAGATCGTAACGATCTCTACGTTTTTTTTGGTCCTTAAGTTTCATTGTTATCTAAGTAGATCTCGACGAGTCTAAGGCGTCTTAATAAGATCTTGTTATTACACTGTCTTATTTTTAGATCACAAAATCTGTTACATAAGTTAATAGTGATTTTGTGAGATCATAACGATTCAGAGGTGCTCTTCAGATCTCGATAATCTCTGAGATTGTCACCTAGTTTCGTTGTGTTAATCAGATCTGCTATCTCTTGTGTGTTTTTTTGTATATCTCTTTTTTTCTAAAGGTGTCTTCGTTACATCTTGTTACTGTTCTTAGATCTCATCCTCTTGGATCTGGTTGCTTGTTCCTGGATCTGAGATTTCTCTTACCTTGATCTTAGATCTGGTTACCTTGATCTTAGATCTAGTTGATCTTAGATCTCATCATCTTGGATCTGGTTGCTAGTTCCTGAATCTGAGATTTTTTTCTTACCTTGATCTTAGATCTGGTTACCTTGATCTTAGATCTGGTTACTTGCTTCATTTTTTTAGTATCCAGTGCTTATGAGACATTGTCGAGGCATTCATCTACCTTATTACTTCACTGTTAAGATATTACGTACAACTGATTTTGACTACTAACAGTGTGTGCCTGTGAGACTTAGTTGAGGCTTGTTTTCTTTTGACTAGATCTGATCAGATCTGCACTTGTGATGGTTTATCTGGATGATGTCCTCCATCTCAGTGTTGGATTGTGACTCTCTCTAGTCTCTTATTTCTGTTCAGGTTCATATCATGTCTCTACCTTTGAGACGCTGGTTAGTACTTCCGTTGTGCTCATCAAGGAACACTGTAAGTTCCGTGTGTTGTTTTCTGCTTGTGAAACTTAAAGCTCACTGTAAGTCTTCACATCTCAACCTTCTGTGTGTTTTCCTTTTCTCTCCCCCTCTTTTCTGTCTTGGTAACTAGGAGAGTGACTTGACCTACCATTTTAAGTGGCAAGGAACCCTGTCTTTGCTCTCCTATGTTCTACCGTGTGTGATACTTACTGCTGTTGTTATGGCTGTTGGAGAGGATGATCCCAAAAATCAAGTAGAGCAATCTCTGATTGCTAAACTTGATTTTGGGGATCCCCTGTATCTTCATCCTAGTGATACTTCATGTGCTTCTATTTTGGGGATGAAATTAAGTGGTACTGAGAATTACAAAGTCTGGCCGTGTGCTATGATATTGGCTTTAGAAACTAAAAATAAATTGGGTTTCATAAATCGCACCATTACTCGACCAACTGATAATGAAGTTTTAGGAAGACAGTGGGATAGATGTAATTCTGTTGTTCTATCCTGGATTTTAGGTTCCATTTCTGATGACTTGTTTATGAGCCAAGTTTTTTCCAGAGTTGCTTTCGAAGTATGGGAAGAACTCAAGGAGACATATGATAAGATTGATGGCTCGGTTACATTTAATTTGCATCAGAAAATCAATTCTCTTAGTCAAAACGGTTTGCCTGTTTCTGAGTTTTTTGATTCAAATTTTGTTCAATCTAATGAGTTTGCTTCTGGAATACCCTATGATGATAATAGGGCGAATACTCAAAGTAAACCAAATTATGGTGACACTGACACTCACAGTAACCCAGATCACCTGGATAGTAGGCCAGATAGATTTATCAGTGAAACAACTGAAAATTTGAATAATCAAAATAATTCTGCCGGATCTCAGATCCATGGTGGTACTGAGGTAGCTGCCGGTGATCTTGGTGATACTGTATATAGTCCCTTAAGAGTTCAAAATCACGATGAATCTTTGAGGTCCCCTTCTGAGGTTATTTCTAATAAATTAGTCTCGTCTACTAGAAAGTCTAGTAGATCTTCAAATTTACCTAAACATTTTACTAATTATGTAATTGAGGGAAAGGTAAAATACGGGCTTGAAAGAGTAGTAAACTATTCTTTTCTTAATAAAGATTTGTTTTGTTTTGTTTCTACATTAAATAAAGCAGTAGAACCAAATAACTTTTTTGAGGCATCTAAAGACCAAAACTGGGTAACTGCAATGAACGATGAAATGGAAGCGTTATATAGAAATAGGACTTGGGTGTTGACTGAGTTGCCTCAAGGTAGAAAACCAATAGGTTGTAGATGGATTTATAAAATCAAATATAAATCCACGGGTGAGGTAGAACGATATAAGGCCAGACTAGTTGCAAAAGGGTATTCACAAAGGGAGGGACTTGATTATGAAGAAACTTTCTCACCTGTAGTTAAAATGGTTACGGTACGATCTGTTATTGCTCTTGCTGTTCAAAATAATTGGTCCTTGTGTCAGTTAGATGTAAATAATGCGTTTTTATACGGTGACTTAGCTGAGGAAGTTTATATGTCGTTACCTCCTGGGTATTTTTCTAAAAATGAAAACGTGTCTGCAAATTAGTTAAGTCTTTATATGGGTTAAAACAGGCACCTAGACAATGGTATGAAAAGCTTTCATCTTGTTTGTTTGAAAACGGTTTTTGCCAAAGTTCTTGCGATTATTCCTTGTTTACAAAATCTGTAGGATATGTGTTTCTTATTCTGTTGGTATATGTAGATGATATAATATTGACTGGAAACTGTTCAGTTGAAATTAATAAGGTAAAGAAACACTTGCAATCAAATTTTAAGGTAAAAGATTTGGGTGAACTAAAATTCTTTTTAGGGATAAAATTTTGAGAACGGAAAAAGGAATTTGCATGTCACAACGAAAGTACTGTTTGGAGCTTTTAAATGAGTTTGGATATTTAGGTGTTAAGCCTATAGGAACACCAATGGATATGAATTTAGTTGTGACAGACTTTCTTGGTTCGGATTCAAAAGACACTCTCTTAAAGGATTTCACTGGGTTTCAAAAATTAATTGGAAAATTGATTTACTTGTTAGCTACAAGACCAGATATAACATTTACTGTTCATTGTCTTAGTCAGTTTATGCATGCTCCAAGACAGTCTCATTTGAAGTTAGCTTTAAGAGTATTAAGATACCTTAAGGCTTCACCAGGAAAAGGTGTTAACTTTTCTGTATCATCTGAGTTTAAATTGAATGTATTTGCTGATGCTGACTGGGGTAAGTGTTTATCCACGAGAAGGTCTGTAACTGGTTATTGTATTTTTTTGGGAAATTCTATGATTTCATGGAAGAGCAAGAAACAAACATGTGTTTCTCGTTCTTCTGCGGAATCTGAGTATAGAGCAATGGCTGCTGCTCTATGCGAAATTATTTGGGTTCTTAGTTTGTTAAAAGATTTTAAATTAACAAATTTACTTCCAGAAAGTTTTAATTGTGATAATAAATCAGCGATTCAGATTGCAAATAACCCTATATTTCATGAACGTACAAAACATATTGAAATAGACGTTCATCAAGTAAGGGAAAAGGTTGCATCAGGAATGATTAAAACTGTTAAAGTTGCTTCATCTGAAAACCCAGCTGATATTTTCACAAAATCTTTAGGAATAAGTCAACATAACTATCTTTGTGAAAAGTTACACATGTTGGACTTATTTAAGTGTCAAGATTGAGGGAGTGTGTTAAAACTGTTAATAAATTGTCAATCTCGTCACTTAAGGTATTTATTGTGTTGACTATTCTAACTTAAGGTATTGTTGTTGTTGTTAAATAGTTCATGGACTAATATTAGGAAACTCTAATATTACTTGAATGCGCCTCACATCTTGTGAGTTTATGGGGTTAGCGGAGCACTTGTATGAGAAGTAGAAGGACTGAAGTTGACATTGGAAGTTGGAGTATATAAAGCGTGGTGTTACTGAAGATATCACATTCATAATTCATTTGTTTAGTATATAGCTCTCTCGTTCTCTCGTTCTCTCTTCTCTCTAATTAGGGTTTGCTATTACTAGTTAGGGTTTCGTATCTTTTATTCTTCATATCTGTTGAAGGTTTGTGTTGTTCATAATAGTTTTAATAATAAGATGATGATGTTAAGCATTTGTAAAAAAATTGTTTTTATTATTTAGGTATCACGAGTTTCGTATTAGGATAATTCAAAATGAAAACTTTAACTTGAAAGGCATTAAGATCGAGTCCTTCTAAGACCATCCGCATCGGAGCTGCTGGTCGGAGCTGGTTGGAACCCAGCGCTGGTTGGAGCTGGTTGGAACCCAACGCTGGTTTGCCAGCAACGCTGGTTTGCCAGCCAGTGCTGGTTGTTGTTTGTGGGTTAGAATAAAAATAAAAATAAATATAAAAATAAATAAAAGATGAGATGGTGGTGTGGGATGGATGTGGGGGTTTGTGGGTTAGAATGGGTTGGAAGGGAAAAATGATGTGGCACTGATGTGGCAGTGAAAAAGTGTGGGTTAGTGAGGGATGGATGCTGATAGTCTAATACGGGTGGATACCAGTACCACCTTTCGAGCTTTGAGCATAAGGCTCAGAGGCTTTAAGTCCACAAGTCTTTGAACTATGCTAAAGAAATTTTCACGAAGTATAAATATCATTTCAATAAGGTTTCCAATCTTTTGAAATTCGTTCAAAACGTCTTGAAACTTAAAAATTCCTAAGTAAACTTATTCTTAAAATCTGTAGAGATTGTGTTACTCTCAATTATCAGATTTGTAAATAATACAAATAGACATCCGACTAGTAAACACTTAGGGGCTGTTTACCAAAAATTTTATTAAGTCCTGTATGGATAAATCTGTCTGTTCGGGTAAATTTATCTGTCTGGATAAAAATGTATTGTTGTTTACCCTTTTACCTGAATCAACGGTCTGAATGGCATAAATGACCGATTTACCCTCAAACAAAAATGTGATGTTTACTATTCAATCAAAATCAAAATCAACCGAACTTTTGTTTATCTGTTCATACCGAGAAGCTATTGTTCATCATACCACTTCAATCAAAATCAACCCAATTTTTTTTTATATCCATTTTTATTATCAAAATATTTATCAATCTGGAGGAAGAAGAAATTAGAACAAAATCATCAAAGAAGAAGAACAAGAACGAAATTGAACAAAAACAGCCATTCTCGTGAAATCAGGCCTGTGAAGACTCATACCAAATGGGTTTCTCCATTGGCAGCCATTTCTCCAATCTCATACTCTCCTCCGACTCCATTTTCAACCACCAACTTCTCCCTTTCTCTCAAACCCCACAAGCCCAATCCCTCCTCCATTATCTCTCCCACAAAAACACCACCAAATTCCCATGATACTTTCAATCAAGTTCGTTTCCCCAAATTTCAGATTGTAGAAAAGACAGATTATGATGAAAAATTGAAAATGATGTTGTGACAGATCGATGATTGCAAAAAAGACAGAGATAGTTCCATTCATTCCAAGTCGGAGAAACTTAAAGATGAAGAGACGATCGATGATTGTTCCGATATTCTCGTTGTTAGTGATTTAATGGTGGTTGCAGCTCATAATGAGGATGCTAATGCTAATAAAAAAATTCGAAGAGAACAGTGGAGAAGAGAACAAAATCGAAGCAAAATAAAAAAAACTTATCGAAGAGTGGCGGAGAATAGCTGCTTCACCTGAGGTATCTGCGTCACCGGAGAAAGGTGCATCGCCGGAGAAGAAGGTGCGTCGAACGGAGAAGAAGGCTGGAAAGTGAGGCGATGGGGAAGGGTGTGGGAGAGAGGCGTGAAAGTGAAGTAGGGTTTTATAGTTCTTTTTTTTCAAGGGCAAAAAAGTCACACTTTCATCTTAATAGGGACAACACCTATAAACTCACTGTGCGAATAAGCCCAAATCTGTCCGATTAAGTCGCAAGTAAACATCCAAAAATGTATGCGCGAATAAGCCGGTTTTCTCATTAAGCCGATTAAGTCACAAGTAAACACACCCTTAGAAAACTCTTAGGTTTTGCCACAAAATAGTCCAAATCCAATAAGACCAAGTCTATCGGATTAGAGTGTTAACAAGGTCTAAATCTAATGTCTCCAAGATAAACACTCTTACACCATTAGACTAAAACAAACAAGGGTCTGATTTAGCTGGTTTATACAGGTTTGGGTTTCTTATGAGTTTTTTTAAACTAAAAAACTTAAAATATATATAAAAAATTAAATAACTACAAATATAATATTATAAAAAATAGCATACCGAATTGTAAAAAACTTTATCCCTAAGATTAATAAAACATTGAGCAAGTTGAAAAAAAGTTAAACAAATCCACTAGGCATGGCAACGGGGCGGGTATGGGACGGGGATCTCCATCCCCGACCCCGGTTTGTAAAACACTCCCCCGGCCCCGCCCCGGTTTGTGATACCTTCCCCCGACCCCGGTCAAACCCCGGTCAACCCCCGGTCAACCCCCGGTCAACCCTTAATAACTAATAAGATATATAATTTTTTTAATATATATATATATATATTTAATAAAATATACAATTTTTTTAATATATATATGTAACATCCTAAATTTTCGTTATTAGTATTTTAATAAGAATTGGTATGTTTTCTTATTTGTTGTAACCTTGGGATTATATAGAAGTTTTATAATTCATTAGGGTTAAAATACAAGTAATGAAAGTATGGTGGTACTTTTGGGAATAATGGATCTTGAGGGTATGTTTGGTTTTATTTAAAGTGTGTATATGGATAAAACATCTAAGATAAGTAAAAATATCTCATTCTTGTTTTGTGGAGTCGGTCATTAAGCAGAAAGAAGGAATAGAGAGAAGAAAAGAAAGAAAGCAGAATTTGTCATCAATTTGGTAAGAAATCGTTGTTGGTTTTGGAGAGATTGGTTGTTTTTACTCAGATGATGAACGAATCTGTATTTTGGGATTGAATTGCAGAATCATAAACAAAAGGATTGAAGTTCTTATTTGTGCAGAAGTCGGTTTCGCAGCATAAGGTGAGTTCATTCGATTCGTTGTACAAATCAGTGTTTTTAAGTTGTACTAACCTTAATATAGCTGTGTAAATTGACTGAGGACTGAATGGAATACATAGATTGAACTGATTTTACAAGTTAAGTCGATTTGTGTACTTGTTTGAAATAGACTGTACGTAGTCCCGGTACATGAACGAAAGCCCGGTACTTATGAGTCCCGGTAGTGGCAAGTCCCGGTAGAGGCAAGTCCCGGTAGTGGCAAGTCCCGGTAGTTGGAAGTCCCGGTAGAGGCAAATCCCGGTACTTATGAGTTCCGGTGAAGTTCCGGTACACGTGTTGAATATCGGGAGTGGGGATACCGGGAGTTGGGAATACCGGGAGTTGGATAAAAATAGTCAGTTTACAGATTTTGGTAATAGATCTTGGATATGAACTTAAGAATATAAAAGTTAAGGTATCCAGAGACTTTGTATTATCTGTACTATTCTAGAAATTGGAAAGTATAGTTTCGTTAATCGTGGAAAGGTGCGATTTAAGAATTGACATATACCTTATGTTGCTTGAACATACGTACCCTTGAAGAGTAGTATGTTAGGGTTATAGACTGCGCTAGTGTGATACTAGGCAGGAATGTGTTAAATGTGATTTGCTCATACTGAATGATATGAGGAATCTATATGGTATAAAGGCGATTTGCTCATACTGAATGATATGAGAAATCTGTATTTAAGCATTAACTTGCACGAGTAGAAATAAGTGTAATGGATCCATAGGCACTAAAGTTTGGTAATCACATGGAATAGGCGTGTGGTATTACTCGTTTAATCGTTATTCCAGTGTGTGTGGGAAATCATGGAATAGGCGTGTGGTATTAATCGTTATTCCTGATTTCTAAGGAATAGAGTGAGGTTGACATAAGTACTTGTAATCTCTGCTTCCTTACTGATAAATGGGCGTGTGTAATCGCAATTTATTGGTGGAGAGCATTGATCTAGAATCTGTGAAGATTCGTAGTGTGGCTCTGGGGTATGATATGCTGATAAAATTGTTGTCAGTCATAGTCATGGGAATGGATAAAATTGTATAATGAAATAGAGTTATACGTGCGGTAAGAAAAGGAGTAACCAGGTTTGTTATAACTTGTTTACATTGATTTTGCAAATGTTATTATTGAAATGAATGTTCTCACTAGGCGTTGGCCTAATCGTTTCATATAATGTTTTCTTACCAGGTTCAGGCTCGGGCAAATAAAGGGTTGTGGGACGAGTGTTTTTGGAATAGCAGAAGTGGCATTTACCAAAAAGGAGATTTTTGAAGGATAGCTTAGATAACTCAATTAATCTGATTGTAGTGACATGATTAGATTGATAGGTTGTTCGAAGTATCCTGTATTGTAAATACACTCTTGATGGTTAATTCCTTTGCTATCTATATAAGTTGTAGTTTTATTGTCATAACCTATTGTAACTTTAGGTTTAAATTTGGCCCAGATTTTGGGGCGTTACAATATATATACCGGGGCGGGTCGGGGGATGGGCATCCCGGCCCCGACCCCGGTTTTCTGAAATGGGGAATCCCCGGCCCCGGTACCCGGTTTGGCGGGGAATCCCCGACCCCGGTCGGGTCGGGTGGACCTGGTTCCGGGGCGGGTCAGGCCAAATTGCCATGCCTAAAATCCACCAGCAATACTTGAAATTTTGGATAAACATTGAACAAGTTTTAAAAACAATTTAAAATTTTAGATTTGTTTTTTGACGGATTTCAAAATTTTATTAAGAAATGAAAGTTTAAAACATAATGTTTTAGACCATTTTTTATTGAACCACAAAAGTTGAGCCTACAACATGAAAACTAAATACAATTAATATATGTATTTTAATAGAAGTAGCAAACTCAAGTTTAATTGGGTTGGTTGGCTTCAAAACTCCATGCTCGTTGGTTATGTTTTGCAATTGTTTTTTTATAGCTCATTGCTAGTTAATAAAATCGTCGTTGTTAAAAGAAACATATGTATATTTTTAAATGTCCATGACGTTCAAACAAAGGTTCAAACCGTAAAGCAGACCAGATCAAATGGTTTGACTATTTTACAAAACGAACTAAATCGGATAAGAATGTTTAAATCTAAATAACGGTCAGATTTAACCTGGTTCAATCGATTTAGGGGCTGTTTGTTTACCTCTTAATGGTTCCATTAAGAGGAAACCTCTGAATCGCTAAGAGGTAAATCTTGTTTGGAAAAAAATGTCTGCCTCTTAATGATTCTAAAACCCTCTGAATTATTTTGCATCATGGGCCTCCCTTAACCATTCAGCACCTGATTTCATTCTAAACAATTACCAAACAAGCATATTTCATTTTACATTATATCATAAAAGACTCTTAATAATTCTGCACTAAACCATTCCAAACACCCCCTTAGACCATCTGCACACCTGCAAGATCATACTCCTTTCACAAGTGCCACATCAGCTTTGCAATAACACATTCTACACACATGCAAGACCAAACTCCTTTCTAAACTAATAAATTATAATATAAATAATATTAATTTAATAAACATATTAATATTTAGGGAATTTAATTAAAATACCCAAAGTTTGACTTTGACTTGACAAAATACCCATTTTCTCGACCAATTTTCCGAAATACCCATTTTTTCCGCAGTGGGACCCGCGATCGCGGGACCCATAACCACGTGGCACGACGTGGCACCGGGTTTGGCCATTTCTCCCGCTATTCCCCCTCAAGTTTGCCCGCGGCTACAGCTTCCCCCCCCCCCCCAAGTTTGCCCGGGGGACCACTTTTAGCCCCTGTCCCGCGATTTTATCCCGCGATAGTCCCGCAATTTTCTGATATTTAAAGTTTTGGCCCCTCCAGTTTGGGCCAAATTTAAAAAAGCATAAATGGTTCCTATAGTTTTTTTAGGTTATTATTTTATGTAGTTGAGGTTTTTAATGTATTGTTTCCTTTCTATTTTAATGTATTTAATATAGAAATTAATTAAAAAAATGTTTTCCCCATTTTAAGTTATTTAATAAGGAAATTAATTAAAAGATCAGTTATTGCAAATCATCTTCCCAAACGAAACAGATACAGTGCAGGTAAACAAAGAAATCTATGACTGGAATGCGTCCTGGATTCCGGTGATGAAGTTAACCTTTTCCTTGATGACGTCCTCCATTCCCGTGTAGTCGTCTTCGATTTCTTGTAGTTCCTCTTCTACTTCCTTAATCTGTCGTTGCAGCTCCCGAACGTGAGCTCTAGTCATGGCCAATTCTCGTTTCTTCTCCGCTAGATACTCCATTTTCCCCTGCTGAATCCCCCTGTTATGGTTCCACATACCTTTAACCTTTTCGATACCGGCATTCGCCTCATCAATGGATTTTTGCACTAAAGGAGTAATTCGTTGACTTTGTGGAAGACCCGTTGGCTGGGTACAATGATACATTGGTGGGTTGTTTCCGTCATTATCGAAGTGGTAATTCTCGCATGCCATCTCCCAGTCTTCTTCCTCCTCAGTCGTGAATGGATAATCGGCCGCAGTTCACCCATAGTTTCTTCACTCCTCGTCTGTTTCCGGTAACTTCCAGGTACTCCGGTGAGCTCCATCGTTCAGTGGTTGGTAGGCTGTCGAACGTGAAGTTCCAGCCCTATTCGCCGACCTGTTCTCCCTTGATCTTGAACCTCCAGCCATAGTGTTAAGAAAAGCGAGTGAATGTTTGTAAACGGTGTAAAAGAATGTATAAAAGATAGATAGCAAGTTGTGAATTACTACTTCATCATGCCATCTACTTATAGTATGTTATTCATCAGGGATGTGGATATGGTCAAAGATTTCGTCTGAAAAGTTACATGCATGATTCGTCTGAATAGTTCACTGCAAGATTCGTCTGAAAAGAGCCTGTAAGATTCGACTGAAAAAGTAACTGCAAGATTCGTATGCAAAAGAGCATGTAAGATTCGACTGAAAAAGTAACTACAAGATTCGTCTGCAAAAGGAAGTCTGCTCTTGAATAAAGGTCTTTCATTAGGCTGAAAAGTAGTCTTTAAGTAGTCTAAGGATTAATGCACATGTGAATCAAGAAATAAATGCTTGTTCATCCAATAATCTCTGTATTAGGATTACCACAAGTTTCATAAACCTACTTACTAGGTGTTGGAAAATTTTAGTAAAAATATGGTTTTTACTAAACTTTGGACACATTTAAAATATATATATATATATATATATATATATATATATGTGTGTGTGTGTGTGTGTGTTATATATAACTAACTCTTAGTAGGTTTATGTTCTCCTATATGAGAGCTTCGAAACGATATATAATGCGTCCAAAACGGAGTATGTGTGAATGAGATATCGATACTCAAAGTTGAGTAATTGGATGAAATTAGCAAAAACCAAATGGGTGTGGGAATGTGTCCCATATAGGAAGAGAGAGTAAAGTGTTGTTGCATGTTTTTACTGTTTTTGTGTAATAACCCGAATTTCTAGTACGTAATGACAGTTTAGTGTCAAATGTTCAAGAAATGGAAGTTAAGTTGTGGGGCTTTTATGTAAATTATGGGAAGGTATAAAAGGATGTCAATCCCTAGGGTTAATGAAATTATTCTTCATTGTTGGTGTTTGGCGGCTGGAAAGGGAGAAAAGAAGAGAAGAAGGAGTTTTGAGAAGAAGGCTTGTTGGAAGAAGAAATCAGTAAAGGTATGTAGCCAAATTCATTTCCTGGTTATATCAAGTTTCATTTCTCTATTGTCTAAGGATTTGGGGTTGAAATCTTAAGGGTTAGCGTATTCTTCACCTATGTAGCCCTTAAAAGAGTATTGTGGGTTTTGGTTGTATTGTGTCGGTTTCACGGATTAAAAATGGATTAAATGGATGTTTTACGATTAGGGAATGAAACCAGATGATTGTCTAAGCAAACCCTTGATTAAGAAATCGGATTTTTATCATTTTGGGAAGTTGGGTTTTTTCCAGTTCGCAGGTTTCCGGACGTCGCCCCGTCCGGATAGTAATGTCCGGACAGTGGGGGGTTTCCGGGTGGTGCTCATAGGTATCCGGTTGTCGAGAGTTCCCGGGTAAGTTTCAGTTCTGATTTCCGGATGTGATGTCCGGAAAGTGTGTGTATCCGGTAAGTGTAGTTATCCGGTAAGAGTTATCCGGTAAGTGTAGTATCCGGTAAGAGTTGTCCGGAAAGAAAGTGTGTCCAGAAAGTAAGTGTATCCGATAAGTTGAGTCTGGATAGTGTCCCAAAGGTTGGTATTAGGGCCTGAGCGGTTGATATTTCATCTATTTCTCAGGTAACCCGATTGTAAGTCAGAAGTAAAGTAAAGCAAGATGTTAAACGCATCAGGTGAGTTTTTCTAACTAAAATACGTGATCTTACGTGTTTTCCAAAGAAAGTGTTTATGTGGATATGCCATGTTATTTTTACATGATTTTTACGAGGATGAAAGTTTAATGTTTTACTGATCAGGGTGTGTTTATGAGCATGATTTATTTACAATATTTTACTAATGTTTCCCATGAAAAGTATGTTCTACTAAAAGGATTATTCAGTAAGATGGAATGAATTGTAAAGTGTTATACGGATTCCATGTTTCATGATTATGACGAACTATGTGTATGTTATGTGGAGTCGGTCTGCACAGTAGGATCTGAGTACCTCGGGATCCGATGATCCCTTGGGCTATGGGCAGCTTGTAGGAGGGAATTCATTTCCTTCATACTCGGATTTATGGACAGCTTGTAGGAGGGATTTCGTTTCCTTTCTACTCGGATATGTGACTAGTTATGTGATCCTTAAACACTGTGCAGTACCATAGTTGAATGATTATGTGAAGAATGTGAATGTGTTTTATAAAATGATTTCCATAATGTCGTTGTATGCTGTTTACGGAGGGAACTCACTAGACTTCATGGTCTAACCCTCGCTTTTCAAAACTAAAACCTTTTCAGGTAAACGATTAGTAGGGAGCTCAGGTAAGTGAACAAGAGCAAGATAGAGTACAGATGCAGCTAGAGACAATACAAGTGCCTCTTGTAGAGGTTAGATTTTTTTGAGTTGTGTATAGGTTGTTTCCGCCAACCTTAGTTTGTGAATGATGTAACGAGATTTTGGGACCCAGATTTGTAAATGTTATGACTTATTGATATGTATGTCGTGTCGTATTCTTGGGATGTTACAAGTGGTATCAGAGCCATAGTTTAAGGGATTTAGGTGACCGGACGGGCCTAAACTTAAACTTGGGAGTATAAATCACAACTGAGAATCAGGAAATGTGTTAGGAGGACACTATTGTTGATATGGTAAATGCGTTAGGAGGACACTATTGTTGATATGGTAAATGCGTTAGGAGGGCACTATAGTAGATATAGGACTAATAAGGTACCGAGGACTATCATGTAAGGTAAGTTTGAGATTCCACCTGGCCAGTGTAATTTCAACCTTACAGGTACATGTATGTGCTTAACCTGCCTTATTATTCCGAAGTGGTAGTCAGAAGCTAGTGTTTATGTCGTGTTCCAGTACTTTAGAATGTCAGCAAGATCCCTGAGGGGTAGATTGAGACCCCTTGTTGGGGAAGTTTCATGAGAAGTCACTTATGATGTGATGCATGTATACATCATAGAGAAGAAATGTTGTATAGAGTGTTATGAGTTGTCTAGAGGTAGCTCTTCGTGAATTCGGAGAGGATGAATGTTTGAGTTTGAGTAAGACTCCTGTTTCGGGAGAGTCCCAGTTCTAGAAATCATGTGATAGATCAGTCAGGATGGTAAGGAAGGACAGTGTCGAAATCTTGAAAGTGTCAATGGAGCCCTGACTTCGTAGTCAAGCTTTTCAATGGCAGGATAATGAAATAAGATACTTATAGTGAAATGAAAGCATGTAGAAGTGGAAAGTGAGATAGTTGATCAAAACGAAATAGTATGAAAGGGTCGAGTAAGTGAGATGTGGAAAGCGTGTTCAGCAAGTTATTGCATGACCGAGAGGGCGACTATTGGTCGTAGGTGGAGTGTCAAGGATAAGTTGCGTAAGTAAAGCGGTTGACCTTGTTAGGGTGAGTAGCCTTCAATTGCAAGTAGAGCCTCCTGCATGGCGATCTTTTATGTAACATAAATTTTCACGATTTAAGTTAAATGTGTAAATATAAATTTTGATCGAAAATGAGTCAGGTTGTGCACGCGTATGTTTAAAGAAAATGTGATTTCATTCACATTGCACATTGAAATTTCGAGCTTAACGATTTGCAAAGTATTTCACACTTTTAGTGATAAGTTAAATTTTTACAAAAAGGTCAAGAAAATGGTTACCTGCAAATTCATTTATAACCAAAATGCTTATTGACCTATTGATATCATACAAATGAGTGTGAGAACCGACTGGTTTACTTTGTGTCGGTAATCCTTTTCAGAATTTTGTCATATGAAAAGATTTTCATGCAATATATTACTGTCGTAATAACATCGTTCGGATTGAGCAAGAGTGAGGTTCACGGGAAGATGCATGTAAACGATTCTCGAATCGTTGTGCAGGGCAGTGAAGTTATAATAGTAACGGGGTCATGTGTACCCAAGTTGTTTCCAAATGTTGTTTATTTAAAAAGGATAAAATGTACGAAATGATTTATTTATCGCGTCGTCATGCATGAAGACTATGAACTCACTAGGTCATAGAGTATTACATGTTAAACTAAGGAAGAACTCCGAGAGTGGGGAGGCGTTGGCCAAATCAGGGGAGGACGTTTGTAGTTTTGATATATGTGTTCAAGAAGAGATTTGGGCAGTGGAAGAGTCAGAAGTGGATTTTAATATCAGTTGTATGAGGGTCTGTACCCTGGGTCGGTAACTGGAAATACGGTTGTCAAGGGACGGTTGTATCCGGAGGAAGGACTTGAAGCCTTCAAGGTGTGGTATTAGCAACTCGTTATGAGTAGTGTGTTGAGGCAGAAATGAGACATCCTCGATGTCGAATAAGAGTCTTAAGGCGATCTTGTAATTTTGATGTTACATGAGTAGGTTTTGAAATGAGGGAGTCGGATTATGAAGTTGATTATGATATGTTGGAAGGATTAGGTTTCGTAAGGAACCCGTGTTTAAGAATAGGTTAAGAAAGTATCAACAGGTCGACTTTTGATGCTGAAGTCGGCAACTGTGCAAGATGGTTAAGGCCGAAGGCTTGAACCAGAAGAGCGAAAGTTGATAGAACACCTTATGGGGGTGCTAAGTTAGCGAGAGACCGCTGTTGTTGAATAAGCGTTCTACTTACGAGGCGTGGAGGGTCCATAGAAGGATAAGGTGTGTAGCACAAATGGAGTGAGTGTAGACTATAACAGTCAGTAAGGAAATGTGTCGTGTCTATGAAAGGGCTCAGATCGTAAAGAGCTAGCTAGAATGTTTGTGTTTGAGCTAATTGGGAACTCGTGGGTATAGTTCGACAGATTGAGAAAGGACTAAGTAGCGAGATATACTCGATTTTGTATACGGGAGGATATAAAGGCAAGTTCGAATTGTGTGAATGATCATGAGAGATCTGGTCTGCAGGGTGATGTTATGGGCAAAGAGTGTACAGATGTGTAGTGACAGTAATTGTCAAGCTTAATGTGCCAGCTAGTGTCGTAGTAATGTGATGTTAGAGAGAGAGTGAGCATCAGATAGAAACCTTTTGTGGGTTTCGGATGAGGCGTACGGTTTATTAACCAGATTGTTGGAGCATGTAGGGTGTAAGTTGACGTTGTGGTATGTTTATGTTCGGGATAGAATGACAGAGTGGTGGTGGGTGGTTACCCAAAGGAGAAACCAAGTGTTTTTGGTTGTAAGAAGTCGCTAAGTAAGCATATTTTGGGATCATTGGAAGTTTAAAGAAGATGATGGGTGTGTTAGTCAAAATGTGGTGGAGTAGATGCGGAATCCTTAAAGAATGTGAGTTGTTTCTTATGTGCGAAAGAATTGTCTGAGAGAGTAAAAGTTGGAGATTAAAGAATGTGTAGTGACGTCGATCACTGGTGTCGTTTCAAGACGACTTGATTGAATGTCTTAAGTTGGAATTTTGGTGCAACTGTTTGGTTACGTAAGTAATGAGAAAGTGATATCAGCATGTGGAAAGGTCGGTAGAGAGGGGCAAGTAATGTTTTGTGGGCAGTGCTCTACACTAACGTGGGGAGGTGCAGATAGTATGTCAGAATAAGTGAGTGAATTGGAAGTAGTAAGCTCGACAGTAATGCCGAAAGGTGCACTGTTGTGTAGATTGTTACTGATAAGTGTGCGAACTTTTGGAAAGAGTATTGAGGAAGGGAATTGTGTATGATTTTGTACATGAAAGAAGTGGATGAGACAACTGAATGAGTTAAGTTGGTGACTGTGTGAGAAATGTTTAAACGAATTGGTCGTGCAGTGATTAAGCTAGTGAGAATAGTAGGGTGTGACCATGGTTACTCCTCCCAGTTGAGTGAGGATAGCCGAAGTTATGTTTTATATGACAGAACGAACGTGGCAATCAGCGAGGAATGGTTGTGTTTCAGGATAAATTAATTCGAGTAGGAACAGTAGCCTGCGAGTTAGAGTACCGTAAGAACTGAAGGGATTGCACCCAATGTTTCATATTTCGTATTTAATGAGGTGGTTGACTGAGTCAGAAGTGACATTACCTTGGGAAAGTGTCGGTTGTGGTGTGGGCAAGATACCTGCATCTTTTCCCAATAATGAATTCCGGGGACGAAATTCTTTTAAGGGGGGAGTGTTGTAATAACCCGAATTTCTAGTACGTAATGAAAGTTTAGTGTCAAATGTTTAAGAAATGGAAGTTAAGTTATAGGGCTTTTATGTAAATTATGGGAAGGTATAAAAGGATGTCAATCCCTAGGGTTAATGAAATTATTCTTCATTGTTGGTGTTTGGCGGCTGGAAAGGGAGAAAAGAAGAGAAGAAGGAGTTTTGAGAAGAAGGCTTGTTGGAAGAAGAAATCAGTAAAGGTATGTAGCCAAATTCATTTCCTGGTTATATCAAGTTTCCTTTCTCTTTTGTCTAAGGATTTGGGGTTGAAATCTTAAGGGTTAGCGTATTCTTCACCTATGTAGCCCTTAAAAGAGTATTGTGGGTTTTGGTTGTATTGTGTCGATTTCACGGATTAAAAATGGATTAAATGGATGTTTTACGATTAGGGAATGAAACCAGATGATTGTCTAAGCAAACCCTTGATTAAGAAATCGGATTTTTATCATTTTGGGAAGTTGGGTTTTTCCCAGTTCACAGGTTTCCGGACGTCGCCCCTTCCGGATAGTAATGTCCGGACAGTGGGGGGTTTCCGGGTGGTGCTCATAGGTATCCGGTTGTCGAGAGTTCCCGGGTAAGTTTCAGTTCTGATTTCCGGATGTGATGTCCGAAAAGTGTGTGTATCCGGTAAGTGTAGTTATCCGGTAAGTGTAGTATCCGGTAAGAGTTGTCCGGAAAGAAAGTGTGTCCAGAAAGTAAGTGTATCCGATAAGTTGAGTCTGGATAGTGTCCGGAAGGTTGGTATTAGGGCCTGAGCGGTTGATATTTCATCTATTTCTCAGGTAACCCGATTGTAAGTTAGAAGTAAAGTAAAGCAAGATGTTAAACGCATCAGGTAAGTTTTTCTAACTAAAATATGTGATCTTACGTGTTTTCCAAAGAAAGTGTTTATGTGGATATGCCATGTTAATTTTATATGATTTTTACGAGAATGAAAGTTTAATGTTTTACTGATCAGGGTGTGTTTATGAGCATGATTTATTTACAATCTTTTACTAATGTTTTCCCATGAAAAGTATGTTCTACTAAAAGGATTATTCAGTAAGATGGAATGAATTGTAAAGTGTTATACGGATTCCATGTTTCATGATTATGACGAACTATGTGTATGTTATGTGGAGTCGGTCTGCACAGTGGGATCTGAGTACCTCGGGATCCGATGATCCCTTGGGCTATGGGCAGCTTGTAGGAGGGAATTCATTTCCTTCCTACTCGGATATATGGGCAGCTTGTAGGAGGGAATTCATTTCCTTCCTACTCGGATATATGGGCAGCTTGTAGGAGGGAATTCATTTCCTTCCTACTCGGATATGTGACTAGTTATGTGATCCTTAAACACTGTGCAGTACCATAGTTGAATGATTATGTGAAGAATGTGAATGCGTTTTATAAAATGATTTCCATAATGTCGTTGTACGCTGTTTACGGAGGGAACTCACTAGACCTCATGGTCTAACCCTCGCTTTTCAAAACTAAAACCTTTTCAGGTAAGCGATTAGTAGGGAGCTCAGGTAAGTGAACAAGAGCAAGATAGACTACAGATGCAGCTAGAGACAGTACAAGTGCCTCTTGTAGAAGTTAGATTTTTCTTAGTTGTGTATAGGTTGTTTCCGCCAACCTTAGTTTGTGAATGATGTAACGAGATTTTGGGACCCAGATTTGTAAATGTTATGACTTATTGATATGTATGTCCTGTCGTATTCTTGGGATGTTACATTTTGTCACACTTTTTAGGCTCCAAGTTAAATACTTTAACAAAATAATAAACAAAATTATAACTTCAATCACAATACTTTAACAAAATAAGTTAACACTAAAAATAACAATTATTTAATGTTACATAAACAACCTAATGTTGCTGTGTTTGACAATGCGCATAAATGGTCTCCGCCATATGTAGGCGAAAGTCCCTGGCCTCATCTTCGGTGCGGGAAGGGTGTAAATCTACCACATCGTCTGAAATCAAGATGATAGCATTACGGCATACCCAAACACCGCAATCCGCATTCATCCCTTGTTGCCGTGGTGCATTCTTGGCTAACTTGTGACGGAAGTGCACTGACTTTTCGCGACGGTCCACATCCCCGATCAGTCTAAAGAACTCCGGCACCTCAGCTTTAAATCTGTCAAGACAAATTAAGTTAAACACTAACATGAACAATGCGAAACTGTCTGACGAATGCCTCCAGATCGTCTAAACGTGTGTCTTGGGGCCCGTGGACGTAGTCCCACAGCTCCTCATGACTGCCACGAAATGGCCCGTAGACGTGTGTAGGATCTTGATGGGAGGAGGAAGGGGCCGCCTCATATGGATCGAAATGGAGCGGCTGATATCGATCGGAAGGGGACGGCTGATATCGATCGGAAGGGGGCCTCACGTCGTCTTCCTCATTTTCGTCAGATGAGGAACTAGACCTATGATGTCGTGCCAACTCTCTATCGATAAAGGTCACGCTGTTTCTGTACCAAGACGTGTCCCTCTCGGTATCCGTAGCCACAAGGTTTTCAAGAGGCGCATACGGCGGCTAAATATATGGTAAAACACATTAAAACTTAATAACAGGGAATAACGTAGGAAACATTGTAAACATAGTGAAAGAACTTACGGTGCGTGACCGGCTGAAGAACGCAATGCAGTTGTTCCTACTAAGGTTATTAATCCTGTCCCAACGGGCTCCCCTAATGAACCTGTCGGTGCGTGTGGTGAAACTTTGACGGGCGATGGGAAACATCTCCAAGATCCATATCTGTAATTACACAAGAAGAGCAAGTACGTAAAAAGGAAAGCCAAACAATGTGTATGTATTATTGTTTATGTTATATACTACTTATCTAACCTTGAAGGCGTATGTAAATCCAGCAAGAGCCATCTTCGCATGTATGTCGCCGCGTCTGGCGATGGCTCGGTGCATCTGTCTGTAGGTATATGTCCAGATGTGGCTACCCCACGGATACCTGCTAAACAAATGCAAATCCTCGACGACCATAAGGACCTCCTCGGAAGCATACTGGCTCCACTCACGGCCCATGAAGGCCATCTCCACCGTCACCACCAAGCATACACGGACAACATCCTCGTCGCTAAGGGCAGAAAGACCGTCGCGGTCTTTCATCATGTCCACGACTGTCCTCAGCCTCAAACGAGATGGTGACATGTCAGGCCAAACCCTACCAACCCAAGTAATGCCTGACAACGGAGGAAGGGGGGTTCGTCTCCAAAAAGTAGTCATGTAATAAGACAGAACTCGCGACGACCAAACCGCATATGATGCCCGAAGACATCAAAATACATCTCATCCTCATCAGCATTGGAGACCTCGACCTCCAGCTGTAAAAACATGTGGACTAGCATGGGGTCGCCACCGCTCATGGTAATATCCAGCCATGGACCGAAAGGTGTCACTCTAAAGATCTCATCAACCCCAGCTACCCGATCTCCTAAAGCGGCGAAGCGCTGTCTCATCTCTACGATGAACGAAACGCGACACCTTAACGTCAAGTCGATCGTTAAAAAATCACGCTGCATAGAAAATTCACGGATGTTATAATGCTTGTTTGGTTTATTGGGTTGATAATTATTTGTGTATTTTAGTTTTAGAAAAGAACCCACTCAATCAATTGGACTTCCAGGTAGCAGGGAAATCACAAGGATTGCTTAAGTCCCCACATACCTTAGAGCTATTTACACCCGTTTGACAAAATCCAAATAGATATGTTGTGGTTTTATTTTATTTTAATGTAACATTGTTATATATACAAATTAGGGCTTCGGAAGTGTGACTCAAAAGAAAGATAAACAATAAAATAATTCACTAAAGTTTATGGACCTAAGTTGGCATTCACTAAAGTTTATGGACCTAAGTTGTCAATTAGCAAAGTTTAGGGACCTAAGTTGTCATTCACCAAAGTTTAGGAACCTAGGTTGTCATTCACCAAAGTTTAGGGACCTAGGTTGTCATTCACCATAGTTTAGGGACCTAGGTCGTCATTCACCATAGTCTAGGGACCTATGTTGTCATTTAATTCTTATAAAAACACTAACTTATTTTTTTAAACTCACTCTAACATTTAATTCTTATAAAACACTATCTTTTTATAACCAAAAAAACACTAACACCTACTTTTTTTATAAAAAAAACTTTAACATTTATTTCTATCAATAACACCAACTTAAAAAAAAACACTAACTTATTTTTATAAACTCACTCTAACATTTAATTCTTAGGCCATCTGTACCCGGTGCGGGATGGGCAGCGGGATGGCGCGGGGACGAGGCGGGATGGGCTACGGCCCGGGCGGGGTTGGCGGGGCGGGATGGTATCCGGGGATGGGATCCCGATCCATCCCGAAGGGTTTAAAAAAAAATTTAATTAATTTTTTTAAAATTCATGCCGTTGAACCTCTCAAATTCTCTATTTTTCACACCTCTCAAATTCTCTTATTTTTCACACCTCTCAAATTCTTTCAACCTCTTATTTTTCACACCTCTCAAACTCAAAGGTTGGAACACGAACGAGAAATCGAACGAGCAAAACGATTTGATAAAGACTTCGAGTTTTTCATAACCCCGCATGATCACCTTTCGGGCCCCGCTTTGATGGCTACGATAAAGAGAAAAGAGCAAATTAAAAAATATCATGATTGGTAGTGTTTTGTATTTTGTAATTTTTATTTTTAATAAATGATATGAATTTTAATTTTTATTATTTATCTTATTTTTATTTATTAAAAAATATATAAATATTTTTATTTTGTTAAATAATTAAATGTATAAATAAAAGAATTAAAATAAATGAGGTGGCAAAAGGGTTTGAGGGAATGGGGTACGGGTGTTTAGGGATCGTTAGGGATCGAGTGAGGGATGGAAGAAAAGCTGATGTGGCGCTGATGTGGAGATGGAATATTTGAAAGATGCTGTTATGGGGTACGGATGGCCTTATAAAAACACTATTTTATAAAAAAACTTTAACATTTATTTCTATAAATAACACCAACTTTTTTAAAAAAAAACACTAACTTATTTTTATAAACTCACTCTAACATTTAATTCTTATAAAACACTCTCTTTTTATAACCAAAAAAACACTAACACCTACTTTTTTTTATAAAAAACTTTAACATTTATTTCTATAAATAACACCAACTTTTAAAAAAAAAACACTAACTTATTTTTATAAACTCACTCTAACATTTAATTCTTATAAAAACACTCTCTTTTTATAACCAAAAAAACACTAACACTTATTTTTTTTTATAAAAAAACTTTAACATTTATTTCTATAAATAACACCAACTTAAAAAAAAAAACTAACTTATTTTTATAAACCCACTCTAACATTTAATTCTTATAAAAACACTCTCTTTTTATAACCAAAAAAACACTAACACCTACTTTTTTTATAAAAAAATTTTAGCATTTATTTCTATAAAATAACACCAACATTTTAAAAAAAACACTAACTTATTTTTTATAAACTCACCCTAACATTTATTTTTGGAAAATACACTCATCTTTTTTTAACAAAAAAAATACTAACATATTTTTTATAAAACCACTTTAACATTTATAACAACAAAGTTTACATATTATATATTTCAAAAATTTAAGATAACAACAAAGTTTAAACAACAAAGTTCAAACAACAAAGTTCAAACAACAAAGTTAAACAACAAAGTCTAAACAACAAAGTTCAAACAACAAAGTTTACATATCATATTTTACCAACAAAGTTTACATATCATATATTTTGAAAATTTAAGATAACAACAACAAACTACAAAAAGTTAAGAAAAATGACTTACAACATCCCTAACACGTGACATCTTCAAACCGAGCGCGTAATCGATACGAGAAGTTGAGAGAGTTTGGAGAGATTATTTAAAAATGGTGGTGGCCGGATTTGGTCCCCCACCCTCTCTCTTTATAGCCGACATTGGACACAATGGGAACCCTAAACACTTATAAAAAATTAGGGTTTCAACCCCAGGCCTACACGTGGCAAAAAAATCCCGCGATCGCGGGACCCAGTCGCGGGACAGGGGTAATTTTTGTAAACGCGGGGTATCTTGAGAGGGAATAGCGGGAGAAATGGCCAAACCCGGTGCCACGTGGTTGTGGGTCCCACGATCGCGGGTCCCACCGCGGAAATATTGGGCATTTCGGTAAATTGGTCGAGAAAATGGGTATTTTGACAAGTCAAAGTCAAACTTTAGGTATTTTAATTAAATTCCCTAATATTTAATGTTTAAATAAACAACAAACAAACTAATTTAATTAATAAACAACAAACAAATTATTAAACTAATGTTTGCAAGACCTTTCATAAATAGCAAGAACAAGGGTTTGTTGCAAGGTCTTGCAAATGACATGCCATGTGATCTTGCAAGACTCGGATGGTCTTAAACTCTCAAACCGTCTTTTGAACACCCATCGAAGTAACCAAATTGTTTGGAAAATCTGTCCGATGGTAACCAGGGATATGAACCACTTTATTTGGAATTTTGGATTCCGGTCAATAGTGGCGTATAAAACAAGCCAACCAAAAAACCGTTAGTCGGCCTCCGGTGCCCCCACTACCACGCCTCGTTGACTCTCTCCCCCAAATCCTATCGAAAAGTTTCACCGGATTTCAACTTCCGGCCGACCGATTTCAAGCTCCACCTTATCCCTATCCTTTTTCAGTCATCTCCGACGACTTCCGACGGTTTCCTCAACTCTCTTCAGCTTTTTGATCGAGGTTTGATAACTTCTCATCCAATCTTTTGAAGTGTTTGTAAAAATTGTTTTGCTGGCATCCTATTGAAGTTAATTCTCATATTAATCTATGTAAAGCTTATTTTTCATCTGGTCCAGAGTAGAATATGACTTTCACCAGAAGTTAGATCAAAGGGGAATTTAGATCTTGCTCTTGAGATATAGATCAGTACAACACTTTATACATATAATCCACTTCGTTTCTATTGATTTGATTTTTGTAAAATAGCACTAGATATAGTATATAACAATCATTTTAGCCTTGAAACCTATTAGAGCTAGATGATTTAGTAGCAAATTCAAGTAACACAGTTATTAGACACACCTTTAGTCTAGCATTTTTCGGTGTTTAGACCAAGAGAATTTGGGGGAAGAGTTGAGAAAATATTGTTTACGGGTTTCTTAACATGTGGTTTGTATCACTTTGTTCGTCGAACAAAATCCGAGTATCCTGTTCATTTGGTCTGGTTTGGTTTCATCCTTCGATTACTAAAATTATAATTTATTCCGAATAGCATAGAAGTTCTCATTTGATTAATGTAGTTATGTTTGATGAAACAAGTTAGCTGACTGTTCTACTTTTAAAAGTTTTTTTGGACTTCTATAGTTCTTATATCAAGTTTTTATGAATATTATCAGAACATGACCACCAACCGTGTGTGTTTGCAGTGATATAGCAACTTCTCAAACGCTGGAATATGCTTAAAGAATGGGACAGTTCTAATGAGATGTTAAATGGGGTAGGATTTCAAAAAATTATGTTGTTGAGTTCCTTGAGAAATGGTAGGTTTATGAAGAGGATTCGGTGTTTGTGGCCCCCGCAAATTGATAGTTGATTTGGTGGTGCTGGCGCTGACATTTAGTAATAGAAGCAAGTGCTGAATTTGGAGGAGATGAAGAAAATAGGACACCATATAATCGTTTTTTTGATGTTTAGAATTGATTGGAAGAAGTTACTACCTATCGGAGCCATTATCACGATAACTTTTGCTCTTCTTCAAACGAAAATGCTTCCTTATCAACTTATGACACGGAATTCATCTCTTCCAAATACAATTCACTTTGATGCTAACTTGAAGAGTCAAATCACTCCCTTGATCAGAGATAAAGAGTCTGAAGCTATTAAGGTAGGCCCTGTGACTCCGCTTAATTCTTCTGGTCAATCAATTCAGTCGATTGCAGTTGTGCAAGAGAAAGTCAAAGTTACCCAAAGGAGGAACCAGACGGATGTCATTAAGCCAAATATTTCAATGAAACCATCTTCACCATTTTCCTTATCTGCTTCTGAAAGAAGGCGTAAGCGTTATCTAGTAAGATTACCAAGATTCTAATGAAAATTCAAAGTTGTTGTTTATCCTCATTCCTGATAAAACTAACAAAATGAACTGAAATCTGCAGAGAGATATAAAGACATTATCACCATATGAAGCACTTGTGTATGCCAAAAAGGAGGTTGACACTGTCTCAGTTGGTATTGATGACCATGATCCAAATCTATATGCCCCTTTATTCAAGAATGTATCTGTTTTTGAAAGGTAGGCTTGATGATCCTTGTAGAATTATTGCATGGTGTTTTATGATTCATCCATCTCTGATCTTTATTACCTTGTGAAATGTTTAGAAATGCGAACATGAAAGATTATACTTATTTGTATCATACCAATGCTATTTGTTACCAATATCTAACGCATATTCCCTAATGCATCGATATAAGCCTCCATATGGACTACGCCTTATGAATTTCATTGTGATATTGTCTCGAGATGGGTATATCACTTGACGGGTTGGTTCCTGTGAGAAGCTGAGGTTAACGTGAGAAGTGGTTATCAACCATTGGATGAGAAATGGACGCACATTAGGAGGAGATGCACTAAGATGCATTGGATCGATTCCCTTCTAAGCCGCAATTCATGGGAGGGCATTTGATTAAAAGTGATCAACGGTTCAGATCCACTTCTCACGCTTCTCACGTTAACCTCAACTTCTCACACGATCCTTCGCCATCACTTGAATTGATTCACACATCTCATTTCCGTTTGCCCATATCGAACACCGGTTTTGATATTCCTATTATTACCATATGTAAAAGTTAAAAGGAAAAAAAGAGGTGGCAGCGGCTTTGAACACCATTTCCGTTTGCCCATATAGAACACCGGCTTCGAACACCATTTTTGTGGAGTCTCAGGGTCTGAATAGTTAAGTTAAAGCCTTTTTTCTCGATAGGTCAAACAGAAGTTCTTGACCACTATTGAGACCAAATGGAGTGTAACAGGAAGAATAAGACAACTTAAATTTAAGGGAATATAGGCCAACGCCAACCCATCATCACCATTAACAAATGCACTAAGGGTGTGTCTGTTAGCAGCTTATTAATGAGCTTAATGGGACCCACAACTTATTCGGTCAGCTATACATGACTCAGTGGCTTATCCCGTAAGCTTCTAGAGGGGAGCGCCATGCAGAAAGCCAAGTTTTTTTCCCAACCTGACCTCCCAAACACGCTCTGTCTATGAAAAAGCCCTCCCAAACAAAAACTTTCATAATCTCTACATACATATCAATCCACACACGCAGCTTTATCCATTCAGGACTTAATGGAAAACCAACCAAACAGCCCCTAAGTGGATGATTCATATAGATGACGATGCTATTGGCCACTTTTGCCTGTGAACCTCAATTAAAAACCATTCAGCGTGCCACAGTGTAGTTGATCTGCGACTCATATATGGTCATTGTGTGGTTTCAGTTTCGGCAATTAAGGAGAATGGTGCAAGTCATGCTTCCATGTATAAAGAATGAGACAACCATAGGCTTCTCAGAGTCGAGATTCGTGAAAAGAAACACTGAAGTAGGTATAGCCAAATTATCTCTGCATTTTCATTACCTTCATTTCTTTGGAAATATGATGGGTTGGTGAATAAGTTTCTAGAAATATTAAAAGCAGAATGACACAAGACTTCCTTGATCTCATATTAAAAGTTAATTCAGCTGTGTCTGACTGTCTGCATCAATTTTGCAATATGAAAATACATGAATTATGTCGTAGATAGAGTTTTCCTTCGTTTTTTAGTTGGTGACACATATTAGATCACATACTTTTCTTACTTTTTAATGTAAATATAGATGCTAATCGATTCTATAATGATCTTCATGAATCATGGCCATTATAAAGATCATAGCATTGTATTTCATCTTCCCATGAAAACTGCAACCATTTTCATTTAAGGATGTTCCATGTCAAATGCTTAATTGCTTATCGTCATTATTACAGATCATTGATGGAATTGATTTTGCTCCAAAGATTCCTCTAGTTTTTAATCATGGAAGAGTATTTAGTCATTTCACAGATACTTACACTTCCATGAAACTAAGGGGCCGTTTACCGTAACATTACCGGCCATCAAAATGGATTGTTGGTAAACAACTTTTACGGTTTTACCAGATAGGCGCTTACCGGGTAAGAGTCTTTTCTCTCACTTACCAGGTAAGAGTCTCGCTCTCCTTGTTAATTGTTATGCCTCTTACCGAGTAAGATTCTAGGTCCATGTCATGCTCACAGGGAAGGTAAATGACATGCGGTAAGGGCTTACCCGGTAAGCGTTTGGTAACGGCCCCTAAGTTATAAGTTTAATGTTACAATTTTCATTAATCATTAGACAAGAGCGCGTTAGTTACTTAGATCGACACATGCATGTTGTTTCTAGTTACTTAGACCCTCACATGCTAGTTTTACGCTTCACTTAGCCGCAAGTCTGCAACATAGTTTCATTCACCAACTGTTTGTGGCAGGAGCTATGAATTGATGGAGCTGATACTTAAGGTTTATATATATCAAGATGGAAAGAGGCCTATTTTTCATAATCCATATCTCAGAGGAATATATTCTTCAGAAGGATGGTTTATGAAGTTCATGGAGGCAAGCAGACAGTTTGTCACAAAGGACCCAGAAAAAGCTCACCTGTTCTATCTGCCATACAGTGCACGCCAACTCCAACGTGCTCTCTTTGTTCCCAACTCGCATAATATCAAACCGCTATCACTCTTCCTACGGGATTATGTCAATAAGCTTGCTTCAAAGTATCCTTTCTGGAATCGGACACATGGTTCAGATCACTTTCTAGTTGCTTGCCATGATTGGGTATGATACCTAACTTTCTTGATTTATTGCTTTGCTTCTGCTAGGAATGCTTTTATGAATAAAAAATCAACTTTCCCCAAATCCAATTTCCCCTCCCTGTCCACCAATTAAAATAAGACACGTCATTAGAGAGAGAATACAAAGATGGAATATTTAATGTATATTAAATAATGTAATGATATGGGAAGGTTCAAATATGGTAAGAATGCAAGAATAAGTGATTCATATATGAATCATTGGTAAACGAGGGTTCACATATGCATCTCCAAATTGATTTTTTCTTGGGTTTATCGGTGATTCACATATGAATCATTTATTTTTATGTTCTTACCATTTTTGCTTTCTTATTTGAACCTCTCTCTCTCTCTCTCTCTATATATATATATAGGGAAAACCGCCAAAACTGAAAAACTGAGGAACACCCTGGTAGTCGTTCATCTGGACGGTATGCACATGTGCACAAATGCATAAAAACAAAAACAAAAAACAGCTCAATTTACTTGTATGGTGAACGGTTACCAAAATATTCCTCAGTTTTTTATTTTTTTATGAAGCAAACACACTGTGAAACAAATATATGTTCATCAATATATTAAATGCTAGCTTTAGATGGGAAAGGTCATGTGAAATAATATCTTAAGGTAAAAGTTCTCACGGTTTTCAAAATATAAGGAGTTCTTATTTGAGTATGCCCGTATATATAATATCCATCTACAATTCCAAATGAACACAAATATGCCATTAACTTATGTTTACATATATTCCGGCAACCATAAGCTAGCTTATGTTTTTAGATTATTGAAAAATCCCTTTTGGTTAACACCACTTCAAGTAGTGTTTCAATAAGCTTCGGAAGCTTTTTGCCACCTTTTTCCAAATACTTTTTCCACATGTCCTTTTAGGTCATTTTACATTGTCATCTAGCTTATCACTTATAAGCTAAGGTTTTACCAACTATACGTAGTTTATCGGCTACAACTAGCTTATTCGTCAACAACTAGCTTTTCAGCTAACAACCAGCTTATTAGTCACCAACTAGCTTATAAGCTAGTTTGTCAAAAATAGGCTATGCCCTTTTATATAGCTCGCTCTCTCTCTCTCTCTCAACTCCTATTATGGTTCGAACTTTTCCAGGGTCCATACACATTAAAAGAGCACGAAGAACTGACCAAGAACACCATAAAAGCCCTCTGCAACGCAGACACTTCCGAAGGCGTCTTTGTCGCCGGAAAAGACGTTTCCCTACCAGAAACCACCATAGAAAATCCCCAAAGACCTCTTAGAAACATGGGCGGTAAAAAGATCTCCCAGCGTCCTATACTTGCTTTCTTTGCCGGAAGAATGCACGGTAGGGTCCGCCCAATGCTCCTCAAACATTGGGCCAATAAAGACAACAAAATGATAATTTCCGGCCCAATGTCCCACAAAACATCCAGAACAATGTCCTATTCTCTCCACATGAAATCCAGCAAATATTGTATCTGCCCAATGGGTTTCGAAGTCAACAGTCCAAGAATCGTGGAAGCCATATATTACGAATGTGTTCCGGTGATCATTGCCAACAATTTCGTTCCTCCGTTGAACGAAGTGTTCGATTGGAGCGCGTTTTCCGTGATTGTGGTGGAAAACGACATTTCTAAACTAAAAGAGATCTTGGAAGCTATTCCTATGAAGAGGTATCTTACTATGCAATATAATGTGAAAATGTTGCAAAGACATTTTTACTGGAACCGTTCGCCTGTTAAATTTGATATGTTTCATATGATCCTACATTCGATTTGGCTTAGCAGGCTTAACCAAATTCAAATACCGACCTCATCTTAGTTCTTAGAATTCGAGTTCTTTCTATTTGTTTTACTTACCCTTTTTGCATGTCGGGGGTATTCTTGGAAATAGTTTGATTGTCTATCGAGACAGAAGTAAAGCCTGCATACATCTTACCTCCAGATCCTTATCTTCGGATGGGATATATTTGGTTTGTTTGGTTTTTAGTTCTTAGAGCTAGAGTGCTTTCTATTTGTTTCACTTACCCTTTTTGCATGTCGGGGGTATTCTTGGAAACAACATGTTTGTCTCTTGAGTCGTCAGAAGTAAAGTCTGCATACATCCTACCTCCGGATCCAAATGGGATATACTTAGGTTTGTTTGGTTTGGTTTCGTTCGGTTTAGTTTAGTTTTTAGTTCTTCAAACTCGACTCTGGTTTGAGATAAGATTCAAGAAACCGGGGGAAATCTTGGACTAGACCATTATACTTGGTCTTAGATCTTCATTTATTTGTTGTGTGATCATATACGGCTGGTGATGGTTGTGGGGCCGGTACAGTGGGGACGGCTCCAGAGGATGGTGTGATACCTTTTTTGCCATATATGGCAGGTGAAACCTCATTGTGTGATTTGAGTTGGGGACTTTTAAATCATCTTAAACATACATTTTGATTTGGTCATTTGTTGTGAAGTCATGTGTATGTATGTGTATATTTGGCTATATATATATATAACCCAACCCATATTGTATATGTATATATACTTGTAATAGATTGGTGTTGCTGATGAACAAGCAAGGAAGAGAACTTGTTTCATTTTGTGTCATTGTGTGTGTTAGAAATACAATGGTTATATGATATTTGAAATACAAATGTGTGATTGCTCATTTACCAAATGCATGGGTTCAAATGGAATAGTAAATTTTTTGAAAACATGAAAATACAAAAAAAAACACGGGTAAAAAAGTACAGCACTCTGACCAATTTCGATTAAAGGATGGGGGAATCTTTATCGTTTTAAACGGTGTGCATGGATGAAATGTCCCTCAGAGCATCTCCAACAGTGTTTCCGACCCAAAAGTCTTTATAAAATGAAGAAAGTAAGACAGAATATATAAATTTCTATAAATGTAAAGATTTGTCCAAAAACTTCATTTTGTTGTTTTGGGTAATCACCTCCGACCCAACCAATGGGAAAAAAGGAGAAATAACTTCCGTTATATCATTTAATATTTTAATAGTATAATTAATGTTTAAAGCGCCTTTTTCACAACCACCATTTTCATTTCATTTCATCTCTCCCAACAACTCAGATTCCAATTTCTACCTCCTCGATTGCATAAATGAGTACGGGAGAACTCGTCAACGTTGATCCTGTTGAGCTCAAATTCCCATGTAAGTCAATCCGTTCGCATCATCCAATTCATAAATCTTCCTTTTGTTTTCTTTTGTTTTGTTGAAATCTAAATCCTGATTGTTTTTGTTCGATGAAAATTAGTTGAATTGAATAAACAGATCTCTTCCTCGCTTCAATTAACCAATAAGACCGACAATCATGATCTCATTTTGCGATTTTATGTTAATTTCAATAGAGATTATGGATTTCTAATTTTGTAATGTTTTGATGCGATTTATTCAGGTGAAGACGACGAATCCCAAGAAGTATTGTGTTCGTCCCAACACCGGAGTTGTTTTGCCTCGATCAACATGTGAAAGCATGGGTGCATTATAAGTAATTTAGTTTTTCTTTTTTCCATCATTTCCCCCCCCCCCCTAAATTTTTCTATGTTAATTTTAATCTATCTTTCCATCGATTTTTCAAAACATGAGTTCTTGTTTGATTTCAGTTTCTATGATCTCCTTATCCAATTTCAGAAATTGAACTAACAGTGTTGTGAAATTAGTTGAATTGGTTGGCTTAATTGGCAACTAGTTGCTGAATTAGGATTTTAAGAAAGTTTAAGCTGGATTAATGAGGCTTGGCTGGGACTAAATGAGTTAAATTATTAATCACAGAGATTATTAACAAATTATTTGATGCAAACTAATATAAGTTTTTCTATGTTTTTGTAGCCAAATTACTTGTCTAATTTAGAACAATCAATCATTAGTTAGTTATATGCCCAATTTTTTTTAATTGAAAAGCAACTCAATTTATTACCAAACCATGTACAGAATATACAATAAGGTTTCAATCTAAAGCAAGCCCCAACCAACAGATTGGGATCAAGACCAAACAGGACACTAAGCCCCACACACAGCACAACACAGCAGCAACAGCAATAAAAAAATCTAAACAGCCCTACAACCATATGGCTTAATGATCAGCACACAACACAGAAGCATAGAGAAAAGAGATTGTTGTCCCGAAACAGCCGCCATGCTTAATCAGTCAGCAGCTGTCCCCAAACAAGAATCACTAAATGCAAATAGGTTGGCTACAAATTTTGCCCAATTAAGATAGAAATGAAAAAGGTGTTGTTATGGCCTGTTTGTTAGCATCTTAATGAGCTTAATGGAACTCACGGCTTATTCGGTCAGCTATACATCGACTGTTAACTGTTTGGTGGTGGCTTAACTATACAGAAAGTTCCTTATTCAGTAAGTTCTTAATCCATACAGACAAATTAATCCACGCAGACAACAAAACAACCTCTAAGTGGCCCTACTTTCGAGTGGGATATGCTGGGTCAGTTTGGTTTGATTTGGTTTATGATTACTAATCTTATAATATTTTAGTTTGTATTAATATGCACCGCCTAATGTGTCTGCTAAGCGTCCACTTAATCACTGAATAGGCCTTTAAGTGTCACAAGGTGATTCAACTGTATAGTTATGCTTAATGCTGTTCAAAATACCGAAAATTACTTGAGTTATATAAAAGTTCTTCGGCTCAATTTCTTTGCAACTTTTTGAGCAATTTCTTTTCGCACACTTTGCACAAGCCCCGGGGTTTTCACTGAAACAACTGCTCTACTCTTTGGGGTAGAGGTCCCGGACCCCACCTCCATGTGGGGACATACTGGGTTTGTTTGGTTTGGTTTCGTTTAAGGCCCTTAAATGTGTGGTTTGCTACAGTAACAATGCAAGCTCAGAAAGAGGCTCCTCCTGACATGCAATGTAAGGACAAGTTTCTCCTTCAGAGTGTAATTGCTAGCCCAGGAGCAACCCCAAAAGACATCACCCCTTATATGGTAAGAAACATGTTCCCACCTTAATGGACTTATTGCTTAAATCATAAAGTTTTACAGATTTTTTTGATTATGGCTTAATTTTAAATGCATGGCTTAATTTATTGAGCCAACTAATCTTTGTTCCAAAATTACCCTCTTTTCCCCCTTTTTTGGTTCTTCCATTCATACAAATTCTTTACATATTTTATTAATATCTTATCCGCATTTATTAAATTTGATCGGATGTTGTTGAGTTATAAATTTTGTTTAAAAAAAAACTAAATTTTGATAATGTGTTGTTGAGGTTAAAATTGTAAGTTATGTCCTTTAAGACCATTTATTTAGCACAAGAAACAAACAATAGTTTTATCTTAATTCATTCAGACAGCTTAATCACTATAGCTAACTTTATAGAAAAAAAATCAAACGGAGTTGTTGATAAGTTACTCCCTTCTAACTTATTAACTTATTCCAGTGTCGTACCACCATAAGTTACTCCCTTCTAACTTATTGCTTATTTGCGAAACACTAAAAGACACCTTATCAGCTTATTACGTTTTGGTACCGCAATAAACTAATCCAAACTCTTTTTATCAGCTTATTTATTATGTTGCGGGGATGGTAAGTTTTCCTAGTCTTTTCGGTTTTAGTGATTTTCAAGAAAAAAGAAAAAGAAAAAGTATTTGTAAAAGTTCCATCTTGAAAATTGTTGACGGCCTAGACAGTAAATTACACTTTTAGTCCTTATGGTTTTGAAATTACAATTTTCATCCCTATATTTTATAATTCGTTATGTACTTATGATTTAAATTTAATTGCGTTCTAATTTATTCATCCCTATGGTTTACTATTTTAGTCCTTCATGCTTAAAAAGGTAGTGTTTTGGCCTAAATAGAAATGAATTGTAAATCATAGGGACTAAAACATAAATTTTGAAACCACAAGGACTAAGTCCTAAATTTTAAACAAACCATGTGGACAGAAAACGTAATTTACTCGCTAGGGAAACAAACTTTTGAGTAAACTACGATTTTCGTCTTTATGGTTTGTTACTTATAACTATTTCCGTCCCTAGTCTTTAAAAATTGCTTTTTTCGTCCTCATGGTTTGCATTTGGTTTCATTTTTCACTAAATCTGTTAAAATAATTATGTTAAATCAAGGGTATTTTTGTCTCTCTATTTATCTTTCCATGTGTTTTATTCCATTATAATATTAAAAACTAAACCACCCACTACCCCAACCGTGTCATCTTCTTCACACCATTCTTACTTACCCATACCCATACCCATACCCATTTTCAATCAAACCTGCGAATCTTCCACCCTTCAAGCACAATCAAGATCCCCAAACTAGAAACTTCCTTATAAAATTGTGAAGGGTTGGTCTCCTCAAGTTTGACCACAACAAAGTTTAGCCCATAATCTTTGTTTGACCCATTTATTTCAAATCATTTCAGAAAACAAAATATTCTTACTCAGACCCAACATTACAAATACAATCAAACCAAACGTTAATATTTTTCTATATTGTTGTGTATATCCGTTCCAATGAACTAGAACCGAGAACCAAATCGTCTAGTGAAGTAATCAGTAGAAATCTTAACCTCCAAAGCCGTTTTTCTGTGTTAAATATGATCTCACTCCCTCCTGTTGAAGAACAAGTGTATAGTGGAGGAAGAACAAAGTGAAAACAATTTTACAACATGCCTCATAATAAGAAGTCACCAAAAGCATAAGCCTCCAAACAGTCTTGGCCCGTGAGGTGCTAAAACTCAACGACATCACCTTTGCCAACCGAAACGTTCCGTTGCCGGCAAGGAGGCCATATACGGTGGAAACGAAATCGCCTGGTCTCCGTACGACGATCAATGGCAGATGTTGAGAAAGATTTGTGTTATGCTTTGTAACCAAACTTTGGATTCTGTTTACTCTCTTCGTCGAAAAAGACCCGGAACACCGTGAACTTCCACACCGGGTCGCCGGTGAACGTGGGTGAGCAGATGTTCTTGACTGTGTTGAATGTGATTACCGACATGATGTGGGACGGCACCGTGAAGGGGGTGTTGGGGTTTGTTAGTCATGGTCACAGAATAAGTTCCTGATTTGCAGGAATCGTTTGTTTCTTTATTTTGAATTATTCTAGTCTTCCCTTTGGAATAGGCATAGTTAGTTATCCTTTATCATTTGGTTTGTTACTTCTAGCACTTGTATTTAAAGCCCTTTTGGTGGCATGAATAAGATGTGGAAAAGCATTGAGCACCATTACTGTGAGTTCCTTTTATACTACTGAGTGTGTGTGTGTGATACCAAACATTTGGTATCAGAGCTTGGTCAGAAGAGCTCTTTCATTATCGAGAGGTGAGAAAAGAGTGAGAGAGATGGAGCACTCTGATAAGTTTGTGCAACCAGCCATACCAAAGTTCGATGGTCACTTCAATCATTGGGCTCTGTTAATGGAGAATTTCCTAAGGAGTAAGGAAATGTGGAGTTTGGTAGAAAATGGAGTTCCTGCACAAACTGTGGCTAATACAACTGAACCACAGAGAAAGGCATTCGAAGACGCCAAGCTGAATGACTTGAAAGTGAAGAATTACTTGTTCCAAGCTATAGACATGGAGATCTTGGAGACAATTTTGGATAAGAGCTCTTCAAAGGAGATCTGGGATTCGATGAGACAGAAGTATGAGGGCTCAACAAAGGTGAAAAGAGCTCAGTTGCAGGCCTTGAGAAGGGAGTATGAACTTCTTTCTATGAAAGATGGTGAAAAGGTCGATACTTACCTGGCCCGAACCTTGACGATCGTGAATAAGATGAAGGCAAACGGTGATCCATTGACTTCGGGGACTGTTGTTGCAAAGGTGCTGCGTTCTTTAAGCCCGAAGTTCAATTACGTTGTCTGTTCTATTGAGGAATCCAATAACCTTGATACAATGACAATTGATGAATTGCATGGAAGTTTACTTGTTCACGAACAGCGTATGATTGGGCAGCAAGATGATGAACAGGTCTTGAAGATATCAACTGGTTCACCCTCTCGAGGAAGAGGGAAAGGACGTGGTGGTCGTGGTGGTAGAGGACGTGGCAGACTATCATTCGACAAAAGTATCGTCGAATGTTATAAGTGCCACAAACTTGGGCACTTCCAAAATGAATGCCCAGAGTGGGAGAAGGATGCCAACTATGCGGAGCATGATGATACGGAGGAGATGGTGCTAATGGCTCAAGTTGATAAAAGTGGTTCGACTTGGTTCCTTGATTCGGGATGTTCGAATCACATGACGGGTGAGAGGAAATGGTTTTGTACTTTGGATGAATCTTATCGTAATAATGTACGACTCGGAAATGATGTTCGTATGGCTGTCATGGGAAAGGGGAATGTTCGTCTCGACATCGAAGGTGTGACTTACACATTGATGGATGTGTATTATGTTCCTGATCTCATGAATAACTTGATTAGTGTTGGGCAAGTTCAAGAAAGAGGGGTGGAGATCCTGATTAAGAAAGGTTTCTGCAGGATTTATCATCCAAGAAGGGGGCTGATCACAAGAATTCAGATGTCCTCAAATAGGATGTTTATGATCAACGCTAAACCAAATGGTATTGATGAGTGTCACAAAGTAGAAACCGATTTCACCACTCATCTTTGGCATCAAAGGTTCGGTCACATCAATAACAGGAGTTTGAAGTTGATGCACGATAAAGATCTAGTGAGGGGGCTACCAATCATCAACGATGAGGTTGGAAGGTGTTCAGATTGCTTAGTAGGAAAACAGACTAGAGATACATTTCCTAAAACGAGTTCGTGGAGGGCAACACAACAGCTTCAGCTTGTCCACTCAGATATTTGTGGACCTATCACGCCTCAATCAAGCAGCCAAAAGAGGTACATAATTAACTTCATTGATGATTTCTCACGAAAGTGTTGGAATTATTTTTTGACAGAAAAGTCACAAGCTTTGGAAGCTTTTAAGAAGTTTAAAGCAGTAGTTGAGAAAGAAGCAGGTGTGGAGATTAAATGCCTGAGAACAAATAGGGGAGGAGAGTTTAATTCCAAGGAATTCAAAGTATTTTGTGAAGACAATGGAATACAAAGACATCTCACTACAGCTTACACGCCACATCAAAATGGCGTGGTAGAGAGAAAAAAACAGAACTTTGATGAATATGGTACGAAGCATAATGAGTGCCAGGAAGGTTCCAAAGACTTTCTGGCCTGAAGCTGCTAACTGGTGTGTTCATGTGCTTAATCGAAGTCCAACTGCATCTCTTGAAAATTGTACGCCAGAAGAAAAATGGAGCGGTCGAAAGCCATCAGTAAGCTATTTCAGAATCTTTGGGTGTGTTGCTCATGTTCACATTCCGAAAGAAAAAAGATTGAAGCTAGATGACAGAAGCCTAAGGTGTGTTCTGTTTGGGGTTAGCGAAGAATCCAAAGCTTATCGACTCTATGATCCTGTCAACAACACAATTATCGTGAGTAAAGATGTCGTTTTTGAAGAAGAAGTCTCGTGGAACTGGGCACAAGAATCTGCGATCAGTCCTGTAGATTTTGAATGGGAAGATAAAGATGAGCAGGAGAACAATGAAGATGGGCCTTCAAACCCAGATCCAGTTGCTGATGAGCCACTAAATAGGAATGAGAGTGGGCCCTCAAACCCATAACCAGTTACAAACACTGGCGATGAAAGAAGAAAGAGGGCAACTAGGGCGCCAACATGGATGGACAATTATGTCAGCGGTGAAGACATTCTGAGTGACGAGGAACATGGAGAAAACATAGCCATGTTCTCGTCATTATCGGAACCGACGAGTTATCACGAGGCTGCGCAAGAAGAATGTTGGAAACGGGCTATGAACCAGGAAATCGAGTCGATTGAAAGAAACAACACCTGGGATCTATGCGATTTACCTCCAGGTGCAACAACAATCGGTGTGAAGTGGGTGTTCAAGACTAAGTTGGACAAAGACGGGAAGATCAATAAACACAAGGCTCGACTTGTGGTGAAGGGCTATGCTCAGAAGCAAGGGTTGGATTACTTTGAGGTTTTTGCTCCAGTTGCCAGGTGGGACACAATCAGAAGCATATTTGCACTTGCAGCACAACGAGGTATGAAAGTTCATCAGTTGGACGTAAAGAGCGCTTTTTTGTATGGCGAATTGGAAGAGACTGTTTTTGTGGAACAACCCCAAGGTTATGTAGTACAGGGTAATGAGGGAAAAGTTTATCGATTGAAGAAGGCTTTGTACGGTTTGAAGCAGGCACCGAGGGCCTGGTACGGAAGAATTGAGAGCTACTTTCTTAAGGAAGGCTTCGAAAAGTGTCCTTATGAGCCAACTCTGTTCATTAAATCATCTAAGGAGAATGTCTTTCTAATTGTTTCAATCTATGTGGATGATTTAATTATTACAGGGAGCACTCCTGATTTAATTGAACAGTTCAAAGTTTCTATGAAGTCCGAATTTGAGATGTCGGATATGGGAGAAATGTGTTTTTTCTTGGGTGTGGAAGTTATACAAAGTGAAGATGGAATTCATCTCAACCAACGGAAATATGCTCGGGAAATACTCGAAAGATTCAATATGGAAGATTGCAATGGTGTGAAGAGTCCGATGGTTCCAGGCTGCAAACTTGTGAAAGATGATCTAAGTGGGTTTGTGGACGCAACACTGTATAAGCAAATGGTGGGTTGCATTATGTATCTGGCAGCAACAAGGCCAGATATAACGTTTGTTGCTGGTCAACTGTGTCGATACATGGAGACGCCTACTGAACAACATATGGCAGCAATGAAGAAGGTGTTTCGATACATTCAGGGAACTAAAGAGCTTGGGATTTTTACAGAAAAGGAGGAAGTGATCAATTGGTGGCGTATTCTGACAGTGATTATGCAGGTGATCATGATAATCGGAGAAGCACTTCAGGGTACGTTTGTTTTTTGAGCGGGGCTGCAATTGCTTGGTCGTCCAAGCGACAACCAATTGTAACTCTCTCTACTACTGAGGCGGAGTTTGTAGCTGCCACAGCCTGTGCTTGTCAAGTTCTATGGTTAAGGAGGATACTTGAGTACATTGGTTTAACTCAAGAAGAAGGGACCATTATAAATTGTGATAACATGTCTACTATCAAGCTCTCGAAAAATTCTGTTATGCATAATCGAAGCAAGCACATAGACGTGAGGTACTACTTTCTTCGTGATTTGGTGAATGATGGTACAATTGAGTTAAGGTATTGTAACACTTTAGCTCAAGTGGCAGACATTATGACAAAACCATTGAAGGCTGATCAATTTGAGAAGTTGCGAGAGATGCTGGGAATGGTGGAAGCAACTCAGGTAAACTAAAGTTGAGAATCTTTAGTTCAGTAGAAGGTATGTTGGGGTTTGTTAGTCATGGTCACAGAATAAGTTCCTGATTTGCAGGAATCGTTTGTTTCTTTATTTTGAATTATTCTAGTCTTCCCTTTGGAATAGGCATAGTTAGATATCCTTTATCATTTGGTTTGTTACTTCCGGCACTTGTATTTAAAGCCCTTTTGGTGGCATGAATAAGATGTGGAAAAGCATTGAGCACCATTACTGTGAGTTCCTTTTATACTACTGAGTGTGTGTGTGTGATACCAAACAGGGGGAGGATAGGGCAAGGTTAGGAGCAGAATTCTGGCAAGTCATTAATGAGATTACCGGATTACTAGGGATGCCCAATTTGTCGAACTTTTATCCGGGTTTAGCCTGGTTTGAATTGGAGATGGAAAGGTTGATGGATTTTGATTAAGATGGAGGTTGGGGTTGTTGTAGTGAGTGGAGAGAGGTAAAGAGAGGTGGAGAAGACGGAGGGGGTGGATAATGTAGTCGCTGGCATTGGGCTGGGAGTTGGAAGAAATGATGAATTCGAACGCCCACTTGAGGTTTAGGAAGACACATGTGTTTAGGGTATCGATCCAGGTAGGGATTGTTTAATATATAAGTAAGAAAAATATTAATAAAATTAAAAAGACAAAGTTACCCTTTATTTAACGGTTTTCTTTAACAAAGTTAGCTAGAGGGACGAAAAGAGAAATACAATGAAAACCATAAGGACTAAAAAGGCAATTGTTAAAGATAAAAATATATAATGTTTTTTTTTTATAGAAAAAACAGAAAAGAGAAACAATATCTAATAAAATAAAAATATATAATGTTTTTCTTATTTTTTATAGAAAAAACAGAAAAGGGTAAAAAAACCAAAATGTTTCTCCAAGTTAACGGAATCTTTTTTGTTTAACAGAATCCAATTCATAATAAAATGTAAACCACAGGGCAAATTTCACAACTATTTCAATTAAAGACGTAGTTCATAACAAAGTATAAACCAAAGGGACTAAACATGTAATTAACTCAAAAGTCTATTTAGAAGGATACATGTCTGATGTCTCCATACATGTATATACATACATACATACATACATACATACATACGTACGTAAACGCAGCCAATTGAGACAAAATCGCATAACACAAAATCCCTAATTTGGTTGTATGTGCGTGCAGGTCAACCATAAGCGCAAGGATCATCAATAACCATGATTTGCTCATCATCCGCGCTCCTAAACAGCAGGTATCCGACGGCCAATCCAACCACAATCACCACAAAAACACCGCCGTTGAACGACATCACCGCAAGCATCAACAAGTAGTTCATCACCGCGGTAATCCCTAACAGTACAGATCCGACGGATCTGGCTCCGCTACCTCCGGAGAAAAGCTTAGTGTAACGAAAAGGAGCATTCTCGGCGGTGATTGAGGAGGAAAGGAGCTTGAATTTGATGCGGCGATCTTCCATGAACTGGTAAAAGGCGGAGAAAAGGAAACAGACGATTAAGGTGAGGAAGTAAGTGAACCACGAGTGTGTGTTCCATGAATCTATGAGCAAAGTGACGTTGCGTCCCCAGTAGAAGGTCATATGCATCGTGGTGGCGTTAATTTTACGCCGGTCGATTTGCTGTGGTTGCAGAAGGCTGAAAATGCAGATATAAATCGCTAAGGTAATATACTCTTATTCATTACTATTTTAGTCGGTTGTATTAGATCTGTTGTAATTGTATGATGGTGTCGAGACCGGATAATCTTAAGAATCGTGTCGGAAAGGCACTTTCCGAATACAACAATTCGACCCTATAAGCCTTGGGTTCACGAACTTTGTATTGGGATAATTCTTAAGATTTTTCTCACACCAAAGGCTATGATATGAGAACTATATATCGTTATCCAAATTCTCGATCACATATTTATAGAAAGAAATCGACGGTTACAAGCGGTTACAAAACGGTTACAACCGCTTATGGATAAGATCAAAATTGACAGCACTTATTAGCGACAGCCGATAGCTTTCAGCGACAACTTTCAGCTTTTCAGCGACAGCTTTCAGCTTTTCAGCGACAGCCCTCAAAGAAAATTCTAGTCTTTTCGAACTTCGACACCGCTTTAAGGCGATCTAAGATGATAATGGAAACTTGTAAGTGTGCACTCCGCACCTCCTAACTTACGTATGTTTGCCTTGTCGTCTTAATCGATCTCAATTAAATCACAATTACACCAAAATGATTGATGACACTAAAATCACCAACATTCCTCCCCATTTTAGTGTAATCCTTTGATTTACAACGTACTATAAATATGCAAAATTCAAACACACGCATAAATGAAAATGTCACGAAGATTGAATTTTCATTTTAGTATATTACACATTCCAAATATTTGAGAATCGGGGTGTTCTAAGAATTGAACCCTTCAACCCATTTGAATACATGAAGATAATATACACATATGTTCGTACAAATCTAGATAACACAACTTGACACTTTTGTAGAGGCCTTGTGTCCTTATCCATTCATGAACGTATAGAAAGCCAAGTCGTAAACTTTCTTGAAGCGGCCACACTTCACGTCCACTTAGGTGATTCTTTTATATCTTGCACCTGCATATGCAATTTTTCAAAAGAATCATTAAGAAATAATTTTTTCAGCCTTACAACACTTGCAGGTCTAAGCACATACCTTGGGATGATAATATTATGTGCTTCAATTTTATTAATAAGCCTTCCACATTGAATTCAACCTTTAACGTTATATTAAAGGGGAATTGGGTATCTTATTAATAAAAATCTATATGGACTTTAAACCCATCCCGATCACGGACTTGTGCACTAAGTCCCTAGCCAATGCCTTTGTTAAGTGGTCGGCTAAATTGTTACGAGTTCTAACGAACTCTACGGATATCACCCCATGCATGATTAATTCTCTAACCATGCTATGTCTCACTCCCAAGTGCCTTGACTTTCCATTGTATACTTGGCTATATGCTTTAGCCAAAGTCGCAGCACTATCACAATGAATACTTATAGGTGATATCGGCTTCGGCCACAAAGGAATCTCATAAATTAAATTCTTTAGCCACTCTGCCTCTTTACCGGCGGCTGCCAAAGCTACAAATTCAGATTCCATGGTGGAATTTGTGATGCAAGTTTGTTTCTTTGAGGCCCAAAAGATGGCGCCTCCACCGAGCAAGAATGCCCATCCACTAGTAGAAGAATGATCCTCTACATTGGATATCCAACTCGCATCCGTGTAGCCTTCGATCACCGAAGGAAACCCAATATATGTTATACCATAACTCATGGTTCCCTTTAAATATTTGAATACCCTTCTTACCGCTTGCCAATGATGAGTACTCGGTCTACTAGTAAACCGACTCAACCTACCAACGGCATAGGCAATGTCCGGACGTGTACTTGTCATGGCATACATCAAGCACCCGATTGCCTTAGAGTATTCTAATTGTGAAACGGCTTCACCCTCGTTAGACATAAGCTTTTCACTTGGATCCATCGGAGTACTCACAGGCGAACAATTTAACATATTAAACTTCTTTAACACTTTCTCGACATAGTGAGATTGCGTTATGGCCAAACCTTTGTTCTCCCATTTAATCCTTATCCCGAGGATAACTTCGGCCTCCCCTAAATCCTTCATCGAGAATTGGGATGACAAAAATTCTTTTGTCAAGTCGACTTGTCTTTGGTTCGTGCCAAAGATTAACATGTCGTCAACATATAAACAAATTATGACGCCTCTACCGGAATCGTCAAATTTGCTATACACACATTTGTCCGATTGGTTTAAATGAAAACCATTAGACAAAACCACTTCATCAAACTTTTGATGCCACTGTTTTGGGGCTTGCTTCAAACCATAAAGTGATTTAATTAATTTACATACTTTATGTTCATTCCCCGACATCACAAAGCCTTCCGGTTGCTTCATGTAAACCTCCTCCTTTAAATCAACATTAAGAAATGCCGTCTTGACATCCATTTGGTGAATTACCAAATTATTAATAGCTGCCAACGCTATTAATAATCGAATGGTGGAAATTCGAGCGACCGGTGCATAGGTATCGAAATAATCAATACCTTCTTTTTGCCGAAATCCTTGAATTACCAACCGGGCTTTAAACTTATCGATGGTACCATCGACTTTCATTTTCTTCTTGAAAATCCACTTGCAACCCAAAGGTTTGCAACCCGGTGGTAAGTCGGCCAACACCCATGTGTTATTCCCCATGATAGACTCCATCTCATCATTTATTGCCTCTTTCTAAAAGACGACGTCTTGAGACTTCATAGCCTCATCATAGGTTCTTGGATCTTCCTCTATGCTATAACAATAAGCATATTGAGATTCAATTTCATCTCGTGAACCTTCAACTAAGTATAGTTGAAAGTCGGAACCAAAAGATTTCTCAATCCTTCCTCGTTTACTTCTTCGAGGTTCGGGAATTTCCAAAGAAATTTCTTTTTCTTTTCCACTATCTTTGATTCCACTCGTACTTGGAATCACATCTTTCGGTCTTGGAATCGAGGTGAATCGATTCTCATCGAATATTGCATCCCTTGATTCTATAACGGTGTTAACTGAAATAGAGTCGTTGGGTTCAATAACATAGAACCGATATGCCTTTGAATGCTCGGCATATACGATGAATATACAATCGATTCCTCTTTCTCCCAAAGTTTTTCTTTTGGGATCCGTTAACCTTACCACAGCTCGGCAACCCCAAACTCGTAAATAATTTAAGTTTGGTTTCTTCTTGAACCAAAGTTCATAAGGAGTATCCTTACTCCTTTTGTTTGGTACCCGGTTCAAAACATAGCAAGCCGTCAACATGGCTTCACCCCAAAATCCGTCACTAAAACCGGAGTAGGATAACATCGAGTTAACCATTTCTTTTAAAACTCGATTCTTTCGTTCCGCAACACCATTTTGTTGAGGTGTATACGGTGCCGTGGTCTCGTGTATAATTCCAACAGATTGGAAATATAGAGGATCAAAGTATTCACCGCCTCTATCGGTTCTCAACTTTTTAATTAAAATATTTTGCTGCAATTCCACTTCGGTTTTATAAATCTTAAATTTTTCTAAAACTTCGTCTTTCGAATGGAGTAGAAAAATATAACAAAATCTCGAAGCGTCGTCTATAAATGTAGCAAAATACTTTTTATTTCCAAGTGAAGGAGTCGCATGCAAGGCACACAGATCACTATGGATTAAATCCAAAACCATAGATGATCTTTTAATTTTAGGGAAAAGTTGACGTGTGATTTTTGTAAGCATGCAAGTCTTACACTTTTCCAAATTTAAATTAAAGGAAGGTATCATGCCATCCTTGGACATTTCATGCATTCTTTTGTAATGCACGTGTCCAAGTCTAGCATGCCAAAGAAAGGACAAATTGCTATTATCTACCATGCAAACAAAATTTTCACAACCAAGTTCATTTATTATATTTAACATAAACATCCCAGAATTGTAGTAACCAAATCCAATAAACATACCACACCGCGATAGTACATACTTATCGCTTTCATATACTTGTTTAAAACCTAATTTGTTCAACACACTTCCGGAGACTAGATTCTTCCGGATATTAGGTACAAATAAAACATTGTTTAATTTCAACAAATTCCCAGAGCTAAACTTCAAATCCACACAACCACGACCCAAGATTGGAGCACTAGACTCGTTGCCCATATGCAAGACCGATCCATCTTCCACCGGTTCGAACTTCTTGAACCATCTTCGATCCTTGCACACGTGACTCGTGGCACCCGAGTCTACCCACCACGCAATATTATCATCCTGTACATAAAATGCATAGGAAATTAGTGGTACATAATTCTTACTTGAATTATTAGAAATGATCGAGTTTTGACCTTGATTTGGGGGTTGGTCGTTCGACCCTTGTCCCGCACCACTCGTACTCGCTCCATTCTTGTTACCTTTACCAACTCGACAATCTCGTTTGAAATGTCCTGTTCGACCACAGATCCAACAAGTCATTTTTGACTTTTTGTTGGGTCCATGTTTGGGATTGTCGAACATCCGTTTTTTACCTTTGTCGAATTTCTTTTTGGTCGTGTTCCTACGCTCCTCAACCATGTTGACATTGGATGAATTTGGGATATACTTATCCTTGGTCTTACCAATTTCTTGCACACGTAGTGATTCCTCAATACGTAAGTGGCTCCCAAGTTGCACCAAAGAAAGTTCTTCCTTTTTGTGTTTAAGTGTGTGTTTGAAGTCTTTCCATGATGGTGGCAACTTGTCAATTATGCTCGACACCGATATGGATTCATCCATATGCATATGGTGTTGAGTATATTGACCAAGGATCCGGAGCAATTCGTTGTATTGCTCCATTACGGGCCTGGAATCGATCATCTTGTAATTATTAAAATTACTTACAAGGAACTTCTTACTCGAAGCATCCTCGGCCATGTATTTCGATTCCAAGACATCCCACAATTCTTTTGATGATTCTACATTTTGATAAACATCAAATAAAGCATCAGACATACCGTTAAGAAAATGCCCACGGCATATGTAGTCGTCGTTCTCCCATTTGTTTTTACGTCGGATTGCCTCCAAAGTTGAATTTTCATCGATCTCCGGCATGGGGGTGCTAAGAACATATGCAACCTTCAAAGTGGTGAGAAGGAAGTGCATCTTCTTTTGCCACCGACGAAAATCGGTTCCTAGAAACTTCTCTAGTTTGCCAAATTTCGAAGTCATGTCACGAACAGATTCCTCTCGATTTGCCATCGTTAATCAAACAGAAATTGTTGTATTCGAATGTTAGATCTTTTGTAATTGTATGATGGTGTCGAGACCGGATAATCTTAAGAATCGTGTCGGAAAGGCACTTTCCGAATACAACAATTCGACCCTATAAGCCTTGGGTTCACGAACTTTGTATTGGGATAATTCTTAAGATTTTTCTCACACCAAAGGCTATGATATGAGAACTATATATCGTTATCCAAATTCTCGATCACATATTTATAGAAAGAAATCGACGGTTATAAGCGGTTACAAAACGGTTACAACCGCTTATGGATAAGATCAAAATTGACAGCACTTATTAGCGACAGCCGATAGCTTTCAGCGACAACTTTCAGCTTTTCAGCGACAGCTTTCAGCTTTTCAACGACAGCCCTCAAAGAAAATTCTAGTCTTTTCGAACTTCGACACCGCTTTAAGGCGATCTAAGATGATAATGGAAACTTGTAAGTGTGCACTCCGCACCTCCTAACTTACGTATGTTTGCCTTATCGTCTTAATAATTCTCAATTAAATCACAATTACACCAAAATGATTGATGACACTAAAATCACCAACAGGTTGTATTCTCATTTTGATTTGATTTTAGGTTTTCATTTTGGTTCACAGAGGTACTACTCACGCTTTCCGTCCAATCGCTCATCGTCATTTCGTTTCACACTCGGTAATATACTCTTATTCATTACTATTTTGTATGCTCATTTTGATTTGATTTGATTTTAGGTTTTCATTTTGGTTCACAGAGGTACTACTCACGCGATTTCCGTCTAATCGCTCATCGTCATTTCGTTTCACACTCGGTAATATACTCTTATAAATGTTCATTTTGATTTGATTTTAGGTTTTCATTTTGGTTCACATACTTTTTTATACTTGAACTTTTAATTGGATTTATTATACTGCTTTCTACGAATTTCAACATATGCGGTTTAAGTTGTTTCTTTTGAGTTTAATCAATTCAAAATTGGTAGGGTTTTAATCATTTGGAATGATTGGTTTAGGATTGGAAGATGTGTTCCTGTTGAATTTTGAGGAAGCTCTATTGTTAACAAGAAGAATTCACTTGTTAATCCATTGGGTTGTATATATGGCACCGGCACCGGAACCACGGCCATGGAGACGTCGCATTACTGCATTAATTCATGAAAGATCCATTGATTACGGGGGAGAACGCCCCTTCAGCAGAATTCCTGAAGTGATGACATTTTCCTTAACCGTCATCTTTGGAGTAGTGGCCGTGATGGCGGCTACCCGACACGATGGTTTCCCATTTCAGACCCACCCAATGCAGGTGGGTCTCCTTAAGATGACCTTAGCAGCGTTGTGGGTCTTTGCAGGGTTGATGATATTCCCTTAAGGGGATTCAACCTTAGCTTTCATTTTAGGAGCATGCAAGATGCTCTGTGTGATTGCATGCTTCATTTTGGGTCTCTGTGTATTTCCGTGGCCTTGATGACAATGAAAATTTTTCATTCTTATATCTCAGAGAATTAATTGTTTTACGTCTCTTAAATAGTGCTCTTATTGATATTAATTGTTGTTATAAATAAATATTAATTTTTTAAATTTAAATATTATTATTTAATATTAACCGAAAACTATTAAATCATATTCTAATTATATATTGATATTAATTTTTAATTATTTAGAGTTAATGTTAATCATATAAATTATTTTTATTTTTATTAATCAATATATTTTAATTATCAAAATTGATAGTATATATGTAATAATAAATTTTAAATTATTTTAGCTAGCATGTTATATTATTTAATTTTTTTGATTACATTGGTTGTATTAATTAACATATTATATTGATATATATTTGTTTTTAATTATATAATTAAGTATTGTAAATGATAATTCTTTGAAAATCTTGTTTTTGATCATTTTATATGTTTATAAGCTAATTTTTGTTAAATGTGACTTCTTCATCAGCTAGTTTGCTAAACATAGTTTTTGATCATTTTATATGTTTATAGCTTACCAGTCAACAACTACCTTCTCACAGCTAGTTTGCCAAACATAGTCTTAGTGACCCCATAGGAGATGGTCTTAATTGTTTGATTAATACAAAATAAATATTTTATATTTTAAAACATTCTTACATACAAATCCTACGAAATCATGTGAAATATCAACCACCCCCTAAGATTTCAAGCTTCTATGTTTACGAGGTTTCAATGAAATCCCATAATTTAAAATTCAGAAAATCCTTATAAACCAAATATAAGATGGAATTAAAATTTAATTCCAGGTCCCCCAAATAACCAAATCGAATCCATTGCTATAAAGTATAAACCAAACTAGACGTAATGGTTCTCAAGGCAATCATCAATCTCAAGCTTTCCATGTTCTGTGTTTTTTCTGTTTTGATTTGTCATTATTAGATTACAGTTTTCTTCTTTGATTTTTTGTATGGTTTTCTTTAGTTTTTTCGTATAGAACGTGCAGGCTCTAAGAAGATTTGGTTGTTCATTTATATTTAAAGGGTGAACAAAATACATGCCAATATCTAACATTCACATGTCTCCCCTTTAAAATTTGTGTTTTGATGTCTTTCATTTTCCATATTTTTCGATTTAGGCGAATTATGTTCCAGGTTTCAGGTAAAAAAGAAACAAAATTTTCCAGATTTTGGAGCCATTGGTATGCTTTGCAATATAGCTGCAGATAGGAGATGAACAAGTAGGATCTTGTAGAAGCTCATGGATTTGGTCTAAAAGCAATTATACTTCAGTGCTGATGTTGAAGCCATGAATTGGATTAACTTTTTATTGTTGTGAACATCTTTATTTCTAATCATTGTTCTAATTTCATCACTGCTTGGTTTTCTTTTTAAAAGTTTTATCACAAAGCTTAGAAGCCAAGATTCTATATTTCTACTTCAAGAGTTGTCAAGTCAAGTTGTAGATGAGTATAGTTATGGATGCTTTTGTACTATTTGTGGTTTGTCATTTTGTTTAATTTGTGCTCTATTTGATTTGATATTTTCTTGTCTTTTAGTTTATTGATGCAAAACACAGAGTATCTTGCTCAGATTCATCTGGTTAAGCGGGGCAAAATTACAAGTATAATAGTCCAATTTATCTAAAATGTTGTTGAATTGTTGATGCTCTACTGCTTTAGGCATCAAGTTAATTTATCGTTTAGTGTATAATATATAGCAGTTGTTGGATTGATGATCATTGATATGGTTATGTGCTATGTGTATATAATATATAATATGTTCAAAAATTGATGGTTTATTTCAAGCATTATCTTAATTTTTCGTCAACAAAAGGTCTTTACATGAAAGTTATATGGGTCTTCCATGCAAAGAAAAATATTGGAGGCCAAACATTGATTCTTTTTGGTTGTTGTTATAACCATTTGTCATTAGAAGCATGTAGGTTTTGAAATGGAAGAAATTTGAAAAGATAAAAGGAACAAGACTTCAAAATCCTTTGTACCCCGCCGCAGCATTGCGCGGCTACACTGCTAGTTCAAGTTAATTGTAAAATTGGGTGCAGAAGGCAAAGTTGCACTTTTCCCTCGCACGATGAGATGTCTCCTTGATTTTAATTCTCCTCCGTCGATTACTTTGCATTTTACTAAATCTTTGGTCTTAGATTGAATACATCATCCCCCCTACAAGAAAAAAAGAGTCAACTTCAAACATGATACTTGCATAATAATTTACAAATATGTTATTTGTAACTTCTTTCCTTGTGTTACAGCAAGAATTTACGGATACTACATAAAATCGAGAGTAAACTACGTTTTAGTCCCTGTAGTTTGTTAAAAATTTCTATTTTCGTCCTTATGGTTTTGAAATTACGATTTTCATCCCTATGGTTTATTATTCATTACATTTTTTGTCCTTGTGATTTATTTATTTTGTTTTTTATTTCTAGGGTTTACAATTGTTTTCTATTTTGGTCCTTCATTCTTAAAACTAGTGTTTTGGTCTCAGGGATGAAAACCAAACCATAAGGATGAAAACCAAAATTTCGAAACCACAGGGACGAAAAGCGTAAAACAATCATTATGGTCGAATGCACCACAATGCAACAACAATAGATTTTGATATCTACATATGCAAGCACTGGCGAGCATTGAAAATTTTATCTCAAGATTGTGGACGAAGCTTATATTTACGATACAATTTAGCATGAGATTAATCTAGAAGTCTGAGATCACCTATTTCCAAAAAAAAACACACACACAAATCCAACACAATATATGAATAAGAAGGGGAAGTTGATCGCTGTTCTTGATTTCAATTTGGAGTATTTGCTTATTCAAACAAGAAAATGAAATTACACACACACACACATATATATATATATATATAGAAAGAGAGAGAGGCGGGTTCAAACGAGGAAGCTAACTATTTACGAAAACGAGAGGACGACTCCCATGTACAAAATCACATGTGATCCACTACTATCGAAAAAACCGGGGTAGCGAGCGACCTGGGCCGCGAGTCGCGTGGAAGTCGCCCGGATCACATTTGATTTAGGCGTGAATCACATGTGATTTTGTACATGAGCGGAAGTCCCCCGATCAGGTGTGAATCACATGTGATTTTGTACGTGAATCACATGTGATTTTGTACGTGAATCACATGTGATTTTGTACGAGAAAGAATATGAGCCACATACTTCATTATTTAAAAGATAACATAAAAAATAAAAAATATTTTAGAAATGAGGATAATTATCATTTTAAATTGGATAAATCCTTAAATATCTCATATATCTTTTAAGTTTATTTTAATAAATTCATATTTTTATCAACTTTTATATTTTATTTCTAGATACACTTTTGATTAAAAAATCACAATTTTCATCAAATATCACATGTGAGTTCCACCATCAATTTATTATCTTTTTCATTATTTTATATCTAGTTTCCTGATCCACGTTTTTAATCACATGTGATTAACTTTGTTTAATATATTATCTGTTATGTATCACATATGATCCGGTATGTAAATTTTTGTTTTAATATATTATCTGTTATGTATCACATATGATCCGGTATGTGAATTTTTGTATATATCACATATGATAATATACACCCGAATATAAAAGACGTATAATCACATGTGATGATATTTACATCATAAAAAGATCTATTAATCTAAATATACATAATCACATATGATTAACTAAAATATCTACAATAATCACATGTGATAATATACATAATCACATGTGATACTATGATATGTATAAAAATTAACATATAGTGAATCACATGTGATAATATGCATGATCACATGTGATAATATGATATGTACAAAAATTAGCATATAGTGAATCATATGTGATAGGTAATAATTATTTGTTAAGTTAAGTTAATCACATGTAATTCAAGATCCAAAAAATAGAGAAAAAAATTGTGAAAAACAATGATTATTTGATTATGGATATCATATGTGATATTTGATCTAAATTGTGAATTTTTTTATTAAAAGTGTATCCAGATTTTTTATTACATAAAACTTAATTAAAAAAATAATGAATTAATTGAAATTAAAATATAAATAAATCTAAAAGATATAATAAAACTTTAAGAGTATCCTAATCTCTAAATTTATTTTTAATCTATGGTATTTTTTTAATTAATGAATTTTGTGGTTCATATTCCTTCTCGCTTTCTCGCATATCACTTTGCTTCTTGCATGATCCTCCCTCTCTCTCTCTCTCTCTCTCTCTTTCTATATATATATATATATATATATATATGTGTGTGTGTGTGTGTGTGTGTGTGTGTGAGAGGATACGTGAGAAACCTTTTTGAAAAGTTATCTGATAAAGAGGCAAGATGTTGAAACGAGACTCCAACATTATACATGGGATGTAAAGTAAAGCAAGCAAAAATGGCAAATTGCATGAAAATACAAAGTACATGATTCTGATTCCTATTAAATATGGCGTACTTTCAAAACTTCCGATATGGACTTTTGGTATATGATCAGGTGCGATATCTTTAACGTTTAGAGCAAATTAGTTAAGTATTTTAATGCAGACTTAGATGTAAACATGTATTCAAATATTTGATATGTCACATCTCAAACACAAAAATCAAGATTTTGAAAGTATATTATATAAAATAAGAATCAGATCAAAATCCATATCATTTTCATGCAACTATATATAAACGTGCCTATATAGAAATGAAGGTGGTACTAATTACATCCGCACTTGAAATGATGAGGAACTCTTCGATGAGCCTAACGGCACGATTCACATCCCCCACGATTGCCATCACGGCGGGCGTGGCTGACCCTTGCACGTTGGCAACATTGTGGGCTTAGAAGCCCCCCATCCAACAACGATCTGCACGCCGCCACCGCTAGCCACCTCTCTGTCTGGCATTGGGCGGCACTCGGCCCTGCTGCACTTGCTGTTGCCGCCGATACCACCACCATCAAAATCACTATAATCTTAGTAACACCACCACCCATCTCTTTGCTCTATTCTAGGTTATTATACTACTGGCTTTGTGTTATGAATTCAATTGCCATATATATATATATAGAGAGAGAGCTTCAAATATAAACTTTTTTCGTGTAAACCGTGAAAACTTTCGATTTCATAGGTTTTTTTGATGAATTTTTTTTATAGAATTGTTTATTTTGGTGAAATTGTTTCATATCATTCATTTCTTGATGATTTTTTTTGCAAAATTTGTAGTTTCATAGGTGAAAACGAAAAATTTCATAGGTGAAAACGAAAAATGTATGAAACAGTTCATAAAAATGAAAAAAACCCTATGAAACTATAAATTTCATAAAAAAATCATCAACAAATTAATGATATGAAACAATTTTCTTCAAAATAAACAATTCCATAAAAAAAATCATCAAAAAAACATGAAACTACAAAGTTTACACGCTTTATACGAAGAAAAAAGTTTACATTTGAATATGTCTCTCTCTCTCTCTATATATATATATATATATAGAGAGAGAGAGAGAAAGAGAGGCGGGTTCAAACGAGGAGCGTACCAATTTAAGAAAACGCGAGGAACACCGCCCATGTACTAAATCACATGTGATTCACTACTGCTAATCACATGTGATTCACAACTGATCGGGGGGGGGGGGGGGGGGGGCTTGCGCCCATGTAGTGGATCACATGTGATTCACAACTAAAATCATGTGTGATCCGGGCGATTTGGCCGACTCGCGAACCAGGTCGCCCGCTATCCGAATTTTTCGCAGATGTAGATCACATGTGATCCAGTACATGGCAGGCGCTCCTCGCGTTCTCGTAAATAGGTACGCTCCTCATTTGAACCTTCCTCTATATATATATATATATATATATATATATATATATATATATATATATTGTACTGTTGTAGTGGGTAGCTAGCAACCCAAGAGGTCCACAAGTTTTTAAGGGTTAGATTACCCTTACAAATGGTTGTATAGATAATGTGTCGGTCGATGGTCTACAAAGTTTATGTTATATAATTTAATTAAAATGATTTTAAATCAACTCTCTTTAAATCGACATCGATATTTATTTTTAAATTTTTTAAATTTGAATACTTATTCAAAAAAAAAAATCAACTGTTTTTACATCAACATCGATATTTATTATTAAATTTTGAGTAAATTACATTTTTCGTCCTTGTGGTTTGTTGAAAATTTCGATTTTCGTCCCTGGTCTTTATTTATTATATAGATAGTCACTGTGGTTTATATTTTATTTCTTTTTTAGTCCCTGAAGCTAATGAATACCAATTAAATTAAGGGCATTATGGTCTTTTCATTTTTTTTCCTTTTCAGTTTTGTTTTCATTAATATTTCTTTGTCTTTTTCCGCCTACTACATCCCTCCCTCTCATCTCTTTTGAAAATATACACACACATCCTACATACATACATACACACACACACACATATATATATATATATATATATATATATATATATACATGTATGTGTAGGTGTACATATAAATTTATAGAGAGGGACATATTGGTCATTGTATCATTTTTGTGTTCTTCTAGTTTCTTATTGATATTTTTTTTGTTTTTTTATCTGAAGTTCTATCTCCTCTCTCATCTATCTTCTTTCTCCACAATACACACATGGTAACTCCCACCTATCTCCGGTGTGAAGACCTTACAAATGCACAGACACATCTTGATCATCTCTATCTCTGTGTAGCTTGTTTCAAACACACACTCATTGATTAGCTCCACCGATCATCTTCATCTATGTGTCATTGCGTCTCCACCTTTGGTGTGTGTATGCGTGTTTGGTTCGAGAGACAGTAACAATGTATGTGTGTGTGTGTGTGTGTTTGTTTTGCAGACAAAAAGTGTTTTAAGAACCGCAGAGTGTGTTGGTGCGTTTCGCTGATCACAGATCCATAAAAGAACTAAATCATATATCTTTTAAATCGTCTTCCATCCCTTTACTGTATGAAACCCATAACAATGGAGAACAAGTTTTATGGTTTCCCTCCCTGCACGGTTGTACGCCAGCACCACCAGGATCTAAACAAAAAAAAAGTTAAGACCTCTGAAATAATTTTACTGTGATTCATTGTTAATCAAACCGCAATCCCTGAACCTTAACCCGTTAACCGTCTGTCTCCTCCACCTTCGACCACCAAGCAGAAAGAAAACCCACAACCAACTTTGTGAAAAAAAATTATGTTAAGGCGAAATCATAGTGTGTAGACGAAGTGATAAAAAAATCTGTTAAGGTGAAATCATACGGGGTGGAGGAGGGGAAGTTGAAGGTTGTCGGAGACGAGAGGCTTTCCCCGTCTCCTCTTACGCCGGTGACGCTCTCTGTCGGTATACACACACACACACACATATATATATATATATATATATATATATATATATATATATATATATATGTGTGTGTACACCTGCAGATACAAAGTAGAGATGCTCTGTAAATTTATATGTACACCTACACATACATGTATATATATATGCTCTGTAAATTTATATGTACACCTACACATACATGTAAATTTACTCTAAAATCAATTGTAGCATTCTTTACCGCAATAATTTACTGTACGAGCTTTTGGTGATGCAGGACTAGGGTAGCAGACTAGGTGTGGGATCTGTATCAAGAGTAGACGACAGTGGGAAACTGGAGAGGTAGAGAGTGGGAGGTGGATTAGTAAGTTTACGTGGCCACCAAATTTTATTTTGTACCTGTTCTATAGTATAGTTTTATTATTAATATTTAATGAATTACATAAATTAACCAAAATATAAAAAAACGTATAGATATAACATTTTGAGGATAATAAATGAAAGTTTAAAGAACATAAACTACAATAAATAAAATTTAAAGAATAAATAAAGTGTAAGGAGGAAGACATATTTGATTATTTAGAAGAGAATTGAGTTTTATTTTAAGGTTATATTAGTAAACTATAGGTATGTTCCACTCTGTTCCATGGGGTGAGAGTGAAACACGCCAGTTCCACCTTGTTTCACTCTGCTCCTACCTATTGACTATGTTACACATAAAAGTCCTGTCAAACATGGAACAGTGATCATTTTGTCCTATCCAGTGTACCAAACGCACCCTTATGCGTTTTTAATCTGAGTTGAGAACATCAAGGCTTTTGAATCTATCTTCAATCCAAATTCTAAAATGAAGATTAAAAAAAAGATGAAGATGATATTTCTTGTTTTTGTAGATTTATATTTTATATATGCCGGTTTTTGTTTTTATTAGTTAAGATGGAGTTGATATGAAGATGAAGAAGATGAAATGGGGTGAAGAAGAGGGGTATCGGGTCATTTTGTTATAATCCCATAATTCTTATAAAGGCCAAAATGCATCAATATGCAAATAGAGTTTGCCTTATTCCTATCTAGTGTAGCAAAGAAACTTTTTTCTTAATATAACAGAGTTTCAAAATTTCCTATTTTGTACCCATTGTGACCGATAACTTGTTGATCTTTATGACATGGATGCCAAGGTTATATTCCCCTTTGCCATAATCCTTTTGTAAACATTTCATAAACCTTTAGTAAACGAGTATCCACATCATCAAATGGTATAAGCTTGGCAGGAAACTAGACAAAAAGTACACAATAAGAAATGCTGAAACATCGTTGCATTGATTGAGAAAAAACAATAATCTACACTAAATAAAAACTAAACCAAATTTTATTGCATTTTGAGGCATATTTTGCCCTTTTTAAGAATAACATATAGTGATATTTTCGTCCACACACGCCTTTTTTGGCCAGAACTTTGTTGGTGGTTTTTGACACATATAATTGAACTTTAATGCCCATTAGGTAGCTTTTGGTACACAGACATGATTGGACAGGACTAAACAAGTTGTCCCTAAAAGTTGTCTGATATACATCATATAATAGTTATAAATGATACAAATAAAGTATAAATTTAAACAATTAGGTTATAACCATTTTTTAGTTTTTTACATGATTTTCATGTACATAAATACATATAAAAATAATAGAGTAAATTACATAATCGTCCCTATGGTATGGTCATATTTTGGATATGGTCCCTAAAACGCATTAATTACACTGAACGTCCCCGTGGTTCGACTAACCGCACACAGAGGGTCCCTCCCTCTAACGGAATCTGTTAAACCAGTTAACTCAAGGGGTATTTTGGTCTTTTTACTCTCTCTTTTGTCCTTTTCCTAATAAGAAATTAAAAAATAGATAAAAAAAATAAAGAAAGGGGACTCCACGCTTACCCCCTTAAACCCCCCCCCCCTTCTTCCTCGTGAGGTGTCTGCAAATCATAACCACCAAGTAGATATAGCCCTTAAAAGCCACAAATCGTAGCCACCAAGTGCGAGAGAGATCGAGATAGCTCACAAAGAGAAATGTAGTGAGAGAAACAAAGATCTTGTTCTTACCAAATAAGGGCTTTCTTTTGTCGATCAAGTTACCCTCTTGCTCTCACTGATCTTTACTAATTCGAGTTGGGTTTTTTGATTTCTGTAATGGGTGTTGGTAGCTTCATCTTCTTCTTGATCATTCGATTTGGGGTTTCTAATTTCTGTAATGGGTGTTCATCGATTCGTATCGATTCATATGATTCTTGGTTATTCGATTTGGGATTTCTAATTTTTTTTCTGAAGTGGGTGTTTGGGGTTTCTAATTTCTGTAATGGGTGTTCATCGATTCGTATCGATTCGTATGATTCTTGGTTATTCGATTTGGGATTTCTATTTTTTTTTCTGAAGTGGGTGTTCATCAATTTCTTGGATTCTATTGTTTCTTGAAATGGGATTTCTGATTTCTGCAAATGGTTCCTCTGTTTTCTGATAATTTGATTTGGGTTTTCTGATTTCTGTAATGGGTGTTCGTTGATTTCTGTGTTTCTTGAACATTCTTCGAAATTGAAGTTCCTTTTTTGCCAAGATTCATCTGGGTTTTCTTGTTCTTGAATCATGGAAGAATATGATCAAGATCAAGATCAAAATTAGAAATGTTATATTTGCAAATTCTGCAATCAAAGTTTTAGAAATGGGAAGAAATTGGGAGGTCATATGAGAGGTCATTTGGCTTTGATTTCAGCTAGCAGAAAACAGAGCACCAAAGAACTCAATCAAGAAGTCATTAATGATGGAATGGGTCTTGAATTCAATGATGAAATGATCAAGAATGGTGAAGATTTTGGTCCTAATTCATACGAGATCTCATTCACTCAAAAATAAAGAATCAACCAGCAAGAATGTAATAACCCAAAATAATGTAACATGTTTTTAAAATGAAAGTTAGGGATGGTAGTTGAATATTGCACAAAGTATGGGGGTAAAATATAGAAATTAGGAAATCAATTTCCTTTTCTTTTGTGATGAGCCGACTTTACTGCTGGAAGAAAGTAAAACATTTAGTTTTGGGGGGGGGGGGGGGGACTGTCATGAAGATAGACAAAAGAGAGAAAGAGGTGTGTGTCTTGTGTGTGTGCAGCCGGAGAGAGCGAGAGAGAGAGAGACAGCCGACGAGAAGAGAGAGAGACGACGAGAAGAGAGAGATGTCGACGAGAAGAGAGAGGTGTCGGCGAGAAGAGAGAGACGACGGGGGAGAGAGAGAGATGTCGAGGGAAGAAGCAGCGACGGTGGTGGCTGCCGGAGGAGGTCGCCGGCGGTGGTGGCTGCCGGAGGTGGTCGCCGGAGGTGGTGAACGAGTGGCTGTTGCTGTTTCATGAGATTGGGAGGAGGAGAAGAGCAGTTCTTATCAAATTAGGTATATAATCTAATCCATTTTCTCTTTAGTTTTCGTTTGTGATGTTTAGGATGTAATTGTGGGACTCTAAATGATAATTAAGTGGGTTGTTAATTTATAGAAAGCAATCGTTTATCTAAACCTTGTTAGATTAAAAAGGTAGTTGAAAATGGGATTATGTAAGAGTATGTGTTTAAGGCTTAAAACCTCATCAAATGGAATGTTTAGGAATAATTGATTGTTAGAAACATTTTATAAATCAAATGTTGTTGTGGGTCCTTGGTTAGGGAATAATTTGTATCAATTAATAAAATTAGAATTTGCGTCGAAATTGCGTAGAATTAGAATGATGGCGAAGAAGTGGAGTTTTTGTCAAAATACCCGGACTTGTTTGCAAAACGATATGGTATTTTAAAGAAAATGGAGTCCCGGTAGTGTTGGAAATTGATTGAGGTTCCGGTAGCATTTTGTCGAGTCCCGGTAAGTTAATAAATGGGCCGGAGTGTAATTTTAAGAAAAGGGTCGGATTAATTATTTTAATTGGAGCCTAAAGCTTGCGTGTACCGGAAGTCGGTATGACCCGAAAGTTGACCCGTAATTTAAGTTGGGCCGGATTGAGTTTTGGGCCAATTGAATTATTAAGTCCTTTTGGGCTTAGTCATTGTATTGGGCTTAATTTATTATTAAAGTCTATAATTATTTAAAGGGGCCTAGTACGTAATCGATAGCCTAATTATTAAATGTGGTCATATTGTGATTATTATGATCCGACTTTGATACTTAGAATCTAGAGTTATAATTTTATGTCGGGGGAAACCTAGAGTCGGGTAAATTAATGGATCCGGTATAGCATTTCAATTGGATGGGTAACCAAAGACCATTAATTTATGATTTTTGGACTAGAAGGTAATCTACCAATTTAGATAAGTTAGGGTTGAGTTCGGGATTTAACTCGAGTAATAATTGAACGAATTATGACGAACACTATTAATATAATAGGTGTTCCGCCTAGAGATCGAAAGTGTAAGTGAGGAGCTTTGGAGCAAGCTAGCCAGGTGAGTTTTCTAAACTAAAATGTGTGGCTTTTAAAGTGTTTTCGAAACGTGTTATGAATGTTGAGAATTGCCATGCTTTATTATTATGCTTTAATTGCATGAAAGTTGTTTAAAGTTTTATGTAGAATGTATGCATACATCAAGGAGACGTAAACTGGCAAAGACGGGAGAGTCGTTCCGCCAGCTCTCGTGCGGGAAGGGAGGTCCCTATATGCCAGGAGCGAGGCTCCGCAAGGCAGCATGAGGCTGACTCATTGTCACCTTCGGGTGGCTTCAGGGTGTCAGATTACGAGGAGGCGGACTTCAGTCCGTATATGATTTTGACGTGTTGAGTATGAATGCTTAAAGCTGAAAAGATAAACTGTTTTTAAATGCTTTGATAACTGTTAGGAGGGACTCACTAGACCTCATGGTCTAACCCTCGCATTTTCAAATTAAAACCTTTTCAGGTAAGCAGGTTTCCAGGAGCTCGGGCAAATAGGCTGAGCTTAGCAAGAAGAGTCAAGAAGCATAGTGACACTCTAGTTATTAGTTTTTCTCAGTTGTGTAGGTTGTTTCCGCCAACCATTTTTGGATGTTATGTAAAAAAATTTAGAGATGCGATTTTGGGATATTTAACTTATATGAAATGAATTGTTTAGAAATTGTCGGGTTGTTGCAAAGAATTTGTGTGCAAAATGTGGGAAGTGTTTTGATTCACTAAGGCTTTGTATGGTCACATGAGATCTCATTCACTCAAAAACAAAGAATCAATCACACACCTCATGAGGAAGAAGAAAGGGGGGAAGGGGTAGGTCCACTTTATTTATTTATCTATTTTTTTATTTCTTATTATGAAAAGGACAAAAGAGAGAGTAAAAAGACCAAAATACCCCTTGAGTTAAATGGGTTAACAGATTCCGTTAGAGGGAGGGACCCTCTACGTGCGGTTAGTCGAACCACATGCATGCTCAGTGTAATTAATGCGTTTTAGGGACCATATCCAAAATATGACCAGTGTGGTGGACAGCGGCGGTGGTGGTGGTGACTGTGGTGGTCAGCGGCGGTGCTGAATCTAGCGGTGGTGGTGGTGCCTGTGGTGGAATAAAATCGGTGAAATACAATTCTTCACAAATGTCCTAGTTGAGTAATAGTTTAGAGCGCCGTTTACCAAAACACTTATCCAATAAGCACATACCCGGTCATTTACCTTACCTTATGAACGTGACAAGGACCCAAATCTTACTCGTAAGGGCCATGGCAACAACCGAGAGTCTTATCCGGACGACGACTCTTACCCGGTTAGCGCTTATCAGGTAGATTGTTGCATATGAATGCTGTTTTGATGAATTAGAATCTTACCGTAAAGTAACTAAGATAATTGTTATTCATCCATCACATAATACATATAATTGTTATATAAGTACATTAAAGAACACAGCTTCGGAAGCGAAAGGTTCTAGAAATAAATATTTTTCATAAGCAGTAGAGATCAAGCATTCCACCGGTTACATTATGGGTCAATGATATGGTTTATAAAGAATACTGCAAAAAAACGATCTGACATCTTTGGTAGCGGTTGGAGGATAGAGAGGGAGGTTCAGGGGAAACCTTAAAAAAATGAAAAATAGAGGACACCCTATTAACTGTTCATCTCGACGGTATGCACGTGTGTATACAAAGTAATTGAAACAGTTTTTTGGTTTTTATGCACGCGTGCATGTTACAAATTACTTGTATGCACATGTGCATACCGTCCAGATGAATGGTTAATTGGGTGTTCCTCGTTTTTCATTCTTTTGTGGTTTTCCCATGAATCTGACCCGGAGGATAGAATCCACTTCTCCATCGACGTTTTGGTTTAACCTATCATCAAGATTACACACATATCAAACATAAGAGTCAACATCCAAGAACAACTCTAAAAAATATTGCAACCTAAAGCTATAAAATCTACCAATTGGCAGATAACTCCAATAATACTTTAGATTTCACACGGATCATATATTAAAACTGCAATTGACTTCTGAAATTTATCATTATCACACCCTCATAGGTGTGCTTTCCTTGGATGCAAAACAATACTAATGAGCTTAATGGGACTCACAGTTGTAGCCTGTAAGCCTTCCGTGAGTTTAATGGGATTGCTTGTTAACTGCTTAAAGAGCTTAATAAGACTGGCAGCTTATTCGGTCAGTTATACATGACTGTTTGGTTGTGGCTTAACGAAATATATTGTGGCTTATTCGGTAAGCTTCTAAGGGGTTATGCAGAACACCAACCTTTTTTCCAAACCCGTCCCTCCTAATTAAGAGACACGCTCCTTCCATCAATGGAAAAACTCTCTCAAACAAAAAACCTCACAATTTTTACAGATAAGACTTAATGGAAATCAGCCAATAAAATGATGGTGATTGTTGCAAAACTAATCCTCATTCTTATGAAAATGCGATTAACTTGCAAGAATGCATGATTATAGAATTAAAAAAAGAAAAGAATTTACCGTACGTGACACATCGTGTTTTAAAGTCCTTCAATCTTGCAACTAGTCTGCTTATCGTTGATATGACTAATTGACTATCGACCCGCTTCAGACTTCTTGTCCATAGTATAAAATAGAAGAATGTTGTGAGCCCATTTTAATATCTATACTTGAAAGGATGACAACGAATATATATAAGTAATCTAGTTCAACGGAATTCCATTGCCATCCTTGCAAAAAAAGGAAATTGCTGATGAAGGATTGCCACCATCATTGTTGTGTGCGTATTTGTTAATCCATTGAAACACTAACCACAGAGCCCAATTCTTTGTTATAAAGACAAATAAGCATTAATGGAAAAGGCCTAAAGTTTTCATACTAGTGCTGCCAAAGTTGTAGATAGAATATATATATATATATATATATATATATATAGCCTTAGGTTCAAATGAGAAGTGCAAATTTTTTGAGAAATAGAGAAGTGATCTTGGCCATTCATTCGGTCAAGATCGGTTATAATTGGTCAAAAGTTGTGGCTTTGACCGGTCAAAAGTTGCGGCTGTTCCAAAAATAGAAGGGCAATTTCGTAACTTTTACAAAAAACACGGGCTGAGTTCATATATGAATCTAATTAACTGTAGGTTCATATATGAATCAGTTTAACCAATTAACTGATTCATATATGAATCTTTGTGTTCATATATGAATCTTTGTGTTCATATATGAACCTTTGTAATTTACATATAAACTTTTTTTAACTAATTCATATATGAACTTTTGTGTTCATATATGAACCTTTGTGATTTATATATGAATTTTTTTTAACTAATTCTCATATGAACAAATTAACTGATTCATATATGAATTAGTTAAAAATATTTTATATGTGAATTACAAAGATTCATATATGAATCACACAAATTCATATATGAACCCGTCCCACGTATTTTTTACGAAACTACCCCTTTATCTTGTGCAGACCACGCGAGAAATTATCCTCTGCTTCTCGGTCAAAGCCGCCGATCTTGACCGAATGCATGGCCAAGATCACTTCTCTATTTCTCAAAAAATTTGCACTTCTCATTTGAACCTCTCCCTATATATATATATATATATAGGGAGGTTCAAGGGAAAACCTCAAAAAAACGGAAAACTGAAGAACACCCTAGGAGCCCTTCATCTGGGCGGTATGCACTTGTGCATACAGGTAAATAGTTGACTTTTTGGTTTTCCGTTTTTTTGAGGTTTTCCCCTGAACCTGAACCTGGCCATGTATATATATATATATATATAGAGAGAGAGAGAGAGGGAGGTTCAGGGGAAAACCTAAAAAAACGGAAAACTGAAGAACACCCTTTGTGGCCCTTCATCTGGACGGTATGCACGTGCATACAGATAAATTATGTTGTTTTTATGCACAAGTGCATCATGCACTTGCGCATATGCACGTGTGCATGTTAAAAATTACTTGTATGCACAAGTGCATACCATCCGGATGAAGGGCTACCAGGGTGTTCTTCAGTTTTCTGTTTTTTTGAGGTTTTCCCTTAACCTGGCCATATAAATATAAGTTAGCTTCATATTATTTAACCATATGACCAAATATAATATATATATATATATGTATATTAACAATGAATGATAAACATTATAATTTAAGAACATAGTGATCGAATATCCCACAAAAACATACCTGAAACCCATCTTTCCCGAGTGACAAAGAATGGCATAACAATCGGAGATTGGACCAGAATATGCAGCAGAAATGGTCACTCTGGCTACATAAGCCAAGCCCGTTCATAAACACACTTAAAGAGTGGTGGTTGTTGTTGGTGGTGTCGATTTCTGATTCCTTGGTGCCCTAGCTGATTCTGAAGAACAACATAAAAAGAATAGAAATTACATAAACATCAAAAACAAATACAAGAATTCATGATTAATGTAGTCACGTATGTTACAAAGGAACACAGAAAAAAATATAACTACTGCTGAGCAACATTCACAAATATTCATGTGTGAACAGAGATATTTATGGTTCAAATCTAGTTGTTGAGTTTTGGGTATACCACTCAAGAATGTTCAGTTTCTTTTGTATTTGTTTCAATGCAGTTAAAGTAGTCCAAATAACCTACAAACAACTAAAACCATCTATGTTGTTCAGTGAGGCTATCTACATAATCAAAACCTTGGTGGGAAGTTATTGTCACAAACTGCAAATTAAGGTCTTATATGTGGCTCATATTTCCCAATTACACAAAAAATGAATGGGAATGGTGGGATGCTACAAACTCAAGCACTCAAATTCCAAACAACCCCAGAACAATTGAAATCATAGGGAATTCAGAATTCATATTTAACACCCATACAAAACGACGTGGAATACCAATAAAGAGCAATTCAGATCTATTTAAATTAGAACAAACAAGATATGTGCCATCATATCATTGAATACAAGATCCATTTCCATCAGAAAATTACTAAAACACATAGTGAAAGCATGATATCTTTTATGAACACAATGGAACTCAAAGTTTTGTCAATATTGATACCAATATCTTTGTATGAACACAGGGTCCTAAATATATTAGTTTCGAACAAACAGGACGTTGGGATTTTACCAAAGCATTTGATCCACATAGAAAGAAAAGGGGAAGAGAGATAACCTTATAAGGCAAGTCCTATAAGGCTTATCAAATTGGATAAGAGCCCATCTAAGGGACTTGGATTGGGCTGTATTGACCTAAAAACAGACTTTTGATCTAACCAAAACAGAAGTTAAAGCAAGTTTTCGCACGGGTAAACTCGTGTTCATCTCTGTTTGTGTTGATAACAGTGCCTAAAGCGACTTCTCACGCACGCAAACCCGAGTCCAAACTTGCTTTGCTCTCTGGGTGGTTTTCGACAGTTAATTTCGGTTGAGATCAAAAGGTGTATATATATATATGGTCCTTTCCAGAATTCGTTGAGTCTTTTTCCCTCCCATATTCTATGGTTTTTCTCCCAGTTTCGATCCATGAACACATAAGGGAACTCGAATAGATAGTTGTATTCACACTTGATACTACTGCACGAGTGGTGGCGGAATTTTGTTTAAGGACACTACTTGGCAGGCCTCTATCTGGTCTTCAAGCAAATGTCGATTTCAAGTTAGTAATTCTCTGTTTTGATAAGAACTTTTGATATATATACATACATACACGTTTTTTGTTTTTGTTTCATCTCTCCACACTATTTTGCACTCAAATATATACACATAATTCTGAAAATTTCTGGTTTTGTAACCTTGATTCTAACACAGGATATCTATAATGCAGTGCAGACCAACTAAGATCAGATCTAGAATATCAACAAAACTTAGAATAATCAAAAATAGAACAAAGATGTCAAGAATCCTACGAAAATTACCAAAGAACCCATCCTTCCGAAGCGAGCAACAATGGCATAAACGGAAGTGGGAGAAAAGACGTGTTCAGCTGCAGAAGCTAGGGCAAACGTTATCAGACTGTTGACGGAGACCTTCATGGTCCTAGGGTTTGTTTGAAAAGGAAATCCAGTATTTGCTTGCGCCTTGATTGCTACTAAAGCAATTAAGACCTTAATTATGAAACTAAGAGCAGATCCGGGCATGAGTCGACCTTCTTCCCCAAATGCTCCCCACAAGTCACGGACCGACGCCATTGCCCGTTCTACTAAACCAAAACTGAGGGATAATAATACAGCATTGAAAGATGGGGAAGGCAAGGTTACAGGGACAATGTTGGTTGGCGAATCAACGGTGATGGAGATCTCGACGACCGGAACAGTATCATTAGTAATTGAACTCATTAATGGTCTCTTCCTCTTCCTCTGTTCCTGTCTTCCACTCTTGCTTCCCTTCTTCTTCTGCTCTCTGAAAAACACCATCTCTGAATCAGTTTACTTATATAGTTATGTTTGATGGGTGCAAACGCTTTATGAAGCTTCCTAGAAGTTCTGCGGCCAAAAGGTCAAGAAAAATAGTGGGGTGAGATCCGAAGTCCGAACACTCCTCCAAAAGTTTTTTAAATAACACGTATATATTTAATTTAGAGTTGTTTTCCTAAGTTTTTTAAATAACACGTATATATACTTTCTTAAGTTATTTATTAATAACTTTTAGCAACGCCTTTCTAAATGGCGCCAAAAGCCGATCTCGAACGCGGGAAGACTTACACTCATCAAAGCGGCGGCTCAAGCCATTCCGGTGTATTTTATGAGCGTGTTTTTGCTCCCAAACTCTTTAGCAAAGGACATTCAACGCCTCCTAAACTCCTTTTGGTGGAGTTCTAAAAAGGACGGTTCTCGCGCGATCAATTGGCTAACTTGGAAAAAACTTTGTACTCCCCAAAATTTGGGGGGGCTGGGTTTCCATGATTTTACGACTTTTAACCTCGCTTTGTTAGGCAAGCAAGGGTGGAGACTTCTCTCCCAACCAAACACCTTGGTTAGTCGGGTCTTTAAGGCAAAGTATTTCCCAAAAGGAGACTTTTTCGATGCCAAGCTAGGTCACAACCCAAGCTTTGTGTGGAGAGGCATTTGGAGAGCTCATAAATCGTTAAACAAAGGGTATAGATGGAAGGTTGGTAACGGGGAGTCTATCTCCGTTTGGAAGGATCCATGGCTTCGGGACAACCAAAACTTTTAGGTGGATAGTTCCCCACCACCCGGCGGTGGTGACCTTAGAGTGTGTCAAATTTCCTCTCGTAACACAATTGGTTGGGATCACGACTTGATTGCTCGAATTTTCTCTTCCCGATACACTGGCGAAATCCTCAAAATTCCGTTCCTTCAAGCTGGAAATGATCGTATGATTTGGCATTTTAATCAAAGCGGCATATACTCGGTGAAAATCGGATATAAGTTTCTAATGAAGTTGTCCCAAAACCGTACCAATCCCCCTACCAACCCGATGTGGAATCATATATGGAAGGCAAGAATCCCTCACAAAGTTAGATGCTTCTCTTGGAGGCTTAGCAAAGATGTCCTTCCTCATCGGGTCAATCTTCAAAAACGCGGATTAAATGTCCCAGTCTCGTGTGCCCTTTGCGGGTCCAACCCGGAAAACACTTGGCACATTTTCATTGGTTGCCCTGTCTCAATGAAGGTTTGGAAGGAGACTAATCTTTGGGACCACATTAATGCGATCGCGAACGAATCGGAGGATTTTTTCTATTTTCTTACTGCATGTTTAAGTGACAACATTGAAACTAACCGCAACAGAATTCTCATGACCTGCTGGAGTATTTGGAAGCTCAGAAACTCAGCGTGGCTAAACGATGCGGTGAAAAGCCCGAAATGGGTAGCTCGACTTGCCAAAAACACTCCGTTTATGCTCCTGTCGTTGATTGTAATATGTGGCATGCCCCCCCCTTCAAATTTCCTTAAATGTAACGTTGACGCGGCAACTTTCACGTCATTCAATCAATGGGGTTCAGGGGCAGTTCTTCGTGACCACAACGGTGTTGTATTAGCATGTTATTCAACTTTTGATGTTGGTATTCCACCGGTTAGGGAGTGCGAGACTTTGGCACTGCTGCAGGCGATTGAATGGGTCATGGACATGGGTCATCAACGAGTCATTTTTGAGTCCGATGCGAAGATAGTGGTCGACGCCCTCAACATCGATTCGGAAAATATTTCTGAATTCGGGTCTCTCATCGAACGGGGTAGATCCCTCCTTGGCCACTCGACAGACTACCTTGTCAGATACGTCCGAAGACATGCGAACGACGCGGCTCATACCATCGCTAGGGATGCTCAAAGTTTATCAAATCGTGTAACTATGTTTAATATCCCTACGTGCATGGCTGGTCATGTTCAACCCCCTTGTAATATGTTTCATTAATGAAAATTTTCCACCTTTCTTAAAAAAAACAATATAAAGTATTATTAAAATACTAAAGAAAAATAAGTAACATATGATTATAATAATTTAGTGGAAAAAGTTCAGACAAAGCCAACCAACTATCCCATTTTGCATGATTAAGTTCTTAAACTATTTTTTGAACGAAAAAATCATTAAACTTTCTCATTTTGAATGATTAAGTCCCTAAACTATTTTTTAAATAAAAAAACCATACAAACTTTCTTATTTTGAATGATAAAGTCCATGAACCTTCATCTTAAAAATATAGATCACCAAACTTTTAAAAATCGTTTGTAACTGACTAAAATAGTCTTAAAGAAAAAAAAGAAAATAAACTTAAATCAGTTTTACCTTCCAAACCATACGTCATTCAAAACTCAAGCAAACATCGGAGTCAATAGCTTGACTGGTGATATCGAGAACAGACAACGATGGGGCGGCGACAAGTGGCGAAGGGGAGTGGTAGTTTTGAAAGTTTTACTCGAAAAAAACATTCAAAGATTTAATCATTCAAAATGAGAAAATTTAATGGTTTTTTCATTCAAAATGAGAAAGTTTAATGGTTTTTTCGTTCAAAAAAATAGTTTAGGGACTTAACAATTCAAAATGGAATAGTTCGTTGGGTTTTTTTTGAACTTTTACCTGATTTAGTTATTATTAATAGGGAAATTAATTAAAATGCCAAAAGTTTGACCGTGTGTTACCAAAATGCCACAAATCTCTCCCATGTTACAAAAATGCCACAAAAAACCGCGGTGGGCCCCGCGATCGCGGGCCCCAGGCCCACATGTCACCAAAATTTGCCCAAATAGCCCGCGTTGGTCCCTCAAGAATGCACGCGGTCCAGCTTTGCCCCCTCAAGAATTCCCATGTTTACAGTTTTGGTCCCTGCCCGCGTTGGGATCCCGCGATCGCGGGCTAACCCGCTACTTTTTGAATTTACAGTTTGGTCCCTGAAGTTTGTTGCAAATTTAAAAAAACATTAATGGTCCCTATAGTTTTTAGGTTATCATTTTATGTGGTTTTTAATGTATTGTTTCATTTCCATTTTAATGTTTTTAATATAGAAATTCACTTAAGTTATTTAACAAGGAAATTAATTAACAACATCATATAAAAATTATTGCAAATCATCTTCCCAACCGAAACGGATACAGTGCATGTAAACAAAGAAATCTATTACTGGAAGGCGTCCTGGAGTCCTGTGATCAAGTTAACCTTTTCCTTGATCACGTCCTCCATTCCTATGTAGTTCGATTCGAGTTCTTCTAGTTCCTCTTCAGCTTCCTTAATCTCTCGTTGCAGCTGCCGAACGTGAGCCCTAGTCATGGCCAGTTCTCGTTTCTTCTCCGCTAGATACTCCATTTTCCCCTGCTGAATCCCCCTGTTATGGTTCCACATACCCTTTACCTTTTCGATATCGGCGTTCGCCCCATTAATGGCTTTTGGCACTGCGGGAGTAATTTGTTGACTTTGTCGAAGACCCGTCGGCATAAAATCATACATTGGTGGGGTTCTCATGCCATTATCGAAGTAGTAATTGTCGGATTCCATCTCCCAGTCTGCTTCCTCCTCAGGCATGAATGGAAAATCGGCCGCAGTTCGCCCACAGTTTCTCCACTCCTCGTCTGTTCCGGTACCTTCCAGGTACTCCAGCGAGCTCCATCGTTCAGTGGTTGGTAGGCTCCCAAACGTGAAGTTTCAGCCACATTCGCCGACCTGTTCCCCCTTGATCTTGAACCTCCAGCCATGGTGTTAAGAAAAGCGAGAGTGTGTTTGTAAACGGTGAGGAGAATGTCTAAAAGATAGATAGGAAGTTGTGAATTACTACTTCATCATGCCATCTACTTATAGCCGTGAAAATGTATGTTCTTCATCAGATATGGTCAAAGATTTCGTCTGAAAAAGTTGCCTGCATGATTCGTCTGAATAGTTCACTGCAAGATTCGTTTGAAAAGAGCCTGTAAGATTCGACTGAAAAAGTAACTGCAATATTCGTCTGCTCTTGAATAAAGGTCTTTCATTAGGCAGAAAATTAGTCTTTAAGTAGTCAAACATAACTAATTAATGAGAATTTAGATCAGATTTATATGGTACTGTCAAATTCAAGTTTCTATAATATAGATACTGTTCTACATTACATAATACCAATTTTTGCATCAGAAGGAAGACACCAAATGGCCGTGATGATATTTTTAAGCATTCCAACCAAATAAAACTCGGCTTCGAGAATAAGACTTCTATTTAACAAAAACCCTTTCGTCGGTTCATTGAGTTCACTCAGTAGCATGAAAATTAGTCTTTAAGTAGTCTAATGTGAGATCCCACATCGGCTAGGAGGGGGAACGAAGTCCTCCTTATAAGGGTGGATGGATACCTTCCTTGCTTGAGGCCTTTTGCCTGTCACAGGGTGCGGTTTGGGTGCGTCCCGCGTATGCATGTGCGGGCAGGAACAAAACCGTGAGCGGCACCGGCATGCTGTTATGAAGAGGGTATCCGCAAAGCGGACAATATCGTGTACGGTGGACTGGGGATGTTACAGAATGGTATCAGAGCCGGTCACCGGGTCGATGTGTCAGCGAGGACGCTGATCCCACTTAGGTGGGTGGATTGTGAGATCCCACATCGGCTAGGAGGGGGAACGAAGTCCTCCTTATAATGGTGGATGGATACCTTCCTTGCTTGAGGCCTTTTGCCTGTCACAGGGTGCGGTTTGGGTGCGTCCCGCGTATGCCTGTGCGGGCAGGAACAAAAGCGTGAGCGGTACCGGCATGCTGTTATGCAGAGGGTATCCGCAAAGCGGACAATATCGTGTACAGTGGACTGGGGATGTTACATCTAAGGATTAATGCACATGTGAATCAAGAAATAAATGTTTGTTCATCCAATAATCTCTGTATTAGGATTATCGCAAGTTTCTATGGCATTGTGATTGCATTTTTTAGTGTTGGATCATGTTAATATATATTAAATACATTTTGTTTTAGTGTTGGATCATGAACACTGTGGAAAATTATAGTAATATTGTTACTTAATTTTGTGAATTATGTACGAATTTTTGATACAATTGTTACGTTTGAACGATTTTAAATTTTTGGTACAATTGTTACGTTTGAACGGTTTAAAATAACATTAAACAACACTTAAGGTCAATTTGGTTATTTTAACTGTTAGAGTATTAATGTCAATATGTGTAGTTCAGGGTCCTTTCTGTAATTATGTGTAACTTACCTTGTATAAATAGTCTCTTAGGGTTTCATTATTAGGTTAGACACTTCTTTTGTATTACTCTCTCAATATATGAAAACGGCTGATTCTGCCATCATCTCGTGTCTCTCTCAATCTATCAACCTACTCACATATTCTAACATGGTATCAGAGCTCTAGGTAAGCATCCTCAACTATCTTTCAGATCTGCATTCTCAAGTTATTTCCCTTATTTTACTGCTGTCAATTTTGCTCAGAAAATCCATTCTCTGTTGGTTTTTTGACAAAATTCAAAGTTTTAAAGTTGCTCAGAATATCATCACGAACCTACGTACCAATTTTCAGCCAAAACCGATCTGTTTTGCAAAACCCGACTCAAGAACACCATACGTTCATCCAAGTCGCAACGCACACACTCATCCAAGTCGCAACTGACCATTGCAACTTGGTACTATTCACCTCCAAATCGCAACTGACCACTGCGACTTCGTACTATTCACCTCCAAATCGCAACTGACCACTGCGACTTCGTACTATTCACCTCCAAATCGCAACTCACCACTGCGACTTCGTACTATTCACCTCCAAATCGCAACTGACCACTGCGACTTCGTACTATTCACCTCCAAATCGCAACTGACCACTGCGACTTCGTACTATTCACCTCCAAATCTCAACTGACCACTGCGACTTCGTACTATTCACCTCCAAATCGCAAGTGACCACTGCGACTTCACCTCTAAATCGCAAGTGACCATTGCGACTTGCCTCCAATCTCGTTTCAACTAAACCCTTCTTAAATGGCTCTCAGTACCAAGTCTCAATACAGTGACTGCTCATATTGTCACTCTACTTCTCATTTTCTTCTCAACTGCCCAAATCGACAATGTCGCTGGTGCGGGATCACACAGCCACAACACTATGGGTCTGACTGTCTAAACCATCCAAGGAACTCAGGTAATCAACAACACTCCAGTCATCAAAAGCAACAACGCACTGCGGATCAATCTCGCAAGACTCCTCTACGCCAATCTCAGTCATATGTTGGATCAATCTCTCCAGACTCCTCTACTCCAGCAACTCAGACACCGCAAGAGCTTGTGGAACTTCTACGCCAAAACCAAGACCAAATAAAGCGACTCATGACAAGTTCTATGGGTATGCATAACACCAACTCATCACCTATGCATAACACCAACTCATCACCTGATCCTCTGGCACTCCTGCGACAAAACCAAGACCTAATAGAGCGCCTCCTGACAGGTTCTATGGGAATGAATTCTCAGTGCAATATCTCAGCACCAGGCAATCCTTGGCTATTCGACTCTGGTTGCTGTAACCACATGACACCTAAGGCTGGCGGGTTTATCTCTAAGCAAACCTCCAGCATGTACTCATCAGTCCGCACTGCGGATGACACTCGGTTACCCGTATCTTTCAGTGGAACTGTATCTACCACCAACCTTCAATTACCTGATGTGCTACATATCCCAAACTTATCTCTGAGTCTGATTTCTACCACTCAACTTATGGAATCCGGCCTAATTGTTTTGTTTCATCCTACTGGTTGTGTTGTGCAGGATCCAAAGACCAAGCAGATCCTTGGAGTAGGCCGTAAAGTTGGTCGGATGGTTGAAGTGGCCTACCTCCGTCTCCCCTTACAATCCTCAAATCATGTTGCCTCTGTTTCCAGTACCCCTTCCTTTGAATTGTGGCATAAACGACTTGGACATTTATCTCTAGCTAGGATAAAACTGTTAGCTAGTTCAGGACTGTTAGGCAACACCTCTTCTGAAAACATTTCTTGCTTATCCTGTCAACTTGGCAAACACCATGCCTTACCTTTTCAACTAAATGAACTTAATTCTACTTCCCCTTTTGACCTCATTCACTCTGATGTTTGGGGGCCCGCCCCATATCCATCCATGGGGGGTTATAGATACTTCGTTATCTTTATCGATGATCACACACACTTTACATGGATATATCTCATGAAACAACGCTCCGAACTACCTCAAATCTACATCACCTACGCTAGTATGATCCAAACCCAGTTTTCCAAACCTATAAAGATTCTTCGAGCAGATAATGCTATGGAATACAAAGAATCTTCTCTCCTCTCTTTTCTTAGATCTCAGGGTACTCTTTCTCAGTACTCCTGTCCAGGCACCTCTCCGCAAAATGGACGTGCAGAACGTAAACATCGCCACATCCTCGATACTGTTCGTACTCTATTAATCTCAGCCAAGTGTCCAGAACGTTTTTGGGGCGAAGCTGCCTTCACGGCTGTCTACACCATCAACCGTCACCCGACTCCCATCCTCAATCAAAAGTCTCCCTATGAAATGCTCCATGGGGTCTCCCCTGCATATGAACTCCTAAAAGTATGGGGTTGTGCCTGCTTTGTTCAGTTGCAACCTCATGAACACACCAAACTTGAACCTCGTTCTCGATTATGCTGCTTTATTGGCTACGGTATTGAACACAAAGGTTATCGTTGTTGGGATCCAGTCTCTAAAAGACTACGTATATCCCGTCATGTCACATTCTGGGAACATCTTCCCTTCTCAACAGTGTCCAACTCTCAAGACATACCCAATCCTTCCACTTCCTTCTTCACTGATAACTCTATCTCTTTGGACTCACTCCAATTTGATTCCATACTGACCTCACCATCTGTTCCACCTTCTTCCGCCTCTTCTCAACCGGAACCTTCATCTGTTCCATCTGAACCGTCACCGGCCCCATCTGTGCCATCTGATCACGATCAATCATCTGCACCAATTCCAAGTACTACTTCTGAGCCATCTGCTGAGTCTATGGATCCTAGCTCCTCTCAACCACAAGATGAAGCACGTCGCGCCGCTCGGGTAAGACAAGTTCCTTCTCACCTTCGTGATTATCATTGTTATGCCACTTTACTGTCCACCCATGAACCAACTTCCTTCAAGGAAGCTGACTCTAACCCTGTTTGGAAGCAAGCTATGACAGAGGAACTTCAGGCCCTTGACAAAGCCAATACATGGGAGTTTGTTCCTCTCCCACCAGGGAAGTCACCCATTGGTTGCAAATGGGTCTTCAAAATCAAAACCAAGTCTGATGGATCCATTGATCGATACAAAGCACGCCTTGTGGCAAAAGGCTTCAATCAAGAATATGGCATTGACTACGAAGAAACGTTTGCTCCTGTGGCTCGTGTCACATCAGTTCGTAGTCTTCTCGCCATAGCTACCACCAAGAAATGGCCACTCTATCAGATGGATGTCAAAAATGCCTTTCTGAATGGCGATCTCGAAGAAGAAGTCTACATGAGACTCCCTCCAGGTGTGACCTCCCGTCAGGGACATGTATGTCGACTTCGAAAAGCCCTCTATGGCCTCAAACAAGCTCCTCGTGCTTGGTTTGAAAAGTTTAGCAACACCGTCATCTCCTTGGGATTTTCTCCAAGTAACTATGATTCTGGTCTGTTTACTCGGACTACTGCTGCAAGTACTATCTTACTCCTGTTGTATGTTGATGACATGATCATCACGGCAGTGACACTACAGGTATCAATCATCTCAAACAATCTCTCCGCTCATGTTTTGAGATGAAAGATCTTGGCAAACTACACTACTTTCTTGGACTTGAAGTTCTATCAGACTCTTCGGGCATCTATCTCTGTCAAGCCAAGTACATTTCAGATCTGCTGTCCAAAGCTGGGATCACGGACAACAAAGTTGCATCTACACCCATTGAGCAAAATCTGCACCTTGCTCCGAATGCCGGAACCCCGCTGAAAGACCCTACACGGTACCGTCAACTAGTTGGATCTCTGGTCTACCTGACTGTCACTAGACCAGATCTTGCCTATGCAGTTCATATAGTTAGCCAATTCATGGCTGCCCCGTGTTCAGACCACTATGCCGCTGTTCTTCGTATACTTCGGTACCTCAAAGGGACAATGTTCCATGGGCTTCATTTCTCATCCACCTCATCCTTACAGCTTCGTGCCTTCTCAGATGCTGACTGGGATGGTGACATAATCGATCGTCGTTCCACTACCGGCTATTGTTTCTTTCTTGGGGACTCTCTTATCTCCTGGCGCAGCAAGAAACAATCGCTGACAGCTCGCTCCAGCACTGAAGCGGAATATCGAGCCTTAGCTGACACCACTCAAGAACTCGTATGGCTACGCTGGCTACTATCTGATATGGGTGCTCATCAATTTTCCCCAACACCATTGTGGTGCGACAACACTAGTGCTATTCAGATTGCTCACAATGATGTCTTTCGTGAGCGTACAAAGCACATTGAGATTGACTGTCATTTCACGCGTCAACATGTTCTTCGCAAGACGGTTAAACTTTTTTCAATCTCAACCATTGATCAGACTGCCGATATCTTCACCAAAGCTCATCTTCCAGGGCGTTTTCGGGCTCTTGTTTCCAAACTCAATTTGGCTCATTCTTCCCCTACTTGAGTTTGAGGGGGGATGTTAGAGTATTAATGTCAATATGTGTAGTTCAGGGTCCTTTCTGTAATTATGTGTAACTTACCTTGTATAAATAGTCTCTTAGGGTTTCATTATTAGGTTAGACACTTCTTTTGTATTACTCTCTCAATATATGAAAACGGCTGATTCTGCCATCATCTCGTGTCTCTCTCAATCTATCAACCTACTCACATATTCTAACATTAACAGTTTTGTCCTGTCCTTCTAGTCGTACCAAACGTAGGACAAACAATTAGTCCAGTCATGTCCTATCCAATCCCGTCCTATCCATTCTGTGTACCAAACGCTACATTAGAGAATAATATAGAGATGTTGTTGAAGCAATATAGAGAACAAAAATGCAATTTTCTCTATTTTAAAGAATTTGTTGGAGATGCTCAAAGGATATCAAAATGTTAATTTCGCTTGCTACTTTATTCATATTGCAAACAACTTAATTAATCTTATGACTTGATTTCATTGTTTCTCTACTTGATTAAGAGCTTCATTCCATTCTAGGGAAATTAAGTTGGCATTGCGCCAGTACACAACTAATAATCATAATATACATACGTTGGTTATTTTGTGTCCATAGCCATAAAATACAGCAACGAAGAACATGTATACAGGTGATAGAGAAACTAACAATCAAATACTATAAAAATATCTTTTATTCGATCACTTAAATATATATACACAAAAAATATCTTTTATTCACTTAAATATACACAAATTAATTAAGAGATATAAACAAATAGTATACTAAAATTTGTATATCAAAAAAAGAAGAGGGCTGCAAGAGATGCTACAAAAATTACTAAACATAGCATCCTTCCCCAGCGAGCAAAAATGGCACAAGTCTTGCTGCGATCAGTACGCGAAGCAGAAAAGATGTGTTCGGCTGCGGATGCCAAAGCATAGATTAATAGACAAATGACGCAGACCCTCATGGTTCGAGCATGTGTTTCAAATGGAAATTGAGGTTTTCCTTGCGACTTGATTTGTAGTAAAGCAAGAAAGCCACCAACTATCAAGTTCTGAGATGTTTCTGGTTGGATTTCTGCAAATGCTCCTCCTGCTGGGAAATAGGTAGTCCAAAGGTCCCAGAAAAAAGCTATTAGCCTTGCAGCAACATTAAAGATGAGGGATAATAAGCCTACACACTGGGAACGCATTGAGGTTAGAGGGATGGATGACCAATGGTCATCAGCAGCAACGGCAATAGAGGTCTCGTCGACAGCAACATTATCACTCGTAATCGAACCCATTGCGCCTTTCTCAACACCGCTTAATGCTCTTCGTCGCACCTTTTGCTGAATATATAGTTTGATGTCAAATGATTAAGAGGTCAGAATGAATGATTAAGAGCTCAGCTGAAATATACTTGTTTGGCAAACACTGAAAATGAGGTACCTTACCTTGAGATCGACGAGAGAGTAGAGATCGAGAGCAGAGATCGAACGCCGGAAAGAAGGAGTCGCCCGCCGGAGAGCGCGCAGAGATCGAACGCCGAAAATAAGGAGATTCACTTCTAATATTTTTTTATGGGTATGTGTTCACATTTATACAACCCTCCCAACTTATTTTCCCGACAATGATTTTAAATTTACATTTACACCCTTAAACTTATTTATTTAATTTATTTACCTTTTAGTTTTTTATTTATCATTTTACACTTTAATTATATTAATACATATAATAGTATATTAATTAAAATACGTTAAAAATGTTTTTTAATTTTAACAAGTTACACCATTATAATCGTCTCGTCGACACCTTCGAAATGAGCCCAATATTAAATATTTTTTTATTTAATTATATTATTATATGTCATACGTTTACGTTATTTTTTAGAGAAATTAATTAAAATACCTAAAATTTGATTTTGACTTACCAAAATACCAATTTTCTTGCTGATTTTACCAAAATACTTATTTTTTCCGCGGTGGGTCCCGCGATTGCGGGCTAGGGCCTACGTGGCACACCTGTTGGGCCAAAGTGTCCCGTGGAGCCCCCAACTATGGCTGCGGTGACACTTTTAGTCCCTCCCCGCGGTGGTTGCCCGCGATAGGCCTGCGGTGGGCAAAAAAAATTCAGTTTTGGTCCCTGTATTTGAACGAATCTTGCATGCTTTTACTGTTTTTTTTTCCACAATTATTGTACTTTTACTGTTCAACCACAAACTGAGAAAATATATGCAATAGTTTCATAGGAATGAAAAAAATATATGAAACTACATAAAAAACACAAATATATGAAACTATTTCATCAAAAATTAATGATATGAAACAATTTCATCAAAATAAACAATTTCATCAAGAAAAACCAATAAAATCCAAAGTTTACACGAAATAAAAGTTTACAAAATAGTGGGCTTCTCTCTCTCTCTCCGTCTATATATATATATGTATGTATGTATGTATGTATGTATGTATGTATGTATGTGTGTGTGTGTGTGTGTGTGCGCGTTTCATTTACAAACCAAATAATTTGTACAAATTTTGCAAACCACTATATTAGAAAACAACAGATATATTTATGGTAATTATTATGATTCATTAATAATGATTGTGATATATATATGGAAGATGATAACGTTCATTAATTATGATCATGACTTTAGATTAGGAAACATAATAAAATCATATATTGATTATAGTTGATAAACGACTAAGATTGGTTTGCAGAGTTTGTACAATCTATTTGGTTTGTAACGGAAACGGACTATATATATATATATATATATATATATATATATATATATATATATATATATATATATATATATATATATATAGGCTGGGTATCAAATACAAACCAGATGGATTGTACAAACCCGTACAAACTCAATCTACCTTTATGAATTTGCAATTTTTTTAATTTGGCTTCATGAATATAAAATTTGGCTTCATGAATATATAATTTGGCTTCATGAATCTATATTTTTCGGTGAAGCCCTAAAATACCCTTATAAATATAAAAAAAAGAAGTTATGGAGCCAAATTATATATTCATGAAGCCAAATTTTATATTCATGAAGCCAAATTAAAAAAAATTCAAATTCATGAAGGTAGATTGAGTTTGTACGGGTTTGTACAAACTATTTGGTTTGTACCCGATACCACCCATATATATATATATATATATATATATATATATATATCGATTCAAGGGAAAACCTCAAAAAATGGAAAACTAAGGAACACTCTAGTAACCTTCCATCTGGACGGTATGCATTTGTGCATACATGTAACTTAAGTTGTTTTTTTGGTTTTTATACACTTGTGCATTATGCATTTTGTGCGTATGCACATGTGCATGTTACAAATTACTTGTATGCACAAATGCATACCGTCCATATGAAGGGCTACCAGAGTGTTATTTAGTTTTTCGTTTATTTGAGGTTTTCCTTTGAACCTGACTATATATATATATATATATATATATATATATATATATAGGGGAGGTATCCGTTGCAAACCAGTCAGTTTGTGCAAACCCCGTACAAACCAATCTACCAATCACGTAACTTTGTTTTTTTATCCATAAGGGTATTTTAGGGCTTTTAGCATATTGTTTCATCTCCACCAATCACGTAACTTATTTTTTTATATCCATAACTTCTTTTTTATATCCATAAGGGTATTTTAGGGCTTTATCGGAAAATATAGATTCATGAAGCCAAATTATATATATATATATATATATATATATATATATATTAGTAGTGTACAGCGTGATACATATCGATTTTAATTTTTTGTATTTATCGGTTTTATAATATGATTTTCTGTAGTTTTGAGAAAACAATGATGTTTTTTTATAAAAATGTTTATTTAATTTTTAACTATAATTTAATTCAAGTTGAATAAAGATGCAATTTATTTTAAGTTTAATAATGTAATGGTTTTTTTATAAAATAACAATTAAGTATTATTTATTTGATGAATTAAAAATATAGTTTAAGTTAGTTTCGCTTCTAAATAAAAAAGCACCATCGTCCCCTGTTCTTCATCGCCATCATTTCTCCCTTTTGTTACAACAATCACGATGGGCTCGATAAAGGGTAGGTAGTCCGATGAAGGTAAACATACATGAGATGAAGGTGGGCGGTTTATGAATGTTTGGTCGGATAAAGGATACGAAAGAAGGGGTTGCATTTTTGGGGAAGAGAGGGGGTTAGTGTGGCATAACGGGAATCGGGAAAGGGTTCCATCAAGAGGGGGGGGGGGGGGGTTGTTTGTGTGTTTATATAAATATCAGACTAAAATACCGCTCATTTAATGAATGGAAGTTAACATCAATTAGTGGAAGAGGCTAAAATCAGGAAAAAAATGGAAACAACGATAGTAATTTGTATTAAATGAATTTTAGGGAAGAAGAAAAAAACACAGGGACCAAAAATGAATTTTAAATAAAACAATCGGCTAAAAAACAAATGTAAGAAGGGGCCGGGTACACGTGAATTAAGAAGGAAATTCATATGATGTGCAAAATTCTAACCTCTCAACTTGATTATTTGACGTTGAAAAGAAGTGTCTTATATTTTTATTTTAGATTATCCTAAAATAAATATCTGTTTAAAAACTGTACATTTTTTCATTCTACTTTTAATTATGAGATGAATAACAAATTTCTTCTTTATTATTAAGGATAAAACTGTCATTTAACTAAAACGTGTAATAATTATATAATCTTAAAGTTATGTATTTCTTTATTATAGACATTTATTTTAGGACAGATGAAGTATTATTTTTAAAAACCTATTTTCCTATATCAATTCTTACCAAAATCTTAAAATCTAAATATTTTGATCTTAAAATATCGATAATTAAGTTTACAACACATCCAAAAATCATCTTTTAAATAAAATTATGTGTCTTATTTTTCAAAGATAATCGTGTTTCATTTTAAAGTAAGAAAATATCATGGATGTAAAAATAAAAATAATAAGCCCAATATTTGAAAAGTTTGAATTTTTATATTTAGAAAAGGCATTGTATTATCATGTTTGGGATGTGAAAATATGTTTTCAACAATGTTCTAAATGGCGTGAGGCGTGGCGTGGTGGCGATGCCAAACCTCAAGCTTTAGGAGTCACGGCGAAGCCATGACGTTTTCAAGGCGTGACTTATGGCGTCAAATTTCTAATTCATATATAATATTATATATTAAAAACATATGTTTTGTAGTGTTACTCAATGAGCCAATAGTAAGAAGCAAGATAAATTAGGTTATATATTAAAAAAACTTGCAAATAAGACGTTACAAACGTAAAGAAAATCAAATATCACATTACGAAAACTGCGCATTAGGCAATGACGTGCCATGGGCTTAACGTGGGGTGAGACACAAATCTTGGTGTCATGGCGCGCCATGACTGATGTGCGACGAGTTTTTTAGAACATTGGTTTTCAATGGATTTGTACAACCAAGGTGAGGTTTTCTAATAACTATAAATGTTTCACTTTATTTTTGGTGAAATATCAAGTATTATAAAATAATTAAAATGTTTCATTCATGATGTTAAACATTCCAATTATTTGTAACACAAACAAATATGCAAAAAATCGGATTCTTCTAAACCCGTTTTTAATATGCAATACAAAACAATTGTGGCCACAAAGGTTTAATCAGTGTTGATGTCTTACAGTCTTAATTTGCTAAAAAATTAGTATAGGCATACGACATACCCTTCCCTATATATATATATATATAGAGAGAGAGAGAGAGAGAGAGAGAGAGAGAGGCGGGTTCAAACGTCCTCGTACCAATTTAAGAAAACGCGAGGAGCACCGCCCATATACTGAATCACATGTGATTTACGTACAAAATCACATGTGATTCATAACTAATCGGGGGCTTCCGCCCATGTAGTGGATCACATGTGATTCACAACTAAGATCACATGCATGGCCGTTTCTGAGAATTTTTGGGCCCTGGGCGACTCGTAAATTTTGGGCCCTCAATATGCACCTAAAGAAATTTCAAGTAGACGTTTTTTTATAATTAAAAACAAACTTTCATACAATAAATACTAATAATTCATACAAAACAGCTCGTTCGAGCATTTTTAATACAAAATCATCTAATTCATACAAAACAACTTCTTCGAGCATTTTTTGATGCAAAATCATCAATAATAGCATCTAAATCAATACTATCTAGCATGTCTTTTTCAATGCATAATATTGCCAAACCATTCAACCTTTCTTGTGACATGGAGGACCTCAAGTACGTCTTCAATAACCACATCAAACTCTCCAATCATTTCAATTAACCCCAAAAAGTTACCATTATTATGTAGATACAACTTATCATTAGATCCTCTAAAAGGCAAAGAATATTTAGCAAGACATTTCACAACGGCAATTATTCTTACCAAGACTTGTCTCCAACATTCTTTCTCTTTCAAAATCTCTTGTTGTAAATCCTTATCAATGGTTTGGTTTGTATTTAGTCTTACTCTTAGTTCATTCCAAGATAACATGTTAGTTATATGCTCACTACTATTCTCATGCTCTTTAAGTCTCTCACCAAGATGCTTCCAATCTCTAAATCCTTCGTTAGCTATTGCATTTCTATAATTCTTAGATTTGAACAACTTACAACAAAAACAATATACTTTATCTACATGTTTTGAATAAACTAGCCATTTTTGATCCCTAGTTTCACCATTGCTCAACTTTTTATCATAATAAGCATATGAAAAATGTCTAGACATGTTATCTAGAGGAAACACGATATTCAATTCTCTAATAGGCCCCTTTTCAACTATAATATCTCTTGATTTAGCATCAAGATCATCCCAATTTCTAGGATCATAAATATCAAAAAATGGAGTTGATTCTCCATCTACAGATAAGTTTTCAACATTTTGGTGTTCAACATCATGTTCACTCGTATTATCGGTGTGTCCATCACGCCCACTCACATTTTGGTGCTCGACATCATGTTTTTCTAACTTTTCGTTAGAGGAACCTACATTCTTAACAAATTTATCCATAACTCCTTTTTGTGATTGTTTCAATTGCTCGTCTAACTTTCTTTTCTTTCTTTTCTCACTTCCAGACAAGTACTTGTACTTTTTAGGCAACATGACTTATAGAATTATAGACTATACGCTATATTGAACTAGATTACTTGAACAAATAACAACTCAAAGTAAAAGGGAACATAAGCACCTGAATTGAATGATGGAATACGAGTGTCCGAGTCCAAAGAATTCAACTCCACTTGACCATTTCTCAAATCTCAATAAAATGAATCTGTTAATTCAAATATTCAATTAAGAGTTTAAGACAATAAAATTAAAAAAACAAATTTAGAATCTCAACAAAAGGAATTACTGGAATTTTGAAAGTTTAAAAATTGAAATTTGAAAGCTTAAAGCCATTATTCCATTAACACATAACTACATAAATAATCTTACTTGTTGGTTGTTGAATTTACACATCACAAAAGCACAGATTCATCATTCACATTTCACAGCTTCACCTTCACGCACGCAGCCTCACAAATCACAATACAGTCGCACAAATGCAAATGCTTCAATCAAACTAATATATGAACTCAATTTTTTTAAGGTAATATATAAACTAATTTTTTTTCAGGCCCTTAATTTTTTTGGGCCCTGGGCGAGTGCCCAGCCCGCCCTCCACCAGGGACGGCCCTGATCACATGTGATCCGGACGACTTGGACAGGTCGCGGACCAGGTCGCCCGCTACCCCGATTTTTTCGGCAGTAGTGGATCACATGTGATCCAGTACATAGAATGTGCTCCTCGCGTTCTCGTAAATATGTACGCTCCTCGTTTGAATTTTTCTCTCTCTATATATATATGCAATAGAAAAAAGTCAAGACTTTTTACTAGGCCCAGGTTTTTCATGTCGAGCTTAGGCTTTTTTATGCATTTCTATTCGCAAGTGTTGTGTTGCCACATATCCAAGAATCTTTCGAAAGTTGTTAATAGAATCAAATTCATCAATTTTGGTTTGTCGAGTTCCATTTTGTTCCTTAATTTAAAGTGCTGAAAAACACAATGAAATTTTCCATTTTAAACAATTAAGTCTCTGATCTTTTTTTGAAAGAACAAACTGTTAAATTTTTTCATTTTGAATGATTAAATCTCTGAACATTGTTAATAAACAAACAATTGAATTTTTATAAATTGGTTACCTTTAACCTAAAAAAACTACTTGTAACCTGTTAGGAAAGTTTTTAAGTAAAAAAAAATATAAATTAGTTTTACTGTTTCCAAACCCAAAGTCACTCAAACCCTCGACCCAATGGCATTGCTCCCCCTCACCACCCATCGTCGCCCCATCGTTGTTCGTTCTCCATATTGCCCCATCGCCGTCGTTGGCCCCTGCAATCGATATCCCTTTTCTTATATGTTTCTTTTCTATCTTTCAGTTCTCCCCCGTTTACGACAATTTAATGGAATGCGTATAAACAAATCAAAAAGAAGGGACAATCTTTATACTTTTAAAACTTTTCTAGCCGGTAATAAGTAGTTTTTTGGGTTATAAAGACGTAGGTAACTAATTTCTAAAATTGATGTTTATTTATTCAAAAAAAATGTTAAGAGGCTTAATTATTTAAAATGAGAAGGTTCAGTGGTTTTTCATCTAAAATATAGTTTAGGGACTTAATAATTTAAAATAAGAAATTTTGTCGGTTTTTTTTAACTTTTCCCTTTTGAAACATAAATATAAATGAAATTATTTCAAGAAATTGTGTTTCAACAAACTAAGGGGCTGTTTACTAACTGCTGACCAGGCTGACTCGGTCAGTAAATCTGACTCGGTCAGCAGTCAGTATGTTTACCAAATTACGAGTCTGACCGAAATCTGTCCGAGCCGCTGACCGAAATCTGTCCGAGACCGCACCAAATTCATGCTTACCCAGGTCAGTTTCTAACTTTCTCTGGTTGCCCTTCCACTTGCAATTAGGGTTTTCACCATGCTATGCACCTCTCCTCCCTCCCGCTAAAGACCACCGCCGAACTCCTCCCTCCTCCGGCTTAAGACCACCGCCGAACTCCTCCCTCCTTCGGCTAAAGACCACCGTTGTTGTCGTCATCTTGGGTATGATCGTAAAGGTGATGATAGATCCTAAAAAAAGGAAGTAACCCTTAAAAATTATTGGGTTTTTGAGAAGGGGGAAAGATAGAGAAGAAGGGTTTCCGGCCGCTAGGTTTAGGTTTTTGAAGAAACAAGGGTTTGAAAGATTGGCTATTATCACTATTATACATTGAGATTATAATATATATATATATATATATATATATATTATATATTATATATATTTTGTCACTAGCCTGTATCAATTTTTTTAAAAGTTATTATATTGGTAAAATTATATATTTATATATATAATTCCATGCCTATATATATAAATAATTAGAATAGAAAATTATATAAAATTATGATAAGAGAATTATATAATTACAAAAGGGTTAAAATGGTCATTTTTTGTCGGTAAGCACTTACCAAAAATCAGTTGGTAAACAATCTTACCCGGACAACACTTACCGGGGACAGCACTTACCCGGGACAACACTCTTACCCGGACAGCACTTACCCGGAAAGAGTTGGTAAACAGCCCCTAAATGTATGATTATAAGATATCACATGCAAATTTAGCTTGCGATCCTTGCACTAGAGCATTACAAACTACAAAGAAGCTATCAACTTATCTTCTAAGTTCTAATGGATGTAAACACATAATTTCAAGCAAAATCAGAACTCAATTAATAAGGATTGTTCGATATACAAACATAAAACCACAAACCAAACTATAGATGCAAAAACAAGCCCGAAACCCAGCCAAAGCCTTGGCTAGGCTTGAAAGCCCGATCGAGCCATCTTTTCTTCAATCTCGAGAAAGCACATAAAAGTTTGGCCTAAAAAACGTGCGCAAATTTTCAACAGGGCCGGGCCGCGAGCCAGTTTGGCATCTCTACACGGAATTAGTAACCTAAATAGCCCTATTGACTTGCTTTTAAAAAAAATAGCCACTAATTTTTCTTTTTTTTCAATATTTCTGGAATCAATCAATCAGGTTGTAGCGCAGTGGTTGATCGCCCTGGGTGATATGGTGGAATATCCATCTACCCAGGGTTCGATTCCAGACGTCCTCAACATTGATAAAACATCTTTAAATTTCAAAATTGTCAGGGATTAGTCCGGGCTGTGCCTGGGATACCCTTTCCAAAAAAAAATATTCAGGAATCACGTAAGTCAGACACTGCAAACCTATTTTTACTTGCGGTGTAGACTTTTTTGACCAAATCAAGAACCGCGAGTTGTGGTTCCTTGCCATTTTGTGCTCAGGGGACGTAAAATGCTTTTTTCCCCGGAATTTGTATGAAAAAACTAACAAAATTGAAAAAAAACTGGTTGCTAAATTTTAAAAAAGGTAATCCAATATGGCTATTTAGGTTAATTGCTCTCTCAAATGTCATTAGTGAAAGAAGATGGAGTTTCCACAACTGAGATTTGCAACTGAACTTTCCTTAGCTTTGTTAATGCAAAAAATAAAACTGTTACTTATTAGAAGCGTAACAAGGGATCTCCACCCTTAGATGCACATTAGGATGAGATGAACCGCATGCACTGGATTAATTCCCGTACCAAGCTTAATTCATGGGGTAAGGTGAAATTAAAAGTTATCAAGGGTCCAGATCCCTCTTTACCTTCTCACCTTAACTCCTCTTCTCACACGATTACTGTTCAAACCACGGTTTATTCAATTAAATCGCTAAACAAAACATTAATAAGAGTGTTTCCATCAAAAGTAGTCAATATCAAACATACTATGAATCACCTAAGACTAAGACGTATCAAAAAGCTAACATATATGCCATAGATCCTGCCATGATAAACACGGAAACCACCATCGCCCCCCGAGCAATGGTGGGGGCAAAAGTAGAACCGGGGCATACGAAAGGAATCACGTGTGTGGCTATAATAGCACAGTCATACACGGGTAGACTACGAAGGAGTACCTCGATGGCCCTGTTAGAATATGTGAGTAGGTTGATAGATTGAGAGAGACACACTTGAGATGGTGGCAGAATCAGCCGTTTTCATATATTGAGAGAGTAATACAAATGAAGTGTCTAACCTAATAATGAAACCCTAAGAGACTATTTATACAAGGTAAGTTACACATAATTACAGAAAGGACCCCCGTTTTCATATATTGAGAGAGGAATACAAATGAAGTGTCTAACCTAATAATGAAACCCTAAGAGACTATTTATACAAGGTAAGTTACACATAATTACAGAAAGAACCCTGAACTACACATATTGACATTAATACTCTAACATCCCCCCTCAAACTCAAGTAGGGGAAGAATAAGCCAAATTAAGTTTGGAAACAAGAGCCCGAAAACGCCCTGGAAGATGAGCTTTGGTGAAGATATCGGCAGTCTGATCAATGGTTGAGATTGGAAAAAGTTTAACCGTCTTGCGAAGAACATGTTGACGCGTGAAATGACAGTCAATCTCAATGTGCTTTGTACGCTCATGAAAGACATCATTGTGAGCAATCTGAATAGCACTAGTGTTGTCACACCACAATGGTGTTGGGGAAAATTGATGAGCACCCATATCAGATAGTAGCCAGCGTAGCCATACGAGTTCTTGAGTGGTGTCAGCTAAGGCTCGATATTCCGCTTCAGTGCTGGAGCGAGCTGTCAGCGATTGTTTCTTGCTGCGCTAGGAGATGAGAGAGTCCCCAAGAAAGAAACAATAGCCGGTAGTGGAACAACGATCGGTTATGTCACCATCCCATTCAGCGTCTGAGAAGGCACAAAGCTGTAAGGATGAGGTGGATGAGAAATGAAGCCCATGGAACATTGTCCCTTTGAGGTACCGAAGTATACGAAGAACAGCGGCATAGTGGTCTGAACACGGGGCAGCCATGAATTGGCTAACTATATGAACTGCATAGGCAAGATCTGGTCTAGTGACAGTCAGGTAGACCAGAGATCCAACTAGTTGACGGTACCGTGTAGGGTCTTTCAGCGGGGTTCCGGCATTCGGAGCAAGGTGCAGATTTTGCTCAATGGGTGTAGATGCAACTTTGTTGTCCGTGATCCCAGTTTGGACAGCAGATCTGAAATGTACTTGGCTTGACAGAGATAGATGCCCGAAGAGTCTGATAGAACTTCAAGTCCAAGAAAGTAGTGTAGTTTGCCAAGATCTTTCATCTCAAAACATGAGCTGAGAGATTGTTTGAGATGATTGATACCTGTAGTGTCACTGCCGGTGATGATCATGTCATCAACATACAACAGGAGTAAGATAGTACCTGCAACAGTAGTCCGAGTAAACAGGCCAGAATCATAGTTACTTGGAGAAAATCCCAAGGACATGACGGTGTTGCTAAACTTTTCAAACCAAGCACGAGGAGCTTGTTTGAGGCCATAGAGGGCTTTTCGAAGTCGACATACATGTCCCTGACGGGAGGTCACACCTGGAGGGAGTCTCATGTAGACTTCCTCTTCGAGATCGCCATTCAGAAAGGCATTTTTGACATCCATCTGATAGAGTGGCCATTTCTTGGTGGCAGCTATGGCGAGAAGACTACGAACTGATGTGACACGAGCCACAGGAGCAAACGTTTCTTCGTAGTCAATGCCATATTCTTGATTGAAGCCTTTTGCCACAAGGCGTGCTTTGTATCGATCAATGGATCCATCAGACTTAGTTTTGATTTTGAAGACCCATTTGCAACCAATGGGTGACTTCCCTGGTGGGAGAGGAACAAACTCCCATGTATTGGCTTTGTCAAGGGCCTGAAGTTCCTCTGTCATAGCTTGCTTCCAAACAGGGTTAGAATCAGCTTCCTTGAAGGAAGTTGGTTCATGGGTGGACAGTAAAGTGGCATAACAATGATAATCACGAAGGTGAGAAGGAACTTGTCTTACCCGAGCGGAGCGACGTGCTTCATCTTGTGGTTGAGAGGAGCTAGGATCCATAGACTCAGCAGATGGCTCAGAAGTAGTACTTGGAATTGGTGCAGATGATTGATCGTGATCAGATGGCACAGATGGGGCCGGTGACGGTTCAGATGGAACAGATGAAGGTTCCGGTTGAGAAGAGGCGGAAGAAGGTGGAACAGATGACACAGAATAAAGATCAGATGGAGGTGAGTTAGAAGGAGGTGGGACAGATGGTGAGGTCAGTATGGAATCAAATTGTAGTGAGTCCAAAGAGATAGAGTTATCAGTGAAGAAGGAAGTGGAAGGATTGGGTATGTCTTGAGATTTGGACACTGCTGAGAAGAGAAGATTTCCCAGAATGTGACATGACGGGATATACGTAGTCTTTTAGAGACTGGATCCCAACAACGATAACCTTTGTGTTCAATACCGTAGCCAATAAAGCAGCATAAGCGAGAACGAGGTTCAAGTTTGGTGTGTTCATGAGGTTGCAACTGAACAAAGCAGGCACAACCCCATACTTTTAGGAGTTCATATGCAGGGGAGACCCCATGGATCATTTCATAGGGAGACTTTTGATTGAGGATGGGACTCGGGTGACGGTTGATGGTGTAGACAGCCGTGAAGGCAGCTTCGCCCCAAAAAACGTTCTGGACACTTGGCTGAGATTAATAGAGTACGAACAGTATCGAGGATGTGGCGATGTTTACGTTCTGCACGTCCATTTTGCGGAGAGGTGCCTGGACAGGAGTACTGAGAAAGAGTACCCTGAGATCTAAGAAAAGAGAGGAGAGAAGATTCTTTGTATTCCATAGCATTATCTGCTCGAATAATCTTTATAGGTTTGGAAAACTGGGTTTGGATCATACGAGCGTAGGTGATGTAGATTTGAGGTAGTTCGGAGCGCTGTTTCATGAGATATATCCATGTAAAGCGTGTGTGATCATCGATAAAGATAACGAAGTATCTATAACCCCCCATGGATGGATGTGGGGCTGGTCCCCAAACATCAGAGTGAATGAGGTCAAAGGGGGAAGCAGAATTAAGTTCATTTAGTTGAAAAGGTAAGGCATGGTGTTTGCCAAGTTGACAGGATAAGCAAGAAATGTTTTCAGAAGAGGTGTTGCCTAACAGTCCTGAACTAGCTAACAGTTTTATCCTAGCTAGAGATAAATGTCCAAGTCGTTTATGCCACAATTCAAAGGAAGGGGTACTGGAAACAGAGGCAACATGATTTGAGGATTGTAAGGGGAGACGGAGGTAGGCCACTTCAACCATCCGACCAACTTTACGGCCTACTCCAAGGATCTGCTTGGTCTTTGGATCCTGCACACCACAACCAGTAGGATGAAACAAAACAATTAGGCCGGATTCCATAAGTTGAGTGATAGAAATCAGACTCAGAGATAAGTTTGGAATATGTAGCACATCAGGTAATTGAAGGTTGGTGGTAGATACAGTTTCACTGAAAGATACGGGTAACCGAGTGTCATCCGCAGTGCGGACTGATGAGTACATGCTGGAGGTTTGCTTAGAGATAAACCCGTCAGCCTTAGGTGTCATGTGGTTACAGCAACCAGAGTCGAATAGCCAAGGATTGCCTGGTGCTGAGATATTGCACTGAGAATTCATTCCCATAGAACCTGTCAGGAGGCGCTCTATTAGGTCTTGGTTTTGTCGCAGGAGTGCCAGAGGGTCAGGTGATGAGTTGGTGTTATGCATAGGTGATGAGTTGGTGTTATGCATACCCATAGAACCTGTCATGAGTCGCTTTATTTGGTCTTGGTTTTGGCGTAGAAGTTCCACAAGCTCTTGCGGTGTCTGAGTTGCTGGAGTAGAGGAGTGTGGAGAGATTGATCCAACATATGACTGAGATTGGCGTAGAGGAGTCTTGCGAGATTGATCCGTAGTGCGTTGTTGCTTTTGATGACTGGAGTGTTGTTGATTACCTAAGTTCCTTGGATGGTTTTGACAGTCAGACCCATAGTGTTGTGGATGTGTGATCCCGCACCAGCGACATTGTCGATTTGGGCAGTTGAGAAGAAGATGAGAAGTAGAGTGACAATATGAGCAGTCACTATATTTAGACTCGGTACTGAGAGCCATTTAAGTGGTGCAGGCAGGTTGCGATATGAGAAGACTGCGATAAGAGGGTATGTCGTAACTAACTGGAGTGTGAACAGTACTTGTCGCAAGTAACTGGGGTTGTGAATAGTACCAAGTCGCAATGGTCAGTTGAGATATGGGGTCATGAACAGTACCAAGTCTCAATGGTCAGTTGAGATATGGGGTTGTGAATAGTACCAAGTCGCAATGGTCAATTGAGATATGGGGTTGTGAATAGTACCAAGTCGCAATGGTCAGTTGAGATATGGGGTTGTGAATAGTACGAAGTCGCAGTGGTCAGTTGCGATTTGGAGGTGAATAGTACGAAGTCGCAGTGGTCAGTTGCGATTTGGAGGTGAATAGTACGAAGTCGCAGTGGTCAGTTGCGATTTGGAGGTGAATAGTACGAATTCTTAGTGGTCAGTTGCGATTTGGAGGTGAATAGTACGAAGTCGCAGTGGTCATGAACAGTACCAAGTCGCAATGGTCAGTTGCGACTTGGATGAGTGTGTGCGTTGCGACTTGGATTAATGTATGGTGTTCTTGAGTCGGGTTTTGCAAAACAGATCGGTTTTGGCTGAAAATTGGTACGTAGGTTCGTGATGATATTCTGAGCAACTTTAAAACTTGAAATTTTGTCAAAAACCAACAGAGAATGGATTTTTTGAGCAAAATCGACAGCAGCAAAATAAGGGAAATAACTTGAGAATGCAGATCTGAAAGATAGTTGAGGATGCTTACCTAGAGCTCTGATACCATGTTAGAATATGTGAGTAGGTTGATAGATTGAGAGAGAGACACTTGAGATGGTGGCAGAATCAGCCGTTTTCATATATTGAGAGAGTAATACAAATGAAGTGTCTAACCTAATAATGAAACCCTAAGAGACTATTTATACAAGGTAAGTTACACATAATTACAGAAAAGACCCTGAACTACACATATTGACATTAATACTCTAACAGGCCTGAGGATGTGTTATGAACGGAAATCCTTTGTGTATACGAGCGTTGATCTCTATCAAAACAAATATGCCACAAGCGATGGACCTGAAAATGTATTCCAGGTCGATACCACCTTCTCCCAAGACTCCTTGCGGAAAATAGTTCCTCCAGAGGCGGCACAGAGCGGCCGTTGAACGAGCTGCCGCTAGCTTAACAACTCCGACGATGTTACGCACGTGTTCCATATCTCTATTTCGAGGATCTGGTTGCGTAAAAATATAGTTAAAGAGTTATTATATCATAATATTGGTCGCAACAACCATTAAACCGTTGACACACAATCAAACAAAAAAAGAAATACACAAAAAGCATGGCCCGGGCGGTTTAAGAAATTTTTAAACCGATCGGTTTGGTAGTAAGTGACCAACTAGTGAAACAAAACCATAAAAAGACGGTCTGGTATGAGAGGTTTAGGGGTTTAAGCCTTTTATGGGCTTTTATCAAATTACATGCAACATTCTCTTTCTCAAACCCTAAAATCAAAATCAAATTACACCCGAACCCTAAAATCAAATTCAAACCCATTGTGATACTGCATCTAAATCCTAAAATTAAAATCAAACCCAAAGCGGGTGGATCTGTGGTTTTTGGGGCTAAATGTAATTAAAAAAAGGTATTAGATTGAAAATAACTATGAGCAAACAATGTAGAATCATGTCCTCAAAAGCTGTCGAAATTTCTAAAGCGAAACAACTAAAACTGAAGCATTGTTACCGATCCGGTGAAGAAGCCGATTTTGAAGCTCTGTCTTAATGCGACTGGAAGGCGACTGGATACATAAGCATCAAACAGTTAGAAGATTATTATTCCAAAAATTTGCAGTGACTTGTTGCAGGATATGCCATGAGATGACGAAGACCAAGCCAGTTGAAAAGGTAACAGAATCAAATTTAAAAAAAAAGACAAAGTATTACCGTAGTAGGGAGGAGCGAGAAAATGTGTGAACGAATGAAATGATAATCAAACCCTAGAAAGTAGAGTGATACAAGTAGCTTGAAGCTATCCTTTAATGGCATAATAGGGAACGAGGTCCTTCTCCAATAATGGAATCCCGGCTATTTATAAACTCTAATCAAACAGAAAACTAAAAGGGAAGTTCAATTGGAATTTTAGTTGTAACAAACTTTACCCCCTTGTCACAGAGATGATAGGGGTATAGATACAGAAAGTGTATACGTATAGGCGAACAGGGTGGAGGGTGGGGGGATCAAGGTTCTAAATAGTGTGCGGCGTGGCGTGGCGGCGAGGCCAAGCCTTAGGAGCCACGGCGAGGCCACGACGTTTATCAAGGCGTGACTTATGGCGGCAAATCTCTATATCATATATACTATTGTATATAAAAGTATATGTTTTGTACTATTACTCGACGAGTTGATGATAATAAACAAGTTAAATTAGGTTATATATTAAAACTAGAAAATAAGACATTAAAAACGTAAAGAAAAATCGAATATCACGTCACAAAAGACCGCACATTAGGCCATGGCGTGCCACACACATAGCGTGGCGTGAGACCCAAACCTTAAGCCACGGCACGCCATGACGTCTGTTGCGGCGAGCCTTTTAGAAAAGTGGGGGGATACATACATATAGTGGACAGGTAGAGACAGAGAGAGGGTGGCGTTGTATATATTTTGGTTGAATAGAAAATTTAAAAAGTTATTTTCATTTTTAAATGATAAAATCTTAAACTAATGAATAAATTATTAAATTTTCTATTTTAATAAGTCCTGAATTTTGTTTCGAATAAATAAACCATCGAGCTTTTAAAAATTGGATAATTGAATCTTTTTATCCAAAAATGATCTTGTAATTCATGTTGTAAATAAAATCATGTGTCTTATTTTTCAAAGATAATCGTGTTTCATTCATGAGGTTAAACACTCCAATTATTTGAAACACAAACAAATATGCAAAAAATGCGATTTCTTCTAAACCCATTTTTGATATGCAATAGAAAACAATTGTGGCCACTAAGCTTTAATCGGTCTTAATTTACCAAGGGATATAGGCGTACCCAAAAAAAATATTGTTTGGGCTTTAGAGTTGAAAAGTGGTCCGATTGGGCTTTAAGGCATGACCGAATCGAGCTTCGAGCTTACTAGGCCCAGGCTTTTCATGCCGAGCTTAGGCTTTTTTATGCATTCCTATTCGCAAGTGTTGTGTTGCCACATATCCAAGAATCTTTCGAAAGTTGTTAAATAGAAACAAATTCATCAATTTTGGTTTGTCGAGTTCCATTTTGTTCAGTAATTTAAAGTGTTGAAAAACACAATGAAATTTTTCATTTTGAACAATTAAGTCTCTGATATCTTTTTGAAAGAACAAACTGTTAACTTTTTTCATTTTGAATGATTAAGCCTCTGAACATTTTTTTTAATAAACAAACAATCAAAATTTTAAAATGGTTACCTTAACCCAAAAAACTACTTGTAACCGGTTAGGAAAATTTTAAAGTAAAAAAAGAACATAAATTAGTGTAACACTCGTGATTTTCGGATAAGTACAACTTCGATTCAGTGAGGAATCGATCTTTTAAGAAAAATATGGAAAATGGGATTTGGAGTTAAATCCTAGATTTTATTGTCTTGTTGGATGGGGAATTCGAATACGAGTCCAACGGTTCTTTCCGGAGCGAAAACGGAGCTAGAACGAGGAAGTTATGGCCAAAACGAGTTTCGGCACACCTTGAGCTATAGTGCCCAGCGATTGTGACACTGTCACTATCGCCCAAGTGGTACCGAGAGTTGTGAGGGGTTGAGCGATTGTGCCCCGACGATTGTGACTATGTCACTATCGCCCTGTCACTCTCGCCATATGTGTACCGCGAGTGGGTTTGGGGTGAGCGACTATGCCCCGGCGATAGTGACTATGTCACTATCGCTATGTCACTATCGCCCGCGGGTGTTTAGATCACTTAAATGCCCGATTTTGTTAGCCTTTCCTCATTTCTCTCATTTCCTTCCTTCACAAACACTCTCAACCGAACCCCTTTGTTTCCATGGTCGATTTTAGAGCTGCTCTCTTAGAAATCAACCCCTTTCTTCACCATCTAAGTTGTAATCAAACCTCTTCCTCCCTTGATGAGCATATTTGGAGAGCTTGGAGCTTTTGTGGAGTTTAGGAGTTCGTCTTGGAGGATTCAAGTGATTTAAGGTAATCTCTTCCCACCTAAAGATGTTATTGTTGCTAATTTCATCTTCTTTCCCTCTTGTGATGATGTTGAACGATTTTTGGTGATGATGGGTTAAGGAAATATGGTTTACCTCATATTTAAGAACTAGGGTTTGATATATTTGGGGGTTTTGATGTGTTGTGGTTAGAAGATGATTATTTATGGTTGGAACTTGTGGATGATCTAGGTTTTTGGAAGATTTGGCTTGAAGATGTAAACTTCATCAAAGGAGCATACGTTGGAGAAACCCTAGATTTAGCTTAAATCTAGCGAGGTGAGTTCAAGTTACTTTGTGAAAACGTTGTACATGCCAAAATGAATATTTTACAAATATGTGTGTGTTTTAATTGAAAATATATGTGGTTGAGTTATTTGATTGATTTAACTCTTTTGAAGTGTTTATCTTCATAAATGTGTAAAACACCCATATTTGGGGCTTTTGGATGTTTGGATGGTTAGAAACCATAAAGTGTCCTTAAAAGATTATTTGCTCAAAATGAGGTTTAATTGCTGGTTTAATCATATATGTGTAAATGATTTTGAAAACCAATTGGGAAATACACTTTTAAGTGTTATGTGTCATTTTGAGAATTATAAGGGTGTGAGTCCTTTGGGAAAACCCTTTTTGTTTAACCCGTAAAGAGTTTTGAGGTTAATGATGAATTTGTAGTATAGCTTGCCTAAACAATGTTTAAACGCGTTTTTGACCGACATTATGGGTCTAGCAAGCTCGGAGCACTTTGCTCGGTTTGACTTTGAGTTAGTCTTGGGACATTTGTCCGGTTTAAATGGCTCGATGTGGAGTCTTATTTACGGGTCACTTTTATTGCACCGTGTTGCATATTATTGCATGTTGTTGATATTTTACATGCTCAGGGTGGAGTTTAGGTTGTGTTAAATGCTAAATTGCATTTTTATTTGCATGATTTGACGTCAATAAATGATCATTAGATCTTTGAGCAGAGGGCTCGGTTTTGGGCTCAATTGAGTCTTGGGGGCATTCGCCCGGTTTTAATAAGCTCGACGTGGGCTTGGGTTTTGCATTGCATGAGTTGCATCATATTTGAGGTTTACATGATTTGAATGCATTTGTTATTCTTTTGAGGTCATGTTTAAGTTTTAAAGTTAAGTAAGCTTGTTTTGGATGGTGGGTTTGCCAAGGTAAAGACCTAGTATGGTTGAACTTGGTGGTTTAAATTGACTAAAGACCTAGTATGGTTGATGTCTAAGAGGGGCTAAAGACCTAGTATGGTTGATGCCAAAGACGGACTAAAGACCTAGTATGGTTGATGCCAAAGACGGACTAAAGACCTAGTATGGTTGATGCCAAAGACGGACTAAAGACCTAGTATGGTTGATGTCTAAGATGGGCTAAAGATCTAGTATGATTGATGCCGAGGATTGACTAAAGACCTAGTATGGTTGATGTCATCCGTTTTCCACATCCAAGAAGCTTACTTGTATTTATTTAATTGTGGTTTAATTTATGTGGTTGCCACATTCGATGAGATCGGGTCTCCCCCGTCACCGAAGGGTGTTGATTTCGGGTATTTTATCTATTCACATTGTTGAGGTTATATTACCTGTATATGGATTGTTTTTCCAGGATTGATGGACGGATTTATGTTACATTCTTATTGGATGTTTTAACTGGTATTGGGATTTCAATACATCTTACATTTGCGTGAGTTTAGCTTCGTATTATGTTTTAATAAAGGTTATATTTGAATGGATGGTTTCCATGTTTTATGGGTTGAGTATGATTTGTCAACCGTATTTGAAAGTTTTGCCTAAACTAGAATTATTCACGTAATTGGGTGAATTAGGATTTGTAACTCATATTGGAAAATGCTTTACACTTTTCGGGAATGGTTTTCCATGGATTTTGAGTGTGTTGGAAAATGAGTCGTTTATGCCGTTTGAGAAATCTTTTTGGAAATGATCGTCTTTGTCGCAAGCTTTCATTTAAAGATTTATTTAAATCATGACTATAACTACTAACTTCCGATTTATGATTTTATATAGTCATGATAAAATGCTTGAACTCACTAGGCGTAAGCCTAACCCTTTTTATTTGTCGGCATGTGCAACAGGCTCAGGTTGGGGTAGCTCTAGCTACATTGTGAAGTGGCGAGTGCTAGTAATGTGCACGAGAGGTGAATAGCTTAAGTTATGTTTTCCGCATTTACCCTTGGGAAGTAGCACTTGTATTTGGATTAGGTGATGTCCGAAGTGGGTTTAGTCTTGGTAATGAGACTTGTGTAGTATGTATTACTTGGAGATAACCATTGTTTGTAATTTGAGGTATTTTACCTATTGTTTCGGATGTAATATCGAAAATTTTAAATTAGTTGCTCTTTCCAAATTTGAGGGTATTACAAGTTGGTATCAGAGCATAAGTTTGAGAGAACTAGGTGTTGATTTTGGATACCTAGACTCAAACTAGTGTTTGTTTAAGTAAATGAGAGTGAAATTCACCTTTAGGCACTTTAAGATAAGATGTTTTGAAGTTGATGGAGCTTTTAGAAACGAGAATCACGTCGAGAGCAACAAGGATAATCATATGCAGTGCGTTCATAGTGACACCTGGCCAGTGTCATGGTGAACCTACTAGTACATGTGCATGCTCGAATTGCTTTCATGTGGTGATCGTTGGGGTAGTGAAGGAGGTTCTGAACTAGTAGTTGTTGGAATGGATGGACGATTCTAGTATTAGTCACTTGGAGTGACGATAAGCATGATGTTTGCTTTATGCAGACCGTTTTGGGTCAAGATTGACGGTCGGACTAGAACCATAGGCTTTTGAGCCGATTTGGATTTGAGGAAAAAACCGTAAGGTTAATTGATGTATTTCCCAACTTGCCTTAAGAGGTTTGAATATCCGGATGAAAATAGTAGACCGGAGGATTTTGGAGGAGTATGAGTGGAGACGTTGTATGCCGACTAAATCATGCACGAAATTTATTTTGGAAATAAATTGCATCAACTGTTTCTTGTGTTTCCAATCCTTATGTGGACTGTGTTATAAATTTTGAGAAATGTTTGGCACGCACACAAGATTTCAAATTATGGTTTTAAAAGTGCATGAAACCGTTTTATCGCGGGAGTTGCGAACTCCGCCGGGATTTGTTTTGCCTTATTTCATCGTTGTTCAACATTTGTTTTGGACGTAATGATAATCATATATAAATGATGTTTGAGATGTTGGGCAATAACTACGGCTTGTGACTTTAACATTGGATCTCCTCCACATATGTTAGAGTTTGGACGGAAAGTTATTTTTCCATTATGTCTATGTGAGATTATTTTGGGGATTTTGTTTAATGAGAGTTGTTAAACAATGTCGTTTATGTGGTATTACCCTAGAAGGGGATTTTTGGGATTTTGGCGTCTCATCTATGATTTTTGCTTTTAGCAATTTGGCTTTGGAAGCATGGTGTTTAGCGCCGTTTTATTGACTTGGAGTCATTGAGTCCATGGAGGTTCATGGAGTTTGGTTTTACGACATGTTGAGTCGTGTGAGTACAATTTTACAATGTGCATACTCTAATTGCTTATGTGAAAAGTTTACGAGTTTTGGTTGGGCATTTGGTCCCACTCGAGTGTTGTTGAGAAAAGTTAATTTTATGCCATAAGGAGACTAAGAAAAGATGAGTTTGGAACTCTAGTGTCGCGTAACTTTTCTTTCAAAAGTTTGTGTTACTAAGTATTTCGTTGCAAATAGTTCGGTGTATGGATTGATTTATACGTGACTTAAGTGATGCATGAAAGAACATGTTTGGTGGCATTTCATAATAAATTGCTTGGTGCGCTTTTGGTCAGTTAAATGTTTATTACCGTTTTTATGTAAAACGTATTATATCGACTTAGGGGTATGCATAGCTTGGTAACCATTGTTTCTCGTCACTTTGTTGAACGAATCGTGAGTTAAATCATTTTATTTACTCATTGTACAAAAGATGACCATTCGGCCAAAGAGTGTTTTGGTGTTGTGGAAATCATGTATAGTTCGCATGATTGTACATTTTGAAAACACAAATGTATGAGTCATTGACATTGGTCAATTTTGATTTTGCCGAGTATTTTTTAAAATGGAAAACCTTTTGGTTTGGAGGAAATGTGTACTTGGAGTATTTTTTGACAAATATATTTTTAGCATTTACGTTTTGACGTTTTATGTTCCAAGTACGAAACCTTGAGGAAATGCTTCGTGATGAAGATTTTAAAAAAAATTGTTGTATAAAACTATGGTGCGTGTAATTTATTATGTTTTGAACATTGACGCGCACCGTCAGTGCAATTTGAGATTTGAAAATAAGTTGAACCCTTTTGATGTTAACTAATTATTAACACTTATTTTCCTAATATGTTTTAGAAAAACGCATCGTTGTGTGCAAGTTTGCCAAAGGCGTCTTATTCAAATGGCATTATAGGACCGGACGGGAAATTTTGAGAAATTGATTTAAAGAGTTTCCTCTTTTGGAAAATTGGTCGCGAACTGTTTGATGCATGTAATTTCGTTTCAAGGAAATTTGTAATGGTAATGTTACAAGCTTGCATGTCTACCCCAATGTGAAGTTGTATAATGCTTTAGTCGATATTTGCGAGTGATGGAAACGTATGGGTTTTTGTATTAACTAAGGAATTTGCACAAGTCATTTTATGTTTTGACTAAGAATGTTGGTGAACCGCTCCATCGTTTTGTGTAATAAACTGACGCACGTAAAATTTTGTTGATGAACCTTGCCTCATGTCGTTTTATGGATGGCAAGGAAATGTTGGGGTCGAATGCCGTTTGGAACGCTTTTGAAATACGTGCACACTTTGTGTTGCACCCCATTTAAGGTCGAGCAATCACTTTACATGCATGTCATGAGTCAATCCATACTAGAACTGTAGCGGTTCCTTGTAGAGAAATTGTTTACTACGCTTTTGCGTTTTGTGGGTAAACTGAACTGCAATGAAATGATTTTCAACATGATTTTCCTATGTGGGACGAGCGTGTCCAGTTTTGCGTAACTACCGAGCTGATAGTAGTAGTTTTATTTCGCACGAGTTATTTGAGATGAAAATCTTGGTGTTAAAAATATTTTGTGAATGGTTTTGATTAATTGGCATATTTATTGAATAACACATTTGAAAACCTTGAACTCGTTAGGACCTTGAAAAAGGGTATGTACCTCAATTAAGGGTAAGTGCGTGTAGCACTTCGACGGTGGAAGGTTGGGTATTCTACGCGTGTTGGTATTATGGGCCGGAGGATAGCGGTAACGTATTTCGAGGTTGATACAGCCGTTTTGTTGGCAACCTTAGTTGTATGGAAAGCTCGGTAAATGGAACTCGTGTGTGGGGTCCTATTAGAGTTCCGAGTTTGGTGGTAAAACTAGGTGTCAACCTTTGTGGTCTTGAAATCGGAAACCGTTAGTGTAAACGGGGGTTTGTAGCCAAGTTTGAAGGATGACGACAATGGTAGTGGTAACCGTAAGATGCTCAATTGTGATGAGTAGTTTTGGTGGAATAATCTTAGTGTACGGTTAAAGGACTTGTCGGTTTTATGATTGTCCTTTTTGGAATGGATTCTTGGAGTTATTAGAACTCGTGGAGTTATTTGACAATTAATGGTAGGGATGATCGGAATTGATAATTCTGTTGGGTTCGTTAGTGATTAAATCGTGAAATGATTTAGAGTTGAAAACTAAAATTGAGGAAGATGGAACACTTTAAGGTTGGGAGGCGACCTAAGTCGTCTAACTAAGAGTTATCCCAGTGGTTGGAATGTTCAACCGGACATAAGTGCGGTGTACTTGAAGACGTGTTGTTGAGAAGAAATTATTCAAGGATTGTCTTTATAGACTATGTGAGGAAATTTGGATTCCAGTTAGGAATTGATGATTTATGGTCGGAGTTGAGTCGTTTGGCATTGTTGTAAGGGATATAGATTTCGAGGACGAAATCATTCCAAGGTTGGGAGGATTGTAACACCCGTGATTTTCGGATAAGTACAACTTCGATTCAGTGAGGAATCGATCTTTTAAGAAAAATATGGAAAATGGGATTTGGAGTTAAATCCTAGATTTTATTGTCTTGTTGGATGGGGAATTCGAATACGAGTCCAACGGTTCTTTCCGGAGCGAAAACGGAGCTAGAACGAGGAAGTTATGGCCAAAACGAGTTTCGGCACACCTTGAGCTATAGTGCCCAGCGATTGTGACACTGTCACTATCGCCGTGTCACTATCGCCCAAGTGGTACCGAGAGTTGTGAGGGGTTGAGCGATTGTGCCCCGACGATTGTGACTATGTCACTATCGCCATGTCACTCTCGCCATATGTGTACCGCGAGTGGGTTTGGGGTGAGCGGCTATGCCCCGGAGATAGTGACTATGTCACTATCGCTATGTCACTATCGCCCGCGGGTGTTTAGATCACTTAAATGCCCGATTTTGTTAGCCTTTCCTCATTTCTCTCATTTCCTTCCTTCACAAACACTCTCAACCGAACCCCTTTGTTTCCATGGTCGATTTTAGAGCTGCTCTCTTAGAAATCAGCCCCTTTCTTCACCATCTAAGTTGTAATCAAACCTCTTCCTCCCTTGATGAGCATATTTGGAGAGCTTGGAGCTTTTGTGGAGTTTAGGAGTTTGTCTTGGAGGATTCAAGTGATTTAAGGTAATCTCTTCCCACCTAAAGATGTTATTGTTGCTAATTTCATCTTCTTTCCCTCTTGTGATGATGTTGAACGATTTTTGGTGATGATGGGTTAAGGAAATATGGTTTACCTCATATTTAAGAACTAGGGTTTGATATATTTGGGGGTTTTGATGTGTTGTGGTTAGAAGATGATTATTTATGGTTGGAACTTGTGGATGATCTAGGTTTTTGGAAGATTTGGCTTGAAGATGTAAACTTCATCAAAGGAGCATGTTGGTCCCAAAATGGCTCAACAAGTATTGTAGAAGGGGGGTTGAATACAATACTCAGATTTTTCACAAGTTTTAATTCTATATTTGAAAATCTTTCAACAAGAATTACACATAGAAAACTAAAGATTGTTGCGGAAAAGAACAGTTAAACTATTCTAACAATCTAACACAAAGTAAACTGAAAAACACTTAGAACAAATTGAGCACTTAGACACAAGATGCAGTTTCAGTAAGAAAGGAGCTTGCACTTAGTAATCTTCAGAAGCGTGTTTTGCATGGGGAGTCTTCACCTCTATTTATAGTCCATGCATCATTTAATGTGTCAGGATCGATTCCAAACAAGAATAACTATACTTAGAAATCAGAATTAAAGAATCTTGCGGAATAGAACTTTAATTCAACACACTCAATGAACAACTAATTAGAAAACACAATATGTTTGTATTCAATGCTTCAACTCACAAGTTTACAACCAAACCTCAATCTTGTTGAACAGGCTCAACAAGACGACTTCTACTTCTCTAGAAATAGGGTTCTAAACCTTGAGGTTAATTCTCTCTAAAACAAAAACGAATTCTGATTCTCTCGTGCCGAATAGCTATCTATCAACATCTATTTATACAAAATAATTACAAGATAACTATCAAAACAAAATTGATCTTCAGAATATTCTTTCATGCTTATCTTCAATCATTCCATCTTTATCTCCAACATTCTCGCATTCCATAAACATGATCACAAGCAGCATTAACATCTTTATGCACGAGCAGTATTAACCTTGTTCCAGCAGCATTAAATTTCACTAGCAGTACTAACCTTGTTCCAGTAGCATTAACTTTTACTTGCAGTAGTAACTATGCATAAGCAGTACTAACATTATTCCAGCAGCATTAACTTTCTCTTGCAGTACTAACCTTGTTCTGGCAGTAGTATTGTTGTTCTGGCAGTACTAACCATACTTAGCAAATCTTCAGTTCCCAACAATCTCCCCCTAACTTGACTTTTTAGGTTGAGAAGTCAAGTTCTTCAGATGATGCTTCCAAAACCTAATCATGAACGCATAAATCAGGATTCAAACCCAGACTTTGATTGATAATCCTTCTCACCAAGTATCTTCCCATTTCAGAATCCTTGTTGCAAGCCAACTTAGCATGTAGCATTCCATTCAACTTTTTCATGCTGTGCTTGTATGCAACATCCACCAAATAATACTCATGATACGCATGGTCAAGTGTGATGACATACACTCCACATTTTTCAATGAGCATCCAGTTGGTAATGGCTTGAAAATTTCTTTCTATCATATACTGAACTGCTTCTGGTTTGAACATTAAGCACAGGTATTCAAGAACCATTTTGGTGATAGACATCCCTTTCTCATTCAGCATATTTCCATACAGCTTCATTCCAACCTTGTACATCTCCTCTATGTCAGATCTAGAGCACATTCTGATAAGTTTTCCCCATGTAGAACAGACCTCAAACTTCCCATCTGCTCTTTTGACTCTAATGTACTCCTTTCTCTGATCTACCAAGGTATCCCAGAAGATGATCTCAGGAGGCATGGAAGATAATGGGTCAGCTTTGATTGGATCAGTATTAACCACAGTGATATACATATCACATTGAGCATTTGGTTGACCTGATGGAGTTGCTACTTCTTCTTCAGCAACCTTTGTATCATCTTTCTTTTCTGAAACATCCTCTTCTTTTTCTTCTTCTACCACTGTTTCTACCCTAGGTTTCTTGATAACTCTCCTCTTGGTAGCTGTTACGTGCGAAATGTGTGTTTTAATCGCAGTGGGTTGCAAACTGTCCACAGTGGGAAGTGCAAGTGTACACTGTCCACTATGATCGTCACAGCAAGTAATAGTTGGTAAAATACCAGAATCGAATCCACAGAGACTGGACAATCAAGACAATACGGTTCTCATGAGCTCCTTTTACAAGTTTCAACTAGAGAGGAAAATAATACTTTGGTTTGGTTTGGTAAAATAGCTACTTGAAACGATTTACCAAATGCTAAAAAGGAGGAATGTAGGTTGGATTTTCCCTAAATTTTATCTCAAATACTCGGTCCTTAGAGTGATCCTCGTATTCGTGGTGGACATTTTCGCTAGAAAAGCCCGGTTACAAAATACTCACACCGTTAGATAAAAATCCCATACTCTTAGTACTTGTTGTTTTGTCAATGGTAATCTCTAAATGGACCTTTTCAGGCCTCGATGGAATGTGTAGAGACAAATACTCTAAGTGTTTTTAATACACAAATTAGCTTGCCTACTACTCCAGTGGGCAGAGATTAACTCACTGTGCCGACCTCACTTTCGTAAGTGTCAAAAGAATTCTTTCGAATCCCCTAGCATCATTCAAGCTCGTGTCACTGCGCTCTACTTATTTCTAAGTTAAGAACTAGACTTTAGATCCTTGCAAGTGATCAGCTTGTTCGCATCCTTGGGTAAATATTGAGAATGAAAGACCAAAACAACAAATATTCTAAGTATAAAGATTACTCAAGCATTTTTGATAAAATCCAGGTACTTCTCCTTCCTACATCCCAAAGGATGTTTAGCCTAACATTTCCGAAGTAAAGAAAACAAAAGATGAAGATTTGCACATAATAAAACTGAAAGTGATTTGAATTAACTGCTCACAGTGGGGAACGAGAAGTCGTCCCTGCACTGTGTAATACGAACTACAATTTAAACTAAGAAAGTAAATTACTGAAAATTAAAGCTAGTTACTGCAGTAAATAAAAGACTAAAGCTAATGTGGTAGTTGAGAGAATTTGAGACTAAAAATATTCAAGGATGAAAACCAAGCATGCATTTAATGGCACCCAAGTGCTCCTTTATATACTAGGAGAAGGAGTTGGGTATTACACAAAAGAGGTGGGTCTTCCAATGGGTAAAGACTGCTGAGTTGTGGCAGAATTCAGCTCCTTGTGCAATTCTTTTATCCAATGGTCCCTTCTCCAAGTCAATCTCCAAGTACAAAGAGGTGTACTTGATGCTATCTTCAATGAGAACTACCTTGTACTTCTCCAGCCATTTCTCTGCCATATGAACCTTCCTCCTCCAGAAAATTAGATCCCAACTAAAAGTTTCTTTTTGATTTCTTTTTGATCAGCTCGAAGAGTGGGGAACCGGAGTGGGCACTGTATACGTCACTGCGGATGAAAAAGCGAGAAAACACCCAAAACTTCCCCAAATAATTTATTAAAGACCATGGTTCACTCCTTTTGCTCGTTTTCGTAAATCATACCAAGAATGGGGGTTTTTAGAAGTGAAATGGCTAAAATTGACAAAATAAAGTGGAAAATAAATGGAAATAATAACTCTAAAAATAGAGTTATCACAACCTCAAACTTAAATCATTACTTGTCCCCAAGTAATAAAAAGAAAGAAATAAAATGAAACACAATGCATAAAAGGTCTTTGATGGACTTACATATTTCTTGACTTGAATGGGCGTTGATCTCCTTCCTTCGATACTTCTTTCGGTTCCAAACTTTGAAAATTTCACTTTTGTGTTTGACGAAACCTTTCCCTTGTTTACCTTTTGATCAATAGGGCTTTCTTGGGTTTGAAGGGTTTATGGCTTTGAATCTTTTCCCAAGGGTTTTGGCAAAAATTTCCAAACATGGACCGAAGATCTCGCTTTGAGATTTTTATTTCAAGAAGTGGGTGTTTAGTATTTTGCTATGATAAGAACGTACACTTTCAGGCTTTATTTGGGTATAATGAGTATGGCTATTTTTTTTTGAGGGTGGGTATTCTGATGGTCCAGAATAGGCACACCATCGTTTTCTGGGAGTGAGCACTTTGATGGTCCAGAAAAGGCACATCATCAATTTTGTTAGTGCTACTCCTATTTTCTTCTGTTTTTGTATTTTTGTGTTTTCTCTTTTTTTTTTTTTTGGAGGGGGGTACGGCTTACCCACCTCAAACTTGGACTTCACAGTGTCCTCACTGTGAGCAAACTGGAGGTCACTCTGGAAGTTCCCACCTCAAACTTAAAATCTCACAGTGTCCCCACTGTGACATTGAATTAATGAACAAAGGTGGTGGTTTGGGGGTACAAAAAGGATCGTGTTTGGATGCGAAAAATGGCCTATATCATTTCACGGGACAAGTTGAGATTTGTACTTACAAAAGTGACCTTTTAAGTCGGAAGCCGAAAGTTGTACCTTGAAATGGAAACGAGGTCAAACAAGCATTCAAACAATCAATATGTTAGTACCCAAAAGTACCTACCTACCGGTAGGATTTTCATGCATCGATATTTAAAAAGTTAAAACAGCAAATAGTGTCAATGCCTAGCCATAGGCACAAAAAGATCAACCAAACAAAATAAAATTGTTTTTGGTGAGCAAAAGAGCGAAACCATTGTTTTAAAAACAAACCATTCACGGGGTTTGGGTGGCTTGCGGTGACAGATCCGCATCATCATCATCGAACTCATCCTCACTGTCATTAACCGGGCAGATATCTTTCGGGAATTCTGGTAGCTGAGCAGCTAGCATTGGGTTGGCCTCTTTCATCATCAGGCCCGTCACCTCATCTCGTTCTCTTGTATACATCCAAAATTTCTGCGTGGCCCGGTTCTGGTATCGCTGCTCACTTTCCAGCAACTCGATCCTGTATGTGAGCTTCTTTAAAGCTGCCAAAATCTCTCCCATTTGGTTGCTTGATGATCCGGCCTCGGTTGAATGGAGTGGGGTACCCTTCTTCCCCACAGTGGGCACTTCAGTGCCCACTATGTGCTCGTCGGCTATTCGCACATTGGGCTGTACCTGGGCAGGCTCAACAGACGGGCCTCCTATCTCTCTTCTCATCTTCTTAATTGTCTGAATACTGATGTTTTTCGTGGAAATGATCCACTGGTCTTCTTCAGCTGTGGGCACTCCGGCATCTATTAGCAATAGTGTAATAAGGCAAGGAAGGGGTAGGATTACCTTGGTTCGTGTTCTGGCCTGATGGATGGCACCATGCATTATGATTCCCAGATTGATCTTCTTTTTAGTGAGAACGCAGTAAAGCATGGCACACTTATGCATGGAGAGAGTCGTGTCGTGCGATGTTGGGGCCACCGAGGCCCTTAGGAATTGGAACCACACAGCAGCCTCAGTGGTGAGGCTGCCAGCATATAGACACCTTCTTTGGCCATCCTGATTCCATGGCCTTCCCTCAACTGCTATTTCTTTTAAAATCAATTCCTCATCAGCCGGAGTCATCTTTGCCAGGAACTGTCCGAAAGCACAAGGTTCCGGAGCTCCTCTACCTAACACTCGGTTTATATTGCCTGGAGTAAAGTCCACAACCTTTCCTCTGATCTTAACAAATGATTCTTTGGCTTGGGAGGCCTCAGCATAAAATTCTCGGACTAATGATGCATTAGCGCGGCGATTGGTAGTGGCAATGGTTGCCCAATCTTGCGCTACAAGTTTATCTTTGACAAAGGGATTTGCTTCTACAAAGTCGGGGTCCAAACCCCTCTCTAAATTCAACTTCCGAGTGCAAATACACTCAAAGTGGGTTCTAGCAGCTGGGGAAGTGAATTGCCTCGGTATCCCACTGGGGGCATGAGCAGTCCCCACAGTGGACAGATGTGGATTTTCAGAAAGGTTTTGTTCACTTCCCGTATTAGTATCACTAGAAGAAGAACTTAAAGAGGGTTCGATACCCTTACCTTTCCTCGACGCTTTTCTTTTTGGTTTTGCAGACGATGCCTTCTTGGATGCACCAGATCGTGTAACCATTCCCATGTTCCTCTGGAGTGCTCTGGTTGGGGTTTCTTCACTGTGGGCAGTGGTGTGGACATCCTCCACACTATCAGCATTTTTGTTCTGGGGAATGTCTAATGTCTGAGCCTGCTCCTTAATCTTCTTCTGTCTTTCTTCTTCCTCACGAGCCAAACACTCCTCCTCTGCTTGTTTCTTTTTCTGCTCGAATATCCTTGCTTCTTCATCCTTCTTTCGTTCTTCCTCTTTCAATCGCTCCTCCTCCTCTCTAGCCAATCTTGCGGCTTCTTCCCTCCTCAATCTCTCTTCCTCCTCTCTTTTGATTCTTTCTTCTTCTTCCTTTCTGATTCTTTCTTCTTCTTCTCGACGCCTCCTCTCGACCTCTTCCTTTCTTTTTCTAATGGCTTCCATTTTCTGTTTGAACTCCTCTGCTAACCGTCTCTCTTCTTCTTCGGCTAGAAGTGTCTCGGTCTCGAAATGGGTGATACTGTTGTCTGAGACTTGCGATGATGAAGTAGCTTTTGGGCTTTCGTGCTTTGAAGAACCCTCGTCGGCTGCACCGGAGATGATCGGATTTTCGCCGGAGACCGGTGGCGGTTCGTTCAGGTCATTGGTGACGGCTTCCGGTGGTTGTTCCTCGGCGGTCCTGCGGCGGACGGCCGCACGTGTGAGTGCATCGGGGTTGGTGTTCATTCTCTTGGTTCTTGCCATTTTTAGGGTTTTGGAAGGGTTTTGCTGGTGGGTTTTTCGTAGAGAGAGAAATGAAGAAGAGAAAGTTTGTTGGGTAAATTTTGGAAGCAAAGGAGGTTAAGGTGGTTTTTGGAAATGTTTTCTTTTCAAAATTGGGGGGAAACCGCCGGTTTTAGGAGAGAGGGAGAGGATTGACAATGATAGCTTTGCTTGGGAAATGATGAACTATGACACCATGGCCTAAAAGTAGACTTGATGGCAGCAAAAGGTGAAAGCTTGTCAGCATTGGGCCCCAAAAATAGTCCTTTCATTCGTCAGGTGGGGAGTGGGGAGCGCAGTGACCTGAGCCTTCCCCACTGCAAAGTACTTTCCTTGATTTTTCTTCAAAAGGTGGCACGTTCTTCTACACACATTAAAACAAACTACCATGCAGAATTAAAAAGACCAAAAATAATAAAAAGACAACAAATAAGTGAAATAAAATATTTACAAACGGTTGTGAATTTCTCTAACCATAGCGAGGCGGAGAGTGGGCAGGGATGTGGGCACTTTCATGCAAAAAATGCTTTACCCTTTGCCCATTGACTTTAAAGGTTTGACCCGATTGTGGGGATTTCAACTCCACTGTTCCGAAAGGACTCACCTTGACAATGGTGTATGGTCCCGTCCATCTTGATTTAAGTTTACCTGGAAAGAGTTTGAGACGAGAATTGAACAATAGTACCTGTTGTCCTTCCATGAACTCCCTATGGTTGATTCGACGATCGTGCCACATCTTGGTCTTTTCCTTGTACAACTTTGCATTCTCATAGGAGTGATATCGCAACTCCTCTAGCTCATGTATTTGCAGACTCCTTTTGATTCCCGCGGCATCCTCACTCATGTTAAGCTCTTTAAGGGCCCAGAACGCCTTGTGCTCTAATTCAATCGGTAAATGGCAAGCTTTGCCAAAAACTAATTTGAATGGAGACATTCCCAGAGGAGTTTTATAGGCTGTTCGATAGGCCCAAAGAGCATCATCGAGTTTGATTGACCAATCTTTACGGTGTGGCTTAACAACTTTTTCCAAAATTCCCTTGATCTCACGATTTGAAAGCTCGGCCAACCCATTGGTTTGTGGGTGGTATGCGGTGGCCACTCTATGATGAATATCATATTTAGCAAGAACCGAGGCCATGACTTTGTTTACAAAATGGGTGCCTTCGTCACTAATTAATGCTCGTGGTGTTCCGAAGCGAGTGAATATATTTTTGTGTAAGAACTTCACCACAGTGTTAGCATCATTGGAGTGACAAGCAATGGCTTCTACCCATTTTGAAACATAATCTACCGCAACCAAGATGTAAAAGTTATTGTTGGAATTTGGAAAAGGTCCCATAAAATCTATCCCCCATACATCAAAAAGTTCGACCTCTAGAATGTTGTTAAGAGGCATTTCATTTCTTTGCGATATATTCCCCGTACGTTGACATTGCTCACAATTTTTCACGAATTCAAATGAGTCTTTAAAAACAGTGGGCCAAAAGAATCCACTTTGCAAAATTTTTGCTGCGGTACGGTTTCCACCGAAGTGGCCACCGTAGTGGGATGTGTGACAACCATGGAGTATTTGATGTTGTTCACTCCCATGGACACAACGCCTTAATATTTGGTCCGCCCCTATCTTGTACAAGAAGGGATCGTCCCAAACGTATTGTCGTGTGTCGTGTAAAAATTTCTTGAATGGTTGTCCACTCATCCCGTGGGGCTTAAATCCACTTGCTAAAAAGTTTGCAATATCAGCATACCAAGGAGTTTCATTATGATGTTGCGCAGATAATAATTGTTCATCGGGAAAAGTTTCTTTTACCGGAGTGGGGTCAGGAGTGGGGTCAACAGTGCCCACTGTCTTCTCGAGCCTGGACAGATGATCAGCAACCTGATTGCTTGTTCCTTTTCTGTCGACGATCTGGAGGTCAAATTCCTGCAGCAACAGCACCCATCTGATCAACCTCGGTTTAGAGTCAGCCTTGTTGATCAAATATTTGATGGCTGCGTGATCGGTGTGTACTATGACCTTTGCTCCAATTAAGTAAGACCTGAAACGATCAAAAGCAAAAACTACTGCAAGTAGTTCTTTTTCGGTTACAGTGTAGTTGATTTGAGCCTCGATCAAAGTCTTGCTTGCATAGTATATTGGATGAAAAATCTTATCTTTTCGTTGGCCTAGTACTGCACCTATAGCCCAATCGCTGGCGTCACACATGACTTCAAATGGGAGTGACCAGTCAGGAGTGGTCACTATGGGTGCAGTAACTAAGGCATTTTTGATTATTTCAAATGCGTTTCTACATTCTTTGGTAAAAACAAACTCTCTTTCATGTTGCAGCAGGTTACATAGGGGTTTAGTTATTTTGGAAAAATCTTTTATGAACCTCCTATAGAAACCTGCGTGACCTAAAAAACTGCGAATGCCTTTTACCGTTGTGGGCTCGGGAAGTTGGGAGATTACTTCTAGTTTTGCTTCATCAACTTCCAAACCCTTTTTCGACACAAGATGACCCAAAACGATGCCCTCTTCGACCATGAAATGACATTTTTCCCAATTTAGAATAAGGTCGTGGGTTTCACATCTCACCAAACTTTTTTCTAGATTCCTCAAACAGTTATCAAATGATGTGCCGATCACAGAAAAATCGTCCATAAAAACTTCTATGGTATCTTCTATCATATCAGTAAAAATGGCCATCATACAGCGTTGAAAAGTAGCGGGAGCATTACATAAACCAAAAGGCATTCTCCGGAATGCAAAAGTACCATATGGACAAGTAAAGGTGGTCTTTTCTTGGTCTTCGGGTGCGATGTGGATTTGGTTATATCCGGAGTATCCATCTAGAAAACAATAAAATTCCTTTCCCGCTAATCTATCAAGCATTTGATCAATAAAAGGTAACGGGAAATGGTCTTTCTTTGTTGCTAGATTCAGTTGCCTATAATCCATGCATATTCTCCATCCCGTAACAGTCCTAGTTGGAATGAGTTCGTTCTTTTCATTTCTGACCACTGTTGTTCCTCCCTTTTTAGGGACACATTGAACGGGGCTCACCCAACTACTACTGGCAATGGGATAGATAATACCGGCATCTAACCATTTCAAGACTTCTTTCTTAACTACCTCCTTCATGATGGGGTTCAACCTTCTTTGGGGTTGGACTTTCCCCGGGTGGTCATTCTCCAAGTTAATCTTATGTTGACATAAAGAGGGGCTAATCCCTCGAATGTCCGCTATGGTCCAACCAATTGCTCCCTTATGCTTTATCAACAAATCAATCAGAAGTTGTTCTTGTTTCTCACTAAGTTTGGAAGAGATAATGACGGGAAGTTTATTATCCTTAGCGAGATAAGCATACTTTAAATGGGAAGGCAATGGTTTAAGCTCTAGCTCGGGAGGTTGTTCTATTGAAGGGGATTGAACATCTCTATCCTTGAAGTCCAGAGGTTCAAAAGCTGCAACCATTTTATTACACTCATCCTTAAAAGTGTCATTACTCTCTGATTCAGAGTGCTCACTGTCAATCCCCACTGTGGGAACTGTACTCCCCACTGTGGGCAAATTGCCAAAATTGTGGGTTTCATAAATCGAACTTAAGGCAAAACAATCTTCGGTGTCTATATATTTGAGAGATTTGAAAACATTAAAAGTTACCTCTTGGTCATTAACTCGCATCGTGAGTTCTCCTTTGTGCACATCGATCAAAGTACGTCCGGTTGCAAGAAACGGACGTCCTAAGATGATTGGGATTTCTTTATCGGCCTCATAATCTAAAACAAGAAAATCGGCGGGGAAGATAAATTTATCCACTTGGACCAAAACGTCTTCTATTTTTCCCTTGGGGTAGGCAATGGATCGGTCGGCTAGTTGTAATGTCACGGTTGTGGGTCTAGCCTCTCCAATCCCTAACTTGTTAAAAATGGACAAAGGCATCAAGTTGACACTAGCTCCTAAATCACAGAGTGCTTGGCCTACTTCTTGTCCTCCTATAATGCATGGAATGGTGAAACTACCCGGGTCTTTCAACTTAGGTGGAATCTTGCTTGTTAGGAGGGCACTACATTCTTCGGTCAAAGCCACAGTTTCAAATTCACCCAACTTCCTCTTTTTGTTCAAAATATCTTTTAAGAATTTAACATAGCTTGGCATCTGCTCGAGAGCTTCTACCAAGGGTATGTTAATGTGAAGTTGCTTAAAAATGTCTAAGAATTTTTTAAACTGAACATCGACATTTTTAGGCTTCATTCTTTGAGGAAATGGAATGTTTCGTGGGTCAATCTGAGTTTGCTGTGGTATTGGCTTTGGAATAGTAGTCTTTGGGACAGGTCCAAAAGTGGGAAGGTCAGGGATGTCGGTCCCCACTGTGGGGATCACAGTGACTTGAGGAGTGCCCACTGAGGTGCTCACAGTGGGTTTTTGAGGCGAATCATCAGATTCAAAAATGATATTTTTCAGATCCTTTCCACTCCTTAAAGTTATGGACTTGACATGTTCTGGTCCTTTTCCTATCACTCTAGCTTGCTCGGTATCACTCGGTAACGTTCCTGGTGGTCTATTCTTAACTTCAACGGCTAGCTGTCCTACTTGGGTCTCTATATTCCTAATGGCTGCTTGGGTTTGATTCATAAAACCTTTGAGAATCGACTCGATCGATTGTTGAGCCTCAGCTGGTTGGTTGGATCGTGGTTGGTATGGTTGTGGGGACTGCCCACTGTGATGTGGGGATTGCCCACTGTGATGTTGCTGAAATCCCGGGGGATTGTATGGTCTTTGCTGGATGTGACTCGGTCCTTGGGGTTGGAGTCCTTGATTACCGGACCAAGAGAAATTCGGATGATTTCTCCAACCTGGATTATAAGTCTGCGAATAAGGGTTGTTCCTTTGGTTGGTCCCTATGACATTAACAGATTTGGGGTTTGCTGGACAATAGTCGAAAACATGCTCCTCTCCACAAAGGGAGCAGTTATCAGCGAGATGGGTTGCGGAATTGACTTGGCCTCGATTTTGATTTAAAACGATTTTTGTCAAGGCCACTAATTGTGCATTCATGGTTTTGAGTGCTTCGGAATCTATGGTGTTGGTCTTAGACATGGGTGCTCTCGGATTTGACCATTCGGTATTGTTGTTGGACACTTTTTCTAAGATTTGATATCCTTCGTTGTAAGTCATACTCGTAAATGTTCCACCGGCTGTTGCATCTAAGATGATTTTGGCTGCATTGGAAAGACCATTGTAAAAGGTCTCCAATTGGATGCAATGTGGGATGCCATGATGTGGGCACTTTCGAAGTAAATCTTTAAATCGTTCCCATGCATCCGAAACAGCCTCATCTTCCTCTTGTCTAAATAAAATTATATCATTTCGAAATCTAACATTCCTTGTTGGAGGAAAGTATTTTTGCAAAAATCTATCGGCAAGTTCTTGCCAAGTGGTTATCGAGTGAGGTGCATGTGCGTTCAGCCAAGATTTTGCTTTGTCCCTTAATGAAAAAGGGAAAAGCCTTAGTCTTAATGCCTCATCACTAACACCTTGCAATTGAAAGGAATCGGTCATTTCTAAAAAAGATTTTAAGTGCGAGTGCGGATCCTCAGATGGCGATCCTCCAAATTGACCCATGGCTTGGATCATTTGAAACATCACCGGTTTGAGTTCAAAATGCGTTGCAACAATATTGGGTCTCAAAATTCCGGAGCTTAAATCACCAACTCCGGAAGTAGCATAGTCCCGTATTTTTCGATCTTTGTTATCGGCAATCGTGATTGTGGTCTCCACTATAGGTGGCGGTACTGCAGCCATGTTCACAGTGGGGATCACAGGAGGTTGTCGATTTGTTTTCTTGCTTCTTCGTGTTTTTCGCAACGTTTTTTCTATTTCGAGATCTATTGGAACCAAATGTTCGAGTTGTCGCCGTGGCATACAATACGAACAGCTTAGAAAAACTAGTTACTCGGGCTCGAACAAAAACTAATGTCTTGAGATTTAAAATCACGCCAGTCCCCGGCAGCGGCGCCAAAAACTTGTTACGTGCGAAATGTGTGTTTTAATCGCAGTGGGTTGCAAACTGTCCACAGTGGGAAGTGCAAGTGTACACTGTCCACTATGATCGTCACAGCAAGTAATAGTTGGTAAAATACCAGAATCGAATCCACAGAGACTGGACAATCAAGACAATACGGTTCTCATGAGCTCCTTTTACAAGTTTCAACTAGAGAGGAAAATAATACTTTGGTTTGGTTTGGTAAAATAGCTACTTGAAACGATTTACTAAATGCTAAAAAGGAGGAATGTAGGTTGGATTTTCCCTAAATTTTATCTCAAATACTCGGTCCTTAGAGTGATCCTCGTATTCGTGGTGGACATTTTCGCTAGAAAAGCCCGGTTACAAAATACTCACACCGTTAGATAAAAATCCCATACTCTTAGTACTTGTTGTTTTGTCAATGGTAATCTCTAAATGGACCTTTTCAGGCCTCGATGGAATGTGTAGAGACAAATACTCTAAGTGTTTTTAATACACAAATTAGCTTGCCTACTACTCCAGTGGGCAGAGATTAACTCACTGTGCCGACCTCACTTTCGTAAGTGTCAAAAGAATTCTTTCGAATCCCCTAGCATCATTCAAGCTCGTGTCACTGCGCTCTACTTATTTCTAAGTTAAGAACTAGACTTTAGATCCTTGCAAGTGATCAGCTTGTTCGCATCCTTGGGTAAATATTGAGAATGAAAGACCAAAACAACAAATATTCTAAGTATAAAGATTACTCAAGCATTTTTGATAAAATCCAGGTACTTCTCCTTCCTACATCCCAAAGGATGTTTAGCCTAACATTTCCGAAGTAAAGAAAACAAAAGATGAAGATTTGCACATAATAAAACTGAAAGTGATTTGAATTAACTGCTCACAGTGGGGAACGAGAAGTCGTCCCTGCACTGTGTAATACGAACTACAATTTAAACTAAGAAAGTAAATTACTGAAAATTAAAGCTAGTTACTGCAGTAAATAAAAGACTAAAGCTAATGTGGTAGTTGAGAGAATTTGAGACTAAAAATATTCAAGGATGAAAACCAAGCATGCATTTAATGGCACCCAAGTGCTCCTTTATATACTAGGAGAAGGAGTTGGGTATTACACAAAAGAGGTGGGTCTTCCAATGGGTAAAGACTGCTGAGTTGTGGCAGAATTCAGCTCCTTGTGCAATTCTTTTATCCAATGGTCCCTTCTCCAAGTCAATCTCCAAGTACAAAGAGGTGTACTTGATGCTATCTTCAATGAGAACTACCTTGTACTTCTCCAGCCATTTCTCTGCCATATGAACCTTCCTCCTCCAGAAAATTAGATCCCAACTAAAAGTTTCTTTTTGATTTCTTTTTGATCAGCTCGAAGAGTGGGGAACCGGAGTGGGCACTGTATACGTCACTGCGGATGAAAAAGCGAGAAAACACCCAAAACTTCCCCAAATAATTTATTAAAGACCATGGTTCACTCCTTTTGCTCGTTTTCGTAAATCATACCAAGAATGGGGGTTTTTAGAAGTGAAATGGCTAAAATTGACAAAATAAAGTGGAAAATAAATGGAAATAATAACTCTAAAAATAGAGTTATCAGTAGCTATAGACTTGGTTCTTGTTCTTTTCAGTGACTCCAGCTTTTCACCCAGGGTTTCTTCTTGCTTTTAGGAGTGTCATGTTTGGCTTTAATCAAAGCCTCTGCCACTTCAACTTCTTCCAAAGTAGGCTTTTTAGTTTCTGTTGCTTCCTTTGTTTCTGCTGCTTCTTCCTTTGTAGATACTGCTTCTTGGATGGTTTCTGCTGCTTCTTTTGTTTCTGCTGTTTCTGGAATGGTTTCTGCTGTTTCTGGAATTTCAGCAGCATTAACCGTTTCTGCTGCATGATCAGTTTCTGCTTCCTTTTGAATTTCAGCAGCATTAACCGTTTCTGCTGCATGATCAGTTTCTGCTTCCTTTTGAATTTCAGCAGCATTAACCGTTTCTGCTGCATGATCAGTTTCTGCTTCCTTTTGAATTTCAGCAGCATTAAGCGTTTCTGCTGCATGATCAGTTTCTGTTTCCTTTTGAATTTCGGCAGCATTAACCGTTTCTGCTGCATGATCAGTTTCTGCTTCCTTTTGAATTTCAGCAGCATTAACCGTTTCTGTTGCATGATCAGTTTCTGCTTCCTTTTGAATTTCAGCAGCATTAACCGTTTCTGCTGCATGATCAGTTTCTGCTTCCTTTTGATTTTCAGCAGACTCATTCTCCCCCTTTTCCTGTACACTCTCCATGTTGAATTCAGCTTCTGACTCCCCCTTTTTGGGAGCATCATTGTTGGGGCTTCTTCGTTTAAGAACATACTGAGCTTTCTTCTTCCTGTGCATCCACTTGGTAATCAGCTTCTTTTGCTTCTCAAGCTGTGTTTGCTGATATAGGACCACTTTCTTGAGTCCATCTATCTCCTTTTGCTGACTTACAACATCTGTGTTAATATTGGCAATGGTTTCCATCAATTCCTCATATGTATATCTATCCTCACCTTGTTTAGGAGTTTTTACCTCCTTTAAAGGATCACTGGAAATTTTAGTAGGAGTCTTTTGCCTAGCAAAAGCACTGCCTACCCCCTTGGTTTCTTGGCACCTGGGACCTCTGAATGATTTCTCATTCTGAGTTGCCGTGAGGAAGGTCTTAGGTATGTTACCACTGTCCTTCTCTGTGCTAGCAGAAGTAGTGGCAGCCTTGCTACTCACATGCTCAACCTTCTCCTTAGTGAGCACCTTCTTGGGGTTGGGAGACACCCCTGTGGTTTCCCTTTCGATATTCTCTTTTGGAGAATGCTCCAATAGAGGGCTTAAAGGCTTTGGGCTTGTAGGAGGTACATCAAGGGAAAGAGCCTTGTGTACCTTTCTTCTTGAAAAATTTTTGGTTACTTTTGGAGTGGGTCTTTGAAGAATGGACTGAGGGATTTCTTTGGTGATTGAAGGTGGGGTTTGGCTATCAGTGGGTTGGTCTAATGAGGGCCTTGACCCTGATGCCATACCTTCTTGTGTGTGGGACACACCCATCATTGTAGAGAACAATGGAGTGTCAACTCCTTCCGAGTCCCTGGAAGTTCTCCTCATATTTGAGAAGACCTTTCCTTTAGGGGGTTTAGGTACATATACCTCAGTAAATTGAGGCAAATCCGTCAATTCCTGAGTAATCACTGCTTGGACAAACCTTGGGTACATATAAAACTCTTTTTGGATTCCAGATTTGACACAAGATCATTGAAAATCATTTGGGAAAAATTAAACTTCCTGGCAGTGGCCAAGCAGACCAGAGCATAAGCAATGGTACTGCTAAATTCACTTCATCCAGTAGTTTTCTTTGACATGCAATGCATTAAGGTATGAACAAAGAATCGCCATTGTGTAGAAAATTTAGATTTGAAAAACTTAAAGATGCCAATGGGACCTTCATACCCCATTCTCGTTAAAGTTGAGTATAGATCGTCATTAGGGATAGACGTCATACCTGAGGCATCATCCAATCGAAGAGTGATGCGAATAAGCTCCTCTGTAACATTTAAGGGTTTGTCACACACCCTTGTTTTTATGATTTTCTGCCCATCTTCAGACACCACGGTGGCATTATCCCAGAACTGCTTCTGATGCGCGATGTAGATTGTCGGGGTCACCGTTAGGGCATATGATATATGCGTGGATTTGAGGAAATCCACAATGTCGTGAAAACCTGCGGACTGTTTTGGCTTCTGGAGCATGGCAATCTCATTGTGTTCGTCGATAAACTCCATTGTACCTGAGGATTCTTGACAGAAAAACAGAGATTCTTGGGAGAGAATAGTTAGAAAGAGAGAGAGATGAATAGAATTCAAAGAGACGTTATGAACTTTGGCGGGCTGAAAGAGGTATTTATAGCAGTAGTAGCCCTAATTTTTCTTTTAAAGCAGTATTAACGACAAGCAGTATTAACTGGCACTGGCAGTAGTAACTATCCACTGGCAGTAGGAACTATGCACTGGCAGTAGTAACTATGCACTGGCAGTAGTAACTATCCACAGGCAGTAGTAACTATGCACTGGCAGTAGTAACTATCCACTGGCAGTAGTAACTATCCACTGGCAGTAGTAACTATGCACTGGCAGTAGTAACTATGCACTGGCAGTAGTAACTATCCACTGGCAGTAGTAACTATCCATTGGCAGTAGTAACTATGCACTGGCAGTAGTAACTATCCTTGCACTTTTCAGCACTTGTCAATCTTAGTCATACAGAAGATCCTGAGAAAAAGAGTTAGTAGTACCAAATATAGAAGGAAATACAGGTATAAAAACTAAGAATCATGACTTTATTCAAGGTTGATCATGCCCACACTTGTTACCAAGAAAGTGAATCTACCCACATCAAAAGCTTTTGTGAATAGATCAGCAAACTGGTCATTGGTATGAACTTTAGCAACTTGAATTAATTTCTTTTCATTACAATCTCGAATAAAGTGATACCTGATCTCTATGTGCTTTGTTTTTGAGTGTTTGACTGGATTGTTAACAATGCTAATAGCACTGTTGTTGTCAATGAAGATTGGAGTGTGAAGAAATGTGACCCCATAGTCCAACATCTGATTCTGTATCCATAGAACTTGAGAGCAGCAGCTTGCAGCAGCTATATACTCAGCTTTTGTTGTAGATAAGGACACTGTGGTTTGTTTCTTACACTGCCAAGATACTAGTCTTGCACCCAAAAACTGACATCCATCTGAAGTAGACTTCCTATCCATGTTAGCTCCACCCAAGTCACTATCTGAGTATGCAAGTAGATCAAAAGATGATTCATAAGGATACCAGAGACCTAATCTAGGTTGCCCTCTTAGGTATCTAAATATCCTCTTGACTGCATGAAGGTGTGATTGCTTTGGAGTAACTTGAAATCTGGCACATACACATACTGGAAACATAATATCTGGTCTAGAGGTTGTGAGATACATGAGTGATCCAATCATTGATCTGTAATGTGGACATCCACATCCTCCCCCTCAAGATCAGCATTGATCTGTTTGTGTGTCTCCATTGGTGTGCTTGTTGGCTTTGAGTCTGATAATCCAAACTTATCCAGGATGTCTTTCACATATTTGGATTGGCATATGAAAATCCCATCCTTCTTCTGTTTCACCTGAAGCCCAAGGAAGAAAGTAAGTTCACCCATGGAACTCATCTTGAATCTCTTGTGCATTAACTCCTCAAAGTCTTTACACATGTGATCATTTGTGGATCCAAAGATGATGTCATCCACATAGATCTGAACAAGTAGGGTGTCCTTCTTTTTCCTTTTAATGAATAAGGTCTTATCAATGATTCCTCTTTCAAATTCATTTTCCAAGAGATAGGTAGACAGGGTGTCATACCATGCTCTTGGGGCTTGATGTAGACCATAAAGTGCCTTCTTTAACTTGTACACTCTGTCAGGATATAATGGATTCTCAAATCCAGGGGGTTGACAGACATACACTTCTTCATCTATAGTCCCATATAGAAAAGCACTTTTTACATCCATCTGGTAGACCTTGAACTTCATATATGAGGCATAGGCTAGAAACAACCTAATTGCCTCAATCCTTGCAACTGGAGCAAAGACTTCCTCATAGTCTATACCTTCTTCCTGAGTATACCCTTGTGCAACCAGTCTGGCTTTGTTCTTGATCACAATTCCTCTCTCATCCTTCTTATTCCTGAAAATCCACTTGGTGCCAATTGCCCTATGACCTTTTGGAAGGTCCACCAAGTTCCAAACATTCTGTAACTTGAACTGTAGCAGCTCCTCTTGCATTGCTTCTATCCAACTTGGATCTTTCATAGCATCATAAGCCTTTTTGGGCTCAATTTGGGATAGAAAGCAGGTGAGTACAGTATTAACTGTATTTTGCTGATCTTGTAGCTCTTGAAGTCTGCTTTGATTCCTAGTCATCATGGGAGAAGCAATGTCTCCAATTACCAACTCAAGAGGATGATTTTTCTGAGTTCTTGATGGATGACCAGATTCCTCTTGTAGGATTACATCCAGATTTGACTCATTTAAGTCTGGATTTTCTTCAGCTTCTTCAGTCACTTCAGACTCTCTGGAATTTGGACTTGAAGGCTGATTTTCCTCTATTCTTCTCTCTTCTTCATTCTGAATGGTTCAGCTTCCTTTTCTTGTTCACAGAAGTCAACAGGATCAATGGTAGGGAGTGGAAATATCACAGACTGAATTCTGTGAACTGATGGTGGTGCATCCCTTTGTTCTGCATTTGCATCACTACTGAAACCCAAAGAATTAGTGAGTGAATCAATGTCAAATAGCCAATCAGGACCTGAACCAATAGGATTTGGTGTGTTCTCATTGCATTTGACATTGTCACTTTCTTCAATTATTCTAGAAGAGGTATTAAACACTCTGTAAGCCTTACTCTGAGATGAGTAACCAACAAGAAAACCATCATCTGCTTTGCTATCAAACTTACCTAAGTGAGATTTGGTATTGAGAATTGTACAAGGACACCCAAATGGTTTGAAAAATCCAATAAATGGTTTCTTTTTCTGAAAAAGCTCATAAGGTGTCTTGTTTTTAGGCTTTATTACTAAAACTCTGTTTTGGACATAGCAAGCAGTGTTAACTGCTTCTGCCCAAAAAGTAGTGGGTAATTTTGAATCAGCTAACAGAGATCTAGCAGCCTCAATCAGTGTCCTATTCCTTCTCTCAGCAACACCATTCTGTTATGGAGTCCTAGGAGCACTGTATTGTCTCTCAATTCCTTTTTCCTCACTGAAGGTGTTTAGATCAAAGTTTTTAAATTCAGTCCCATTATCTGATCTAATGACTTTCACTTTTTGATTTGATTGGTTTTCAATTCTAAGAATAAAAGATTTGATCAGTCCACTTGTCTCATCTTTAGTTCTCAGAAAATATACCCAAGTAAATCTAGAGTAATCATCAACAATAACTAAACAGTATGACTTCTTGCCAATGCTCATGACATTTGTAGGGCCAAACAGATCCATATGCAACAACTGAAGAGGATTTGAGATAGTGTTTATCTCTTTGGACTTATGAGAAGTTTTGTGTTGTTTGCCTTTGAGACAAGCAACACAATGATCATCACATGAATAAACTTTTGATGGTAAACCCCTAACAAGATTATGTTTAACAAGTTTATTCATTGTTTTAAAATTCATGTGACACATCCTTCTGTGCCAAAGTGATGATTCCTCCATTGAAGCTTTTGATACCAAACAGTTTAGGGATGAATCAGATGAAACACTTTCTAAATCTAAACAATATACATTATCCTTTCTAGGAGTTCTCAATAGTATCATGTTTTCATCAACTACTTTGAATCCAGGAGCAAGAATAATGCATTCAGAATCAGTAAATAATATACTATGTTTCTTGTCACAGACCTGTGATACACTTAACAGGTTGTATCTCAATTGCTCAACATAGTAAACATCCTCAAATGTCATCTTACCTTTTGATACATCACCTTTACCACTTATCTTACCTCCTGCAGGATTATTCCCAAAAGCAACATGTCCTCCATCAATTCTTTTAAAATTCTTGAGGCAGGCCATGTTACCTATCATGTGCCTGGAGCAACCACTATCAACATGCCAGATGCTCTTCCCCTTGAGCTGTTGGTTGCCCTGCACATAAGATAAATCAATTAGTTTTTATTGGGAACCCAAGCCAAAGTGGTCTTGGGTCTCCCTTGCTCATCAAAGTACTTACATTCAGTTTGGATAAGTTTTTCTACCTGAGGAACTTCAGTACTGGAGTACTTTGTCAAAATGATTGGTCTAGCAGTACAAACACTAGAAGCAGTATTATCTTTAGAAGAAGTACTAACAGTGTTAGCAGTACTAACACTGCTAGCAGCAGTATTGTTTCTAGAAGAAGTACTATCAGTGTTAATACTGCTAGCAGAAGTACTAACAGTGTTAATACTGCTAGCAGAAGTACTAACAGTGTTAATACTGCTAGCAGCAGTACTATCAGAGGCAGCAGTACTAACACTAGTGCTTTTAGGAACCCACATTGTGACACATTCTTTTTCAGTCTTTTTCCTCATGTGGCTTTTGGATTTAGCTTGTTTCTTAGCCACATGGTTTCTTACAGGCTTCCTATAACCATTTGATTTTTGAAAAGTTCTTTGAAAATTTATCCTTTGGTTAATAGGATTGAAATAACAGTGTTTGGCAAGGTGATTCAGTTTGCCACAGATAAAACAAGGTTTTGGTCTGTTAATCCTTTGTAGATCAACTCCTTGTTTTTGAGCCCACTGATTATTCCAGTTTCTTTGATTTCCCCTCCTTTATCATGTTTTTGGGGTTCATTCTTTTGAGAAATCTTGCAAGAACAATGTTCACAAGTATTGGAATTCACAACAGTGGTCTGTGTATAATGAACTCCCTTTCCTTTTTCAGATCTTTTCATCTCATTGTTCTTATCCCAGGGACTTCCACCTTCCTCATTAGTCTTGATGTAATTTTCTAAGGGGATCTCACCACTGACATTCTTGTTCCTTTTCTTAGACTCTTCTTTTTCAGTTTTGTCCTCAACACCAACTTCATCTAATGGATCTACTTTAGTAGCTCCTTCAGGTAAGTCCTTCCTATCCATGGTTTCTAACAGGTCTGACCTAGGAGGGATGTATGTGTTGTTGTAGGGTGGGGGTGTGGCATTGTACCCTATGCCTGGTTTCATCTTACTGTGGATTTGAGCATTTATTATGGTGTCCATGACTTTAGAAGCACATGAAAACTTTTCAACATCAAGTTTTACTTTCTCAAGTTCTCCTTTTAATTTCTCACATTCCTCCCTGGACTCTTTTAGTTGGAACTCCAGACCATTCTTTTCCCACTTCCAGTAGTTTGTATCATATGAGTGTTGAAGTTCATTGGCTTGAAAAGCCTTAATTTGTTCTTCAAACCTCTCAACAATCACTACATAATCTCTTCTATCCTTTTCTAATCTCTTAAGGTCATCACACATTCCCTGGTTGTGATCTCTATACCTTTTCACAGTGTCTATACAAGCTTGAGAACAAAGATTAGATTTTACCTCAGTAGGAAGATCTGAGACTTCTGCCATGAGTGCATGATTCTGAATTGCCTCTTCTGCTTGATCACTCCAATCAAATCCCATTCCTTGTTGAGAAACAAGGGCTTGAACAGAGTTTCTGTTCTGGTTGAAGCTTCCAGTCTGAGCTTGTTGATGGTTGTTTTGAGATACTCATCCTCTGCATTCTCTGGCAAAGTGTCCCATCTTATGACACTTGTAGCATTCCACCTTAGACTTGTCAAACCCAGCACCATCTTCTCTTCTTTGGGAAAAGTTGTTTCTCCCAGTCCTCTTTATAAACTTCTTCACCCTCATAGAAAGCATAGCCATCTGCCACTTGATATACATCTCCTCAAGATCATCAGCATTAATCTGTTCTAAGTCATCATTAATCAATGAGGAGTTAACATGACTAGAAAAGAAAGCTTCTAGTACAGAATCATTGGTCTTCTCCTGATTGACTCCACCAGCAGTACTAACTGATTCAGAGTTAGCAGTAGAATCAGTTGATGCTGATAGGAGTGCAGCATTATACACATATCCTGATGGCTTCTTCTTGGCTTCAACCTCTGCTTCAAATACCCTAAGATCATTATAAAGATCATCAAGCTCTTTATCTTCTAACTGGTCATTCTGTCTGAAAGACACAGTATACATTGTCCATTCCTCACCTAATGATCTTAGAAACTTCCTGTTTACATCATCAACCTCCATATGAACTCCAACTGTAGCCAATTCTCCAATCAACTTATTAAATCTATCAAAAGTTTGAGTCATAGACTCATTCTTTGTAGAAGTAAAATTTTCATATTGTTGCTTAAGAATTGCCTTCTGATTCCTCTTGGTGCTCTTGGTACCAGTGAATCTCTTTTCCAATGCATTCCATAAAATCTGAGCATCAGTGCAGTGATGAAATTGGTGTTGATACTCATTGGGAATAGCCAAAAGCAGAGTGCTTAAGGCTTTCATCTCTGTTTGTCTAACCTTTCTTTCTGCATCAGTCTTTGGAGGGGGTCGTTTGCCATCTGGTCCAACTTTTCCTTCAGCACATGGACCATTCTCTATAATATCCCAGATGGAATAATCAGTAAGCAAAATATACTGCTTGATTCTAATTTTCCACATGTCAAACTCATTAGGCCTGAGCATGGGAACCTTTGAAACAAGAGTACTGTTTGATTCAACTGAGTTGTCCATAATGATTGTAGATTTCTAAGAAACCAAGCTCTGATACCACTTGTCAGGATCGATTCCAAACAAGAATAACTATACTTAGAAATCAGAATTAAAGAATCTTGCGGAATAGAACTTTAATTCAACACACTCAATGAACAACTAATTAGAAAACACAATCTGTTTGTATTCAATGCTTCAACTCACAAGTTTACAACCAAACCTCAATCTTGTTGAACAGGCTCAACAAGACGACTTCTACTTCTCTAGAAATAGGGTTCTAAACCTTGAGGTTAATTCTCTCTAAAACAAAAACGAATTCTGATTCTCTCGTGCCGAATAGCTATCTATCAACATCTATTTATACAAAATAATTACAAGATAACTATCAAAACAAAATTGATCTTCAGAATATTCTTTCATGCTTATCTTCAATCATTCCATCTTTATCTCCAACATTCTCGCATTCCATAAACATGATCACAAGCAGCATTAACATCTTTATGCACGAGCAGTATTAACCTTGTTCCAGCAGCATTAAATTTCACTAGCAGTACTAACCTTGTTCTAGCAGCATTAACTTTTACTTGCAGTAGTAACTATGCATAAGCAGTACTAACATTATTCCAGCAGCATTAACTTTCTCTTGCAGTACTAACCTTGTTCTGGCAGTAGTATTGTTGTTCTGGCAGTACTAACCATACTTAGCAAATCTTCAGTTCCCAACATAATGCTTGGAACACTTGTCACTCTTCCATTCATTGAAGAGGTTGACTTCTGAAGAGCTGATATCTCCTTTTTAACTTATCCAAAGAACCAGGAGGACAGTCGTACCAGAAAAAGACCTTATCTGAGAATAGATAAAATGACAAACTGCCACTTTTATCTGACAATAGGATATTGTCTCATAATAAATGATCTTTTCTTTTGTCTTCAGAGAATAAGGCTACCGACCTCCTGTATTGGAAACTGCACTAATTTGAAATTTCACTTCTTTAGAGAAGAGAGACCCTTCACCGAAGTGTAGAGAATTTCGGTGCAGTCTTCTCAAATTCCCACCGATCTCTGAACATATATCGGTGGAAATCTTCTTGAACTTCCACCGATTTTTGAAAGCATATCGGTGAAAGTCTTCTTGAGCTTCTCACCGAATTTCTTCAATTCGGTGATGCTTGTCCACCGATAGCACAAGCATATCGGTGGTGGTGTAACTTGTAGAAAGTTGATGCCGATTCTCTTACTTCCACAATGAGATAGTCTTCGCACTTGGTTTCGGTTGATCTTCGACTTCACCGAACAATTGATATGAGAGTACAAGTTACACAAAAGAATCCAAAAATATTCTAAGTACCTAAGAGGGTTTAATTGAGTCAATTTCAAATCTGTGAAGACCCAACAATCTCCCCCTATTTGAATTTGATCTCTATCCTTAGAATATTGAAGAGCAAATGAAAATAAGTGCATTTTGACCCTTTTTACTCTTTTGGGTTCTTTTTCACATAGACCATTCTTTTTCCTTTTTTTTGATCTGTGTTTGATTGAGTATATCTATACAGTGTATGTAAAGCAGGGAAATAAAGGTATGTACAAAATATAAACAAGAGAAGCACTTTGAATTTCATAAGTCATTCTCATACATCGGTAAGCAAAAGATTATCACAACTACAAAAGAATTGACCTACTTCTTTGACGATTGTCGGCGTTTGATCTCGTCCATTAAGATTCGGTAGTAGGGTTGAGCTTCGGGGATATGAGGGAACAAGTTGTGGAGGCCTTCAAGAAACATGGTGTCGGCAACGGGAATTTGAGAGAATCTGAAGAAGGCTCGTTTGCCGAATCCATCGTTGAAGTATAGTCCAGGAATCGGTGAGAGACCCAGAGTTGTCGTGGGATATGATGCCGAAGAGGGAAGGGAAAGACTTAAGTTACTTACATTCGGTATCTTTCCTTCCTTTGCCATATCCTTGAAGACAGTGTCGGGGGGATTCTGAACTTTAGGAAGGCACACTTCTTCCTTCAAGGATTGCAGTTTCGATCTTTCATCGGAGGTAAGCACGATGCTATACTTCTTTTTGATCTCCTTCATATTTGCCATTAGATCATCAATGTATTTGACAAAGATGTCCTTCTTTGGGTTTTGATTTTTGGCCAAGTGTCGAGAGATTTCGTACCATTCGGGGAGACCGTAGGTTCTGTGTTGGTAGTCTCTTACACTTTTTAAGGAGCCATCTTCCCGATCAATGATAAGCCTGATGTGTTTTGGATTTGATCTGGAGGTTGCGATCTTGACACCTGAGATTGGGGTTCTGTCGGATCGGTGGTGCATTTTTTACTTGTACCATCTAACCTCTTCATTTCTCTCTTGTTCAAATTCACTCAGTACCGATTTTTGTGCCGACACGGCATCAGTGGTTTTGGCTTTCTTGGCTTCTTCCTCTGCAACCTTTAGAGAGAGGGCCTTGGTATCATCAAGGGCTTTTTGGGCTAATCTGGCTTCCTCAATTTCTTGAGGAGTCAGACCGAGATTGGGTTCCTGCGGATGCGATGGAGGTTTAAGTTTGAGTTTGTCTGCATCGGTGGGGCGAATCCCATACTTCATCTTTTCTTTCTCTAGTCTTTCTTGTTCGGCCAGTTGTTCGGCAGTAAGAGATTTCTTTCCCTTGTCAGTTTCGGCCGCAGAAAACTTCTCCCCCTCAGTAGTTGACTTGTCTTTCGTCTCTTTTTCTTTAGAGAGTTGCTCCCCCTCAATATCGGTGGTTTCAGCGTGAGTTTCGGTGGTTACATGGAAGTCATCGGTGGAAGATGGAGGCTTGGGGATGATCGTTTGTTTAAGGGATGGCAACTTGGGATGGGTTGTCTTTTTCTCCCCCTCAGCACCAGCCAGAATCTTCAAACCCATCTGCCGGAAAATGTAGTCGAATTTTTCATGAAGAAGGGAAAGACGATTTGGTACCTCATCAGAGACCATGGTGAAGTCACCGAGATCCATCTCCAGGTTACCGAATTCCCGAAGTTTGGTATTGATAGCACGTAGAGAGTTGGCAGTGGCCTGGCCAAAGTCTTGATGAGACTTAGCTTCTTGAAGCAACCTCTGAAGTTCAGAATCCTTGACAGCGGAGGCCGCCTTGAAAGCACCGAAGGAGAAGGCAAGGTCCCCATGAGATCGGGACAAGGAGTCCACCTTGGGAACCAAAGTGGAGATGTCGGTGGTAAGAGGCCTGATAGCATCAGTAATAGCATTTGAAATAATCTGTGGCAGCCGAGACTCGATGGTGGACATTCGGGAGCTCGTCATGGCGATCATGGTAAGGGTGGCCTGTTTGAAGGATTCAAATTGGGTGCCGACAAGCCGACACTGTCGAGCACTTTCCTGTAAGTCTTTAATGAGAGAGGGTTCTTCAACAGTTGTGTGACCCCCGATATCCCCAGGAACGATGTAACGGATGCGAAAGGGATCCTCCACCGGGATGGGAATGTTGCTGGGATATAACATTTCATCGGGGAATAGCGGTCTCGGTGGCGGAGTGGGAGATCGTCGGGGAGATTCCTGAACCGGGGAGGGTGATCAGTGTGGCGTAGGCGATCTTCGAGGAGAGTGAACCCGGGGGGAACTTCGGGGAGAAGTTTGGTTCACAGGAGACTTCATCGGTGAGGGGGAAGCGGACTCAATGAGGATCGCTCCGTCAGACGGGGAGGTTCGGGGAGAACCAGTGTCGTCAAAGAGACCTGCAAAGAAGTCATGGGGGGGATTTAATGGGGGGGGGAACCCTGATCGGGTTGTGCATCATCATCGATCAAGAACTGACCAGGTGAAAGGGTGTGCAGTGCAGGGTCCAGGCTGTCGGAGGGAGATTCTAGGGATTCGGCGGGAGAAGCAGCATGGTCACTCAGAGAATGTGTTGGAAGAGGTATATTTAGAGCTGCCTTAGGGATGACCAAATGGTCGGTGGTGAACAAAAAGGATTCGGAAGGGGATGACTCACGGACAGGGCCCCGAGATCGTTTTAAACGACTTTTCGGGGGGGATGAAGAGTGCCTCCGCTTATAAGGTTTTTGGACCGGGGCAGCCACCGATGGGTTAATCGGTGTCATGGTCCTGGAAGCAGCGGCGGAGGTGTCGGCGGCCGATTTCCTCTTCGCGCTGACTGACTTTGCTCTGGAACGGGGGGAAGATGTCACCGCAGCAGTAAGGACTTCGGGGATATCGGGGTGGTGAAACCCTGGAATTTCAGAATCGCCCCATTGAAGCTCTGGAGAGATGGCTAGAGTGATCATACCTCGGCGTAAAGGACGGTCGGTGTCTAGAGCACCGACGTTGAGAATTTTGCTGCCGACGATCGGTGGAGCCCAGTCATAGGTGAATCGGGGAGTGGGAGACTTGCGGTCTTTGTCCAGAGCCTTGCCAAGTTTGTGATGGATGATCATAGAGATAAATCGGGGGTAGGCAACATAGCACTTCTTTGGATGGGAGATCACTTCCACTAATTCGGTGAAGAAGTACTGGGCGAAATCCACTCGGCGTTGAAAGATTAAGGCATGGGCAAGTTTGGTGATGTATGAGGGGGATTGATCATGGCCGCTCGTCTTTCGGGATAGGCAGTGGATCACATGGGCAAAGAAGAAGTTCCATACACCACCCATGTGACTCCGAAGAAGAGTTCCAGGACCTTTGGAGCTTTTGGAGGTGTCATCGACCACGTAACCTATGGCACTAAGAACATCTTCGAGAACGGTATCAGAATGCCAATCGTCATAGGAATCGAAAGCATCGATTTTCAGGGCAGCGCGAACATCGTCGACCCCAAAAGTGAGGTCGTGATCATCTTCGTGTTCAGAAAGTATGGATGCATGTATTGCATCATTGGAGGGGTCATACACACAGGTGAGCCAGAATTTCCCAACGAGCAATTTGCTCATCTTGAGATTGCTAGTGAATGCATGAAGAAGGGGAGATCGAGTGAGGAACTTGATTACATGGTTAAACTCCGGATGAGAAGGGTCGGATTCAAATCTTGCAACGTGATTGCATGGATTGAATTTCAGATCGGCAAAACATGTAGGAGGGTTGTTTTTGGAGGACGCCATTGAAGAACGAGGGAGCACGAAGAGGGTGTAGTTGCAGGTTATAAGGAAACACGAAGAAGAAGAAGAAGAAGAAGGAAACGTAAAAAATAAAGAGGAGGGTTGAGTATATATAGGGTTTTCGAAACATGGAGGGAACGGTTTTAAAAAAAATAAAGAAAAAAATAAAAAAAAGAAGTAATCATGACCACTTTGGAAACTGTGGTCAGGAATCCGTTTCACGAAACGGGGAGGTGAAACGGGTCTGACAGGCTAGGGGTATAGGGGTGACGTGTGGATAGGTTTGAAATTCGGTGGACATCGGTGAGGAAAGTGAGGGGACAATCGGGGGAAATCGGTGGGAAACACACAGAAAAATCGGTAGTCGGGGAGGATCCACCGAGGCGATGAATTACCGAAAAGATCACCTAGTAAGACTCACCGAAAAGAAGAAGCACCGAGAGAAAAATCACCAAAAGATGAATCACCGAAAGGATGAATCACCGAGAGATGAATCCACCGAAAGGATGAATCACCGAAAAATCACTTAGTATGACTCACCGAAAAGAAGAAGCACCGAAGGAAAAATCACCGAAAGGATGAATCACCGAGAGATGAATCCACCGAAAGTTACCAGACCGAATTTTTTTTTTTTGAAACCTATTCTAAGTACAACATGCCAAGTTCACCGATGAGGAAAGTGAACCTGGCTTCATCCAGAGGTTTAGTAAACAAATCTGCAAGTTGAAGATCAGTTGGAATAAAATGCAGCTCAATGTCACCTTTGGAGATATAGTCCCTGATGAAATGATATCGGATATCGATGTGTTTGGACCTTGAGTGGAGAACATGATTGTTTGCAATTGCAATTGCACTTGAATTGTCACATAGGATGGGTATCTTGGAGTAAAACTGATTGTAGTCTCTCAACTGGTTCTTCATCCATAGAATTTGTGCGCAGCAACTTCCAGCAGCAACATATTTAGCCTCGGCAGTAGATGTTGAGACTGAGTTTTGCTTTTTGCTGGACCAGCTTACCAGTTTTCCACCAAGGAATTGACAACTGCCTGTAGTGCTTTTTCTATCATTTTTGGAACCTGCAAAGTCAGAATCTGAATATCCCATGAGTTCAAAACCTGAGTCTTTGGGGTACCAAAGACCCAGATGCATGGTACCCTTTAGATACCTGAAAATCCGTTTCACAGCATCCAAATGAGATTTATTTGGATTTGCCTGATAACGGGCACACAGACAAGTAGCAAACATGATATCTGGTCTGCTAGCAGTTAAATAAAGCAAAGAGCCAATCATGCCTCTATAATGAGTAACATCCACAGATTCACCATTTAAATCGGTGTCAAGTTTCAAAGGTGGTGCCATGGGAGTTTTCATGGGGGATGAGTTTTCAAAGCCAAATTTTTTTAGAAGATCTTTAATGTACTTGCTTTGGTTTATGAAAATTCCTTCTGAAATTTGCTTCACTTGAAGACCTAAGAAAAAAGTTAGTTCCCCCATCATGCTCATCTCATATTCACTTTTCATGAGAGAGGCAAAGTCATCACACAGAGACTCGTCGGTGGCACCGAAAATAATGTCATCCATATAGATTTGAACAAGAATGAGATTACCTGATGTTTGCTTGTGGAAGAGAGTGTTGTCAATTGTACCTCTAGTATAGCCATGCTTGAGTAGAAAGATGGCAAGAGTGTCATACCAGGCCCGAGGAGCCTGCTTGAGCCCATACAGAGCTTTGTCAAGCCGGTACACATAATCTGGATGTGTGGAATCTTCAAAGCCTGGAGGTTGCTTCACATAGACTTCCTCAGCTAGTTCTCCATTCAAAAAAGCACTTTTCACATCCATTTGAAATACCCTGAAGTTCTTGTGAGCAGCATGAGCAAGAAAGATCCTGATAGCTTCAAGTCTGGCAACATGAGCAAATGTTTCATCATAATCAATGCCCTCTTCCTGTCGGTAACCTTGAGCTACGAGTCTGGCTTTGTTTCTGATGACAGTACCATCTTCATCCATTTTGTTTCTGAAGACCCATTTTGTGCCGATGATTGTTTTCCTTGAAGGTCTAGGCACAAGTCTCCAGACTTTGTTTCTTTGAAACTGGGAGAGTTCTTCTTGCATGGCCGAAACCCAACATGGGTCACTTAGGGCTTCGTCAATCTTTTTAGGTTCAACAAGAGAGAGGAAATTCACATAGAGACAGATGTTACTGGTGCCTCTTCTTGTTTGAACACCAGCTTGCTGATCACCGATGATTTGATCAATGGGATGATCTTTGGTCCATTTAAGAGCAGGGGGTATCGGTGGAGGAATGGCTGAAGTGGAAGGAAAGTTCGAGGCTGGGGTGTTGGCATGATGTGATGAAGGTGGGTTGTCAGAGGGATTATCGGTAGGAAGAGATTCGATAATGGGGTTAATTTCGGTGGATGATGGATAGGGTTCGGTGGAGGCAATTTCGGCAGAGGGGGTTTCAGGTGTTAAAGACGATGACCCAGCTTGATTGTTTGGAACAGAAGAAATATTGGGAATGCAGGGTGGATCGGTGGAGGTTGAAATGGGAGATTCCCCGATGCATGATGATATCCATCTATGTAGTTCTTCATCATCATTTGTCATAGAAGATGATCTTGAGTCATCACACTTTACATGGATAGATTAATCAATGCATTCTCTCCGAAGATTGTAAACTCGGTAGGCTCTGGAAGTCAAGGAATATCCCACAAAGATTCCTTCATCTGCCTTAGGATCAAATTTCCCAAGATTTTCCCTGTCATTTAGAATAAAGCACACACAGCCAAAGACATGAAGGAAACCAATGTTTGGCTTTCTTCCATGAAACACTTCATACGGTGTTTTCTCATGCCTTTTTGTTATCACTGACCTGTTTTGAGTGAAACAGGCAGTGTTGACAGCTTCAGCCCAAAAATAGGTTAGCAGATTTGCTTCACTCAGCATAGACCTTGCTGCTTCACATAGAGTTCGATTTCTTCTTTCTACAACACCATTTTGTTGTGGAGTCCTGACAGCAGAGAAGTTTTGAGAGATTCCTTTTTTATTGAAAAAGTCTTCTAAACTGCTGTTTCTGAATTCGGTGCCATTGTCACTTCTTACTGATCTCACAAGCTGACCATTCAGAACTTCATTCTTTTTTACAAAGTTGATGATTTCTTCGGTTGCATCACTTTTGTACCTGAGAAAAGACACCCAAGTATATCTAGAAAATTCATCAACAATGACAAGAATGTACCTTCTTCCTCCTAGACTGGGGGTGCTGACTGGTCCACATAGATCCATATGCAGCATCTGAAGTGGAAGATTGATGGAAGAGCATTGCTTGGTTTTGAAAGAGGATTTGGTGAGCTTCCCTTTTTCACATGCATCACACATCTTTTCTTTGACGAAGTTTAACTTAGGCATGCCAGTCACCAGCTCTTTGTTTGATATTTTATGAAGGGTTTTGAAGTTGAGATGAGACAACCGTTTATGCCACAGCCAGTTTCTTTTGACTGTATCGTCAGACACAAAGCAGACATTTGAGGAGTTGTTTTGATTCATATCAATGATGTACACATTATCTAGCCTTCTTCCAGAGAGGACAACCTTCATATTCTTGTTAACAACAGTACATATACGTAGTTCAAAGATGACTTTGTATCCAAGATCACACAGTTGGCTAATACTGAGGAGGTTATGCATGAGACCTTCAACAAATGCCACTTTATTGAAGGTGAGGGTTCCGTTTGTGAGAGTTCCATATCCTTTAGTATGACCTCTGGAGTTGTCCCCAAAGGTTACAGAAGGACCCTTCTCTGACACATAGTTTACAAGAAGATGTTTGTTTCCAGTCATGTGACGTGAGCACCCACTATCTAAATACCAAACTTGTTGGTGCTCAAAAACCTGCAAACAACATCAAATCAGTTCTTAGGTACCCATTTGGTGATGGGTCCTTTTGGGTTAGAGGTGTGAGAAACCTTGGGTTTAGATCTGTCAATTCTTTCCTTTGGACAGTCTTTAGCAAGATGAAAGGTATCACCACAATTATAACATTTTCGGTAGATGAAAGTTATTTTGGGTTTTTGTTCCTTTCCTTTTTCCTTTCCAATTATATCAACTTTAATCTTTGGACCGAGAAGAGGATTGCGAGGACCTCTAAAAAGTTTGGTTCTTGAGGTTGAAGCATGGTCAGGGATCTCTCTTGAAAAAGCTTTGGACTTTCCCTTTTGCACAAAATCGGCGAGGGGTTTTTCGGTGGTGTGGTTTTCTTTGATAGATTGTGGTTTTGTAAGACTAGAAGAGTTGTTGTCAATGGCTAGACCTTTGAACACATCATGAATAGGTTTGACCACATCTTGTACTTTATGGGTTTGATCTGATGAAGATTCTTTGGCTTTTATGAACATTCCATATTTCAAGGCTTCACCAAGATCAATAGAGTTTAAAGAAATGGAATCACAAGAGTTTGACTCAGAGTCATCTTCCCAAGTATCGGTGATGGGAACAAGTGTATGAGTAGATTTTTCAAGCATGGATTTTTCATATCCTAACCCAGACTTGTTACCACCACTGATTTGATCTTGAAAGATTTGTTCAAGATTCCTTGAAGAGTTTGTCCATTTTCTGACAACTTCTTGTTCTTTCTTTAACTTTTTGAACAGTTTATTTTTCTCCTTTTCAATTACATGATTTATGGCTTTTAGATTTTCAAGCTCAGCTTTTATTTCTTCAAATTTTTCGAGTTTAGACAAACAAGATTCAAGTTGAGATGTAAGAGCTTTAACTTGAGCAGATTTTCTTCTCTTGCTATCTTTGATAGTGTAAAAGTCTTGAGTTAAAGATTCATAAGCATTTATCTTTTCAATATCAGTCATGTCATTGAAGGGATGTACCTGAGAGTATGATGATGAGCCTTCAGTAGAAACTAATGCCATTGGAGATTTGGCCTTTTCTTCTTCCTCTTCTTCCACCTCTTCAGATATGGCCACAAAGCACTTATTTGGAGAATCGCTGTCAGTGGTTTCTTCTTCTTCCCAGTCATGAGCCTCTGCTATCAATCCTTTTCCTTTTCTTTGAGATCCTTCATTTCTTTCTTTTTCCTTCTTGTACTTTGCCTTGTACTTTTCAGCATGTTCCTGATGTGAGAGTGAGGAGGATTGAGAATCTTTCTTGAAATAGGATTTCTCAACTTTAGAAGGATATTTGTCAGAGGACGAGGAATTGACTTTTGACACACGCTTGCTTCTGCACTCAGCTGCAAAGTGTCCTTTCTTACCACAGTTGAAACATTCCTCATTTGTCTTGTCAGACGAAGACATTTTTGAAAATGATGGTTTTCTGAAACTTCTGGGTTTGTTGAAATTTCGAGATTTATTTTTAAAACCAGCCATCATAGCCATTTCATCAGTCATTCGGTCTACCGAAATTTCATCACCTTCATCATCGGCATCACTCAGATATGCCTCCGTTTGGTGAGAAGGGTTGTTCTGATTTTCGGTATCAGAGTCTGATGAGGGATATGTGATACAAGGAACATTATGACTTTTCTTGGAACTTTCGCAAATAAGAGCTATTGAAGAGCTCTTTATCTCTTTGAAGATGGTTTTCCTATGAAGCTTGGTTTGTTCAAAGTTGAACAGAGTTCCATACAAAACAGTTAAAGGCATGTATTCCAAGTCCTTGGTAGTCTTAATGCAAGTGCAAATGTTTTCCCAAAAGTCAGGAAGACAATCCATAAACTTGCATAGAACTTCCTCATTGTCATAGACTCTACCTAGTAATTTTAAATCATTTAACAGAGAGTTAAACCGGTTATAAAAGCTTGGAAGAGATTCTCCCTTTTCATAGGAAAAGATCTCATATTTTCGAATGAGGCCAATCTTTTTGCTTTTCTTTACTTCCTCTGTACCCTCATAAAGTACACACAAAGTAGTCCACATCTCTTTAGCGGTACCGAAGTTAACAAGAGAGTGATAGACTTCATCAGGAAGTGAGAGAGCAATAGTTGCTCTAAGCCTAGAATCCAGAGACACTAATCGTTTTTCTTCATCAGAATATTTTCTTGGGTTTTTTAGAATGTAACGACCAGTAGCCTTTGCTTTTTCTATGTCGGAAGGTTCAGATTCATCAGAGTCACTTGATTTATCGGCTGGTTCCTTACCAGGCCTTTGCTTTTCATAGCGAGCCCAAACTCTCGGGATGATAGGTCCCTCCTTGAGAATGGTTGGATATCTAGTATCCACTCCTTCCATAAATAGCATCATACGGCTTTTCCATAGAGAAAAGTTGTTAGGATTAAACTTGGGAGGTTTTGAAATGGAACCATTTTCAGCAAAATTATTTTGACCAGTGTTTTCAACAGTTAGGGATGAAGATGAGGCAGCCATTGCGGATCAAGTTTATGAATTAAACTTTCCGCTCTGATACCACTTGTTGGTCCCAAAATGGCTCAACAAGTATTGTAGAAGGGGGGGTTGAATACAATACTCAGATTTTTCACAAGTTTTAATTCTATATTTGAAAATCTTTCAACAAGAATTACACATAGAAAACTAAAGATTGTTGCGGAAAAGAACAGTTAAACTATTCTAACAATCTAACACAAAGTAAACTGAAAAACACTTAGAACAAATTGAGCACTTAGACACAAGATGCAGTTTCAGTAAGAAAGGAGCTTGCACTTAGTAATCTTCATAAGCGTGTTTTGCATGGGGAGTCTTCACCTCTATTTATAGTCCATGCATCATTTAATGCTTGGAACACTTGTCACTTTTCCATTCATTGTAGAGGTTGACTTCTGAAAAGCTGATATCTCCTTTTTAACTTATCCAAAGAACCAGGAGGGCAGTCGTACCAGAAAAAGACCTTATCTGAGAATAGATAAAATGACAAACTGCCACTTTTATCTGACAATAGGATATTGTCTCATAATAAATGATCTTTTCTTTTGTCTTCAGAGAATAAGGCTACCGACCTCCTGTATTGGAAACTGCACTAATTTGAAATTTCACTTCTTTAGAGAAGAGAGACCCTTCACCGAAGTGTAGAGAATTTCGGTGCAGTCTTCTCAAATTCCCACCGATCTCTGAACATATATCGGTGGAAATCTTCTTGAACTTCCACCGATTTTTGAAAGCATATCGGTGAAAGTCTTCTTGAGCTTCTCACCGAATTTCTTCAATTCGGTGATGCTTGTCCACCGATAGCACAAGCATATCGGTGGTGGTGTAACTTGTAGAAAGTTGCTGCCGATTCTCTTACTTCCACAATGAGATAGTCTTCGCACTTGGTTTCGGTTGATCTTCGACTTCACCGAACAATTGATATGAGAGTACAAGTTACACAAAAGAATCCAAAAATATTCTAAGTACCTAAGAGGGTTTAATTGAGTCAATTTCAAATCTGTGAAGACCCAACAGAGCATATGTTGGAGAAACCCTAGATTTAGCTTAAATCTAGCGAGGTGAGTTCAAGTTACTTTGTGAAAACGTTGTACATGCCAAAATGAATATTTTACAAATATGTGTGTGTTTTAATTGAAAATATATGTGGTTGAGTTATTTGATTGATTTAACTCTTTTGAAGTGTTTATCTTCATAAATGTGTAAAACACCCATATTTGGGGCTTTTGGATGTTTGGATGGTTAAAAACCATAAAGTGTCCTTAAAAGATTATTTGCTCAAAATGAGGTTTAATTGATGGTTTAATCATATATGTGTAAATGATTTTGAAAACCAATTGGGAAATACACTTTTAAGTGTTATGTGTCATTTTGAGAATTATAAGGGTGTGAGTCCTTTGGGAAAACCCTTTTTGTTTAACCCGTAAAGAGTTTTGGGGTTAATGATGAATTTGTAGTATAGCTTGCCTAAACAATGTTTAAACGCGTTTTTTGACCGACATTATGGGTCTAGCAAGCTCGGAGCACTTTGCTCGGTTTGACTTTGAGTTAGTCTTGGGACATTTGTCCGGTTTAAATGGCTCAATGTGGAGTCTTATTTACGGGTCACTTTTATTGCACCGTGTTGCATATTATTGCATGTTGTTGATATTTTACATGCTCAGGGTGGAGTTTAGGTTGTGTTAAATGCTAAATTGCATTTTTATTTGCATGATTTGACGTCAATAAATGATCATTAGATCTTTGAGCAGAGGGCTCGGTTTTGGGCTCAATTGAGTCTTGGGGGCATTCGCCCGGTTTTAATAAGCTCGACCTGGGCTTGGGTTTTGCATTACATGAGTTGCATCATATTTGAGGTTTACATGATTTGAATGCATTTGTTATTCTTTTGAGGTCATGTTTAAGTTTTAAAGTTAAGTAAGCTTGTTTTGGATGGTGGGTTTGCCAAGGTAAAGACCTAGTATGGTTGAACTTGGTGGTTTAAATGGACTAAAGACCTAGTATGGTTGATGTCTAAGAGGGGCTAAAGACCTAGTATGGTTGATGCCAAAGACGGACTAAAGACCTAGTATGGTTGATGCCAAAGACGGACTAAAGACCTAGTATGGTTGATGCCAAAGACGGACTAAAGACCTAGTATGGTTGATGTCTAAGATGGGCTAAAGATCTAGTATGATTGATGCCGAGGATTGACTAAAGACCTAGTATGGTTGATGTCATCCGTTTTCCACATCCAAGAAGCTTACTTGTATTTATTTAATTGTGGTTTAATTTATGTGGTTGCCACATTCGATGAGATCGGGTCTCCCCCGTCACCGAATGGTGTTGATTTCGGGTATTTTATCTATTCACATTGTTGAGGTTATATTACCTGTATATGGATTGTTTTTCCAGGATTGATGGACGGATTTATGTCACATTCTTATTGGATGTTTTAACTGGTATTGGGATTTTAATACATCTTACGTTTGCGTGAGTTTAGCTTCGTATTATGTTTTAATAAAGGTTATATTTGAATGGATGGTTTCCATGTTTTATGGGTTGAGTATGATTTGTCAACCGTATTTGAAAGTTTTGCCTAAACTAGAATTATTCACGTAATTGGGTGAATTAGGATTTGTAACTCATATTGGAAAATGCTTTACACTTTTCGGGAATGGTTTTCCATGGATTTTGAGTGTGTTGGAAAATGAGTCGTTTATGCCGTTTGAGAAATCTTTTTGGAAATGATCGTCTTTGTCGCAAGCTTTCATTTAAAGATTTATTTAAATCATGACTATAACTACTAACTTCCGATTTATGATTTTATATAGTCATGATAAAATGCTTGAACTCACTAGGCGTAAGCCTAACCCTTTTTATTTGTCGGCATGTGCAACAGGCTCAGGTTGGGGTAGCTCTAGCTACATTGTGAAGTGGCGAGTGCTAGTAATGTGCACGAGAGGTGAATAGCTTAAGTTATGTTTTTCGCATTTACCCTTGGGAAGTAGCACTTGTATTTGGATTAGGTGATGTCCGAAGTGGGTTTAGTCTTGGTAATGAGACTTGTGTAGTATGTATTACTTGGAGATAACCATTGTTTGTAATTGGAGGTATTTTACCTATTGTTTCGGATGTAATATCGAAAATTTTAAATTAGTTGCTCTTTCCAAATTTAAGGGTGTTACAATTAGTTTTACTGTTTCCAAACCCTAGGCCACTCAAACCCCTCGACCTAATGGCATTGCTCCCCCTCACCACCCATCATCGTTCCATCGTTGTTCGTTCTTTATATTACCCCATCGTCGTGGTTGGCCCTGCAGTCAATATCCCTTTTTTGATATGTTTCTTTTCTATCTTTCAATTCTCCCCCATTTACGACAATTTAATGAAATGTGTATAGACTATAGACAAATCGAAAAAGAGGGACAATATTTATACTTTAAAGCTTTTCTAGCCGGTTATAAGTAGTTTTTTGGGTTATAAAGACGGAGGTAACTAATTTCTAAAATTGATGTTTACTTATTAAAAAAAATGGTAAGAGGCTTAATTATTTAAAATGAGAAGGTTCAATGTTTTTTCATCTAAAATATAGTTTAAGGACTTAATAATTTAAAATAAAAAAATTGTCGGTTTCTTTTTAAAACTTTTCCCTTTTTATATAAATAAAAATGAAATTATTTCAAGAAATCGTTTTCAACAAATGAAGTGTATGGTTATAAGATAACACATGCAAATTTAGCTTGCGATCCTTGGATTAGCATTACAAACTACAAAGAGCCCGAAACCCGGCCCAAGCCTTGCCTAGGCTTGAAACCCGATCTAGCCACTTTTTTTAATCTCGAGAAAGCATAGAAAAGTTTGGCCTAAAAAAACGTGGGCAAATTTTTAACAGGGTCGGGTCGGGCTCCGGGCCTCCTCTTGGCCAGGCCGAAACCGGGCCGGTTTGGCATCTCTACACGGGATTATTAACCTAAATAGCCCTATTTACTTGCTTTAAAAAAATAGCCACTAATTTTTTCTTTTCTAACTTTTCTGGAATCACGTGAGTCTGTGCAAACCTATTTTTACTCGCAGTGTATACTTTTTCGACCAAATCAGGAACCGCGAGTTGTGGTTTCTCAACTTGCGGTTTTGTACTCAGGGGACGTAAAAGGCTTTTTTCTCCGGAATTTGTCAGAAAAAGTTTGTGTCAGACTTGCAGGTCAACGAACAGAACTGAAAAAGGAAATTGGTTGCTAAATTTTAAAAAAGGTAATCCAATATGGCTATTTAGGTTAATTGCTCCCTCAAATGTCATTAGTGAAAGAAGATGGAGTTTCCACAACTGAGATTTGCAACTGAACTTTCCTTAGCTTTGTTAATGCAAAAAATAAAATTGTTACTTAAAAGCGTAATAAGGGATCTCCACCCTTAGATGCACATTAGGATGAGATGAGCCGCGATGTACCAGATTAATTCCCGTATCAAGCATAATCCATCAAAAGTAGTCAATATCAAACATATTATGAATCACCTAAGGAGTATCAAAAAGCTAACATATATGCCATAGATCCTGCCATGATAAACACGGAAACCACCATCGCCCCCGAGCAATGGTGGGGGCGAAAGTAGAACCGGGGCATACGAAAGGAATCACGTGTGTGGCTATAATAGCACAGCCATACACGGGTAGACTACGAAGGAGTACCTCGATGGCCCGAGGATGTGTTATGAACGGAAATCCTTTGTGTATACGAGCGTTGATCTCTATCAAAACAAATAGGCCACAAGCGATGACCTGAAAATGTATTCCAGGTCGATACCACCTTCTCCCAAGACTCCTTGCGGAAAATAGTTCCTCCAGAGGCGAGGCGGCACATAGCGGCCGTTGAACGAGCTGCCGCTAGCTTAACAACTCCGACGATGTTACGCACGTGTTCCATATCTCTATTTCGAGGATCTGGTTGCGAAAAATATAACTAAAGAGTTAAAGCCCTCATTGTTATTTCACACAGATCAAAAGAAAATGGTTTTTAGAATACAACTTTGTTTTTAATCTATGTGGAATAACAATGAGGGCTTTAACTTTTCACCTTTTAGGTAGCGTTTGGTACGCAGACTGAATGGGACATGACAGTACTGGACTAATTGTCTGTTCTACGTTTGGTATGACTAGAACTGGACTAGACTAATTGACTACCGTAAGCTAACTTTAACAATTTAAAACATAAAAGTAAAACACAAATTGTAAAGAAACAAAATTGACACAAATTTGTAGAACACAAATGATGCATCACAACACGCCTTTTTAAACACTGCTTCATACTAACGAGAAGTTGATGGATTTGTTAAAATCTTATCTAAGTGTTTAGAAAAGGCCATCTGAGCTTTGCTATAAGCATATATGATAATATCACCGAGCAAAGGTCTTGGAGGATGTGGTGGAATATCCCATTTGTCCAGGGTTTGATTCCAGACATATACAACAATTGTGGCCACCGAGGTTTAATTAGGGCTGATGTCTTACGATCATAATTTGCCAAGTGATGAGTCTAAACATAGCCTAGGACACCCTTCCAAAAAAAAATCACCGAGCAACGTATTTGAGTTCTCAGTTAAATAACAAACACGTTATTTTAAAATGAAATCGATGGAAGCAAGAAGATTACCTTGATTAATCGAAAAATGCCGTGTCAATAAACATTTGTGACATGTAGGTTAGTAACTTGTTCAGTAGCTAAAATATGTATAAAATAGAAAAAATAGGAACTAAACCATCTTTATTATTTGAGAAAAAAATAAACATCTTTACATTAAATAGGAACTAAACCAAATTTGGTTACATTTAGACGCATTTTATCCTTAAGGGTGCGTTTGGTACGCAGACATGATGAAACAAGACAGGATGAGACAAGATAGGACATAACAGTTGTTTAGTGTTTGGTAGACAGAATTGGACAGAACAAAACCGATAACATTAGATAAAATACAATAAATAAAATTTTAAAAATAAGTAAAATGTAAAATAGAACGTGTATTTGATGTTTCAAAATAGAATTATATTATTTTTTGAGGTTATATGTTATGAACTAATCAATTACACGGAATATATGGGTTGTTATATTGATAACTTGAAGAAGAAGAGGATGGGAAACAGAATTACAGAAAGGAGATGGGATAAAGGATCATTGAGAACTAACAATAATGCCTATCTCATGTCCATTCAATAATTACTTTAAATAGCAATCTCTAACAGAATTGGTTACGTCATGATGTGGTCCTCAAACTTCTTGGGCTACCTCTTAATCCTTGTACTTCTTCTAATTTGTGTTGGATCTGCATTTGGGCTGTCATCAGCATGCTGACCCAAAGGGTCCATGACAATACCCTCCCCATTAACATTCACCTTGTCCTCAAGGGAAAAATTAGGAAACTGCTGTTTGAGCTGGATATCATCTTCCCATGTCGCGTCGGATAGAGCAAGTCCTTCCCATTGAATTAAGCTTTGTGGAACCAATTGAGACCCTTTATAAATGGTACGATGCTGGAGAACTTTTTGCGGCTGAAGGATAATAGTGGATGTAGAATCCACAAGGTGTAGGGGAGTGATTTGATTGACGGGAGTGCCAATACACTTTCGGAGGAGAGACACATGAAAAACGGGGTGAATCTTGGCTGTGACCGGTAATTCTAGTTTGTAAGCAACCGCGCCAATTTTAGCAATGACTCGATAGGGACCAAAATACCGATGACCAAGCTTATGATGGCGTTGGAGACGAAGTGAACCTTGGCGGTAGGGTTGCAGTTTAACAAAGGCCCAATCATCTATATTAAAGTTAACATCTTTGCGGTGCTTGTCGGCAGCCGACTTCATACGAGCCTGAGCGTGCAACAGATTGGCTTTCAGCATGCTCAAAACAGTATCTCGTGCCAGAAAATGGTCCTCTAATGGTATGTTAGTGGTGGAATCCCGAAGGTAGCGGGTAATGGTAGGAGGTTTTATGCCATAAACAACCTCAAAAGGAGTCATCTGCGAAGAAGTTTGGTATGAGGTATTGTACCAAAATTCTGCCCAAGGTAAAAATTGTAACCATTTTTGTGGGTAATCAGCAACATAGCAACGGAGATACATTTCCAAGCAACGATTTAGTGCCTCGGATTGACCGTCCGTCTGGGGATGGTACGCGGTACTGAACTTAAGAGTGGTACCATTGATACGGTGTAATTCCTTCCAAAATTCGGTCATAAAACGAGCATCTCGATCATTAATAATTGACAAAGGAATCCCATGGAGCCGGACAATCTCATTGATGAAAGCATTAGCAACAGTGATACTAGTAAATGAGGAAGGCAAGGCGATAAAATGACCATACTTAGACAAGCGGTCAACAACGACCATAATCACCGTTTTACCTTGGGAAACCGGTAGGCAGGTGATAAAGTCCATAGCAATGTCCTCGAAAACTGCTTGAGGAATCGGAAGGGGTTGTAGAAGACCACTTGGAGATAAAAAGGACGGCTTGGTTTGTTGGCAAACTTGGCATTGAGCAACAAATTTCTTAACATCCGCACGCATGTTGGACCAATAGAAAGCGGCGGCAAGCCGTTGATAAGTGCGAGTGACACTGGAATGCCCCCCAAAAGCTGATGTATGCAACTCGGTTAATAGTTGTTGGCGTAAAGCCAAGTTATTAGGGATCACTAAACTGTCTTGGAACAACAATAACCCATTTTTCAACATATAATCAGGATATTGTGTAGGATCAGCAGTGATACGGTGAACGAGATCGGTAAGGGCAGAATCTGATTGCATTGCCGTGGATAAATCCTGCAATAAAGAAGGAACAGGGGCTGAAAAAGCCAACAAGTGACCTGTTGGGACCCTGGATAGGGCATCGGCAGCACTATTTTGGGGACCCGGTCGGTAAACAATGTCAAAATCAAAACCCAGGAGCTTACCCAACCACTTTTGTTGCTCGGGTGTTTGTATAACTTGGTCCTGAAGGCGTTTTAAGGACTGCTGATCAGTGATAATTGTGAACTTATGACCCAACAAATATTGACGCCATTTACCAATGGCTTGGGTGATAGCATACATCTCGCGGTGATAAGTAGAGGCTTGTTGCATTCGAGGACACAACTTCTTACTAAAATAAGCCAAGGGGTGATTATCTTGGGAAAGAATGGCTCCAATACCAACCCCGGAAGCATCGGTCTCAATAGTAAATGGTTTAGAGAAGTCGGGAAGGCGAAGGATAGGAGTAGAGCTGAGTAAGGATTTGAGATGAGTAAAGGCTTGTAAGGTAAAGGAGTTCCAATTAAACGAATCTTTACGGAGAAGGTCGGTTAAAGCACCGGCAATGGATGCATAATTCTTTATGAAACGCCGGTAGTAACCGGCAAGGCCCAAAAAGCTACGCACCTCTTTGACAGATTTGGGAGTAGGCCAATTCTGGATAGTAAGTATTTTATCAGGGTCCACGGCTACCCCTTGGAAAGAAATGACATGGCCTAAGTAAGCCACTTGTTGTTGGCCGAAGGTACATTTAGACAGCTTGGCCACCAAATTATGAGCAAGTAACAGCTGTAATGTAAGAGTAAGATGCTCCAAATGATCATTCCAAGTCTTACTATAAATGAGAATGTCGTCAAAGAAGACGAGAATGAACCGGCGGAGAAAGGGACGGAACACGTCATTCATGAGACGTTGAAAAGTAGATGGAGCGTTCGTAAGCCCGAAGGGCATTACGAGAAACTCGTAGTGGCCATCGTGGGTACGGAAGGCGGTTTTCATAATATCACCACTAGCAACGCGGATTTGATGGTAACCGGCCAACAAATCAAGTTTAGAAAAATAATGAGCATCATGCAATTCATCAAACAGCTCGTCGATGGAAGGAATAGGGAATCGATCACGAACCGTGATAGAGTTCAAAGCTCTATAGTCAACACAAAATCGCCATGTGCCGTCTTTTTTTTGAACCAAAATCACCGGTGAAGAGAAAGCACTCGTGCTAGGGCTGATGATACCCTGTTGAAGCATTTCGTGCACCAAGCGTTCAATTTCCTGTTTTTGAAAATGGGGGTAACGGTAGGGTCGTACCGATACCGGAGAGCTATCAGGAAGTAAATCAATGTGGTGATCTTGCGAGCGGGTAAGCGGTAAACCTTGAGGAGCAGTAAAAACAACATGAAACTTATTTAAAATAGCCTGTAAATCATCCGGATAGGCAGGTTGATCCGAGGCAGGGGAAACCAAGGTTAAATGATACATATGACCGATGCTATCCGAAGCCACAAATTAGAAGAAGTACAAGGATTAAGAGGCAGCCCAAGAAGTTTGAGGACCACATCATGACGTAACCAATTCTGTTAGAGATTGCTATTTAAAGTAATTATTGAATGGACATGAGATAGGCATCATTGTTAGTTCTCAGTGATCCTTTATCCCATCTCCTTTCTGTAAGGAATCGATGGCAGAAACAACACCATCGAGATGTTTCTGCATAGAGACCTGAGCTTCCTGAACCGTTTTCACAGTATCTTCCAACACCCGAGCTCGAGTACCTTCTGCCATCTATGCAGAGGTTCAATGAAAGCACCAATTTGTTATGAACTAATCAATTACAGGGAATATATGGGTTGTTATATTGATAACTTGAAGAAGAAGAGGATGGGAAACAAAATTACAGAAAGGAGATGGGATAAAGGATCACTGAGAACTAACAATAATGCCTATCTCATGTCCATTCAATAATTACTTTAAATAGCAATCTCTAACAGAATTGGTTACGTCATGATGTGGTCCTCAAACTTCTTGGGCTGCCTCTTAATCCTTGTACTTCTTCTAATTTGTGCTGGATCTGCATTTGGGCTGTCATCGGCATGCTGACCCAAAGGGTCCATGACATTATATTGGTAAACATGAGCATGTTCCACCTTGTTCCATAGGGTATGGGTAAAACATATATGTTCCGCTTTATTCTGACTATTCCACTTAAGGGTGCGTTTGGTACGCAGACATGACAGGACATGACAGCTATTCAGTGTTTAGTAAGACATAAATAGGACTGAACATGACATAATAGGACCCGTTAAATGACCAATTTACCCTTAGAATCACAAACAAAAAACATGAATTTCTGGAAAAAATTATAGATTTCATTATCAGTTCCAAATGATAGATTCCAAAAATCAATTTCAAATTGATAAATCAAAAATTAAAAAAAACACAGATGGCAGGTTCACAAGTTGCATGTCCAAATCGAGAATTGGATACAAATCATGGAATCAAAATTTATCTCTGTTTTTGGTAGAATCAAAATTTATCTCTGTTCTGTTCTTTGTTCCACTGTACCAAACAAACCCTAAATAAACACCCCCTTTTGAAAATCTAAAGCGATCGAGAGAAAGAAATGGCGACAGCGCGCAGCGGAGCAACGCCGGAGGCGACGGCGGCGAAGATAGTATGGAACGAGAGACAAAGAAGGTTTGAAACAGAGGACAAACAAGCATACTTGCAGTACGAGTTGAGAAATGGTGGAAAAGTGATGGATATGGTTCACACTTTCGTTCCAGCAAGCAAGAGAGGTTTAGGTTTAGCTTCACATCTAACTGTTGCCGCCTTCAATCACGCTCAATCCAATTCCTTATCCGTTATCCCTACATGCTCTTACATCTCTGTAAGCTCAAATACCTCCATCTCTCTTCAATTTTGTAGATCAATTTTAGGGTTTCTATCGGATGTTTTTCGAATCGTATGAATGTTTGTCACTGCGATGTTATCATGAAGGAATCCGTATCAGTTTCAGTTCGTATCTGAAACCAGTGGCGGACCTAGCTTGAAGCATACGGTGTCACCTTCCACCGTATCGTTTTAAATGGTGCAACCGTATAAAAAAAACTTTTAAAATCAACCAAAAATTCCAAAAAAAACTCTTAAAATCAACCAAAAATCTCGAAAAGTTCTCTCAAAATCGATTTTTTTCTAAAGTTCCTCGAAATCGAGAAAAAAATTAAAAAAATTCTCTCAAAGCGGTGGAATTAGGCTAAAACAACATCTGGCGATGTGGAAATTTTTTAGGTTCGTCAAAGGAAATTTACTGGGTCCGCCTCTGTCTGAAACTTTTTGATTAACTTTTAGCGATAGAAATTGTTTTGCTGCTGTAAAAAGAAACAAAATCGATGTCAATTTGTTGAATTTTCTTCTGAGATTGTTACGATCATATGAACTTCATTAGCATGCTTTAAGGAGGTCCATTTGAATGATCTGTTTAAGCATAATTCATACAGAGGGGTAAATAGGTCATTTCTGTCATTCAGACTACCGATTCAGAAAAAAAGGTAAACAACATTAATATATAAATTTATCCATACAGGACTTAATAGAAAATTTGGTAAACACTCCCTAACAATGTTTCACCTGAAAGTAGGATTGTCTATTTGGGTTATTATATTTCACTCTTTGATTGACCAATTATGGATAACAATTGTCGATAGAGATCAAATTCAAGGCTATGTTTCACAAACTTGTAAGTTGATAGCTGATAAGCAAGTCATGTTTGGTAAAAACTATTTGATAATGCAAATGATCTTAAGAGGACATGTTAGAAAATTAATTGGAAAAATACAAGGGGCATTATTGGGAAAAAAATGGATGAAACCCGCTAGAGCTTAATGAAACGCTACTTCAAATGAGGCTTTTTCAATAAGCTCAAAAAATTAGTTCGCTTATAGTTGCCAAGCATGACCTTAGAAGAACGATTTGTTACTACTTACTAAAATGCTCCTTTTCGTTCTTGAACTTTAACCTTAGGGTTTCTATCATCAAGCCAAACCTAGGGATTTTTGAACTACAAAGGGACAAAAATTTTCATACTTCGATCCTGCATTAACGATAATTACGTTTCTCATTCTCTGTTTACAAGAGTTAAGTTGTGGATCTTAGAGGAACCAATAATGTTAGATGTCACGAGGAAAAGACTGTCCCACCTAGCACAAAACAAAACAGAAGAGCCTTAGGGGCCGTTTACCAAAAGCTTACAGGGTAAGCGTTTACCGGCAGGAGTCACCACTTTTGTTTACATTATGAGGTAACATTCGTAGTCCTCAAAATGGATTGATGGTAAGCATTTATAACCCGGAAAACGCTTACCGAGTAAGAGTCATCACCCTCACTTACCGGGTAAGACTCCCGATCCTTGTCTACTCTCTTACCGGGTAAGATTCTCGGTCCTTGTTATCTTCACCCGGTAAGGTAATTGAACTGTTAACCGCTTACCAAGATAAGTGTTTAGTAAACCGCCCCTTAGTGTAATGGTGTATGTGTGTGAGTGTGTCGCCTATTTGTCTTTGAAGTCTATTCATGCATACCCCCGATCCCCCCCCCCCCCCCCCCCCCTCCTTTGGCGCATCTTTTCTTTGAATCGAAACATAATTTGGTGTTGGTTTTCATTTTGGTTTGTAAATAGAGCTAAGGGGCTGTTTGGTTGGTTTTCCATTAAGTCCTTTACGAATAAAGTTGTCTGTGTGGATTAATCTGTCTGTATAGATTGGAAAGGTTTTTGTTTGGGATGGTGTTTTTATAGATGGAAGGACCATGTTTTTTAATTGGGAGAGACTGGTTTGGACAAAACTTGGCTTTCTGCGTAAAGCTCCCTCCTAAAAGCTTAATAAATAAGTCACTTTCTATATCTTTAAGCCACTACCAAACAGTCATGTATAGCTGACTGAATAAGCAATGTGTCCCATTAAGCTCATTAAGTTAATGTATTGTTTGTTGCATATTTCAGGACACTTTTATACCAAGAAATCCATCTTGGAAGTCTGTATTGTATTCTGAAGATCTCAAATCTAGCATTTGAAGCATACCCTTCTTGAAGGATGTGTTCAATAAGTCAATCCCTTGTATATTATTTGTTCCTGTTGGTCAATATCAATATGCTATGCAGAAAAACAAAATTTATCTTGGAACTTTGTATTTGATATTATATTTGAATTTTGACATTAAAAATGTGTGATGGGGTGACAAACACAACACACATGTACATTTATTTCTTTTTCTTTTACTACGCAATAATTTTTTATCGTGACACAATTTGACTATAAAAAAAATTAGAGAAAAAAATTATAATAGTAAACGAGAACGCTAACTATTTAAGAAAACAGCAAATCATGTGCAAAATCACATGTGATTTTACATTAACTGCAAAAACTGGACACGTGACTTTGGCCGCGACTTAAGTGGCGGGAAAAGTCGCGTAATCATATATGATTTTGTACATAGCGGTTGTTTTCTTGTTTTCTTAAATAGTTAGCGTTCTCGTATGAATCCACCTCTATAATAGTACTATACATTTGTTGGTTGGTTCTTTGTCCATACATAGAAGAGACTTGTGTTCGTGTCTGTCGTGTCTAAATGTATTTTAAAAACACGATATATATATATATATATATATATATATATATATAAAAGCTAGAAAACAACAAATTTGACATTAACACTGGGACTCACACTGTTGAACATGGGCTGTCATTGAAATCTTGCACTAATATTTCAGTTGGAAAAAATATATGGTATCATCCGAAATATTTTTCCCAAACGACAGAACAACTATCACCATATCTTTCAATGTAGACCCGCCCCTCATTGACACCTTTGGTTCTTCGTTTTTTGAAGCACCAAATTTTTTTAATTCTACGACCCAATGTTCTAAATGGCGCGAGACGTGGCGTGGCGGCGAAGCCAAGCCTCGAGCCTTAGGAAGCCACGGCGTTTTCAAGGCGTGACTTATGACGTCAAATTTCTAATTCATATATAATATATTATATATAAAAACGTATGTTTTGTAGTGTTACTCAATGAGTAAATAGTAATAAGCTAGTAAAATTAGGTTATATATTAAAAAAAACTGCACATAGGCCATGGGCTTAATGTGGCGTGAGACGCAAGTCTTGGTGCCATGGCGCACTATGGCGACTGTGCGGCAAGTTTTTTAGAATATTCTACGCTAAATCATGTCACACAACCGTAGAATGTTAGATATTGCACCCGCATGGTGGATTCTTATCGCTAAAATGATATAGCTCTTTTTTTAGCCTTCGAGGCTTCATACACATTTATATGTTGTCAATATCAGTTTCTTTTCAATTGTGGGTTTCCAGACCAGCTTACACCCATCTCTAAAAATCCCCAATGCCCTAAGAAGACTATAAAATCTACAAGTAGAATTCCATATCGAAACATCTCGACTAATCCCATAAAACATCGACACAGAATTTTCAGACGTCAAAATTCATAAAAGGAATCCACATAAGTAACTAAATATTATTGTCTTGTATATATAAGATTTCTGATTTGGTTAAACCTTACAGACATAGTTAAAGCCTACCAAATAACCGAAAAGATACTGAAACCATTTTTACCTTTTAAACCGCATGAATCGGATTGTGGTTCGAGTCCGTTCTCGGACCAGGATTATTTGCATGAAACGCAGATTGCCGGTTTCGCCCTCCAACTAGTTTCAGTGAATTCGGTGCACCATCCCCAATCGATTCACCTAACGTCAACTTCGACATTCCCACAAGATCGTCCACATTTATCGGGTTCTTTGAATGGACCGCTGTTGGCTTAAGAACCTCGTGAGACTCAGTTTTGACCGATGAAGTTAGATCTTGACCAGATTGACCCGACCCGGATCCGGGCCAATACGGGACAGCAACGGGTATGAGTGGAGATACGTATGTTGAAAACATAACCGGATACAAGCATTGCGAACCCTCGAGATTTAGAGGTGTGTGTGTCGGGTCAACGGGCGGGTCAAAGGTGTTCGAGTTTGCGGAATCCATTGACTCGCATTCTTCTTCCTCGAGGGTCGGTATGGTCAACGGGTTGTTGACCGATTGAGCTTCCGGTTGTGACGGGTTCCCACCAGGGTAATCAAGGGAAGAAACCATATGTGTGTCCGGGGACTAAACAAATTCAAGAAACACAAAAAAAGGCAATGAATTAAAACCATTTTCAATAGATTCTCTAAGAGCATCTCCAAAAGCTATGGTATAATTTATCATACAGTAGAAAAAGTCCAAATCTCTAAAAAAAAGTTACATCTATCTCCAACAGCTACGTTGTTTTAGCAATCCTAACATTAACTTTATTAATAAAATAATAAAATATTGTTTCTCTCTCCTACACATTAAATTTAAGATTATTTATTGATGAAAAAATATTATTATATTATTTCTCTCTCTTCTATAAAGTTTTAGAGATTTCTCTAAATTTAGAGATTTTTAGAGCATCTCCAACAGCATTGCTAAAATAGAAAAAATGGGTTTTTGTTTGCTATTCTTCTCCAACAGCATTGCTATCTTGTTTGCTAAAATAGAGATTCTTGGAGAAATCTCTATATATAGAGAATTCTCTATAATTCTCTAAATAACAGAGAGAAATAATTATTTTATTCAATCCACCAATAACATAATTCTTTTATCATTTTATATTAACTTTTTCTTTTAAAGTGTATTGGGAATATAAATTAGAGAATATTATATTAATATAATTTGTGTAAAATCTCTAAAATAGCAAAGCTGTTGGAGATGAATGTAACTATTTTTAGAGATTTTAACTTTTGATTCTCTATTTTAGAAAAATTATAGCAAACCTGTTGGAGATGCTCTTACAATCTCTCATCTCATTTTTCTATTTTAGCATAAATGATAACATAGTTGTTGGAGCAAAAAATTGTTAAAATCCACATTTTCTCCATTTTAGCATAGCAGTTGGAGATGCTCTAAAATCGAGAAAAATGAAAGATGGGATTCTTGAGATCCGAAGTGAACCCTAATCTTGAGCCCGAAAAGTGAAAGCGATACTTACATCGTCAGCTACGATATCGAAGAGGCTAGAACGTCTCTTTCTCCTTGACATATTGCTTTGCCTGATGAAATACTTTTGGGCATGGCTCGCAACTTGAGTTGGTGTTCTCGAAATCACGTAGTTTCTTGCTATTCCGCGCCAATCGCCTTTCCCGAGCTTTTGTAAACCTAATAGAAACATCCGATGTTCTTCCTCTGTCCACGGAACACCTGCAAATCAAATACCCACATCCCGTTTACATGATGAAACGACGTTTTCATAGCATAAGTTGTCGAATTAAGCAAAAATGGCAACGATACAAGATTTCAACCTAGAGGCACACTAAGGGGTCGTTTAACAACACAAATTAGGTAAATGCTAATGGGGTAAGAGGTCGGTTTGGATCAGCATTAATCACTGACCAAGTAAGGGGCTGTTTGGTTGGTTTTCAGTAAGGGGCTGTTTGGTTGATTTTCCATTAAGTCCTGTATGAATAAAGTTGTCTGTGTGGATTAATCTGTCTGTATAGATTGGAAAGGTTTTTGTTCGGGAGGGTGTTTTCATAGATAGAAAGACCATGTTTTTTAATTGGGAGAGACTGGTTTGGACAAAATTGGCTTTCTGCATAAAGCTCCCTCCTAAAAACTTAATAAATAAGTCACTTTCTATATCATTAAGCCACTACCAAACAGTCATGTATAGCTGACTGAATAAGCTATGTGTCCCATTAAGCTCATTAAGCTGCTAACAAACAGGCCCTTGTCTTGTATGGATAAATCTGTCTGTGTGCATTAATCTGTCCGTATATATTGAGAAGGTTTTTGTTTGAGGGGAGGAGCCAGGGGTGTTCTTTGATAGTGAGGGGCAGGTTTGGAAAAAAAAAGTTGGTTTTCTGCATAAAGCTCCCTCCTAGATGCTTATTGAAATACCACTTTCTATACCATTAAGCGACTATCAAACAATCATGTATAGCTGATTAATAAGTTGTGACGTTAAGCTCATTAGCTGCTAACAAACATGCCCTAAGAGTCCATCACTTGGCTTACCAGGTCAATGTTTCGGTCAACATCATGGACCAGTAAAAGGGGCTTGGTAAAAAGCAACATCTCTGACCTAGTAAGAGGCGGTAAGCAGGTAATAAACAACCCTCAAGTACTTCATTATGTTTCGGGTCTATCTGCAACCGGGTCCTGAGGGGTGAGTCCTAGTGATCATTTTCGAAGTTTGTTTTATTATTATTTATTCAATTTGTTTCATGCAATACTTTCCAACAATCATACCCATTAGTCCATTACATATTCACATATCCAACTAGCAAATCAACCTAAGCATCTTTTTCCACAAAAAATATATCAACCTAAGCATTTCTAAATGCTTCTAGGCTTCAAGAACAAAAGAAATAATAGAAATGCAAATAAATACATGTTCCAAAAATCAATCAAATGAATCTGCAAAGTTAGGGGCTGTTTTTTTTTTCAAAAAACCTCTTAATACCTCTGATGTCTGAATCGGTCAGACGTTTTTACGTTCAGACCGTTTTTTTCCAGGTTTCAGAGGCTCTTAAGTCTGAAATACGTCTGAAATTATAAGAGGTAACCTAATGTCTTATAACCTCTTAAAGCACCACCTCTTATTAATCAGATGTGAAATAAGACTTCAGACTTCAGACCTCAGACCTCTTAAAAAACAAACTCCACCTTAGTGTACATAAGATTAGATCATTAGATGATTGGAAATCAAATCTAACCCCGAAGAAGTGTAATCATATATGATATTGAGACTTTTTCCAAAATATTAACTCATAGGAAGGTTCAGGGAAAACCGTAAAAGAATGAAAAACTGTAGAACACCCTAATAACCATTCCTCATAATCGTATGTACATATGCATACAAGTAATTTATCCAGTATACACATGTGCATAAAAACCAGTAAACATCTTCTATTACTTATATTCACATGTGCATACCGTATAAAAGAAAGGTTATTTGTGCATACCTTACAAAAGAAAGGTCATTAAGATGTTCATCAGTTTTCCAAAAGGTCATAAAAGAAACCCCTATATATACTATATATACACACACACACACACACACATATATATATATATATATATAAAAGTCCACAATCATAACATACTACTAGTGCTATGAGACTAATGATTAGCTCCAAAAAATGAATATGATTCAAAAAAGCATTTTTTGGATCATACATTTGGCATCAATTTTATCACCAAAATGTAATCAATTTAAACTCGATTTAGAAACTATCACATCCAATCGATGGTACTAATCAACAAAACAGGAAACCAGAACACAAAATTACGACAAAATTGAAACAAAAAATATGAATCTGAATTATAATCATCACCTCCATGATTGCGAAATCCGATGGTTCAAAAAGAAAACAAATTAAATTAATTAATAAATAAATAAATAACCAAAGAGTTTTAAACCTTTTTTCCTTTCACGGCTTGAAGACGACCCGGCAACAAAATCCTCCGACCCGTATCCATCAGCGGCGGCGTTATGATCCGGAGTATCTCCCGGCGAATCAAGGTCCGTACCACCGCCACCACCACCGCCGGAAAATCCATTTAAGAAGTTTCCGCTTCCGGATCCGGTGTAGTGGGTCAAGTTCCCCATACTAGCACTTTTTCGGATCGATCCATCAGTAATCCGAACCCCAAATAACTTCACACCTCGATTAGGGCAAGTTCGTGAGTTGTGGCCATTGTTACTGCAATGAGAACATCGTCTCGTCATCGCTGATTACTGATTACGCGATTAATCTCTTCTGTTCTTCGAATCGATCGTTGAATCAAAGATTAGTGGTTCCGATTAACGTAATTGAAAAGGGGGAGGGTGTGAATTGAGAAATTGGGGGTAAAAATTAGGGTTTTGCTAGGTTTGGTTAGATTGGATTTGGGGTTTGGATTGAAGTTGGTTGGGGATTTATATTGATTTATCAAAATTGGATTGAAATTGATTGTTTTATAGAGATATGAAGGAAGAGGAACATAGGACAAATAAAGAGACAACATGATCCATTTGCAAATAAATGTGTAAATAGTATAGACCAAGTAAAAGTTTCAATGTAACCTTGTAATTTTTGTAATTGGAAAATTTAGTCCTTGGGTTTACTTGTGTTGTTATTTTTGGTTGTGTTAAAAGCTAGATATTTTTTGATATTATGTTTTGTGGGGGACCTAAGATTTTTGTCGAGCGGGTATTCTTTAAGGTAGATTAAAGATTAGTAAATTCGTCTGATGTGTTTTTAGTTGAATTCCATCTTTTTAAGGAACTTTTTAAGTTTTTTGATCGATTTTGAAGGACTCTGTTTGGTTTTTTCGAGATGTTTTTTTTTGGGTTTTTTTGATTGATTTGGAGGTATTTTGTTCGATATTTCGGTTGATTTTCTTACATCTTTTTAGCATCGTTCAAAGTACATGATGAACAGTATCGAGAATATTACTAGAGAAGATACTTTTCTATGGTTAACTTTTACTGGGTAAGAGAAATTTACTAACAATCCATTTTGATGGTTTCAAATGTTACCTGATAATTATAACTAAGAGTAATAACTCTTGCCAGTAAGCTATTAGAGCATCTCCAAAAGATTCTCAGAAATCAAAATCCTCAAAGAAAGTTTAACCTTATCTCCAACAACTTTTCCATTTTGGGAGATTACACTAATAGTTATATTATTAAAATATTAAATACAATTCATAAAATATTATTCATCTCTCCTAAACATTTAATAACAAAGATTTTCATTGGAAGAAAGAATAAAAAGTAATTCTTTTTCCTAATAAATCATTTTTTGATGGTTCTCTAAATTTGGAGATTTTCATCATTTGTTTCTTACATTTTCTATTTTGGAGTATTTTAGAGAATCGTAACAAAATATTTCAAAATCTTCATTTTGAAGATTTTGTTTGAGATGTTCTTACCTGATAAACGTTTGGTAAACGACACGTAACGAAAAGAATCACAAATCCTTTTGATTTCATTTTTCCATTGAAAATCCTTTGAAAAGAAAATCATGGGGTTAATAGTGAACATAAGGTAAAATGCAAGGGCTACAAAAATAACATTCCAATGCTTTCTTCCACCGTTACGCGCATATAGCTCGGTGCATATTCGCGTAGTCAATACGATATAAAGTCAATTTTTGGTCAAATGTATTTGAGTCCTAATAAATGCACTAACAAAAACAAATATCTATTGGTGATATTATATTATTATTTTAAGTTAAATTTAAAAAGTTTATAAGATCTTATTTGATTTAGTTTTGACAATACATTCAAACTTCGTGTATATACATATAGTGGGAGCTTCAAATGTATTTTTTTTTTCGTGTAATAAACTCTCGATTTCATAAGTTTTTTGATGAATTTTTTTTATGAACTTGTTTATTTTGATGAAATTGTTTCATATCATTCATTTCTTGATGACATTTTTTTTGCGAAATTTGTAGTTTCATAGGTGAAAATGAAAAATGTATGAAACAGTTCTAAAAAATGAAGAAAACCTATGAAACTACAAATTTCATAAAAAAATCGTCAAGAAATGAATGATATGAAACAATTTCATCAAAATAAACAATTCCATAAAAAAATTCATCAAAAAAACCTATGAAACAACAAAGTTTACACGAAAAAAAAGTTTACATTTGAAGGAGACTATATATATATATATAGGACAATAATCAAATAAGAACCTAAAATAGGTTGAGAACCGTGAAAACCAATCTACGCCGTTAATTGATTTTAATGTATGGACATTATTATAGGCAAAAATAGGTTGAGAACCGTGAGAACCTATGAATGAATTTTTATGTTTTTAAAACCACAGGATCAAAACCAAATGATGGCTTAGATCGGTTCCCATGGTTCTCAACCTATTTTTGGTTGTCACATGATTTAACCCCTATATATATTAATCATTTTTATAAATAAAATTAATAGATAATTTTATAAACCTTTTTTATATGGGATTTTTTTTATTTGTAAGTATTAATTTAAATCTCAAGCAAAAAACGACCCTAAGCGTGCGTTTGGTACGCAGAACAGGGTGGGACAGAACTGGACAGAACAGGTTTGTCCTATGTTTGGCGTCACTTTATTGGATAAGAACAGGGACTAACTAGAACAAGCATGGGACACACTAGTTCACCACTTACCCCCTGGAATAGACTTGTCCAAGATGTATTATACCAATATTGCCCCTGATTTCTCTTCTCCAAGTTCACGCCTCTCTCTCTCTATCTGTCGCATAAATCATCATCTTCTTCAGATCGATCACAACAAATTTCTTCAATCGATGCTTCATCTTCTTCTTCAGATCAATGTTTCATCTTCTCCAATCGATTTCTCCTAATTTCTCCAGGTACGATTTCGTCTTCTCCAATCGATTTCTAGTTCTGTGAAATCCATTAGCAAATCGATTTCTAGTTCTGGTTTCTGTGCAATCGATTAGCAAATCGACTTCTGTGAAATTTTTGTGCATCTACTTCTTCGATTTGTTCTCTGTGTGTTTCGATTTCTCCATGGTTGCTACTGCTTCGATTTGTTTTCTGTATGTTGTTATTGCTTCGATTTTGTATAGGGTTTATGGTTTCGATTTGTGTTTTATATTTTTCTACTGGTTCGATTTCTGTCTAGGCCAGGTTTATGGTTACTAATTTTGATATCTCCATGATTTTGTATCCAATTCTCGATTTGTATTCCATGATTTTTTATCCAATTCTCGATTCGGACCTACAACTTGTGAACCTGCCATCTGTTTTTTTTTATTCTATAATTTTTTGTTTGTGATTCTATGTGATTTTCTTGCTGCAATACATGTTTTCTGTTTGTGGTTCTAGGGATAAATTGGTCATTTAACGTGTCATGTTTTGTCCTGTCCAGTCCTATTTGTGTATTACCAAACACTGAACAGCTGTTCTGTCATGTCCTGTCATGTTCTGTCCTATCTTGTCCCGTCTGCGTACCAAACGCACCCTAAAAAATATAAAATTATTGTAAGTGAATCTCCATTACCACAAATATTAATGATTTGAGTAAATTACAGATTTGGTCCCTGTGGTATGTTGATTATTATGAATTTCGTCCCTAAACTTCATTAATTATGAAAATGGTACCAGTGGTATGCAATTTCCCTTTCTTTGCCCTCGTGTGCTTTGCACGTGAGCTGAGTTAACGGACGGAGGTAGACGTCCGTTAGGGCTAGGGACCAAAAAAAAGTTGCATACCACTGGTACCATTCCATAATTAATGAAGTTTAGGGACGAAATCCATAAAAATCGACATACCTAAGGGACCAAATCCGTAAGTTACTCTAATGATTTTATCCAAAAGCTCTTCAATTTGGCAAAGGGAATTAGGATAATACTTTTAATTATTACTAGTGTTGCAACCGCGCGTTGCGCGGTAGTGTGAATAACTTGGATAGTAATATAAACATTGTTCATATGATAAATGTTAATTGTTAAATATGATAATCCACAAACATTATACAAATTATTTGTAGAAATCATTAGAATTTAGTTAGTGGAATTTTAATATATATATATATATACACACACACACACACACACACAAACACGTACATAATAGGTTTTTTGTAATTAATGGTATAAATGAATGATTGACTTAATTTAATCTAAACTTAATTATATATTTTCTAACAAAAATATTGTCTCATTAAACTTGGGGTTTAACTTTGCTAAATATCTTATTATCAATAATTCTTTTTGATTTAATGATAAGTTTCTCCAATTAATGGGAAATTAATTCAGAATATGTTTTATCACAATACTAATAGTTTTGATTATATTGATTGTCATTGCAATAAAGTATAATAAAAGTTTTAAAAATGATATTGATTGTTATGTAATAAAATATGAAATTGAAAGGCTTTAGAAATTAATGTGTTGAGTTTAGATTAAAAATAATTCAAAATAAGAGGAAGAAAATATAAAAATGGTTGAACCTTTTCATCAATTATTTTATCATATATATTAATTGAAGTATTAAACTGTCATAAGTATTTCATTTATATATATTGATTCATAAGAAATAAAAGAAGAATATGAAATGTTATATCAATTAATGAGGTATAATTATATTATAATAATCACAACATACATGAAAATTTTAATCAATTAATGAGATATATAGATTTAAAAAACTAAAAATTGTATAAGAATAAAAACAATCATCAAAACATTTTTAAAATGCCAATAAATATTCTTTTACCTTATAATAATATATTTATGTATTTATTGTTGTGTAAATAAAATATGAATGGTAAATAAAGCTAAATTGTTTTCAATTATATTGGTTGTTAAAATAACAAATTAAACTGTAAATAAATATACACATATAAAATAAAAAATAGCTTTTAGTTATACTGATTGCTGTAAATTAAAAATAAGGGTAAATAAACGTTACATGTTAAGTTAATAAAAAAACAATTTTTATTCATATTTGTTATGTAAATTAAAAAAATTAGTAATCAATGTGTTAAGTTTAGAAAATGAAAAGTATATGATATATTTTTAATTTAATTTAATTCATAACTTGAAGAAAATAGTAAATAATATTTCAAATTCTCTCAAAATGCAATATCATCTATGAAAAAATAAAACGTAAAACTATTTTTTTAAAAGCTTATAAATAAACCACGATTGATCGTGAAAAGAAGTTTGATGAATTTTTTGAGGATGGACTCATAGACATCATAAATTGTCAAAATTTTGACAATATCAATAATGTTTTTTTGAAGTAGTCAAAATTTAACGCAATTACCAATCACGTATAAGTGGTTAATGTCAACAAAACTTAAATTTGAAAAAAAAAAGTTATTTGATCATGTAATCACAAAATATCAAAATTTATTTGAATGTATCTGATTTAAACGTAAAAACAATTGTCGTAGGATAACAACAAACCCAACAATATGTAAAAGAAAAAATATGTAATAACAAATCACATTTGTGTGGAGAATATAATTATACATACCTGATTAAAATCTTGCATGTCTTCTTCAACTTTCATCCGACCAAAACAATTTCTAGGATTTCAATACAATTTTTCTTGAGGTAGTCAAAAAGTAACGCAATTATGAATCACGTATACATGGTTAATTTTAATGGAGCTTAAATTAAAAAAATATCATATCATGTAATCACAAAATATCAAAATTTTACTTGAATCTATATGATTCCGACGTAAACACACATGTTTGATGATAACAACAAATACAAAACATGGAACTGAAAAAACATATAATAACAAATCACATATTTGAGAGATAGAGTATATACATATACCTATCATAAATCTTCAATGTTTTCTTCAACTTACATTTTCTTCATCTCCCACCAAAGGAATTTGTAGTGTTTTGCATTGTGTGAAAAACAAATTTCATTAAAGAATAAGACAAAGTAAATGAAGAAGAATATCAAGAGTTGGAGGTTAAACTTAGGCATGCAAAATTACAAAGAAATCCATATTAATATGAATTACACATTTTCCATATAGGGGCGGAAAAGTCTTATTACATATTCAACATTTAAAAAAATCAAAATCCCACCAAAGGAATTTGTAGTGTTTTGCATTGTGTGAAAAACAAATTTCATTAAAGAATAAGACAAAGTAAATGAAGAAGAATATCAAGAGTTGGAGGTTAAACTTAGGCATGCAAAATTACAAAGAAATCCATATTAATATGAATTACACATTTTCCATATAGGGCGGAAAAGTCTTATTACATATTCAACATTTAAAAAAATCAAAAAATTAAGAAAATAGATAGAAGGTATTCTAAGCCTTAGAGAATGTCATCTCATCCTTCTTGGATTTTGCTTTTATATATAAAGATTTAATAAAAAATGATTAACACCACAAACATAATAATAATTCATAGTTTGTTTTGTTTTGTTTTTATTTCTTTTATTAATCAATATTTTACATATGAGAATTTGAATATGCAAGAGAAAAAAAAACATTAATTAAAAAATAAAAAAAGAAATCAAACTTCCGAGCATTTCAAATCTCTCTAATATATGTTTAATTAATGTTTGGATAAAAATCCTCCAATTTTAACAAGTAAAGAATCAAGATAATATTAAAAACTCTTTTTTCTAAAATAATTTATATTTAATGTTTTGTACCAATAACGTTGTTAATATATAAACTATTAAATATAAATTTTTTAATTAGGACAAATCATATAAATCAATTTCAACCGTTCATTTATTTTAATGATATTTAATTTTATAAATATTTTCATTGTTTTTTACTTAAAATTTAATATCGTTTGATTGATTTGTACTAGTTAGATGATTTTTACTTGAGACTCCCCCTTTTATGTCTATATATTTGAAGTTTCAAATACAAACTATGTTAATTATATGAACCAAATAATTGAAATATTTATGAAAATCATGAGGTTTTTTTATTGTTATCTAAATATTTATGAAAGATGATTAATGCTTTATATTATAAAATAGTTGAGATATTTATGAAACTAGATATTTATTAATTAGATTAGATTAGATAAACGATTGATATCGGTTTATATGAATGACAAGATCTGTATTTGAAACTTCACGTGTGTGTACATATATATATATATATATATATATAGAGAGAGAGAGAGAGAGAGAGGGAGAGACTAATGATGTGTGAGAAGAAGAGTTAATGTGAGAAGGTAAAAAATTATCTGGACCCTTGATCACATTTAATCTCAAGCCCACACATGAATCACGGTTGATACTAGGATTAATCTGGTGCATTTTATCTCGGTGCGCCTTATTCTATATGCATTCAGGGGTGGAAATGTTTTCTTACCCTTATTACCATAACTTTTATTCTCAGGCGAATGATCGTGTGAAAGTTGAGGTTAGCGTGAAAGATGGACCTGGGCCGTTGATCATAGGGTGTCAAATTAGTATCATGACAAACCAACCAATTCATTACCAATTCAATTGATACAAATTAAGTTGTTTGGTACTGTCGTATAACTTCACAAACTTAGTTGGTATGTGGTATTGAAAGTCGTCTACCACGTTAATACCGTACCGACTTATATATGTATTATTTGCACTTATTTATTAAATAAAAAACATTGAAATCAAATATATTTGATTACTAATGTATTATTTATGCATTTGATGATGAGATGATCTGATTGTTTTTTTTTTAATTATTAAATTAACATTTTATTGTTTTACAATTCACAGTAAAAGACTAAAGTTTTGCTCCATCCTCAAACTCAAAGAACTCAACTTAGACCATCTCTAATGAGGTCACTAAATCTTACACTAAACACTAAATTTGGTGTAAATCTCACTATTCACGTCTCTAATGTGGTCACTATTTTTCACACTAAATTTAGTGTGATGAATAGTATTACACTATATTTGGTGTAACACTATTCATTTACACTACTTTTTACACTACTTTTTATATCACTTTTCAATTACATTTTTGGTCCCTCAATTTTGAGATTTATTCTTTTTGTCTTTTAAAGTGTTAAAGTTTATATATATATATATATATATATAGAGAGAGAGAGAGAGAGAGAGAGTAAATTACGGATTTGGTCCATGTGGTTTCAAAAACGAAACGAAAATGGTCCCTACAATTTTTTTATTCCAAATAAGGCCCTGTGTTTCGTGTTTTCGTAACGATTTGGTCCCTTACGCTAACGGACGTTAACTTCAGCCGTTAAGTGAAGGGCATTTTAGTCCTTTCGATATGTTAACCTTTTTTCAGTTAAATTATACAAACCACAGGGACCAAATCCGTATATGTATATATGTATGTATTTATACATATATACATATAGTTGCAGAGGAGTTCAAGAACTCCATCCCCATTGTCTCCCTCCTCACCATCTCCACCGTCTCCCTCATCACCTCCACCTTTTTCACCTCCGCCACCACCATCTCCCCTTCTAACCCACACTTGCACTCCTATTCTGTGACCCACATTCACCGAACCACGCATCTCCAATCGCCATTTCGAGAACAAAAAAACCCATCCCTTTCCTGTAACTCCGGCCATCGTCGGCCTCCTTCCATTGTTGGTCTCCACCCATCGTCGGCCTCCTCCCTTCCCTGCAACTCCGGCCATCGCCATCTCTAGGTTAAAAAAACCCACCTCTCTTCCCCACCCTCGATTCAACCGGACACCTTCAAAATTAGCAACAAAAGCTATTGATTAAATGCAAATGTTTGTCATGTTCAACTGGACACCTTCAAGAGGTTTTGTGTTTGCCTTTGATTTTTGATTGTGAGATTTAGGTTGGATTTTGATTTTGAGGTTTGAGTATGATTTTGAGGTTTGGATTTGGGGTTTAATTTCGATTTCGATTTGGAGGGGTTGAATTTGTTTTTGATTTGAGGTTTGGATTTGTTTTTTACTGGTATGAGGATTAATGGACATAGAAGATGATTGAAGAAGACGACTATATTTTTTTTATTTTTTAAGTGAGCAAAGGAGAAAGTGTTGGAAAGGACCAAAATGCCCCTCACTTAACGGATGAGATTTAACAGCCGTTCGTGCCAGGGACCAAATCGTTACGAAAACACGAACCACAGGGCCTTATTTGGAATAAAAAAATTGTAGGGACCATTTTCGTTTCGTTTTTGAAACCATAGGGACCAAATCCGTAATTTACTCATATATATATATATATATATATTCTTTATATTTATGCTTTAATTAAGTAAATAATATACAACATGATAAAATATTCGATGATAATATTAAAATAATTTAGTTCAATTTTAATAAAAAATAAAAAATATTAAGTTATGATATAAATAAAAAATATGGGTATAAATTGTAAAGTTAATAAATATAAAGATACTATTGAAAGTTTAATACATTAATATAAAAATGATTTGGTGAAAAAAATAGTGTTACCTATTGGAGAAGATTTACGATTAACACTAAATTTTACACTACTTTTGATGTTTAGTGTAAAATATAGTGTGACCCATTGGAGATGCCCTTAGGCATTTTATCGTTTTACCTCTGAAAGTATTACGGACAAGAGGTTTTAGGCAATATGTTTGTAAATTTTGTAAACTTTTGAGATGTTACTACATAACCGTACCAACATGTATCAACCAAATTTTTTTGATACAAATTAAGTTGGTACCGGTTAGAGTTGGTTGGTACACGGTATTGAGAAAAAAACAGGGTATCGTACCATGTTCACCTCTAGTTGATCACTTTTAATCAAATGTTCTTCCATGAATTGCGTGGGGTAATATATCTGGTGCATCTTGATGCATCATATCTCGGTCATCTCATCCTAATGTGCATTCATTTCTCATCTAATGATTGATAATCACTTCTCATGTTTCCCATGTTAACCTCAACTTCTCACCGAAACCCAACTCATATATATATATATATATAGGGGTAGTTTCACTTATAATTCACCTTAATTTGTGCAAATCGTGCAAATTCAAGCCATCCAGTCATAAATTTTTTACTTATAAGAATTTATTAGTCAAGAATATATGAAACAAGTTTCATCAGAACGAGAAAATACGTGCCTTGCATTTTGTTTCTCCTGGGGGTCGTTTGATTTACAAACCTTTCAATTCTAACAAACTATACAGACCAATCTTAATCGTTGATCTACTATTATAAATATATGATTTTATTTTGTTTTCTAATCTAAAATCCTGATTATAATAAATAAACTATATCATCTTCCATATATATCTTACTCATGAATCATAATAATTACCCATAAATATCTCTATTGTTTTCTAATACAATAATTTATATAATTTGTTAAAATTATTTGGTTTGCAATTTAAACAGATCCATCTCTATATACATATAATTACTTGAGATTTTAAAAGAAATCAATATACGAAAATTACTTCACAATCAATAATTGTACCCAAATTAACCACAAGGGTTATGACGTACTGGTTAAGGCCTTGTGAATGTGATAAAATATCCCATCTGTCCAGGGTTCTAATCCAGGCGTACACAACAATTGTAGCCACTGAGGTTTAATAAGGGCTGATGTCTTACAGTCATAATTTGCCAATAGATTAGTCTAGACATAGCCTTAGGACATCCTTCCCAAAAATAAATTGTACCCAAATTGTACAATGAAAAATAAATAAATAAAAGAGTAAATTGCATTTTTGGTCTCTGTGGTTATCTGATTTCTTTGAAAGAGGGACCTAAACTTCAGTATCTCAACTTGTGGTCCCTCAGTTTTGGTATTTGCTCCAAATCCAGTCCCTGGTCACTAACACCGTTTATTTCCTCAGTTAGTGCCAGTGGTAGTTTCGTCTTTCCACAATTTTCCCTCTCATTTTAACCACTTTCGTTCTCCTTCCTTCTCCTACCTCTCACTCCCTTTACGACTTCCTTCTCCAACCTGAAACTCCCTGGTTTCTTCAAAATTAGCGAGACATGGTGGTGTGCTACTGTGGTAGTGAAGCAAGCTTAAAAACAGCATGGACACAAGCAAACCCAGGACATAGGTTCTATTCTTGTGGAAGTATGGTAAGATCTCGTTTCCTCCATTTTCTTAAGATCCCCTGTTTCCTCCATTTTCTTAAAATTTCTTACATTTTCTGTTTTCTCCATTTTCTTAAGATCCCATGTTTCCTCCATTTTCTTAAAATTTCTTACATTTTCTGTTTCCTCCATTTTCTTAACCTCTCCTTAATTTCCCTGTTACAGGGTGGTAGAAGATGTTTTTTTTTGGATGGTTTGATCCACCAATTTGTGCTCGTGCTATAGATGTTGTCCCTGGGTTACTGAGGACAAAGCATAAACTTGAAGAAGTTATCAAAGAAAGAGACAGTGAAATTAAGACATTGCAGTTGGTTTTGGTGCTTAGTTGGTTTTTTTTTGGGATATGCATGTATTCTGGTATGAAGTAGTCTTAGTTGGGTTAGTTTTGGTGCTTTAGTTGGGTTTGTCTTTATGTTTAAGATCAATGTAGTACATTAGTTAGAATCAATGAAAATGGTTTAATGAAAATCTGTGTTTGACATAATTTAATGAAAATCTGTGTTTGACATAATATTTGTGTTTGACATAATTTAATGAAAACATTGTGTTTGACATAATAAGTACCAACACAATAAACTTGAATACATATGCTAATAAGCAACACAATAAGTACCAAAACATGAACTTGCATGCCATACATACATATCTATTGTTTGTCAGCCATACATACATATCTATTGTTTGTCAACCATACATACCTACTTATCTTGTCAAATTACACAAGTACCAAAACATTGTTTATCAACCATCAATAACTACCATTGTTGATCAACCATCAACAACTACCATAAACACATAATCATAAGTATCAAAACAACCACCATAAACAGAACACAATAAGTACCAAAAGAACCACCATTGTTTATCAACCATCAACCACCAAGCCTTGGTTCACAGCAAGCTGTGAAACTGACCCATTCCCCTGACATGTCCTGGAATTATGCCCCAACTGCTTACACCTATGACAAGTGACTGTGATCCCTTTCCTTGATAGTTTTCCAGACCTCTTCTGGCTCTGAGTTTGAGACATCTCTTCAGCAGTCTTCTTCCTCTTTTTCTTTGGCCTGCCCACTTGTGTATGATAATCTGGTGAAACCAAAGTGGTCATGCAGTTTCCTTTGTCCCAAAGCATGCTTCCATTGATTGGCTCAATCTTGAACCTGTACATCTCCCTCCATGTGCTAAGCCTGTATGATTGGTCCACCCATGATTCAGGGTCCTCATTCTGTCCATTTAATGTCATATTCCAGTTAGTAGCCACTGCATGTTTACAAGGAATTCCTGTTAATTCCCACCTTCTACAAGAGCATGTCCTTGCTCTAACATCAACTATGCACTGGTCATTCCAAGGTCCAGACACCTGTCACAAGAAAAATATCAGAACAATATCATGTAGTAGTAAATTTATGCTAAATATCAAAATTATGTAGTGGCACCATACCTGGTACCTATCTCCTCCATTATACACCACCTGGTATTTGCTTGCTTCTTTCTTCACTGACTCCATTATCTTGTTTGCAGTTGGGGTCAGTGGTCCATCACAACCCTCAATCACTTTTAAAACATTTACAATTCTCTTCATAAGATACACCCTAATGTACTCCAAGCAAGAATGAATTGGTTTGTCCCTAGCATCAATGATTTGCCTATTGAATACCTCACACATATTATTTAGAAGCACATCAGAGTGACATCTACCTGTATGCATCACCAACACATTAGTCTAATTAAGATATAAATTAATACAGTGTATGCTACCTAAACACATATCAGTCTAATTAAGATATAAATTAATACAGTGTATGCTACCTAATTAGGATTGAATTAATACAGTGTATGCTACCTAATTAGGATAGAAATTAAGACACTATTTACATGTGAAGTGTGATCTGCTCCAATGTTGGGGGGGTATGTTATCAAAATTATCAATTGAATCATGTATTGATAAATCAAAATTATCAATTGAATCATAGCAATTGCTATCATGACTCTCAATAATCTCATGGTTGCCACTCTCATCAGCATCATAGTTCAAGTCCACTGCCTGGTATAAATCAAGGCCATTGTTCAACTCAACTACATTGTTCAAGTCAACTACATTGTTGAAGGCTACTACATTGTTCAAGTTAAGACCTTGGTTTAAATCACCCCTGTCCCTGTTGAACCCCCTGACCTTGTCCTATTTCTGGTAAATCAGATTCCAATCCAAGAAAAGGTATGGAGGAAAAGTGCAAATTATCAAAACTTTGATTCAAATCTATGTTTTCCTCAGTGTTTGCTTTGGCATGTTCTATGAAAACTTCAATCTCTTGGACCCCAGGGACATACTTTTTCAAATTTAAAATATCATCTTCATTGCTTAAAGGTTGCAACCCATTATCAAGGTCAGTGGATGGAATCAAGAAATTGTAAAACATTACATCCTCCTGTTTGTAACCTAATTCTTTCATGATATTGTGGAAATGATGAACTGTCAGGTGATCAGTGTTCATCAAATCAACAAAATCAACCTTACCATGAACGTATCTCCTTCCAGGAGTATCTGTGAACAAACCTCCATGGTTGATTTTTGCTGCTATCAAAGTTGGGTAAATATCTATGACAAAAGAAAAGAAAAATCAGGTTACAAAATGCATGTAGTGATCGAATGGTGTAAAATACTCAAAACAGAGCATAAGAACTTACTATAAACATCTGTCGGATTCCAATCATCATCTAACTCGCTTTTTAAAATCCACGATGATGACATTGTGTTCTTGATGATTATCCGAATGCCTTGAGTGAATGTGTGTGAGTGAATGTGTGTGACTGAGAGTGTGAGGAGTCAACCCATTTGGAATACAAATCGGTTCGTAAATGAGGTGTTTAGTTCAAATGAGAGGGAAAATATGGAAAGACGAAACTACCCCTGGCACTAACTGAGGAAATAAACGGTGTTAGTGACCAGGGAGTGGATTTGGAGCAAAATTGAAAACTGAGAGACCACTCTTTGAGATATTGAAGTTTAGGTCCCTCTTTCAAAGAAATACTATAACCACAGGGACCAAAAATGCAATTCACTCTAAATAAAATTTGCATGTAATTCCGTAATTATTGTCGACACGTTTAACATCGACTTGCATGAACCCCACGTTTCCTTCGGTGTCTTTGAGGTAGTCTTTTCCGACAAGTGGCATGCATAACATCCGTTGATTACATCTTTCCACCGAAAACTCCTTTTTTATTTTTTTATTTTTTTAAAGCGAAATAACACCCAAAATGTCAATGGTCTTGTATTAATGTCATCCAAAATATGAGTTGTTAAATTTAAAGGGTTCGAATTTATTATCATACATATTTGAATTAAATGCTTAAATTTTAAAAATTAGTATGATATATAACAAAAAGAATAATAGATTTAGGGATCGTTTATCAAACGTTTACCCAGATAACCGCTTACCAGTAAAAGTTAACACTAACCTCTTACTTATCGGGTAAGATTTTAGTCTACCAACTCGGTTTCGTATGCAACGATTCACCCGGTAAGCGCTAACCGTGGTAAGAGTTGTCGCACTCACTTACCGGGTAAGACTCTCGGTCCTTGCATTTGCTCTTACCGAGTAAGATTTTTGGTCCTTGCCATATTAATCCGGTAGGTAATTTGACTTGGTAAGCGCTTACCCGGGTAAACGTTTGGTAAACGGTCCCTTAGTAAAATTAACCCGATATATTGTTGGTGATTTTAATGTCATTAATTTATTTTGATGTAACTGTAATTTACTTGAGATCGATAAGGTGATAAGACAAACATGTGAGTGAGGAGATACATAGTGTGCACTCATTAATATTGTCTTTATCACCTTAGTTTGTCAGAAGGTAGCGTCTCTGGTAGTGTTCCCATTGAACGAATTTAAGAAGGTTGGAAACCTTCTTGAAGTAGTTCAAATTTTTGCCCAAGTATGAATCGGAGGCTTTGGATACGCATCTGAGTTTGCTCAATATCTAAGTCTTAGGATCAAAGACTCTGAACTTGTACATTGCTTCTAAGGCTGGTGATCGGAGCTTCTAGGCTTTTTGCCAAGAGCCTCTGATCATGTTCTATTGAGCATGTTTTTTTATTCAGAGACTATGAGTCAGTTGTAACCGTTGCTCAATCTTATTTGTTAGCAGTTGCATATTAACTATCAAACCTTTTGTAACCATCTATCTCTCTTATGGTTACAACTGACTCATAGTCTCTGGATCTATCTCTCTTATAAATACAAAATAGCTGGTCTAATGTGTGTGTATATATACACACGTACACACATGCACACGAGTTTGCACCTTGATTTGTATATGAATTTTCTGAATTATTTCAATACTAATTTCGTGATAACTTAAAGTAATTTAATGGTGAAATATAGTATTTGAAAAGTGATACCATCCCATAATTTATCTAAATTTAACAACCATAAAAAGTAGATTCCTCAAAAATTACTGTGTTGTTACAAGTTTTTAGATGTTGAGGATTTTGTTTGGTATGTGTAAAGGTAAGAAAGAAAATGAGACAAAAAGAATAGGGAATTTAATTAAAATACACTAACTTTAGACTCTTTCTTACTCAAATACCCAAAATCTCGACAGTTTACCAAAATACCCTAATTTTTCGCGGTGGGCCCCACGATCGCGGGCCCACGCCCACGTGTCACCAACCTTTGGCCAAAAGTCCCGCGGAGGCCCCTCAAGAATGCCCGCGGAACAAGTTTGGCCCCTGCCCGCGGTGGTCCCGCGGTAAGCCGAAATTACATATTTGGCCCCTCAAGTTTGGGTTATCACAACTTGTTATCTATCTTTTATACATTCTTTTACACCGTTTACAAACATTCTCTCGCTTTTCTTAACACTATGGCTGGAGGTTCAAGATCAAGCGGGAACAGGTCGACGAATGGGGCTGGAACTTCACGTTCGGCAGTCTACCAACCACTGAACGATGGAGCTCGTCGGAGTACCTGGAAGGTACCGGAAACAGACGAGGAGTGGAGAAACCATGGGCGAACTGCGGCCGATTATCCATTCACGGATGAGGAGGCAGAAGACTGGAAGATGGCATGGGAGAATTACCACTTCGATAATGACAAGAACAGCCCACCAATGTATCATTGTACCCAGCCGACGGGTCTTCCACAAAGTCAACGAATTACTCCCTTAGTGCAAAAATCCATTGATAAGGCGAACACCGATATCGAAAAGGTAAAAGGTATGTGGAACCATAACAAGGGGATTCAGCAGGGGGAAATGGAGTATCTAGCGGAGAAGAAACGAGAACTGGCCATGACTAGGGCTCACGTTCGGGAGGTGCAACGACAGATTAAGGAAGCTGAAGAGGAACTACAAGAAATCGAAGACGACTACACGGGAATGGAGGACGTCATCAAGGAAAAGGTTGACTTCATCACCGGAATCCAGGACGCATTCCAGTCATAGATTTCTTTGTTTACATGCACTGTATCCGTTTCGGTTGGGAAAACATTTTCTTTAATGAATTTCTATATTAAAAACATTAAAATGAAAATGAAACAATACATTAAAAACCACATAAAATGATAACCTAAAAACTATAGGGACCATTTATGTTTTTTTTTAAAATCACATAAAATGATAACCACATAAAATGATAACCCAAACTTGAGGGGCCAAATATGTAATTTTGGCTTACCGCGGGACCATCGCGGGCTTCCTCCGCGGGCAGGGGCCAAACTTGTTCCGCGGGCATTCTTGAGGGGCCTCCGCGGGACTTTTGGCCAAAGGTTGGTGACACGTGGGCGTGGGCCCGCGATCGCGGGGCCCACCGCGGAAAATTAGGGTATTTTGGTAAACCTATCGAGATTTTGGGTATTTTTGTAAGAAAGAGTCAAAGTTAGGGTATTTTAATTAAATTTCCAAAGAATACTTGGATGTGGAAAAAAGGAAAGAGATTTAAAATATCTTATTTTAAAATTTTGATATTATTCTATAACTATATAATTAATATAATTCTGTATATAGTTTAATGATTTATATTTATAAATAAAGTAATAATTACTTTATTTTGTTCTTATATCATTTTCCTTTAGGCCATGCTTAGCGGAAGCCGGGTAGCGCATCGGGTAGCAGCGGGTTCCAGCGGGTACGGGTACCGGGGGGTGGGGGGGGCTGGGTTTGGAGCGGGCTCGAGGCTGTGGGTTCGTGAACCCGAGAGGGGTGTGTGAGGGGTGGGTAGTATTGGGTTTATTGGGTACTGGTACTCCACTTTTGGATAAGGAGGGTAGGAATGAGAAAAGCTGATGTGGCGCTGAGGTGGCAAGTGGGTTCAAGGGTACGGGTACTCATGGCCTTATCAATAAATAACAAAAGTTAATTATTTAGTCAGGCCATGCGTAGCGGTAGCGTACCCGCTCTCGGGTAAGGGTGAGGGTTCAGCGGGTACGGGTACGGGGGGAGCGAGTAAGGGTGAGGGTTCGGGGTATCGGTTTCGTGAACCCGATGAACCCGTTGTGGTTTAATTAATTTTTTTTTTATATTTTTTAAATAATACCGTTTACCAACGGCTATATTATTAATTAATTTTTTTTTCAAATTATACACACTATATATATTAACCTCTATCATCTTCATTTTTTCACACCAAACAACTCTATACTTTCTTCCATTTATTTCTTCAATTTTAGACAATATGGATTTGCCACAACCCGCATCATCATCATCCATAGACACCGACGAGTATATGATGGAAAAGCACCCGAGTGCCCTTTTGAGGTGAATGAAGTCACCTACAACCACAGATATTATCTAGCGGATGAGATATATCCGGAATGGGCTACTTTCGTAAAATCATTTACGTGCCCACATAACCCTAAACGACAAAAGTTCAAGTCCGCGCAAGAATCGGAACGTAAAGATGTTGAACGAGCTTTTGACGTGCTTAAACAACGTTGACATATACTTCATAACCCGGCACGCGGATGGCATCCGACAAGATTGGGAAACATTATGTACGCTTGTGTCATATTACACAATATGATACTCGAAGACGAAGACCAAGCCATTTGTGGTGGCGATGAAAACGATCTTTTCACGGATGATATCGAAACACAAATCAGTGAGGAACAACGCGCGGAAAATGTTCGAGAAATCAAAAACCGGGACACTCATAATAACCTTCGGTCCGATTTGGTCGAACATATTTGGCGTATCCAAGTTCCCAACAACGACGACGAGTAGATTTTTAATATTTTGTAATTTTTAAATTTATTTTGTAATTTTTAATTTTTTAATGAATGATATGAATTTTTATTTTTATTATTTATCTTATTTTTATTTATTAAAAAATATATAAATATTTTTATTTTGTTAAATAATTAAATGTATAAATAAAAGAAATTAAAAAGGATGAGGTGGCAAGTGGGTTCATTGGGTACTGATACTCCACTTTTGGGTAAAGATTGGGTAAGAGAGAAAATCTGATGTAGCGCTGAGGTGGCAAGTGAGTTCATTGGGTTCAAAGGGTATGGATACTCGTGGCCTGAAAAGAGCAAGTAGATCATAAATAGGTTTAACAATAAAAAAATACAATAAATAATTATTCATGGCCTCATTTGAGATTATAATCATTTAGCATATATTTTTTATAAATTTGTGTCCAATCCAAAATTAGTTCTATTTTTTATAATCATTTACCATACAGGTTTGCCTCTTGTAAACTGGTAGGAGTTTTGTTTCGTGCATGCTTTGTTAGTGTTCTTCGGTTTGGGACTCTTTGTTCCCTTTTGTCTGTATCCCCTGCATGGTATTGTTTTTGTGGTAATAAAATCTGCCTTTGCCTTTAAAAAAAAATACGTAACTAAATAATAATGAACTATACGAGTATAAAATTTTATTAGAAAATAATAAAAATAATTTGGTGTGAAAGGGTGGTGGTTGAGATGTACTTTGTTTGACATAAAAACACATGATATCTTATCATTTACAATTACAAACCTTATCGTAAACACTTTATTTGACACTTGGCTTCCTTTTATTATCAAACCCCATAAAAAGGAATTTATCTTCACCTTATCTCTTTGCTTCCTTCCCATTTTTTATTTCCCACACTACACACATATACATCTACAATATAATATATATATATATATATATATATATATATATATATATATATATATATATATATAAACGGATAATTATATGAAATGTTGAGGTTAACGTGAGAAACATGAGTAGTAAATATGAACTGTTGATCACTTTTAACCAAGTATGCTTTAATGAATTGCGGCTTAGAAAGAAATTGATTAGGTGCTTTTTGGTATATCTTATCTCAGTGCATCTCATCATAATGTGCATTCATTTCTCATCTAACGGTTGATAAACAATTCTCACGTTAACCTCAACTTTTCACTGGAACCTAACCCTATATACCAGGTCTATTATGAACCTAAAATTGATTAGAAATTCGAGTGAATCGTTTATCATATACACATAACATATTTATGTTTTTTAGAATATTGTAATATATCTATTATAATTGTATTTGTATATATATATATATATATATATATATATATATAGTTTAGTTTTTTTAAGTAAACTTTTAATTTATAATAGTAAAGCGTATATTCATTCTATACAGAAAATGAGCAGATAAATATTTGTATCTTATTATCCTTGGTTTTGTATTATCATTACCAAGATTATTTTAGTTTGATAAAAAGATTTACACGTCAACAACGATTTTAAGAAGGAAAAAGATGTAACTGGGCAAAAGTTGATTACCGACAACCCTAATCGGCACCACATGGAACCTGCCTTCAATGACACCAATGTAAGGGGGCATTTTTTGGCTCACTCAGCGGCTGAGGCTAGTGGAGGGGTCTGGGATCGAATCCAGGACCTGTTATGTATTGGACAAAGTCACCTTACCCCTTTGCCAACTGAGCTACACGCCAGAGGGCAGAGACGTAAGGAAAAGATGTAATATTATACATTTAAAAAAATTTGATGTACTAACAATAATTGCTGTCCTTGGCCTTTAATATAATTAATAATTAATTATATTGTGGGATAATATAAATAACAACAATATCCAATAAAGCTTTAAAGATGCCACCCTATGTTTATTGTAGCCTTATTTTTTTTATTTTAGTTTCTTTTTACAGAGGGTTGTTGGTCAAAGTAATATCGTTGACCCAAATCCCACCCAACACTTTTCAATCTATTTTGTAATGGAAATGCTTCATTTTTTTTAATCTACTATCAAAGTTGCATTTCATAAATTCTTTGTTTTAATTAAATATAAAAGTAAATTATATCAAATTCAAAACTATGTGAATATATTTCAATTTAAGAGAAATATATAAAAAGGTCAATCCTATTTATTAAAATAATGTTTTGTTATAAAAATCAAAGAACTTCTCCAACTATTTTTTAAAATATAGAAAATGGAGGTTTTAAATAATTTTCTAAAGTTTAAAAAGTGTAAAAATCTCCAAGTTTAGAGAAGGTAAATTAATTAAAATACCCTAAGTTTGACTTTGACTTACCAAAATACTCATTTTCTCGCCGACTTTACCAAAATACCCTTTTTCCGCGATGGGCCCTGCGATCGCAGGCTAGGGCTACGTGTCACCCCTGTTTGGCCAAAGTGTCCCGCAGAGCCCTCCAACTATAGCCGCGGTGACACTTTTGATCCCTCCCCGCGGTGGTTGCCCGCGATAGGCCTGCGGTGGGCAAAAATTTACAATTTTGGTCCCTGTATTTGAACGAATCTTGCATGTTTTTACTGTTTTTTTTCACAATTATTGTACTTTGAAGACCAATTTGTGATTCAAATTCACTGGCATGTTTCATCAATGTTGAATCAGTGTTTTTGGAATACCAATTTGTGGTTGCAATTTATGTTGGTTGTTTCATCCATAAATATCAGTAAAATGCAGTCCATAATTCACACTGATTCCATACTTCTTTCTTGCTTTCTTTCTTCAATATTTTGTTTTTGAGATACTACTGAAAAAATGAGTTCATTTGTTGCAAAAACTAAGTTATTTTTCTGTTTCGATGGTGAATGGGTGCAAGATAACAATGAGTGGAATTTTGCTTATAAATCTAAGCATGGTGTAAAATTGTCACTAAACTATACTTATCAGAAGTTTGTTGCATACGCCATTCAAAAATGTGGAATCAACCCTTCTGCTGTTTGCAAGTTAGTGTTTAAGAATGGTGATGGGTCATTTGTGGAGTTATCCAACGATGGGGATATCTCTGGTTTTCTGCACTTTGCAGCCGAATCAGAAAGATCGCCATTACTTTTTGTGTATGCCGAATCCGACGAAGACGATGACGAAGGTGACGACGACGCTGATGACGAAGACCTCCAAATAGAGCAGCCTGATTCTCAATTTCAGCCGTCCCACGACCCAACAGTTCATTTGGATCATGCATATGGTCTTAACGACTGTATTCCTGATTATGTTCCGGAGACGCAACAACAACAACCACAAGAAGGACGTTGTGCTGGAGTTGCTGATGACGAAACCTATGTTTTCAAAACGGGTAATGCTGATATAGACAGATCAGATACCGATAGTGATGATCACGAAGAATATACCCTAGTAATAAATCATTTAGTCAGTTAAATGACTATTTTGATATGCCCCATATTCTTCCAGACCAGAATACCCATACACAAACCTACGAACCGACACCTTATAATCGCAGTTTAAGGTTAAAAGTAGGTCAGATATTCGATTCGAAGGATCACTTGACAAGTCAAGTCGGACTTAAGTTCTTGGAAGAGGGTTTCGAAATCACACACCGAAATCCGACAAAAGCAGATACATAGTTGAATGTGCAAGAGAAAACTGTAAGTGGAGGATGTACGCGATTCCCGCGGGAGAGAAAGGAGGTGCGTTACTTATTAGAAAGTTGCACGACGTACACACTTGTACGAGGACACAACTGAATCCCCACCACAAACAAGCCACCAAAAGGACTTTGGGTGCGATACTGAAAGACAAATTTCTTGATGCTAGCAGGTCATTGCGTCCAAAGGACATCGTGGACGATGTACACCAGCAGTTCGGCGTCACGATTGGTTACCGCCAAGCTTGGCGTGCGCGATGCAGGGCACTGCTATTGGTGAGAGGCACGTTCGAGGAGTCGTATGAACGACTCCCAGCATATTTATATAATTTGCAGCTGCAGAATCCAGGTAATGTCACCCAGCTAAGGACTGATTCACATGGACGGTTTGAGATGTGTTTCGTGGCCCTTGGACCCGTGATACGTATTTTAACACGTCATATGTTTACACATTATAAACTATAACATTTACAAAGGAAACCCACCTACGTTTTTGCAGATCCGCACATTTCTGGCAAATCTGCGTCGTGTCCTCATAATAGACGCTGCCCATTTAAAGGGCCCTTACTTGGGTATGATGTTCCTGGTGGTTGCCATGGACGGGGATAACTCCATCGTTCCAGTAGCTTTCGGAGTAAGCAAGTCTGAAACCGGGGACGAGTGGACTTGGTTTCTGTCCATGTTGAGACAAGCTATCGGAGACCCGCTAGGGTTGGTGTTTATGTCCGACAGGGCTCCTTCCATAAGCGCCGCAATCTCTGCCATGTATCCAAACGCCCCTCACGCCTATTGTTGTCAACATTTGGAGATGAACGCCAAAACCCAGGACAAACGTATTACCACCTACAAGGATGTCTATTGGGCGGCATGCAGAGCATATACGGCTCGGGAGTTTGACCGGTACATGATTCTTCTACGAGTTAGGGCCAAGAAAGCAGCCAAAGTCATGGACGATGTTGGACCGGAGAGGTGGTCCGCGGCCCATTTTTCTGCACAACGGTATGACATTCTGACCTCCAATAGTGCAAAGTCGGTGAATGCACTCTCCCGTTTTGCGCGTAGGTGTCCGATTGTTAATCTTATGGACTACTTTCGGACCTTTCAACAAGTGTGGTACCAACTTCGACGCCGAAAAGGAGTTGATGCAAAATGCACTCACACCAGCGGCGGAGGAGATAGTTCTCTTCAGGGCGCGTCACGCGGCGACATGGAGGGTAAGAGAAATCGGGTATGGGAGGTACGAGGTTCTGGATAACCATATTCACGCGACTGTGCATATGACCGACCACACTTGTTCGTGTTGTGAATGACAAAAATATGGGTTACCGTGCAACCATGCCATCGTTGCGGCAAGATATATGGGTCGTAGAGATTGCAGTGACTTGGCTGTAGGTTTCTTCACGTCCGAAACTTACCGGAGAACATACGTAGAGGTAATAAATCCAGCTGGACCCCCTGAAGCATGGGTGTATCCACCCGACCCGCTTCCGCCATGCCATCCACCTTTAAACGATAAGAACAGAGCCGGGAGACCGAGAAAGAACAACCGACGTCCATCACATGGTGAAGGTTCGATACAGCGAAAATGTACTCGGTGCCAATGCGTAGGACATACTCGTGGAGAGTGTCCAAATCTCGCCCCTTCAACCGTGCCAAGGAGTAGACGCACAAGCAGTCAACTAAGTAACACTGCGGGCCCGTCAGAGCTTAAACCACATGGAACTATATCATATGATACTGTTGATCCGAACGTTGATTTCCCTTGATTGGGACGATAAATATTGTATGTTTAGTGCATTGTAATTTATCAAACATAACTTATGTGCGTTGATCTGAACATTGATTGGACCAGTTATCTTTTGAAAGGTACTTGAAACAGAACATGGGATGATGATCATAATGGTAGTAGTCTAAATGGAGAGAATAGTAATGGTTATATAGAACTATATCATATGATAGCGTTGACAGGGACCTAAGTTGTGTTAGAGAAAAGACAGGGACCTAAGTTGTGTTAGAGCAAAGACAGGGACCTAAGTGTAGTAAAAGCATCCACATTTGCCTATAAATAACCTACGCTAGATTAGTCGTAAAACACATATACGAGAACATATTATTCGTTAACGTATTCTTACATGGCATCCCCAAACCTTCATGTTTGGTGCTTTAGGCGTTTATCTGAATCGTTTTCAGACACTGGCAAAGAGTTATATGGTTAGTGTTCATGTTTCATTGAGTTTTTGCTTGTTACTACCGTTGTTCTACGAACTAACTATATTCATTAATGTTCATCAACAGATAAATATCCACAGTTGTTCACCATGAAAGTCCACCATGGTGGGTACTTCACGGAACCACCCAAAAGACATTATTTTCGTGGTCTAGAAATTTATGTTGACATGTTAGATGTGGATGATCTTTCTATGCAACTGCTTGAACAGATCATGAAAGAGCTGGAATATGAAGAACCAAAATATAATAGGTTGTATTTTAAGAGGCCGAATGCAGACTTATTGACTGGACTGGTAGAATTGAGTACCGACGAAGATGTAGCCAACATATGCCAGTATGTTGACGGCCATACTGTGATTGAAGTGTACATCGAGAAAGTGGAGCTTAACACTTTGAGACTCGTCTCGCCAGAGCATGTAAGAAGTAGACCCGGATTGTCAAAAACCAAACCATCGTCTAGTCGTAGCCTCAAATTTGGATAATTTTGTACTGTATTTATTAGTATGTGTTTGCTATGAAATAATCTTGTATAACATTTATGAGTTGTATTTTTAACATGAACCAATTTTCAGACAAATTTCAGACTACTTAAAAACTACTTTTCAGACAAACTAAAGATTTTTATTCATGAGCAACAAAGTACAAAACAACAACAACAACAACAACAACAAAGTACAAAACAACAACACATAAACAACAAAGTATTAAAGCAACACCCATACCACCACCTACTCAAAAATTGTTTTAGTTTGATCCATCCAACTTTGCTTGTCGCTTATCTTCGCTTGAAGAATTGCAAAGTCTTGCGTAATGTGGTGAATTTCTTCTTTTTCTCGACGAATACGAACCTCCCTATTTTTTATATCCCCTCGCATCCATTTGATCTCCTTTTCTTCCACTTCGATCTTTGTCAAGTGGACATTCTTCCTGGCGATCATCTGTTTCCACTCTTCTGTCAATTGGTCTATCTCCTTTTCCTTTGCTGTTATCGCCTTCTGGATTTTAGGTGACATTTTTCAGGTGTAGACGATGGGTTTGATGACGATGCCATTTGTTTACTGAAGAAAGAAAACAAGAGAGAAAGCAAGAAAGAAAGCAACTCAAAGAAACAAAGCAAGAGAGCAATCAAGAAATAAAGCAAGAGCAAGAAAGAAGGATGAAATGAGTGTGAATTATGGATTGCATATTACTAATATTTATGGATGAAATCTCAAACAAGCCAGTGAATTTGAACCACAAATTGGTCTTCAAAGTACAATAATTGTGAAAAAACAGTAAAAGCATGCAAGATTCGTTCAAATACAGGGACCAAAATTGTAAATTTTTGCCCACCGCGGGCCTATCGCGGGCAACCACTGCGGGGAGGGACCAAAAGTGTCACCGCAGCCATAGTTGGGGGGCTCCGCGGGACACTTTGGCCAAACAGAGGTGACACGTAGCCCTAGCCCACGATCGCGGGGCCCATCGTGGAAAAAAAGGTATTTTGGTAAAGTCAGCGAGAAAATGGGTATTTTGGTAAGTCAAAGTCAAACTTAGGGTATTTTAATTAATTTCCTTTTAGAGAACTTTCTAAAAATATTATTAATAGGGATAAAAAAATTATTTTATTCCATCGATAAAAAACCGTCAAATCAAATGATTATGAGAGAGAAGTAATATTAAATTAAAGTATGTAATATTTTAATAATATAAGTAATAATGCAATCTCTAAAATAAAGAATATGTTGAAGTTGAATGCAATTTATTATAGATTTTGAACTATAAACTATGAAAGACATGAAGTAGCGACACAACTTCGGAGTTACAAAGACTAATATGAGGCAATGCCCTTGCACAACTGAGTGTCTTGCCCCAGACACGTGATCACTCGGCTCAAGTAGTATACTGACATTCCTTCCTATCGCAATGCCCCGTGAGAAGTAGAAGTAAGATAAAGCTGCAAGAGATTGGTCGAATATTGATTGTTCTATATTTAAAAAACTTTTGAAGAATATGTTGGATATATTTTTACGATCTTATATACTAATTTAACATTCGAAATTAAATAAAAATAACAAACAAACAAAAAAAGTCGGACTTTACAGAAAATGGTATCAATCCATCATACATACTACTTTCAACCATTATTCTTTTATAGTTTAACGATCAGGGTTGGATATAAATGTAACATTCTATTTTTCATCAAGATTTGTAATTCAAAATTAGCATATAATCATTTTCAATTTAAAATTAGCATGTCTTTGAGTTTAGAGAATATCGACATGATTCAAATAAATCGGTTACGAACAAAAAGCTTAAAACGATCCCAAGCCGTCACTGAGTGTGCGCTTTAAAGTTACGATTAAACGATCAATAAATGGTCTTTATTTAGAGTCTGCCCGTTCGCAACTTAATGGGACTTACAATTTATTCGGTTAGTTATATATGATTGTTTGGTAATAGGTTAACCATATAGAAAATGACTTATTTAATAAAATTCTATGGAAGAGTTTTATGCAGAAAGTTAAGTTTTTTTTTCTTCCATCGATAAAAAATCCCCTTTCATACAAAAACCTTCCAAATATATACAAACAGATTAATCCAAAGACAAAGGACTTAACAATTTTTGGCTTACATAAATTATAGTTTTACCCACTACTTTCCCTTACATCAAACCATATATTCCAATCTATTTGCCTTGCTTGCTAACATTTGAAACATGAGTTCCAATATTTCAAAGAGCAACTCAATTCAAACAACACAAGAGTCATCGCATCTTTGACTTTCGAGTTTCAAAATAAACTCGATTTTATCTACATCTTGTCCACACGATAGCATTTATTATCCACGATCGACGTGTCTATCCACGATCTTTAATTGTAATCACTATTATTAAGGATGCGGTCCCTGATTGACGTTCATAACTAATATGCGACATGGGATGTGAGACAAACGACATGAGAATGGCAACATATGGCTGACGACATGAGACTGGTGGGTGTGACTGGCGACATGTGGCTGGCGACATGAGGATGACAAATTCTATTGGAGATGCTCTTAAGATCTTATATATCAATTTAATATTCGAAATTAAACAAATATAACTGGAAAAAAGGTAGGATTTTATAGAAAATGGTATCAACCCATCATACTACTTTCACCCATTATTCTTTTATAATTGTACGTCAAATAATCAGGTTAGCTGTAAATGCAACAACATTTTATTTTTCACCAAGATTTGTAGTTTTGAATTAGCATTTAATCATTTTTCAATTTAAAATTAGTATGCTATTATATATTAGAGAATATCGACATGATTCAAACAAATCGAATACGGACTAAAAGAATAGTAAGGTACCAAGCCGACCCAAGTGCACGCTTTAAAGTTCTAATTAGACGATCAATAAATGGTCTTTCACTTCCCATCCAATCGGTACACCAAATGTGCCCTTAGAGCATGTTTGTTAATAACTTAATGAACTTAATGTAACTCACTGCATATTTGATCAACTATAAAGGAACATAAAGCCAAGTTTTTTTCAAGCTTACCCCTCTCAGTTAAAAAAACACACTTCTTCCATGCCCCATCTATAAAAAGACCCTCTCAAAACAAAAAACTTTCAAATCTTAATTAATCCATACAGACAACTCTATCCAGACATGACTTAATGACAGAGATAATTTATCACAATATTTGGCTTACATAAACTATATTTTTAGCCACTACTATCCATTACATCAAACCATATATTCCAATCCATTTGCCTTGCTTGCTAACATTTGAAACATGAGTTTCAGAATTCCAAAAAGCAACTCAATTCAAAACAACACAAGAGTCATCTTACCTTTGACTTTCGAGTTTCAAAATAAACTCGATTTTGACTTCTAAATATTTCAAACTAACATAATTCATCTTCTCGAAAATCGTAAGATACAAAACAATGGCTTGCTCACCCTCACAACTTCTTTATGCAACATGCACCAAGAGGGAAAAAAACATGCCAAATCAAAAAGAGTGACACACTCCTGTTGTATCAAGCAATCCAAACCATGAGCTTATACAATCAAGAGGGCGTAAACGACATTTTACGTTCACAAAATCTTGAAAAGAGTCATCTTCTGGTGAGCCTGCTTCTTCTGAATCCTCTAGAGGGCGTTACGCCACCCGTAAGTCTATCAGGGCTCTGCTGATCTTCATAATCACTTGCATCATCCGACCTCCATCTTGGTCCACCGTTCAGATTTGTTTGCACAGGAGGAACACTTTCCTCTTTGTTGCTGAAGATCACAAAACAAACCCGATAAATTTCAAGGAAGTAGGGTATGGGGGTAGAATCCAAACGAGCCGAGTAAATTCCACCCGGAGGTGGGGTCCGGGGAGGGTAAGATGTAAGCAGACCTGACCTCTATCTCAAATAGTAGAGTGGTTGTTTCCATGAATACCCCCAGCTTGTGAAATAGAGAAAAACTGGTACGCTTAAATTTAGAAGAGCGTAGATTATAAGTGGACAAATCGATACAGAGGGAAATTGGAAACTCTCCTTTCAAATTGTAACATTTCCGTTTTTGGAAATATTCCAAGTGAAAACTACTCTGTTGTCTCAAAATAAATATCCGCATTTCTGTTTTAGTCAATCCCAAAATACATGTCCACTTCAAAGGCAAGTGTTCACTTTCCGTTTCTATCCTTAATTATAAAATGAGAAATTTTTTACTCCTTTAGCATTAAGGGTAATTTGTCATTTAGTTAACTAAAAAGTATTATAATTACACATTTTTAAAAGGGTATGTCTTTTTCACTGTGGACATTTATTTTGGGAATGTTTGTCCATTATCAACGACATAAATGCATTGATGGTATACAATTTGGGTCAATATGATACTCATATACTCCTTTCGTCCCAAATTAAGTGTCCGCATTACTATCGTAGTTTGTGCCAAAATAAGTGTCGACTTTCAAAAATAAGTTTTCAATTTCCCATTCTACCCTTAATTATGAGACGGAGAAAGTCTCTCTATTCTCAAGGGTAAAAGTGTTAGTTATATAAAAGGTGTAATAATTGCACATTCCTCACACTGTGTGCCATTTCTACCGTGGACATTTATTTTGGGACGGAGGGAGTACTTATTTGTCAGAGGGCATTTAGATATTTGACAAATTGTCTTACTTAAACCATATAACAAATCAATTATTGCTAATTTCATGGAAGTTTACCTCCAAGACATGTCCATAAGATCACCTGAAGCCTCGACCAAATCTCTACCAAGTCTGCTCGATCTTGCAGATTTACCTGACGCTTTCACAAACCCGTCTTGACGGGCTGATTTGAATAAGCCGCCGATGCTACTTGGGGAATCTTCAGGATTAGTTCCGAAATACGGACTAGAACTTGGAAGATGGTCAATGGACATATTATTCTGGTCATTCTGGAGATACTTGTTCTTCCGAATCGTTGAAGAGCCTCTGTTAATTTCTTTTAACGGTGTAGTAATTACAGGTCGATTTGCGGATGCCGTAATAATATCATCAAATTTGAAGTTTTTACTGATGGACCTAAGCATGCTCATTCCTCTTTCTGCATTCACATGTGAAGCCGCAGGAGAATCGTAGTTTGTTAATCCGCCTAAATTTGGTGGAGCCGCTTGAAAAGATCTGGGTGAAGAATTTCCGTCACCGGTTCCAAAAAGAAGAGAAGAGTTGACATAAGAAGGGACTAAGACGCTGGTAAGAGCGGGATTTTGTACTTCGAGAAGATCAGGGTTTCCTGGAGTGTTGTCACTGTCCGGGGAGGGTAATTCGGTCATTTGTCCAATTTTCACCCTTTGTTGTTCAACTTCTGGCAGTAGTTGAATGCTTTTGTCCTGTAGAAGCACACAACTTAATCAAGCAATCATAATGCTACAATCGTTCTCCTTTCCCATCTCGAAATTAACTAAGGGGTTGTTTACTTACAGCTTAATGGTTTGGGTGACTTATTCGCTCAACCATACATGAGTGTTTCTTTATGGCTTAATCGTTAAATCATTAAGCTAAAATCGCTGTATGGAATAAGCCAGGACCCCTCACTTGTCCGAGACCCTAAAAATACCAAAGGGTCATTGATCCAACGGTATTTGGGTTACCGGTAAATCCCAATTCCCATCCTCCCCGGAGGTCAAGGGTTCAAGCCTCACGAAGGGTGAGAAGTGTGTGAGTTTTGCCGTATATAATTATATAACTAATTTGCTGAATCTTAAGATGACCATCTCCTCCCAAAAGAATTATCAAAATTTAAAAAAAACGTAAGGTAAGAACCAAAAATACGGCATCTCAATGCTCGTGTTCTTTGTTTTGCTAATAGTGGATGGGTGCGAAGGACGTATACATACCTGGGTCAGTAAAAAAAAGAATTGAGCATACACTCAAAGGCCTAGAGATGAACGAGCCCGGGCCTTCCAAACCTGTTTTCAATGAGCAAAAAAACGGGCTTTTTTAGGCCCGCACCAGGCCGGCTCTGGGGTTTAAAAAATGGGCCATTCGGGCTTTTTTGGGCTCTCGGGCATCTCTATTCCCACTAGAGATGGCCAAATGGTCCTGGCCCGGCCAGAGACCGGCGGAGGACCGAGACCGACTTGGGACCAACCCGGCCTGGGAGCAGTTTGGGCCTCCGGTCAGGGACGGACCCCATGAGGGGCACGTGGTGGCACGTGCCACCGTAAGAATTTTCCGACGAAGGGTAAAAAAAATTGTTTTTGTGAAGGTGCCACCGTATCGATTTCGGAGGTGCTACCTTATTCATTTGGAAACTGCAAGGGGTGCACCTAAACTGGAAAAAAGGCCCAAATCTTATACCCATTCAACCAAAAAAAACGAAAAAATCTCTTGAAATCAACAAAAAATGCCGAAAAAATCTCTCGAAATTGATAAAAAAAAAACTTAAAAATCCCCCAAAATCAAGCAAAAAACGTTAAAAATCTCTCAAAACGCCGAAATTTGGCTAAAAACACATCAAACGATATTGAACGTTGATAAAAAGATGAATGACACTTCGATAAAACCGTATGAAAAAATATGGGGACACCGTATGAAAAATTGTCTAGGTCCGTCCCTGCCGCCGGTCCTTAACCAGTTACTATTTTCATCCAAAACAAGATCCGGCCCGGGACCGGTTCTCATAACCGTGCCTTATAAAGCTTAACCGGGCCTTCGTATTTGAGTCGGGACCGGTTACGAGATCACTATTTGGAACTGGGACCGATTCCGGCCCGGCCCGGGACCCATTTTTAGCCATCTCTAATTCCCACTTCATAACATTCGGATATTGTTCTGAATTTTCTGATGTGGCATCATCAAATCACCTTCGTTCTTACCAAAATAGAGGGAGGGATGTAAACTTCCTTCCGAAAATACTAAAACATTTTCTCTTTAGTATTTCTACCATGTATTGCATTACCAAAAAAAAGGAGATTGAAAAAGTAACTTACAACTAATCCCGCTCTCCAATCTCTTATTGATCCCATTCTGTTTACTACAACTTCATCAACAGGATTCTTAGAAATGAAGTCCTGCTCAAAGCTTTGAAGCTTACGATCAACTTGATATGCTTCCACGTATCGGTAACGCTAAAAACAATAGAGAATAAAGGGTTTGTTACTAGTCAGACACCATTAAGATATTCCTGTTTCTGAAACATGGCAAGAAAGTCATTCGAAATGGAACAATCTAGTTTTTTTATAACTAGCTGAATATTAGAACATATTTAACACATTGAAGGCGAAGGATCGTGTGAGAAGTTGAGGTTAATGTGAGAAGCATGAGAAGTGAATCCGAACCGTTGATCACTTTTAACCAAATGCCCTCCCATGAATTGCGCCTTAGAATGGAATTGACCTGGTGCATCTCATCCTAATGTGCATTCATTTCTCATCCAACGGTTGATAACCACTTCTCACGTTAACCTCAACTTGTCACCTGAACCCAACCCACACATTGAATATGTATAGTTTAACGTAAACATAAACATGACTTTAAGGTAACATGATATGCACAAATTGTCCTTGCTTCTTAAGGTCTCAACATAAGATCCAACTTTTAATCTATTCAGGGTGACCATGGCCCGGTGGTTGGTTGGTTTCGGTTACACTCAGGGGTGGATCTAGTGTTTAAAAGGTGAGGGGATGGGCCCCCATTAATATTTTTTCCCTCTTTTACCTTAGGTTAAAAACAAACTCTTTTTTAACTTTCTACCATAGGTCCCCCCGGTAATTTCCTGCTTGTTCCCCCACCAACCAAAACAAGTACCTGGAAATCAACCAAAAAACCGAAAAAGTCCCATGAAATTGACAAAAAAAACTTAAAAATCCCTCTCAATGAACCAAAAAACTTTGAAAATCCCTCGAAAAGGTAGAATTAGGCTAAAAACACATCAGTCAACTTTACGGGCCTTTAATCTACCTCAATAAACAAAAGTCCTGGACCCGCCACTGGTCACACTTTGTAACGGGTTGGGCTGGGTTGGGAATTTTGTCAAACCGCCGTAACTGGGTCGGGTTGTTTAAATGCCTCAAACTGTCCAACCCAATTCACGTACACCCTTAACCATAGGAATTCGTATCAGCAGTCTACCCAACTCTGAACTGAGTAAGTGAGTAATCCTGTAGGCAGTAACATCAGTTACAAAGCTGCAATAGGCCATAGTTATTCAAATTCATCATGATGAGTCATGGGGATGATGATATTGATAAAGTGGAAAGGCATTTGTCTTCAATGTATATAACTGCTGTTTGTTTATCTCTTAGTAGTTCCATTAAGAGGTAACTTCTGAATCGTTAAGAGGTGTATCTTGTTTGGCAAAAAAAAGTCTACTTCGTAATGGTTCTAAAACGCACCGAATGATTTTGTATCTTGGGTCTCCCTTAACCATTCAACACCCTAACTTCATTTTTAACAATTACCAAATAACCATATTTCATTTTTCACTATATCATAAGAGACTCTTAATCATTCTCCACCGAACCATTCAGTAACTGCCAAACAGCAACTAAATCAGAGCTCAATATTTATCAGAGTTGAAGCAATAGGAAAAAAAAGATAAATACCTGTAAATAGAACACAACAAGAAGACTTCCCGTGTTTGATACAGGTTCCTCTAAAGCATAATCCAAAAGACACTTGTGTAGATATTTCTCCTCGTCCACATTCCATGGTAAACCAACAATTCGATCAACCAAATTCCTTCGAATGCAAAGGAAACAAATTTCTGTGACGAGTACCTCCAACCAATTCATCCCACCTTCAAAATCATCATTTAATCCACTAGAAGCATCATACAACTCACGTCTAGCTTTCTTTTTCTTAACTTTGGTGCAAAGTGATCTCTGATACATAAATGCTTCGATCAAAAGTCCACACTCCACTCTGACCCGAACAGCAGTGACAGCCTCATTAAGTGAGGCCAACTCTGAATCACTCCCTGACCAACGTAAGACCATAAGAGCTGCATAAGGATTTTGTCTTTCTAACAGAACTTGTGCAACCTTCGGATGTGTTGTGGGGCCCGAAATCTCTTTGAGAAGATGACAAGCTTCCTATGAAATAAGTCAATAACATCCATATACAATTAGTATATAACACCAGGGTTGGGTTTCGGTGAGAAGTTGAGGTTAACATGAGAAGTGGTTATCAACCGTCGGATGAGAAATGGATGCACATTAGGATGAGATGCACCGGATCAATTCCCTTCTAAGGCGCAATTCATGGGAGGGAATTTGATTAAAAGTGATCAACGGTTCAGATCCATTTCTCATGCTTCTCACGTTAACCTCAACTTCTCACACGATCCATCGCCTATAACACCATACAGAATATGAGGCCTCAAAAATAGCATATCAAAGCACATTGTCATTTGCCATTGGAACGCCAACATCGAAATAAATATCTATAACTTTTGTGTTTTGGCATTCTTTAAGTTCTGCTTGCACTTCATATGGGGAAAAATATGTGGTACTTTTACTCATCATTCTTGTCAGAGACCACACTTTGAAATGGCAAAATAGTCATAGTAACCATTTAAAACTAAAATATGTGACCATTTTAGGAGTGGAAAATTTGTATTGGAAATACTATGGATAAAGTCTCAAGTACTTCTTTCTAAATCAAGAAATACTAGTTTTAAATTAGCTTGTAACATATCTATACACTTGTCATGGCTGTGAACTTTAAACTATCATTATGATGATCCAAAAATTTCCTTATCACTAAAGAGTATACTCTAGGAAGCTCGAGCAACTATCTGAATACATAATAGATTAATAGATAAGCTTTCATGAAGAACAAAGCATAGATATCTGCATAAGGGGCTGTTTGGTTGGTTTTCCATTAAGTCCTGTATGAATAAAGCTGTCTGTGTGAATTAACCTGTCTGTATAGGTTGGAAAGGTTTTTGTTTGTAAGGGTTTTTTCAAAGATGGAATGGGCTTGTTTTTTAATTGGGAGGGGCAGGTTGGTAAAACTAAAAACGTGGCTTTCTGCATAAAGCTCCCCCCCTAGAAGCTTACTGACTAAGGGCCTGTTTGTTACTGGCTTAATGAGCTGAATGACATCTTCAGCTTATTCGGTCAGCTCAAGGGATGTGTTTGGTACTGGCTTAATGGAATAGACAATAACTTATTCGCTCAGATTTGAAGAGCTACCCTTATGCAGACAGACATAAACATTCCCAATTTACCCCTCAGATTAAAAACACGCTCCCTCCCACAAAACCTCCACCACCATTCTCGAACTCAGGGAGCTTGGCCTCGGCGTTGTTAAAGAGACTAGCTGCGTCCATGGACGTTGTTATAGATGGGAGCGAAGTCAGGAGAGAGGGAAGGATCGGAGAATCCAGAGACGAGACAGGCAGAAGAGGGCGGAGGTGTGGCTGTGGAGTCTTCATACTTGCGTTTGGTGGTGGTGGCGGAATCACCGCCGTCGTCAAACCCTAGTGGTAAGAAGGGTGGATTTTTATTGGAATAAATTTGGCTAATGCGCTGCTTCAAATATATGGTAACATATTTTATTTTATTTTTAGTTTGACAAAAGAATATTTGGTAAAAAAAAATAAGAGTGCATTCTTTCATATATGTGGCATGATTTGATAATATTTATTGTTAAAAATAAACTAGTCGTCGTATTTACCAAACAGTTATGTTAATCAGTTCTTAATACACAATGAGGGTAAAATAGTCATTTTTAACATTCAGATCGTTTGTTCAGCACAACAAACAAACAACAAAATATCATATTCCAGACAGACACATAAATCTAGACAGACATCTATATCCATACAGGACTTAATGAAAAACCAACCAAACAGCCCCTAAGTCACTTTCTATATCATGAAGCCACTACCAAACAGTCGTTATAAAGGACAGAATAAGCTGTGAGTCCATTAAGCTCGTTAAGGTGCTAACAAACAGGCCCTAAGTTACATAGAAACTTTAAATAATCAATAATGAAATAACCCATATTTGACAATGAATACAGTACAATTTTACATAAAAAACTAAAACTAGAAAAGTTATGACGAGAGAAGAAAGAGGCACCTGCAGGGCCTCATCGCTCTGGTCATCGAGTAGATAAAAAGTAAATGATTCCAATATTGAATGTCTGGCTATGTTGAATGTAGCAGAAAAGTCATCCACAGAGAATCTCCATTTCTCATCAGGTATATTCCAGAGTCGGTCAAACAGATAATATAAGAGCTGTTTAAAGTTAAAGAGATACAAAAAGTAATTCTCTACTAATAGCTGAGAGTTACCCAGCTTGCATCACAGCAGACCAGTTAGAATATGGATATCAAATTGCTATGTTATTGGGTGCGTTTGGTACACTGGACAGGACAGAACAAGGACAGAACAGGGATCAATGTTCTATGTTTGGCAGGACTTTTATGTGGAACAGACAAAAACAAAGTGGAACAAGGTGGAACAGACTTATGTTTTACTAATATAACCTCAAAATAAAATCTAATTTTCTTCTAAAACATCAAATACGTCTTCTTCTTTACATTTTATTCATTCTTTAAATTTTATTTATTGTATTTGATGCTCTTTAAACTTTCACTTTACTGTCCTCAAAATATTATTTTCATATGGTTTCTATGTTTTGATTATTTTATGTAAATTATTAAAAATTAATAGTAAAAAAATATAGAAAAGGTTAGAAAAAAAATTGAAAACTACATAAACTTTTTATTTTGGTGTCACTTTAATCCTCTTGAAGAAAACCTTCTAATAATATATTTTGTTATAAAAATATTTATTTCATTATAATCTAATAATTACATAACTAATCAAAATATATAAACAACTTTAGAGGTAAATTGGTCATGATATTTGTTCTTTGTTCTATCTTACCAAACGCTGAACAACTGTTCCGTCATGTTCCGTCCTATCCTGTGTGCATACCAAACGCGCCCATTAAGAACAAGAAAGATTGTGCATGGTAATGTATAACAAATGACAAAGGATACAATTGCTTGTTTTGCTACCACCAGATCTGAACTTCCACATAGAAAGAGAATGTCAATAGCCGACCGCAGGTTTTCAAAAGGATAGGTTCCTACCATCCCCTCTATTTTGACTCGAGAAAATGATAAGCCCCCATCCTTCTGTAGAGAAGCAATCTCTAGTTCATCATCCCTATTTGTCGTATACTCCTGTTGTGTATCAAGATTTGATAAAGCGTCTTCAATGAAGAGCATTGCGCCATCTTGCCTTGAGGTTCCCATAGGAGAAGGCCATGCACGATTGATTGCCGCTGCTTTTCTCTCACGGACATCGGAACGCCATGAGGAGAAACTATCATGCCGAGTTAGACCTTCAAGAGATTGATGTCTTGTATACCAAATCATCATCTCCATATGCTGGGAAATGGGAGCCCAAGTTCAACAAAAGGTAAGAAAATAACCATCTCTAGCAACTTCCGTCTTTTCAAGCAGAAATGAACTAGTTTTTTGAATTCAAGATTCTTCCACAATTCAAGTCCAAAGTTTTCTTTTCACATTTTAGAAAAACTCATCCAATGACAATTATATTACAACCCTGTTTTGTCTATTATCAAGCATACTAAAATGAAGGCTTAATTAAATAAGATCTTTACGAAAATCAAACCTGTTTTGTCTTTAGTATGCTCTCTTGTAGGTGATGAATATCATGAAGCTGTGCAGAAAGGGAACCCTTAAAAGATGATTCTAACTCTTCAAGGACAGTGGATATGCAGCTTAGCCTCACTGTAAACTTGAGAAGTGTACCTGACCTTTCCTTGATTTCCTCTACATTAAGATTATCTTTTAGAGAGTCAAAGAAAATAGTCATTATTCTAGGATATATATACTAATTACTAAATACAAATAAAAATGCCAAAGGATACAAATAGACTGAAGCTCAGCAATAATATGTTTGAAGGTCCTCTTGCACCAGTCTTTGACAACCACTTCATCCAGCAACAAAGCAACAACTGGGTCACTAGAAACAGCAGTTTCATCCATACAAACATCTGTAATATCTGTTTAGCAAACTGTTAAGAAGAACGAAACTTTATATTAAGGAGGTTAAACCAAAATCTAAAAAAAAGAAAAATTATCTATTTGTTGAAAACAAAAATGTCCTATCAGATTCAATATTATATGAGTTATGAAAAATAATAGAGCTGAATGAGGATACAGTGGCAGATCAGAGATAACAAATTGTTCTCCAATGCAACATCAAAAAATGAATACAGCCTTTCAACATCAGCTGTCGGTTGTTTCTCCCCATCTTTTTCTTGAAACCTGTCATCGTATCTCTTGGAAATAAGACCGGCCTCAATGCACTCATAATATAGGCGAAGAGATAGTTTATTTCCACTTTTTGGTATGGGATATCTGCAAATTGGGCAAGCATCACAACGCTGACTGCATTCTTCACATAAAGACGCATGGCCACATGAATTCAGCACGCTTTGAACACATCGTCCACAGCTCCTTAAGTCTCTTGTAGCCCGACAATGCTCCACTTTTGCTTCATTGCACAATTCTATCAGTTCAATTGATGCTAAGTGGTCCAGTGCTTCCTGAAATCAAAACCATTAGCAGCATAAACCTCCACAATATGACTAGGAGCACAGAGAGTCTTAAAATAAAATAAAACAAACAGACCTCCAAGGCCCTAATACATAAATAGAAGAACCAAAGGTTGTTAAAGTTAATATAGCACAATGCAATTGCAGGTTACTGAAAGTTCCAGTGAACTCTCAATTCGTGAATAGATGCACGGAAATATGTGTTTCTGCAACTCCGCCAGCAGAAGGTAATTACTACGCACTTGCAACAATTAGAGAGCACCCTTGAGAGTTGAGACCAAGATACATGAAATTATATAGTTATAGGGTTGGGTTCCGGTGAGAAGTGTCAAATATGGTGAGAAGCGTGAGAAGTGGTTATCAACCGTTGAATGAGAAATGGACGAACATTAGGATGAGATGCACCGGATCAATTCCCTTTTAAGCCGCAATTCATGGGAGTGTATTTGATTAAAAGTGATAACGGTTCAAAAGTACTTCTCACACTTCTTAACAAAAATGACACTTCTCACATGATCCCATGCCTATAGTTATATACAAGCTAATGTGTGTACTGTTTCGTTCTAAACATATCACAGCTTCATGTGAACCTTTCTATGGCTGCCATGTCAAGTTCTCATTGCAAAAGGACGACAAAAATAAAAAAACACTTAACTTTATTTAGATAGAACAATCCCATTATAATCACACTGACTGCTAGGTTTTAGCTCAAATATAACCATACACAAGTGAAGTAACAAAAAGGCGAACAAATAACGATCCAAGTTCCAAAATAACAATCAAAAAAAGAGCCTGATATTCCTTAAAGTCCGAAAACCCTAATTCACTGACCAATTTCACACAAGCCAATACTCCGTTTTTCACTGATTAAATCCATTATGCGCATGCTATTAGTGAAAAAAAAATCAAATACTCAAAAGAAGTTCGACAAATGAATAATTTCCGTGTGCATATAGATGTGTATTATTGTGCATATATATATATATATACCTGGACTTTACGGCAGCTGTAGTTGGGTTGAAGTGCGGGGTGACCAGTACTAGTCCTTACGGTGGCGCTTCGGTTGTCGGAATCAAAATGTACGGTGGCTCCTCCGTCGAATTGCCTCCTTCCTTCCATTTTTTCCAGTCGGAGCTCAGAGCAGCTCTCTCTGATTTTTGGTGTTTTGAAGAGAGAGGGAGAGGCAGGGTTTTGATTTAATTGTTTGGGAAGAAAATTCACTTCAAAAGAAACACCAAATGACTAAAAAGACCCCTATAGATTTGTTATTGCTAAATGTTTCCAAAAAATATAAATGTTTATCATTCAAGTTACCAACAGACAAAAATAATTACAAAAATGGTCCCTTAACTATGCTTGAACAGTTGAACTCCATGTTAGTATCCATATTTCGATTTTAGTTTCGAAATAAGTATCCACTTTCGAACATAAATGTCTAATTCTCATTCTATCCTTAATTATGAGATGGAGAAAACTTGTTTCTTTATTAAGAAAGATAAATTGTTATTATTTTAACTAAAAACTGTAATAATTATACATTTCTAACATTGTATGTCTCTTTTATTGTGGACATTCATTTTATGATGAATAAATACTTTTTTCAAAACCGGGTGATCTGAAGTATATTAATTTATTAGATTTATTTATGGTCACCATAAACATGATTTACACACAATATGTTAGCTTTTGGTGATAAAAAGATAGATAATTATAGGGGTATCAATTTTGTACCGAGATAAACCAACCAATTCCCGTATCAATCGTACCAATTTAGTTGGTACTGGCCTAATTGGTTGGTATACCATACCAACTATTTAAACTTGGTTGGTATGTGGTATTAGAAGTCGTGTACCACAGTAATACCGTACCGTATCGACTTACTTTTTAAATATTTATTAATTAAAGTTTAATCAATAATACAACATATTTTGATTTATAAAATTTTAAGTTATCTTGTGTTACATTTTGTTAATTTGTAATACAAATTGATATATAGAACTTTATTGAATTTATTCGCTTATCCTTAATAACGTATTAACGTTGATAACTCGCCTACACCTCCACTCTTCATGGTCCATTCTCGCTCCTTAATTGTCGCTTATGTTAGAATATTAGTGAATGTTTTTGTATATGAAGATTATTTGAATGTTTGTATAGGTAATGATAAATGGTGCAACGCATATCAACAATTATTAATGCTCGACGTGTTTAGTGCATCTAGATCTAGTTGGTAAAGATGTCAATCTAATTAATTCATAATTCAATTTTTGAGATGTTGGTACAAAACCATACCAACATGAACCAACCGAAAAAAGTTGGTACCAATTTAGTTGGTACCAAGTATAATTAGTTGGTACATGGTATAAGATTTTATGTACCAATTGTAATTGGTTGGTGCATGGTATATGGAAAAAAAACATGGTATCGTACCATGTTCACCCCTAGATAATTACATTAAAATAAAACTAATTACATATTTATTTCTGTTTTAAGAAACCAACTTTTAAAATTGTCATGTTATAGTCTATAGGTAAACTTCACAAACAAAAAAGGGTTTAGGTGACTCCTTTAACAGGTAATTGGTTGATTTTGCTAACAAATTGGCTTGGTAATCTTGACTTGGTATTTTTATTGTTTACATGATGATAAGGTGAACATTTTCTCTCTTAGAGGTTTATAAAAATTAAATTAAGATAGCATTTCAAATATCTATGTTATATTTAGGGGGTGTTTGGTTCATTTTAATGAAAGAAAATGAAAATTGGAGTGTAGTAGAATGGGAATTTGAATAAGCATTCCATTGATGTTGTTTAGTTAAACCAATATAATTAATAAAAAATGTTTTGTATAGTATTTTTAATACAAATATGTGACATCCAACATGAAAAAAAAATCATTCAACATCAAGAAACGAAGGGACACATGAGAAAAAACTAATGAGCGGGGATAAATCTTCCATTTCCTCCAATTTGGTGATGAATGAAAATTAATGGGTTTGGGATAATAGGTTCATTATATTATATCAAACAAAATAACAATTTTCATTATCATTCTCATTCCTCCAACCTTTTTTTAAGGGTATCCGAGGACATTGTCCCGACTAATCCCAGCAATGTGAGGCAATTGCCCCAGCTGCTAAAGCGTGCAGCCCTGAGTTTCTAAAATAGACTATTAAAAATCAAAATATCTTTAAAAAAACTACTTCCAACTCCAACAACTATTTTATTTTAGAGTTTGTAACATTAATTGTACTGTTAAAATAAGTACATAAATAAAATATTATTTAATTATTTTAAACATCTTACTTCAACACCTCTTATTAGTAGAAATATTAAAATATCATCTCCTTTTTTTTAAAGTGGATTTTAGAGATTTTTTTCCAAATTTAGGAATTCTTATGTTTTCTCTTTTTCTATAATTTATCATACAAGATAGTATAATTTTTGGAATAAAAATTGCTTTTAAAATCTAGTTTTTTACATAGGTGATGGAGATGCTCTAAGGCCATGAGTACCGCAAGCCCTCAATGCCACATCAGCGGCACATCAGCTTTTCTCTTAACCCTCTCCTCAAGCCCTTAAGCCCTAAAGACCCGTAGCGCTACCCTCAAGCCCTCTTGTCACCTCATTTTTTTAATTCTTTTATTTATACATTTAATTATTTAACAACATAAAAATATTTATATATTTTTTAATAAATAAAAAAAAGATAAATAATAAAAATAAAAATTCATATCATTCATTAAAAATAAAAATTACAAAATAAATTTAAAAATTACAAAATATTAAAAATCTACTCGTCGTCATTGTTGGGAACTTGGATACGCCAAATATGTTCGACCAAATCCGACCGAAGGTTATTATGAGTGCCCCAGTTTTTGACTTCTCGAACATTTGTCGCGCGTTGTTCCTCACTGATTTGGGTTTCGATATCATCCGTGAAAAGGTTGTTTTCATCGCCACCACAAATAGCATGGTATTCGTCTTCGAGTATCATATTGTGTAATATGACACAAGCGTACATAATGTTTGCCAATCTTGTCGGTTCCCATCCGCGTGTCGGGTTATGAAGTATATGCCAATGTTGTTTAAGCACGCCAAAAGCTCGTTCAACATCTTTACGTGCCGATTCTTGCGCGAACTTGAACTTTTGTCGTTTAGGGTCATGTGGGCACGTAAATGATTTTACGAAAGTAGCCCATTCCGGATATATCCCATCCGCTAGATAATATCCGTGCCCGTAGGTGGCTCCATTCACCTCAAAAGGGCAGTCGGGTGCTTTTCCATCATATACATCGTTCAAGATGGGCGACTGATTGAGAACATTGATGTCGTTGTTGGAACCGACAACACCAAAGTATGCGTGCCAGATCCATAGATCTTGAAAGGCCACTGCTTCTAGCATGATTGTCGGTTGCTCATGATCACCTCTCATGAATTGACCTCGCCATGCTACCGGACAATTTGCCCACGCCCAGTGAGTACAGTCTATGCTTCCGAGCATGCCGGGAAATCCGTGTTTAGCTTCATGCGCGGCGTACAACTTCTGAATATCAATAAAAGTAGGCTTGCGTAAATATTTTTGACCATACAGTTCAATAATACCTGTGCAGAATGCGTGCAGACAATCTCGTGACGTTTTGTCTCCCATCCTCAAGTACTCGTCAAGTGCGTCAGCAGCTACTCCATACGCCAATTGCCGAATAGCGGAAATACACTTTTGTATCGGAGAAAAACCTTGTTTGCGTCTGCCGTCCAACCGAAGTGTAAAATACGGATACTCTCCTTCTAAATCTTCAACTATTCGTTCGAATAGTTGCCTGCTCATCCTGAACCGCCGCCTAAACATATCCGGTGTATAAACCGGGTTGTTGCCAAAGTAGTCCCTCATAAGCCGCTCGTTTGCAGCTACTCGACCTCTTTCTATGTTCGCGACCCTCTCTCTTGTTGACGATGAGGCGGTGCTATCATAAATCCATTGTGCAGCCTGTCGAAAAACTTCCCTTTGTAGATTCAACAACTCGTCGGTGTCTACGGATGATGATGATGCGGTCGGTGAACCGGGTTGTGGCGAATCCATATTGTTTAAAATATAGAGAATGGAAGAGAATGAGAGAGTTGTTTTGTGTGAAAAATAAAATGAGTTTTAGGATTATATATATAGTGTGATTAAATTGGAAAAAAAAAATTAAAAATAGTCGTTGTCAACGGCTCCTTTCAAATTATTTAACAAAAAATTAAAAAAAAGGAAAAACCATCGGGTTTCTCGGGTTTTCAAACCCGCAGCCTGAGCCCGAGCCCCAAGCCCGCAAGGGGCGTACCATAGCCCGCAGGAGCCCGAGCCCGAGCCGAGCCCTCAGGCGTTACGCATGGCCTAACCTCTCATACAAAAGTTAAAGCACCCAACCATTTCAACCCCATTATTTATCAATTTTTGTTTCACATTCACCATATAAAACCATAACTTTTCAAAATGAATTGTATTTTTTTCTGAGTGAATTACACCGGTTGTCCCTATGGTTTACCTAAATTTTGGATTTAGTCCCTAAAGTACACTATCTACGGTAGTGGTCCCTAACTTTTTAATTTACTTTCATTCATGGTTCTCCTATGGTTAATTTACTTTCACTCATGGTCCTCAAGAACCATGAGTGAAAGTAAATCAAAAAGTTAAGTACCACCACCGTAGATAGTGTACTTTAGGGATCAAATCCAAATTTTAGATAAACCACATCGACCACCGTGTAATTCACTCTATTTTTATGATCAAATTTATTTGCAGAATCCATATAATATTGAATATGCTCAATTTTGATCAAAGGTCCAAAACCAAATATGGACCAGGTCTACAAACCTTTGGTGGGCCAAACAACCAGATGTTTGAGGCCTAACATTTATTCATTTATTGGGTTAATCTTATCCTTCAAATCTTGTACTGGGCTTAATTCTCCAAATTGGGCCAAGACCCATTACCATTTACCAATACTTAAGGTATTTGGGTTGGTCAATTGGTCCTAAGTTTCAAAAAAATTAGAAATTATTAATTGATTAGATAAAATAATGAAATGTTAATTTAGGTATGCTTAAAAAACAGTTTTATAGCAGTAATTTTTTTTAGTTTGATTAATTTGGTTTTCATGAAAAAGTTAGAATCAATATTACAAACATATTTATCCAAATACTTGTATTACATCTTATTGTAAAAATATATTTTAGATCCTGATAAATAGTGTAGGAATAACAAACTAGATAAATACAATAGATATATTTATCCAAATATTAACTTACATGTATCATACATATGAAGTAATTGAAACTTTTTTCTAGGTGCATTAGTGCATATATGCATATGTATAACTGATTTGATTTGTTTTTTGTCTAATAATAATGAGAGTAAATTAAAACCTAGTCCTTATGGTTTGTGGAAACTTTGGAAACCATCTCTAACTTTTGGAAATTACAAGAATCGTCATTCGGGTTTGTATTTCGTTACAGAAATCGTTCTTGGCCCTAATGTATGTTACTGTGTATATTTAAGTGCCCTCATGTGCTAGTCACGTTGGTGGTGCTAGTGCTATCATCTTGTTATTAAAAATTAAGTGTAAAACATGTACAAGTAATTGCATTTATAAAATCTAAAAAACCTGAACAATCTATCTTTGGGCTAGATGATAACAATCCATTGTGCTCCATAATATGAGGAAAAACAAACTCAAGAACATGTATCCATGGTGTTCAAAACCAATCAAACCCATAAACCAACAAGTTTAGATCCAAAAAATTGATAACATTAGTTGAAGCTTTGTACAAGAAGTAGATGGAGAATTCTACAACCATGGAAGCATCATCCTCCTCATCCATTAGAGATGCACAAACTAATCTGTCAAGTGTCAACACTATCTCTCACATGCCAGCATTGATGTTCTTGCATCCTCCTCGTGATCTTTTATCATTTTTTTTTTGTAAATTGAGAAAAAAAAAGTGTGGGTATTTTAGAGGGTCTGTAAACGGATCTAAGACCCTTGAATATGAATAGAGTGGGAATGAATGTGATAGTTTTTTTGTTTTTAAATGTAAATGTATTTTAAACACTTGTACATTAAAAGAATTGCTACAAGAAATAGAAAATGACTAAAATGTCCTTCACATGATTAGCAAGCACAAGGTAATGGACAACAGGGTTAAGGGCTATATTTGTAACAAAATACAAATCTAAACAAAGATCCTTATACTTTCCAAAAGTTATGAACGATATGTGAAGTTTCCACAAATGTCAGGGACAATTTATGTAATAATAAAAAATCATAATAATAATCTGAGTAAATTACATTTTTGGTCCTTGTGGTTGACATCCATTATCAGTTTGGTCCTTCTTTCAAACTAATTACAATTTTAGTCATCGTGGTTGCCATTATATTTCATTTTTGGTCCCCCTGACCAATTTTAATTAAAAAACTTAGTTAAATTAAGGGTATTTTGGTCCATTCATCTTTTCTTTGTCTTTTTCATTTTTTGTTTTATTAGATTATATAGTAAATTATACTTATAGTCCCTATGGTTTGTCTTTTTCTTCTTTTCTTTTCGAGTAAACTACAATTTTCGTCCCTGGGGTATACCAAAAACCATGAAAGTGGGACCTAAACTTCAAAAAGTGCAAGAATAGTCCCTGGTGTCCTTATTTTGCTATGAAAGTAGTCCGAAGCTCTAACGCCGTCTAACAAATGGCCGTTTAAGGCCTCATGTGCATCACACGTGATGGGCAATTTGGTCATTTCCCTTTTCCCTCTCATTTAAATGCCCTTTCGTTGATCCATACGAGTTTCAAGAAACCCTCCATTTTGGTCCTTAACACATCTCTCCATTAACACACACTGAGCTTCAATCTGAGCTTCAAATCTGAGCAAAAATCTAAGCAAACCTGAGCTTCATCTTGTTAATGCAACTTTACTTCCATGTCTTCTCATACGTGGGTGATCAGAAAGAAGCAAGGGGATGACCTTTATCCCGAATTGGTTTATGGTATGTCTCTGTTTTTCATAAAATCCTTCCTTTGAGTTGTAAACATGTTAATGATTGAGATGTTTATTTAAGTCAAACATTTAAGTTGTAAACATGTTAAAAAATCGAATTTTTTCCTTCTACAAATCACTATCCTACTCTAATAACAATGAGGATAAACCATGGAGGTGTTTTCACAAAGTTCCCTTGTAGAAGATACATCCATGGTAAGACTTAATTTGTGGACTTGATTGACACTGATTTGTTATCACTCCATGAGATTGATGCTATGATGTTAGAGTTAGGGTACCAAGCAGATGAGAAAATGTATTACCATTTCTTGACTCCAGGAAGTGACATGGATTTTGGGTTAGAAGCCTTATGGAATGATAGTGATGTGCTGAAACTTTTGAAATTTGTTCCTAAGGTAAAAATTGTAGATGTATTTATAGAGCATTGGAAAACACTAGTTGATACATACAAGTCACCACCACATGCTAGAAAAATGGAGATAGAGGAACTTGATGAACCTGGAAATCAATATGGATCAAAGAAAAAATTTGTTAAGAAGACATGCAAGAAAAAACTGATTCTTGAGTGGATTGACAATAAAGGTGAGGCATCTAATATAGATAAAGAGAGAGTTGTGGATAAAAACAGAGGCTTTGACTTAAATAAACAGGTTGATATGGATAGGCCACTTGATGTGAGTGACATGTTGTATGAACAAGGGAATGATATGGATATCCCATTTGACCTTAACTTATTGTTTAATGAACCTGAGGTGAATGGAATTGACAAGGGAAAGGGGGTTGATCCATTTGAAGTATTTGATGAATTTGATCCATATTTTGTCATGGATTGTTTGTCACAACCTGAGATGGCAAAGGGCAGTGACATGCAACCTGATATGGGCAGTGGCATACATGTGGAGTGCAGTGGCATACAAGCTGATAGTGAAGGAGATGATCATTGTGTAGATGAGGATTGTGTTGATGATGAGAATAGGATAGAAGAGGATGATATTGACATGGGTGACTTTGTTGATGGCAATGTAGAGTGGATTGGAGGAGTTGATAAAACAGTTGAGGATAGTGAAGCAGATATGTTTGATTGGGCACTAGTGTTTTCCAGCCACCTTACTTTTAGTGTGTATACTAATTGATGTGTATACTAATTGATGTTTGTGACATGGACTACTTCCAGCCATTGCAAAGGTTTTTCCATGTGCAGAACATAGATTATGCCTTAGACATATACATGACAACATGAAGCAACATTGGAAGGGGAAAGCATACAAGGACCATCTTTGGCAATGTGCAACTGCAACAACTGTTCCCCAATTTCAACATGCAATGGAACAACTTAGAATGTTCAATCAAGGTTGTTATGATTGGTTGAAGCTCATCTCACCTCAGTCATGGTCTAGGTCCCATTTCACAGGTTAGTTGAACTTACTTTCACTCAGTCTGTGTTACCTTTAGTTACCTTAACAAACTGTCTCATTTCACAGGTCAGGTTAGTTTAACTTTCAATATTATTTTGTGCAATTCAGGTAGGTGTCATTCTGATGTACTTCTCAATAATATGTGTGAAAGTCTTCAACATGCAGATTATTGAGGGTAGGGATAAGTCAATAATTTCATGTTTGGAGTATATTAGGCATTACTTAATGAAGAGGATAGTGCATGTGTTGAAAGTCACTGATAAGACTCAAGGACCACTCACTCCAACAACAAGCAAAGCACTGGAAAAGAACAAGAGTGAATCAACTAAATACAAAGTATTTTGGAATGGTGGAGACATGTATGAGGTTTGTGGTCCTTGGAATGATCAAGTGGTAGTTTATGTGAGGGCAAAGACTTGTACATGTAGGAGGTGGGAACTGACTGACATCCCTTGTAAGCATGCTGTAGCAACTAATTGGAACATGGCTTTTAATGGAGCAAATGTTGATTTTCCTGAGAAATGGGTTGATGAAAGTCTTTGGCTTGACACTTGGAAAGACATGTACAGATTCAAGATTGAACCCATCAATGGCAAAGCATACTGGGACAAGTTTGATTGCCAAACAACACTTACTGCACCAAACTATCATAAACAAATTGGGAGGCCCAAGAAGAAAAGAAAGAGGGGTCAACATGAAGAGAGCACTGGAGATGGGAAAGCAACCAAATTAAGCAGGATTGGGAAGACTGTGACTTGTGCAAAGTGCAGGAAGGAAGGGCATAACTCAAGGACATGCAAATGTGGATAGATGTGAAGTGATAATGTATTTTGGTACTGTATTTTGGTAATGTATGTATGTTGGTACTGTGTTTGGTAAGTTGGATGAAACAGTAGCTATGGTTAGGTAAACATTTTATGTGTGTTTGGTAAATTAACAGAAAATGAATGTATTTTGGTATTATATTAGGTATGGTTTGGATGAAACAGTAGCTATTATAACTTGTATGAATATATATTTTGTGTTTTGGTAATGTATTTGGTTTTAAATGGGCAATCAAAGCTACTGTGTTGTCTTTAATGAAATGCAAACATTTAACATCACAAACAGGGTTTATGAAAGAAATAAGTTTTCATTGAAACTTTTGAACCATTACAAGGCTTACAACCATTACAACCACCTACATTGGATTAGGTCAACTAAAAAAGTACAAAAATAAAGAAAACCCAACTGAGAACCAATAAAACTTTCAAAATCTTGATTTCCTTTTCTTTTGCGTATAGGGAAGCTTCAACACTGTTCTTTGATCTTAGCAAACCAGGGATTACCTCCATAGCTCGTTGACACAACTGTTGATCGTACCAAGCAAAGAAATCGCATTTGGCAGACTTCCCTGCGCACCCATAAAACCTATGACCAGGGTTTTTAGTTGTCCATGAAGTCTTTATCATCGCTGGTACACCACAATCACAAACCACCATTATCGATACTGTGGAGGAGAGAAAGCCAGAAAGAAATTGAAAAAGGAAAACGAAGAAGAAGAAATGAAAGCAGTTGGTTTAAATGAGAGGGAAAAAGGGAAATGACCAAATTGCCCATCACGTGTGATGCACATGAGGCCTTAAACGACCATTTGTTAGACGGCGTTAGAGCTTCAGACTACTTTTATAGCAAAATAAGGACACCAGGGACTATTCTTTCACTTTTTGAAGTTTAGGTCCCACTTTCATGGTTTTTGGTATACCATAGGGACGAAAATTGTAGTTTACTCTCTTATTTATATTAATTAATGATAATTGTAACTAATAATACATTAAAAGTACGTATTATATTTTATAAATTACACCATTAGAAAAATCTTATCGATACGTTTTAAATAAGTTATGTATTAATTTTTTTTATACTTTTATGCAATATATTTGATACATATCTACAAATCCGGCTATGTTAATCCGAAAAAAATCTATTTTAAGTGGTATTTAAGAAATTTATCATTTTTTTGTTATTTATGTAGGAAAAACCGAAATTTATCTATGTCTATTAATTAAAAAATGTATCGATGTATCGTTTTGAGATAATTTAGTTAATTAAATGTGGATGAAATAGAAAAACTCTATAATATTATTATTACTTTTTTTCAAATTATAATTTAAATTTATTATAACGAAAAATAAATAACCATTTCAGATCAAACAAAGCAATAAGGGCTAATCCATATTTAATTAACTAAATTATCTCAAAACGAGAAATAAATAACCATTTCGTTATAATAAATTTAAGTTTATAATTTGAAAAAGTAATAGTTATATTATAGAGTTTTTCTATTTCATCCACGTTTAATTAACTAAATTTTCTCAGAACGATACACCGATACATTTTTTTTAATTAATAGACATAGACAATTTTCGGTTTTTCCTTACATAAATAACAAAAAATGATAAGTTTCTTAAATATCACTTAAAAGAGATTTTTTTTTTGGGATTAGTATAGACGGATTTGTAGATATATATCAAATACATTGCATAAAATATTTAATACATAACTTATTTGAGGGGGTGTTTGGGATTGCTTATTTAAAGCAACGTATGCTTATATTTAAAAGTGCTTATCAACTTATGTAACAACCCAAACAAATTAAAGCATGCAATTCATATAAAATGAAACATCCCAAAAACGGGTCCCAAAATTTCTTACATGATATCAAAATCAGGTTGGCGGAAACAACCTATACAACTGAGAATAAATTCTATATATTCTAAAGTGCTGCTTGTTCTAGCCACATCTGTACTCCTGATCTGCTTTACTCACTTACTAGAGTCTCCTACTGCTTGCTTACCTGAAAATGTTTAGTTTGGAAAATGCGAGGGTTAGACCATGGGTCTAGTGAGTCCCTCCTGACAGTTCTCAAAAGCATTTAAAACAATTTATAACTTTCAGATATAAAACTTTCACAGAACTTTTCATAAAACCATCGCGGATAAATCCGCGCTCGTAAACGGCACCCTGAAGTGACCCGAAGGTGCCAACGAGTCAGTCTCACACTGCCTTACTGGATACTCCCTTCCATGGCATAAACGGGTCACCTTCCCGGCATGAGCACTGGCGGGTCTACCTCCCGTCTTAGCCAGTTTACGTCTACCATAATGTATGCATACATCTCACATAAATCTTTAAACAAACTTTCATGCAGTTAAAAGCATATAAATAAAGCATGACATTTCTCATCATGTACTTACTTTAGAAAACACGTTGTAAAGTCACGTATTTTAGTTAGAAAACTCACATGGTATGCTTACTTTCTTTTCCTACTATGTTCCTGACTTCCAAACGATTTACCTGAGAAATGAATGAAGTACCATTGCTCAGATCCTACTAGCTTACCGGATGCCTGCTACTTACCGGGTACCCACACTTTACCGGGTACGACCACTTACCGATCAACCCCCAATTTAGACAACTGACCGGGTAAGCTAACTTACCGGGCGCACAACTTACCGGGACTCAAGCCTACCGGACACAACTTACCGGGACTCAAGCGTACCGGATCAACACTACAATTCAGACAACTAACCGGGTTCCACAGGTTACCGGGTCCGGGACATCCGGGAACTTGCTATGCTGGACTTACCTGGTAACACCATGGGAACTTACCGGGCGGCGACTGGGTTCTTTCTTGCGGCCGAATTCAGCTGATTAATCCCCAACTCAACGATTTAAGAGCCAAAACTCTCACTATTTAAATCATTTCTTACTAAGCTCTTGACTTTAAAAACACAAAGATGATGTCTAAACCCTTCTTAAACTATCATTCACGACTTTTAATCAAAACCCTCAAGTAGCTCAACAATCCAGTATAACATAGGAATTTGAGAGTAGGGATTACCTGAAAGGAATGTAGAATCAAACCCCAAATCCACCTTCTCTTCCAATTTGCAATTTGGTGAAGTTCTTCCTTGCACTTGATGATTTCTTCCACTGCTCCCTCTCAAATCCTCCAAGTCGCCACACAAGAATGAAATGTTCACATGGGGTTTTGTGCCTAAATGAATGCCTTTATACTCTCTCCAAAACTTACCAATTGGTCCTTAAACTTTCAAATTTACAACTTCTCCCACCAAGCCCCAAGTCTCTTAAATTTCAGATATTGGTTATTACAACACTCCCCCTCAAAAGTATTCTGTCCCCAGAATTCCATTAACAAAAAGGTGAGGGTAACTGGACTTCATATCCGCTTCCACTTCCCACGTTGCTTCTCGTCCCTCATGATACTTCCACTGGACTTTTACTAACCGGACTTCTCTGTTCCGCGTTTTACGGACCTTACTGTCCACGATCTCTAATGGTTCTTCTTCGTACGTCAATTTCTCGTTGATGCTGATGTCTTCTAACAGAATGGCCACATCCGCCTCGGCCAAACATTTCTTCAGATTTGACACATGAAACGTCGGATGAACTCCTCGTAACTCTTCTGGCAATTCCAACTTGTAGGCCACGGCCCCAATTCGCTCAATAATGACGAAGGCCCCCACATACCTCGATCTTAACTTTCCTTTCTTTCCGAAGCGCACTACCCCTTTCCAAGGTGAGACCTTTAACATTACTTTGTCGCCTACTTGGAATTCGATAGGCTTCCTTCTTCTGTTCGCATACTTCCTCTATCGATCTTGCGCGATCCTCATCCTTTCACGGATCACTTCAATCTTATCTGCCGTCATTTGTACAATTTCTGGACCTGCCAACTGTCTTTCTCCTACCTCGTTCCAACACAACGGCGTACGACACTTCCGTCCGTACAATGCTTCGAATGGCGCCACTTGGATGCTTGCGTGGTAACTATTATTATAGGAAAATTCTATCAACGGTAAATGTACTTCCCATGAACCCTTGAAGTTGATAACACACGCTCGAAGCATGTCTTCCAGTGTCTGAATAGTTCTCTCGCTCTGGCCATCCGTTTGAGGATGATAGGTCGTGCTTAACTTCAATTGCGATCCTAACTCTCGCTGAAGACTTCTCCAGAATGCTGACGTGAACCGACTATCGCGGTCAGACACGAGGGATCGCGGCACCCCGTGCCTAGATACAATCTCATTAATGTACAATCGGGCTAATTTCTCCAACGAATCCGACTCCTTAATAGGTAAGAAATGCGCGGACTTTGTGAGAATATCCACAATCACCCAAATCGCATCGTTACCCTTCTGAGTCCTCGGTAACTTCGTAACGAAATCCATGGTGATGTTGTCCCATTTCCATACTGGTATCACCGTAGACTGAATTTCTCCGTATGGTCGCTGATGTTCCGCCTTAACCTTCAAACATGTCATACATCGCTCCACAAGGTGAGCGATATCCTTCTTCATCCCTGGCCACCAGTAAAACTGTCTCAAGTCTTGATACATTTTATTCGTTCCCGGGTGCATGGAATACCGCGACTTATGCGTTTCTTCTAAGATGCTTACTCTCAAGTTGCCCAACTTGGGAACCCACACCCGGTCTTTCATACACTTCAACCCACCACTGTTGACTCCGAACAATGATGTAACTCCGGCAACTCTTTCGCTCTTAACGTTCTCTTCTAGTAACGCTTCCTCGTGAAACTTCTTAATTTCTTCAAGGAGATTCGAGGTTGCCTCGACTCTGAAGGCCACTACTTTGGTCTGTTCTCCTCGCTCTTTCCGACTCAACGCGTCGGCCACCACATTAGCTTTACCCGGGTGGTAAAGAATCTAGCAGTCGTAGTCATTCAACAGCTCCATCCATCTCCTCTGTCTCATATTTAGTTCTTTCTGATCAAACAGATGCTTCAGACTTTTGTGATCGGTGAAAATCTGACACTTCACTCCATATAAGTAATGTCGCCAAATCTTCAGAGCGAATACCACCGCCGCTAACTCCATGTCATGAGTAGGGTAGTTCTTCTCGTGATCTTTCAACTGTCGAGAAACGTAGGCAATTACCTTTCCTTTCTACATCAACACACACCCCAACCCACGCTTGGAAGCATCGCTGTATATCACAAATACCTCGCTCTCATCCGGTAATGACAAAATCGGAGCACTGCTTAAACTATCTTTCAACTTCTCAAACGCAGATTCTTGTGCTTCAGTCCACGCGAACTTAACGTTTTTTCTTGTCAGCAAGGTCAATGGTGAGGCTATTCGTGAGAAGTCCTGAATGAACTTTCGGTAATAACCCTCTAATCCGAGAAAGCTTCTCACTTTCGATGGGGTCTTTGGCGCCTCCCAGTCTTTAATGGCTTCAATCTTAGCGGGATCCACTTTAATGCCGTCCGCCGACACCACGTGGCCCAAAACTGTACTTCCCGCAACCAAAACTCGCACTTTGAAAACTTCGCGTATAACTTCTCACGCTTTAGCAATTCTAACGCTGCTCGAAGATGTCTCTCGTGGTCCTCTCGGGTACGAGAATAGATCAGAATATCGTCGATGAAGACGATCACACACTTGTCCATTAACGAGCTACACACTCGGTTCATTAAGTCCATGAATACCGCTGGCGCATTAGTCAACCCGAAGGGCATGACTAAGAACTCATAATGTCTGTATCTCGTGCGAAAGGCTGTCTTCGGTACATCTTCCTCTCTCACCTTTAGCTGATGGTAACCTGACCTCAAGTCTATCTTCGAGAAATAACTCGCACCCTGCAACTGATCAAAGAGGTCATCGATCCTCGGAAGCGGGTACTTGTTCTTCACGGTTACTTTGTTGAGCTCACGGTAATCTATGCACATCCGCATAGATCCGTCCTTCTTCTTAACAAATAGTACCGGTGCTCCCCAAGGCGATGAGATCGGACGAATAAAACCTTTGTTGAGTAATTCTTGTAGTTGAGTCATCATCTCCTTCATTTCTGCTGGTGCTAGTCGATAAGGCGCACGCGCAATTGGTGTCGCCCCGGGCAACAGTTCTATTTTGAACTCTACTTGACGATCTGGAGGCAGACTTGTCAAATCATTCGGAAACACCTCCGGGTACTCACTCACTATAGGTAGCTCCTCTACACCCTTCTTCTCTTTCTTAGCATCTAGCACATAAGCTAAATATCATAGACATCCCTTTCCCAGACATCGCCTAGCTTTCATCATCGATATCAAACACGACTTCCTATTCCGTTGATCTCCGTAAATTAATATTTCTTTCTTATCGGGCAAGGCGATCCGAATTAGCTTCTTATTACATATTATACTAGCATCATTCTCCGCTAACCAGTCCATCCCTAGGACTACATCAAACTCCCCCATTCCCATCAGATACAACCTCAAAGGAAACAAGTGACCATCCACGTCTATGCTACAATCTACATCCCTCATAGAGCTCTTTTACCCAGACTCGACTATCATCCGCTACCTCTACCTCGAACCTAAAGTTCAACCTCTTGAGTTTTACTCGTAATTTACGAATAAAATTGGGTGACACAAAAGAACGGTTGGCCCCCGAATCGAATAACACTTTAGCATAATTCGAGTCTATAGGGAAAGTACCTGTCACCACATCAGGCGTGTTCACCGCCTCCTCAGCCAACATGTGGAAAGCTCTTGCTCTTGCGCGAGCCGGCTCTACCTTTCTCTCGCCGCCTCTTCCTCCGCTACTGCCACTGTCACCTCTAGCATTCTCTCTCTTTAACTGTGGGCAGTCCCACTTGACATGATCTAACGAACCACACTGATAGCAAGTCTTCGGACCGCGACAGTCTCGAGCCATGTGCCCTGATTTCCCGCATTTGAAGCATCCGCCCTTATCCGCCAAACATTCCCCTTTGTGCATCCAGTTGCACTTACTACATGGCCTCTCACCTGATCTAGGCCCCACCCGCAGCTCGGGTCTAGGCGCACTCGACCTCTTTCCATCTCTGGTTGGTCCTTCCCACTTTCTCTTGTCTCTGACTCTCTCGGTCATCTGCCTGGTCTTTTCCTTCTCAGTAAGTTCCGCAGTGTCTACCGCGACCTGGAAAGTAGTTGGTCCTTTCACTTGTACCAACTCCCTTACACTGCTCTTTAACCCCCAAATGTACCTCTCTATTCTCCTTTCCTCAGTAGGCACGTACAACTCAGCACACCATGCCTTCTCGATAAACTTCGATGTATACTCCTGGACCGACATTGACCCCTGTTCCAATCCTAGAAATTCATCTTCAAGTTTCTTAACCGCCGCCAACGGGCAAAACTGTGCTCTGAACCTCTTAACAAACGATTCCCACGACGTGCCCTTAGCTACCTCCGATCCCCTACCTCCGGTCTCAACATCCCACCAATAGATGGCCTCAAATTTCATCATTGACATTGCAAATAGTACCTTATCTTCCTCAGCGCACTTGCTAGTATCAAATGCTAGCTCCATCTCCCAAACCCACTTCAAAGCCAGAACGGGATTGCGCTCCCCGTTGAACGTCGGAGGCTTGCATGAAGCGAAGGTCTTAAACGAGCGCCCTTTCACTGTCTTTGGTTCATAAACAACAATCGGAGTTGTCACCGAGTTGTTTCCTATCTCAGTCTGTGGTAGACTGCCTTCCTCGGTCTTCTTTTCAGTACTACTCTTGGTTCCACCCTCAGACGTAGTCTTATTCTGGTTGTCTAGCACTGTTTGTAAAGTGTTTTGCAGTTTATCCATCTCTGTCGTAAACTTCTCCTCAATTACAAAAGTCGGTGCGGCTTCAGGATGACGTCCTTTCTTAGCTTTCGTCTTCTTCGCAGGTGCTGAACTCTCGTGTTCTGATATTTCCTGCACTTCTGGTTCATCTACACTCTTTGCCTTGCGTCTAACCGGCGCTTTCTTTTTCTTACCTTTGCCTTTAGTGGTTGCCGCCCCCACCTCAGTAACGGCTCTTCTCGGTACCGTTCCTGTGCCTCTCCCACGACCTCTACCTCTCCCACGAGTAGCCGCCGCTCTCGAAGGATTCACTGGTCCATCCTCCGCTAATTTCTCAACCCGCACCGCCTCTTCATGTGGCGTAGTGTCTTCATTCGATACTTCCTCCACGATAGGTATCGATCTACTTCTCAAGGATCTTGCAGACATTCTCAATTTCTGATACACGACAAGTAAACTAACTTAGTACTACCACAACGGAATAATAAGGTAATTTAAGCACATACATGTACCTGTATTTTCTATTTCATCCACATTTAATTAACTAAATTTTCTCATAACGATACACCGATACATTTTTTTTAATTAATAGACATAGATAAATTTCGGTTTTTTCTTACATAAATAACAAAAAATGATAAGTTTCTTAAATACCACTTAAAATAGATTTTTTTTTGCGATTAGTATAGACGGATTTGTAGATATATATCAAATACATTGCATAAAAGTATAAAAAAAATATTTAATACATAACTTATTTGAGGGGGTGTTTGGGATTGCTTATTTAAAGCAACTTATGCTTATATTTAAAAGTGCTTATCAACTTATGTAACAACCCAAACAAATTAAAGCATGCAATTCATATAAAATGAAACATCCAAAAAACGACTCCCAAAATTTCTTACATGATATCAAAATCAAGTTGGCGGAAACAACCTATACAACTGAGAATAAATTCTACATATTCTAAAGTGCTGCTTGTTCTAGCCACATCTGTACTCCTGATCTGCTCTACTCACTTACTAGGGCCTCCTACTACTTGCTTACCTGAAAAGGTTTAGTTTGGAAAATGCGAGGGTTAGACCATGGGTCTAGTGAGTCCCTCCTGACAGTTCTCAAAAGCATTTAAAACAATTTATAACTTTCAGATATAAAACTTTCACAGAACTTTTCATAAAACTATCGCGGATAAATTCGCGCTCGTAAACGGCACCCTGAAGTGACCCGAAGGTGCTAACGAGTCAGTCTCACACTGCCTTACTGGATACTCCCTTCCATGGCATAAACGGGTCACCTTCCCGGCATGAGCACTGGCGGGTCTACCTCCCGTCTTAGCCAGTTTACGTCTACCACAATGTATGCATACATCTCACATAAATCTTTAAACAAACTTTCATGCAGTTAAAAGCATATAAATAAAGCATGGCATTTCTCATCATGTACTTACTTTAGAAAACACGTTGTAAAGTCACGTATTTTAGTTATAAAATTCACCCGGTACGCTTACTTTCCTTTCCTACTCTGTTCCTGACTTCCAAACGATTTACCTGAGAAATGAATGAAGTACCATTGCTCAGATCCTACTAGCTTACCGGATGCCTGCTACTTACCGGGTACCCACACTTTACCGGGTACGACCACTTACCGATCAACCCCCAATTTAGACAACTGACCGGGTAAGCTAACTTACCGGGCGCACAACTTACCGGGACTCAAGCTTACCGGATCAACACTACAATTTAGACAACTAACCGGGTTCCACGGGTTACCGGGTCCGGGACATCGTGGAACTTGCTATGCTGGACTTACCTGGTAACACCATGGGAACTTACCGGGCGGCAACTGGGTTCTTTCTTGGGGCCGAATTCAGCTGATTAATCCCCAACTCAACGATTTAAGAGCCAAAACTCTCACTATTTAAATCATTTCTTACTAAGCTCTTGACTATAAAAACACAAAGATGATGTCTAAACCCTTCTTAAACTATCATTCACAACTTTTAATCAAAACCCTCAAGTAGCTCAACAATCCAGTATAACATAGGAATTTGAGAGTAGGGATTACCTGAAAAGAATGTAGAATCAAACCCCAAATCCACCTTTTCTTCCAATTTGAAATTTGGTGAAGTTCTTCCTTGCACTTGATGATTTCTTCCACTGCTCCCTCTCAAATCCTCCAAGCCGCCACACAAGAATGAAATGTTCACATAGGGTTTTGTGGATAAATGAATGCCTTTATACTCTCTCCAAAACTTACCAATTGGTCCTTAAACTTTCAAATTTACAACTTCTCCCACCAAGCCCCAAGTCTCTTAAATTTCAGATCTTGGTTATTACAACTTATCTCATGATAAAAAGGAGTTGGGGGTAAAAATGTAATTTGAACAAATAAGTTATAAGCACTTTCAAATAAGTTAGAATGGATTAACTTATCAAAAACAACTTATTTGGGGTGAGGAAAAGTCATAAGCATTTTTTTTCAATCCAAACACTAAAAGTAGTTTATTTGCGGTGAGGAAAAGCAATAAGCAAATAAGTCAAAAAAATAAGCAATCCCAAACACCCCATGAAACGTATTGATAAGATTTTTTAATGGTGTAATTTACAAAATATAATACATACTTTTAATGTATTGTTAGTTACAATTATCACTAATTAATATAAATAAGAATATAAAGTGAAAAATGAAAAAAAAAGAAGAAAAGAAGAAAAAGACAAACCATAGGGACTATAAGTGTAATTTACTATATAATCTAATAAAACAAAAAATGAAAAAGACAAAGAAAAGATTAATGGACCAAACGTTTGGTTCGCAGAATGTTTTTGGATGGAATGGAATCTGTCAAAGGAATTTGACTTTGAAGGAATTGGAATGGAATGTTGTCAGGTTTGACCAGTTGTTTGGTTGACAGAATTGGAATGGAATCTGTTAAAGGAATTGGAATCTGTCTGTTTGGTTCACAGAATGTAGCTTTGGAATTGGAATGAAATTTTAGTAAATGACAAAATACCCTTTTGATAATTTTAATTGTTTTTTTCAAAAGCAATTGTTTTTTTGGAATGAAATTTTAATTGTTTTTTTTTCAAAACCGTCGCCATCGCCACCACCACCACCACTACCGCCACCACCACCACCACCGTGGATATGGTGGTGGCGGTGGTGGCGGTGGTGGCAGTGTCGGTGGCGGCGGCGGCGGTGGTGGCGGTGGCGGTGGTGGCGGTGGTGGCGGTAATTATTTTGGCAAGGGTAGTTTTGGTATTATGAAAAAAGCAATTCCATTCCATTAAAATCCATGGTTTAAGGTGTGGAATGTTAAATGGCTAAATAATGGAATTCAATGGAATTGTAGGATTCCATTTGCCCAAAAGATTGAACCAAACATTGGAATGGAATCTGGTCAATGGAATGTCACATTCCAATTCCACCAGATTCCATCAATTTCCAGCGAACCAAACGCCCCCTTAATGTAACTAAGCTTTTTAATTAAAGTTGGTTAGAAGGACCAAAAATGAAATAAAATGGCAACCACAATGACTAAAATTGTAATTAGTTTGAAAGAGGGACCAAACTTGATAATGGGTGTCAACCACAAGGACCAAAAATGTAATTTACTCTAATAATCTCTTTTTAAAAAAACATTATTTAATGATTTGCATAAATTTATTTTAGAGTAAATTACTGTTTTGGTCCCTGTGGTTTGTCAAAAAATACGATTTTGGTCCCTAAACTTCATTTATTACTGTTTTGGTCCCTGTGGTATGCACTTTGTTACGGAATTGGTCCCTCGAGCTGACGGACGTCTATTTCCTCCGTTAAGCTCGATGGTAAAATGGTCTTTTTATATTTTTATTTCTTTTAACATTTTTAATTTGTTTTTTGTTTGAATGTTCATCTTCTCCATGAAGATTATGAAGAACACTATACCAAAAATAAGAACACCAAGAATATCCCAGATTTAAACACCTAAATGACTAATCAAATCCATATTAAAATCATAAATACTTAAATCAAACCTATATTTAATCACCTAAATTAAACCCAAATTTAAAAAACCTAAATTTAAAAAATCAAAATCAATATCAAACCCTAAACAACCCAATACTAAAAGAAGCAGATGAGAGAGAGAGAGAGAGAGAAGAGACATAGATAGAGATCGAGAGATCTGAGAGAAGTGACAGAGACAGAGTCGAGATCGAGAGGATATAGGGAAGAGATCGACAAAACAAAGATTGAGGGAAGAGAGATCGACAGAAGAGAGATCGAGTTGTGTGTTTTTCCGGCGTTGTACGTTTTTTCGGCGTGTTCTCCGGCTGGGGAATTCACCGGAGGGGGAGAGGTCGACGGGGAAGAGTACAGGAGAAGAGGAGCTCGCCGGAGAAGACGAAGTTGCCGGAGAAGAGGAGCTCGCTTAGTAGCAAAACCCTTCCCTCGATCTCTCTTCTCTTTATCTCTTCTTTCTCTCACCTCTCGATTTCTTCTATCTATCTCTTCTTCTCTCATCTCTCGATCTCTATCTCTCTTATCTGTATCTCTCTCTCTCTGTCTTTATCACTTCTCTCTATCTCTATTGTGTTCTTATTTTTGGTTTGAGATGATTTGAAGAAGATGAACCGATGAAGATTCAAGCAAATAAAAGAAAAAATAAAAGAAAAAGGTATAATTAATTAAAAAATGGTAAAATAAAAGAAAAAGGGTAAAAAGACCATTTTACCCTCGAGCTTAACGGAGGAAATAGGCGTCCGTCAGCTCGAGGGACCAATTCCGTAAAATTCTGCATACCACAGGGACCAAAACAGTAATTTACTCTTTATTTTAAGATGGTTTTAAAATAGAAGGACAATAATAAATGATGGTGTTGGAGACCAAACATGCTTCTGAAATCATGGGCCACATTTGCCTGCTTTGAAATTACGAAAATGCCCCTATGTAGGAAGGTCAAAATAGTCCATTTGAAGATTGCGATCATGATTGGGAAGGGCAGTGGTAATCATGTTTAGGATTCCAACCTGCACGTGTGAGTTTCAGTTAAACCTCCAAGTTGGGGGATTTAATTAGTTATAATGACGTGTAATCACATGCTTAACAGCTCAGCCCAATCACATGGCCCACATATCATTCGCCCATTTACCAACTTCTTTTTTTCCTTTTTTTAGTTCATGTATAATTTAGAATTAAATTTCACATGTAAGTTTATATATTAAAATCTCTCTCTCTCTCTCTCTCTCTCTCTCTCTCTCTATATATATATATATATATATATATAACTAGTAAATGTCATTTCACATAAAATTTAAGATAAGAATCAGTGTTCTTGTACAAAATCGGAGTCCAAAGATGTGAATGGCTAATAACAACTCACTCTAATAGTAGTTTTTATAAGAACCCCAATTGATGATGCTTTTATGTTCATAAACAGGGTTGGCCTTAGGTTTCGGATGCATATTGCGGTAAACTAAAAAAATGCCCTAATATATCACAAAATAAATTAGACGGTTCTTCCATACGCCGATTTATATTGAATATAACAAAAATGATACAACCATGTGATATAAAGCAAAATATTGAATAACAAAACAATAAGTATTTCACCTAAAACGATTTCTTAATTTTTATTGCCCTCTTATTAGCCTTGAAGCGCATGGCTACCGCCATCATGGCCACGGGTTAGGGCCAACCATCTTCATGAATAAGATTTATGCAAATCATATTTTATTCGACTTATGAATTGTAAAACTGTCAATCACAACCACCACCACCACCACCATCGGCTACTATCACCCATCACCAGCTCCACCATAATCACTACTACCTCTACCTCCATCACATCAACAACAACTACCTCATCCACTACTATCGAATGCCGCCACCACCAGTATCCGCCATCTTTATGTCCACCACAATCACAGTCTTCTACCAACCACCACCACCGCTTATACCTCTACTATACTTTTTTTGTTGCAACAACACCCACCTCAACCACACCAATTCAAATGAAACTTTAGAACCGAATTAAACATAACACTTCCTTTGTATGAACCGATTTTGAACTACCAACAATTATATTAAGTATTTCATTCAAATTTGTTACCATTATATATGTATGTATTTATGTTTATGAATATTGTATAATAATATTTGTAACTTAATTTATTTTAATTTGTATATATAAATATTATAATATATATAAAATCATCAAATGATTTTTAAAGACAATTTATATAGTTTAATCATATTTAGTCCTACTTGTAACAAACACCAAAAATCCATTTATATGTCATGCCCAACCAAATCACATTTGCATATCAAACGTTAACACAAAAAGATTTTTTTAAGATTATTTATATAATAATTGTAAAATGGAATTATTATCTAAATTTATATAATAATTTAAATTTAATTATCAATTGGTTGAAATAAAAGGAAATTACGGAGCTGGGTTTCTACAAGGTCGAAATAATTGGCACATGCATCGGTGCACGTGTGGGTACCCCAGAATGACCTGCCCAATAATAATAATTATTACTTTATTATTAAATATATATTTCATTTAATTTTAAGTAATCTCAGTAAACATTTTTTTATTATTGCAATAATAAATTTATTCACGGAAAATGATTTTTATCCACAAAATTTACCCGGAGAAATTTCCATCGGTGATTACCTAAGGATCACCTAAAAAATATCAATGATTCGGTAGAATTCGATATTTTTCGAGAAAATACTCATGGATCACTCAAAGGATCACTGGGTTATCTGTCAATGATATGCATTACTCACCAAAAATTTACCCACCAACTTTTGTGACGGTTTTGTGACGAAACACTATTTAGCGACAGATTTCCCAAGGAAAAGTTCGTAGTTAAAAGTCTCTTGTTTAGTAGTGGTAGTGTTTTATACTTTACACTATGATAAAGTTGTTCTATAAAACATTTAACTAAAAGTGTTGCAATATATTTATGGAATGTTTATCAAAATGTCTTAATAAATTTTTAGATTACTTTTTAAAACAAATTGTTGTTTTAGTTATTTTATATGACATATTTGTAGTAGTTTCATTTTTCATAAAATACATATTTATAATTTATAGAACATTTAGTAAAAAATAATCTGCATAATATATTAATATCATTGTTAAAAGAAACAACTTTTGGTTTGTAATAACATTTAATATTGATCAAGGATTTGAAAATATTTAACATAAATTTTAAAATTAAAATCAAATATCATATCTTTATAAAAAAATGTGATTATATGAGCACATCAATGAATAAATACATAAACCTTGGATATTGAATCATGAGCACATGAATGAATACATAAAAGTGGTTATTCCAAGGAAATTGATTGTGGGAATGCTCGTATCCAATAAAATAATTGTGTTTAATTTGTAAGAAATCAATAAAAATGTAATTCTTAAAAGTTACAATAAATATATAAATATATATATATATATATATATATATTGAGAGAGAAAAGTTCAAACGAGAACGCTAATTATTTACGAGAACACGAGAACGACCGCTCATGAACAAAATCACATGTGATTCACATACAAAATCATATGTGATTAAAATTCTGGACACGCGTGGCCTGGGACGCGACTTGCAAGTCGCGTGGCAAGTCGCGCGAATCACATGTGATTTTGTACATGTGCGGCCGTTCTCGTGTTCTCGTAAATAGTTAGCGTTCTCGTTTGAACCCACCCCTCTCTCTCTCTCTCTCTCTCTCTATATATATATATATATATATATATATATCTCTTTAAGAGTGAATTACACAGGTGGTTCATGTGATTTATCTGAATTTTGGATTTGATTTCTAAGGTATTCTATCTACGGTGGTGGTTCCTAACTTTTTGATTTATTTTCACTTATGGTCCTTCTAAGTAAAATATATAAGGATCATGAATGTAAGTAAATTAAACATATGAAGACCATGAGTGAAAGTAAATTAAACATAGGAGGACCAAGAGTGAAAGTAAAATTAAAAAGTTGATGATCATCATCGTAGATAGTGTTCTTTAGAGATCAAATCCAAAATTTGGGTAAACCACACGGACCACCACTTGTGCAATTCACTCCATCTTTAATTTAAAGTTAACCACCGGTTAAATTAAGTTATTTTGGGGTACAATTAACCTTAGGGTACCATAAACTTAGCAAAGGTACATGCAAGACAACCACCACACTCATGGTTATAGTCCTACTTAGTGTGCATTGCATGAAAAAGTGCATAATAAATGATGATTTTGATTTGTGTTTGTCTAAAAATTATCTAATAATTGGATTTTTCACTATATTTCAAAAATTACAAGTATTATTTGTCAATGCCATCGTATTATTCTGAATTTACGTTCAAAGTTTTCAAGTCCCATGTTAACTAAACATGTCATAATTGTCGGAAATCTTGAATTCAACGAATACAAAATCATCAAGAAATACAATTAAACTGTAAGCAATATGAGAACTTTATACAATTATATCTTGTTTATTTTGGAGTCAAAATCATCTTCCAGATCATCTAAAACCGAAGTATTAAAAAAAGATCATCGCAATTATAAAGTCTGGTTTATGGGGTTTAGAATTAGATTATATTCCAATCTAACGTTTGATTTAAATTAAAGGTTTAAACTGAAATCCCATAAACATTTAATTTTAAAAATCCCATGGAGGTATTGTGTATTTTAAGATATTTGTATGATGATACTATTTTAAATATGTTAAAATCATTCGTTTTTATATTAATAAGTTAATTACAAGAAATTTAATTATTTTCTAATTATTTATAATTTGTTTATAGATTATATATAAAGAATATAATTCATTTTCATTTCAATTTTTTTAAACCAAATTTTTAAATCCTTGGCAACTATTTTCATAGAATTCTAGATTTTCAAAAACATTTTGTCAAATAAATACTCATATGCAATCAATCAACCAAGGCATATGTATGATTGAGAAAGAAAAATAGTGAATTTCTAATTTCTAATTTCTAATTTAAATAATTCTAAGGGAATCCAAAGTTGATCAAAATATTTTGAAATGCTCCTTAATAATTAGAATCTGATGATCCTTCTATCCTCCAATGGTTGATAGCTCTCAAGATTAATATAAAACTTTCATGCACAATCTCTAATATTCTCACTGATCTGTCTTAGTGATAGAGGTATCAGTGTAATATATATATATATACATATATATATGAGAAATGTTCAAACGAGGAGCGTAACAATTTACGAGAAACGCGAGGAGCACCGCCCATGTACTGAATCACATGTGATTCACTACTGCCGAATCACATGTGATTCACAACTGATCGGGGGGCTTCCGCCCATGTAGTGGATCACATGTGATTCACAACTAAAATCATATGTGATTAAAATTCGGACACGCGCGATTTGTCCCGAGGTTTGTGTAGTGAATCACATGTGATTCAGTACATGGGCGGTGCTCCTCGCGTTTTCTTAAATTGGTACGCTCCTCGTTTGAACCCGCCTCATATATATATATATGATGTCACAAATTCAAGTTCGGGCACTGATCCTCTATCAATGGGATGCATGTACTGATTTACCTCCCTTATGATGACCGTGAAACCGATAAGATGAAGGCCTGAGAGGGTGGCGTATACCCTTTCTAATATTAAAGGATTGGAAGTGTGATTGACAACATAGTCCAGTATTAGAATCTTTCTTTGAATTTGCTAGAATGGGAAAGGAGCCTTTAGGGGCGTTTGGTTTGATAAAACGATTTTGAGGAATTTTGATTTTATGGTTGGACTTGGGACCGCACAACGGCATAGATTTGACTTTGAAAACTTTGGTATGTTTGTTTTGCATGGTTGGATTTTGAGGGATTTGGAAATGAATTCCATTTCAATCTCAAGTTTCATTTAAATGACTTCTTTGATCTTGAATTCCCATATTTCATTGAAATCCCATAAACATAAGATTTTGAAACCCCAAGTAGTTGGTATTTCAAGTGATTCCGTAGGATTTGTATGTAATAATATTTTAAAATATGTTAAGAAACTATTTGTTTTGTAATAATCAATTAATAAAAAGGTAATTTCACTATTATAATAATTATTTATAATTTATTTACAAAAACTAGATTCCAAGTCCTTTCAAATATAAATCCCACTAATTCAAAATTATTTCATAAAATCTAAATCTCTCAAAATTATTACATCAAATCAAATGCTTATAGCATCTTCAATGGTTGTTTGAAGAAAACTTGAACAAAACTTGACCATTGGAGACAAAGACTTAAAAATGACCTAACTCATCAAACACTTGATATTCCTCAAGTCTTTGAAAAAATGAATGTGAGAGACTAAAGAGAGAGAAAGTATATTATAGTGGGATCAACATATTTTTTATATATTTTTATTTTTTTCAAGCCTTTCACAAAAACTTCACCGTTGTGGATGCCCTTATTATATTTCTTCAAATATCTTCAATTATATTTATGTGTTTAAAATAGAAAACATCCATCATTAGTTAAGATTACTATATTAATTTAATCACTAGTTGTAGCACCAAACGATGATGAAGAGATTTTAAGGTTGTGTGTATGTATATAATAATATATTTTATACTTTATACTATATATTGGGATGAGGGGTATTTTTGACCATTGACTAGATTAAGGTCGCACGTGCGGGGCAAAACATTGTCTTGCTGTTAGTGTGCTGTTTGAGATTAGTGGTGTGATTTGCCACGTGCGATTCACATGACTACTAATCATGGTGTCCCATGCAACTTGACATTAATACTTAATCACCCCCCCCCCCCCCAATTATTAATCATATTTTATTAATCCAATCATAATTTGAATCCTTCTTCTCATCTTCCAAGAACTTCATGTTCATGTAAACCTTCTTGATACCTATGCAAAAGGGTATTTAAGTCATTTTATGTAATAACGTTAGAACTTTGAATTTTAAAAAAGTAGCATATTTTAAGAAACTTCGACTTTTTACATTAGTCTAGGTGTACTTCCCAATGCACTTCATAGAACCGAAGGGTTATTGACTAGTGACACCCAATTATCAGTAGATCCAAATTTTAATAGAGGTTAAAGGTGTAAATCTCTTTAAATTTCTATAATTTAAGAAACATTTCAATATAAATCTGCTATCAAGGAGACGAAAAGCTCTGTGAAGTAAAAGAAAAAAAGGTCGCCGATTGCTACTAAGAACCTAACAGATCTGGCCTGGTCGACCCAATCATGATATTGAAGGATGGGACCTTTTCTCGAAAAAGAAAGGAGATTCTATTTCTTCTTCCAAGCCCTTCTTAGAAGATGCAGTCAGTAAGCTCTCACTTATCTTCTTCATTTAAAGGTACCAAAGAAGGCAGACTTTTTTCTTGATTTAGGAGCGAAAGAAGACGGGTCCGTTTAAGAAGAATAAGCAGCTATTTTATCCACTATAGTTCGACTCGAAAGGTCTTTCAGTGACCGAGTTCAGTGACGGCAACAACTCACTAGTCGAAAAAGACGCAGCGGACCAAGGCTTCTTTCCTTTGCTCTTTTGGTTTAGGAAGATTAAAGAATTTTGTTATATGAGAGGAGTAATTGGGTTGTGATAGGGCTAAAATGGTAATTTGTGATATATCTTTGCAAAGTAACTAATTTCAAGAAGCAAGATTGTTGTAACCATCTTCTCACACTTTTAGATCATCATGTTATAACCAAATCACATTTTGGTCATTTTAAGAAGGATTAAAATAGTTTTTCAATTGCCTTTTTATACAACTTTTAAATGTATTCTATTTCAAGATTTTCATTTATCTTCCTTTGCACCCTTTAAAATATTCTAACAAAAAAGGTGGTGGAGATTTGCGTATACAATTCGTGAAAAATCACAACCAAAGACTTTGAAATAATATGTCTACACTCAAGTGTATGGGCTACATGAAATTTACTCGAGAATACTAATGTTCCACACTATCATTTAAACACAAACAATCAAAAACAATAAACACATATATATATATATATATATTTGTAATGATTTGTACATTAAAACATAGAACGAATGCATATTTAAAAGGTAAACAATTACCGAAAGTTATGAGTAGTTATTAAGCAGTTGTGGGAGGCCTACAAAACAATTACGAACTTGTGGGATCAATGGGTTTATACACTAATCAACATTGGTGGGTAAATAGTAATAATCATCAATGTTACAGTGATCAACATTATTGAGGAAACACTGAATCGGTGTTACTTTGATCAACATCAGTAGATGAATCCATTGATCCGTGCCAATGATAGCACAGGTTGACTCTCATCATCTTGGCCACATAAAGAATATTCATCAGTGTAATTGAAACACTAATTTATAATAACTGAAATCCACGTAAAACTAAAATCACTAAGGTCATCCCCTCTTAAGCTTCGTTTAGCTTTGAATACGCAGGACATTGGGGAGTTTTTCAAGTTCTAAAAGATAGTATCAGATTATCTTTCAAAGGTGTTCGAGGCGCTAGCCCGTCCCCTAGGTCGCAGGATGTTAGGTTTAGGACCATCGCAAGGGGCACCCGATTGACCCCCCCCCCCACCATACAGCAACATCATGATTATACAAGTGTACATTTCACACCTCTATCTCGTATAGAAACTTAACTAACCCTTCAGTCACTTGTAAATTCAATTACACCAAACATTATGATGACTCATTAAAATCACCAACAATAAAATGTGCCAATATATATATATATATATATATATATATATATATGTATGTATATATGATGTCAACTAATAACTACCTTTTTAATTATATTATTGCAAAAGAAACTTATATATATATATATATGTATGTATGATTTTAGAAAATATAAGTAATTGAAAATGATGTGTGACCAGAAAAATCATGGGTAGAGCCACAACAATCTATGAAATAACCAGACATGTGGAAACCAACCTCTTTATGATTCAATGATGAAGACATGAATGGACCTAACTCATAAACTCATATCTTCTCACAAATTATTGAAACCACACCACCCAATTATTGCTTTCTTCCACTCCCTACCAAATTATCTTGATTCTTGTAGATTTTTGGAATATATATATATATAGGGAGGTATCCGTTGTAAACCAGTCAGTTTGTGCAAACCCGTGCAAACTCATATCTACCTTCATGAATCTGCAAAATTTGTATAATTTGGCTTCATGAATCTTTTTCCGGTGGAGCCCTAAAATACCCTTATGGATATAAAAAAATAAGTTACGTGATTGGTGGAGATGAAAAATATGCTAAAGGCCCTAAAATACCCTTATGGATAAAAAAAAGAAGTTACGTGATTGATGGATATGAGTTTGCACAGTTTGCACAAACTAACTGGTTTGCAATGGATATTTTGCCTATATATATATATATGAGTGAATTGTGGATTTGGTCCATGTGCTTTGATGGTTTTTGTGACTAAAGTCCCTATACTATGTTTATTGTGGATTTGGTCCTTGTGGTATTCAGTTTTTCTTGGCCATGGTCCCTCGACTAACATTTTCGTTAACTTCGTTAAGTTAAGGACCATTTTAGTCATTTTTTTTAAATTTTGTCTTTCTACTATAAAAAAGGTAAAACAATATTTTTATACACACACAAATATATACATATATAACTATAGACACACAAATATATATATATATATATATAATTATACACAAATATATGTATATATATATATACATAACGATATATAACAATTTAATTTTATCATTTTATTGTAATGGTGGAAAAAGATATGGGTTTATTGTTATAATGTAATTAAATAACTAAAATTTTACTTTTGTTTTTCTTAAAATAAAACGTGGGTAAGAAATTTTTATAACAATATTAAAAAAAAATAATGTTCAAATAAACTAATAAATGAATTAATTATAATAAACATATTAATAATAACTAATATTTAAACAAACATATTAATAGTAACTAATATTAGGATTTGATTTGTTTAAATCAAAATTTTAATTACATTATAACAATAAACCCACATCTTTTTCCATCATTACAATAAAATGATAAAATTAAATTGTTATATATCGTTATGTATATACATACATATATTTGTGTATAATTATATATATATATATATATATATATATATTGTGTGTCTATAGTTATATATGTATATATTTGTGTGTGTATAAAAATATTGTTTTACTTTTTTTATAGTAGAAAGATAAAATTTAGAAAAAATGACTAAAATGGTCCTTAACTTAACGAAGCTAACGAAAATGTTAGTCGATGGACCATGACCAAGAAAAATTGAATACCACAAGGACCAAATCCACAATAAACATAGTATAGGGACTTTAGTCATAAAAACCATCAAAGCACAGGGACCAAATCCACAATTCACTATATATATATATAATTTCCATTTTTTTTATTATCATTACAATTCTTTTTCCATTTAAATTATTAAAGAAACCAAAAAAGATTATATAACATCAAATTTTTTTCAAAGTGGTCCATCTCATAAGCGCTTCTATACACACTTTAAAAAAATGTCGCTTTTTTTCTTTCTATTTTGTTCCAACAGATTATATGTATTATTCTTTAAAATATAGAAAACTTTAAGTTTAGAAAATATTTCAAAACTTATGTGTGGCGAGAGAGACATTAGTTTTTTATTCATTTTCACTAATGATAATGAACTATTATTATTTTATATAAGTTCTTTTTAAAAGTGTATTTGAATGATAAAATTTATAGAATATTTTAATAATATAATAAATTTTGAAATCTCTAAAACATAGATGCTTAGGGGTGTAAACGAGCTCTTAACAAGCTACTCAGTTCGAGTTCGAGCCTAATAGTTTTCGAGCTCAAGTTGATCTCGAACACAAATTAAAATTCGCTTAACATAACGGATCGAGCTCCATAACACAAATGTCCGACTCGACTCGTTCGAAAACTCGGTTAACCTGTACGAGTCGAGCCGTTCAAGCTTACACTTTTTTGAGTCAAACATGTATATATGTTTACAAATTATATAACCATAATATAAAAACAATCGAGCTTGAGTAATAAACGAGTTAATCGATCTCAAATTGGAGCTCATAAACGAGCAACGAGCTCGATCTTAAACATTGACAATTATTCTAGTTCAAGCGCGAACTCCACTTTGAAAAAGTTAATCGAGCTCGAGTTTGATATTATATTTTTAAGTCGAGCTCAAATTACATGCTATTCGACTCGTTTATACCCTTATAAATACTGTTGGAGTTAATTGTAAACCGTTTTAATATTTTTGATTTTTAATTTATTTATTTTATAGAGTATTTGTTGTATATGCATAGATGTTTACCCTAAAAATAGAAAATTATTCTATAACAAAAAAATTAAAAATGGAATATATTTTTTATTTTAATAAACCAAAATAGAAGTAAAACTAAAAGGATAAAATGGTAAATAGACAATATAGAAGTTGATTGGATGAGAGGAATATTAATATTGGAGTAAATTACATGAATGGTCCATGTGTTATAGTGCTTTTAACACTAGTCCCTAAAATGAAATAATTATGGATTTCATCCTCGTGGTTTACACTTTATATCGTGTTGAGTCCTTAAAACTAACTCTGTTTGAAATTTCTCCGTTAAAGTACCTGTAACATCCTGAATTTTCAATAATAGTATTTTAAATGAGAATTGGGATTTATTTGTATTTTGGATTAAACTTTGAATTATATGGAAATTTTATAATTCAATGGGGTTAAAATACAAGGGATTAAGTTTGGTGCTACTTTTGGAAATATTGGAACTTGGAGGTGTAATTGGTCATTTATGATAGTATGTATGGATAAAGCAAATGAGATGGAAGACATTTCAGTGTTTTGTGATCTGGGTCGGCAGAGGAAAAGGAGAGAAAGATAGAGAGAAAAGGAAAAAGGGAGAAAGAAGGAAAACAAGGGTTTTGGTCTTCAATTGGTAAGGAATTGAGTTTGGTTTTGATAAAATCTGTTGTGGATTTATGATTGTAATCGAATCTGATTAATGAATAGGATTTCAGAATCATAAACAGCAGATTGGGATTGGATTTGTGCAGAGAAGCAAGTTTTGGTAACAAAGGTGAGTTCATTTGTTGTTTGCTTAAATCAATGTTTATATGTTAAATTAAACCTTGTAATAGCTGTATAAACTGGTTATGAACTGTATAGGATGGTCTGGAATGAGCTGAATCAAACAGACATCGAATTAGATTGGATTTTAGGCTGCAGTTCGAAGGTTTCCGGATGAAACGTCGTATCCGGAAACCCTGGTGATGAATGTTTCCGGACGCGATAAGTATCTGGTAAGTATTAAGTTTATTATAAGTATCCGGATGGAATTAGTTACCGGATGGCTTTAGTGTCCGAATGATGTCCGGGTTTGAATAATATCCGGAAAAAAGTAGGAATTGACCGGAAAGTAAGTATTATGCGGAAAGTTGTGAGGTCCGGATTGTTTATGCATCCGGTAAAGTATTGTTATCCGGAAAGTCCATTTATCCGGATAGTTTAGAAGTATCCGAAAACCACTGTTGTCCGGACACTTTTGAGAAGTTAGAGAATTGCAGGTTCTGTTAATCATGGAAAAGTATGATTTAGGAATTGAAACATAATTTGTGTAGCTTGAACATACTTACAGTTGAATGGTAGTATGTTAGGTCTATAGACTGTGTTGGTTTAATACTAAGCAGGGGTGTAGTAAGTGTAATGGATCCATAGGCACTAATGGTTATGTATACGTGGAATAGATGAAGGTTAGTCATTATTCTGATGTGTGTGGTACTAATGGTTATGTACACGTGGAATAGATGAAGGTTAGTCATTATTCTGATGTGTGTGGTACTAATGGTTATGTACACGTGGAATAGATGAAGGTTAGTCATTATTCTGATGTGTGTGGTACTAATGGTTATGTACACGTGGAATAGATGAAGGTTAGTCATTATTCTGATGTGTGTGGTACTAATGGATTGTGTACACGTGGAATAGATGAAGTTTAGTCATCATTCTGATGTGTGTGAGAAACCTTGGAATAAACGTAATTCCCGGTTTCTAAGGAAGAAGAGGGATTGACATACGTAATTGTGATCTCTACTTCCTTTCTTAAGAAATGGGCACGTGTATATTGCGATTTCTTAGGTGGGATCATTAATCTAGAATCTGAGAAAGATTCGTAGTGCGGCTCTGGAATATGATATGAATGGAAATGGGCATGTGTATATTGCGATTTCTGGAATAAGAGTATTAATCTAGAATCAGTGAAGATTCGTAGTGTGGTTCTAAGACATGATATGATGATGGAATATGTGTCAGTCATATTCATGGGATTGGATGAAAATCGTGTTAATGGAATAGAGTTACACATATGGTAAGAAAGGGGTAATCAGGTTTGATATAACTTGTTTACATTGATTTTGCAAATGTTACTATGGAAACGAATGTTCTCACTAGGCATTGGCCTAATCGTTTCAATATAATGTTTTCTTACCAGGTACTAGCTCGGGAAGGTAAAAAAGGATGTGGGACGAGCATTTTGGAATAGCAGAAAAGTCAATTAACAGAAGGAGTTTTGAAGGATTGCTTAGATAACTTAGTTAATCTGATTATAGTGACATAATTAGATTAATACGTTATTTGTAGAATCGTGTATCTGTAAATGTACTCTCGATGATTAATTCACTTGCTATTTATGTAAGTTTGAAGTTTATACTATCATAACTTGTGGAAATTTGAGGTTCAAATTAGCCCGGATTTTGGGGTGTTACAATATGGTATCAGAGCAATAGTTTAAGCGAACTAAGTATGCTGAGGAGGTACTTAGACTTAAGCTGTGATGAATTAAGTTATGATTCGTGAGAATGGGTAGAAATACTAAGACGGGATAGTCTTAGAGTTGACGGTAGTACGTGAAATTAGTACTGTAACGATGGTAACGAGGATTCTCCTGTATGATATATTCACAATTTCAATTAGCTACTGTTATTTATGAATATATTGTTACATAAGCATGCTTGTTTCTAAATTGTTACAGTGACTAATGATCGATAAAGTACGTTTCGTATGTCTAGTTATGTGTAACTATTTCTTATGGTTATTTCTTGTACTTATCAGAATACGATGGTCAATACACCATTTGAGCCTTCTACTTCTTTGGAAGGTTGTGTGGCAAATGAAATTGTGGAAGGTCAACCTGAAAAGGATGAAGTTAATGAAAATCCATCAAGGTTTCTTATTAAGGGAGGAGAAGGAAGTCAAACTTATCGACTTAATATCGGTAATCCTGATTCAGTGACAACATAATCTAATATGGAGTCTCGTATAATGGAAAACGTGATGCGAGTCATGAATGTTGCATTGACTCAACAACAGGAGATGTTTATTAAAATGTTGAATGATCGTATCTATGAGCTACAACGACCAGAGGTGAGTACCGGTGTTGTAATTCCACCTGTTAATCCAGTGTCGAATACTGATGATAGAATAGAAGAAGTGTACTCTGGAAATAGGGTTGAAATAACTCAAGTGGGAGAGAAAAGAAAGTGGAAGGATAGATCAGAACCTTGTCAGAAGTCCGAAACTGTTGTTAAGAGTTATGGTATTGAATCCCGTCAAGAAACCAAATTGTATGTGAAATGCTTTAAGTGCGGGGAAGTTGGCCACAAGATTGAAAACTGTCATATTCAAGGGTCAACTTGCTATGAATGCAAGAAAACTGGTCATTATCGGAGGGATTGTCCAAAGTGGAAAAATAGCGGAAATCAAAAGAAGAAATCCAACATTTTAAGATAATCAGGATAAACATTTTACGGTTGAGAATGCTAAGGAATGAGTGGGTGTAGTTTATGATACATTCCTGGTTAAATATATATAAGTGTGTATGTTATGTAATGGTAGTACAAACTGGTCTTTTGGACTACAATCTTTTGTTAAAAGTTAACTATATCAGTTATTATGTTTGGGAAGATGCTTTGTAAATTGATCTATCAAGTGAAAAATTTTGAACTTTGTAAATTTCTAAGTGAAAGTAGGATAAATTAAATATTATCTACTTATTTCGTAAGTTGAATGTATACCGATTGGTAAGACTATTTGGATATTGCTTATTTCCTGAACCTGAGAGTCAGAAGACTTTAGGTGATTGGAAAGTATACAAGAGAGTTCAAGAAGAAAAAAAAAGGAGGAATAGAAGTCATCAATGTGTTAGTATTAGCAACTCGTGTTAAGTAGTATGGTGAAGTAGGGATGAAATATCCTCGACGTCAAATAAGAATTTTAAGATGATCTTGTGTTATTAACGTTACACGCGTAAGTATGAGATGAAGACAATGGATAAGAATTGGATTATGATGTGCTGGAAGGATTAGGTTCAATTAGGGAACCTCATTGAGGAATAGGTTAAGGAAGTGTCGACAGGACGACTATTGACGTGGAAGTCGGCAGTTGTGTAAGGTATATGAGGCCTTTTTCCTGGGTGCGGTCTGGGTGCGTCCCGCGTATGCATGTGCGGGCAGGAACAAAACCGTGAGCGGTACCGGCATGCTGTTATGCAGAGGGTATGCGCAAAACGGACAATATCTTGTACGTGGGAGTGGCGTCGAAAGGTATACATTCAACCACATTTGGGGATTTTTAGTGATTGACAGATAAATCACGAGTGAAAGAGGTTTTGATTAATTTATTGCATAAATGGAAGCTATGTGGACAAAATACGTTTTTAGAGTTATTGTGGTTATGCAATAATTATGATGTGTTATGTGCTTAATTGCATTTTATTTTAAATATATACCGGTTTAAATATTGGTCTCATGTGTGAGGACCGTTTGATGATTTTGTATCCTTAGTACCTTTGGGACTAATGGACCTTGGTGAGCTATAAACATTGTTGAGTATAAAAGAGTTGCATATACGTGTACATATAAATACATATATGATTTGACTTCATTGGCAAGGTAGTAATGAAGGGGTTGTGAGATTATCACGCCTCGGAGCGTGTGTTGCACGATATGAATTAGATGTATTTAATTGCATAAGTGGATATTGATAATTGACCTTTAGATCCTTTGAGCAGATGGCTCAGTTTTGGACTCGGTTGAGTCTTGAGGGCATTCACCGGTTTAATAAGCTCGATGTAGGTTGGGGTTGGAATTGCATGAATTGTATTATAATTGAAGTTTACATGAAGTGACTGCAGTGATTATTTTGAGGTCATGTATGAATGTTAAGTTTTGACTTAGAAGAATTAAAAGTTGAAGGATCACCTTGTAGGGGTGTTTGGATAGTGAAAGAATATTGTTTTAGATAAGTGTTCTACTTACGATATGGATGGGTTATAAGGAAGCATTAGATGGAAGCCTTTTCGGAAGTTTCGGATGAAGTGTACTATTTTGTTAATAAAGTTGTTAGAGCATGTAGTTTGGAGGATGGCGTGGTAATATGACTAATATCAGTATAAAATGTCGGAGCGGTAGTGGGTGTTTATCCAAGGTGATTTTGGTGGTATGAGTCGCTAAGTAAGTTTATGTTTTTTGAAACATTGGAAGTTTAATGAAGATGATGAGTGTGCTAATCAAAGCGTGGTGTAGTGGATGCGAAATCCTCAAGGAATGGGAGTTACTTTTTATATATGAAAGAAATTGTCCAAGAAAGTATCAGTTGAATATCAAGGAAATTGAATATCAAGGAATATGCAGTAACTTTGATCGATGTTGTAGTTTCAAGGTGACTGGATTGAATGCTTAAAATTAGAATTTTGGTGCAACTATTTGGGAGAAAGAGACAAGTAATGTTTGGAGAGTAGTACTCCACACTAACATGAGGAAGCAATGATAGAAAGATCGGACCTAAGAATGTAGTCATGCTACAGGTTCAATAGAAATACCACCTTTGATATACAACGCAGTAGTGCTTGGTTGCAATGTAGTCGTGTGGTGCGATAATGATGTGAGAAAGTGGTAGCACTTTGTACCGAAGAAATGTGTAAGTCATGATGTAACGATAGTGTGCCATAATTATTGAAGTATACAAAAGTGGTGAGTATGCTCGTTTTAAAGTATGTGGGTTTTTAGGAAATATACGTTGATATTGATTTGAAATCTGGAGGTTGAGTTGCGGTTGGTGACAGAATGAAAAGAGAATCTTTGTTCTTCACGATCCCATTGGAATTTTAGGAGAGTTTCCATACTTCACTTGATTGTCGAAGAGGATACTGTAACTGTTAAGTTGTGGTGTTTCGTTATGAATTTAGTCGAGAGTGTTGGAATACTACATGGATGTAAAGAAGTGTAATGAGTGGATTGACTGTGTTGGAAAGATATGAGTTGGTGGTAGTTCTTGGCGCTGAGTACTTTATGAGGACTTGGCTAAGGGTTTTGGCTGATAATCTTGGAGAAACTGTTCTTTTAGACTGTGGCTATGTGTAATGGATGTTCGGTGTAGGCATGAGAGGAAATGTTGACAGTATGGCAGACCAATTAATAATCGGATAAAGATTTGATGATAACAGTTACTCTAAGGATATTGGTAAATCTAAGTTGGGGAGCGGGTAATGTTGAAGGATGTAAGATCCAGAAGATGTGGAAAATTGAGTCCTTGTTCTTTATGGACTTTTATCTATGACTAAGTATATACGACTAGAAATTTGAAGGGATCCATAATACCTTCCATGTTTGTTATCTTCGGAAATGTTTGGCCGAAGAGGACAATGTGATTCCACTTACTGATTTAAGGGTGGACGAAAAGAGTCGATGTGTGGAAGAACCAGAGGCAATTTTGGAAAGATTGGTTAGAAAACTACGTAATGGCAAGGAAGTAGCTATGTTGAAAGTACAGTGGAAACACCATCGAGGTGCTAATGTGACTTTATAGTCGAAAGAGAATATGAAGGATAAGTATCCCCATCTGTTTACCTGATTCTGATTTCGAGGATGAAATCATTTTTAAGTTGGAGAGTATTGTAATATCCTGAATTTTCAATAATAGTATTTTAAATGAGAATTGGGATTTATTTGTATTTTGGATTAAACCTTGAATTATATGAAAATTTTATAATTCAATAGGGTTAAAATACAAGGGATTAAGTTTGGTGCTACTTTTGGAAATATTGGAACTTGGAGGTGTAATTGGTCATTTATGATAGTATGTATGGATAAAGCAAATGAGATGGAAGATATTTCAGTGTTTTGTGATCTGGGTCGGCAGAGGAAAAGGAGAGAAAGATAGAGAGAAAAGGAAAAAGGGTGAAAGAAGGAAAACAAGGGTTTTGGTCTTCAATTGGTAAGGAATTGAGTTTGGTTTTGATAAAATCTGTTGTGGATTTATGATTGTAATCGAATCTGATTAATGAATAGGATTTCAAAATCATAAACAACAGATTGGGATTGGATTTGTGCAGAGAAGCAAGTTTTGGTAACAAAGGTGAGTTCATTTGTTGTTTGCTTAAATCAATGTTTATATGTTAAATTAAACCTTGTAATAGCTGTATATACTGGTTATGAACTGTATGGGATGGTCTGGAATGAGCTGAATCAAACAGACATCGAATTAGATTGGATTTTAGGCTGCAGTTCGAAGGTTTCTGGATGAAACGTCGTATCCGGAAACCCTGGTGATGAATGTTTCCGGACGCGATAAGTATCCGGTAAGTATTAAGTTTATTATAAGTATCCAGATGGAATTAGTTACCGGATGGTATCCGAATGGCTTTAGTGTCCGAATGATGTCCGGGTTTGAATAATATCTGGAAAGTAAGTATTATGCGGAAAGTTGTGAGGTCCGGATTGTTTATGTATCCGGTTAAGTATTGTTATCCGGAAAGTCCATTTATCCGGGTAGTTTAGAAGTATCCGGAAACCACTGTTGTCCGGACACTTTTGAGAAGTTAGAGAATTGCAGGTTCTGTTAATCATGGAAAGGTATGATTTAGGAATTGAAACATAATTTGTGTAGCTTGAACATACTTACAGTTGAATGGTAGTATGTTAGGCCTATAGACTGTGTTGGTTTAATACTAAGCAGGGGTGTAGTAAGTGTAATGGATCCATAGGCACTAATGGTTATGTACACGTGGAATAGATGAAGGTTAGTCATTATTCTGATGTGTGTGGTACTAATGGTTATGTACACGTGGAATAGATGAAGGTTAGTCATTATTATGATGTGTGTGGTACTAATGGTTATGTACACGTGGAATAGATGAAGGTTAGTCATTATTCTGATGTGTGTGGTACTAATAGTTATGTACACGTGGAATAGATGAAGGTTAATCATTATTCTGATGTGTGTGGTACTAATGGTTATGTACATGTGGAATAGATGAAGGTTAGTCATTATTCTGATGTGTGTGGTACTAATGGTTATGTACACGTGGAATAGATGAAGGTTATTCATTATTCTGATGTGTGTGGTACTAATGGTTATGTACACGTGGAATAGATGAAGGTTAGTCATTATTCTGATGTGTGTGGTACTAATGGTTATGTACACGTGGAATAGATGAAGGTTAGTCATTATTCTGATGTGTGTGGTACTAATGGATTGTGTACACGTGGAATAGATGAAGTTTAGTTATCATTCTGATGTGTGTGAGAAACCCTGGAATAAACGTAATTCCCGGTTTCTAAGGAAGAAGAGGGATTGACATACGTAATTGTGATCTCTACTTCCTTTCTTAAGAAATGGGCATGTGTATATTGCGATTTCTTAGGTGGGAGCATTAATCTAGAATCTGAGACAGATTCGTAGTGCGACTCTGGAATAGGATATGAATGGAAATGGGCATGTGTATATTGCGATTTCTGGAATAAGAGTATTAATCTAGAATCAGTGAAGATTCGTAGTGTGGTTCTAAGACATGATATGATGATGGAATATGTGTCAGTCATATTCATGGGATTGGATGAAAATCGTGTTAATGGAATAGAGTTACACGTATGGTAAGAAAGGGGTAATCAGGTTTGATATAACTTGTTTACATTGATTTTGCAAATGTTACTATGGAAACGAATGTTCTCACTAGGCATTGGCCTAATCGTTTCAATATAATGTTTTCTTACCAGGTACTAGCTCGGGAAGGTAAAAAGGGATGTGGGACGAGCATTTTGGAATAGCAGAAAAGTCAATTAACAGAAGGAGTTTTGAAGGATTGCTTAGATAACTTAGTTAATCTGATTATAGTGACATAATTAGATTAATAGGTTATTTGTAGAATGTAACACCCCAAAAACAGGGGTTAACAAAAACTTCCATAAAACGGAAGAGTGATTCTCATTACTAATAGTAAAAGTATTCATAATTATCATTACATAACCATTAATACAAAGATCTTGTTAATTATAACTACTAATGGACCACTAGCTTATTTGATCACTACTATAGCAAATCAAATATAAAAAGGATGTCGGAAAGTTCTATTATCAATCTTCCAATCTTTAACTCTCCAATAATGATCCCATGCTCACAACCCCGTTCTAGACCTTCTTGTGTCCGGAACCACTAAAATCTGTAACACATAAAACACATAACAAGTGTTAGGCTTTTTAAAGCCTAAGTGAGGTTTACACATAGCACATAGAGCATAATCATAACATGTAGGAATAACAATTCGATACATTCACAAATTGGATTCCATGGAGAAGACCCATATCGCTACCCAGTTACATCATAATTGAAGATATACCTTGATTGATACCCCACGGTATTGTCACAAGGCATAACACAACGGAAAACCCCACGGTATCCGAAGGTATGAACAAAATACATTTTTACCCCACGGTATGTATGATTATATCCTCCAATGCCTACTAGGTGCTCCTTCAATTATGTGAATACCAAATATGTTAATCCAAATAATATTCATAGCATATTAAGCACTTAACAATGGTCCAACCATTTATCATAATCAATACTACTTCCATGTAGTTCCTATACATCCACATGTATTTAAATCACTTTCTATATGATTTCAATAATAAACCACCATGTTTACAATTCAAGAATAAGTCCATTTTGACCATTAAGCCATCAATTCATCATTAAGACATCTATTAAGTCATCATCTCAATATCACATACTTTGGATATATAATCCAACCAAACTCTTAACATCAACATTTATTATGGCATACAAAGTAATAAACACAATTAAGCCACATAAACTTACTTGAACTCCTCTTATTTCCCTCTTAACCATTAAGAGCATTTATTCAAGATTTCCCATTAGCTATACCAAAAATCAAGATGAGGAATAGTATATAAATGTAATACAAACAATTAATTACAAGTTACTCACCTCAAATCTTCAATTGCTAACACCCTAACTTGAATACTTGAACCTAATTGCTCCAAGAAGAAGAGTGAAGATGAAATGCCCTAATTCAAGTTTAAATGGGTAAGATTCACATACTAGTTGCTTGAATTAGATTAGGATTAATAGATATGAATTTACCTTAATCTTAGATGAATATCGCTTGAGAAGAGGATAGCAGAACCAAAAAATCGGATTTGAGAGTTATATGTGAAAAGGGTGGATGACTAAGGGTAAAGAGGTGGGTTTAACCCCCTTTTGGCACGTCAGGAAATCGGCGCCGATCACCCGCGCCGATGCATCGGCACCAAGCCATTGGCGCCGGCTTCTGTTTGCTAGTCTTCTCAACCTCCACTAATTTAGCCGTAACTTCTTCGTTAGAACTCCGTTTTTGCTCCGGAAAGAACCGTTGGACTCGTATTCAAATTACCCATCCAACTAATCCATAAAATCTAATATTTAACTTTATTATCTATTTTTCATTTATTTCCTTAAGGAATAAACTTACTGATTTCTATCGGAAGTTATCAAATAACAAGTGACAATCACCGAAATTACTTAGGAAATCAATTATAATCTAAGAAGTCAAAATATAAAGAAATATTATGACTATTATTACTTACTAGGATTTTCCGGGTGTTACATAGAATCCCGTATCTGTAAATGTACTCTCGATGATTAATTCACTTGCTATTTACGTAAGTTTGAAGTTTATACTAACATAACTTGTGGAAATTTGAGGTTCAAATTAGCCCGGAGTTTGGGGTGTTACAGTACCCATGTGCAAGGCACATGATGGGTAGTTTGGTCATTTTATGTATTTTTCTCAATTTTACTTTAAAAATAAAAACAACACCAATAGCATAATGCCATGTGTCCCTTTTCATCCCTTCTTCCCTAATGTTGATTATCATCCTAAAAATCTTAAACACCAAAAAGTCAAATTAAAAAAACCCATATCTTCATTACCCCCAAAAAAAATCAGATAAACCAAGAAATGAGAATACATTTGTTTTTTGTTAAAAACATTGTACAAAGCACAAAACATTGTTAAAAACAACAAAATTTTTCAACATAAAAAGACCCTAAACGTATCCTTGCTATTGTTAAACAACAAATTTCATCAACATAAACAAATTGAGAGAAGGGTGGAGAGAACCAGATCCCGGGTGTGCATGCACCCAAGGATGACCATCGACGACCAGAGAACACAATCGACGACTATAGAATCCCGAGAACCAAATCTCATCACTTCGTCTCTGAAATGATGACCATCGGCGACCAAATCCCGATTGTGTTCTTCGTTTTTTGCAACGATGAGCATCGTCGACCAGATCCAAACTGCGGTCGTCGTCACCGCCGTTCTCCGCCCTCCTCAGACGACGATGAAAACATGGACCCTCTTCTCGTTCATCGCTTCTTCTTCTCCCTCTTCTCGTCCAGTTTTGATTTTTTCTAGGGTTTCGATTTTTCTAGGGTTTCAAAAGAAAGGGCCTGCTCGATTTTTTTGTGGTTTGATTCTATGGTTCTTGTGGGTTAATCGACCTGAAACGATTTTTATGGGGTTTCGATTCATCTCTGATGGAAAGGGTTCTTGACTAATGAAAAATGTTCTTCACATCTTGTTGAGAAGATGATAGAACAACAAAAAGGTTTTATTTTTTCCAAAATTTAGGGTTTAGTTTGGAGTTTAATGGGGTATGATTTAAAGTTCTAAATTTTGATTTTAGGTATCCAACTTAATTTAGAATTCTAATTTTATGGATGGGGTTTTGATTTTACAAGTTTGTTGGAATAAATCTGTGTACGATGTGTTTTTATGTTCATATCTTCATGTTCTTTGGTTCATATCTTCATGTTCTTGATGTTCATACACCTTGATGATGTTCTTGATTTCTTAATAAAAAATAAAAATATATATAAATGACTAAAATACCCTTGTACTTAAACTGTTTAAAAGAAAATTTTAACGGAGTTAGAGATTAGGGACTCAACACGATAAAAATGGTAAATCACGAGGGTGAAATTCATAATTATTTCATTTTAGGAACTAAGAGTGTTAAAACCACTATAACACATAGACCATTCATGTACTCTTAATATTGATATAGAACCCACCCGTCCCACGAGGGATTGGGCCAAGTTCACGTGCGTTCACATGGCGTGGGAACGAAGTGGCCTCGTACGGACTGAAGGATTAAAAAAATACTGTTTTAGTGGGGGCCCACAGGTGATGGGGGGAGATCCATTATTGAGGTTGGGGGAACACGTGGGACTCTGCTAACACGCACCACTGGGGACACCTAATCATCATCCGACATCATGTCGGACCACACACAACATACCTCTCCCTCACGCGCCCACCTCCGCCGTTCGTTTCACCCTTGCCTTCTTTTATTATGGTCCTTAAATTTTACTTTGAATATTTGATAATTTTTAAAGAGTGAATTACACCGACGGTCCCTGTGGTTTACCTAAAATTTGGATTTGGTTTTTATAGTACACTATCTACGGTGATGGTCTCTAATTTTTTGATTTACTTTCATTCATGGTTCTCTTATGCTAAGTTAAACATAGAAGGACCATGAGTGAAAGTATATTAGTAGTTAGGGATCACCATCGTAAATAGTTTACTTTAGGGACCAAATTCAAAATTTAGGTAAACCACAAGGACCACCGGTGTAATTCACTCATTTTTAAAATAATCTTTGAAGATTTAATATTTTAAGTGGTTTGATTATACATGTAACTACTTTGTACATTTAAGTTTTTAATGATCTTTAAATTATATAAAGTAATTAATAATTAATTGATATACATTAAAATACAAGATCTTTTTCTCCGTCTTTAAAATTATTTAAAAAAATACTTTATTATTGAGAATAAAATAAAGAGTAAACTACACTTTTGGTCCCTGTGGTTTGGTGTTTATAACACATTTGGTCCCTACAGTTTAAAAATTATACTTTAGCCACTACTGTTTGCCATTTGGTCCGGATTTGGTCCCTCTGACCAACGTCCGTCAATTGTCAGACGTTAGGGGCAACCATGTGAGATGCACATGAGGGTAAATCAGTCTTTTTCCCTCACATGGCCAAATCCGAACCTTTACTCAAACCCTTTCTCTCGCCGGTTTCTGGGTTTTAGTCGCCGGAAACTGCTACTCTAGCCGGAAAATTGAGATCTCGCCGGGAACTGGGTTTATATCGCCGGAAAGTTCATCCATGTCGCCGACCACCATTCAACCACCGGCGACCAACCATACCAGAGGTCTCTCTCTCTCACTTTCGTCTCTCCTCTACCCTCTCGATTTTCTGCCCTAACATCACTCTCGTTGCCGCACCACAGATCGTCGGTGCCACCTCTTTCCATCTCTCTCACGCATCTCTGAACTCTCGGTACTCCCCCTCTTCTTCCCTCTCGCTCTCTAGATCGACCCCCCTCTCGATTACAGACCTGCAACCACTTCTCTGCAGGTCGCCGGCCACCAATCTTAGTTCTCCTACCACCGCCACTCCGCCAGCGGTAAGAATCTGCCCTCCCTCTCGATTTCGTCACCACTCTCCATTTCCCCCCTTTCTTGGTCGATTGCAGACATGTAATCGGCCTCATCCCTCTTTCTCTCTCGATTGTTTCTAACAACAGCAGCAAGAACACGCATCGACCACTGTCCTACCTTCGTCCCGTTTGCAGACCACCACAGACTCTCTTCCATATCTGATTGCTCCATTTTTTTAGAATTTTCTATTGATAGGGTTGTGTGTGTGTGTTTGGGGAAGAAGAAGATTACAAACCTGCAACCACTTCTCTGCAGGTCGCCGGCCACCAATCTGAGTTCTCCTACCACCGCCACTCCGCCAGCGGTAAGAATCTGCCCTCCCTCTCGATTTCGTCACCACTCTCCATTTCCCCCTTTTCTTGGTCGATTGCAGACCTGTAATCGGCCTCACCCCTCTTTCTCTCTCGATTGTTTCTAACAACAGCAGCAAGAACACGCATCGACCACTGCCCTACCTTCGTCCCGTTTGCAGACCACCACAGACTCTCTTCCATATCTGATTGTTCCATTTTTTTAGAATTTTCTATTGATAGGGTTGTGTGTGTGTGTTTGGGGAAGAAGAATATAGGAGAGAGAAAGGGTTTGAGTAAAGGTTCGGATTTGGTCCCTGTGAGGGGAAAGGACTAATTTACCCTCATGTGCATCTCACATGGTTGCCCCTAACGTCTGACAATGGACGGACGTTGGTCAGAGGGACCAAATCCGGACCAAATGGCAAACAGTAATGGCTAAAGTGTAATTTTTAAACTGTAGGGACCAAATGTGTTATAAACACCAAACCACAGGGACCAAAAGTGTAGTTTACTCTAAAATAAATTACTTAAGGAGGTATCAAGCATGAATTAATGTGATTGAAAATAAAAAGGGTTGTTTGATTTTATGTAATATAATGGGTTCATTTCGTCGTAAGCCCAAAGTTTTATTCCATATTAAATTAAGGAGTTTTATTGAGCTGATAATTGAGTGTGTAAGTGTGTTCTTGATAATTGAGCTGATGTGCTCGTTCTGTAAGGAGTCTCAACCAAATGGGAATTTCAATATGTTCATCGACGTTTGAACATGAGATGTGGATCATCCAAAACACATTAGCATGGTGTATTGCTCTGGTTCGAATTAGGGTTCTAAACCAAACTTCTCCTTTGGAGGGTAAATGACGTGATTAAAGTGATATCCAATGTAGACCCAACTTTCAATTCACACCTAGGATTTTGGCAGTTCAGGAGGGACCACTTTAGCTCATATCTTCTAGAGAATCGATACATTCCTTATCAGTGTATGGACAACTTATACTTTGATTGTTTTTGTTTTTGAGACAACATATAAAAAGATATTACATTACCATTAGTTTACAAAATACAGACGTCTTTAAAAAAATACCACATAAAATTATATATTTATGTGATTATTAATTCAATGATTTTCCAGAATTATCTAAGTATTAATAATTGATTGCCACATAAAGCTCTTTTGATATCAACAAACTACAAATTTAGGATAGATGATGTTTCATGGTATCAAAAGGAGATTGAACTAAAATTTGTTGAAAGAAGAAAGAAAGACAGAGAGATGGAAACCAAATTTAGTTACCATTTGTTGAATTAAGACGAAAAAAAACGATGTACAATGATCTGATAGATTTCTAAATATATCCTTAAACGATTGTTGACGTCTCACTCCTGGTTTTAATCGTGGACCACCACATGTATGTTTCCACGAACTTCGTTTTCTCGAAAGATATTAATGGTATACAATCATATACATTTCAGCCATCTTTTGTCTAGGCAAACATGGTAAAATATTCGTTTGGTAAGAAAAAATGACGGGTAATTACATACAACTAGCAATATCAAATATGTATAATTTTCCGTCTTGAAAACCTGAAATATTTGTATCAAATTTGGGCAAGGCATGATGTACACATCGACCAAACGTTACTAACAAAAATCCTGTTTGTTCGTTTGTCAAAAAGAGTCGAGAAAGTTGATCGTAACAAGACACAATACAACAAAATTGGTTTTATATACGGCGTCTAAAATGTATAAGCGGCTAATAAAATATTTTATAAGACTTAAGTTTATATTACCGAACCAAAAATTGTCATATCTAAAAACGTTACAATAGGTTTATAGGACGTTTGTAGACGTTTTAACAAATTTATAAGTCGTTTTACATTAAACTGTCGTATTAGCCACCTTAAAAAACTGTTTATTAGACACTTTTTCAAAACATCACAATTTTTTTGTTAAAATACTTAAAATAGTCTTAAAACTTATTGTACCGCTTTTAAATATGACATTTTACAGTTTAATTCTATAAACTTCAAGTAAGTTAAGTATTATATTGTGAGTTTAGGCGTTTTAGAAGTACTATAAAACCAATTCTATTGCAGCAACGTGATAATTAAAAGATTATCGTGTAACGAATAAAAATGAAAAGTTAATTAAATTTACTCATAATTACATATTTGAAAATGTTTATGTTGCATATCAAGATTGGGGTTGTTTGGGATTGATTATTTAAAACAACTTATGCTTATTTTTAAAAGTGCTTATTAACTTATGTGGGGACAAAAAGGAGCTGAGGTAAAAATATAATTTGGACAAATAAGTTGATATAAATTAACTTATTAAAAACAACTTATTTGAAGTGTGGAAAAGTCATAAACACCTTTTCTTTTTCCAATCCAAACACTATAGATAGTTTATTTGCGGTGTGGAAAAGTCATAAACACTTTTCTTTTTTTCAATCCAAACACTAGAAATAACTTATTTGCAGCGTGAAAAGCCATAAACAAATAAGTTGAAAAAATAAGCAATCCCAAACACCCCCTGGAAACCAATAAAAACCAGTTATTATCTATAAAATCATTGACATAATACCATCTCCATCCATATATTTTCTATCTAAATGTCGACCATCTTTAAAAAAGTGGGTTTTTTTTTTTTTGAAAGACAACAACAAATCAACAATTATCAAAAAACCAACAAAAATCGATTATTATCTATAAAATTATTGAGAGAGTAGTAAAGCGTATTGATATGGATATAAAACATAAATTATTTCACTTCACAACAGTGATGGCCATTTAGGCCCGACCCGGTCAAAAACCGGTTTCCAGCTCGATAGTCAGGACCGGTTTGGGTTTTTGGCTTTTTCTCCGGCCCGACCCGAAACCGGTTCACGGCCCGGTTTTTGGCCCGACCTGGCCCGAAACCGATTTTTTCAAAAAAAAATAGCCGTTATATAACGGTTATATAGTCGTTTGAACCGGATTTTAGCCGTTTTTTGGTGTTTTTTCACCCTCCAACCCATATAAATACTAGGGGGTGTTATGGATCATATCACCAACTTACAAACGCAAAAAACGCATACAATTCTCATTTCTCGGTTATCGCTATATTCGTTTCTCGCAAATTCTACTATAAAATCTCTAGTTCTCTAGTCTCTACTCTAAAAAAATGGCCAAACAAAATTACACCGTTGTTGCCAAGCATGAACGAAAAGCACCGGTTTGGGAGCATTTCAACTTGGTGATATTTTCCGACGGTACAAAAAAAGCGCAATGCAAACGGTGTGGAGATTTCCTTCAAGCCGCCTCAAATACCACGTTAAAGCGCCACTTCGAGTAGAGATGCAAGAGATTGAAATCGGGTGACGATCCAAGTCAACCCATACTTGACAATTCTGGTCAAGTATGGTCGTATAATGAGGATATCGTCCGACAATTGCAAATGAAATGTGTCATTCAAGTGGGGTTGCCGTTCGGACATTTCGACAATCGTCACATTACGAACATGATCAAACAAGGGTTCCAACCACGCTACAAGGGTTCGGTAAGTCGTCAAACTCTTCGGCGTGATGCTTTAAAACTTTGGAATACGGCTAAAAAAATACGCGAGAAATGTTTTTAAACTTACCCAACAAAGTTTCTTTAACTTGTGATGTATGGAGCGCACCATTCGGATTGCCACAATCTTATATATGCATAACGGCACATTGGATTGTGCCGGGATCGTGGCAATTATGCAAACGTGTAAATCACGTTTGAGCACTTTGGTTCGCCACATTCGGGTGACCGTCAGTTTTCTATAATTATGAGATGTCTTCAATATTATAATTTAAAAAATAAAGTTATTAGTATTTCGTTTGAAAATGCTAGTAATAATACGGCATGCGTAGAAAAATTAGGTTTGGTTTTATCCCCTATTTTAGAGGGAAAATTATTTCATACACGTTGTTGCGCACAAATAATAAACTTAGCCGTTCAAGACGGCTTAGGTCGCCTTAATGAGCCTTTAACTAAGTTTAGACTTATGTTACGCCGAATTCGTCTACAAATAATTCTTTTTCAAGGAACCGCATAAACCAATTTGATAATGATTTTCATCAATTATTTGAGATTTATAGACTTAATTATGGGGGAGGAAGCCAACAAACCCCTACAACTCAAATGTTTTCACCGGGTTCTAGTAGCCGTTGCCGAAACCGATCCGACTTAATGTCAACTTTAATGCAATCGGTTGCCATGGAATCTACTAAAAAAGCTAGATATGATGGGGATAATTTGGGTGAATTCAATCAATACATACGTACTAATTTTATAACGGCATCCTCCACAATCGTCGAAGATGTTGAATCACTAGATTTATTAGAATGGTGGAAAAATAAACAATCGAGTTTTCCGATTATGGCGACTATTGCCCTTGATATACTAACAATCCAAGCTAGTACCGTAGTTTCGGAGTCTGCTTTTTCTCTTAGTGGCAGGATCATATCGGAGCGTCGGACAAGATTAACCCCGCAATCGGTAGAGTGCTGCATATGTTTGAAGGATTACTTGGATGGAGAAGACCGAATTCAACATCAAACAAACCTGGAGAATGATCTAGACGGTGTGGAAGATAACTTAGCCGAAAACGAAGCGGATGAAGGACTAAGTACGCCGGGAACCGTAACCGAAAATTCTGATGCTAGTAGTGTCGGTGACGTCTCACATTACAACGATGACGAAGAAAAACCAAACACCGATCGCCTTGATGATCGCACGGCTATTGCACGACTGCAAAAGTACAATTCTCGTGAAGACTACAATCCAGATCAGAATCCATACTACGCTCCATACAACTACAATCCATGGGGATGGGGTGGGGGTGGGAGTTCGGGAGCGGGACCTTCGGGTTATTAGAATTTATGTATTGTAAGTTTGTAACTTAAAATTATATATAAATTATAAAACGTAAAAGTGTATTTTAGTGATCCAATCCAATTTTTTACTTTTTAAAGTTTAGTAATTAATTATTATACAAAGAATTCTTTTTTTTTAAAATACGAAAATACGCCGGCCCGATCTCATAACCGGTTTTGGGCCCGGCTCGGCCCGGTTTTTATAAAACCGGTTTTTCCTAACATTAAACGGGTTAGGGATTTTCAGGGTTAACCCGGCCCGACCCGACCCGGTTTTTCCATGACCCGGTTTTGGGCGTTACTGTTTGAACCCGGTTTTTGTCTCGACCCAACCCTAACCCGGTTTTTGGCCATCACTACTTCACAATACAGACTGTACCACGTATATTTGTTGGTGGACCCCCTTTGACCTAGACGTACAAAAGTTGTGATTTATAAGAGCATCTCCAACAGCTTTCCCATAATTTCACCAAAATGGGAAACCAAAAGCCAAAATTCCCAAAACAATATACATTCATCTCCAACAGCTTCCCCATTTTGGAGAATCCAACATTAATTAAAATATACCATTTATCTATTAAAATATTATTTCTCTCTCTACATATTTATTTTCAAAGTTTCCTATTGGTCCACTCACTTGGTAATCATTTTTGGAGTAATCTCCATATTTGGAGAAAAAAACTTTCTCTCTCCAACTTTCTCCATTTTGGGGATAGTTTTGGGAAAACTGTTGGAGCACATTTTTAGCCTAAAATCCCTATTTTCTTCATTTTCCCCATTTTGGGGAAGCTGTTGGAGATGCTCTAAGAGCATCTACAACAACTTCCCATTTTGAAGAAAATAGAGAATATAAAGATTTTGGGTTGTTTTTTGCTCCAACAGCTTCCCCAAAACTATCTCCAAAATGAAGAAAGTAGGAGAGAGAAATAGTTTTTTTCCAAATATGAAGTTAACCCCAAAAATGATTACTTAGTGAGAGCACCAATATAAATATTTGAAAAATAATATTTAGAGAAAGAAATAATATTTTAATAGATAAATACAATATTTTAATATTATAATCATTGTTTTTTCTTCAAAATGGAGAATCTGTTGGAGATTAATGTAATTTTTTTAGAGATTTTGACTTTTGGTTTTTTTATTTTGAAGAAATTCTGGAAAAGCTTTTGGAGATGCTCTAAAGCACAAATGACAGGTGGGTAGCTGACTTGGTATTTGTACCTATCCACTAACGTCTATAGTCATACGTATTTACTTTTAACCTTTACCTTTTCTTTAAAATTTATAGAAGCACAAGTAATTAGTTATATTGGAATATCACAAAACAATAATACCTAAATAACTCTCAATACGCAACGACGGAGCCAAAAATGTATAAACGAATACATTTTTTTTCACAATGGACTTAAAAAAATAACTATTTATTTTATTAATCCAAACTCTAATCTTAAAATAGATGTTTTAGTAACGAAATTAAAGCAGGAGACCCACTTACCAACACAACTGACAAATAAAAGTTTGGTTTTAGGTTTCTATTTATAGGTCATTAATTCGAGTCTTCTTAATACCACGTAAGATTTTTCTAACTGTTATTTTCATATTGTTATAAGAGTAGTCGAGTTTTGCATAAATTAATTTGAACACATATGACTAGAAAATCTAAGAGGTTGTTTGGTTCAAGCCGGGGAATGGAAATAAAATGAAATGAAAATGTTCTCAAGTTTAACCAGGAATGAAAATTTAGGAATTTAGGAAAATGAACTCATTATATATATAAAGTCAAACATTTTATTTAATTATTATCCTCATTGACTACTTCTTGAGAGCATCTCCAACAGTTTTCTCAAAACTATCTTTAAAATGGAGAAAATAGAAGAGAAAATGAGTTTTTTCTCCAAATATGGAGATAACCTCAAAAATGATTACTACATAAGATGACCAATAGAAATCTTTGAAAACATTTATTTAGACAGAGAAATTATATTTTAATAGATAAATAAAATATTTTAATATTATAATTAATGTTTTTCTTCAAATTAGAGAATCTGTCAAAGATAAATGTAATTTTTTTATAAAAATTTAACTTTTAATTCTCTATTTTAAAGAAATTTTGAAAAATATGTTGGAGATGATCTGATAGCTATAACCAAACACCCCTTAAAACATACCTAATTTGATTATACATAAATATAAAGTAAATTTATTTAAAAAAATGAAATTAAAAGTGGGGGTAGAGAGCACGCGCGATGGTAGAGAGTGGGATTGTTTAAGAATGCGGAGTAGTTCAAATGATTATACGACGAGTGCGTGTCTGCTCACGGAAAGACAAGGTGACACGCACCGCTTGTGTGTGTCGCTAATGTGGGCCACGCGCCCTTTACTTTCCTAACTTCAATTTCATACCATAACCTTAATTTATACTAAAATCCCTTCAAATTATATTTACAGTATTTAAATGATTCATAATTAAAATATAATACTCCTTAATATTCATCTCTCACACATAAAAGAAACACATATATATATACTAGATATGTATCCGCGCGCGATGCGGCGTGAAGTATCTCGAAATCTAAAACCGAGAATTCGAAAAAATAAATTTGTTTCATGTTCATTCGCTTTTAAATCGCATATTAAATGTATAAAATTAAAGGTCAATATGGTTAATTGGTCAAAAAAATGAAAAATATTCGTTCGATAGTGGGGTCTTCAAACCCATAACATTTGTGCTCATTTTGAAGGTTTTGATGAACGGTTATAATGGTATAATTTATAAAAAAACAAAAACATATTTGTTTAATGTATTTTAGTTTATGTATGTTGATATGATAAGGATGTAAAATGAAAAATGAAAGGAGAATGGATATAAAGTAAATTAAATAACTAATTATAATGGTATAAAGCGTAATTTAAAAATAAAAAAATAATTTTATTTTTAATTATCATGTTGAACGTTGGTGGTTTTAAAGCTTTTAAACTCGTATATGATGTATTGAAATTTGTACTTCTTAAAAATTCAAGAATAACCGTAACTGTAATTATTTTTAAAAAAGTATAATAGATAAATATAGATAAGAGCTTAAATGTATAAGTTTAAAAAAAATCTCGGTACGTCATTCTTGAAAAATCTTGATACGTATTTATGATATTTCACAATATTATTAAGTTAAAAAATATTCAATAATAAACTTATTTTGAAATTGTTGACAAAAATATTGTAATAATATAATTTGTAAAAAATGCATTTATTAATATGTTTTAGTTAAACTATGATTATGTATTTTTAATATTATAAGGGTGTAAAATGAAAATGAAAAATGTAAATGATATAAAACAAATTAATTCGTACATGTTTATGATATTTAATAATATGATTAAATCCAAAAATATTTAATATTGAGCTCATTTCGAATGTATTGACGAGACGATTACAATGGTGTAATTTGTAAAAAAAGAAATGTATTTTTTAATGCATTTTAGTTCATGTACATTATTTATGTTTATATGATAAGAGTCTAAAATGAAAAATAAAAAAGTAAGGGATTAAAAGTAAACTACATACCTAATTATAAGGGTAGTAAATGTAATGTATAAATTAAAAAAATTGAATTAAGGAGAGATTTAAGGAGGAGTGAATGTGAGTGTACTAATTGAACTTATAATGTAAACTGCGTCCAGATACATGTTTAGGCGAAAAAAATACTGAAGTCGACTCACCAGAAGTCGACACGTGGCATGCTAGTTACTTATTTATTATATGTATATATATATATATATATGGTTGGGTTCACGTGAGACCAACATGTTTTCGTGAGACCAATAAATTAACACTAAACATTCACAGTGATTCATTGTGAAGGTAAGAAAAACAACAAACCTTCACAGCAAAATCACTGTGAAGATTTACCATAACAGTACCTTCACAGTCTTTTGCTGTGAAGGTTTAATGTTAATTTTTTGGTCTCACGGTCTCACGAAAATAGGCTGGTCTCACATGATCTCAAGTCTATATATATATATATATATATATATATATTGAGGTCACGTAAGACAAACCTGTTATTTAAACCCATAATATTAATAATAAAGAAGATATTCATATTTGCTATGAACATGTTTGTACACATATGTCTTATGGGTCTCACGAAAAAATATATGGTTAGTTTTAAATGAGAAGTTGGTCAATTTGCGGAAATGCAAAAAGTTTCAAGATTATACATTACTATATGTGATAGGAACACATGATCATATATGATATAATACATGTTGCGTTGACCGACATATAACGGATGGTCTTATGTCTTCCACGTCCATCTTGGACGTGTTGTATCATATATTATTATGTGTTCGTTTCAGATTAAATCGTGTGTAGTCTTGGAACTTCTAGTAATCTTGTATTATCCCTTACACACACACACACACACATATATATATATATATATATATATATATATATGACGATAATTAAATGAGAACCACAAATATGTTACAAACCCGTGAGAACAAATATAAAAAATTTTCTTTACATGATTTTTTTTATCAAACCCTATGATTTAATATATTGTTACACACATGTTCGTGTTCACCTTGTGAAATGATTACATGTGAAAAACGAAAGATTCACCTAGTGAAATGAAAAGTACACGTAAAAAATATTCACATGGTGAAACAAATTCATGTGAAATTATCATATTATGAAACAAATATATGTGAAGCAAAATATTATAAATCCTAGCATTTGATGAAAAAATATCATGTAAAAAATATTTTTTATATTGGTTCTCACGGTTTGTAACATATTTGCAGTTCTTATTTGATTTAACCCGTATATATATATATATATTATTTTACGTGAAAGTCGAATGATTAGCTCAACCTCTATCTAATCCTTTATTAATATTTGATCATTTTTATTTGTATTTAACAGTCATGTTATAATCTACACTATATTATAAAGCATTTATGAAAAACTCTTAAAAATAATACATAAAGCCTTATGTACTGTTATTTAATGCCGATTACTTAAAATCTTTTTAAAACAACTAACGGAACTTCATGTACCACTGTTAATGCTAATTACTTAATTAGTACTTATCTCTAACTACTTTCTTTTAGTCTTTGTCTCTAACTCCCTACAAAATCTCAAATGGTAAACCCCTAAAAAAGCATCATTCTTTAATCCTCATTAGTTATCTAATTAATCATTATCTTTTAATCTCTTTCAAATCCTCAAATCATAAACCCCTCAAAAAACGTCATTCTTGTACAAATTTATAAGAAAATATTATAATTTTCTCAAAACTACACAAAACCGTTTTATAAAATCGACAATGATAAAAAGTAAAACAAAACGTTAAAATCAAGATATATTGCGCTGACAATTTTAAAACTTAAAGATGTCTTATCAATGTTGGCGACGATCTGTATCGAACCCTGGGTAGATGGGATATTTCACCACATCACCCAGGGCGATCAACCACTGCGCTACAACCTGATTAACTATTAATTAATTGTTGTTTTTTTTTTATAAAAATCCACTTTCAATTACTAGAATTTTTTGTGTTATTAGTAACTTTTTTCATTTTCTACCTGTTAAATATGTATTAAATATTTTTATTAATTTTGTGAGGGTAGAGAGTAGAGTAGTGTCAAAGTGTCCATCATCATCTTCCACTTAAAAACATTATTTTTTTAATATTATATTTATTTTCAAATGTAAGTTTAGAAAACAGCAAGATGCCAATGTAGAGGTAAAAAGGACATCAATTTATTGACAATGAATAGTATATTGTTGAGCAAAACCACTTTTTTTTATTTTTAAATTAATTTATTTAAAATTTGTAATATTATATAAACAAAGGATCGTATAAGAAAAAGAATTAAGATGATTAACATAAGAAATAGTGGTTTGAATTGGATATTAGCGTTTTGATTTCGTTTTTAATTTGCATTAATTTTGGTATCACAAAGTGATAATGAATTTGAGTTAAAAACCCGAAAGTCTCTTTCACCGTAATTATATGGTGTTAGTTTTAAAGTTCATAGTGTTGTTTCATCTGTGAACCTTGATTGTTCCAATTTTCTTTTACCAAAGTTCATAGTGTTGTTTCATCTATGAACTTTGATTGTTGCAATTTTGTTTTTACCTATGTTCATAAGCGAAACTATAAAGCTGAAAGACGAAACAATGATTTTTGTTTAAAGTTCGTAACATTGTTTTGTGTTTGAACTTTGGTTGTTCCAAAATTTTACCAAAGTTCATAGTTGAAACCAAAAAATGAATAGGATAATTAACAAGTTCATAAATGAAACCAAAATGTTTATAAATGGTACAATTAAACGAATGAGATAGTTAAGAAATATGATATCAATAAATGAAAAAGACAAAAATGACTCGCTTAACAAAGCTAACAATAATTGTTTGGTTAACAAAAGAAAGTGACCATATATAACACTATATATATATATATATTAAACACTATATATATATATAGAGAGAGAGAGAGGGGAGAGAGAGAGAGAGAGAGAGAGAAAAAAAGATCATGTAAGAAGTTGAGGTTAACGTGAGAAGTGAATCCGTGATCAAAATTTTAACTTCTAATACTTTATTTTAGAAAAAAAAAACAGCTATGTTGTTGGAGATGCTCTTAATCAATTTTACGTGTCTAATAAAACGAGTTATTAACTTAAATAATCTTCTCACATAAGGAAATTCAAGTTTTTACCATCCAAACCTTTTTTTTTAACTAAAATGACCAGAATCCCGCAAGTCTGACACCGCAATGCACCTTTTACTTGCGGTGTTTGAATTTTTCTGACGCATTCTAAAAAAATCATGATTTTAGCGGCTTGCGGTTTACTATAATGGTTTGCGGTTTTCCTTTTTCCCTTACACGTGTCATTTTTTTTGCAATACCTCATGATGTAACGACCAGGACCAAAACGGATTAAATTTAATGTGTTGTGGATAGCTGTAATAAAAGTGGAAGTTGAGGGGCTAGTTGGTAAATATGAGATGAAGTATATAAGGGCACAAAACCCTAGACAACATTCCATTTTCCTGATTTGTGAATGTGTTTGTCGGCTGAGAATTTGTGATAGAGAGAAAGAGAAAGTTTCCTTTAGAATTCTGGAGCAAGAGAAGAAGAAGATTTCCAAGTAGCAACTAGAAGAAAAGGGTGTGTTGGGGATTCAATTTCTGCAAGGAACTACCAGGTAATTTCGAATCCACAACCCTGATTAAGTTGTTTTGTTGATTATTGAATCATTGGAAGGTTTATATTGCTAAAGTTAATGTTTAGGCTCTTCAAGAGGATTTAAACACCTTTAAATCGAGTTTAATCAGTACAGTTTATGGGGAAATGATTAAAGATGCTTAAGTAAGTGATTCGTCACATTATCTCACTGTTTTCGGAGTGTTTAGCAAGATTTCGGACCATAAAACTCTTCCAGCGTTCGTCCGAAAACCTTCAAGTAGGAAGGTGTCCGGGTGAGTGTCCGGGAAACCTCATAGTCGTGTATTAGAAGGTGTCCGGACGTTGAGTCGTCCGAAAAACTGTGCCGTCCGGATAGGTAAGTCGTCTGGAATGCGGTGTTGTCCGGATAGGTAAGTCGTCCGGATTACGGTGTTGTCCGGATAGGTTTGGACGTCCGGAGAGTAGAAGTTGCCGGTAAGACTTGTTCACCCGGTAACCTGTCCGGAAAGTTGTGTGTCAGGTGAGAAGTGTCCGGATAGTTCTAGTCAGCTTATAAACCTGTCCCTTCGTTCAGGTAGACAATTTGGAAGTAAGGAGCAGAGTAGGGAAAAGCAAGCAAACGTATCAGGTGAGTTTTCTAACTAAAATACGTGCCTTTTAAAGTGATTACATGATGAGAAATGCCATGTTTTATTCTTATGCTTTTAATTGCATGAAAGTTGTTTAAAGTTTTATATGAGATGTATGCATACATTGTGGTAGACGTAAATTGGCTAAGTTGGGGGGAGGTTCCGCCAGTACTCACGTCGGGAGGAGGTTCCGTTTATGCCATGGAAGGGAGTATCCAATAAGGCAGCGTGAGACTGACTTGTTGTCACATTCGAGTGACTTCAGGGTGCCATTTACGGGAGAGGATCTATCCGTGAAAGTTTTATGTAAAGTTACATGATAGTTTCATAAAAAGTTATGTGAAATTTTTATGCAAAGATATTTGAAAGTGATGAACTGCTTTTAAATGATTTTGAGAACTGTCAGGAGGGAACTCACTAGACCTCATGGTCTAACCCTCGCATTTTCCAAACTAACCCTTTTCAGGTAAGCAGATAATAGGAGGCTCCGGTAAGCGAGCAAGGGCAGGATAAAGTACTTATGCAGTTAGAGACAGTGCCACTCATACTTTTAGTGGTAGTTTTCTTAGTTGTGTAATAGGTTGTTTCCGCCAACCTAAGTTATTTAGACAAATATAATGAAATTTATGGACCCAGTTTTGTAACTATTTAAATACAAATGCTAAGTATGATTTATTTGGACTAGGCTGTTACAATTGGTATCAGAGCCATAGTTTAAGGGATTTAGGTGACCGGACGGGCCTAAACTTAAACTTTGGAGTAGAGATCACAACTGAGAATCAGAAAATGCGTTAGGAAGGCACTATTATTGATATAAGAAATGCGTTAGGAGGACACTATAGTAGAAATAGGACTAATAGGGTACCGAGGACGGTCATGTAAGATAAGTTTGGGATTACACCTGGCCAGTGTAATTGTGAATTTACAGTTACATGTATGTGCTTGATCTGCCTTATTATTCTGATGTTGTAGTCTGAAGCTAGTCAGGTGTCATGTTCCAGTACTCTAGAATGTCAGCAAGATTCCTGAGGGGTAGATTGAGACCCATTGTTGGGGAAGTATCGTGAGAGATAATTTATGGTGTGATGTATGTATACATCGTAGAGACGGAATGTTGTTTGGAATGTTATGAGCCGTCTAGAGGTAGATCTTCGTGGGTTCAAAGAGGTTGATTGATTTCTTTTGAGTAAGACTCCCAGTTCTGGCGAGTCTCAGTTGTAGAAATCGTGGGATAGATCAGTTCGGATAGTAAGGAAGGACAATGTCGAAATCTTGAAAGTGTCAATCCAAGAGCGAGCAGGGAATTAGAGCCCTGACTCTTTAATCGAGTTGTTCAATGGCAGGATCATTGAAGAGAGATTTCAGTAGAATACTGAAAGCGTGTAGAAGTATAATATGAGATAAATTGGTCAAGACGAAAGTATTATGAAATGGTTGAGTAAGTGGACCGTTGAATGTATGTATAGCAAGTTGTTGCAAGATCGAGGGGGCGACCGCTGGTCGAAAGTAGAGTGTCAATGATAAGTTGCGTGAGTAAAGCGATTGACCTTGTTTGAGTGAGTAGCCTTCAATTACAAGTAGAGTTTCATGCATTGAGATCGTATATGTGCATATGAGATTTTTCATAAGTAAAGTAAATGTGTAAATATCAAATTTGATCGGATATGAGTCGGCGTGTGCAAGCGTATGTTTAAAGAAAATGCAAATCCATTTACATCGCACAATGAAGTCTTGAGGATTACGATTTACAAAATATTCCACTCTTTTCATTATGAGTTAAATTGTTGTAAAAGTCAAGAAGACGTTGAATGCAAAACTTTCATGACCAAGATAAGTATTGACATGTTGAAGTTATATAAATGAATGTGAGAACCGACTGGTTTACTTCGTGTCGGTAAGTCCTTTCAAAATTTTGTCGTATGAAAAGATTTTCATCCAATATTTATTTATGTCGTAACAACATATTTTGGTTGAGTAAGATTAAGTTTTACGGAAAGTTGCATGCAAACGATTCTCGAGATCGTTGTGCAGGGCATTGAAGGGGTCGTGTGTACCCAAGTTGTTTCCAATTGTTGTTTCTTTAAAATGATCAAAAGTGTGATGATTTATTTATCGCGTTGTCATGCATGAAGGCTATAAACTCACTAGGTCGTAGAGTACTACGTTTTAAGCTAAGAAAGAACTCCTAGAGTGGAGAGGTGTTGGACAGATCAGGGAAGAATGTTTGTAGTTTTGGTACTTGTACTCAAGAGGAGAGATGAGCAGTGGAAGAGTCAGAAGTGGACTTTAGTGTCAGTTGTATGAGGGTCTGTACCCTCGTGCGGTGAGTAGAAATACAGGTGCCGAGGGACGGTTGTGTTCTAGGGAAGGACTAGAAGTCATCAAGGTGTTGATATTAGCAACTCGTTATGAGTAGTGTGGTGAAGTAGGAATGAAATATCCTCTACGTCGAATAAGAGTTTTAATGTGATCTTGTAATATTGACGTTGCACGAGAGAGTTTGAAATGAGGACGACGGGATGTGAATTTGATAATGATATGTTGGAAGGATTAGGTTCAGTAAGGGACCCTTGTTGAAGAATAGGTTAAGGAAGTATCAACAGGTTGACTAATGATGTTGAAGTCGGCAGCTGTGTGAGGTGGCTGAGGCCAGGACTTGAACCAGAAGGTTGAAAGTTGAGGGAGCACCTTGTAGGGGTGTTAAGAATTAAGATGGTGAAAGAATGCTGTTTTAGATAAGCGTTTTACTTTCGAGGTTTGGATGGTTCGTAAAGGATGAAGTATTTAGCACGAACGAAATGAGTGTATAGATTATGTCGATCTGTGAGGGATTGTGCCCTGTCTATGTAATGGTTTGGAATCACAAAGAGCTAGTAAGAAACGAGTATGTTAGAATTATTCAGGAACTCGTGAGTTGTGGTTCCACTAGAGTTGGGGAGAGACAAGTAGCGAGATAGACTCGGTTATCTATGCGGGAGAACATGAAGGTAAGTTTGAGTTGTGTACGAATGACCATGAGAGACCTGGTCTGCAGTAAGATGTTATGAGTGGAGAATGTACGGATGAGTAGTGGCATCAATTGCCAAGATAAATGTGCCAGCCAGTGTGTGACGTGATGTTAAAAAGAGGAAGCATCGGATAGAAGTCTTTTCGGGGTTTCGGATGAGGTGTGCGATTTGTTAGTTAGGTTGTTGGAGCACGTGGTTTGTAAGTTGGTATTGTGCTATGGCTATTATCGGAATAGAATGTCAGAGCGGTAGTGGGTGGTTACCCAAAGGAGAAACCAAGTGTTTTTGGTTGCGTGAGTCGCTAAGTAAGTATATTTGTAGGATCTGGAAAAGGTTAAAGAAGATGTTGGATGAGTGGGTCTAAGAGGTGTGTAGTAAATGCTAAATCTTTGAGGAATGTGAATTGTTTCCTTTTGTGTGAAAGGATTAGTCCGAGAAAGTAACAGGTTAGAAATCAAGGAGTGTGTGGTGGCTTCGAGCATCGGTGACCTTTGGGATGACTTGGCTGAATGCCTAAGTTAGAGTTTTGGTGCAACTGTTTGGTTATGTTTGGTAAGGAGAAAGTGTTATCAACATGTGGAAAGGTCGGAAGGGAGAGGCAAGTAACGTTTGGTGAGCAGTGCTCCACGTTAACGTGGGGAGGGGAAGATGGTATGTCTGGACTAGTGAGTAGAATGGAAGTAGTAAGCTTGGCAGCAACACCAAAAAGGTGGAGTAGTGTGTGTAGATTGTCATCAGTAGGTGTGCGAACCCCTAGAAAGAGTATAGAGGAAGAGGATTTGTGCATGTCCTTGTGCGAGAAAGAAGTGGAAAATGGCAGTTGAATGACTTGAGTCAGTGATGCTGTGAGAAATGTTCAATCGAGCTGATCGTTCAGTGTAAGCTCTTGAAAGCAGTAGGGTGTGATCATGGTTACTTCTCCTAGTTGAGTGGGGGAAACCGAAGTTATATTATATGACTGGACATTTGTGGCTAGCAGTGAGAAATCGATGAGCCTTCAGGATAAGTCAATTCGGATAGGTGAGCACTTCAATGAGGAATCATGGAAGTTTTCTGCTTCTGGTCACGTTAAGTGTGAAATGATGAAGTGGTGAGAACGTACGTATTAGTTGTAGAGCTGTAACCGATGTGATTCGGGAAGAGAATATGACCTGCATAGTCGTACGTCGGTTGGAAGAAGTGATCTATAATTACCTGTAACCCGAGGAGGGAACTCTTAAGTGTGAGTTCGTCGAGATGTGTAAGGGTGGCCTTGTGCCAAGTGGGCAAGTGAGTGGTTGTTCCTGGTTTTAGATTCTCGTTGTAGTGGCGGGGAATTTCCGCCAAGTTCCTTCTTTTAAGGAAGTAAAGAAGTTCGAGAGACCGTAAGTAGACGTGTTGTAAAACCGTGAGCCCCGATGTGGGGACAGAAGCGAGCAAATGGAGGCGCGGTTGACCTTGGAGTTACTAGTGGTTTTTAAGCGAGTATAGTATTCGGAGAGATTGCAAATAAATAATTCAAGATGGAACGTCATGGCAAGGTGGTGAATCGTCGAGGGCAGTTCCAATGTATGGTGTACGGTTATGTTTTCCCATCAGAACGGTTTGTGGTGACCGAGTAGAACTGAGTTGGTTGGATTAAAAAAAAACATAAGACTTTTGGGCCCTGAAGTTTGAGAGAGAGGTAAGGTGGAGTAAGTATGTGGATTCGACGAAGTTATGAAAGTTGGATAGATAGTGCGCGATCTTGAGGTACTCGATGAAATTTTTGGAGGAATTCATAGTGTGATGCACGTCTCTTTTATGAAGAGTCGATGTGGGAAGTGAAATGATGGCGACCTTGCAAGAAATACAGACGTTAAGAAATTGACTTTCTCGTTAGTGAGCGAGTTAGAGCAGCGGCATACAAGTTAGACTTGCCGGAGGAATTAAAGAGTGTTCATCAGACATCTTATGTCTCGGACTCAAAGAAATGTTTGTCAGAGGTCGAGGTGGCTGTTCCTTGGGGGACGTCGGTATAGATGAGAGGTTGACTTATGTAGAAGAACCGTTAGAGATTGTGGACAGTAAGGTCCGAAAGACGAGAAATAGGGATGTAACGTCCCAAAAATTACAAGAAAATTTAAAATTTTTAAAACATGCATTTCATTAAAACAACCATGATTTAATAATTCACGTCTTACATAAAATTAACGTCGTTACTTCAAACCATCAACAACGTTTATGCAGCGGAAAATTTCATAACTAAATTCAAGGGTTCATAAGTGAAAGTTTAATAATATTTGACACTCCGCGCTCCATGTGTGTACTGTCACGCCCGACTGCCGCCCGCACCTGAAATAACAACACATTGGGAAAGGGTAAGCTAAACGCTTAGTGAATTCAATCACGCACGTAGGTAGCAACCCCACGCATATCGCCCCTACTCGCAAGTAGGCAACATCACCATCATCACGAATATCAAACCACATAATGATTATTATATAAGCACGAACCTCGGTCCCACCGAGTACACAAAATACATTAATACAAGCTCAGTCCCACCGAGCCCTCGGTCCCACCGAGTAATTAATACAAGCTCAGTCCCACCGAGCCCTCGGTCCCACCGAGTAAAAATTGTTGTACTAGCTTAGTCCCACCAAGCCCTCGGTCCCACCGAGTAAAGATAATATAATCGTACTAGCTCAGTCCCACCGAGCCCTCGGTCCCACCGAGCCCCCCAGTCCCACTGAGGTGTACACAAGCATACATAATTCACATACACATTCAACAGATCATAACTAGATATCACATCCCAACTAATTCACGTAAACACGTAATAACACGTAGCACAAAATAACGATATACACGAAATTCCTAACTACGCGGTGAGAGAACTCACCTCAAGGCTAAGCAACGTGCTCATGAAACGCAGCACCAACACGGCAATCTTCTTCACTTTCTCCCACCTAAATACGTATAAAAAGTCAAAGGAAAGTCCCGACCCATAACACGTTTACTAGCTTTCAAACGACTAAATATTCCAGCTTTTTCTTAAAGGTTACGGGTCTGTTCGGGACCTGTTTTACCCCCTTAAAACTGATAAATATAGAAATTAAAATTCATAATTACGAAGTTCTAAGTCTTACGGTTTCAGGGACGTATCGCACACGTCCTAACGACTTTTCTATAATTTACTATGGATTTTACAAAAGTGGTTCACAGAACAGCGAAACACCGGACCTTTCGGTACAACATGGCAATTTCGCCCAAGTTACGGTCCGAACTGGTCTTTCCGCAAAACAGAGGAAACTTAATAGACTCCGAAACGGAACTTTCGGCACCAGTTCCAACCCAACCCGACATTCCTAACAGAAGTTATGCGCCATACAAAACAGTGACAGAAAACTGAAAGTTTTTCGGACCAGGCTGTATAAACAGCCCCATATGGCCTAGCTACGGGCTAAATTAGATTTTCGACAAGACACGAAAAACCTTCCCAACTCAGTTTGGAAATTTTGGGCACCAATTTCACGGCAAAACGAATTACGAGTCAAAAGTTATGGCCTTCGCAAAAACAGGGCAGATTCCAGAATTTTACATAAAATGACGAATCACCAAACTTGCGGCCACTGTTTCACCTAGCTAGAGGCCAAACCAGTTTTCCGCTAAAACACGGAAAACGTGCCCGACCCCGAGCTTGAACCGTGGGCGCCAGTTTCGGCTCAAACGGAGTTATGACGGAAAAGTTATGAGCTACGCAAAACAGTGGCAGATAACCATAATTCACATGAAATGATAAAACGGTTCGAGATTAGGATTAACGGTTCAAGATTTAAGGTTACGCCACGGGCACCACCCACTGCCACCCCCGGCAGTGGGGCACGGCGGCGGCGTTCCGGCGACACCCACACCCACACACACCCCTCGTCTCACCGTACCACCCTCACCCTCTCGCTCCCCATCACGGATGCCACACGCGACTCCTACCAGCACACACACACATACACTCACGTGCACACAGCCACCGCCGTCCACCCACGGCCACCGTAGCGGCGGCGTGCGGCGGTGGTTGCCTCGCCGGAAAAATAAACAAGAAAGAACAAGATGGAGCGAGGGAACGGCTTACCTTGCGATGGTTGTTTCTCTTCCCTCGACTTCTCCGGCGAATGGTGATGGTGACAGCGACTTCTCCGGCGACTGGAAAACCTCCGGCGACTGGAAAACCTCCGGCGACCACTCTCTCTCTTCTTCTCTTGGTCCTCTCTACTTGCGATCTCTCTCTCTCACTTACTCTCTATCCCTCTCGGCAATTCCAAACCAAAAGAAAAACCCACAAACAATCAAAGGGGCTGTTTTGTTGCTGCCTTTGGAAACCGACGAGAAGAAAGAAGGGGGGGGGGGGTCGGTCCCCCTTCCTTGGTCGTTCACCCCACAACAATCCCCTATGTCCACAATTGACCCCTAAACTCCAACACCTTGGCACTTTTGATCCCTAAGTTTCCATAACATTGTAAAAAAAGAGTAAGGTTTGCCATACCTAACATTCGAGGTCCCTTTGACAACTTCCGTTAAAGAGACTCGCTTTAAAAAATAAAATAAAATAAAATAAATAAATACATTAAGAATTTTAAAAACCAAATCGGGACACGGGCTTTACAACTCTCCCCCGCTTGAATTAGACTTCGTCCCCGAAGTCTACTCCTGCAAACAGCTCCGGATAATTCTCTCGCATCTCCGTTTCAGGTTCCTAAGTCCACTCGGAACCCTTTCGGTGTCTCCATTGAACCTCCACCAAACCAACAACCTTGTTCCGCGAGGTTCTCGTCCTCCTGTCAAGAATAGCAACTGGCTTTTCCACGTAATTAAGCCGCTCGTCGATCTGAATATCTTCGAGCGGTACTACTGCAGACTCATCCATCACACACTTCCGCAATTGCGAAACGTGGAAGGTGTTGTGAATCAGGTTCAGTTCCTCCGGTAGCTCCAACCGGTAAGCCACTTTCCCCACGCGGGCGATGATCCGGTAAGGACCAAAATAACGAGGTCTTAGCTTCCCCAGCTTACGAAGCCGGATCACCCCTTTCCAGGGTGAAACCTTCAACAATACATCATCACCTACCTGAACTCCAAGTCGGATCGCCTTTTGTCAGCGTAGCTCTTCTGCCGACTCTGTGCAGTAACCAAACGGTCCCGCACCATTTGAATTGTCTCGGTCGTCTTCAACACGATGTCAGTACTCCCTAACACCCGATGCCCAACCTCACCCCAACAAACGGGCGTCCTGCATTTCCTACCGTACAAAAACTCGTATGGCGGCATGCCAATACTAGAGTGGTAGCTGTTGTTGTAGGAAAATTCCGCCAAAGAACTCCGCACAAATCTTTGTACATCTTTGTAGCTCCCGGGTGAATCGAGAACTTGGACTTATGAACTCCTCTTCGAGAAGTCCCTGCAACTGATCGAAAAGATCGTCAATCCTTGACAAAGGATAACGATCCTTTACCGTAAGCTTATTCAGCCTCCTTCGCTCCCCAACTCGCGTGTCCATCACATAAGCCAAGTATCCCTACCCACTATGCTGGAGGTACCTCTGAGCTCTCGCAGCCAAACCTATGGCCGTAGTCTGCCTAGACGAATTTCCCTGAACTAACAGTTCTCCCCCGCTTGGGGTTCGAACTCGCACTTGTTTGTGACGACAAACAATCTCCGCGTCAAACTTATCCATCCAGTCCATGCCCATAATCACACAAAGTTCCCGCATAGCAATCGGGACCAGGTCTATGGGAAACCGCACTCCTGAGATCTCTAGGGTACACCCGCGAAACACGTCCGTGACCGTCAAGGTCCTAACATCAGCCACCTCGACGACAAGGGGATGACTCAATCGTCCTACAACTCGACCCAAACCCTCGCTAAAAGTGCGAGACACCAAAGAGGGAGTAGCCCCGCTATTAAACATCACAACCGCAGGCACCGAGTTAACTAGGAACGTTCCTAACGTATAACTGAACCACAAATAAATACATGACATGGAACAGAAAGACAAGAAGAAAGAAACAAAAGGGATATACCTGTAACCACTTTAGGCGTCGCTTGCGCCTCATCCACCGTCAACTGATGAACTCTCCCTCGAGCCGCTCCCGCCCCCGGCTGATCAGTATGACCATCAGTGATGCGTAATGGGGCATTCCCAGGCGCCCTCTGTGCTCCACCCCCAATAGTTACCCCTGCTCTAGGACAGTTGGCCCTTACATGGCCCGTCTGATTACAGTTGAAACAAACCACTAACGGAACCTTACAATCCCGGCTGAGGTGACCGGGTTGGCCACACTTAAAACACCCCTCAACTCTCCTAACTCTGGTATCTCGGGGCTTAAACCCGCCACTCCCAGAACCCGCGCACGAATCTGTGAACCTCGAACGCTTCGGCACTGCCGAGATGGGCGTCACTGGCTGTGCCGCCTTCCGCTTCTTAGCTTGGGTCTCCAGCTCAAGCTCCCTCCTTCGAGCGGCGTCCATCATGGCGGATAACGAAGTGTACGGTGCCGTGCTAACAAATTCTCGGATCTCCGTGCGTAGCATATCTTTATACCTTGACATCTTCATCTCTTCCGAGGCGGCATACTGAGGACAGAATAATGCCATCTCGGTAAATTTCCTGTTCATCTCTTTTACCGTCTCTGTTGTCTGGGTGAGCTCTAGGAATTCTTTAGCGATTCGCTCCATCTCTACTGGCGGTACATACTCCGCACGGAAACGAGTGACAAACTCGTCCCAAGTCAAAGTAGTGCGCTCAGCAGGCGTCAATGCCGTGGCGCACCAATCCTTCGCGCCGTCACGAAGTAGATTTACTGCAAAACGGACCTTTAGGTTGTCCGGGCAACCACTGGTCAAAAATGCGAACTCCATGTCAGATACCCATCGCATACTGGTAATCGGATCCAGGTCTCCCTTAAACTCTGGCGGGGAACAGGCGGAGAGATCCCGGTATTGGAATTCTCGGTTACGGGGATGACCCTCCGCAGGCAGTGGAATAGCTGCAATACGCTCCTCCAGTAGGATCACCACTTCCTCTCGAATAGCAGTGATGATCTCGGGGATCGCCTCCCCGATCGCGCGGGAAACCTTAGTAGCAATCAGTTCCCTAATACGCTCCTCAGTAATCCCCGACCCGGCTCACGACGCTGCCGCGTTGTTCCTTCTTGTATTGACCATTCTAGAAAGAGAAAATTCAGAGATCTAAAAGCACATATAACTCACCCTACCACGCTCATACTCCACTCCTTGGCTCCCTCGTGACTCTCCCCGACTCAAGCATGGATCCTGTGCTTCAGATAGTAGGAGCTCTACTACTACCCTTCACACCTATCCTTACTCGTTTCGAGTCCTGTCCCGAGACATTCAAGTAGTCGATTACCACAAATAAACACATATAGTCAATCTAGCCCGTACAAACACCTTTCCTAACTCCCTAGAAAGGTCATATCACCCACTATCCTTTGCTAACACGGAAACCCCACTAACCCTGAAGTTTGAGAGAGAGGTAAGGTGGAGTAAGTATGTGGATTCGACGAAGTTATGAAAGTTGGATAGATAGTGCGCGATCTTGAGGTACTCGATGAAATTTTTGGAGGAATTCATAGTGTGATGCACGTCTCTTTTATGAAGAGTCGATGTGGGAAGTGAAATGATGGCGACCTTGCAAGAAATACAGACGTTAAGAAATTGACTTTCTCGTTAGTGAGCGAGTTAGAGCAGCGGCATACAAGTTAGACTTGCCGGAGGAATTAAAGAGTGTTCATCAGACATCTTATGTCTCGGACTCAAAGAAATGTTTGTCAGAGGTCGAGGTGGCTGTTCCTTGGGGGACGTCGGTATAGATGAGAGGTTGACTTATGTAGAAGAACCGTTAGAGATTGTGGACAGTAAGGTCCGAAAGACGAGAAATAGGGATGTAACGTCCCAAAAATTACAAGAAAATTTAAAATTTTTAAAACATGCATTTCATTAAAACAACCATGATTTAATAATTCACGTCTTACATAAAATTAACGTCGTTACTTCAAACCATCAACAACGTTTATGCAGCGGAAAATTTCATAACTAAATTCAAGGGTTCATAAGTGAAAGTTTAATAATATTTGACACTCCGCGCTCCATGTGTGTACTGTCACGCCCGACTGCCGCCCGCACCTGAAATAACAACACATTGGGAAAGGGTAAGCTAAACGCTTAGTGAATTCAATCACGCACGTAGGTAGCAACCCCACGCATATCGCCCCTACTCGCAAGTAGGCAACATCACCATCATCACGAATATCAAACCACATAATGATTATTATATAAGCACGAACCTCGGTCCCACCGAGTACACAAAATACATTAATACAAGCTCAGTCCCACCGAGCCCTCGGTCCCACCGAGTAATTAATACAAGCTCAGTCCCACCGAGCCCTCGGTCCCACCGAGTAAAAATTGTTGTACTAGCTTAGTCCCACCAAGCCCTCGGTCCCACCGAGTAAAGATAATATAATCGTACTAGCTCAGTCCCACCGAGCCCTCGGTCCCACCGAGCCCCCCAGTCCCACTGAGGTGTACACAAGCATACATAATTCACATACACATTCAACAGATCATAACTAGATATCACATCCCAACTAATTCACGTAAACACGTAATAACACGTAGCACAAAATAACGATATACACGAAATTCCTAACTACGCGGTGAGAGAACTCACCTCAAGGCTAAGCAACGTGCTCATGAAACGCAGCACCAACACGGCAATCTTCTTCACTTTCTCCCACCTAAATACGTATAAAAAGTCAAAGGAAAGTCCCGACCCATAACACGTTTACTAGCTTTCAAACGACTAAATATTCCAGCTTTTTCTTAAAGGTTACGGGTCTGTTCGGGACCTGTTTTACCCCCTTAAAACTGATAAATATAGAAATTAAAATTCATAATTACGAAGTTCTAAGTCTTACGGTTTCAGGGACGTATCGCACACGTCCTAACGACTTTTCTATAATTTACTATGGATTTTACAAAAGTGGTTCACAGAACAGCGAAACACCGGACCTTTCGGTACAACATGGCAATTTCGCCCAAGTTACGGTCCGAACTGGTCTTTCCGCAAAACAGAGGAAACTTAATAGACTCCGAAACGGAACTTTTGGCACCAGTTCCAACCCAACCCGACATTCCTAACAGAAGTTATGCGCCATACAAAACAGTGACAGAAAACTGAAAGTTTTTCGGACCAGGCTGTATAAACAGCCCCATATGGCCTAGCTACGGGCTAAATTAGATTTTCGACAAGACACGAAAAACCTTCCCAACTCAGTTTGGAAATTTTGGGCACCAATTTCACGGCAAAACGAATTACGAGTCAAAAGTTATGGCCTTCGCAAAAACAGGGCAGATTCCAGAATTTTACATAAAATGACGAATCACCAAACTTGCGGCCACTGTTTCACCTAGCTAGAGGCCAAACCAGTTTTCCGCTAAAACACGGAAAACGTGCCCGACCCCGAGCTTGAACCGTGGGCGCCAGTTTCGGCTCAAACGGAGTTATGACGGAAAGGTTATGAGCTACGCAAAACAGTGGCAGATTACCATAATTCACATGAAATGATAAAACGGTTCGAGATTAGGATTAACGGTTCAAGATTTAAGGTTACGGTCAGGGTGGTTTTAGGGTTACGCCACGGGCACCACCCACTGCCACCCCCGGCAGTGGGGCACGGCGGCGGCGGCGGCGGCGTTCCGGCGACACCCACACCCACACACACCCCTCGTCTCACCGTACCACCCTCACCCTCTCGCTCCCCATCACGGCTGCCACACGCGACTCCTACCAGCACACACACACATACACTCACGTGCACACAGCCACCGCCGTCCACCCACGGCCACCGTAGCGGCGGCGTGCGGCGGTGGTTGCCTCGCCGGAAAAATAAACAAGAAAGAACAAGATGGAGCGAGGGAACGGCTTACCTTGCGATGGTTGTTTCTCTTCCCTCGACTTCTCCGGCGAATGGTGATGGTGACAGCGACTTCTCCGGCGACTGGAAAACCTCCGGCGACTGGAAAACCTCCGGCGACCACTCTCTCTCTTCTTCTCTTGGTCCTCTCTACTTGCGATCTCTCTCTCTCACTTACTCTCTATCCCTCTCGGCAATTCCAAACCAAAAGAAAAACCCACAAACAATCAAAGGGGCTGTTTTGTTGCTGCCTTTGGAAACCGACGAGAAGAAAGAAGGGGGGGGGGGTCGGTCCCCCTTCCTTGGTCGTTCACCCCACAACAATCCCCTATGTCCACAATTGACCCCTAAACTCCAACACCTTGGCACTTTTGATCCCTAAGTTTCCATAACATTGTAAAAAAAGAGTAAGGTTTGCCATACCTAACATTCGAGGTCCCTTTGACAACTTCCGTTAAAGAGACTCGCTTTAAAAAATAAAATAAAATAAAATAAATAAATACATTAAGAATTTTAAAAACCAAATCGGGACACGGGCTTTACAAGGGAAGTTCGTTTGGTTAAAGTTCAGTGGAAGTATCATAAGGGACGAGAGGCAACGTGGGAAGTAGAAGCTGAAATGAAGTCCAGATATTCTCATCTTTTTTAGAATGGAATTCCGGGGACGGAATTCTTTTGAGGGGGGAGTGTTGTAACGACCAGGACCAAAACGGATTAAATTTAATGTGTTGTGGATAGGTGTAATAAAAGTGGAAGTTGAGGGGCTAGTTGGTAAATATGAGATGAAGTATATAAGGGCACAAAACCCTAGACAACATTCCATTTTCCTGATTTGTGAATGTGTTTGTCGGCTGAGAATTTGTGATAGAGAGAAAGAGAAAGTTTCCTTTAGAATTCTGGAGTAAGAGAAGAAGAAGATTTCCAAGTAGCAACTAGAAGAAAAGGGTGTGTTGGGATTCAATTTCTGCAAGGAACTACCAGGTAATTTTGAATCCACAACCCTGATTAAGTTGTTTTGTTGATTGTTGAATCATTGGAAGGTTTATATTGCTAAAGTTAATGTTTAGGCTCTTCAAGGGGATTTAAACACCTTTAAATCGAGTTTAATCAGTACAGTTTATGGGGAAATGATTAAAGATGCTTAAGTAACTGATTCGTCACATTATCTCAGTGTTTTCGGAGTGTTTAGCAAGATTTCGGACCATAAAACTCTTCCAGCGTTCGTCCGGAAACCTTCAAGTAGGAAGGTGTCCGGGTGAGTGTCCGGGAAACCTCATAGTCGTGTATTAGAAGGTGTCCGGACGTTGAGTCGTCCGGAAAACTGTGTCGTCCGGATAGGTAAGTCGTCCGAAATGCGGTGTTGTCCGGATAGGTAAGTCGTCCGGATTACGGTGTTGTCCGGATAGGTTTGGACGTCCGGAGAGTGGAAGTTGCCGGTAAGACTTGTTCACCCGGTAACCTGTCCGGAAAGTTGTGTGTCAGGTGAGAAGTGTCCGGATAGTTCTAGTCAGCTTATAAACCTGTCCCTTCGTTCAGGTAGACAATTTGGAAGTAAGGAGCAGAGTAGGGAAAAGCAAGCAAACGTATCAGGTGAGTTTTCTAACTAAAATACGTGTCTTTTAAAGTGATTACATGATGAGAAATGTCATGTTTTATTCTTATGCTTTAATTGCATGAAAGTTGTTTAAAGTTTTATATGAGATGTATGCATACATTGTGGTAGACGTAAATTGGCTAAGTCGGGGGGAGGTTCCGCCAGTACTCACGTCGGGGGGAGGTTCCGTTTATGCCATGGAAGGGAGTATCCAATAAGGCAGTGTGAGACTGACTCGTTGTCACTTTCGAGTGACTTCAGGGTGCCATTTACGGGAGCGCATCTATCCGTGAAAGTTTTATGTAAAGTTACATGATAGTTTCATAAAAAGTTATGTAAAAGTTTTATGCAAAGATATTTGAAAGTGATGAACTGCTTTTAAATGATTTTGAGAACTGTCAGGAGGGAACTCAGTAGACCTCATGGTCTAACCCTCGCATTTTTCAAACTAACCCTTTTCAGGTAAGCAGATAATAGGAGGCTCCGGTAAGCGAGCAAGAGCAGGATAGAGTACTTATGCAGTTAGAGACAGTGCCACTCATACTTTTAGTGGTAGTTTTCTCAGTTGTGTAATAGGTTGTTTCCGCCAACCTAAGTTATTTAAACATATATAATGAAATTTATGGACCTAGTTTTGTAACTATTTAAATACAAATGCTAAGTATGCTTTATTTGGACTAGGTTGTTACACATGACTTGCGGTAAAGAGAATAACGACATGTGGCATTGCGGTGACTTGTGGTGTCTTGCGATTTTATCAATTTTAAAAAAAATCGTGATTTTATTAGAATGCCAGAAAAATTTGACGCCACAAGTAAAAGATGGCTTGCGGTGTCGAACTTATAGGATCCTGGTTATTTATGTAAAAAAAAAATTTAGATGGTTAAAAATTGAATCTCTTTAAGTGAGAACTGATAAGGCTATTTAAGTTGATAACTCCTAATAAAACTTTTCAATATATAACAATGTTAATATATAATAATAATAAAAAGTATTCACCTGTGGCATGGACCACCTAAATCTGTCCATGTATACACATCAAAACACCATTTCTTTGCTTTTTAATTTTCTTTGAATGATTTTTTTAGTAATTCATAGAAATGCTCCAAGTTGGACTCTTAACTTAAAAAAAATGCTAAAACTTTACTCAATTTAACCAAAATACTCAAAAAAATCCGCAAAAATATCACGTGATCACAGGCTCCTTAAAAAGTGGTGATTCACGGACCAATTCATATCAATTTCATGGGAAAAACCACCAATCGCGGACCACAACCCCTCGATCGCGGACCAAGTTTCCTCTATCGCGGGAGAATTCATGAGCATCGCGGGAGAATTCAAGGGTGTTGTCCAAAATTTTAAAGGAGTCCCTGATCACAGGGTGTTTTCACGGATTTTTTGGGTATTTTAGTTAAATTGTGGTGAGCTTGAGGATTTTTGTAAGTGAGGAGTGAAAGTTGGAGCATTTCAATCAATTTCTTTTTTTTTTATTCAATTTTTGATGCGAATAACAAAAAAAAGAAAAGAAAAAATACATTTTTTGTAAAGGAAACTGGTCAAAAAAGGAAAAGCTGACCATTTTGTATATTTTACGTCACAGATTTATTAAAAAAAGTGAGTATAAAAAAGCTTTAAAAATGGGGAAAGTATGAAACTTCAAAAAACAATGTGTAAACGACATGCTTTTTTTTTCCTTCCCACTTTCTACACCAAAAAAGAGGCGAATTTAGACATAATATTAATTAAATGTTTTTTATTTTCATTTTACTAAATATTAATTTCATATTTAAAATAGGGAAATTAATTAAAATACCCATTTTCGGATTCTCTCTCACGAAAATACTCATTCTCTATCCATTTTCACGAAAATACTCATTTTTCCATGAAAGTGCCCGTGATCAGGGACTCTTTTTGTTAATTGGATTTTTGTCCGGGAAATTGATTTTTGGTTCGTGAATCTATATGTGTATGTATGATGGATCAAAAATCCAATTCACATTAATTGGATTTTCACGGATCCTCTTTCTCAAGTGTAGGGGTGCTCACGGGTTGGGTTGACCGGGTTGAAGGCACTTTAACCCAACTCAATCATTGCGATTTGAAAAATATCAACTCAATCAAAAGTGCAACCCAACCCAAACTGTTCGGGTTGGGTTGGGTTGGGTTGGGTTGGTCGGGTTGAAATTTTTATTGATCATTTCACTATTTAACTAAGTTATCGTGTCTAAACAAATTGCTATATGCTTCTAAATATCTAAATGTTCAACAGATTGCTAAATCGTCTAATAAAAGATTGCTTATAAATTTTTTGTTTATAAATGTGACATCAAGAATCAATAACAAGATTACTAAAGTAACAAGTGGTCAACAATTGTCTGTTTATAAATGTTCAATAGTAACAATATTGCTTTGACAGAAACAAAAATGACAGTAACAAGCATTCAAAATTAGATTTAAATGTTTTTACGGGTTGTCGCGGGTTGTCAGGTTGGGTCGGTTTGTTTTGGGCCTAACCCGTTATCAACCCAATATATGTGGGTTTGTCAAAAATAGCATCGATTATACATCGGGTTGGCTCGGTTTGAGTTGGGTTGGCCGGGTTGGTCGGAAATTTGAGCACCCCTACTCAATTGCATGGACACATAAATCATTAAATAAAAAAACTGCACATTAACTGATTTTCACGGACCAAAAATCCAGTTCACAAAGGAGTCCGTGATCACGGACACTTTCAAGGAGAAAATGGGTATTTTTGTGAAAGTAGGGAGATGATGGGTATTTTCGTGAGAGAGAGTTCGAAAATGAGTATTTTAATTAATTTCCCTTTAAATAACTTGTAGAAGTTTATACAAAAAATTTATAATGCATTCAATTTGCTCAAAATTCTCTTTCGAAAATAATAAATTTTTGATTAATGTTTTTTCCTTTTTATTCATTAATCTAATAAAAAAACATGTAGATCTCGTAGAGAAATTAAACTAGATTTCGTTAATAATAAATTGTTTTTCAATAAAAAAATACATAATAATAAATGTTTTTTATTAACCCATATAAAATTCTGATTGTATTAAAGCAATTTGTAAATACATTTAATATATGTTAGATATATGTTGGACAAACTATTAATTGTATTTAATTTTTTTGAATTTATAAACTGTGCACTGTATTTAATTGTGCAATTTATAACCTCTTTTGTTAACTGTGGGCACCAATTCAGATTTTTGTTTATTACTTTTTTTAGATTTTTGCCCAACAAATTACTTTTTTTATATGTAGATATATTATATTTTAAGAAATTTTTATATAAAATGAAAATAAGAATTAATGCATTAGAGCATTTCAAACAGCTTCTCCATTTTAGAGAAAATGGAAATTATGGGGATTTTGAACTATAATTTTGCTCCAACGGCTTCTCCAAAACTGTCTCCAAAATGGAGAAAGCATGAGAGAGAAGAAGTTTTTCTCCAAATATAGAGATAACTCAAAAAATGATTACTAGATGAGAGCACCAATAGAAATCTTTGAAAATAAATATTTAGAAAGAGAAATAATATTTTAATAGATAAATCTAATATTTTAATATTATAATCAATGTTTGTTTCTCCAAAATGGAAAATCTGTTAGAGATAAATGTAATTTTTTTTAAGATTTTGACTTTTGATTCTCCATTTCAGAATTTTTTTAGAGAATTTGTTGAAATGCTTTTACTGGATAAGAGCATACTCTCATATAAAATTCAAATTTGTTATTATTATAATATATATTGAAACTTTGTGTATAAAATATCATCTTTATATATATTTCCAACTTTTGTTTATACCCAAAATATAATAATTATTAACATATTATATTATCGTAATTAATTAATTCCATATCTTAATAAATGTTAAATGTATATTATTATATAGAGATATTTGGTTAGAAGTGTTAAACACTAGTGAATGATAAAAATAAAATAAAAAAGAACCATTTAATAATTTTATATAATATGATGGTCCATTTCTTAGGTTAAAGTGTTAAATTTCATATCATTTTTATGTTAAATTTTATTTTCATTCTTTAACATGAACCAACCAGTCACAAGTTTTGTTTGTAAACCACAAGGGTTGTGACGTACTGGTTAAGACCCTGAGAGATGTGATGGAATATCCCATCTACCCAGGGTTCTTATCCAGGCATACAGAACAATTGTGACCACTGAGATTTAATCAGAACGAATGTTTTACGGTCATAATTTATCAAATGATTAATCTAGACATAGCTAGAACACGTTTAAAAAAAGGGAAATTAATTAAAATACCCTAAGTCAAACCAAGTGTTACTGAAATACCCCAAATCTCTCTCATGTTACAAAAATACCCCAAACATCCGCGATAGAGCCCGCGATCGCGGGCTCCAGGCCACGTGTCACCAAAGTTTGCCCACTTTGCCCGCGTTGGTCCCTCAAGAATGCCCGCGGTCCAGCTTTCCCCCCTCAAGAATGCCCGCGTGTGCAATTTTGGTCCCTGCCCGCGTTTGACTCTCGTTGACCCCCGCGATCGCGGGCTACACGTGTCCAAAGTTTGCCCACTTTGCCCGCGTTGGTCCCTCAAGAATGCCCGCGGTCCAGCTTTCCCCCCTCAAGAATGCCCGCGTGTGCAGTTTTGGTCCCTGCTCGCGTTTGACTTTCTTTGACCCCCCGCGATCGCGGGCTCCTGTGCCACGTGTCGGCACAGGGTTAACCCTAAAATCACTTTGACGAACCCTAAACCCTAAATGTTACTTCGGCCGCACTATATAGGGGGGGGGACCAAAAACCGACCACTCTCATTTTTTTAATCACTCTCTCAATTTTTAATCAAACTCTCTCAATTTTCTCCCACTCTCTCAATTTTGTCGTGTGGAATACGCGTTCGGGTTTTGTGAAGATGTCTCGTATTACCTCTGTGGTATGTTTTCCTTATGTTTTTTGTTATTTTTTGTATGTTATTTTAAGTTAAGATATATGATTTGTAGGTTGTTATAGTGTTTATAACTTATGTTTGAATATGTTGTATGTTTAACATGATATGTATGGTTTTATGTTTGAATGTGATATTTGTATGTTATAATGTGTATGTTGTTATAGTGTGTTTTTTCATAAAAAAAATTGTTAAGAGTGTTCTTTTATAAAAAAATTGTTAAGAGTGAGTTTTTATAAAAAAAAATTGTTAACAATGTTTTTTTTATAAAAACACACTCTTAACAATTTTTTTATAAAAACACACCCTTAACAATTTTTTATAAAAACACATTGTTAAGAGTGTGTTTTTATAAAAAATTGTTATAGTTTTATGGTTTTTATAATGTGTTTTTTTATAAAAAAATTGTTAATTTTTTTTTTACAAAAACAGTTTTTATAAAAAATTGTTAAAAATGTGTTTTTTTATAAAAAAATTGTTAAGAGTGTGTTTTTATAAAAAAATTGTTATAGTTTTATGGTTTTATGTTTGAATGTGATATTTGTATGTTATAATGTGTATGTTGTTATAGTGTGTTTTTTTATAAAAAAATTGTTAAAAGTGTGTTTTTATAAAAAAAATTTGTTAAAAATGTGTTTTTTTTTATAAAAACACACTTTTAACAATTTTTTTATAAAAAAACACTCTTAACAATTTTTATATGAAAAAACACACTATAACAACATACACATTATAACATACAAATATCACATTCAAACATAAAACCATAAAACTATAACAATTTTTTTATAAAAAACAAACTCTTAACAATTTTTTATAAAAAAACACATTTTATAAAAAAATTGTTAAGAATGTGTTTTTTATAAAAAATGTTAAGAATGACAACTTAGGTCCCTACGGTTTTAAGAATGACAACTTAGGTCCCTAAACTTTTAAGAATGCCAATTAGGTCCTAAACTTTTAAGAATGCCAATTAGGTCCTAAACTTTTAAGAATGACAACTAGGGTCCCTAACAATATGATACGTTGAAATAAAATAAACCGCACTTTATCTATATATAACAATATGATACGTTGAAATAAAATAAACCGCACTTTATCTATATATAACACTATTATACGTTGAAATAAAATAAACCGCACTTTATCTATATATAACAATATGATACGTTGAAATAAAATAAACCGCACTTTATCTATATATAACAATATGATACGTTGAAATAAAATACCACCGCACTTTATCTATATATAACAACATGATACGTTGAAATAAAATACCACCGCACTTTATCTATATATAACAATATGATACGTTGAAATAAAATACCACCGCAACATCTATATAAAATAAAATAAACCGCAACATCTATATATAACACTAACTATAACATCTGTGAATGACTATGTAGAAGGATTTATTTAACATCGACTTGACGGTAAGGTGCAAAGTTTCCTACATCGAGGAATTAGGAGCGCTCTTTAGGGGATTAGGTGATCGCGCGGATACCCTTGAGACCATCTATAGAGGGACACCGTTCGGGCCATGGATGGATGTGTCTTACTCTGGTGGCGACCCTACGCTAGTACACATGTTTCTACAGTTGGAGGTCGAGGACGCCAACGCTGAGCCGGAGGAGATGCTTTTTGATTTCTTCGGCTCTCAATTGCATTTTGGGCGTCGTGAGTTCTGTCTAATTACAGGACTACGTTTTGGAGAGGCTCCCCCCCCCCCTCTTCCTCCCTTAGAAGACTGCTCCTTCGTTCCTAGGGTTTGGGGCATTTCAGCATCTCGTTTGAGTGTTTGAACTTGACGCTATGACCATGACCATATATGATAGCGACAGTGCCAGTCTCTTCAGACAGCAATTGGAAGAGCAAATGACAAAGTTTAAAGCTGTGCTGAATGACTTCTTTTGTCGGGTCAAGGATGTTAGACGTCGCGAAATGACAGGTGCCTTTCGCTATAAGTTCGCCAAGAATGCACCCCAGCAGGCCGGGATAACTGCAGATTGCGGTGTCTGGGTATGCCGTAATGTCAAAATGTTGATAAATAAAAATGAGGTATGGGTACACCCTGACGAGGCCGAGGTTGTTGCCAAAGATTTCCGCATACATATGGCGGAGTCCATTTATGAACATTGTCAAATAGGGCCACTGTTGGTGCAAGTGTACCACATCTCTATATATTTATATATATTTATTTTGATGATTACAAACACACCGCATTATTGTTTGTCTAAACAATTTAATCCAAGTGTGCAGTTGTTGAAGAACACGAAGATTTAATCTGAAGGGTTCAAAACGGAAGTGTTTACGTCGTCATTATTGTTTATAACTAATAATGATAAACACCCTAAAATAATATACCACTTGGATATTTCTAAAAACCCAACAATTAATTTTAATAAGGTTTTAAGAAGATCCAGCAGATTTGGTTGCAGTCCTGGAAGCTGTCTTTTCTGACGGCGGTATACCGTGGAGAATACCCGGTATACCGCGGATACACTTTTGGCGGTATACCGCGGGTGTTCAGCCGGTATACCGCGGCAGGTCGTGTGCATTTCTGATTGGTTGAAAGAACCTTTTCCTGACGGCGGTATACCGCGAGACCCAGCCGGTATACCGCGGGTACGTTTTTCCTGTCAACTTTGCATGTAGCCGTTGGTGTGTCAGTCACCTTTTCTGACGGCGGTATACCGCATGCTTTTGGCGGTATACCGCGGATGCACAATGCCGTTGGAGATGCTGATATATAAAGAAGCTGTTGGTGATGAAGAAAAGTAGACCTCAGAACACAAGAACAGTAACAACAAGCTGCAACCACCTCTCAGCTCTCTCATCTATTTATAATATATATTTTATAAAACCTTTTTTTATAAAATATCCAAGTGTGAGATATTATACAAGAGTGATTACCCATTGTGAGTTATACTCCTCTTGTAAGCATTTGAATAACGGGTGTGTGATCCTGTACATCTCATAGCAGAAGCTTGAGAATCAATTACGTTACCTTTGTACTTGGTTTGTATTTCTACCGTAAAGAATACATTTATTGGATCGTGTCGGGAAGTGTCTCGGCTGCTGGTTTATCACAGTTGGTGGTAAATCAGTAAATCTCTGTGTCAAGTATCTCTATCCCTTATCTCTTTATTTATTCCGCTGTGCTTTATTATATTTGTTTATATAAACTGCTTTGCATTTATATTTATTTATATAATCTCTGTGTATTTGTTTATATTTACACTCTTCTTTATTATTTGTATACTCTGTTTTATTTTTACTGTTTCAGTACTGTATTTATTTATAAAAGAATTTTTGAAAGTAAAAGATTTTAAATACAACCTTACCCCCCCTAGGTTGTCTAACATTTGGTATCAGAGCGGGGCTTTCAAAAATTTTCTGTTTAAATTTTTAAAGTCATTTCTTTTTAAATGGCTCAACAAACTAATTTTGTGTTCTCTAAAACTCCTTTGATAGATACTGAAAAGTTTGGCATTTGGGCCGAGCTATTTGAATGTCACGTTCGTGGCAAAAGTCAAAAAATTTGGGATATTATAGAAAATGGGAATTTTAACCCTACTATTATAAAAAATAATGTTATTGTTGATAAACCTGTTAAGGACTGGACTCCCGCTGAAGAATCTCTTTTTTGTTTAAATTTTGAGGCTAAAAATATATTATATGCTGCTTTAACTTCCGATGAAATAGAAAGAGTATATACCTGTAAAACTGCTAATCAAATCTGGCAAAGCTTGAGTGACACTCATCGTGGAAATACTCAAGTTAAAAGTTCTAAAATAAACATTTTAGTTCATGATTATGAATTATTTGAAATGTCAAAAGATGAGTCAATCGACTCAATGTTTAAACGTTTTAACCTCATTATGACTACTTTGAAGGGATTAGGTCGTACTTATCCTAATGAGGATTATGTAAGGAAAATTCTTCGAGCACTTCCTTCGGAGTGGATGGCAAAAATCACATCCTTGGAAGACTCCCGAGATCTCGCAACTATGAAGCTCGATGATCTCATCGGCAATCTTAAAGTGCACGAAATCGCACTAAAAAGAAATCAAGTCCGGGAGCAAGTCAAAAAGAAATCCATCGCTCTCAAGGTCGTTGCCTCAAAAGAAAAGGAAGAGGAGGAAGATGCAAGTTCATCCGATGATGAACCCGAAAATCTTGACGATTTAGTCAAGTTGGTAAGAAAACTTTCTAAACTTCTTTCTAACAAAAAGTTTGCCAATATTGATAGGTTTCAAGAAAATGAAGACTACCGTCGTGGTGGTAAAAACCAAAGTCGCAACGTCCACAAAAGTGAAGACAAAAATGACGAATCTAGCGACGATGAAAAAGCCAATAAAAAGAAAGGCTTTTGCTATGTGTGTGGCGACAAGGATCACTATGCGAGTGTGTGTCCGAAACGAGCAAAACAAATCAACACACCAAAAGCTTTAGTTGGAGGCGCGTTGAGCGCAAGCATAAATGAGGCCCAAAATTTTTGTTTCATGGCCGACCATGATAATGAGGTATCTTCATCATATTCTTCTAAAAATAATTATGATAATAATTATAGTGATAATTACTATAGTGACGATGAAAATAATCTTGACGAATTATATAAATCATTTCATGATATGGCTGCTCTCGCAAATAAATATAAAGATGAAATTTCTAATTTAAAAGAAACCGTATCTGTATATAAAAAGGAAATAGATGACGGTAAACAAAAATCTGCTCATGATTTAGATGTTATCACTAAATTAGAAAATAAATTAAGTGAAAAAGATGTCTGTAAATCTTGTGTTATTTTAAATGATAAAATTGCATGCTTAAGTGAAAATAAAAATGAAAGTGTTGCATGTACAAAATGCGAGTCTCTTGAAAATGAAGTTGCATGTTTAAATGCTAAATGTAAATCGCATGAGAAAAATGACTTATTAGCAAATGCTTTTAATAGTAGCAATGATAAAGTGCTTAAAATGCTAAATATGCCTAATCGTATAAATTGTCGTAAAGGCATTGGTTCCGATACATGTGTTGATAAATGTTCGTGTAAACCCATTAAAAGATTTTTTGCATCTCCTAAAGTTGATACGAGAAAACCCCCATATATGTCAAAAATGAAAAATGTGAATTATGGGAGGAAACCGCATGCTCGTATGTATATTGGTAATTTTTCTAGATCTAAAAATAATGCGAATATAAATGCTTCATTTTACGTCTATGATGAATACGATCGTAAAATTAAAATGGTTAGAAAATGGATTCCGAAAGGAATGTTTAATGTTGATAATCCCGGTGGGATGCGTTTGTGGTTTTAAACCATTTATATGGCTTTGTATGTTTGTCGTGTTTGTTTTATGTCGACAACATATTTTTTGCAGTTTATGTTTTATACTAACTGTTAAAAGGACCCATAAGAAAAGGGTACCACGAAATATTTTCTTTGCCTTTTGTAGGTGGTTCCTGGCGAGGATATAATACGTGTTTCCTGGCGAGGATATAATACGTGTTTCCTGGCGAGGATATAATACGTGTTTCCTGGCGAGGATATAATACGTGGTTACCTGCCGAGGTTATAATACGTGGTTACCTGCCGAGGTTATAATACGTGGTTACCTGCCGAGGTTATAATACGTGGTTACCTGCCGAGGTTATAATACGTGGTTACCTGCCGAGGTCATAATACGTGATTTTTTTTATCACATAAAATTAACCGAATATTGAAGCCTTAAGATCCGTTTTGGTGCAAGTGTTTCGTATTGGTTTGTATATCTTATGTCTCTATTGCTTTCTGCATTTTATTTTATCCCTCAAATTTTATAAAATCAAATTGATATCGTTATTAATTTGAGGGGGAGCGTTTTATTATATTTACCCATGAGTTTATGCTACCTCAATTATATGCATATTTTGAGGGGGAGCATCTCTCGAGGGGAAGCATACCGTCTTTCTTAACCCTTTTTGTTTCGACAAACGGGGGAGAGAAACCGCATATGCTCTTGCTTAGTGGTTGTGTTTGTCATCATCAAAAAGGGGGAGATTGTTGGTGCAAGTGTACCACATCTCTATATATTTATATATATTTATTTTGATGATTACAAACACACCGCATTATTGTTTGTCTAAACAATTTAATCCAAGTGTGCAGTTGTTGAAGAACACGAAGATTTAATCTGAAGGGTTCAAAACGGAAGTGTTTACGTCGTCATTATTGTTTATAACTAATAATGATAAACACCCTAAAATAATATACCACTTGGATATTTCTAAAAACCCAACAATTAATTTTAATAAGGTTTTAAGAAGATCCAGCAGATTTGGTTGCAGTCCTGGAAGCTGTCTTTTCTGACGGCGGTATACCGTGGAGAATACCCGGTATACCGCGGATACACTTTTGGCGGTATACCGCGGGTGTTCAGCCGGTATACCGCGGCAGGTCGTGTGCATTTCTGATTGGTTGAAAGAACCTTTTCCTGACGGCGGTATACCGCGAGACCCAGCCGGTATACCGCGGGTACGTTTTTCCTGTCAACTTTGCATGTAGCCGTTGGTGTGTCAGTCACCTTTTCTGACGGCGGTATACCGCATGCTTTTGGCGGTATACCGCGGATGCACAATGCCGTTGGAGATGCTGATATATAAAGAAGCTGTTGGTGATGAAGAAAAGTAGACCTCAGAACACAAGAACAGTAACAACAAGCTGCAACCACCTCTCAGCTCTCTCATCTATTTATAATATATATTTTATAAAACCTTTTTTTATAAAATATCCAAGTGTGAGATATTATACAAGAGTGATTACCCATTGTGAGTTATACTCCTCTTGTAAGCATTTGAATAACGGGTGTGTGATCCTGTACATCTCATAGCAGAAGCTTGAGAATCAATTACGTTACCTTTGTACTTGGTTTGTATTTCTACCGTAAAGAATACATTTATTGGATCGTGTCGGGAAGTGTTTCGGCTGCTGGTTTATCACAGTTGGTGGTAAATCAGTAAATCTCTGTGTCAAGTATCTCTATCCCTTATCTCTTTATTTATTCCGCTGTGCTTTATTATATTTGTTTATATAAACTGCTTTGCATTTATATTTATTTATATAATCTCTGTGTATTTGTTTATATTTACACTCTTCTTTATTATTTGTATACTCTGTTTTATTTTTACTGTTTCAGTACTGTATTTATTTATAAAAGAATTTTTGAAAGTAAAAGATTTTAAATACAACCTTACCCCCCCCTAGGTTGTCTGTTAGGTTGTTTATGTAACATTAAATAATTGTTATTTTTAGTATTAACTTATTTTGTTAAAGTATTGTGATTGACTTACTGTTTACTTCATTTGGTTTTTGCTAATTTCATCAATTTACTCAACTTTGAGTATCGATATCTCTTTCACACATACTCTATTTTGTACGCATTATATATCATTTCGAATATCTCATATAGAAGAACATAAACCTACTAAAAGTTAGTTATATATAACACATATATATAAATTTAAATGCGTCCAAAGTTTAGTAAAACCCATATTTCCAACACCTAGTAAGTAGGTTTATGAAACTTGCGATAATCCTAATACAGAGATTATTGGATGAACAAGCATTTATTTCTTGATTATTGGGGTATTGGTTCTTGTTGTCTGGAAGTGATTCATATGATGCAAAAATTGGTATCATGTAATGTAGAACAATATCTATATTATAGAAACTTGCATTTGATAGTACCATATAAATCTGATCTAAATTCTCATTAATTAGCTATGTTTGACTACTTAAAGACTAATTTTCTGCCTAATGAAAGACCTTTATTCAAGAGCAGACGAATATTGCAGTTACTTTTTCAGTGGAATCATGCAGACAACTTTTTCAGACGAAATCTATAAACACATTCAAATAATAATAATTTAAAACGATTTAATGAATTAGTTAATATATGATTATTATGTTAATGCGATAGGAGTGTAAAACAAAATTGAAAAAAAAATAAGAGATGTACCATAAATTAAATAATTAACTATAAGAGTATGAATTTTAAATATAAAAAATATTTTTTTATGTAGTGTATAACTGTATATGATATATATTAAAATATATAAATCCAAAAAAATTCAAGATTGGGCTCATTTCGAACGTATCGAAGAGACGATTATAATGGTGTAATTTGTTAAAATTAAAACGTATTTTTTTTAACGTTTAGTTAATAAACGATTATATGTGTTAAATGTAAAATTAAAATAATGAAAGTAAAAGGTATAAAGTAAATTTAGTAAATAAGTATAGGGGTTGAAAGTGTAACATTTCATTTTAAATTCGTAAAAATGGAGGTGAACAGTGCCAAAAAATATCAAAATTTTCATAAATGGTCCCTGGAATTTTTCAAAAATGGTCCCTTGCAATTGAAAAGTCACAAAAATAACCCCATCGCGGGATGAGCCCGCGATCGTGGGATTCCATTTTTCAAAAATGGTCCCTGCAATTTTAAAAAAGTGTCAGAAAGGTCCCTGCCCGCGATCGCGGGCTCCCATCGCAGATTTTTAAGGTATTTTTACAAAGTAGGAGAGATTTTGGGTATTTCAGTAAAACATGGTCAAACTTAGGGTATTTTAATTAATTTCCCTAAAAAAAAACTATAACTTTGTTTACATTTGTTTTTGTAGTTTTCACTTTAAACCGCATGACCAACTTGTATAAAAAAATGTAAAATTTAGTTTGAATTTGTGTAAACAAGGAAATATTATAAAGAGAAAGAAAAAAAAGGGCCCACGTGTATATAAACAAGACATGTTGTCACACGTGAGTTCTAGGAGGGGGAGGTTCCTTCCCACGTGAACTCCACTCTCCTCGGTCGTTATTGGGCCCCACCTCTTGTTCTACGACTCATGGCTCGGCTTGGGAAGCGGCTACGGCTTAAAGTCCGTATAAATAATAATACTATAATTGATAAGTGTTTGACGGTTTTACCCTTTTACCACCCTGTTATTGTGGATTTTCACGTGGGCCTGACTTAAAAAGCCAAGCCTCATGTTCGCAAGTGGGTTTTAAACACATTCTAAAAGCGTTGTCTTTGTCTCATAAAACCTTTTTCTTTACTTTTCTATTAAATTTATATATGGTTGTTATATATAGGGTAAGGTTCAGGGGAAAACCTCAAAAAACGGAAAACTAAAGAATACTTTGGTAGCCTTCTATCCGGACGATATGCACTTGTACATACAGATAATTTGTAACATGCACACGTGCATATATGCACAAATGCATGATGCACTTGTGCATAAAACCAAAACAACAACTTAACTTACTTGTATGCACAAGTGCATGTAGATGAATGGTTATTAGAGTGTTCTTCAGTTTTTCATTTTTTAAGGTTTTTTCTTGAACCTCCCTCTTTCTATATATATATATATATATGTGTGTGTGTGTGTGTGTGTAAATACAAAATATGGGATGAGATCGGAAGAGAACCATGAAAAAAGAACCGAATAACTCATTCAACCCGTTAGATTAAGATGATCGGATGATTATGAATTAAAAGGTAGTTATAACCAATTTTTTAATAAAAAAAATATTTACCCTTTATTTTTAAATTTAAAATTGGCGAAATATAACAAAATTTGAAGCCAAAAAAATTACACCAAAAATGCATCATTTTATTATCTTTACTTGACATCCATTTTGATATATTTTTTCATCCGTTTTGTCATGGTTCTCCGGTTCTTTTTTTTCCAAGGTTCTCTCATGATCTTTACCCTACAAAATATTGTGTAAGAATTTGAGATTAACGTGAGAACACAAGCAGACTCCGGGATGTTAAATTAGATCAAATGCTCACAAATTTGTTCAATGTGTTTTTGTCGAATTCCCCTTTCAGGGGATTTTTTAAGTTTTTGATTGATTTTCGAGGGAATTTTTTTTGTTGATTTCTAGAGAATTTTTCGATTTTGAATTTTAAGAGACCTTTTAAGTTCTTTTGTTGATTTCGATAAACTTTTTTGGTTTTTTGTTCGATTTCAAGAAAATATGTTAGTTTCCCTAATACTAAATTAATAAATAGGATGTTCTGCAAATTTAATTTAACTAACCAAATTTAAAGAACCCTATGGTCAAATCAAATTAACATCAACAAGACAACAACGATCAAAACTCAAAAGAAACAAATAAATCAATGAAATCATGAAAACATAATTGCATAACATTATAACTAATCAATTTAGGCCAAAGACTAATATATAAAATTTAGGGCAAATGACTAATACCAAATTTTGGGCTAATGCCTAGTATCAAACTTAAGACAAACAAATCAATCATGTAAACAAATCAATAAAATCATATACAGAGGACAAGTAACTATTTTTTATGAATTATAAAAAATTAAAATAAAAACTCAGTAAAATATTAATTGTTAAATTTGATTAATTTTATTTCTTTTAAAGTTATTCCAGATAAAAAAACGTGATGTCATTAGATTGAGACAAAATGAAAAAACAAATTTAAGATTAGTGCGTAAATTGGAAGAAAAATATTTATTTTTTGAAACGGCAATATTATTAACAACCAATACCAAACAAATACACAAACGTTCAACAGCCCGAATCAAATACAACAAAAACAACAAAACTAAGCAAACACCACGAGGTAGACGATAACACTACAGAGCCTGTCTGTAAGGCCCTGGACGACCAGCTCCAGTTTGTGAGAGCCAAACCAAAACAGCGCGCCTCTAACAACCATCCAAACAGGCCCATTGCAGTTGTACACGCACAACCAATTATTAAGCAATTTCCAGCCCCACACCGTGATCTAAAGCCTCATACTGCATTTGCAGATGGCACGCCAAACAACCCCTGCAGGTTAAGTGTTTTTGTGGCTGTCTCGGGTCAGCAGCTGCACCGAATCAGCACTGCTTAACGCGAGCAGGACCACTTCGATCCTTTTTTCACGTTCCAATGTTGTTTGTACCATTCTCTTCCGCCGATTATTCCACACGAGCCCGTTCCCTTTACCCGTCCGCTGGCCGCGACAACCACAACCCCCAATCCATTAGAAGATCCTTTTCTCGCTTGGTAACCCAGTCAAACGTCTTCAATTGGAACTCAAAAAATTTGTCGACCAATGTACCGTTATCCTTGGCGAACACTAGTTTGTTCCGGTTAGCCCAAATTAGATATAGTAAGCAGCCAATTAAACCTTTCCATCGTCTTGACCCCCTTGGAGAAAGTCCCGAGTTAGCCGTACCATTCGTGATTTCCTTTAAAGAGTTGCACGAGCCCATGTCCACGTTCCACCACCTCCCCACTTGGTCCCATAGTTTCCTCACCTCCACGCACGTCACTAACGCATGCTCCACCGTTTCAATTTCACAATTACATCTCGGACAAAGGGTCGAGTGGAGGTCGATACCCATTTTGTCCAAGACCGAGCGTACGGGAATCTTGCCTCGTTTCGCTCTCCACGAGAAGATATTTACTTTCTTCGGGATCACCTTACTCCACGATGTAGCCGCTGTATTTTCTCCCCTAGCCGTTCTTTTTTTCTTCTAGTAAGAGCCACAACCTCTTAACCGTAAAGCCCTCTTAAGGATCCACGATCCAAGTTACCCTATCCGCAACATATCCTAAAGGAGAATGATGGTCCAAGACTGTAACATCCTGAATTTTCAGTAATAATATTTTAATGAGAATTGGGATGTATTTATATTTTATGTAAACTTTGAATTATAAGGAAGTTTTATGATTCATTAGGGTTGAAATACAAGAGATGAAAGTTGGATGTACTTTTGGAATTAATTGAACTTGAGGGTGTGATTTGCTAATAAGTAAAAGTGTATGGATAAAGGGTTAAGGGAATGAGATGTTATCTCATTTCCCTGTTGTGAGTCGGCAAGAAATCAGAGAAAGAGAGAAAAGAGAGTAAGAAGGAAAGCAGGGGTTTGTTCATCAAATTGAATCATTATCAACAGATTGGGGGAAATCAGATTTGTGCAGGAAGTGGGTTTTGCAAGTTAAAGGTGCAGGCTCAGGCAAATAAAGGGTTGTGGGACGAGTGTTTTTGGAATAGCAGAAGTGGCAATTAACAAAGAGGAGATTTTTTGGAGGATAGCTTAGATAACTCAATTAATCTGATTATAGTGACATGATTAGATTGATAGGTTATTCGAAGTATCCTGTATTGTAATTACACTCTTGATGGTTAATTCCTTTGCTATCTATATAAGTTGAAATTTTATTGTCATAACCTGTTGTAACTTGAGGTTTAAATTTGGCCCAGATTTTGGGATGTTACAATATGGTATCAGAGCTGTAGTTTAAGCGAACTAAGTATGCTGATGAGATACTTAGACTTAAGCTGAGATGAATTAGGTTATGATATGTAAGATATGGGTAGAAGTGCTAAGACGGGATAGTCTTAGAGTCGACGGAAATACGTGAAAATAATACTGTGACAATGGAAAGAGGATTCTCATGTATAGTATGTTCACAATTTCAATTAGCTACTGTTATTATGAATATATTGTTACACAAGCATACTTGTTCCTAATTGTTACAGTGATTGATTAGCGGTAAAGTACGTTTTTGTATGTTTAGTTATGTATAAACCATTACTGATGGGTATTCTTTTGTACTCATCCAGAAAAATGGTAAATACTCCGACGAGGTCTCCTAATTCTTCTATGAATAGGAATTGGTTAGACGATACGGGAGCTAGACAAACTGGAGTAGGCGGAATTCATGAGACGCCACCAGATTTTCTTTCTTTAGGAGGAGTGCGTAATCCGGTACACATAGTGGGTACCAGTACCGTCGATCAAACACCATCAGAAGCAAGTATGGAAGGACGCATTATGGATAATGTTACCAGATTGATGAATGCATCAATGGAAAGACAAGCTGAAATGATGAACACCACCATGGGAAGACAAGCAGAAATGTTCATGAAATTGTTTAATGATCAAAGTATGGAACCAAGACGGACAAGAGTTGATACTAGTGTGATAAATCCAACTGGAAACCCAGGGTCGGAGACTGAAAGAAGGGTTGAAATAAACTGCTCCTACAAAACCTTCTTGAGCTGTAAACCACCGGAATTCAAAGGAGAAGATAGTCCAATAGCTTGCATGATTGGCTAAGGGAAATTGAACAAGCTTTTCGAGCTTGTGAGTGTTATGATGAAAAGTCTAAAGTTAGATTTGGATCACAGATGTTACGCGGTAACGCGTTATCTTGGTGGAATGTGCTATCAACTTCTGTGTCGGCTTCTGTTTTGAATGCTATGACTTGGGAGCAGTTCAAAGCAAAGATTCTGGAGGAGTACTGTAACGAAACTGAAATGGATCGAATCGAGGAAGAGTTCAGGAACCTCAAGAAAGGCAATATGACTGTAAGAAAGTATACAGAATCCTTCATGGAGAAGCTGAACCTGGTGGGGCATGTGGCTCCAAATGAAAAAGATAAAGTTAAAGCTTATTTGAAGGTTTTACCGGCGGATATGATGACGAGGGTCCGAAGTTCGAAAGCTACTACTTTAAGGGAGACAATCGAAGAAGCGAAAGTAATAGAAGAGATGTACGCCAAAGACAAAGAGGAGAAAGCACATGTAGGGGAAAAGAGAAAATGGGAAGGTCGTTCGGAATCTTCTCAGAAAACCAAGTTGTTTGGCAAGAATATTCGTTACGACTCTCGCAGGGAACCAAGCTGGTGTTCTAAATGTAAAAGCAAACATTTTGGGCCGTGTCGGGTGACAGCCTTGGAGTGTTTCAAGTGTGGTAAAAGTGGGCACATGATGAATAATTGTCCAGTGCGGGGAAATACATGTTTTGAGTGTAAGCAACCGGGTCACTTTCGTCGGGATTGCCCAAGGTTGAAAAAGAGCGGCGATCAGAGTAAGAAACCAGTTATTCCGAAACCAACGGGCCGAGCTTTTCAGATGACCGCTGATGAAGCTAAGGAATCAAGGGACGTTGTCTCGGGTACATTCCTTGTTAATTCTTGTCCTGCGCATATTTTGTTTGATTGTGGAGCAAATTTGTCATTTGTGTCCAAATCATTCTATCCTAAATTAGCTACGCCTGTTACTACTTTAGATGATGCTTTAGTAGTAGAGGTAGCTAATGGGGGTCAAGCTTTGGTTCGAGAAAGGCTTGATGGTTGTACTATTCTTATAGAAGAGACGAAATTTTCGATCAACTTGTTGTTGATGGAAATTGGAGGGTTTGACATAGTTGTGGGTATGGATTGGCTGACGGCCAATCAGGCAGAAATATTTTGCGCAAAGAAATTAATCAGGATTTCGATGACCGATAAGGATGACGTATTCATCTTCGGGGAAAAGCAAAAGGGGGAATTTCCGTTAATCTCTGTTGTGAAGGCGCGGAAGTGTTTAATGAAAGGATGTAAATCCTATCTGGCGTATGTCTTAGATGGAAGGTTGGAAAAGAAACAATTGGAAGATATTAAGGTGGTACGTGAGTTTCCTGACATATTTCCTGATGATCTTCCTGGTCTACCTACTGAAAGGCAGGTGGAGTTTAGAATTGATCTCATTCCAGGTTCGTCTCCGATAGCGCGGGCACCTTACCGTCTAGCGCCGTCTGAAATGAAAGAGATGATGACTCAACTCCAGGAGTTATTAGATAAAGGTTTTGTCAGACCGAGTTCTTCGCCTTGGGGAGCTCCGGTCCTGTTTGTTAAGAAGAAAGACGGTACTATGAGAATGCGTATAGATTACCGCGAGCTGAATAAGGTGACGATTAAGAATAAATATCCGCTTCCAAGAATCGATGATCTATTTGATCAACTTCAAGGGGCAGGATGTTTTTCTAAGGTTGATTTGAGGTTAGGGTATCACCAAGTGCGGGTTAGAAATGAGGATATTCCTAAGACAGCTTTTAGAACCAGATACGGGCATTATGAGTTTCTAGTAATGCCATTCTGGTTGACAAATGCTCCAGCTGTCTTCATGGATCTGATGAATAGAGTGTGTCGACCTTTCTTGGACAAGTTTGTTATCGTCTTTATTGATTACATACTTGTGTATTCAAAGACTGAAGCTGATCATGAGCAACACCTACGTGAAGTCTTAGAAGTTTTAAGAAGAGAGAAATTGTACGCGGAGTTTTCAAAATGTGAATTTTGGTTAAAAGAAGTACAATTTCTAGGTCACGTGATCACTTCAGAAGGAGTCAAGGTAGACCCAACTAAGATTGAAGCTATGGCAAATTGGGAGACACCTAGAAGTGCATCTGAAATAAGAAGTTTCTTGGGTTTAGCAGGTTATTACAGAAGGTTTATTAAAGACTTTTCTAAGATTGCATCTGCTTTGACTATTCTGACTAGAAAGAATGTGAAGTTTGTCTGGACGGAGAAACAAGAATCGGCTTTCAGAACCTTACGTCAAAAGTTGTGTGAGGCTGCGGTTCTTGCTTTACCAGAAGGAACAGAAGATTTAGTGGTATACAGTGATGCTTCAAAGATGGGTCTAGGGTGCGTATTGATGCAACGAGGCAAAGTGACTGCTTATGCGTCAAGACAACTTAAAGAACACGAGAAGAACTACCCGACACATGATTTGGAGTTAGCGGCTGTCGTTTTTGCTTTAAAGATGTGGAGGCACTACTTGTATGGAACCAAATGTACTCTTTTTACTGACCATAAAAGTTTGCAGCATGTTTTTGATCAGAAAGAGTTAAATATGAGACAGCGAAGATGGTTAGAATTACTTAAAGATTACGATTGCGAATTGCATTACCATCCTGGTAAAGCAAATGTCGTGGACGATGCCTTAAGTAGGAAAGAGTATAGTGGATGTTTGAAATCGATCAATGCTAGAATTGGTGTGACATCGAGTTTGATGGAAAAGATAAAAGAGGCACAAGCGGAGGCTTTACGGGAAGTAAACCTGAAAGAAGAAGTGATGGGCAAGCAACACCTTCAGTTGACTGAAGATGGCCGTGGAATAAAGTTGTTCCAAGGTCGTGTTTGGGTACCAAAGATTGGAGGAAATCGAGAGCTGATTCTCGAAGACGCTCATAGATCTAAGTATTCCATACACCCTGGGAATACAAAGATGTATCGAGATCTGAAATTGCATTATTGGTGGCCGGCTATGAAAGTAGATGTGGCCCGGAAGGTAGAAACATGTAGAACATGTTCGTTGGTGAAAGCAGAACATCAGAAACCTTACGGAAGTTTCCAATCTTTGGAAATTCCGGAATGGAAGTGGGAGAAGATCACCATGGACTTCGTGACGAAGTTACCCAAGACGCAAAAGGGTAACGACACAATATGGGTAATCGTGGATAGATTAACTAGGAGTGCTCATTTTCTAGCTATGAAAGAAACATCACCAATTGAGAAGTTGGCGAAGCTGTATATTGATGAGGTGGTGTCAAGACATGGTATACCGGTGTCGATTGTGTCAGATCGTGATAGTCGGTTTACCTCAAGGTTTTGGCGATCACTACAAGAGGAATTGGGTACGAAAGTTAATTTGAGCACTGCTTTTCATCCACAGACTGATGGACAGAGTGAAAGGACTATACACTTGGAAGATATGCTCAGGTCATGTGTATTGGATTTTGGAGGTAACTGGGATACGCATCTACCGTTAGTAGAATTTGCGTATAATAACAGTTATCATTCCAGTATCGGAAGAGCGCCCTTCGAAGCCTTGTATGGTCGAAAATGTAGAACTCCGGTATGTTGGTTGGAAGCCGGAGAGAAACAGTTTGCTGGTCCATAATTGGTACAACAAACAGCTGATAAGGTGAAAGAAATTCGGCAGCATATGAAAGCAGCTCAGGACCGACAGAAGAGTTATGCTGACCCGAAAAGGAGACCAAAAGAATTTCAAGTTGGGGAGCGCGTGATGCTTAAAGTGTCCCCATGAAAGGGTGTGATAAGGTTTGGTAAACGCGGGAAGTTAAGTCCTCGTTTTCTAGGACCTTTCTCTATCACTAAAAGGATTGGTTTGCAAGCATATCAGTTGGATCTTCCACCAGAGTTGGAAGGGGTTCATAATACCTTTCATGTTTGTTATCTTCGGAAGTGTTTAGCCGAAGAAGAGGATGTGATACCACTCACTGATGTGAGAGTAGATGAAAAGAGTCGTTGTGTGGAAGAACCAGAGGCAATTTTGGAAAGATCGGTTAGAAAGTTGCGTAGTGGTAAGGAAGTAGCTATGTTGAAAGTACAGTGGAAACATCATCGAGGTGCTAATGTGACTTTAGACTTTAGAGTCGGAAGAGAGTATGAGGGATAGGTATCCTCATTTGTTTACCTGATTCTGATTTCGGGGACGAAATCATTTTCAAGTTGGGGAGTATTGTAACATCCTGAATTTTCAGTAATAATATTTTAATGAGAATTGGGATGTATTTATATTTTGTGTAAACTTTGAATTATAAGGAAATTTTATGATTCATTAGGGTTGAAATACAAGAGATGAAAGTTGGATGTACTTTTGGAATTAATTGAACTTGAGGGTGTGATTTGCTAATAAGTAAAAGTGTATGGATAAAGGGTTAAGGGAATGAGATGTTATCTCATTTCCCTGTTGTGAGTCGGCAAGAAATCAGAGAAAGAGAGAAAAGAGAGTAAGAAGGAAAGCAGGGGTTTGTTCATCAAATTGAATCATTATCAACAGATTGGGGGAAATCAGATTTGTGCAGGAAGTGGGTTTTGCAAGTTAAAGGTGCAGGCTCAAGCAAATAAAGGGCTGTGGGACGAGTGTTTTTGGAATAGCAGAAGTGGCAATTAACAAAGAGGAGATTTTTTGGAGGATAACTTAGATAACTCAATTAATCTGATTATAGTGACATGATTAGATTGATAGGTTATTCGAAGTATCCTGTATTGTAATTACACTCTTGATGGTTAATTCCTTTGCTATCTATATAAGTTGAAATTTTATTGTCATAACCTGTTGTAACTTGAGGTTTAAATTTGGCCCAGATTTTGGGATGTTACAAAGACGCCCCTTAGCTCCTCCAATTCCCCCATCTCCCTCCCTCTCGGCTCCCTCCTCTACCCCCATTCCCACACCCGAGTCTCACCACATCTCCCTCTTCTTCCCGCTACCACCACCCCTTTATCTACCTCTAGATTGTATAATCTACTAAACGCCTCCCTTAGCCTCCCTCTTGAAGTCCACCTCTCATCCCAAAAGCGTGTGTTTTCCCCATTACCCACTTTCTTCCCAAAAGAGGTCGAGAACGGAATCCCTTCCCCATCGATTTTCTTCCCCAATTTTATGATACTTCCCCACACCGAGACTCCCCCCGACCCTCCCTACGGCTCTTCTCCACTAGTCCCCCATCCCACCCATAAAGGCTTTTGATTATTTTAACCCACAATGCATCTTTCTTGTTAAAAAATCTCCACCGCCATTTCCCAAGCAATCCATGGTTCATGTCTCGAAGCCATCCTATATTAAACCCCCCCTTTTCAAATGATCCCAAAACTGAATCCCATTTGACCCATGCACAACCCCTCTTCCCGCTCTCGTTCACTCCACGACCCTCCCCACCCCAAAAGAAATTACGACGCACACTCTTAAGTGTTTTTAATATACCTATCGGGGCACGAAACAACGAAAAGTAGTATAAAGAAACGCTACCTAGTACCGACCTTACCAACGTCCAGCGGCCTCCAAATGATAAGACTTTCGCTTTCCACGTGGCAAGTTTTGACTTCATTCTTTCCACGACGGTGTCCAATGGTTAGCTTTTTTCATTGATAGTCCAACCGGAAGTCCAAGATATACGAACGGTAGGATCCCATGACTGCACCCTAAACCACTTGCCCATGTATGAATTTCTCCATCTGATACTCCCACTCCATAGAGCTTGCTTTTGGACAAGTTCAATTTTAATCTGGAAACCGCATGGAAGCAATGTAGAATCTTCATAAGATTTTTCAAGTTCGCCATTTTCCACTCCCCGAAGAAAATCACATCGTCCGTGAATTGTAAGTGGGAAACGGAGACCTCCTCCATTCCCACTTTGATGCTTTCGAATAAGCCGTTCTCCTTTGCTTCCTCCATCATATTGTGGAGGCATTCGGCCACTATCAAGAATAGGAAAGGGGCTAGAGGGTCCCCTTGCCTAAGTCCTCGCTCCATTTGAAATTGATTAGTAGGTGCTCCATTGACTAACACGGAAATCTTAGCCGATTTTAGGCACGCCTCGATCCATTGTCTCCATTTCACCCCAAATCCCATCTCCTTCAAAGTGTCCAAGAGAAAGTACCATTCGATCGTATCATAGGCTTTCTCAAAGTCCACTTTAAAGATCAAACCTCTTTTTTTGTCTTCTTCAAATAACTCACCACTTCATTTGCTATTAAAATTCCATCAAGTACTGACCTCCCTTTGATGAATGCACTTTGCTCCTTGCTAATTACCTTATCCATGACCATCTTCATTCTTTCCGCCAACACTTTCAAAATCACCTTATATAGAATTCCAATAAGGCTAATTAATACAAAAAGTATTTATAATAAAAACTAAAGTAAGATTGGAAAAATTGTAAATAAAAAATAGAGTGTAATTGATTGGTAAGATTTTGTTATCATATAATTGAGGTATTGAATTCAATTCCTTTATTATATACTTCTTTGTATTTTTTTAGTAACTAAAAATCAAAATAGTAAAAGACTTGTTGCCAACAAGGTTGGAACTAATGACCCACAGAAAAAGAAGTAGCACGCCGATGATTCTATCAGCCTCATACTTTTGTTTTAAGTTTTGTTTGAAAAATATATGAGATCACACTTCAAAATTAAGTTGGTGCACAAATACAACCAACAAAAAAAATACATTACGACAAGACGATCGAGGACCCGTGCACCCCTTCCTTTGTGAGTTGGTCTGCCCCTGTGTGAGAAATTAAAGAAGTAGCACCCCAACGATTCCATACTTTTGTCTTAAGTTTTGTTTGAAAAATATATAAGAGCACACTTCAAAATTAAGCGGGAATGTCCTCCCATGAATTGCTGGTTATAAGGGAACTTCTCATCCTAATGTGCATTAATTTCTCATCCAACGGTTGATAACCATTTCTAATGTTTCTCACGTTAACCTCAACTTCTCATTGAAACCCATTTATTTATTATTTAATAATTTTTTATCATCTACCTCATATTAATTAATATATTATATCACCAGTGACTTGTTTTAATCGTATGATAAAATCTTAAAACTGACTAATTGTTTTAACAAGTTTATTTTTGGTCAGTTTACATTTATCAACTATCTTACAAGCTACTTTTTGTCAAATGTAATTAGCTAATCAATTAAATTTCAGCTATAAACCAATGTATCATGTAACAAATAGTTTATGAACCACCTTACCAAACATAACATATATTCTTTTATAACATGACATTGTGTGATTATTATCAACTTAATTTCTTTCAAATATTTGTTTTATAACTAACGGATAACAAATAATGTATTTGAAAAACACTTTCAAAATTGTAAAAGCCAATTGGATGTTATAATGGAATGATAACGACCAATTCCGTTACCTTGTGATATCATTCCACCTTATCAAACATGTCATTAGTGTTGACGTTTATCAGAGCATCTCCAACAGATTTTTTAAAATTTCTTTAAAATGGAGAATCAAAAGCAAAAAAGAAACATTTATCTCCAACAGATTATCCATTTTAGAAAAATCAACATTAACTAAAATATTAAAATATTTCATTGATTTTTTAAAATATTATTTTTCTCTCTACATATTTATTTTCAAAGTTTCCTATTGGACCTTTTACTTGGTAATCATTTTTGGAGTGATCTCCATATTTGGAGAAAAAACTTTCTCTTTCCAACTTTCTCCATTTTAGAGATAGTTTTGGGGAATGTGTTGGAGCAAAATATTAGCCCAAAATCCTCATTTTCTTCATTTTCCCCATTTTGGGGAAACTGTTGGAGATGCTCTCATGTGGTCGACAACAAAGACAGGTTGTCTATTAATTTAGCAAATTAATATTTTTTGGCTTGAAAAAACGGAAATAGTTAGGAATAGTAAGAGCATCTCTAACAGATTCCCTAAAATTTCTTTAAAATGGAGAACCAAAAGTTAGAATCTCAAAAAAAAATCATCTCCAACATATTTCCCATGTTGGAGAAACAATATTGATTATAATATTAAAATATTTCATTCATCTATTAATATGTTACTTCTCTCTCTAAATATTTGTTTTTTAAAAAGGCTTATATTGGTGCTCTCATCTAATAATCATTTTTGGGTTATCTCCATATTTGGAGAAAAACTCTCACACTTTCTCCATTTTTAAGATAGTTTTGGGGAAACTGATAGAGCAAAATTATTGCTCAAAATCATTATATTCTCCATTTTCTCTGAAATGGCTGTTGGAGATGCTCTAATTATAATTCATACTAATAAAATATAATTTAATCTATCAATTTTAATAGAAGTTAAATAGTGGTTGTGTAATTCATATGTCCCTAACCTCTAAGAACACATTAATAATTATTATTTTTTAAATCTTTAAAAAAATAAACAGAAAAACATAAAATTTTGATGTTCAATTATTTTTTCTTTGGGTGGAAAACAACATGCAAACATGTAATGTCCGAGCTTTTTTATAACAAAGAAAGACGATAAGATTATCGACACATGTAAAAAAGATTTTGAAAGTGATTTATTTGTAACACCACATTGTTGTGGTGACGTTTCTTTAGGAAAAAAGGATTTGAAACTCGAGGTATTTTTGTAAACCGGAAGAGAGATTGAGTATTTTTCGTAAGTGAAAAACGAACTTAGAGCATTTTAATTAATTTCCCTAAAAAATAATAGTAATAGATAACTTAAAATATTAGCTAACATTAAAAAAAAATATATATATAAAAATAAATTCGTTAACAATGATTTTAAATATTTAAAAATTAACAAATGTATACTAAAATCTATACATATAATAAATAAGTAACTACATTGACACGTGTCGTCGTCTGGTGAGCCGGCTTTATTGTTTTCCCGCCTAAATAATTTTACTTCAAAGTCAAATTATTTCGACGAATTACAATTCTATCAAATTCCATTCTGTCAACGAAACACCCTTAGAATTATCATAAGATATTTAATTACTTGGAAAAAATATCACTTATCAACTGACTTTTGGATTATGAGTTCGAACATTTTTAAAAAATATAAATATGCAATTATTGTGTATTCGTTTGATAAACTCATTTAGTAACGACATTTATAATAGGTATCAAACTTAATAGACATATTTTTATCTTCAAGATAATATTCCCTATTTGTGGAATTTTTGTTTTCTTTTTATCAATTATTGTATGTGTCACCAAATTATTCAACAAATAATTAACTTAAAACACTAATTTGATCGTCGCGCAACGGGCGAGCCAAAGACTAGTTTAGTTAATAAACGTCAATTAATATTAGAAATAATTAATATTTATCTACAATCAATAACTAATAAATAATAATTAATATTATTGAGGGTATAATTGAAAAAATTCATAAAAAATTTATAATTATTTTAAATAGTTTATCATTTAATTAATTTATATATATACAAACATACAGAAAAAAATTAGGGAAATTAATTAAAATACCCAAAGTTTGACTTTGACTTACCAAAATACCAAAAATCTCTTTGGTTTTACCAAAATACCCATTTTTCCGCGATCGCTGACAGTGACCACTTTTGAATTTTTTTTTCCCACGATCGAGGGAGGAGTCCCGAGATCATGTGATTTGCTGACTTTTTGATTCATATTTACACTTTCAACCCCTATAATTATTACTTACTTTATTTTATACCTTTTACTTTCATAATTTTAATTTTACACCTTCATCATATTAACACATATAATCGTATATTAACTAAAATACGTTAAAAATACGTTTTAAAACAAAATTAATATGATGAATGTGTAAAATTAAAATTAAGAAAGTAAAAGGTATAAAGTAAAGTAAGTAAATAATTATAGGGGTTGAAAGTGTAAATATGAAATCAAAACAATCAAAAATCACATGCACCGCGGACTCTTCTTCGCGATCGCGGGAGAATTTTTTTCAAAATACCCCCTGGTCCATGATCACGGACCAGATCGCGGGAAAAATAGGTATTTTGATCAAACCAAAGAGATTTTGGATATTTTGGTAAGTCAAAGTCAAAGTTTGGGTATTTTAATTAATTTCCCAAAAAATTAGCTTATTTTATGAAAAATGCCTAAAAAGTTAAATAATTAATATTTTTAGAAAATTACTTTAGAAAACAGGCCAGGGGTAAGGAAAGTAAAAGGTGAAAGGAGGGAGTGATAGGGTGTGGGTAGGGTCCACAGCAGGTGGAATGGATATTGATCTGTCTGGTTGGATCCAATCATAAAAATCATCAATCTACTCATGATGACACAATGGATGGATTTGATGACCCTCATGCTTATGGGTCCCACCTCTTGCTTGCTTGCTTCTGTGTGTGGATCTCAATACTCACTCCTCTTTTTCATTTTAGGAAATTCATTTATACTTTTAAATAATAATTCATTTTATATATTTTATTAATAATTAACATAAATTATCCAATTTCAGATAATTAATACCCTAATATTTTATTTTTTATAATATATTTATTAACTTCATACAACTTTAATATATATAAATAGAAAAGTTTATTTAAGGCTTGTTTTTTTGAAAACTTAACAAAGTTAACAAAAATCACAACTTATTCAATCAGTTATACATGATAATATGCTAGTGGTTAACAATATAAAAATAAACTTGTTCAGTAAGTTTTTAAAATAGTTTTTCTTCTCTTCAGAAAGTCAAAAAAAAAATTCAAATTTGTCACTCCCAATTAATAGAAAAAAACCTTCCAAACAAAATAATTCACATCTAATAATTTTATTTATACATAACATAATGAAAGATCACTCATCATAATTAATAATGTTATAATATTAATTATTAATACTTACAAAATAAATAACTCTAAATTTCCAATTCAAACATTTTTAATATATAAAATTAAATAAACAATAAGTAGTGAGTATTTAATAGAAGAGTCAACGGTCAAACGATAAAAAGGGTTTGGTTGCATGAACATTTGGTCATAAAAAGTCATGTCTTCTTTCACAACAAAAAGACACATCACACACCCACACTCTCTCTTTCAGCTCGGCTTAAACGGCTTCATCAAGCCGCCAGACTCTTCTCTCTTCATTCTCTTCTATATAATCCCATTCATCATCACCCTATTGTCAAACCCCTCTCAATCTCTCTGAAATCAAAAGCATCTACTCTCAAACTCCATCCCTCAGATTATTCCAAAACAGTTATTTATTATAGCTGTTAATCGGTTATCATCAAGTTTAATTTGAATATATACACAAGATATCTCAAATCTGTACGGAAAATGATGGTTGAGAACCAGGATTTGGGTCTGAGTCTTAGCTTGAACTTTCCGGCAGCGGCGGAGAGGAATCCGGCTTCACTTCAGTTGAATCTGATGCCGGCTTTCGTTTCATCTTCATCATCCTTCAATGCTCTCCATAGGACCCCTAATTGGTCGGATTCCTGCCCTTCTTCATCAGGTATTTATCTACATACAATCATCTCGATCCAAAATGTAAATCAGGTTAACAGATCTACAATTAGCTATGCCGGTATTGTAATTGAACATTTCGATTCCTGAAATAATCGGTTGTTTCGATAGATCGTCGATTTTTTAGATCTTAAATCCGATTTCTGAACGGATCTGTTACATGCAGATCGGAACAACGCTGATGCGTTTAGAGTGGAGACGAGATCGTTCCTGAAGGGGATCGATGTGAACAGGATACCGCCGACGGCCGCCGAGGCGGAGGAGGAGGCCGGCGTTTCTTCGCCGAATAGCACTATTTCAAGCATCAGCGGGAAGAGGAGTGAGAGAGATCTCCCTGTTAACGAACACGACGGTGAGAGAACTTCTTCTCGAGGTCTCAGTGACGATGAAGACGGCGATAACTCCCGGAAAAAGCTCCGGCTATCAAAGGACCAGTCGGCGGTGCTCGAAGAAAGCTTCAAAGAGCACAACACTCTCAACCCTGTAAGTTATGCTTTAACAGCTTGTACTGTACAAGTCTAGACCAATGGCATAATCGTAATTTTAATTTTTACTCACAGTTTATGGTTTTTTTTTTCTCTGGCAGAAGCAAAAACTTGCTCTGGCTAAAAGACTCGGGTTGAGACCACGTCAGGTGGAAGTTTGGTTCCAGAACCGAAGGGCAAGGTCAGTAATTTTCTTATTTCCACAAGGGTATTATTGGTATTGTTGGCGAAATTACGGTTTTGCCCTTGGACATGAATTAAAATTAACGGGTTTTTTTTTTATTTGTTTTACAGGACCAAATTGAAGCAAACGGAGGTCGATTGCGAGTTTTTGAAGCGATGCTGCGAGAATCTAACCGATGAAAACCGAAGGTTACAAAAGGAATTACAAGAATTAAGGGCGTTAAAACTTTCCCCGCAATTCTACATGCAAATGGCCCCGCCGACGACGCTAACCATGTGCCCGTCGTGTGAGCGTGTGGCGGCACCGCCGCCGTCTTCCGCCATGGACAAGGCGGCAGATCACCAACGCAACCGCCCACACCGGATGCTGCCATTCAACCCGTGGTCGACGCCCACCACCCATCGACAAATGAACGGCGTCCACCCACTATCATGAGAGGGCATTTTGGGTATAAAAGGGTGATAACATATATAGATATGGTGAGGAAATTGTATTTGGGGGTTTATGTTACTTTGAGGGATAGTTTTGTAATTTTGTTATTTATTTAGCTTTTAGTATTTAAAGTTGTTATATTTCTTCCCAGGAGAAAAAGAAGACAAGATTGATTGTTTGAACTTTGAATGACAATGGGAAGAAACCCAACTACATTCCCCTCACTAATCAATTACTTAATTTTATTTTATGTGGAAATTAATTCCTCATTCGTTAGTTTTATTAGTAGCAATTGATTTTATTTATTTATTTATTTATTAAGTACGTCATTCAAGCCGACAAAATATATATCAAATTTATGACGACTATGGCCCAAACAATAGTTTTTGATATTTATTAATAATAACTAGGTTTGAACCCGTGTATTACACAGGGTAATTTAAAAAAAATTAAATCGTGTCAGAAAACTTATCTTACAGATATGAATGATCATCGAAAGTACGATGCTACTTTTCCAAGCTTTTTTCCCTTTAGAGTTGTTTTTTTTGCAGCTGGTTACAAAATGTCCTTGTTTTAGGTAGTTTTCAAAAAGGATGTTTTGCAAAAAAATAATAAAAAATATGAATAAATATTAAAAATTTATAATTGAGAAGTTATATACAGTACAAAGTGTTTGGATTAGCTTATTGTTGTACCAAAACGTGATAATAGAGGAAATAATACAATCATGATTAAGAAAGTATAAATAATTAAATATACTATACTAAAAAATCTGCATATTTATATTTTTGAAAAAGGTTCAAAACAGCAACTTGGTGTAAATCCCAGCGGTGTAAATATCTACTGTAAATTGATCAATTAATTTGCATAATTCATTCTGATGTCATATGACTTGTTCTCTGTTGGATTGCGAAACCCCAATAGGGTTTTTCCCAACCAAAAGAAACAAACAAAAACCCTTTAATCTTTTGGGGTCTACCCCAATAGGGTTCTTCTCAAATTGTTGGATAATAGAATATGAAAAATGGGTTTAGGTGGATATATTTCAAGATTTAACTTTTCAATTAGAAATCTTCACAAAATTTGAGGACTCAATTTGATTGTACCTGTGAGAGGAGCACGAAGCAGGTGATGAGAGGAGAGGCAAATTGATCAATTAATTTGCAACAGAAAATTTGCAGCAAAAAAGGACACGAGTTAAATTTTATTAGGGGTAAAATAAGTTTATTTTTAGGATATACTAAAATAAGTTTATTTTTAGGATATACTAAAATAAGTTTATTTTGGGATAAAATAAGGGTAATTTTTTTTTGAATTAGAACTGAATAATTAACATTAATTAGTCAAAATGAAGTTAACTCTATAATAAAATAGAATTTAAAAAATCAAACTATATCAATAATTTGAATTTAAACTTAGAAATAAATCCCGTATTTTTGGATTACAGAATTTTTTTTGAATTTATTATAAGTATGGATATGTATGTATGTATCTAAAGATATTCAATATTAGTCAAAATGAAGTTAACCCTAATCACGACACATTAATTCGTATATATTTATGATATTTAATAACATAATTAAATCCAAAAATATTCAATATTGGGCTAATTTCGAAGATATTGACGAAACAATTACAATGGTATAATTTGTAAAAAATAGAAATGTTTTTTAATGCATTTTAGTTCGTATACATTATTTATGTTTATATGATAAGAGTCTAGAATGAAAAATGAAAAAGTAAGGGATTAAAAATAACTACATACGTAATTATAAGGGTAGTAAATGTAAGATTGAAATATTAAAAATTGAATTAATGAGAGATTTAAGGAGGAGTGAATGTGGGTGTGATAATTGAACCTATAATGTAAATGCGTCCAGATACATGTTTAGGCGGGAAAACAATGAAGTCGGCTCACCAGAAGACGACACGTGACATGCTAGTTACTCATTTATTATATGTATAGATTAAATCATATAGAAAAAGTCGAAAATAAAATTATATATTAAATATCATACTATTTATTTTAAGATAAATAAAAGTTATACCTTAAAAGGTTGGACTAGATTCTATTGAGAATGAAAGTTACGGTGATAAAGTATAAGAAAAGATTTTCATTTTAGGTGCACATTTAGATGAGATATATTAGATCAAGCCTCGTATCAGGAGCGATTCATGAGTGAGTTTGATATTAAAGTGATTCAAGATAGCGATTCTTGATTGAGTTTCAGATTAAAAGTTACGGTGAGAAAGAGTAAAAAGTGATATGGACCTTTGGTCAATTTTAATCTCACCCCTATCTTACAAATTGGTCAATTTTAATCTCACCCCTATCTTACAAATTACGCTTAATATAAGAATTGATCTGGTGCATTTAATCCTAATGTGCATCCAATGGTGCGTATTCTTTCTTCCCATCTTACCATAACTTCATTCTCCCCGAACTCAACCATATATATATATATAGAGGTGGGTTCAAACGAGAACGCTAACTATTTACGAGAACTACGAGAACGACCGACCATGTACAAAATCACTGGTGATTCACAGTACAAACCGCGCGCTTTGCAAACCGCGGAACAAACCGCGCGTGTCCAGAATTTTAATCACATATGATTTTGTATGTGAATCACCAGTGATTTTGTACATGGTCGGCCGTTCTCGTAGTTATCGTAAATAGTTATCGTTCTCGTTTGAACCTTTTTTTCTCTCTCTCTCTCTCTCTCTCTCTCTATATATATATATATATATATATTGTTTGCCCTTATAATAACGTTTGAAAAACGTTAAGGCCTCGTCATAGCTCTTAGAGATTGAGGTTTGACTTTGCCACTATGCCACACCACACGTCATTTAAACCCTTGACTAGATTTAGACCATTCTCTCTCAATATACGTTGGAACCTCCATACTTTTCTCGAATTTTTTAGAGAGTAATCTGATGAAATTCCACATATTTTTTTATAATATCAGAGTCAAAGTCTACAATTATAAGATTAAACACTGTAGAGTAGTTTGAACCCATCTAACCCCTCTTGACACTTTCGTACACTCGGTGTTCACATAAGCTCGATTTTACCTATTTCTAATTCTATTCATTCATTGACCTTCTACTCAACTCGAAAAGGTAGAAGCAATCATCAATTTACCACTACAACTTTAACTTATACTTGTACAATTATTTTTGTAATGATGACAAAAAAGGAAATAAAACACAAATGTTGAAATTTGCTAGGATGAAATATGTTCCTAATTTCAATAATTGGATTTGAAAATTCACACCCAATTTACAAATGATTTCCTTTTGAAACTTTTTGACTTTTAATGGGAAAAGAAAATGTAATTATTTAACAAGGTTTATTGACTTTGACTTTTATCAGTTGTAAAATAAAATGTCTCTGTGTTTATTTAATGAATTAAAAAAATGATTTGATAAAATTTTGGAGAATTAAAATTAAGCTCTTTTTAAGTTTTGGTATGATAAGTATTATATTTGATTATTAACGTTTTTATACATATTTGGTCATTCTATTAATAATAGACGTTAATATCTGAATATCAATGCTTAGACTTATTCCCGTAAAATTTAAAAGATGAAAAAAGTCCTACACTATCTTGTTTTGAGCAATTATAGATACATTTATTGATGATAGAAGCAATAGTTACGTTATTATTATTTTTTGAACGGCAAGATAAACCCACACACGCTCCAGCGGTATCGGGCTCCTAATCGGGCAACCCACTAATCCGCTGCGACCCGGCCCAACCTATGGCTGAACCCGACCGGCTGGGTATAGGGGCCCTATGGACCACCCGAACCGGCCCCGGCCCCGAAGGACCAGACCCAGAGTCTGGATATCGCCGAAGGGCGCAATAGTTACGTTATTGGCAAAAACAATAACATTTTTGTCTTCTCTTTTTCATCTCTACAACCGTTCTACTCGATGTAGTTTCACTTTGATTTCTCGTGACTCAAACACAAACAAAAAAAAATCACCAAACTTGCCGACATACGATCACTAACAAAATGGAGTTCACACCGGTGACAAAGAAGGTGGTGGTTTAGGATTAACGTAGTATAGTTTGTACTGTACAAAGCTTGTTACAATGAACTTTGATAAAAATAAATGTAAAGTACATAATCTTGAATGCACCACGACAATAGGTGTATTTATTTTTTAAATTTGTTTTAATAAAAGTTGTTAGAGGCGTTGTCCTCTTTCCGTACATAGAACCAGGGCTGGCCCTGACCACGTGCAGCCCGTGCGGGCACACAAGGCATCAAGCCCAAGGGGGCATCAAGTTTTCATCTATTACTAGTTTTGGGTTTAATAATTTGGGAATTGGACAGCTGAGTTTTAATTATACGAACATATCAACGCTTGGTAGTGATTGATATTAAATGCGCATCGTGAATCGGTGAACGCCAACATATCAACAACTCTAGTCGGTTTCTATTTAACATCTTAACGAACAAACAGATTTTCTTAATGATCACAAAGAGTTTCGTCCGTTCGTTTAGCATCTTAACGAACAATTTTTCTTTACAAATGAACAAGAATACAAAAAGTTTCGGTTGATTACCGTTCGTTTGTTCAGTTAAGTTAAGCAACGAACAAGTACATAAAAACTTTTGCTCATTTACCATTCATGTTCGTTTGTTTGTTCAGTTGAGTTAAACAATGGATGAACAAGCCTACATTCGTGTTTATTCGATTCATTTTGCCTATTGGAATTTGCAATGCACATGAGGACATCACGGTATCAGCACAATTGGAGTACGCTGCATAACAATTGTAACATATTGTGATATTACCTTAAATAAACAACATTTTTGGCAAAAAGATTGACTGATCAATTTATGGATTCACCGATTACAAATGCATATTTAAGTAGATTTTGCAATCTTTAAAACAAATCAAAGTCAATGATATGATATGATGATGTTGAGGTTTCACTATATTGAATCATAATTGGTCGGTGTAAATATATATATATATATATATATATATATATAGGACGATAATCAAATGAGAACCGTAAAAAGGTTGAGAACCATGAAAACCGATCTAAACCATTAATTGATTTAATCTATTACGGCTTAGATGGGTTCTCACAGTTCTCAATCTATTAATTATAACCATGTGATCGAAAGTTTAATTATAACCATCGAATCAAAACCAGATTATGGCTTAGATCGGTTCTCATGGTCCTCATTTTTTTGGTTCTTACATGATTTAACCCCTATATATATATATATATATATATATAGAGAGAGAGAGAGAGAGAGAGAACGATTCAAACGAGAACGCTAACTATTTACAAGAAACACGAGAACGCCGCCCATATACAAAATCACATGTGATTAAAATTCTGGACACGCGCGGCTTCCCACTCGACTTGCAAGTCGCGTGTCCCTTTGCCAATAAATGTTTTCAAGTGTACAGTCTTTAAGTTGCAGCTTTTCAAGCCCATCGGCTTCAAGTATGAACTTCTCCAAACTTATGGCTTCCACCGATAAATCTTTAAAGAAGGGCTATTAATTCCATGGAGGCGTGTGCATCTGACATGGTGATATCGAGACTTAATAGTGTCAAAATCTCAACTTTAGGGCACGCGGTGAGAAGATAACTCAAATCTATCGCAGAAATGCTTATATGACTTAACGAATGAGATCTTAAAGATGGGAATCGTTGGTAACTTGGTTCAACGTCGTTGATTGTATTATGGGATAGATTCAGTACTTCGAGCTTTCGGCGTCCACATTTTTCGAGGATATTGATGGTGGACAAAGTTCTTATGTTGTAAGGCAATTGTCTCAAGCTTTCGCAAGGGTACATGAGCCAACCGAGTACGGGGGTTGCAGAGAACTTATTGACATCGTCCATGATGATGGAGAGGTATTGGAGGCCGGTGGTTTGGAAGAGCACCGAGACGAGAGAGGATGTTTCCGATGACTTTTGCAACTCATTTAATAATTTATACACACATCAATAAATTAATAAATTACACTCTGATCCCTACAATTTTAATAGAAAAGAAAATGAATATAAATTACTAAATTATCCTTCTAATTAACCCAACTAACAGAACTTTTTAACGGTGTTAGGGCATAAGGACCAAAGGCGTGTGAAAATGTAAACCATAGGGACGTTTTCCATAATTATTTCAAATTAGGGACGCACAGTGCAATTTTATGTAAACCACAGGGACCAATCATGTAATTTACTCAAAAGTATAAGAGTAAACCTCAATTTTGGTCCCTGTGGTTTGCAAAAAATAACGAAAATCGTCCCTACAGTTCGTTTATTACAGATTTGCCACTGTGGTATGCGTTTTTGTCCGGATTTGGTCCCTCTCACTAACGGAGGTTAACCCCCATCCATTAAATGAAGGGTAAATCTGTCTTTTTATATATTTCTTTACTTTAACATTATTTTTCTCTTTTTAGTTTTTGTCTTATATGAATTTATTATTTTGTCTTATCCTTCTTTTTTACTCACTAATCACCACCCCACCCACCCTACCCAACCCCTCCCCTACTCCCTCTCATCTTCTTCCCAAAACACTTATATATATATATATATAACACTTAATACACACAGACACATATATACATAGACACACACACACACACACACATATATATATATATATATATATATATATATATAAGCTCCGTAAAATGCAAACCTTGCATTTGTTGCACCCCTTTACAAACCCATCTCAACCATTGATATGTCCATGTCATTTAGTATTTTATTAAAATAAAAAATATTATTTAGGGGTAATATAGTAAATCGACAAATACAGATTTTTTGGTTATTTTTGGATAATATTGTAACTGATAGAACTAACAAATCATTTCCTAAATTTTTGGCTAACATCTAATTTATCAAATATTTTGTCATTATCTTTAGAATCCTCTCTAGCATGATCATCTTCTCCAGCGTATTATCCAACATATTCATATTCTCCAGCATGCAATCCAACCTGAATCATATATGCAATAATTAATAGATAACCATTAGATATGTGTAGCCATCAAAACGGTAGAAGATTTGCATATATGCAACTATTTGCATATATGCAACCATCAAAACGGTAAACATTTGCATATATGCAACAATCAAAACGGTAGAACATTGCATATATGCAACCCAAAACGGTAGAACATTGCATATATGCAACCATCAAAACGGTAGAACAATTGCATATACGAAAAAATGACGTATGCTTACCTTCCAAAAACTCGTTCTTGATAACATGTCTTCTCCTGTTACCCTTTTTCGTAGTTTCATCCCTAAGCTTATCCCATTCAACATCGTTCTCATCTGCACGTTGTTTCATTCATCGTCGCTCCGTCCGGTTTGAGCTGAATATGGTGGCGGTGGAGGAGGCGGCATATAGACGGTGGTGCTGTGACGAAAAGAATGAGGAGGAGGAGGCGGAGAGACGGTGGAGGATGGAGGAGAAACGGTGGAGCAGGAGGAGGCGGAGAGACGGTGGAGGAGGCGGAGAGACGATGGAGGAGGAGGAGACGTACGTCGCTGTTACCATTTGAAATTCCAATTTTTGTGTAGAAATTCCGAGATATGCTCCTAAATATCACGAGATATGCTTTTCCTTATTTGAAATCCCAATTTGTCTTCCAATTTTGCCCTTCTTGCTTCTTTTACTTTTTCAGTTTTGGTAACCACAAATCAGAAATTTACCATTCACACCCTTATTAATCTAGACCATTAGATGAAAAAATGAAAGGTTAGGATTGGTTTGTAAGGGGTGCAACAAATGCAAGGTTTGCATTTGATTTGCCCTCTATATATATATATATATATATATATATAAACATATATATTCGAAGCGGATGCATTAAACACGTCTGGTTGGTGTCGCTGGTGGTCGGTAATGGTCGCTGGATGTTTTCAGTTTGCTCCTTGCAAACTGGTTCTTTTTTATAAAATAGTCCAGGCTAATGTTTTTTTAGTTGGGTCTTGGTCTCATGCTTTGATTGTCAGGAGTACCCCATGTTACTGTTAGATTTTTTCTTTCTGTATGGGGCGGTGCTCCCTTGTAGTTGTGGTGGATTTTGCTTAGTAATATAATTATAATGCCTTTCAAAAAATATATATATATATAAAAACACACATACACACACATATATATATATATAAAAACACAAACAATGACACACACACATATATATATAGGCAAATTATTCATATATATATATAAACACAAACACTGACACACACACATATATATATATATATAGGCAAATTATTCATTGCAAACCACTCAGATCATACAAACTATACAAACCATTAATAGCCATTGGATCTAGTTGTTCTTAGTTTTATTAATTAATATCGAAAAGGGCAGTTTAGTTATTTTGTTAATCATGTTTTTTTTAATCTGTCGATATTATCCATTTTCTGTTTGTTAACTCCCGATTTTCCTGGGATTCACTTTCCAAATGATAGGCAGTTACCAATTTCATGATTATCATCTCTATTATCACTGTTTGATTGCATATTTAATTTACCAGTAACAGCCCACTCTAAAACAAAGCATGAAATTCATACTAAAACGAAATACCCCAAAATCGGGTTCCAAAGTTTCTTACATAAGTCTCAAAATTAGGTTGGTGGAAACAACCTATACACAACTGAGAACATACTAGATTCTATAAGTGCCAAAGGCACTGTCTCTATCTGCATCTACACTCTAACCTGCTCTTGCTCACTTACTTGAGTCTCTTACCATCTGCTTACCTGAAAAGGTTTAGTTTGGAAAATGCGAGGGTTAGACCATGAGGTCTAGTGAGTCCCTCCTGACAGTTCTCAAAATCATTTAAAACAGTTTATAGCTTTCACATATAACCACTTTCACAAAACTTTTCAATAAACTATCACATAACTTTACATAAGCTTTCGCATATAAAACTTTGTAAAAACTCTCTCACGGATAAATCCGCACTCGTAAATGGCACCCTGAAGTCACTCGAAAGTGACAACGAGTCAGTCTCACGCTGCCTGTCAGGATCACTCTTCCCAAGGCATAAACGGGTCACTCTTCCCGCATGAGCACTGACGGGCCACTCCCCCCGAGTTTACGTCTACACAATGTATGCATACATCTCATATAAAACTTTAACAAACTTTCATGCAGTTAAAAGCATAAGAATAAAACATGGCATTTCTCATCATGTATTCACTTTAGAAAAACACGTCAAAAGTCACGTATTTTAGTTAGAAAACTCACCTGGTACTCTTACTTCTTTTTCCTAATCTGTTCCAGTCTTCCAATCGATTTTCCTGAATGAATGGATAAGACATATAAGCTGATCAACAAACTTTCCGGACAACTTTACTTTCCGGACACTTACACTTACCGGACACTTCCTACTTACCAGATACTTCCTACTTTCCGGATACCAGACTTACCGGATACCAAACTTACCGAATACTCTTCCGAAAACCCTCAACATTTGAGACTTACCGGATACTCTTCCGGAAACCCCCAACATTGAGACTTTCCGGATGCGGCGCTGTGACGAACAACAGAGACAAAATCCACTCAAATCCCTTTAATCGGTACGATAAAGCGGTAAATGACATCATAATCTTTCTATAATCATTTCTTACTAACCAATGCTACTCAAACACGATTAACTTGCTCAATCTCTCTAACAATGCAAATAATATTACCTTAAATAACATTAATAATTTAAAAATAAAAATAATAACTTATAAACATTCATAATTGAGGGTAAAAAGGTAATTTGGATAGACAAGGAAATAAGCATAAGCAAATAAGTAGGTTATGATTGACTTCTCAAAAACAACTTATTTGTGGTGAGGAGAAGTTATAAGCAGTTTTCATTTTTTTCTATCCAAACACTCCAAAGTGCTTATTTGTGGTGGGAAGTAGGGGTGAGCAAAACCCGACCAACCCGACCGACCCGATTGGTCCGAACCCGAAATTAGCCCGAACCCGAATGGCCCGAACCCGAACATGGTAATCGGGTAAATCGGATCGGGGCGGGTGGGGGATTTTTCAGGCCGAACCCGCCCGAAACCCGAACTATATATATATATATTTTTTTCTTAAATATTATTTATATTTTATATATATATATATGTTGCTGCAGTGTGTATATATATATATATATATGTTGTGCAGTGTGTGCAGTGTGTGTGTGTATATATATATATATATATATATATGTTGTGCAGTGTGTGCAGTGTGTGTATATATATATATATATATATATATGTGTGTGCAGTGTGTGTATATATATATATATGTGTGTGTGCAGTGTGTATATATATATATATATACCTATATATGTATTTACGTGCATTGTGTGTGTATATATATATATATGTGCAGTGTGTGTATATATATATGTGCAGTGAGTGTATATATGTGCAGTGAGTGTATATATGTTCAGTGACTGAAGTATGCAAACAGTTAGGATCGGCCCAACCCGAACCCGAACCCGAAACCCGACAACCCGATCACCACCCGAACCCGACAACCCGATTTAGACTTAGGGCGGGTTTCGGGGCCTCCAACTTCCACCCGAAACCCGATTAACCCGAAATGAAAAACCCGAACCCGCCCGACCCGCCCGTTTGCTCACCCCTAGTGGGAAGAAGCTATAAGCAAATAAGTCAAAAATATAAGCAATCCCAAACACCCCCTGAGACTTACCGGATACTCTTCCAGAAACCCCCAACATTGAGACTTTCCGGATGCGGCGTTGTGACGAACAACAGAGACAAAATCCACTCAAATCCCTTTAATCGGTACGATAAAGAGGTAAATGACATCATAATCTTTCTATAATCATTTCTTACTAACCAATGCTACTCAAACACGATTAGCTTGCTCAATCTTTCTAACAATGCAATATTTGCTTTTCCTCACCAAGAACTCTCAAAACTCAAACATTCAACTAACAATCTAAATAGGGTTATGGATTAGGAATTACCTGATAGATTTCTTGCAGAAAACGAATTCCAACACCACTCCCTCTTCTGATTTCAAGGATTGATGATTCTCTTCTTCAATTGCTCAAGAACTCCCAAAATCCCTTTTTCTCCTTTCTCTCCAATGCTCAGCCGCCAACTCCCAAATGATTGTCCAAAACTAGGGTTTTATGCCAATCATTGGGTTTTTATACCTTAATTAACTATTTAGTCCCTCAACTTCCAATTTTATTAACTTCTACCACAAGACTTGAAACTCTTTCAATTTGGTCTCGGTTATTACAACACTCCCACCTCAAAAGAATTCCGTCCCCGTAATTCCATTCTCAAAAAGGTGAGGGTATCTGGACTTCATATCTGATTCTACTTCCCACGTTGCCTCTCGCCCCTTATGATGCCTCCACTAAACTTTTACTAGCCGAATTTCTCTATTCCTTGATTTCCCGAACCTTACTGTCCACCATCTCTATTGGTTCTTCTTCGTAAGTAAAATTCTCGTCAATGCTAACGTCCTCTAACGGAATAGCCACATCAGTCTCGGCCAAACATTTCTTCCGGTTGACACATGAAATGTCGGATGAACTCCCCTTAGCTCTTCTGGCAATTCTAACTTGAGTGTCGTTACTCTAACTCGCTCACTAATGCCAAAAGTCAACTTCTTATCGTCTGTATTTCTTGCAAGGTCGCCATCATCTCACCTCCCACACCGGCTCTCCATAAAAGAGACGTGCATCACACTATGAATTTCTTCTCAAAATCTCATCGAGTACCTCAAGATCGCGCACTATCTATTCAACTTTCATAACTTCGACGGATCAACAGACTTAGTCCACCTTACCTCTCTCTCAAACTTCAAGGTTCGAAAGTCTTATGTTTTTCAAACCAACCAACTCAGTTCTACTCGGTCACCCCAAACCGTTCGGATGGGAAACATATCCGTACTACAAACTTTGGAACCGCCCTCGGCGAGTCACTACTTTGCTATGTCGTGCCATCTTGTACTATTTACTTGCAACCTCTCTGAATACTATACTCGCTTAAATACCACTAGAAAACTCCACGGCCAACCGCGCCTCCATTTGCTCGCTTCCGCCCCCACGTCGGGACTCATGGTTTTACAACACGACTACTTACGGTCTCTCATACCTCTTTACTTCCTTAAAAGAAGGAACTTGGCGAAAATTCCCCGCCACTACAACGAGAATCTAAAACCAGGAACAATCACTCACTTGACCACTTGGCACAAGGCCACCCTTGCACATCCCGACGAACTCCCACCTAAGAGTTCCCTCCTCGGGTTACATGTAATTCTAGATCACTTCTTCCAACCGGCATACGTCTATGCAGATCATACTCCCTTCCCGAATCACATCGGCTACAGCTCGACAACTAATTCGTACGTTCTCACCACTTCATCACTTCACACTTAACGTGACTAACAGCAGGAAACTTCCAAAATTCCTTATTGAAGTGTTCACCTATCCAAATTGAACTTATCCTGAAAACACATCAATTCTTCACCGCTTGCCACAAGCGTTCAGTCATATCTAACATAACTTCGGTTACCCTCACTCGACTAGGAGGAGTAGCCATGCTTACACAAAACCATTCCCAAAATCTTATCACTGAATGACCAATTTGTTTGAACATTTCTCACAACGTCACCAACTCAACTCATTCAACTGCCCTTTTCCACTTCTTTCCCGCACAAAGACCTGCACAAATCCTCTCCCTCTATACTCTTTCCAGGAGTTCGCACACTTACTGATGGCAATCTACACACACTATTCCCACCTCTTGGTGTTACTGTCAATCTTACTACTTCCAACCTACTCACTTATTCCGACATACGATCTTCACCTCCCCATGGTAGCGTGGAGCATTGCCCACCAAACCTTACTTGTCCCTCTATCCCGACCTTTCCACAGGCTGATAACACTTTCTCATTACTACACATAACCAAACAATTGCACCAAAAATTCTAACTTAAGGCATTCAACCAAGTCATCTTGAAACGACCCCAATGTTCGAAGTTACTACGCATTCTTTGATCTCCAACTATTACTTTCTCGGACAATTCTTTCCCACATAAGAACAATTCACATTCTTCAAAGATTTCGCATCTACTACACCACATCTTCGACTAACCCATCCATCGCCTTCTTTAAAACTTCCAAAGATTTCAACAACATACTTACTTAGCAACTCACACAACCAAAAACACTTGATTTCTCATTTGGGTAATCACTCACTTCCGCTCCGACATTCTATTCTGACAAAAGCCAATTCACAACGCCAACTTACAGACCATGTGCTCCAACAACTTGATTAACCAATTGTACACCTCATCCGGAACCCCCGAAAAGGCTTCCATCTGATGCTTACTCTTCATAACGTCACATTACTACAACACTGACTGGCACATTTATCTAGGCAATTGATGCCACTACTCGTCCGAACATTCTTCACCCATAACATCTCACTGCAGACAGGATCTCTCATGGTCATTCGTACACAACTCAAACTTACCTTCATGTTCTCCCGCATAAATGACCGAGTCTATCTCGCCACTTTGTCTCTCCCCAACTCTAGTTGAACCACAACACACGAGTTTCTAATTAACTCAAACATACTCGTTTCTTTCTAGCTCTTTGCGATTCCAAACCACTACATAGACATGGCACATTTCCTCACAGATCGACATAATCTATATGCTCACTTCGTTTGTGCTAAATACTTCATCCTTTACGAACCATCCACCTCGTAAGTAAAACGCTTATCTAAAACAACAGTCTTTCACTAACTTAACACCCCTACAAGGTGGTCCTTCAGTTTTCAACCTTCTGATTCAAGTCTTCGGCCTCATACACTTTACACAACTGCCGACTTCAACGTCAGTAGTTGACCTGTTGATACTTCATTAACTTAATCTTCAACAAGGGTCCCTTACTGAACCTAATCCTTCCAATATATCATAATCAAATTCACATCCCGTCGTCCTCATTTCAAACTCACTCGAGCAACGTCAATATTACAAGATCACCTTAAAACTCTTATTCGACGTCGAGGATATTTCATTCATACTTCCCCACACTACTCATAACGAGTTGCTAATACCAATACCTTGATGACTTCTAGTCTTTCCTCCGGACACAACCGTCCTTCGGCAACGGTATTTCCGGTCATCGAACAAGGGTACAGACCCTCATACAACCGACACTAAAGTCCACTTCCAACTCTTCTACTACTCACCTCTCCTCTTGAACACAAATACCAAAACTACAAACATTCTCCCCTGATTTGTCCAACACTTCTCCACTCTCGGAGTCCTTCCTCATCTTAAAATGTAATACTCTACGACCTAGTGAGTTCATAGCCTTCATGCATGACAATGCGATAAATAAATCATTTCACACTTTTCATCATTTTAAAGAAACGACACTTGGAAACAACTTGGGTACACACGACCCCAACATTCTCATAACTCCAATGCCCTGCACAACGATCTCGAGAATCGTTTGCATGCAACTTTCCGTAAAACTTAATTTTACTCAACCAAAATATGTTGTTACGACAGAAATATATTGGATGTAAATCTTTTCATACGACAAAATTCTGAAAGGAATTACCGACACGAAGTAAACCAGTCAGCTCTCACATTCATTTATATAACATCAACATGTCAATACTCATTTTGGTTATAAAAGCTTTGTAAGCAAGCGTTTTCTTGACTTTTCGCAACAACTTAACTTACCATGACAATAGTGGGATATTTTGCAAATCGCTAAGCTCAAAATTTCATTATGCGGCGTAAATGGAATTGCCTTTTTCTTTAAATACACACTTGCGCATGCTGACTTAATCCCGACCAAAATTGCTATTTTACGCATTTGCTTTTAATCTCGAAAACTCATGTAACACACACAAGAACGCAATGCATGAAACTCTACTCGCAAATGAAGGCTACTCACTCAAACAAGGTCAATCGTTTTACTCATGCACTTATCATTGACACCCTACTTTCGACCAGTGGTCGCTCTTTCGGCCTTGCCACAACTTGCTATACATACATTCAACGGTCTACTTACTCAACCATTTCATACTATTTTCGTCTTGACCAATTCATCTCATATTATACCTCTACACGCTTTCAGCACTCTACAGAAATCTCTCTTCAATGATCCTGCCACTGAACAACTCGACTAAAGAGTCAGGGTTCTAATCCTCAGCTCGTTCTTGAATTGGCACTTCCGAGATCTCGACACTGCCCTACCTTACCATCTGAACTGATCTATCCCACGATTTCTAGAACTGGGACTCTCCAAAAACAGGAGTCTTACTCAAGATCAATCATTAATCCTCTTCGAATCCACGAAGATCTACCTCTAGACGACTCATAATATTCTATACCACATTTCTTCTCTACGATGTATACATACATCACATCATAAATGATCTCTCGTGATACTTCCCCAACAAGGGTCTTAGTCTACCCCTCAAGGATCTTGCTGACATTCTAGATTACTGGAATACGACATATAAGCTAGCATAAGACTACAACTTCAGAATAATTAGGCCGATTAAGCACATACATGTACCTGTAAGTTCACAATTACACTGGCCAGGTGTAATCCCAAACTTACCTTACATGACCGTCCTCGGTATCCCTATTAGTCCTATTTCTATAATAGTGTCCTCCTAACGCATTTCCTGATTCTCAGTTGTGATTTCTACTCCCAAAGTTTAAGTTTAGGCCCGTCCGGTCACCTAAATCCCTTAAACTATAGCTCTGATACCAATTGTAACAGCCCACTCTAAAACAAAGCATGAAATTCATACTAAAACGAAATACCCCAAAATCGGGTTCCAAAGTTTCTTACATAAGTCTCAAAATTAGGTTGGCGGAAACAACCTATACACAACTGAGAACATACTAGATTCTATAAGTGCCAAAGACATTGTCTCTATCTGCATCTTCACTCTAACCTGCTCTTGCTCACTTACTTGAGCCTCTTACCATATGCTTACCTGAAAAGGTTTAGTTTGGAAAATGCGAGGTTTAGACCATGAGGTCTAGTGAGTCCCTCCTGACAGTTCTCAAAATCATTTAAAACAGTTTATAGCTTTCACATATAACCACTTTCACAAAACTTATCAATAAACTATCACATAACTTTACATAAGCTTTCACATATAAAACTTTGTAAAAACTCTCTCACGGATAAATCCGCACTCGTAAATGGCACCCTGAAGTCACTCGAAAGTGACAATGAGTCAGTCTCACGCTGCCTGTCAGGGTCACTCTTCCCAAGGCATAAACGGGTCACTCTTCCCGCATGAGCACTAGCGGGCCACTCCCCCCCCGACTTAGCCAGTTTACGTCTACACAATGTATGCATACATCTCATATAAAACTTTAACAAACTTTCATGCAGTTAAAAGCATAAGAATAAAACATGACATTTCTCATCATGTATTCACTTTAGAAAAACACGTCAAAAGTCACGTCTTTTAGTTAGAAAACTCACCTAGTACTCTTACTTATTTTTCCTAATCTGTTCCAGTCTTCTAATCGATTTTCCTGAATGAATGGATAAGACATATAAGCTGATCAACAAACTTTCCGGACAACTCTACTTTCCGGACAGCTCTACTTTCCGGACACTTACACTTACCGGACACTTCCTACTTACCGGATACTTCCTACTTTCCGGATACCAGACTTACCGGATACCAAACTTACCGAATACTCTTCCGAAAACCCTCAACATTGAGACTTACCGGATACTCTTCCGGAAACCCTCAACATTGAGACTTTCCGGATGTGGCGCTGTGACGAACAACAGAGACAAAATCCACTCAAATCCATTTAATCGGTACGATAAAGCGGTAAAGGACATCGTAATCTTTCTATAATCATTTCTTACTAACCAATGCTACTCAAACACGATTAGCTTGCTCAATCTCTCTAACAACGCATTATTTGCTTTTCCTTACCAAGAACTCTCAAAACTCAAACATTCAACTAACAATCTAAATAGGGTTATGGATTAGGAATTACATGATAGATTTCTTGCAGAAAACGAATTCCAACACCACTCCTTCTTCTGATTTCAAGGATTGATGATTCTCTTCTTCAATTGCTCAAGAACTCCCAAAATCCCTTTTTCTCCTTTCTCTCCAATGCTCAGCCGCCAACTCCCAAATGATTGTCCAAAACTAGGGTTTTGTGCCAATCATTGGGTTTTTATACCCTAACCTTAATTAACTATTTATTCCCTCAACTTCCAATTTTATTAACTTCTACCACAAGACTTGAAACTCTTTCAATTTGGTCTCGGTTATTACAGCGCATATCATACCGGTTTTTTTGTGTTCACCGGAGTGTTGGTCATCAGACCAATGAAAGATTCAGTCTGAACGATTGAAGAAACTGTAAACGATGTATATGGATCGTGTTCTCGGATGCGTGACGAGGAACCCATATTCGTTGATTCCGAGCATGTCGAATCTCCGGTCAAGAAACAGTTTTGCGACAAAGAAACTGATGGAAGAAATACATTTAATCCGAATGTTGATGGTACCGAATACTTATTTGCTGTTCCATTGTTTTGCTGTTCCATAACATGAATTGATGGACATTTTGTGTGTATATTTCTCTTGGTTCTGCGTTTTAAGTTTTTTTTTGGTTGTTATGTAATCAATGGTGTTTACTGATTGCATGTGTGTTTTTTAGGGTTTGTCAAATAGAAAAGTCAGACTCACACGTGTCATAGTTTTTTTTGAAAATCATATGCTTCAATCATTAAAATCTTTTTTTTACATTCTTAGAATTAATTGTGTGTCTCGCTTAACGAACCATCTTATTAAGTTTAAAATTTGGAAATTGAATTTGTAATTATTGAGATGATGAGAGTGATAATTTATTCCAAAATATGTTAATCACATACATTTTATTTATCGTAATACTGTTTTTCAATTACTTAATGCATATTTTGCGTTGTGTTGTAGAGGGTTCATATTTTGTTGTAATGTGTAGATATTAGAATTAGATGATTGTCATGCTTCATTAATATAAAATAAAGTATTCACATGCATTTTTTTTGTTCATATACAGTTTTCGACGATTCATTGCCTATTTTGCGTTGTTTCATTAAGTTCATATTTTGTTTGTTTTTTATAGATGTGATTGATGATGAGAATCCAGAAGATGTTGATGGGTCTAAGTATTTCATGTCGAATGTTTCTATTGAATGCACTCCTAAGATTGGTGATTTTTTTCATCAATCTAATTGCAGCCGAAAGGTGTTATATGAATTACGCCTAAAAAGTTGGGTTTGATGTTAGGCTCTCAAACAAGAAAATTAATAGCCATGGTTTAATTACAACTAGGTATCTTGTTTGTAGCAAAGAAGGTTTACCTACGCCTAAGATATATGATTCACTAGAATTTCGAGCTGGGTCTCGCAAAAGACGTAATACTAACTTAAAAAGGACTGGATGTAAGGCTTGTTTTAAAGTTCATTTTTTTAAGGAACGAAATAGGTATGAGGTTTATAAGTTTGTAGAGTGGCATAATCATGTACTGCTGAGTGAGCAAGAAATGAGATTTTCACTTAGTAGTAGGACACTTACCTATGCGGAGCAAAAGAACGTGTTTCATTCATGTGCTAACAAGGTTGGTGTAAACAAAGGTCATAGAATTCGTAATGCTTTGATGGGTGGGGTTAGAAACTCGGGTGGAACTGTGAGGGATTATCACAATTATAGGCGTGACATGAATACGTTTGTTGGCATCAAGGATGCCCAGATGTTGATCAACACTATGCAAAGTAGGCAACAAATATGTCCGGAATATTTTTTTGAGTATAAAGTTGACGGTAAAGAGTTATATGCTATTTTTTGGGCTGATGAAACCGCGCGCATGAACTATCGTGAGTTTGGAGACGTTATATCATTTGACGCCACATTCCGCACTAACATGTAAGTTGTTATTTGCATTCTCTTTTTGTAATTAATTTCTGATAGTTTGATTGTATGGAGTTGTAATTTGACAATTTTATATGATGGCATGCAATGAGTTTTGTACCGTTTGTAGCGGTTGATAATCACAAGAAAAGTGTGGTCGTTGGAGCTGCTTTGATTTCTGGTGAGACTGCCCAGTATTACTCTTGGATTTTGAAGGCTTTTTTGAAGGCACACGGTAGACCGCCTGTATTCGTAATAACTGATCAATGTCTCGCGATGAAGAAGGCCATTCCTGAAGTATTTCCTGAAAGTAGACACCGTTTGTGCATGTGGCACATAATGAATAAAGTGGATGAGAAGGTATGTGTAATTGCTTAATATTCATATTGTTGTTATTACAATTTTTTAATATAGAAGTATTTAATTTCATAAAATTAAATACTACAATCATTTTATTTTTGTAGATTAGTGTTCACTTGAAGTTCAAGATGTCCTTTAAAGTGGAGTTGAATAATTTGGTTTGGGATGTGAATATGGATCCTTCTGTATTTGAGTCTTCCTGGAATGAATTGATGGTAAAGTATTCGTTGATTGGAGATTCATGGTTTGAGGAGATGTTCAATATTAGGGAATCTTGGATCCCGACATATTTCAAAGATTTTGCCACGTCTGGTTTGATGAAAACAACTTCTCGGTCTGAGAGTATAAATGCTTTCTTTAATGCGTTTCATGCTTTTCACCATGATCTTATGGTGTTTCTTCATTCATTTGGTAATGCAATTGATATCCAACGTAATGCGGTAATGCGCATGCTGCTGATGAGGTTAAGATGAAATCGACGGTTCCTCACATGGTCAGTTTAAGTAAGATTGAAGAGCATGCTGCGTTAGTGTATTCACGTACTATATTTTTTGATTTCCAAGAGGAGTTAAGTCAATCCATGAATACATGTATTTGGGAGGGTGTTGTTATTGTTGATGGCACAAAGGTCTACACCATTAGTGAAGACATTGCAGGTTATGAAGAAGATACAAAATTCACGGTAATTAAATGAATATTTTTTATAATTAATTTGTGTTTATATTATATGTAATCTTGGTTTCCTTATATTTTTTTAGGTGGTTCGTGATGTTGCCGTTGACACTATTGAATGCTCGTGTAAGCATTTTGAGCGTAACGGTATATTGTGCCGTCACATATTGAAGGTTTTGGTCAATGAAAAAGTGAAGACAATTCCGGATCGGTACTTCTTTCGACGTTGGAAATGTGATTTAATTCTGGTACAATGGTTACCTGCCAAGGTTCGGTATGGTGAGGTTGATGGGGAAGTTGAGAAGTTAATGGGCGATGCGTACAAGTTGTTTGAGGGGGTGGTTGATCAATTGAGGAATAACAAGGAGTCATTTATTGGATTCGTGAGTGTGCTTAAGAAATGGAACTCTGAAAGTCAAGTTGATGAATCCCAACAGAGTAAAAGAGAACGAAGAAAGTCCAACATTGAGGAATTCATGGGTGCGGCCAAAGTTGATGCAGTTCATGTTTTACCTCCGTCTGGTGTACGCAATAAGGGATATGGTACCGGCAAGAGGTTGATTGGGATTCGAGAGAAGGTGGCAAAGAAAATGAAAAAAGCTAAACATGTTTGTCGTAAGTGTGGAAAAAAGACTGGCCATGATTCGCGAAATTGCCCCGATGCATGACGTTCCATTTTAATCATTTGTTTTTAACTTTTTAGTTACTGTTCTTTAAGATTCGTTATTTATGGAGCATAGGTGCAACAGTTTTTTGTTATTTTAACTTGATTATTATTAAGGATATGCATTTTTTTTAAAAACTAATTAATGCAATGGTTGGTTTTAATTATAATGTGTAATGTTTTTTTAAAGGGTAATCATGACCTTCTGGAGGGTCATTAAATGCATACCGGCCTTGTATGCAAATATTGTCACTCCTCGCCGCCTATTTTCTTCATTTTATGGAGTGTTGTTGTGGGTGGGAATCATTATGCCCAGAATTTCCTTTATATAAGATTATAGGCCTTAGTTACCATTACTGCTTACCCATCGTTCGAATATAAGAAACCCTAAACCTTCATTCATCTCAAACCATGTCGATGTCTGCATCATCTAAATCAAACTCCGGTGGAGGTGTTTGCCCACGATCCTATATTGAGATTCTTATTGGTCATCACATGAGACTCTTACATGATATTCATGACCTTAAGTATGAGCTGAAACAGCTTCGTGGTGTTCATAAGGATCTTGTCGCGAAGCACGACAAGACTATGGAAGATCTGATATCAGCGTTGGCGGAGATTGAATCTCTTAAAGCTAGCTTCAGGGCTGTTGATATGTATAATGTTACCTAGATATGATAATAGTCAAGTGTTTCCCCCCCTTTTTTGTTCATATAAATTAGGTTTTGGTGAATGATGTTTTAACTTTGGGGTAATGGATGGGTTTTGTGAATGCAATGCATGTCTTTATTGACTAGGACTAAGAAACTTTGATTTTGGGTTTGATGTATTGGGGGTTACACTAGGTAATCTTTTGTATGGTTTTGGTATTTGGATGAAATATAAGTTCAATGTACATATGGTGAAGATTGTGAATTTCATGGTTAGTAGAACTTTTCTCTCCAGAATATTGTCCAGTTGTGTTAATGTGTTCGTGTGTTTTATTTCCACATTGTTTTGGAAGAGAATGTGATTGTGTGTGTTGGTTTTGTTTACATTTTGGATTATTTGCGTCATTCATAAATCTGTCAAAGTTTTTTTATGTTCTAAATTGTTAAATAACAATACCCAGATCTTTTAGGCCTATAATATAAGTTTATGTTAAATTTATTTTTATCGTTGGTAATAATGTGTTTGTATGTATGTTCATAGGAATAATATAACTGCATTCATTGGTATCTTGTCATTATATGTGAAGTAAATAGCCAATTTAAAAGCAATCACATTAATAAAACAAGAATACCCTAAACCAATCACTGCAGTTAAATCCATATGCTAAACCAATCACTGCAGTTAAATCCATACCCTAAAACAATCACTGCAGTTAAATCCATAAAAAGAGTACTGTCAAGTCTTTAATGATAATGAAATGCAAGTATTAAAAGGTTTAAGCAACAAACCATTTTAAAACCATAAATAAAGTTTTTCAAGCAAATCCCCATGTTTTGCCGCAAGTATTACGTCTGTCTTTCCCAAAGGCTGTCACGTGCGGTTCGTAGAACGTGGTTCCTCAGTTCATCAGTCATGGTGTAAAACCTCAATACTTCCTTCTTCATGGCATCCTTTAATAGGTTGTTTGGGTGCAATATAAGTTTGGAAACATACTTTTTTATTAGATCTTCAAGCTGTGACTCCTGGTTCTGACTTTCGTCCACTAAACCACTCTTCCATTTTGCGTCTCCCATGAATGTCTCCATATGTCTCATAGTGAAAACTGCACTATCATATGAGTTAAACGTTGTTTGCCAATCCATGACCAATCTTTCTGGCTTCACTTCTTTAAAAGCTTTTGCTGACGGATGACCCACAACCATCAAATGCTAGCGCATTACTTTTTGTTGTATAAAAGAATACAATTGGAGTTTGTTAGTCCTGTTATTCCAAACATTCAGCAATGTTATTCAATACAATTTATGTGCTCTTACCAACACTTCTGGCAAGCAAGAGTACTTCCTTAGAGTCTTGTCGTTTGGTATATCCTTCCACTTGTGATTGTCGAGTATCATGAATGATGGATTCTTAAGGTTGATCACAATTAAGTAGTAGAAGCATCCATCGTGCATTGGAAAGAATACCTGCATTGTATGTGTGTGTTGACATTATGTACATGATGTTATACCTCATTAATATTCTATACTCTAACCATTATTCACTTACCAAGTCGACATTTTTCATTCCAATAAGTGCCTTATTATTTCTGGTAGTGGAGGATAAGCTTTGAATGAATATGTCGTAATGGGTCTTCAAATCAAGGCATCTCGTACCTAGATTTGGGTCCACCTGCATCAATAATTTTTATGTATAAATGTTTTATATAAACCTACTTTTAAAGTTCAGATTTTATGTTTGGCATATGGCGCAGTTAAATAAAGTTTGTTTTACCATAAAATCAATTTTGAAGAAGTGACGTCGTATTGAATCACAGTTTCTGAATCGTTCTTCGTAGTTTAGGATTGATGCCCACGCGTTGATGACGGTATGTTTCGTGTTAATGTTCGTCACAGCTAAAGTCTCCATCTCTGCCCGATCGATGTAGCTCAAATCATTCGAGTTGAAAACGTTGTCGCTTAAAAATAAGTATGTTCAATCGTTGTTAGGTCAATTTCTTATAAAAAACTTGTAAATTTTAAATTATGCAAGAATAATACTTACAATTTGCCCCCGAACATAGTTGTTGCCCATTCATGTACCTTTTTGTCTTCGTTTGAAACGTTAAAATCCACTACTCGGTTATAGTAAGGTGACTTCAGATGTTCCCCAGGTTTCAGAGTCCGTCTTGGATTTCTCGGACGTAGGCTTGCATCGTCAGCTTGTTCACCTTTTATGGATACCATATCTTGATGATTTGATACTGTGTGTTCCTTTTTTGGGCTTAGCATAACAACGCGTGGTCCCTGCAAATTTGAATTCGAAGAAGTGTTATCACTTGGAATCATTCTTACTGGAATTGGATCCTTAAGTGGGCTGAATCCAATATCAAAGCGCGGAGCATCGTCGTCGATACTGTCTTTCATCATCAATCCTTTGCCTTTGCTTTCAAGGTTGTTGTTTCCACATTTACCACTTTGAATGCTGGATTGATGTGAATCTGTCTTCAAAGGGCACTCTCTCAGATTAAAAGGCAATGGTTCCTTTACATTCAATGATTTCTTAGCCTTTGAACGCTCCACAGATATACACATCGACTCGTTGACCTCTCTTACAAAAGTTGGACTTTCCCATAGAGGACCAAAAGGGTCTTGAACCACTTGGGATGGAACTATAGCAGTAGATGGGGTTGTGCAATCATGATTGCCGGATGAACCTGTTTCTTTATTATGTGTTGCTGCCTTGTTGAACATAGAATTCATCTCAGCTTGCATATTCAGAAATTGCTCCTTTTCGTCGAATTTTAACAGGGCAACTGATATGTCGTAATCTGTTGCCCTCCTTATGGCTTTGATTAGGTCGATTCGTTGCCGAACAGAAGCTATGAATTCCTGATGTCCAAGAAAAAATTGAATTAGATTTAATTTTGTTTACAAGTTCCTATTAATGGTATTAATATTATTAAAAAAAACTAAAATCCTTTAAAGAATTTGGATCCAATTGATGGACCGCGTCATAATTTTCATTAATTGTAGTCGCAGCGTTCACCTTACTCGTCAATGGCAAAAGACCAAAACCTCCGTCTTCCAATTCTGTTGCATGTCTCTTTTTTAATTGGAGTAAATCACATACGCATATTGGCAATGCTCCTTTTGCAACTTCCACTCTGTTGCTGAATGTTGAATTCACATAAAGCAACTACAATAAACAGTACACAAATTATAAGTATGTTCATATAATTTTTTTCTATGTCTAATCATCATGCATTTTATAAAATAAATTGTTATTACCGTTAGGTAAGTAAGTGGACCGGTGTAGAAGCACATGGCGTTGTCTCGTCTCCAGTATATCTTGCTTCCTTTTACCTTGTCGTAAATGAACTTGCACCAGTCTATCTTTGACATCATGTCTTCGTTTCGTATCTTCGCAAGAAATTGTAAGTTACACGTACCCATACTGTTGCACTCACACATAAGATTCAAAAATAGAACTAGGAAGCTGATCTTAAACATGTGGTGTGATGTTCATTTTTATTTTGACGTCATCTTGTGCAAGCAAATCAATACCTCCAAACGACAATCCTAGGATTGTGTTCACAGATTCAACCGTGATTGGAATAATGTCATTCGTCAACTGAATCCCCATCTCTGCTGTATCTAACTTGTCAACAACATAGTATCCCAACTTCGATGGAACTCCGTCAACTGTCATATTAAGCAATGATTCTAACCCAACTCTTTCACGGTTTCCTTTTGTCCGTTTGTCAAGCCAAAGATTGTATCATATAAAGTCTTTGGGGAAGTTCGTGTTCTAAGTACATCAACTCCAACACGCATCTCGTCAAGTTCCTCAATGTCATCCTCTTAGGCCTTATGTTCGTCTGTTTTGTTTTCAGCCGGATCCATCGTTTCTGAACATTCACCTGTAAATTTTGTTATTTAATACTAAATTAGTAAATAACAATTGCTGTGATTGCAAGGTAAAGAAGCAGTAATCTTTTATGAACATTCACCTTTCACGTTGGTTTCCGATGCCAAATGTGACATTGGAGTATCCAAATTAATTACACTTCTCGTATGGCTCCTTGTAACCCTTGAAGAGCTTCCTATATCAATCCGTGATTCTGTTTCACCATAAAAAAGGTTCCCTTCATCTTGTATACCACCTTTTTTTACTGAATTAAAACCGTTCTTTTTATTTTGAAACTCTTTTTATTCAAAACTTGTGAGTTGTTCATGTTATACTTTATGAGTAGTACAAATTTGTGGACCTTTAATGTTTTTTGCTGTACTAATTCGATTAACAACGGAATTTGTTATTTTACCTGTAATCTTTGTCTTTATCATCTGAATCCCTAACTGACACGTCCTGTAACGGAGTTTCGACTACAAGAATTGTGTGTAAACAACAAATTCATGTTATCAGTATACTGCTAAACTATTCAAAAGTCTTGAATGTCTAAACACATATATGTACCTGTTTCTTTTTTATCCTCATAACCAGTATTGGATATGACACAATCTACAATGTAAACATGTATCCCAAAACCTTATTTAAATGAATATAGACAATCAACTATTGTAAGTCAATTAGTGGTCTACATACCTTTTCGTTTTATCCCTCTTCGGGTGTTTCTGGATTCAGGTGAAGGTGTGTCCATAACCATTGGGCTATCTATCCCTGTGCGTTGACATTCTCAATTGAAAAAATAGTTCAATTTCGTTACAGGACATGTTTGATTGTATGCACCGTTCATTCACTTTTCATTGGCAAGAGCAAGTAATAATTCATGACTTCTTAATAAAACCAAATACACCTTGTTCATAATTTATGTTCTTAATCATGATTATGTATTGATTCATGATTAATTAATTCATAATATAGATACATTGTCCATATTTCTGTTATTACTTATTACTCATGAATATGTATTGATTCATGATTAGTTAAAACAAAAGTTTGTGTATTGATTCATGATTAATTAATACAAAATATGGACACATTGTTCATATTTCTGACCTTAATCATGAATATGTATTGATTCATGATTAGGTAATACAAAAGATAGATAGATACATTGTTCATATATCTGTCCTTAATCATGCATATGTGTTTTTGCCTACATGACCCATTATGGCACGAAAACTATGATACTGTTATGTTCTTGGTTTTGTGTAAAAAAATTGAATTTGCATAGGCATTCATGAAACCATTTCCAACAATCAATTGCTAACCTATTCCTAATAAACCATTTCACCACAAACTGTATAAAACACATGGTATTCATACTTAATATATCAATTATGAACATTTCTTTTTTAGTGGGACTGACAAAGGCATTCACTACACAACAAACTTTTGATTTAAATATTTCAAAAAAAGAATAGTACTTTATAGTAATAGGGACTGTATGTAAAGTGCACACATGAATATTGTAAAATCAATTTCTTGATTTACAGAACAATACTCAAACACATTTTGGAAGAAAATCATTTTCTTAGGGTTTTTAACTCTAACTTTTTTTAACCACTTTCAAAACCAAAGTCGTCGAATCATGTATGTATATACATTCTGAATTTTTTTTACCAAAACTTGGAAACCCTAAAAGTTAGTAGTACAAAATTCATTATCTTCGATACCCTGTTTTGAATTTGGGATAGGCGATTTAGGTTCTCGTGTTTGGGCTATTGAATCTTCCATACAAACGGATTTCTATTATTCTAAGTCCACTAAAACTGGGTTGTCGGCCGTATTCTTGAAGTTAGAAAAAGAGGTTTTCAGCCTGATTCGTTTGCTTGGTCGCCTAACTGCAAATAAAATTTAGTTTGTAATGTTAATCAACAGTAGACGATTCATGATTTGTCTACCTTTCGAAGCAATAGAACATTACCTCTGTTTCGATGCATGTTGCTTTCGGAAATTTTTTGGTGCTCTGATAATAGCGTGATGAATTTCCTGGGTGAAGATCACAATGATTTTGTGTTTATGGTAATCGTCCATATATGTTTGCCGGAAATGAAGGAAACGAGTATCCCGGGCTTTTAGCCTTATTTTCACAGATGATTGTCATGTGTGTGTTTGTGTGTTTATATATATATATATATATATATATATATATATATATATATAGAGAGAGAGAGAGAGAGAGAGAGAGAGAGAGAGGGGAAGCTATTTTGCAACCCACAAAAAGGTTGCAACCATTGCAACCTACATCTAAGCCATTGATTAATTTAGATTAGTTTGTAATCATAAACATGGTTTTCATACGGTTAGAAGGGTAAAATGGGTATTCCCTTTTTTTGTTTTTTTAATTTTTTTTTTAATATTATCATGAATGATACGGTTTCCAGAATTAATGTCACCGTTTTTTTGGTAGTTTCAATCACATCCCTATTTTCTCTAGTGGTTTGAATATATCTTCTTCTTCATTGATCCTAATCTATTTTTTTCGTTTATTTTCGATTGATTTATTTTTGATTATGTAATCAAATCATGCGTTATATATAATCAAAGAAACGGTTGCAACACAGTAATTAAATTTGAAACCTTGAATTCAAATACAATGGAACCCCAAAAACCCAACGAAGATACTTCACATGAACTGATTGTTAACCCGTCGGATGATGCCTACCCAGAAGTACCTGTAGATAGGGATGTAAACGAACCGAACGTTCAACGAACCGTTCGTGAACCGTTCGGCGGGAAGTTCGTTTATGTTCGTTTATTTAATAAATGAACGAACATGAACACGTTTTTTTGTTTGTTTAGTTAAATGAACGAACATGAACAATGGTCTCGTTCGTTCATTTATGTTCGTGAACGTTCGTTCATTTATGTTAGTTCATTTACGTTCGTTTATGTTCATTTATGTACGTTTATGCCTGTTTATATATATAAACATATTTATATAATATGAAATTAATATGTATAATCATCAAGTAAATTGATCTTTTAGAATATTTTTTTTATACCTCCTAAGTTAACCCGGTTTTTCATTTTGTTAAAGTATTTTTTACGAACGAAATGATGAGTATGGTGGTTGTTTTTTGTTCATTTGGGTTCGTTCGTTTATGTTCATTTAAGTTCGTTCGTTTACGTTCGCTTATGTTCATTTAAGTTCGTTCGTTTACGTTTGTTTAACTCTTAATGAACGAACATAAACGAACACGAACAAACAAAAATTCTTAACGAACGAACATGAACACAAAAAATCTTGTTCGTTTACCGTTCGTGTTCGTTCGTTTGTTCGGTTAAGTTAAACGAACGAACATGAACAAGCCTCCGTTCGTGTTCGTTCGGTTCGTTTACAGCCCTACCTGTAGCTGTAGATGAATACGTTGCATCGTTATGCTCTGTTCCGGTTAGCAAAAACGATGCTTCTTTGAATTTTGACTCATTGTTGTGTAATGCCAATGATGGAGACGGTATTTTTGACGAATATGACGAAGAACTCCCGTAAGATGTTGTCGATGCAGGTTTAGATGAAAACGAGGGAGGTAAATATTGTATGCAACTTAATATTAATGTTTCGATGTTTGTTTCTGCGGACTATAAGTTTATCAGAATCTGAATACATAATCATGAATATTGATACACGTATATCTGTACACAATTCATATCATGTATCAATATTCATGACGTTCTTAATCAAGTTGTTTGTAGTCATTATTCACTTTTTGAACTCTAAATCAAACATGGTATCATTGGTTAGGTGTCCCACTGTTTTGCTTGCAACTAATTTCTCCTTTTCATTTACTATCATGATTATCAAATCAAAATATGTATCAATAATCATGGTTTTCAGATTCATGAATGCTATAATCGTTGTTCGATTAAACTGTAATTTTCAACCGGTATAACCCCTATGTGAAATATAAAAAAAATTACAGCAACTCAGTGATTAGTTATTTCGTGTTTTGGTTGAAACGATTTTGTAAACAAAAAGGGTATGATTATTAATTTTGAGATAGTAATTAAAAAAACACTCCAGTAATTAAAAGCATCGGTCTAATCGTTTTTTTTTGGTTGCAAAACCCAAAACAATTAAATAAAACCCTAAAAATCAAATACAAGTTGGAGAAGAAGGAAAACCCAGTAAAACTGAATTCAGAAAATGGAGTGTTTTTCGGGGTTTTGATTTGATGAATCTAACTTACCATCATTATCCGATTTTCTAAACTAATGCAATTGACCAATTTACCCTTTCCCGCCTTATTTATGGAAATATAATAGACATAACTTCAAATTTATTGTTAAATATGTAGGAACTAATCTAGACCATCCATAATATAACTAGTGGTTAGATCATGGATTGCAAGGGCTGCAATACTTTTTAATGGTTTCAAAATAAACCATCCCTATATATATATATATATATATATATATATATATGCGTGTGTGTGTGTATTAAGTGTGTTTATATATGTGTGTGCGCGCTGTGTGTGTGTGTGTTTTTTTTTTGCAGGTTGTAGTTGTAGTGGGGTGGGTTTGGGAGAGAGAAAGGGAGTAAGGGTTGGGGTGGGGTGGGGTGGGTTTGGGAGAGATAAATGGAGTAAGGGTGGGGTAGGGTGGGTTTGGGAGAGATAAGACGCCAAAAAGGACAAAAAAGAGTCAAAAAGTCAAAACATTTAATATTAAATTTAAGAAATCTATAAAAAGACTAAATACCCTCCATTTAATGGATGGGGTTAACCTCCGTTAGTGAGAGAGACTAAAACCGGACAAAAATGCAAACCACAGTGGCAAATCTGTAATAAACGAACGGGACGACTTTCGTTATTTTTTGCAAACCACAGGGACCAAAATTGAGGTTTACTCAAAATATAATTACTCCGTATTTACTATAAAAATAAGGAGTAAACTCTACTTTTGGTCCTTAAGGTATATTGATTTCTTTGAAACAAGAACTTGTGGTTTCATAAGTCGACTTTACGTCCTTATGGTTTTGATTTTGCTCTGAAACAAGGACCTTGCCACTAACTCCGTTAAAATAGTCCGTTAGAGTCGGGGGCAATTTCGTCCTTTCACCATGTTTTTGTTCCCCTTTTGCAATTCTTTTTGTTTCTTTTGTTTTGTTGTAAAAAAATCAAACTACAAGGACCTGTTATGTATAACTAATATATATATATATATATATATGTGTGTGTGTGTGTGTGTGTGTGTGTATACGAGTACACACAGGGACTAAAGTGTGAAATATTCTATGGATTTCACAAATGAGGTAGTTGATTGCTTTAGCTGGTATGAAATTTTGGAAGAAATTGCAAACTTCTTTATGCCCAGAACTTTCAAGATCAGAATCCCAATTAAATTCCCAAATTTAAACTTCCCATGATATAATACCCACTATGTGATTTCATTTTATATGAAGGTCATGATCTTTAACCAAGAACTACATGTATGATGTTTATCCAGAGGAGTATAATAGTGAAGTCAGGGACCAAATAACTCACCAAATCACAGGGACGGAGAGGTTAACGACCCCGTGACCACCGTAACCCCATGACGGAGAGGTCGCCGGAATTTGTGTATACACAGTTTTCGATCGATGGAGACAATATCCCAGACCATTCTTGCCTGCTCTCCTTCCATTCCACCACCACCATTACCTCCGCCACCGGAACTTGCAGAACCACCGTCGTGGTGGTGGTCAAAAGAACAACCGGTTTGATCTTGCCATTCTAAAGCCAAAAGCTTTGGTTTCACATCAAGTCCACTAATTGTATCATCATTCACATCGGAATCAAGAGTCATCCCTCTGAATTGGAATGAACCAAAGGTACCCATCATTTCAATCATTAAGAGCTCCAAAATTGGTACAAATTTGAAAGCTTTGTGGGGAATTCATCATCTTTCCACTGAATGTGAAGTGGGTTTAATTTTGTTTTAAAAAGAAGACAAGATATTTTCTAGTGGGTGGTGCGTAGTGATCGGAGAAGATGACCGAAGGGCCACCGGAGAAGATGACCGGTCTATGGTTCTTTTATGGCTAGTTACATAACAGGTCCCTATACTTCAACCTTTTTAAACAAAAACAAAAACAAATAACAAAAAGTGCAAAAATGAGACAAAATGGTGAAAGGACGAAATTGCCCCCGACTCTAACAGACTCTTTTAACGTAGTTAGTGGCAAGGTCCTTGTTTCAGAGCAAAATCAAAACCATAAGGACGTAAAGTCGACTTATGAAACCACAGGTCCTTGTTTCAAAGAAATAAATATACCTTAAGGACCAAAAGTAGAGTTTACTCTAAAAATAAGAGTAAATTACAAATTTCGTCCCCGTGGTTTGGTGGAATTTTGGATTGGGCCCCTTAAGTAAAATAATTACAGTAACGGTCACCATGGTTTTATTTTTGTTATGGATCAAGTCCCTTCTATTAATGACCGTTAAAAACTTCCGTTAACTTAGAGACATTTTCATTTTCCCATGTGTTATAGAATTTGTAACTTTTTGAAGGGCATGTTTTTCTAATTTTTTTTAAAAACTCAAGGACCTCTCCCTTTTATCTCGCATCTCTTTCCCATATTTAATGAACACAAATCAAACCCAAATTTATACAAAATGACCCTTTTTAACTCAATTTCGTCTTCCCTCTGCATTCGATCATCATCATCTTCATCATCACTTTTGATAACTTTCGATTCGTTTGCCTTTTCAGTGTTTGTTGTTATCGCTCATAATCGTAATCGAGATCTGTGTTTTGATTGAAAGTTTTCCAACATCTTTTTTAAGGGGGATTTCATTGGTTTTTGACGAAGAACAAGAACACTCTGCAAATAATTTATTTCGATACGTTTCGTGTGTTGAGAAATAGATATTTGGTATGTCGGATAATCGGCGTGTTCATAGGAATACTGGGGTCTATAATTCTTCATTGAATCCTTCTGGTAATAACATTGAAGGTATTACACACACATATTGTCTGTTCGTTTATTAATTTCTTCATTTTGCAAGCGATTTTCCCTAAATTTGATGCAAAACATGCTTTTTGTACTTCGATCATGGTTTGATTGCTTCAATTTTGTGGAATTTCATGTATATTTCTGTTGCTACTCTGTTTTACTCTGATTTCCCCTAAATTTATTTACATCAAACTTCAAAGAGATGCCTTTTTAGGTTATAAATGTATAATTGAGCTCGTAAGAAACTGATAATTGCGGTCATTTTACTTGACTTTATCTTTGAAAAATGTAATGTTACTTGTAAAATAAAGCCAAACATATAATGGTGTACAGCGGAATGAGATTATGTACAAGACACATGATATTTGTTGTGTGGGGTAACCTTTTAAGTAGATTAAAGGCTTGCAAAATCGCTAGATGTGCTTTTAGTGAATTTCAATGTTTTGAGGGGTTTTTAAAGTTTTTCGGTTGATTCCGATGCACCTTTTCGGGCTTTTTGGTTGATATCTCTTATATTTTTTAATATCTCGAAGCACTCCTCAAAGTTTAGCGGGTGCATATTTCTTATCTAAAAATACATTACTTACAAAAATAAGTTGAATGGGTACACGCCACACGAGAGTCTGCTCGGGCATACATAGGTCCGCACCCATAGATTATGATCTAACTTAATCCCAAATTAACTGACTCTGACCAGAGTCAAACAAGAAATAAGTTAGTGTTCTCTTTAGATCTATATCTTGAACACACTATGTTGTTCTTGATGTACAAAACAAAGTTCCCAAATAAGATACATATGATGGTTTGCACACAATATGTATCCAACACAAAGTAAAAAGATGTAAAAACATATTGTTTACTTCTTGACATATATGTGAGGTCTGTATACATATCAACCTTAGACCCTACTTTCGAGTGCCAGTTTGGTCTAATTTATAAAGTAAAAAAATGGAGTTAGAAGACAACACCGAGATTTACGTGAAAACCACATGTGGAAGGACCACCAAGAGAAATCCACAAGTGAAAACGAAGATTACAATGCTTATGAAAAATGAATGAACAAAGCTATATTCTCCAACCACAAAAGATGCAACACCATTGTTTCTTCCCATGGTTACTGCAACTACAACATATTCATCCTTAAATTTTGGAGTTTTCATCTTGAACTGCAAATATAGATCTCAAACCCCAATTAAACATGAAGAATTTCAAGACATTTGATTCAGATTTATAGAAGTCTGAAAACCTGATTTTTATTTGTTTTTTTTTCTTGCTTAGAAGGCAACAATTTCAAAACATTTAACCGTAGAATCCGTCATTTAACAAAAAAAATGTATAAAAAGGAAAATAAATAATCTAAACAGCCGGTTTATGGAATCGTTATACTTGCAAGAATGTTTCCTAAAATCTGCAAAAAAAAGTATACGTCCATGCCATGATATGTAATTGTTGGTCACTACCTTTTCCGCGGGTTCGAGTCCCGTCAGTCCCGGATCCAGTAAGTACATCAATTCGCCTCTCCATTTTCTGTGAAATAAGGGACAGAGAGCATAATTTAATTCCGAAGGTCTTTCCCCCCTTTTTTTCATGATTGTTTCGAATAAGCGTAATGATCATACGTCTGTAATGCACTGTCTGTCCCATAATGGGTCCCATTCTTCTATCCTTTCCCCGAAGTCGATGACCGTTTTTTATTTTGTGAGAAAAAAATCTATTGGGACCTATTTTAACAAATGAATTAATTAAGTCCAAATTTTAAAAAGATGAATATATTCCTGCAAGAATGTTTCCTAAAATCTTTTAAAAAAATTATACCATGATATGTAGTTTTAAGGTAAACATAATATTAAAAAAACAGAACACTACAAAGTAGAAACAAAATCCCTAAATAAAAACAAATGTGACATGTGGTTAAAAAAGGGCTAAGGGTAACACATCCAAAAGTTTGAAGTTTGGGCTTTTTCATTTCGTATAAAAGGCCCAACCCAAAGGAATATGGGCCAAACTTTTAAAATGTTAACAAAATATAACGTTTATATTTTGACAAAAAGTAGATCGTCGGCAACTCCAATCGGCTCTATATAGAGCCCCGCTTCTGAGGACACTGATGTGATGGGGCATTTTTTGCCACACTCAGCGGGTGATTTAACTACTCCCTCGTGTGGAGAATTTGATCTTCACTACATCGAGACAACTTTCCTTCTAGTTATGTCAATGCACTTGTAGCTTTTTTCAGCGTTGCTGAAGTCTTGGTGTACTCCTTGAAATAATGGGTATCAAATATTGGTATGACCACCGCACCTCGTCTGATATGAACCGTATCAGATCAAACTGAAAGTGAACCTCTATATCTCAAATGTCTTTTTGAATCTCTTCAAGGTCATATAACTCACTCATACGTAAGGAAAAAGTTAGGGAAACACATGTATACTTTGTATTAACATTAATCGAGATCAATATATTTATAAAACTTGAGCCTAAAGTATTTAAACTTTCATAGTATACTTTTCCCAGTTGTTTTTTCCAGTACTACAGATAAATGATTATTTAAAAAATTAAAGCAATGGAGTTTAGTTATAATCGTTTTCTATTATGTGATTTATTACTTTTATCGAAGTTTTTGGTTATTAAATGATCTTCATACTTGTATAAATTTAACGAGAAGTAAGATCGATGCCTTTTGTAAAATAAATTAAATATATAATATAGAAAAAAATTATTATCATAACTAGGTAACTACATAATAGTATAATTTTGGAACTTAAACTTAATATAAATGTATATAAACATCTTATTTAAGGGGCCGTTTACCTAATCACTTACACGGGTAAGTGCTTACGGATAAAATACAACATTATCATCTACTTTATGTGTGAGATTTTAGTCTAACAAAATGGCATCGTATGCAATAATTTAGCCGGTAAGCGCTAACCGTGGTAAGAGTCGTCGCAGTCACTTACCGGGTAAGACTCTCGGTCCTTGCTTTCGCTCTTACCGGGTAAGATTCTTGATCTTTGTCATATTCATCTGATAAGCTAATGTGACTTAGTAAGCACTTACCCGAATAAGCATTTTGTAAACGGCCCCTAGGTTCAAAAGATTTAGATATGGAAATTAGAAAGGGAAGTCTTGTGAGCTAAGAAAACCAAAAAGAGGTTATCAGTGTGATTGGTAAGGGGGAAAGTTTTAGAAGTTCATTGGTTTCAAGATTTGTACTTTAGTTTTTTTTAACTTTTTTTTGTTTTGTTTTGACATTTATACCCTTTTAACTTTTTAGGTTTTTTTTTATTTTTCTTTAAGGTGTCGTTTGGTTCACATAAACTGATGAAATCTGGTGGAATTAGAATGTCAGATTCCTTTAACCAGATTTTATTCCAGTGTTTGGTTCAATCTTTTGTATAAATGGAATCATTAAAATTCCAATGAATTCTATGAATGAGACCTCTAAACATTCCATCATATATACAAGCAATTTTAAAGGAATGGAATTTATCATTTTCATAATTCCAAAATTACCCCTTACCCTAATTAACATTTTCAGCCGACAACAAATACAACCTGCTCTCCCCCCTCTCTCTCTCTCTCTCGTTTTCTTCTCCATCGCAAATCTCAATCGTGATCTCCATTGCTGTACTGATCTGGTAAGAACTATGCTTTCGATTTCTGCTTTCGATTCTTCTCTGGTTCGATTTACCATCGCAAGAAATAGACCGATTTATGCTGTCGATTTACCATCGAGTTATGGTTTCGATTTCTGCTTTCGATTCTTCTCTGCTTTCGATTTATCTCTGGTTCGATTTACCAGATTAATAAAGCTGAAAATTTGGAGAAAACAATGGGGTTTTGTTCATGATTACATGGGAATGGTTAAAAAGGCACAGAAAGTAAATACAGAGGAAGTACATGAGGTTTTACCGTTAGGTACAAAACTATGAAGGTGTGGTGACAAAAGCATATTTTCATAGTTTTCAGAGTTCTATTCTAAAGTCCTTTGAAATTGATAATAATGAAGAGAGAGTATGACAAATAGAGCAAGGAAGTTGTTGCATAAGATAATAAAGAAAATAGTGATACATAAAAGGATCTGATGAAACTGAGAAGTTCAATTCTGATAAATTCATAGAATTTGATTTTGATGAAGTACTGGTGTTGGATAAAGAAGAATTGCCTGATACCGTTAAGATTGGTTGTTTTGGTGATTATTAAAGTTTAGGTCCCTCTTTTAGAAAAATCCGAAAACTATAAGGGCCAAAACTGAAGTTTACTCTAGTTTTTTATGATACGGTAAACCCATAATAATTTTGTTTGTCAAAAGGCCCATCATCCCTATGATCCCTTTCTTTAAAATGTCAGCGATAAAAAGAAAAGAAGAAGAAAGGCCATCGATTAGCACGAGAAGTAGAAATGGTTTGCGATTGAGCGAACCGCCACCATAGTAAGTGTTTTCCAAATCAAGCTAGTGTTCGCTGCTTTCGAAGCGATCGAAGGTTAACAATGTTTGATTTATGTGATTAATGTTATATACTTGCTATTTTTTGTTTAATGGTGGTGGTTTGGACCCTAATCCCACCAAAACCCCAATTGGGCTTATGAAAGCTCGTACCCTAGTGCATTCATGAATAACGAGACATGGAATGTGTTAATTTTGTAGACTTGTAGCAATTAGCATGTCAAAATTTGTAATTGTAACCAGATTTTGCAATAGCTTCAGTTTGGAGGCGGGTTTTGCAACCAGAGGGTTGCCTAGGGTTGCTATGTGGCAAGAAAGTCCTGCTAAAATTTAGGGAAACGTTTATAGGTTTATCATTAGACCAACTTTGTTATATGGGTAGTAATGTTTGGGCAACATGGAATACTCATGAGAGGAGGTTGGAAGTTGTAGAAATGAGGATTCTTAGACGGACATGTGGTTCGAGGTTTGATAGTATAACGCACAAGGTCTTTCTGGCGGTGTTGGAGTTGCTTACATCATAGATAAGTTGTGAGAAAGAAAATTGCGATGGTTTGGTCACAATTGTAGCCTTGTAGGAGACATATGGCGTCTCTCGCACGGAGGATAAAAAGTGTGACGGTCGAGGGGCCGGTGGAGGGGTTGACCGAGGAGGACATGCGATGGGCAACGGAGGTTGGACATGGCAGCTTTAGCATATCCAAGGACATGGCCTTTGATTGGAGACATAGGACTAGGATAGCAAAATAGAGGTGATGGTTTGTAGTTAGCATTGATGGGAGCCGGAGAGGGAAGGGTGGGGGTAGGGTAAGTGAGCCACATTTAGTTTACCAGAGACCTTAGTTAGACTAGGGGGTGTAGTTTTTCTTACCTTGACTATTTTTCTTGTACCTAGTTTTGTTTTTAAGTTGTGGGAGCGAAAATTGTCATATTTTTCTCTCTATCACTACCCTTTAATCTATATATGCTCTCCCCTACATTTACATAATCTCCACCTATAGTTAAATATTGGTCACATACCTTTACACATGTTGAAATTTGATTGGAGGAACACAGAAGGAAATAGGGAAGTGATAGCACGTGATTTTATTCCCTAATCTCTTCTGTTTACGTATCAATCGCATCAATACCACATCTGGACATGGGACAAGTTCATGGTTATTAGAGGGAAAACGGCATCAAAGTGAAAAGATGAGAGAAGATGAAGGCTAACGACCGAATTGATTATCTTCATGCATAAGGATACTATATTACCTAGAATGGCCATTCCTGGCTTTTTTGTTTGGAAAAAATGAGGAAGGGTCTGAAGTTAATATTTTTGACATGTTAAGTTTGTGGAGCCCTAAGTCTGCTCTATATTGGCCACTACTTTCAACTCTACTTGGTATCGATAGAGAACTTAAAAAATTTGCTTTGTAGTTATTTTTATTATATTTTGTTTGGGTAGGGTAGGCTAGGCTAATACTCTCAACCTTCCTGTCTGTCAGCGTAACATGGTACTATCAGAGGCATGCACAAATTCTAAGTTAAGGCTCCGAGGTGGGTGTTGGTGAAGTTGGTCTAAAATAAAATCAAAGAAGGGCATCAGTTCAGATTTGAAGTTTTTGTTGTTGGATTCTATTTTCCTTGTATATACATGAATATAGACTTAATGAGCATGACAATATTGCTGTAAATTATTGTACTTCGATCCTCATCAAAGAAATTGCTTGCAATATTGACCTTTCAATGGTGCAGCACAATGGAGAAGCTTGGTGATCTGCACTTAAAAGTGGGCCAACTGGCTGAAATGAAATCATTTGACCGGGGATTTCGTGGTGCTTGGTTCAGATGCAAGGTAGCTTTTTCATTCAATCGACTTAGTAGCTCACTTTTGTTCCCATATCTACAAATCGAGTCCGTAGGTTTTAATAGTTTAATCTACTTGTGTTCTGACTTGAACAAAAAAAATTCAATATATTGTTATTATTATCTGAAATAACATTGAATTCAAGAAATACTAATAATTCATATAAAACAATTTTTTAGAGTATTTCTAGACGCAAATCTAGCAATAATTAATTTTAAATTAATGTTATCTACCATAACCTAATTTTAAATTAATGTTGCCTACAATTGTGTTTATAAACTGAAAAAACAATAAATAGGAGTATGGGACAACGGGAGTATGGAACAATAGGTGAAAACAAAATAGTAATGTTGCTGATAGAGTCCGGAGAGTGGATGGGAGTTCGATTGAGGGGTAGAATTGAGATTGAAGTAGAGTTTGGAGACAAGTGATCTTACTGGCATTGCTTATAACCTTACATACAAAATTGGTCAGGATTTGGAATTTATGGAGATCTCTTTAGTTTAGTCTAATAAAAGTCTTAAAGTTTGGGTCAAATAAAAATTACTTGGGTCTCGAACAAAACAACCCAAATAGCCCAAAAACAAAACAAAAACAAAACAACGACGAGGAAAAAAATAACGCTCTTATCAACCGCTATTTCAAATCAAATAGCGGTGTTTAGCGCCACAATTTGCGGTACCACTATTCCAAGCCGCTATTTGCAAATCGCTATTTCCCAAATGACCGCTAACTGCTATAGCGCAATCAACTGCCTAAACCATAACAATTTTTACAAAGAATCGTCAATTTTTTCCACTGTCAAAAACATCCTCTGATATATCTTTAGTATATAGATTGACATCATTTGTGGTCACAATGTTAACTATTCGGATTTCGGAGTAACACTATGTAAATCAATATAAATCGGTTGGCTTTCCATGTCACCTAACGTTAATGTTTTTCATCACCATTATGTTGTGTTCTCGAATTTGGGATGGAAAGAAAAGAAAAGAACGCGAAGGAAAACTGTAAAGAAAAGGAAAGGAAGGAAAAAAGAATTTTTTTATTTGTGTTCTTGATAGTGAAGAGAGAGGAAGGAAAGGGATGGAAAGGAAATAATTTTTCATGTTCTTGAGCAGGAGAGAAAGGAAAGAAAATATGTCATTGGCTCATTGTTACAAATATACCTTTATTTATTTTATAGCGGATTGCAATTGATGGTAGATGTGTAATTTTATAAATATTTTTAATTGTTATAAATTCTTTTATTTCCTTTCTTTTCACATTTGGGAGTAAATCAACTTATTTTTCTTCCTTTTCTTTTCCTTCCCACCTTAAAAAAACTCGAGAACACAAGATTTTTTTCTTTCCCCTGCTTTCCTTCCCTTCCCTTCGTAAAAAAAGCCCTGAGAACACAATGTTAGGGTTAAAACCAACTTTTTTAGAATCATCAACTCAGAATCAAAAGCCCATGTTGGTTATAGTTTGATAAGAGAGTACTTAAGATTCATGCCCCCAATATTAGGTCGTTAAAGTCAATAGTGTACAAAAAACAAGGGTAATTTGAAATCCTAAGTCCTAAATATAGATATAAGTTGGACCATCTCATATGGTTGGTAATTTTGTTCAAAAGGTAAGGGTTTTCTAAGTTAATAACAATAAATCTACTATATTCTAATACAAAAATAAAATTCATGCCGATGGAATAATCAAAAGATTTAGTGGGAGATGAATGATGGAGAATACATCAAGGGTTGCAAGACAAATAGTTTTACACTTTGGCATTTGATAAAAAACTTAGAGAAACAATCAACAATGCTATAAAATAAACGACCAATTAATTTTTTTACATATTTTCTTCTCGAGTGTAATTAATTAATACATGTTTGGGCCTCTAATAAGTTAATATAATACTACATTATTTTTGGGTCCTATTAGATTCTAGAAAAAATTTGTCTCTTATTATTTACTAATTTTTTTGAACTACTACTATATACTCAAATATTTGGGCCCCTATTTCATATGGGCCCTAGGCGTGCACCTGGCCCATCCTCCCCCCGGGGATGGCCTGAGGCTGGTAGATAATATTTTTAGCCTTTTTTTGTTCTTGAACATTGATGCGATGGCTGATTTCGCGCATGTGCCTATATTCTAGTCTCCGTACCAATGTCCCTATGATGAACGCTAAACTATATGAACACTAAGGAAGCCGCATAAGTGGACGTCACAATGAAAGGTTTAGATGCAGTCCATGCTATTCTACTGGATCTCCTCTGCTTGTTCCTTTCTTTTGAAATGGAAAACGGACTGAGACGCTATGTCCTTGAGAAGACTTGAACTCACAACCTAAGGGTTGTAGAGCTCTGATTGCAACCATTGGGCAAAGGTCACTTGTGATCTAATTTCAAGTCATTCTGTTGTCATTGAATTTGGTAGCTGTTAACTTATTTGACTAGGCCTTCTTCATGACATTAATGCTCTCTTGGGATTGCTTGCTTCTAGATATGTGATTCTGCACTTGACAGCGGAAGCATGTGCTAGAAAGCAGATCAAGGAACAAGAATATATCTATGACAAGCACAAATGTTACCATCAAATGCACCATTTTTTTCTTTTTGAAGAAAGAGGATGTAATCATCAGGAGAGAATGTGCATCAATGAACATGTTTTTTCTATAGAAAGTAAAATGGTGAGCTATATTGTAACTTTTGGTTGTTGCTAGTACAGATAATAAGCAGATTTGGTGTTTGATAAATGACCCAAAAAAGAGAATGAACTTTATTAGGATGATCATTTCATTTATAGAATTTATTTTAGAGTTCCCACTCCAAGTAGGATAGTTTGCTAGTAGTTTGAAATAAGATATGTACTTATGTATGTTAGACGAGAGAAATACATCAAGAGAAACTGAACTGTAGGATGTTGGATTTTAGCAGCAATATATGTGACATGCCTTGATAATTTTTTCATTAAAAAATAATTGTAGGTTCTATTTAATGTATATGAACTTATAAAATATTAGCAAGGAAAGCAAAGTAAATTTATTAGTCAAACCTGCTTCTTAGCAAGCGCTTTTGGACAGAAGCATCAAAAGTGATGCCTCTGCTTCTAGCCAGCCTTTTGGCTTTTGAGCCTTTTCGAGAAGCATACATTTTTTGTGCCAAACATCTAAGTGCTCATTGAAAGAGCCCAAAACGAAGGTTTGACTGCCTTTGAGCAATTTGCCATCGATATTTCCTCCCCAACTAGCTTCTTATTAATATAAAATGAAAGAAGTTGTTCGGTAGACTCCTCTCTCTTCTGTTACACCAAAAGCCGGCTCTTTCTTTTCTGCCAAACCAAAAGTATTGCAAATCTAATTCTCTTTTGCCATGTCTAAAATTTTCATCAGATCAGGGATGTCATGTTGAAAAAGGACAAGGTTCTGCTGGAGTACTACGATTTTCCAGATGAAGGTGAGTTGACTAAATGTTGATATGGAGATCATTGCATGAAAAATTACTTATCTCAATTTTCATCAGCTTAGATTATTCTTTTTCAGATGCTTATTAATGCAACTTATTAGTCCTCATAGTAATTGAAGTTCAATGATTGTACATTGAAGTATGGACTTTCAATTGGATTGATGATGGTGAATTTAAAAATTAATTTTTGGTTGTATGGCTGAATGCCTGTATTTTTCACTCAAGTAATATATGGGCATACAGGGATTAGAGGCTAATATCTATAGGTTGATACCTATAGGCTGATTGTCATAAGCTGAGTTCCATATTGATTTCTTCCTCAAATATTTATACAAATCTAATACTTGCAAGGAAAAGCAGTCTCACAAACTAAATGCCAGTTTTATTGGTAATAATCCTCAATCAATGCTTGTAGAAATACACATAAGAGAAGTGATCAGAGTATCTAGATATTTGAGGAGTTACAAGGGTGTAGGGATGTTTCTGAGTTATTAATGAGTCTGTCAAATGCAATATCATTAACATACACAAGGAGGACAATACCGGTGGATGTCTTACGAAGAAATGAGGATTTGAGGAGATGCTCTTGAGCTTGTTGTAAACCATAGTTAGTGGTTGAAGTTACAAACTTTAAAACTAGTGGAGTAAAACAATCCAGGAGGAGGTGTCACTGATAGATCCTCTTTGTCGCATATATATGACCATGTTTTGTAACAACATTTGTAAGCTTGTCCATCAACAACCCATAAAATTGCCCAAAGATGCTACACAACACCAAGATAACATCTAGAAACAGTACTAAGACCAAACCGAAGAATGGCTACAATCCAAACTGAAATTCTAAAGATCAATGATGAACCAAAATTCAAAAGTTGAAGTCTTGCAATTGGGTATAGAAAATAGTTGGTGCTAGGATGGTATGGTAGAATTTTTGGTTGACTTGCTCAGTGTGCTTGAGCATTCTTTTCAGCCGATAAATAGATGAATATACATGGGTTAGAAGATTATTCCTTGGCAGATATTGATTTCTACTCTGATCTCTTTCGTAATACAGTGATACAATCTAAAATGACTTACCATACATATAAAGTACGTAAAAAAATAAATTGTGCTATGTTGCTAGCAGTTTTAGCTTGTATGTGCTATTTTAAAATTATTACTTTATTGGTTCCTACTTCTATGTATGAACTATACTAAGACTGCAACCAAATAATTTGTCTTCATCTTGAGATATGCATCAAGGTAATTTGGTTGATGTGTACTACCTGCTTGTGAATCTGCACTTGTCCCAACTGTCTTTAATTTTCCTGCTCTATTTTTTTTTGACATTCGTTATCAACTACAAAAATAGTACAAATCTTGAAAGTACTGTTATTTGTTTTATATCATGAATGAGAGTGTATGAAATCTTTGACTTTCAGTGTTTTTGTTTATTGGATTCAAACTTTTGTCATCTTCCCTTATGTCCTATTTGTCATTGGTTCATATTTGTACCTATAATGCTTGGTATGGTAGGGAACAGTTGGCCATCGTGGTTAATGAGTTCCTAACACATGCCTTTTCATCTGGCATTTTGCTCTTGCAATTTGCTTTTATGCAACATGAAAAAGTAGGCAAGAATTCCATTGGGTAATAAATATCAATAATATGGGTCTTAGGGGGCGTTTGTTTCGTCGGATTCAGACGGAATTGGAATGGTCAATCCATTTACCGAATTCCATCATCATGTTTGGTTAGTTTTTTTAAATGGAAGGAATCTCTGAAATCCTTTGAATTCCACCATTCACAGAATTGTTCATTCCTTCATGCTGAGGAAGGAATTCAAATCCATTTTTTTTGGAATCTATTACAAAGACAAAAATGCTCCTTATACCTAACCTGCTCTTCTCTTCTATGGTCGTCGAACAACAGACTGCAGCTATCTTCTTCTTCTTCTTCATCGATCTTTTTCTTCCTTTGGAATCTATTCCAAAATACAGAAATACCATTAAACCTAATCATTTCAACCAAAGGAGTTCACCTCATTTGCAACTCTTCTTCCTGTTCGATCTATTGCTTCCCATTCTTCGTGGCCGATCCTCATCGATCGGTTATGTTTCTCATCGATCTCCTTCGTTCTTCCTGGTCGATCATGTCGATTTGCTTCTTCTGCTGCTATTCTTGCTTCTTCTGCTGCTGTTCTTCTCGTTCGAACTGCTTCTTCCCATTCTTCCCATTCATCGATCCGCTTCTTTACATTCTTCTGCCCATGTTCTTCCCGTTCGATCTGTCAATGTTTCTGCTCAAGATCTTCCTGCTTGAGATCTGGTTTTGTGTTCGTTGGTTTCTCTCTACTGCTTCATCGATCGACCACACCTTCTTTTACGATTGCTAGTTCTCCTTTCAACTTCGTTAATCTCCCAAAAAAGGATTTTGTCCCTGGTTTATTTTTCGATTTGCAGAGAAGGAAGTAGGGTTGGTACTTGGTATTGTCTTCTTGTTTTTCGATTTGCAGTGAGGAATGGGGCGAAGGGGATAAGGAAGACAAAAGGATAAACACTTTTCAGAAAAAAGTTTCATTATTAATTCAATCAGCAAAAGTTAATTATTATTTACCTTTTTCCATAATTAAATGTTCATTTTATTATTACTTATATTATAAAAACTAATATATATATATATATATATATATATCAAACGAAGGGTATTTTTGTCAATTTTCATTATTTCATTCCAATTCCTTAGTAAACCAAACATGCAGATTCCAATTCATTAGATAGGTTACATTCTATTTCCTGCAAACCAAATACTTGGTCAAACCTTATAACATTCCATTCCAATTCCTTCTAGATTCCAATTCCTTTGACATATTCCATTCCCTCAGAAATCATTCTGCGAACCAAACGGCCCCTTAGTTGTTATGGTCTGGGTTCAACTTGATATGCTAGTTATGGCATTGTTGCCATATATATGTCCTGAGTGAATGACTGTGTCTAGTTTATTGCGGAAGTATACATGCAAGACGAGCCTCTTTCCTTTCGTTTTTGTTTGGATGCATTCAATATGAAGACTGATTTCATGCAACGTTATGTTGTAGTTAGATTAATTAGTTAGGTCCATTATTTGAGTTATTATTCTCTCCGTTTACATTAACTTGCTTCTATTTGACCGTGCTTGTAAAGACTGTTGTTTTTCTTTATAGAAACAATGGATTTCAGTTTTCGTTTAAATGCATTTGCAGAGATATCTCCGGCTAAATTATATGAAGTGCCTCATTATGGTAGGAAGTCAAAGCAGATTAATAAACAACTGATGATGCGACCACACTACCCTCTAATGTATCGCAAGAGTGAAATGCCTCCTGTCAACTCAATTTCTGAAGTATGTGTTATCATTGATGGTTCATGGAAGGTTGGGGATTTGGTGGATTGGTTGAAAGATGATTGTTATTGGTCTGCAAGGGTGATCAAAGTATTGAGCGACGATAAGGTTCAGGTAGTAGTGGGTTTATATCAAGTTGATAATTTTCTTTTTCTATTTCATACTTGACTTGTGTAACGTTGATGGTATGTTTATCTTTAGATTTAATTATGCTTCGCCCGGGACTTAAGATTCATATTATGTATGTTGCACACAGCTCACCAACTCTCCCATCTTTTTTTAGCAAACATATCTATTCTACTTACTGTTCTCTTGCTAAAAGAGGGAGCCTTCTGACTTTTTATTTCCTGATGTAAAACTCCAAATTTTGAAAAGCTAAGGTAGTGTTATGAAGTTTAGTCATATGTAGTCTCTTACGAAAACCACCTCTCAACTCTTTGGGCTAGAGGACAAGTCTGTATACATTTCAACCCCGACCTATTTCGAGTGGGATATACTGTTTGTTTTAATTTAAAATTTTGTTGTTATTTTTTCTTCTTAAAAGTTGCATTGAAGAATAAATTGGAAAAGTTATCATAGTAAATTTGTTAATGAAGCGTGCCATTTACAATTCTCAATTTCATTGTTGGTCTCCTTGAAATAAACATATAGCTTTTAGTTATATGGACTCAAATTTAACTTATGAGAAACTCGATGGTCAAAGGACACTCACTAAGCTTATTGACTAAATTTTACCATGCAAGAGGTGTAATGCAAATAATATGGAATTTTAAACATGTTATGATCATTTTTAAAAGAGTTTCCTTACATCTAGGGGTCAATCTCTACTTTCTCGAAACTAGTAATCCGAATCTGCGCTTAGATTGAAATAATTCTAACAGTCAGGGGTTAAATATGCCAAATAGATAGCATTTGTATGCAGGTTGAAAGCTGTGTTATCAACGTATCATGACAAATGTAGTAGTCACTGTCAGGAAAGATTAAAAGGTAATGAAAACCTTTGTCTAAAATGTTGATCATGCTGCTCCGTGTAAGGGGCCGTTTACCCAACGCTTACTCGGCAAGCGCTTACTGGCAATAGTAGACAATTTCATTTAACTAACCGGGTAATCGTATGCAACATTTTTATCCGGTAAGCGCTTACTTGGTAAGAGTCGTCACGCTCACTTACCGGGTAATTAAGACTCTTGGTCCTTGTCATCGCTCTTACCGGGTAAGATTCTCAATCCTTGTCATGTTCATCCGATAAGGTAAAGTGAGCCGGTAAGCACTTACCGGGTAAGCGTTTATAAACGGCCCCTAAGAATCTTGTTTAGCTTTGACGCGGACAACACACACAAGAGTTGGTATCTTATCACACCCCTTGTGCCGGGCCTTCTGCAGCTTCACATTCTTTACTTTCAGACCCAGTTCTTAACAGATCTTCCAAATCTTGTTTCAAACTGAAACACAATGGACACCATGCAATCATAGCCTCATAGGAGCATTAATTAGTTAAACAACATTAATTAACCTTAACTAATACTATCATGTCCTTGGTCTGATACTATAAAATGAAGAGAAAAATAACTCTGAAATATGTAACACATCTTAGATGACAATGGATCTATCATATTTGACTTGCAAAGGAATGTGAGAGACAAATTGTCCATTATTCTTGTGGAGCAGGAATTGATTTTTCCTTGCAGCAACTGTATTTTGTTTTCTGATACGTGTTCTTCTTTACATTTTATGTAGATTGAGTTGCCAATGGATCCAGCAGGAGAAGGGGGGACGCATGAAGCACTTTGTAAGGATTTACGCCCCTCCTTAGACTGGTCTGCAGGAAAAGGCTGGGCATTGGCTACCATGGTGGCTTTCTTTCTTCCTCTCATGTCTTTAGTATTGGTTTCCTTTTTTGCCTATTTAATTTGTTTTATAAATTTTGACAGATTAGGCATTATAATAATAACCCTATCTTGTCAAGTGACCTTCCTAACATGATTGTGTTATGGTTTTCTAAAGCCACATCTCTTCCTTCAGTGTATATTGCAAAAAGAAAAACATAATTAGTATGTCTTCTATGCCAAAGCGAGAGAAATAGGTGAAAGGAATGCTTACGCAAAATCACATGCACCTGGAACCGACCTAGATGGTGTATGAACCTTGGAGGAATTAATAGACTGAGGGCCCACATAAGTTGGAGGGATCAAAAACATGTACAAGTAACAAACCAATACGTTCCATGAAAATCAGTTGCTGTAAAAGAGTCAAACTTAAATGGTAATTAACTCTACACTCTTACTCTAAGTACTCTTCAATTTATGTCATGTCATTTGGCACTAAGATTGATCATTTTGAAAGAGGTGCTATCTTAGATTAATCAATAGTGGTGTGAACACTATTTGTTGAGATAAGATGGGATAACCATAGTTTAGTTAATGAGGACTTATGAACCTAGTCCTAAACCCCGATGTAACTAGTGCAGAAGTAAGATTAACTAGAATGCAACCTCAAATAAGGATAAAGAGTCAACATAAACTCCCTAATTAGAACAAGACATGTGCAAATGGTAAAAAAAAAATTAAAGAATGAACGACATTTGTGACGAAAGAATAAAGAATGAACTACATTTGTCCCTACTTAGGAGATGAGCTATTATTGTTTAGCGAAATGGTCAAAAAAATACAAGGATGATCGCCTTTTTTTAGTATTGGTCATTAAAAAGTGAAGGAACATAAGTATGATACTAATGATCCATAGGAAATATCGTAGGACATCCAAAAAGTAAGTTTCCCTCCCCTCCACCCCCACAAAAAATGATGAGATGATGTTAGATGTGGAAAGTAATCAAATATTTAAAAGATAGTTTTTAAAGGTTGGATGGGCTAACTAAAGATGAGCGAGAGTGATCAATTAGACAACGGTAACATTTTTACATGGCGGTAAAAAATTGTTGCGAGCATGAACACAATTGCTAGAAGATAATGTGTTTAATACTTGTATGAGTATCATAGTTTACTTATATGATTTGGAAGGTGTCAACAAAAAAATGATGATATCCTGATTTTGGAGCTAGTTATTATGCAACGTCTCCATTGTTAGACAAGGTAGGATGTCGACAACCACTTAAGTTGATAAAAATAAAATATATTTGGAAGTCAAAGAGGTATGTCCTGTCCCAATTATGAAATTCATGTATGGTATTCTCCCTCTGAATTTTATAGGAGAAACACTTGTAGCCTTCATGATTAGCCGAATATCCAAGTAGGATATACTTAAGTGCACCGCATCAAGATTACCATGGTAGACACACACAAATGCAGTGCAACCAAACAACTTGGAAGGGACTTGGGACACTAGATGAGAGGTAGGAAAGAGATCTTGGAATTTTTGCAATGGTGAGTCGAAATCAAGGACTCGAGAAAGCATGTGAATTAAAAAAAAGCTTCTATTGAATTCTAAGTACAATGTACTTGTATATATATATATATATATATATATATATATATATACAAGTAGCCCTTAAATGGTTCCTATAAATTAGACTCTCAGAGATCATACAAATTCTATCTAATAAATAGAGAATCAATAGATGGCATGGGATCATGTGAGAAGTGCCATTTTTGGATAGACGTGTGAGAAGTACTTTTAAACCGTTGATGACTTTTAATCAAATACCCTCCCATGAATTGCGGCTTAAAAAGGAATTGATCCGGTGCATCTTATCTCGGTGCATCTCATCCTAATGTTCGTCAATTTCTCATCCAACGGTTGATAACCACTTCTCACGCTTCTCACCAAATTTGGCACTTCTCACCGGAACCCAACCCATCAATAGATTATGTAACTAATCCCTAAGAATTAGCTATACAGTTAATAGGATATTGATATCCTTTAACGCTTTTGGTACAATAACTATGGTAAATAGTTGGCCAAGAAGGGAAAATAAGAGATGTTAGAAGGATCATTACAGAATGATGTTGCCTACACATTTTCAAGTACCTTAATGTAGTGGGAAGTTCCTTAATGCCGTTTAAATGCACTGGTGACAAGATAAGACAGAGAGTTATGCAGTGACTCTTCAGCATGAGCTAAAGGTGGTAAGTTTACACTAAACGAAAGGCATTATCATCACAAGGGAGTAGTTACTTTGTTATATGTTTTTTTTCTCTCTTTATTTTACTGCGCCGGCTGTGAGCATGTGTTTGAAAGGGAACTTTTCCTAGAACTGCTCATTTTGTGATCCTGCTACCCATTCATCTTCTGTTACTAATCTGTTAAAATCTTTTTAATCTATGCTGTTAATTGCACCGTTATAGCGGTTAGCAGTCATGGGACAAACAGCGGTGGTGAAATAGCGGTCCCGCGATAAGCGGCGCTATTGACGGCATCTTGACGCAAAAAAGCAGCCGGCTAACCGTATTTGTAGATCTGCTGTTTTGGTGTTAGAAAAAGTAATTTTGGGGCCTTTATTTAGGATTTGCATTCGGTTTTATTTTAGTCCAACAATATCAAGGCTTCATTATTCTTATTTTTTTAGAGTAGGACATTATTATTTTTATTTTTTTGAACTTGGACGCCATTATTCTTATCTTTTGGGATTTGGACACCGTCACTTTTTTTTTCTCTCGTTTTGAATGAACACATTGTTCAATTATTTTTATTTGGACCTGGAGATCATTGTTCTTAGAGTACATCAAATATGTTACATACATATAATTCTAATTATTATATGAACCACTATTGTTGGACCGCTTTACCATCGTGATAACCGCTATTTCAAATCATTCTTGATTTCATATTTTAACTGCTATAACAGCATAGGTTTTAATTACTGCCTCTGTCCCAGAAAGAGTCCCCTCTAAATCCATAATAAAATTTTACACACAAGTAGATGTAGATTGACAGAATGATGCTATCCTATCTTTATGGGTGAAAATTACATTTTGCTGATGTGGCATTTTGAAATAGGACACTTTTTTTTTGGGATAGAAAACTAGACTCTTCTTTTTGGGATGCTCATCTCACTATTGAATGTTAAAATGCATATAGCTTCCTGATTGCTATATATTGTTCTCATGTGATGCAAATGAGGTTATTCTTTTTTGTGTTTTGCGAATTTAAACTTGTGGTTATTGATGCTAGATTTGACATGCAGGATGGTCAGAGTTCATCTAGCGCACAACTTATTTTTCCCTCACAGCAAGATGAAGTAACTTGTAAGGCAACAGTGGCAATTATTATTTACATATTTTTAAGCTGAGTTTGTTTCATGAGAATGGCATGAGAGTGATGGGTATATCTTTTGTCTGCTCCAGAAGTAGACACTTGGGGTGTGTTTGGTATCCAGGATAGGACACCAACAGTTTTACATATAAAATGACCAATTTACCCCTAATGAGTAGTTTATATCTTTTGATTAATTTGTGTAGTTTATTAAATTATAATAAAATAAATATTTTTTATAACAAAATATATCATTAGAAAGTTTTCGTCAAGACGATTAAAATACACCAAAATAAAAAGTTTGTGATTTCCAATTTTTATGTTATACTTTTCTATATCATTTTTTTTATTATTAATATTTAGTACAATACATAAATTAACCAAACCATATAAAAAGTAATATTTTGAGGCCAATAAGTGAGAGTTTAAAGAACATTAAATACAATGAATAAAATGCAAAAGAGGGAGACAGATTTGATGTTTTAGAAGAGAATTAGGTTATTGAGGTTATATTAGCAAGTATAGGTCTGTTCCACCTTGTTCCATGGGGTAGGGGTGGAACGCGCCTGTTCCATATAAAAGTCCTGTCAAATGTGTAACAGTGATCCCTGATTTGTTTTGTTCTGTCCAGTGTACCAAACTCACACTTAATGTAATAATGAGTCCCTGAAAATTTGAATTGTGATGGAGTTTATATACATGTTATAGGCATGGATTCTGAGGTTGAGAATGCAGCAGCAGAAGCAGCCGATGGAGAGGCATCTTCTATATCAGAAGCAGCAATTGAAGGAGATAGGATGATTTCCGAAGAAGTGAAAATTACTATTTATTCTTCAGAAGACAGTATATCGACATTGCATGTTGAAGGAAGTAAAGAAGACGATGTTGTCATGGGCAGCAGCGATGTAAAGCTGAATATGATGCATGAAGAGACGTTAGAAGCCGCGATAATGGACCTGGAGGAACTTGCAAACAGAGTAATATGGATAAAAAGCATTCTAGAAACCAATCAAGATACAACATCATCACCATCATCATCACATTGGAAGTTTGCTGATTAAAGTCCCGGGGTTGTTTGTTTTTTAGTTTTCAGGACTTATTTGTCACTTTTCACTTTTTTTTCAAAAAATCAGACCTACTTATCACTTTTTTTCCACTGACCGTTTGATTTCTTCGTTCGATTTTCTGTTGGATTTTGATTTCTTCAAATTGCTTTTCAAAATTGTTCTTTCGAAAATGCCAAAGAAGCATTCTAATTTGCAACAATAATGTCTGAAAAATGAATCACTCCGTTTGTTCCTCACAAACATGAAAAGAAAATTAGCTTATTCCCTTAAAATATTAACAATCGATAACTATGTTAAATTTTATAAAAACTCCTGCACATAAACATCATCTGTGATGTTAATTTGTAATGGATTTTGCAAGCAAAAGCACTGTATCAGATTCTGAGTTCAAAACTTGAGGTGTTGCTAATAAGAGCATACTGGCAGGGAAGTAAGATCAAAGACTATGTTAACACAGTCGGTAATCAGGGCATCAGCAACGATTTTAATGTCGTGGCAAGCATCGACGCGAAGCTGGTTTTCAACGGAAGCGACGGTAACGTTGGCTCCAGCCCTACCGACTTTAGTTGTTATTCAGACGTTTGGAAACAAACAGTCTTGTTCCAAACGTATTCAGACATTTTCAGCTTACAAAAACAAACAATCTTTTTTATTCAGATTTCAGACTTCAGCGCCACCACTTAAAAATCAGAAGTGAAATCAGTCTTCAGACTTCAGCACCACTTAAAAAAACAAAAGCTACCTAAGTGATGTTGGTTGTAGGTGATGCAGAATCCTTTTTGAATGCATAGAATAGGTGGTTTTTGTTACTGAAATTACAAGCTTAGGTTTTATGTTGAATTTCAACAAATAAAATTGTTTTATTAAAAAGAAAAATCACGAGTATAGTCACTATTGCTTAAAAATAAATAAATAAAATATTTTTTAATTAAATAAAATGAGTACATTACACTTTTTATTCGTGTGGTTTGTTAAAAAAATTCGATTTTTTTCCCTGTGGTTTAGAATATACGTTTTTTGCCTTTATAGTTTGAAGTTTAGTGTTATTGTCGTCTATATGGTTTACAATTTATTGTTGTTTTGGTCCATATGGGATACAATTTTTTAATGTTTTAGTTGATTACTTTAGGTTAAAAACCAATACAGGGACGAAAGTAGCATTAAATTGCAAACCAAAGGGATAAAAATTGCAAACAAAGACTAAAATCAAAGAGTAATAAATTACATTCCTAGTCTCTATGATTTGATCTGATGATATTTTGGATATCGTCCCTGAAAGGTTGAAACGTGTTTATTACATTGTCCGTCCCTGTGGTATGCAAAAACACGGAAACATTCAAACAAACAATTTGTCATTTTGTCTTTTTCTGTTTTGTTTTATTATATTATTATAATATTATATCTATATATGAATATAATATTATAATAATATAATAAAACAAAACAGAAAAAGACAAAAGACAAAAGGTAAAAGATGAAAATGGCTCTTAATTGATTGTGCTAACGGACCTTGTTAGAGGGAGGGACTCAGAACCTCCGTTTTTGCATACCATATGTATCGGGAGTGTAATAAACGCGTTTGAGAGACCATATCCGAAATATCAAAATCAAAATTAGACTAAATTATGATTTCCATCCCTTAGTTTGATGTTTATTATAAATTTCGTCCTTGATCTATTTTTTGGTCCATGTGGTTTCCATTTTGATTTCATTTTCGTCCCTCCATCCAACTCTGTTAAAATTAGGAGTTAATTCATCCAAAAAGTGATTTTAGTAAATCACATATTTGATCCTTTGCTATATAGAATCTAAAAATTTATCTTAAGCGTGAAGAAGTTGAAATCATTGTTGTACAAAAAACTTGGTACGTGCGAAATATGTGATTAATCGCAGTGGGATGCAAACTTGTGTATTTGTCATGGAATTATGTTTTAGTTCTTTTTTATTTTATTTAAAGTTTTAAAATTAAATGGGTCAACCCAGGTTCAACCCATTTATTAAACAGGTTGGGTTGAGAAAATCATAAACAGGTCAACCCGCTACCAACCCATTTAAGTACCAGGTTGGGTTGGGTTGAAAAATCTCAACCCATTTACTTAAACAAGTTGGGTTGGGTTGAGGTTTTCAACTCAATTAATAAATGGGTTGAACCCAAACCCAACCCGACCTATTTACACCCCTACATGATATGTAATTATTAGTCACTACCTTTTCTGCGGGTTCGAGCCCCGTCAGTCCTGACGGATCCAATAAGTACATCAACTCGCCTCTCCATTTTCTGTGAAATAAGGGACAGAGAGCATAATTTAATTCCGAAGGTCTTTCCCCCCTTTTTTCATGATTGTGTCGAATAAGCGTAATGATCATACGTCTGTAATGCACTGTCTGTCCCATAGTGGGTCCCATTCTTCTATCTTTTCCCCGAAGTCGAAGACCGTTTTTTATTTTGTCTGAAAAATTCTATTAGGGCCCATTTTAAAAAATGAATTAATTAAGTCCACATTTTAATAAGATGAATAGATTCCTGCAAGAATGTTTCCTAAAATCTTTTAAAAAAATTATACCATGATATGTAGTTTTAAGGCAAACATAATATTAAAAAAAAACAGAACACTACAAAGAAACAAAATCCCTAATTAAAAACAAATGTGACATTTGGTTAAAAATGGGCTAAGGGTAACACACCCAAAAGTTTGAAGTTTGGGCTTTTTCATTTCTTATAAAAGGCCCAGCCCAAAAGCAATAAGGGACAAACTTTTAAAATGTTAAATGAAATATATCTTGACAAAAAGTAGATCGTCGGCAACTCCAATCGGCTCTATATAGAGCCCTTCTTCCGAGGACACTGATGTGAGGGGGCATTTTTTGCCTCACTCAGCGGGTGATTTAACTACTCCCTCGTGTGGAGAATTTGATCTTCACTACATCGAGACAACTTTCCTTCTAGTTATGTCAATGCACTTGTAGCTTTTTTCAGCGTTGCTGAAGTCTTGGTGTACTCCTTGAAATAATGGGTATCAAATATTGGTATGACCACTGCACCCCGTCTGATATGAACCGTATCAGATCAAACTGAAAGTGAACCTCTATACCTCAAATGTCTTTCTGAATCTCTTCAAGGTCATATAACTCACTCATACATAAGCCAAAAGTTAGGGAAACACATGTATACTTTGTATCAAAATTAATCGAGATCAATATATTTATAAAACTCGAGCCTAAAGTATTTAAACTTTCATAGTATACTTTTCCCAATTGTTTTTTCCAGTACTACAGATAAATGATTATTTAAAAAATTAAAGCAATGGAGTTTAGTTATAATCGTTTTCTATTATGTGATTTATTACTTTTATCGAAGTTTTTGGTTATTAAATGATCTTCATACTTGTATAAATTTAACGAGAAGTAAGATCGATGCCTTTTGTAAAATAAATTAAATATATAATATAGAAAAAAATTATTATCATAACTAGGTAACTACATAATAGTATAATTTTGGAACTTAAACTTAATATAAATGTATATAAACATCTTATTTAGGTTTAAAAGATTTAGATATGAAAATTAGAAGGGGAAGTCTTGTGAGCTAAGAAAACCAAAAGGAGGTTATGAGTGTGATTGGTAAGAGGGAAAGTTTTAGAAGTTCATTGGTTTCAAGATTTGTACTTTAGTTTCTTTTTTTTTGACATTTATACCCTTTTATCTTTTTAGTTTTTTTTTTAATTTTTCTTTAAGATTCTAATATTTTAAGAAAGACATAAAATAGAAATGGCTATGGCCAAAATTCACCATGTTTCAAGTTTTGATGAATACTCAAACAACATTATGCCACCTCATACATGATGGTTTTCTCTTTTAATATATATATATATATATATATATATATATATATATATATATATATATATTTTTTTTTGATAAGGCTAAAGAAAATAATGAAAAACGGGTAATACAAGTCATATTTTAGGCTTTACAGGAATTCTCAAAGACCGGTGGAATTACTGTTATAGAAAAAGATAAAATTCATATTTCTAATTGTAAGAAAACGATAATAAAAACTGAAAATAATCAAGTTAGATGATATGGTTAATACGCTTATATTTGCAATTATGAAAAAAATTGTTTTGTTTTGACATTTATACCCTTCTATCTCTTTGCATTTTTTTAAGATTATAAAACTTTAAAAAGATCTAGAATTGGAAGGAAATTGAATTCTATTTGTAGGCAACCCACTACTAGAAGTCGCTTTGCTCTTGACTCACTACCACCTATTTCTACAAATCTTGTTTTATTTTATAGGATTTGAAGTGAAATTCAATTTTTTGTAAGTTTTTGTTTGTTTTTTTTAATTAATTTGTTCGTTTAGGGTGCGTTTGGTACGGAGACAGGATAGAACAGGACAAGACGGGACATGACAGAACAACTGTTCAGCGTTTAGTAGACAAAACTGGACAGAACATAACATATAACATTAGATAAAATACAATAAATAAAATTTAAAGAAATTAATAAAATATAAAATAGAACGTGTATTTGATGTTTTAGAAGAAAACTATATTTTATTTTGAGGTTATATTGGTAAAACATAAGTCTGTTCCAGCTTGTTCCATAGGATGGGGGTGGAACATGCTTTTTCCTGTTGGTTCCACATAAAAATCCTACCAAATGGGTCCTAAAAGAAAATTGGGTTATTTGTGGAGATGGAAATGACACAAATAGGGTGCATGGATGTGATTGAGAAATTAAGATGTTCTTTTTTTGGAATGAAAAAAGAAGAAGAAAAAGAAAAAGGGTAATGAAGTCATTTTACATTTGAATCTTTTGTTTGTTTTCCCTCCTCAATCTTCTTCACTAACTTTTAAAGTTTATGACCATTCTACATTTGAGATCAAATGTTACAATAAAAAGCATCAATGATTGATCCAAATTACCTTTATAACCCCTCTTATAATGTTAAAGATTGATCAAAATTACCTTTATAACCTCTATTGTAAGAAGCTCGTAATTTCATATAACAATACGAGAGAAAATGTGATACTAATCGATGATATTATTCGTGATCAATACAACTTCTCGATTGAAAGTTGTGATTTCGGGTTACGAGAGAGTAACACTATATGTAATTTCTACGACCATAGTCTTTGTTGTACGTGTTTACATAAAGAAATGAAAAGGCGCGTCTAAAATAACTATGAAAACACGAAATTTATCTCATTCAATGCGTAAATTTGTTCAGAGGCGCCAACTCGACTCGAACATGTGATCTTCGAATGCTATTATCCAAGAAACTTTCACGATCCGATGATCACAAGATTTCAAGATCTCCAAGTAACTTCTCCCATTCGTCTTTCTTGCTTTGCGATTTCTTGGAACAATAGGTTTTTACACATACTAATCCCGCGATCACGATCACGAAAACCAAAATCGCGATACTTAATTCTGCAAAAAAGATAATCAAATTAAAACCAGTTTTGGGTACCAATGATATGGACTCAATTTGCAATCAAGAAAGCACAAAGAAAGAAGCAGATTTGACTTTTATGGTCAAATAAACAAATTTTGGGTATCAAAATTTACACAAATTATTTACAAATTGTACAAAACTTGAACTGTTTAATTAGATTAGATAAATAACAAATGCTAAATGCTATTTAAAGATATACAAAGCATACAAACCAAGAGATTAAATTTCCAAAACAAATCTTAGACTTTGACCTCAAAACTAAAAGTAAACTCTTGCTTTCTTGAACACATTACCTTCTCCAATGGATTGAAAACCAAACCACCCTCTTTCAGCTTCTGCAAAATCTTTAAAACCATCCGAATCCCAACTCAAATCGAGACCAAAACTCTCATCGGATACATACGAACTATACGCAAACGGAATCAAAACAGTTTTCACGGGTTTGCAAGAACCGGGTACGTCTAAAGACGAATCCACAACGTAAACATGGTGTTTAGGACCACTTAAACACGGCACTTGTTCGAAAGAACGCGAAAGATCAATCGAGCAATTCAAATACGTATAATTTCTAACGACGTGGTAATAACGAAAGGGTGTAGATTGAAGGTTGAGATTCAAGAACACTTGAAAAACACAATCTTTCGGGTCAATGAGGGTGAGTTTCTTGGGTTCGTAAGAGATGGATTTCACGATCAAATCGCCATATTTCGGAAACCCGATTAGGGTTTGGTTGTTTTTGCAAGATGAAGTGATTTTGAATGGAAAATGGATATGGGGTTTATCATGATTGCAGACAGTGGGGGTGAATTTGGCATCAAGAATCTCCATGGATATAAAGATGAAGAAGATGAAAATGGAGAAATTGCAGGTTTTCATTGAAGAAGATGATGATGCAATGGAATTATGGAATTAAAGAAACCTGAAAAAAGGAAGAATTTGGCAGAGAAGACTTGAACTTGTTGGATACTTATTTTAGTAGGAGTTGTTGAAATGTCATTTGTCTAAGTCTTGGAGACTTGTTTTTAACTGCTTTCATAGAAAGAATGAGTCAAGAACAAGTTACAACTTTTCATGCATAAAGTACAACTAAACAATAATGGAGAAAAGTGCTCTTTTCTTTATTGGGTTTACTTAATCCAGCAAACAATAAAAGTTGATAATGTTTGGTATTTGCGTATCAAACTAATCTATATAGAACAAAGCTTAAAGAGGAAACAATATAGTGGTTAAGACAGTGTCGGATGATGTTCGATCCAGGCTTCTCAGTTTCACTCTGAAGCCTTCTGCCAATGTTGCCTATGTCTGGAACCTTCCCTAGTGGTTGGGTTTCTCTCCTTCTCTCTCTTCCTTTTCCTCTCCCTCTCTCTGCTGCTCTGAGCTTTTGCTCTTTTCTGATGGTTGCTTCGGTTTAGCTTCCACCCGTGTGCTTCCTTGGTTTTATTTTCCTTTGTTTTTTTTTATCGGAGGGGCCGCCCCCTCTGTATAAAAAAAGAGAGGATACAATATAGAGGAACTTTCATGTTGAATGCTGCCACTATCATTTTCCAATTGACATTTGGACCACCATTTTAGAAGTCTTCCTTACTTCACCTAAAAAATGGGGAATTGTATTTGTAGTCTTGTGGTCAAGAAAAGGAACCACTCTATATATGTATTCAAAAAACCCATAAATTAAACAAAAACGTCAATAATATAAAATAAATTTAATTCAAACAAACAAATTCACTAAATTCTATACAGAATACAGTCTAAACAGCATGACTGTTTTCATAAAAACACTCCGCTTGTAAAAAGTATTTCTTTGCACGTTTAAGAAAACAAAAAACGGGTATTGGGGGGTGTCATAGGCTATGTCTAGACTAATCCCTTCGCAAATTATGATTGTAAGACATCAGCTCTGATTAAATCAACCCTGGACAGATGGGATATTCCACCACATCCCCCAGAGCCTTAACCAGTACGCCACAACCCTTGTAGTTAAAAAAACGGGTTTTTTATGTCTATTAATTGTATATTTCTTAACTATATATCAAATTTGAAGCAATCCATTTAACATATATTATCGATGATATCTAATTGTAATGGAAACTGAATCGGTTTGTTCTTAAATAACAGTTCAGAATCCAAAAAAACGGAACGGATTCATTCCAATTTACACATCCAACTATGATAAATAAGCACACACTTTTCTGGAATAAAATTTCACTTCAAACCTTGCATCTTTTCTTAATCATATCATTCATATGACACAAATGTGTTTACAGAAAGATCATACACATAAGCATTGTAGCAAACAAAGAGGCACTCAAGAATCCAGAAACCTATTTTCTTGAAAGAAAGAAAAAAAAATCTATACACTATTTAACTATAAGAATTACCACCCAATGTCGAAAGACGAACACACGAGGAACAAAAAACGACAAAAAGAAAAATTAGAGTTAAAGGGCGTCTTTCGCTAGTCTCATTGGCCGGTCTTGCAAGAACGCTACATCGCTATTCGGTTCAGTCAACAAATGATGATCTACTTCCTCCTCTTCACTCCCCATTGTTAAAGATGAATCGCCAGAACTCGATCCTCTATCTGTTTAAACAACAATTTTTCACTATGAATTGAACTGCGAAAACCAAAACCAAAACCAAACGATCCTAGTGTATCCCACTAGAAAGTAGGGTTGGGGATGAGATGTACACGAATGGTGGACTTACGGGGGTTAACACTCTATCGAAGTGGAAATCTCAGGAAATTGTCCAAAATAGCCATTCTGGACTCCCCAATTCATTTTATAACCGTTTTTCTATTCAACTGACCAGAATAGCCGATATTTTGCGAGTAGCACTTTAGTAACTTGCAAAATCTACCTTTTATGGATTTAATAGTCGTATAACACTTTAGCAAGTTGCTAAAATGTTACTAGCTGCTGATGTGGCAACTGGCATGTAGTACTGTAGCCACCACGTAGCAACTTGCAAAAGGGCACTTTCACGAAATTGCACATAGAATGCACGAAATTCCATAGAAAAATAACACAATTACAAAAAGTTGATGAATCCAAAGCAAACAGTGAGCGGATACTCACCGGAATATGTCGCATGATCAGGTAGATGTCTCACAGCTGCAACTTCAATGTTTTCCGGCAGCAAACAGTTGCAGTAAGAACCTGTTATGAAATATATATTTAATACGATAGCTAACGTTAATATATGTTGGAAAACGAATTTTTTACAATAGCTAACGTTAAAGGGGTTATTTAGTTGACCTCCACACAAGTGCTTTCTAAATTTACGACCTTCTGACAGGTTTCTAGGCATTCTTGTGTCAGTTAGGGCGTGTTTGGTATACTGGACAGGACGGATCAGGGATCATTGTTCCATGTTTGGCAAGACTTTTGTGGAACAGCCAGGAACAACGTGGAACAACAGGCGTGTTCCACCCCACCCCACCCCATGGAACAAGGTGGAACAAACCTATGTTTTACAAATATAACCTCAAAATAAAACCTAATGATATATTTTGTTATAAAAAACTTTATTTCATTATAATTTAATGGATTACATAACTAATCAAAATTTATAAACAACTCATTAGGGGTAAATTGATCATTTTATTTGTTCTGTCATGTCCAGTTCTCTGTTACCAAACGCCGAACAATTGTTCTATCCTATCTGGATGCCAAACGCACCCTTAAGCACCGGCATTCTCAAACTTGTCAGAAGGTCATGGAATAAAATAAATAAATAAAAAACTGTCCGGAAGGTCCTTTAACCAACACACCCGTCTTAAAAGTCATAAACTCAACCAAATACACAACGGGAGGATCTTATTTCTTACCGACTTTAGCCAAACGGTTGACCCATCCAGGGATTGGTTTTCCAGTCAGCCGCATGCATACTTCGTTAGTAAAATGATTGCAGTTTTTAGCAATCAAATGATAAGTATCACCATGATATTTATTAGAAAGATGCTCCATGAATGACCGGAATTCCGTAGGAGACATGTCGGTGCTGCCCAACGGAATGGACCGCCTGAAGATAAAACCCGGGCAACTTTTTGGTTCCACCTCAAACACCCCACTGGTCGAGTACTCGTGGGCCCCAAACGCATATTCCATGTCATATACTGAGAACCATATCAAAATGCAAACATATTATTCTATTTAGAATAAAGACCACAACATTTATTACTGTTGAAAAGTAAATGACAATTATACCCTTTATAATAGAGGGGGTGAGGAGTTATTCCATTTCATAATTAAGAGTAGAATTGGAAAGTAGGCACTTACGTTTGAAAATATAAATTCATGTGTAATACACATATAGGTATGTTTTTAAACAAATCTAATGTTGAAGCCAGAAACTCCCCACTTTTTCACTCACCTGCTTACCACCGTACAATCATGCAATTTTATAAAAACTCTGGAAGCCTATAGATTTAAATGTAAGAAACATCATTTCTCAATGTATCGCCGTTCATATGAATTCATCAGGGTTATGTGTGAGCTAGTTATACTCAATAATATACTTATGCTAACTAAACCTATATATATATATATATATAGAGCGAGAGAGAGAGGAGGAGGAGGTTCAGAAGAAAACCCCCAAAAAAATGAAAAACTGAGGAGCACTCTGGTAACCGTTCATTTGGACGGTATGCACATGTGCATACAAGTAAATTGAAGCTGTTTTTTGGTTTTTATCCACGCGTGCATGTTATGCACATGTGCATACCAGACAGATTGCTTACAAATTACTTGTATGCACACATGCATACCGTCCAGATGAACGATTACCAGGGTGTTCCTCAGTTTTTCATTTTTTTTACGGTTTTCCCCTGAACATGACCCTATATATCTGTCCGAAGGTGGATGGTGGGAAAAGTCCTACTAGTTAGCAGCTTGCTCAAGTTGAAAGCCAAGTACTTCTTAGTGTCGTATAAACCGCAAAAAACTCATTAAAAGAAGAATATGTCAAGAATAATAACTTCAGTACCTTCGGATTCTTGCAACAAACCCTTATAAAAACTCATTAAACCCCTCAAGCATGCAAATTTTGCTTTGAATTCTTAGGGCTTCTAATTATGAGACATGGCCTCTATTTATACTAGAATATGTCAAGAATAATCAACTAATAATCACCCGTTCCCCTCCATGAAAACACACTGCAATTGGTGCCCTCCCATTTCTGCGAGTTCTAATTTTTTTTACAAAACATACGCTACATTTCTTTTTCCAACTAAAGCATTCAGCCTCGAGTATATTTCTCTTGATCTAATTGTTTTTTTTAGTTTTTATCTTTTGAGGTAAATTTTATACATAAGATATCTATTACTTTAAGACCATTTGTCTCGTGCTCTCCTATTTTGTTTTAAATTTGAATTGCAAGCCGGGGGTTTTCACGGAAATGACATTTTTACCCTTGAGGTAGGGGAAAGGTCAACATAAAATAAAGATTACCCTCGAGACCATATACCTCCGAGTGGAATATATTGGGTACATTCGGTATGATGTCTATTAATTTATGAAAATCAATGGTAGGGACTATACGAAAATCATTATAACTAAATTTATGTAATATTGTGTTCATTCAGATTCTGCTTTTCTATTGTATCTATTCTATACAAACCACATCAACTTCTAAAGCCCTAGCAGGCATGGAACATACAGGCTACATGCTAAACAAGGCAAGTAACAACATCAACTAGTAGCAAGATCTAAGCACATAAGCAAGATATTATTGTTGCCATCGGAATCTCTAGTACTTCTAGAATTCATTTTAATAGCGAAGTTGAAAGGTGAACCTAATTGGAAATAGTGGTATTTTTTGGGTGCATAATGAATGTGGATCTTTCTATGGGAATCTGATACTTGTTCATACATGACACTTGTGTTGTTGACTTGTTTATTACCCTTTTCATTTCCATAGGTTTTGGAAGTTTCACATTTTGAATTTTTGGTACATCAAATAAGATTTTTCTAGATTTCGTTAATTAAGTAGTTACTTGGATACAACATTTCCTATTTCGGTAATTTGTTCTTTGGGAAGTGAAGGGCTTCAGTATAGTCCTCGTAAGATGCAAATATAATCGGAAGAGGTGATGGTGGCCACTTTTAATGAGATTACCTAAAAAATGTGAACTTATGGCATTAAGACACAAAAAGGAATCTCAAAATAGTCAAGCAAGAGGTTATATTTATGATTGAATCTATGGCAACCGTCGATGTTACTACACAATGACACAAACATCAATCAAGTACCGTACAATGTAGAGCAATAGTGCCATTCCAAAATTCACACTAGAGTCACTTTGCAAGAATCTAAAACATTCAAACAACACTGATGAAGTGGATTCCTGGTCAATAATACTGCTCATAAATAGAGAAATTGAACCCGTCTATAGAGATTTGCAAGCTTCTTTATTCAGCAATTGAGCAGGCTTCAAATAAATACAGAGCTTTAAAACTAACCCACTCACCAATTTATAGAAGTATATAAATATATGGAAATTTTATAGAAACATCAAAGTTACTATGGAGGTTGCCACAATTCTTTTAGGTAGACAAAAATAGGCAAGCGAATACAGTTACTCTACCTGCAGAGAGCAGTCTGTATCCTTCTTCGAAGAAGAAAAATAATCTACAATTGAAGAAATCTATTTGCTTAATCGAGGCCTTTAGATCGTACTTCTTGCTTAAAGAGAAAGTTTTATACCAAACCCACTTACTATCCCTCCCGTGGTTGCCTTCGTTTTCCCCACAATCACAAGCCCACTAGGCATACAATTGTGTTTTGGCAACATTGGCGGTTGCCATAGATTCAATCATAAATATAACCCCTTGCTTGACTACTTTGAGATTCCTTTTTGTCTTAATGCCATAAGTTCACATTTTTTTGGGTAATCTCAATAAATAAAAGTGGCCAACCCTACAAGAATAGATATCACAAACCATCACAGTCACCACAGACCTCTTTAGATTATATTTGCATCTCACAATGACCATACTGAACTCTTCACTTCCCAAATAACAGAATACCGAAATAGGAAATGTTTGTATCCAATTAACTACTTAATTAAAGAAATCTAGAAAAATCTTATTTGATGTACCAAAAATTCAAAATATGAAACTTCCAACACCTATGAAAACGAAAAGGGTAAGAAACAAGTCAACAACAACAAGTGTCATGTATAAACAAGTATCGTATTCCCATAGAAAGATAAACATTCATCATGCACCAAAAAAATAACACTTTCCCCAATTAGGTTCACCTCTCAACTTCGTTATTAAAATGAATTCTAGAATCACTAGAGATTCTAATAGCAACATCCAAGGTCAATTGCATCTCTTATGATTGGGAACAGAATATGCAAGACATCAAATTCAAACAAGAATCAATCATTTTCATTAGAAGTATAGAATTTGTGTACCTTCTATACCAGTATGAAAAACTCCGAAGCCCAACCAGTAGAGATAGTTGTTAACAGGAGTAAGATCATATACATTAAGATACAATAACGCATGATCATTTCCTCCATTTCTAACTTCTTTCGACGAATTCATCGGAAACAGCCGCATTGTTCCCTTGTAAACCCTAAACTCAACCCTACAAAACCCTAAATAACAAAAAAGAAAAGGAAAATCAAAATCAAAAGTTGAGGAATGAAGAAATTAAAGAGGTATCAAGATCTAATTCAGCAAATCGAAACAAAAATAGGAAGAATCATAACACAGTCGTACATCGATTTTGAGCTATAATTTGAATCCCTCGAGTTCGGATGTGAAAGAGAGTTGTGTGGCTGCGTGTAAGAAATAACAAGAAATTAAAATTGCTAAATCATTTAGTTATACGGTTATAAAACATGTAATAAATATTAAAATTACATAAAATTGCACTTTTGGTCCCTAAAATGAAATAATTACGTGTTTGGTCTCTGTGGTTTACATTTTCTCACCCCTTTGGTCCTTCTGTCCTAACTCCATTAACATGACTTTGTTAATTAGGTTAACTAAAAAGGCAATTTAGTCATTTCATAATTTTTTTATTTTCTATTAAAAATACAAGGACCAGGGATGTTAATTGTAATACATAAATATTGTGGGTCCACTCTTTCACTCTCTGATCTTTATATACACAACACATATGCATATATATATATATATATATAGTCACATGAACTTCATCGTCTCCATACCACCTCCCAACCAAAGATGATTTCACAATTGCAAAGTTTTCCGTCTTTTTCTGTGCAGAATATTTTTGTACAATTCTCTTGCTTACTGCTAGTTTTGGAGAATTGGGTCTCAGTTTAACTCCAGTGACTGATTTTCTCGTCGGAGTTTGGCTGACTTTTTTGCCGGAAAGTGAGGTTTGTCTGTTTCTCCGGCGACAAATGAAACCCAGTTGAATTATCGATCTTTTTGTCGTTGAGATCGATTATGATGTTGGAAGTGGAAGAACTGACCCTACAAGAAGTACACAAGTTGGAAGCAGTAGTAGCGAGTCCTGACTGAGTTGACTCGGATGAGGGAGAATGAAAGAAATCTTGAAGCGTTTGAGTCAATTGGGTGAGTGAATTAGTAGTAGTGTGTTTTGGAGAAGGTTTGTAGATGGTTTTTCTGTGAGGTCTTGATGATCTTTTTGAAGAATTTCTTGGTGGGTCACGAGGGAAATCATCTTTGATTTCCCTCAATCTCCCCTTTCACTATCTGATGGAGATGGTGTGATTGTGTTGTGTAAATCATCTTTGGTTGGGAGATGATATGGGTATGCTTCTCTCTCTATATATATATATATATATGTATATATGTGTGTGTTTTTGTATGTGTACATATATATGATATATATATATACATATATATATATACACATATGTGTTGTGTATACAAAGATCAGATAGTGAAAGAGTGGGCCACAATATTTATATATTACATCTCTAGTCCTTGTATTTTTAATTGGAAATATAAAGTTATGAAATAACTAAATTGCCCTTTTAATTAACCTAATTAACAAAGTCATGTTAATGGAGTTAGGACAGAAGGGCCAAAGGGGTGAGAAAATGTAAACCACAACGACCAAACACGTAATTATTTCATTTCAGGGATCAACAGTGCAATTTTGTGTAAACCATAGGAACCAATCATGTAATTTACTCTAAATATTATCTCAATGTTTATTTTATGATGAGTGGAATACAAATTAGGCGTTTGTTGGATATATAATGAATGCTATTTTATCCTTTAGTTTCGAAAATATAAGATGGTAATCGTGATTTGCAAAAACGTTTGTATTTGAACATTATTTTTTAACAACTTATTAAGTGAGGTGCATTCTAGACTCTTTTCTTTTCCACTCATTATATTAAGGCATCGTTTGGTAAAAAAAAACTAACTTATTTTTTGCGTATATGTTTGGATGATCAATAAGCTAGCTTTTTGAAACGCTACTTGAAGTAGTTTTTTGTGAATATTTCAATTATGTTCTCATTAATATTTATAATTTTTTAAATTTAATTAATAAATATTAACTAAAAATTATTAAATTAATTTTTAATTATATATTGATATTAATTTTTAGTTATTTAGAGTTATTGTTAATCATATAAATTATTTTTATATAATTAAATATTGTAATTGATAATTTTTTGAAGATGTCATTTTTGGTCATTTTACGACTAGCTTGTAAGTCATCAGCTAGTTTGTCAGTTAGTTTGCCAAACATAGCCTAATTTGTGTCTCTGTGTGTGTATATATATTATATGAAACAATTTCATTAAGAAATGAATGATATGAAACACTTTCATCAAAATAAACAATTTCATCAAGAAAACCTATGAAATCCAAAATTTACAAAGTTTACACACATTTAGAGGTTTACAAATTATTATCTCTCTCTCTCTCTATATATATATATAGAGAGAGAGAGGATCAATGGAAAACTCAAAGAATGGAAAGCCGAGGAACACTCTGGTAGCCCTTTATTTGAACGGTATGCATTTGTGCATACAGATAAAATTAAGTTGTTTATTGGCTTTTATGCGCGTGTGCATTACGCATTTGTGCGTATGCACACGTACTTGTTACAAATTGCTTATATGCACAAGTGCATACCGTTCAGACGAAGGGCTACTAGGGTGTTCATCAGTTTTCCGTTTTTTAAGGTTTTTTCCTGAACCTGACCCTATCTATACATATAATAAATAACTAACTAGCATGCCACGTGTCGTCTTCTGGTGAGCCGACTTCAGTATTTTCCCGTCTAAACATGTATCTGGACGCAATTTACATTATAAGTTCAATTAACACACCCACATTCACTCCTCCTTAAATCTCTCCTTAAGCTCACTTTATCATTTATACGTTACATTTACTACCCTTATAATTATGTATGTAGTTTACTTTTAATCCGTTACTTTTTTATTTTTCATTTTAGACTCTTCTCATTTAAACATAAATAATGTATATGAACTGAAATGCATTACAAAAACATTTCTATTTTTTACAATTTATACAATTGTAATCGCTTCGTCAATACCTTCGAAATGAGCCCAATATTGAATATTTTTGGATTTAATTATATTATTAAATATCATAAATATATATGAATTAATGTGTTGTGATTAGTATGAGATTTGATATAAATAATCACTAAATTGTCGTGATTTTGTTTTTGCAATTTCATATCATTTTTTACTTCAAAGTCGAATGTAACAACCCAAACAAAAATAAAGAATGCAATTCTTATAAAATGAAATATCCCAAAACGGGTCCCAAAATTTCTTACATCATAACAAAATCTGGTTGGCGGAATCAACCTACACAACTGAGAATAAATTCTAAACTGAACAATAGTGTCTCTAACACTACCAAGCTTCCCCACTAACCGCCCTGCTCACTTGCCAGAGCCTTTCGCTACCTGTTTCCCTGAAAAGGTTTTAATTTGAAAATGCGAGGGTTAGACCATGAGGTCTAGTGAGTCCCTTTTAACAGTTCTCAAAACGTGTAAAACAGTTTATAAGTTTCAATATAAAACATCCACATATCGGTTCATATAAAATCATTCACGGATAAAGTATGCACCCATAAATTGGCACCCTGAAGTCACCCTAGGGTGACGACGAGTCAGTCTCATGCTGCCTTACAGGGTCACTCTTCCCATGGCATAAACGGGTCACTCCTCCCGGCACGAGCTGGCGGGCCACACCCCCCGACTTAGCCAATTTACATCTCACACAATGTATGCATACATCTCATATAAACTTTAAATAACTTTCATGCAGTTAAAGCATAAAAATAAAACATGGCATTTTTCATCATATACTCACTATAGTAAAACACATCAAGATTCACGTATTTTAGTTAGAAAACTCATCTGACGCTTATAAGATCTTTTCTTACTTTACTTCTGGATTACAATCGAATTACCTGAGAAATAGATGAGACACAAACTACTCAGATGCCTAAACCAACAGTCCAGACACCATCCGGATTCGACTTACCGGATACCTGCTACTTCCGGGTACTGCTTTCCGGACAACCATACTTACCGGACAATTCTCCCATCCGGATAGCCTTCTTATCCGGACAGTCACCTCATCCGGACACCTTCAAATGGGTCACCGTGTCCGGACACCCACAGGGCTTTCCGGACGCCGACTCATAACCCATTTGGGACCGAAAATCACTGATAAACTCATATTCCAATGAATCTTAGATTAGCAACAGTATTCTGATTTGCTAAGCTCAACTAGTACTGAAATCTTAGTTGCCAAAAACGCATTTGAGACACCTAATTTCTTCCATAAAGCTTCAAACTCAACTTTTAAACAAAAACCTCAAAATACCTAGTTCAGCTGCAAAATCACAGATTAGAGATGAAGAGAAGAGATTACCTGAAAGCTTGAGGATGCTGAAAACATTCCTTTCCCCCAAATAAATTGGAAGACTCTTTCTTCTTTCTTCCTTCTTGCTCTTTCTCTCTTTCTCCCTTCTTGCTCTTTCTCCCTTTCTTTCTTATCTCAGCCGCACTCCACCCAAAATGATTGCAAACTAGGGTTTTGTGCCAATCATTGGGTTTTTATACCTTATCCTTAATTAACCAAATAGCCCCTCAACTTCCACCTTTATTAAAACATGACACAAGACTTTAAAACCTTCCAAAATTAGTCTTGGTTATTACAACACTCCCCCCTCAAAAGAATTCCGTCCTCGGAATTCCGTTTTCAAAAAGGTGAGGGTACCTGGACTTCATATATGATTCTACTTCCGACGTTGCTTCTCGTCCCTTGTGATACTTCCATTAAACCTTCACTAAACGAACTTCTTTGTTCCTCGTCTTTCGTACTTTACTGTCTACGATTTCCATCGGCTCCTCTTCGTACATCAATTTCTCATCAATGCAGACGTCTTCTAACGGAACGGCCACATCGGTCTCGGCCAAACACTTCTTCAAGTTTGACACGTGAAAAGTCGGATGAATCCTTCTTAACTCTTCTGGCAAATCTAGCTTGTAAGCTACTGCGCCAACTCGCTCGATGTTAATAAAAGGTCCTACATATCTCGGCCTTAACTTTCCTTTCTTTCCAAAACGCACTACCCCTTTCCAAGGTGAGACCTTTAACATTACTTTGTCGCCTACTTGAAATTCGATAGGCTTCCTTCTTCTGTTTGCATACTTCCTTTGTCGATCTTGCGCGATCCTCATCCTTTCACGGATCAACTCAATCTTATCTGTCGTCATTTGTACAATCTCCGGACCTGCTAACTGCCTTTCTCCTACCTCATTCCAACACAACGGCGTACGGCACGTTCGTCCGTACAAAGCTTCACATGGCGCCGCTTGGATGCTTGCGTGGTAACTATTATTGTAGGAGAATTCTATCAACGGTAAATGCACCTCCCACGACCCCTTGAAGTCGATTACGCACGCCCGAAGCATATCTTCTAACGTTTGAATGGTTCTCTCACTCTGACCATCCGTTTGAGGATGATAGGCCGTGCTTAGCTTTAGTTGTGAACCCAATTCCCGTTGTAAACTCCTCCAAAATGCCGACGTGAACCGACTATCACAGTCAGACACGATGGATCGCGGCACTCCGTGCCTAGACACTACCTCATTAATGTACAATCGGGCTAACTTCTCCAATGAATCCGACTCCTTAATAGGTAAGAAATGCGCTGACTTGGTGAGAATATCTACAATCACCCAAATTGCGTCATTACCCTTCGAAGTTCTCGGTAACTTTGTGACGAAATCCATGGTGATATTATCCCACTTCCACACTGGTATTATTGTAGACTGAAGTTCCCCATACGTTCGCTGATGTTCTGCCTTAACCTTCAAACATGTCACACATCTCTCCACAAGATGAGCGATATCCTTCTTCATCCCTGGCCACCAGTAAGACTGTCTCAAGTCTCGATACATCTTATTCGTTCCCGGGTGCATGGAATACCGCGACTTGTGCGCTTCTTCTAAGATGCTTACTCTCAGATTGCCCAACTTGGGAACCCACACCCGGTCTTTCATACACTTCAACCCACCATTGTTGACTTCGAACAATGATGTAACTCCGACAACCCTTTCGCTCTTTATGTTCTCCTCTAGTAACGCTTCCTCCTGAAATTTCTTAATTTCTTCAAGGAGATTCGAGGTTGCCTCGACTCTGAAGGCCGCCACTTTGGTCTGTTCTCCTCGCTCTTTCCGACTCAACGCGTCGGCCACCACGTTAGCTTTACCTAGGTGGTACAAAATCTCGCAGTCATAGTCGTTCAACAGCTCCATCCATCTCCTCTGTCTCATATTTAGCTCCTTCTGATCAAACAGATGCTTCAGACTTTTGTGATCGATGTAAATCTGACACTTCACTCCATATAAGTAGTGTCGCCAAATTTTCAGAGCGAACACCACCACCGCTAACTCCATGTCATGAGTTGGGTAGTTCTTTTCGTGATCCTTCAACTGTCGGGAAGCGTAGGCAATTACCTTCCCATTCTGCATCAGCACACACCCCAGCCCAAGCTTAGAAGCGTCACTGTATATCATAAATCCTTCCGATCCATCTGGTAATGACAGAATCGGAGCATTGCTTAAACTTTCTTTCAACTTCTCAAACGCAGATTCTTGAGCTTCAGCCCACACGAATTTGACGTTCTTCCTCGTTAGTGAGGCCAGTGGTGAGGCTATTCGGGAGAAGTCTTGAATAAATTTCCGGTAATAACCCGCTAATCCGAGAAAGCTTCTCACTTCCGATGGGGTTTTTGGCGCTTCCCAATCTTTAATGGCTTCGATTTTAGCAGGATCCACCTTGATGCCGTCCGCCGACACCACATGACCCCAAAACTGTACTTCTCTTAACCAAAACTCACACTTCGAAAATTTCGCATATAACTTCTCACGCTTAAGCAATTCCAACGCTGCTCGAAGGTGTCTCTCATGATCCTCTAGGGTATGAGAATAAATTAAGATATCGTCAATGAAGACGATCACGCATTTATCCAACAATGAGCTACACACCCGGTTCATCAAATCCATGAACACCGCTGGCGCATTAGTCAACCCGAAGGGCATGACTAAGAACTCATAATGTCCATATCTCGTACGAAAAGCTGTCTTCGGCACATCCTCTTCTCTCACTTTCAATTGATGATAACCCGGTCTCAAGTCTATCTTCGAGAAATAACTCGCACCCTGTAACTGATCGAAGAGGTCATCGATCCTCGGAAGCGGGTACTTGTTCTTCACAGTTACTTTATTGAGGTCACGGTAATCTATGCACATTCACATAGATCCGTCCTTTTTAACAAAAAATACCGGCGCTCCCCAAGGCGATGTGCTCGGATGAATAAAACCTTTGTCAAGTAATTCCTGTAACTGAGTCATCATCTCTTTCATCTCCGCTGGTGCTAACCGATAGGGCGCACGCGCAATCGGTGCCGCCCCAGGTAACAGTTCTATTCTGAACTCTACTTGACGATCTGGAGGCAGACTTGTCAAATCATCCGGAAACACCTCCGGGTACTCACTCACTATTGGTACATCCTCTACACTCTTCTTCTCCTTCTTAGAATCTAGCACATAAGCTAAATATCCTAGACCTCCCTTTCCCAAGCATCGCCTAGCTTTCATCATTGATATCAAACACGACTTCCTATTCCGATGATCTCCGTAAATTACCACTTCTTTCTTATCGGGCAAAGCGACACGTATCAGCTTCTTATTATAAACTATGCTAGCGTTATTTTCCGCTAACCAGTCCATTCCTATGACTACATCAAACTCCCCTATCCCCATAGGATACAACCTTAATGAAAATAAGTGACCATCCACGTCTATGCTGCAGCCCTCATAGACCTCCTTCACCCAGACCCGACTATCATCTGCTATCTCTACCTCAAACCCAAAGTTCAGCCTCTTGGGTTTCACTTGCAATTTTCGAATAAAACTGGGCGACACAAACGAACGATTGGCCCCCAAATCAAACAATACTTTAGCAAAAGTCGATTCTATAGGAAAGGTACCTGTTACCACATCAGGCGTGTTCACCGCCTCTTCAGCCGACATGTGGAAAGCCTTTGCTCTGGCGCGAGCCGGCTCCACTTTTCTCTCATTACTCCTTCCTCCGCTACTGCCACCTTCACCCCCAGCATAACCTTTCTTCAATTACGTGCAATCCCATTTGACATGACCCGACGAGCCGCACTGATAACAAGACCTCAGACTGCGACAGTCTCGAGCTAGATGCCCCACTTTCCCATACTTGTAACATCCCTCCTTTTCAGCCCAACATTCTCCCCTGTGCATTCTGTTGCACTTTACACACGGTTTCTCCCCTGACCTAGGCCCCACCCGCAGATCGGGTCTGGTTGCATTCGGCCTCTTACCGTCCCGACTCGGCCCGTCCCATTTACGCTTGTCTCCGACTCTTTCGGTCATCTGCCTGGTCTTATCCTTCTCAGTAAGTTCTGCAGTATCTACCGCAGCCTGAAATGTAGTTGGTCCTTTCACTTGTACCAATTCTCTCACACAGCTCTTTAATCCCCAAATGTATCTCTCTATCCGCCTTTCCTCAGTAGGCACGTACAACTCAGCAAACCTGGCCTTCTCGATGAACTTAGACGTGTTTTCTTGAAGTGACATCGATCCCTGTTCCAATCCCAGAAATTCCTCTTCGAGTTTCTTAACCGCCGCCAATGGGTAAAACTGTGCTCTGAACCTCCTGACAAACGATTCCCACGACGTGCCCTTAGCCACTTCTGATCCCCTACCTCCGGTCTCAACATCCCACCAATAGATGGCCTCAGACTTCATCATTGACATTGCAAATAGTACCTTATCTTCCTCTGCGCACTTGCTAGTATCAAATGCTAACTCCATCTCACGAACCCATTTCAAAGCTAGAACAGGATTGCGCTCCCCGTTGAACGTTGGAGGTTTGCACGAAGCAAAAGTCTTAAACGAACACCCTTTCACTATTTTTGGGTCATAAACAACAACCGGAGTTGTCACCGAGTTGTTTCCTATCTCTGTTCGTGGTGGACTGTCTTCCTCAGTCTTCTTCTCAGTACCACTCTTGGTTTCTCCCTCAGATGTAGTCTTATTCTGATTTTCCAGCACCGCTTGCAAAGTCTTTTGTAGTTTACCCATCTCTGCGGTGAACTTCTCCTCAGTCACAAAAGCCGGTGCGGTGTCAGTGTGACGCCCTTTCTTGGCTTTTGTTTTCTTTACAGGCGCTGAACTCTCACGCTCAGACATCTCCTGCAATTTCGGTTCTTCTACGCTCTGTGCCTTGCGCCTAGCCGTCGCTTTCTTCTTCTAACCGTTGCCCTTAGTGGTTGTTGCCCCCACCTCAGTAACGGCTCTCCTCGGTACTGTTCCTCTGCCTCTCCCACGGCCTCTACCTCTCCCACGAGTAGCCGCCGCTCTTGGCTGATTCACTGGCCCATCCTCCGCTAATTCCTCAACTCGCACCGCCTCTTCATGCGGCGTAGTGTCCGCATTCGATACTTCCTCCACGATGGGCATCGACCTACTTCTCAAGACTCTTGCAGACATTCTTGGTTACTGGTACACAACAATTAAACTAATTTAATACTACTGCAACGGAATAATAAGGCAATTTAAGCACATACATGTACCTGTAAGCTCACAATTACACTGGCCAGGTGCAACCCCAAACTTACCTTACATGACCGTCCTTGGTACCCTATTAGTCCTAGCTCTATATTAGTGCCATCCTAACGCAATACCTGATTCTCAGTTGTGATTTCTACTCCCAAAGTTTAAGTCTAGGCCCGTCCGGTCACCTAAATCCCTTAAACTATGGCTCTGATACCAATTGTAACAACCCAAACAAAAATAAAGCATGCAATTCTTATAAAATGAAATATCCCAAAATGGGTCCCAAAATTTCTTACATCATAACAAAATCTGGTTGGCGGAATCAACCTACACAACTGAGAATAAATTCTAAACTGAACAATAGTGTCTCTAACACTACAAAGCTTCCCCACTAACCGCCCTGCTCACTTGCCAGAGCCTTTCGCTACCTGTTTCTCTGAAAAGGTTTTAATTTGAAAATGCGAGGGTTAGACCATGAGGTCTAGTGAGTCCCTCTTAACAGTTCTCAAAACGTGTAAAACATTTTATAAGTTTCAATATAAAACATCCACATATCGGTTCATATAAAATCATTCACGGATAAAGTCCGAACCCGTAAATTGGCACCCTGAAGTCACCCTAGGGTGACGACGAGTCAGTCTCATGCTGCCTTACATGGTCACTCTTCCCATAGCATAAACGGGTCACTCCTCCCGGCACGAGCTAGCGGGCCACACCCCCCGACTTAGCCAATTTACATCTCACACAATGTATGCATACATCTCATATAAACTTTAAATAACTTTCATGCAGTTAAAGCATAAGAATAAAACATGACATTTCTCATCATGTACTCACTTTAGTAAAACACATCAAGATTCACGTATTTTAGTTAGAAAACTCATCTGACGCTTATAAGATCTTTTCTTACTTTACTTCTGGCTTACGATCGAATTACCTGAGAAATAGATGAGACACAAACTACTCAGATGCCTAAACCAACAGTCCAGACACCATCCGGATTCGACTTACCGGATACCTGCTACTTCCGGGTACTGCTTTCCGGACAACCATACTTATCGGACAATCACACTTATCGGACAATCACACTTACCGGACAATCATACTTACCGGACAATTCTCCCATCCGGATAGCCTTCTTATCCGGACAGTCACCTCATCCGGACACCTTCAAATGGGTCATCGTGTCCGGACACCCACAGGGCTTTCCGGACGCCGACTCATAACCCATTTGGGACCGAAAATCACTGATAAACTCATATTCCAATGAATCTTAGATTAGCAACAGTATTCTGATTTGCTAAGCTCAACTAGTACTGAAATCTTAGTTGCCAAAAACGCATTTGAGACACCTAATTTCTTCCATAAAGCTTCAAACTCAACTTTTAAACAAAAACCTCAAAATACCTAGTTCAGCAGCAAAATCACAGATTAGAGATGAAGAGAAGAGATTACCTGAAAGCTTGAGGATGCTGAAAACTTTCCTTTTCCCCCAATTAAATTGGAAGACTCTTTCTTCTTTCTTCCTTCTTGCTCTTTCTCTCTTTCTCCCTTCTTGCTCTTTCTCCCTTTCTTTCTTATCTCAGCCGCACTCCACCCAAAATGATTGCAAACTAGGGTTTTGTGCCAATCATTGTGTTTTTATACCCTATCCTTAATTAACCAAATAGCCCCTCAACTTCCACCTTTATTAAAACATGACACAAGACTTTAAAACCTTCCAAAATTAGTCTTGGTTATTACAATTCTATCAAATTCCATTCTGTCAACGAAACACCCTTAGAATTATCATAAGAGATTTAATTACTTGAAAAAATAAAAGATATCACTTATCAACTGACTTTTGGATTATGAGTTCGAACCTTTTTCAAAAATATAAATATGCAAATATTTTAGTATAGTATATTTAATTATTTATACTTTCTTAATCATGATTATATTAATTCCTCTAATTTTAATTGAACTATATAATATCAGTTATCACAAGATTTTGTATTTTATTTTCTTATGATTGTCTTCTAGCAAATCTTTACATATAGTTGCTTAAAAACTTTGACATATAATCAATTAATCATCATATTCAACCAAATATTTTTTCTTTTCGTTTTAAAAAAAAAGTTATTTTATAAAGTTATTTTATCCCTTAATGATGATTAAGTCAAAAACTTGACATTGTTTGAGATTGAAAAGATTTACTTCGTAACAATTCCAGCCTAAAAAAAATTCACCGGTATGCCTTACCCTGATGATGATTCTGTTGAGTCTTCAAACAATCTTTTGATTACGGAGGAGCTAGATTACGACATAGCTAATCTACAGAACGAGTTTCGTCAACTTCTAGGTGCTTTAACAAACGAGCAACGAGGTGTTTATGACGATATCATCACATCGGTTCAAAATAACCAAGGAGGTATGTTTTTGTATATGGTTATGGCGAAACAGGTAAAACATTTCTATGGAAGACATTATATGCATCAATAAGATCTAGAGGAGAAATTGTTTTAAACGTTCCTTCGAGTGGTATTGCTTCTTTACTTCTTACAAGAGGTAGGACAGCACACTCTCGCTTTCAAATCCCTCTAATTCTTAACGAAGATTCTCTTTGCTGAATAAAGCCAGACAATGATATTGCCAAGTTAATAAAGAAGACTAGGTTGATTATATGGGATGAAGCACCAATGGTTCATCGGCATGCATTTGAAGCAATGGATAGAAGTATGAACGATATTTTTGGTAGTCAAGGCATTACTGACTCGGAAATGCTTTTTGGTGGCAAAGTAGTTGTTTTTGGAAGAGATTTCAGACAAATTATGCCGGTTATTCCCAACACAAGTAGACAAGACATTGTTAATGCGTCGTTAAGTTCATCTTACATTTGGGGAAAATGCAAAGTCCTAAGGTTAACTAAAAACATGAGGTTAACTGTTGACAGTCATGCTTCTGATATCGAACAAACAAGGATTTTTGCAAACTGGCTTTTGGATTTAGGAGAAGGCAAGGTTGGTAGTGTGAATGATGGTGAGGCAATTATCGATATACCTGATGATCTTCTCATTACCGATTCAACGAATCCTATATCTGCATTAATTGAATTTGTCTATCCTTCTATTCTTGTAAATGTCAAGAATCCATCCTATTTTCAGGAAAGAGCAATACTTGCATCCAAGCATGAAGTCGTTCAAGAAATAAATGATCGTTTGCTATCATTGTTTCCAGGAGACGAAAATGAGCACCTAAGTTCAGATAGTATGTGTGAATCAGAGCATCTTCACGAACAGTTTGATGAAACTTTGTACTCACCTGATGTCTTAAATGGTCTTAAATTATCGGGTTTGCCAAACCATAAGATAGTACTAAAAGTCGGTGTTCCAGTTATGTTACTAAGGAATATTGATCAGAAATCTGGGTTATGTAATGGAACTAGACTACGAGTGTTATCTTTGGGAAATCAAGTTATAGAAGCAGAGATCATATCTGGAAGCAATATTGGAAGCCGAACATTTATTCCAAGAATGTCTTTGACACCTACAGACAAAAGGATTCCGTTCAAGTTTCAAAGAAGACAATTTCCAATTGTTGTAAGTTTTTGCCATGACCATAAATAAAAGGCAGGGCCAGTCATTATCGAAAGTTGGTTTGTTTCTGAGACAACCAGTCTTCACCCATGGTCAGTTGTATGTTGCTTTATCTAAAGTAAAAAGTAGGCAAAGTTTAAAAATATTAATTATAGATGATGAAGGTATAATTAGCTATAGAACAAAGAATGTTGTATATAAAGAAGTATTTGGTAATTTATGATACGTGGTTCTTATTTTATTAATACTTTAACTATGTATTTTTCCATAATTTCATTTACGTTCTATTATAAATTTTGTTTTATAAATTATTAATATTTATTAATATTTTTTATTAAATTTTTTGCAAAACATCCTTTGTGAAAACTGCCTAAAACAAGGACATTTTGTAACCAGCTGCAAAAAAAAAAAAACTCTGAAGGGAAAAAAGCTTGGAAAAGTAGCATCGTACTTTCGATGATCATTCATATCTGTAAAATATGTTTTCTGGCATAATTTTTTTTAAATTACCCTGTGTAATATACGGGTTCGAACCTAGTATATATATACCTATATATATTATACATATTGTTGGATTTTAAACGAATTTGTAACCGTTTGCACAACGGAAAATCAAAGTATTTTAGTTATAATAATTTAGAAAGTTTTTCTAGGATTAAAAACCAATGATGCATTTAATTAAAATAAATCACACATCATATGATGTTTAAAATTGACTTTTCGTAGACCAATCTAGATTTAAACGGAACACCAAGAAACCAAGTGAGGTTTCCTCTATGGTAGTTCACACATGAACACGTGTTCCGCCACCATCGAGTGCTAGCCCAAGAACCCTATATGTATATGTGTTTTACAGAAAATAAAATGTTTTTTTTGTATTTCTTTGAAAGGCTAATTCTAAGGATTCAATCTCTTATAATTGATTTAGCCTAACACCTATTGTAAAAAAAGATCCTAAAATTTGTTATGACGTCAACAAAGGTTCTATAAACTTATTGTAAGATTTTTTTGATATGACACTAATTTATTTTTTGCTCATAAAAAATTAAGTCATATATTACACTAATTTATATTTTGGTCATAAAAAATTAAGTCATATATTAGGACACTTAGGCGTCATATGAACCCGATTTTGTTGTAGTAATTGGTAATGATAGTGGATGATTACATATTTAATACTGACTAGACCAAGTCAATAACAAAAAGTCAAAATAATTGACATGCAATTCAGAATAAAAGTCAAAGTCAGAAGTGACTGATCGACATACTCAAAATCAAAATTATGGATTTTAATAACATAAATCATCATCAGATATTTGCATAAAAGAATTTATCAACATATTTAATAAGGAATAAAACTTATATTTATTTCTCGTCGTTTTTATTATCATTTACAAGTCTAGAGTCAAATGTATAACTTTTCTTCTATACTAACTTAACTTTATAGATATATAAGCTTTTTGAGTTGCATGTAATTTTACTCCAAATTATGTTCGAGTTTAAGAACTCATTATTCTAGCTACTTCCATATCAAGTCATACAGATATAAATGAAGCACGACCCAAAAAAATATATTTACATTACATTATCACATTATCATCTCTAGGTGTTATGGATATATATATATATATATATATATATATATATATATATATGAATAACTTGAAAATCCTGGATTTATAACAAATATACCGAATGATGGCTACGAAACATTAATGTGTCGATTTTAGAACATTTTTATTAATATACTTGTAAAAATAATTATTCTGTTAGAATTGGAGACTCGATTGATAGAGAGACACACGAGATGGCTGGATCGGCCGTTTTCATATAATGAGAGAGTGTTTACAAGTGAAGAAGTGTCTAACCTAATAATGAAACCCTAAAAGACTATTTATACAAAGAGAAGTTACACATAATTACAGAAAGGACCCTGAACTATACATATTGACATTAATACTCTAACATCCCCCCTCAAACTCAAGTAGGGGAAGAATGAGACAAATTGAGTTTGGAAACAAGGGCCCGAAAACGCCCTGAAAGATGACCTTTGGTGAATATATCTGCAGTCTGATCAAGGGTGGAGATTGAAAAAAGTTTAACCGTCTTGCGAAGAACATGTTGACGAGTGAAATGACAGTCAATCTCGATGTGCTTTGTACGCTCATGAAAGACATCATTGTGAGCAATCTGAATAGCACTAGTGTTGTCACACCATAATGGTGTTGGGGAAAATTGATGAGCACACATATCAGATAGTAGCCAGCGTAGCCATACAAGTTCCTGAGTAGTGTCAGCTAAGGCTCTATATTCCGCTTCAGTGCTGGAGCGAGCTGTCAGTGATTGTTTCTTGCTGCGCCAGGAGATAAGAGAGTCCCCAAGAAAGAAACAATAGCCGGTAGTTGAACGACGATCGGTTATGTCACCATCCCAGTCAGCATCTGAGAAGGCACGAAGCTGTAAGGATGAAGTGGATGAGAAGTGAAGTCCATGGAACATTGTCCCTTTGAGGTACCGAAGTATACGAAGAACAGTGGCATAGTGGTCTGAGCACGGGGCACCATGAATTGGCTAACTATATGAACTGCATAGGCAAGATCTGGTCTAGTAACAGTCAGGTAGACCAGAGATCCAACTAGTTGACGGTACCGTGTGGGGTCTTTCAGCGGGGTTCCGGCATTCGGAGCAAGGTGCAGATTTTGCTCAATGGGTGTAGATGCAACTTTGTTGTCCGTGATCCCAGTTTTGGACAACAGATCTGAAATATACTTGGCTTGACAGAGATAGATGCCGGAGGAGTCTGTTAGAACTTCAAGTCCAAGAAAGTAGTGTAGTTTGCCAAGGTCTTTCATCTCAAAACATGAGTTGGGAGATTGTTTGAGATGATTGATACCTGTAGTGTCACTGCCGGTGATGATCATGTCATCAACATACAACAGAATTAAGATAGTACCTGCAGCAGTAGTCCGAGTAAACAGGCCAGAATCATAGTTACTTGGAGAAAAACCCAATGAGATGACAGTGTTGCTAAACTTTTCGAACCAAGCACGAGGAGCTTGTTTGAGGCCATAGAGGGCTTTTCGAAGTCGACATACATGTCCCTGACGGGAGGTCACACCTGGAGGAAGTCTCATGTAGACTTCCTCTTCGAGATCGCCATTCAGAAAGGCATTCTTGACATCCATCTGATAGAGTGGCCACTTCTTGGTGGCAGCTATGGCGAGAAGGCTACGAACTGATGTGACACGAGCCACAGGAGCAAACGTTTCCTCGTAGTCAATGCCATATTCTTGATTGAAGGCTTTCGCCACAAGTCGTGCTTTGTATCGATCAATGGATCCATCAGACTTGGTTTTGATTTTGAAGACCCATTTGCAACCAATGGGTGACTTTCCCGGTGGGAGAGGAACAAACTCCCATGTATTGGCTTTGTCAAGTGCCTGAAGTTCCTCTGTCATAGCTTACTTCCAAACAGGGTTAGACTCGGCTTCCTTGAAGGAAGTTGGTTCATGGGTGGACAGTAAAGTGGCATAACAATGATAATCACGAAGGTGAGAAGGAACTTGTCTTACCCGAGCGAAGCGTCGTGCTTCATCTTGTGGTTGAGAGGAGCTAGGATCCATAGACTCAGCAGATGGCTCAGAAGTAGTACTTGGAGTTGGTGCAGATGATTGATCGTGATCAGATGGCACAGGTGGGTCAGGTGAAGGTTTAGATGAAACAGATGAAGGTTCCGGTTGAGAAGAAGCGGAAGGAGGTGGAACAGATGGTACAGAATAAGACTCAGATGGAGGTGAGTTGGAAGGAGATGGGACAGATGGTGAGGTCAGCATGGAATCTAATTGGAGGGAGTCCAAAGAGATAGAGTTATCAGTGAAGAAGGAAGTGGAAGGATTGGGTATGTCTTGAAATTTGGACACTGTTGAGAAGGGAAGATGTTCCCAGAATGTGACATGACGGGATATACGTAGTCTTTTAGAGACTGGATCCCAACAACGATAATCTTTGTGTTCAATACCATAGCCAAGAAAGCAGCATAATCGAGAACGAGGTTCAAGTTTGGTGTGTTCATGAGGTTGCAACTGAACAAAGCAGGCACAACCCCATACTTTTAGGAGGTCATATGCAGGGGAGACCCCATGGAGCACTTCATAGGGAGACTTTTGATTGAGGATGGGAGTCGGGTGACGGTTGATGGTGTAGACAGTCGTGAAGGCAGCTTCGCCCCAAAAACGTTCTGGACACTTGGCTGAGATTAATAGAGTACGAACAGTATCGAGGATGTGGCGATGTTTACGTTCAGCACATCCATTTTGTGGAGAGGTGCCTGGACACGAGTACTGAGAAAGAGTACCCTGAGATCGAAGAAAAGAGAGGAGAGAAGATTTTTTGTATTCCATAGCATTATCTGCTCGAAGAATCTTTATAGGTTTGGAAAACTGGGTCAGGATCATACAGGCGAAGGTGATGTAGATTTGAGGTAGTTCGGAGCGATGTTTCATGAGATATATCCATGTAAAACGTGTGTGATCATCGATAAAGATAACGAAGTATCGATAACCACCCATGGATGGATGTGGTGATGGTCCCCAAACATCAGAGTGAATGAGGTCAAAAGGGGAAGCAGAATTAAATTCATTTAGTTGAAAAGGTAAGGCATGATGTTTGCCAAGTTGACAGGATAAGCAAGAAACGTTTTCAGAAGAGGTGTTGCCTAACAGTCCTGAACTAGCTAACAGTTTTATCCTAGATAGAGATAGATGTCCTAGGCGTTTATGCCATAATTCAGAGGAAGGGGTATTGGAAACAGAGGCAACATGATTCGAGGATTGTAAAGGGAGACGGAGGTAGGCCACTTCAACCATCCAACCAACTTTACGGCCTACTCCAAGGATCTTCTTGGTCTTTGGATCCTGCACAACACAACCAGTAGGATGAAACAAAACAATTAGGCCGAATTCCATAAGTTGAGTGATAGAAATCAGACTCAGAGATAAGTTTGGAATATGTAGCACATCAGGTAAGTGAAGGTTGGTGGTAGATACAGTTCCACTGAAAGATACGGGTAAACGAGTGGCATCCGCAGTGCGGACTGATGGGTACATGTTGGAGGTTTGCTTTGAGATAAACTTGTCAGCCTTAGGTGTCATGTGGTTACAACAACCAGAGTCAAATAGCCAAGGATTGCCTGGTGTTGAGATATTGCACTGAGAATTCATACCCATAGAACCCGTCATGAGTTGCTCTATTTGGTCTTGGTTTTGTCGCAGGAGTGCCACAGAGTCAGGTGAAGAGTTGGTGTTATGCATAGGTGATGAGTTGGTGTTATGCATACCCATAGAACCTGTCATGAGTCGCTTTATTTGGTCTTGGTTTTGGCGCAGGAGTGCCATGAGGTCATGTGCTGAGTTGTTGTTATGCAGTGCCTGAATTGGCGGTGTAGAGGAGTCTGGAGTGATTGATGCAGCAAAGGACTGAGTACGCAGTTGCCTTAGATTACCGGAGTGCCATTGATTACCTGAGTTCCTTGGATGTTTTAGACAGTCTGACCCATAGTGTCGTGGCTGTGTGATCCCACACCAGCGACATTTTCGAATTGGGCAGTTGAGAAGAAGATGAGAAGTAGAGTGACAAAACGTGCAGTCACTGTATTGAGACTGGCTATTGAGAGCCATCTGACGTAATAGAAAACTGATTTAGAACTGGAACTGAAGGTGGAAGGAAAACCCGGAGTGTAAGAAACTGATCGTGAGGTACCGAAACTGTGTGTTCCGGAATTGAAAATCGAACAGAGGAGTTTCTGAGTTGTGAGTGATGGAAACTGATGTCACAAGTGGTTCTGGTAGGTTGTGGTAGGTTGTCACAGCTAACTACCACAAGTGAAGGTTGCGATTTGAGACTGATATCGCAAGTGAAGGTTGCGATTTGAGGTTGATATCGCAAGTGAAGGTTGCGATTTGAGGCTGATATCGCAAGTGAAGGTTGCGATTTGAGGTTGATATCGCAAGTAAGAGTTGCGATTTGAGACTGATATCGCAAGTGAAGGTTGCGATTTGAGGCTGATATCGCAAGTAAAGGTTGCGATTTGAGGCTGATGTCGCAAATGAAGGTTGCGATTTGAGGCAAGTCGCAATGGTCGGTTGCGATATAGATGAGTCTGAGGGTTGCGATAGTTATGAGTGTGTTGGTTGCGATACTTATGAATCGCAAGGTGTTCTTGACTCGAGTTTTCAAAACAGGTCGGTTTTGGCTGAAATTTGGTACGCAGGTTCGTGACACTATTCTGGGCAACTTTATAACTTGGTGTTTTGTCAAAAAAAAAAACCAGCAGAGAATGGTTTTCTGAAGCAAAAAGGAGTGCAGCAAAATAAAGAGAAAAGTAATAAAATGCAGATCTGGAAGATGGTTGAGGATACTTACCTACAGCTCTGATACCATGTTAGAATTGGAGAGTCGATTGATAGAGAGACACACGAGATGGCTGAATCGGCCGTTTTCATATAATGAGAGAGTGTTTACAAGTGAAGTGTCTAACCTAATAATGAAACCCTAAGAGACTATTTATACAAAGAGAAGTTACACATAATTACATAAAGGACCCTGAACTATACATATTGACATTAATACAAAACTTTATTTCATATGGTTCACATATATATAATGCAAGCATGGTTTCATAAATGTAAAAATAGTTGATTCAACATGATTTAACCAAAACAGAAAACCAAGTACAAAGCAAAGCAAACGATCCAAACAGAACAACCAGAAGAAACGAAACCAACAAAACCAAACACACGCCGGTTCGCAAGAGGCAAACCTGCACGAGCTAAAACCAACCCAGCTGAGAGACCCCAAAAGCACTGCTGTCTAGGGACAGCTTAAGACAAACAGCCGGAGTCCCGAGCAGCAGGCTAAAACATAGTATCAATTCTTTTTGTAAGAATGAACATCACTCCAACTTTCGATAATCCACTTATGTACGATTTGCTTAGGTGTGGATCTATTTATGACCGAGCAATGTTTCGTGCACCTGCTTAACACAAGTGAAATCTTTTTGTGCATGAACCCCGCTAAATCTTGCGCGATCCTCCGAGATATTAAAAAAAATTATATTATCCAAAAAACCGCAAAGTCCAAAGAAATTAAATCAATCAAAAAACCTTAGAAAATATTCGAAATCAACCAAAAAAAATAAAATCTCTCGAAACGTTGAGGGTGCGTTTGGTAGGGTGGACAGCATGGGACAGGACAGGACAGGACACACCTGTCCCATGTTTGGTGCGACCAAATGTAGAACTAAGTGGAACCAAGTGGAACCATCATGGGACAAGGGTGTTCTATGCTTACCCCCTAGAACTAAGTGGAACAAGGATTTTTTGACAAATATACCCCTTCTTCTTCTTCTTATTCTTTCTTTCCCACCCCCGCCACCGCCGCCACCGCCGTCGTCGCCACCACCACCACCGCCGCCACCATCGCCGTCGCCGCCACCACCACCACCACCACCGCCACCACCGCCACCGCCGTCGCCGCCACCACCACCACCACCGCCGTCGCCGCCACCACCACCGCCGTCGTCGCCGCCGTCGCCACCGCACCACCGCCACCACCACCGTCGCCGCCACCACCACCACCGCCGCCACCGCCACCACCACCGCCGCCACCGCCACCCCGCCGCCACCACCACCACCGCCGCCACCACCACCGCCACCACCGCCGCCACTGCCACCGCCACCACCGCCGCCACTGCCACCGCCACCACCGCCACCGCCACCACCGCCACCGCCACCACCACCACCACCACCAACACCACCACCGCCACCGCCACCGCCACCACCACCACCAACACCACCACCGCCGTCGCCGCTACCACCACCACCACCGCCACCGGCGCCACCGCCACCACCACCACCGTCGTCGCCGCCACCACCACCACCGTCGTCGCCGCCACCACCACCACCGCCACCGTCGCCGTCGCCGCCACTGCCACCGCCACCACCACTAAACAAATCACTAGGGGTAAATGGGTCATTTAACTGGTCCTGTCCAGCCCTATTTATGTGTTACCAAACACTGAACAGCTGTCCTGTCCTGTTCTGTCCTGTCCTGTCCTGTCCTGTCCCGTCCTGTCTGCGTACCAAACGCACCTGAAATCTAGTTAAAAACACATCGAACATTTTACATATCTTTAATCCACTTTAAAATTAAGAATTAGATAAAAGTGTTATTTCATGCCAAATAAGACAAATGAAATTCAATTTCATTGAATGAGACATGCGCTGCAAATTTCATTTTTGCATGCTCTAAGACGGCCGGCGGAGGAGAAACACCGCACACAACAGCTCCGATTTACTTCCAGACCAACGATGACGGCGTCACCAGAAGATCCACGGCCGTTTATACCTAATTCTTCTCCATCTCCATTTCATTCTCTTATCTATTCTGCAACTTCTCAACCTCAAGCGGAAAATTCAGAATCGCTTTGCTACCTCGCATCGCAAACGCACTTCTATCGTACGCCTCTGCAGCTTCAATCGCAGTTTCAAACGTACCTAACCAAACCCTAGATCCACGGCGTTTTGGATCTCGGATCTCCGCAGCATACTTCCCCCACGGCCTCTGCCTCACGCCTCTGTACTTTCTGGATCTAATTTCAACCGGTTTTGAAGATACCAGATCGATTAATTCATGTTTTGTGACTTCAATTTCAGAAAAACTGCAGGTATTACGGCTTTGATCGTAACTAGTGGAATGATTAGTGAAATCATTTCTGGATCTAATTTCAACCGCTTTTGAAGAAATCAGATCGATTAATTCATGTTTTGTGACTTCAATTTCAGAAAAATTGCAGGTATTACGGTTTTGATCGTAACTAGTGGAATGATTAGTGAAATCAGACGAATCACTGTGAGAGCTTGAAATGAAGCTGCAACTAGTGCAACTATCGGTGAAGATTTGATGGATTGGATTTGGAGATGATTGGAATTCGTCGAGAAGGTGTTGTCTGATGAACTCAAGAGCTGCAGCTTCATCAGGTGTCGCCATGGTTGGATTAGCAAAAGGTTAATGATTATGGAGTAAAATAATATTCTGGAATGGAGTTGAAAGGGGAGTGGAAAACAAGTATTTATAGGGAAGGAGTTCACAAGATCAAATGGTAGGAAGGTTCCAAAGGAACCACTTCTTTTTTTAATTCATGTGATATATATGTGTTGCGTTCTGGAGTTTACCCATTAAAAAAAGGGAATTTAATTAAAATACTCAAAGTTTGACTTTTATTTGCCAAAATACTCATTTTTCGATCAATTTGTCGAAATACCCATTTTTTCCGCAGTGGAACCCGCGATCGCGGGACCCACAACCACGTGGCATCGGGTTTGGCCATTTCTCCCGCTATTCCCCCTCAAGTTTGCCTGCGTTTACAAAAATTACCCCTGTCCCGCAACTGCGTCCCGCGATCGCGGGGTTTTTTTGCCACGTGTAGGGCTGGGGTTGAAACCCTAATTTTTTATAAGTGTTTAGGGTTCCCATTGTGTCCAATGTCGGCTATAAAGAGAGAGGGTGGGGGACCAAATCCGGCCACCACCATTTTTAAATAATCTCTCCAAACTCTCTCAACTTCTCGTGTCGATTACGCGCTCGGTTTGAAGATGTCACGTGTTAGGGATGTTGTAGGTCATTTTTCTTAACTTTTTGTAGTTTGTTGTTGTTATCTTAAATTTTCAAAATATATGATATGTAAACTTTGTTGGTAAAATATGATATGTAAACTTTTTTGTTTGAACTTTGTTGTTTAGACTTTGTTGTTTGAATATTGTTGTTTAAACTTTGTTGTTATCTTAAATTTTTGAAATATATAATATGTAAACTTTGTTGTTATAAATGTTAAAGTGGTTTTATAAAAAAATATGTTAGTGTTTTTTTGTTAAAAAAGATGAGTGTATTTTCCAAAAATAAATGTTAGGGTGAGTTTATAAAAAATAAGTTAGTGTTTTTTTTTAAAAAGTTGGTGTTATTTTATAGAAATAAATGTTAATTTTTTTTTATAAAAAAAGTAGGTGTTAGTGTTTTTTTTGTTAAAAAAAGATGAGTGTATTTTCCAAAAATAAATGTTAGGGTGAGTTTATAAAAAATAAGTTAGTGTTTTTTTTTTAAAAGTTGGTGTTATTTTATAGAAATAAATGTTAATTTTTTTTTATAAAAAAAGTAGGTGTTAGTGTTTTTTTTGTTAAAAAAAGATGAGTGTATTTTCCAAAAATAAATGTTAGGGTAAGTTTATAAAAAATAAGTTAGTGTTTTTTTAAAAAAGTTGGTGTTATTTTATAGAAATAAATGTTAATTTTTTTTTATAAAAAAAGTAGGTGTTAGTGTTTTTTTGTTAAAAAAAGATGTGTATTTTCCAAAAATAAATGTTAGGGTAAGTTTATAAAAAATAAGTTAGTGTTTTTTTTAAAGTTGGTGTTATTTATAGAAATAAATGTTAAAGTTTTTTTTATAAAAAAAGTAGGTGTTAGTGTTTTTTTGTTAAAAAAAGATGTGTATTTTCCAAAAATAAATGTTAGGGTAAGTTTATAAAAAATAAGTTAGTGTTTTTTTTAAAGTTGGTGTTATTTATAGAAATAAATGTTAAAGTTTTTTTTTATAAAAAAAGTAGGTGTTAGTGTTTTTTTGTTTATAAAAAGATAGTGTTTTTTTTATAAGAATTAAATGTTAGAGTGAGTTTATAAAAATAAGTTAGTGTTTTTTTTTAAAAGTTGGTGTTATTTATAGAAATAAATGTTAAAGTTTACTTATAAAAAAAGTTGGTGTTAGTGTTTTTTTGGTTATAAAAAGAGAGTGTTTTTTAAAAAAATTAAATGTTAGGGTGTTAATTATAGAAATAAATGTTAAAGTTTTATTATAAAAAAAGTAGGTGTTAGTGTTTTTTTGGTTATAAAAAGAGGAGTAAACTACAATTTTGGTCCCTGGTGTATACCAAAATCACCGAAAGTGGTCCCATATCTTCAATAAGTGCAAGAATAGTCCCTGGTCTCCTTATTTTGCTCTGAAAGTGGTCCAAAGCTCTAACGCCGTCTAACAAATGGCAGTTTAAGGCCTCATGTGCTTCTCACGTGATGGGCAATTTGGTCATTTCACTATTTCCCTCTCATTTAAACACCCTTTCGTTTACCTATACTTGTTTCAAGAAACCCTCCATTTTGGTCCTTAACACATATCTCCATTAACACACACTGAGCTTCAATCTGACCTTCAATATGAGCTTCATCTTGTTAATGCAACGTTACTTCCATGTCTTCTCATACGTGGGTGATCAGAAAGGAGCAAGGGGATGACCTTTATCCCGAACTGGTTTATGGTATGTCTCTGTTTTTCATAAAATCCTTCCTTTGAGTTTTTTACCTATGTTAATGATCGACCTGTTTATTTAAGTCAAACATTTAAGTTGTAAACTACTTTCTGATCGATTTTTGTTCCTTCTACAGATCACTATCCTACTCTAATAACAATGAGGATAAACCATGGAGGTGTTTTCACAAAGTCCCCTGGTAGAAGATACATCCATGGTAAGACTTCATTTGTGGACTTGATTGACACTGATTTGTTATCAGTCCATGAGATTGATGCTATGATGTTAGAGTTAGGGTACCAAGCAGATGAGAAAATGTATTACCATTTCTTGACTCCAGGAAGTGACATGGATTTTGGGTTAGAAGCCTTAGGGAATGATAGTGATGTGCTGAGGCTTATGAAATTTGTTCCTAAGGTAAAATTTGTAGATGTATTTATAGAGCATTGGAAAACACTAGTTGATACATACAACTCACCACCACATGCTAGAAAAATGGAGATACAGGAACTTGATGAACCTGGAAATCAATATGTATCAAAGAAAAAACTTGTTAAGAAGACATGCAAGAAAAAACTGTTTCTTGAGTGGATTGACAATAAAGGTGAGGCATCTAATATAGATAAAAAGAGAGTTGTGGATAAAAACAGAGGCTTTGACTTAAATAAACAGGTTGATATGGATAGGCCACTTGATGTGAGTGACATGTTGTATGAACAAGGGAATGATTTGGATATGCCATTTGACCTTAACTTGTTGTTTAATGAACCTGAGGTGAATGGAATTGACAAGGGAAAAGGGGGTTGAGAAGGGAGATGCAATTGACAAGGGAAATGGGGTTGAGAAGGGAGATGCAATTGACAAGGGAAAGGGGGTTGATCCATTTGAAGTATTTGATGAATTTGATCCATATTTTGTCATGGATTGTTTGTCACAACCTGAGATGGCAAAGGGCAGTGACATGCAACCTGATATGGGCAGTGGCATACATGTGGAGTGCAGTGGCATACAAGCTGATAGTGAAGGAGATGATGATAGTGTAGATGAGGATTATGTTGATGATGATAATAGGATAGAAGACTATGATATTGACATGGATGACTTTGTTGATGGCAATGTAGAGTGGATTGGAGGAGTTGATAAAACAGTTGAGGATAGTGAAGCAGATGATGATATGTTTGATTGGGCACTAGTGCTTAATGATGATCAATTTTCAAGTGGATATGAAGGATATGTTGGGCCCAAGTTGAACAAAAAACATGACAAAAACAGCTTATTTTATTTGGGGCAAACATTTGGCAGCAAAACAGAGGTCATTCAGAAGATTAAGGACCATTCTGTTGAGAGTAGAAGAGATTTAGTGTTGGTGAAAATGATCTCATAAGGGTGAGGGCCATATGCAGGGGAGTGTTACCACAGTTCAACGATTTTGGTGGGCCAAGTGGGACACTTAAAGGAAGAAAACCAAATATTACAAAGGGCAGTGGTCCAAGATGTCCATGGGCTTTGCTCATCTCAACAGATGGAGGCATACAGACTTGGACAGTGAAAACCTATGTTCCCACACACAACTGCCTCCAATGCAGGGACATCTCTCAGGCCACAACAAGTTTTCTCTCTAAGAAGATTACAGAGAACATAGTTTCAAATCCCACCATTCCAATACAGGCTCTTCAAACACAGTTGCAGCAAAAGTATGAGATTAATGTGTCACTGACGAAAGCAATGAGGGCAAAAACCATGGCATCTCAGAAGATTTGGGGAGATTTTGAAGCACGGTTCAGTAATCTTAGAGATTACATACAAGAGTTGAAAAGATGTAATCCAGGAACTACTGTCAAGTTAGATGTTGAGGATGAACCGTTCCCAAGTGTGAGTACAAGGAAGTTCAGACGGATCTATGTTTGTTTGGGGCCATTGAAACAGGGGTTTAAGGCCGGGAAAAGAGAGATATTAGGTCTTGATGGTACTTTTTTGAAGGGTCCTTTTCCAGGACAGGTGTTGACAGCTGTGGGTATTGACTCAAACGGTGGCATTTCACAGGTCAGGTTAGTTTAACTTTCAATATTATTTTGTGCAATTCAGGTAGGTGTCATTCTGATGTACTTCTCAACAATATGTGTGAAGTCTTCAACAGGCAGCTTATTGAGGGTAGGGATAAGTCAATAATTTCATGTTTGGAGTATATTAGGCATTACTTAATGAAGAGGATAGTGCATGTGTTGAAAGTCATTGATAAGACTCAAGGACCACTCACTCCAACAGCAAGCAAAGCACTGGAAAAGAACAAGAGTGAAGCAACTAAATACAAAGTATATTGGAATGGTGGAGACAGGTATGAGGTTTGTGGTCCTTGGAATGATCAAGTGGTAGTTGATGTGAGGGCAAAGACTTGTACATGTAGGAGGTGGGAACTGACTGGCATCCCTTGTAAGCATGATGTAGCAACTAATTGGAACATGGCTTTGAATGGAGCAAATGTTGATTTGCCTGAGAAATGGGTTGATGAAAGTCTTTGGCTTGACACTTGGAAAGACATGTATAGATTCAAGATTGAACCCATCAATGGCAAAGCATATTGGGACAAGTGTGATTGCCCAACAACACTTACTGCACCAAGCTATCATAAACAAATTGGGAGGCCCAAGAAGAAAAGAAAGAGGGGTCAACATGAAGAGAGCACTAGAGATGGGAAAACAACCAAATTAAGCAGGAATGGGAGGATTGTGACTTGTGCAAAGTGCAGGAAGGAATGGCATAACTCAAGGACATGCAAAGGTGGATAAATGTGAAGTGGTAATGTATTTTGGTAATGTATGTATTTTGGTACTGTGTTTGGTAAGTTGGATGAAACAGTAGCTTTGGTTAGGTAAACATTTTCTGTGTGTTTGGTAAATTAACAGAAAATGAATGTATTTTGGTATTATATTAGGCATAACTTGTATGAATGCATATTCTGTGTTTTGGTGATGTATTTGGTTTTAAATGGGCAATGAAACAGGGTAACTTGTATGAATGTATATTCTGTGTGTTGTCTTTAATGAGATGCAAACATTCAAGAAAACAACAGGGTTTATGAAAGAAATAAGTTTTCATTGAAACTTTTGAACCATTACAAGCATTACAACCATAACAAGGCTTACAACCATTACAACCACCTACATTGGATTAGGTCAACTAAAAAAGTACAAAAATAAAGAAAACCCAACTGAGAACCAATAAAAGCTTCAAAATCTTGATTTCCTTTTCTTTTGCGTTGAGGGAAGCTTCAACATTGTTCTTTGATCTTAGCAAACCAGGGATTACCTCCATAGCTCGTTGACACAACTGTTGATCGTACCAAGCAAAGAAATCGCATTTGGCAGACTTCCGTGCGCACCCATAAAACCTACGGCCAGGGTTTTTAGTTGTCCATGAAGTCTTTATCATCGCTGGTACACCACAATCACAAACCACCATTGTCGATACTGTGGAGGAGAGAAATGCAGAAAGAAATCGAAGAAGGAAAACGAAGAAGAAGACCAAAGAAGAAAGTAAAGTCGTTAGTTTAAATGAGAGGGAAATAGTGAAATGACCAAATTGCCCATCACGTGAGAAGCACATGAGGCCTTAAACGGCCATTTGTTAGACGACGTTAGAGCTTTGGACCACTTTCAGAGCAAAATAAGGAGACCAGAGACTATTCTTGCACTTATTGAAGATATGGGACCACTTTCGGTGATTTTGGTATACACCAGGGACCAAAATTGTAGTTTACTCTAAAAAGAGAGTGTTTTTTAAAAATTTAAATGTTAGGTCCCTAAACTTTAGTGAATGACAACTTAGGTCCCCAAACTATGGTGAATGACAACTTAGGTCCATAAACTTTGGTGAATGACAACTTAGGTCCCTAAACTTTGGTGAATGACAACTTAGGTCCCTAAACTTTGGTGAATGACAACTTAGGTCCCAAAACTATGGTGAATGACAACCTAGGTCCCTAAACTTTGGTGAATGACAACTTAGGTCCATAAACTTTGCTAATTGACAACTTAGGTCCCTAAACTTTATTGAATGACAACTTAGGTCCATAAACTTTGCTAATTGACAACTTAGGTCCCTAAACTTTAGTGAATGACAACTTAGGTCCCTAAACTTGACAACTTAGGTCCCTAAACTTTGGTGAATGACAACCTAGGTCCCTAAACTTTGGTGAATGACAACCTAGGTCCCTAAACTTTGGTGAATGACAACTTAGGTCCCTAAACTTTGCTAATTGACAACTTAGGTCCATAAACTTTTCTAATTGACAACTTAGGTCCATAAACTTTAGTGAATGCCAACTTAGGTCCATAAACTTTAGTGAATTATTTAATTGTTTATCTTTCTTTTGAGTTTCCTACTCATAAATAATTATTGGAAGTCACACTTCCGAAACCCTAATATGTATGTATAACAATGTTACATTGAAATAAAAAAACCCACAACATATCTACTTGGATTTTGTCAAACGGGTGTAAATAGCCCTAAGGTATGTGGGGACTTAAGCAATCTGTTGGGTCACTTATATTTGAAATTGACTCTCCGATGTTCTCCCTTATGTCTTACTTGGAATATTTTAGCATGGTTCTTTTAAAGATGACTTGTACAAGATATCAACTGTTCGGTGAAGTCGAAGATCAACCGGAACCAAGCTTGAAGACATTCTTGTAACACCCTAAAATCAGGGCTAATTTGAACCTCGAATTTCACAAGTTATGATACAAGAAACTTCAACTTATAAATATATAGCAAGGTAATTAACCACCAAGAGTACATTTACAAAACAAGATTCTTCAAATAACCTATTAATCTAATCACATCACTGCAATCAGATTAACTAAGTTATCTAAGCAATCCAACAAAATCTCTTCTGGTTAATTGACACCTCTACTATTCCAAAAACGCTCGTCCCACAACCCTTTACTTTCCCGAGCTAGTACCTGGTAAGAAAACATCATATGAAACGATTAGGCCAACGCCTAGTGAGAACATTCGTTTCCATAATAACATTTGCAAAAATCAATGTAAACAAGTTATATCAAACCTGGTTACCCTTTTTCTTACTATTCGTGTAACTCTATTCCGTTAGCACGATTTTACCCAATTCCATGAATATGCCTGACACACATTCCATCATCATATCATGTCTCAGAGCTACCCTACGAATCTGTACTGATTCTAGAGTAATGTTTCTATTCCGGAAATCGCAATATACACATGCCCAGATCCGTACACATCTATTCCACAAACCGCAATATACACATGCCCATTTCTGTACACATCTAAGAAATAACAATATACACATGCTTATTTCTTAGAGAAGGAAATAGTGATTACAATATACACATGCCAATCTCTTCTTTTCCTTAGAAATCAGGAATTACGTTTATTCCATGATTTCTCACACACATCAGAATAATGATTAATCTCCATATATTCTACGTGTACATAACCACTAGTGACTATGGATCCATTACACTTTACTAACGTATATGCTTAACAACATATTACAGCTCATATCATATTCTCAAATCTAAGAATACTAGATAACCTATCATATCTTCATCCTCAAATGCCCCCCAACTCCCGGTATTCAACACATGTACCGGGACTTCACCGGAACTCATAAGTACCGGGATTTGCCTCTACCGGGACTTCCAACTACCGGGACTTGCCACTACCGGGACTTTTTATTCTACCGGCCACCGGGACTGCACCGGGACTCATAAGTACCGAGGCTTTCATGTACCGGGACTGCGTACAGTTATTTCAACAAGTCCACAAATCGACTTAACTTGTAAAATCAGTTCAATCTATGTATTCCATTCAGTCCTAAATCAATTTATACATCTATAGGTTAGTACAACTTAAAAACAATGATTTGTACAACGAATCGAATGAACTCACCTTATGCTGCTAAACCAACTTCTGCACAAATTCAATCCCAAACTGCTGAAAACGATTTGAAAACCTATTCACAATCATAGATTCGTTTACAATCCTATAACTACAACAATTTATCAGAAACTCATTTTAATTTCTTACCAAAATGATGAACAAAGCTTGCTTTCTTTCTTTCTCCCTTTTCTCTCTTTTTCTTTCTTCTTGAATTCTTTCTGCTTCTTGCCGACTCCAACAACAAAACTGAGATATTTTCTATCTCAATTCCTTTTTATCCATACACACTTCTAAAACTTAACCAAACACCCCCTCAAGTTTCATTAATTCCAAAAGTAACATTCTACTTTAATCTCTTGTATTTTAACCTTATTTGTTTTATAAAACTTCCATATAACTCAAAGTTAACACAAAATACAAATACATCTCAATCCTCATTAAAATATTAAATAGAAAATTCAGGATGTTACAATTCTACTTGTGGAAAATAGAAGACTCTTCTCTGCATTCAACCAAGTCATCATCCACCGAAGTTATTCGTACAAATCGGTGGACAACCCTCCACCGAATTTGTTCATACAAATCGGTGGACAACCCTTCACCGAATTTGTTCTCACAAATCGGTGGACAACCCATCACCGATCTTGTTCTCACAAATCGGTGGACCATCCCTCCACCGACATATCCTTTGTCGGTCAGCATCATCCCACCGATAAGGGTGCTAAAATCGGTGGGATCTATGTGTTATCAAATAAATGAGTTTCTCTCTGCAGATTGTTTCAAGTTCCAAAGTCAATTGTATCGGTGAAACTTCATCGGTGTGACTGTCTTAGAATACACATCAAGAAGATTATTTATTATGGGACAATATCCTTTGACAGATAAAAGTGACTGTTTGTCGTTTTATCCATTATCAGTTAAATTCCCTTTCTTCTGCATGAGTTCTATTTCCAGTACCTAGTAAAAGGTGATAAGGACATCTCATCTTTTCAGGAGTCAACATCCTCAGCAAATATGATGATGACAAGTGTCCCAAGCATTCAATGCTTGTACACTCGTTGCCACTATAAAAGGAAGAAGATATCCCCATGCAAACAACGCTTTCTGGAATTCTCTCAGTGCAACAAATCTCCATATTGCTTGATAACTTAATAGCTTTGTTCTCAGTGTTCTTGGTTGTTTTGTTTAGTATACTTTGTGAAATATTGTTAGAATAGTTTATCTGTTCTTTTCCGCAACAGTCTTTAAGTTGTGAAATTTTTTGAGTATTGTATTCAATAAAAGAATTACTTTGTGAAGTTTTCAATAAAAGAATTAAAATTGTGAAATTTTTTGAGTATTGTATTGACCCCTCCCCTCCTTTTACAATATTTGTTAAGCAAATTTTTGTAAAAGATTGTACACCACAAGGACCAAATATGTAATTTACTTCTATCACTTTATTGACTTTCAAACATGTGGCCATGTGGGGACATGGGTTTACCCTTAAACTTTTAACTCATCATGTAACAACCCAGGCCAACCGTACCAGATATTATCCGCTTTGTCCACACACCTGGACTCACGGTTTTAAAACGCGTCTGATAGGGGAGGTATCAAGTTCCTCTTATAAGGTAACCTTTGTTCCCCTCCCCAACCAATGTGGGATTTTACAATCCACCCCCCTTGGGAGCCCAGCGTCCTCGCTGGCACACCAGTCCGGTTCCCGGCTCTGATACCATCTGCAACATCCCAGGCCAACCGTACCAGATATTGTCCGCTTTGTCCGCACACCTGGACTCACGGTTTTAAAACGCGTCTGATAGAGGAGGTATCAAGTCCCTTATAAGGCAACCTTTGTTCCCCTCCCCAACCAATGTGGGATCTTACAATCCACCCCGCTTGGGAGCCCAGCGTCCTCGCTGGCACACCAGTCCGGTTCCCCGCTCTGATACCATCTGTAACGACCCAGGCCAACCGTACCAGATATTGTCCGCTTTGTCCACACACCTGGACTCACGGTTTTAAAACGCGTCTGATAGGGGAGGTATCAAGTTCCTCTTATAAGGTAACCTTTGTTCCCCTCCCCAACCAATGTGGGATTTTACACATCAACCTTAAACTTTTAACGTCGTTTGATGATGGATGAAAATGGAATAAAAAAGATAACTATAGGGATGAAAAAACAGATTTTAAAAAGTAGGGACGAAAATTGTTATAAACAACAAATCATAAGGACGAAAATCGTAGTTTACTCTTTAATTTATTTTTTTGGATAAGTTATTTTAAACATTGCTTTCAATGGTCACAATATTTTGTTCCTCCTAGATGTGTGACTTTTTCCCTGCTGTTTTTAATATGTTTTGCTTCTTTTCAAAATATAGATTAAGATATGTTTTTTTTCGAATATTTTAATATTACCTTCATTAATATTATAGTAAATTACATAAATCGTCCCTGATGTTTGGTTGCTTTTTGGATTTGGTCCCTATTTCCAAAAAATTACACTGTGCGTCCCTGAGGTTCGACAAACCGCACGGAATTGGTCCCTCCCTCTAACGGAACCAGTTAAGTCTAGGGGTATTTTTGTCTTTTTACATTTGTTTTTGTCTTTATTCTAAAAGAAAACTAAAAAACAAATTAAAAAATACCCCACCCCCTACACCCACTACCCCCCTCCTTCTTCTTCTTCCTCACGAACCCACAACCCCCTTCCTCACCTTTCTCTGGCCACCACCTCCGGCCACCACCACCTCCGGTTGCATCTCAACCTCCACCACCGTTGTTATCCCCCTATACCCCTTCCCCCCTTCTTCTTCTTCCTCATGAGTGTCTGCAAATCGTTTTTACTCTACCACAAAAGGCCTTCATGTATGACTGCTTAATTTGGCATTTTGGACCATCACAATTTACTATACACACATTTGAGTTATTTCTTCCTTTCATCTTCAAGAATTGCAGCAAACCATATCTAGTAATTTCACACCCATCCATCTCCAACTTTTCTTCAAACTCTTGAGTTCTGCAACAATGGCAGCAAAGAAACCTGAATTCATCATCTTTCTATCACTCTCATTTGTCATCTTGCTAAGATTTGCTGAATCCATTGTCCCACAACAAGAAGGTAACACGATTTTTCTTTAAATAAAAACCCATTTTTTTGGTTTTTTAGAAAACGGGTTTTAGAATTCTTGATTTTATTTCACCTAAAACACACACACACACACACACACACACACACATATATATATATATATATATATATATATTAGTGCATCTGTGTCTATAGGGTGGTGGTGGTGATGGGTTGATGATGATGGTGGTGTTGGGTTGATGATGATGGTGGTGATGGTGGTGGTGATGGGTTGATGATGATGGTGGTGTTGGGTTGATGATGATGGTGGTGGTGGTGGTGGTGGGTTGATGATGATGGTGGTGTTGGGTTGATGATGATGGTGGTGGTGGTGATGGGTTGATGATGATGGTGGTGTTGGGTTGATGGTGATGGTGGTGTTAGGTTGATGATGATGGTGGTGATGGGTTGATGATGATGGTGGTGGTGGTGGTGATGGGTTGAAGATGATGATGGTGGTGGTGGTGGTGGCCGGAGGTCCTGAGGAAGAAGAAGGAGGAGGGGGAGGAGGAGGGGGGTAGGGGGTAGGGGGTTTATTAATTATTTTTTTATTCTTTTTATTTATTAATTAGGAAAAAGACAAAAAGAGAGTAAAAAGACTAAAATACCCTTAGACTTAACTGGGTTTCTTAAACGACGTTAGAGGGAGGGATCAATTCCGTGCGGTTTGTCAAACCTTAGGGACGCTCAGTGTAATTTTTTGGAAATAAGGACCAAATCCAAAAAGCAACCAAACATCAGGGACGATTTATGTAATTTACTCTTAATATTAATTATTATTTATTCTATTATTATAAATAAATATTAATTTTAGAAATTTAATTATTATTAATTAATAAATATTATTTTTTAACGATATTTGTAACACACATACACGCTCCAGCGGTATCGGGCCTCAGCAATAGGCAGCCCACTAATCCGTTGTGATCCGGTCCAGCCTTCGGCTGAACCCGACCGGCAGGGTAGAGGATCCCAGAGACTGGATCCACCCGTACCGGCCCCGGACCCGGCCCCGAAGGACCAAACCCAAGATCTGGATAACGCAGAGATTTCCCCTCCAATGATTCGAACTCGGGTAGCACGGCTTTCACCCCGTCCCCCCCCCCCCCCCCCCCCCAGATGTTACCTAGCCACTGGGCTGGGAGCTCTTTGATATTAATAAATATTAATTGTTTATGAAAATTATTAAATTGTATTTTAATTATATATTAATATTATTTTTAATCATTTAGAATTATTGTTAATCATATAAATTATTTTTTGTTTTTTTGACATTAATCAACTATATTTTAATTATCAATTACTTTTAGCTTTTTAATTATTATTTGATTATTTTTTCATATTATAGGTTTCGGTTATTTAAGATCATAAGTTAATCTATATTTTTTCTAAAACTTGTTTTAACAAATTTAAATTTTATAGTATACATGTAATAATAAATTTAAATTTCTTTTATTTAACATGTTATATTATTTAATTTTTCTTTACTACATTGGTTGTATTAATTAACATATTATATCTTTATAAATTTGTTTTAATTATATAATTAAATATTGTGATTGATAATTTTTTGAAGATGTCATTTTTGGTCATTGTACGTGTTTACAAGCTAGTTTTGCCAAACGTGACTTCTTCATTAGCTAGCTTATTAGCTACGAACTAGCTTATGAGTCAACAGATAGCCTATCAGCTAGTTTGCTAAACATATCCTTCATTTTGATATGGTTTATTCTGTAATGTGATGGAAAAGTTAATTATAGGTATACATATTAAGGCATTGTTTGGCAAAAAAAAAAAAACTAGCTTATAAGCTAGTTTTTTTCTAGGTACATGTTTGGATGACCATAAGCTAGCTTTTTGAAACGTTGCTTGGAGTACCTTTTCAGTAGCTTTTTGTGAATATTTAAATATTACCCTTATTAATATTAATTATTATTTATTAACTATTATTATAAATAAATATTAACTTTTAAATTTAATTATTATTATTTAATGAATATTAATTAATATTAACTGAAAATTATTAAATTAAATTTTAATTATACATTGATATTAATTTTTAATTATTTAAGTTATTGTTAATCATATAAATTATTTTTATTTATTTTTTAATATTAATCAATATCTTTTAATTGTTATCACTGTTCTAAAAGGCTCGCCACGACAGCCACCATGGCGTGCCGTGGCTGAAGGCTTGTGTCTTACGCCACGTTATGTCTGTGGCACGCCATGGCCTAATGTGCAGTCTTTTGTAACACGATATTTGATTTTTCTTCATGTTTTAATGTCTTATTTGCTAGTTTTTTAATATATAACCTAACTAGATAAGTACATGCGCGCGATGCGGCGCGAAGTATCTCAAATCTAAAGCCGAGAATTTGAAAAAATAATTTGTTTCATGTTCATATTTATACGCTTTTAAATCGCATATCAGATGTATAAAATTAAAGGTCAATATGGTTAATTGATCAAAAAAATTAGAGAAAATAATATAATCATGATTAAGAAAATATAAATAATTAAATATAATATACTAAAATATTTGCATATTTATATTTTTGAAAAATGTTCGAACTCATAATCCAAAAGTCAGTTGACAAGTGATATTTTTTTTCCAAGTAATTAAATCTCTTATGATAATTCTAAGGGTGTTTCGTTGACAGAATGAAATTTGATAGAATTGTAATTCGTTGAAAGAATTCGACTTTGAAGTAAAAATTGATATGAAATTGCAAAAAGAAAATCACGACAATTTAGTGATTATTTGAATCAAATCTCATACTAACATACTAATCACGACACATTAATACGTATATATTAATGATATTTAATAATATAATTAAATCTAAAAATATTCAATATTGGGCTCATTTCGAATGTATTGACAAAGCGATTATAATGGTATAATTTGTAAAAAATAGAAATGTTTTTAATGTTTTTTAGTTCATATACATTATTTATGTTTATATGATAAGAGTCTAAAATGAAAAATAAAAAAGTAAGAGATTAAAAGTAAACTACATACTTAATTATAAGGGTAGTAAATGTAACGTATAAATTAAAAAAATTGAATTAAGGAGAGATTTAAGGAGGAGTGAATGTGGGTGGGCTAATTGAACTTATAATGTAAATTGCGTCCAGATACATGTTTAGGCGGGAAAATACTGAAGTCGGCTCACCAGAAGACGACACGTGGCATGTTAGTTACTTATTTATCATATGTATAGATTTAGCTTGTTTATTATCATTGACTCGTCGGTTAATAGTATAAAATATATGTTTATATATATATATATATATATATATATATTATATTATATGATATAGAGATTTGCCGCCATAAGTCACGCCTTGATAAACGCCATGACCTCGCCGTGGCTCCTAAGGCTTGGCCTCGCCGCCACGCCACGCCTCACGCCATTTAGAACCTTGATTATTATTTGATTATTTTTTCATGATATATGTAATTAAGGGATAAATTACCCGGTCAACATTTATCGAACAAGAAACATTTACAACTAATTCATTTTAATAGCCAGGAATGTTAACCACAGGGTGATACAATATTTTGAAGGGAAAATAATTAAAATACCCTAAGTTTGACCATCACTTACCAAAATGCCACAAATCTCTCCCATCTTACAAAAATGCCCCAAAAATCCGCGATGAAGCCCGCGATCGCGGGCCCCAGGCCACGTGTCACCAAACTTTGCCCACTTTGCCCGCGTTGGTCCCTCAAGAATGCCTGCGGTCCAGATTTCCCCCCTCAAGAATGCCCGTGTTGGCAGTTTTGGTCCATGCCCGCGTTTGACTTCCTTTGACCCCCGCGATCGCGGGCTAAAGTGCCACGTGTCCCCCCTCAAGAATGCCCGTGTTGGCAGTTTTGGTCCCTGCCCGCGTTTGACTTCCTTTGACCCCCGCGATCGCGGGCTAAAGTGCCACATGTCGGCACAGGGTTAACCCCAAAATGACTTTGAGGACCAAAACCCTAATTCTTTTCTTCGGCCGCACTATAAATGGGGAGGGGGGGACCAATTCGGCTCCATCTCATTTTTTTTATAACACTCTCAATTTTTTTACTCCCACTCTCTCTCAATTTTCTCCCACTCTCTCAATTGTGTCGTGTGGAACACGTTCGCGTTTTGTGAAGATGTCTCGTATTACCTCTATGGTATGTTTCTTTTATGTTTTTTGTTATTTTTTGTATGTTATTTTAAGTTAAGATATATGATTTGTAGGTTGTTAGAGTGTTTATAACTTATGTTTGAATATGTTGTATGTTTAACATGATATGTATGGTTTTATGTTTGAATGTGATATTTGTATGTTATAATGTGTATGTTGTTATAGTGTGTTTTTTTCATAAAAAAATTGTTAAGAGTGTTTTTTATAAAAAAAATTGTTAAGAGTGTGTTTTTATAAAAAAATTGTTAACAACAATGTGTTTTTATAAAAAAAAAATTAAAAACGTGTTTTTTATAAAAAAAAATTGTTAAAAATGTGTTAACAATTTTTTTATAAAAACACACCCTTAACAATTTTTTATAAAAAAGTTTTTTATAAAAAATTGTTAAGAGTGTGTTTTTATAAAAAATTGTTATAGTTTTATGGTTTTTATAATGTGTTTTTTTATAAAAAAATTGTTAATTTTTTTTTATAAAAACAGTTTTTATAAAAAATTGTTAAAAATGTGTTTTTTTATAAAAAATTGTTAAGAGTGTGTTTTTATAAAAAATTGTTATAGTTTTATGGTTTTATGTTTGAATTTGATATTTGTATGTTATAGTGTGTATGTTGTTATAGTGTGTTTTTTCATAAAAAATTGTTAAGAGTGTTCTTTTTTAAAAAAATTGTTAAGAGTGTGTTTTTATAAAAAAAATGTTAACAATGTGTTTTTATAAAAAAAAATTAAAAACATGTTTTTTATAATAAAATTGTTAAGGGTGTGTTTTTATAAAAAAATTGTTAAAAATGTGTTTTTTTTTTATAAAAACACACTCTTAACAATTTTTTTATAAAAACACACCCTTAACAATTTTTTATAAAAACAGTTTTTTTATAAAAAATTGTTAAGAGTGTTTTTATAAAAATTGTTAAAAATGTGTTTTTTATAAAAAATTGTTAAGGGTGTTTTTTTATAAAAAAAAATTGTTAAGAATGTGTTTTTATAAAAAATTGTTAAAAATGTGTTTTTTTTTTAAATTGTTAAGAGTGTGTTTTTATAAAAATAATTCTTAAAAGTGTGTTTTTATAAAAAAATTGATACGCTGTATTTTTATAAAAAAAAACATTGTTAAGAATGTTTTTTATAAAAAAATTGTTAAGAGATTGTTTTTATAAAAATAATTCTAAAGAGTGTGTTTTTATAAAAAAATGTTAAGAATGTGTTTTTTTAAAAAAATATTTGTTAAGAGTGTGTTTTTATAAAAATAATTCTTAAAAGTGTGTATATATAACAATATGATACGTTGAAATAAAATAAACCGCAACATGTATATATAACAATATGATACGTTGAAATAAAATAAACCGCAACATGTATATATAACAATATGATACGTTGAAATAAAATAAACCGCAACATGTATATATAACACTATTATACGTTGAAATAAAATAAACCGCAACCTCTATATATAACACTATTATACGTTGAAATAAAATAAACCGCACTTTATTTATTTATAACACTATTATACGTTGAAATAAAATAAACCGCAACATCTATATATAACAATATTATACGTTGAAATAAAATAAACCGCACTTTATCTATTTATAACACTATTATACGTTGAAATAAAATAAACCGCAACATCTATATATAACACTAACTATAACATCTGTGAATGACTATGTAGAGGGATTTCTTTAACATCGACTTGACGCTAAAGTGCAAAGTTGCCTACATCGAGGACTTAAGAAACCGCTTTAGGGGATTAGGTGATCGCGCGGATACCCTTGAGGTTATCTTTAGAGGGACACCGTTCGGGGCCATGGATGGATGTGTCTTACTTTGCTGGCGACCCTACGCTAGTACACATGTTTCTACAGTTGGAGGTCGAGGACGCCAACGCTGAGCCGGAGGAGATGCATTTTGATTTCTTCGGCGATCGATTGCATTTTGGGCGTCGTGAGTTCTGTCTAATTACAGGACTACGTTTTGGAGAGGCTCCCCCCTTCCTCCCTTAGCAGACTGCTCCTTCGTTCCTAGGGTTTGGGGCATTTCAGCATCTCGTTTGAAGCTGAAGGCAGCCCGGGACATGATGAAAGAGGGCCTTAGTGCCCTAAGCGACGCCGATGCTGTCCGTGTATGCTTGGTGGTGATCGTGGATATGGGCTTCATGGGCCGTAAGTATAGCCAGTATGCTTCCTCGACGGTCCTTAGGGCCGTCGAGGACCTTGAGCTGTTTAACAGCTACCCGTGGGGTAACCATATCTGGACACATTGCTACTCAATCTTGCACCGAGCCATAGCCAGACGCGACTCCGATCGACATGCAAAGATGAACCTTGGTGGTTTTACATACGCCTTCAAGGTTAGATACGTAGTATAACAATTGTTAATAATACATACAAACTGTTTGGCTTTTCTTTTTACGTACTTGCTCTTCTTGTCTAATTCCAGATATGGATCTTGGAGATGTTTCCCGCATCAATCCGATATTTCGTCAAGCGCGACGACCGAGTACTTAGGGGAACCCGTTGGGACAAGCGTGTTACCCTAAGTAGGTCGCTTTGGGTTCAGTTCTTCAATGAATCTAGACATGTAAGTTCTTTTACTATGTTTACAATTTGCTTACGTTAGTCCTGCTTATTAATTTTTTTTATGTTTTATCATATATTTAGCAACCACTCTTGCCTTTCGCTCGCCTTGAGCCTACTGCCGCCGAGATGGACACGGATTGGTACAGAGACAGCGTGGCCTTTATTGACGCAGAGGCGGCAAGGGCTCGACATCCCTCCCCTTCCGGTGGATATCAGAAGCCCCCTTCCTCCTCCTATCCGCCGCCCCCTACCTCCTCCTATCCGCCGCCCCCTCCCTATCTGCGGCCCCCTTCCTCCTCCTACCAGCCGCCCCCTTACGATCCATATCAGGCGGCCCCTTCCTACGAGCCACAACGTGGCTGTCATGAGTACCTGTGGGACTACGTCAACGGGCCGCTAGAGTCACGTGTACAGTTTCTGGAGGGAGTCTACAGACAGTTTAGCGCTGTCCATGTTAGTGTTTAACTTAATTTGTTGGCCACGTTTATTTAGTTTGTATATTAATATTACGTTCTAAATTTGTTTTAGATGTCGAGTACGACACCGATCCCCGCTCCGTTCGGACAGGGGGCACAGACGACGTTTGCCACCACATCCTATCCGTCATTCCCTGAAAATGTAAGTGACACTGAGTAACCATTATAGTTATATGTTTGTTCCTAAGTTTGTAACTCTTATAATGATCAATGTCACGCAGGTCGGGATGTCGGGGGCCGGGATGTCCCAAACGACGTTCGCCACCACATCCTATTCTACTATCCCGGAGAGTGTAAGTGACACTGAGAAACCATTATAGTTATATGTTTGTTCCTAATTTTGTAACTATTTTAATGATCAATGTCACGCAGGCCGGGATGTCGGGGGCCGGGATGTCCCAAACGACGTTCGCCACCACATCCTATTCTACTATCCCGGAGAGTGTAAGTGACACTAAGAAACCATTATAGTTATATGTTTGTTCCTAATTTTGTAACTATTTTAATGATCAATGTCACGCAGGCCGGGATGTCGGGGGCCGGGATGTCCCAAATGACGTTCGCCACCACAACAATCACGGACATCTTTGGCGGTTCGGCCGGAGACTATTACAGGCCGGAAATGCATACTGTAAGTTATTTTGGTAGTTTTGGTTTAATTGTGAACATTTCCTAAATTGTACTTAAAAACATCTAATAACTTAATTTTCAGACGGGGTCTCCTATTATCCAGGATCACTTCTCGGAGCACTTCTCGGAGCCGGAAGATGACCCGATGGAGGTTGTAGATCCACCACCACAGGTGACCCCGCTCTCTCAAAAGCGGTCGCATAAAATTTCACAATGGTTTCGTCACCCGTTTGGCCAACAAGGATCTACGATACCACTGGCCGCTAAAAAACAAGCAAAGAAAGCGGGGGGAAAGAAGAGAGGAAAGAAAAAGGGAAAGGTCCCTTCACCGGAGCCTCAACCGGCATCGGAAATATTGAGGATATGTCGGACTGGTCACCTCTCCCCCATGATATTTGTCCCTTACTTGAGCCTGGAAATCACCCCCCGCTTTTTCCAAGTATTGCTGGCGGATGGCCCTTTGGAGTCTGAGTTACAAGATGTGGTTAGTATGAAGTTTAACTATAGTCATATAATCAAATATGTTTATATTACATGTCTAACCATCTATTTTTTATGTATAGCACATCGATTGTTGGGTCTCGCTGTTGCAAAGACATCGTGGAACAGACACCAGGTGGACCATAATGTATAGTATTTTCTTTGCCTACCTGGTGCTCCCCCATCAAGGTCCCGCCTCCGTGGCCAACTCATGCAACGGCGTGGAAGGGGTTTCTTGGGCTCTCCTCGATGTGGTATGTAAATCGTTTTACTCTTATTTTATTTAAGTTGTTTTGTTGCTAACTAAGTTGTCTAATATTGTAATATTTCAGGTGTACATCCCAATATGCATTCATCACAAACATTGGCTGCTTGGAGTGTTTGAGCTTGACGCTATGACCATGACCATATATGACAGCGAGAGTGCCAATCTCTTCAGAGACCAATTGGAAGACCAGATAAGAAGGTTTAAAGATGTGTTATTTGACTTCTTTTGTCGGGTCAAGGACACGAGGCGTCGCGATAGGTCAAAGCTCTTTCGCCATAAGTTCGCCAAGAATACACCCCAGCAGGCCGGGATGAATGCGGATTGCGGTGTCTGGGTATGTCGTAATGCCAGCATCTTGATAAATAACGATGTGGTATTTGTACACCCTGACCAGACCGAGGCCGAGGCCAAGGCATTTCGCATACATATGGCGGAGTCCATTTATGCGCATTGTCAAATAAATCAAAGTTAGGTTGTTTATGTAACATTAAATAATTGTTATTTTTAGTATTAACTTATTTTGTTGAAGTATTGTGATTGACTTAGTGTTACTTCATTTGGTTTTTGTTAATTTCATCCAATTACTCAACTTTGAGTATCGATATCTCTTTCACACATACTCCATTTTGGACGCATTATATATCGTTTCGAAGCTCTCATATAGGAGAACATAAACAAACATGGGGTTTTGTTTGTTAATGATGCTAGATTTTGGTAGCCATACGTGGTTGCAAAAGCAGAAGCCGTTGAAGAAGGGTCAGAAAGATTGAAGATGAAGAGCATGTTGGATGGAATACAAACTAGCTGTGTTATCAATGTTCATTTAAAAGCATATGTATGTGTGTATATATATAATATGAATATATTTATCATTTACAAACTAGCTGTGTTATCAATGTTCATTTAGAAGCATATGTATGTGTGTCTGGTTCGTAGGTTTGTGTCTGGGTATGGGAGTCTGGAAGAATAGGGGGCATATAAAAAAAAGTCATTTATCTTACTACATGATTTTCTACTAGGGGTATATTCTTCGTGATCATCATTATCGGTGCCTGATCTGTCTATTTCAGAATTACCCGTTCTAAAAACGTGGGTTTCGTCATCAGCAACTCCAGCAGTACGCCCTTCGTATGGTTGTGGTGGTTGTTGTTGTTGAGAATCAGGCTGCTCTATTTGGAGGTCTTCGTCGTCGTCACCGTCGTTGTCACCGTCGGATACGCCGGGATACACAAAAAGTAATGGGGGCCTTTCTGAATCGACTGCAAAGTGCAGAAAAGTAGAGATATCCCCATCGTTGGATAAATCCACAAATGACCCATCGCCATTTTTAAACACTAACTTGCAAACAACAGAAGAGTTGATTCCACATTTTTGCATGGCGTATGCAAGAAATTTCTGATAAGTATAGTTTATTGGCAATTTTATACCATGTATAAGCAAAATTCCACTCATTGTTATCTTGCTCCCATTCACGATCAAAACAGAAATATAGCTTAGCTTTTGCAACAGATGAACTCATTTTTTCAGTAGTATCTCAAACACAAAATATTGCAGAAAGAAATCAAGAAAGAAGTATGAAATCGGTGTGTGGATTATGGCTTGCATTTTACATCTATTTATCAATGAAACAACCAACATTGATGACAACCAATCTCTCATTTCATCCACAAACTAGTATTCCAAAAACACTGATTTAACATTGATTCAAACATGCAAATGAATTTCAACCACAAATCGGTCTTCAAAGTACAATAATTGTGGAAAAAACAGTAAAAGCACGCAAAATTCGTTTAAGTACATGGGCTAAAAGTGTAAATTTTCAGGGACCAAAAGTGTAAATTTCCAGGGACCAAAACTGTAAAATTTGGTCCATCGCGGGCTGCGATCGCGGGCAGGGGCCAAATGTGCACCGCGGCCAAAGTTGAGGGGCTCCGCGGGGCACTTTTGGCCAAAGTTCGTGCCACGTCAGCCCGCGATCGCGGGGGTCAAAGGAAGTCAAACGCGGGCAGGGACCAAAACTGCCAACACGGGCATTCTTGAGGGGGGAAATCTGGACCGCGGGCATTCTTGAGGGACCAACGCGGGCAAAGTGGGCAAAGTTTGGTGACACGTGTCCTGGGGCCCGCGATCGCGAGCTCCATCGCGGATTTTTGGGGCATTTTTGTAAGATGGGAGAGATTTGTGGCATTTTGGTCAAACTTAGGGTATTTTAATTAATTTCCCTATTTTGAATTCTATTTTAAATAAAATATATTTGTTTTATAAATAACTCTATTTGATATATGAGCTAGTAATTCTTTTAAAAGAAAATTAATGGGCCAACTTGAAATAAGACACGTCATGGGCCAACTTGGGCCGAATAGTATATCAGAACTCTATGGGCCTCATTCGTGCCTCATATCCATATCACTTTAACCAATATTGAAGATGACCTACTTCGATCATTTCATTTTCACCACATTTTTGTATAATTTTTTTGCTATATTAATTTTGTAATTTCTAAGATGCAATTTATTGATTTAGCAAGTCGTTTAACTTTATTATGAGTCCATTACCGTTGAACAAGAGTGAGCAGAGATGACGGTCTCACTCGTTTTTCATTTCCTTCTCTATCAGCATCAGACCAGCTTTATAGAGCAAGCAAGAACAACTGAAAGAGGCTGGTACCTTTTGTATAAGAAGCAATGGAAAAATCCGGCCCGAAAATGCTTGAGAAAACACAACTAAGCCTGACTTAAAAAAACCCAAAAATTTGAACACAAATAGTAATTGAAACACTTTCTTTAATATGCATAAATAGTTAAATACAAAGTGTAATCGAATTAATTTGAAAAATACAAATGCACAATTTTACTTATAGTTCATATATAATCTAATGATATCACAAATATCCTTTTTTTTTTGTCATAACCATCAATTTTCGGGTTAGCTTACGTATACCAACTAATCCCTGAGGGTGCGTTTGGTACGCACACAGAATAGGATAGGACAAAGTGGAACAAAACAGAACAGTACAAGACAAAATAGATGTTCCACGTTTGGTAAGACAGAACTGGATAGAACATGACATATAACATTGACCAATTTACCCCTGCTAAATTCAAAGAATGAATAAAATATGAAATAGAAGGTTTATTTGATGTTTTAGAAGAAAATTAGATTTTATTTTGAGGTTATATTGGTAAAACATAAGTCTGTTCCACCTTGTTCCATGGGGTGGGAGTGGAACATGCATGTTCTAGTTTGTTCCACCTTGTTCCACATAAAAGTCCTGCCAAACGTAGAACAGTAGACCATGTTCTGTTATGTTATGTCTTGTGTACCAAACGCACCCTGAATGAACACAAATAATTAGAATTAATCACAAGTGAACCTCTATGTTCACTAGTGTGATATTTAAAATGCTTTCTCCAAATGTTAATAAAAATTCTTAAACTTTTTGGAACGAAACTACACATACAATTCTTTAATTCACCTTTTCTTTCACGTAAGTACAACCAAATTAGCACAAAGTACCACCCCAACCCAAAACGTTAAAAGCGGTGACGTCAGCCATCCCCACCAATATAATATTGCAACTTGCAACATAAATTCACGTGCGTAAAAACCCTCCACCGTTGATGACCTTCCAAGAAACCTCCATTTTCCTCATGTCAAACAAAGTTGGAAACAAGAATTAATATATAATTATTTTTTTAAACAATTATCCGATTCAGGTGCATGAACCTTTCCCAATTCTCACACCTATATATAAATCTTTTCATTCTTCAACTGAACAACCGTCTCAGATTCTGCTCAAAATACACAATAATTTCAAACAATTTGATTCGATTTTATCAGTGATTTCTCGTAAGAAAATGATGCGAAATAATGGGTTTGATTCAGATTTTGATCTTCTTGAGTCTATTCGCCGTCATTTACTAGACGATTCCGCCATTAATTCCGGCAACGGTGCTCCGCCATTGTATTGCCGGAGCACCACCGTCGGTGAATTACCCTTGAAAGAGAATGATTCAGAAGATATGTTGATCGCTCGATTTCTTTACGAAGCTTTGGATTTCGACTGCCTGCCGCCGCAATCTCCGCCGTTCGTGGCCGCCGCCGGTGTGAAATCCGAGCCGGAGATTTTGGTGGGGTCGCCGGAAGTTTCTAGTCCCCAAGCGGAATCGCCGCCGCAGACGGCGGAGCAGAGGGGGAAACATTATAGAGGTGTGCGGCGGCGGCCGTGGGGTAAGTTCGCGGCGGAGATTAGGGATCCGGCGAAGAACGGTGCTCGGGTGTGGTTAGGGACGTTTGAGACGGCGGAGGATGCGGCGTTTGCGTACGATAGGGCGGCGTATAGGATGCGTGGTTCGCGGGCTTTACTGAATTTTCCACTCCGAATTAACTCCGGTGAGCCGGAGCCGGTACGGATAACGTCAAAGAGAAGGGCGATGTCGCCGCCAAGTTCATCGGAGGATCGATCGCCGAAGAGGGGAAAGAAGGTGGAAATAGAGGCCCACTTGGGTTGATTCCACGTGGCGAATAGGGATTGCTTGATGGAGAGACTGTGGCAAACCTTTTGTTCAATTTGTCTCATTTTAATGGTTGTTTTTGTGCATAAATTACAAATTTGTTTTTTTTTTGTCTCTTTCTAAATATATTCTTTTGTTCTTGGGGTAGTTTATTGAATATAAAAAGTTTATAATTAATTATAACGATTTTGTGATCATGATAAATGTAACATCTTATACTAACTGTATCAGATATGTTTTATTCATATCTAAACACACAACAAGTATGAAAAATGACAACGTGTTCGTTGATCCACGAGTCTTGTTACCAAGTCTAATCAATCGAAGGTATGGTTTGTTTTGTTCATATCTAAGCTCGCGGTTTTAAAATGTGTTTATTAGATGAGGTATCTAACCTCTTATAAGACCACATTGACAAATATTGGATCTCATAATAAATATTATTTGAAGCATTTAAACAAACAAGATCATGCAATACTATAAAATAAAATAAAAATGTTTTGTTTTATTACATCATCATCACGAAGGTTGACCGTTTGTTTCGTATCGATATAACAATACTTGAATATTCATGTATGAGGCATATCGAATAAAATTGGAACATAATTTATTTCATCGAATCTATTTTCAAAACATTTGTATGATACTTTTCCATTTTTTGTTCAAAAGCTTATCATAATATGTTTGATCAACTATATCAAGACATGGGTCATGTTTTGCAACCATGAGCTAGGCTATTGGTTTTTGAAACTTTATTTCGAGTAGCATTTCAATAAGTATTTTAAGATTTTTTTAATCATTTCTAGTTATATATTTGTAATTTTTCCAATTAATTTCTTAACGCGGTTGTTATGATCGGTTTGTATTGCTATCTAGTTTGTTAATTGGTATTTACTAAACATGATTATTCTACTTTATTAATCAACATTGAGGAGCAAATACTTTATCTGCTATTTTGTCAAATATTACCCAATTATGTCCCTTTAATTACAACAAATGTATTATAGGTCAACTAGACGATAAATTATATGTTGGCTTATAAGCTAATTGTCAACTGAAAATCAAAATCTACCGCTTGACTAAAAAGTAGTTATTAGCAGAAAAACTAGCTATTAACTAAAAAAAACTAGTCATATGTGGTTATATTGTCTCTTAAAACATCTAAACTCACATGTCGAAAACTTATTGGAAAAATCAATTAAGCCTTTCATAACGTTTGTTCAATTAGTTTTTTTAAAACTATCTTATAAACTATTTATCAGTCAAATTATGTATAACCGAACGAGACCTTTTCAGGTAGTCCAAACCATGAATTTACAATTACGAAATATGATATAGAAAATCCCAAAAATAAATAAATCTAATTACACTTTGTTTTAATACATATACAAGTAGCATTTCAAAAAGTTAGTTTATAAGCTAGCTTATGATCATACAAACATGTATCTGGAAAAAAAGCTAGTTTTAAAAAAAATAGAACGACGTTTACCCTCGTTGGACAAAATTAAAAACAAATAAACTTTTAGTCGAATGTTCCGCTAAGTTTAAATAAGTACAATACAAGGTTTTCTAGAACACAACCAAGCCGCCGCCACCACCATCTACCCTAGGGCAAAAATGTAATTTCCTAACTCTCTCTCTCTCTCTCTTTTCTCTTAACCTCGCCGCCACCACCACCATCTCGCCACCACCACCACCACCATCAGGCCCTAGTGAGTGACAGAGAGAGAGAGAGCCGTTGTTTCGACTGCCGTCGCTCCGACTAACGCCGCCGCTGCTTCGCTGCCGCTGCGACTCCGCCGCCGCTGCTTCGCCGTCGCCGCTGCTACGCTCCCTTAGTGGCTCTAAATCCCTTTGTGGCTCTAAATCCCGTTGTGGCTAAACCCCTTGTGGCTTCCTCCCATTACTGTGATACCATGGTCCTTCTCCCGACCTTCTCTAACAAAATCCAAGATCTGTTTGTAGAAGCCTATGTTGATTTTGTCAAAGGCTCGGGAGAGTACTTGGTATCGTTAATGGTTGAAAGAATGTGGAAATATCGGAAACGACCGAAAGAATGTTTCCGTAATGTTCTCTGTATTCTTATTTTAGCCTCTGTTTCCAGGCATAAGCAGCTTTTAGGAAAACACAACCAAGTAGAGTGGATCATACCCACTTTCGTCAAGGAGAAAAGTTTCAAAGTGGCACCTTCCCACTTTTTCTCTTACCTTCCGGCTATGCTTATGCAAGAAAGTCAAGGAATCAATATTTTGATTGCCTTCAGTTGGAACTGTTGGGGACTTGTCCTTGCGGTGGAAAGACGAGCTTACGAAACGGCTTATCTGAGTCACTTTCGTTTTTATCTTGTCATTAACTTTATGGTGTATTTCAGTCCTTTCATTTCGATTTGTATTACTTTGTTATGTAATGTTTGTTTCTTTAATGATAGGATTGTTCCGTTCGGGTGACGGTTAGGCCGTTGCACGTTCGTGACGCAATCATTTCCATTCAAAAAAAAGAACACAACCAAGATTCGATCAAATTTAATAATTAGAAAAATCAGATATTAATTTTATTTTATTTTATGAAAGGAAAATAGAAAAATATAATCGGCGACTTGTACACCCACGTGCAAGTAGTAGATGCATCATGCATGACTCAAATGAATGCACACGAATGGAAATGGAGACAAGAGTATGGTCTCCTATAAGAGCAAAGACTTGTAATGTTTTGACTTTGACTTCAAATTATTAATTTTTATTTTTATTTTCATTTTCTGGTTTAAAAAGATAAAATCAAAATAATATTATTTGAGTTCACATCTAATATTAAAAATCTTTATTTATTTTTTTCGCTCAAAATAATTATTCATAATAAAAAATCGTTTTCTCCCTTGGCTTTGGGTTGCTAAAGAAGTATCATTCTGAAATACCCATATAGACCACAAAGTGGTAAGCGTAACGGTCTCAAAGCACAAAAAAAACTCCATCTTCAACCGAATTGTGTCAATCCAAGAGACCCAATTCGAATAAGTATGGAGATTCAGAATATCCATTTGCCACCGACGACCAATAAGAACTCATAAGTCTTTAGTGACATGACATGAAAAGAAAATATGAGTACAATCCTCCTCCTCCACCCACATATCACAATTAGGACATAAAAGAGACGAGACATCGATACCTCTTTTATCGAAATTTATCTGAGTATTGAGCCGATTGATATGAAACTGCCATGCGAACACATTAACTTTGATGGGAACAAGTCTATCTCATCTAGTAGGATGAGCTAAGGCAAGGACCGATAGTTTTATCCGGTAAGTGATGGTGAAAACTCTTATCACGGTTAGCGCTTACTGAAAAAATTGTTGTATGATACCATTTTGGTGGACTAAAATTTATCTGATAAGTAAGTGATAGTGCTGAATTCTTACATGGATAAGCATTTTGTAAACGGCCTCCAGTTAACACACCAATCATTATTATTTATTATATAGCAATTATTTATGAATATTTTGTATGAAACAATTAGTTTATAAAAGAAATCATATTTTTGATGAAAATAAACGTAACGACGGTCCAAATGTTGCGTGCAACAAGATGTGAACAAGAAGGTAGTAGGCATGGTCAATTGGTCAACGAATATGCCCCTCACGATTTCGAAGTCTTTCATATTCCTCGAACCATCGTTTTTTCTTTATTACATTTTTGGTCCTTGTGGTTGTCAATCACTATCAAATTTGGTCCCTCTATTAAACTAAGAGTAAATTGCATTTTTGGTCCCTATGGTATGTTGATTTTCGTACTTTTGGTCCCCAGAAAATTTTTATTGCAAAAATAGTCCCTGTTGTATACCAAAGTGCTCGGTTTTGGTCCCTCCAAGCTAACACCGTTAGCTTGCATCTGTTAAACCCCCTCACGTGCGTTGCACATGAGGGTATATTAGTCATTTTACTATATTTCCTTTGTTTTTCACTAAAAGACAAAAAACCACAGGGACTGAAATTGCAATTTACTCAAAATACTTAAAACAAAACATTATATATATATATATATATATATGTATGTATATATATTATATAATTAAGAGATTGGTGTGTATGGAGCAGGTTGGGGTGTGACTGGAGGTTGGAGACGATGTTATATACATACATATATATTCAAGAAGATCGACCACCGAAGGAGATAGTCAAGAAGATGGGTTTACGTCTTTACGATACTGTGTAATATATATATATATATATATACTTATATAATGTTTTGTTTTAAGTATTTTGAGTAAATTGCAATTTTGGTCCCTGTGGTTTTTTGTCTTTTAGTGAAAAACAAAAGAAATACATTAAAATGACTAATATACCCTTATGTGCAAGGCACATGAGGGGGTTTAACAGATGCAAGCTAACGGTGTTAGCTTGGAGGGACCAAAATCGAGCACTTTGGTATACAACAGGGACTATTTTTGCAATAAAAAATTTCTAGGGACCAAAAGTGCGAAAATCAACATACCATAGGGACCAAAAATGCAATTTACTCTTCTTTTTAAGGGCATCCACAATGGTTAACCATCTAAATGACTTGATGAAAATAAAAATAATACTAAAAAAATCATGGTCCCACCTTTCTCTCTCTTTGCCTCTCACAGAAATTTCTTCAAAGACTTGGGGTTTCTCAAGTTGTTGATAAGTAAACTCATTCTCAAGTTGTTACTCCAATGGTCAACTCATTCTCAAGTCATTCTTCAAGTCATGCTCAACCAACCATTGGAGATGCTCATTGAGAATAATTAGATTTAAATTATGTGAGAGGAAAATAATATTTTAAGAAATTTATTGAATATTTTGATAATCATATTTTTTTTAAAAAGCAGTCAATTTATTACCATCATACCAGAATTACACTGTTTGTTACAACTCAATTGATAACAAAACAAACCACACGAGCCAGATTAAAGCAAAGTGGCGAGGTTTGCCAACGATAAACCTACGCTACCAATAGTAGCCGGAACAAACCAGTACCAAACAACCACGACAAACAGCACCGCCTGTGCCAAACATCCGTTGAGCTCGTCGATCAGCAGCAGTCGCGTCCCAGATTGCGCCGACTGTGAAATGCCAGCAGTCGCATGTTGTTCTGGACTGTCACGAACAGACTTTACACCACCCCCGCAGGATCTACGAGCCACCGGTTCCACTCTAGTTTCATGCTGTGACACCTACTCACAATCCACTCGGAGCTTTTGCGGTTGAATTCGAAAAAAAGATCCTTCAATTTCCTTTTGTCTTCTTTGAACATCACCCAATTCCGGTGATTCCAAATTAGATAGAGGAAGCTCCACACCATCTCGTCCCATAACCTTGGTCTATCGTTGTTTCCGATAATGTCGTTAAGTGATTCAATTATTTCCTTGTCTACCTTCCACCACCAGAACACTCCTTCCTAAATCTTTGCTACCTCTTCGCATTGAACCAAAATCAAAAAGCAGTTAGAGATGGACATTTTTTTTATGTGTGGTTAGTCTATAATATGAGCATTTTCTCCCACATATTCTTTAAAATTACAGAAACTTGAGGTTTTGCTCGTCATTTTGCTCCAACAGAATATCTATATTGTTCTCAAAATTTTAAATTTTTGAGAATTTTCTAAAACTTGATAGGTAGCGAGAGAAATGGTTTTTTCTTATCTATTTCCAAAAATGAGATTAATTTATTGTTATTTTATATAAAGTTTTTTTATAAGTATATTGGTACGATAAAACTATAGAATGTTTAAATAATATAAGTAATGTTGAAATACATAAAAAAAGAACTTGCTGGAGGGAAATTAATTAAAATACCCTAAGTTTGAAGTTGACTTACCAAAATACCCCAAAAAATGAAAAGTTTACCCAAATGCCCCAAATTTCCGCGGTGGAGTCCCGCGATCGTGGGCAGGGACCATTTTTGAAATTTTATGTGCTTCATATTTACACTTTCAGTCCCTGCCCGCGGTGGAGTCCCGCGATCGCGGCCCGCGGTGGGGGCTGAAAATGTAAATAATCTTGCAAAAAATTTCACAATTGGTCCCTGCCCGCTATAGAGGACCCCCTCCGCGGAAATTTGGGGCATTTAGGTAAACTTTTCATTTTTTGGGGTATTTTGGTAAGTCAACTTCAAACTTGGGGTATTTTAATTAATTTCCCCTTGTTGGAAGTAATTTTAATAATAGAAGTAATTTTGCATGTCTAAGTTGTCTTCTATATACTATTTTACGTAAACCTCGAACTTTTGACTTCGGTTAAAGGAAAAAATTTTGGTTAAAGAACAATAATACTCCTTACTCAACGTAATTTTTTAATAGTCGTTAAAGAAAAGGATCAAATCTAGATGTTTTAGCAACTTATGATTGTCATCTTGTGATTTCAATACTACAAGGACGAAAAACTTTATTTTCGACAAACAACAAAAAGCGGTTGAAATTAAATAATTTCTTAAAGATTTTGAATTTTGAAAAATCTTCCGATTTCAATACTACAGGGACAAAAATGTTATTTTCGACAAACAACAAAATACGGTTGAAATTAAATAATCTATACTATATTATAAAGGATTTATGAAAAACTCTTAAAAACAACCTCTAAACCTTTATATACCGCTATTTAATTCTAATTACTTAAAAACAACTAATGAAGCTTTTTATGTACCGAACTCGTTTTCAGAGGTTGATACTTTATACATCACATAATCATAAAATTGTCGGAGTCTTAGAGCTCCGACAACTGTTCCGATCAAACTCCAAAAACCCAATTAACTTAAACAAACATACATAACATAACATAACATAACATAACCTTCCGAAATCTGAAGAATAAATGACACAACTTCGAATGTAACCTTTAGTTTTTATAATAAAATGTAACCCGACCATTATTATTTAAAACCATTCGAATAAAATATACAAATAACCGATAGAAACCGAAACCGAAAACGATTAATTAATTAAATAAGATCCTTATTATCCATTACAAAACACGATTGTAACAACGACGGCCGGAAAATTATATAACACAACTATATATATATATATATATATATATATATATATATATATATTTTTAACAGCACAAGATTTATTAACTAGCAAGGAGATATATATATATATATATATATATATATTGCAGGATAATAATTATCCCATTAAACTATTTTCCCAACTTCAAAATACCTTTTCCCATCTTCTCCACCGCGTCCTGCGCGCCCGCCGCCGCGTCGGCAACCTGGCTTACACCGCCCTTCACCAGATCCTCCGTCGTGTCGACAATCTTCTCGCTGGTCTTCGTTACAATATTATCCTTCGCCAAATCCTCCGCCTTGATCAACGATCTTCTCGCCGGTCTTCGTTACAATATTATTCTTCGCTAGATCCTCCGCCGCGTCCACAATTTTCTGACCAGTCTCCGCCACCTTGTTCTTCGCGTCCTCCGCCGTGCCAACCGCCTTGGCCATTAGGTTGGAACCAATTGGTTGTTTTCCGGTGACGTAACGGTAGATCCAGTAGAGGATGTAGGCGGGGACTAACACCGGACTGAAGATGATCAACACCGGACTGAAGAAGAGGAGGAAGCCGCCGATGGCGGTGGCTTTGGCGGCCTTGGCCAGTTTATCGGAGAGCTGGTTGTCAGCCATTGAAGTGTGAAGGAATAATTGGGGGTGTGTTAGAGATGGAGGGAGGCAGGGGTGATGTATGTATATATAGAGGTGTAAGTGCATCCTACAACCGATTTTTCAAAATTTCTCTAAAATGGAGAACTCAAAATCTCTGAAAAAATTATATTAATCTCCGATAGTTCATTTAGTAATCATTTTTTGAGTTATCTCCATATTTGGAGAAAAATTGTTTCTCTCTCATACTTTCTTCATTTTTGAGATAGTTTTGAGGAAGCTGTTCACTAAAAAAACAAACATTTTCGACGGCCAAATCCGTCGGAAATCTGCCGAAAATACGAGATTTCGGCTGATACGGGCGTTGGACAAAAAGGCGCCGAGATTGACAATTTTCGGCGGAATTTTCGGCGGAATCCAGTTTTCGGAAACAAATCAGTCTACTTAATCAAAATCTGATTAACAAGATAATTAAAAATACATTTTCGGCGGATTTCAGGCGGAATAATCCGCCGAAAATAATTTAAATTATTTAAAAATTATTTTTTTATTAATTTAGAATTTATATTTATTTTTAATTTTTATTGTTGTCGGCGGATTTCAGGCGGAATATTCCGCCGAAAATTATTTAAAAATTATTTTTTTATTAATTTAGAGTTTATATTTATTTTTTATTGTTTTCGGCGGATTTCAGGCGGAATATTCCGCCGAAAATAATTTAAATTATTTTTTTAGAATCAGCTGAAAACTGCAAAACCCTGTTTTTTTATTCAAAAAACTGCTAAAAACTGTAAAATCTGCTAAAATGCTTTATATCATAAATGAAAACGACAAATACATTGTTCGGGCCAAAACGACCAAATGGTTGTTCCAAATTCGTTCAAATAACACAAAACACAATTATAAAAGTTTCATAATTACTACGGAGGCGGAGGCGGATGCGGCATATTTTGACTGAGACTTTTGACCAACGTGCACATCTCTTCATATTGTGCTCGAAATCTCGCTTCCTCTTCCCGACGCCTCTCATCCTCTTCCCGACGTGCCTCTTCTCGTTGCTTCAACTCTTGCACTTCGGTCATTAAGTTCTCAACGATGTGCTACAAAATAAAAAAGACGTTAGAATATTTAATATGAATTAAAAATCAAATTGATAAACATCATTTAATAAAAAAAAATTGGTACACACCTGTTGGAAGGAAGACGACGCACCACCTGACGATGATGATCCACCCAAGATCGCATTAGGATATGCATGGTACCCAAACCCAAACGAACGACCTTTCTTCGTTCCCCCGGTCACTTCATGTCACAACTGGGTATCAAGTGGCGGATGATTGGCAGGGTCCTCGCCGTATCTCTCTGTCACGCCTGCCCGATACCCAATGTGTGGTTTTTACAAAAGTATACAAGTCAATTTCGACAGCATAACGGCTGTAAATGGGACGTTTCCATTTTTCTGTTAAACACTCCTAACGTTTGCCCAACAAATGGCAACCCAAACTAGATAGATATTAACGACAAGATATATATCAAAACAATTATAAAGCTTAAAGTTAAACAATAAAGTGCATGTCGTATATATAACAATCCCAACGTTTGCCCAACAAATGGCAACCCAAACTAGATAGATATTAACGGCAAGATATATAGCAAAACAATTATAAAGCTTAAAGTTAAATAATAAAGTGCATGTCGTATATATAACAATCCTAACGTTTGCCCAACAAATGGCAACCCAAACTAGATATATAAGATAGCTAGCTACCTAGTTTTGGTCAAAAAAAATACTTACCGCAAAACGGCTACACCGCGATGTCACATACTCCCCGGATTCGGAAGATGTGCTATCAGTTCCCGACCGCCGCTTCTTATGGGTATGGTCGAAGAGCTCAATACCCGACGGTGGCACGCCTCCTTTTGCTCTCGTCTGCAAAGATCAAATAATACAAACATAGGCGAATTATAACATGTTAAGCAACCAACAAACTAGTAACGCAATTGGTTAATAATAACATATGAAGGTCATACCAATCTTGCAGTTGTCTCCCCGAAAGAGATCGATCCATTTGTGTGCTTCGATATTTCACCATCAATCTCTGTCATTCGGTTCGAACGCGCCCCCACTGAAATCGACTTCCAACGATCGTTGTTCCATACATTGATCATTACATTCCACTGATTCACATCTAACCAGTTGGGATTGTAGGGGCGCAACAAGTCCATATCTCTATTCGGGTCGTCATCGTCATAAGGCCGACCATTGTCGTTGCTCAAACTGGCGGCTCTACGTCGTGCGCTTGAAAGATTGTCGTTGTAGGATTTCCCACATTTCTTCTCCCATATTTGACGAATCCGAGCATCCAACGCCGGGTCCCATGTGTAGTATTGCTGAACATACATGTTTAGTTATTTTTAAGTTTACAAGAATACTACCAAGGATTTAATTATTTAAATATACACCACGGACCTGGAAACACTCAAACATTTGGTTGCGATAAGAAAGAGGGATGTGGGACCAACTGCGATGTCCCCCGGTAAAGTATAGCCGATTGATGTTCGTCGCAGCTCGGCTTATTTGGGAATCATTAAACCTACATAATGAAATGAATTCATATCGATATAAGGAACAATTAACTTGATCAAAAAGTTAATAGAAATGAATTTACTCCATTGACTCCTCAGAGCGTGGTGCAATCCTCGTCCTCTGCGACGGCTCCGGGACCTGCGGAATACCACTAGCACGGTTCTGACATCTAGACTCCTCTGGATGTGCTGAGCCGCTATTAGAGGCTCCGCCGGTACCTCGGCTAGGAGTAGCTCGGCCGGATGCCGGGGTACGCGGCATTGTCTACAAAGCAACGTTAGAAAACATAGAACAGTAATTCAAGTTTACAACACAATTAGACAAAGTTTACTAAGTCTAAGATTAACAGATAACAAAACATGGAAACAATTACACAAAGTTTACTAACTCTAAGATTAACAGATAGCAAAACATGGAAACAATTAGACAAAGTTAACTAAGTCTAAGATTAACAGATAGCAAAACATGGAAACAACTAGACAAAGTTTACTAAGTCTAAGATTAACATAGTATTTATTCATCAGATGAGTGATCAGATAAGTCAGGTTCTTCTTCGTCAGAATCACTACCCGAGTCTTGGAACTCGTCCTCTTCGTCACCACTCTCGTCAACATGCCAGAAGTCGCGACCGTCATTTGCAATTTCGATGCCCTCTCCAACCGTGTTAAGACGGATGGGTTCTTCCACGTCTCTGTTTCCAACTGTGGGTGCGATTCTATCATTTTCTTGAAAAAATTGTTCCCCATCCACATTTTCACCTGCCGGTACTTCAAGTGTACTTGATGCCAAGTCATAGACCCCTCTAGGTTTTGTCTTCACCACAGACCACCAATCTTTTAATTCCTTCGATGGATATGGCACATAATAGACTTGTTCAGATTGCAATGCGAGGATAAAAGGGTCGTTTGAATGAAGTCTTGATCTGTGTTTGACGTCAACGAGATTATGTTTTGGGTGAACTCGGACCCCGTTAACTGTATCAAACCATGTGCATTTGAATATTGGGACAACACAACGACCGACTCTCGAATGATATTCTATCTCTAACGCTTCATCCAACAATCCATAGTAGTCCGCATCAAACTCCGAGTAACAAGAGCCTCTCACGCAAACTCCACTGTTATGTGTGATGCGATTCCTACCATGAGACTGGGTGTGGAACTTGTAACCATTTACAAAAAAACTTGGGTGTGTCCAAGCCCAACGGAGAGGTCCTTGTGCCAAAACTTTCAGATGGTCGATTGAGGGGTCGGGCCGAGTGATAACCTATATTATAAAATATTATGTCATTTTTAATATGATGTCAAGTACATATAAATGATGATGAACAAGATGGGTTCATAAGGAGTACTTACATAGTTCTTAAACCAATCAGCAAAGTGGTCACCTCTACGTTTGTCGAGCCCCGCTTCATCAATATACGGCTCCGAAAGTCTAATCCAATCATCGAAAATGGGGATGAAAGGAAAGACTTCTTCACAGTTAAGCAAGATGTATGTGTGAGCCTTGTGCATATCTCCAGCATCCAACTGACAATGACTTTCGGCCTTATCATATAATGGACGACACGGGGTTTTAAATATTTTCAAGCGTTTGTCAGAAGACTCACATTCGGGGGCAAAATTCCGAGGCTCACGGTTTAGACGCGTCTCTACAGTTGGATCAAAATACAGCGCATCCTTCTACCCTTGCTCTGTTTCTCACTGTCCTTTTCAAAGATCCAAGACGTCTCTCGTAGAGATACATCCATCTGTATTGAACCGGACCCCCAACTAGTGCCTCATCCGCCAGATGTACCACAAGGTGTTCCATGGAATCAAAGAACGCCGGTGGAAAGACTCTTTCCAACTTACAGATCGTTTCAACTATACTTGTCTTCAGTTGAATCAAGTCGTCAACATGTAACACCTTCGAGCATATTGCACGAAAGAATGTGCACAACTCAGTGATGGCATCCCATATCTGGGTGGGTACCATCCCTTTAATGGCAATAGGGAGCAGTCTTTGCATGAACACGTGACAATCATGACTCTTGAAGGCATATAAACTACCCTCCTCAAAGTTAAATAATGACCCTATGTTGGAAGCATAACCGTCTGGAAATTTCAACGTCTTCAACCATTCACCCACCTTTAATACTTGCTCTTTTTTCAAAGTGTATACCGCTTTCGGTTTAAATATTTTATTTCGTTCCTCCCTAAGATGCAACTCCGGTCGATTACAGTATTCTTCTATGTCTTTCCTTGCTTTGATGTTGTCCTTTGATTTTTGTGTGTCCATAATCGTGTGAAACAGATTATCAAACACATTCTTCTCAATGTGCATTACATCCAGGTTGTGCCGTATCAACAAAGTGTGCCAATACGACAGCTCCTAGAAAATGCTTCGCTTTACCCAATTGTGTGTTACCCCAAAACCCACAGGCTTTCTATAGTGCCTTGACTTGTGTGGGACACCATCATAAACCGTAGGAAGGATACACACTTGATTCCATATTTCTTGACCGGTTGGCACTAAAGGTGGATCGGCCGTCTCGGTATGTCGCCTACGAAATTGCTTTCTGTCACGTCTGAACGCATGTCTCTGTGGTAGAAACTTGCGGTGACAGTAAAACCAACACGACTTCCCTCCGCTTCGTAACTGGAACACACCCGCATTGCCCATGCAATATGGACAAGCTAACTTTCCATGCGTGCTCCAACCAGAAAGCATGGCATAAGCAGGGAAGTCACTAACCGTCCACAACAGTACGGCCCTCATGGTAAAATTGGTCCGACGAAAAGCATCATAGGTACGGACACCCTCCAAGAATAACATCTTCAATTCATCGATCAAGGGCCGAAGAAATACATCCAAGTTTTGTCCGGGACTCTTCTTGCCGGGAATCAGCAAAGCGAGGTGGACGTAGGACTCCTTGATGCACATCCAAGGCGGTAGATTGTAGTTTGTAAGAAAGACGGGCCATAGTGAATACGGATTTGAGTTCGAGTTATTGGGGTTGAAACCATCCGTACATAAGCCCAGACGAACATTCCCGATCTCGGATGAAAAATCAGGATGTAGCGTGTCGAAATGTTTCCAAGCCTCACCATCTCTCGGATGTACCATATTTCCCTGATCAGTCTGATGTTGACGGTGCCAAGTCATCGCTTTTGCTGTTTTCTTACACAAATACATCCGTTGCAATCTTTCTGTAACAGGTAAATACGTCAACACCAACTGAGGCACCTTACTGTTTCGGCCAGTTGTTTTGTAGCGAGGCTCCCGACACACTTGACAAGTGTCATAATCGGCAGATTCCTTATAGAATAGCATGCAATGGTTTTTGCAAGCATGGATCTTCTCTTTCGACAGACTAAGTTGCTTCAACATCTTCTTTGTCTCGTAAAAGCTACCAACCAAGTGTCCGCCTTTAGGTAGCATTTCTTTCACCATAGCAATGTTACGATTGTAGGTTGTCTCTGGTACATTGCAATCTGACTTCCAGTTCAAAAACCTTGCCGCTGCCTCTAACTTTGAAAAGTTATGGCATCCCTCCCACAAAGGCTGGTCTGAAGCTTCTAACATCTCATAGAAACGTCGTGCATGTTGATTCGGTTCTTGCTCCTCCCACATACTTGATGTACCGGGAATATTTTGGTCCATCACCATTTGTTGAACACCGTCAACTTCGGAATAATCTTCGTCTACTATTGCCTGTTGAACTAAGGGTTCTCTTTCGCTGTGTGCATACCAGTGAGTATAAGAAAGCATGAATCCTGTTCTTAATAAGTCTAAATGAACCTCATCTCTAATTTTAAACTTTGTAAGTTTACATTTCTTACAATGACATTTTGTAAATAATGTTACCCCCTCATCTATGCCTCTCGGTAGAATAGATTGCTCATATGTGAAAGCAAAATCCAAAAATCGTTCTATTTCACATCTAAAAACAGGATTTATTTCACCACTCCTATTTACTCGTTTGTACATCCATCCTCTATCTGTATTAGTCGACATAGCTACAAACACATAATATATACACATATTAGAAAGAAAAAAGTCCATTTATAACTTACATTTTATATACATATAATATATACACATATTAGAAAAAGGTCCATTTATAACTTACATTTTATATACATACATACATACATACATGCATACATACATACATCAAGATTAAACAATTTAACCCATCTTGGACAATCTTTTTGATTTGTAACATTGATTAAACAATTTAACCCAAATGTACTTGGACAATCTTTTTAACCCAATTTTGATTAAACATACATCAAGATTAAACAATTTTGATTAAACATACATCAAGATTAAACATACATCAAGATTAAACAATTTAACCCAAATGTACTTGGACAATCTTTTTAACCCAATTTTGATTTGTAACATTGATAGGAGTAAACTAAATAATCAAACATCACATACATACATACATACATACATTTTATATACACTTAATATATACACATTACATACATACATACATACATACTTACATTTTATATACACACATTACATACACACATTACATACATACATACATACATACACATACATTGTAATTCTTGAGGAAAAAAAATCAAATCTTTTTACCCAAATGTGTAGAAATTGCCTGGAGAAAGAGGCGAGAGTCGGAGAGAAGATGAGCAAGTGACGACCGGTGGTTGGTGGCGGTCCGACGGGTGTTCGGTGGCTGTTTGGTGGCGGTCGACGGGTGTATTTCGACTGGAATTTTGAAGTGTGTGGTAGTTTGCGATGTGGAAGAAACGAAGTGTGTGGTATTTTGCGGTTGGAAGAAAACAAAGGAAGGAAAGAAGAGTTAAAACCCTTAAAATGATTCCGGCGGATTTTCGGCGGAAGGTGCCGCCGGAAGTTTCTAAAAAATGGTTCCCCCCTTTCCGACTGGTAAATATATATGTTATTATTAATATATATTAGTATTATTAATAACATATTATTAATATATATATATATTATTATTATTAAAATTATTTATTTATTTGACATTATTATTAATATTATTTATTTATTTATTTATTATTACTGTTATTACATTATTAATATATAATTAATATTATTTATTATTACTATTATTAATATATATTTAATATTATTATTGTATTATTATTATTAATATTATATTATTTATATATTATTATTATTTATTTATATAATATTATTATTATATATTAACATTATTATTATACAGTTAAAGCCCGAAGTCCAATACGGACCATTAAAGTCCAATACGGTCCATTAAAGCACAATACGATTCATAAAGGCCCAATACGGTCCATTAAAGCACAATACGATTCATAAAGGCCCAATACGGTCCATTAAAGCACAATACAATTCATAAAGGCCCAATACGGTCCATTAAAGTCCAAACCATTCCATAAACCCTGTTGGGCTTGTTAACGACCATTTGGATCCAATAAACCCCTTTCAAATCCATTTGGCAACCTAATACGGTCCAATAAAGCTAAAACCGTTCCATAAGCTATAATGGTCAATTAAAGCCCGATACGATTCATTAAAGCCCAATACGTCCCATTAAAGCCCATAACGATCTATTAAGCCCACAACGGTACATTGAAGCCCAGATGATCAATTAAAGGCCAATATGGTTCGTTAAAGCAAATTAGGATCCATAAAGCCCAATACGGTTCATTAAAGGCCAATACATCCCATTAAAGCCCATAACGGTACATTAAGCCCACAAGGGTCCATTGAAGCCCAAAATGATCAATTAAAGACCAATACGGTCCATTAAAGCACAATACGATTCATAAAGGCCCAATACGGTCCATTAAAGCCCAAACCATTTCATAAGCCCATTAAAGTTCAATTGAGTTGACTAAACACCTAGTAGATTACTGAAATCCCAATAGGATCCATTAACGGTCATTTGGATCCAATAAACCCCTGTTGGAATTGTTAACGACCATTTGGATCCAATAAACCCCTCTCAAATCCATTTGGAAACCTAATACGGTCCAATAAAGCTAAAACCGTTCCATAAGCTATAATGGTCAATTAAAGCCCGATACGATTCATTAAAGCCCAATACGTCCCATTAAAGCCCATAACGATCTATTAAGCCCACAATGGTACATTGAAGCCCAGATGATCAATTAAAGGCCAATATGGTTCGTTAAAGCAAACTAGGATCCATAAAGCCCAATACGGTTCATTAAAAGCCAATACATCACATTAAAGCCCATAACGGTACATTAAGCCCACAAGGGTCCATTGAAGCCCAAAATGATCAATTAAAGGCCAATACGGTCCATTAAAGCACAATATGATTCATAAAGGCCCAATACGGTCCATTAAAGCCCAAACCATTCCATAAGCCCATTAAAGTTCAATTGAGTTGACTAAACACCTAGTAGATTACTGAAATCCCAATAGGATCAATTAACGGTAATTTGGATCCAATAAACCCCTGTTGGAATCGTTAACGACCATTTTGATCCAATAAACCCCTGTCAAATCCATTTGGCAACCTAATACGGTCCAATAAAGCTAAAACCGTTCCATAAGCTATAATGGTCAATTAAAGCCTGATACGATTCATTAAAGCCCAATACGTCCCATTAAAGCCCATAACGATCTATTAAGTCCACAACGGTACATTAAAGCCCAGATGATCAATAAAAGGCCAATATGGTCCGTTAAAGCAAACTAGGATCCATAAAGACTGATACGGTCCATTAAAGCCCAATACGGTTCATTAAAGGCCAATACATCCCATTAAAGCCCATAACGAGACATTAAGCCCACAAGGGTCCGTTGAAGCCCAAAATGATCAATTAAAGGCCAATATGGTCCATTAAAGCAAACTAGGATCCATATAGGCCCAATACGATCCATTAAAGCCCAAACCATTCCATAAGCTCAAAATGGTCCATTAAAGCCCATAACGATCTATTAAGCCCACAACGGTACATTGAAGCCCAGATGATCAATTAAATGCCAATATGGTCCGTTAAAGCAAACTAGGATCCATAAAGACTGATACGGTCCATTAAAGCCCAATACGGTTCATTAAAGGCCAATACATCCCATTAAAGCCCATAACGGGACATTAAGCCCACAAGGGTCCGTTGAAGCCCAAAATGATCAATTAAAGGCCAATATGATCTATAAAACTGTGTATTCACCGATATGTTCTACGATAAAAATATTAAGTTTGATTTATCATTAAAATTTAATTTTCGGCGGATTTTAAAAATTATTTTTTTTAAATTAATTTCGGCGGATTTTCGGCGGATTTTAATTTTTTTTTTATTTTTTAAGAATTATTTTCGGTGGATTCTTAAAAAAATTATTTTCATAATTAATTAAAATATTTTCGGCGGATTTCAGACGGACCGTAATTTTAAAAATAATTAATTACATTCCGCCGAAAATCCGCCGAAAATCAACGGGGTTTGACTTTTTTTAATTTCCGCCGAAAATCCGTCGTAAATCTGCCGGAAAGTTTCAGGCGGAAAATCCGTCGGAAAAATCCGCCAAAAATATGTGTTTGTTTAGTAGTGGTTGGAACAAAACTATAGCTCAAAATCATCATATTCTTCATTTTCTCTTTAAATGGGGAAGCTGTTGGAGATGCTCTAAACAAGCCGAGTTGAGTCGAGTTTCATGTTATTTGAGTTCGGCTTGAAAAAATAATACCAGACTCGAGCTTGATTAATATTTTTTAAGTCGGGGTCGAGCTCGAATGTTTTTCAATGTTCGTTTTTGAGTTCGGTGCTCGTTTATGAGCTCGAATTCAAGATTCATTAACTTGTTTATTTACTCAAGCTCGATAATTTTTATATTTGATTATATAATTTGTAAACATATAAATATGTCTCGCGCAAAAAAATGTATACTCGAATGATCCAACTCGTAAAGTTTATTCAAACGAGTTGAATTAAATATTGGTGTTATGAAGTTTGACTCGTTAAATTAAATGAGCTTTATTTTATGTTCGAGATCAATTTGAGTTCAATAATTACACCCTATATACTATATATACTATATATATATAGTGGACCAGACGACCAGTGCTTGATGTCGGAGTACGGCGGCGGTTTTGCACGCGATCGGCGAGAAAAATAACGTGAAACATGGGGATTTTTAGCATGGAATTTGCATGAAACTCAAGGAAAGACCAAGAGTGATCTAGGTGGCATGTTGTCATTGGTCATTGATTTGTAAAAATAAGAAATAATATATTTTTCTTTTTTTAGGTTTCGTATACTCGTTGAATGTTAAATTTATTATTATTTTTGTCTTTAAATCTATATCTTACTTTTAATAAAATAAATAAATCAAAAAATATTCAATATTTGGTTCATTTCAAAGGTATCGAAGAAACGAGTACAATGATGTAACTTGTTAAAATTAAAACGTATTTTTAACGTATTTTAGTTAATAATACGATTATATGTGTTAATATGATGAATGTGTAAAATTAAAATTAGGAAAATAAAAGATATAAAGTAAAGTAAGTAAATAAGTATAGGGGTTGAAAGTGTAACATTGAATTATAAATCACAAATTTTGGGCAGCCGCGGGACTCCTTCTGCGATAGGCGATAGCGGGATCAAAAATTTTCAAAAAACATCTTATCCCGCGATCACGGGATAAGTCGCGGGATTTTTGGGTATTTTTGTAAAAGCTGAAAAAATGGGTATTTTGGTAAGTCAAAGTCAAATATTGGGTATTTTAATTAAATTCTCTTAAGTATATGGAACTAAAATAATAAAAAGTAAACCACAAGGATGAAAATAACAATAAATTGTAAGTGGATGTTTGTGATTGTTTATTTAAAACAACTTATATTTTTTTTTTATGTAAAAGTGTTTATCAACTTATGTCGTGTCAAACCAAAGTCTTATAAGAAAAACGCTTGAATTAGCTTATGGTAGTACCAAAACATAATAAGCCGATAAGTTGTTGTTTTAGCGTTTGGCAAATAAGTTAGAAGAGAGTAACTAATAACGATACCACAATGAAATAATTTAATAAATTCGAAGAGAGTAACTTATTAAAAACTCTGTATTACCGGTGTCCAACCGGTATAAACATTTTTTTTTCCATCCAAACACTAAAAACTTTTTACCAGTACCACACCGAAATAAGTTAAATAAACATTTTACAAACGCAATCCCAAACAGGCAAACACCCCCAAAGAATAAAAACAACAATGAATCATAAACAATAAGAATGAAAATCGTAATTTCAAAAACACATGGACAAGATTTGCGCTTTTAACAAACCACAGGGGCAAAAAATGTATTTTACTCTTTCGTATAAAATTGACCAAAGATTACGATTTGTATTGTATACTGAATTTTGATTAGTTGCCTTCTGAATCGTAGTATTGTATTAGTCTATTAGATATGTTTCTTTATGTAAATACTTATATAGTAAAAAATTCAAATAAGAAAGCTAAATATCGTAAGAAGGTAAGATGGAAATGTTAAAGAATTGTTCATATGTGAATCATAGAAGAAAACCATTGAAGATGCACATGTGAACTCATGTAAATAATATGTAACGTCATTTCACACATGTACATGCACACTATCTATTACAATACAATCTCTAATACAATTTGTAAAATATCACATAAAATTTAGAATTTATTAAAAAATTATCCTTCATTATAACGAATAAATTATTTTTACACCTTATCATAAAAAAATATTTTAATGAAATAACACCAAAACTACAACTAAATATTTTTTATTATAACTTAATACCAAATAATTTATTAAATAAATAATTAAAAAAATGCTATTTCAATTTATAAATGTTTTTTATTCAATAAATAAATTCATATTTATGTTTAAAAAAAATAAAGTACCATATAATTTTATTATATTCATATATATTTAACTTATTAATAAAAAATGAAAAATCATATTAATTGAGGCATGGTTATGTGATTCTTTTTTGGGTGAAAGGTTCACCTAGACTTGACTATGCTACAATATACATCATTGGTAAGTTGCTGGCATCTGAGATTAAGTTTGCTAGTGCTTGGACTCGAACTCGAGGTAAATGTGATATTTCACCACATTCTTTAGGCTTTTTGCCAACAAGCCACCACCCTTGTCGTTAATATATTTTACTTATATTGTAATAGGAGAATGATCGTATGAGAAATTGAGGTTAACGTGAGAAGTGGATCCGAATCGCTGATCACTTTTAATCATATACCCTCCCATGAATTGCGACTTAGAAGTGAATTGATCTGGTGCATCTCGATACATCTTATCTCGGTACATCTCATTTTTCATCCATCGGTTGATAACCATTTCTCACGCTTCTCACGTTAACCTTAATTTCTCACCATAAGTCAACTCTATTGTAATATTAATTATATTTTACATTTTTTTAACATTCATTAATATTATGTTAATTTTATAATATAATAGATAAAAAAACTGTGCCAATGTTAATTAATGATCCAACTATTTTTGTTTTTATATTTTATAACCAAAAGCTCATTTAATAAATTATTCATACATTTTTTTCATAAACATACTTCTCGGCCTATGGTCGAACCTGTGATGATTTCATTCACCTTTGTACAAAGGTTTTCGCTTTTCCGCAAATGCCGCCAAGCCTTCTAACCGATCGTTCGTGTTCAAGATCTGTTCATAGCAGTCTTCTTCAAGAACCAATGCAGAAGCCATGTCTAGATCCAGACCCTGGTCGATGGCTCGCTTAGCCATCCTGATGGCAACAGGACCCTAATAACACAAATCCACATCTACATCAGTTTTGTTCTCAAAAGATTTAGAGTTTATCACGATTTTCGTCCCTGTGGTTTCTTAGTAATTTCTATTTTCGTCCTTGTGGTTAATAAATTGTGTTTTTCGTCCCTAAAGTTTGTAATTTATTGCTTTTTCGTCCCTGGAGTAATTCCTACTTATTAAGTACAATGGACCAAAACAATAAAGATTTGTAAACCACAGGGACCAAAACAATAAAGATTTGTAAACCACAGGGACCAAAACAACAAAATATTGTAAATCATAAGGTCTAAAATAACATAATTACAAACCATGGGGACGAAAACAGCAATTTTTAACAAACCACAGGGACAAATAAGGTAATGTACTCAAAGATTTATGATATAAATCTACAAGCAGTTTGGCCACTGAAATAGATTTTAAATCTATAGCTTATTGCTATATGGAAGAACTGTTTTGGTTTCAAATCCTCCAACATAGAGTAGGCAAAACAGAGGGCTGCATCGAAGTGGATACCAAACCACACCAAACAAATCTAGTATATCCAACTAAGGTCATAGTTTGTTAGCAGCTTAATGAGCTTAATAGGATTCACAGCTTATTCGGCTAGCTATACATGACTATTTGATAATGACTTAATGATATAGAAAGTGGCTTATTCAGTAAGCTTCTAGGGGGGAGCATTATGTAGAAGCCAAGTTTTTTCTAAACCTGTCCATCCAAATTAAAAAACATGCTCCTTCAATCTATGAAAAACCCCTTCCAAACAAAAACCTTTCCAATCTATAAGGACATATTAATCCACACTGACAGATTTATCCATACAAGACTTAATGGAAAACCAACCAAACAGCCCCTAAGATAGGGATAGGATGCAGGGATGGATTAAGTAATAGGTTGGGGTGCCTAGGGTCTGGAGGATAGGATGTACACAGATGTTGCCTCTACCCAAGAGGGTAAGGAGGCTATTTATGTGAAGACTCTCAGCTTGAAAATGGGTAGGGTCGGGTTGGGTTAACCTGTTGGATCCTAACACCTTTTTTCTCCTTTTTTCTGTTTCAATTTCCATAACAATCCTTCTTATAGAACTTAACAGGTGAAATTGGCAATTATATTAAAGCCATGTTTGGCAAAAATCTCCAAAGAGCTAATTGAAACCCTACTTATAGCTTACGGCAAACCAAATGGTGCTTTTTCAATAAGTTCAAAAAATAAGCTAGCTTATGGTTGCCAAACATGGCTTAAGTGGGCGATTTTATCATCCTCAGTAGATTTGGCTCTCATAGAGCACTTGTGTCTTATAATGTACCTTTTGATTTATTTCACGAGCAACTTCAAGAGCCTTTGAATAAGCCTCGCCAGCAGGAACACAGTAATTGATGAGACCTGCATGATTTTTTTTTCGGTTTTCAAAAACAATCAAGATAGACAAAGGACAGTCGTTTGAACAAAATACCAATTGCCAATGCTTCTCTGGCACTGATCTTCCGGCCAGTGTAAATAAGTTCTTTGGCTATTGATTTTCCAATCAACCTAGGAAGTCGTTGTGACCCTCCTGCCCTGTAAATAGCCAGAGATCGATGTGACAACCATTTAACAAGTCATTCATTGTGAATTATCTTATATATTCATGTGACAAGATATATACTATGATCTCAAGGCATAAACCAACACCTGAATTACCATTTGGAGTATTTATGCATAAAAAGCTATACACGCAATATAATCATTAAAAAGTTTATAATGATCGATTACAAGAATCGAGTTTTTGGTACTTAACTTTTTGATAAAGAAGTATCCGGTAGCTAAATTTAAGTTTTCTATTAACTTATTAAGGGAGACATACGCTGGTATTACAGCAAGCCCGGTTTCTGGCAAAGCCAGCTTGGCATCTTCTCCTGAAGAAACAGCAAATTATCCTTTTTCAAAAAGTGAAATTTTGCATAACGAGGTAAAGGAAGTTGAGGTATATCATACATAATTATGTATGTACTTGGTATTACCACATATCCGAAGATCACAAGATAAAGCCATTTCTAGTCCCCCACCCAATGCTGCACCTTCAATAACTGCAATAGTTGGGATTTGAAGTGCCTGAACAATGGAACATTCATTTAAACCCTGATTTTCTAACTAAAGAGTGAAATGAGAACACATAAGTGTAGATGTAACGAATTAGAAGACACAAGAGTCACCTTTAGTTGAAATTATAGTACCAAGTAGGCAATAAATGGTGTAATGGTAAATTTACTAACTGCAGATGTAAGATTTTAGGAGATATTTTGCGAAGAAGGCAATAATTTTAAGGAATATATCTACTACTGGATGAAGTATATAAACAGAACGATAGGGATTTGGTGGAAAATTCATATACTTAGCAGTATTTATGTAACTATGTAAACATGACATCGAACTAAATTGAAACAAACAAACCTATTGAAGAAATGATAGACACACCTCTAAGAATGAAAATGTTGACCTCAGCGAGTTAACAAAAGCTCGAACCTCAGATGTATTCATGGTCCTTCTTTCCTACCAATGAAACAAAGGCACGTTAACCGTTAAGGACATGAAAAGGCTGTTGCAGAGGCATGGTGTCAAGACATAGATAATCATCAGAAGCAAGACCAACTTAAAAAAAAGATATCTAATAGCTACAAGAGAAGAACTTCAACAAATAAATTAACGGAGATATTTGGTGAGATAAGAGGACGGTCGATCTTTAAAGCATAGTAATTATCTCATTTGTTTCGGTTTTCCCTTTTGTTTTAGGTTTGACCATCCCAGTACTAAATTCCCAAGTCAATCCTTTTGTCTCGATTAACAAGTACAAGGGTAATATAGCATGATAGAAGGAATGGCAAAAGTCAACTTACTTCTTTGCATTCCCCCTTAAGGAATTCCATTTTACAAGATTGATATCTTAAACTATTTCCATTCTATGGAAACTGAGTGGTATAAAAAACTTGGTAATTATTTTCATGATACAAAATAGAGCATCCTTTTCATATAACCATGTGTTATGGAAGCTCTAAGAAAGATGAAAGCGGGTAAAGCTTTAAGGATGCTAGTAATTAATTTGTATTGGGGGTTTGAAAGTTTCATTTCGGACCTCCCGAATTAATTGTGATAAAACGTTTGTTGTATGGAAAAGTTTATCTAGTATCTTACAACATAGATTGTCTAACTTGATACTATTCTATGTCATGGCCCTAAGAGGTTCCTTCTAAATTTGTTTCCTCAACTGATCAATGGTAGTCATATTCCTGATAGCACTTGATGTATCTTGATAGTATACATCACTTCCTATTGCTCCAGTGTGATTTGAACCTGAAAAATCTAATTATTTCTACCACTGGCCTGTTCTTTCTCCTGCTTCAGTTATTATTTACGATCTAGGAGTCAAATCATACCTTATCCCCGGAGAAATTAATAAATTTCGATTCGCAGGTCTAAACTCTACCTTCAAATCAGCACCTGCACAGAATACCCTAGAGACTGAGCTGCATATCATCAACACATTTGCAGCCGACTCTGTGCTTACAGCTTCAAAGCTATTCTGTAATCCCCTCAGCAAATCCCTACCAAGGGCATTTTTTGCTTCAGGTCTATCCATGTCAATTTGAATAATTCCTGTCAAAGAAACAGTAACAACTATTTCAATTTGTGCCAAAGTTTCATTGAGACAAGGCAGGAGGACAACCGTCTCTTTAGTTAATCCATTTTTGTAGGACAGGTTACAGCAACACCATACACATTATACAAACAACTAAATTTGAAAACGCTAATTTAGGTGCATTTCAGGCACCACTCCAGTTCTAATTTGTAGGTAATAAGGTATCATAACTTCTCTTCAATAATACTTGACAGATTGGAATTCAAAATTAATCAGAACATGAAAGTTTTGCCTAATTGCAAATGAGATAATTACAGATAATCAGAAGACCGTTTCACTTTACTTTCAACAATATCTCAACAAATTTAGCAAAAACTCCAACCCTAATAACATCAAACGTCCCTCTCCGACTAATTTGGGGGGGGTAAAAGCTTATCGCGGTGGTTTTCCGACGTATTCAGGCAAGAACTAACAGATATACGTTCATAAATAGCAGATTATAGTATCAATTACCGGAATCGGCATCGGAATGTCTATGAATTTTGACGGATTCAGAAGCCGACTGAAGGAGAAGTGTCCGGATACTCTGGAATTGCAATCGAGAAGGCAATAAGAAGGCCTTTGAATCATTGATGGCTTGATTGCAGAATCGTTTGCCAATGCTCGAAAACACCACCATTTTTGGGTTCGATTACATGCATATGAAGAATGATCGCATATCACTATATCGTTCAGAGGGATTAGCAGAGGAAACGATCCGAGTCAAAATAAGTCAAACGACGAGGATCGAGATTTATCCATATCTTTTCTGTAACCTAGTTTTCTTTTAAAATATCACATACGTTGCGCGCGATGATCAAATTTTATGTTAACAAAATTGTAAAAAATTGTTTTTATTATTTTCACAGATATGAAATATGTTGTGAATCCATATACAACAATTTATTTTAGATAAAGATTGACTTTAAACATATTCAACTAATAAAATTATTAAATATGTTGGATGTGTGTTGAAAATTATTAGTAACTAGCTGACTGTCTGCGCAATGCGGCGGGATGTCGTAATTTTTTGTAAAAAACGGTTGTAAAAAAAGTTGACATATAATGGAGATAGCTGCAAAAAGTAAATCTTACAACGGTGGTTGTAGATGCATTCTCGTCGGAGATCCTATCCACCAACGCTTTACTGACTGCCCTTTGGTACTGCCAATTACAAGCACATTAAGCATTAACAAACAGGAATAGCCAATTACCTTGAATCATCCATCTCAGAAATGAAAGGGTATAAAGAAACAGAACATATACAGCCAGTAATTAACATGGTCATGCTAAAATTGAAACCTTAAATTAATAAATTTAAAGTATGTGTCACAGCTAGTAGCTGCTAGCTGCAAAGTAAGGTGAAAATATACCTACTTGGTCAAACTTTTTAGTTTCACCATATCAATGTCACCATCACCATTTTCACATTTGCGCAATCAATGGAAATGAAATGTTAAATATCTAAATACTACAACAAAATCCACTCTACAAGTAAAAGTAGGGCAGCAATTGCCAAATAAGTGCATTCCGTCATATAGAACCCATGATAATTGGATCAAAAATGTTAAGAAGAGTGCATCACTGCAATAAATGCCAGCATACCCAATAAAAGACTACATAAAAACAGAACACTAAAGTTGCAAATAGAACTTAGTTGCAAGGGAGATTGTAGAAAATCCCGGTAACCAAGCTGCAGAATTGGATGTGGTCAACAAAGATATCATTGTTAAAACAGAAAGAAAGATATTTTCATCAACAGTTTGATACCGATGCTGAGCTGCACATCTTGCCTCAAATCTTTCTTGTTCCGGAAGCGGCTCCATCTTCTGATATAAATAGCCAACATAGTCCAAGTATGACCTTAAGTCATGTCTTTGGGCTTCTGATTAATGAAACATTAAATAAGTCTCCACATAAATAAATGAATCACTATGAAACCAAGAAAAACACTTGACAACGTTAAGAATATTAACAAAAAGAAGGCAGGTTTCGTGGGGTTGGTCGGTATTACAAGATGCCATTATCAATTTCATGTTGTTATATCAACATGTTTTGCAATCCTAGGTGATAAGCCACCAACAAATGGAAACTTACGCTGGGCATAGTTATCAGTGTGGTCAGCACCAGCTGCTGAGTTCCCACTGGAAAGTTTGTGCAATGCCTTCCCAGAAAGCACTATCTGAAATAATTTGATGGAACATTAATTAATCATGGTGAAATTCTAATTAAAAGCACGATGAGATATGATCAACAAAGGCATGCTTAAGACTTTATCTGTTAGTAACCAAAAATATAATATTATCAAGATAAAGGTTAAGATCACTACAATTTGTTTGTCCCTTAGAAAAGCCAACACATAAACTACACCAACAAAATAAGTAGACAACTATAGCAAAAGCAAGTATATACCTGGATAGAATAGTAAAATAAACGGCTCAACAGGTTCTGATGACGCTTGGATAGACACGGGTAGCCCCGTGCATTCGTTAGGAAAGTCTGAAGTAGTTGAAAGAATTGTTAATTTGAAATACAAAGATTCAACATGGTATCATAAAAAGAGAAGAATGAAAACAGTTTGAATATAGGTACATCGGTATGAACAATGGCTGCTTTGACAGGCTCTCCAAACCAACGCCCAACTGAATTTGCAGAAGGTAGCGAAGACCTAACATTAAATACATAATGTAAAATAAATATTCGTGAAAGTGCAGTTACTGAAGTTCATTCATAACTATACGCATGTGCCCTTCGGTACAGTGATACCAAGAGAAGCCTGAGGTCTTGGGTGAAATTAGCATAATCGACATAATTAATTCATACTAACCATATGAAAGCCAATTTAAACTACATAGCAAGGGATTATTATAATGGTAATTTATCTCTACTCACAGAACATCGAGGGCAATTGACAGCTGGCTGTGATGTTCACATAAAACACGAAAATAATTCCACAGTTCCCAAGAGTCATTAAGCTCTACTGCCTGTGGGACCACAAATGAAATAAATCAATAATAATATAAATATATAGAGAAAAAGAAACATGCTGAAAGCAATGGAAATCAATGAAATGGGAGAACAGAAGGTCACAGGAGTTCCTCAATCTGGTTCCTATGAAAATAAGAGATCACTCACCATGCCGTCAGAAGCTCCATTCACAACATCATCATCATCAGACCTCTCAAGAGGAATCCTAAGCCACAACTTCATAAATAAAAATGAACCATAAGAATAACCAAACCAAATGAAACATAAGAATAACAAACCATAAGAAGTCTACAATTCCAAAGCTTTCAAGAGTTGAAGACAAATCCAACTTATTTAAGATGCAAATTTATTAAGAAGTCATGGAATAGCGTAAGAATGAAGTAAATAACTCTTCTTTTATGGGAAACAAAATTACGAAAATCTGGTCAGTTATTGGTGCCTATTATAGGACGCTAGAAATACGACATAAAATTTAGAAGCAATTGAATCTCATCTCACAAAATCAAGAAAATTTGTAACCAACAAAGGAGGAAATCATTGAAACAAATAGAGGATTTGAATTCCATCTCACAAAATCAGATGTAATTTCAAACTATTTGAAAACCTAAGCCGAGAATAATTAGGTCAAACTCTTACCTAGTCGAAATCCGGTCGAAACCTAAGCTGAGAAATCCAATAGAAATCTTGAAGATGGATAATTCGAACTCCGACGGAGATAGTTGGTTCACAGAAGAGGTAGCGGTGGCAATGAGTGATGGTGATAATGGTGCTGGTGGTGCCATATTCAACCTTAACCCAGAGGAAGGAGAAGAATCGACCGGCAAGGGCGAAGGTCAGTCGGGAGGAATGGGGGGCGAAGATGAAGCCGGTGTTCATGGTAGGAGACAGCGTTGTTGGGAGGCGGTTCACCGGGAAGAAAGGGAGAAGGGGAAGCTTGAATCGCCGCATGGGAAAATGTAATCGAGAGGGAAACGTGTCTTGGAAACCTGCCATTGAGCGTGTGAAATGTGAATTCATAGGGGAAATTAGCGGGTCTGATTTTCAATTTTGAATTTGTGTGTGTGTGTGTGTGTGTGTGTGTGTGTGTGTGTGTGAGAGAGAGAGAGAGAGAGAGAGAGAGAGAGACTTTAAAAGATAAAAGAAAATGTTTTAAGACTTTAAGACAAAAGTCTTACATGCTTTATAAGGTAGTATAGATAACTATAATTTAAATATTTATATATAACATTAATGAACTTGTTTAAAATAAATCAATACAAAATATGATATAAATTGAAAAATAAATCATAGGTCCCCAACGTAGTAAAAAATATCGGAAAACCAAAACTCAACACTACAATAAATAAAAATTAAAAATATTTAGATTTAGAATAAATATTCTATGTTTCTTTAAATAGAAACAACATATATACAAATTTTATCAACAATTACCGAATAAAATTACATTATCAAATATTTATATATCATTAAGATAAGTAATTAAAATAATCTTTATATAAAAGACCAATAATATGAATATTTCAAAAATTATAATCGTCTACTAAAAAAATTACGACAATACATGATTAAATTTAATAAAGTGTTTGTATTTATTTATATTATTATTTTATTATAAGAAAATACGTAGAAGTCTTTAGATTTTAAAAAATGTTTTTATCAATAATCCACTTTTTCGTTTACTCACCGACTTTTTTCAATATTTCCGTTCCTTCATCATCAATTCCTTGATTTTTATTGCAATTTCGGTCAAATTTTGTATTAATACATGAGTTACATGAACACGATTACATAGCATTGCAGTTTAATTGATTGTCTCGGCTACATTGTTAACAGTGGTATCGATTTTATTAAATTGTAGCAAGATTTTGATGTTGAAACTTATAGGTTGTATGAAGCAAAAAATAAATTCACAAAATGAAATCAAACTAACTTTGAACATAATTCAAAATAACTGGAGGTCAAGAAAACAAATTTGAAGAATATTAGTCGGTTTATATTTAAATAGAACATTAATTTTCCAAATGAACACTCAAACATATTAGTATATATCAAACCAAGAAACGAATATAAAAATGAAGATTTATCGTCCTTTGCTAGTAATAATGTAATATCAAAGTAACTAATACTCAAATGTTTTTTTTAGCATTGTAGGTTACATTCTTGAAGAAAAAAAAGGCAAAGAAATGAGAATTTAGTTAGCAATAAATCACGAAATTACAAAATAGACAAAATCAATAATTCATTGAAATTGAATGAATACTCGAATGAAAGACTTACATGTGATGATAATATGTGTGCCTTGATGATAAATCTTTGATGTTCTTCGACATATTTAGATAGCTTGTTTCCGTTGTCACTTACTACAAAGAGAACAACATAAAAAACATATAAAGTCAATATAATAGCAAATAATTCAAAAATAACCAAATATCGATAACAAAGATATGATTAATCTCTTAGCAATACAAATCTAATGAGAGAAAATGTGTTAGAGGGAGAGATTGGGAGTTAGTTTGTTGTATGACAAAAAAGTTAAAAAACTAATAACATAAACAACAAAAACCAAAACAACACTTATGCTTAAATAAGAGAAATGAATGATTAATTATAATAAATAAAGGAAAATGAATGGGTGATAACATAAAGAAAGGAAAATAAAAGGTTAACTTACATAAATTACAATAAATAGAATGATTAATTCAAATAAATAATGAAAAACAATAATACCATAAAAAAGGAAAACAAATGACTAATGACATAAATTGCAATAGATATGTAAAATTATCATTAAAGACCCTTATTTATAATGAAAATATAATTTAAATATGAGAATGGACAATTCTTTAATATATTCAATATTTTAAAACATCAAAAATTGATAAGAAAGTGGAAAAGACATTTTAAGTATTACATTGTCAATATGTCACATCATCTTTTGATTATTTTCATTTATATAGATTTATTATGTAAATTAGCCTATATATTTATATAATGATATTTTACTTGTAAAAGGTAATGAATGATTCATTCATTCATTTAATGTTATATTTTATTTTGTAATAACTAAAAAATTAGAGAAAATAACAACTAATCCTCCAAGCTTTTTCAAAATATCACATCATCTTTTGATGATTCCCTTTATATATATATGGATATAGATATCGATTATAATTCAAAAAATTTAATTAAAAGATGGTGGATTCATTTAATAAAATGTTTGATTAAATTAAAAAAGTGTAAGATAAACAAATATTATATTTGTTGATGTATTTATGATATGCAAATAAAAATAATCATAAAATAATAAAGGAAATTAGATGTTAAATAAAAAAGGAAAGGTAAATAAAATTATATTTATTGATGTCTTTATGTTGTACAAATAAAAATAATTATAAAATAATAAAAAAATTAGATGTTAAATGAAATATTAAAGTCATTTAATAAGAAGATAGTTTTTTATTTAAAAAAACAAAATTAGGAGAAAAAATAGAAAATAGTGAAGGGAGGTTAAAAAAGTGTAAGATAAACAAATATTATATTTGCTGATGTATTTATGATATGCAAATAAAAATAATTTCAAAATAATAAAGAAAATTAGATGTTAAATAAAAAAATGAAATGTAAATAAAATTATATTTATTGATGTTTTTATATTGTACAAATAAAAATAATTATAAAATAATAATAAAATTAGATGTTAAATGCAATATTAAAGTCATTTAATGAGAATATAGTTTTTTATTTAAAAAATCAAAATTAGGAGAAAATAGAAAATAGTGAAGGGAGACTTCTAATTATGCCACCTAATCAACTTCATATTTTACTTTTAAGTATATATATAGATTTTATTATTTTTAAATTTTATTTATTATAATTTATTTTTTTATATTTATCATTTTCCTGTTCTTCGAGAATCTCCAACAGCTTCTCTAAAATTTCTTCAAAATAGAGAACTAAAATTTAAAATCTCTAAAAAAAATTACATTCATCTTCAACGAATTCCACATTTTAGAGAAACAAACATTTATTATAATATTAAAATATTATTTTTCTTTCTAAATAATTATTTTCAAGGATTTTTATTGGTGCTCTCATCTAATAATCATTTTTAGGGTTATCTTCATATTTGAAGAAAAACTAATTCTCCATTTTAGGAATAGTTTTTGGGAAGCTGTTGGAGCAAGATTATAGCTCAAAATTCTCATATTCTTTATTTTCTTCAAAATGGGGAAGCTGTTGGAGATGCTATTAGAATACTATTTTATAAGATTTTATATATTAATTAGTTTATATAATTTATTAAATAATAATATAGAAAATGTATAATATAAATTAAATTACATAAACATTTTATTGTTTTGTTATTTAATGGTTTTGACGAAAAAATTCTAATGATATATTATGTTATGAAAAAATTATATTATCATAATTTTATAAATTACATAATTAAATTAAAATATATAAACGATTCATTAAGGGTAGATTTCTAATTTTATTTATTCTATCATGTCCAGTTCTGTATTCGACAAAAAAAAGTTTTTCATATTTGGCGTGACAATATACTCGATACTCAGTTTGTCCCGTTAAAATAAGTGGAACAAAAAAACAAAGGAAATAAAACTAAATTGCAAAAATAATATATTGCCAGTGTCTCACTCTCATCGTGTGTATATATATAATGAAAATATGGTTAGCTTCAATGGAAAACTGTTTAAAAATAAAAAATTGAGAAACGTCTTTGTATCGTTCATCTTGATAGTATGTATATGTGTATACAACTAATTTGTAAACAATTTGTTCAGTATGCACATATGTATAAAAACCAATAAACAACTTCAATTATGTGTATATATACATGCACAACATCCAAATGAACGATTACCATGATATTCCTTAGTTTTCATTTATTAGAGATTTTTCTCCAAACATCCCTGTATATGAATTTATTATATATTATAAAAACATAACTACATTTTTTACCAAACACCAGACAGACAACTAAGTAGCATGGACGGACCCCATGAGGGGCACGTGGTGGCACGTGTCACCGTAACAATTTTTCGACGAAGGGTAAAAAAATTCGTTTTTGTGAAAGTGTCACCGTATCGATTTAGGAGGTGCTACCGTATTATTTTGGAAACTACAAGGGGTGCACCTAAAGTGATAAAAAGACCCAAATCTTATATCCATTCAACCAAAAAAACCGAAAAAAACTCTCGAAATCGATAAAAAAACTTTAAAACCCAACGAAATCAAGCAAAAAACGTTAAAAATCTCTCGAAACGCCGGAATTTGGCTAAAAACACATCGGACGATATTGAACGTTGGTAAAAAAATGAAAAAACACTTCGATAAAAACCGTATGAAAAATATGGTGTCACCGTATGAAAAAATTTCTGAGTCCGTCCCTGCTAAGTAGGGTTTAATAATGTTTTAGTCTTGTGAGTTTATCCTGTATACTCTTTTCAAGAAATTACATGTAATTTTATAGACAATAAATACTATTTTACAAAAATGGAAATCATCAAATTATGTCATTAATATATAGCATCAACCTTAAAAAAGCATAAACCCCACACTTGGAAACATAGTAACAAAAATCAATCATTTTTTGTTACCTTATCATTTTATTAATTTATACAAATTCTATATATTTTGTTACTAACCATTTTTTCCATCTATTTCAGCAAATAAAGAATTATAGTCTTAAGTCCATTGTCAAACACCCTTTTTCGATTTCACGAAGAACGATAGCAGCGGTAATCATTCGACTTTCTTCATGCGAAAAGGGTATAACGGGAAGGCTTTAAGGTTTACGAACCGAAGCCCAACCAAGAAACAGGCTTCGGGTCAAAAATCCTCAAATAAAAAACAAAGGGTCGATGGAGGAACGAGCTCATCAAAGTCGCAAAGAAGCACCACTCGTAGAAGCAAGAGGCTCAAGATCCGTAACACTAAAGAAAGACAAAAAAGTGGCACGGTTTTTTCGTGGCTCATAGATTCCGAAATTGCCCCTGAGGGTGCGACCGTGTACTACACGGGTCCCACCACTCAAGCGGGGTTCAAAAAAGGGACGTTAGAGCGAAATGGGATTTTTTGCAGTTGTTGTGGGTGCATTTTCACGATTCGGGATTTCCAACTGCACACGGGTGGGAGAGTTTGTGACGATCCATATGATGCTATTGGAGTTGACGGAATCCGAGGGGATGGTGGCATTATTCCGCTTTCGAAATGTATGGAATCCGCTTTGCAGAATCGAAACGAACCGGAACACCATGGGGTCAAACACGTTAAGACCAAAGGATCTGATGGTGATATTTACGACGATGCTTGTATTCTGTGTGCTGATGGCGGAAATTTGATTTGTTGTGAACAATGTAATTCAACGTTTCACGCGAAATGCTTAGGTATGCAGGTAAATAAATCGATTTTATATCTTTTCGTTCGAATATATTATTATTTTTGGAAAATTGAAAAAAAACATTTGCAATGTGAAATTTGACACTTATAATGTGCAGGTGGTACCTGATGAACCATATTATTGTGCTTATTGTGCTTGTAGATTATGTGGGATGCCTGTTACCAAGAGGGATTCTTCATGTCTCACTTGCTCTTTATGTGAAAAACAATGTATGGAAATTGATTTTTTTATTAGACGTACTGATATCCCAGTCAGCTAGACATGAATCATAAATATTTATCTGTATAATATAACGGCTTTTTCAGATAGATATTGAAATGGGTTCCAAGTATCTTTAATTTATACGTTATAATAAGGTGTTTTGGCGAAGTTGTGTGACCTAATAAGTTCTATAGACCAAATTGAGCAATTTTGTCTCTCAAGTACGTTGGACGTCCTAAAAGACCAATTTTGTTGAAGCGGTCTCAGAAAATAGATAAGAATTAACTGTTTACGTGAACACAGATCATGTGAAATGTTCGAAAGAGTCAATAAGAATCGACGTCAATCGCTTCCCAAGAGCGTTTTGTGAAAAAAATTGCAGACAGATTCATGAGAAGTTGGAAAGCAAGATCGGAGTTCGAAGAGAACTCAGGGATGGCTTATCGTGGACTCTCCTACATAGGTTCGATAAAGAATATGGTTCTTATGAAGTTGGCGCGTCCAAAAGGCTCGAGTCCTACTGCAAGCTTGCGGTCGCCTTCAGAATATTGACCGCTTGTTTCGAGCCTATTAAAGATCGACACACGAGGATTAACATGATTCGAAACGTAGTGTACAATTGCGGGTGAGTGAAATTCGAAACGGCCCAGGTTTTCAAAAGAGTTCAGTTTTTCATGAGGTCAACGGTTATGTAGGTCCCATTACCGACGGATAAATTTTTGCGGGTTTTTCACTGCGATACTTGAAAAGAGGGATGAAATTATTGCAGTGGCATCAATCAGGTAAGTTGTATAAGAAGCTTTTTTAAGTATACATATAATATCAAAAAAGTTTGACCAAAGTGGTTAAATGGCACCTTTCTATTCATTTTGTAACTTGTGAAATGTATTTTTAAAATATGGTAAATTGCATGAAAATGTAACGTACTTTTAATCATATTTTGAAACATGTGTGCCTGCTTACAAAAACGGGCCCGCTAAAAAGGATTACTTTACCGGTTGGTTGCGAAATAAGCACTTTCAAAATCTTGACAACTTTAAGACAAGTTGGCTATTCTTGTCCCTTAGTTAGTTGACTTGAAATGCTTTGTTTATTTTGTGTCTAGAGTTCATGGAAGTAATGTAGCAGAGATACCATTTATAGCAACTGCTGAACCATATAGAAACAAGGGAATGTGTGGAGAACTCTTGAATGCAATTGAATCTGTAAGTCTTAATTGGCTTAAGTTTACAAGATCAACAACTTTGATTCTTATATAAGGGTGTTATTATAACTTGTTAAGACGAAATTAATCAGGTAACAAGTTATGTCGACGAAGTTGAACAATCTAACAGAACACAGCAAAAGACACATTTGAAAAATGTCTTGTAAGGATGCGTTTGGTACGCAGACAAGATAGAACAGGACAAGACAGAATAGAACAGATAACATCAGATAAAATACAATAAATAAAATATAAAATAGAACATGTATTTGATGTTTTATAGAAGAATTTGATTTTATTTTGAGGTTATATTGGTAAAACATAAGTCTGTTCCACCTTGTTCCATGGGGTGAGGGTGGAATAGGTCTGTTCCAGCTTGTTCCACTATGTTTCTGTCTGTTCCACATAAAAGTCTTGTCAAACATGGGACAGTGATCTCTGGTCTGTTCTGTCATGTCATGTCCAGTGTACCAAAAGACGACTAATATGACATTTTTCATATATCGTGTCTTATTAGATTGTCTAGCTTTGAGTAACAGCATTGCATATATGACGCGCACTTATTTTGTTCAAATTTTCATCTAACGGACGTTAATTTTCAGGATCTTAAAGATTTCGGAGTGAGAAATATGGTTATCCCTTCATCCTCGGAGACGATTAAGGTCTGGAATGAAAAATATGGTTTTAATCTCGTAAAAGATGAAACAAAAAAAGAAATCATGAAATTGAACACACTTATGTTCCATGATTGTTTAAGAATGCAGAAGACCATTATACTCCCAGGTTATGCTTACTTTTTACAAATTATTTTATTATTTTATTTTGATCTTCAGCCTATTTTATGGTTGAAGATCAAAACGAACCTGTTATTGGGTTGGGTTCACGTGACTCGTGAGACCAACATGTTTCTGGAATACCCGTGAGACCACTAAATAACACTAAAACTTCACAGTGATTCATTGTGAAGGTAAGGATAACAAGGAACCTTCACAGTGTTTTGCTGTGAACGTTTAGTGTTATTTTTGTGGTCTCACGGAAATAGTCTGGTCTTACATGATCTCAAGTCACTTGTTATTTATAACAAATTTAATTAATATACTCGGTTTTGTGTAACGAAGTGTTTCCTCCATGCAGAAAGAATCGATTTAAACGTTGAGCCACCTCACGCATACGAAGAAATAATATCGACATGTTGATTCGACGTTTTTTGGTAGGAGGGCCTTTTTGTTCTTACTAAGCTAGTGTAATTAATCCCAAAATTTTCATATTAGTTGCAACGCGTACTGTATCTTTTATCGTAAAAAATATGAACGATATATAACTTATTGTCAACAAGATAACAACCATCTCGAGTCTCAAACATCCCGATAAATGGAATCATTGTTCTGATCATTTGACGCTTTAAATCTCATTAAATCGTGTATATATGAAACAAATGTTGTTTGAAGGTGGTTTAACACGTTCTAACAAATTAATAAATGAATTAAATTTAATAAAAATATTAATAACCAATGCTTAAGCAAAATAATAAATAAATTAAAATGAAATTGTTTTATCTGGTTGGCATTACTAATGGCCTTGCTTATTTAACAAGTGTAAACACTAAATACTAACCAGGTAAAAGTTTAATTACTCTATCACTCGGTAAGGTAAGTGACACCCAGTAACCGATTGTCAGCTGGTAAGAGTTTGGAAAACGGCTTCTTGTATACTTTTATTGAGACGGGCTTGGCAAACAACTAGACATTTGCACCTTGCTTTCGAGATTTAACTTCAAACCCGATCCCTTGCTTATATACAACTTCTTTATATTCGAGTTTTGCTCGTGGACCAATTTCACTAAACTTCTTTTTGCATTTGCCCTAAACGGACAATTCGACGCCAAAAAACCATCGACCAAGTGTAAATACGCTTCCAAATCATGACAACATGCCATATCCGCGTCCGCTTTCAAGTATGGAGAACTTTTGGTGTCGACTTTTAATTCGTTCCCAACATGTGCATACGCCCATGGCATGTTGTTATCGAGCATGTTCAGTATCTTGTTAGCAACACTCGACTCTCTTAGCTTTTTATCCAGCTGTTCGCTAACAAACATGCCCGGAACTCGAGTGATTAGGTCTTGGGAGTTCACGATTCGCAATACTTTCACTTTTTGTGAGCTTAGACGTTTAGCGAAACTACGGTTTCCGACGCGGGGCCCGCCAAAGGTGTAGACAGCTATTGGTGGCATGTCTTTCGCACAAGTGCTTAAGTCGTCAGCCACCAATAATGCTAACGCTGCACCAAGGCTATGCCCTGTTACGGTAATACTAAGGCTTTCACCTTCGTATAACTTCGTTAGTCGTTTGATTTCTTCAGTCACCGACTCTGCTAAACTCGGGACATGGGTTCCTGCAGTTCTGTACAAACTTAGGAACCCGCACTCAACTTTTGGTTGACCGTAGTTAGGTTGTTTTGGTCCAGAGACCTGAACTAGCAGGTCCCGCATATTTTCAACCCATTCAAGACATGTGGCGGTCCCACGGAGGGATATAACAATATCTCTCCGTCCCATACGTGATATCTCTCTGGGATCATCACAAACCGCCACATACCCAATGCTACTTGTCCGTTGGCTCATCCAATCGAGCCCGGGTGCGAGTTTATCCACCCACTTTGGCAACCCGACAGAGGCGGTTGCGTAAAGGTTTTTAGTCACCCGGTACGACTTATCAGGCAACGCCACGTGGCGGTGTGGGGATGGAGCTTCGTCTGCTGACGTGGCGGGATCGGAATGGAAACAATGGTAAGCCGCCTGAATAAACTCGCCGTAACGGATCATCTCTCGCCGGAGATTCTCATCGAGTGGGTCGAGTAAACCGGTCCAATTATCGCTCCCGTGATACTCCCTCCACCGTGAAGCTAAACTGTTCCGTGGAGAATACTCGATTCCGTTTTTCGACAACAGCCGCCGCAAGCGGTTGAGATGACGTGGAGACATCTCCTCCGCCGCCGTGTTCTCCGGCCAAATCTGGGGCAAGTTCAGCCCTCCCAAGAGACCTTTTCCTCTATTTTCCGATTCCGGCGACCCATCTGTACTCGGATCCTGAACCACTTCTAACTCGGTCAGAATCACCCGAGGTTCGGTACCTAGAAGTTTTTCGAGATTAGAGAGGTGTTGCCGGCCGGTTGAACCGGTGGTCGACAAGGTGGTGGATTTCATCATGAACGACGTCGTTGAAGAAGCTCTTCCTAAAGGGTTCAACGGAGACCCATAATTACAACCTCCGGGGATTCGTCTCGCCGGAAATACGTGAAGATTTTTTCCGGAGAGCGTTGCACCGATCTGCATCAAGGATTTGATAAAAATGGAGGGTTTTAGATAGAGAAAGTAGAGAGAGAAAAGTCAAATGTGAGATGTAAGAAAGTGGATGTGGAAGTGTTGGGTTGAACAGGTATTAAGGTATATATATAAGACCATCTCCAACCGACCTTCAAATCGTTCAAATTGTCGGCCGACCATCTCCAACCGACCTTCAAAAGCCATTTTTTTTGCAGGCCAAGACTTTTGAACGCCAGATATGGCGTGTGGTTTCAGTTTTGTAGGCCTCACACCAAAAGATGGAGCCCACCACTTTAGACTAAAGTTAATATATTTAATTAATAAATATTATAAATTTTAATTAAAAATAGCTAATAGTAAATATAATATGTTATTTTAATGTGGGGTCCACAAATTTGGTGTGTTTTTTAGTATGGTTAGAGTTGAAGTTTTTTTTTGGTGTTAGGCCCATTAAAATTGGTGTTTTTTGTGTGTTTTTTTGTGCCAAGGTCGGAGATGCTCTAATAGATTGAGGGTGGTAAGATGTAAACTTCTTATTTTAAAAGGGTTTGAATGTACACTATAGCAACATGGTAGTAGTTTTCTTGATATAAATAAAGAAATCTTGATTTTCATCATTATCCATTAAAATAAAGAAATCTAAACTCACCTGTGGTTTTATAATTTTGGTCCATAAGTTTCACCTTTGGTCCACAATGTAATAAAACTCTAGCATTTGTTTCAAAATAGTGTCTGAAAAATATATAGTGCACATAAATAGCATAAATTATAATGATCAAGTGAGTTTTTCACTAATAAAATAAGCAAAAGTATTTTTTAATAAAGTGGATTTTTGGGTAGGTTCAATAATTTGACAATATATATATATACTAGTCTTTGGCTCGTCTGTTGCGCGACGATCAAATTTGTGTTTTAAGTTAATTATTTGATGTTTAATAGTTGTTGAATAATTTTGTGACACATACAATAATTGATAAAAAGAAAACAAAAATTACACAAATAGGGAATATTATCTTGAAGTTAAAAAAATATGTCTATTAAGTTTGATATCTATTATAAATGTCGTTACTAAATGAATTTATCAAACGAATACACAATAATTGCATATTTATATTTTTGAAAAAAGTTCGAACTCATAATCCAAAAGTCAGTTGATAAGTGATATCTTCTTTTTTCCAAATAATTAAATCTCTTATGATAATTATAACGGTGTTTCGTTGATAGAATAGAACTTGATAGAATCGTAATTCGTCAAATGAATTCGACTTTGAAGTAAAAATTGATATGAAATTGCAAAAAGAAAATCACGACAATTTATTGATTATTTGTATCAAATCTCATACTAATTTCAACAAATTTCATACTAATCACGACACATTAATTAAATCACATATACACATTAATTCGTATATATTTATAATATTTAATAATATAATAAAACCAAAAATATTCAATATTGGGCTCATTTCGAAGTTATTGACGAAGAGATTACACTGGTATAATTTGTAAAAAATAGAAAAAAAAATAATGCATTTTAGTTCATATACATTACTTATGTTTATATGATAAGAGTATAAAATGAAAAATAAAAAGGCAAGAGATTAAAAGTAAACTACCTACATAATTATAAGGGTATTAAATGTAATTTATAAATTAAAAAAATTGAATTAAGGAGAGATTTAAGGAGGAGTGAATGTGGGTGTGTTAATTGAACTTATAACGTAAATTGTGTCCAGATACATGTTTAGGCGGGAAAATATTGAAGTCGGCTCACCAGAAGACGACACGTGGCATGCTAGTTACTTATTTATTATATATATATATAGGGGAGGTATCCGTTGCAAACCAGTCAGTTTGTGCAAACTATACAAACCACTATATTAGGAAACAATGGATGTATTTATGGATAATCATTATGATTCATTAATTAAGACTGAGATATATATGGAAGATGATAAGATTCATTCATTATGATCATGACTTTAGATTAGGAAACATAATAAAATCAGATATTTATTAGACTTGATCAACGGCTAAGATTGGTTTGTATAGTTTGCACAAACTGACTGGTTTGCAACGGATACCTCCCCTATATATATATATATATATATATAGAGAGAGAGAGAGAGAGAGAGAGACAAAGAGTAACAACCATTTTTAATATTTTGCTTATGTATAACTGTAAATAAGAAACATTTTAATTATATTTGGATTATGTAGATAATTTATCAAACCTAAGTTTCAATGTGAACCGAGACATGATAACACGCAATGTATCTTATATATTTACGGGTTATTCATCATAAATGTGAATCATTTATCGTGAAAGGTGTATCAATTTATCACGTATCATGACTAGTGTATCAATTCATCATGGATTATGAATTGTGTGTTATTCATCATGAATAGTTCACAAATGTTTACGTTCATCATTCATGATGAATGTGGACAATAGGGGTTATGTGTCGCGTTCTCTTTCTCTTTTGTCCTCTGGTTTACAACATATTTTTTTGCAATTGAACTTTCATATATATGTATGTGTAATTCAAATGTTGTGCAACACATGGATGTGTTATAAAACGTGACGAATGATCATGTGAGGGGGAAAAAGTTAAAGTGAGAAGGTGAGAAGGAATATAGACCCCGTATCACTTTTAATCTCAAACTCACCCATGAATCGTGCTTGATACATGGATTGATCTAGTGTATCTCAACACATCTCATCTTTAGTGCACCTCATCCTAATGTGCATCCAAAAGTGGAGATCTCATCTTACCATTCCCATCATAACTTTTATTCTCACCAGAACCCAACTCTTATAAACGTTGAGTAAGGTAGAAATGTTGTAAAATGAAAATTACTGTAAACTCCAAAATCTAAAGGGGTTAATTGTTCAAAAAAAACCTCCCGGGGTACTCTTTATAAAGTATAAGATATAAGAAGGGTTATATTTGTCAGAAGCGATATCAAGGAGGAGATAAATTAGAAATAAAGGAAAGTTAGGTTAATGAAGACCGAATTGAAGTATTGTAAAAGTCAAATGGCAGAATTGAAATAAAATGAATTTTAAAGGGTCGAGAATAACTCCGCGGAAATTGACCAAGGTCTGTGAAAATTAAATATAATCAAAGCCAAAAAATCAAACGATGCAAATCTTGACTTTCATGTTTGACTTTTAGTCTATGGAAGGGTAAAATAGAGAAACAATAATTAGTTCTACGAAAAATAAGTATAATGATTTTTTTTCATAAGGTATTAGATAAGGTTAATGTTATATGCACCGGTTAAAACTAGGTTAAGTCATGTATTGTGAAAAGTAAAAGCAACAAGTTTTTTTACTAACAAGTCGTTTATCAAACGTTTATCCGGGTAAGTGTTTACTGGTAAAATTAACATTATCACTTACTTACCGGGTAAGATTTTAGTCCACCAAAACGATATTGTATGCAACAATTTTTTCGGTAAGAGCTAAGCGTGGTAAGAGTCTTCACAATTACTTACTGGGGTAAGACTCTCGGTCCTTGCCTTAGCTCTTACCGGGTGAGATTATTGGTCCTTGCCATATTCACTCGTAAGGTAATGTGACTTGGTGAGTGCTTACCCGAGCAAGTGTTTGGTAAACGGCCTTTAATTGTTTATCGGCAATAACAAGGTTCTTATTTTACCCTATCGTTTAGGATTTCCGACTATCAAAATGGATTATTGCTATACGTTTTTCATCTCGTAAGTATCTACTGGGTAAGGGTCTTCTTTCTCACTTACCCTATAAGATTATCGGTTCTTGTCATGCATCTTACCGGGTAAGAAAATTATAGGTTCTTGTTATGATCATCCGAAAGGTAAGTAACATCCGACAAGAGTTTGGTAAACGGCACATAAGTCTTGATATTTATGTGTGTGAGAAGAAAAACTTACTTAAATTGTGAAACTATAAAAGTTTAAAATTTTCAATAAAATTTCAATTTTTATGTCCCTTACTCGTTTATATCAAATTGTTAGAGCACTTTAAAGATTCTATAAAGATTTAGACTAATTTTTTGTTCTTACAAATATGTTAAAATAGAAAAAAATTTAAAGGAAATTATGATAGAGATTAAAATGTTTTCCATATTTGAATGACTATCTAAAAAAATAATTGATTATGAAAGAAATAACATTTTATTATCAATACGATTCAAACTATAGGTAGCGTTTGGTATGCAGACTGGATGGGACGGGACTGGAGGAGATAATTTTGATCTAGGTTACGTTGAAAAAAAGGGTATTTTAGTAATCTTATGTTTTAGTCCAATGTTGTTCCACCTATTTTGGTGAAACAAAAAATCTTAAGTTTTGTCCCATGAAAACTTGTTTTTGTCCCATGTTGTCCCATCTGATTTTTGTCCCATGGCATACCAAACATGAGACTATTTTTTTGTCTCGTCCCGTCCCATCCAGTTTGCGTACCAAACGCACCCATATGTTTGCACAATTGAAATAATATTTTATTAATTAAACTAATAATATAATTAACTTTACAATCTAAACATGTATTTAGTGGTTGTTTGGCAATTGCTGAATGGTTTGGTGCAGAATGATTAAATTGTCAAAATGGTTAAAAGGCTTTTTATGATATAGTGTAAAATGAAATATGGTTGTTTATTATTTGTTTAGAATGAAACTAGGGTGCTGAATGGTTAAGCGTGACACGAGATGCTAAATCATTCAGAGGGTTTTGTGTAACACCCTAAAAACATGGCTAATTTAAACCTTAAAATTTCACAAGTTATGATCAAATAACGTCAAACTTGTATAACAAAAGGATCAACAGTAAGGTTTTTATATACAATAGACATCTACTCAAATAACCTATTAATCTAATCATTACATCATAATCAGATTAACTAGGTTATCTAATCATCTGCCCCAAAATAACAAAAGAATAACTAGATCCTCTGTCATCTCCAAGTTTGAGTCTTTCCAAAAATTCTCATCTCACATCCCAGCTTACTTCCCGGAGCTTGTACCTGGTAAAAAATTCAACTTGAAACATTAGGCTTTCGCCTAGTGAGAATATTCAAATCAAATTAAAATTCAACAATTAAAATCTCAACAGATAAATCAAACATGTTCTCGTCCATCTTACCGTATAACAACTCCTTTCAACACTGGGAATCTACCCCACTCCCATACTTATGACTAATTCATCTAGCCATACTAATACTACTAAGAGTTTACTATAAATCATCCCAGATTTAGAGTCAATACTCTTATCCAATAAATTACAAGTCAAAACCTGCCTATTTCTTAACCCAGAAGTAGAGATTACAAATTACTTTATGCCTATCTCAAATCTTCCTTTTACCGCTGGGAAATCTCCGATCTTCCCTAAAAATGGAAATCTCCGATCTTCCATTCGAAATGGGAATTACAAATCAATATCTGCCTATTCCACATTTCACATCCTTCCCACCTCAGAATCAATGGTCACAATGGGATTAATATATCGCGATACACAACCGGGACCCCCGATGATTCAAGGTACACTCAATCACTAAAAATTACATCCCTTTGGTCAATGGCTAGTAATCGGTTCCCATTATACCGTACTACGGTGCCCCCGATGACCGGATGCCTATCTTTAGCAACCACAACATAATACATAGGTATTATAACTCTTACTATGGTATGTGCATGACATACCATATATTTATCTCAAAACATATTCTATATATATATATATATACATCTATAAAGGATATTACTCTCTCGACACCGCGACTTCTCAACTATCCCCTCTTTGCTAAATAGCACGGGGATCAACATAGCATAACTCATAGTCATCTATTTGGACTCATTACTGATTAAGATAAGTCCTTACAACTATCGACAACTCAAGGTAAAAAATCAGTTTTGTCACAGAGGGAGAATTTCGCAACCCACTGTTGCGATTTTCTCAAAACTCGCAAGCCACTATTGCGAATTCCTCAAAACTCGCAAGCAACTACTGCGAGATTCTCCAAAACTCGCAACCCATAGTTGCGAGTTTCTCACTTCACCCCACAGAGGTTAGCGAGATACTCAAAACTCGCAACCAACTATTGCGAGATTCTCAAAACTCGCAACCAACTATTGCGAGATTCTCAAAACTCGCAATCACTGTTCATCGCCTTCTTCATTAAGCCAGTTTATAAAATCAGTGTATTAAGCTTACTACTTCTCAATTAATTCATATAAAAGCATTCAGACATAGTTTAACAACTATCTATATCGATTTCAATGTCTAATTTTAAGAAGAAGTGAATAAAACTCACCTGTCAATCTTCTGGACACTTTACGGTTCTTCACAACTTCAAATAAACTTTCCAGAACAATTCTAATCATAATAATATGTAATTAGCTATCTTCCTTACAAGAAATCAGTAACAAATACTCAATTTCTTACCAAGAACTCTGATTTCCTTCTTCTGTTCTTTCTTCTTCACGTCTCTCTCTCGTTCTCTATTTCTCTGTCTAATTTGGAAAAAGTGACCGACTCAATACCATCTAATCAATATTAAGAGAATCAACTTTCCAACAATAGCCATTTAGCCCCTCAAGTTAATTTTCACAATTAACTTTACACTTTAGCCAAATTACAAACTTAACCTCAAAGTTTATAATTATAATATATAAAAATACAACGGAAATTCGAGATGTTACATTTTAGAACCATTAAGAGACAGACTATTTTTTTGCCAAACAAAATTCACCTCTGAACGATTCAGAGGTTGCCTCTTAATGAAATTGTTTACCCCTAGTAAACAAACAACCCCTTAAAGTTAAAGTGTAATATATTAATTGAGATTTTTTATTTTTTATTTTTCTATTTAAAAAAGTAATTGGAGATCCGTTGAAGATGTTATTAGTAAAATATTTATCATTTGTTTTAATTAGAATTGAAAAATCAATAATAATCGTACGAATTAAGGGGTATTTGTGTAAATTTAAGGACTTAATAAAAAATTAATATGAACTAATAGTAAACCACTTCTTTTGTCTAGCATTGTGTCAAAAGTCATCTAATTTAATCTAAACCGTTCCATATTATTAAAACAACCAATCACAATCGAATATTCAATTATAATTAGAATGGGTCCAAAGTTTCAACATCTGAATTGGATAAGTCGGTTTTTTTTATAACAGTACATAATCCAATAAAACCAAACCGATCAAATCCAATCTAATTATCATTAAAGTATCATCCAATTAGTAACTATACATAATTATTATCGTTTTACGATATTGTTTTTTAGTTGATATTTTATATGTAGCATTTTTAATAAATTAAGTAAATATACGAATAACCGGTAGAAATAATTGGTTGATTGGTTGAAAATTGGATTAAAATATTGGATAGTTTATTCCAATCCAATAGATAACGAATATTAATATATCCAATGGATGGAACCGATCCAATCCAATTCAATTATCGGTTGGATTGGATTGGTTCGGATGTCCAACATTTATTTGATTGGATCAGATGACAAAATCCGACTCTTATTAAATGATTGGATTAGATTGAACTCATTTAAATTAATTGGATTTCAACCAATGAACACCCCTCATTTTGGTAGCATCATTCATCCCCTACCCCCTAGGGTTTTTCTTCAAGGTTTTTTTTGCCCAATATTTTTTTTTCATCAATACTATAATTTTTATTAGAACTTAAAGCATTTCCAATAGCTTCATCAAAATGGAGAAGTAAAAAGTCAAATATCTAAGAAAGTAACCTTCATCTCCAACAATTCTATATGTTGAAGATTACACAATTAATTATATTATTAAAATATTCAATACAACTTGAAGTATTATTTATCTCTCCTAAAAATTTAATTTAAACCATTTTCATTGGTATAATGAATAAAAAATCAGTTATATCTCTCATATGTTATCATTTTTTGAAATATCTCCAAATTTGGGGATTTTCATCAATATCTCTTGTACTTTCTTCAAATTTGGGGAAATCTCCATTTTGGATAAGCTTTCGGAGATGCTCTTAATAGCATAATCAGATAGAACCCATATTGGATTATTTGCCAACATAAATCAGATAAGTGTTTACTGAACAATAAGTTCGAGTAAGAAGTGATTAAAAATGGTTGTTTTTATGTGTTTCTAGTAAATGATCACTCATAAAAATATTTGACTCAACTTCCATGAAATCGTCTTTTGTTGTATAATTACTTCAAATATCCTATATTTCCAGCACATTGACAAATTAATTTGGTTGGGTTAGTACTCATTTATAAAACATATGTTTGTCCCACCAAGTTTTTATTCGTTAAAAAGAGAGACTAGATATGTTATAAAAATGAAAGTAGAGATAAATACTTAATCTGTTATAAAAATAGAAGTAGATGAAGGGATTGACTTCATTAGAAAATAAAGTAGAGGGAGGGGAAAGGTTATGGACGAAAACACATGTCACTAAGGGTGCGTTTGGTACGCAGACAAGATAGGACATGACAATGTGGAACAAAACAGGACATGTCAGAACAGTTGTTCCACGTTTGGTAAGAAAGATCTGGATAGAACAGAACAGATAACATCGACCAATTTACCCTTGCTAAATTTAAAAAATGAATAAATATGAAATAGAAGGTTTATTTGATGTTTTAGAAGAGAATTGTATTTTATTTTGAGATTATATTGGTAGAACATAAGTCTGTTACAACTTGTTCCATGGGGGTGGGGGTGGAACATGCCTGCTCCAGTTTGTTCCACCTTGTTCCAGTCTGTTCCACATAAAGATTATGTCAAACGTAGGACAATGGACCATGTTCTGTTCTGTCATGTCCAGTGTACCAAACGCACCCTAACTAACGACAGTATTGGAAAAGACCATATCGGTTATGACAGTAAAACTATAAGTATGTTCGTCGTTGAAAATTTATGTTCATGAATCTTACTCGTTAATTTATATAAACGATCGTTGAACTTTTCTTTTAGAAACTCTACTTGTTAATTTATATAAACCACACTAACTAAATTTGCATTTAACTAAGTTATCTAAGTTTCATTGACTTTGTAAAAAGGGAAAAGGCAAGATAACCACTCCCTCAACATAACTACCCATACTTTGTTTCTTCAATCCTCAATCAAAATAAATTTTTAAATGTTATTTTATAATAGAAATTTGGTGATTTATTAGACTTTTGTGTACAACAATTGTATTATATTTATGAAAAATAAGAGAGATATATAAAAATCTATAAATTTGAGTAAATCGGAAAAAAATGTTTATGAGAAATAAATAATATTTTATTAAATGTATAAAATATAATAATTGTTGGAGTTAGATACAATATTTTTTAGATGATTTGACATTTTATGCTGTATTTTTTGAAAAAATTAGAATCTAACGATTGGAGATACTCTAAGAACAACTTTGATGTGTATATATCCTGTATATTTATATAATATTCGGATATATCAATATCAATGATTGTTTTGAACATTTTAATATATGGTTTGACCTGATTTTATTGTATATATGTGTGTGTGTATATAGCAACAACCATTTTACCATAAACCTTTTAATGTTATTAATTTTAGCAACTGTGAACATCCAAATCATTTTATGTACATTTTTTATGAATTAAATTAATGCAATTTAGTATATTTATATACAAGTAGGTATATTTTTGACCGTTGAGAGTTAGTTTATTATTGGTACCAACTATTGTTATCATTCAATGATCGTCATGCCGCCTTCACCATCATTGCCGTTGCTGCCACGAGTATGACGACAACGATGTTTTCGTTGAGACGATGACTTTTTAGCAAGAGACGTTTAAGTGCAGTATTTAGACTCTATTCCAAGAGATGTTTTCATTGAGACGATGACTTTGTAAGAGCATCCACATCAATCTTGCAAGAGGCGATATGGACATGTCATGTAGATAACTAGGAAGTGTTTACCAACAATCTATATTGATGGTCAAGAATATTATATAATAAGATTATAAGAATAGTGATTTTTGATGGTAAACGTTTATCATATTAGCGTTTGGTAAATGATCCCTAAGTAAATCTGTAGATATAATGTATCTAATTTCTACATTATTTCATAAGTTTTCCTTTTAGTTATTTATCTCAAAAAATCTTATATATATTGGTTGTGTACACGTACAATACAACAAGGTGTAAAATATTGTTATAAACTGAAAATGATAAACTAATGTAATTTATCACTTCAAAGTAAAAATTGAAATGTATGTTTGAATATAAGGGTTGAGTTTTGGTGAGAAGTGTCAAATATGGTGAAAAACGTGAGAAGTAGTTATCAATCGTTGGATGGGAAATGTACGAACATTAGGATGAGATGCACGGAGATAAGATAAACCGAGATGCACCAGATCAATTCTCCTTTAAGCCGCAATTCATGGGAGGATATTTGATTAAAAGTGATCAATGGTTTAAAAACATTTCTTGCACTTCTCACAAAAAATGACACTTCTAACATTATCCCATGCCTGTAATATAAATGATTAAATAAACCAAGTTTGGAAAAAACTTGGTTTATGCATAAAGTTCATCCTTATAAGCTTACTGAATAAGTCACTTTCTATATCATTGAACCACAACCAAACAATCATGTATATATAACTGAATAAGTTGTTAGTTCCATTAAGCTTACCATAAACATAAAGCTCTGTTGGGGAGTTGGGGTAATTCGTGGGAGAGATAGAGTGTATGGAACTTGGATAAAAGACAGAGATCGCGTGAGAGCTCGCTTTCCGTAAGAGATATTTCGACCCTATCTGCCCGGGTATCACGAAATTCTCTCGAGGATAATTTCTATGTTTCAGTGTATCGATCAAGGCAGTGATCGATTCATACTTATACACCTTTAGAGAATCGTAACCGACCTATTTTGAATACTGATAATAATCTCTCATTTAATGAGATTGATTGTGAAATTAATGACGGCAGTTACAAACGTGAAAAACCAGTCCAGACGCCGGCGCTACTTTTCGCGCTAGACAACTGGCGCCACAAAGGGCGCGGGCAACTTTCCAGAGCCTGGCGCCAGTCTTGGCGCTAGCCATCTGGCGCCAGTACTGGCCCCGACACCCAGCTCATGAAACCATTTTGTAACTTGTCGATTTTAACCGTCCAACAATCCCGGGTTCTAGTTAGCTTACACGAGTGTGCACTCCTGTAACGTCCCGCAAAATGAAACATACATATAACATATATTCCATAACATATTTACAACAAAGTACTTCATGTTTCACATTTGGTCCCATCTAAAGTCCGAACATAAAAAAATTCATTACAACTTGATCCACTTTAAATTACATAGTAATAACAAAAGTATAACTACAAAAGCATCCATATTATCATGATGAAAATCTTCTCCAAAGCTAGCCGACAAGTACTCTATTTACTTGTTCTTACGGGAATCATCACCTGGAATACATAATTTTTAAAACAGAAAATGAGGGTTAGACCTAAGGGTCTAGTGAGTAAATCCCTGACATTTGTAATTCATTAAAAACTCATTTATATAAAACACTATTTATATAAATACACATACCACACACGTAAGTTAATACCAACTAACAATTATTCACCATACCTGTCTCATTCCACCTTATCCCTCCACCAATGGCCAATATCAAATGGTTGCGAGCCAATTTATCACACCGGTCCAAAGCCCGGCCACGTATTATATTATCATATAATACTCACGTAATTATAATATCTCAATATATTATAATCACCCACGTATGACATATTCATACCACATATCAAATATTTGTTATTCACATAATGCATTCCAGTAAAATACTTTTTAAAGTAAAACTCACCTGATCTTTTAAGCAAAGGTCCTTCAAACTTTCCTCAATTTAGATTATCTTTTAACCCAGATCCTTAGTATCTGAAACAAATTAAAGCATACATACTCTTTAACACATAAACAGGAAAACCCAACTTTTCGCAACCCACTATTACGAAAAGTTTACTTTTCGCAACCTACAGTTGCGAGTTCCTCACTTTTCGCAACCAACAGATGCGAAAACCTCATTTCTCGCAAACCACAGTTGCGAGTTCCCTACTTTTCGTGACCAACAGATACGAAAACCTCACTATGCGTTTTAGCTGCTTGCGAAAAGTGGACTTTTCGCAACCAAGGCTTGCGAATTCCTACTTTTCGCAAAAACACTGTTCATCGTCATTTTTCCAGAAAGTTCAGTTCAAAATCAAGAATCCATCTTTTACCCAGATTTGCACAGAAACGTTCTAAACTCCATTTAACACCCTAAATTGTAACTAAAATTCACCAATTCATCTAAAATTACCTAAACCCACTTCAAAAATCATATGAAACTTAATTCTCATAAAAGAGAGTTTGAATAAGAAAATTACCTCTTTGATTTCCTGCACCAAACAAAATCCCAGCTGAGAATCTTTAATCTTCTTCTTCTCTCCTACGGTTCTTCTTCTCTCTCTTTTTATCTCTGCCGTGAACAATTTCACACACACACACACACACACACACACACTATTTGGGTTCTGCTTTACTGTTTCAATTTGAGATGTTTCCTCTATTTAGGATACTGAGTCGGTTTGGCTAAAAAGGTTTGGGTAAAATACCCAACAACCCTAAACTTGTTTCACTTGATAAAACACAACCCTAAGCTTCTATTATACAATAAAACTTATTCCTTAATTTCTTAACTCCATAAAATACTAAAATAAAGACTTATAAAATTTCGATTTTAATTTGAATAAAAATACCTGGTTATTACAACTCCACACCTCCTAACTCATGTTATAGCTTAGCTAACAACCCCATTATTATCTTTGTGAATCCAACTACACAAAATGAACATGATGATTTCACTAAAATCACCAACAAGCTCAATTCATATTTTTGTTGTTTCACTTGTTAGGTCAAAATTAGACCTGGAAAAATTGACCTGACACGCTAACCCGAGTCTTGTAAACACAAAATAAACGGATTTGAGTAATACATTCAACCCGTTTAAGTAAACGGGTTGACACGACACAAAACTTAAACAAGAAAGATTAGGGTTAAAAATTTTAACTCGAAAATTGTCTGAATAACCCGTTTATATATATATATATAGCCATAAGTTCAAACGAGAAATGCTGAGTGTGTGAGAAATAGAGAAATAATCTTATCCATTCATACGATCAAGATTGTATTTGACTGGTCAAAAATTGTGGCAACATGAAAATACATAGGTAGGTTTGGTTGGTTTTTTCATTAAATTTTGTATGGATAAAGCTATCTATGTGAATAAGGTGTCTGTATGGATTTGGAAGATTTTTGTTTGAAAGAGGGTTTCATTGATTAAAACGTGTGTGTTTTTTATATTGCGAGAAACATGTTTAAAAAAAATTGTGACTATCGAAATAAACTATAAAGCCATCCTAGAAACTCACTGGATAAGTCATTTTTTATATCATTAAGCCACTATCGAACAATCATACGTGTGAGGCCCCAACAGTAGAAGTACGAGTGTAATCCATATATGCAAGGTCCAATGAAATACATACACTAATTTACCTCTTCTGTTATAATCATGACACTGATACGGTAAAACCGCCTCAAAGTATGACATCTACCTTTTTCTTTATCGAACATTCATATACAATTAACCGAATAAATTATAAATCTGATTAAACTCGTTAAACTGGTAACAAACGAAACAAATTCATACAAAACATCAGTGTGAAGCCCACCCACATGTTAAGTTAAAGAAAAGACAGGGATTTCAAGATTAGGTTTACGCCGCTTCTCAAATAATATATGCCGCTTTGGTAGGGTTTTTCTACCGCCTCTCAATATCCCATTTCACACACACTCTTTCTCTCTCACTTCTTCTGTTACCTCTGATTTCAATCCGTTAATGGCCGCAATTATCACCAATTTCTAAGGTTCCATTGCTTATTCCTAATCAAATTATTCTTCAAAAGGTTTGGGATTTTGTGTTTCTGTGTCGAAAGAAATGGCATCAACGAACCCTTTTGATCTTTTGGGTGATGATGATAACGACGACCCGTCTCTGCTCATAGCAAAGCTTCCGGTGGCTGTTGCAACCACAAAGAAATCTCCGGTTGGTGGTGTGGCGGCTAAGCCGGTAGCCAAGCTTCCTTCCAAGCCGATTCCTCCCTCTCAAGCTGGTACGCTTACTGTCGTGTTTTAATTGGTGTTATTCAAATTAGATCCATTGTTTGATTGGAATTGATTGATTTTGATGATCACAAATGGTTCTGGTTACTATGGAGGATATGTTTAGAGATATGATATTGCGTATTTGTATTTCTACTGTTTTTTATATCTGTAAATTGAACAATTGATGTTTGAGTTGGACCTTGTTAGCAATGGTTGAAATTATATAAAGAGAAGTTTATGGTTTGATTAGACACATAGTGGAAGATTTTTTCTATCAGGAATCAAATACAGAGGATTCCCTAAACTAGATTAACAAAAATTGCAGGCCAAAATCATTGTTAAATGATATTTTGATTCTTGGATTAGAGTATTATCCAGAGGAAAAAGAAACATTGCTTTTTTCTTGCAACCCAATATAGAAATTGTTGAATTTTTTTTGAACAAGGAGTAAATGTTTATCCAACATGTTTAAATTCTTCGTTAGTCATTTGTGTAATATATATATATATATATATAGGGTTAGGTTCACGTTAGAACAAAAAATATCACTGAACACTGAAACTTCACAACGATTCATTGTGAAGATACGGAAAACAACGATCTTCACAACAAAAACATTGTGAAGGTTTACCTACACAATACCAAGGTTTAGCGTTATTTTTGTGGTCTCACGGGTCTCACATGATCTCAAGTCTCTCTCTCTATATTATATATATATATAGAGTGAGGTTCAGGGAAAATCTCAAAAAAAAACGGAAAACTGAAGAACACCCTTATGGCCCTTCATCCGGACTGTATGCACTTGTGCATACATGTAAATTATGTTTTTTTTTGCACAAGTGCATTATGCACGTGTGCATGTTACCCACAAATGTTCGGTTTTCGTGAACCTTACCCTACATATATACCCACAATTGATACCTTTTGAATGAAAGAGGGTTTAGAAATGTAACTTGATTGTGCAAACATGATGGTCATCTATTTAGATGGGTTTTCTCATCAGCTTGGTGTTTGTAAGCTCGATATGGATAACAAGGATCATTTTAGAGGAATTTTTTTCTTGTATAATTAGTTTTAAAATTCAGGGGTACAATGTACGATCAATATCTAAAATTATTTAAAATTCTTATTATAATATATAGGATATTTTCTTGAAAAGCTTGCAGGGGCTGTTTGCTATTATGTGGTTTGATTGGTTGTGCCGCTGAGTTCTTTAATGTAATTCTGATGTTAACGAAATGAAACATTGTTTTCTTGATTCAGTGCGAGAGGCAAAGACCGATGGTCAGCGTGGAGGAGGGCGATTTGGTGGAAATGGAACAGGGAGAGGTGGTCGCGGTGGTGGACGTGGTTTCAATCGCGATTCAAATGATAACGAGAATTCTTATGGAAATAACAATGGGTTTTCTGGAGGGTACAACAGACCTTTGGAAAATGGAGGAGACGGTGAGAAACAGTCTGAAAGACGTGGACCCCGTTTGGGAAACCGTGGTGGTCGGCGAGGTGGCTACAGTAATGGAGATGGCGCAGAAGGTGAACGCCCTAGGAGGGTGTTTGAACGCCACAGTGGGACTGGTCGTGGGTTAGTAATTATGTACTTGTTAAAAGTTAACTTCATGACAACATATTCATGATGAATAATATCAAGGGTCGTGATTATTCAGGGTTTATTCATTATGAATAATACATGAAATAGTTTGGTTTTGAAGATATTCACAGTTCTCATTTGAACTTTCTCTAGTTAATATTATTTTTATTTATGTCTTTTGTTCAGAAATGAGTTTAAGCGTGAAGGTGCAGGTCGTGGCAACTGGGGAACTGTCACGGATGAGGTTCCCACGTAAGTACTCTAATTTTAGCTTATTATCTTTAAATGTTTTTTTTCTTTTGTGAAGTAAAGGTATCGTAAAAGCTTCGACAAGTTGATAATTGCTTGAATGATCATTTGTACGTAGGGAGACTGAAGAAGCCGTCACTGAAACCGAAAAGATTGTGGAGTCGGATAAACAAGCAGGACAAGAAGATGCAGGTGATGCTAACAAAGAGAATACTGTAGATGTGGCAGAGGAGAAAGAGCCAGAGGAGAAGGTGAGCTCTTTTCCCAACCTCATTTTAGATATTCTACTCATTTCTACATAATGTCAGCTTTTGGTAAGATAGAACTGAACAGGACTGAACAGATAAAATGATCGATTTACCCCTAATGAGTTATATATACCTTATATATATTTTGATTAATTTATGTGATCTATAAAATTATAATAAAATAAATGTTTTCTATAATAAAATAGATCATTAGAAAGTTTTCGTCAAGACGATTAATATGACGCCAAAATGAAAAGCTTAATTAGTTTTCATTTTTTATTTTTATACCTTTTCTATAGTTTATTATTATTATTAATACTTAATAAATTGCATAAATTAACCAGAAGATAGAAACTGTATAAAAATAATATTTTGAGGAGGTAAAGTGGAAGTTTAGAAGAGTATAAAATACAATAAAAAAATTAAGAATGAAAAAAATGTAAAGAGTGAGGTGTAATTAATGTTTTAGAAAATAATTAGGTTTTATTTTGAGGTTATTTTGGTAAAATATAGGCCTGCTCCACTTTGTTTATGTGGTGGGGGTAGAACGTTTCACTCTCTTTTTGTCTGTTCCACATAAAGTCCTGCCACTTGTTCTGTCTTGTCCGGTGTACCAAAGACACTCTTTGAAGACAGGTTTAATGAAAACCATTAATAATTTGAGAACCTGAAAACCATGCTTTATTCATTAATGAATGCTTTGATATTCATGATGAATATTATTCAGAGCTCTTTCAAGAATAATACATGAATTAGTTGGTTTTTGGGTTTTCAAGATATTTCTGTTTCTCATTTGAACTTTTTTCGTTCCCTTTTGAACATAAAAAAATTGTGTTTTTATGGCAGGAAATGACCCTGGAAGAGTATGAGAAAGTTCTAGAAGAGAAGAGGAAAGCATTGGTAGGTCTGAAGAATGAGGAAAGAAAGGTGGACTTGGACAAAGATTTGGCAAAAATGCAGCTGCTTTCCAACAAAAAGACTGAAGAAGACATCTTCGTTAAGCTGGTATAGTTTTCATTAAACTTCGACCGTTGTTCGTATACTTAATTTTATGTATTTATATATATATATACACACACACCTATATATATATACTTATAATCCCTTTTGCAAACAGGGTTCTGAGAAGGACAAGCGTAAAGAGGCTGCTGACAAAGAAGAAAAGGCTAAGAAGGTGAGTCATAATATCGTAGCTGCTTGATATGTGGTCTAAGACCTTGTTTGGCAATCATATGCTGACTTGTTTTTTAAGCTTATTTAAAAGGCCCCTTTTGGTTAAGCCATAAGTTAGCTTTTGGAAAACTACTTTAATTGGTGTTTCAATAAGCTCAATGTGCTTTTTTCTACTTTTCCCAATTATACAATTAATTTACTGACCACCAACTAACTTGTCAGCCAACAACTAGCTAATCTGTTAGAGCATCTCCAACAGCTATGCTATATTTTTTCTAAAATAGAGTATCAAAAGTCAAAATATCAAAAAAAATGCTTCCAACTCCAACAACTATGTTATTTTAAAGATTGTAGTATTAATTAAAATATTAAAATATTCAATACATTAATAAAATATTATTTCTCTCTCCTTGACCTTTTAGTTCAATGTCTCTTATTGGTGGAAAGAATGAAATATTATTTCTCTTTCCTCTTTTCTCTGGTTTTAGCATACAAGAAAATTTCTCCAAATTTGGAGATTTTTACCTTCTCTTAATCTTTTTTCTATTTTAGCATACAAGATAGCATAGCTATTGGAGCAAAAAATTGCTAAAATCCCTCTTTTTTTCTATTTTAGCATAGCTGTTGGAAATGCTCTTAGTCTGCTTAGGTTAAAGATCAATTCTCTTACTAGTTTTTGTATGGTTTTGCAGTCTGTAAGCATCGACGAGTTTCTGAAGCCTGCTGAGGGAGAAAGGTACAATAACGGTGGAGGACGTGGTGGTAGGGGCCGTGGGCGTGGGTTTAGAGGAGGATACGGGGGCGGAAACAGAATAAACAGTGTGGTTGCACCTTCTATCGAGGATGTTGCTCAGTTCCCGTCGTTGAGTGTCAAGTGAGTGAGTTGAGTTGAGGGTTTTTTAGTCTTTTTGGTTAGTAATCTATCAAATCTTGAAAGACTTTTTTTTAGTATTTTGATTGAAACTATTTTCAATGGTCTTGGTCTTGTAAGAGTGTAAATCATTAAGATACATTGTGTGGCCAAAGCTTTAATCCCCTTGGGGATTGGCTTTCTTTGAATTATGATTCAGCATTCAGATACCATTTTTAGCCTTTTTAACTTTTTGTATGGTGTTAGCTTGTTTGTTAGAAGCCATAGCTTATTTTTTTTAAGATATATTATGTAGAAAGCAAAGGTTTTCAAAACATGCAACTCCCATTAATAATCACGTTCCTTTGTATATGGAGAAACCTTCTCTAACAAAAACCGTCTTGATTTGTACAGACAGATTAACCCATAAAGTTGGGTTCTCACTTAAGAAGGGATACAGTCCCTTGAATCAATCCTAATTGAAGATCAACACTAATGAGATGCATCAGATCAATTTCCGTGAAAAGCGCAATTTATAGGTGGGTATGAGATTAAAAATGATCAAGAGTCTAGATTCCTTCTTAGCTTCTCACTTCGTCTTAATCCATATAGACATCTTTATTCATATAGAACTTAAAAATAAATGATATTTTAGGCCGTTAGCCTGTGGACGAGTATGGGCAAATTATTGAGCCTGCAGAAACAGTAAGGCCCATTCGACAAAAAAAAAGAGGTGAGAACCGACATGAGATCACCTCACAAATGGCCTTCCATTATTTGAGTTCACAAACCCTGTAGGATTAGTTGATTAGTTCAACTGCCAATAAAGCTCGAACCTTTGGGATCCTTCTCAGAGGTCACCATTCTCTATGTTCGAGTCCTGCAAGGTCATTGGGGGTTTTCCTAACTGTTCTCCAGGTTCGAGTTCTATAACGCCATTGGGGATTTTTTTGACCGTTATGTTCTCTAGGTTCGAATCACACAAGGCCAAAGAGAATTTTCCTGGCCATTCACAAAGTCCTGGAATTAGTCAAGGTGCATGCAAGCTGACCCCGACACCCACAGTTAAAAAAACACTTTGGAAGGCCCATCATAAAGATTTAACTTGCATGGAAACCAAAACTTCAATGAAGGGCCACACAGAATCTTGTTATAGGAGAAAAAGTAGGTAAAAACTTCAACAAATTATAGATCACAAGAATATGCAAACTGTGAAACAGAAGTATAATATAGTTCATCATAAAACAATCTTATCCTACTTTTTGTACAAGAGGTTCCCTGCATTCAGTTTTCATCCAAAAGAATGGAAGTTCAACCAAGAGACACAGATTGATCATCAACGGCTTCAAAAAGTAAGGCACCGAAAGCGCTTATAAAACATGCAGATCGTGAAGCCATTGACCACCAAAATGCTTCAAGAAGAGCAGCAACCTGACTTCTGGTTCACGGGTTGTCCTCGGATCTGAACGGTTGGAGGTCTAGCGTTGTTCATTGCTGGCTGGCTTGCCATCCTGGATAAACCCAACAAATTAGTCATCATTCATACCATAATTATAATCTTGTCATTTAAGAATACATTTTCTTAAAATGGTTTTCAGATTTCAAGTTTTAATATGTCTATGCGTTCTGAGTCATCTAGGGTGCGTTTGGACTTTGGAAGCTGGACGGGACTAGACAGGCGAAAGAATTGTGAAAAAGTTTTGGGTTTTATTTGAAATGGGTAGTTTAGTAATTTACCAATCTTACCTCATCTCCCTAAATTTTGTTTGTCCAAACAGGACTAGACAGGCAAGAATGAGGTAGACAGGTGAAAGAATTGTGAAAAGTTTAGGGTATTAATTTGAAATGAGTAATTTAGTAAATTTTACCAGTCTCCAAATCCCTTATTTTTGTTTGTCCAAACGGGATTAGACAAACGAGAGTAAGGTAGACGGGTGAAAGAATTGTGAAAAGTTTAGGATTTTAATTTGAAACGGATAGTTTAGTTATTTACCAGTCTTGTGACTCTTATCCCAGCACCCTTATTTTTGTTTGTCCAAACGGGACTAGACAGGCGAGTGTGGTAGACAGGTGAAAGAATTGTGAAAAGTGTAGGGTTTTAATTTGAAATAGGTAGTTTAGTATAGGTGTGAGTGAGGTAGACAGACATGTGAATGAATTGTGAAAAAGTTTCGGGTTTTAATTTGAAATGGGTAGTTTAGTAATTTACCAATCATATCATGGCTCTCTTATTTTTGTTTGTCCAATGGGAACTAGACAGGCAAGAGTGAGGTAGACATGTGAAAAAATTGTGAAAAAATTGTGAAAAAGTTTAGGGTTTTAATTTGAAACGGGTAGTTTAGTAATTTACCAATCTTATCCCATCTCCCTTATTTTTGTTTACCAATTTTTGATGTGTTAAGTGATTTAATCTTATCCAATCACTAACACAAAGATGCTTATGACTTCAATGTATCAAAAGGAAAGTGAAGAACGAAAACCTGTTTTTAATTTCAGCAGCCATAGCCATAAAAGCCTCTTCCACATTGGTGGCACTTTTCGCACTTGTTTCTAGAAATGGAATCCCGATCTCATCAGCAAAGGCCTGCACATGGAAAGTTATTTTTCTGCAATTTTCTGAAGCTAAGAACAAAATGATCATACAAGTCCACAAAATAGGTACTCCCTCCCATGAAAACTTCAAACACTTTGGACTATGTTTAGCAAATTAATTGATAAGCTAATTGTAAGCTAATAAGCTAGCTTATAAACTAGTCATGTTTGATAAATAAATAAAAAAGAAACTAGATGATAAGCTAGATGATAATGTAAAATTACCTAAAAGTACATGTTGAAAAATTAATTAGATAAATATAAGTAGCATAATTGGAAAGAAGTGGAAGACCAAAAAGTAGTTTTTCAAAAAGTTATTGAAACGTCAATTCAAGTAGTTTTTCAAAAAGTTAGCTTTATGGCTAACCAAAGGAGGCTTTTCAATAAGCACAAAAAATAAGCTAGCTTATGGTTGCCAAACAAGGTCTTTACTTTTTTGGGGGATGTGCCATGAGAATTGCAATCTAAAAGTATTTCATGTTCAAAATTACCTAATTGGCCATGATCATCATTACAGATAATTGATTTTGTCTTTTACTTGAACAATTTATCAAGTCGAAAATGTTGCAATTTTCATTGGAGAAATCAGCAATAGCACAAGAAGTTTGATTTATTACCTTTCCGGTTTCATAGGACACGACCTTCTGTGCTGTAAGATCACACTTGTTTCCAACAAGAAGCTTGTTCACATTCTCACTAGCATAACGATCAATTTCGCTCAGCCATTGCTTCACGTTGTTGAAACTCTCTTGATCTGTCACGTCGTAAACGACCTGCAGGAAGAAGTCCAAGTTGCTAATAAATTCCCATAGCTTCTATCCTTAAAAGAAAAAATGATAGTAAGAACACAAGATGATAGAGTTTATTTACAATAATTCCATGAGCTCCACGATAGTAGCTGCTGGTGATTGTCCTGAAGCGTTCTTGCCCAGCAGTATCCCACTGTATGCAGAAGAATGGTGAGAAAAAAAAAGCCAAATATATATATATCTTGGCTGCTAGCATGAAAATAATGCTAGTTTTGCCAACCAAAACATAAATGGAATATGAGAAGATTATAAAATTTTCATGAATAATGCAATATGACAAAATATATACTAGAGCCAACATTTACACAACCACAGGGATTGTGGCGTAGCGGTTAAGGCCTTGGGGGGTGTGGTGGAATATCCCATCTGCCAGGGTTCGAATCCAAGCGTACACAACAATTGTGGCCACTGAGTTTATCAGGGCTGATTTCTTGCAGTCATAATTTGCCGGGATTAGTTTAGGCATAGCCTAGGACACCCTTCCAAAAAAAACATTTACACCACTTGTTTTGAAAATTTTCACAACTTCTGTTAGTCATGACTCATGTGGACCGCATGGGATATTTTTTGGTTAGCATTTTCTATCTAAAGTTGTCCATTGAGGGTGCGTTTGGTACGTGCATTGGACTGAACTGGACTGGACGGGCAAAAGTGAGGTAGGAGGGTGAAAGAATTATGGAAGGTTTTAATTTGGCATGGGTAGTTAAGTAATTTACTAATCTTGTCTTATCTCCATGATTTTTGTTCCACCTATTTTAGTAGGACAAAAGAAACGCATTTTTGTCACATTCAGGTTTTGTCTTTTCTAGACCCAGTCTAATATCGCGCCAAACGTGGGACAACAAGTTTTTCTACTGTCATGTTCCGTCTAGTTTTTGTACTGTCATGTTCCGTCCTGTCACCCGTACCAAACACACTCGAAGAATGAGAAGAGCAAGAAATAATGAGCGATGAGTGCATAGGGTTAGGGGAGGATGTGACTTGTCATATAGAATCAATTTCCATTTTTGTCTTACCTTTTTTGTTATTGCAACTACTATATATAAATCTTGTAGTAGATTTGATAATTGCAATCATTTTTAAAGGAACAGAAAAAGGAAAAAAAGGAACACAAAAGAAAGTAATGTCTCTATTTGAAGCTTGAAAGATTTAACATGTCAGAAGAGTGAGAGTTAAGAGCTTACAATTTGGAGCTTAATTGTTTTGCCATCCTGTTCCACGGTGCGAATTTTCTATAGAAGAGACATCATAATTAGTAAAAAGAATACTTGCTGAAATAATAATCACATCAAAATGGAAGCTTGATCAAGAATTGCTTACGAAGTCCACACCGATGGTGCTGATGTAACTTTCCAAGTATGAATCGTCCTGCAGTACAAAAAAAAGGTCATGGAATTTCTCAAGAACTTCCTAGTGAGCAAAAAAACATATAAACAAATTGTATTACAACCCTGCATATCTATTCGATTAATGCGACAAATTAAGAGACTTATTGTAGTTAGTTTTTATGTAAATCAAAATCATCAACTTTTTTGTTGGGATATACTTTCTGTTTCGAATTTCAATCACCATCTGGCATGCAAATTCTTTCTTTAAGCAAGAATAACAAATGTGGAAAATGTGCAACTACCAGAATTTGTATATATAGTTTAACCAGATAGCATATATTATATTAGACACGTCAATTATCCATTAAACAGATGCCTCGAAACGACAAAAGAGATAATGGCAAATATGACGTATGTATTATAAGCATCTATGTTTTGTGAATTCACTTTTTCTTTTATCCGAAAAACAAGTAACATTGCTTTTAACAGCGTATGCAGATACAAATAAAGGAAGCAGATTGCTTGACCATTACAGAAAAGAAACATGAACAACTTACGGCAAAACGCAATAGGAGACATGATTTTCCAACTCCTGAATCTCCGATGAGTAATAGCTTGAACAGGTAGTCACTACAAGAGCAAGCAAACTATGAAGCTTAACAAATCAAAAACCACTACAATGCATCAAGATCTATAAGTACGATATTTACACTATTATTCGTTATAAACTTATAATAATATCAATATATGTCATAAACCTCCTGCAACCTATAAAAATACCAAATATGGGTTTCACTTCACTTTCGGCTTGAACCACTAAGAAGAAGACAAGCAATATAGTTGTCATATCAATCTTAACATATTTTGATGTAAAGATCTACAGGTTCAAAACCATCCCATAAACTTACAACTATAACAGTTCAGATACTACTGGATTGCAACTCAATCATTCAAAAACAATAAAATATTGGTTCAAAGTAAGTCTCTTTTAAACCTAACCAGTAATTAGTCATTCAAGCCAAGATTACAGCACCCTGCACTAGCTCCATCTAAGATTAGAATTCATCCAGGTCCATCTAGCAAGCTCGGTTTGATCTCAAACTTTCAACTTCAAAAAATATTTTAAAGCTCATACAAACAAAAATTAGCTCTAGCCAAACGCCAATAAAGGCATGTAAACCCGTACAGATCCTTGAATTTAACCCAATTCAGTAAAAAAAAAGTAGCGGTAAAATCAGCGGACGAATTTTTAAAGTCCAAATATCAAAAATCATACTTTAACAATAAGACTCTTCATAAAAATCAGAATAAAGCAAGTTAATCTTCCTTAAAAGTTAAAATATCTAATTAGTAATTACAAAAACTGTAAATTCAATAATTCAATGGAACTCATTCTATTTCGCGAAAATCACTCAATAGATCGCACGAGAAATAACCTGATTTGATCTAAAAATCCCAAATTTAAGATAACGATAGAACCCTAAATCAACATCATGATACCGATAAGTAAACAACTAATCAAATAATATATTTAAGCACTTTAACTAGTCAAACAACCATAGATCTAGCAGAACCACATGAGATATAAATCTGAAACGCGAAATTTGGGTCAAAATTTAGAGTATATGCGGTTTAACTAGAAGAAAGACGTACTATTCGGGATTCATTTCCGTGTATAGAGTTGAGATCGAGTGATCGGAGATACGCAGAGATTAGTGAGACCGGCCGACGAATAATCGGAATCTTTACCGGAGATATAAGTTTGAAAGTAAACGATTCCGTTGAAGATATCTCGAAGATGGCTGTAATGTCGGAGTTTTAAAGCATGAAAGGTAAGGTGGGGGTGACGTATTGATAGAAACAACATTTGACACGCGTTTTTTTGTAGAATTGTAATTACCTATATGCCCTTGCATTATTGCTTTCTTTTTTAACAAAAGGAGGCTAATTTAGTAATCTTAAAAACTTGATTTTCTATATTATTAAAAGTAAACTCTACTTTTGGTCCCTGAGGTTTAGTGATTTCTTTTAAACAAATACATGTGGTTTCATAAGTCAAGTTGTGGTACTCATGGTTTTGATTTTACGCTAGATTCAGGGTCTGGTCACTAACGGGGTTAAATGGCTTCGTTAGTGTTAGGGGCATTTTCGTCATTTCACATTTTCTTCCTGTTTTTATAATTGTTTTTTGTTTTTTCTTATATTTGTAAAAGTTATCAAACTTTAGGGACCAAATTGTAACACTTCTAATATATATATGTATTACATCACAGGGACCAAACCCACTTCGTCTTCCTCCTCCCCCAACTACATCTCCGGCCACCGCCAGCAACTCCGGCCACCATGGATTTCACCTGTCCAGGCTTTTACGGTGCAGGGAGTGAGGAAGGCTAATAAGAGAAAGAAAAGGGCAATGAGCAACTTCCCCATTCTTGATTTCTTCCAATAGTCACAATTGAGGTGCTCTAATTCGTTGACCATAGAACTCAAAAACTGTTCCCTTTTTTTCCCTCTTCTACAAAAAGGGTGGGATGGGGGTTGTGATGGTAATGACAATATGGTGATGCTAGGTTGGGTTGGTGGATGGAATAAATGTTGAAACTAGTACACACCTTCCCCTTAAAATCATTTTGATCTTGTTAACTCTCATGAGTTTTAATTTCTTTAATTCTTCCTTTTCCTATATTTGTTCAATTTAATATCTCAATTCCCATCTTAATTACCCTTCAATTTAATATCTCATTCCCATCTTTAATTAATAGTCTTCAATTTAAAGGGCACAAATAATGACCAGAGCATGTGAAGGCAACCATCCTTTTGAGGAAAACAAACAATCTCACCACCATTACTATATGATGCTCTAAAGCTTTAAAGATCACAACCACCGCATCACCACCGTCGACCACCACACACTTTCCCTATCCTTCAAGATACATCTAGGGTTCTTGCTCTTTGATTCATCCAACAACCACCCAGAAGCAGAATCTTCAAGAAATCTAAGTTTTTGCTTCTATTTTTGCTTGTTCTTGAATACCCATTTCAATTTCTTGAAAATTGAATCGAACCCGAAAGATTCGAACAATTGCTTGTTCTTGAATACCCATTTCAATACCGTTAAAAGACACATCAAACCCCTCAAGATTCGAACAATTGCGGATGAAAGCTGGAATCGAACCCAAAAGATTGTTATGGGAGAGTGAAATGAATTTGACTTTTTCACAAAACCTAAACAAAGAAGATGAAGAGAGAAAGAGAGTGTTACAAGATGAAGAGAGAAATAGAGTGTTACAAGGGAGGAAGATTCATGGGTTTTGTTGATGGTGGTGGCCGGAGTTGCTGGCGGTGGCCGGAGATGTAGTTGGGGGAGGAGGAAGACGAAGTGGGTTTGGTCCATGTGATGTAATACACATATATATTAGAAGTGTTACAATTTGGTCCCTAAAGTTTGATAACTTTTACAAATATAAGAAAAAACAAAAAACAATTATAAAAACAGGAAGAAAATGTACGAAAATGCCCCTGACACTAACGAAGCCATTTAACCCCGTTAGTGACCAGACCCTGAATCTAGCGTAAAATCAAAACCATGAGTACCACAACTTGACTTATGAAACCACATGTATTTGTTTAAAAGAAATCACTAAACCTCAGGGACCAAAAGTAGAGTTTACTCTATTATTAATTTATTTTGTTTAAAATAAATGTCTATCTTTTTTATTTTTATCTTTGAATCTTAACTATGAGATGTATAAAATTTATGTGTAAGGGTAAAATTGTCTTTTATTAATTAAAAGGTATAATAGTTATGTATTATTAAAACTCTGTGTTCTTTTCATTACGGACATTTGTTTTTGGGAAGAATGGAGTATTTTAGAAACCCATTATCATACTTTTTTATAAGTATCCATGATAAATAACGTGATGCAGTATGTTCGTGACATATTAATCATGAATATTTACAAACTATATTTGCTTTCTTAGTCATTAAAATACTTAAGGTTTCTAAATGAGTATGTCCATTTTTCCTAAGACCATCTCCAATGGGATTACTAAATTTTACACTAAATTTGGTGTAAATGATACTATTCACATCTTCAATGGGGTCTCTATTTTTCACACTAAATTTAGTGTAATGAATGGTATTACACTATACTTGGTGTAATACTATTCATTTACACTACTTTTTACATCATTTTAAAATAAATAGTGTTATCCATTGAAGGATATTTACTATTAACATTAAAATTTACACTACTTTTGAAATTAGTGTAAAATATTGTGTGACTCATTAGAGATGCCCTAAATAACAAAAAAATAAGACATTAATTCTTGATAAAATGTTTTACTTATGATTGTCTTATTATTTATATGAGATTACTTGTAACAAAATTAATTGTTAAATGATAGAATAAAACGACTTGTCGATTATATTTAGTTTGGTTTGGTTTAATTTGTAGAATAAAATTGACTTGTGAACCTCACAAACGACACCTTCCTAACATTCTAATGTGTAACATGATTCATTGTACCCATACTTGTAAACAATTTTACGAGCATCTTCAAAACAGTTTACAATTAGTCGTCTAGAACGTCTTGTGGACATGTTTTGAATCGACTGTGTGTGATATTTGTTCCACAAACTAGCCCATTGGATGATTTACTGATTTGAGATCAATCTTGGTGCCAAATCAAATAACTATTGATATGAATGGTGTCAAACCCATGGTCCATCGAATAAACACTAACTTGACCAAGTCCTTAATGCTATAACGGTGATAGAGTTGAAGATAGGTTGATGGGTTTGTTTGTTGATGGATGATAATTTGAGATGGATTTTTAGGAAATTGTGATTGGAAAGAGATTATCGTTGTTTGTAAACACTAAAAGCAGAGGAGGGGTTTCAGCAAGAGTAAGAAGATTTTCCCATCTGTAGGATTGAGTTTTGATTGTGGATTTGTGGTTCAGTTGTCATTTGATTTAACTGTGACTAGTGAACCATATGTGGCTTTCAAAACATGAAGCTCAATGTAAATGTAAGGATAACATCAACAAGTTATTTTGTATCTCACAAAATAAATATGAAATAATTTATTTAATTACATAATTAGATTTATGCTTGTTAAATAAATGTCATGTAACATTTCATCTACGCTTTCAAATTATGGAAGTGTCATGGATATAATATAGATATGCAATCCAATTACAAAGGGGCCCATCCTTGCTAGAACAATTGACTACCAGACTTGTATACAAGAATCAAAGAGACATGGGCTCTATCGATGAGAGCTGAGTTGAAAGCTCAAATAGCTTAGTTGTTAGTTGAAAGACGGGATTGAGTTCTGACCCTAAAATGCAACAATCATGCTTGGATGGAAGGAGCATTCTAAAAGGTGAGGGAACCAGAGTTCTCTTTACTAAAAAAATAAAAATAAATGACTATAAGGAACCAGTTGTGGATGGTTTTAGGTTCATGAACAAAACTTGATTACGTATCGATTTGATCAAAAGACTGTTGATTTTATAAATTTATAAATAATTGTAGTCTTTTTTTAAGAAGACATGATCAAATATCATAGGAATGCCTTGTTATTCCTACATATGAAGATCAATTTGATTGTACGTTGTTCCTTTATTTAATTTGTTGCTATTGGATCTAACAAACGGTCAAACTTTGCTCTTAGATTACATGTTAAATTAGGTGCATTGGTATGAATTTAAAATTATCATAACTTTGATATTCACATGTGATCAATTATTAATTAAACTAACGAATGTGATCAATTATTAAACTAACGATTGATACACACACTCACACAGACAATAATCATATCATCGCCTGTTTCAATTTATGTGATATATTTTTCGAAATTGATCTCTTTTGATTTTTGGTAGTAGATCCACATTTAAAGAAGCGTGTGATAGCATTGTACAAGGTCTGCTCACTGATAAATGCAAAAGACCATAATAGATCGATATGAACATTATGAATTGTCCGTAATAAAACTAGCTGTTGAAACCTTATTCTTGTTTGTACCTTCACCTTATTTAAACACATTAAAAATATATCTTGTAATCAGGGCCGGTCCTAGGGTTTTCGATGCCCTGTGCGAAAATGCGAAAAAGATGCCCCTATACCTAGTCTTTTTAACCAAATAAAACGACAAAACATGTGATTGTTTAAAGGGGTTGGAACCTATATCCTCACATTGATTTTATTAATTATAATTAAAAAAAATACAAAGGGGCACACAAAAAACCAAAACCCCAAATTATAAAATATAGAATGATAAAATGATGAAACCTGAATTAAGATTCTATTTTCTAGGTTTACCTTTTTCAAATTGAAATTAGCACAATAGAACCTTACTTCAATATATGGAACTTAAAACTAAAAGATAAGAAAAATGTAATTAGTTTTAACTTAAAAAAGTAAATTACGTGAAAGTTAATGTCATAGTAAGCAAAGAGTGAAATTCATAAAGTTACACGTATAAAGACTAAATTATAAATCTAATATGGTAATGTCAAACATCAAAGTAAACAAAAGTCAAAAGAACAAGATAAACTGTAAAATTCATAATCTATATTATTATGCATTGCAAAGAACAAATGCCTAATATGACAATATCATAATATGTTGTTATTGTTGTGCAACGTGCTCCAAGTGTGCTAATATAGTGATGTGCTCATGTGCATTGCAAATTTCAATATGGAAAACGAACTGAACGAACACGGACGAAGACTTGTTTGTGATCGTTCGTTTAACTTAACTGAACAAATAAGCAAACACGAATTTTTAAATGAATGGGAGTTTTGTGTTCTTATTCGTCCGTTTAACTTAACCAAACGAACACGCATGCTAAACAAACATAACTTTGGGTATTCTTGTTCATTCATAAAGAAAATGTGTTTGTTAATGTTCGTTCATTCGTTAAGATGCTAAACAAACGAAAGTAAACAAACAAAACTTTTTGTGATCATAATTGTTCATCAAGAAAATTTGTTTATTTGTGTTTGTTCGTTAAGATGATAAGTAGAAATCGACTTGAGTTGTTGAAATGTTGGGAATTCACCGGCTCACGATGCACATTCAAAATCCATCACTACCAGGCCTTGGTCTGTTTTTAAAGTTAAAACTCAGTTTTCCAATTCTCAAATTATTAAACCCAAAACTAGTAATATATGACATCTTGATGCCCCCTTCGGCTTTGATGCCCTGTGCGGTTGCACGGGCTGCACATGGCCAGGGCCGACCCTGCTTGTAATCACTTTTGACTTTTGAGCATTTAAAAACGGGAATTTAATTAAAATACCTTAAGTTTGACTCTGGTTTACCAAAATACCCTAAATCTCGACCATTTTACCAAAATATCCTAATTTTTCACGGTGGTTCTCGTGATCGCGGGCTTGTGCCCACGTGGCACCCATGTTTGGCCAAAATGTCCCGCGGAGCCCAACTATGGCCGCGGTGACAAGTTTGGTCTCTGCCCGCGGTGACAAGTTTACTCAACTTTGGACACATTTAAATATATATATATATATATATATAAAATTAACTCTTAGTGGGTTTATGTTCTCCTATATGAGAGATTCGAAACGATATATAATGCGTCTAAAACGGAGTATGTGTGAATGAGATATCGATACTCAAAGTTGAGTAATTGGATGAAATTAACAAAAACCAAGTTGGGTGTGGGAAGGTGTCCCACATAGAAAGAGAGAGTAAACTTTCTTTGGTTTATAACCAAAGAAGTGTGAGGAGTTGACAAGCTCCTTGAATGGTTTTACTCTAACTCCTACCCGCGCGCAGGGGGGGTGCCGATTGACGATTTCGTAAGCTAAAATCGTCGAACTTGTGTGCGGACACGAATGCAGCTCCAAAATCCCGTGCTCACGCAGCTCGGTTTTGCTAAAACTGAATATGAATTTAATGTCTCATTTTCATCCAAAAACGGTACACGTGAAAAAAGGGCCAAAAATGAAACATTTTTGGCCCACCGCGGCCATAGTTGGGGGGCTCCGCAGGACATTTTGGCCAAACATGGGTGCCACGTGGGCACAAGCCCACGAACGCGGGACCCACTGCGGAAAATTAGGGTATTTCGATAAAGTGGTCGATATTTATGGTATTTTGGTAAACCAGGGACAAACTTAGGGTATTTTAATTAAATTTCCTTTAAAAACACTTTATCGATCCAATACATATATGTTATATTTGTAAGTCATATCACGTCCTTTGTTTTTTTTTTTTTTGAAATAGAACAAACCATTCATTAAACAAGAAACATTACAAAACAAGGAACACCAAAGAGAAAGAACTTAAAAACAACAAAAGGATAAAGACAAGACAATAACGGAAGTGACTCAAAAGCCGCTTCGTAACCTCGTCTATCCACCGCTAGGATAAGTCCCCAATCGTTCCAACTGAAGGAAATCAACATCTGATTCCATGGTTTTCTCGCAAAAGTAGATCTGAAGGTAAGAGAAAAGTGGGAAGGTGCCACTTTGAAATTTTCTCCTTGATGAAAGTGGATAAAATCCACTCTACTTGTTGTGTTTTCCTGGGATCTGCTTTGACCGGAACAAAAGACTAAAAAGCCACAAGGGAAAAGATCCACACAGGGATATAGAAAGCCACAAAGGGATTATGAGCCACAAAGAGACGAAGAACCGGAAGCGGCGCAAGACGGCAGCACTAACCAGTACCCGGCGACGGCGACAGGCAGCGCGACAGGAAGCGGCAGGCAGCGACGGAAGGGCAGCGTCGGTCTCGTTTCAGCGGGCGGAGGCCGACGGCGCGGCAGCGGCACTCCCTCTCTCTCTTCACAGTCACACACAAGGCCTGAAAAAACGGAGGTGGCAAGGTGGTGGTGGAGATGATATGCAGATGGTGGTGGCGGCGCTTGAGGTGAAGAGGAAAAGAGAGAGAGGTGGCCGATGATGAAGAAGCAAATTAGGGTTTTCTAGAGAGAGGTTGGAGGGTTTCCTAGAGAGAGTCACGTCCTTTGTATTCTATATTTGTAAAGTGAGATCACGTATAATAATTTATAATATAATATTTAAAAAAGTTAAATATTTGCAATTAATATAAATGGTAATTGTTTGAAAGAAACAACCATCTCGCTAGAGATAGCTAATAGATCCAAAAAAACTGGTTGTCAAATATATTTAGGGGTCGTTTACCTAATTACTTATTCGGGTAAGTGTTTATCGGTAAAATTCAACACTATCACTTACTTTTCAGGTAAGATTTTAGTTCACCAAAATGGCATCATATGCAACAATTTAGCAGGTAAGCGCTAACCGTGGTAAGAGTCGTCGTACTCATTTACCGGGTAAGACTCTCGGTTCTTCCTTTCGACTCTTGGTCATTGCTTTCGCTATTACCGGGTAAATTTCTTAGTCTTTGTCATATTCATCCGGTAAGCTAATGTGACTTGGTAAACACTTACCCGGATAAGCGTTTTGTAAACGGACCCTTATTTGACATGTATAACAATCACTTAAATAAGGTTGTATAAAAAATTAAGAATTGATTTTATTTTAAAATCATTATATTTGAACTTTGAAAAAGAAGAACAATTAACTTTAGTATTTTGAGTTAGAAAAAAAAAACAATATTCTTAAAAAATAATTTTTTAAGAATTGATATGTTTATTAAGGTGTTATTTGACATAACCATTAGTTATTGTGTAGAATAGTAATTGATAATTAAAATATATTAATTAATATAAAAATATATAAAATTATTTTATATAATTAATATAACTCTAAATAATTAAAAATTAATATCAATATATAACTAAGATTAAAAAATATTAATTAATTAATAATAATTAAATTTAAAAAATTAATATTTATTTATAATAATAGTTAATAACAATAATTAATATTAATGAGAGTAATATTGAAATATTCACAAAAAACTACTAAAAAACTATTTCAAGTAACGTTTCAAAAAACTAGTTTATAAGTTAGCTTATAAGCTAGTTTATGGTTATAAAAAACGTACAAAAAAATAAAGTAGTTTTTTTTGCCAAACAATTTAAAGCGGAACAAAATAACAAATCCTTTAAAAATTATAGTGTAAGACCATCCGTAGCGGAGCTCGGGCTCACAGCGGGTAGAAGGCGGGTTCCAGCGGGAATGGGTAAGGGGGGGGGGGGCTCGGGCTTAGAGCGGGTTCCAGCCCCGGGTTCCCCAACCCGATACTACCCGATCAAATTTTTTTTTTATTTTTTTTTAAAAAATTTGAAAATATTAACGGCTCTTTGTTGCAACGGATCTTTGTTTATATTTTTTTTTTCCAATTTAATCACACTATATATATATATATATTAATCCAAATCTCTTATTTTTTCACACCAAAATCTCCCAAATTCTCTCAAATTCAATACCTTCTTTCATTATCTAAAATTTCATCATGAATCCAAACAAAACACCTACATCCCGTCCTAAAAAAATGTCCAAAATGGGGAACCGTTCCAACGATGACGACAACTTCATCGCGGGGTTCAAAACGTACCAAACCTTCCGATGATGACGATGAAGACGTCAACGAGGTCGAGGTCGAATCCGGACGACCCATCGGGAGAAGTAAGGCAAAAAAAACGTCATCGAGTAATACGGCCGGGTCGAATCCGGACGAAAATGTTTCAAAACTCTTGACGACCATAAACTCGTTCAACGAGCATCTTGATGGTACGATGGAGTATAAAATGAAAAAACTCGACCTCGAACGAGAGAAGCTGGCACTCGAACGACAAAAATGCTTTAAAGAAGACTTCGAGTTCTACATATCCCCACATGATCACCTTTCGGGAGAAGTTTTGAGGGCTACTTTAGCGAGAAAAGATATGATTAGAAAATATCATAATTTTTAGCGTTTTGTATTTTGTAATTTTTATTTTTAAAGCGTTTTGAATTTTGTAATTTTTATTTTTAATGAATGATATGAATTTTTATTTTTATTATTTATCTTATTTTTATTTATTAAAAAATATATAAATATTTTTATTTTGTTAAATAATTAAATGTATAAATAAAAGAATTAAAAAAAATGAGGTGGCAAGAGGGTATTGGTACTCCACTTTTGGGTAAGGAGAGGATAAGAAGAAAAGTTGATGTGGCATTAAGGTGACAAATGGGTTTGAGGGTACGGGTACTGATGACCTAATAAATATTAACAAGAATGATTAATCCACCTCTCAAAATGGACCAATTTTTTCATGCCTTTAAAGCGACGCATACTGCCACGTCACCATCCCAGCCTCCAAGAGACCAGGCTCAGCTTTATCGTTCTCAAAGTGCCTTTAAAAAAAAAATTATAGTTGGCCCCTCAACTATGTACCTATCATCAGATGTAGTCCTTACACCTTTTTACATCTAACTTTGTTCCAAGCACAACTCTTGATTACCAAAAGGCCTTTGACTTACAAGTATTTGATGTGTCGGTTAAATCCCAACAACGGAAAACTCATGAATTTAAGTATCCCAAGAGTCGTATACACATCAAGGTTTAGATAACCAGGGGACGTAAAAATTTCGCCTAGCTATTAGCCGAGACAATTTAGGTGCACCGCCATCACTAAGGTACCTCTTTTGAAATCATTTTTACGAAAGTTGAAGGTATTCACAAAAACAACCGTTTTATTTTATGAGATAAAAGTCATGTCTGCATACATCTTACTGACACACCTCTTTCAGACCTTACTTTAGAGTTGACCATACTAGTCTATTTAGTTATCATCAATGATCCATAAATGTAGAATCGATTTACTTTTAATAAGGTGAATGAGGGAATGATTGATGCAAGCATCCACCTTTTAGGCTACTATGTACCTCGATGAAGATTGCAAAACATTACTTCATTAGAAGGTGAAACATCAACTCACCAACAGGTCTTGAAAAAAAAACTAGTTTTGATAATTTGTATCATGCATTGATATCTTGATAAAGGTTATGATGAACCTTTTGTGACATGACATATAAACCTGAACTAGTGGAAATTTGAGTTTATAAATTAAAAAAATATGTTTTAATGTACACTTGTTGAAAAAATATGTTTATCTTTTTTTTTTTTACAAAAATACTACTCTTCATCTTTTCTTGTTTCCATCTTATGACAACCACAAAAACCATCCTATGCTTGATAGAATAATTGAAGTCGAACCCAAAATCGATATCCTTCATCTTCTGATGTTGAGATACGTTGTTGTTTTCCAACAACAAAAATGGCATAGGAGACTCTCTCAAAATCAGAACTAGATCCATTTTCTTTTATATTCATATACTCTTTCTAATAAATTTTTAATGTCTTGGGGCTTAATGGTTGTTGAATAGAAGCTTGACACTGCCTTATGCTAGGAGCTTGGTGGAGCTCTATGATAGCTTTTTCTATACAACAACAATATAAAGTCGACAACCCGAATACAATAATAAGTTTGAAGTATATCGACACAAAATTGACCACCTTTATCACTTTAGGCCATGTTTGACAATCATAAAATAACTTATTTTTTGAGCTTATTGGATAATCTCAATTTAAATTAGTTAGCTTATTGAATTACTATGGTGTTTAAAAAAGTTCAAAAGCTTTTTGTCATTTCTTTATTATTCCCTTGATTATAATCACTCACTCACTTGTAATTTTTAATTTTTATTAATTAATATTGATTGTTAATTATTAATTATAGTTATTAGTAACTACTATTAAATTATTAGTCATAGTAATTATTTATATGGTATTACTATTATTAAAGTCAACTATAAATCAAATATAACAATTCTAAACATTTTTGCAAGTTATATGAAAATTAAAACTTTATTTATCATATTTTATAAATAAGAATAAAATTTCAATAAATGGTTTTAATATTTTTTTTTGAAGAATCATCAATTAATTAATACATGTACGGTTGATAAATTTTGTTTTTATTTATATTTTGTGTAACATTTCTTTAAATCACCGGTTAATGTAATTTGTTTCTTTCTAAAACTCATATACTCATATGTTAATTAATATATTACATTATATATTAGGGTTGGGTTCTATTGAGAAATTAAGGTTAACGTAAGAATCGTGAGAAATGTTTATCAATTATTGGATGAGAAATTGACGAACATTAGAATGAGAAATGGACGCACATTTGGACGAGATGCATTTAGATGCACCAGATCAGTTCCCTTTTAAACCACAATTCATGGAAGGACATTTGATTAAAAATGATCAATATTCAGATCCATTTCTCACGATAACCTCAACCTCTCACATGATCATTCGACTACCCTATTAATGGCTTGTTTTAAGTATATTATGTATTGTTAAAGTACTAAATTTTTAACATGTTTTTGATTATTTTTTAATTTCTAAACTAATTTGTCAATTATTTCTTATCAAACATGATTAGTTTACTAGCCATTTTTATTAACTAATAAGTAATTTATCAGTTAATTTATCAAACATAACGTCAGAACTTACAATATCGAGCTTCTATCAAGCACCATCGAACACAATCAAGTTCCAAGCATCATGGACCATTTTTCAAATCATGTAGCATGGGAAATATTATAATGACCAATATTGCATAAAATGGAAAGTTAAGGGGCATAAATATACCAAATACATAGTTTAGGGACTATTCTTGTAAATTACTATCTTATGTTTAGTACCTTCCGATCCCCTGAACCTGAAGTACATACATCCTTGTCAGATAGATGCACGCTTTCACGTACGCACATTGTGACCGGAGGAGAGAGGCCGTTTCCGACGGTTGCGCGCTGTTTCCTCCACCACCACCGCACCAAATGTTCGGACTAAATTCAATCCATAATTTTATCCTCATTTCTCGTTTTCTGTTGCCATTGTAACAGCTCGATCATTTGAAGAGGGTAAAAATATTTCAATTCGTTTCTTTCTCGGATCTAGGGTTACTGTTTGTTTGCGATCGTCGATTCATGATAGATTGTGGTGTTTTACATTGACCGCCGCCGTAAAATAACGGACGATAATATTATATTAGTTTTTCATCTTTGATTCGTCGATCTCAGCAACCATGGCGAGTGGTGGCGGTAGCAAATTAATCTCCGTTGATCCTGACGAGCTCAGGTTTCAATGTAAGCATGATTGTAAATGTTAATGTATTTGATTTATTCTTTGCGTTATTTGTTATTCCGTTGAGGTTTTTTATTATTATAAAATTTATTATTGTTCCGTTGTTGGTCTAAGTAAATCTAAAAATTTGGTTCGGATTACGTTCAATCAAGTGGTTGTAATTTAGGTTAGAATGATTTACAATTATCTGCCACAACATGTTGCCAAATGTTTTCTCTTAATTAGCGACTGTAGATTTGAATCTGAAGATCGTAGTAGACAGAAATGTGTTGAATCTGTCTCTTAGCTGAGTTGTTGAGCTGCGGAATTCTGCCGCTAGTGATGATTGTTGTAAGGAAGTTAAATTTTGTGTAGTGTAGGAGAGAATGAGTGGATAAAGCATCACCTTCTGTTGAATCATTTGGAGATCTACAGTGGTGACGAGCATTTGTGTGAACATGCTTATCTAGCCGTGTTGCACATGTAACTTAGAACATGCTTCAAGGAGATTACAGCGGTAGGCAATTATATATTGCATAACATTAGGTTTGGGATGTTAGATCTTACATGGGAACTCTCTGTTTCTGTATGGACATATGGTTCTCAGCTGAGTTGCTATAGGCCTATAGCTACATGACTCTATATCTAATGGATGATTTATAGTTGAATGTGTGCCGAGGAATATGAGTAGAAAGATTAACTATAATAAGAACGTTTTCCTCAAAATTTAGATGATTTTTAAAATGTGCTGAGTTTGTGTACCCACCTGTACTGGGACGAAGAAAAATGTTAACCAATCTTTTAGGGATGGAGCAGCTGTACGAGTACAATATGTGCGTGTCAATTGTCATACTAGAGTTATAAGGGGATGTCAAGGTGGAGTGGAAATACCCAGAGCATTATGAGCAAGCTTTTGAGTCTTTATGTTTGCAGAGACAATGGTAAAGAGAGGATGCTATTTCATCCTCTTTATAGGGCATGATGGCTTGCATTGTGTTTTCAAAAGTAAAAGAGGTGCATAACTCTCTTAAGTTTAATACTACTGATGGCGAAAGATGCTCCACATGACGTACACCATGTTCTGTTTTAAGGGCACATGTTTTTTTTTTAATAACTTACCTCTATAGTTTCTTATGGCTCTTCTTGGTATGTACACCATGTTCTGTTTTAAGGGCACATGTTTTTTTGTTAATAACTTACCTCTATAGCTTCCTATGGCTCTTCTTGGTGTTTCATGACGATACACATGCTTTTGTAAAACTAAAGCATTCCACTACATTTATACAGGAGGATATCAGATACTTTAATGTTACATTGGTTGGTAGTGAAGTCCAAGTCAAATGCTTTATTTGTACCGACTTATCTGAAATCTGTTTAGCCAATAGTGAGGACAACACATTGATGTTTATATTCATTACTAAAACAAAAGTAATGGTGTTAAATTTATGCACATAGTCATGTTACTGTTTATACTTTTGGCTGAAAAGCTATTGGCTGCACATCTTTCTGTGTTGCATATGCTTAGCTTATTATTTATCCATTCTGATTCCCGGATTGTTTATTTAACAGTTGAACTGGAGAAACCAATGCATTGTGATATCAAGGTTACTAACACCACAGACAAGCATGTTGCCTTTAAGGTATGCTTTTCGCCCTAGAGTACTTGAATTTGAAATGTGTTATTTCTGGTTGCTTTGTTTATGATATATTTTTTCTTCTTCATGTTTCACACTTTATGTTTAATTGTCATCGAAACTTGGCTCATGATGCATATTTTTGTACCTTTTCCTTGTTCTTTTACCAGGTCAAAACTACTTCGCCCAAGAAATACTTTGTGCGGCCAAATACTGGTGTTATAAAGCCTTGGGATACATGTACCATAAGAGGTGCTATCTGAACTTTTCAGTGAAAAGGGCACAAATTGACATCACCATATACCTTATATTAGTCAAACTTACTGAGTTAGAACTATAATCAAACAATCATACACACAAAGGGATATTGTGCACCTATTTCATATAAGTGTATAACACAATACATTGGCATTGCAAGGGAGTGATACAAAGTAGCATTATACAATGGCATAATGAGATCATACACAATATTATCATGGATGTTTGGGAAATTGTTTAACCACTTAAAATATCGTGCCTTCAGTTTTTCATATATGCAATATACTAATGTAATTGAGATTGTTGATGGCAGTGGTATATTTTTATAGAAGATATCCAGTCTGAAAATAATCGTCTAAACTGTTGTTCATTTATCTGAAGTCGAATCCTCCTTTATGTTTGATTTAATCTTCTAACTTAAACTTGTTGATATACATTTAGTTACCCTTCAAGCTCAACTTGAGTACCCTCCAGATATGCAATGCAAAGATAAATTTCTTCTACAAAGCACCCCAGTGCCTGCAAATACTGATACCGAAGAGGTTCCGCAAAATACTGTAAGAATATTTTCTGGGAGAATATTCACATTCCATTTGATTCAAGTTTCATTGTAATGATAATTAACAAGTCAGGTGTTGTACTTTTTGCATCCAGTTTAGTAAGGAACCTGGCAAACAATTAGAGGAATGCAAGCTTAAGGTCTGCTACGTCGCTCGCACTGATCAGGGAAATTCAGATGATACTCCCAAACAAAGTTCTGATCCAAGCTCTGTGAGTTCAATAACATTTCTTTTTTTTACTTTGGTGTTTTTTAAGTTTGAATCGTAACTTATTTTGATAGATGAATGAACTTAAACTTCATATATTAGGAGAATCTATGATTGTGTTTCTGCAAATATATTGGAACTCTATTGCATTCATCAGACTTGCCAAAATTAAGATGTTGACATTCAAACATATATTCGCTGTATAAAAAACATAAACCACAATTATTTCCCATCCATCTTCAAACACTTTTTCTACCTTTCTCTCAAGGAAAGGTTTGCTATACATATTTTGTCACGGTTCACAAAATATTTCCGGTTCCTAAATAATCATTCCCCAATCTCATAATCCCCATAAACAAGGTATTCATTATATACATGGTTGAAATGATAAATCATAAGACACTTATCATGATCTAAGAGTTAGCTTATTTCGACAATTTTTAAGACGATAGTGTATCGAAACTGGAATAACTTGCTTAATTCTTTCTTTAAATGAAGAATCAGGCTGTTCAGACCGCTAAAGCCGCTAGGGATTCAGCTGTGAGAGAGGCAACTCAGCTGCAACAGGAACTGGTACATTTACTTCTTTACCCTCACACGGTAGCTGGTTATTTAGTAAAATGTATGTTACTCCCTCCAGCCCATGAAAAATCTACATTTGAATTAATTTCAAGTGTCAAATGACTTGTACCATTAAATTGTGACAACATATATCAAAACTAAAACTAATTACTTTGGCTTTACACAGAAAATTGAGTATTACATTAAATCGTAACATATATAAAAACGTTTTTGGAATGAAAAGCTAAATATATCATTTTAGATTTGAAAAGAGCTGAAGGCAATTTGACCCACAATCATATCTTTATTTCTAAGTCTCAAACTCAAATGGTAATCAATGATGATATACATTTAAACTATTTAACATTTCAAGGCTTCCTAATTTCTTGTGACAAGAGTTGATAATGCAACTCTATATCCCACAAAATATGATTGATGTCTTATTTACATGATGCAAGTTTTTTATTTGGATGATGGAGTATATGCTTAGGGGCCGTTTACCAAACGCTTATTGGGTAAGCGGTTACTGGGTGTCACATTACAGGGTGAATCTTACCCAATAAGCGAGATAGAAGACTCTTACCGGTAAGCATTTACCGGGTAAAAGACACCTACCAAAAGCCCAATTTGATGGTCGACAATGTTACTCGATAAAGTAAGGATGGTGACTCTTTCTCATAAGTGCTTACTCGATAAGCATTTGGTAAAGGACCTCTTAGTTGCGAAAATGACTATGGGGGCTATTTATACCTGCTAACAGCCTCTTACCGGGTAAGAGGTGCTTACACGGTAAGAAGGGATGTATTTTACCAACAAACTCTCACCCACAAACATGGTAACTGATATTTTTTTTCTGTATAATATTTGCTTCAGTAATAGAACTAAAGATACCAATGTATTTGGTCTCATGTTAGGAAATGCTAAAGAAAAGGGGCCAAAGAGCTAAGGCCAGTCCTGGATTCTCGTTAAGACTCGCAATAGCTGCTGGACTCATCGGGATAATGGTTGGTTTTCTCTTAAAGCTGGCTCTGTCTTCCCCACCACTACCTCCGCCACCAACACCGACACCACCGCCAGCAGCAGCGGGGGCAGAATAATTTTCCTAAAAAAGGGATTATGATGATGATGATTCTTTTGTTCATTCTTGAACAAGTTTGTCCAAATTAAGCTGATGATAGCTTTACGTGTTGTTTGTCTTCTGCCTTCTCTTTGTACATGGACCATTGCAAATTGCAACATTAATTGTTTGTTGGTACTTTTACTCAATACGTAAATGAACTTTCAAGTTTCAACTAATCTATTATATTCCTAGCTCGGCTCTGCTGGACTGTTTGGTTGGTTTTCATTGAGTCTTATATGGATAAAGTTGTCTGTATGGATTAATATGTTTATATGAATTTTGAAGGTTTTTTAGGAGGTTTTTTTTTTCTATAGATGGAAGAATCATGTGTTTTATAATTGGGAGGGGTAGATTTGGGAAAAAATAATTTTTCTGCGTAAAGCTCTCCCTAAAGTTTATTGATAAGTCATTTTATATATTTTTAGAGCATCTTCAACAGATTCTCTATAATTTCTTTAAAATAGAGAATCAAAAGTCAAAATCTCTAAATAAAATTACATTTCACTCCAACGGATCTCTGTTTTAGAGATTTCAACATTAGTTATATTATTAATATAGTTTTAACATCCCAATGCACTTTTTTTTTAAATTATATAAATGATGATAGTTTAATAAAATATACTTACTGACAAGAGACACCACCTTTAGTTACCTTGTCGAATAACATTATTGGCCATCAAAATGGATTGTCAGTAAACGTCTTTTAATTACCCAATAAGCGTTTATCTAGTAAGATTCTCGATTCTTACTATGACTTTTATCGAATAAAATTTCCAGTCATTATCATGCTTATCCAACAAGATAAATATGACACATATTTCAGTAGTTTTTTGTGAATATTCAAATATTACCCTCATTAATACTAATTATTATAAAAATATTTTTTTAAAATTTAATTATTATTAATTAATATTAACAGAAAATTATTAAGTTAAAATTTAATTATACATTGATATTAATTTTTAATTATTTATAGTTATTGTTAATCATATAAACATTATTTTTTATATTTTAATATTAATCAATATATTTTAATTATCAATTAATATTATGTTTTAAGTATTTTTTTTCACATTGTATATATACGGTTATTTAAAATCGTAAGTTAATATGTATTTTTTCTAAAATTAGTTTTAACAAATTCAAAATTTATAATATATGTTTTCTAAAACTAGTTCTAAGAAATTCAAATTTTTTGCTATAAATTTGTTTTAATTTTATAATTGATAATTTATAAAGATATACTTTTTGTTCATTTTATATGCTTATAAGCTAACTTTTGTCATACGTAATCAGTTAGTTTACCAAACATAGCTTAAGAAAAAACGTTCATCCGACACGGGGCTGATAAGCATGCTTTAAAAATGCAAGGAAGCATTTTTTAATAAAAGAAAGTCAAGGGGGCGATGTGTAAAAATCAAAATTCGAGCAAATGGGCGGGAAAACTTCCAACAAGCAAAGTTCTCAAAACCCTACCCCCAAATCCATTTTCGCGCCTCACTCACCCTCACATTTCTGCAAATTGCTTACAGATCGAAGATCATGAAGACAAAATTCCACCATTTCTACATCTGAATCACCTTCGTTTCACCTTCACAATCATCAAACCCTAATTTCTGACAAGCTGAATTGTAGATTTGAACAGTTGTAATGGAAAATCAGCTGATGCAATCAAACGCATCTGATGAAGTTATCACTGAGCTAAGCATCGCCAACACCGAGTTAGAGAATAGATCATGGAGCTTGTTTGCTATTTTGCTTTCCATAGGGCATCCAGTTCCTCCGATTCAGCTGGCATCTCGATGCACTTCTTTTGAAGCGTCTATGGAATTCGTTGAATTCGTTTGCTCTATGCCTAACTCGCCTATATCGTTGACGATTGATGGATTGGTTACGGTTTCTTCCTCCGTTTGTATAGGTTTAAAGCGCTTTATGTGGAATTCAACTCGAGGTTTGAAGATTTTGGTTCCTCGGGAGATAAACATGGGAGACTGTTGCCGTAAGAGAGCATCGGAAGATGTTGAAATAACGTATTACCGAAAACGAAGGAGATTGTTGTCTGATGATGTAACAAAGAAGGTTGATCACATGGATTTGGCTATGCCTTTCAGGATCTCAAATGCTTGCGGAAAGGTACTTCATTTTTTTTTACTGGATCGGTTTTTAATGTCGTATGCTCAAGTTAACAATTGGTCTTTGAGTTATTTTAATATCCAGAATTTGCTGCAAATATATGTAGAATGTACCTATTTATCACAGCAAGGTCTAAAATACTCCCTTTTGGTGTAACTCATTAAATTTTGATTATAGATCTTACTGTATGCTCCTGTAATTTCACATTTTGGACTCTTTTAATGCAAAAACAGACTTTCTATTTGCTTATTTTAATGGAATCTTTGAAAGGTTGCCATTTCATGGATGGTACCTCACTTGAACTCTCTCTTTTATTCAAAGTACTCGACTTGGTCAGCGTTGAATGATTATAATTTTTTAATTGATAGGTCTACGTACATGTTGATGATGACACGGTAAGGAGTGTGATCATGAATGCAAGCAATCAGTCAGTTGGTATATCTAATGACAATATACCAGATAAAGTGACATTTAAAATACCCTCACTCATCAACTTTGATGCTCGGCCCTTAAATTATGGATTCAAAGGTAACCATGAAGGTGAAAGGGAGATGGGTACAATTTTGGGCATGAAAGAGTTTGGAAGCAAGAATAGTTTTGTCGGTAATGATATTTACATTTGTTTCCCTAGTCCTAGTAAGACAATATCAGGAGAGCATAATTTTTGGTTTCAATCATCATCTCATCTAACTGCAAGTTCAGTTGTGCGGATAGAAGACATAAAGAGCAAAAAATGTTCGTTGAGCAAAAATTGTAGTACAGCATCTTGCCAAACGGATGATAACAAGAGGGTACTTTCACTAGTGAAGGCTTGGATCGATTCTAAGGCCAATAACAACTCACTTGAAAGACATAGACTTGTTGAGGGAAGAGAAGACAAACGTATCTTAGATTCTGCAAGCCATAGAGGCGATGTTGAAATTCAATCAAGTAACACTGTTTATGGGGACATGATACCTGAACCTAATTTTGGAAACAGGAGTAATTTGAGCTGCAATGACATGACACCTTGTCCTGGTAGTGGAGAAAATACATTTTGCCAAGAAGTCGGCGAACAGAGCATAGTTACACCGAGAGACACTGAAAAACTAAGCACCAAAGAAGCTCATATGGACGATTTAAAAGAGGAAGAGAAAGCAATTTGTGGAAGTGGAGAGTTACTTTGTTCACAACATGGTGAAGGTGATGCTGAAAATCTGTCAGTGAGTAAGGAAATTGCTTGTAAAGATGACTATAAAAAGAAGAGCAGTATTAGAGGCAAACACACCAGTCTAGCTACTGAGCTGAACTTGATGACTTCTACAAGAGAGCTCAACTCTCTTTATGTGGAACTGGAAGTTGATCCAAAGGATGAAAAAACTTATACAGTGCAAACAGCCTCCATAACAACAAACAAGGGAATTGATATTGGTACCCATATTGAACATAAGGATGGTAGAGAAGACAAGAGGTCAGCTTTTGTGAAGCAGAAGTCAAAGCCAACTTTTGACCAGAAGATGCACCCTATTGAAAAATGGGAAAGAAAAAAAGAAAACAAGGAAAAGCCTACCTCTATTTGTGCGAAGGTGAGCTTCAATAATGTAGGAGTCTCAGATATTGGCTAATCATGGTTTTAGCCTGATATATAAATATAATTTCCCAGCTTATTAGTTAACTGACATAACACTTAAAAGCTTTGGATGCTTCATTTGCAGGATCATTCAGAACCAAAAGCACTACCATTGTTTGATTCTTATATTGTAGAGGAAGAAGAAGGTTCAGGTAACTTGAGCAAAGATGAATTCTGAATTCAAAGATACAAGATTAAAAGCCCTAATTTCTTGATAGAATTTATAACAGTTTTTGGTTGTTTTTTACACATGAAATACATAGGTGGTTATGGCACAGTGTATAAGGCACGAAGGAAAAAAGATGGAACAACATTTGCTGTAAAATGTAAGCAGCTGAATATCTTGCTCATGCCATGCCTTTGTGGTTCAACAATGTCAATTGAAGAAGTGTTTTTGTGATGCAACTGCATTAAATTTATAACAACTAGGCCTTCTTGGGGCCCAACATTTTATCAGGTCAATAGCTTGTGGTTTAAATATATACATAATATAACCAAACTGGGCCTGCTTTATGATAATTGAAAAGTACTTTTTGTAAATGTTATTTTTCTGCTTAATCTGTTAGCATCGTCATTGCTGATACTGTCCACTGCAATTTGTTCTGTTTACTTATGATAGCATCATGATAAGTATCTATGGAAGCCATGCTCACTTGCATTGGTGCATTATGGTTTTGCAGATCCTCACGCAAATGCAAACAGACATCATGTGCATAATGAATTAAAAATGCTGGAGAGATTTGGGTAAGGATATTGAAAGATATTACTTGAAACAGTCCTATCTGTTATGATACTGATACAGAATGCTATTATACTTCAGGGGTAAGAACTTTGTGATTAAATATGAAGGCTCGTTTAAAAGTGGCAATTCTCATTGCATTGTTCTTCAGCATTTTCCGCATGACAGGCCTGAGGTGATTTTCTAATCATATGTTTCAAATCACCAAGTAGTTGCTCATTGCTGGGTGCTGTTATTAATATGCTTTCATTTTGCTGTTACTATAGGTATTGAAGAGAGAAATAGATGTGTATCAGCTTCGGTGGTATGGCTACTGCTTGTTCAGAGCACTTGCTAGTCTTCATAAACAGGTAAGTATTTCTTGCAAAGAAAGAAATATCAATTTACATGGGTACCCAGATAAAAAGTCAGTATTTTGATTTTGTGCTTCAGGGAGTAGTTCACAGAGATGTTAAGCCTGGAAATTTTCTTTATTCCTGCAAGGCAGCTAAGGGATATCTCATAGATTTCAACCTTGCCACTGTAAGTAATGCTTACCTCAGCTTTGATCAAGTTTTTGTTGATAATCTGATATTGGGTTGGGTTCCGGTGAGAAGTTGAGATTAACGTGAGAAGTGGTTATCAACTGTTGGATGAGAAATAGATGCACATTTGAGATGCACCGGATCAATTCCCTTTTAAGGCGCAATTCATGGGAGGGCATTTGATTAAAAGTGATCAACGGTTCAGATTCACTTCTCACGCTTTTCATGTTAAGCTCAATTTCTCACATGATCCTTCGCATTATGATATTTACCAAAGCACATCAAGTATTTATTTACTAAGACATCAAATATCTTTTACACAGGATTTGCATCAGAAGTTTGGATCAACTGGTGAGCTCCAATTAGTGTCTATCTACTTTCTTTTTATACAAATTTGGCTGCAAGCAGGGGCGTGAATGAGTGAATCTGCCTTTTTAGAAAGTTTATCTTCCTCGGTTAATGAAAAAGCTGAATATCTATTTTTTTCACAGAAAAATCCAAGTCGTATAATGCTGCAAGTTTCGGTCTTGTCCCCCCATCTCATCCGCAATCCCTTCCTCCGACAAAAAGTAGGAAATATACAAGTTCCAAAGCTTTAGAAGCGGGGGCACACTCAAAATCTCTTTTGCTCCACAAGAACTTGAAAAGGAAGGCTGACCAATTAAAGGACCACAAGGACATGAATATGCAGAGTGTGATGAAAAGCCAAGGTGCTGAATGTTCTGGAATAACCTCTACAAAGGATGCAACAAGCACCAGGGTTCCTTCGGCTGAACGGTTAAGGGAACCTATTCCCTGCAAAGGTAGAAAAGAACTGCTCAACCTGGTACATGAAGCAATGCAGGCTCCTGATCATGAAACAACAAACACTCCAACTTCAAAGAGAAAGAGGGTTGCTGCTCCTCCAGCAAAACCAGATAAGAAGTTTATCTATCTCACGCCAATGCCTCTGCAATGCACTGGAGTTGCCGTTGCTGGCGCTGGCTTACTTAAGAACAAAGGTATATATATATATATATTTATAGAGGGAGGTTCTGGGGAAAACATCAAAAAAATGGAAAACTGAGGAACATCTTGGTAGCCCTTCAACTCGACGGTATGCACTTGTGCATACAAGTAAATTAAGTTGTTTTTTGTTTTTTATGCACATGTGCATTATGCATTTGTGCATGTTACAAATTACTTGTATGCACAAGTGCGTACTGTCCAGATGAAGGGCTACCAGGGTGTTTCTTAGTTTTCCGTTTTTTTGAGGTTTTCTTCTGACCCTATATTTATAAATATACTCTATTTGTGTTTGCATTGAGTTAAACCTACTTAATGTAATGAGTCTATTCTAAATTTCTATTATTTGCACTAATTGTGATTTCTTGTTTTCTAAGGGGAAGGGAAACAAAGGAAGGAAGGACCTTGTGTTGGTACAAAGGGTTTCAGGGCTCCGGAGGTAGGTTCTTGTGCAATGATTTAGTAGTAATTTGTTTTTCTTGTTAGAAGATAAGCTATAGATACACTCATACATATACAATTGATGTGTGAATGGTATGCATTAGAATTAAAATTAGGAGATGGGAAAAGATTGGTAAATTACTAAACTACCCATGTCAAATTAAAACCCTGAAACCTTGCACACTCTACCTCATTCTCGCCCATCCAATCCTTTCCCATCTTGTTTGTGTACCAATAATCCATCACTAAGTATCATTGCCTACTACTGTAAGAACAAGACATGCTGCATCTTTTTAGCAATCTTTTTTCATGTCCTAATTATTGATGAAGGAAGAAGGAGATGACAAAAGGTTATACATATGTTCAGGTATTGTTCAAATCTACACACCAAGGCCCCAAGGTTGATGTATGGTCTGCTGGGGTCACTTTACTCTACCTCATCATTGGAAGAACCCCCTTTGTTGGAGACCCTGATCAGTGAGTATTCTAATTCCCTACAGAAAAATTCCCAAGTGGGGACACAAAATAATTAGCATAATATACAGGTTAATAAAAATGGCATACACAAGGTTTTTTTTGATTTTTTTTCTCTATATTTTCTGCTGTTATTACCAAAAAGTTAAAAGAGAGCCAAAGAGATTCAAACATGTAATGCCACATCCAATCACACCAGGGATAGGCGGCAACGAGTTTTTGTTTACTCATGGGAGTGCAAATCAAATTAAAGCGGATATTCTAAAAAATGTTCCACTAGGTCAGCATGATAGAGCGATGCCACGGGGCCCCCTCCCTCTGAAATCTGCGCCTCCCAATCTAGCATCTTTCAAAGGTTGATTAATTTTCTGAATTTGAATTTTTTTATTAACAGGAACATAAAAGAGATTGCAAAGTTGAGGGGCAGTGAAGATCTATGGGAAGTGGCAAAATTGCATGACCGTGAGTCGTCATTCCCACCGGTATGATATTAGTCTCCCTAGTATTGGTTCCATATATATATATATATATATATATAGAGAGAGAGAGAGAGAGAGAGAGAGAGAGAGAGACCCTTAATTCGTAAAACTTACAAATCAATATTTATGTGTGAAAATGCACTGTTCATACAGTGTTGTTTCATATGTGAAATACTTAGAACTGTTCTTATCCACACACAAAACAGTTCTGAATGTTTCACATATAAAACAACACCGTATAAAGACTGCATTTTCACAAGTGTTGCTTCATATGAGAAACGGCACATTCAAATACGTTTGTAAGTTTGTACGGTTTATTGGGTGTGAACATGTGTCTAAACCCTATATATATATATATATTATACACAAAGGATCGTGTGAGATAGGAGTTAAGGTGAGAAGTGTAAGAAGGGATTTGAACCCTTACTTTTAACAAGTGTTGCTCTAATGGTTCAGATTAAGTCCCAATGAATTGACCTTTGATTAGGATTGATCCAAGGGTAGGTGGAGATGCATGATAACTACTATTCTTACCATAAACCAACTCTCTTGAATATTTTATGGTATAGATGTAAACGGAAGTAGCATATATTTTATTTTGCAGGAACTTTTCCAAATACAATCGTTGCCATCTACAGAGCTACGCGAATGGTGTAAACAGAATACAAGACGAGCGGATTTCCTTGAGGTCATCCCAAGATCACTTATTGATCTTGTGGACAAATGCTTGATGGTGAACCCACGATCGAGGATAAGCGCAGAGGATGCTCTCCGGCACGAATTCTTCATGCCATGCTTCAGGGACATAGAGAAGCAAAGGCTGCTGAGGCAAAAGCTTAGCTTGGATAAATGTGAAGAAAGTCTTCCATGACAAACTTTATGTAGTATCCCTATAACATTAGAGTTGGAGATGATTTTGAGCTTCAATTTCATACTCAAGACGCGATGATAACCAACCGGGTAAGAGGTTCGGTCTGGGTAAGAGCCATTAAGTGAAATAGTGGGTAGATGCTCTCTCTCTTAACGTCATCATTCAGATCAGTCTTTAAGTAAACATATTGTTGTTAAACGAAATCAACACCAATGAGGTTTAAAATGTTGGAAGCATATTAGTTTCCTATTTGGTATAACATGGTGGAACTAGTTGAGGCTTTTGAGCAAATTAGTTTATGACATGATACTAGAGATAGGGCTTTTTGGTTGGTTTTCTTTTTATGTTAAGTTTGTATGAATAAAGCTAACTATGTGGATTAATCTGCTTGTATGTGTTGGAAAAGTGTTTGTTTCAATGAGTTTTTTCATAGATGGAATAAACATGTTTTTTAATTGGAAGAACAGGTTTAAAGAAAACTTGGTTTCGACAATAAGTTTTCCCTTAGAAACTTATGGAACAAATCATTTTTTATATCATTAAACCCCTATCATACAGACATGTATAATTAATTGAATAAGCTATAAATCTAATTAAGTTGTTAACAAATGGATCCATAATTATTGAAAAACAATAGACAAGATATTATGTTATAATTAATGTTATTATATTTAAAATAGAGAAGTTTTTAGTGATAAATGTAATTTTTAAAGACTTAAAATTTTTATCATGTATTTTAAAGAGGTTTTGAAGAATCTATACTATATTATAAAGCATGAAAAAAACTCTTAAAACAATTGATAAAGCTTAATGTATCGTTATTTACTGCTAATTATTTAGAATCTCTTAAAAACAATCTTTAAAGCTTTATGTATTACTTTTAATGCTATTTATTTAACTTTCAATCCTTATCTTTAACCACTTCAACTCCCTCTAAAATCATTCCCTACATATTTAAATACAGGATAAACATTAAATTTTAAATATAAAAATATAAAATATAATTAGGATAATCATTGAAATCTAATAGATTATTTACTGTTTATTTTATAAAAAAATTATGTTATTAAACCTAAAATAAATTACATTATTATTGAACTTAATTTTTATTATAATTAGTAATTAAATGAATTTTTTATAAAAAAAACGTTATTGCATTCTCAAAACTACACAAAAACATATTAAAAAAATCGATAAATGCAAAAAATAAAACGAAACATTAAGATCGATATGTATCGCGCTGCATTGCGCGAGTATGCTTCTAGTATAATAAAACGTTGTTATATGATGATGAGATATAGTGATTTAAACCCGATGTTTATAAAGGACCTGTTTGTTTTTCTAAAAAAAAGTCTGAAATCCTCTTAAATCTGTTTCGCTCAGACATTTGGTCATTAAGACTGTTTGTTTTTTATTTATTTTAAAAGAGCTTAAACCTCTCATAGCCTCTTATTTTCATAAGAGGTAAATATATCTCTTAAAACCTCTGAGCATGCCCTAACTTCTCTCTTCCATGGATCGATGGTGGTGATGGTGGTGGAGGTGGCGGTGGTGGTGGTGTCTTGTTTATCTTGTCGAAATCGTCTTTCTCTGTGCTTGAAGTACCGCGGTGGTGGTGGCGGCGGTGTTGTCGGAATCGTCTTTCTCTGTGGTTGAAGTACCGCCGCCGTGGGACGGTGGTTCTGGTTGGTTGTTTAAATTTTGTGTGTGTGTATGTGTGTGTGTGTGTGAGAGAGAGAGAGAGAGAGAGAGAGAGAGATGAGAGAGTTTGAGAACACGAACAACGATTTCAGTAAATTAAATACCATGTGAAACCTATTAGAACACTCAAGCATCTGACAAATAACAAAGTATATGTCTTTTCTTACTAAAAGTAGATTAATTTTAATATATAATTGTTTCATATATTTTCTAATAAATAGATAAATATGTAAAAGAAATAGATTTTATATTTAATGGTTTATTAATTCAGATTCAGATTTCAGACTTCAAACCAGTCATATCATGAGAAAAATCAAATCAACTTATAAAAAAAGATGACTAAAAATGAGAGCAGCGAATGGTGTCTTGTATAGTTTGGTGGCTGGAAATGAGGTATTAGCCGGAGAGGATGATCAGAAACTAGAGGTGTGTTGCGTTTGACCGGAGGATGAGTTTTATGTTTTTGTTTGAGTAAATTACAGAAATGGTCCCTCGACTGTGCCTCGATTTTAGTGTTGGTCCCTCCAAATCTGAAACTACACTGACAGTCCCTAAAACACAGCTTCGGATCCCAAGTTGGTCCCTCTTACTGACGATGTCCATTTTTCCCGTTAGCGCTCACAAGTGCCCCTCACGTGAGGGGCATTTTGGTCATTCTACCCTCACCTTCATCCCAAACACAGTTTCGGATCCCAAGTTGGTCCCTCGAGTATCATTCTACCCTTTCATCTTCATCCTCACCTTCATCCCAAACCTCCACCCACCACCACCACCACCACCATCACCAACCACCTTCATCCCAAACTGTAATAACCCACAATCCAAATATACATATAACATATAATTCATAACATGTTTTCAACAAAAGTAACTCATATTGCACATTTGGTCCCAAAGTCTGACTAATCAATATAAAAATTCAGTACAAACTTGATCCTATTTAGATAATGTTAGTCCCAGATGGCTTAACAAGTATTGTAGAAGGGGGGGGGGGGGGGGGGTTGAATACAATACACAAAAATTTCACAATTTTAATTCTTATATTTGAAAAACTTTCAAAAGAATTACACACAGAAAACTTAAGACTGTTGCGGAAAAGAACAGATAAACTATTCTAACAATCTTACACAGAGTATACAACAAAACAACTAAGAACACTGAGAGCAAAGCTATTGAGTTTTAAGGCTTAAAAGAAGGTTTCTTGCACTGAGAGAATTTCTTGAAAGCGTGAGAATTGCATGAAGAGCACTTCTCCTTTTATAGTGCCAAGGAGTGCCCAAGCATTGAATGCTTGGGACACTTGTCATTTTCACATATGCTGATAATGTTGACTTCAGGAGAACTGTGAAGTCCTTGTCACTTTTCACTAGGTGCAGACATAGTAGCTTGAGCAGATAAAAGGGACCTTAACTGAAAGTGGATAAAGAGACAAACTGTCACTTTTCTCTGCTGGAGGATATTGTCCCATAATAAATGATCTTCTGTCTTGAGCTTTTAGCACCGAAGTGGTTTCCACCGAGATTGAGAAATCTTCGGTGGAAAGAAGACTAGTCCACCGAAATTGCAAGCATGTTTCGGTGGTGAGAGGACCACCGAAATTGCAAGCATGTTTCGGTGGTGAGAGGAGCACCGAAAGAGTCATCGGTGGGGGATGGGGCCACCGAATTTGTCCTGCACTTCGGTGGAAGAAGGCCACCGAAATTGTCCTATAAATTCGGTGGAGAGAAGGCCACCGAAATGTCAAGGAATTTCGGTGGTGATGACTTGTTTGAATGTTGCCGAGAGTCTTCTATTTTCCACAAGTAGAGAGTCTTCAAGCTTGGTTTCGGTTGATCTTCGACTTCACCGAATATTTGATATCTTGTACAAGTCATTCAAAGAACTGAACTAAAATATTCTAAGTAGGAGTTTTAGGGAAAACATCGGTGAGTCAATTTCAAATCCTTGGTGACCCAACAATCTCCCCCTATTTGAATTTGAGCTCCTTATCTTAGAATATTCAAGAGTAAATAAAAGTAAGTGCGTTTTTGACCCTTTTTACTCTTTTGGGTTCTTTTCACATAGACCATTCTTTTTGTTCTTTTTGATCTTTTTCTTTTGTATGCGTATGTATACTATGTACAGTATTTACAGGTAACGAAAGATAAAGTATGTACAGAAATAAAATTCAAATAGAGATACTTGTATTAAGATAAGTTCTCGTACAATTTACAAAATGAGAAACTAACTTTTACAAGTACCAAATGGAGAGAACTTACTTCTTTGAGGTTTTGCGGCGCTTGATTTCATCCAGTAAGTTTCTATAGAACGGTTGAGCTTCGGGGATGTTCGGAAAGAGGTTGTGAATGCCTTCCAAAAATATAGTATCGGCGATGGATATCTGGGCAAATCTGAAGAATGCCCGACGACCGAGACCGTCGTTAAAGAACAATCCTGGTATTGGTGAGAGGCTTAAGGTTGTGGTAGGATAGGGAACAGAAGTGGGAATGGTAAGGTTAAGATTGTTTACATTTGGGATTTTACCTTCTCTTGCCATTTCCTTGAAGACTGAGTCAGGAGGATTTTTGACTTTGGGGAGGATGATCTTCTCTTTCAGAGACTGCAGTTTGGCTCTTTCTTCGGTGGAGAGGGTGATGTTATGTTTTCTTTTGATCTCCTTCATCTTGTTCATTAGACCATCAATGTATTTGACAAATATGTCTTTCTTTGGATTTGGACTCCTGACAAGGTGTTGAGTGATTTCATACCATTCCGAGAGACCGAAGAGTTTGAGATGGCTTTCTTTCACACTCTTCATAGAACCATCTTCCCAGTTAATAATCAATCTGATGTCTTGAGGGTTTGCCTTGGAGGTGGCAATCTTTACTGAAGAAATTTGTGACCTATAGCTTCGGTGGTGCATGGTCTTTTTGTACCAACTAATTTCTTCATTCTTTTCTTGTTCCAAGGCACAGAGCACCGATTTCTGTGTCTGGATGGCATCGGTGGACTTGACTTTTGTAGCTTCTTCTGCGGCAGCTTTGAGAGACAGATCTCTGGATTTGTCTAAGTCGATTTGAGCTATTCTTGCTTCCTCAATTTCTTGAGCAGAGAGGCCAAGTTCGGTGGTGATAGGTTGAGAAGCAGGCTTGAGTTTGAGAGTTTCAGCGTCCTTCGGTCGAGCTCCATATCTTGCCAGATCCTTTTTCTTCTTTGCTTCTCTGGCCAATTCTTCGGCCGAAAGAGTTCTTTTTCCTTTGTCTTCGGGAGCTTTGCTGGACTGCTCCCCCTCAACTGATGCATTAAGGTCAAGAGCTTCGGTGGAGCCAGTATGGGTCGGTGAGGATGAGACATTTTTCGGTGGAGAAGAGGGTTTCGGTGAAGAGGTAGAGAGTTTCGGTGGTGAGGATTTCGGTGGTGAGGAGGATTTCGGTGAAGAGGGTTTCGGTGGAGGCTGGTTACTGGAAAGTTTCTTGATGGATGGAAGTTTCGGTGGAGCCGCGGTTTTCTCCCCCTCAGGAACAGCCGGTAACTTGAAACCCAACTCATAGAAGGCCTTATCAAACTTGGAGTGTAGGAAGGCCAGACTCGTTTCGGTGGTATGGGGAACCAAGGCAAAGTCACCGAGATCCATTTCCCACTGGGAACGTTCAGAATTGGGTGAGTCGGTGGAAGGTTTGGAGAGGGACTCCACTGTGGTAGAAAGGGTAGATAATTTTTCTTGAATGGGGCGTAGGGCTTCGGTGATGGCATCAAGAAGAAGATGCGGTAGCTGAGACTCGAGGTTAGAGATGCGGGAATTGGCTTGGGAGATTAAGGTGATGGTAGATTTAAGAAAGGTAGAGGTGCGGTCGATGTGCGGGGAAGTTTGGCCACCGATTTCGGGGAACGAACAGTGCCATCGAAGGGGATCCGCTTCGGGAAGAGGATGTCGTAAGTGAGGCGCGAGAGCGTCGGTGTAGAGGGTTCGGGGAGGTCGGGGAGGTGAGGGTGTACGTTGTGGAGAGTGTTGCTTCGGCGAGGGAGGCTCGATGGGATGTTCTTCGGGGGACGGGATGGTTCGGGGAGAACCAGTGTCCGCTAAAAGAAATGCAAAGAAATCATGTGGGGGTGAAGTCTGTGGGGGGGAACCCTGATTGGGTTGTGCAATCTCATCGATCAGAAACTGATCGGGTGAAAAGCTGTGAAGTGAAAAACCAGAACCCTCGAGAGGAGAGGCCTCGAGGTCATCTCCACCACCCAAAGAATCGAGTGGGGAGGTTTGTTGAGGGTTCTCCAAGTGTACAACTGAGGCCTTTTGAGAGGCAACAGAGGAGTTGGTGGGGTCTGAAACGGATACCCTTGGCCCGGAGGGATGAAGTTCAACAACCGGCGATTTTTGAGAATCGACAGTTGGATTTGTTGGAGGGGCCGATGGTTTCCGAGACCTCTTTGGAAGAGATCCCGAAGGGGAAGATGAGTGCCTCCGCTTATGAGAAGGGGTTTGAACCGGGGAAGCCTCCGAGGGAACTCTCGGTGACGTAGTTCGAGAAGCGGGTGCGGAGGTGTCGGTGGCCTTTCGTCGTTTCTTTTGAGTGCCACCCGACGTAACTCGGTAACGGGGAGTAGGGGCCACTACAGTTGGAGGGACCTCGGGAATTTCTAGGTGTTGAAACCCGGGAATTTCCGCATCACCCCAATGTAGTTCGGGAGAAAGAGCAAAAGAGATCATACCTGGTCGTAATGGGCGATCGGTGGCGAGAGGCTTAACGTTGAGAGTTTTGGTGCCTACACACGGAGAAGACCAGTCATAAGAGAAGCGCGGTAAAGGGGATTTGCGATCTGACTCCAATGCCTTAGAAAGTTTGTGCTGTATGATCATTGAGATGAAGCGTGGAAAGGCAACATAGCATTTCTTGGGAGTCTTGATGACCTCGACAAGCTCTGAGAAGAAATATTGGGCGAAGTCGACTTTTCTTTGGAAGATGAGGGCATGAGCGAGTTTGTTGACGTGTGAAGGCGATTGATCATGCCCACTTGTTTTGCGTGAGAGGCAATGGATAACGTGGGCAAAGAAGAAATTCCAAATGCCTCCCATTTTGCTGCGAAGAAGAGTACCGGGGCCTTTGGAGCTTTTGGAGGAGTCGTCGAGCACATAACCGGTGGTAAGAACAATGTCTTCATGTATGGTGTCTAAATACATGTCTTCATAGTCGGAAAAGGCGTCGATCTTGAGAGCGAGACGAACATCATCGACTCCAAAAGTGAGGTCGTGATCACCGACGTCGTCGGATAGAATGGAGGCGTGAATGGCTTCATTGGAGGGATCGTACACACATGTTAACCAAAATCTGCCAATGAGCATTTTACTCATCTTGGGGTTGCATGAAAAGGCATGAAGAAGAGGAGAGCGAGTGAGGAACTTTGCGACTATGGAGAACTCGGGATGAGCTGGATCCGGGTCGAAGCGGGCAACGTGATTGCATTGATTAAACTTAAGCTCTTCAAATCGTGTGGGAATAGGGTATCGAGAAGATGCCATGAGAGAAATGTGTTTGAGAGAGAAGAGAGATTGCAGGTTTGAAACTTGAGGAAGAAGTGGAAAAGATGTAGGGGACGGTATGTATATATAGTGAAAGGATAAGGTACCGTGATGATGATTTTGCATGGGGAAATGGGACATGCGACTCATGAAATGAAAGGTTTCTTGGGGAATCGGGACACGGAACGGCGGATAGGCGAAATGTCTGACACAAATGCAATTGAGTGGTCACAAGTGGGCGTTGGGAATCGTAAGGATCGGTGTAGACTCGGTGATGGTTCGGTGGACATTTCGGTGATTATTCGGTGGACAATCGGTGAGAGATCGGTGGAGGATCGGTGGAAAAAGTCGTAGGGTTTCACCGATTGAGGAGATTACCACCGAATGGAGATGACCACCGAAATGAGACTTCGGTGGTGGACAAGTTTCACCGATTTTGAAGATTATCACCGAAAAGAGGCTTCGGTGGTAGAAAGGTTTCACCGAATTTGTAGAATTTCGGGGAGGGTTTAGATAACTTCTACCAAAATGTGGACCGAGAAGATGCCACCGAATTTTGATTCGGTGGTTGGAAAGAAAGAAGAAAAGAAAAGATTTAACACATAGATTTGTCCACCGATGAGAGATCGGTGGTGAGAGAGAGATAGGTAAAAAAGGGTCCACCGATGTGAGATCGGTGGAGTATGAACACTTGTTTATTCTTGTAGATTGCACATCCCAAGTTCACTGATGAGAAAGTTGAACCTGGTTTCATCAAGAGGTTTGGTGAAAAGATCAGCAAGCTGCAAATCGGTGGGAATGAAGTGCAATTCAATGTCACCTTTGGAAATGTGGTCCCTGATGAAATGATACCTGATATCGATGTGTTTAGATCTAGAGTGAAGAACAGGATTATTTGCTATAGCTATAGCACTAGAATTATCACACAGAATTGGGACTTTAGAAAAGAATTGATTATAGTCCCGTAGTTGGTTTCTCATCCATAGAATCTGAGCACAACAGCTCCCAGCAGCAACATATTCAGCCTCAGCAGTAGAGGTTGATACAGAGTTTTGTTTCTTGCTGGACCAACTTACCAATTTTCCACCAAGGAGCTGACAGCTTCCTGTAGTACTCTTTCTATCAATCTGGGAACCTGCATAGTCTGAATCTGAGTAACCAATTAGTTCAAAACCCGAGTCTTTGGGATACCAAAGACCCAAGTGCAGTGTGCCCTTAAGGTACCGAAAAATTCGTTTTACAGCCTTTAAATGTGATTCTTTAGGATTGGCCTGATAACGAGCACATAGACAGGTAGCAAACATAATATCCGGTCTGCTAGCAGTTAGGTAAAGCAGAGAGCCTATCATACCTCGGTAAAGAGTGACATCCACAGATTCACCTTTTAGATCAGCACACAGTTTCAAGGGAGGTGCCATGGGAGTTTTCATAGGAGAGCTATCTAGAAAGTTAAATTTCTTCAGAAGGTCACGAATATATTTGCTTTGATTTATAAAAATCCCTTCTGAAGATTGTTTGACTTGAAGGCCCAAGAAAAATGTAAGCTCTCCCATCATGCTCATCTCATATTCACTCATCATGAGAGAAGCAAACTCATCACATAGGCATTCATCAGTGGCACCAAAGATGATGTCATCAACATAGATTTGAACAAGAATGATATTACCTGAGGTTTCTTTGATGAAGAGAGTATTGTCAATTTTACCTCTGGAATATCCATGCTTGAGAAGAAAGTTGGCAAGAGTGTCATACCAAGCACGTGGAGCTTGCTTGAGACCATACAATGCTTTGTCAAGTCTGTACACATAGTCTGGATGAGTTGGGTCTTCAAAGCCAGGAGGTTGTTTCACATAGACTTCCTCTGCAAGTTCCCCATTGAGAAAGGCACTTTTAACATCCATTTGAAAGACCCTAAAATTTCGGTAGGCAGCATGAGCCAGAAAGATCCTTATAGCTTCAAGTCTTGCAACAGGGGCAAATGTTTCATCATAGTCAATGCCTTCTTCCTGTCTGTATCCTTGAGCTACTAATCGGGCCTTGTTCCTGATAACAGTACCATCTTCATCCATTTTGTTCCTGAATACCCACTTGGTTCCAATGATTGTCTTGTTTCTGGGTTTGGGAACCAATCTCCAAACTTTATTTCTCTGGAACTGAGAAAGTTCTTCTTGCATGGCAGTGATCCAACAAGGATCTGATAGAGCTTCATCCACTTTCTTGGGTTCAGAGAGAGAGAGGAAATTCACATAGAGACAAATATTTCCAACTCCTCTGCGGGTTTGGACACCTGCTTGTTGATCACCAATAATTTGATCTATGGGGTGATCTTTGGTCCATTTTAGAGCAGGGGGTAAAGGTGATGGGGTATGAGAAGTAGAGTGAACTGGAGTAGTGGGATCAGAGGTTTGGTGTAAGATGGGATTTTCGGTAGTGGATGCCATGTGATTTTCGGTGGGATTAAGGATGGAAGAAGGGCTTCGGTGTGGAGTTTCGGTGGGAATAGGAAAATCGGTGTGAGAGATGGGTTGATCAATTTCGGTGGGAGAGAGTGATCCAGCTGGGTTTTTTGAGGTAGATGGATTTGAGGGAACTGAGGAGATATCGGTGGAAGTGACTAAGGGGGTATCACCAATACATGATGAGATCCATCTGTGTAGATCATCCTCATCACTTGGAAGTGATGAATATCTGAGATCATCAAACTTGACATGAATGGACTCATCAATGCATTTTCTTCTGAGATTGTACACCCTATAAGCTTTGGAGGATAAGGAGTACCCAACAAATATTCCCTCATCTGCCTTGGGATCAAACTTCCCAAGATTTTCACGATCACTAAGAATAAAGCAGATACACCCAAAGACATGAAGAAAGCCAATATTTGGTTTTCTGCCATGAAAAACTTCATACGGGGTTTTATCATGTCTTTTGGATATTACTGACCTGTTTTGAGTGAAGCAGGCAGTATTCACAGCTTCGGCCCAAAAATAGGTGGGGAGATTTGATTCACTCAGCATGGATCTAGCGGCCTCACACAGTGTTCTGTTTTTCCTTTCCACCACTCCATTTGCTGAGGAGTACGAACAACAGAGAAGTTCTGAGAGATCCCTTTCTCGGTGAAGAAGTCTTCAAGAGCACTATTTCTGAATTCAGTGCCATTGTCACTCCTTACCGAGCGGACAAGCTGGCCATTGAGAACTTCATTTTTCTTGACAAAGTTGATGATTTCTTCAGTGGCATCACTTTTGTACCTGAGAAAGAACACCCAAGTATATCTGGTAAATTCATCAACAATAACAAGAATATACCTTTTGCCTCCAAGACTTGGAGTGCTGACTGGTCCACATAGATCCATGTGCAGCAATTGAAGAGGAAGAGTGATGGAAGAGCATTGCTTCGTCTTGAAGGATGTTTTGGTGAGCTTTCCCTTTTCACATGCATCACACAGCTTCTCTTTGACAAAGTTCAACTTTGGCATGCCCGTCACCAGCTCTTTGTTGGAGATTTTATGCAAGGTCTTGAAGTTTAGATGAGAGAGACGTTTGTGCCACAACCAGTTTCTTTTGGATGCATCATTTGACACAAAGCAGACATTTGATGAAGAATTGGATTGTCCCATATCTATGACGTAGACATTTTCCATCCGTCTTCCCGATAACACCACATTGAACTGTTTGTCTACCACGGAGCAGACACAAAGTTCAAAGATAACTTTGTATCCAAGATCACACAGTTGGCTAATGCTGAGGAGGTTGTGCATGAGGCCGTCCACAAAAGCCACTTTATTGAAGGTTACAGATCCATTAGAGAGAGTTCCGTATCCTTTGGTGTAACCCTTAGAATTATCACCAAAAGTTACAGATGGACCTTTTCCCGGCACATAGTTGATGAGAAGAGACTTGTTTCCCGTCATGTGGCGTGAGCACCCGCTGTCTAGATACCAAATTTGATGGTGCTCAAAAGCCTGCATGCAAATACACATTAGTTCTTTGGTACCCATTTTGTAATGGGTCCTTTGGGGTTAGAAGAGCATGATTCCTTAAGCTTGGATCTATCAATTCTATCCTTGGGACAGTCCTTAGCCATATGAAAAGTGTCACCACAGTTATAGCATTTTCTATAGATAAACACCTTTTTAACATTTTTAGCATTTTTCATGTTTTGGCTTTTATCATTTGTTCTTATAACCTTGTTAGAGGAGAACAGAGCAGGAGGCTTGGACCCAAGGATTCCTTTGGATAAATCTTTGGAGGTTGATTTTCTTAAGAGCACAGATCTAGGAATTTGATGAATATAAGTGTTGTTAGAGGGAATGCTTGGGGTAAAACTTTTAGGATGGGAGCTTGCCATGCAGTTGACCACCGATTTTCCTTTGTCGGCACAGGAGATCCTGTTTGAGTGAACAGGAGTTTCTCTTTTGGGGATCTTTGAGGGCTTAGGTTCGGTGTAGGTATCTATGTGAATAGATTTTAACACTTCATGAAGAGGAATTGGAGGATCATTGATTGAGGGATCGGTGGGCACAAAGGGGATAAGATCGGTGGGTTTAGATCTTTTGGAAGGATTAGCTTTTGAAGAGTTTGAGGAGGAGGCTTCATCCATGGCCGAAAATTTGAGCTGATCATGGATGGGTTTAGAAACGTCATTTGAATCTTGCTTCTCAATGATTTGCAATGAGGAGTCTTTGGCCTTTAAGGATATACCATACTTTAAGGCTTCACACAGATCTAACGAGTTCAAAGAGATGGAATCACAAGAGCTAGAATCAGAGAAATCATCACATGCATTGGTGGGGGGAACAAGAGCAAGAGTGGACTCACAAACATCAGTTTTTCCAAATCCTAGACCGAACTTGTTTGAACTACAGATTTGACTTTGAAAGATTTGTTCAAGATTTTTGGAAGAGCTTGACCATTTTTTGATGACTTCTTGTTCCCTTTTTAGTTTCTTAAACAGGGAGTTCTTTTCTTTTGAGATCACATGATTTATTGTTTTCAAGTCCTCAAGCTCATTTTTGATTTCCTCAAACCTTTTAAGCTTAGACATGCAAATTTCAAGTTCAGCTTTGAGCTCTTTCACTTGAGCAGATTTTCTATTCTTACTGTCTTTAACAGAATAAAAATCTTGAGTTAAAGACTCATAGGCATTGATCTTTTCAATATCAGACATATTATTGAAGGGATGTACCTGAGCGTAGGCTGTGGAGCACCCAGTTGCCATCAGAGCCATAGGAGAAGTGGCCTTTTCGGAAACTTCCATTTCTTCTGAGATGGCCACGAAGCATCTATTCTGAGAATCACTGTCGGAGGTGTCTTCGTCGTCCCAATCGTGGGTTTCTGCCATGAGACCCTTCCCTTTTCTCTCTAGACCCTCACTCCTTTCCTTCTCTTTCTTGTACTTGGCCTTGTATTTCTCAGCACGCTCCTGATGATTTAAGAAGGATGGTGGGGACTCCTTTTTGGGAAAGGTTGATTTGAAAGGCATGTGTTTGGATTTTTCCCTTTTTGAAGAGGGATTGTCAGAAGAAGTAAATCTGGACTTGGAGATACGCTTGCTTCTACATTCAGATGCAAAATGTCATTTCTTGCCACAGTTGTAGCATTCCTCATTAGACTTGTCAGAAGAAGTTTTGAAAGATGAAGTTTTTCTAAGACTTCGAGATTTGTTGAAGGGACGAAACTTGTGTTTAGAACCGGCCATCATTGCCATCTCATCCGACAACTGTTCAACCATGATATCCTCACCTTCATCATCAGCATCACTAAGATATGCTTCCGTTTGGTGGGTTACATTTGTTTGGCTGTCATTGTCAGAGTCAGATGAAGGGTAGGTGATTCTAGCAAGATTTTGAGAATTCTTGGAACTTTCACTAACAAGAGCTATAGAGGAGCTCTTTATTTCTTTGATGAAAGATTTCCGTTGAAGCTTGGTTTGCTCAAAATTGAAAAGAGTACCATATAAAACAGTTAAGGGCATGAACTCAAGGTCCTTGGTAGTTTTAATACAAGTACATATGTTTTCCCAAAAATCTGGGAGACAGTCCATGAACTTGCATAAAACTTCCTCATTATCATAGACTCTGCCCAATAACTTGAGATCATTAATAAGAGAGTTGAAGCGATTGTAGAAGCTAGGAAGAGATTCTCCTTTTTCAAAAGAAAATAGTTCATACTTTCTGATAAGACCAATCTTTTTACATTTCTTGACTTCCTCTGTACCTTCGTACAGAACACATAGAGTGGTCCACATTTCTTTGGCAGTTTCAAAGTTCACCAAAGAGTGGTAGACCTCATCAGAAAGAGAGAGAGCAATAATAGCTCTTACCTTGGAGTCAAGAGTAACTAAACGTTTTTCCTCATCAGTATACTTTTTAGGATTTTTGAGAATATACCGACCAGTAGCACTGGATTTTTCCTCATCAGAATCACTAGAGATTTCCTTTTCAAAGGTCTCTTTACCTGGCCTCTGCGTGTCATAGCGAGCCCAAACTCTGGGGATAATGGGTCCCTCTTTGAGAATGGTTGGATATCTAGTATCCACTCCTTCCATGAATAGCATCATGCGGCTTTTCCACAAGGAGAAGTTGTTGGCATTAAACTTAGGAGGTTTTGAAATAGACCCATTTTCTGAAAAGTTGTTTTGAAGAGAGTTTTCAACAGTAGAAGAAGAAGAGGCAGCCATCGCAGATCAAGTTTATGGGATTAAACTTTCTGCTCTGATACCACTTGTTAGTCCCAGATGGCTTAACAAGTATTGTAGAAGGGGGGGGGGGGGGGGGGGGTTGAATACAATACACAAAAATTTCACAATTTTAATTCTTATATTTGAAAAACTTACAAAAGAATTACACACAGAAAACTTAAGACTGTTGCGGAAAAGAACAGATAAACTATTCTAACAATCTTACACGGAGTATACAACAAAACAACTAAGAACACTGAGAGCAAAGCTATTGAGTTTTAAGGCTTAAAAGAAGGTTTCTTGCACTGAGAGAATTTCTTGAAAGCGTGAGAATTGCATGAAGAGCACTTCTCCTTTTATAGTGCCAAGGAGTGCCCAAGCATTGAATGCTTGGGACACTTGTCATCTTCACATATGCTGATAATGTTGACTTCAGGAGAACTGTGAAGTCCTTGTCACTTTTCACTAGGTGCAGACATAGTAGCTTGAGCAGATAAAAGGGACCTTAACTGAAAGTGGATAAAGAGACAAACTGTCACTTTTCTCTGCTGGAGGATATTGTCCCATAATAAATGATCTTCTGTCTTGAGCTTTTAGCACCGAAGTGGTTTCCACCGAGATTGAGAAATCTTCGGTGGAAAGAAGACTAGTCCACCGAAATTGCAAGCATGTTTCGGTGGTGAGAGGACCACCGAAATTACAAGCATGTTTCGGTGGTGAGAGGAGCACCGAAAGAGTCATCGGTGGGGGATGGGGCCACCGAATTTGTCCTGCACTTCGGTGGAAGAAGGCCACCGAAATTGTCCTATAAATTCGGTGGAGAGAAGGCCACCGAAATGTCAAGGAATTTCGGTGGTGATGACTTGTTTAAATGTTGCCGAGAGTCTTCTATTTTCCACAAGTAGAGAGTCTTCAAGCTTGGTTTCGGTTGATCTTCGACTTCACCGAATATTTGATATCTTGTACAAGTCATTCAAAGAACTGAACTAAAATATTCTAAGTAGGAGTTTTAGGGAAAACATCGGTGAGTCAATTTCAAATCCTTGGTGACCCAACAGATAACATAATAACTAATAACACAGTTATAAGTACGAGAGCATCCACAACTTCATAACGTTCATCTTCCCCAAAAAGCTATTCACCAGGTATTCTAATCACTTAGCCTTACTCGAATCACCACCTGGAATACATATTTTAAAACAGAAAATGAGGGTTAGACCTAAGGGTCTAGTGAGTAAATCCCTGACATTTGGAAATCAATAAAAATTCATTTATATAAAATATTCTTTATATAAATACACATATATCACACATAATTTAATACCAACCAAGATTTGTGCATCATACCTGTCTCATCCCACCTTATCCCTCCACCAATGGCCAAATTTATTGGTTGCGAGCCAATTTAACACACCGGTCCAAAGCCCGGCCACGTATTATATTCTCATATAATACTCACGTAATTATAATATCTCAATATATTATAATCACCCACGTATGACACATTCATACAATTTATCAAGTATTTGTTATCCACATAATGTATTCCAGTAAAAATACTTTAAAGTAAAACTCACATGTTTTGTTTATCACCAAAGTCTTTCCAAGTTAATTATCACGTATGACAATCATTCACAGAATCTGAAATCACACAAAATACCAAATATCTCTTTTTAAAACTAAACTTATGAAATCCTCGACTCAAGTCGCAACCTAATAAAAGTAAATTAGAATCGCAATGCATAGTGCTAAGTCGCAATCAACTACTGCGACTTCATCCCAAATCGCAACCCACTATTGCGATTCCAACCCCAAGTCGCAATCAACTATTGCGATTCCAAACCCAAATCGCAATTAACTACTGCGATTCCAAACCAAGTCGCAATAGACTATTGCGACTTCAAAGCCAAATCGCAATCAACCATTGCGACTTCGTTGAATATCGCAATCAACCATTGCGACTTCGTTGAATGTCTCAGTTCACTGTTCATCCTAAAAACCCAACAATCATACTTTTAATCTATGCATGCTGCTGCAAAGGTGCAGATATGTTTAAGACTATGAACATAACCTAACCTTAAGCTTAGATTTCCCAAAACATCCATTTTTAACAAAACCCACTTATAAGTTTATATAAAACTTTATCTAACTAAAAATACATAAAAGTAAAGATTTGATACTTTGATTTCTTGATGCAACTACTAAACCCAGCTGAATAAATCCTTCTCCTTCTTCACTTTAATCCAAAAACTACTCCAAATCCTCTCTCCCTCTTTGCCGAAAACAAGAACACACACACACACACTTTCTTATTTTGCTAATAGTGCCTAAGGATGACACCTCCTAAGGATGCATTCGGCTTTTTCATTTTGGCGATGCATTGCCTTTTACCACTTTCTATATATGGCAATTTTTGCCATCTTCTCATTTTGAGGAATTGCATGTGGACACATTGGTCTCTTGGTGTCTTTGACACTTGAACTGTATGCACGGAAAACATTTGTAGAGCTTTGCTCTTTTTTGAGTGTGTTTTCACGTTTTGTGCATTTTTTGAATTGTGTGTGTATGTGGGTATGCATGGAGGTATGAGCAAAATGATATGGTATGAATAATAACCATATCTCCTCCCCAAAACTTTGAAGGGTTCAATGTCCTCATTGAACACTGAAAGAATCAAACCAAATTTGGTAAGATTTGTGGTATAAGTGTATGGTGTGCACAAAATTTTATTTCCAACAAAAATTGGTGAAAGAAAAAAGTTTTAAGGCTAGTTCTAGTGATGTGTAAAAAAAATAAAAGTGAGAAACCAAAGAAATTATTGAGGCTATGGAACAACTAAACCAAAGTAGAAACAATTTTGCATGTGACACATTTGCATGGAATGTATGAGTTGCATGAAAATACAAAAAGTGAAACTTTCCAATTATAGCAACACAATTTCTAGACTCAATAATTAAACAAATTGACTACTAGACATGAAATTTAAAGCACAAAAATAAAAGGGATGATAAGAAGAAACCTGTCCTACTCGGAGTGAGTAGGATGCGTTCAGTTGATTGCCATAACAAGTGAATCAGGAATGGTGGTAGATTCTGCATTAATTCCGGGTGTTCCTTGATCCAAATGACTTTCATCAAATCATCCATTTATTTCTCATATCTCAGACATATGAGCTTCTTTTCCTTCATTTCCTTGATGCTCTTTCTCAACTTACACAGTTGGTCCGCAACTTCATCACCTTGCCTCTTGATTTTGTTTTGTTTTATTATTTTTGTTTTTTTTATTTTTTTAAACTTTTTTTTTACCTTTTTTTTAGATCAACTACCCTACCGTTTGAAAGATGTCTTGAGCATTTAATGAGCAGTACTACGTAGCTTAGTTTTACTGAGATTAATACCAAAAATCAGATAAAAACAATTAAATGTTAAATCCAATCAGATTACCCCAATTTTAGTTGCAAATGGACCAAATTGATTGGATTGAAACCGGCCCAAACTCAATCAAACTAATAAAAATGGACTTGGGCCGAAAAAAGTGTTTTCTTTTAAAACGACCCAAGTTTTCTTTAAAAAAAACGTTTAGAAGCTCAACTCGAGAAATCATTCACAAAATGTTGGGCTTGGGCCGAGAATTGTTAATTGTGTTTTTTTTTCCTTTTTTTCTTTTTTTTATCAAAAATTATTATCATCATCCTTGGATTTAATTAAAAACCCAAGAATTCACCAAACTTTTTTTTTCCTGGGAGATGAACAACCTCAAGAGGTTGTTGTATTATTGCTGAAGGATCGAGAAAAAGTTTTACCTTTGTCCATTCACCTTAAAAGTGTTCCCTAAGCTTGTTGTTTCTCTTTCTACTTATGCTTATATACTTTTCTCACCACTCGCTTTACTGCTTGATCACGATTCACGACACAAGACATCGATTGCACAAATGGGCGAACGATTCATCACCTCACCAACAACATAACATGATTTTATGAAGTTTCCCAAGTCCTTGGATTGATCATCACGTCCCCTTTTTAAAACAACTTGAAGATTTTCTACAGAAATTTGTTGTAGGGATGTTACGATATTTGCAACAATATGTTCTTTCTGCACAGATTTATAGTAGGGGTTAGCGAAAATCTTGGCACTTTGTTGCACCTCTTCACTATTTTGAAGTGAAGAGGGGTTGCTCAAATGCTCAGGTGTTTCCATGGAACTCTCTATCTTTTGAATCTTTTCTAAAGTATTAGCCTCACCCTCATCCTTACCGATACACTCAGATTTTTCAATCTCACTTGGTATAGGGATTTGGCTTTGTATTTTAAGTTCACTAATGATCTCTCTAACACAAGTATGTTCTGTAAGAAATTATTCATCAAAGTTTCAAGAGATTCAAAGTTTTCAACTTGTTCTAAAGGGGGCGTAGGGGGTAAAAGTGAGTTGTTAAAATCATCCCCTTGAAAATTCCCAGAAAAATCAATGTGTTCCTCCCAAGATTGGTCAAAAATATTTGAGCAAGTGTTACTCCAATCTTGATAGGAAGGTATTGGTGATGTGAAAGTGTCATGATCTTGACCATTTAAATACAAATTAGGATGATCCTCCCATGATCGAGTGTAACCATTAAAGTGTGAGTTATCCCAATTACTATCTCCCATGAAATAACGTGATTCGAGGTTCGAAGGGCAACTATATGAGAAATGATTTCCGCCACAGTAGTCACAGAAAACAGTTTCATACGACCCAAACGAATGTCCCATTGAATCCATATTCACAGAGAGATAAACTCAAAGATTTATTACTTGTGCACACATGGAGACATATGACAATCAACAAAGATGGTAGAAAAACTTGTTTTTAAAAACTTTACTTTAAATAAAAGAAAAACTTCTAGCGTGCTTCCCCGGCAACGGCACCAAAAACTTGTTACGATTTTACCCACACCCTTATAAAAGAGTGTTTCGTTTATAATAAATAAACCAAGACGCAAGTATACATCTCAATCTATTATCGTCTCAAACAAGTAATAATGGTACTAAGTACCGAATATCGATCCCACAGGGAAGCGTGGAAAAGTTTCTCTTTAAAAGTTCACTTTGTAAAAGCGAGTTTCAGATGACGAATTCGAAAACAGTATTTTGGAGGAGGTTTGGTCAACAATTAAACTAAAATCAATTATAAAAAGAAGCACATGGTATAAAGATCCGTTGGGATGATGCTAATAATTAAATATAGCGATGAGACTGCATTCCTTGGTTATCTCAAGTGTCGACTATTTCATGATACAACGGACCGGGTGTCAATTGGTCAATTGTGATACACCACAAAATATAACCTTGATTTAAATAACCTTGGACAATCATGCAATACGCGACACCTTTCAATTTAATTATCAGTCTCGGTCCCAACTTCACTTTATACCCCGAACTAGGACGCTTAGCCCATCATTGTTCGATTTCTAATTATAAAGGATGTATTAACTAAGAAAACAATTAATGGAGATGGACAATACATAAACAAATTACAATAATTCTTAATGAAAATATCTTAATGAAAATACGTAACTTATTATGCAAGGAACCAACTCTCGAAAAATATAGCGAATATTAAATTGCAGGAAATAAATGACTTCCGGTTAATAATGCTAACGAAATCGTTTTATAACCAAAGTATCGAAACCGTGAATGGGATTTTGTAGCAAAAACCGTGTGATGTCAAAGATGTAAACTAGTAACAATTAACAAGTTAAATTCGTGAGTTGCAAGAGAAGAGAAATTCGATGATGGTAAGTAATTAGAACCGTGAGTATTGAAAAGAAGCGAGATTAATAGCAAGTTAACAAACTACAATCATAAACAAGTAAAGGAAATTTATGGCAGCAAGATTATAAGGGAAGAAAATCGTAAGCAAGTAAAGAAATAACGATAACGACAATATTATAAGAAAACAAACACGATGGGTTAGTAACGAGATTAAAGGTAACGGAAGGAGATTGAAATATAAGTAACAAGTAACCGACAAGTAGCAAAATGGAAAGTTGACGATGACGTAACGGAACCGAACTATGTGATTACTACAACTACACTACACTATTACTATTACTACTACTACTATTACTACTAAACTATATTAAAAAGAGGGTGTTCATCATCCTAAGTATTACTAAAGGATGGGTGCATTTTATGGATGCCTAACATACATATGTATAGCTAACTAAATACTTGGTCACCAAGAAAAAACCATGGGTTAGATACATGGGTAGGATTCATGGGTAAAAGTCCATGGGCCAAAATCTTAAGCCCAACAAAATGAAGTGTTATTGAGCCCAAGTTGTTGATGAACAAGTCCAAGCATTCGGCCCACATAATAATCTTCGGCCGGCCCACAAGGAGTTTAACCAAAATTTGCGATCCCGATCTTCAAAAATTGGAGTCTTCGTTTCCGTCCGAAAAGTTGCTATTCCCATCTTTTTGCAACCTAAAATGCGCAAAGTATATAATTAGATTTTTGGTGCGATTTTTATGTGTTTTTGTGTGATTTTTAGCAAATTAATATCCGAAAGTATTAATCTTTTATTTACGTAAATATTATTAAAATTGCTTAAAAACGACTCAATGGGATAATAAAATGGCTTAAAAATTGGAATTTTATTTACGTAAATATTACCAAGTCACGTTAGCTTACCGGATAAATATGGCAAGAACTAAGAATTTTACCCGGTAAGAGCGGAAGCAAGGACCGAGAGTCGAAAACAAGGATCGAGAGTCTTCCTCGGTAAGCGAGGGCGACGACTCTTACCATGGTTAGCGCTTACCGGTTAATTTGTTGCATATGATGCCATTTTGGTGGACTAAAATCTTACACGAAATAAAAGCGATGTTGTTGAATTTTACCGGTAAGCACTTACCTGAGTAAGTGATTAGATAAACGGCCCCAAAATTACAAGAAATAGATCAAGATAAAACTTGGAAAGTTCTAGACTAAATAATAATTGAAGGTATTTAAAAAATAAACGTGTTGTGAAAGGTTGACTAATTCGCCATTCGTTATCCCCTCTCTCGCGACTTCGCGAAACTACCAGGTAACTTCAAACGTCTGGAAATCGACGACATATATAAATAGGCGACATTGTTATCCTCTTAACCTATCTAAATCAATTTCATCACCAAAACTTCTTCGAAATACCATGGAATCATTCTCATCGTTCTTCGGTTCACAATCGCAATCGCAATCGCCTTCTCGAGGCAGCTGGACTTACGATTCTCTTAAGAATTTCCGTCAAATCTCTCCTGTAGTTCAAACTCATCTCAAACAGGTTCCTCTATTTTGCCCTAATTTCTTTCAATTTTACTTTTCCGTTTGTGATATCTGAAATAATTTCGTGTTTTAGGTTTTGTTTCTGTATTTGATGTTTTGGTTTGATATAGATGTTTGATTTATTTTGCCCTAATTTCTTTCAATTTTACTTTTCCGTTTGCGATTTCTGAAATAATTTTCGTGTTTTAGGTTTTGTTTATGTATTTGATATTTTGGTTTAATATAGATGTTTACTTTATTTTGCCCTAATTTCTTTCAATTTTGCTCTTCCGTTTGTGATATCTGAAATAATTTTCGTGTTTTAGTTTTTGTTTATGTATTTGATATTTTTGTTTAATATAGATGTTTGATTTTGGAATAAACGATCCGATCAATTCGTGTTCACTTTTTTGGTGTTAGGGCAGACATATATGACACACGAAGGGTGTTTTTTACTATTGGATCCGTAGAGTTTATATGTTTTTTCATTTTACTCCTTTGCGAAATCTGGAGACAATTGGTTTGTTTTTGTAATGGATATCGTTGTTTAATTTGGGGGATTAGAACAATACGACGACGATTAAACCAAATCTTACACGACATTTGGCCTTGGAAATTACTTGCACGAGACTTATTTTATTAGGTGCTTGATCTGTCAAATATGAACCTCTTTTTGTTGGAGGGGACTCTCTCGTTTGCAAAGTCTGGTATTTCGTTGTCTTCTTATTTTGTACATGAATTTGTTAAGTATATAGAATCGATATAGGATTGAGGAATGGATGAAGAAAGCTTGACGGACATGATGTTGGTGACAAAGTGAAAGCTGCGAGTATCATGAGTTAGTATTAAATAAATGTATGACATTGATTACGATGACCCAAAGCTCTCAAACTGTAAGTTTTTTTATGCAGGAGGAATATACATTATGAGGACTCATAAGTTAGTATATTTTTAGCAACATGAGTGGTTTGGTGATTTATCGTAGAAATAGCAGATAATGTTACTTCGCCGCCAGGAAGTTTGTTTATGTTCATTTATTTAAAAAGCCAACAAACATGAAAAGATTTTTGGTTCGTTTAATTATGCGAACTAACACGAACAAATGTCTCATTCATTCAAAAATGTTCGTGAACCTTCATTTATGTTCGTCTATTTATGCTTGTTCGTTAATGTTCGTCTATTTGTGCAAATATATTAAGTAATTCATAATAAAGCTATGTGAGTCCTGGATCACAAATTTATGGTCATCTTTTATATCTAGTGAATAGGGAGTCTGCTTTAAAATCGGCATTTCTCTCTTGCATGTTTATGGAGTTTGTAAAGTCAATTTGATAAGAAGGGGCTGGGGAAGGATTGAACCGATTCGTGAACTTAGCAGATACAAAGCCATATGATAGCACCCAATTAATTAATCTAAATAATTAATAATAAATTTATTACTTAATTTAAAGTGTATTATAGGTTTATAGGCTATAGCATTGTACTTTTACTATGTTCATTTATGTTTGTTTAACATCTTAACGAACGGACACGAATGTTCGAGTCAAATAGCCATGTGCTGGAGAAGGTAGGCATCACATTTCTATCGTTGTATAGAGTTAAACAATTGTAGATGATGGATATGTGCGAGGCTGGATGATTAAAACACCGTATATGGTTGAAAGTATGAAGCGATTAAAATACAGAGAGGAAAAGGAAAGCTATTTATACCTTTAGGTATTTCCAAAATAGACCCTACAGGATGCACAATGACAAAAAAGAGAATGCTACATATTTTAACATAGTGATTTATGTCTTAACAATATGATAAGTCACGTCATCTCCAGTCTTTGGCCTTGGCGATTACATGACCCCTGAACATGATGCATGTTTTCTCTTAGATCCAGAAGTATTTCTCTTGTGTTCGTTTTGAGTTAAAATGTTTAGAAGTTGATCACAATAAAATGATCAATTGAAACCTTGGTTACCAAATTTAGGTTTCACATCATTTTGGATTTCTGTAACAGCCATGCATAATTTCTTAGTGATTTTTCTGTTAATTTGATGTTTTCTATGTGGGTTTTGTTTTATGACATAGGATGCTTGTTCATTTAGGTTGTTGGCTTTTTTTTAGTACAAAAATTGGTTTCCGTTTCTTTAGGAACTTAGTGTTGGGCAATGTAATTTTATATGGATAGATATTTGTATATTCACAAGATTACATTGCTCAATGGTTCAAGGTGATTTTGATGTGGTCCTATGGCTTGATTCCTTGTTGTAGCCACTTTTTCGGGCTTTTGACTGGTCAAGTTTTGTGGATAAATCCAATCAAGGCTTCTACTTGATTTGTTCTTTTAACCGGAATTAGGGATGCAAATCTCCTAATGATTGTTTCTAGATAAGTAACGATTTGTGAAATAAACTCAATTGTTAATAAATGGCTTCCTATAATGTATATACAGGTTTATCTGTCACTATGTTGTGCTCTCGTAGCATCTGCTGTCGGGGCTTATCTTCACATCCTGTGGAACATCGGAGGTCTCCTGACCACCTTTGCAACCTTGGGTTGCATGTCTTGGTTACTTGCCACTTCTCCACACGAAGAGGTAGATTAAGTTGTTGATTATTCTCGTGGAATTTCGTTTGATCCTGATTGGTGGGATAATACTGAATTATTTTGTGTTCACTGATTTGACAGCAAAAGAGGGTTTCGCTTTTAATGGCATCTGCCCTATTCCAAGGAGCCTCCATTGGTCCTCTAATCGAGTTGGCCATTAATTTTGAACCAAGGTACATTCTTTGTTTACGGTGATTAATTATAATACATTCATCTTTACTCATTTGCATTCTGTTGGTAGACGGTTTTTTAATGGTATCTTTTTGTGCAGCATTTTAGTGAGCGCATTCATGGGAACTGCGATTGCGTTTGCTTGCTTCTCGGGAGCAGCCATGTTGGCAAGACGTAGGGAGTACCTTTACCTTGGAGGGTTTCTGTCCTCTGGTGTGTCGATCCTCTTCTGGTTGCATTTCGCTTCATCCATCTTTGGAGGTTCGGTGGCAATGTTCCAGTTTGAGGTAAAGTACCTGTGATCCCTTTTGTAACAACCTGTCATGCATGCATTAAAAAGTATATATGTGAGTTCTTTTGGGTGATTTTGGTATCCAGGTAGGTCAAACTGTTTTTACCATTTGGTAAGACAGAACCGCACATGACAGAACAGATAAAATGACCAATCTACCCATAATTAGTTGTTTATATAGTTTATATGTTTGAGTAATTTATGTAGTTTATTAGATTATAATAAAATAAATATTTTTATAACAAAATATATCACTAGAAAGTTGTCGTCAATGATTATAATACACAAAAATTAGAAGTTTGTATAGCTTTCAATTTTTATTTTATACCTTTTTAGCTATGTTTTTAAAAACAGTATTTTGAGAACAGTATAATCAATAAAAATTTAAAAATGAACAAGTGTAAAGAGGGATACTTGTTTGATGTTTTAGAAGATAAATTAGGTTCTATTTGAGGTTATATTGATAAGATATAATAAGTTTGTTCTACATAAAGTCCTGTGAAACTTGGAACAGTGAACTTTCTAGTTCTGTTCTGTTTTGTTTTGTCCAGTGTACCAAACGTACCCCCCTTTTAAGTTTGAAGTTGTAGCCTTGTAGGGTACCAATAACATCAATCCTGGATTTGGACGTTGTTGGACTTGAAAAGACAATTTTGTTGAATGGTGAGTTTTGATGCATGCAGTTGTATTTTGGGCTGCTGGTATTTGTTGGGTACATGGTGGTTGATACCCAAGAGATCATCGAGAAGGCTCATCTTGGAGATCTGGATTATGTGAAGCACGCCCTCACCCTTTTTACCGACTTTGTCGCTGTCTTTGTTCGCATCCTTATTATCATGGTGAGTTGAGTTGTTGTGCATTTCTTCACATCTTCCGTTGTATATATATATATATATATATATTATATGATATAATAAAATGTTGTGTACGTAATGCAGTTGAAGAATTCGGCCGAAAAGGAAGAGAGGAAGAAAAGGAGGAGGGATTAGAGAAGAAATTTGACCAGAAATAAATGGGGAATGTAAGTTGATTGATTAAATATCATTTACAATTACAGTTGTTGGTACATACTTTCTGATTAAATATGATTCTGGACTAATTTTTGTTTGAATATGTAATGAATGGCCAAATGCTATGGTTAGAGTTTTCTTCTGCCAAATGTTTTATTTATTTATTTATTTATTTATTTTCTTTAAAAGGTTTAAGCTCAATGCGAGGTGTCAATCAAACTCTAAGGGTTCTTTTCTTCATCAGTATTGACTCATTGGTTTTTAACTTATAAGCAAATGTGGTATTATTTTATTTGTGGAAATTGCCCAAAATATCCCTGGCTGAAATTTCTTATAAACTTATTTCGTAGTTTGTGAATTTTTTTTCCTGAAAAAATAACCCTGGCAAGGATTTTGAGCTTAGTTTTGCCCCCAACAACTTTTCTAAAACTATCCCCAAAATGGAGAAAGTAAGAGAGAGAAGAAGTTTTCTTCGAATATGGAGTCCAAAAATGATTACTTAGAGCATCTCCAATAGCTTCCCCATAATTTCTTCAAAATGGAAAATCAAAAGCCAAAATCTCCAAAACAATATACATTCATCTCCAACAGCTTCCCTATTTTGAAGAATTCAGCATTAATTAAAATATTAAAATATTCCATTTATCTATTAAAATATTACTTCTCTTTATATATTTATTTTCAAAGTTTCCTATTAGTCATCTCACTTGGTAATCATTTTTGGAGTAATCTTCATATTTGGAGAAAAAAACCTTCTCTCTCCAACTTTCTTCATTTTGGGGATAGTTTTGGGAAAGCTGTTGGAGCACATTTTTAGCTCAAAATCCCTATTTTCTCCATTGGGTTTGTTATGTTTTTCAATTTGATTGTGATGCATAGTGCGTTTCTTTTGCAAACCAAACAATTTGTACAAACTTTGCAAACCACTATATTAGGCAACAACATATATATTTATGATAATTATTATCATTCATTAATAATGATTGTGATATACATGGAAGATGATTAAGTTCATTAATTATGATCATGATTTTATATTAGGAAACATAATAAAATCAAATATTTATTAGACTTGATAAACTACTAAGATTGGTTTGTACGAATTACTTGGTTTGCAAAAGAAACGCACCCTAGAATTTATTGGGTTCGGTTGATTTGCTTGTTATGATTTGGTTTTTGATGATTTCGATTTGGTTCCATATTTTGTTAAATTAATACTTTCAATGTTAAAAACCTTTATTAGTTTTAGAAACTCTTATTTAATGAAATCTTGTAAAACCAAAAGTTTAAAAACCTTATTTGCTTGTTATGATTTGGTTTTACAAGATTTCATTAAATAAGAGTTTTTGAAACTAATAAAGGTTTTTAACATTGAAAGTATTAATTTAACAAAATATGGAACCAAATCGAAATCATCAAAAACCAAATCATAACAAGCAAATCAACCGAACCCAATAAATTCTAGGGTGCGTTTCTTTTGCAAACCAAGTAATTTGTACAAACCAATCTTAGTAGTTCATCAAGTCTAATAAATATTTGATTTTATTATGTTTCCTAATATAAAATCATGATCATAATTAATGAACTTAATCATCTTCCATGTATATCACAATCATTATTAATGAATGATAATAATTATCATAAATATATATGTTGTTGCCTAATATAGTGGTTTGCAAAGTTTGTACAAATTGTTTGGTTTGCAAAAGAAACGCACTATGCATCACAATCAAATTGAAAAACATAACAAACCCAATAAATCCTACACATAATACGGTCTAATAATAACCAAAAGACCGCAGATTAGTTCATGGCGTGCGACAGACTTTTGACGTGAGACACAGGTCTTGAGCTATGGCGCGCCATGACGGGCTGTAGCGGCGAGCCTTTTAGAAAGATTTTAAAAGAAAAACTTAATACATTTTGTTTATTTTTTTGTTACTTACTTTGAGTAGTGGGGTTGGGGTTTTTTTTCTTCTTTTAGTTGGTGGATAAGGAGTTTGAGAATCTTTATTTGATATTAAAGTTACCCATAAATTTAGGGTTTAGAAAGATTGTTTGCAATCAGTTTGCTTAAATTAGAAAAAAGAAAATGTAGAATAGGGCTAAATTTGGAATTTCAATTTGGTAGTGCTTATTACAAGGGACCTTATTGTAGTTACATAATAATTGGTGGCTAAGTGAGTTAAAAGCAAACAAAATTAGACCTTACACCATGAATTAGCAAAATAGTCCCTTGCTTATTGTGAAATTTTATTTTTAGTCTCTTGGGTCTAAATTTCATCTTCTTAGTCCCTAAATTTATCTCTCTTTTGGGCTAGCTAGACACTTTCATACTTTTATTATCAAACCCTCAAATATCATTGTTTTATATACAAACATAACTATAGGGTTAGGTTTCGGTGAAACGTTGAGGTTAACGTGAAAAACGTGAGAAACGGTTATCAACCGTTGGATGAGAAAAGAATGCACATTAGGATGAGATGCATCGAGATAAGATGCACCAAATCAATTCATTTCTAAGCTGACATTCATGGGAGGGCATATGATTAAAAGTGATCAAAGGTTCATATTCAGTTCTCGCGCTTCTCACGTTAACTCAACTTCTCACACAATCCTTAGACTATATATATATATATATATCACTTTTAATATAAAGTCCACCCATGAATCGCGCTTGATACATGGATTGATCTGGTGCATTTCGATGCATCTTATCTCAGTACACATCATCCTAACGTGCATCCAACGGTTGATAATCACTTATCACATTTCTCATCATAACCAAACCTATATATATACATACACATGTACTTATATTGAGAATAAAACTCTCGTATTCGTAATAGACGATTGCTAATTTCATATTATGAAGTAGAGGCTTGAATAAATATGTTGGTGCAAGTGTACCACATCTCTATATATTTATATATATTTATTTTGATGATTACAAACACACCGCATTATTGTTTGTCTAACAATTTAATCCAAGTGTGCAGTTGTTGAAGAACACGAAGATTTAATCTGAAGGGTTCAAGACGGAAGTGTTTACGTCGTCATTATTGTTTATAACTAATAATGATAAACACCCTAAAATAATATACCACTTGGATATTTCTAAAAACCCAACAAATAATTTTAATAAGGTTTTAAGAAGATCCAGCAGATTTGGTTGCAGTCCTGGAAGCTGTCTTTTCTGACGGCGGTATACCGTGGAGAATACCCGGTATACCGCGGGTACACTTTTGCCGGTATACCGCGGGTGTTCAGCCGGTATACCGCGGCAGGCCGTGTGCATCTCTGATTGGTTGAAGTTACCTTTTCCTGACGGCGGTATACCGCGGCGGTACAGCCGGTATACCGCGGGTACGTTTTTCCTGCCAACTTTGCATGTAGCCGTTGGTGTGTCAGTCACCTTTTCTGACGGCGGTATACCGCATGCATTTGGCGGTATACCGCGAATGCACAATGCCGTTGGAGATGCTGATATATAAAGAAGCTGTTGGTGATGAAGAATAGTAGACCATACCACACAACACAACAAGCAGCAACCAAACTCTCAGCTCTCTCATCTATTTAATATATATATTTTATAAAACGTTTTTTATAAAATATCCAAGTGTGAGATATTATACAAGAGTGATTACCCATTGTGAGTTATACTCCTCTTGTAAGTATTTGAATAACGGGTGTGTGATCCTGTTTATCTCATAGCAGAGGCTTGAGAAACTATTACAAATTCCTTTGTATTTGGTTTGTGTTCTACCGTAAAGAATACATTTATTGGATCGTGTCGAGAAGTGTCTCGGCTGCTGGTTTATCACAGTTGGTGGTAAATCAGTAAATCTCTGTGTCAAGTATCTCTATCCCTTATCTCTTTATTTATTCCGCTGTGCTTTATTATATTTATTTATATAAACTGCTTTGCATTTATATATAATCTCTGTGCATTTAAATTATATCTGTTTATATAATTGTTGTATACTTATTTATTTATACTCTGCTTTATTTATTCTGTATTTATTTGTAAAAAGAATTTTTGAAAGTAAAAGATTTAAAATACAACCTTACCCCCCCCTTAGGTTGTCTAACATTTGGTATCAGAGCGGGGCTTTCAAAATTTTTTTCTGTTTAAATTTTTAAAGTTATATCTTTTATATAATGGCTCAACAAACTGTTTTGTTTTCAAAACCTCCTATTATAGATACTGAAAAGTTTGGCATTTGGGCCGAGCTATTTGAATGTCACGTTCGTGGCAAAAGTCAAAAAATTTGGGATATTATAGAAAATGGGAATTTTAATCCTACCATCATAAAAAATAATGTTATTGTTGATAAACCTGTTAAAGACTGGACTCCCGCTGAAGAATCTCTTTTTTGTTTAAATTTTGAGGCTAAAAATATATTATATGCTGCTTTAACTTCCGATGAAATAGAAAGAGTATATACCTGTAAAACTGCTAATCAAATCTGGCAAAGCTTGAGTGACACTCATCGTGGAAATACTCAAGTTAAAAGTTCTAAAATAAACATTTTAGTTCATGATTATGAATTATTTGAAATGTCAAAAGATGAGTCAATCGACTCAATGTTTAAACGTTTTAACCTCATCATGACTACTTTGAAGGGATTAGGTCGCACTTATCCTAACGAAGATTATGTAAGGAAAATTCTTCGAGCACTTCCTTCGGAGTGGATGGCAAAAATCACATCCTTGGAAGACTCCCGAGATCTCGCAACTATGAAGCTCGATGATCTCATCGGCAATCTTAAAGTGCACGAAATCGCACTAAAAAGAAATCAAGTCCGGGAGCAAGTCAAAAAGAAATCCATCGCTCTCAAGGTCGTTGCCTCAAAAGAAAAGGAAGAGGAGGAAGATGCAAGTTCATCCGATGATGAACCCGAAAATCTTGACGATTTAGTCAAGTTGGTAAGAAAACTTTCTAAACTTCTATCTAACAAAAAGTTTGCCAATATTGATAGGTTTCAAGAAAATGAAGACTACCGTCGTGGTGGTAAAAATCAAAGTCGCAACGTCCACAAAAGTGAAGACAATTATGACGAATCTAGCGACGATGAAAAAGCCAATAAAAAGAAAGGCTTTTGCTATGTGTGTGGTGACAAGGATCACTATGCAAGTGTGTGTCCGAATCGAGCAAAACAAATCAACACACCAAAAGCTTTGGTTGGAGGCGCGTTGAGCGCAAGCATAAATGAGACCAAAAATTTTTGTTTCATGGCCGACCATGATAATGAGGTATCTTCATCATATTCCTCTAAAAATAATTGTGATAATTATTATAGTGACGATGAAAATAATCTTGACGAATTATATAAATCATTTCATGATATGGCCGCTCTCGCAAATAAATATAAAGATGAAATCTCTAATTTAAAAGAAACCGTATCCGCATATAAAAAAGAAATAGATGACGGTAAACAAAAATCTGCTTATGATTTAGATGTTATCACTAAATTAGAAAATAAATTAAGTGAAAAAGATATTTGTAAATCTTGTGTTATCTTAAATGATAAAATTGCATGTTTAGAGAAAATAACATGTGAAAAAGTTGTATGTGGTAAATGCAATATTCTTGAAGATGAAATTGCTTGTTTAAAAGCAAAATGTAAATCGCATGAGAAAGATAATTTATTAGCAAATGTTTTTAATAGTAGCAATGATAAAGTGCTTAAAATGCTAAATATGCCTAATCGTATAAATTGTCGTAAAGGCATTGGTTCCGATACATGTGTTGATAAATGTTCGTGTAAACCCATTAAAAGATTTTTTGCATCTCCTAAAGTTGATACGAGAAAACCTCCATATATGTCAAAAATAAAAAATGTGAATTATGGGAGGAAACCGCATGCTCGTATGTATAATGGTAATTTTTCTAGACCTAACAATAATGTGAATATAAATGCTTCATTTTATGTGTATGATAAATACAATCGTAAAATTAAAATGGTTAGAAAATGGATTCCGAAAGGAATGTTTAATGTTGATAATCCCGGTGGGATGCGTTTGTGGTTTTAAACCATTTTTATGGTTTTGTATGTTTGTCGTGTTTGTTTTATGTCGACAACATATTTTTTGCAGTTTATGTTTTTATACTAACTGTTAAAAGGACCCATAAGAAAAGGGTACCACGAAAAAATTTTCTTTGCCTTTTGTAGGTGTTTCCTGGCGAGGATACAATACGTGTTTCCTGGCGAGGATACAATACGTGTTTCCTGACGAGGATATAATACGTGTTTCCTGGCAAGGTTACCTGCCGAGGTTATAATACGTGGTTACCTGCCGAGGTTATAATACGTGGTTACCTGCCGAGGTTATAATACGTGGTTACCTGCCGAGGTTATAATACGTGGTTACCTGACGAGGTCATAATACGTGGTGATTTTTTTTATCACATAAAATTAACCGAATATTGAAGCCTTAAGATCCGTTTTGGTGCAAGTGTTTCGTATTGGTTTGTATATCTTTGTCTCTATTGCTTTTTGCATTTTATTTTATCCCTCAAATTTTATAAAATCAAATTGATATCGTTATTAATTTGAGGGGGAGCGTTTTAGCTCTTTTACCCATGAGTTTATGCTACCTCAATTATATGCATATTTTGAGGGGGAGCATCTCTCGAGGGGAAGCATACCGTCTTTCTTGACCCTTTTTGTTTCGACAAACGGGGGAGAGAAACCGCACATGCTCTTGCTTAGCGGTTGTGTTTGTCATCATCAAAAAGGGGGAGATTGTTGGTGCAAGTGTACCACATCTCTATATATTTATATATATTTATTTTGATGATTACAAACACACCGCATTATTGTTTGTCTAACAATTTAATCCAAGTGTGCAGTTGTTGAAGAACACGAAGATTTAATCTGAAGGGTTCAAGACGGAAGTGTTTACGTCGTCATTATTGTTTATAACTAATAATGATAAACACCCTAAAATAATATACCACTTGGATATTTCTAAAAACCCAACAAATAATTTTAATAAGGTTTTAAGAAGATCCAGCAGATTTGGTTGCAGTCCTGGAAGCTGTCTTTTCTGACGGCGGTATACCGTGGAGAATACCCGGTATACCGCGGGTACACTTTTGCCGGTATACCGCGGGTGTTCAGCCGGTATACCGCGGCAGGCCGTGTGCATCTCTGATTGGTTGAAGTTACCTTTTCCTGACGGCGGTATACCGCGGCGGTACAGCCGGTATACCGCGGGTACGTTTTTCCTGCCAACTTTGCATGTAGCCGTTGGTGTGTCAGTCACCTTTTCTGACGGCGGTATACCGCATGCATTTGGCGGTATACCGCGAATGCACAATGCCGTTGGAGATGCTGATATATAAAGAAGCTGTTGGTGATGAAGAATAGTAGACCATACCACACAACACAACAAGCAGCAACCAAACTCTCAGCTCTCTCATCTATTTAATATATATATTTTATAAAACGTTTTTTATAAAATATCCAAGTGTGAGATATTATACAAGAGTGATTACCCATTGTGAGTTATACTCCTCTTGTAAGTATTTGAATAACGGGTGTGTGATCCTGTTTATCTCATAGCAGAGGCTTGAGAAACTATTACAAATTCCTTTGTATTTGGTTTGTGTTCTACCGTAAAGAATACATTTATTGGATCGTGTCGAGAAGTGTCTCGGCTGCTGGTTTATCACAGTTGGTGGTAAATCAGTAAATCTCTGTGTCAAGTATCTCTATCCCTTATCTCTTTATTTATTCCGCTGTGCTTTATTATATTTATTTATATAAACTGCTTTGCATTTATATATAATCTCTGTGCATTTAAATTATATCTGTTTATATAATTGTTGTATACTTATTTATTTATACTCTGCTTTATTTATTCTGTATTTATTTGTAAAAAGAATTTTTGAAAGTAAAAGATTTAAAATACAACCTTCCCCCCCCCCCCTTAGGTTGTCCAACAAAATATATTGATTTCTAAACCCTGTTGTGGAAGATAAAATGATAAATTAGATTATGGGTTGTTTGGTTGGTTTACATTGGTTCATATGTGGATAAAGTTATCCGTACAAATTAATATGCTTTTATAGTGTGAAAAAGTATTAGTTTGTGTTGGTTTTCATTATCATTGTCTATATCATTATCAAACAGTCATATATAGCTGACCAAGTAATTAGTTGCAAGTCTCTTTAAACTCATTGAGTTGCTAACAAACACACACCTAGTTACTTTCATCATCTACACTTGTAATAAATTACTTATACGATTCAGTGGAATAAAAGTCGGTCATTATGTATGATTTACAAGCAAATAGCGTACATATTGTAGAACATAGTTTTTCTTATCGTAACAATTAAAACCTATTTATTTCTACTTGAAAAATCCATCAACCGGAAATAAATCAAATTTTAGTTTAAAAAGGGTACATATTAATTCCCTTTTTTAAGTTTATCAAACCATTTCTCAACAACATACAAAATAAATTGTTAAAATATATCTATTTCGTTTTTAACAGTATATTGATGAAAATGGTGGTGGTGCTTCCCTATATATGTTTTTTCATTTGTTATCTGATGTTCATGCAACTAATTGCCATGAATAGAACAAAATAAAAAGTCGAATCATTTTGTTAGAAATGGAAATAAAATCTGACAAATGTTTGTTGTTATTTTATCACCGATTAGATCTTTAGAATTTCGTATATAAGTTATTCTTTCTGAGAATATTTAGCTCTATAACAGCAATTACAATGCGCACTTAGTGAAAGAATCGTATGGACAAGTTTGTCCTCGCCAAATGGACGTTTCCTCAAAGTCAATGTCGATAAGGATGAATTAAATATATTTATTGTTTTAATAAACTATTCCTTACATTTTATTTTATGTAATGTAATATTTCAATAATTACAAATATTGGATTATATTTCTTGAATTCATTTTTTATTAAATGTTTTAGAGCTAATAATCGATGTGTAACTTCATTATTTTGAGAACATATGGACTATGTGATTGTGAATTAACCCAAGTGGGGTAGTTGAGTGAAGGGACATTTTAGAAAATAATAATGTCATTATTTTAGAAAAGAAAAATATTGAAATTAAAAACTAGTAGGACACGTGTCGTCACGTCACTGGTTACACAAAATATTATAGGTCTTCCTAACCCACACTAAAAGATAAAAACATTTTGATTTCTTGAAGTGTGTTTTTTTTTTTTTAATAATTATTAAGTTTTAAAGCAACTCAATGTGAATTGTGAACATCTTGTGACTCATTCCAGGCATAATTTAATTTATAAACCTAATAAATTGCTTAAATGTATATATCATAATTTATATATTATTTTACATATAAAATAATAGGTATGAGATCATGTGAGAAGTGCTACTTTCTCTGAGAAGTGTTTTTAAACCGTTGATCGTTTTTAATCAAATATCCTCTCATGAATTACGGTTTAAAAGAGAATTGATTTGGTGCATCTCATCCTAATGTTCGTCCATTTCTCATCCAACGGTTGATAAGCACTTCTCACCGAACCCAACGCTGAAACAATATATGTAAAAATATGATATTTATATAATCTTATTTCATATATGAAATATCTATAATTATTTTTGCATCAAAATATTAAGATCTTCTGTAAACATTTGCTTCACCTTTGTTAATGAGTGAGTGGTTTAATTTGTAGCCAATGTCCAACTTTAAGTCCTTTAATAAAGAAAACATTGTATATTTAAGTGTAGAAAGAAAAGGTGAGTAATCAAATGGGGTGCATAAAGGCTAGTAGACCAATAGGACAAGAGATGGTGATGATCTTTTTTATAGTTTTCATCAATTGTGACATAGTAGTCATAACTTGCATTTGTTTCAAGTAGGTTAGTAACAATGTGGAATGAAATGAAGGCATGAAAAAAGTATAATACATGGTCCCAAACGGAAACACGTTTGTCATTGATAAGACCAGTATCCCAATCACTCCCTCAGATGGGTTTGAAGTTGAAGTATATGCTAAGAGGTACCATTTGACCAAAATAAACAAGGTAAAAAACACTGAACTTTCATAGAAAAACACCAGACTTTCATTACAAAAAATTCCAACTTTCTTCATAACACAAACTCTAACATTCATGTGATCGAACCTTTACATGGAAAAACGAACTTTCACATGAAAAATGCAATGAAAATATATAGGAAAAACATACTAAACATTCACTACAAATTTCCACAAAGTATGTATACGAACTTTCACAGTGTTTCATGGTCTCATAAAAAATGATTGGTTCTATGAGAACCCAACCGCTATGTATATGCATGTATATGAAAGTTTTCGTGTTGTTTTAACTTTTAACTTTTAGCTTTGATTTATATTTTTCAAATTTACAAATTATAAAACATGTTTTAAATGTAAATTCGTGAAAGTTAAAAGGGGTCGCGGGTCAGCTAATTTTGAAGGTAACAGGTTGCAGGGAGAATGCGAGGTTGGAGAGAAGTAGAAAAGAAATGGATGTAAGATGCCATTAAATACCGGAAAAATGACATGTCATCCACTAACAAGTTTATGGTCAATATGTTTTTATTTACTATTATAGTCGAGATATAATCGATCGATTCCATCTTTTAGTTGTTCTAGATATGCAAATCTTGTACACATTTCACTTTAGATTTCTTATTTTGTTTATTTTTAATAAAATCAAAGAGCAATTAACCCGACGCCGAATATTTTATAAGGGTTATACTATCGTTTCATTTCATAAATCATATATGAAACCGTGTATTAATGGATTTAAACTCAAATAGTCAATAATTGTGAGTCAAACAAATGTTTTTTGCTCATCGAAAACAACTTGTCACGAAAAATATAATATACTCGAAAAAAACGACTGAACTTGGTATTGTTTTTATACGTCACAAAAGTTGTTTTAACAATCTTTGATTGACCGACGAAGTCAAAGAAAATTATTATAGTGAATTTTATTGAAATATATAGAAAATTAGTTTCTTCTACATAAAATAAGAGTGAATTACATCGGTAGTCCTTGTGGTTACCTAAATTTTGGATTTGTTCTTTAAAGTATTGATTACTTTCACTTATGGTCAACATAGGAGGACCATGAGTAAAAGAAAATTAAACATAGGAGGACTATAATTGAAAGTAAATTAAAAAGTTAGGGTTCACTACCATAAAATAATATCCATATGAAATAATTCACTACTAGGATCATTTTTGTAATTCGGTGTGAATAAATACGTCATTTTGAAATTACTATGAAGTTTCAACATAATTTATTATCTTATACGGTTTCCTCTTTAGTATTCTTTTTAATAATAAATATATGAACAACCAAGAGTTGAATTAAATAATATAAGTTTATTTATGTGATAAATCAGTTCATCAAGGACCCACCAATGACCTAGATTAATGAACGGTCAAGATGAAATATTGAATTAAATATTGTAAAAAGCTTTGTGATGTATGCATATTATAAAAAATTAAATAGATTACCTTTAAATCTTTAAGGGAAGTTTGGTTTATTTTAAGTAATTAGAATGAAAATGAAAATGAAAATAAAAATAGAGATGAACAAGAATTGGAATGAGCATTGTATTGATGTTGTTTGGTTGAAACAATATAATAAACAAAAAATTGTTTTATATAATACTTTTAATACAAATATGTGACGTTCAACATAAAAATAAAAAATATTTTCCATTTAACATCGAGAGATGAAGGGACGCATGAGAAAAGATGACTGTGCGGGAATAAGATTTCCATTCTCCCCAATTTGGTCAGGAATAAAAATTAATGGGTTTGAGGTAATGGACCCGTTATATTATATCAAACCAAACGACAATTTTTATTATCATTTTCATTTCTTACCCCTTCAATACCCCAACCAAACACCTCCTAAAAGTAAATGTAAATTTTTTATTTTTAAATTATCCTAAAATTCAATTACTTGTTTTAAAAAGTATTTGTTATTTTATTGTGTTTTTATAATTGTATCAATTATAATATTTATTTTAATTCTCTAAATAAATTAATATAACTAACTAGCTTAATAAAAAGAATAGAAAATAGTTTGATATACAAAATATTCATATACTAATTTTTAATAATAAGTTATGTTAAATAATTTAAACTAATACTTGTTACTGATGAAATTGTTATGAAACTTGTAAGGGGCCGTTTATAAAACGCTTACTCGGGTAAGTATTTATCAAGTCACATTAGCTTAGCGGATGAATATGACAAGGATCAAGAATCTTACCCGATAAGAGCGGAGGCAAAGACCGAGAGTCGAAAACAAGGGCCGAGAGTCGAAAACAAGGGCCGAGAGTCTTACCCGGTAGGTGAGTGTGACGACTCTTACAACGATTAGCGCTTATCGGCTAAATTGTTGCATACGATGCCATTTTGGTGGACTAAAATCTTACCCAAAAAGTAAGTGATAGTGTTGAATTTTACCGGTAAGTACTTACTCGGGTAAGTGAATAGGTAAACGTCCCCTAAGCTGTATTTCTTTTTTTTTTATAAATTACAAAGTTGTTAATTAGAAAAATAAGAAAATATAATAATATATTTACCTAAAACAATAAAAAATGGCCCTCATAGCCATATGAATACGTGAACCCCAACAAAATATGATGATGCCCATTAGCCGCCCAATAGCTTTCTTTTTCAACTCAAGGGTAATTTCGTCTTTTTCATATACCCTCTAATCCAATGGAGGTATTGCCCCTTCTTGATTCAAAGATGGTGTCATTTGACAAAGAAATGGATGGAACAAATCAAAGGTGTTTTTTTTTCTCTTCCAAGAATTGTTTTCCTCTTGATTTATATTATAAAACACAATATTTGATTTTTATTTAAATTCCAAAATATCATTGCAACTAATTATTTTTATACATATAAGGGGTTGTTTGGTTAGTAAAATTCAAAGGAATTTGATGATATTGAAATGGTAAATTTTTTGGACCAAATTTCTTAGTGATATTTGGTTCACGGAATGAATTGATTGGACTCCATCGTGTTAGAGTTATATTTGTATATATGAATAGTACAAGTGTTAGTCTGTAATTACTGTAACTTAGGCTGTATAAATAGATCTCTTTTCCTTCCTAACTAGGTTAATCAGTCTTATTGTAATCGCTCTCAATATATGAAAAGCTGCTCTCGTTTCAGCCATCTCTCTCTCTCTCTCTCTCGATTGCTCATAGATTGATTCCTACTACAATCCTAACACATCGGATTCCACCAAATTCCACGGTTGAGGTATTTGATCATTTTTTGACATATGTGAATGATCTGAATTCCATTTCGTGGCAAATATAACATAATTTATAATTTCATTTTAGAAAGACAAAAATAACCTTTGCATTCAATTTAACCATCACCCCCTCCTCGCCCCACCCTCACCACTCCCGCCGACAACATAACCACCACCACCACCGCCACCACACCCACCATAACCACCACCATGCCACTATTGTGACTCTTTTATTCTTTCATCCAATTTAGGATGCAAGCAATGATATGAGAAACTAAAAGAATATGTACAATACTTGATCTTAACCAAAAGACCAAGAATTGGAAAATGCATGTTAAACTATGAAAAGCATATACTATAGTTGATCTTGACCAAAACGCTGAGATTAGAAAAAGATATGTTTGTCACCTCCCTTTTGCCACTTTTATTTTATCATCCTATCTGGGATGCAAACAATATTGAGAAAAAAAACATGGTCTCTTTCTTTTTGTATCCACATCCCTTGTAACTCTTTCATTCTTTCATCCAATTTAGGATGCAAACAATGACGTGAGAAACTAAAAGAATATATATTATACTTGATCTTAACCAAAAGGCCAAGAATTGGGAAATACATGTTACACTATGAAAAACATATATTATAATTGATCTTGACCAAAACATTGAGATTAGAGAAAGATATGTTTGTTCCAACTTCCATGTTAGGCATTTTATTTTGTACTTGCCTCCCTCTTTCCACTTTCATTCCATCATCAGATGTGGATGCAAACAATATTCAAAAAAAGAGTTGACCCTTTTCTTTATGTATCCACCTCCTTCATGCCTATTTCACTCTTTCATCTAATGTGGGATGCAAACATGAGGTAAAAGAAGATATAATTTCTATTTTTTAAAGTGTAGGAGGTGCTAATGGTTATATATATATAATGATATACTAATTGATTGATTTGATATATTAATGTTTCAACATGTAGATTAAAAATAACTATTTTATTAAAAATTGGAGGTTAAAAATGACCAAACAACCCTTTTGATATAGATTTGATAATACTCAATCCTCAAGATGCCATCTCAATACTCTACAGTTTTCTTATTATCTTATAAAGAAGATATAAAGATTATAATAATTATTACTAATATATTCTTTTGCAAAAGATGGTCATCCAAAATAAGACAAACCCCTTGAATCAAACTATTTTTTTTTTTGCATAGAGGTCATCAAAAATAGACAACCATATGAGTTAAACACATGAATGTACACAAAGGCATCCCATCCACATTTCTTATACATGTCACTTTGTTTCAATCTTTCAACTTCTCATCAATGTGGGACAACTCCAAATCAACCACAATTCACCATTTGAGAATACTCAATCCTCATGGTGCCACCTCAATAATCCAAGGTTTTCCCTTTTATATATATAAATATAAATATTACATTTACTTTTTATTATAAACAAAGGTTGTAAAACCTTGATAAGAAAATGCTTGTGCAGTATTAATATTTTTAAACTCGATTTCATTGTAAATGCAGTATGTACATATCGGAAGCAACAACAAAAACGTATCATTTGAACTCCTTTTGAATTGTATTAAACTATGTTATCGTAGAGAAATTGGTTTAGTTCAGTCAAAGTAGGTTTGTCTATGATTTTATAGATTTATCTTCCCTAAAGCAAATATGACTTACATAGAACAATATACACCCTAATTCTTGTGTGTGGGGGTGTTGGGGGGGGTATTGTTCTTACTATGGGTTTGCTCTTCATTGGTAACAAGATAGCGTCATTAACTCCATTGTCTCATGTGATAAATCAGATGCGTACAAGTTGGTTCGGAAACCCACACTTATTATAAAAAAGTTTAACCTTTTTTTATCAAAACCGATTAAGCTTGTATCTACGTACAATGATATCCAAATAGAAAAAAGTACAACACATGATTTATCAAATTATCATTATACTAAACGATATGTCAGAAAGAGTAAAACTATAAGGATGAAGGACGTTTCAGAGGATATAAATATGTAATTAGGTGATATAAACATGTTATTAGGTGATAAGACGTTTGACAACTAACAAGCTTTACGAAGTAACATTGTGTGATGTTTAGTGTGTTTAACAATTATATAGGTAAAATAAACCCATCAAAGAGAAATATGTTAGGCGACTAACAACTGTCATGAGACATGACATGAATCAATAAGCTCGACATTTAGATTGCATTTTCATTCAAAAATACCAACTTAAGCTTAAAACATAGAAATGCAATTACAAACAAATATGAAATTGCATAATGGTAATTATCCCTGAAAACCAGACAACGCCAAATTCGCAAATAACTTGTTAACTCTTAACTTGTTCTATCATTTTCTATATTTTTTTTATAATGCAAATGCCTAGCTAATGATCTGCAGGGGTGGACCTATTAAGCCCCGAGTTAGGTCCCATGCACTAACTTAATCAATTTTTGCAAGTAGATTTTTTTTGGGCATGAAAGGTGCACTGGCTAGACTTTGAAGGGGTGTTTCGGGATATTAGAAGTACAAAGAACATTAACCAAAAACCCAAAGAAGTCTCTTGAAATCAACCAAGAAACCTAAAAACTTTCTCAATCAACTAAAAACAGAAAAAAAAAAATCCATCAAAAAACTAATAAATTCATCACATCAACAAAAAAACTAAAAATCCCTCAACATTAACCAAAAAACTTAAGAACCCTTGAAACCTTAGAATTATACATTGAACAACTTTGCAGGCCTTTGATCCACCTAAAAGATGCACATGCTCGACAAAAACTCTAGATCCACCCCTATATGGGTGGAAGAACGAAGGAATTTGAAATCATGGTGAGCAGATACAATGATGAATAAAAATTGAACTTTGTGTCCTTTAATACAAGGTTTTGTACATTGGTTCTAAAACATATCATTTGTTTACCTTTTTATAAATACAACGTTAAACAAAGAAACTACATTCAAATGGTGCTAGTACTGAGTCTTAAACAAATGCCAATATACTTCTAAAACTTGGTTAGATACAGGTTAGATCAAACTGTGTTAGTATCGAGTCTTAAACAAATGTCAATATACATTATTCTTATGCAAATCATCTGATGCATCATATGTACGACTTTACCATATGGACAACCAAGTTATGCTATAGGCCATTTCGAGCCAATCGCCATACATTTTATCGACAAATTGATTGCAACTTTTTAACAAGTATGCTCAAAACCATGTTGCTTAATGTGTAGTTTGAAAGTTTAAGGGGGCAATTTGAACATGTAACCATACATCAAGGACCATTTAAAAAAAGATATATTTGTTGTGGTTGCATAGATGCACATAGGCCTCATGGTTTCACCATATTGGTTGAATCTAAAAAAATTGACAAATGGTCAGTGCATGCCACGTAGCCACGTGGACCCCGATCTGGTTGCTTTTCATCAACATCAACGGCTACGATCATTCAGTTAGTAATTGTACATTTATCTACATTTAAAGTCAAGAAATTTATTTCTAAAAAAAGTCAAGAAATTAAAAAGAACCTATCAAGAAATTCAGAAAATTTGTTGGAAAATATAAATGAAAATAGAATTAGAGATTAACTTTGGGAAAACAAGACTCATGACCCATGCCTTAAATGTTTTCTTCTTGTTTATAATAAAAAATTAGTATATACACACCAAATAATATTTTTTATATAATTTTAAAAAAACCAAAAATACCACACAAAAAAAAATTATAGGCTATATTTGACAAACTAGCCGATAAGCTAGTTATTCACTGATAAGTTAGCTGGTAGTTGATAAGTTTGCAATATTAAAAGTCACATTTGGCAAAAACTAGCTTATAAGCATGTAAAATGATCAAACATAACATCTTAAAAATTATCAATTACAATATTTAATTATATAATTAAAATAAGTTTATAGCAATATAATATTAATTAATACAACCAATGTAGTAAGAAAAATTAAATAATATAACATGTTAATTAATACAACCACTCAGCGGTTGTGGTCGAACCCATGACCTATTAGTTATTGGACAAGTCTTCCTGTCTCATTACCAACTGAGCTATACGCCATAAGCTTATGACATATTTTATGTGTTCTATAAATTCATAAATATCAAATCATATAATGTAGTAAAAAAAAATTAAGCTTATGTTTTACAAGTGTTTATGTTTATTTGACAATAGAAAACGACAAAACAGTATTTAAGACGGGTGAATTAGCTGCCTTTATCTTATTCTTCGTTCGTCTAAATAGATAATCGATGCCCTTCGCTTCATCTGCAGTTATCGGTGTAATAAAGCAAGGGATTTTTTTTTTGAAAAAAGTATTTAAGACGGATTTAGTTATTGGAGTATAACACCAAAAAAGTTAGGTTTTATTGAAATATTACCTTTCTTTTCTTTTTATGACTTTTGAAACTTGATTGAACACCATCTGAAATTTTGCTACACGTAATATTAATTAAGCATATGGTTAATATAAATTGTCAATTTATGATGAATTACCTAAAAGGTAAGGTTTAGGGAAAAATCTAAAAAAACGGAAAACTGAAGAACATTCTGGTAGCCTTCATCCGGACGATATGCACTTGTGCATATAAGTAATGTGTAACATGCACACGTGCATAAAAACAATATAATTTACCTGTATGCATAAATGCATACCGTCCAGATAAAGGGTCATCAGAGTGTTCTTCAGTTTTCCGTTCTTTTTTTTTAGGTTTTCCCCTTAACCTCCATCTTGCATAAAATTATCCATTAATCAATACGTGATGTAAAACAAAATTGTCACAAACTTTTTTGAGACGGAAAAAACTAATCGTTTGAATGGAAGAAGAGATGCAAAATTTATTTTATCTTATGTTGTTAAAAATGTGATATTTTACTTTTGGGTTAATTTTAAAACTTGTTTCACATGTGATATTTTATCTTGTTTTTTTTGTATTTCTTTTACGTTTATGTTTGATAAACCAGTTGTTAACAGAAATACAACTCTTGATTGATAAGCTACTCCATGTTAGTTAATAAAATAATTAGGTTTAATAAAAACTAGCTAATAAGCTATATGATAATGTAAGATGATTTAAAATGACATATTGGAAAACAATTGTATAACATGATCTTTATTAAACTCCACTTTCCAAAGAACACCACATCTCGAGCGGTAAAAAATCTGGACAACAATGTTCTGGTCGTTCTTATACTTGATTTGGTCTCATCGAAATAAGTTAGTTTTTAAGGAGGCTAAAGGAAAGTTGTCGGATTGTTGTTTGAGTTCCAATTGAGAAGTTTCGAATGGATTGCGAGAAGGGTTCGAAAAAGTAAGTTAGACTAGGTTTCTTGGATGTCTTCTGCAAATGCATGGCTGCTCTAAAACCGCGTTCGACAGTGTCTTTGTGGTCACGTTTGATAGAAGGTTTGTACAGTAGGTTCCGTATATGGTTTTGTTTTTGTCTGTTGTAGGGAGGGGTTCGGGTCTCTCTGTGTGTAGTTTGGTTGTTGCAGGTTTGCTCCTTGGAGACGCTGGACTTTTTGTAGTTTGTGTCTTTGTTTCCTGGTTTTTGCTGTATTTGAGGCTTTGTGTTAATGATATGGTTTTGGTTTGTAACTCTTCTAAAAAAAACTGTATAACATGATCTCGACCATATGTGAAATATTTTTCTAAAAATTATATGGCAAATCATATATTAATTTTATGAATAAAGACATACACTTGATTATGATATATAAATAATATACAAATTGTATCATTTTTTGTATAATGCGTTTTGATTGAATGGGTTAATTTAATAAGTGCAGGTCATTAATTAGTTCATATATAGGCATTGCCCATATGTAACTTTATTTATAAATTGCTATTGTTTTATATTCTTATTGCTAGTTTGAAACATATTAATTTAAATCTTGGATATTAATATGGAATATTTTATTAATAAAAAAAGTGTGATACATCTCATGGTCATACATAATAAGATAAATTATTTAATGGATATTCAGAATTTTTTAGGATAATTTAAAAATATTTATCATTTGGGAATTTTTAATAAAACATGAGAAAAAAAGTCAACATTATTTTTTGATGGCATTCATCTAATCTCAATTATGGGACATAAACTAATGAGTAAATTACGTTTTTAATCCTGTTGTTTGTTGAAAATTTCTTATTTCATCCTTATGGTTTTAAAATTGCTATTTTCATCCTTATGATTTATAATTCATTAAGAGCATCTCCAACAGCTTCCTCATTTTGAAGAAAATGAAGAATATGAGGATTTTAGGCTCTACTTTTGCTCCAACAGCTTTCCCAAAACTATCTCCAAAATGGAGAAAGTAAGAGAGATAATGAGGTTTTCTCCAAATATGGAGATCGCTCCAAAAATGATTACCAAGTGAGATGGCCAATAGAAAACTTTGAAAATAAATATGTAGAATGAGAAATAATATTTTAATAGATGAATGTAATATTTTAATATTATAATCAATGTTTTTTCTCTAAAATGGGGAATTTGTTGGAGATGAATGTAATTTTTTGGCGGATTTTGTCTTTTGATTCTCTATTTTGGATAAATTTTATGGAAGCTGTTGGAGATGCTCTAACCTTTTTGTTCTTATGGCTTAAATTTAATTGTTTTTTTCATCCCTATGATTTACACCTCATTTATATTTTAGTCCTTTATACTTAAAAGTAGTGTTTTGATTTTATGGACAAAAATAGAAACTAATTGCAAACCATAGAGACCAAAACGAAGTTCTAAAACCAAAAGGACGAAATCGGCAAACGTAATTTACTCTAAACTAATTAAATAAATAGTAGATTACAAAGATTAAAAGAAATGAAAATTAAAGCAAAAGAAAAAGAAAGCTGAAACATTTACTTCGTATACAATACAACAAGAAGAAGAAGTGAGGGTCATACGCACAAAACACAACTTCTCTCTTTCTTTCTTTCTTTCTCTCTCTCCCCTCTCGCCATTTTCACCTTCCTTTCCCAACCATTTATTAGATTCCTTCTCATAAGTCTTTTCTTTTTCTTCTTCCATTGGATTATTATTGTGTAGATGCTTGTGAAACAACAACAACAACCCATCTAAAACTCCTCTAATTTCTCTTTGAATTCCTCCCTTTTCCCAATAATTTGCTTAACTTTGTGTGGGTTTTTGTAGAAATTGAACCATTTTTCTTTAAATATTTTCTGGGGATTTCTTGAAATCTTTCTTTTTAAGAACTCTTACATACCCAGTTGGATTTTGTAATAATATTTCTGGGTTTTATTTTTTGTGGAAAACATGACTTTTCTTTGCAGGGAATAGTTCATTTTCTCTAAAAGAAATTTGGGAATTTTTTATTTTGAAAACTTGAGAGAAAAAACAAATTGTTCAGAGATGGGAAAGCAAGGTCCTTGCTATCACTGTGGTGTTACAAGTGAGTTTTATTTTAATTTTATTTGAGGGAATTGGTTGTTTTTGTGTTGGGATTTTGATTTACTAAATAAAAAATGGGTTTTTCTTTTGTTGATGTTTTCTTTCCTATGCTCAGATTAGTTTTGGAGATCATGTTTGACAATACCCATATGCTGGTTTGGTCTATAATTGTAGGAAATTACCTGGAAAATTGAAAACAATTATTGACAAATATACATGATTCTTGTGCTGATTGTTGTCTGTTTCTGAGATTTTTTTTAATATAATATGTTGAAATAAGGTTAATTATTGAAGCCTTTGGTAGCTTTGGATTGTCTTCTTCATGTAGAACACAAGAAATGTTAGGAATTTGAGTTTGATTTTTCAGAATTTGATGATTAAACTTTGTCAAATACAGAGTAGCTTCTCTTTAAGTTCCTTCTGGTTTAATCAATGCTTTTGTTGCTTGATTTAGCTTCAAATTCTAAGTCAAATACCAATTGAATTGGCCAAATACACTCAATCTTTTTCGATATTTTGCCTCTGAATTTGCTTCATAGTTGACATCAAACAACTCTTTCACATTCATGTTGTTCTTGAGTTCTTTTAAAGTTGCTATACAAATGGAAACTTGTTTTCCAAATTCATGTACTTATAAAACCATTTAAAGTGAAGTGTTATATTCGTTAAATGCATTCGGTATTCATTTCCAAAATGCACATTCCCTCTATGAGTATGCACCATGAATTTAATTAAATCCATAAAATACTTTAAAAACCTTTTATTTCTTGATCATCAGGACCAATTTACCTTTGTTGTTCTTGAGTACCCATATTGAAGCCATATGCCATTGTTTCATTTTTTGTCTATTTATTCATAATGAATACATGATACTAGTTGTATGGGATACAATATCTTTTTAGTTCTCTTTTGACACCTTTGGCAAATTACAGGCACCCCTCTTTGGCGAAATGGGCCCCCCGATAAGCCTATCTTATGCAATGCATGTGGATCGCGATGGAGAACTAAAGGATCACTTGTAAACTACACCCCACTTCACGCTAGATCCGAGCCCGATGATTTTGAGGATCATCGAGTTTCGAGAGTGAAAACCATATCCATTAAGAACAAAGAGGCAAAAATAGTGAAAAGAAAACATAATTACGACAATGTAGTAGGTGGCGGTGGTAGCATCATGCTTGGCGGTGGTGGTGGTGGTTTTGGTGGCGGGATTGCTCATGACCACCATAACCAAGGTTTTCGCAAAGTGTTTGATGAAGATACTAGCAATAGATCAAGTTCTGGCTCTGCTATATCCAATTCCGATGGCTATATGCAGCTTGGCAGCGCGGATGTTAGTGATTTGACAGGTTCGTTACTAGCAAAACCGTGAGTTTTCACTTGCAAGATTTGCAGTTTTGTCTTGCATTGCGTTTGTGGCTAAATAAAATACGAAAAAGTTGTGATCTTTTATGCTTATAAGAATGGGTTTTTGTTATAAGCAACATTTTGGTGATTAGATGATGAATCTTGCTAAAGAAAACCATCAAATTCACTACTTGAAACACATATTTCTTTGGGTGCTAAATGTTGGACTTAAGCTTGGGCCATGTAGATCTTGTAAGCGTAATGTCGCTCACAATTCTTTTAGTAAACGACCCGTTTGTGGCATTCGAGATGCACTTACTAAGTAGCATGATGATCGTTCACCAAGGTTGGTTCTAGAGTTCTCAAGAAAACTCTTTGGAGTTCTAAGGATTTCTAGTTTTTTTATTCTAGATGATGTTCTATGATTCTCTTGAAAGTTGAATCGTATAGTATTGTAGAACCCTCTTGATACGTGTGTATGCGCTCTTGGTGGTTTCATAAACCTTATCGGGATTAGAATGTTCTATTGAAGAGGTGGAGTTTCCCAATGATAAATACTCCATCCGTTCCAGAATAAGTGGCCATAGTTCTATTTTAGTTCGTCCCAAAGTGAGTCTCCAGTTTCGGAAGTTAAGTGTCTGTTTTCCGATTATACCCTTGAGTATGAGATGGAGAGAGGTTCATTGTAACCACTATTATTAAGGGTAAAATCGTCATTTAGTCGATTAAAAAGTGTAATAATTACACATTTCTAAAATCGTGTGCCTTTTTTCATTGTGGACATTTATTTCCTGATTCTACCCTTGATTATGATATGGAAAGGTTCATTACACTCAACTATTATTAAGGATAAAATCGTCATTTAGTCGATTAAAAAGTGTAATAATTACACATTTCTAAATATGTGTGCCTTTTTTCATTTCTTTTCCGATTCTACCCTTGATTATGAGATGGAGAAGTTCATTACACCCAACTATTATTAAGGGTAAAATCGTCATTTAATCCATTAAAAAGTGTAATTGTTACACATTTCTAAAACTGTGTGCCTTTTTCATTGTAGACCTTTATTTTGGGATCGAGGGAGTACTTGCTTTTACGCAAAAATAGAACTTAGATATCGTTGTCTTTAACCTTTTTTCAGGTCCCGCCCAATCATCCGTTGTGTGGGATACGTTGGTACCTTCAAGGAAGAGGACATGTGTTAACCGGCTAAAGCAATCTCCCGTTGAGAAGCTTACCAAAGACTTGCATACCATCTTACATGAACAACAGTCATATTTTTCGGGATCTTCGGAGGAGGATTTGATTTTCGAAAGCGACACACCAATGGTTTCGGTGGAGATAGGACACGGGAGTGTACTTATGCGCCATCCCAACTCAATGGCTCGAGAAGAGGAATCTGAAGCAAGTTCTCTTTCTGTTGATACAAAAAACGAGGCTTATTCACGCTTGACTACCCTTCCTGTATATAATGCCAACATGGGTGGTGGCAACTTCTCGAGCCGACGGATTGACACGTCCAAAAAGCCCGTGTATCAAGAACATATCAACAGGTATATACATAAACATCGATCACATGCATGCCTATTGCCTCACCATCTATAGAATTATTTCAATCTTTTAGTCAATTAGGGTCCGTTTGGTATCCGGACAGAATAGGACAGGATAGAACACTTGTTCAACATTTGGCAAGACAGAACTGGACATAACAAATAAATAACAATTAAAATGACCAATAAATAAAATTTGAAGAATGAATAAAATGTAAAGAGGACGGTGTGTTTGATGTTTCAGAAAAGAATTAGGTTTTATTTTGAGGTTATATTGGTAAAATATAAGTCTGTTCCACCCTGTTCCACATAAAAGTCCTGCCAAACATGGAACGTGATCCGTGTTATGTTCCACATAAAAGTCCCGCCAAACATGGAACGTGATCCGTGTTATGTTCTGTTCTGTCTAGTGTACCAAACACACCTTTAGAGTACCTGTTTTTGTGGATTAAGTGTGTTTTTTTCAAAAAAATTATCAATCAATTCACATCCTTTTGTTGTTAATTACAGGGATGATGACGACAAGTTACAGATACTCATGAACCATAATTCGCCATTGTACCATATAGATCTTAAAGTAAGACGAGTTCTTCTTATGATTAAATTACATGGATTTACATGATTAGGGGTTGTTTTGTTGATTTTCCATTAAGTTCTGTATGGATAAAGCTATCTATAAAGATTGGGAAGGTTTTTGTTTGGGAGGATTTTTTTTCATAGATGAAAGAGTGTTTTTTAATTGGGTGGGACAGGTTTGGAAAAAAACTTGGCTTTCTGCATAAAGCTTCCCCCTAGAAGCTTACCGAATAAGCCACTTTCTATACCATTAAGTTGCTAACAAACAGACCCTTACCCTTGCTATTGTACTCATGAGAACTTTAACTTGTTAATTTATAGGAGGTTGTCAACTTTAAAGAGTTTGCAAGTCATATGACGAAGGATGAACAACAACAACTACTTAAGTATTTACCTCTTGTCGACAATGCTCAACTCTACGATAGGTTTGCATCTTTTCTTGTACTACTTTTCTTACATTGCCCATGGGTCCCACGGGCCATCTTTATCCGATAAAGATCCGTTGTTATTTGCAAAAGTTGGTAAACAACAACGGATCTTTATTCATTTTTAAATTAAGAGAAAGAGAGACACACATCAAAGGTACTAATGATTGTAATAAGCGTTTATTCTTGAATCTACAGCCTCGAAAGCATGTTTGATAGCCCTCAGTTTACGGAGAATCTATCCTCCTTCCAGAAACTTCTTGCTGAAGGGGTGTTTGATCTCTCCTTTCCGGTGGTGAAAAACGAAGGATGTAGAACACTGAAGAAGCTTGCCCTTTGTAGCGTGACGAAATCCGATTGGGTAGAGAAATATAACCATCTTCAGGTTTGAATTTTAACAAAAAGAAAATACCCGTGTTGTCAAAATTGATTCTTTTTAACGAATGTACACTAATTTCGCGTTCATTTTGTAGGATACAAAATGTAAATATGATGGGGGAGGGTCTGTAGTTGGCGGAGTACGTAATGCCATGACACCTAGCAATTCAGTAAAGTTAAAAAGATCGCGTGATGCCCAATTTCAACCGTATCCAGGTTAACATTGTATTCTTGAAATTCATTCGGTTAGCGAAACTAAGGACTGTTTTATTCGATCTTTAAAGAAAGGAGGGTAAATTCGTAATTTTGCAGGACCAAAAATAGCAATGAAGAGCCCTAAGAGAGCATCGATGAAGACAAACTACGAACACAAGGAGGTTATGGACAACGATGCCCCTGGATTCAGTCCAAGAAGCTTATTCGCGTTGCCTCCTGATAATAGTTCCCTAATGCTCGATTCATTGAGATATGTAGATGAAAGTTGTGATCAAGATCTGTTGCTAGATGTGCCATCAAACAACTCTTTCCCTCAGGCAGAACTTCTCCGGCCAACTTTGAATTTTCCGGCAGCCGCCCAAGCAAGCACGAGTAGTAGCTCGATATATCAAAGCTTTGTTGCGCGCTGACAAACTAGTCGAAAATCTCTAGGGTTATGTAGGTGACTGTTTTACTTTGATGATGATAAGCCATCCCAGATCATTGTAAACTTTATTGGGGTGTTACATTTTGCAAAAGGATCTTATGGTTTGGGGTTCTTGAAATCCCAAAAAATTAAGTCTGCAAACTAAGGGTTGATGGTTGCTTTTTTGACTTGTTTATAGGGCATGGTTGGGTTCTTTTTTGTATTTGCTGACAAAAGATTGTAATATAAAAAGCTCAGAATTGCAAGAGCTGGTAATCAATCCAAACCCTAGAGATTATTTTTATTTTATTTGTTAATCGTGGGTGTCTGAGTCAGTTTGTGTGCACATCGACTAATCTCAGGGGTCTTGAAGAACAACAAAAATTCTCAGTGGCCTTGCAGGCCTCAAACCAGCGACGTCCGAGCAGAATCCCTAAAGACCCAAGTTTTATTGCCGGTTAAACTAATCACACAAAGTCTAATTTGAAGTTAACTTTGCAGGTTACATATGTTAAAAAAGAACTCCAACTCCTAATCCCAATTAATTAGTCTAAAATCTAGGAAATTTGGCTTGGTCAAGGCTGGTCTGTCCTTTAAGGCAGAGGACATATATATCTAATTATGTTTCCATCTTTACACCCTATTTTTTCTATTGAGGTATACCGGTTTAGTTTGATTTATTTGTTTAGGAGTTGTTTTTTTAATGGGATATACTGGTTTAGTTTAGTTTGTTTGGTCAAGAATCAGGATAGTACGACATTTTGTCTTTTATATTATTAGTATGTGGGTTGGATTTAATAGATGTATACATTTTTAGTAGTTATAATGCGTTTTTGTTGTTTGCATTTTGTATTTTAGTCGTGTTTAGGTTATGCCTAAATATTGTGGAGTTGTTATGCTAATGTCGTTTTCTAATGCTTGGCATATACGCCTACTTTAATTGTTTTGGCTCTCAACCAATCTTGATTATAACCAATCCTGAAATAAAAGTAGTAGATAACAATTGTCTTGACGGATCTGAATGGTTAGATCATATCTTAGCGGTGATAATAATCTTGCGATATCTTTTGATTAAGGTGTTGCAAGTTTTCGACGTTAAAAATTTGTACTCTAAAAGACAAAATTTAAAGATACTCGGTCTAGCCAAACGACTTTATTGTAATCAGAATTCAGAAGTAAGTAAGGGAGAAAGAAGGCATATTTGGATGTGGGAAGCATGTGAATTAGGTTTGAATGGTAGTGGTGCTATCTTAGTTGATTGATAGTGATGAGATATTTACCTACAACCATACAAGTGTGATAAAAGGGAAGACAACACCAAAAGTATGCATTATGTGTATTTTTATATTATATGCAACCCAACCCAATGAATGGACAACTTTACTCAACAATTAGCTTTTATAGCAACATATGAAACACTACTTCACCCATATATATATATATATATATATATATTATATATGGAAAAAGTTAATCAAGAAATTAAGATGGTATTCTTGTTTTAATAATGTGTTTCATTGTTATGATGTCAAATCATTATATAGTGGTGTATATTATTTAACTCTTATATTTTACATGTCGTGCACGAAAGATGTATCTACGATTTTTGTTACAAGGGACCACATGATGGGTTTGGGTTTGGGTTTGGGTTTGTGAACGTGACGATTTGTGGTTAAAAACTATCAACCACTTCGGATGGCTAGCCCGAAGCCTCCATAGACCAAACATTGAAAAAGAAATCTCAGTAAATCATAAACACCAGAATGCAAATTATTATTATAAACTCTTATCATCATATCAAAAGATCGAGAACCACTACCATCATAATGATGCGGTCAAGTGGGGTCAATGAGATCCAAATTGGGGTAATGAGGAGTTCGACGATTTAGCCCATGGATCAAAATTGGGGAAATAAGAAACTTTTGTTTCACATATGATCACTTCCATGGAAAACAGCAATTCAAATCTCCTTTGGTACTCACATAACCAAACTCATTGATATCATCCATATATGGTTTTGAGTTCTATCAAACTATCTAAAGCTCATGAGTTATAACGTACCGGTTAAGGCCTTGGGGGATGTGGTAGAATATCTCATCTGTCCAGGGTTCGAATCCAGGCCTACACTACAATTATGACCACTGAGGTTTAATCAGGTTGATGTCTTAGAGTCATAATTTGCCAAGGGATTAGTCTAAACATAGCCTAGGACACTCTTCCAAAAAAAATGCCTCTTGTTCTCTCTCAGACATTTTCACATACACCTTATATGCATTCTCCATTGGCGAATTGGTTAACCCCATTCAGAAGCTTATGTTCCCATTCCCGATTTCGATCTCATTGACCCCAAGTCACCACATCATTATCTTCCAACGTGCCTCCCGCTCACAACCATCATGCACCCACCATTGTCTCTTCTTTACCACCGACGCCACCATCTATTTTCCGATCAACAGCTTCCATTTTGGTCGCGGCACTGACTTCCGATCACCGCTGGAATTGTACGAAAAGGGGTTTGGTAACCCATAAGCTGTCCGGCATATAGACGATTATGATATCAGTAAGGTATGGTCGGAGAAGAAAATGGATCATCGGCGTTCAACGTTTCCGATTAATCGGTTTGTGCCTCCGTTAATTCTCGTTTTTTTAAGATCAGTTTTCCCGCCAATTTTTGTTTGCTGGTGGTGTCTTTATGAACAAGTACTTTCCCGCCTTCATATTGTCCTATAAACAAAATATTCCATTTAGCCCCCCTGTATTTATAAAGATGTTTCATATGAAACCCTATAGAATAACAAAATTATAAATAATAACACAATTGCTATAATGACTTTAAATTTCATGGTTTTCTTACAGAAAAATTGCAAAACATTGTTACTTAGAGCATCTCCAAAGCTTCCCCATTTTGGAGAAAATGGGGAATACGGGGATTTTGGTCCTAAACTCATCTCCAACAGCTTCCTCAAACTCTTCCCCATTTTGGCGAAAGTTGGAGATTCCCTAAAATTTTCTCCATATTTGGAGAATACCCCAAAACTAGAAATCCCTAAAATGGGGAATCTGTTGGAGATGGAAGCAATTTTTTTTGAGGATTTTGACATTTGCTTCCCCATTTTGTAAAAAATTTAAGGAAGCTGTTGGAGATGCTCTTACATTACATAAAATTTTGATTTACCACTTATATTTTCAGAACAAGAGAATCCTATTTTAAATGTAATATTGTTTCTGTTAAAAAATACGATTTGATACTGTTTCGTTACTGAATTAACATTTAAACCCTATATTTATATTTTTTACGTACTTCTTTATTAAAAATGACATTAAAACACCATCTTAATATTACTAACGATTTTACGTAATAACCAAAGACTGATCTAATCATAAAATATGCATTGCTTTTGTATTTTGATGATTAACTTTAACTTGAGGCTTTTTTTTAATCTTAAAATAGAATTACTCAACTAAAAAGATATTGATTAATCAACATTTGCCAAGTGAAAATGAATAATAAATAATATTGTATTTAACTAAACATAGTGTATTTCATGGGCAGACTCAGAAAAGGTGGTTACGGTGGCACATGCTACCATATTGTTTCTCGGCCGTAAGGTGAAAAAATTTAGGTTCGTGAAAGGTGCAACCGTATCTATTTGTTTTGTGACACCATATATATTTTGAAACTGCAATAAGGACATAAGTTTCTTTTGACATAGTTGGTTTGAAAGACTTTTATTCTACTTAAGACCTGGGTTTGAGTCTTGTTAGAGTCATTTTTGTTGATTTTAGCTTTCAATTTCATATTTATTATGTTTCTAAAAAATTGTAATAGTAGGACTTGAACTTAAGACCTATAGTTTGAAAAGCAAGGGACCAGCCACCAAACCAATATTGATTTTATGAAAAATATCTCTATATTTGTTTCTTATAGTCAAATGATGTCACCGTTTGAAAAAAATTATGGGTCCATCCCTGGTGTATTTAGTATCCATTTAAATTAATCTGTATTTGACTAAACATAGTTTATGCTTATCATGTAATATGTTATTATCATGACAAAAATCCTAGAACATTTATAGTGGTTAGGGAGTGTTTGGTTGGAGGTATAAGTAGTAAATAATGGAAATGAAAAAAAATATATAATATAATGAGTTCATTCCTCTAGAAGCCCATAAACTAGGCGAATGAAAATCTATTCCCATTTTCATTCCTTGTTAATTTCATTTTCATTTCTGCCCCTCATGTACTCCAGTTTGGTAGTTTCCATTGCCGATTTGACGGTGGACTTAAAAAACCGAAGGGGGCATAAAGTTCTTCTTTTGAGGGTTGGCTTTTACGAAAGAAAGCGAGTTAAACAAAAAAGAAAAACTTGGAAAAATGTCATCTTAACTTTTTTGTAATCATAATACTTTTACAACTTCACAAATGGGAGTCATTTAACTTCTTAGTTTAAAATATAAAATTCAAGATTAAAATATTTAATTAGATAAAAAAGATACTTTAATATATAAATAATGGTTATCTTAAAATATATCTAATTATGTAAAATACTTTTATTAGATAAAAATTAAATTAATAATAAAAGTAACATCCATTTAAAAAATACAATAATTGAAATGAAACAGGACGTGGATACAATATGCCATGTTGTGTAAACCATATGATAACCGATAACGTATGCCCAGCCCAGCCCAGCCCAGCCCACACCCAGGTTTGGAAAACAATTAAGGGCCCGACCGACTCGATTTGTCCTTTTTATATATTATTACATTTTTATATATTTCATTTAAACGGTATGTTTATGCATAACATACAAGTAAAATTAAGTTTTTTTTTCCTTCCAGTTTTTGTGTGTTAGAGTTTGCTATTTTATCTGTTTATTTGTTTTGTTTACTGGTTCAAACCTTTGGTCAATAGGACCTTTTCTTTAGGAGAAGTAGTTGGCTGCTCTGTAGAAACGTGCAACATTTTTTTAGTATTGTTTGTTATTTCTTTTCTTTGTACTGGCTATAAATAGCCCTTTAGTCTGTTGAATAAAAGCATTCCTCCAGTCTACTTTTCTGTGTGCATATTTGAGTTCTGTTTGCAACATCTGGTATCAGAGCTTCAAAGAGGGCCTGATTAGTTAGGAGGTGAGAGTAAGTAAAATAGAAGAGTGAAACACGAGTGAAGAGTGAGTGTGAGAGAGAAACACAAGAGTGAAGAGTGTGAGGAACATGACAACCTCAGAGAAATTTGTGACTCCAAAGTTTGACGATCATTACGATCACTGGTCGATGATGATGGATAATTTCTTAAGGAGCCAAGAGATGTGGAATCTGGTGGATGAAGGGATTCCAACACCACCAATCGGGTCTTCGGCAGCAAGTGAAGCGCAAAGGAAGAATGTTGAAGAAGCTAAGCTTAAGGATCTGAAAGTCAAGAATTTTCTGTTTCAAGCCATTGACAGAGAAATTATGGAGACCATTCTTGACAAAAGAACCTCAAAGTCAATTTGGGATCCAATGAAACAGAAGTACCAGGGATCCTCGAAGGTGAAGAGAGCACAACTGCAAGCATTACGGAAGGAGTTCGAAATGCTAGCTATGAAGGAAGGAGAAAAGATCGACATCTTTATGGCACGGACTCTCACAGTAGCAAATAAGATGAAGGTAAATGGTGAAGATATAAAGCAAAGTACAATAGTGGGTAAGATTTTAAGGTCTCTGACTCCTAAATTCAATTACATTGTTTGTTCAATTGAGGAGTCAAATGATATCGATAACATGACTATTGATGAGCTCCATGGAAGTTTGCTTGTTCAAGAACAAAGAATGCAGGGGACTCAAGAGGAAGAACAAGCATTGAGAATCTCGTATGAAGATAGGCCACGAAGGGGAAGGGGGTCATTCTGAGGTGGTCGAGGCAGAGGTAGAGGAAGAGGAAGAACATTTCTAAATAAAGCAGTTGTGGAATGTTTCAAATGTGGTAAGATGGGACACTTTCAATACGAGTGTCCTGGGTGGGAGAAACAAGAGAAGCAGGCCAACTATGCAGAGCAGATAGAAGAATAAGAGCTTCTTTTGATGGCCTATGTTGATCAAGTTGGACGGGAAAAGTTTGGTTCCTTGACTCCGGGTGTTCCAATCACATGACCGGGAACAAGGAATGGTTCTCGGAGTTGGACGAGAGCTTTAAAGAAACCGTGAAACTTGGTAATAATACCAAAATGGCAGTGGTTGCTAAAGGAAGTATACGATTTCAGGTGAACGGTATTACCCAGGTAATTTCTAACATTTTTTTCATACCCGAGTTGAAAAGCAATTTGTTGAGCCTCGGGCAACTTCAGGAGAAGGGTTTAGCTATTCTTTTTCGGAACGGAACGTGTAAAATCTATCATCCTGAAAGAGGGTTAGTCATGCAATCTGACATGACCGGAAATCGGATGTTTTATGTGCTAGCATCTATGGCAACAAGTAGAACCTCTATGTGCCTTCAAACTACCGTTGCTGAGAAAGAATCACACCTGTGTCATCGTCGATTCGGGCATCTAAGTTACACAGGGTTGAGAGATCTTGCAAGCAAAGAAATTATAAAAGGTCTGCCTTTGCTCAAAGTACCAGAAAAGTTATGTGAAACATGTTTGGTTGGCAAACAACACCGTGAATCGATACCAAAACAAAGTTCATGGAGAGCATCGAAGCAACTTCAACTTGTTCACTCTGACCTATGTGGACCTATTAAACCGGCTTCCAACAGTGATAAAAGGTATTTTATAAGTTTTATTGATGATTTTTCACGTAAAACTTGGGTTTATTTCTTGCATGAGAAATCGGAAGCCTTCGTTGCCTTCAAAAGTTTCAAAGCCAGTGTAGAAAGAGAGGCTGATGCACACATACTTTGCTTAAGAACAGATCGAGGAGGTGAGTTCAACTCCAATGAATTTGGAGAATTTTGCAAAGATCAAGGTATAAACAGGCAGTTGACAACCGCCTATACTCCACAGCAAAACGGAGTTGCAGAACGGAAAAATAGAACAATTATGAATGCAGTTCGCTCAATGTTGGCCGATAAAAAGGTTCCAAAAATGTTCTGGCCAGAAGCTGTAAAGTGGAGTGTACACGTCCAACAGCAGCGGTGCAAGATAAAACTCCAGAAGAAGCATGGAGCGGTGTGAAGCCAACAACTAGTTACTTTCGGATTTTTGGATGTATAGCACATGTTCATATTCCCGACCAAACAAGAAGTAAGTTGGATTCTAAAAGTATGAAATGTGTACTCTTGGGTGTTAGTGATGAATCGAAGGCTTACAAGCTATATGATCCGACTACTAAACGGATCATTATCAGCAATGACGTAGTATTTGAAGAAGAAGAGAGATGGGATTGGGATAGAAGAGAAGAAGAATTAACGTTTGATGTGCTTGAAAACATTGATGAAAGTAAAGAACATACCGAGGAGGAACAACCTGAGAATGTCGAAGGCATTGATAGTGGAAGCAGTCCAAGTAACACCCAAGAAGTTGCAGTTGAAGGGAGGGGTCCAAGAATCAGAAAAGAACCTGTTTGGATGGCAGATTATCAAACAGGAGAAGGGTTCTCGGATGAAGATGGACCTGAAATGATGATGATAACAAAAGACGATCCGGTGTATTTTGATGAGGCTGCCAAAAGCAAGAAATGGAGAGAAGCAATGGAAGCAGAAATCGAAGCCATAGAAAAGAACCAGACGTGAGAATTAATGGATTTGCCTAAGGGTGCCAAACCCATTGGAGTTAAGTGGGTTTTTAAGACCAAACTTAACGAAAATGGGGATGTCGAGAAGTATAAGGCACGGTTAGTAGCCAAAGGCTATGCGCAGCGATATGGAGTGGATTACGAGGAAGTATTTGCACCGGTAGCAAGACTCGATACCGTTCGAGTAATTCTTGCGATTGCAGCACAGTGTGGTTGGGAGGTTTTTCAGCTTGACGTAAAAAGTGCTTTTCTTCACGGAGATCTCAAAGAGGAAGTGTTTGTACATCAGCCTGAAGGATTCGTTAAGAAGGGAGAAGAGAGAAAATTTTACAAGCTGAAGAAAGCTTTATACGGGCTCAAGCAAGCACCGAGGGCGTGGTACAACAAAATTGAAGCTTATTTTCTGCATGAAGGCTTTGAGAGATGCACTAGTGAGCATACTTTGTTCACCAAGACAAAAGGAGGTAAGACTTTAATACTAAGTCTATATGTTGATGATTTAATTTATACCGGATGTGATGTGAACATGTGCAACGAGTTTAAAAGGTCAATGATGACGGTGTTCGATATGTCCGATTTGGGAAGAATGCGACACTTTCTTGGAGTCGAAGTGCAACAAACTCTTAATGGTATCTTCATTTGTCAAAGAAGATATGCACGAGAGGTATTAGCAAGATTTGGAATGGAAAGCAGCAATGGCGTAAAAAATCCAATTGTCTCAGGTACGAAGTTATCAAAAGATGAAGAAGGAACTCCAATTGACACTACTTTGTTCAAACAAGTGGTTGGGAGTCTCATGTACTTAACTGTGACCCGTCCAGACTTAATGTATGGTGTAAGTCTCATAAGCAGGTACATGTCTAGGCCAACCACGTCACATTGGTTGGCAGCCAAAAGGATCCTAAGGTATTTAAAGTAGACGGTTGAACTCGGCATTTTTTATAAGAAAAAAGAAGGCAGTTTAAAGTTGTTAGCATTCACAGATAGTGGATATGCTGGTGATACAGATGATGGAAGGAGTACGTCTGGATATGTTTTTATGATTGGGTCTGGAGCTGTGTCTTGGTCCTTCAAAAAACAACCAGTGGTGACTTTATCAACCACTGAGGCAGAATATATAGCAGCAGCATTGTGTGCCTGCTAGTGTATATGGCTCAGAAGAATTATGGGAACGATTGGATATGAGGAGAATGAAGCCACCACAATTCAATGTGATAACAGCTCTTCCATACAATTAGCGAAAAATCCGGTCTTTTATGGGAAAAGTAAGCATATTCATGTAAGATTTCATTTTCTGAGGGATCTGGTAAATGATGGTGTTGTGGAGTTGAAGTATTGCAGTACTCAAGAACAAGTTGCAGACCTAATGACTAAGCCAATCAAGTTGGAGCAATTTGAAAAACTTCGTGGCATGCTTGGAATGGTGACTGCTTCAGAAATAAGCTAAATACATATGTTTTAGCTTAAGGGAGGGAATGTTAGAGTTTGCTATTTTATCTGTTTATTTGTTTTGTTTACTGGTTCAAACCTTTGGTCAATAGGACCTTTTCTTTAGGAGAAGTAGTTGGCTGCTCTGCAGAAACGTGCAACATTTTTTAGTACTGTTTGTCATTTCTTTTCTTTGTACTGGCTATAAATAGCCCTTTAGTCTGTTGAATAAAAGCATTCCTCCAGTCTACTTTTCTGTGTGCATATTTGAGTTTTGTTTGCAACATTGTGTACGTGTTCATGATACAAATTACTTTTATGCACAAATGCATACCATCTAAAACTCCAGATGAGATGTTTCTCGATTTTTCCTTTTTTAAGATTTTCTCCTAAACTTGACCCTCGTCATTCATTCATATTTTACATTTATTTGTTAAATCGATTATAAACAATATATATAAAATATAATAATCATTTGATGGTTATCTAAGGACTAAACTTCTTAATCCAATCTCAACTTTTATATCTCTGGCTATAAAGGTATCAATTAATTAGAAAGAAGAGAATTAATTATTTTACCCTAAGTTCATAATTGACTTGTAAATATATCTCATCTCTCTTCAATTTAACCAAAATACACAAAAAAATCCATGAAACATCCTTCGATCGCAGACTCAAAAAAAAGATTTTCATTTTTAACCCCTAGAGTCCGCGATGTTTGTGCACGGAGTCCGCAAAGCACCCTGAAAAATGTCAAGTTTACAACTTTGGTCCCTGAAAATGAAAATGAACTTGGGGTGTTTTTTTTTCCTGAGTCCGCGATCGAGGACTCCAGGGTTAAAAATGAAAATATTTTTCCCTGAATCCGCAATCGAGGGGTGTTTCACGGGATTTTTGGATATTTTGGTAAAGTTGAAGAGAGATGAAGTATATTTGTAACTCAATTTTAAACTTGGGGTAAAATAATTAATTTCCCTAGAAAGGACTATAAAATCCAACATAATAAAATCAATTACAATTTCTTTACGTGTCACATATTATTAAATAAATAGAGATTATGTTGTAAAACTATGGTTTCAATATTTGAGACTTGCTCATTAATCTATACTATATTATAAATTGTTTATGAAAAAATCTAAAAAACAACTCATAAAGCTTCATGTATCGCTATTTAATGTTAATTATTTAAAATCTTTTAAACACAACTAATGAAGCTTTATGTACCACTTTTAATGCTAATTATCTGATTAATTATATTTTCTTTTTGTTTTCTCAGATTTAAAGATTCTTTCATTCTTCGTCACTTTTTTTTTGAATTTTTAAGCAAACTTTAACACAATTAGCTAATTTCTCATATTTGACCTATACATACATGTATATATATGTATATATATAATAAGAGATATACGATGTAAAACTGCGTTTTTCCTGCCATACATGTGTCGCTGCTTCACCACCTACAAACTTGGCAGCGGAGAAGGAAGGAAGCAAGCAAGCAACCGAAGGGGATTCTGAATTCTTCTCACAATCTTCCTTTCATTTCATCTGGATATCAATATCATCTCCAGATCTCAAGGTAATTTCATCCTTTCCAATGTTTTTCTATCATTCTATCATCTCGATTATCTATGCAAATCGTTGATTTTATTTCCAGTGCCCTAATTGCATCTATCACATCGTTTCTAGATCGTCTCGCTTGTTGTTTGTTCAGTTTATTTACCACTTATGTTTTCGTCGATTATTGTTGTGTGTATATATGTGAAAGTAATCAATAAATTTGTTTCTGTTTGTAACCCTAGACCATAGGGGAATTTTGTTTTTGTTTTGTAACTAACTATCTGTTTGATTATCGGTTAGTTGCCAGGAATCAAAGGATCAATTTCTCTGTTGATAATGCCGAATGAGAATGGCAGTTGTTCTTTGAATGGGGATTCTGTTCTTCTCCCCAAATGGAAGCCTCGCAATGTGTCTGCTGTTAGGAGTTTTCCGCGAGGGTGTGGACGGATTGTTCAGCCGGTTAATGTGGTTTCTCTAGAACCAGATGCATCTTCATCGTTGGTTGATAATGATAATAATGAAGCTAAGGATGCTGCTGGGATATCGGCAGCACAGGTTGAATCTTTGGCTCCTGATGTGTCAAAATCTACAGAAGATGGAAGGGCGGTGTTGAATGTGGAGCCTCACATGGTGGAGATGGAGGAGACCTTGGTGAAAAAGGAACTGGAGAATGGAAATGATCAAGCTGTATTGAAGGAGGTAGTTGATGGCCCCGTGGATGCAGTGGTTGATGTAAAGCTTTTGTCACCAACACACGGGATGGATAATGGTGTGTGTGTTATTAAGGAAGCTATTCCAAAGATCAAATTTCATCGGAGAAGAGTTTCTGCGGTTCGGGATTTTCCTCCTTATTGTGGCTTGAATGCAACTGACCCAACGGAAGAAGAACGCAAAAGAATTAATGGAAAGGGGAGCTCTGGAACAGATGGGAGATTGACAGAGGCTATGGTGGTGGATGTTATCCAGAAAACATTGGATGAACTAAAAAACGAGTCTCCTTTGGGAGACGAAGTTGGAGTTGAAGTTGAAATATCAACTGAGAAAACGATAGGTGGTGGTGAGCAATCAAACATAGATCTTCAAGATGGGAAAATCGTGAAGTTTGAACATGATAATACTGGGGTTGAACCAAACAACAGGACCGTACCTCAAAACAGTGACAAATCTATCGCAGATCAAGCGTGCCAGGAGATTGTGGTCTACAAACGTGACACAGTCTCGATGAAAAGATGTTCAGTTGATGTCCATGGTGAAGATTCAGAAGAGGAGTTTCAAGATGAGCATGTCCAGAATAATGAAACACAGGAGATTATAGTGACACCAAGTATCACATCACCTCAAAAGGACATCAAGAATATCAGTGGTGAATTCAAGAAAGTGGGTCATGAGAAACACCTTAAGAAGAGGATGCTTGATGATACAGAAAATTTGGGATTTAACGGAGAGAAAAGGAGGGTGGTGCTGTGTCTGATGGCTCAATCACGTAGTCCACCGGGAAGTCAACAAGAGAATTTAGTCAACGTGGATGGTATTACAACAAGTAACGCAAAGGTGCATGCCTCCAAAACTAAAACACCAAAGAAGTCTATAAAGAAAAAAGCTAAACATGGAGAAAAGGAGTCAAGCTCCTCTGCGAAGGTTGCTTATACTGGTACACTCGAGATGGTTGTGAGGGATGAGGAAGATTTTGCTCTAGCTACTGAAGAGCAAGGAGAAGAAGACTCTCCTATTTCCCATGGAACACACAATGTGGATGTGATACTGCCTCCTTTCGGTCCCACGAGTTCCAGTGATGCCCGGAACAAAATTCGTGAAACTCTAAGGCTTTTCCATGCTTTATGTCGGAAGATATTGCAGGGGGAAGAAGCAAGAACAAGAGACGGTGATGAATCAAAAAGAGGTCGAACTGATCTTATGGCAAAAGCAATTCTGAAAGAGAAAGGTAGAGAACCTGATCGTGGTAAAAAAACATGGGGACCCATGCCTGGAGTTGAGGTTGGAGATGAGTTTCAGTACAGAGTGGAGCTTGCTTTGGTTGGTCTTCACTGGACTCTTCAGTCAGGCATAGATTATACGAAAAAGGGTAAAGAACTTGTTGCAGTTAGCGTTGTTGCTTCAGGGGGTTATGATAATGAACTTGGCAAGCCAGACTGCTTAACGTATTCCGGTTCAGGTGGGATTGGAAAAGATAAAAAGGTTGAAGACCAAAAGCTTGACAAAGGAAATTTAGCTTTGAAGAACAATATACTCACAAAGATTCCCGTGCGGGTTATCCGTGGATCTAAATCCAAATCTACCGAACCTTCAGATTCAAAATCGAGGCCAATCACAACATACATATATGATGGATTATACACGGTAGAAAAGTATTATCAGGAGCCAGGGAAGCTTGGGAATATGGTTTATAAGTTTGAATTGAGGAGAATTCCAGGACAACCCGAGCTTGCATTGAGGGAAGTCAAGTCAAAGAAATTCAAGAAACGAGAAGGTATTTGTGTTGATGATATAACTGGCGGCAAAGAGGTGTTCCCAATATGTGCTATCAACACAATTGACGATGAAAAGCCACCTTCATTCACTTACATTACAAAGATCATTTATCCAGATTGGTACCGCCCTGTTCCCCCCAAAGGTTGTGATTGTGTTGGTCGGTGTTCTGACAAAAGATGCTCGTGTGCTTTCAAGAATGATGGTGAGATTCCATATAACCATAATGGTGCGATAGTTGAAGCTAAGCCACTGGTTTATGAATGTGGCCCATCTTGCAGGTGTCCTCCTAGTTGCTATAATAGAGTCACACAGAATGGTATGAAAATTGATCTTGAAATATTTAAAACTGAGTCAAGGGGGTGGGGGGTCAGGTCTTTGAGTTCAATATCTTCCGGAAGTTTCATATGCGAGTATATAGGAGAGCTTCTAGAAGACACAGAAGCTGAGAAGCGAACTGGGAATGATGAGTACTTATTTGATATCGGACAGAACTATAACGACTGTACAAAACCGACCCCTGGGGAGGTGGTGGAGGGTGGTGGGTTCACGATTGATGCAGCAAATTATGGGAATGTGGGTAGGTTTATTAACCATAGTTGTTCGCCAAATCTTTACGCGCAGAATGTTCTTTACGACCAGGAGGACAAAAGAATGCCGCATATAATGCTTTTTGCTGCGGAAAACATTCCTCCGTTACAGGAGTTGACATATCATTACAACTATGCAGTGGATACGGTCCATGATTCCGATGGCAATATAAAGATCAAGAGTTGCTATTGTGGTTCTTCAGAATGCACGGGCCGGCTGTATTAGGTAAGTAAGTTGAAATTAGACATTTAAAATACCAATCTTTTGCGCTATATGGCGTTGTTAGCTTTTGCGATGCTTCATGCGTTAGATTCTATGCCAAATGGGCTTTTGCGATGCTTCATGCGTTAGATGCTATGCCAAATGGTGTAGAAAGATATGAGATGGTTTAGTTTCAACTAGTATGGTGATCCCTAATGACAAATTGTAGCTCAAGTTCTTTAGGGTGTGTTTGATATGCTGGGACGGGACAATTAGGGCTTGTTTGGTTGGTTTTGCCATCAAGTCCTGTATGGTTGGTTTTCTATCAAAGTCCTGTATGAATAAAGTTGTCTTGTTAGGGGTGTTAGCAGTGCAGTTTGGGGCCAAACCGCACCGCATATGCGGTTTGAGCATTTTTCCAAACCGCAAACTATCGTACTTTATGCCTAAAATCCAAAAATTATAAGTTTAAAAATACATTATAAAATCAATGATTGTAGTCCAGAAAAAATAAATATTTTTAATAGATCCGACTTCCAAAAAAATATATATATATATATATATATAATTAAAAATAGTCTAAAAGTAAAACATTATACTTCAAACTAAATCAGGTGTATGGATAATGAGACTTAAGTGTAAAATTTGTTAAATATAAATACTATATTATTCTCTCTCACTATATATGTGTTATGTAAAATGAAAATAAAAAAATACAAAATATGCGATGCGGTGTGGTTTGAACCTCGGTTTGATAACTCAAAACCGCAAATCGCACCGCATAGTGCGGTTTGCGAAAATTGCAAACGGCAAACCGCACCGCGAAAGTTCTAAATTGAGCTTTGTGGTGCGGTGCGGTGTGGGCGGTTTGGATGAACACCCCTACGGATTAGAAATCTATCCGTATAGTTTGAGAAGTTTTTTTATTCATAAATGAAAAGGCGTGTTTTTTAATTGGGAATGACAGGTTTGAAAAACATGGCTTTCTGAATAAAGCTCCCTCTAAAAGCTTACTGAATAAGCCATTTTCTATACCATTAAGCCACTACCAAACAGTCATGGATTGTTGACTGTGAGTCCCATTAAGCTTATTAAGTTGCTAACAAACAGACCCTTAGTTTTGTTCAAACGCTACCTTACTAAATGGCTTTGTTCATATCTTTTCTATTCTTTGGATTAGCAAACACCTGTTTTTAGTTATGTTAAATTCCATATTGTGCTTGTAGTTTAAATGTGGTCCATTGATGTGGGGTTTAGCATAGTGTGAAGAACAAACAAGTTGAGGCTTAGTACCCTTGTTTAAGAAGTGGTAAGTAGTGTTAGTGGGGGTTGTGGAACCTATACTATACATATGCTGAAATCTTTCCTTTCTTCTCAAGGGCTCTTTTGAAGAGTGATCTAAGGATTCCATGTATTTTCACAAGTATTTATGTCTTTCAAATGAATATACTAGAAACAGGACGAATAATAACTTTGAATACAAAAAATCCTCGAAATACCGAACTTCCTTTTATATACACCAAACTTTGAGTTCTGAAAATGGTTTTTCAAAATGAAGTATGTTTGATCGTGATGCAATTTGTACCAAATCACTTCCGAAAATAACGCATTAGAAAGCGATTAAAAGGAATTGCAAGCACACACGCAACACTCGGTAGTCATTAATTCAATTCATAAACACGGACACACACACTACACACTATATAGTTGTAAATGAAAAAAGATGTTGGATTCAGAATTGAAGCATAACTTTTAGACTGCCTTTGCCTTTTACAATAGTAATGCTGCCTTTAACCAATCCATATGGGTACGTTGTGATCTCGGATCAGTTTCTTGATTGCCAATACAACCACAACCACAACCACTGCCATCAACTACTACAGCAAAGCCAACTAAGGGGTTGTTGATTTGATTCAGCCAGCTTCATCCATACAGACAGCTTAATAGGAAAAAAATGCAAAAAAAGCCCCCTAAGGTGGTCGTGAAAGACAATGAATAGCCACGAGTGCCAATCAACATGGTTAAAGTAGTTGCGCTTTCCGCAGGTCAGAAAGGACTCCTCTATCTTCACTCCCCCTCTCATTGTAAATAACCTACAAACACACAAACATAAATACAAACATACAAGATATATATATATATCGAGAGAGAGAGAGAGAGAGAGAGAGAGAGAGAGAGAGTCGGGCTCAAATGAGAGAACCTATTTAAAAGAACACGAGAACCAACAAAATCATATATGATTTTACAGTAACGCACGAAAAAATAACTTTGGCCGCGGATTCAGGTACACGTGGCTTTTTCGCGCCTTGATGTAAAATCATATATGATTTTGTTGATTATCGTGTTCTTTTAAATAGGTAATGTTCTCGTTTGATCCTCTCTCCCTCTCCCTCTCTCTCTCTCTCTCTCTATATATATATATATAATGAGAGAGAGAGGGAGGGAGGGAGGAAGAGAGGGGATCAATGAGAAGTTGGTCGATTGGCTAGAATGTGAGATGTTCCAAGATCATATATGATTACACTTGATAAGAAGGCTTAGTTATATGATTAAACATGTCCAAAAGGAACGCGGGTAACTTGGTGAATGCGACCAAAGGTTGCGGGGGGATGGTCGCCCATTATGTGGCGGTCAATGCAACATGCCTTTGATCATATATGATTAAGTGTGTGTACCACGTGTAATCATATATGATATTGAAACTTCTCGCCTTCTCGTTTGAATTTGGCCCTATATATGTGTGTGATAGAGAAAGGCCCATCAACAGCCCAATATTGGATGACCAGCCCAGGCCTTGGAAAGTCTACCAACGTAGAAAGAAGGATAAAGGGACAGGTGTAGGGCTGATGTGAGAGGAGTCAGTTAGAGCAGAGGAGAGAGAATACTATATATAATAATCCCAATTGTAATAAGAGAGACATCTGAGATTTTATCTTTCTGTTAGAGGATTCGGCTATTGTAGCTTGGGCAGGAGGTTAGATCATATATGGTCTCCTCTTGATTTTGTTCACCCTTTCCGTTTAATTCCAATTAATCCTTAGCTTATTTCTCCTATTGAGTTTCTTATATCGATTATCCTTTATCAGAGTTTCATCAATTTGGTTCCATTGCCGGGAAACGATGGTCGCTCCGGATCAGGTGAACACTCGGTTGCAATCAAGGGTTGATGCCCACGATGAGAAAATTGAGTTCCTCACTAATCAAGTGAAGGATCTGTCGATTTCTATCAACTCGATGAAGGAAATACTTAGTGAGTTACCCAAATCCATTGAGAAGATAACGATGGGTTATCAGAAGCAGCAGGGGAAACATTTTGTTTATGAAGAAGAAGGAGACGCATCAGGGTTCAAAGGTCCAGAGATGGAGAGTTTTGACTCTGGTGAGAAAATTCCTAACAGAGGCCTGGAATCCTTCATTAAACATAACCATTTCGAGAGCTCCCTCTTCTCTATGCCAAAGGTGAAGCTCCCTCTGTTTGAAGGCGTTGATCCAAGAGGATGGATTACCAAGGCAGACCTCTACTTCCAGGTACATCAAACTCCTCCTCCCCAGAAACTTAAACTCACTCAAATGTGTATGGATGGCTCTGCCCTAAACTGGTTTACTAATCTCCTAATTAAACATCCAAACACCACTTGGGATGAATTTCGGGACAAACTAATGGTCCGATTTGGTGGAACTAAATTCCACAACGCACATGAAGCGTTGGGATCCCTGTACCAGGAAGGGGATATCGATGATTACATCGAGAGTTTCGAGGCCCTCTCGGCCCTCATTCCAGATCAGTCGGAGGCTCAATCCACAGGGATGTTTCTTCGTGGCCTCCAAAGCGATATCAAAAACTGGGTTAGAGCTCTTAACCCACGTACTTGTGATCAGGCGATGGATTTAGCCCGTCACATAGCCATAGCGACTTCCATCCAGGGGGATAAAACGAACCAGAAGGGAAAGACATCGTTCAACGTTGGGTACTACCCAGGGTTATTCCTGGAAATATGGTCATCGTGATAAGCCTAATACATCAAATTCTACCCATTACCCAATGAATCGGCCCAATAACCAGCCCAATCTAGCCCAACCAAAAATAACCGAAACCACTAAACCTAATACCCTTGCCAATCGATTCCCTGGTACTCGTCATCTTTCCAAACAAGAATGGGAAGACCGGCGAAAACGAGGGCTGTGTTTTAGTTGCGGACAGAAATACTCACCCCAACATAAATGTACGGAGGGGCAACTTAGAGTGATTCTATTGGCGGATGGTGAAGAGATAGGTGAGGACGGTGAGATTCGTAGTATTGAGGCTGTTTTAGACGATGAACAAGCAGTAGATGGTGAATGTAGTGCACTCGAACTTTATGGGTTGGGCTCAGATATGTCTCCGACCTTGAAGACACTCAAATTAGCAGGGGAAATTCGAGGCATCCCGGCACTGATTTTGGTCGATAGTGGGGCAACCCACAATTTTCTTTCCAAGCATCTAGCCACTGCTTTGGGATTAGAGATTCAACCCATCAATTCCCTTTCCATCAGTTTGGGTAACGGTACACGAGTTCAAATTTCCGAATGCTGCCAAGGAGTATCGATCCAACTTGGCTCTTTTACTTGTGTGGTTGATGTCCTGGTTTACGATCTGGGATCGCTAGATATGATTCTCGGGATAGCATGGTTGGGTACTTTGGGCGACGTTGTCTTTAATTGGCAATCCCAACAGATGCGGTTCTGGGATCGGGGAACTCTTATTCAGTTGTGTGGGGTCAGTTCTGCTCTGGGCAACCATTCCTCACTCCGTATTTGGCTAGAGGACCAACTACGTTCACTCACAGTTGAAACAAAAGACGCATCAATCCTTGATCCTAAACAGCGGGCTCAATTGGACGCTATTCTATCCCAATTTACCTCTCTTTTCCAGTCGCCCCAAGGCCTGCCGCCGACCAGAGCTATTGAACATGCCATCAATCTCCGTGAAGGGCAAGGACCAATCTGTGTCCGCCCATATCGATATCCTCATCTGCACAAGGATGAAATTCAACGACAAGTTCACGAGATGCTCGAAACTGGGATTATTCGAGTGAGCCAAAGTGCGTACTCAAGTCCAGTAATCCTAGTGAAGAAAAAGGATTCCTCTTGGAGACTATGTATTGATTATAGAGCACTAAATCGAGCGACGATCCCAGACAAGTATCCGATTCCGGTGGTGGAAGAACTATTAGACGAGTTACACGATTCCCGCTATTTTTCTAAGATAGATTTGAAATCGGGATTTTATCAGGTGCGTGTCCGGGAATCAGATACCGAGAAGACAGCATTTCGGACCCATAACGGTCATTACGAGTTTTTGGTCATGCCCTTCGGGCTGACGAATGCCCCCGCTACCTTCCAAGCTCTCATGAATGAAGTCTTTAGACCGTTGTTACGAAAAGGGGTATTTGTGTTCTTTGACGATATACTGGTTTATAGCCAGACTTGGGAGAGCCATTTAGATCTACTGACCCAAGTGCTTCATATCCTCCGGTCTCATTAGTTGGTGGTCAATGAAAAAAAAAAGTAGTTTTGGTCAACAATCAGTTGAATACCTCGGCCATATTATCGACGGTAGTGGGGTCTCTATGGATCCCTCTAAAATTTCGGCTATTCAAAACTGGCCAGTCCCAAAAACCACTAAAGCCGTTCGGGGATTTCTCGGCCTTACGGGCTATTACAGAAAATTCATAATGGGATATGGTAAAATCGCCAGGCCTCTAACCGAATTAACCAAAAAAGATGGGTTTCTTTGGGGACCAGCTGCCCAATCTGCCTTCGAGGAGCTCAAGAAATCAATGGTTTCCGCCCCCATCCTCGCTCTCCCTGATTTCTCGCAACCGTTCGAGATTGAGTGTGATGCCTCTGGTCGTGGCTTAGGTGCTGTTCTTATGCAGTCCAGGAAACCGATTGCCTACTTCAGCAAAGCCTTATCTGACCAAAACCTCAATAAGTCTGCTTATGAAAAGGAAATAATGGCCCTTGTCCTTGCAATCCAACACTGGCGACCTTATCTCTTGGGACGTGACTTTATTGTTTACTCTGACCAGAAAAGTCTACGGCATCTTCTCGAACAGCGGATCACTACAACAGACCAACAAAACTGGATAGCCAAACTTATGGGCTACCAGTTCTCTATATGTTACAAACTCGGAAAAGAAAACGGTGCAGCGGACGCTTTATCCCGAGTCATGGAGGGGAACGAACTCCGAACTTTGGTGTCATACCCACAATGGTTAGAGGGAGACTCTCTTCTTGATGGCTTTGACTCTGACCCACAATTACAGAAAATCATCCGCGACCTTACGGCTGATCCCCTTTCACGTCTCGGATTCGCTTTGACTAATGGCAAGCTCTATCATAACGGGAAGCTCGTCATTCCTGCGACCTCCATTTGGATTCCCAAATTGATCGCTGATTTCCACAACAGCCCAAGTGGGGGCCATTCGGGATTTTACCGAACTTATCGACGCTTGGCTTCACAGATTTATTGGCTAGGGATGACAAAGACAATTAAAACTTATGTCCAGGAATGTGACATTTGTCAACGTTTTAAAGCATCCACTCTAGCTCCGGGAGGTCTTCTCCAGCCCCTGCCTATTCCGTCTGCTATTTGGGAAGATATTTCCCTAGATTTCATCACGGGATTACCCAAATCTAAAGGCTTTGAGGCTGTTTTAGTTGTGGTTGATCGGCTTTCCAAGTATTGTCACTTCATCCCGCTCAAACATCCCCTTTCCGCCCGCATACTTGCTGACATTTTTCTTCGGGAAGTCATCCGCCTCCATGGGATCCCCAAGTCGATACTCAGTGATCGTGACCCCTTGTTTCTAAGCAAATTTTGGCAGGAGATTTTCTCGCTCCAGGGCAGCCAACTCAAACTCAGTTCTGCATATCATCCGGAAACGGATGGTCAAACCGAAGTGGTGAATCGCAGTCTCGAAACCTATCTACGTTGTTTTGCTGCTGAACAACCAAAAACTTGGTCCTTTTGGCTCCCTTGGGCCGAATTCTGGCACAACACTTCGTATCACGTGTCCACCAACACGACCCCCTTCGAAGTTGTCTATAGCAGACCACCCCCGACTGTTTTGCAATTTGTTCCGGGGGAAATTCGCTGTGAAGTTGTAGCACGAGATCTAGTTGACCGAGACGAGGCGCTCAAGCAACTTAAGTACCACTTGACTCGAGCCCAAGCACAAATGAAGTCCAGCGCGGATAAGCATAGGCGTGACGTGGAATTCTCTATCGGCGATTGGGTGTTTCTTAAACTCCGCCCCCATCGACAGCAATCCCTGGTACGACGGATCAACCAGAAACTTTCTGCCCGCTATTACGGTCCTTTCCCCATTATTGCAAGGGTTGGCTCTGTAGCGTACAAACTGCAATTACCTGACTCGGCTAAAATCCATCCTGTTTTCCACGTTTCTCTCCTCAAACGAGCTGTCGGGAACCACCCCGTCGAGGCTTCTCTACCTCCGGGTATGGAGATGGATTCCGTTACTCCTACGCGTCCTATTCATTGTCTGGCCACTCGCACGGTTTCCACGCAAGGAACACAGACAAAGCAATGGTTAATCCAATGGGAAAATGGCAATGCAGAAGAAGCTACTTGGGAGGATGCCTATGCAATACAAACTCAATTTCCTGATTTCAGGCTTGAGGACAAGCCTGCTCCTCTAGACGGTGGCATTGATAGAGAAAGGCCCATCAACAGCCCAATATTGGATGACCAGCCCAGGCCTTGGAAAGTCTACCAACGTAGAAAGAAGGATAAAGGGACAGGTGTAGGGCTGATGTGAGAGGAGTCAGTTAGAGCAGAGGAGAGAGAATACTATATATAATAATCCCAATTGTAATAAGAGAGACATCTGAGATTTTATCTTTCTGTTAGAGGATTCGGCTATTGTAGCTTGGGCAGGAGGTTAGATCATATATGGTCTCCTCTTGATTTTGTTCACCCTTTCCGTTTAATTCCAATTAATCCTTAGCTTATTTCTCCTATTGAGTTTCTTATATCGATTATCCTTTATCAGAGTTTCTTATATCGATTATCCTTTATCAGAGTTTCATCAGTGTGCGTGTGTGTGTGTGTGTGTGTGCGTGTGTATATATATATATATGAGAATTTGGGGGAATAAGACCTTATCAATGATTCCATATTCAACAGCCTCACTAGGACTAAAGTATTTCGGACGCCTTATATCTTCTTCAATCTCCTCAGTTGTCTTCCCTATGTGCTTCGCATACAGTTTCACCTTCAATCATCATAACATCACAAACAAAGCTTAATAATTTCTCAAATTTTCCCTTTTTCTTTTCATTTAATCAACATTTAATAATACCAACCAATTCAGTCTTCACGTTCTTTATTTCTTTTCTCATAATCTCAACATCTGTTGCTTGACCTTGAAATCTAGCGATCGGCTGCAAAACAACTAACACTATGAGTAATCTGGATACTTTATACCAAAAATCACCATCATAACTCACCTGCTTTATCATGATGGTTGATGAGGGCAGGGCTGAACGATTTCCCTTTGCCCCAGCAGCCAACAGCAAGGCTGCTTCTCCCCATGCATTACCAACACACAGCGTAAAGATTGGGGGCTTCACATACCTGCAAAAGGGTACGTGAAAAAACTCATCTTTATTGCATTTCCGTACTCATAATATTTTATTACTTAATTGATAAATTCAGCTGAATGAAGTGTTTAGATATCCTATTTGTTCAAGGGACCATCGAGACGTCTATGGAGATAACTTATTTAAATCTACAAATGAAAATTAGTTACAAATGCTATAGAATACCATCAAACTATATCGTTTTTTCACATCAGATATAAAAAACATTGTTGGTATGAAGAACTATAACAAGTCAAGATCCAACAAACAATACATATAGGTAAAGATCCATTATAGTAATTATTGGTATATAAGCAACCAATTGATGACGTAATAAACTACCAATGCAATGACATTTATAACCCTAATGGTGTATTGATGAGAAGCATAAAGATTTAATACCTCATGACGTCGTAAATTGCAAAAGCCTCTGTTTCGTAGCCCAACTTTTCACCACCCTGGAAAATGTAAAAAAAAACATCCAAGGCAAGATCGTATTCAAAGTTTATTCATTCTTTATAGCAATCTGATTAAAAAGAGCATTCTTTTTGTCCAACTAAAACGGGTTGCCTTTGCCGTCCCCATGCTTATGCTGAATGTCTCAATCCAATACTACCTCTCTTTCCATTAATAATCTTTACAAAATAATAACAGCATCAATTTTAGTCCATAATCGTCCTCTATTTATTGAGGGATACTTTTAATAATTGAAATTATTGAATAATGATCAAACATTTCCATCAAAAAACATTATGTTTAGTGAAACCTTGCATTACTTTGGGACAGGAGGGATAGTAACAAATATATTAAGAATCTTGGATAAGAAAGGCAATAATACCTTGGTAGTTCCGGTAGAGTTTATGTAAAGGTATATTGGCTTTTTGTCATCCTCGTACTGTAGGTAAAGAAATTCTGCCAGTATTAGTTCGGTGACAGAGGGGACTAGAGACATACCCAAATACACAATTCGATTCTTGTACAAGTAAGATGCCAAATCTGGTGGTGGTTGCTCCCAGGCACTTCCTCTTGAGAAAGGAATCACCTGTCAACATAGATACAGCAAATGAAATATATATATATATGCCAATAACAAGTGAACCTATATATAGCTTATGTAGTTACAAAAAGTTTATACACAAAACAATTGATTCTTCTGAATTTTATAACATAACTCGGTTGGAACTCAAGAGTCACACATGGACTCTTTCATCTGAAACTTTCTATTCTTGTGACAAGGAAATCATCTTCTCTATGTTTGATTATCTTCTTTTTACCATAAATTTCCAGTATTGCTCATATGTGTACATTAAGAAAAACATCTTCAAACAGGATGTGGAATTCTGGGAGGTAATAAAGCCAAATTGATCACCGATGTGAAGGAAATTGAACGTAATGAGAGACTGCAAAATCACTGAAATGTCTGGAATCATTTGTAATATTGTTATGCTCAAAAATGATATTAGTCTTTCCCGATCAGATTCAATTTATTGAAAAATGACTTAAGTCTAAAGAACTTGAAAGCATAGGAAAAACCCATGTCTCCAAAGAAAGTAAACAAATCTATTTGACCAAAAGAAAAAGGACCTCTACTTGTTCGTATCTCACTTCAACTAAACCAAACAAACCAGTATATCTCACACGGAGGTAAGGTATGGGGTTCATATGTCACTTCAACTATTATAACAGAAGTAGCAGGTGTAGATGGGAAGTATCTTGGACATGGAAGTTTGTATTCAGGTGGACATAGAAGAAGATACTTATTTGATGTTGCATCCTAGCCATATCAAGAGGTTGCTAGCTAGCTTAAAAGGGTGAAAGATTGACAAATCACAGCAAATACTTATCACAATATCATGAAAAGAATACATAACACATATACCAACTTCAAGTTGACAGCAGGAGTATGAGAAATTTGCTAAGAAGAAAAAAACCCTATACTATTGAAGCAACTCAATGGCCTATTCATGTAATCTATTTGCAACTCCTTGTAACCCCATAAAACAAAGACAAATCCCCATGCTAAACAAGTAGTTCAGGGTTACCACAACAAATCCCTTAAGTTTCTGTAAAATCAGTATATATGTTCATTCATCCTAACATAAATCCAAATAAATGATCAAACTGCAAACCTTCTATGCCAAACAAAGTCAGTAGCTTTCTGAATGAAAAAATAAAATACTTATTTGCTATGCTCTAATATTCAAGAATCTAGAACTACTTTATTTATTTTGTATTTCTTAGAAAAGCAGAAACCAAATATATATGGCCTTCTCGAACCTAGGGCTGTTAATTACCAATATAAAGTTAGGGCTTTTTTTGCAATTCTAATCAAACACATAATTTTTTCAGACTATGACTCTTTTTACTGGAATCGAACCAGTAGCTTGACATAAACACGAAATTGAAAAGAGGAAAGCAATTCTGCTTATCATCAATTGCTTTATTTCATTCAAACAGTAATCTATTGACTACTAACATGCAATTTTCAAAGGATAATTCATATTCATAAAAAAACTAAGATAATAACGAATTGGGGAAAATACCATAGTAACACCGACTCGTTTTCCATGAGAGCTTGAAGACGGGTTGAGGGATGCGGGTCGGATCTTATGACCCGAGAAGTCGCTGGAAACACTTCCGGCGACGTACGGTGAGATAAAATTGGTGGATAAGGAAGCTCTAATAGAGGAATATGATGATGATGATAAAGAAGCGGTTATGGTTCGATTGCTTCTTGAATTAGGTTTTGATATTATGCGTGCGGTGGGGAAGAAATGGGAAGCCATTGTCGCCACCTCCATAACTGGTGTTGAAAATTGGTTTGGAGATGAGGGGGAGAAGGTTTGGGGGAAAATAGGCTACATACAAGATTTGGAGCAATTTTGACCCGACCAGAATAAGTCGGGGTTTCGGGTCAAGTAACTGTTTGGATGTGAATTTTATCCATATTTTTGCTTGGGAAAAGTGCATCAAAATGGAACCAACTTTTACGGTTTCACCTGATTTCTATTTTGGAAAACCAACTTTTAAAATCGTCGCTTAAATCTGTATCAAACTTTATGTTTATTTAAGGGTCTGGTAACTTGTTCAACACGTAGCAGCAATATTTGATATTATCAAAATGAAACCAACTTTCACTTGATACCTATTTTGGAAAACCAACTTTCAAAATCGTTATTAACGGATTTGTATCAAACTTTATGTTGGTTTAAGGGTCTGATTAACCTATTGATCTACTAATGACATCTCCCAAAACTTTTGTCAACTATATCTATATATTCCTTTCAAAACAAAACTAATATATACAATCAAAGCCTACAACGTCATCTTCTCCCCAAAATGTCTCTGTCGGCACCCCTTCCTTTTTCCGGCGCTCTCCCTCCTCCTCCAATTACGGCCACCACAACATCTCGCCACCGTTCATCCTTCGTCATCCCTACTCTATCGGTCACCAAGAACTCACAACCATAGTGAGACTCGATCTCCATCGAAGGCAGTAGCAGGGGCGGATCCTAGTGGGGGAAAGGCCCCCACGAAAGAAAAAAAAATCTCTATTTTTAAGGTTAAAAATATATTTTTTTTAACTTTCTACCCTTCGTCCCTCCAGTAATATTTTGTAAGTGCCCCTCCCAATAAAAAAAAATCTGAAAAATAACAAAAAATTTTAAAAATGTCTTCAAAATTAACAAAAAAAACCGAAAAAGTCTTTCGAAATCAACAAAAAATTCTTAAATACTCCTCAAAATCAACCAATTTTTCTAAAAATTCATCGGAAAACTGGAATTAGGCTAAAAACACATCGGTTGACTCTGCGGGCTTTAATATACCTTGAAGGTGCCCCTAGGAGACAAACATTTTGGATCTGCCACTGGGCAGTAGCCACCACTTTGGGGCTCCATCTCCATCGAAGGCGGTGATCGCCATTGGGAGACTCCGTTCCCATTGAAAAACAAAAATAACATCCAACCACATTGCTCCAAACTTATTCTTTTTTACCTATATAAGTCTTTTCACAACTTATGCATCTTGGAGTTCCTGTCTTTGTGATGTTACATCTTTATGATATCGCTTGTGTTTCTTTTGATGTATGTTTTGACTCAGAATACATGTTCTTTTTTTTTCTTTCTTGCAAGAGAATATGACTATTCGCTGGAAGAATGGAAGATGCTCAAAAGGAAGCCCAGGTGGAAATGAGAATTGTACCACAAAAATGTATTTTCAGAGTAATTTCTATTTTTTTTGATATTGTCTCTTACTTTTGTCTTGGTAGGTCATGTTGTTTTGTAGAATATTCAACATTACTTGGTTCCATATCTGAGCATCCATCGTCTTTCTTCAACTTTGGTGAGGGCAAGGGAGAAGGGGGAATAAGAAAATGTGGAATCAAGGAGGGGGTTGGGCCGGAGATGCGGGTGGAGGGGGTTATTCACCATCACAAAGAAAGCGGAGGAGGAAGGTTGTAACGTCCCACATTCTTAAACATGCAATATCATAAAATAAGCATTCGGGTTACATAATTAAGCTTGTCTTTACATCATCATCATCAAACCAAACTAAACAAAAATGACAGCGGAAGTCTCTAAATCCACAGCCGAGTTCTATCTATAGTCATCCGTCAAAACTTGGAGTCACTAAGAACTCCACATTCTCCTTGCCTTATCCTAGTTCTTACTAGAAGAACCCACGGTACGCTTACCTGAAAATGGTTTAGTTTTTGAAAAGCGAGGGTTATATAAAGACCCAACCAAAATTATCATGCAAAACATCAATTTCATAACATCCCAAAATCACGGTCTCAAAATTTTGTTACAATTATTCAAATAGGTTTGCGGAAACGACCTACACAACTGAGAAAAACTAATAACTAGAGTGTCACTATGCTTCTTGACTCTTCTTGCTAAGCTCAGCCTATTTGCCCGAGCTCCTGGAAACCTGCTTACCTGAAAAGGTTTTAATTTGAAAATGCGAGGGTTAGACCATGAGGTCTAGTGAGTACCTCCTAACAGTTATCAAAGCATTTAAAAACAGTTTAACTTTTCAGCTTTAAACATTCATACTCAACACGTCAAAATCGTATACGGACTAAAGTCCGCCTCCTCGTAATCTGACACCCTGAAGCCACCCGAAGGTGACAACGAGTCAGCCTCATGCTGCCTTGTGGAGCCTCGCTCCTGGCATATAGGGACCTCCCTTCCCGCACGAGAGCTGGCGGAACTACTCTCCCGTCTTTGCCAGTTTACGTCTCCATGATGTATGCATACATTCTACATAAAACTTTAAACAACTTTCATGCAATTAAAGCATAATAATAAAGCATGGCAATTCTCAACATTCATAACACATTTTGAAAACACTTTAAAAGCCACACATTTTAGTTTAGAAAACTCACCTCAGGCTCTTACTTCTCGTCCCTAAACAGTTCCAAACTTCCAAATCGACTTCCCTGAATAAACGGGCATAAAACAACAACTCAGCAAAAGTATCCGGACAACTCAGTTTTCCGGACAACCCTACTTTTCCGGACGCTAAAGAGTCCGGACACCCAACTAACCGGACAACAACCTAGTCCGGACAACACCCTTATCCGGGTAACTACTATTCTCCGGACGATACCCCTTTCCGGGTACCGAACTTACCGGACACAACTCTTACCCGGAAAATCCATCCTATCCGGACAACTCCCTCGTCCGGGGACCTTCTCCCAAACAAGGAGTCCGGACGCCCAAGAAGGTTTCCGGACGTCCAGGACGGTTTCCGGACGACGACCTGGGCCCTTTTTGGGATCGAACTCCACAAACTTGTTAAGATTTCTCGAAGGAAAGATTAACAATAGCAACAAGATCAATAAACCTAACAATTACTGAGTTCTTAGTAACTGAAACACACTACAAGACCCGATTTCTCTCATTTAAGCTTCAAACTCCACTTTTAAACAAAACCCAAACATAACTAATCTGCTCACATAATCAAGGATTGAACGATGATACGAGAGTGTTACCTGATTGGTTGCTTGCGAGAACGAATTCCAACTGCTGATACCATACTGAAACACCCTAAAAACAGGGTCAATTTAAACCTTGAAATTTACCATAAGATATGATCAAAAGCTTTCAAACTTATATAACCTGAGGATCAAATGTAAGGTTTCTATACACAAACGTCATTACTTAAATAACTTATTAATCTAATCATAACATAACAATCAGATTAAACCAGTTATCTAAACAACCGTCCCAAAAGCATCAAAAAAAAATCTCTAGATCCTCCGGTATCTCTAAGTCTGAATCTTTCTAAAAGTTCTCGTCTCTCATTCCCGCTATTTCCCGGAGCTTGTACCTGGTAAGAAGATTCAACTTGAAACATTAGGCTTTCGCCTAGTGAGGATACTCAAATCAAAATAAAATTTAATAATTAAAATATGAACAGATAACTCAAACCTGTTCTCACCCATCTTACCGTACGACAACTCCTTTTCAAATCGGGGAATCTACCCCACTCCCAATTTCCTACGACTAACTCATTTAATCGTAACAACAACATAAGAGTTAACTCTGAATCGTTCCAGATTCATAATCAATAATCACACACAAGAAATTACAAGTCAAAACCTGCCTATTTCTTAATCAGGAAGTAGAGATTACAAATTACTTTATGCCTATCTCTAGTCTTCCTCTCATCACAGGGAAATCTCCGATCTTCCCAAATCGAAATGGGAATTATTAAGCAAACTCTGCTTATTCCACATTCCACCTCAGAATCAATGGTCCCCATGGGATTATAATATCGCGATACTCAAATCGAGACTCGTGATTCAAGGTACACCCAATTACTAAAATTACATCCCTTTGGTCTATGGCGAGTAATCGGTTCCCATCATACCGTACCCAAGTGCCCTCGGTGACCGGATGCCTATTTTAGTAAAAGCACATAATCACATAATATAATATATGTAGTAATCGATACTACTATATGCGTCCAGCATACAATATATCATTTCTCCGCACCTATTCTATATATATAAAATATCAAGAATATTAATATCTCCTCATTTCAATCTCTTATTTATCTCCTCTTTAACTTAGCATGGAAGTTAATATCTCAATCAAGCTTCAAATCATATTTAGAGTTCATAACCACATAGTAATTTCATGTAGTAGATAATCAAACTTAGCATGCAAGTTTAATAATAAATACTAGTTCATCAATTTCATATATAACTCATCTTGGAAACTTTAACATGGTAACCAACATAACACAACTTTTAATCGTCCTCTTGGCTTATCTCTAATTTAATCAAACCCACATAAAACATCTTCATGCATACATATAAAGCATCTAATTCAAGATTAATTACTAAATTTTAAAGAGAGTTGAATAAACTCACCTGATGCGTTATTACTCCTTTTAATCCTTTTTAACACGTAAGGGCTCATTTCTTCACTACCACAGCTTACTGTATTATTCAATTACATATAATGATATTAATTATCGAAACAGAACCCTCTATAACTGAAAATCCTTAATTTCTAAAAATCACATCTCAAGTCACAATCAACTGAAGTCGCAGTCCTCTATTGCGATCCCAATTCCAAGTCGCAGTGAACTGTTGCGACTACAGTACCAAGTCGCAACTGCCATTGTGATTTCAACCCAAGTCGCAACCAACTGTTGCGATTCCAAAGCCAAGTCGCAATGGTCTATTGCGACTCCAACTCCAAGTCGCTATTGCCTATTGCGACAATCATGAATGTCGCAACTCAAGGTTCCGACTTCGATGATATTCAACCAAGTCTCAGTCCACTAAGTTCGTTCTAAACCCAGATTTTTGTACTTTTAATCTATGTTTGTTTATGCCAATTTGCAGATATGTTTAGTACACTTATCTTAACACATCCAAAAACTCAGATTCTCATTATCATTATATTTTACCCAAAACCCATCAAAATCTTCTAAGAACACTTTTACTACTAAGATGAAGAATTAAAATGAATGGCTTACCTTATGATTCTTCAAACCAACAACAGATTTAATGATTTCTGCTATTCCTTCTCCTTCTTTTTGCTTGATTTCTCTATCTCAATCTCTCTCTCGTTTTCTTCCTCAAACCGTACACACACACAATGCACATAACACACATAATTTAGCTAACAATGCTATCTTAATGACACCTCACTAAAAACACATGAGTCATAAGACTCTTTCCAAATGGACCTCCAACTTTTAAAGAATAACACAACAAACCCTCATTATTCAAATCCATTTCAACCAACACTTTTAAACAATTATAAACTTAACCCCAAGTTAATTTGTAATTCTCAAAATAAAATAACGAAAATTCGAGATGTTACAATACTCCCCAACTTGAAAATGATTTCGTCCCCGAAATCAAAGTCAGGTAAACAAATGAGGATACTTAGCCCTCATACTCTCTTCTGACTCTAAAGTTACATTAGTACATCTATGGTGTTTCCACTGTACTTTCAACATAGCTACCTCTTTACCACTACGTAGCTTTCTAACCGATCTTTCTAAAATTGCCTCTGGTTCCTCTACACAACGACTCTTTTCATCTATTCTCACATCTGTGAGTGGAATCACATCTTCCTCTTCGGCCAAACACTTCCGAAGATAACATACATGGAAAGTATTATGAACTCCTTCCAATTCTGGTGGAAGATCTAACTTGTAAGCTTGTAACCCAATTCTTTCAACAATGGTGAAAGGTCCTAGAAAACGAGGACTCAACTTCCCACGTTTTCCAAACCTTATTACACCTTTCCATGGGGATACCTTGAGCATCACACGCTCCCCAACTTGAAATTCCTTTGGTCTCCGCTTCGGATCAGCATAACTTTTCTGTCTATCTTGGGCTGCTTTCATATGCTGCCGAATCTCTTTTACTTTATCCGTCGTTTGCTGTACTAACTCTGGACCAGCAAATTGTTTCTCCCCAGCTTCTAGCCAACACACCGGAGTTCTACACTTACGACCATACAACGCTTCGAAGGGTGCTCTCCCGATGCTCGAATGATAACTATTGTTATACGCAAATTCTACTAACGGTAGATGCGTATCCCAGTTACCACCAAAATCTAAAACACAACACCTGAGCATATCTTCCAAAGTTTGAATGGTCCTCTCACTCTGCCCATCGGTCTGTGGATGAAAAGCAGTACTCAAATTAACTTTAGTACCCAATTCTTCTTGCAATGATCGCCAAAATCTCGAGGTAAACCGACTATCACGATCTGACACTATCGACACCGGTATACCATGCCTTGACACCACTTCATCAATATACAACTTTGCTAATTTCTCAATTGGTGATGCCTCTTTCATTGCTAGAAAATGAGCACTCTTAGTTAATCTATCCACGATTACCCATATTGTGTCATTACCTTTTTGCGTCTTGGGTAACTTCGTCACAAAATCCATGGTAATCTTTTCCCACTTCCACTCCGGAATTTCCAAGGATTGGAAACTTCCGTAAGGTTTCTGATGTTCAGCTTTCACCAACGAACATGTTGTACACATCTCTACCTTTCGAGCCACATCTACTTTCATCGCTGGCCACCAAAAATGCAATTTCAAATCTCGATACATCTTCGTACTCCCAGGGTGAATGGAATACTTAGATCTATGAGCATCTTCGAGAATCAACTCTCGGTTTCCTCCAATTTTAGGCACCCAAACTCTTCCTTGAAATAATTTAATCCCCCGACCATCTTCGGTCAACTGAAGATGTTGCTTACCCATTACTTCCTCTTTCAGATTTTCCTTTCGCAAGGCAACCACTTGTGCTTCTTTGATCTTTTCCATCAAACTTGATGTTACATCAATTCTAGCATTTACCGATTTCAAACACCCACCATACTCTTTTCTACTTAAGGCATCAGCTACGACGTTTGCTTTACCAGGATGGTAATGCAATTCACAATCATAATCCTTAAGCAATTCTAACCATCTTCGCTGCCTCATATTTAACTCCTTCTGATCAAAAACGTGTTGCAAACTCTTGTGATCAGTATAAAGAGTACACTTCGTTCCATACAAATAGTGTCGCCACAACTTCAAAGCGAACACCACTGCTGCTAACTCTAGATCATGGGTAGGATAATTCTTTTCATGCTCTTTAAGTTGTCTTGAGGCATAGGCAATCACTTTGCCCCTTTGCATTAGCATACATCCTAAACCCATCTTTGAAGCATCGCTATACACAACAAAATCTTCTGTCCCTTCTGGCAGGGCAAGAATAGGTGCTTCACACAGTTTTTGACGTAAAATTCTGAAAGCTGTTTCTTGTTTCTCCGTCCAAACAAACTTCTCATTCTTTCTGGTTAACAACGTCAAAGCAGATGCAATCTTAGAAAAATCTTTTATGAATCTTCTATAATAACCTGCTAATCCCAGAAAGCTTCTTATCTCAGATGCACTTCTAGGTGTCTCCCAATTCGTCATCGCTTCAATCTTTGAAGGATCTACTTTAACTCCTTCAGAAGTAATCACATGACCTAGAAACTGCACCTCCTTCAACCAAAATTCACACTTTGAAAACTTTGCGTATAACTTCTCTTTTCTTAAAACTTCTAAGACTTCACGAAGATGTTGCTCATGATCTTCTTCAGTCTTTGAATAAATAAGTATGTAATCAATAAACACAATGACAAACTTATCTAAAAATGGTCGACACACTCTGTTCATCAAATCCATGAATACCGCAGGAGCATTTGTCAACCCAAATGGCATTACAAGGAACTCATAATGCCCATATCTTGTTCTAAACGCCGTTTTTGAAACGTCTTCATCTCTTACTCGCACTTGATGGTATCCAGATCTTAAATCTATCTTTGAAAAGCATCCCGCACCTTGGAGTTGATCAAATAAATCATCAATCCTCGGAAGCGGATACTTGTTCTTAATAGTTACTTTATTCAACTCTCGATAATCAATACACATTCTCATGGTACCATCTTTCTTCTTAACAAATAAAACTGGAGCTCCCCACGGTGAAGAACTTGTTAGTCCCAGATGGCTATAACAAGTATTGTAGAAGGGGGGGTTGAATACAATACTTATAATTTTCACAATTTTAATTCTTTTATTGAAAATCTTTCAACAAGAATTACACATAGAAAACTTAAGACTGTTGCGGAAAAGAACAGATAAACTATTCTAACAATCTTACACAAAGTATACAACAAAATAACTAAGAACACTTAGAACAAAGCTATAAAGTTTTTCAAGCAAACTGGAAATTCTTGCACTTAGAGAATTCTTCCAGTTTGCGTAGAATATCAAGAGCTCACAGTAATCTTCAAAGTCTCTCAAGATGTGTGTGTTTCAGTATGGAGAGCTCTTCCTTTTATAGTGACAAGGAGTGTGCAAGCATTGAATGCTTGAGACACTTGTCATCTTCACACTTGCTGAGGATGTTGACTTCTGGAAAGTTGTGAAGTCCTTGTCACCTTTTACAAGGTACAGTCAGAAGAGCTCATGCATGAGAAAAGAGCTTTGCATGGAAATGGATAATAAGACAGAAGGTCACTTTATCCATGTAGAAAATATCTTCTCAATTTGTCTTCTTATGTCTCTCAGTTTTGTCTTCTTTTGCTTCTCAAAATCTCTTTCAACAAATGCACCACCGAAGAAAGGTTGTAAGATTTCTTCCAAGACAAAATGAATTTGCTTCTCATTTTGTCTTATTATGTCTCTCACTTTTGTCTCCTTTTGCTTCTCAGATTTTCTTTCAAGAAAAGCACCACCGATGGAAACTTGAGATATGTGACACATCTTTGGAGAAAGCATCTTTGAAGCTTCTTTGAGGTCCCACCGAAATGTCATTTGGGATATGTGACACATCTTTGAGATATGTGACATCATCTTTGAGATATATGACATCATCTTTGGGAAAAGCTTCTTTGAGACTAGGCCGAAATAGAGAGAAGTTTCGGTGGAAATACCACCGAAATTGTGAGAACAATTTCGGTGAACAATGACTTGTATGTTTGAGAAAAGATCTTTCACTTCCACAATGAGAGAATCTTTAATCTTGACTTTGGTTGATCTTTGACTTCACCAAACATTTGATATCTTGTACAAGCCATTACAAAGAACCATGCATCCAAAATTTCTCTAAGTATAAAATGTTTTTCAAAGTATAAAAGGAGATCATGAGGTCATCTTCAAATCTTGATGACCCAACAATCTCCCCCTATTTGATGATGACATCCATACTTAGAAAAACATGAGTAAGACAGTGAATAATGCAAGTTGACCCTTCTTTACTCTTTTGGGTTCTTTTTCACACAGTCCATTTTTTTTTTTTTTTTTTGTGTGTGTATGTATATATGATATTTACATATAAGAAAAAAATAAAAAGGTATAGCTGTACAAATAATCGAAAGGAAAAGGAAAGAAGTATAAACAGTATAAACAGAATGAATATTACTTGCATCTTTGGAGGGGCGAGTTGAAACTTGTGTCTGGCTTGAGGATTCTTCATTTTGATCAGCAGCCTTAGGATACTTCTGCCCAACTGTTGCATCTTGGCATCTTTTCATGTTTAGCATCAGCATCCTTTGTCTTTGTTTTGCTCCCCCTCAGTTAGATCAGACGGTCTTTGTGTTTCTCCCCCTCAGTTAGATCCGCCCGGACTGAAGTGCTCCCCCTTGACCGGTCCGTCGATTTCCTCATTTTTTCAAGTTGGTCGCTGTATATGAGTACTGAGGGTTTATGTTGCTCCCCCTCAGATGAATTCTCCCCCTCAGCGGCCGACGTAGGAAAAACACCAAGAGAAAATGAAAAGATCGGCCAGAACCAAGACCAGTTTTTTTTTTTTTTTTTTTTTTTTTTTTTACCTTTCCACCGAAAATTGAGCAAAATCCACCGAAAATAGGCTATTTTCGGTGGAAAATCGGTAGGATTTTTTTTTTTTTTTTTTTTTTTTACCTTTCCACCGAAAATTGAGCAAAATCCACCGAAAATAGGCTATTTTCGGTGGGATTTTCGGTGGAAAATCGGTAGGATTTTTTTTTTTTTTTTTTTACTACCTTTCCACCGAAAATTGAGGAGAATCCACCGAAAATAGGCTATTTTCGGTGGGATTTTCGGTGGAAAATCGGTAGGTTTTTTTTTTTTTTTTTTTTTTTTTTTTTTTACTACCTTTCCACCGAAAATTGAGGAGAATCCACCGAAAATAGGCTATTTTCGGTGGGATTTTCGGTGGAAAATCGGTAGGTTTTTTTTTTTTTTTTTTTTTTTTTTACTTTTCCACCGAAAATGAAGGAGAATCCACCGAAAATTGGCTATTTTCGGTAGGATTTTCGGTGGAAAATCAGTAGTAAAACTTCTAAGACATTATGGAGAAAATCTTCAAAGTGAAGAAAAGATTGAAATTTCATCTTCCAATTTGATGACCCAAAAAGATTGAGTTTGAGGATTTGGGGTGACATCTGTAGAAGAGTTTGTAGTGGGTGGATTGGTGGAGGGATTTGAGGTGGTGGATCGGTGGAGAGATTTGAGGTGGTGGATCGGTGGAGATTCGGTGTGGAATCGGTGTGGGTCGGTGTAGACTCGGTGGTGGATCGGTGTGAGGATTCCACCGAGGAGTTTGAAGGATTGTACCGAATTTAGAAGGGTTTCACCACCGAATTTGAAGAGTTCCACCGAATTTGAGGGGTACCACCGATCAAGGAGGCAAAACATATGATGGGAAGTAAAGTATGGTGGGATATGGTTTTGGTTTGGTGGTTAAGGAAAATTTCGGTGGTGAGGTTTAGAAAAGAAATGGAATTTTAAGAGATTGGAGATGGTGATGTCATGAGAATGACATCAACATGCTTATGATGTCATGAGAGTAAAGAATTCTAAGGTTTTGTCAACTTTCTCACTTGTTCACATAGATCCATCTGCCCAGCTCAAAATCTGCAATCACAAAGAATTTAATTTCCAGGTACCCATTTTGAAGGTGGGTCCTTTTGGGTTAGAAGAAAGAGAATGAAAAGAATTTATATCACTCAGAATAATTCTTTATTTCACACAGTCTTTGGCAAAATGAGAAATATCACCACAGATATAGCATTTTCTATAAAGAGAGTTCCTTTTAGAAACTTGACATTTTTCCTAACTTTTGCTCAAAGATTTTGAAGAGATAACAAAGAATGGGGGTGCATCACATAGAATTCATATTTCAAAAATTGGGAGTACATAAATCCTTTCTTTTGAATTGGACATTTTGAAACTCACAGATTTAAGAAGAAAATCGGTATGAGAAGTCATAAAGTTATTTTTGGAAAAATTTTGGAGGATTTCTTTTTAAGAAAGAAACAACACCCAGAGACTAGCCAAATAAAATTTCCAAAATTTATGTTTTCAGATGTGATGGCAGAAATTATGAACACATAGCAAAAGAGTTTGAAATAAGAGAATTCATAAAAGATAGATAAAACACATAGTATGTACCTGTGAAGAGTAGAAGAAGCACTTAGCTGATACAAGAGCAGTTGAGGAGTCATTCGCTTTCAGATGTGGGTTCATCTGCTAAATCATAAGATTTAGCAGGCAGACCCTTTCCTCTTCTGATAAGTCTTTCATTTCTTTCCTTTTCTCTCTTGTATTTTTCCTTGTATCTTTCAGCCCGGTCAAAATTTGCAGAAGAGAGGTGTTGGCTGAACTTTTGGGAATCATATTTGGATCTTTCCGATTTTGAGGAAAATCGGCCTGAGGAAGCAGTTCTGGGTCTTTCAAACTGTTTACTCTTACACTCAGAAGCAAAATGACCCTTTTTACCACAGTTAAAACATTCCTCATTAGATTTATCCAAAGGAGAGTGTTTGGAGAGAGAAGAGGATGAATTTCTATCAAACTTAGATTTTCCAGAAGAGAGATGAGATTTGGATTTAGAGTGCCCATCCAACATGGCCATTTCATCAGATAATTTATCAGCTGAAGTTTCCTCACATTCATCCTTAGCATCACTAAGATATGCTTCTGAATGATCATTGGGATCTTCTTGACTATTATGGTCAGAGTCAGATGGGTAGGTGATTTTTGGAAAACACTTAGTCTTTTTGGAAGAGTCACTCAGGAGAGCTAGAGAAGAGTTCTTTATAAACTTTTGCAGTTTCGTCTGCTCATAGTTGAAAAGAGTACCATAAAGAACAGTAAGAGGCATATGATCAAGATCCTTGGTTGTCTTTATACAAGTACAGATATTTTCCCAAAAATCGGGAAGACAGTCCATAAATTTGCACAGGACTTCCTCATTGTCATACACTATACCTAACAGCTTTAAGTCATTAAGAAGACTGTTAAAGCGATTATAGTAGTTGGAGAGAGATTCTCCTTTCTCATAAGAAAAGAGTTCATAATTTCTAACAAGAGCAATCTTTCTGCTCTTTTTAACTTCATTTGTACCTTCATACAAAACACACAGAGTGGACCACATCTCTTTGGCAGTAGAGAGATTTACCAGAGAATGGTACACTTCATCAGGAAGAGAGAGAGCAATGATAGTTCTAACTTTAGAATCAAGAGACACAAGTCGTTTTTCCTCATCAGTATATTTCTTAGGATTTTTAAGAATGTAACGACCAGTAGCAGCAGATTTTTCTTCATCAGACGAATCATCAGAATTATCTTTTTCCATGGTTTCTTTACCAGGCCTCTGCGTTTCATAGCGAGCCCAAACTCTGGGGATAAAGGGTCCCTCTTGGAGAATGGTTGGATATCTAGTATCCACTCCTTCCATGAACAGCATCATGCGGCTTTTCCACAAAGAGAAGTTGTTAGCATTGAACTTAGGAGGTTTTGAAATGGACCCATTTTCAGAAAAGTTATTTTGAAAAGAGTTTTCAATAGTTGAAGAGGAGGAGGCAGCCATCGCAGATCAAGTTTATGGGATTAAACTTTCTGCTCTGATACCACTTGTTAGTCCCAGATGGCTATAACAAGTATTGTAGAAGGGGGGGTTGAATACAATACTTATAATTTTCACAATTTTAATTCTTTTATTGAAAATCTTTCAACAAGAATTACACATAGAAAACTTAAGACTGTTGCGGAAAAGAACAGATAAACTATTCTAACAATCTTACACAAAGTATACAACAAAATAACTAAGAACACTTAGAACAAAGCTATAAAGTTTTTCAAGCAAACTGGAAATTCTTGCACTTAGAGAATTCTTCCAGTTTGCGTAGAATATCAAGAGCTCACAGTAATCTTCAAAGTCTCTCAAGATGTGTGTGTTTCAGTATGGAGAGCTCTTCCTTTTATAGTGACAAGGAGTGTGCAAGCATTGAATGCTTGAGACACTTGTCATCTTCACACTTGCTGAGGATGTTGACTTCTGGAAAGTTGTGAAGTCCTTGTCACCTTTTACAAGGTACAGTCAGAAGAGCTCATGCATGAGAAAAGAGCTTTGCATGGAAATGGATAATAAGACAGAAGGTCACTTTATCCATGTAGAAAATATCTTCTCAATTTGTCTTCTTATGTCTCTCAGTTTTGTCTTCTTTTGCTTCTCAAAATCTCTTTCAACAAATGCACCACCGAAGAAAGGTTGTAAGATTTCTTCCAAGACAAAATGAATTTGCTTCTCATTTTGTCTTATTATGTCTCTCACTTTTGTCTCCTTTTGCTTCTCAGATTTTCTTTCAAGAAAAGCACCACCGATGGAAACTTGAGATATGTGACACATCTTTGGAGAAAGCATCTTTGAAGCTTCTTTGAGGTCCCACCGAAATGTCATTTGGGATATGTGACACATCTTTGAGATATGTGACATCATCTTTGAGATATATGACATCATCTTTGGGAAAAGCTTCTTTGAGACTAGGCCGAAATAGAGAGAAGTTTCGGTGGAAATACCACCGAAATTGTGAGAACAATTTCGGTGAACAATGACTTGTATGTTTGAGAAAAGATCTTTCACTTCCACAATGAGAGAATCTTTAATCTTGACTTTGGTTGATCTTTGACTTCACCAAACATTTGATATCTTGTACAAGCCATTACAAAGAACCATGCATCCAAAATTTCTCTAAGTATAAAATGTTTTTCAAAGTATAAAAGGAGATCATGAGGTCATCTTCAAATCTTGATGACCCAACAGAACTCGGTCTTACGAAACCCTTATCCAATAACTCCTGAAGCTGAGTCATCATCTCTTTCATCTCAGCGGGTGCTAAACGATAAGGTGCTCGTGCAATCGGTGCCGATACAGGAATAATATCGATACGAAACTCCACCTGTCTTTCAACTGGCAAACCTGGAAGGTCATCCGGGAACACATCCGGAAACTCACGCACCACGTTGATATCTTGAATATTTTTCTTTTCTAACTTTGTATCAACAACATAGGCTAGATAAGACCAACACCCTTTCGATAAACATTTACGTGCCTTCATCACTGAAATCAACGGAATTTCTCCTACTTGTTTTTCTCCGAACACGAATACACTATCTTTCTCGCCCATTGGAATTCGGATCAGCTTCTTTGCGCACATAATTTCTGCCTGGTTGTTGCTCAACCAGTCCATTCCTACCACAATATCAAAACTCCCAATTTCCATTAACAACAAGTTAATCGGAAATTCTGTTCCCTCTATCATAATCTTACAATCGGCCAGGCTCTCCTTAACCAATGTCTGAACTACATTAGCTATCTCAACTACTAAGGCATCTCCTAGAGTAGTAACAGGCATAGCTAATTTATGTTGAAACAACTTGGATACAAAAGAATAATTTGCGCCACTATCAAACAACACACGTGCAGGAAAAGAGTTTATAAGAAATGTACCCGAGACCACCTCCTTTGACCCCTTCGCTTCATCAGCAGTCATTTGGAATGCACGACCGGTTGGTTTGGGAATATCCAGCTTTCTTCCCTGATCTCCTCCTCTTTTCAACTTCGGACAATCTTTTCGAAAATGACCCGATTGCTGACATTCAAAACAAACCGACCCAGGCACAGTACAATTTGACGCCATATGTCCCATCTTCCCACACTTGAAACATTGATTTCCAACTACACGGCATTGGCCAAAATGTTTACTTTTGCATTTTGAACACCAACTCGGTTCCCTACGAAAATCATTACGAATGTTCTTTCCGAATAATCTTAATTTCGGAGAAGGTTCGGAACGACCCTCCCACTTTATCTTTTCTCCGACTTGCGCTTTCTCCTCCTTGTCTTTCACATACATTTCTTCTATCACCTTTGCTTCCTCAATCGTCTCCCTCAAGGTAGCAGATTTCGAACTGCGAACCCTTGTCATCATATCAGCTGGTAGACCTTTCAAATAACACTTAATCTTTTCTTTCTCTGTTGAAGCCACGTGCCCCACAAGATTTAGCTTCTCCATAAAGACCTCGGTATATTTTCTCACCGACATATTACCCTTCTTGATATTCCGGAACTCTTCTTCAATCCGGTCCATCTCGTGTTCGTTACAATATTCTTCTAAAATCTTTGCTTTAAACTGATTCCAAGTTACGGAATTCAAAGCTGCCTCTGTCACAGTTGATGATAACACATTCCACCACTGCAACGCTTTGCCACGCAACATTTGTGACCCAAATCTCACCTTAGACCTTTCATCATTACATTCACAAGCTCAGAAAGCTTGCTCGATCTCTCTTATCCAATTCATACACACCACTAGATTATCATCTCCTTTGAATTCTGGCGGTTTACAGCTTAGAAACGTTTTGTAAGAACAGTTTCTTTTAACCCTCCTTTCTGTCTCCACTCCTGGATTTACAGTCGGATTTGTTACATTAGTTTCAGCCCCTGTTCGTCTTGGTTCTACGTTTCGATCATTAAACATTTTCGTAAACATCTCTGCCTGTCTCCCCATTACAGTATTCATCATCTCTGCTTGCCTCTCCATTGAAGCATTCATCAGTCGGGTCACATTATCCATTATTCGCCCTTCCATACCTGAATCTGACGACGTTTGATCAGCATTACTAGTACCTCGTGGATGTACTCGACTTCGCATTCCTCCCAAGGAAAGAAAATCTGTTGGCGTATCAGGAACTCCGCCCAATCCATTCTGTCTTTCTCCAGTATCGTCTAACCAACTCCTATTTATCGAAGAATTTGGAGACCTCGGGGGCGTATTCACCATCGTTCTGATGGAGCATAAAAGAATACTCATCAGTTAATGGTTTATACAACTAAACATACAATACATACTTTACCGCTAATCAGTCACTGTAACAATTTAGAAACAAGTATGCTTGTGTAATAATATATTCATAATAACAGTAGCTAATTGAAATTGCGAACATATCATACATGAGAATTCTCATTACCATTGTTACAGTACCAACTTCGCGTATTTCTGTCGACTCTAAGACTACCCATTCTTAGTACTTCTACCCAAAACTCACGGATCATAACTTAACTCATCTCAGCTTAAGTCTAGGTATCTCAAATTCATACCTAGTTCGCTTAAACTAAAGCTCTGATACCATACTGAAACACCCTAAAAACAGGGTCAATTTAAACCTTGAAATTTACCATAAGATATGATCAAAAGCTTTCAAACTTATATAACCTGAGGATCAAATGTAAGGTTTCTATACACAAACGTCATTACTTAAATAACTTATTAATCTAATCATAACATAACAATCAGATTAAACCAGTTATCTAAACAACCGTCCCAAAAGCATCAAAAAAAAATCTCTAGATCCTCCAGTATCTCTAAGTCTGAATCTTTCCAAAAGTTCTCGTCTCTCATTCTCGCTATTTCCCGGAGCTTGTACCTGGTAAGAAGATTCAACTTGAAACATTAGGCTTTCGCCTAGTGAGGATACTCAAATCAAAATAAAATTTAATAATTAAAATATGAACAGATAACTCAAACCTGTTCTCACCCATCTTACCGTACGACAACTCCTTTTCAAATCGGGGAATCTACCCCACTCCCAATTTCCTACGACTAACTCATTTAATCGTAACAACAACATAAGAGTTAACTCTGAATCGTTCCAGATTCATAATCAATAATCACACACAAGAAATTACAAGTCAAAACCTGCCTATTTCTTAATCAGGAAGTAGAGATTACAAATTACTTTATGCCTATCTCTAGTCTTCCTCTCATCACAGGGAAATCTCCGATCTTCCCAAATCGAAATGGGAATTATTAAGCAAACTCTGCTTATTCCACATTCCACCTCAGAATCAATGGTCCCCATGGGATTATAATATCGCGATACTCAAATCGAGACTCATGATTCAAAGTACACCCAATTACTAAAATTACATCCCTTTGGTCTATGGCGAGTAATCGGTTCCCATCATACCGTACCCAAGTGCCCTCGGTGACCGGATGCCTATTTTAGTAAAAGCAAATAATCACATAATATAATATATGTAGTAATCGATACTACTATATGCGTCCAGCATACAATATATCATTTCTCCGCACCTATTATATATATATAAAATATCAAGAATATTAATATCTCCTCATTTCAATCTCTTATTTATCTCCTCTTTAACTTAGCATGGAAGTTAATATCTCAATCAAGCTTCAAATCATATTTAGAGTTCATAACCACATAGTAATTTCATGTAGTAGATAATCAAACTTAGCATGCAATTTAATAATAAATACTAGTTCATCAATTTCATATATAACTCATCTTGGAAACTTTAACATGGTAACCAACATAACACAACTTTTAATCGTCCTTTTGGCTTATCTCTAATTTAATCAAACCCACATAAAACATCTTCATGCATACATATAAAGCATCTAATTCAAGATTAATTACTAAATTTTAAAGAGAGTTGAATAAACTCACCTGATGCGTTATTACTCCTTTTAATCCTTTTTAACACGTAAGGGCTCCTTTCTTCACTACCACAGCTTACTGTATTATTCAATTACATATAATGATATTAATTATCGAAACAGAACCCTCTATAACTGAAAATCATTAATTTCTAAAAATCACATCTCAAGTCGCAATCAACTGAAGTCGCAGTCCTCTATTGCGATCCCAATTCCAAGTCGCAGTGAACTGTTGCGACTACAGTACCAAGTCGCAACTGCCCATTGCGATTTCAACCCAAGTCGCAACCAACTGTTGCGATTCCAAAGCCAAGTCGCAATGATCTACTGCGACTCCAACTCCAAGTCGCTATTGCCTATTGCGACAATCATGAATGTCGCAACTCAAGGTTGCGACTTCGATGATATTCAACCAAGTCTCAGTCCACTAAGTTCGTTCTAAACCCAGATTTTTGTACTTTTAATCTATGTTTGTTTATGCCAATTTGCAGATATGTTTAGTACACTTATCTTAACACATCCAAAAACTCAGATTCTCATTATCATTATATTTTACCCAAAACCCATCAAAATCTTCTAAGAACACTTTTACTACTAAGATGAAGAATTAAAATGAATGGCTTACCTTATGATTCTTCAAACCAACAACAGATTTAATGATTTCTGCTATTCCTTCTCCTTCTTTTTGCTTGATTTCTCTATCTCAATCTCTCTCTCTCTCGTTTTCTTCCTCAAACCGTATACACACACAATGCACATAACACACATAATTTAGCTAACAATGCTATCTTAATGACACCTCACTAAAAACACATGAGTCATAAGACTCTTTCCAAATGGACCTCCAACTTTTAAAGAATAACACAACAAACCCTCATTATTCAAATCCATTTCAACCAACACTTTTAAACAATTATAAACTTAACCCCAAGTTAATTTGTAATTCTCAAAATAAAATAACGAAAACTCGGGATGTTACACCTTTTTGGGATCGAACTCCACAAACTTGTTAAGATTTCTCGAAGGAAAGATTAACAATAGCAACAAGATCAATAAACCTAACAATTACTGAGTTCTTAGTAACTGAAACACACTACAAGACCCGATTTCTCTCATTTAAGCTTCAAACTCCACTTTTAAACAAAACCCGAACATAACTAATCTGCTCACATAATCAAGGATTGAACGATGATACGAGAGTGTTACCTGATTGGTTGCTTGCGAGAACGAATTCCAACTGCTGATCCTTCTTCCAAAATCCAAGGTTGATGACTTTCTTCTCCAAAAGCTCAAAACCTTCAAAAACCCCTTTTCTCTTCTTTCTTTCTCAACTTCAGCCGACACCCACTCCAAATCAGTAGTAAGAACATTCTCCTAGGGTTTTGGGCCCTTAAATACTTCTTTACATATTTGCAAAATGACCCCTCAACTTCCATATGTTAAGCACCAACACAAAAAGGCTTACAATCCTACTATTTTGGTCTGTGTTGTTACAACACTCCCCCCTCAAAAGAATTCCGTCCCCGGAATTCCGTTTTCAAAAAGGTGAGGGTACTTGGACCTCATGTCAGATTCCAATTCCCACGTTGCTTCTCGTCCCTTGTGATACTTCCACTGAACCTTCACCAAACGAACTTCCTTGTTCCTCGTATTTCGCACTTTACTGTCTACAATCTCGATTGGCTCTTCCTCGAATGTCAACTTCTCGTCGATGCTTATATCCTCCAAAGGAATGGCCACATCAGCCTCGGCCAAGCATTTCTTCAGATTTGACACGTGGAAAGTCGGATGGACTCGCTCTAGTTCTTCTGGTAACTTCAACTTGTAGGCCGCGGGGCCTACTCTTTCAACTATCGCGAACGGTCCGACATACCTCGGTCTCAACTTCCCTTTCTTTCCAAAACGAATCACGCCCTTCCAAGGTGACACCTTGAGCATCACTCTGTCCCCCACTTGGAACTCAATCGGCTTCCTTCGTCTATCGGCACACTTTTTCTGTCGATCTTGGGCAACTTTCATTCTTTCTCGAATCACTTCTATCTTTTCTGACGTCAGCTGCACAATTTCTGGACCCGTCAACTGTCTTTCTCCCACTTCATTCCAGCATAACGGCGTACGGCATTTTCGCCCGTACAACGCCTCAAATGGTGCCGATTGAATACTTGCGTGATAGCTGTTGTTGTAAGAGAACTCTATCAACGGCAAGTGCGTCTCCCACGATCCCTTGAAATCAATTATACAAGCTCTCAACATATCTTCCAGCGTTTGGATAGTCCTTTCGCTCTGACCATCCGTCTGTGCATGATATGTCGTGCTCAGCTTCACTTGAGACCCCAATTCGCGCTGGAGGCTCCTCCAAAACTTTGATGTGAAACGACTATCCCGATCAGACACAATGGACTTTGGCACTCCATGCCTAGACACAATCTCGGTGATGTACAACCGTGCCAACTTTTCCAACGAATCCGACTCCCTCATAGGCAAGAAATGAGCCGACTTGGTGAGAATATCCACTATCACCCAGATCGTATCATTGCCCTTAGGGGTTTTCGGCAATTTCGTGACAAAATCCATCGTGATGTTGTCCCACTTCCACACTGTATCACCGTGGACTGCAACTCACCATAAGGTCGCTGATGTTCTGCCTTAACCTTCAAGCAAGTCACACACCGCTCCACGAAACGAGCGATATCCTTCTTCATCCCCGGCCACCAGTAGAACTGCCTCAAATCCCTGTACATCTTGTTTGTGCCCGGGTGCACGGACAATCGTGACTTATGCGTCTCTTCGAGGATCTTTACTCTTAAGTCACCGATCTTTGGCACCCACACTCGGCCTTTCATGCATTTCAACCCGCTACTGTTGACTTCAAACGATGTCGCAATCCCGACAACTCGTTCGCTCTTCACATTTCCTTCTAACAGTGTTTCTTTCTAAAACTTTTTAATCTCTTCAAGCAGATGTGAGGTCGCTTCCAATCGGAAAGTCACAATTTTGGTCTGTTCCCCACGTTCTTTCCGGCTCAACGCGTCGGCCACCACGTTGGCTTTACCCGGGTGATAGAGAACCTCGCAATCGTAATCGTTCAACAGCTCCATCCACCTCCTCTGTGTCATGTTTAGCTCTTTTTGGTCAAACAGATGCTTCAGGCTCTTATGGTCGGTGTAAATCTGACACTTCACCCCATAGAGGTAATGTCGCCAGATTTTCAACGCAAAGACAACGGCCGCTAACTCCATGTCATGAGTAGGATAGTTCTTTTCGTGATCTTTCAACTGACGCGAAGCGTAGGCAATCACCCTCCCATTCTGCATCAACACGCATCCCAACCCGAGCTTGGAAGCGTCGTTGTACACTACAAACCCTTCCGATCCATTCGGTAATGATAGGATTGGGGCACTGCACAAACTTTCCTTCAATTTCTCAAACGCGGCCTTCTGAGCTTCCCCCATGCGAATTTGATGTTCTTCCTTGTCAACGTGGTCAACGACGAAGCTATTCGAGAGAAGTCTTGAATAAACTTACGATAGTATCCGGCTAGACCAAGGAAGCTCCTCACTTCCGAAGGATTTCTAGGCGCTTCCCAGTCTTTGATGGCTTCAACCTTAGCAGGATCAACTTTGATCCCCTCCGCAGACACTACGTGTCCCAAAAAATGGACTTCTCTGAGCCAGAACTCACATTTCGAAAACTTTGCGTATAACTTTTCGCGTTTGAGCAATTCCAAAGCTGCCCGAAGGTGGCGCTCGTGATCCTCCCGCGTACGAGAATAGATTAAGATATCGTCAATGAAGACGATCTCACACTTATCCAACAATGAGTTACACACCCAATTCATCAGATCCATGAATATTGCGGGCGCGTTAGTCAACCCGAAGGGCATGACCAGGAACTCATAGTGTCCATATCTCGTACGGAACACCGTCTTCGGTACATCTTCTTCTCTCACCTTCACTTGATGATAACCCGACCTCAAGTCTATCTTTGAGAAGTAACTCGCGCCTTACAGTTGATCGAAGAGGTCGTCAATCCTCGGGAGAGGGTACTTGTTCTTCACGGTCACCTTATTAAGCTCACGATAATCTATGCACATCCGCATCGATCCATCTTTCTTCTTAACGAAAAGTACAGGTGCTCCCCAAGGTGATGAACTCGGACGTATGAAACCTTTGTCGAGTAACTCCTGCAATTGGGTCATCATCTCTTTCATCTCCGTCGGAGCTAACCGATAGGGCGCACGAGCAATCGGTGCCGCCCCCGGCACGAGGTCAATTCTGAACTCCACTTGACGATCCGGAGGTAGGCTCGTCAAATCATCCGGAAACACTTTCGGGTACTCGTTTACTACGGGCACATCTTCCATACATTTCTTTTCCTTCTTAGCATCCAACACATACGCCAGATACCCCGCACAACCCTTCCCCAAACATCGCCTAGCTTTCATCAACGAAATTAGACACGACTTCCTACTTCGTTGATCCCCGTAAATTACCACCCCCCCCTTATTGGCTAGAGGTATACGGATCAGCTTCTTGTTACACACAATGCTCGCATCATTCCCCGCTAGCCAGTCCATTCCTAGGACTACATCAAACTCCCCCATTCCCATAGGATAAAGTTCCAATGGAAAAGAGTGACCATCTATGTCTATATTGCAACCCTCATAGACATCCCTTACCCAGACTCGACAATCACCCGCTATATCTACTTCAAACCCAAAGTTCAACCTCTTGGGTTTCACTCGTAATATTTGAGCAAAAACGGGCGACACAAAAGAACGATTTGCCCCCGTATCAAACATCACTTTAGCAAATATCGAGTCTATAGGAAAGGTACCTGTCACTACATCCGACGCGCTCTCCGCCTCCTCAGCTGTCATGTGGAATGCCCTCGCTCTAGCACGAGCCGACTTCACCCTCCTCTCATTGCCTTTACCTCCATTGCTGCCACTTTCACCCCCTGCCTTACCCTTCTTTAGTTGCGGACAATCCCATTTACGCTTATCCCCAGTTCTCTCATTCATCTGCCTGATCTTATCTTTCTCTGTCAATTCTGCTTTGTCAACTGCTGCCTGAAACGTGGTTGGTTCCTTTGCTTGCACCAACTCCCTGATACTGCTTTTCAACCCAAAGATGTACCGCTCAATCCTCCTCTCTTCAGTTGGCACATATAACTCAGCAAATCTGGACTTCTCGATAAATTTCAGCGTATACTCCTGAACTGTCATTGACCCCTGCTCCAAACTCAGAAACTCTTCCTCTAACTTCTTAACTGCCGCCAGAGGGCAGTATTGAGCCTTGAACCTTTTCACAAACGTCTCCCACGACATGCTCCTTGCAAACATAACTTTATCTTCCTCCGCGCATTTACTAGTATTAAAGACCAGCTCCATCTCACGAACCCACTGAATAGCCTTAACGGGGTCACGCTCCCCGTTGTAGGTCGGTGGTTTGCATGAGTTGAAAGCCTTAAATGTGCACCCCTTCGCTGTCTTTGGTTCATCGACAAACGGAGTGATCATCGAGTTGGTGCCCATCTCGGTTCGCGGTTCGCTACCTTCCACTGTCTTCTTCCCAGTACTACTTTTGCTCGGTTCTCCAGATGTAGTCTTGTTCTGATTTTCTAAAACTGCTTTCAGAGTCTCCTGTATTTTCCCCATCTCTGATGTGAACTTTTCCTCGGTTATAAAAGCCTGCGTGGCCTCGGATTTACGCCCTTTCTTATCTTTGGTCTTTGTCACAGGCGCGGAACTTTCCTGTTCAGAGATAGCCTGCACTTCGGGTTCTGCCATACTCTTAGTCGTACGCTTGACGGTTGCCTTCTTCTTCTTACCCTTTTCCTTGGCGGTTGTTGCCCCCGCTTCAGTCGCCGCTTTTCTCGGCACCGCTCCCTTAGGTCTTCCACGACCCCTTCCTCGTCCACGAGTGGCTACCACCCTTGGTTGATTCACTGGTTCTTCCTCGACTCTCACTGCTTCCTCACGCAGTGTAGTACTCTTGGTTCGTGTGTCTACTGCCCCTGGTATGGACCTACTTCTCAATGATCTTGCAGACATTCTGATGTAGCAGCAAACAACGGAAAGTTTACTCACTAACAAAGGCCTAATAACGTATAGAAGACTCCCTAGCGCCACGACACAGGATAACAAGGTAGTTTAAGCACATACATGTACCTGTAAGTTCACAGTTACACTGGCCAGATGTAACTCCAAACTTACCTTACATGACCGTCCTCAATACCCTATCAATCCTACCTTAAAATAGTGCTCTCCTAACGCATCCCTGTTTCTCAGTTGTGATTCTACTTCTCACAGTTTAAGTCTAGGCTCCTTTCGGTCGCCTAAATCCCTTAAACTATGGCTCTGATACCAACTATAAAGACCCAACCAAAATTATCATGCAAAACATCAATTTCATAACATCCCAAAATCACGGTCTCAAAATTTCGTTACAATTATTCAAATAGGTTTGCGGAAACGACCTACACAACTGAGAAAAACTAATAACTAGAGTGTCACTATGCTTCTTGACTCTTCTTGCTAAGCTCATCCTATTTGCCCGAGCTCCTGGAAACCTGCTTACCTGAAAAGGTTTTAATTTGAAAATGCGAGGGTTAGACCATGAGGTCTAGTGAGTACCTCCTAACAGTTATCAAAGCATTTAAAAACAGTTTAACTTTTCAGCTTTAAACATTCATACTCAACACGTCAAAATCGTATACGGACTAAAGTCCGCCTCCTCGTAATCTGACACCCTGAAGCCACCCGAAGGTGACAACGAGTCAGCCTCATGCTGCCTTGTGGAGCCTCGCTCCTGGCATATAGGGACCTCCCTTCCCGCACGAGAGCTGGCGGAACTACTCTCCCGTCTTTGCCAGTTTACGTCTCCATGATGTATGCATACATTCTACATAAAACTTTAAACAACTTTCATGCAATTAAAGCATAATAATAAAGCATGGCAATTCTCAACATTCATAACACATTTTGAAAACACTTTAAAAGCCACACATTTTAGTTTAGAAAACTCACCTCAGGCTCTTACTTCTCGTCCCTAAACAGTTCCAAACTTCCAAATCGACTTCCCTGAATAAACGGGCATAAAACAACAACTCAGCAAAAGTATCCGGACAACTCAGTTTTCCGGACAACCCTACTTTTCCGGACGCTAAAGAGTCCGGACACCCAACTAACCGGACAACACCCTTATCCGGGTAACTACTATTCTCCGGACGATACCCCTTTCCGGGTACCGAACTTACCGGACACAACTCTTACCCGGAAAATCCATCCTATCCGGACAACTCCCTCGTCCGGGGACCTTCTCCCAAACAAGGAGTCCGGACGCCCAAGAAGGTTTCCGGACGTCCAGGACGGTTTCCGGACGACGACCTGGGCCCTTTTTGGGATCGAACTCCACAGACTTGTTAAGATTTCTCGAAGGAAAGATTAACAATAGCAACAAGATCAATAAACCTAACAATTACTGAGTTCTTAGTAACTGAAACACACTACAAGACCCGATTTCTCTCATTTAAGCTTCAAACTCCACTTTTAAACAAAACCCAAACATAACTAATCTGCTCACATAATCAAGGATTGAACGATGATACGAGAGTGTTACCTGATTGGTTGCTTGCGAGAACGAATTCCAACTGCTGATCCTTCTTCCAAAATCCAAGGTTGATGACTTTCTTCTCCAAAAGCTCAAAACCTTCAAAAACCCCTTTTCTCTTCTTTCTTTCTCAACTTCAGCCGACACCCACTCCAAATCAGTAGTAAGAACATTCTCCTAGGGTTTTGGGCCCTTAAATACTTCTTTACATATTTGCAAAATGACCCCTCAACTTCCATATGTTAAGCACCAACACAAAAAGGCTTACAATCCTACTATTTTGGTCCGGGTTGTTACAACACTCCCCCCTCAAAAGAATTCCGTCCCCGGAATTCCGTTTTCAAAAAGGTGAGGGTACTTGGACCTCATGTCAGATTCCAATTCCCACGTTGCTTCTCGTCCCTTGTGATACTTCCATTGAACCTTCACCAAACGAACTTCCTTGTTCCTCGTATTTCGCACTTTACTGTCTACAATCTCGATTGGCTCTTCCTCGAATGTCAACTTCTCGTCGATGCTTATATCCTCCAAAGGAATGGCCACATCAGCCTCGGCCAAGCATTTCTTCAGATTTGACACGTGGAAAGTCGGATGGACTCGCTCTAGTTCTTCTGGTAACTTCAACTTGTAGGCCGCAGGGCCTACTCTTTCAACTATCGCGAACGGTCCGACATACCTCGGTCTCAACTTCCCTTTCTTTCCAAAACGAATCACGCCCTTCCAAGGTGACACCTTGAGCATCACTCTGTCCCCCACTTGGAACTCAATCGGCTTCCTTCGTCTATCGGCACACTTTTTCTGTCGATCTTGGGCAACTTTCATTCTTTCTCGAATCACTTCTATCTTTTCTGACGTCAGCTGCACAATTTCTGGACCCGTCAACTGTCTTTCTTCCACTTCATTCCAGCATAACGGCGTACGGCATTTTCGCCCGTACAACGCCTCAAATGGTGCCGCTTGAATACTTGCGTGATAGCTGTTGTTGTAAGAGAACTCTATCAACGGCAAGTGCGTCTCCCACGATCCCTTGAAATCAATTATACAAGCTCTCAACATATCTTCCAGCGTTTGGATAGTCCTTTCGCTCTGACCATCCGTCTGCGCATGATATGCCGTGCTCAGCTTCACTTGAGACCCCAATTCGCGCCGGAGGCTCCTCCAAAACTTTGATGTGAAATGACTATCCCGATCAGACACAATGGACTTTGGCACTCCATGCCTAGACACAATCTCGGTGATGTACAACCGTGCCAACTTTTCCAACGAATCCGACTCCCTCATAGGCAAGAAATGAGCCGACTTGGTGAGAATATCCACTATCACCCAGATCGTATCATTGCCCTTAGGGGTTTTCGGCAATTTCGTGACAAAATCCATCGTGATGTTGTCCCACTTCCACACTGTATCACCGTGGACTGCAACTCACCATAAGGTCGCTGATGTTCTGCCTTAACCTTCAAGCAAGTCACACACCGCTCCACGAAACGAGCGATATCCTTCTTCATCCCCGGCCACCAGTAGAACTGCCTCAAATCCCTGTACATCTTGTTTGTGCCCGGGTGCACGGACAATCGTGACTTATGCGTCTCTTCGAGGATCTTTACTCTTAAGTCACCGATCTTTGGCACCCACACTCGGCCTTTCATGCATTTCAACCCGCTACTGTTGACTTCAAACGATGTCGCAATCCCGACAACTCGTTCGCTCTTCACATTTCCTTCTAACAGTGCTTCTTTCTGAAACTTCTTAATCTCTTCAAGCAGATGTGAGGTCGCTTCCAATCGGATAGTCACAATTTTGGTCTGTTCCCCACGTTCTTTCCGGCTCAACGCGCCGGCCACCACGTTGGCTTTACCCGGGTGATAGAGAACCTCGCAATCGTAATCGTTCAACAGCTCCATCCACCTCCTCTGTCTCATGTTTAGCTCTTTTTGGTCAAACATATGCTTCAGGCTCTTATGGTCGGTGTAAATCTGACACTTCACCCCATAGAGGTAATGTCGCCAGATTTTCAACGCAAAGACAACGGCCGCTAACTCCATGTCATGAGTAGGATAGTTCTTTTCGTGATCTTTCAACTGACGCGAAGCGTAGGCAATCACCCTCCCATTCTGCATCAACACGCATCCCAACCCGAGCTTGGAAGCGTCGCTGTACACTACAAACCCTTCCGATCCATTCGGTAATGATAGGATTGGGGCACTGCACAAACTTTCCTTCAATTTCCAAACTTCCAAATCGACTTCCCTGAATAAACGGGCATAAAACAACAACTCAGCAAAAGTATCCGGACAACTCAGTTTTCCGGACAACCCTACTTTTCCGGACGCTAAAGAGTCCGGACACCCAACTAACCGGACAACAACCTAGTCCGGACAACACCCTTATCCGGGTAACTACTATTCTCCGGACGATACCCCTTTCCGGGTACCGAACTTACCGGACACAACTCTTTCCCGGAAAATCCATCGTATTCGGACAACTCCCTCGTCCGGGAACCTTCTCCCAAACAAGGAGTCTGGACGCCCAAGAAGGTTTCCGGACGTCCAGGACGGTTTCCGGACGACGACCTGGGCCCTTTTTGGGATCGAACTCCACAAACTTGTTAAGATTTCTCGAAGGAAAGATTAACAATAGCAACAAGATCAATAAACCTAACAATTACTGAGTTCTTAGTAACTGAAACACACTACAAGACCCGATTTCTCTCATTTAAGCTTCAAACTCCACTTTTAAACAAAACCCAAACATAACTAATCTGCTCACATAATCAGGGATTGAACGATGATACAAGAGTGTTACCTGATTGGTTGCTTGCGAGAACGAATTCCAACTGCTGATCCTTCTTCCAAAATCCAAGGTTGATGACTTTCTTCTCCAAAAGCTCAAAACCTTCAAAAACTCCTTTTCTCTTCTTTCTTTCTCAACTTCACCGACACCCACTCCAAATAAGTAGTAAGAACATTCTCCTAGGGTTTTGGGCCCTTAAATACTTCTTTACATATTTGCAAAATGACCCCTCAACTTCCATATGTTAAGCACCAACACAAAAAGGCTTACAATCCTACTATTTTGGTCCGGGTTGTTACAGGTTAGACCAAAAGGTCTAGTGAATTCCCTCCATAAAACATTTATCACAGTATAAAATCATTTCACTGAAAATACATTCACATCTTTCTCATAAACATCATACAAGGTTCAACACAGGGTTCAGGGATCGCATAAGCTACTCCGATCGGGGCCTAACGGACACCCTCTCGTCTACACCGGAATCCAAGTGGACCCCCTGTTCCTTCATGTAGGAGGAAACGAATTCCAACCTACAAGCTAACCTCCATATGCCCAAGGGATTAGAAATCCCAAGGTACCCTGACCCCACTGTGCAACCGACTCCACATAGCATACACATACATTTGAAATCATATTCATGAAAACCTTAAACATCATTTCATTTGCAAATAAACATGCAAAACATGGAAACATGCATAACTTTTATAAATCAGTTCATGCTCGAAAAGGGAACCATATTCAGTAAAACATAGTACGTCATAAAAAGGTTGAGAGAATTCACCTTTGATTATCGTAGAACACACTTCTTATATACCTCCAAGCTAAACCAATCGAACACCTAAGGGCATTAGATTCACATCAGATTAAAGGGTTCAAACCTACTGGCAACGAACACAATCCGGGTATCAAACTGTCCGGACACCCTAACTTTCCGGATGCCCCAACTTCCCGGACACCAGAACTGTCCGGATGCTAGGATTTTCTGGACGCACCCTATTCCGGATATCACACCCGGTAACTCAACTTATCCGGAAAGGACACCCACCCGGACACTATCATACAACTTTACCCGGGGACAAGCAATCTTATCCGGAAACTACTATAATCTGCTAGTATCCGGATACGACGGCTGTTCGTAAAAACCCTCTGAAAATGATTGTTAACTCGCTTTCAGCCATAATGTTGATTAGATAAACGTAAGGGTTCGTCCCCCAATCCTAAACACCCATTTAATCCATATTCTTACCCTTAAATCGACACATTAACCACCAAAACTCAAGATACCCAATAAAGGAAGGTTTAGGTGGAAACTTCATCTAATTCTTCACTATTCAATCCCAAAAATCAAAGACAACAGAGAAGAGAAAGCTTGTAATGATCAGTAAAACGAAAGTATGGAAGATTACCTGAATCAAGACCTTCCTTGCACAAGAACCCTTCCACCACACCTCTTTCTCTCTTCTTTGCTCTCTCACAGCCGCCAACACCCACAATGGTTAGAAAAATACTGATTTCTCAAACAATAAACTGACCTAGGGAATTGTGCCCTATTAACCTTTCACCATATTACCAAAAAGACCCTCAACTTTAACTTTAAATTCTTACACCAAGACCACTAAACCTTCATATTTACACAATAAAAACCCGGTTGTTACAACACTCCCCCCTTAAAAGAATTTCGTCCCCAGAATTCCTCATTGGAAAAGATGTATGGACCCTTGTGGTGTCGCCATTGTACCTTAACCAGCTTAGTCTCCTTGTTCCGTGACTTTCTTACCTTAAAATCCGTGATGGCTTCAGGTTCCTCTACGAAATTCAACTTTTCGTCCACCTTAATGTCATTTAACGGAACCGCCTTTGTCACGTCGGCTAGACATTTTCTTAGATTAGAGACGTGAAAAGCATTGTGGACACCGCGCAATTCTTCCGGCAGATCCAACCTATACGCCACTTCTCCGATTCGTTCGGTAATCTCGAATGGTCCGATGTAACGTGGGCTTAGCTTCCCACGTTTCCCGAACCGCACCACTCCTTTCCACGGGGATACTTTTAACAAAACAAAATCCCCGACCTGAAATTCTATGTCCTTTCGCCTCTTATCCGCATAACTCTTTTGCCGGTCGCGAGCGACCTTCAGTCTCTCGTGCACTTCGACAATCTTGTCCGAAGTCAGTTGTACAATCTCTGGTCCGGCCAACTGTCTCTCTCCCACTTCGTTCCAACACAAGGGTGTCCGACATTTTCTACCGTAGAGTGCTTCAAATGGCGCTGCCTTGATGCTCGAGTGGTAGCTATTATTGTAAGCGAACTCGATCAACGGTAGGTGCTTCTCCCAAGAGCCTTGGAAATCTAAAGCACATGCTCTCAACATATCCTCCAACGTTTGGATCGTCCGCTCACTCTGACCGTCGGTCTGAGGATGATAAGCGGTACTCATCTTGATCTGAGATCCCATTTCTCTTTGGAAACTCCTCCAAAACGTGGAGGTAAACCTGCTATCCCGGTCAGATATAATCGACGAAGGCACACCGTGACGGGTTACGATCTCGTCGATGTACAACCTTGCTAACCGCTCCAACGAGTAAGACTCTTGTATGGGCAGGAAGTGAGCTGATTTCGTGAGTCGATCCACGATCACCCAAATGGCGCCATAACCCTTCGGAGTTCTAGGCAAATAGGTCACGAAATCCATCGTGATCTGATCCCACTTCCACATCGGTATCTCCAGATACTGAAGCTTCCCGTACGGTCTTTGATGCTCGATCTTTACACGCGAACACGTCAAGCAAGTCTCTACGAGATGAGCTACATCTTTCTTCATCCCAGGCCACCAATAATCTCGACGTAGATCTCCATACATTTTGTTAGTTCCAGGGTGAATCGTGTACTTAGATTTGTGGGCTTCCTCTAAAATCATCTTCCTGAGCTCCCCGAGTTTCGGGTCCCGGATTCTCCCCCTAAGACACTTCACCCCCCGACTATCTTCCACTAGTGAGGACGTTTGTCCCACCATTCTTTCCTTTTTGAGATTTTCCCCTCCGAGCGCCTCCTCTTGACATTTCTTTATCTCTCCCAACAAATTGAATGTCATATCGGCCCTCATGGCCACAATACTGGGGGTTTCACTTCGTTCCTTACGGCTCAAAGCGTTTGCCACTACGTTTGCCTTCCCCGGATGGTATTCGATCTTACAGTCGTAATCGGTCAACAACTCGATCCATCTCCTTTGGCGCATATTCAACTCTTTTTGGTCAAAGAGATGACATAAGCTTTTGTGGTCCGTGAAGACCTGACACTTCGTCCCATACAGGTAATGCCGCCAAATCTTTAGGGCAAAAACCACTGCCGCCAATTCTAGATCATGCATGGGGTACCGAACCTCATGATCCTTTAACTGTCGGGAGGCAAACGCGATCACCCTTCCTCGTTGCATGAGTACGCAACCCAATCCGAGCTTCGAAGCATCACTGAACACCACGAAATCGTCCGAACCGTCTGGTAACGACAATACCGGAGCGCTGCTCAGCATACCCTTCAGTATTTGGAAAGTTTCTTCTTGCTTCTCTGACCAGACGAACTTGACATTCTTCTTGGTTAAAGACGTTAGTGGTGTGGCGATACGCGAAAAGTCCTTGATGAACTTCCGGTAATACCCTGCCAGTCCGAGGAAACTTCGAACTTCTGACGAATTCTTAGGTTGTTCCCAATCTCGGATGGCTTCAATCTTGGCCGGGTCAACCATGATTCCCTTCTCAGACACCACGTGTCCAAGAAACTGCACCTCCCTCAGCCAAAACTCGTACTTGGAAAACTTCGCATACAACTTCTCTTGCTTCAATAGCTCGAGAATCGTACGAAGGTGACTTTCGTGCTCCGCTTCCGATCTTGAAAATATCAGGATATCATCTATGAATACTATGACGAACTGGTCCAAATAAGGTTGGCACACCCTATTCATCAGGTCCATGAATGCTGCCGGGGCGTTAGTTAGCCCGAACGGCATCACCAAAAATTCGTAGTGTCCATATCTGGTTCTGAAGGCAGTCTTCGGCACATCCTCCTCCCTTACCTTGAGCTGATGATAACCTGACCTCAAGTCTATCTTGGAGAAGTAACCGGCTCCTTGTAACTGATCGAACAGGTCGTCGATTCTCGGTATCGGGTACTTGTTCTTGATCGTGACCTTGTTGAGTTCTCGGTAGTCTATGCACATTCGCATAGTACCGTCCTTCTTCTTCACGAAGAGCACAGGTGCTCCCCACGGAGATGTACTAGGTCTAACGAATCCCTTGTCTAATAACTCCTGTAATTGAGTCATCATTTCCTTCATTTCGGACGACGCCAATCTATACGGCGCGCGGGCAATAGGTGCAGCTCCGGGCATCAAATCAATTCTGAACTCGATCTGACGATCCGGAGGTAGACTTGTCAAGTCATCCGGAAATACTTCCGGGTACTCATTTACCACTCGCACATCACCCACCACACGCTTCTCTTTCTTGGCGTCCAACATGTACGCCAAGAATCCTTGACACCCCTTCCTCAAACACTTAGTAGCCCTAATCATGGAGATAAGGCTAGTCATTCTATCACGGCGGTTCCCATAGATCACTACGGTATCTCCATCAGGTAACCGAATCCTGATCAGCTTTTTGTTGCAAACGATATTCGCATCGTTCGCGGCTAACCAATCCATACCCAACACTACATCAAACTCTCCCATTGCCATGGGATATAACTTCTTAGGCACCAACCTCCCTTCTATATCTACGACACAATCTTCTACTACTTCCTTAACATACACCCAACTATCATTTGCAGTTTCCACCTCTAGTGCTCTCTCCAAACGTCTAGGCCTCACCCCCAAACATTTCATAAAATCATGAGATACAAAAGAGCGATTTGCTCCTGAATCAAACAACACCTTGGCACATAGAGAGTTCACTAGAAACGTACCTGCCACCACGTCTGGAACTTCCTCCGCCTCTTCCGCAGTCATGCGGAATGCACGTCCCTTCGGACGCACAGGTTCTGCTCCCTTGTCATTTCCTTTCCCACCCTGTCGTTCACCATACGGGACTGATCCCCCTTTCTTCAATTGTGGGCAATCATTACGCATGTGGCCAGTAGCCCCACACTCGTAACAAGATTTTTCCCCCACTGCGACAATCCTTTGACATGTGACCGGGCAAGCCACACCGGTAGCATGTGTTTGAACCTGCCATGCACTCTCCTCGATGCACCCTGTTACATTTCGTACATGGTTTTCCAGCGGTATCCTTACTAACACGGTTGTCTGGTCGAAACACTTTCCCTTTTCTGAAGTCATTACCCGGTCCATCCCATTTGCGTTTATGATAGGGTTATTTTTATAACCCTATTTATAACCTTTTATTATAATTTTGAGTTTGTTTTTATTCCCCATTGAGTCTTTTTAGTTAAGTTTAGTGTCTAATTTAATAAATAAATGCTTTGAACCATGAAACGTCAAAGTGGCATGTTTTATATAATTTTAGCCAATTTACTCATTTAAAATGGTTTAATTATAGGATGATGGAAAAATGCCGTTTTGAAGTCGGTATATATGGATTGCACGTAGCAAGAGAAAAATGGGCGACTTCATGTTTTGGATACGGCAGCGTTTTGGGTCGGAAAAACGCAGATCTCATATTTTATCACATGGGCCGAATTTTGGGATAGCTTATTTTGGGCTTTTGGTTTAAATAAGATATGGACTCAAGATGATTGAATTGTTGGGCTGATTTTGGTTTGTATGTATGGGCCTCCATACTTTAGTCTTGGGCCCCAAAAAAAGCCTCATAAAAACTAGTATATATATGCATGTGAAGTAGGCATTGATCCATCCATCAGTTCCTTATCTCAATTTTAGATATTTATGTAGTAGGTGATCTCAATTATTGGAGGTAGTGATGTAGAGAGAGAGAGCCGAGAGCTCTCCTCTTTATCTTCTTTGTTGGCTTCGGCCACTGTAGCAGTGACCCAAATCCACAATTCCTTTGGGTTGGTTCACATTTCACACTCCGGTGGTTCCGTTGTAACGCTCGGGTTTGATTTCTCGTCTTAATATAAGTGTGTTTTTATTAATCTCGTGTTTTCGTTAATTTTAAAGTTACTGTTTATGCACCTTCGTTTTCATCTTCTTACGGTTTTTAAGTCAAGATTATCGTTTCTAAGGTTACTCTCGCAATCATCGGTTTAGTTTATGTTTTTCGCAGTTCCATCCTCCAATTCTCGATAGCTTAATTTTCAGTTTTGTTATTTTCGATTACCAACTCTTGACCCACTTTTATAATTTAATTGTTACTACAAATTGGAAGTCTGAATTAATCTGTTCGGATCACCAACTAGTTTGGTTCACGATTTGTAGTAATGGTGAAACTATAAAGGTTACAAGTGTTGTTGTCGTTTTTATTGTTAAAACTTTTTTCTCAAGTCACTATAATTCAAGCTTTGCCTATTTAATCGTTTTAAGCAATTGTTTTTAATCTCATCCTAGTAAATCACTTGTCGGGTTTTTAAGTAACCAAATCCATAGCTTAACGTTTGGGATTTATTCCAACGTAACCAGTGGTGGTTTACTTAAGAGTTCTTTTCGTTTTATTTTCACATTAAAAACAAGACTTTCCATCTCATTAGTTTATAATTCATAATTTTCTTAAAACGTACTTTCCAAGTTTCAAGTTTCCTATAATGAGTTGTCCATCTCCATTATTTGTTTTCTCAATCGTCGTTGTAGTTTTTAGTGCATGTAAAGCTATGATGGGCTAACTGTCTTAGCTTGGGGTATAAAGTGAAGTTGGGACCGAGACCAATAATAAAATAAAAAGGTGTATCGTATGACATGATTGTCCAAAGTTATTTAAATCAATGTTATATTTTGTGGTGGATCACAATTGACCAATTGACACCCGGTACGTTGTATCATAAAATAGTGGACTCTTGAGATAACTGAGGAATGTCGTCTTATCTTTTTATCTAATTATTATTAATTTCATCTCAACGGAACTTTATACCTTGTGCTTATTTATAATTAATTTCACATTAGTTGATAACCAAACTCCCAACAAAAAGATTACTTTTGCATTCGCCATCTGAGACTTGTTTTTATTTATTGGACTTATAAAAAAAGAATTTTTCCACGCTTCCCTGTGGGATCGATATTCGGTACTTTGTACCATTATTACTTGTTAAAGGCGATAATAGACTAAGATGTATACGTGCGTCCTGGTTTATTTGTGATAATTTCAGGTACACACCTAGAACTCAACAAGTTTTTGGCGCCGTTGCCGGGGAAGCACGCTAAAAGTTTTTCTTTTTAAAAGTAAAGTTTATAAAAGCAAGTTTTTCTACCATCTTTGTTGCTTGTCATACGTTTCCATGTGTGCACAAGTAATAAATCTTTGAGTATATCTTTCTGTGAATATGGATTCAATGGTACATTCGTTTGGGCCGTGTGAAACTGTTTTCTGTGACTACTGTGGCGGAAATCATTTCTCATACAGTTGCCCTTCGAACCCCGAATCTTGTTATTTCGTGGAAGATAGTAATTGGGATACCTCACACTTTAATGGTTACACTCAATCATGGGAGGATCATCCTAATTTATTTTTAAATGGTCAAGATCATGGCACTTTACCATCACCAATACCTCCCTATCAAGATTGGTGTAACACTTGCTCAAATATTTTTGACCAATCTTGGGAGGAACACGATGATTTTTCTGGGAATTTTCAAGGGGATGATTTTAACAACTCATTTTTACCCCCTACGCCCCCTTTAGAACAAGTTGAAAACTTCGAATCTCTTGAAACTTTGATGAATGATTTCTTACAAAACATACAAGGAGTTGTTATTAACATAACAACTTGTGCTGGAGAGATCATTAGTGAACTTAAATTACAAAGCCAAATCCCTATACCAAGTGATATTGAAAAATATGAGTGTATCGGTAAGGATGAGGGTGAGGCTAATACTTTGGAAAAGATTAAAAAGATAGAGAGTTCCAAGGAAACACCTGAGCATTTGAGCAACCCCTCTTCACTTCAAAATAGAGAAGAGGTGCAACAAAGTGCCAAGATTTTCATTAACCCCTACAATAAATCTGTGCAGAACGAACATATTGTTGTAGATACCGTAACATCCCTACAACAAATTTTTGTAGAAAACCTTCAAGTTGTTTTAAGAAGGGGACGTGATGATCAATCCAAGGACTTGGAAGACTTCATAAAATCGTGTTATGTTGTTGGTGAGGTGATGAATCGTTCGCCCATTTGTGAAATCAATGTCTTGTGTCGTGATCAAGTAGTAAAGCGAGTGGTGAGAGAAGTATATAAGCATAAGTGGAAAGAGAAACACCACGTTTGGAGTCAGCAAAATGCAAAACTCTTGAAGAACCTCCCACCATTTCCAATCCAAATAGGAGGGCATACTGATGTTTCACCTACTCATCTTGAGTAGGCCAGGTTCTATCATCTTTTAATTTCTTGCATCTTTTAATTTAATGTTCCTAGTTATATATGTGTCTGGGGTTGTTTTTGTTTCCAAAAGAAAGGTTGTAAGTGTTGATCATGCCATGCACACATGCACATGGCTCACAAGTGAGTAATTGCTAGTTGAATTGGTGGAATGATAGCCACAATAATTCATGTTTGTCTATCATTTGCAGTTTAAATGCATCACTAGAACTAGCCTCTAAACTCTTTATTTTCACCAATTTTTGTTGGAATCAATTTTTGTGCACTTGTACACTCAAGCTACCCATTCTTACCATTTTTGGTATCGATCCAATTCAATGTTCAATGAGGACATTGAACCCTTCAAGTTTGGGGTTGTGGAAATATGGTCGTTCGTTCATGATATATCATTCACACCATATTTTTGTGGTATTTCTTTGCATACCCACAAATACACAAAAATTCAAAAAATTCAAAAAATGCACAAATGTGAAAACATCCATGCAAAAACGAGTAAAGCTCTAAATGTGTTTTCCATGCATAAAAGTCAAGTGTCAAAGACACTAAGAGACCAATGTGTCCACGTTCCTAAAAAATGAGAAGATGGCAAAATGCCATAAAAGGAAAAATAAGAGCAAGTGGTAAAAGGCATTGCATCACAAAAAGTTGACAAAAGCCGATTGCATACCTTTGTTGAAGTGCATTTCTTGATTCCAATTAGATAGAGAGTTGTGTGGCTAGCTTATGGTTTGGTGTGATTTATTGTGCATTTTGAGATAAATTGGTTTATGAATGACTATCAATGCTTACCATGTAAACTAGTTGTTGCAACAATTCTTGTAAACCGTATGCATGCATGTGTCCATGGTATTGATGGAAAGGAACAATTCTCTTCTTTGGGTTAACAATGTTTTTAGCTCAAAAGTTTTCGTTAAATAAAGTTGCTTGAGGACAAGCAACAATTCAAGTTTGCGGTTGTGATAGGGTTATTTTTATAACCCTATTTATAACCTTTTATTATAATTTTGAGTTTGTTTTTATTCCCCATTGAGTCTTTTTAGTTAAGTTTAGTGTCTAATTTAATAAATAAATGTTTTGAACCATGAAACGTCAAAGTGGCATGTTTTATATAATTTTAGCCAATTTACTCATTTAAAATGGTTTAATTATAGGATGATGGAAAAGTGCCGTTTTGAAGTCGATATATATGGATTGCACGTAGCAAGAGGAAAATGGACGACTTCATGTTTTGGATACGACAACGTTTTTGCAGCGTTTTGGGTCGGAAAAACGCAGATCTCATATTTTATCACATGGGCCGAATTTTGGGATAGCTTATTTTGGGCTTTTGGTTTAAATAAGATATGGATGATTGAATTGTTGGGCTGATTTTGGTTTGTATGTATGGGCCTCCATACTTTAGTCTTGGGCCCCAAAAAAAGCCTCATAAAACTAGTATATATATGCATGTGAAGTAGGCATCGATCCATCCATCAGTTCCTTATCTCAATTTTAGATATTTATGTAGTAGGTGATCTCAATTATTGGAGGTAGTGATGTAGAGAGAGAGAGCCGAGAGCTCTCCTCTTTATCTTCTTTGTTGGCTTCGGCCACTGTAGCAGTGACCCAAATCCACAATTCCTTTGGGTTGGTTCACATTTCACACTCCGGTGGTTCCGTTGTAACGCTCGGGTTTGATTTCTCGTCTTAATATAAGTGTGTTTTTATTAATCTCGTGTTTTCGTTAATTTTAAAGTTACTGTTTATGCACCTTCGTTTTCATCTTCTTACGGTTTTTAAGTCAAGATTATCGTTTCTAAGGTTACTCTCGCAATCATCGGTTTAGTTTATGTTTTTCGCAGTTCCATCCTCCAATTCTCGATAGCTTAATTTTCAGTTTTGTTATTTTCGATTACCAACTCTTGACCCACTTTTATAAATTAATTGTTACTACAAATTGGAAGTCTGAATTAATCTCTTCGGATCCCCAACTAGTTTGGTTCACGATTTGTAGTAATGGTGAAACTATAAAGGTTACAAGTGTTGTTGTCGTTTTTATTATTAAAACCTTTTTCTCAAGTCACTATAATTCAAGCTTTGCCTAATTAATCGTTTTAAGCAATTGTTTTTAATCTCATCCTAGTAAATCACTTGTCGGGCTTTTTAAATAACCAAATCCATAGCTTAACGTTTGGGATTTATTCCAACGTAACCGGTGGTGGTTTACTTAAGAGTTCTTTTCGTTTTATTTTCACATTAAAAACAAGACTTTCCATCTCATTAGTTTATAATTCATAATTTTCTTAAAACGTACTTTCCAAGTTTCAAGTTTCCTATAATGAATTGTCCATCTCCATTATTTGTTTTCTCAACCGTCGTTGTAGTTTTTAGTGCACGTAAAGCTATGATGGGCTAACTGTCTTAGCTTGGGGTATAAAGTGAAGTTGGGACCGAGACCAATAATAAAATAAAAAGGTGTATCGTATGACATGATTGTCCAAAGTTATTTAAATCAAGGTTATATTTTGTGGTGGATCACAATTGACCAATTGACACCCGGTACGTTGTATCATAAAATAGTGGACTCTTGAGATAACTGAGGAATGTCGTCTTATCTTTTTATCTAATTATTATTAATTTCATCTCAACGGAACTTTATACCTTGTGCTTCTTTATAATTAATTTCACATTAGTTGATAACCAAACTCCCAACAAAAAGATTACCTTTGCATTCGCCATCTGAGACTTGTTTTTATTTATTGGACTTATAAAAAAAGAATTTTTCCACGCTTCCCTGTGGGATCGATATTCGGTACTTTGTACCATTATTACTTGTTAAAGGCGATAATAGATTAAGATGTATACTTGCGTCCTGGTTTATTTGTGATAATTTCAGGTACACACCTAGAACTCAACAGTTTATCACCACTCTTCTCAGTCGTTTGGCGAACCTTTTCTTTCTCGATCATCTCGGCCGCGTTAATGGTCGCCTGAAAGGTAGTGGGGTTCCTTGTCAGAACTAGTTCCCGGATGCTACTTTTCAATCCGTGGATGAATCGTTCCACCCGTCGTTCCTCCGTTGGCACATACAAGTCTGCGAAACGAGACTTCTCGGTAAACTTTGTAGTGTACTCTCGCACCGTCATACCTCCCTGAACCAACCCCAAGAACTCTTCTTCCAACTTTTTCACTGCCGCTAGTGGACAGAACTGAGCTTTGAACCTGTCTACAAACATTTCCCACAACATTCCCTTAGCCATTGCCGAACCTTTTCCCCCAGTCTCTGCATCCCACCAGTACACTGCCTCAGACTTCAGCATGGATAGGGCAAACATCACCCGATCCCCATCAGTACACTTACACGTATCAAACACTAGCTCCATTTTCTTCACCCATTTCATTGCCAGGACGGGGTCACACCCGCCCTTGAAGGTAAGGGGCTTGCATGAGGCAAAGGCCTTGTAACTACATCCCTTAGCTGCTGACTCATTCACCACTAGAGAGATTTCTTTCGAGTGACTCCCAGTGCCAGTCTCCACCGGGCTTGACAGTTCCACACTCTCCCTGTTCTCACTCGCCTCTTTGCTCTCCGAGGCTGACTCATTCTGCTTAGTAAGGAGAGTTTGCAGAGTCTCCTGAATTTTACCAAGCTCAGCAGCCAAATTTTCTCGAGTGACAAATGTGGATCCCCGGCCTCGACCACGCCCCCTTGTCGGGTTCCCTCTTCTTACAGTAGCCGAACTCTCCTGGACAGAGTCTTCTTGGTTGACGGGAATTTCCACACTCCTTGTCCTTCCACGACCCCTTCCACGGCCTCTTCCGCGACCCCTTCCGCGGTTAACCGGTCCATTCTCTAGGACCTCTTCCTCCTGATTCCTTGGTACAACAGGTACCGACCTACTCCTCAAATTTCTTCCAGCCATTTCGCAAGTACTGAAAGAAAATAACCATTAGCCCTTGCTAGACATGACGTCACAAATTGCTATATAAGGTAATCTTAAGCACGCACATGTACCTGTAAGTTCGTAATTACACTGGCCAGGTGTAACCCTAAACTTACCTTACACGTTTGTCCTTGGCACCTTATTTCCTAGCGCGTCTATAGTGATCGTTCCTAGAGGCAATCCTATGTCTCGGATGTGTTCCTCATCTTACGGTTTAAGTTTAGGCCCGACTGGTCACCTAAATCCCTTAAACTAAGGCTCTGATACCATTTGTAACGTCCCACATTCTTAAACATGCAATATCATAAAATAAGCATTCGGGTTACATAATTAAGCTTGTCTTTACATCATCATCAAACCAAACTAAACAAAAATGACAGCGGAAGTCTCTAAATCCACAGCCGAGTTCTATCTATAGTCATCCGTCAAAACTTGGAGTCACTAAGAGCTCCACATCCTCCTTGCCTTCTCCTAGTTCTTACTAGAAGAACCCACGGTACGCTTACCTGAAAATGGTTTAGTTTTTGAAAAACGAGGGTTAGACCAAAAGGTCTAGTGAATTCCCTCCATAAAACATTTATCACAGTATAAAATCATTTCATTGAAAATACATTCACATTTTTCTCATAAACATCATCCAAGGTTCAACACAGGGTTCATGGGTCGCATAAGCTACTCCGATCGGGGCCTAACGGACACCCTCTCGTCTACACCGGAATCCAAGTGGACCCCCTGTTCCTTCATGTAGGAGGAAACGAATTCCAACCTACAAGCTAACCTCCATATGTCCAAGGGATTAGAAATCCCAAGGTACCCTGACCCCACTGTGCAACCGACTCCACATAGCATACACATACATTTGAAATCATATTCATGAAAACCTTAAACATCATTTCATTTGCAAATAAACATGCAAAACATGGAAACATGCATAACTTTTATAAATCAGTTCATGCTCGAAAAGGGAACCATATTCAGTAAAACATAGTACGTCATAAAAAGGTTGAGAGAACTCACCTTTGATTATCGTAGAACGCACTTCTTATATACCTCCAAGCTAAACCAATCGAACACCTAAGGGCATTAGATTCACATCAGATTAAAGGGTTCAAACCTACTGGAAGCGAACACAATCCGGGTATCAAACTGTCCGGACACCCTAACTTTCTGGATGCCCCAACTTCCCGGACACCAGAACTGTCCGGATGCTAGGATTTTCCGGACGCACCCTATTTCGGATATCACACCCGGTAACTCAACTTATCCGGAAAGGACACCCACCCGGACACTATCATACAACTTTACCCGGGGACAAGCAATCTTATCCGGAAACTACTATAATCTGCTAGTATCCGGATACGACGGCTGTTCGTAAAAACCCTCTGAAAAAATGATTGTTAACTCGCTTTCAACCATAATGTTGATTAGATAAACGTAAGGGTTCGTCCCCCAATCCTAAACACCCATTTAATCCATATTCTTACCCTTAAATCGACACATTAACCACCAAAACTCAAGATACCCAATAAAGGAAGGTTTAGGTGGAAACTTCATCTAATTCTTCACTATTCAATCCCAAAATTCAAAGACAACAGAGAAAAGAAAGCTTGTAATGATCAGTAAAACGAAAGTATGGAAGATTACCTGAATCAAGACCTTCCTTGCACAAGAACCCTTCCACCACACCTCTTTCTCTCTTCTTTGCTCTCTCACAGCCGCCAACACCCACAATGGTTAGAAAATACTGATTTCTCAAACAATAAACTAACCTAGGGAATTGTGCCCTATTCACCTTTCACCATATTACCAAAAAGACCCTCAACTTTAACTTTAAATTCTTACACCAAGACCACTAAACCTTCATATTTACACAATAAAAACCCGGTTGTTACAAAGGTCGAAGATCGACAGTGAAATGGAAGATGTAGGTGATGACGTCGGAGTTGGAGGACGAAGACGCGAGTGGTGAACTGGTGGTCGATGGTGAAAGCGCAGGAGGCATGGTCCTCTAGAATTGTTAGGTCTCTTTTTGGGGGTGGGGGCCTGGAATTCATATATATTATGGGAATTTTAAAAAAGGAAAATAAAATATAAATATAAAAAGACCATATTAACCTTGATTTAACATATCATATATTAGTGGAGTTAAGACAAGGGATCCAATCCGAAACAAAAGTGAAACCATGATGATCACGGTTATAATTAATTCGTTTAAAGGACCTGATCCAAAATTTTCAAAAACCACATGTGAAACATCCAAAAACCATGACAAATTTAAACCTTAAAATTTATCAAAGTTTACCATAATTTCATTCAAACTTTTATACATAAATGGAGAATTAGCTATGAGAGTTCACATGTACAATTTGAACTTATCAAAATAACCTGCTAATCTAATCCTAAATCTTAAGATCAGATTATACTAGTTGTTTAGGCCATTCACCAAAACATTCTCATATATGCTAACTTCTCCATTTCATCACCAAAAGTTGAATATCAGAAATCACTCGTCCCTCTTCCCGTTATTACTTCCCCGAGCTCGTACCTGGTAAGAAAATTTAATTTGAAAAGATTAGGCTTACGCCTAGTGAAAACATCCATTTTCAAATTAAATCTTTATAAGCTTTGGAAACCAAATGTAAACAAAGCGTATAAACAAACCTGGTTTGCCACCATTCTTACCGTACACATAAACATCTTGCGATGACGGGAACATACCTGATTCCATGAATATGACTAACACTAAGTAAGTCATATCATCACGTTCTAGAGCCTACTACGAATCATCCCAGATTTTAGATCATTGCTCGTGTCCAAGAAATAACAATTTACTTTATGCCTATTTCTTGGAGTGGAAGTAGAGATTACAATTAAACTCATGTCTATCTCTTACCTTCTCATAGAAATCAGGAATTACGATTAACTCACTCCTATTCCAAGATTTCTCGTCACAATATGAAATGAAAATTACAATTTACTTTATGCCTATTCCACATTTCACGTCAACGGGAATTACAATTTACTTTATGCTTATTCCACGTTTTCGCATCACAATACGAAATAGGAATTACCATTAAGAGCCCGACATATTCCTCATTTCAAATCAACGGGAATTACCATTAAGAGTCCGGCCTATTCCACGTTTATCACACCACAATTCGAAATAGGAATTAGCATTAAGAGCCCGACCTATTCCTCATTTCAAAACAACGGGAATTACCATTAAGAGTCCGGCTATTCCACGTTTATCACACCACAATTCGAAATAGGAATTATCATTAAGAGCCCGACCTATTCCTCATTTCAAAACAACGAAAATTATCATTAAGAGCCCGACCTATTCCTCATTTCAAAACAACGGGAATTACGATTAGCGCCACGCCTATTTCACGTGTTTACATAAAACTAGTGCATATGGATCCATTACACTTACTAGCATATGTGCATATAAACTCAATCACATAATGTCTCATTTCGTACTCTAAATTGAGTTACAACGACATTCATACTTTTAAAATGATTGAGATCCTTTTTCCTTTCGTACTGGGAAAACACTTAATCATAAAAACTTCATTCAGTAATTTATCCGGAACACCTATCCGGTAAACTAATCCAGAACTCAAAGAATCCGATACCAATCCGAAACTTACCCGGAATCCGGTACCAATCCGGAACTTACCCGGAATCCGGTACCAATCTGGTACAACATCCGGAATCCGGAATCTCCCGGATTACTCATCTTTCGGATTTCACCAATTTTTACCCAGTTCCACTATTTTCCATCCAGAACTCTAACAATTGTTTTGTATCCATTCATACAGATATCAATAAGCTTATTTACCATTTCCAATACACATATAAATCATATTTAACAAAATAAGCAGATGAACTCACCTGGAAGCAGAAATCGAATACATAGTCTGCCAAACTCAATCTTCTCCACCAACAATTCAGTAACCTAATCGAAACCAATTTAACCTGATTATCAATTTGTTTAAGAGATTGAATTGAAGAAGATGATCAATTTCTTACCGAATGAAAGTTGCTATCGAAAGTTCTCTGCTTGGACCGACTTAACCAAAACAGGATTGAGATAAATCTCAATTCAGCCGACTTCCCATTTTTATACCAAATTAACTTTCATCAAATGACCAAACCAACCCCAAACTTTCCAAAATAATAAAATAAACCCCCAGGTTTCATATTTTATAATTAGTCCAATACTTTGACTAATTACTCTTTTGACCTCTTTAATCAAAACTTAGTAAAATTTTGATCATGGAATTTCGAGGTGTTACAACATGGACGAAATTTGTAATTTACTCTTTATTTTAATTTCTATTAAATATGACGTACTTTCACAACTTTCATTTACTCTTAATTTCGGCACATTAAATGTGATATATTTTAAGTTAGACCATGTTATGTTACACAAAATGGAATTTGGACCAAAGTATTTAATGTAATCTCATATGTAAAATCATTTTACATTTTCAAATTATTTCAAAAAAGTTCTTTAAAAAAACTAAGTTAATATATATTTTTTTGAGAGAAAAAAAAATTAAAAACCACAAAATACAAAATAATGGTCAACGCCAGCAGGGTTGACCTCGCGCCGACCGGCGCTGGTCTCCCTAACCGGCGCGAGGTGAGGTATTCGAGGTGAGGGGAATCCGATTCTTTGTTTTTTGCTTTTAAGAATCGGGTCAAATCAGGAATCTTTATTTTTTAATTTGGTATTTTTTTGAAAAATGGAAATGGTGTGGGTCTTCGCTCCTCAAGCAAAACTAGAGGAGAGATGGATGACTATTTGGGTAATTTTTTAGAAAGAGGGTTATTTTTGTAAGGGGTTTCCAAAAAATGGTTAAAAATTTGAGGACCCTCCACTTCTGCTATTACCGAGGGTGTAACATCAGGACATATGCATGCGACATGGCTCGCCCTCGCACGATGGCAACATTGTGGGCTTGGCTATCCCCCATTCAACAACAATCTGCATGTTATCACCGCTAGCCGCTTCTCTTCATGGCATGGGTTGGATGTCGACCGTGTTGGACTTGTCGCCGATACCACCACCACCACCACCAGTCCACCACCATCAAAACCACCCTTTTAGTATCTTCACTACCATCTCTTTGTCTATTCTAGCTTATTTTGGTAGCTTTGAGGTTTGATTTCAATTGGCATACATATACATATATAGAGAGAGAGACATGTTCAAACGAGAACGCTAACTATTTAAGAAAATACGAGAAAGACCGCGAATGTATAAAATCATACATGATTCACGTACAAAATCATATATGATTCACGCGACTTGTCCCGCGACTTAAAAGTCGCGACCAAAGTTGTTTGCGTCCAGTTTTTTGCAGTTAGTGTAAAATCAAATATGATTTAGCACATGAGCGGCTATTTTCGTGTTTTCTTAAATAGTTAGCGTTATTGTTTGAACCTTCCTATATATATGTGCATAATATGTATATATGCTCCACAAATAAATCAATAAATGTGGTTGTGTGGGTAGCTAGCAACGTAGGAGGTTCACAAGTTTTCAAGCGGGTTAAATTACCCTCTCGAAAATGTAGTACGGATTTTATATATATATATATATATATATATATAGGCTGGGTATCAAATACAAACTAGTTAGTTTGTACAAACTCGTACAAACCATACCTAGCTTCATGATTTTGTAAATTTGGCTTCATGAATATATATATATATATATATATATATTTTGGCTTCATGAATATATCATTTGGCATTTTTAACTAATTTTTTTTACAAAAATACCCTAAAATACCCTTATTTTTGTAAAAAAATAGTTAAAAATACCAAATGATATATTCATGAAGCCAAATTATATATTCATGAAGCCAAAATATATATATATATTCATGAAGCCAAATTTACAAAATCATGAAGCTAGGTATGGCTTGTACGAGTTTGTACAAACTAACTGGTTTGTATCCGATACCACCTCTCTCTCTCTCTCTCTCTATATATATATATATATATATATAGTCGATCAATGCTTTCAAAATTTATATATGTTATATAACAGATTATATATATATATATGTCGATCAATGCTTTCAAAATTTATATATGTTATATAACTTATTTATAATGATTCTAAATCAACTCTTTTTACATCAACATCAATATTTATTTTTATAATATTAAATCTAAAATTCTAAATTGATATAAAAGTGGTAATAGCAAAACCCTTTAATTATGACATAGTAAAAAATAATATAGTTTAGAGCATTTACACACGTTTTGCAAGAGTCCTTACAAGATGACATGACATGTCATGTGTCTTGCAAGGCCTTGCAAGACCACCCCATCTTGCTAAACTTGCAAGGTCTTTCAACATTAAATATATTAAACAAACACATTTTTTTATTTAATTAGTTTTTTTGTTTGTTTAAACATTAATTATTATTAATATGTTTATTAAATTTAATTCATTTATTAGATTATTTGAACATTATTTTTTTAATATTTTTATTAAAATTTCTTACACACGCTTTATTTAAAAAAATGGTATTTTTATGCAATAAATTTTATTTAAACTGCTAAATTATATTTACACAAAATATAATAAAAGAAAACAAAAGTAAAATTTTAGTTATCTATATTTTATAATTAATTTGTTAGTTATATTATAATTTATTAGTTTAGAAAGGAGTTTGGTCTTGCATGGGCGTGAAATGTGTTATTGCAAAGTTGATGTGACACTTGTGAAAGGAGTAAGGCCAATGGCGTGTAACTCAGTTGGTAATGGGTGGGGGCATCTTTGTACAAAAAGCAGAAGGTCTCGGGTTCGAACCCCAAGACACTCTCATAGCCACAACCGCCGAGTGAGTCAGGTATGCCCCCACATTATGAATAGGCCGCCGATTGGGGTTGCCGGTATCAATCTTTTTGTACCAAAAAATAAAACTAAATATCATACTTTTGTTTGTCCAGTTTTGTCAAATCTAGCTCGTCTAATAAATACCAAATACACCTTCAAGATTGGATTTCAATCTCTACCATTGTGTGGCTGGCTATTCAAGTAACAAAAAATCAATTGTGTATATGACTACCAATTTAGAAACCTCGATTTTTTCATCAAATTTATAAAATGACGTTTCGTTTCCACTTTATATTATATGTGCAACTTGTTGTAGAGAAACGAGTTGTTGAAATTTTGACTGTATTTTATATTCGTTTTATGACAATTGAACAAGGCCTGTTAAATATTGATTCACATAATCATGACTGTGCAGTGAATTTAGAGCATCTCCAACAACCTCTTCGTATTAAGAAAAATGGAGAATATAGGGATTTTGAACCATAATTTTGCTCCAACAATCCTAAAATTATCTCCAAAATGGAGAAAGTAGGAGAGCGAAAAAAGTTTTTTCTTCATATATGAAGATAACCAAAAAAATGATTACTAGATAAGAGTACCAATAGAAATATTTGAAAATAAATATTTAAAGAGAAAAATAATATTTTAATATTATAATCAATGTTTGTTTCTAAAAAATGAGAAATCTATTGGAGATGAATATGATTTTTTTTTGGGGGAATCTATTGAAGATGCTTTTGGGGGGTGTTTGGGGTTGCTTATTTAAAGTATTTATTAATTTATTCCGGTGTGGTACCGGTAATCGGGTAATAAGCAGTTTTTAGTGTTTGGATTGTTAAAAAAAACTGCTTATAGCGGTTTGGCACCGGTGATAAGAAGTTTTTGATAAATCATTTCATTCTAACTTATTGACTTATTATTTGAAACAACTTATCAACTTTTTAGTAATTTTACATGTATAAGCAATCCCAAACACTCTATAAATAACAACTTATTAGCTTATTACGTTTTGATACCACTATAAGCTAATCCAAACCCTTTTTATAAAAACTTTGATTTAATACCACATAAGTTAATTAACACTTTTACATAAAAGCATACGTTGTTTTAAATAAGCAATCCCAAACACCCCCTTAGTCTTAGTCTTAGTCTGCTTGATAATTCGACATTACTTTGTTGCTTTCCTTTACAATCGTGCACTTGTCAATTCTTTTTTGTATCATATTTGTCAATAAAACAGTCAATTATTGTTAGGTATGGACCTACATACTTAATTTTTTCCGAATAAAACAATCATTACTGTTGACATTGCACTTGTGTCCATTGGAAAATTTATCTCAATACTGTGGACGAAGCTTATATTTACTATACGATTTAGCATGAGATTAATCTAGAAGCCTGAGATCACCTATTTCCAGGGAAAAAAACCTATAAATCCAACACAATATATGAAAAAGAAGGGGAAGTTGATCGCAGTTCTTGATTTCAATTTGGAATATTTGCTTATTCAAACAAGAAAATGAAATTACACACACACACACATATATATATATATATATATATATATATAAATATATAATTTAAAAGTTACATCTCATAATCAAGTTTTCATGGGGTAGTCACACCTGCAAAAATAAACAAATTAAATGTATAATTAGTACAAATCACAAACATTCAAATTCATTATATATATATATATATATATATATATATGTGTGTGTGTGTGAGAGGATACGTGAAACCCTTTTAAAAAGTTATTTGATAAGGAGGTGAGATGCTGAAATGAGACTACAACAATATACATAGGATGTAAAGTAAAGCAAACAAAAATGGCAAATTGCATGAAAATGCAAAGTACTTGATTCTGATTCTTATTAAATATGGCGTACTTTTAAAACTTCCGTTTTAGACTTTTGGTATATGATCAGGTGTGATATCTTTAACATTTAGAGCAAATTATGTTAAGTATTTTAATGCAATCTCAGATGTAAACATGTATTCAAATGTTTGATATGTCACATCTCAAACACAAAAATGAAGATTTTGAAATTATATTATACAAAATAAGAATCAGATCAAAATACATAACATTTTCATGCAACTATATATAACGTGCCTAAACAAAATGAAGGTGGTACTTACATCCACACTTGAAATGATGAGGAACTCTTCGATGACAACTTTCGATGAGCCTAACAGCGCGATTCACATCCCCCACGATTGCCATCACCGCGGGTGTAACAGCAGGACATATGCATTGGGCGTGGCTGACCCTTGCACGTTGGCAACATTGTGGGCTTGGAAGCCCCCCATCCAACAACGATCTGCAGGCCGCCACCGCTAGCCACCTCTCTTGCCGGCATTGGGCGGCGGTCGGCCCTGCTGCGGTTGCCGCCGATACCACCACCATCAAAATCACTATAATCTTAGTAACACCACCACCCATCTCTTTGCTCTATTCTAGGTTATTATATTAGTGGCTTTGTGTTATAAATTCAATTGCCATATATATATATATATATATATATAGCTAGCAACCCAAGAGGTCCACAAGTTTTTAAGGGTTAGATTAAGAGGTAGTATAGGTAATATGTCGGTCGATGGTCTACAAAATTTAGGGAATTTAATTAAAGTACCCAAAGTTTGACTTTGACTTGCCAAAATACTCATTTTCTCGACCAATTTGCTGAAATACCCATTTTTTCCGCGATGGATCTCGCGATCGCGGAATAGGGCACACGTGGCCCGCTATTATGGCCAAAAAGTCCTGCGGCACCCCCCAACTTTCCCCGCGTTTACAGTTTCGGTCCCTCCCTGCGACCATCCCGCGATCGGCCAAAAAATGTCATTTTTGGTCCTTTTTGCACGAATCTTTGCATGCTTTTTACTGTTTTTTTCCACAATTATTGTACCTTGAAGATCAATTTGTGGTTCAAATTCACTGGCATGTTTCATCAATGTTGAATTATTGTACTTGGAAGACCAATTTGTGGTTGCAATTCATCTTTCTCAATGAGATTTCATCCATAAATATCAGTAGAATGCAATCCATAACTCACACCCATTTCATCCTTATTTGTTGCTTTCTTGCTTTCTTTCTTCAGTATTTTGTTTTCGAGATACCACTGAAAAAATTAGTTCATCTGTTGCAAAAGCTAGGCTATATTTCTGTTACGATGGTGAATGGGTGAAAGAAAACAATGAGTGGAATTTTGCTTATAAATCTAAGCATGGTGTAAAATTGCCAGTAAACTTTGCTTATCAGAAGTTTGTTGCATATGCCATGCAAAAATGTGAAATCGACCCTTCTGCTGTTTGCAAGTTAGCGTTCAAGAATGGTGATGGGTCATTTGTGGAGTTATGCAACGATGGGGATATCTCTGGTTTTATGCACTTTGCAGTCGAATCAGAAAGACCTCCATTACTTTATGTGTATGCTGAATCCTCGGTGTGCAACGAAGATGATGACGAAGGTGACGACGAAGGTGATGACGACGCTGATGATGAAGACCTCCAAATGGAGCATCCTGATTCTCAATTTCAGCCGTCCTACGGCCCAACAGTTCATTTGGATCATGCATATGGTCTTAACGACTGTATTCCTGATTATGTTCCGGAGACGCAACAACAACAACCACAAGAAGGACGCTGTGCTGGAGTTGCTGATGACGAAACCTACATTTTCAAAACGGGTAATGCTGATATAGACAGATCAGATACCGATAGTGATGATCACGAAGAATATACCCCTAGTAATAAATCATTTAGTCAGTTAAATGACTATTTTGATATGCCCCCTATTATTCCAGAGCCGAATACCCATACACAAACCTACGAACATGTACCTTATAATCGCAGTTTAAGGTTAGAAGAAGGTCAACTATTTGATTTGAATGATCACTTGGCAAGTCAGGTCGGACTTAAGTTCATGGAAGAGGGTTTCGAAAGTGTCACGCCGAGATCCGACAAAGACAGATACGTAGTTCAATGTGCGAGAGAAAACTGTAATTGGAGGATGTACGCGAGGCCCGCGGGAGAGAAAGGAGGGGCGTTACTTATTAAAAAGTTGCACGACGTACACACTTGTACGAGGACGCAACTGAATCCCAACCATAAACAAGCCACCAAAAGGACTTTGGGTGCGATACTGAAAAACAAATTTCTTGATGCTAGCAGGTCATTGCGTCCAAAGGACATCATGGACGATGTACACCAGTAGTTCGGCGTCATGATTGGTTACCACCAAGCTTGGCGTGCGCGATGCAGGGCACTGCTATTGGTGAGAGGCACGTTCGAGGAGTCGTATGAACGACTCCCAACATATTTATATAATTTGCAGCTGCAGAATCCAGGTACTGTCACCCAACTAAGGACCGATTCATATGGACGGTTTGAGATGTGCTTCACTGCCTTTGGACCCGCGGTACGTATTTTAACACGTCATATGTTTACACATTATAAACTATAACATTTACAAATGGAAACCACTTACGTTTTTGCAGATCCGCACATTTCTGACAAATCTGCATCGTGTCCTGGTAATAGACACTGCCCATTTAGAGGGCCCTTATTTGGGTATGATGTTCCTGGCGGTTGCCATGGACGAGTTGGACTATGAAGAACCAAAATATAATAGGTTGTATTTTAAGAAGCCGAATGCAAACTTCTTGACTGGACTAGTAGAATTGAGTACCGACGAAGATGTAGCCAACATACGCCAGTATGTTGACGGCCATACTGTGATTGAAGTGTACATCGAGAAAGTGGAGCTTAACACTTTGAGACTCGTCTCGCCAGAGCATGTAAGAAGTCGACCCGGATTGTCAAAAAACAAACCATCGTCTAGCCGTAGCCTCAAATTTGGATAATTTTGTACTGTATTGATTAGTATGTGTTTGTTATAAAATAATCTTGTATAACATCTATGAGTTGTATTTTTAATATGAACCACTTTTCAGACAAATTTCAGACTACTTAAACACTACTTTTCAGACAAATTAAAGACATTTATTCATGACAAATTAAACAACAACATACAAACAGGAAAGGAACGAAACAACAATGTCGAACAAAAGTACAAAACAACAACACATAAACAACAAAGTACTAAAGCAACACCCGTACCACCACCTACTGAAAAATTGCTTTAGTTTGATCAATCCAACTTTGCTTGTCGCTTATCTTCGCTTGAAGAATTGCGAAGTCTTGCGTAATGTGGTGAATGTCTTCCTTTTCTCGACGAATACGAGCCTCCCTATCTTTTATATCCCCTTTCATCCTTTTGATCTCATTTTCTTCCACTTCGATCCTTGTCAAGTGGACATTCTTCCTGGCGATCATCTGTTTCCACTCTTCTGTCAGTTGGTCTCCTTTTCCCTTTCTGCTATCGCCTTCTGGAGTTTAGGTGGTATTCTTTCAGGTGTAGACGATGGGTTAGATGACGATGCCATTTGTTTACTTAAGAAAGAAAGCAAGAAAGAAAGCAAGTGAAAGAAAGCAAGAAAGAAGGATGGAATGATGTGAATTATGAATTGCATTTTACTGATATTTATGGATGAAATCTCAAACATGCCAGTGAATTTGAACCACAAATTGGTCTTTAAAGTACAATAATTGTGGAAAAAAATAGTAAAAAGCATGCAAAGATTCGTGCAAAAAGGACAAAAATGACATTTTTTTGGCTGATCGCGGGATGGTCGCGGGGTTAGTCGCGGGGAGGGACTGAAACTGTAAACGCGGGGAAAGTTGGGGGGTGCCACGGGACTTTTTGGCCATAATAGCGGGCCACATGTGCCCTATCCCGCGATCGCGGGATCCATCGCGGAAAAAATGTGTATTTCGGCAAATTGGTCGAGAAAATGGGTATTTTGGTAAGTCAAAGTCAAACTTTGGGTATTTTAATTAAATTCCCCAAAATTTATGTTATATAATTTAATTGAAATGATTTTAAATCAACTCTTTTTACATTAACACCGATATTTATTTTTGAGTAAATTACAGTTTTAGTCCCTGTGGTTTGTTGAAAACTTCTATTTTCGTCCTTTTGGTTTTGAAATTGTGATTTTCGTCCTGATGGTTTATAATTTATCATCTTTTCCGTTTTTATAATTAAATTTTATTGCTATTTCATCCTTATGGTTTATATTTCATTTCTATTTTAGTTATTTATACTTAAAAGTAGTGTTTTGACCTCAAGCCGAAAATATAAATGAATTGCAAATCATAGGGACGAAAATAACACATGAAAACAATAATTTGATGATAATATATTTAGAGGTTTTTAATAAAAAGTTAGTTGCCTTTAAAAAAAATCCTGGGATATTACTCATATTAGTGTAATTAAAGGTAAAAATTAAAAAGTAATAATGTATTTAATAAGTTTGTAATGAATGTAATTTACTCAATATTTTTTTTCTCATTTGTTTAATTAATAATCATCAGACAACATGTATTAAATATTAGAAAAATAATACTTTAAATCTTTAGAAATTTTTTGGCTGTTTTTCAGGACTCTTAGAATTAATTGAGATGTACATAAGCTGACCCAAACATCATAGTTAAAGTAAAAAGGAATATAAGTAAACATATGTTAAAATGTTAGAAAACAAAACATATCTTCTAGTTGGTTAATTAATTAATTAATAATCATGTATGATGAGTGTGTGTTATGTTGGTGGTTGTAATATGAAATAACTACTTTTAGACTTGAGAATCCAGACCAAAAGGATAAAGGAACACTAGATTAACAATTACTAGAAATTAGAATGGGTTACCTTACTGATTCTTCTCTTCCTTGATTTCTTTCCCCCAAGAACTCTTCTCCTCTTCCTTTTCTTTCTCTAGCCGCCAAACACCCCAACAATTAGAATAATACTGATTTTTGGTTGATGCCCTAGGGATTTGGTCCATTTTATACCTCCCACAAATTGCACATGGATCCCTCAACTAAACTTCCATTCTTCTCACTTTAACCACCAAGTTTTCGAAACCTACTAAAAATTGGGTTATTACAACCCACTACCGGATCCCATTCAATTAATTTCCGGGCTAAATATTTGCATACCGGATCAATTTATAAAATTCAACTCTTCCGGATCCATTTAAAAATTTAACTCTTCCGGATCCGTTTTAAAATTACAAACTTCCGGATCCCAAGATTTTTGGCCCAAATCAGGAAATAAAATCTGGAACCTTAGACTAAACCCAACATTCCGGATCCATTTTTGGTCTCAAAGAAAATACCGTATCCATTATGGAAATTCCGGTTCTCGTTTCCAGTTCCGGATCCCAATTTGGGACTTCCGGATCCTCACGACACTTACACATTCCGGACTCTCGCGAATGGCAAATGCGATACTGATTAAAATTAGGCCCGATGATTAACCCATTTCATTCGATTATTAAGTTTCTTTCTCCACCAAAAGATTAATCTACTCTGCTATGATTATCTAAATCCATTTAGGCATCTTTTAAAACTATTAAACATAGAAATCCTCAAAACAACCCAACAGAACTCTAAAATATGGGTTGAAATTAAGAATTACCTGGTAGAAAATCGATATAGAATCTGATTCCAATTGCCTTACCTCTTCCAACTTGATGATTGATGAAGCCTTTTCTCCAATTTGTTCTTGAGACCAATTCCCCCTTTCTCTGCTCCTTCTTTCTAGCCGCCACACACACAATCACACACAAAATGATTGCTTCTAGGGTTTTGAGCCAAAAAATGAGGCTTTTATACCTTCTCCATACTTTACCATTTTGGACCCTGGACTTTCAACTCTCAAAATTTCCCACAAAACTTTAATCTTTTCTAAACAGATCTTGGTTATTACACGTGTGGTTGTGATTGTCGTGTGTTAAAATGTGATTAACGTCATTTTCAAAATTGATGATAACAAATTTATAAGCTATTAAAAAAATCGAGAAGATTTGTGTCATCAGTTGATCAAATAAGCATGAACCAAGGATGTTGTGAAATACAATATCTTTAACGTTTACACTTTTCAAGTGGTGTTTATGAGTCTGTCACGAACAATCTTGGTTCTAAGAAATTAAAACAATCAGGTTGCGACCCACACTTTTTTTTGGCTTGTTAATGCTAGAGTAGCAATTACATGTTTTTACACTAGTAGATTTAAATTCACGGATCCTCAAACTTAGAATACAAGCAAAGTTGGTTCCATTTTAATAAATTTCGTCCTTTCAAATGTATTTAAATTTTTTAAATCATTATCATGAGAATCAAATTGACAGAACATGTAAAAGATACAGAGTAACATCCATTAGTATAATTTTCAATTTTAATAAAAAGTGGGTCCGCTCCTACGTACATAGCACGCGGTTCACAAGAGTAAACACTCAAGAGTCAACACCCTATCTCCACTAATACAACGACTTGATAAACTCTAATTACTCTACAAGTCTTTGGTTGAAAAATATTATTGTTATGGCCCACAAAGGCTTACACGACAACCAACTTCCATTTTGTGTCGTTTTTCATTACATGTAATTGAAGTTTCGAAATTTTGCACAACTAGACAAGAAATAACAGTAATTAAGGCCCTACCCACCAAACTTGGACTTTGATAAGCCCAAGTTTGGGTGTGCTTCGACCGTGTATTCGAGGCACAGTTGAATGTAGATAACTATATATCATGAATGCGAGGTGTAAGATATTTGATTCACATGCACCGTTTGAACATGCAATTAAAATATCATAATATAGAAGAAAAATGAAAGTCTAGGAACAACTTGCAAATTGAACTTGGACTTTAAGAGGCTTGTCTTCTTGCATAATGATGGTTGAACGAAATTGAGAATTCACGAAGAATTAAAGATAAGCATCTAAATGGATTGTTGGTATGAATAGAAGAAGATTCAACAAATAGAGTTTTTAATAAGGTAGGTTGAGTAAATAATAAGAATAGACACTACAACAAAATTGGGTTTATAGGACATCTAAAATAGCTAAGTGTCCTAATAGAGTGTTTCATATGACTTAAGTTTATAGGGCTGAACAAAAAATGGACATATCTAAAACTGTTACAATAATTTTATAACCCTTTGGGCGTTCTATAAACCCATCTTTTTATAGGACACTTGTATTTATAGTGTCCTATGATATTTCATAAAATACCTTATTTAAAAAATGTCCTAAAAAATTGTTATGACGCCCAAAGCGTTATAAAATTATTGTAACAGTTTAAACGCACTTCTCGTCAAAAATGACACTTCTCACATGATCCCATGTCCCTCTCTCACTCTCTCTCTCTCTCTCTCTCTATATATATATATATAGGATAAAAATCAAATACAAACCATGTATGTATATATATATATAGAGGAAAGTTCATCTAAAAACTCAAATTCAGTTGTAAACGTGAGGACAAATCTCGTCCATTGATCGCAGCCATATTTAAGCCATTTCTAAAATTCAGCTTTAGAGGTATTTTCGTCAAGATTAGAATCAGCGTCTCCTTTGTTGACTTTTTATTTTCTTTTTTAATTAAAAAACTTTTACCCCCTTAAATTTTAAAATAAATTATCTCAAAAATTACTAATATTTTAATCAAACAAATTACATCAAAAAAACGAGAATTTCGTGCTCTTCGATATGACATCCATCATGATATAGTTTTTTTTCTTCGTTTTAACCGTTTTTACGTGAAATCGTGTATATGTGTTATATTCATAGTGAATAATACAACATTCGGGATGAATAATATCTACATTTATTCGGACTGGGTATATAGAATTATTCAGACTGAATATATGGAATTATTCAGACTGAATAAAGGTAGATATTAAAAAAGAATAAAACTTAATCATGTCTTGATATAGTTTTTTTTTTGTTTTAACCGTTTTTTACGTGAAATCGTGTACATGTATTATATTCAGAATGAATAATATAACATTCTGGATGAATAATATCTACATTTATTCAAACTGAATATATATAATTATTCAGACTGAATAAAAGTAGATATGAAAAAAGAACAAAATTTAAACATTTATTCGTTTTGAGTATCTACCTTTATTCAGTCCGAATATATAGAATTATTCAGACTGAATAAAGATAGATATGAAAAAAGAACAAAACTTAAACATTTATTCAGTCTGAATATATAGAATTATTCAGACTCAATAAAGGTAGATATTCAAACGAATATAATTATTCAGACTGAATAAAAGTAAATTATTCAGACTGAATAATTCCATATATTCAGTCTGAATAATTCTATATACTCAGTCCGAATAAATGTATATATTATTCATCCCGAATGTTGTATTATTCACTCTGAATATAACACATATACACGATTTCACGTAAAAACGGTTAAAACGATAAAAAAAAACTATATCATGATGGATGTCATATCGAAGAGCACGAAATTCTCGTTTTTTTGATGTAATTTGTTTGATTAAAATGTTAGTAATTTTTTAGATAATTTATTTTAAAATTTAAGGGGTAGAAGTTTTTTAATTAAAAAATAAAATAAAAATCAACAAAGAAAGTGCTGATTCTAATCTGACGAAAATAATTACCTTTATTCAGTCTGAATAATTACCTTTTATTCAGACTGAATAATTTTTTTTCTAATTTTACCCCTGTGCGCTAAATATTCATTAAGCCATGGACAGAGTTTTTAACTTATTTACAAAATTGTCACCGCATTTTTTTGCTACTGATCTCTTCACCGGATTATTAATCAACGGCTGTGGTTTGTCCTCACGTTTACAATTGAATTTAAGTTTTTATTTGAACCCACCCATATATATATATATATATATATATATATATATATATATATTAAATGTCATTCTAGCATTTGTTTCGATTATGACGAGAACGTATAATATTATATGTTTTTAGGACATAATCTCTTTTATATCAGATGTTGATTAAAAAAAAGGTGATATATACATCCAAGTTGACTTGACTTCATGAATTAACACATAGAATATATATATGAATTATTTATATTATGTCATTTAAAAAAAAAATATGAAAGGGCGTATATCAAATGAATTCCATCTATAAATATGCATCACCAACTTACTATATGAATGAAATATTAATCAACAAGAAAACTTTAATTCTTTAGAAATGAAGAAATCATCGATTTCGATTATAATTTCTATTGCAGTGATGTTGTTGGTCGGGGGTAGTGTAGCTGCACCGACGGCTGCGGAGTGCAAGGAAGAGAGAAGACTTGCAGTGAATGAATGCAAAAACGTGTTGTACGGTAGGGCTCCTTCAGCATCTTGTTGCCAACGAGCTCGAGTTAGCCATGTTGAGTGCATATGCCCTGCTATCACTTCCAAGATGGCCGCACTTGTCGATGTTAATCGTTTCGTCAAACTTATCCAAGGTTGTGGACGCCGAGTCCCTCGTCACTACAAGTGTGGAAGTAAAATATCTATCTCTATATACCTCTTTTAATTATGCAACTATTAATTTATTATTCAAGTTTGTGTGCCTAAGTCTAAATACCACTTTGAAACTAACTTTCTTACATCATCAAGTGTTGATGTATTTTAATTTATTGAGACGTGTTAAATGACAATGTTTATATATATGGTAGTAATTTCGGACTTGAGTATGTGAGTTTAATTTGTTGTAGTCATAGGTATATATGTGATTGTGTTTAGTTATATGCTAACAGTCGATAAATGCTTAATTTATATATTTTGGATTTTGCAGGTATTACAACACCGTGAAGAAAGAAAAACGGATATGATGAAACAAGGTTATAGGGAGTGTTACATAGTGATTTTAGAACGAAGCATGTATCGTGTCCATTGGAAAAATAAGCTTCAAATTCTATGTCATATGAAATATTAATGATTAAAGTTAGTTTAATTAATCATGTATGATGAGTGTGTGTTATGTTGGTGGTTGTAATATGAAATAATATTACGATATAATATTATAAATTAGGCTGGCTAGTTGGTTCGTATCTGAAGAAGACCTATTATTCAACCCCTGACTTCATAAAAAAGTAATTTAAAGAAATCAAGTATTTGAGAATCAACGGATTGATTATTTGATTTCCACAAGTTAATTAATGATAAATTAATTAAAATACCCAAGTTTGAAATTGACTTACCAAAATACCCAAAAAATGAAAAGTTTACCAAAATGCCATTTTTTTTCCACGGAGGGAGCCCTCTATAGCGGGCAGGGACCAATTGTGAAAAATTTTGCAAGATTATTTACACTTTCAGTCCCCATCGCGGGCCTCGTTCGCGGGCCAGAGACTGAAAGTGTAAATATATCTTGCAAAAAATTTCACAATTGGTCCCTGCCCGCGATAGCGGGCTCCCTTCGCGGAAAAAAATGACATTTTGGTAACTTTTCATTTTTTGGGGTATTTTGGTAAGTCAATATCAAACTTGACCAATTCAAACGTTAACTTGGTATTTAATTAATAAACACTGCTTAGAGGGACCTAATGTGAAAACATCTATTGATATATTTAAAACTATGGCGTCTAGATTTAGAAACTAGATTTAAATAAAATATTTAGGTAACTTTTAATAATAGTTAAAAGCCAATAATAACTATATTCGAAACTAATTGTCACATTTTTCCTTCCAAGTTATATACTTTGATCGTAAGAAAATAATAATGATATTTTATTTTGTTCACAATAATGATTTTTATTTTAGAAAGAAGAAGAATTAAAGTGAGAAGGTAAGAAAAATTATGGACCCTTGATCACCTTAATCTCAAACTACTCACGAATTCGCTTGGTACGGGAATTGAGCCGATGCATCTCATCTTAATGTGCATCCAAAGGTAGAGATCTATTCTTACCCTTCTAACCATAACTTTCATTCTCACCAGAACCCAAACATACGGTAAAATGAGAACCTTAAATATTTTATTGAACCCAAATCCCAAATTCTGGAGCCCCAAACACATTTTACGCTTTTAACTGAAGGCGATCTAAAAAATAAACGATGAGTCTCATTTCTATTCAACACGTGTTAAGTTTTAGGGGCGTTTATTAAATGTTTACATGGGTAAGTATTTATTAACGGTTGTCACCACTTTCCATTACCTTAAGTTATTAGGTAACATTATTGGTCATTCAAATAGATTGATAGGAAACTTTGTTTACCTAGTAAGGTGTCGTTTGTTTTTTAAGAGGTCTGAAGTCTGAAATCTTATTTCACTTCTGATTTATAAGAGGTGGTGCTGAAGTCTGAAATCTGAATCAGTAAGAATGTTTGTTTTTGTGATGTCTGAAGTCTGAAATCTGAAATCTGAATAAAAAATAATGTTTGTTTTTATAAATTGAAACGTCTGAATCTGAAACTGAATCATAAGATGATTTGTTTTTGTAAATTGATAGAACTTAAAGTTTATGAATAATCCATATTTTCTATTATATTGTATTAAATAAACCAGATTATATATATATATATATATATATATATATATATATATATATATATTATTTTCTTAAAAAAAAACATTATATTATATTAAAAAGTTTTTTTTTAATCCTAAGGCCTTCCGTAGCGGAGGCGGGATGGGTTCGGGGTTGGGTTCGGGGTCAGCGGGGATGGGCTACGGGGAAAGCGGGGTTGGCGGGGCGGGGATGGGTTCGGGGTTGGGATCCCGGATCATCCCGAAGGTTTTTAAAAAAAATTTAATTAAATTTTTAAAAATATAACCGTTGAACGGCTCTATTACTAAAAAAAAATTATTTTTCTCAATTTAATCCCACTATATATTTAACCCTCAACCTCTTATTTCTCACACCTCTCAAATTCTCTCAACCTCTTATTTTTCACACCTCTCAAATTCTCTCAACCTCTTATTTCTCACACCTCTCAAACTCTCTCAAATTCTCTCAACCTCTTATTTTTCACACCTCTCTCATCATGAATTCAAATAGAACACCTACATCCCGTCGTAACCGACCGAATACACCACAATCGCAAGAAGATCAAGAGCTTGGTTTCCAAGCGTTTACACAACAAGGTTATCATCCGCAATTTTCGCAACAAATTCCGCCACAATGGTCGCAACAAAATCCGCCACAATATCCGCAACAATTTCCCCAACAATTTCCCCAACAATTTCCCCAACAATTTCACCAACAAATTCACCAACAAATTCCTTACCAATTTACACGTCCCGGGTTGATTGAACAAGGTTTTACTCCGGCCAACTTCAATCTCGACGACGACATTGTTCCGGAAACCCAACCTTCTACCCCGAACACACCACAATCTATCCCGGCACAACAATCTAACCCGGAACCATCAAATCCGAGACCAACGAAAGCCGCCAAACAAACGTGGAGTAAAGTCGAGGAACTCGCGTTAGTGTCGGCGTGGGTTGACGTTTCGGAGGACCCCGTGGTCGGTAACGCACAAAGCGGTGGTAATTATTTTTATTGTTATTATTATTATTATTATTATTATACTTAATTTTACATAAATGTAGGAAGTTTTTGGGGCCGAATCGGGCATGTGTTCTTTACTCGCATGGGTCGTGAACCAGGTTATAGATCAACCCATCAACTCAATAGCAAGTTCAACGACTTGCTCAATAATAGATCAAGCGGGATGAGTGAGGCCGATATATCCCTAACGGCACACGAACGGTATCTAGCACGCCATAAAGTTGCTTTCACTCACGAACAAGCTTGGGACGTCCTAAAAAAATGTCCAAAATGGGGAGCCGTTCCAACGATGACGACAACTTCATCGCGGGGTTCAAAACGTACCCAACCTTCCGATGATGACGATGACGAGCAAATTCAACGACCCATCGGGAGAAACAAGGCAAAAAAATCATCAACGAGTAATACGTCCGGGGCGAATACGGACGAAAGTGTTACTCAGTTGTTGACGACGTTCAACGACAAGATTGATGATACAATGAAATACAAAATGAAAAAAATCGATCTTGAACTTCAAAGGTTAGAACACGAACGAGAAATCGAACGAGATAAACGATTTGAGAAAGACTTCGAGTATTTCATAACCCCGCATGATCACCTTACGGGAAACGCTTTGAGGGCTACTTTAGCGAGAAAAGAGCAAATCCAAAAATTTCATAATTGGTAGTGTTTTGTATTTTGTAATTTTTATTTTTAATGAATGATATGAATTTTAATTTTTATTATTTATCTTATTTTTATTTATTAAAAAATATATAAATATTTTTATTTTGTTAAATAATTAAATGTATAAATAAAAGAATTAAAATAAATGAGGTGGCAAAAGGGTTTGAGGGAATGGGGTACGGGTGTTTAGGGATCGTTAGGGATCGAGTGAGAGATGGAAGAAAAGCTGATGTGGCGCTGATGTGGAGTGGAATCTTTGAAAGATGCTGTACATGGGGTACTGATGGCCTAATCTACTTGGATACCAAGTCCTTATCACCTTTTGTCATGTTGAAAAGAAAAAAAGGTGGGTTTGAAAACCCTATTTCATCTTTCTTCCAAAACCAGCAGCCGCCCCCCTTCTTTTGTCGATCTTCCTGTTTTGTCGCCGGTAACCACCGGAGTTTGCTGGCCATTGATCGACGGTTCCTACGGTGTCGAGGCCATCCTTGGTCATCGTCGGTTGTTGTCGCCGTTTGACTTTGTCGTCGGCTAGACTTGGACGGGACCACGGTCTTTGAGCCGTTTTTGTCGCCACTTAACACTCAATGGAAGACACAGCCGCTAAAGCTTCTCCATGCCCGACCATTCGTTGTCGGTTTTATCACCGACGGTCACCTCCTGCTACTGCTGCCGCCTTTGGGCTATCGTCGGTCCTCCTCATCCGAATGGGGTTGTTACCCTAAGGGTTTGAAACCCTAGTCACGTTGTCCATGAGGAGTTGTTGATGTTTCCAGCCGCCTCAGACGACACCACCGGTTGTCACCGGTTTCGTGCGACTGTCGTCGCCGTTGTTGATCACCGGTTGCCGACCACCACCTGCTATCGTTTTGTGGTCTTTGTTGTTTCAAGGAGGCGATGGAGGCGCCTAATAAGAGGCTTTAAGAGTTTCGTATTCCTTTTGTGAAATAAGAGGAAATCAGAGTTTTTCAGATCTTGTTTGGAAAAAAAAATCAAACGGTCTTAATGGCCCATTGTCTGACCGAATAAGATTTCAGATGTTTTCAAACATTTTTTTTGGAAAACAAACAGACCCTAAGGTGACGTTTGGTTCGTGGAATGTTTTAGGATGGAATGGAATCTGTCAAAGAAATTTGACTTTGAGGGAATTGGAATGGAATGTTGTTAGGTTTGACCACCTGTTTGGTTGACAAAATGTAGTATTGGAATTGGAATGAATTTTTGGTAAATGACCAAAATACCCTTTTAATATAAGTTTAATTTTTTTGAACAAATAAGAATTGGAATGAAATTTTCTCTGAAATTTAGCTAGGGTTTGCCCATCGCCGCTGCCCACCTTCGTCGGCTCTTCCCGTCGCCGCTGCCCACCTTCGTCGGCGCTTCCCGTCGCCGGCGTCCATCCCGTCGGCTCTTCTCGTCGCCGGCAACTGCAGATCTGACAAAGACTCCGTCGTCGCGGCCCACCTTCGTCGGCTCTTCCCATCCCAGGTAACTCGCCGTCGCCGCTGCCCACCTTCGTGACTCCCTCTCCTTCGTCGGCTCTTCCCATCCCAGGTAACTCGCCGTCGCCGCTGCCCACCTTCGTAACTCGCCGTCGCCGCTGCCCATCAGTTTAACAGAGTGTGCAATGGAGAAGACGAAGAGAGAGCAAGGGTAATTTTGGAATTGACCATTTCTACAATTCCATTCCTTACAATCCCAAGCCTGATCGATGGAATGAAAAATACCCATTTTATGGAATTGAAAGAATTTTAAACATTCCATTCCATTACAAACCTTGAACCAAACGTCGGAATGGAATCTGATCAACGGAATTGATCATTCCAATTCCACCAATTCCATCAGATTCCATCCAACCAAACAGCCCCTAAGTGTTTGTCGTGTAAGAATATTCTTTCTCACGTAAGTTTTTTGGTTATGCCTCTTTTCGGGTAACATTTTGGGTCCTTATCATGCTCACCTGATAAGATAAGTGATATTTAATAAATGCTTACCTGATAAGAGTTTGGTAACGACTTTTTAGAATATATTCAATATATTTTTCTATAATTTTTTTAAAATAGTAAAAGAAATTACACTAAATTCCAAGATTTCCCTATTTTAAAGAATGCCACATCATATTGTATTATTAAGTATTTTATAAAATTTATCAACTTATCTCCTCAATTCTTCATTTTTAATGAAAGTTTTAAAAAGTCTATTCAAATATAAAAAAAAAACCCTCTCTGGATACTCCATTTTCTTGCTAAATCACTTTTAAGACCATTGACTAGTTCCTAAGCCGTTGACCAGGAAACTTCCCCCCTCCTCCTCCAAAGTTAAATTCATTATCACTCCTTCCTACTCTCTATCCCTATAATTAGAGGGAAATTAATTAAAGTCCCTACACTTATTCAATCTTGATCTTTAATGATGAAAAATGGTTGTAGGGTTTTGATTATTGTTTGCATGTTTATGATGATGATAATGATGATGTTGTTGGGCATGGCTAGTGCTAGTGCTAGTGCAACTTCACCACCGACTGCTTTCGAGTGCAAACGAGAAAGAAAGCTTGCGGTGAATGCATGCAAAAGCGTATTGTATCGTAGGTACCCATCGTCGTCTTGTTGCCAACGAGTTCGGGTTAGCCATGTTGAGTGTATATGGCCCGCCATCACTCTCGTGATGGTTGCCATTGTTGACGTCAATCGTTTCGTTAGACTTATCCAAGGTTGTGGTCGAAGAGTTCCTCGTCACTTCAAATGTGGAAGTAAGTATTTGTCCATCTATATTCTGTATATCTATTTGTGTTGGCTATATATATATATATATATATTAATTTGTTGATCATGAGATGTGTTATTTATTTATATGCAACAATGAATTAATGTTTAATTTATGGATTTTAATTGCAGGTGTTACCTCACCATGAAGAAAAATGATTATATATATATATATATCAAGTGTGTGGTTTTAATTAAGTTGAAGCATCTTGTCATCGAGGAATAAGCTTCAAATTAATCAAGCTTAATTAATGTATAATTAGGGTGGACGTTTAACTTTTTTTTTTCTTTCTATTAAAGAGATGAGTAAATTACATAAACTGTAAACTGTGTGGTTTACTTATTTTTCTTTCACTCGACTAAGACTTTCGAAATTACATAAGATACCTTATAGTTTCTACTTTGTTACAGATTTGGTCTAAATGGTTGTCCTATTTCCATTATAGATTATCGACCTCGAGCATATAAAAAAAATGCAAAATGCCAAACTGTTGCAAGTATGTTACATCATTCTTTACGAGAATCAATAACATTCTAGGGTGAACCACCAATAATTGAATTACTTTACAAATCATTTAGTTAACCATGGTCGACATATTGTTCGAAAGTACTACCTTTTCTAGAGGATAATCTAACCCTTAAAAACTTGTGGATCTCCTTTGTTGCTAGCTGTATGATGCCATTACACACACACACACACATATATATATATATATATATATATATATATATAGAGAGAGAGAGAGAGAGAGAGAGAGAGAGAGCGGGGGAAAAACCTCAAATAGTTAGAAAACTAAAGAACACCATTATAAACATTGATTCGATATAATCCAAAGGATATTCAAAATCAACAATTAAACTAATTATAATTAATGAAAAGGGTATTAAGGTAATTTTAGCATTATATCAGATATGGAAAATATAACAAAGGCACAAATCGTTTCCATATGAAGATCACGGTTTTCCGGAAAAAACTTGCATATTCCGGCTAGTTCACGGTTTTCCGGCGAAAACTTGCAGATTCCAGCGAGCTCACGGTTTTCCGGCGATGCTTGCTGTGGACTACCAAACTTCAAAAATTACAGATTACTTAGTGGTTTTCAATTCTAGAACTTGCAATCTAATCCAAACTGAAAAACAAACAAGTTTTTTAAAGAAAAACGATCAAAAACAAGTCGATATGCGCAAATACATATATATGCACATGTGCATAGCATTTGTGGATAGTTGTTTCTAAGGAGGAAGAAGGTGGAGAAGACAGAATAAAATAAATTCCAAGCACATTGACGAACATAAAAAACTACATACAATTCCATATCTAAACGGTCAGTTCATCAAAATCGAAATGTAGATATGCACAAATATATATATGCACTTGTGCATATATATGCACAGATCTGGCTTTTTTGGTATCTTAATTTTCATTCATTCAATTCATGTTTTGTTAAAAAGTGTTTTGCTTTTTTGAAATCGAGTAACAGAAACACAATTGGCGCAACAATTACGCCGCCGTTAGATTTGCAAATTGCTTACGAATCGCATAAATGGCTCGTAATTGAAAAGTAATATCAAATCTCTCAGATTCAAAAGTGTTTTGCCTTTATGCAATCGAGTAACAGAAACACAATTGGAGCAACAATTACGTCGGTGATAAATCGGCCAGTGCAAAATTGCTTCTTAATCGCATCAAATCAAATCTCTCAGATTCATAGATCAATATCTAGAAATTAGGCATTGATAAGTAACTATTAAAACTCTCATGATCTGGATAATTTACTTGCAAAGCTAAAAAATTGCAGAAAAAAGGCTGCATAGAATGACGGAGTCTATACGGAACTTGCCGGCGGCGCCATGAACTGATCTCGACTTACTGTAACTGTGTGCTTGAGAGAGTGAAGTAATTTTGATAAGGAATTGAAGAGTTTGAGTGTGAAAGGGGTTAATGGAGTAGAAATTTGAATGTTGTGGGGATGGGGGCCTGCGGTGGTTGGAATTTGGAAATATAACTCAAATAAAAAAGTTTGTAATATAATCATAGTTTTTTAATTTTTTTCAAAATATAAACTTAAATTTGTTATAATGAAAATAAATAATCAAGTAACTACGCTTTAATATATAGGGGGCGTTTCATTTGGAAACAATGTAATTCTTTCAGACTCTACAAACTTAATCTCAACCGTTGATTTTATTTATTTTCAAATATTGAAATGGTTACAAAATGCGGTTGAGAGTAAATTTAGAAAGTGATTTAATCCACACCCTTGATTATCTAAATGTATGGTTGAGATCGGTTTGTGGAGTTTGTAAGAACTACATGGTTTGCAAATGAAACGGACGTCATATATATTAAATAAATTCCGTAAATATTGAAAAAAAATCAATAATTAACTTTTTTTCAGGTATCAACAAGACATTTTAATGGTATCATTTACAAATGAAGTATGTATTTTTATTGTATTGTTGGTAAAAATTATCATTAGTTAATTAATGTATAAAATGGAAAAGGTAAGAAAACACTATATAAAACTGCAAAATCAACTTAAAAACTGTCTCGAAATCAATCAAAAAACCAAAATTAACTGACGAAATCGACTAAAAAACCAACGAAAAAAATAAGATTGGCATGCTATAGAAAAGAAAACTACTATGTTTTCACAAAGGAGGCATAATTGTTTCATTTAAAATATAAAGTTATTTATTTTATATTTAATTTTCTTATTGATTATCTGCTATAGTATAATTGGTGAATAGAAAAAAGCAAGATTTTTATTTGATGGTTAAACCAAGAAAAGAACCAGTTTTGTAAATACGAAACCATGGCCTCTCCATTTTTGGATGGAATGGAATTCAATTCCATCTATTTTGTAAAGGAATGGTGAATTCCTTATTTGGGTGGAATTCATAGAATTCAATTCCATTTCATTGCAAACCAAACAGCACAATGGAATTCCACCAAACCAAACGCACCCTAAGATTTTTATTTGATGGTTAAACCAAGAAAAGAACCAGTTTTGTAAATACGAAACCATGGCCTCTCCATTTTTGGATGGAATGGAATTCAATTCCATCCATTTTGTAAAGGAATGGTGAATTCCTTATTTGGGTGGAATTCATAGAATTCAATTCCATTCCATTGCAAACCAAACAGCACAATGGAATTCCACCAAACCAAACGCACCCTAAGATTTTTATTTGATGGTTAAACCAAGCTCATTGCAGAAAAAAGAGCCAGTTTTGTAAACATGAAACCATGGCAAAGCTTGCTTATCATCATTCAGGTACTCAACTACAAAAATTGCATATCCAACTGCAGACCAAAATATCAACTCTAACAACCTCTATAACAAAACCAACATCTGCATTTGTTTTAAGTTCAAGCTATTATAGAAAAAGAAGAAAATAAACAACTCTCATTCAGGCACCAATAACTTCAGTTTCTTCCGCAATCGGCTCTTCAGCAGGCCTCTCCATTTTCACACCAACATCTTCAGAGTAATCTCCATGAACCTACATACCATCGCAAGAGCAAGATCAGCAGCAATCAATAAAGGATGTTGGTGAAATCACAGTGATCAATGAGGGGTAGAAATCATAATCGAAGACCAACAAAAATGAGTAAAGATGACAAGATAATAGTAAATTTTACCTCCATCAATTTTCCCAAGTCAAACTTAGGAGCTTTCAAAATCTTGACTTTGCGAATGAAAACGTTTTGCAACGGGTAGATGCTAGATGTTGCCTTCTCAATCTCTCTGCCAATCGATTCAGGAATAAACTTCTGAACCAACTCCTTGAGATCACAAGATTGGGCCTGGCTTACCATGATCTCCCTCATCTTACGACGAATCTAACAAATACCAGACATAAAAGAAAAATTAGCAACAAAGAACTGTATGAATCTCACATCAAACGACTGAAACGAGTGGTTAAATGCAGAAAGTTTGGTGTATACCTGTCGGATTTGGCTAGATTGTGCATAGCAGGTCCTCTTCACCTGGTTAGCACGCTTCTTCGTGAAGCCAATGCAGAACATCCTCAATGTGTAACTGTCGGTTGTCTTCACATCAACATGTGCCTCGATCAAAGACTGCCATTTCCTGACAAGAGACCTTAGTTTATCGGTGGTGAAGTCCATGCCCTGGGAAAGAGAATGCAAAGTTAACATTTAAACATAGTTCACTATGTAAAAGAACAAAAACAATAACAAACTTCTCAATCATACCCAGAAATTGGTCAACACATTCTTCCCCTGGACATCCTCAGCTCTCAGACGGATCTTTCTGTAAGCATGATCCTCGTCATTTTGGAGGTCAGCCAAAGATATCTCAAAAACACGATGTTTCAGTCCTTCTGAAGCAATCTGATTGAAAAAAATACTTCATTCAATTTCTAATACACAAAATAAGATTCACATGAAAAAGGTTGTATGGTTCATGAAAGAGTACTTCAAGGGGAGATCAAATCCATTCTAGGCACATAAATTTCATGACTTCCAACAATAATATATTAACTTCTCTATAATTGTTTTCAAAAACAATTATAGAGAAGAAACTAAAATATGCAAATCAACATAAAACAAGGGATTGTGTAACAAAACCAATACAAATGATGATTTGTCACAATTAGTAATGAACAAAAACATTATATGGGTCCAAGAGAGAGCCAATCTAATCTATCTCATAAAACACGTTGTAAATGTATAAACTAATTTAGAGTGTTCAAAATGAACATGAGAAAAGGGACTCATAGCAGAGCTCAATATGTGTCAAAATTTATATAAAGTCTCGTAAATCAAGTTCTATATCAAATTTAAACTCAATAAATTGCAATTTAGAATAGCATATGCTAGATGAATTAAAACAAATAAAACAAGAATATAACGAATGCATGCTAACCTTAGTACCCTGTGTACGGGTAACAAGAGTTTTGCCAACATTTCTGGTGCTGAACAATGATGGAGCTTTGATATCATACCAATCCTTCTTGGAAAAGGGATCAGCTCTGTTTATGTACAATTATTCAACAAATAATGAACAAGAGTGCTACGAAATTTGTTCTAAATACTAGATCTCCAACTTAATGAGTTCCAGGAACAAAAAAATATCATAAATTTGTTATACACAAAACAAAGAACTCACGCTTTCTTCTTGCCTCCCTTCTTTCCCTTGGAAATTCGCTTGTTCTTCCTGTTCAATCCAAACACAAACACAGATAAATGTCAGACATGAACCAATCTATAGACAAACGTGCGAAATGAATAGACAGACAGATGTAGTACCCGACGGCCATTGTTAGGGCTCCGAACTGAGTCGGCGAAGTGAGGTTTGAGGCTGCGAGAACAAACCCTACCTTTCGATCTCTAAAGAAAACCCTAGCCCAGTTTTTAGATTTTATGTATATAAAGCACGCGATTTTATAATTATGGCCCCTGATCTTTGAAGTGATTGTTAGTTTGACCTCGAAAATGAAATTTATCAATTTACACCCAAAACCCGAGAATTTTATGTTATTTAATTTTATATTTAGAGTGAATTACACCGATGGTCCCTATGGTTTACTCAAATTTTGGATTTGGTCCCTAAAGTACACTATCTACGGTGGTGGTTCCTAACTTTTTAATTTACTTTCACTCATGGTCCTTCTATATTTAACATAAAAGGACCATCAGTGAAAGTAAATTCCGGGTTTCGGACGAACCCAACCCGAACCGTACTACCCGATATAAAATTATGGGTTCGGACCAGATCGGGTGAGTGTAATTTGGGTTATTCGGGTAACGGTTATTCGGGTTATGCTCACCCCTATTTCTATCGGTTCTTCAAATTAGCTCAAACTAACAAGATATTTTCAGTTATTTTTCATTTATATTTACAGTATTAATTTTTTCATTTATATTTACAGTATCAAAACAAGTATTGATTTATAATGACTGTTATCTATCTTAATAAAATAAATTCATATAATATTTCACTCATTTAACCTTACAAAGTAAAATAAATAAATAAATAAATAAACTCATTAATAATAATAAAATAATCATCGTTATCAAATAGTGATCGTAATTTTAAAAAATATGTGAACGTTAAATTTATTTAATTATGGGTTGATTAGATAAATAAATACTTTAATTTAAAATCAAGAATAAAATATAGAAAATGAAAAGGTGAAAACATTAAATGCTACATTTTCTACTTAAAAAAATTTCAAAAATCTCACAATATTTTAAAGCTTCAATGGTGGTCTCTCATTAACCCACTCTCTCAAATTCTTCTTTATATATTGATATATTGATTTGTTTATAGTATTATTCACGTTAAAAAATGAGGTTTTTAGACTAAAATGATATTTCAAAGAAAAGAAAACCTAAAATCAGAAAATTGAAAGCCGGCACACACACCGCCAATGGGGTTGCAGCCATCGACCATTATTAGACTTACCGCATCGGCCCCTTGGGTTCGATGGGGTTGGGGTGGGATGGAATTGAACACCATCGCTGCCCTTTGGGTTGGCGTGGGATGGAGCCCTCCCGGGTTGGGCAACCCAGCTCGGGTTGGGTGTTTTCAAAAAAAAAATTTCCAAATATATACGTTGAAATATGAACGTTGGGTTTGAATTTTTTTTTTAATTATTTCTATCTTATACATACTAATATTAACCTACTTATTTTTTCACACAAACAAATTTACTCTCAATCTCTCCCATCTTCCCCACTTCATTCTACTCTCTCAATATTATTTCTTTCTTCAAAAAAATCATAATGGATAAAGAAACACAAGGGTTCACAACACCACGACGAGGTTCCAAATCGCGAGGCTCGAGCTCGCAACCGTCCCCGACGGAAAATATTTTCAATCTTACACCACCACCATCAACCTACCATGGAAACATACAACAATACCCTATGTATTCACCCAACACCCTCCCGGTTGGGTTCCAACAATTTCATTCGGGTGGATTCGCCCAATTTAATTCGGGTGGATTCCAACAAGTTAATCAAGGCGACTTTCAACCATTTATGCAAGGTGGCTTTCCACAATATAATCAAGGTGGGCAATTCCAACAACTACTACAACAAGAAACATATTCGGAGGACGTTGAGGTCGAAGAAACGGTTCCCGAAACCCCACCCGATTTGGTTCCCGAAACACAAGGGAAAAAGAAATTTGCAAATAGAACGAAAGCGGTTTCGTGGACTTCCGAAGAAGAGGTTTTGTTGGCACGTGCATGACTTCACGTCTCCGAAGATAGCATCGTTGGAAACGCACAAAAAGCTGGTATATATATTTATTAATGTGTTTATCTTTATTATATATACGTATTCATATATATATTTATTAATGTGTTTATCTTTATTATATATACGTATTCATATATATTTATTTTTGTGTTTATCTTTATTATATATACGTATTCATATATATATATTTATTTTTGTAGGACAATTTTGGGAAAAAATCCTCGATTATTTCAACTCAAGTCGCCAACATCAACGCAATAAAGACCAAGTACAATCCAAATGGGGTGACATGAACAAAAAAATGATGAAGTTTAACGGGATCTACAATAATCTAAGAGCCCAATATAAATCCGGATGGGGTGACGCGGACTTCATGGAGAGGGCACACACGATGTATCGGGCAGATAATAACCAAAAGCCTTTCTCCCACGAGACGGCTTGGAGAATTGTGAAAGACCACCCTAAGTGGAAGATCGTACATTCCATGGACGATAACCCGAGGCCCTCAAAACGGAGCAAGTCCACGTCGGATTCAAACCCAAACACGATGTCTTCTGACGCACGTGTTCGGTTCAACCTTAATGAAGAAAGCCATGAGGAGGAGGATGTCTTCGTACAAGAACCGACACGACCGACGGGGAGAGATAAAGGTAAACGTGCCGCGTCATCCTCCACAAAGACGGCGGAAAATGACGAGGCGTTGAAGAATCTTATGGCGTATGTCGAGAATATAAACGTTGCAAATACAAAAATACTAACCGTGGAAGAGGAAATGTTGAAAACCGCGAGGGACAAAGCCGAGGCGACAAAGACAAAAGCGGAAGCGGCAAAGACAAAAGCGGAAGCTTTGAAACAAAGAGAAATGCGGAAAGATCTCAAGTTTTACATCAAACCACATGATCATCTCACGGGTAACGAGTTAAATGCGGTTTTAGCCCATAAAGAGTTGCTTCGACAACTATATGGTTGGTGAAATTTGTAGTTTTTTAATTTGAAATTATGTATTTTTTTATGTTTTTAATTTGGTTATGTAAGGTTAAAATTGTAGTTTCAATTTATGAAATATTTTATTAATTGTTTTATCTTATATTAAATTATAAATTATTTAAATTAATATACTTGTAACAAAAATAAAAATAAAAATAAATAAAAGATGGGATGATGGTGTGGATGGATGTGGGGGTTTGTGGGTTAGAATGAGTTGGAAGGGAAAAATGATGTGGCGCTGATGTGGCAGTGAAAAAGTATGGGTTATAATGGGATGGATCCGGATGGTCTTACGCGCCTGATCGTGTGAGCCGATGGCCGGTGGAGTGTTACTCTAGTGGGGTTGCACGTCACCAATCGGTGCATTCTAGCTCCACTCACTCACTCACTCATCCCCATCGTCATTATCACCCACCGTCCACCTATCCCCCCACCCCCTAAATCAACGTTATTTACTCCGAAACCCCTACATAAATATCCCCATCAAACCTCTGCCGCCACCGTAACCACCACCTTCAACCACCAGAGATCCACTTTCAACGCCGGAAATGCTAGTCTGCTAACGTGCGCGGCCCACACACCCATATCAAACTTCCTCTGCCGCCACCGCAAAACGCCACCTTCAACCACCAGAGATCCACTTTCAACGCCGGGAAAATGCTAGCCTGCTAACGTGCGCGCTCCACACACCCATATCATATTATCAATCACCGGAAGTAAGACCCATGTCGGTCGCCGCCGGAGGGAAGCCTGTACGGAAGTTTCCACCGCCGTGCTGGACGCGCGACGAGGCACTGGTCCTGATCTCAGCCTACCGTGAGCGATGGTACGGCCTCCACCGCGCGTTCCTCCGCACCACCGACTGGGACGCGGTGGCTGAAAAAGTAACCACCAGCTGCCCGGACGTAACCCCGCCGAAGACCTCTGCGCAGTGCCGCCACAAGATGGAGAAGCTCCGGCAACGCCACCGAGCAGAAAAGCAGCGCGCATCCAACTTCTCCGGCGACCGGTTCTTCTCTTCCTGGTTCTATTTCGAAGCAATGGAAGCCATGGAAAATGGATCCGACCCCATAAATCCACAAATCATCCGATTCAAACCTTCATCAGTCCAAAATTTGGTAACTTTAGCCACCAGAAATAGAAGCCCTAATTTGAGTTCCAGGGTTCCAAAACGTCAAGAAACCCTAATTAGAGAAGCGAAAAATTCATCGAGTCGACCAGGTCTTAGACCTCGCAAATTCATCAAAATCGATAATGTGAAGAATTTGAAGAAGAAGAAGAATGGTGGGATATGGGAGATGGTGACATCGATTAAGTTACTGGGAGATGGGTTTATGAAGATGGAGAAGATGAAGATGGAGATGGCAAAAGAGATAGAAAAGATGAGAATGGAAACAGAGATGAAACGTAATGAGTTGATACTGGAGTCTCACAAACAGATTATGGATGCATTTGTTAAAGGTTTAATGGCGAATCTGTGATATTATCTAACAAGCTTTCATCTTCTTTTTTCAGAATCAGTCTTTTTGTTATACAAAACTGGTTACATGTATAAAATTATGGAAAACAATTTGTGTCAATTTGGTCCCATCATGGAAACCTTCTAAGGCCATCCGTACCCCATCCTGCCAAAGATTCCCCTTCACATCATCGCCACATCAGCTTTTCTTCCATCCCTCACTCCATCCCTCACGATCCCTAAACATCCGTACCCCATTCCCTCAAACCCCTTTGCCACCTCATTTATTTTAATTCTTTTATTTATACATTTAATTATTTAACAAAATAAATATATATATATATATATATATATATTTAATAAATAAAAATAAGATAAATAATAAAAATTAAAATTCATATCATTCATTAAAAAATTAAAAATTACAAAATAAATTTAAAAATCTACTCGTCGTCATTGTTGGGAACTTGGATACGCCAAATATGTTCGACCAAATCCGACCGAAGGTTATTATGAGTTTCCCGGTTTATGACTTCTCGAACATTTGCCGCGCGTTGTGTCTCACTGATTTGGCTTTCGATATCATTCGTGAAAAAGTCGTTTTCCACGTCACCACAAATAGCATGGTTTTCGTCTTCGAGTATCATATTGTGTAAAATACGGATACCCTACTTCTAAATCTTCAACTATTCGTTCGAATAGTTGTCTGCTCATCCTGAACCGCCGCCTAAACATATCCGGTGTATAAATCGGGTTGACGCCAAAGTAGTCCCGCATAAGCCGCTCGTTTGCAGTTACTCGACCTCTTTCAATGTTTGCGGCCCTCTCTCTTGTTGACGATGAGGCGGTGCTACCATACAGCGATTGTGCAGCATGTCGAAAAATTTCCCTTTGTAGATTCAACAACTCGTCGGTGTCTACGGATGATGATGATGCGGTTGGTGAACCGGGTTGTGGCGAATCCATATTGTTTAATATATAGAGGTTGAGAAAATTTGAGAGAGTTTGAGAGGTGTGAGAAATAAGAGGTTGAGAGAATAAGAGGTTGAGAGGTGTGAGAAATAAGAGGTTGAGAGGTGTGAGAAATAAGAGGTTGAGGGTTAAATATATAGTGGGATTAAATTGAGAATTTTTTTTTTTTTTTTAAGAAAGAGCCGTTCAACGGTTATTTTTTTAAAAATTTAATTAAAATTTTTTTTTTTTTTATAAAACCCTCGGGATGGCTCGGGAACCCAACCCCGCTCACCATCCCGCCCCGCAACTCCATCCCGGGCCGTAGCCCAACCCCGCCCTCACCCCGCTGCCACATCCCCCATCCCGAGCCCCTTCCCCGCTGGGGTACGGAAGGCCTAATTAATTACCTTCCGGTAACTGTAAAAAATGTTTTTCTTTTTAGTTGCCGTTTTAGGATTTATTTACTAAAAAGGTCTGGAAATTACAACAACGGTCATCATCTATAACGAATGAGAAATTGTTGAAATTGTAGTTAGGCCTTCCGTACTCGAGCGGGTAAGGGCTCGGGTTGGGCTGAGGTGGCACCAGCGGGTTGGCGGGTAAGGGGTACACATTGAGCCGGGTTCGTGCGGGTTGGGCACCCCCGGGCTCCAGCGGCTTCCCCACCCCGCTCATACCCGCACGAGATTGTCTCACACTTTAATTTTATTTTGTATTTTTATTTTTACGTGGGTTCAAGAGGTTCAAAAGGTTGGGGTACGAGATTTGTGGGTTCAAAAAAGGTTCAAGAGGGTTCAAAGTGGAAAGTTGATGTGGCGCAGAGGGTTCAAAAGGTTTGAACCTGGGGTACGGATGGCCTTAGAAGTTTGTTGTACACAACGCATAGCAACACCTCTTTTCTTGATGAACCAATACATATCTAAATTATCTTGTTTAAATGATATAATTCAACATATGACAATATCACTATCGAGAATGACAAAATCCGACACAAATTCTACAATAGAATTAAGGATCATTACAAACCGTCAAATTCATCATCGGTCTCATCTGTACTTTTGTATGATCGCCATCAGTTTCGTGAATAATCCACGGGCTCCTTTTTGTGTTCTTGAACTGAAGGTTTTCATTATCGCGTTTGCCTTCTTTGTCGTGGATTTATTGCTTTGCTTCTTCTTGTTCTTCACCCTTCTCTTAGCATGTGATGTCTTAAAACACTTGAATATGGCGTCCAAATGTAAACAACTCGATTGTAACTTCCTTTTTCTTTCAACAAGAGGTATCTACCATAATATTGTATATCAATTGTTAACACTCGTCCTAACAAATCTCTAAATTTTAATCCTGTACTTGTATATTATATACGAAGAACCATTAAATGTTTTGATGAACAAACAACAAAAACCGTTCGCTACTCTTTGAACATTGTTTCATAGTTTTCAAAGAATTAATCTATATTTAAATTTCCATTTATCAACTCAAACATATTAATATTGTATTTGTTTGATATCAATATTTCATTACAAAATATATATTTGTGGGAAGAATTGAATTACCATAGCCATAGTTTCTTGTTGGGCCTTGGTGGAAGAAGGTAGCAAAGATTTGGGATGGTGAGTAGAGGTGGATTTTGAAAATCCTCGAAGTCGTCGCGAGTAGTTAAGAAGCTCAGCTCTTCGGTTGTTCCCTTCACTGCTCGACGACTGTCTCACATAAAGATGGTGGTGGTGGTGGTGATGATGATGATGGTGGTGGTTTCTTGTTGTCAATTTTCGTTTTTTTGGCCTCTCCTCATAAACAGCAACCAAAACGGCCTTTTCTTTGCAACATGTCACCTGCAGTCTCATTTAACTACCATTTATCATCATAATCACACTATACATATACAGAAAGATGGAGATTATGTATATATATATATATAGAGAGAGAGAGAGAGAGAGAGAGATGCTTACAATAGAATTCCTTGGCATTTTCGTAACAATTGGAAAAGGAGAAGCAATCAAGATAGAAGAACATAGAAAATCTTGATATATATGAACCTTGTTTATATATAGAGAAAAATATAACAACATTTACCTTTTTTTTCTATTAGAAAATGATAATGAACTTTTAAGTAATGTAAATATGTAATGAGAGTAAATTTTGTTTCCCTTTAAAGAGAAATGAGAAGTAAGTTGCTATTTTTGATAAACATATCATGTAAAATAATGATAAATTATATATTGTTAATTTTTGTAAAAAATAAATTGTCTAAAATGAAAATTAGGAATAATTATTTTAAATTAAAATAAAATATATTGTTAACAGAAAAGTTAATAAAAAAAGGTTTATTACAAGCCATGGTGGCCAAGAAACGAGTGTTGTGTATATTAGATTGGGTAGATTGTTAGCCGAAAGGCCATGCTTATGTCCATATAATTCCAAACACCAATTTCCAATTAATTTATTTATTTTTATATAAAAATTGATTAAATAATACTCCTACTTGATATGATTTGACATATAATATAGAAAATAGCTTGGTTACAACTAATTTTTGAAGATGTTTTCAGTTTTTTTTTTTGGATTAAATGGTAACCAATTCTTTAAAGTGTCAGATTTTTATTTATTAAATAAATACTTACGGCCGGTTTGTTTACCTCTTAATAGTTCCATTAAGAGGCAACCTCTGAATCGTTAAGAGATAAATTTTGTTTGACAAAAGAAATGTTTGTCTCTTAATGGTTCTAAAATCTCTGAATGATTTAGCATCACGGGCCTCCCTTAACCATTCAACACCATGATATCATTCTAAACAATTACCAAACAACCATATTTCATTTTAAAGTATATTATAAAAGTCTCTTAATCATTCAGACCACTTAATCATTCAGCAACTGCCAAACAGCTCCTTAGAGACTTAATAGCTTAAAATTAGAAAATTCAATAACTTATTTATTGAAAAAAAATTAGAGACTTAGGTCACTTAACCATCAACAATAAAAAGGTGAATGTTTTAATCGTTTAATTATATATAATAGAAAGACGAATGAGTTGCATGTTGCACCATTTGTCACGGGTAAGGTTAACCCATTTTTAAAAAAAAAACCAACACCGGCCACCAAAATATAAGAATACAAATTTTGAAAAATCGACATGTAAACGTTTAAAAATGAAAAATGATTTTTTTAAGGTGAACATACATGTTACAAATAAATCCAATAGTTCACTTTATATTTCATTTGTGACTTATGTATCGATATGTTTATCCATCTTTCTTGCATAGTAACCAACATAAATTGTGTTTGGTATAAGAATCGTTTTTTTTTGTTATATTGAGGTAGCTAATCAAACGGGAGTTTGCGCCTTATATTTTTATTAGTTCAAGTCTTCATAGGATCGTCTGGAGGACTTGTCCGACACTCTGACTGTTAAATTCATATCCCGTGATATTAGTCGACAAGAGATATAAAATACAAATAAACAATGTATTATCAAAATAATAAAATTCTCAAATGTAGATAGGTATTAAATGAAGTAAATAAGTAGAACTACCACAACCAATAATTTCGTTTTCTCATAAATTTTCCTACCCACCCATTTCATGGTCTAACTAGACATAGTACATCTCAACATCTTAATAACTATTGCACCACATGGTCTAATAAGCAATTGTTGTCGCCCCCATGCCCGCCCCCTAAATAGGGACGAACCCGAGGGGTTTTGTGGTGGCACGGGTCATCGTTTCGTTTCTCCATCATAGTGTAGAAAATTATAAGGTTGTGAAAAGTGACACCGTTTCAATTTGTTGTTGTCACCGTATATGTTTTGATACTACAATGAAAACATAAGTTTTCCTTCGTAGAGTTGGTTTACAAAGCTTTCTTTCCACCACATACTCGAGTTTGAATCCCATTAGTGTCATTTTCTTAGTTTTCAGTTTTTAAATTTCAGATTTATAATGTTTTTGATATTTTTTTGCAATAAAAGACTTTAAGATCTCAGATATGAAAAGCAATGAAGTAACCAATCGACCAATGATAATTTTGTAAAAAAATGTCCTTATATTTGTTTTTATAGTCAAAAAGTGCCACCGTTTGATAAAAAAAAATCTGAATCTGCCCTACCCCTAAATCGAACCGTTGGACCCAAGTTAGGTTAACCAATAGAACCTAAAAACAAATGATTTCAAGAGCTCATAGTACATCTTACACCAATCCAAATTCCATTGACAAAAAACACATTATAACATTAAAAGAAACACCATTGAAGCATCAAACCATAAGCTACACCAATTGTGCTAGGCTAGCTACCATGATCTAAAACAAACAATAAAGATTTAAACTTTACCATTCTTGATCACTCTTTTTATTCTTTCTTCTTCTTCTTCTCATCTTGCCAAGTTGCTTGCCATTGTTTGTCGTAAAACGTAGACTCATCGAACAACTTTTTCAAGTTATCAAAGTCTTCGTTCTTTCGGATGAGAAGAACACCACCTACCGCTACAAATAAAAGTGTTTTGCAGAAGAAATTTCCCATTTGATCTACTAGACCCACCCCTGTCAAGCTATCCACAAAGTAAGCCATGAAGAACCCCACCATTGCAGCTCGACCTGCAAAAAACCCAGTTAATTTCCATCTAGTTTGCTCTTTGTTTCTTGTTTTACTTAAAAGACAGAATGATGGCTGCTAACCATTGAGCACTTCGGCTTCCGGAAGATGGAATCGTTTCACCCATGCCCACCACGGAATAATGGAGGTATCGAAAACTACAGGGAAGTCATTGTTGGATGATTCTGGGGTGTCTTCAAGCCATTTCCTCCTTTTAACCTCTGGAAAACAGTAGCAACAAGGTGAATTATACAGGGTTAGGATCATGGAAAAACTGCGAAAAAATGAACAGCTTGGAACACCCAGAAATCTATTCATTTGGACGGTATGCACATGTGCATAAAAGTAAATTGTAAAATGCACCCATGCATAAAACCGCAAAAAAAGCTTCTATTACTTTAATGCACATGTGCATACCATCCTACATCAAAATGAACTGTTATAGGTGTTCCTCAGCTTTTAATATTTTTGGGTTTTCCCCTAAACTTCACACATTAAAAACAATTACAAAGAGGAACTTGGAATCAAGATTATCTTTAAGGGGTTTAAAAGAGCAATCGAGAAAGACCATGTTCAACTAATCCAATTTCCATGGCTTAAAATTGGAATTGAAGCTGGTTTTTGAAGTTTTCAAGTGTTTTGGGATGATGGAATTCAACTTTTTGGTTCATATATCAAAGTAACTTTGGTTCAATTTCATGGAGTAAAGTAAACCCTAATTTAATATGAAATTGAATATTCTTATGAAAAAACAAGAATCTCACCAGCATCAATAACAGCATCCCAATCAGTAGTTCCATCTTTCTGAAACTGCTTCAAATCCCAAGTCCCAGAAACCCACTTGGGATCTTCAAACTTAAGAACCGAATCCGCCACGTCATCCGCCACCGGAGCTCCGTTTCCGATAGAAGCATCTTTTGGTTCAGAAGGTTTATTCTCCTCCACAACAATGGTGGCACCAGACCCATTTTCAGTAGCCCTAAAAGACACAGAAAGCAAGTGTCTTTGAGGCTTAAAAGATGGAAATGGGTTATTTGGGAGGTGGGTTTTGGGTGAGGAAGAAGAGAAAGAAGAAAGATGTGGGGTTGTTGAAGAGAACAAAGCCATTGATGAAGACATAGCTAGCTGCTTTTAGTTACAGTTTCAGAAAGAAAGGTTTCAGAGGAGCATGGTGAGTGATTGAAGAAGAAGATAAGCTAAGGCTGAGAATTGGAGTGTTGTGAAGAGAGCTTTATTGAGTACTATTTTGGTAAGGAGTAAATCAATGGTAACAACAACAAACAACTGGTGGGTTGGAACAGGGTTTTCAACTACTTTACCTGATTTGGACCTACACCACATTCAATATCTACTTGCTAACTTTTTATTTTACCATGTTATATATTTAAGTAAAAGATTGATTATCGACAATCTAATAGGTGTTAAATCGGAATATGTCTTGAAGAAATCGGAATATGTCTTATACAAACCACATTTAAGAAGGTATTTTGGAGCAAACTAGGGAGACATTTGTTTTGCAGGATTCTCATGGAATTCGAATGAATTGAAACGATCAGTCTCATTGACCAAATTTCGTTCATGCATTTGGTTTACCTATAGAATGTAATTGAATTCCATACATTTCACCATTTAAGAAGGAATTCAATTTCATTCCATCTCATTTTTTCAAAAAGACAAATTTATCCTCATCTTTCCTACTTGATTTACCCAAATCACCTCCGTCGACCACCAACGTGAACAACCACCGTTCTAAACCCCAATAGTTGGATTTCAGTTTCAAATTTTATCAAAAAAGAACTAAATTATGTGAACCGAACAAACAAGTTCTAGTTCTTTTAATAGATTTCATTCAAATATTTGTCAACCAAACATGTGGTCAATTTTGATAACATTTCATTCCATTTTTTTCAGAGTCAAAACTCTTTGACATATTTCATTACATCCAAAAACATTACGTGAACAAAAGCCCTTTTAACGATTAAGGTTAGTGGAAAGTTTTTGTCACTTTTCGACAAGATTTAAACTTAAACGTCATCCAGACACATTAGAAATTGCATGAGTTTTATCAACTGATTATGTTTTGAAAAATCACGAGAAGCATTGCACGTGCATGAAGGCAGTTTGATCAGAGCATCAAACTGTTTCCATAACGCATTTAGTTTGTGATAATAGTCGGAGACAGAAGCACCATTCTAAGTAAGAGAATTTATTTTCTGGTGTAGATTAAAGGTAACTAAACCATCGATTTTATCATAAGTTTCTTTTAGTTCAATCCATACTTCAGATGCCACTTTTGAAAAAAACTGACTTACAAATAAGTCTTCAGAGATAGAGTTAAGAATCCAAGATAAAACAACCGAGTTACACCTGTCCCATTGTCTAGCTAGGACCTCATTGTCTTTAGAACGTATAACAGATCCATCAACGAACCCAAGCTTGTTCTTGGTTTCCAAGGCAAGCGTCATCGCACATGACCAAACCTTATAATTCTCAGTGCCACTAAGTTTCATATTTTGAATTGAAACACCTGAAGTGTCACTAGGATGGAGATATAACGGATCACCAAAGTCCAACTTCGCAATCAAAGATTGCGATTCTAGAGCCTTGGGAGATTCTTCTCCAGGCATAGTGAGCAATCAGGACAAACAACAACACGCAAGGATAAAAAATCTAAGGGCTTAAAGAAAGGATTCCTTGCCACTCTAAAGGTGGTAGGTCAAGTCAACCGCTTAGATATCCAAAAAGAAACAAAACAGCACACAAGAGAAAAGAAGAGGAGACTTACAGTGGAGAAAAGGTAGAGGTAGAGGTAGAGGTAGAGAAGAGGAACGAGCTTACAGTGAGATCCTTGGATGAGGCACAACGGAAAAGGATGAGCAGATCTGGAGTCTCGAAGAGATATCCAGAACGAAAACAAACAGGAGAGTCCAGAACACAACTGAACAAAAAACAACCACCTAACACCAGATCTATACTCAGATCTATACACAGATCTGATCCAAGGTGAAGAGCGAAAGACTTGAAAAAGATAGAAGAACACAAAAAAAGGACACGGTCAAGGAGACATAATCTTCGTCGAATAAGTGGATCTAAAAAGATCCTCCTCGAGTCACTGGATAGATAGACTCATCTAAGAAAAAATAACAGATATGAAAAGAGATTCTAGTAGAAAAATAACATATATGAAAAGCAGATCCTCTTCGATTCACAAGATCTAAAGAGATCTTCCTCGAGTCATGAGATACTTGTTTGCACAACGTCTGATTCGAACACAAGTTGTTTTGAAAAGTTGTATGTAAGGAAAAAAAGGGAAGATCCAGACAAGATATACAGATATCAAGATCTTAAGAAATAGATTGCAAACGAAATATGTAGACAGAAGAGCAGAGATCTGAACCAGATCTAGAAAGATGAGATCCAGATCTTAATGAAAAAGAAGGAGATCCAGACAAGATATACAGATATCAGATCCAGAAAAAATGAAATCTGAACGAGATCTAAAGAGATCAGATCCAGAAATTTATATGAGAAGAATTTAAACACTTTGAAATTAGAATAACAACAAACAAGATATGGACAAGATCTAAAGAGATCAGATCCAGAAATCATAAAAGGAAATGTTTAAAAAACACATTAAGAAGAGAGATGAAAAAATCCAGAACACTGAGTTTTATAAAAGCAAAAAAAACAACAACATGCAAAACAAATCTGAACGCTAGAAGGTCAGATTCAACAAACAGAATAGTCGTTTTGTTTGAGAAAAGAAAAACTAGAAGAAGAAATGAAGATCACAGAAGTATCTTCAAACAACGAAAAACAAAACGACGAGACAAACTCAGTGATTACCAGAGAATGATTTCAAAAAGAATGAACTAGGGTTTTACCATTAGTTATCGTAGATGTGCACCGCAGAACAACGAGGCTCTGATACCATCTTCAAATTCATAATAGCAAAAGATTAGAGCATCCACAACAATGAAATTTCATTCCAATTGCAAATGGGCCACATCAGCGCCACATCAGCTTTGCAATTATCTTGAAATTACCCCCCACAACAATGAAATTTTACTCACTTTCTAAAGTGACCTCATCATAAAAAACTATATTTTAATCAAATAACAACAAAACTACAATTAAATACTCTTTACTATAATTTAATATGAAATATTTTATTAATTAAATAACTATAATAAAATATAAATTAATTAATTAAATAAAATATTTAATTTATAAAACATTAAATTAAAATACAAAGTAAAAATATTACATTAATCGTCATTTTCTTCTTCTCTAAATCTTTGCCAAATCTCTTCAATCAAATCTGATTGTAAACAATGATTCATTGACCGATTACGTACTTGTATGTGATTTTGGAGATAGTTTTCGTACTCGGGAAGTATGCTACGAGAGATTTGAGGCGTAGTTATAGTAAAATTAACATCATCGTTTATATCATCAAATTGACGAATATAAATATGACGTTCATCTTCGACGATGACAATGTTAGAACGCCTGAATATTGAAAAAGAAAAAATTCAGGTGATGAGAGAATTTCACACATCATTTGTGGAAACAGAAAAACGTAATAACAAACGGGAAAATCGGAAAATGATCATGAAGTTGATAGAAATGGATCCCACAACAATGAGCGAACCACAACAGAGATTGTACGAACATCAACTTGAAGAACTTCTAAAAGAACAATGATGTAATTTTATGTGTTAAGTTTGTATTTTTTTTAATGTTTATTTTATTGTACTTTAATATAAATAATATTTTGCATTTTTTAATATTTGCCTTTCAAAAAAAAATTAATATTTTTATCAACAAATAAAATTATTCATACATTTTTCATAAACATTCTCTACAAAACATCACAAAACATGATTTGACATAAAATAATTTCTAATTTAGAAATTATTTCCTACAATTTCTTATATTATTCACTGTCACATCAGCAAAAAGTAATGATTTGACATTTGCAAATTACCAAAACCAATTTCTAATTTAACAATATACTCACAACTACTACAATTTCTAATTTAGCAATCCTGCATGACACTTTTGCAATCCAAATGAAATCCTTGTTGTGGATGCTCTTACAATGAAATACTTACAAAACAGAAATCTACACTAACATCTTCAAGAGATTTGAAGATGAACCCTAATATATGAAACCCTAAAATTTAGAGAGAGAAACTCAAAATGAGAGAATGGAAAAATGAACTCTAATGCATAAACAATCAGCACCAAATGTGTTTATGTATGAACTCTTCAATTTGCAGCTTGATCCCTGAAGTCCTCATAAATTGCTCCACTACCCTCTATCAATTCCCATAAGTGAGGCGCAGTCCTCGAGCCCTCCAACTATCGACGATAGTACAAATTGATCCCTAAACTCCTGAAAATACCACACACCCAACACAATAATTAATAAGATGACAACATTGGTCAAATGATGCTTACCTTTTAACAATCTACATATGTAGCTCATATATATAGATATAGAGTCGGGTTCAAATGAGAACAATACCTAATTAAAAGAACACATGAACCAAGAGGCAAGCATATATGACCACATAGGAGCTGAGAGCCTATATTAGCTTTTTGAGCATTTCCGTTACAGTGATCTTGTATACGGAATGCAAGAACAACAATTGTGTTAATAAGAATTTAGTAGCGTTTTCGAGTTGCCAATACCACTTAAAAAAAAAGAGAATGTAAGGACCCTAAACCTTCTAATTATTGAACATACCATGAAAACTGTAAGGTTACATAATTATTCTTGTACTTTTGGAAATTACAAAAAACCTCCTGAAATTTGAAAGTTGCATATTAGCCCTTAAACTGTGGAAAAGTTGCAAATTAGCCACCCAACTTAACCATTGTCAATTACAAGAAGTTGTTTAATTTATCTTAAGATGACAATGATTTAGGTTTGGTTTTAGATATTGAACTTTATTAGATGGACCTGTAAGTTTATTTGTTTTCAGTATCGTTGAATGAAAGATGATAACGACTAATGGTTATAAGTGCAACTTTGATTGCAGATTGGCATTGCCCCTTGGTTGATATTATCTAACAAAGTAGGCATATATATAGTTAAGAAAATCTTGAAGTTGGCTTAACAAAAACCTTTGTTCATGAAGGGGGAGAGACGTTTTCATCAAATTCATGTTTTTGTTATTCATTGCTATACGTGCCTCTTATTTTGTAGCTTTCTATAAAGATTCAAGTTACTAATACAATAATAATAAAAGTAGACATCATTTGTACATGCATAATCCCTCTCTCCCTCCTACTCTCAAGTACTTCTTACGCGGTCGGGTTGGATAATACCATTATATATATATAGTCATCTTATATTTTTTATATCTAATGGCACATTTGTTTCTTCACAAAATAGATTTGTTACTAACCAAAGCACAAACCATCATCATGTGCTAGATATACATCTATCCGAGAATTGTTAGGTTAAAATAGGAGAAAAGCTTGGAAAGGTGGAGGGGACTCCATGCCTATAAAATACGGTCCAAGGTTTTGCTTTCAAAGCATCCCAAAATATACATTGGTTTGATGGAATGTTTTTGAGAGATTTGTATTTCGTGGAAGAGTTTGGAGTTGAAACGATTGAAATATTTGCATTACTACGAAAGAGAGTATCACCAACGAAAATTAGTGATAAATCACCGTCTGATCATTGCCGAAAATTTGTTTTTGATGACGACATGAAAATCCCTTGGTGATTTCCGATCGATCACCGATGAAAATTTGTTTTTGATAACAACACGAAAATCAATTGGTAACTCTAAATATCACCGACGGATTACCGATAGACGTAAATAAATAGTAATGACAAATTAATTTATTAAAGTACCAAATTGATGTACGATCGTCGAGGGATTAATAAAATTTTTATTTATTTACTTTTCTATTAAATCTTTGCAATCCTTGGTGTGTTTGGTTTGTAGGAGGTTTCCATATCATATTTGAAATGGAATGAAATTCCATTCTCTATAGATGATTTACAAAAATAAATTATCAGATAGGTCGTGGGTTCAATCCCCCATATAGCCTCGACCGTAGAGTGACCCAAAAATTGTCACATTGGTGTCTTTGGAGTCGGGTTCTGTGTGGAAGCGAGTGGGGTTGTCGGTAGTCAATTTCTTGCCCAAAAAAAGTTATAAAATTAAATTACCTTCCATTGATTGATTATTACAAGACATTATTACAAACAAATCTTATTAAAATACCATGAAACACCTATTAGCCTATGGAATCTTTAAATCCAATGTTTATGGGATTTTAGTTTCAGACTTTTCTTTAAACTAAAGGTGGGATTGAACGGAATTCAAATCCAAATCATGTTGACCAAACGGGTCCTTAAATATATATTTGTTCTTGTTTTCCTTTTCTTGAGTGTAGAAATGTCTGAGTTGAATCATTGAGAGTGTAGCTGTAACCGGATGAGGTTTGAGAGATAAAATTTTGCCACTCCAAACAAGTTTATAAACTTAAAAGTTTATTAAAATAAAATTTTGTTACGTTTTCTAAAGCTATAAGTTGTAGACTTTGATCTTATTCTTTTTTGGATATATGTTGAGAAACTACATTTTCTTAAGGAATATGTAAAATGGAATTTATTGCAGTCTTACTGGTACGGCTAGTGGAGGAAGGAGACAATGTGACAAGTAGTGATGATGTTTTATATATAGTTTATATCTACATCAATATAATTTGATTGGCCAGCAGTATATTTTTTCCAATTTGTTGCCATAATCCATAGAATATCTTCCTTAAACACAATGTAACAAACTAACTATAATTTATGATTATATAGAGGAGGTTGGGCGGAAACCTCAAAAAATGAAAAACTGAGGAAAATCTTGATAAACGTTTATCTGGACCTTATAAACATTTGCATAAAAGTAATTGAAACTTTTGTTTTTGTTTTTATGCATTTGTGCATACCGTATAAATTGCTTACAAATTACTTGTGTGCACATATACATACCATCTAGATGAACAGTTACCAGATGTTCCTCAATTTTTCATTTTTTATGGTTTTTCTTTGAACATGGCCATATATATATATATATATGTATATATATATGTAGGGGAAATATCAATTGCAAACCAGTCAGTTTGTGCAAACCCCGTACAAACCAATCTACAATCATGAATCTGCAATTTTTTTTGTTGATGCTTCATGAATCTATATTTTGGCTTCATGAATATAAAATTTGGCTTCATGAATATATAATTTGGCTTCATGAATCTATATTTTCCGATAGAGCCCTAAAATACCCTTATGGATATAAAAAAGAAGTTATGGATATAAAAAAATAAGTTACGTGATTGGTGGAGATGAAACAATATGCTAAAAGCCCTAAAATACCCTTGTGGATAAAAAAAACAAAGTTACGTGATTGGTAGATTGGTTTGTACGGGGTTTGCACAAACTGACTGGTTTGCAACGGATACCTCCCCATGTATATGTATATATATATGTATGTATATATATGTATGTATATATATGTATGTATATATATGTATATATATATATGGAGAATCAAACAAGAACAATACCTATTTAAAATAACACAAGAACCAACAAAATCATATATAATTTTACATTAACGCGTAAAAAAGCCACGCGGACCTGAAGTCCCGACCAAAATTGTTGTGTGGCCTTTTTTGCGTGTTAATGTAAAATCATATGTGATTTTGTTTTTGTTGGTTCTCTTGCTCTTTTAAATATGTATTGTTCTCATTTGAACCCGACTCCCCCCTCCCTCTCTCTCTCTCTCTCTCTCTATATATATATATATATATATATATATATATGTGTGTGTGTGTGTGTGTGTGTGTAAGGTTGGGTTCCGGTGAGAAGTTGAGGTTAACGTAAGAAATGGTTATCAATCGTTGGATAAGAAATAGATACACATTAGGATGAGATGCAACGAGATAAAATGCACTGAGATTCATCGAATCACTTTCCTTTCTAAGGCACAATTCATGGGATGAGATGCTTCTCACACGATCTTTCGCCTATATAACGCTACCTAAGTCGCAGTGACATACCAACAAGTCTTCTCATGTGTATTATCACATGTGATATGAGTGTTCTCGTATTTTTATAAAATGGTTATGCTCTCGTTTGAACCCCCACCTATATATATATATATAGGTGTAACACCCTAAAAACATGGCTAATTTAAACCTTTAAAACTCAACAAGTTATGATCATAAAACTTCAAACTTATATAACAAGAGGATCATCAGTAAGGTTTCTATATACAACAAACGTCTAATTCAAATAACCTATTAATCTAATCATCATAATCAGATTAACTAGGTTATCTAATCACCTGTCCCAAAATATCCAAAAGAACAACTAGATCCTCTGTCATCTCCAAGTTTGATTCCTTCAAAAGTTCTCGTCTCTCATCCCCGCTTACCTCCCGGAGTTTGTACCTGGTAAGAAGATTCAACTTGAAACATTAGGCTTTCGCCTAGTGAGAATATTCAAATCAAAATAAAATTTAACAATCAAAATCTCAACAGATAAATCAAACCTGTTCTCACCCATCTTACCGTACACGTGCTTAATCTCAACAACGGAAACCTACCCCAAACTCAAAACTATGACTAACCTTCAGTAAGTCATATTATCACAAACCAGAGCCAACTACGAATCAATCCCAGATTCTAGATCTGTGCTCTAACATAATAAATCGCAATTACACATGCTTATTTATTAGAAAGGAAGTAGGGATTACAATTACTCATGTCAATCTCTATTCTTCCTTAGAAATCAGGAATTACGATTACTCACATCAATCCCATGATTTCTCAATAATGCAAAATAGGAATTACGATTACTCACATCAATTCCATATTTAACATACACTCAGGAATTATGATTACTCACATCAATTCCTTAATTCATATAAATGGGAATTACGATTACTCACATCAATTCCACATTTAACATACATACTGGAATTACGATTACTCACGTCAATTCCACATTCAACATACACACATTGGAATTACGATTACTCACGTCAATTTCATGTGTTCATATAAACTAGTGCCTATGGATCCATTACACTCTATCATAAGTATATACAATATTATATACTATATCCCGTAACATATTCTATATACATATATAAAAATATTAATCTCGACACCTCGACTTCTCAACTATCCCCTCTTTGCTATTTAGCACGGGGATCAATATCTCAAATGTAAACTACATGACCGGACTCATAAATAAGTCTTTACAATTTATCATATCATGGCTTTCATATCAAATTCTAAGTTATAATCATATAACAAATAGCATATAAATATCAGATTGCATTCCACATAAAAGCCTCAAACTGCTACTGAAAGTCCACAAAAATCGCACGCCACTTTAGCGAAAAGCTACAATTTTCGCAAGCCAAAGCTGCGAATTTCTTAATTCTCGCAAGCCAAAGCTGCGAATTTCTTAATTCTCGCAACCCACTGTTGCGAGTTTCTCCAAAATTCGCAAGCCATGTCTGCGATTTTTTCTAAAATTCGCAAGCCACTCTTGCGATTTTCTCTAAAACTCGCAAGCACTGTTCATCGTCTTCTTCATTTATCCAGTTCACAAATACATCTAAATAAGCCTACTATTTATCAATTAAGTCATACTAAAGCATTCAGACACATATTTAACCATCTATTTCAACTTTAATGGTTTAAATTTTAAAGAGATATGAGTAAACTCACCTTAATAAGAATCTGAACACTTTTTCTTCCTTTACAGCAGCTAAATCGAACAGCTTAATGAAGTTTGAACCCTGTTGCTTCACGTACAAAGGCTAAATCAAACAGCAGAACCCCAAAATCAGTTTCTTCCTTCTTATTTCTTTTTCTCTCGATATCTCTATCTTTTCTCTGTTTCTCGACTTCTTACTGATTTCTCAGTAAACATTCACAAAGGAAAACTTAATTAAGCCAACAATTTGACACCTCATCCTTTTTAAAACAGATGAGTCATAACTCATTTCCCAAACACACCTCCTACTTAAAGAAATGACATAATAAACCCTTAAGTTAATATCTCCAATTAACTTTACTTTAACCAAATTACAAACTTAACCTTATGATTAATATTATTCACAAAATAAATCAACGAAAATTCGGGATGTTACAATACTCCCCAACTTGAAAATGATTTCGTCCCCGAAATCAAACCAAGCAAACAAATGGAAATATCTATTCCTCATAACTTCCTTCGTTCTAAAATCACATAAGCACGTTGACATATCCACTTCTTATTAATTCATCACTTTCTAATATATCTTTCTAGAATCACTTAATCATAAATAAAGATCCCGAAAGAATAGGAACTCAATTCTTCACATTATTAAAACTCATATCCTTTCAACATTACCCGCTCCCCAACTTGAAAATTTTACAAGTCTTCTTGAGTAACATTATAATCATCAAATTCTTATCCAACTATAATACTTGATCTTAATTCAACTGCTTATTTTCTTATCAAAACCACAACTGATATAACTAACTAGCAATCAACGACTTAGACACAACCAACAATTAACCTGCACGAAGGAATGAAGTTAACGAGGAATGTACCAGAAACAATGTCGTTTGATCCTTTATCTTCTTCAGCTGTCATATGATACGCTCGGCCCATCGGCTTTGGAATATCTGTTTTCTTACTTTGATCCCCCTCCTTCTTCAACTTTGGGCAATCCCGACGGTAATGGCCAGGTTGTTTGCATTCATAGCACGTCGATCCTCGAATAGGACAATTATTCATAGAATGCCCACTCTTCCCACACTTATAACATTCAAACGTGGTCCCCTGACATGGACCAAAATGCCTACTTCGACATTTCGAACACCAATTCGGTTCTTGACGAGGTTCTAAATGTGGGCCATCAGAAAAGGACTTTGATACATACGATGATTCCGATCGAACTTCCCCTTTTCTTTTCTCTCCTACATGCGCTTTCTCTTCCTTATCTCTAGCATACATCTCCTCTATTATCTTGGCTTCTTCAATCGTTTCCCGGAGTGTTACAGCTTTTGAATTTCTCACCCGGGACATCATATCAGCTGGCAACCCTTTCAAATATGCTTTAACTTTATCTTTTTTCGCTGGAGCCACACGCCCCACCAAATTCAGTTTCTCCATGAAGGATTTTGTATACTTTCTTACAGTCATACTGCCTTTCTTGAGGTTCCTGAACTCTTCTTCGATTCTATCCATTTCTGTTTCGTTACAATACTCCTCCAGAATCTTTGATTTGAACATTTCCCAAGTCATGGCATTCAGAACTGTAGCTGACACAGAAGTTGACAGCACATTCCACCAAGATAGCGCGTTACCGCGTAACATCTGAGATCCAAATCTAACTTTAGACTTTTCATCACTACACTCACAAGCTCGAAAAGCTTGTTCAATTTCCCTTAGCCAGTTCATGCAAGCTATTGGGTTATTTTCTCCTTTGAATTTCGGCGGCTTACAGCTCAAGAACGTTTTGTAGGAGCAAATTCTATCAACTCTTCTTTCTGTCTCTTGTCCAGGGTTACTAGTTGGATTTATCACACTAGTATCAACTCTTGTCCGTCTTGGTTCCGTACCTCGATCATTAAACAATTTCATAAACATATCCGCTTGTCTTCCCATAGTGGTGTTCATCATTTCAACTTGCCTTTCCATTGATGCATTCATCAATCTGGTCACATTATCCATTATCCGCCCTTCCATGCCTGAATCTGGTGGTGTGTGATCGGCAGTACTGGTACCCCCTCTATGTGCCGGATTACGTACTCCTCCTAAGGAAAGAAAATCTGGTGGCGTCTCATGAACTTCGCCTACCCCAGTCGGTCTTTCTCCCGGCTCATCAAGCCAAGTCCTATTCATAGAAGAATTTGGAGACCTCGGAGGTGTATTCACCATTGATCTTAATAAGCACAACAAAACACTCATCAGCAATGATTTATACAACTAGACATACAATACGTACTTTACCGCTAATCAGTCACTGTAACAATTTGAAACAAGTATGCTTGTGTAATAATATACTCATAATGACAATAGCTAATTGAAATTGCGAATATATTATACATGAGAATCCTCATTACCATCGTTACAGTCCTAACTTCGCGTATTTCCGTCGACTCTTAAGACTACCCAGTCTTAGCAATTTTACCCATACCTCACGGATCATAACTTAATTCATCACAGCTTAAGTCTAGATCTCTCAAATTCATACCTAGTTCGCTTAAACTACTGCTCTGATACCATATTGTAACACCCTAAAAACAGGGCTAATTAAAACCTTTAAAACTCAACAAGTTATGATCATAAAACTTCAAACTTATATAACAAGAGGATCATCAGTAAGGTTTCTATATACCACAAACGTCTAATTCAAATAACCTATTAATCTAATCATACATCATAATCAGATTAACTAGGTTATCTAATCATCTGTCCCAAAATATCCAAAAGAACAACTAGATCCTCTGTCATCTCCAAGTTTGATTCCTTCAAAAGTTCTCGTCTCTCATCCCCGCTTACCTCCCGGAGTTTGTACCTGGTAAGAAGATTCAACTTGAAACATTAGGCTTTCGCCTAGTGAGAATATTCAAATCAAAATAAAATTTAACAATCAAAATCTCAACAGATAAATCAAACCTGTTCTCACCCATCTTACCGTACACGTGCTTAATCTCAACAACGGAAACCTACCCCAAACTCAAAACTATGACTAACCTTCAGTAAGTCATATTATCACAAACCAGAGCCAACTACGAATCAATCCCAGATTCTAGATCTATGCTCTAACATAATAAATCGCAATTACACATGCTTATTTATTAGAAAGGAAGTAGGGATTACAATTACTCATGTCAATCTCTATTCTTCCTTAGAAATCAGGAATTACGATTACTCACATCAATCCCATGATTTCTCAATAATGCAAAATAGGAATTACGATTACTCACATCAATTCCATATTTAACATACACTCAGGAATTATGATTACTCACATCAATTCCTTAATTCATATAAATGGGAATTACGATTACTCACATCAATTCCACATTTAACATATATATTGGAATTACGATTATTCACGTCAATTCCACATTCAACATACACACATTGGAATTACGATTATTCACGTCAATTCCATGTGTTCATATAAACTAGTGCCTATGGATCCATTACACTCTATCATAAGTATATACAATATTATATACTATATCCCGTAACATATTCTATATACATATATAAAAATATTAATCTAGACACCTCGACTTCTCAACTATCCCCTCTTTGCTATTTAGCACGGGGATCAATATCTCAAATGTAAACTACATGATCGGACTCATAAATAAGTCTTTACAATTTATCATATCATGGCTTTCATATCAAATTCTAAGTTATAATCATATAACAAATAGCATATAAATATCAGATTGCATTCCACATAAAAGCCTTAAACTGCTACTGAAAGTCCACAAAAATCGCACGCCTCTGTAGCGAAAAGCTACAATTTTCGCAAGCCAAAGTTGCGAATTTCTTAATTCTCGCAAGCCAAAGCTGCGAATTTCTTAATTCTCGCAACCCACTGTTGCGAGTTTCTCCAAAATTCGCAAGCCATGTCTGCGATTTTCTCTAAAATTCGCAAGCCACTCTTGCGATTTTCTCTAAAACTCGCAAGCACTGTTCATCGTCTTCTTCATTTATCCAGTTCACAAATACTTCCAAATAAGCCTACTATTTATCAATTAAGTCATACTAAAGCATTCAGACACATATTTAACCATCTATTTCAACTTTAATGGTTTAAATTTTAAAGAGATATGAGTAAACTCACCTTAATAAGAATCTGAACACTTTTTCTTCCTTTACAGCAGCTAAATCGAACAGCTTAATGAAGTCTGAACCCTGTTGCTTCACGTACAAAGGCTAAATCAAACAGCAGAACCCCAAAATCAGTTTCTTCCTTCTTATTTCTTTTTCTCTCGATATCTCTATATTTTCTCTGTTTCTCGACTTCTTACTGATTTCTCAGTAAACATTCACAAAGGAAAACTTAATTAAGCCAATAATTTGACACCTCATCCTTTTTAAAACAGATGAGTCATAACTCATTTCCCAAACACACCTCCTACTTAAAGAAATGACATAATAAACCCTTAAGTTAATATCTCCAATTAACTTTACTTTAACCAAATTACAAACTTAACCTTATGATTAATATTATTCACAAAATAAATCAACGAAAATTCGGGATGTTACAATAGGGGTGAGTTCAAATGAAAACTCCCAATTTTAGCCATTGATCAAAATTTAGAAAACTAATCAATGGTTAAAACATAATAAAATTAATTGAGAAGTGATTAGGGGCACATGGGAATTTGAATAGCGCCTACCATATTTGACCTTTTATTTTCTTTTTTAATTAAAAAAAACTTTTACCTTCTTAAATTTTAAAATAAACTATCTTAAAAGTTACTAATATTTTAATCAAACAAATTACATAAAAAAACGAAATTTCGTGCTCTTCGATATGACATCCATCTTGATATAGTTTTTTGTTGTTGTTTTAATCGTTTTTACGTGAAATGTTATATATGTTTTATATTCATTATGAATATGTATGTACGTCCCTGGGTGTCCATATTCAATATGAATAACAAAGGTGGACGTTCATTCACTATTCATGTTGAATAATACAATATTCAGGATGAATAATACAACATTCAGGATGGAGAATATATGAATTCATGATTTATGTATTATTCATCATGAATCGTGTATACCCCGAATGATGTATTATTCATCCTGAATGATACATTATTCATGGTGAATAATATATGAATGACTCGTGAAGGTGTGGACATATGGCGCACTTTCTTTTGTTCCCCGATTCACAACCGAAACTTGATTTTATTCATTATGAATATGTATGCACATCCACATGTGTCCACATTTAGTATGAATAACAAAGATAAACGTCCATTCACTATTCAGGATGAATAATATAGTATTCAGGATGAATAATACAACATTCAGGATGAATCGTGTATTATTCACTCTGATTGTCGTATTATTCATCATGAATGATACATTATTCATGATGAATAATACATGAATGACTCGTGAAGGTGTAGAGACGTGGCACGCTCTTTTTTGTTCCCCGATTCACACCCGAAACTCGATAGGTTCTCGATGGGTGTTGGGCTACGGTGATGAAGAACGCGATTCCTTACGACGTTGAAGAAAAGTGTTGAAGAAAGTGATGTCGAGTTACGGACTTACGGTGTCGAGGTGTTGTACACACTTAAACGTACTTAATATTCATAATGAATATAACATATATATATATATATATATATATATATATATATAGCATTTCACGTAGAAAACCGTTAAAACAACAAAAATATATATCGAGATGGATGTCATATCGAAGAACACGAAATTCTTATTTTTTTGATGTAGTTTGTTTGATTAAAATATTAGTAATTTTTAAGGTAATTTATTTAATTTTTAAGGGGGTAAAAGTTTTTAATTAAAAAAGAAAATAAAAAGGTCAAATATGATAGACGTGAGTTTATATTATCTTCCATTTTTACCCCTAATCACCTTAATTAATAATTTTAATTTGAAAACTCTATTTAATATGAGTTGTTGGATCAAAAGAGATGAAGTAGCCGAGATGAAGTCCTCACATGCACAATGAAAATTGAGTTTTCATTCGAAGTTTCCTTCTCTCTCTATATATATGTATATTTTATTACTCTTCAGGTCGCAACAAACAATCCATAGAAGATCTATAGTATAAATAAGCATCCATATATCATTTGTTTCACTCAAACTATGTATCTCTTTGTTTGCACCTAAATAGCTAACTAGTTATTAGATATATCAATGGCAACAGTAATTAGGAAATACTCCCCCATGACCATGATGATCATTCTTGTCATCAACGGCTGATGATGGGATAGGAACCATCAATGATCCTCCATACGTCCGTACGTATATATACATATTATATATTTCAACTGCAAATTTTACATACATATATATATATATATATATATACTTGATATTTGAATTTGTATATAATGCTGCAGCTTTAGCTTGTTATGGGTACAAAGATATGGGAGTGATGATAGCGGCTGCAAATGAAGCATTATGGGAAGGTGGTGCAACTTGTGGAAAGTTCCAGGTGAGTTGCACCGGTGGAACCAATTTAGGTACTCCACACCCTTGTACGGCCACTCCCATCGTCACCGTTGTCATCACCGACTTCTGCCCCCCTCCTGGTTGCAAGGGCGACCTTGACTTGTCCCACGAATCCTTTTCCACCATTGCTGATCCCAGAGCCGGAGGAATCAAAATTTCTTACCAACAGTACGTACATCATCATCAATCACCAATATATATTGAAAGTCTATGCTACTTGCGAGTTAGATATAATGTGCTTCTTTGGTTTTGTTTTACAAAAATATTATTCTTCTATTATGCAGGTTGTGAAGAAGAAGATGCCGATGACGATGATCATGGAAGGAAGTTGCATAAGAAGAGGTCTAATAAGCATAGTGCGAGATGCAAAACCGCATTTTAATAATATCAACTTATAATTTTAATTTTATTTCATGTTACCGTTAATTAACTGTTGTTTCTCATTTTGTATGATATATATGTTGGTTCAAACATATATAAATCAAACAGATCTAATAAATCTAGAAAGGCTAAAATATAATGAAGGTTTTGTTTGTTTGACAAAATTGAGATATAGAAACTAATTAAGTTGCTGTTCATCTTTTGGAACATATATAACATTTTGCAACTTAAATAAATGAGAGGGAGTGTGAAGATGTGAGAGATAGATAACCTAGTACCCAAGGGTGCAAAAAAAACCCGACCAACTTGGTCAACTCAACCCAATGTCTAATCGACTTGTAAAATCTTCAAACCCTAGGTATTTAGTTAAAACTTGGTTAACTGTAAAATCTTCAATCCTTGGATTTAATATCGAAGGGGCGAGTTTAGGAGTGCAGGACTTCACATCCAAAGGGCACATGTAGAATGGACCAATTATTAAATCTTAGATGGAAACCATTCAATCCTTGCCATTCTCTTGTAGATCACCTCCAAACGGAAGCAAATTGCTCAGGGAAGCTCGTTCTTTTATTGTTTATGGCCCTTGCGTTATCCCCCTATCGCATCATGGCTAGGGGCTAAGATAACTCAAATTGGGAGAGTATCGGTTTAATTTGACACCCCCTTGAAACTTAAAAAAGTCCGTTCTTCTCTCTAAAGGTAAAGATATCTGAAAGTAGCATTCATTCTTGATTTCAGTCTATTAGGTATTGGTCATTGCGTAGATAATGATTTTCCGGTAGACATAGCAATTTGAACAGCTGTCCGTGCACTTTCCGAAAATGACAGAATCTAGTCCAATAATATGATTGTTAAATCTCTTATTATTAATACATTAAACAATTATACCATCACCTCTCTTCATATACATATACTTTAAATCTCTTCTCTATCTCTATATAACTCATTCATATATATGTTTGGTAAATGTGATCATATATATGCAAATTCAGGCCAGGCCCGGCCCTGGCGGATGGCTATTGTGGCTTGGGCCATGGGCAACAGGCCCATAAGGGCATCAGATTTTAAATAGGTAGGTAGGCTCAGTTTTAGGTTCCAAGAAAAATGACGCAAGCGTTAAATTTATAATAGCAGAACATCGATCGGAAAAGACTACGTTTTCGTGCGTTTCTCACCCTCACGACGGACTCAGACGAACTAGAATCTCAATCTCTCAGCCTCTCAGCTCTCGTTACTCTCAATCGATTGGTTGCTAAATCGGTAGGCATCTTGCGAGTTACGTCCATCTCTGACCTAGTCGGCCCTAAATCAACTACTCGTGTCGTAGTTGTTGGTTTCTTTAGTATGTTTCTGCCCTAAATCGACTTGGTATGTTTCTGCCCTAAATCGACTGGTTTCTTGCTCTTATTCTGCCCTAATTGATTACTGGTTCTGCCCTAAATCGACTGGTTTCTTGCTCTTGTTCTGCCCTAAATTGATTATTGGTTCTGCCCTAAATCGACTGGTTTCTTGCTCTTATTCTGTCCTAATTGATTAGTGATTACTGGTTCTGCCCTAAATCGACTGGTTTCTTGCACTTGTTCTGCCCTAAATTGATTATTGGTTCTGCCCTAAATCGACTTCAGCTTTTCTTTTCTAACTTCTAAAGTATACATTGAATTTTTTGAATTATTGTCTTGCTCACTTACTGACTTGTTGTTGTAGGTTTTTGAAACCAAAAAGTAATGATTTTAATTGTTTCCCCCTTTTGATGATTTGTGTTTATAATATTGAACCTGGTACCACATTTTGGTTCTAGAATTTGCTGAATACCTAATTTCTAAACTTTAGTTGATGCCTTGTGAGTTCTAGGTCATGTACACAAAACTATGTTACACTCTAGTGCAGACACTATGATTTCTATGATGAAATTCTAGACTTTAGAGCAATGTTTTATGTTTAGGAGTACCAGCACCCACTACCATTTTCTTGTTTAAAAAATCATAATTGGTTTGCAGATTATGAATATTTTATTGGACGAAGTTGGATTTGATTTGCTAATACTTGATGATGACCGATGAATCTTTCATTTGCTTCTTGAATTCTTAAAAGCATTACATGGTTTGGACTATATTACTTTTAGAGTGACCATCTATCCTTTAGCAATTTGATCACTGATTTAAATTTGAAATGTGTATTGTTTTCCTTACAACTAGTTATGATACTCATGAAATCCTATTGAAAATCCTTGCAATGAATTTGTTGATTTGTTTGTAATTTTATTATAGGGGGTTTGGTTTATGTTCCCCTTGTATCATTTTTGTTATCTTTGATAAAATTCGATATTGGAATGAGCTGCATAACTTGACTAGGTTCCAAACCCCTTCAATTAGTTTACTATTTTATTCATATAAATATATAAGATATAAGGGGCATTTTTCTGGCCCTTCGCCACGGCATTCGAAACCTCAGGACCGGCCCTGTGCAAATTAAGACACTTAGTTGAATGGATCTACTTAAAAATCAGTATGGATAAGTTGCACCACTTGGTCGATGATGAATAGGGAATCATGAACAGATAAAACAACATATTAAAGGTAACCAACATACGAGAATGTTTTGATGCACCAAAGTATCAACTCGACCAACCCAACCCATACCAATTAATCAATAAAGCCATTTTGTTTGGTATCTCTAATATCCTGTACGCAAATAATAGAGTTATTTCCAACTTATTAATAAGTTTACAAATAGTAAGATTCCTAAAGCCTAATAACGATGATTAATCCGTTTATTTATTTGAAGAGCAATTGGAGGTTATTGAAGATGTTTTATAACATAAACTCTCTATCAAAAAACCAATGAGACCATCAACTACATTACAATTTTTGACATATTTATGATCAATTACTTTAACTATATATAATGAATTCTTCCTAATTTCTTAAGCCTGATACCAACACAAAAGACTATTTATATCAATATAAAACTTAATAAAAATATTATGTACTACACTTTTAATACAAAAATATTAATTTATTAATAATTTTTTTTTCAGAAAAGACCCATCATACTTTTGTATTTTGAGAGATCAAATCTCTTGACACTTGGTAAAACCCGATGTGACAAAGAGCTTGGAAGCAGATAATAATACACTACAAATATAAAAAGCTTTGAGAGGAGATGTGATTGTTCGTTGTAAATCCATATTCAATTACGAAGATGTTGCTGACGAGGATTGGTTTAGAAAGGATTATGGCTAATGTTTTGGATCTTAATTTGGACGAGGGATAAGAGTAGGCCGGTTACTTCACGACAAGGATAAGAGTAGGTCGAAGAGAGTTAGGGATTTGAGTAAAGATGGCATAGTCTCTTTGGGGTTGAGGGGCTTCACCGATGATGGGGAGGCCGGTCGGGAGTTTTGCACAATCAAAATAAAAATAAAAATAATGTAGCATGACCAAAATACCCTTACTTGAGATGCACGTTGGGTAATTTAACGGGACATTAGGCCATTTCGTACCTCAACTTGTGCCCCCTCTTGCTCTTGTTTGGGATTGCTTATTTGAATGACTTATATGCTTATTTCATTTTGTCACCACAAATAAACAATTTCTAATGTTTGGATTAGAAAAAAAGCGCTTATATATAACTTTTTGTCACCACAAATAAGTTGTTTTTAATAAGTTGGTCCATTCTAACTTATTTGAAACTCCTTCATCCAAATTACATTTTTACCCTTTCTTTTTTAACCCTAATAGACATCGCAACAGATTCCTCTCGTCCTGCTCATCACCATCGTTTTCTCCATACGAACCTGCTTCCGCTCGTCTCCTCTCGCCCAATTCGTGTCTCCTCTTCAGGTATGCTTTATCTCCATGTATAGGGTTCGATATTGTTGGGTGTCACTGCTGTGTTCGATCTTCTTGTTGGGTCTGTGTTCCATTTTTTTTATAGAACTTCACCAAAGCAAGAAAATCGAACACCTTGGGTCGATCTTTTTGGGTCGATTTCTCTACTTTGTTCAATGTTTTTGATTTGATTTTATCTCTGTGTGTGTATGATTATTTTGTGATATGTGTAGTATTCAAAAAACCAAAGCAGAAGAAAAGGTTGGCATGAATAAGTTTTAGGGTTTAAACGGAGGTATTGCTCTCTCTCTCATTGGATTTTTGAGCATCCTCACCGTCGTTCCTCGTTCTTGGATCGAGGAGCAAGAGGTCAGTATCTTCCATTTTCTAGTTGATTATTTAATTCGATTTTAGACCTAACGGAAAATTTTGTGCTTTGTTTGATTAGTTTGTAGTTAGCTTCCAAAGTAGCTATGCATATATACATTTACACAATGCTTATTAGATTTGATGCTGATCTTTTATTTGACCTAATTTCTCTGTTTTTGTGTCTGTGGATTTGATGGCTTCAATTTCAATATTCAAACTTTTTTTTTCTTCTTTCTAGTTTCACTTTTTGAGTTTCAATTGTTCAATCAATGCTCTTCCTCCTATTTCTCTATCTGTTTTAAAAATCATGTTGTCTTGAAAGTTTTAGTTTGTATTCATCATATTGATAAGTACAAGAGAAAATGCATTTCTTTTAAACATTCATTGCTGAAAACCTAATTACATGAACAGTGCAATCTATCTTTGAACATACAGTGAAAATATCCAGAATGTGTTATGATCCTTGAACTAGCATATTAAAGTCTAAACCAAATATTACTAGTTTGAAGAGAGTAGATAGTTTTTCTTTTTGAAACTGTAAACAAGCTCGCACTCTAATGTCTCCCAACTCATAATCTAAAAATTGTCAAGACTTTATTGGTACACTTGAATGAAAACTTCAGTTAGTTTATTGAGCTGAAAAATAAATTAGAGACCAGACTCGGAGATGTAAAATCAACCAAAGTACAGTTTTAAAGCAGTTGATTACTTGATTTCAGTGCTCTATTCATGGCGGATGCTACATATTAGCCCTGAAAGATCTGATGCTTCACACAGTTGGACTCCTAGCCTCCTACTTGATCTAATTTCTCTGTTTTTTTTGTATATTAGCGGTGGTTAAAGCATTACTATATAGCAGTCTTCTTTGATAGAGATTTATAATAATCACTATGACCTCTTATTCGTTCATCACTTGTTCATTCAGTTTTATCAAACAGGCCTTTCTTGACACATCACAGAGCTGATTGGTGATCAATCATGGTTTTCGGGGCAATAAGATCCATAATCCGACCCGTATCAAGAACCCTAATTCTATCTCGTTCCACCACAACCACCTCATCCTCTTTCTCTAAGCCATTGATTTCTGCTATCTACAACAACGAGATACATGTTCAAAGGAGCTTCCAATTTTGGGGTTTGTCATCCATAAGGGCTATGCACAGCCTAACGGATACCCGATTTCCGAAGAGAAGGCCTGTTGATAAGCCTCGTAGGAAAAGGGCTAGCTTGAAGCCTTCAGGTTAGGGCTCAATTTTCCGAATTTTAGGCTTTTAAATTTTCGTGCTGCATTTGGGAATTTAATGTTCTTCATGTTATATTGAATCGGATTTAGTAGTTTTAGTTGCTAATATTTACCATGGAAATCTTGTGCAAATTTGCTGTATTTTGGGTAAATGCAATGTGACGGTTAATGGTAATGCAGGGCCTTATGCTTGGATTAAGCATGTTCCTGGTGAACCAATACCTGCAAGTCAACCAAATGAGGGAAGTGTCAAACATAGAAACGAGAAAAAGAGAATAAGACAGCGGCGGGCCTTCATACTGGTATGGTCTGTTGGCTTGTTCTTCTTTATAGCATTACCATGTAGTCATATATTACACATTTATATAAACCCATAAATGATGTATAAAGTCACGTGAATACGTGATAAAGCAGTTGAGCAATCAAACCATGATATGCGAAGTTTACTCCTTTGAGGTTAACTTAATTTTGTAGTGCACTAGAAATAGTTGATTGCATCTTGTATGATATATAGAAGCCTCAACATTAGGCACATGTTTCTTTTACATTTTGGAATTTTTTGGGTTATAACATTTTCATTTTGGAGTCTCAATGTATATGATAGGAAAAATGTGCATGTGATTGTAAAGCCCAAATTTAGAGAAATAAGATGTGTGACTTGTAAAGTTGAGAATGGAGTAAACAGTATAAACAAGTGAGCAGTCATGTTTTTGAATATTTTTAGAAACCTGGTTTTATCAAGATTCTTTACAACTCCTTTACATCTTTCCATTTCACCACTAGTTGGGTATCAATCATAATTGCTGGTTGGGATATTGATTTAAGTGTTGATTGTGAATTGGGTGTACAGTCGGAAAAGAAGAAACGTAAGGCTGAGTTGCAGGAAGCCAACCGGAAGAAGAAAATTCAGAGGATTGAACGAAAGATGGCTGCAGTAGCCAGAGATCGAGCGTGGGCTGAACGACTAGCACAACTGCAGCAGCTCGAGGAAGAGAAAAACAAGGCGGCTACGACTTAATTGTTGCAGCTTTGCACTTCATTCCCCTTTGCTTAGAATCAAGATTTTCTTAAAAATTGTGTGTTTTTGCTCTTGATTGAATTCCATCTTGTACTGGTAGAATAATACACCTAGCTGGACTTTACCAAGTTGGCGACATTTTTCAACTTGGTTATTACTGGCATAGCTTGTTTTACATTTTTGATATGATGAAGATATCAGTGTTTGAAGATTTTCATGATTATATTTGTTACTATTTGACTATTTTATTTATGGTATTATTAGTAATTTTACTAATTTAGTATATGGGGAAATTGCATGAAAATGCAATAAGCATCGGTTATTATTTTAACAACATACTTTTAAAACCTTCATTTTGGCACTTCAAGTTCAAGGTGATATATCAAACTATTTCAACTAGTTTTGTTAAAATGTCGACGTGACGTCTCAAATATTATTTGTAATCGACTGTGATAATGTTGATGATTTACGGGTTTTGCAATGTATCTTGTTAGTTATCACGTGTGATGAGGTAATGTATTTTGGTGTGCTTTCTCATGAGACATTGTTAATAGATTTATGTGTTTTACCCTTTCTATTGAATCACATGTGATTTTAATGATTTCTAGTGTTTTGAATCGCATGGAGCATTATGAATTGTATGTGATTAGTTACATGTTATTATCTAAAATACTATATAATGTTTTTCCCGATTATTTTCAAGAATCTTGAAAATCTATTAGTTAAGCTTGATATACAACTTGTTAAGCTATGTAAAAACCTCTCCTCACCCACTCGGTGGGCACCAAACTCTAATAACCCATGTCCCAATTTTTTTTAATTTATGTTGCAATTAATATCCTTATAATTAGTTATTCAATTTACTTTTAATCATCTACTTTTTCATTTTCCATTTTAGACCCTTATCATATAACATAAATAATTGTATATGAACTAATAATGCATACAGATTATACAATTGTAATCGTCTTGTCAATACTTTCAAAATAAGTCCAATATTAAATACTTTTGGATTTAGTCACATTATTAAATATGACTGAATATATAAGTTAATTTGTTTTATATTTCTTACGCTTTAATTTTTTATTTTACATCCTTATCGTATTAAAATACATAATCATAGGTTAACTAAACTACATTATAAAATGCATTTTTTACAAATTATACATTATAATCTTTTCATCAATTATTTCAAATAAATTCATTATTGAACATTTTTTAATTTAATAATATTGTAAAATATCATAAATACGTATTGAAATTTTTCAAGAATGATGTATCGAGATTTATTTAAACTGGTACATTTTACACCCTTATCAATATTTATCTATCTATACTCTGTTAAAAAGGTTTTATTACGGTTATTCTTGAATTTTTAAGTACATATCTTGATGCATAATATACAAGTTTAAAAGCTTCAAAACCACCCATGTTCAACATGATAAAAAAGTAAAATTATTTTTTATTTTAAAATTACACTTTATACTCTTATAATTAGTTATTTAATTTACTTTTATATTCTTTTTTTCGTTTTTCAGTTTACACTCTTATCATATTAACATACTAAAATACATTAAAAATATGTTTCTTTTATTTTTGCAAATCAATATCTTCAAAATTGGCTCAAATGTTATCGGTTTGAAGAACTCACTATCGAGCGAATTTTTTTAAATTATTTGATCAATTGACCATATTGACCTTGAATTCTATACAAGTGATATGCGATTTAAAAACACAAAACACCATAAAATTAGCATCATGTGATGTAGAATAAAACTGGAAATGAAACATGATTATTCTGAGTTCTTGGCTTTAGATTCGAGATGTTTTGGGTCGCAGCGCACGCAACTACATACGTATATAGTATATACACAATAGCACATATAACATTTGAACTCTAAAACGAATAACGGTATTGATTAATTAAGCAAAAGTAAGCAATTAAAAGCATGATGTAAAAAACAATAAAAGACTATTGTGAAAAAAAATTACTTTTCTTTTTAAAAAATTAGCAAACACCGTAATCAAGTTATATTATATATAAATATATATATATATATATATATATAGGGAGAGATGAAATTGAAGAGAGAAAAAAATGTTTTTATATAACTTGTTTAAGGATAGACCATGGATCATTGACATCTAGTTTTGGTATTTGATGAGTGTGTCAAATGCACGTAAACATTAGCTATCCTTTCAGAGATTATGTTGTAAAAAATATCTAAGGTTGTTATGTTACAATTGCTTCTTACACGTCTTCCTCATAACTAATACATAGGGAACTTAGGTAATTTTCTATGAACATAACTTATTAGATGTGTTTTCTATTTAAAATTGGAAATAAATTAAAATTTGGTCAATTAAAGCCGCTTTACTCGCTTTATTCAGTCCAATTAAGCTCATTAATCTGACTTAGGGGTTGTTCGGTTGTGCCTTAATGGTCTGTATAGCCCATATAGCTTATTCGTTCATCCATAGTTGGTTCTTCGTTATGGCTTAATCTGAAAATAATGACTTATTCGCTCAACCCACAAAATAGAGTCACATACACTCATCCCACTCTTTTCCCTGACTACCCTTGTAAAAAAAACGCTACATTTGGCTACGAGCAGTGAAGAAGACGCTTGTTCATGGGTTTTCTTCTTTCCTTCTGAAATCGGTTTAGTTCCTCAGATCGATTTGTCCTCTGAAATCAATTTATGGGTCGAGATGCAAAAATAAGGCTTTCTCCATCGTTGCAGAAATGAAGAAACATGGGTTTCCTTCTTTCATTCTTGGTTTCCTTCATATGATTCTTCATCATTCGAGTTCGGTTTTGTCCTTTGAGATTGATTTTTCCTCAAATCGATTTTCCTATGAAATCAGTTTATGCGTCGAGATACAATAATAGGGCTTTTCCATCGTTGCAAAAATGAAGAAACATGGGTTTCCTTCTTTCCTTCTTGGTTTCTTCATCTGGTTCTTCGTCATTCGAGTTAGGTTTTTTATTGCTTAAAAGGTGTTGATGGCTTCATTTGTTTCTTCATCATTCGAGTTGGGTTTTCTGATTTATGTAATGGTTGTTGATAGCTTCATCTGTTTCTTGATCATTTGATTTATGATTCCTATGATTATTGGTTATTCGATTTGGGATTCTGATTTTTGAAGTGGGTGTTTGTTAGTTCGAGGATTCTTTCGTTTCTTGATATGTGATTTCTGATTTCTACAAATGGGTTGAATTGAATGTTCAATATAAAATAAAGGGTAAAATAGTCATTTTTACCATTCAGAGTGTTTATTCAGCATAACAACCGAACAGTAACTTATCAAATATCATATAGACAGATTTATCAATATAGACATCTATGTTCATACATGACTTAATGGAAAACGAACCAAACAACCCCTTGTTTACTTTATAAAAGTTTTAAACCGAACCTACAAGTTCGGGCAACATTTTAGGGCTTAAGCCACCTAGACAAAACTAATAGTGAATCCCTAAAGAACTTTTTTTATTAACAACAAAGATTGATAAAGGGGGATTAATTGGCATTAACCAACATCAAAGGGACTATTTGTGTAGTTTACCTTTTTATTTTTTATCATTGTGACAAAGGCGCCTATTTTTAATAACTTCTTTTGTTCTTCCATAACCATTAGTTTAATTCTTTAATTCTCATTTATAAAAATAAACTATACTTATATAGTTTTTTAAATTAATAATACAATATTTAAATAAACTAAATATCAAATTAAATATACCAAATTTCAATAAAAGAGATTATTATAATAGAGTTCATATCACATGGATGTACAACATCATATGAAATGGAATTTTAAAGTTAAAAGAACGTTCATGTGACTTCAATACTTTTTTATGAAGGGTGCGTTTGGTACGTAGACAAGACAGAACAGGACATGATGGGACAAGACGGAACAGGCAGGGCAGGACAAGACAACTGTTCAGCGTTTGGTATATAGAACTGGACATTATAGAACATATAACACCAGATAAAATAAAATAAATAAAATTTAAAGAATGAATAAAATATAAAATAGAACGTGTATTTGATGTTTTAGAAGAGAAATCTATTTTATTTTAAGGTTATATTGGTAAAACATAAGTCTGTTCCACCTTGTTCCATGGTGTGGGGGTGGAACATGCATATTCCACTTTGTTCCACTATGTTTCTGTCTGTTCCACATAAAAGTCCAACCAAACATGAGATAGTGGTTCCTGTTCTGTTCTGTTCTGTTTTGTCTTGTCCAATGTACCAAACGCACCCGAAAAGTTATGACAGATTGTGAGAACTTTTTAATCATATATTATATCAATAATTGAATTTTATTAAAAACATTTTACAAGCTGTATTAAAACTGAATATATTTTATCTAGACTTTTATTTTGTGGAACATATTTTTGATAACTTCATTTATTAAAATGATTATGTCTTTAATATAAGGGTAAAATGCGTCTAAATGTAACCAAATTTGGTTTAATTCCTATTTAATGTAACAATGTTTATTTTTTTCTTACATTCACAATTAGTCCAAAACTTTGACTAATTACTCTTTCGACCCCTTCATATAAAATATAACATAACTTTGATCATGGAAATTCGGGGTGTTACAGTTCTCATGTTTGGTCTAGACCTGTTCGTGCTATTATTTTCTGGTTGGTTTTATTTGTGGTGTTGAACATTGATTGTTTCTTGGTTGTGGTAATAATTCCAGTTGCTGTTCAAAAAAATGTAGGTTAACAACTTATTTAGTAGGTAAAATATGTATAAGATAGGAAAAAATAGAAGTTTGTTATATTTTTTGTAAAACTTCAGGGTTGAATTGGTCATTTGTTGATAGTTAATTTTATATAAAAAGTCTGAGTCGGCTAAAATTGAGAAATTATCTCAATTGGATTTCCTGAAGTCTGTAACACCCTAAAATCAGGGCTAATTTAAACCTCAAGTTGTAACAAGTTATGATAAAATAGCATCCAAACTTTTATATAAGAAGAGAATTAACTATGAGGTTTCATAATTACAAACATGGAATTCTCTCAATAACTTATTAATCTAATCATGTCCACTATAATTAGATTAACTAAGTTATCTAAGCAATCCATCAAAAAGCCTCATTGCATTAGCTAACTCCTCCGCTTATCTCTTAAGTTGGATACTTCAAAAGCTCTCGGCCCACATCCCATTTACTTCCCTGAGCCTGTACCTGGCAAGAAAATTTAATTTGAAACAATTAGGCTTACGCCTAGTGAACATCCAATTTCAAATTAAAAGTGTTAACAGTTTGAAAATATCCAACACATATAAACAAACCTGTTCTTCACCATTCTTACCATACACTTGCTCACCTCCATAACGGGAACATACCCGATTCCATGAATATGACTAACATTCAGTAAGTCATATAATCATAATCAAGAGCCTACTACGAATCATTTCAGATTCTAGATTATTGCTCTTATCCAAGAAATTACAAGTTGCTTTATGCCTATTTCTTGGCCTGGAAGTAGAGATTACAAGTTACTTTATGCATATCTCTGGTCTTCCCCTAGAAATCAGGAATTACAATTTACTTTATGCCTATTCCTCTATTTATATACTATGAAATAGAAATTACAATTTCCTTTATGCCTATTTCTCATTTCATAACACCTTTACGAAATGGGAATTACAAATTACTTTATGCCTATTCCGCATTTCAGGTCAACGGGAATTACAAATTACTTTATGTCTATTCCACGTTAAAATAGAAACAATGCCTATGGATCCATTACACATACTACACAACCGCATAGCATCAACTAAAACAATCTTTAGGCCTAACATACTCCCATCCAACTTTAAGTATGTTCCAGCTACTAGAATTGTGTTTCAATTTCTTAATCTCACCCTGTCCAGAAGATAACAAAACTTCAAGTTACCTGATACACAGAATTTACCGGGTACACACCACTTACCGGGTATCTGCAACTTACCAGGTATACAAAGCTTACCGGGTATACAAAGCTTACCGGGTATACAAAGCTTACCGGATAACTACAACTTACCGGGTAACTACAACTTATCGGGTATATATAACAGTCAGGATGATATCCGGTAACTAACTCATCCGGTAACTACAAAATAAAATAGAACTTACCGGTAACTTTGGTTGTCCGGATACCTTCATACAGAGGTTATCGGGTACTAACATTTTACCCGGTAACTTCGGCCTGCAGCCTAAAATTACGATCCAAATCCATGTCTGTTCCATTCATCTTGTTTTAAACACATTCATTCAGTCCCAAAACAATTTATACACATGTCTTAATGTTTAGTTTAACAGAAAACAAGGATTTAGGTCAAAATAGTGAATGAACTCACCTTGAAGGAGATAAACCCACTTCACTGCACAATCTGAAATCCCAAACTGCTGTCAATGATTCTGGAAATAATTTATACACATGTCTTAATGTTTAGTTTAACAGAAAACAAGGATTTAGGTCAAAATAGTGAATGAACTCACCTTGAAGGAGATAAACCCATTTATAAATACTAACAGTTAACTACTCCATTTATAAATACTAACAATTAACTACTCCAAGTAGTACACAACATCATCCATCACCTCCATGAAAGACAGTCCAACCATCCCATTAAGCATGTAAATATCCATAACGTGCAATAATAAGCAAAATGGTACAATAAGAGCAACCCATAAACAAGACTCCACATTGAGCCATTTAAACCGGACAAATGTCCCAAGACTATCTCAAGTCAAAACCGAGCAAAGTGCTCCAAGCTTGCTAGACCCATAATGTCGGTCATCATCGCATAAAACGCGTTTAAACATTGTTTAATGAAACACGTGTCACAAAATCATCATTATCCCCAAAACTCAACACGGGTTACACAAAAGGGTTTTCCCAAAGTACTCACACCCTAAATTCTCAAAATGACCACGACACTTAAAAGTGCATTTCCCAAACGGTTTGCAACATCAATTACAATAACATGATTAAACCATCAAATAGACATCATTTTGAGCAATTAATCTTTTAACGACAAAATATGGTTTCTAACCATCCAAATATCCAAAAGCCCCAAATATGGGTGTTTTACACATTTATGAAAATAATTACTTCAAAAGAGTTAAACTATCCAAATAACTCAACCATATACATTTTCAAGTAAAACACACAAATACTTGGAAAATACTATTTTTGGCATGTACAAAGTTTTCGCAAAGTAACTTGAACTCACCTTGCTAGATTTAAGCTAATTTTAGAGTTTCTCCAACGTAAGCTCCTTTGATGAAGTTTGCATCCTCAAGCCAAAACTTCCAAAACATATATTTATGAGTTCCCAACCATCAATACCAAAACCTAACCATAAAAAATCATCTTTCAACCATAGTGTACCAAAATACCCACATAAACCAAAACCCTAACTTCATAATCAAAGAGGAGAGGAGGTTACCTTAACTACACTTGAATCCACCAACCAAAGCATCTCTAGAACCACCAAAACGAGCCACAACTCCTAATCTTCAAATGGAGTGGAAATGGTTGGGTAAAAACCCTAGAAATTGGTGGAGAAGATGAAGTGGGGGTTTCCTTTGAAAGGTTAAGGTTCTCTAACAATGGTGGTGTTTGATTTAGGGGAAGAAGATGAAGAGGGGAGGGGAGGATTAAGGTTTCTTGAGAGAGAAACGTATTTAGAGAGAGATATGAGAGTTTGAGGTTGAAGATGAATGAGGGAAAGAGAAAGGGAAAAGGGTTAAAAAAACCCGAATTAATTCGTTCAGCAGCTTCGCGGACGTCCGCCAAAAACCTTGCGGACGTCCGGCCCCTGATGACCAAAATCCCTTAATTCGCTCTGTTGTTTCTGCGGAATGTCCGCGGACTTCCACCACTCGCGGACGTCCGACCCTAGCCTCGCGGACGTCCGTGGACCATTTTCCAGTTATCTGATTTTCGAGGTGTTACAATATGATATAAAATAACATTAAACAACGTTTATGGGTAATTTGGTCATTTTAACAGTTTTATCTTGTCCTGTCCAGCTTACCAAACGTAAAACATACAATTAGTCTCGTCCTGTTCTAGTCGTACCAAACGTAGGACATACAATTAGTCCTGTCCCGTCCCGTCCCGTCCTGTCCTATCTTGTCTGCGTATCAAACGCTACCTTAATGAAAAAAGTTGTCTTGTTTTTTGTGAAAATTAACTATTAGAAAAATAAATAAATGGGGCAGAATAAAATATTATACTTTTTAAAAAACGAGTCAAATAAAATCTAACATATGCAAATTAATAATTATATATATTATTTCTAAAGAATTAGAATGAGTGATACGTCATTTATTATAATTGAAAAAAGATATATAAATAAATAATAGGAAAATTAACTATATTTCAAAGGCTAGTTGGTTTATTTAAAAAAAATAGAGACGTTAATTGAAACCAATACCAAAATATTTTGTACCTCATTCATTTGTTATTTTATTGCACAAGATTATATATAGGGAAATTAATTAAAATACCCAAAGTTTGACTTTGACTTACCAAAATACTCACTTTCTCGTCCATTTTGCAAAAATACCCATTTTTTCCACGGTGGGTCCCGTGATCGCGGGTCAGTGCCCACGTGGCCCGCGGTTTGGCCAAAATGTCCCGCAGAGGCCCCCCAACTATTGCCGCAGTGACAACATTGGCCCCTGTTCGCGATGGGTTTTCGCGATGGGCCCAAAAATTACACTTTTGGTCCTTTTTGCACGAATTTTTGCATGTTTTTACTGTTTTTTCCACAATTATTGTACTTGGAAGACCAATTTGTGGTTGAAATTCACTGGCTTGTTTCATCAATGTTGAATCATTGTACTTGGAAGACCAATTTGTGGTTTCAATTCATGTTGGTTGTTTCATCAATGATATTTAATCCATAATTCACATCCATACCATCCTTCTTTCTTGCTTTCTTTCTTCAATATTTTGTTTTTGAGATACTACTAAAAAAATGAGTTCATCTGTTGCAAAAGCTAAGCTATTTTTCTGTTTTGATGGTGAATGGGTGCAAGACAACAATGAGTGGAATTTTGCTTATAAATCTAAGCATGGTGTAAAATTGTCAGTAAACTATACTTATCAGAAGTTTGTTGCATACGCCATCGTCTAGCCGTAGTCTCAAATTTGGATAATTTTGTACTGTACTGACTAGTATGTGTTTGTTCTGAAATAATCTTGTATAACATCTAGGAGTTGTATTTTTAATATGAACCACTTTTCAGACTATTTTTCAGACTACTTAAAGACTACTTTTCAGCCTAATGAAAGACCTTTATTCATGAGCAAACTTCAACATGTAACATCAACATAAAAACTCCAGGAACGAAACAACAACATAGAAACAGGAAAGGAACGAAACAACAATGTCGAACTAGAAAAGTACAAAACAACAACACATAAACAACAAAGTACTAAAACAACACCCGTACCACCACCTACTGAAAAAATTGCCTTAGTTTGATCAATCCAACTTTGTTTGTCGCTTACCTTCGCTTGAAGAATTGTGAAATCTTGCATAATGTGGTGAATGTCTTCTTTTTCTCGACGAATACGAGCCTCCCTATCTTTTATATCCCCTTTCATCCTTTTGATCTCCTTTTCTTCCACTTCGATCCTTTTCAAGTGGGCTTCCTTCCTGGCCATCATTTGTTTCCACTCTTTTGTCAGTTGGTCTATCTCCTTTTCTCTTTCTGCTATCGCGATCTGGAGTTTCACGGGCATTCTTTCAGGTGTAGACGATGGGTTAGATGACGATGTCATTTGTTTACTGAAGAAAGAAAGCAAGAAAGAAGGATGAAATGAGTGTGAATTATGGATTGCACTTTACTGATATTTATGGATGAAATCTCATTGAGGAAGATGAATGGCAACCACAAATTGGTCTTCAAAGTACAATAATTGTGGAAAAAAACAGTAAAAACATGCAAAGATTCGTGCAAAAATGACCAAAAGTGTAATTTTTTGGCCCATCGCGAAAACCCATTGCGGACAGGGGCCAATGTTGTCACCGCGGAAATAGTTGGGGGCCTTCGCGGGACATTTTGGCCAAACCGCGGGCCACGTGGGCACTGACCCGCGATCGCGGGATCCACCGCGAATAAAATGGGTATTTTTGCAAAATGGACGAAAAGTGGGTATTTTGGCAAGTCAAAGTCAAACTTTGGGTATTTTAATTAATTTTCCTTATATATATAAATGAAAAAAATAAATTATTATGCTTTTTATATATTTTTGTCATTTTATATCCATTTCGTCCCAAAACAAGTGTCAATATGTTTGTCCAAAAATAAGTGTTTATTTTTTGAAGTAAATTTTTAGTTTCCCATTATACCATTAATTATGTGATGGAAATTTTTTCTCTCTATATAATTAAGAGTAAAATTATTCTTTAGTTAACTAAAAGGTGTAATAATTACACACCCTCAAAACTGTATACTTTTTTCTTTATAGAAATTTATTTTGAAACGAATAGAGTATCTTTCCTTTTTTTGGAAAGGTGTCTTTGACAAATTATGACTGTAAGACATTAGCCATGATTAAACCTCAATGGTCACAATTATTATGTATGTCTGAATTTAAACCTAAACAGATGAGATATTCTACCACATCCCCATGACCTTAACCTACGGTACGCCACAACCCTTGTAGTTGAGTAAATTTCCATTTCCCATTCATAAAATGACAATTAATGAATAAATTATTCGACAAGTAAACTTGAAGTAATTGGTGGCCCTCAATTCATATTGTTTGCCCATTCTCGAATTACTCACCAAATGATGACTCAATATGTTTGTTTTAAAATAAACAATTTGTTAAACATATTATCGAATTTCTAAAGTTTACCTTCTTTTTGTGTTACTTTTAATTTTTTTTACATTGAAAATTCATCCCCAAAAAAATTTGTAGTGTGGTTCTTTTATCTTGTTTGTAGTTCGGCAACCTTTGTATTATCGACTTTATCCAAAGGAAAAAACACACCATGACGATGATGAAGTTATTTCTGAGGCATTTCGTTCTTTTCAGTATGATATTTGTCTCATTTCTTGCTTTCTAACCGATCTCTTGGTTTATCATGCTTTTGTGTGTTAAAATAAATAATGCATAAACAATTTTAACATGCATGAACCTTGCTCTCATTCACCACAACAGATGAACATATGGATTTCATAATTGTCATGGTTGGATTCTTATTTGTTAACCTATGTGCAGGCACAAGAATTGTGAGTGATCAAGGACGTGAAATTGGTGTTTCAGATTTGTCAAGCGTACGTGGTATTTCGTGCAAGGCACACAGTATTGGTTCCAAAACAGAGTATTGTTGTTGTAACGATTACAAAGACTGCTTCAACGATCAACTTGTATGTGTATTGGTTTGCTTAAGTCGAAAACAACCAAAGAGATGTGATTTCAAAAATTAGACCACATAACATGACCATAATAAGATCATGCGTTGGCTACATCTCCACATGTTTATGAAATGATATGCAAGTGATATAGCTTTTTAAACCTTAAATGGCATAATAAATGATTTATTATTATTCAATCGTTAGATGTTGTAATGTTGAATGATTTTGGTTTATAAAGAATTTAGATTTGGAAATAAACGAATCTAAATAGACCAATGAACTATCTAGCTTTAAATTAAAGGACGACTTTGTAATCCGACTTTTCCAAAAAAATGCCATTCTTAATCTTGTTTTTTGTTTTGTTTTGTTTTTGAGGTGTTGTCAAAAAACAAAAAAGGAGTAAGTTACGATTTTCGTCCCTGTGGTTTTAAAATTGTGATTTTCGTCCGTGGACCAATTAATACCTTTAAACTACAGTTAATTGTAAATCCGAAGGGCGAAAGTAGCAATGACTAACAAACCATAGGGACGGAAACCGTAATTTCTAAACCATGGAGACAAAAGTTGCAATTTTTAACAAACCATAGGGATGAAATATTTAATTTATTCAAAAAAACCCTGAACCCTGAAACGTGATATGTTAATCAAGATGCAATATTTGTTTAATTGTGTTAGTGTGGCATTATGTGTTCATGTAATTCTTTACATCTAACCTACCTTAAAATGATGTCTAATTTCTTTTTTATTTAGTTTTTTATGTAGCTCAAATGTGTGTTTTTCCTGCTTATTGGAACCATCCAGTTAAAAAACTTGCTATTTACCTTGACAAAATTGTGCTTAAAAATGTGCTTTCCAATCTCCATCACTACCGGGCTTGTTGGCCCCTTGGGCTTTGATGACAACTTGATGCCCCCTTGGGCTTTGATGCCCTTGTGCGGCCGCACGGGCTGCACATGGCCAGGGCCGACCCTGACATAATATAGATAGGCAAATACTTATTTCCACATTTGAAGTGGCGAGGAACTCTTCGACCAACCTTGGATAAGTCTAATAAAACGATTGATGTCAACAATGGCAACCATCACGGGAGTGATGGCGGGCCATATACACTCAACATGGCTAACTCGAACTCGTTGGCAACAAGACGACGATGGATACCTACGATACAATACGCTTTTGCATGCATTCACCGCAAGCTTTCTCTCTCGTTTGCACTCGAAAGCAGTTGGTGAAGTTGCACTAGCACTAGCCATGCCCAACAACATCATCATTATCATCATCATAAACATGCAAACAATAATCAAAACCCTACAACCATTTTTCATCATTAAAGATCAAGATTGAATAAGTGTAGGGACTTTAATTAATTTCCCTCTAATTATAGGGATAGAGAGTAGGAAGGAGTGATAATAAATTAATGAATTTAACTTTGGAGGAGGGGGGAAGTTTCCTGGTCAACGTCAACGGCTTAGACGCTCGTCAATGGTCTTAAAAGGGGCATAGAAGTGTTTTAACAAGAAAATGAAGCATTTAGAGAGGGTTTTTTTTTTTTTTAATAGACTTTTTAAAACTTTCATTCAAAATGAAGAAATTAAGAGAGATAAGTTGATAAATTTTAAAAAATTATAGAAAAATATATTGAATATATTCTAAAATATCGTTTACCAAACTCTTATCACGTAAGCATTTACTAAATATCACTTATCTTATCAGGTGAGCATTACAAAGACCCAGAATGTTACCTGAAAAGAGGCATAACCAAGAATTTTACTTGAGAAATAATATTTTTACCCAATAAACACTTACTAGGTAAACAACGTTTCCTATCAATCTCATGAATGACCAATAATGTTACCTAATAACTTAAGGTATGGAAAGTGGTGACGATCGTTAATAAACACTTACCCAGATAAACATTTAACAAACGCCCCTAAAACTTAACACATGTTGAGTAGAAATGAGACTCATCGTTTATTTTTTAGTCGCCTTCAATTAAAAGCGTAAAATGTGTTCGGGGCTCCAGAATTTGGGACTTGGGTTCAATAAAATATTTACGGTTCTCATTTGATCCAATGGTTGGGTTCTGGTGAGAAGAGTAAGAAGAGATCTCTATCTTTGGATGCACACTAAGATGAGATGCATAGGCTCGATTCCCGTACCAAGCGCAATTCATGAGTAGTTTGAGATTAAAGTGATCAAGGGTCCATAATTCTTCTTACACAATCCTTTGTCTACATCTTTCTAAAATAAAAATAAAATTATGAACAAAAGTAAATATCATTAATATTTTCTTACGATCAAAGTATATAACTTGGAAGGAAAAATGTGACAATTAGTTTCGAATATAGCCATTATTGGCTTTTAACTATTATTAAAAGTTACCTAAATACTTTATTTAAATTTAGTTTCTAAATCTAGACGCCATAGTTTTATATATATCAATAGATGTTTTCACATTAGGTCCCTCTGAGCAGTGTTTATTAATTAAATACCAAGTTAAGGTTTGATTTGGTCCTTAAAAATGAATTAATTAACTTGTGGAAATCAAATAATCAATCCGTTGATTCTCAAATACTTGATTTCTTTAAATTACTTTTTTATGAAGTCAGGGGTTGAATAATAGGTCTTCTTCAGATACGAACCAACTAGCCAGCCTAATTTATAATATTATATCGTAATATTATTTCATATTACAACCACCAACATAACACACACTCATCATACATGATTAATTAAACTAACTTTAATCATTAATATTTCATATGACATAGAATTTGAAGCTTATTTTTCCAATGGACACGTACATGCTTCATTCTAAAATCACTATGTAACACTCCCTATTACCTTGTTTCATCATATCCGTTTTTCTTTCTTCACGGTGTTGTAATACCTGCAAAATCCAAAATATATAAATTAAGCATTTATCGACTGTTAGCATATAACTAAACACAATCACATATATACCTATGTGGCTATGACTACAACAAATTAAACTCACATACTCAAGTCCGAAATTACTACCATATATATAAACATTGTCATTTAACACGTCTCAATAAATTAAAATACATCAACACTTGATGATGTAAGAAAGTTAGTTTCAAAGTGGTATTTAGACTTAGGCACACAAACTTGAATAATAAATTAATAGTTGCATAATTAAAAGAGGTATATAGAGATAGATATTTTACTTCCACACTTGTAGTGACGAGGGACTCGGCGTCCACAACCTTGGATAAGTTTGACGAAACGATTAACATCGACAAGTGCGGCCATCTTGGAAGTGATAGCAGGGCATATGCACTCAACATGGCTAACTCGAGCTCGTTGGCAACAAGATGCTGAAGGAGCCCTACCGTACAACACGTTTTTGCATTCATTCACTGCAAGTCTTCTCTCTTCCTTGCACTCCGCAGCCGTCGGTGCAGCTACACTACCCCCGACCAACAACATCACTGCAATAGAAATTATAATCGAAATCGATGATTTCTTCATTTCTAAAGAATTAAAGTTTTCTTGTTGATTAATATTTCATTCATATAGTAAGTTGGTGATGCATATTTATAGATGGAATTCATTTGATATACGCCCTTTCATATTTTTTTTTAAATGACATAATATAAATAATTCATATATATATTCTATGTGTTAATTCATGAAGTCAAGTCAACTTGGATGTATATATCACCTTTTTTTAATCAACATCTGATATAAAAGAGATTATGTCCTAAAAACATATAATATTATACGTTCTCGTCATAATCGAAACAAATGCTAGAATGACATTTAATATATATATATATATATATATATATATATATATATATATATATATATATGGGTGGGTTCAAATAAAAACTTAAATTCAATTGTAAATGTGAGGACAAACCACAGCCGTTGATTAATAATCCGGTGAAGAGATCAGTAGCAAAAAAATGTGGTGGCAATTTTGTAAATAAGTTGGAAACTCTGTCTATGGCTTAATGAATATTTAGCGCGCATGGGTAAAATTAGAAAAAAAATTATTCAGTCTGAATAAAAGGTAATTATTCAGACTGAATAAAGGTAATTATTTTCGTCAGATTAGAATCAGCACTTCCTTTGTTGATTTTTTATTTTCTTTTTTAATTAAAAAACTTCTACCCCTTAAATTTTAAAATAAATTATCTAAAAAATTACTAACATTTTAATCAAACAAATTACATCAAAAAAACGAGAATTTCGTGCTCTTCGATATGACATCCATCATGATATAGTTTTTTTTATCGTTTTAACCGTTTTTACGTGAAATCGTGTATATGTGTTATATTCAGAGTGAATAATACAACATTCGGGATGAATAATATATACATTTATTCGGACTGAGTATATAGAATTATTCAGACTGAATATATGGAATTATTCAGTCTGAATAATTTACTTTTATTCAGTCTGAATAATTATATTCGTTTGAATATCTACCTTTATTGAGTCTGAATAATTCTATATATTCAGACTGAATAAATGTTTAAGTTTTGTTCTTTTTTCATATCTATCTTTATTCAGTCTGAATAATTCTATATATTCGGACTGAATAAAGGTAGATACTCAAAACGAATAAATGTTTAAATTTTGTTCTTTTTTCATATCTACCTTTATTCAGTCTGAATAATTATATATATTCAGTTTGAATAAATGTAGATATTATTCATCCAGAATGTTATATTATTCATTCTGAATATAATACATGTACACGATTTCACGTAAAAAACGGTTAAAACAAAAAAAAACTATATCAAGACATGAATAAGTTTTATTCTTTTTTAATATCTACCTTTATTCAGTCTGAATAATTCCATATATTCAGTCTGAATAATTCTATATACTCAGTCCGAATAAATGTAGATATTATTCATCCCGAATGTTGTATTATTCACTATGAATATAACACATATACACGATTTCACGTAAAAACGGTTAAAACGAAGAAAAAAAACTATATCATGATGGATGTCATATCGAAGAGCACGAAATTCTCGTTTTTTTGATGTAATTTGTTTGATTAAAATATTAGTAATTTTTGATATAATTTATTTTAAAATTTAAGGGGGTAAAAGTTTTTTAATTAAAAAAGAAAATAAAAAGTCAACAAAGGAGACGCTGATTCTAATCTTGACGAAAATACCTCTAAAGCTGAATTTTAGAAATGGCTTAAATATGGCTGCGATCAATGGACGAGATTTGTCCTCACGTTTACAACTGAATTTGAGTTTTTAGATGAACTTTCCTCTCTATATATATATACATACATGGTTTGTATTTGATTTTTATCCTATATATATATATATATATATATATAGAGAGAGAGAGAGAGAGAGAGTGAGAGAGGGACATGAGATCATGTGAGAAGTGTCATTTTTGATGAGAAGTGCGTTTAAACTGTTACAATAATTTTATAACGCTTTGGGCGTCATAACAATTTTTTAGGACATTTTTTAAATAAGGTATTTTATGAAATATCATAGGACACTATAAATACAAGTGTCCTATAAAAAGATGGGTTTATAGAACGCCCAAAGGGTTATAAAATTATTGTAACAGTTTTAGATATGTCCATTTTTTGTTCAGCCCTATAAACTTAAGTCATATGAAACACTCTATTAGGACACTTAGCTATTTTAGATGTCCTATAAACCCAATTTTGTTGTAGTGTCTATTCTTATTGTTTACTCAACCTACCTTATTAAAAACTCTATTTGTTGAATCTTCTTCTATTCATACCAACAATCCATTTAGATGCTTATCTTTAATTCTTCGTGAATTCTCAATTTCGTTCAACCATCATTATGCAAGAAGACAAGCCTCTTAAAGTCCAAGTTCAATTTGCAAGTTGTTCCTAGACTTTCATTTTTCTTCTATATTATGATATTTTAATTGCAAGTTCAAACGGTGCATGTGAATCAAATATCCTACACCTCGCATTCATGATATATAGTTATCTACATTCAACTGTGCCTCGAATACACGGTCGAAGCACACCCAAACTTGGGCTTATCAAAGTCAAAGTTTGGTGGGTAGGGCCTTAATTACTGTTATTTCTTGTCTAGTTGTGCAAAATTTCGAAACTTCAATTACATGTAATGAAAAACGACACAAAATGGAAGTTGGTTGTCGTGTAAGCCTTTGTGGGCCATAACAATAATATTTTTCAACCAAAGACTTGTAGAGTAATTAGAGTTTATCAAGTCGTTGTATTAGTGGAGATAGGGTGTTGACTCTTGAGTGTTTACTCTTGTGAACCGCGTGCTATGTACGTAGGAGCGGACCCACTTTTTATTAAAATTGAAAATTATACTAATTGATGTTACTCTGTATCTTTTACATGTTCTGTCAATTTGATTCTCATGATAATGATTTAAAAAATTTAAATACATTTGAAAGGACGAAATTTATTAAAATGGAACCAACTTTGCTTGTATTCTAAGTTTGAGGATCCGTGAATTTAAATCTACTAGTGTAAAAACATGTAATTGCTACTCTAGCATTAACAAGCCAAAAAAAAGTGTGGGTCGCAACCTGATTGTTTTAATTTCTTAGAACCAAGATTGTTCGTGACAGACTCATAAACACCACTTGAAAAGTGTAAACGTTAAAGATATTGTATTTCACAACATCCTTGGTTCATGCTTATTTGATCAACTGATGACACAAATCTTCTCGATTTTTTTAATAGCTTATAAATTTGTTATCATCAATTTTGAAAATGACGTTAATCACATTTTAACACACGACAATCACAACCACACGTGTAATAACCAAGATCTGTTTAGAAAAGATTAAAGTTTTGTGGGAAATTTTGAGAGTTGAAAGTCCAGGGTCTAAAATGGTAAAGTATGGAGAAGGTATAAAAGCCTCATTTTTTGGCTCAAAACCCTAGAAGCAATCATTTTGTGTGTGATTGTGTGTGTGGCGGCTAGAAAGAAGGAGCAGAGAAAGGGGGAATTGGTCTCAAGAACAAATTGGAGAAAAGGCTTCATCAATCATCAAGTTGGAAGAGGTAAGGCAATTGGAATCAGATTCTATATCGATTTTCTACCAGGTAATTCTTAATTTCAACCCATATTTTAGAGTTCTGTTGGGTTGTTTTGAGGATTTCTATGTTTAATAGTTTTAAAAGATGCCTAAATGGATTTAGATAATCATAGCAGAGTAGATTAATCTTTTGGTGGAGAAAGAAACTTAATAATCGGATGAAATGGGTTAATCATCGGGCCTAATTTTAATCTGTATCGCATTTGCCATTCGCGAGAGTCCGGAATGTGTAAGTGTCGTGAGGATCCGGAAGTCCCAAATTGGGATCCGGAACTGGAAACGAGAACCAGAATTTCCATAATGGATACGGTATTTGCTTTGAGACCAAAAATGGATCCGGAATATTGGGTTTAGTCTAAGGTTCCAGAATTTATTTCCTGATTTGGGCCAAAAATCTTGGGATCCGGAAGTTTGTAATTTTAAAACGGATCCGGAAGAGTTAAATTTTTAAATGGATCCGGAAGAGTTGAATTTTATAAATTGATCCGGTATGCAAATATTTAGCCCGGAAATTAATTGAATGAGATCCGGTAGTGGGTTGTAATAACCCAATTTTTAGTAGGTTTCGAAAACTTGGTGGTTAAAGTGAGAAGAATGGAAGTTTAGTTGAGGGATCCATGTGCAATTTGTGGGATGTATAAAATGGACCAAATCCCTAGGGCATCAACCAAAAATCAGTATTATTCTAATTGTTGGGGTGTTTGGCGGCTAGAGAAAGAAAAGGAAGAGGAGAAGAGTTCTTGGGGGAAAGAAATCAAGGAAGAGAAGAATCAGTAAGGTAACCCATTCTAATTTCTAGTAATTGTTAATCTAGTGTTCCTTTATCCTTTTGGTCTGGATTCTCAAGTCTAAAAGTAGTGATTCAATGAGTTTTCACCCACATTTCCTTAAAAGTGGGTTTTGAGGGTTTTGAGGGTTTTGGTCTTTGTAACCCGATTTAAGGGATCAAAAATGGTTTAAGTGAGTGTTTTATGATTGGGAAATGAACCCAGTTGGGTGCGTAATCATCTCGTGGGTAAAAATCAGGTTTTAATCACTTTTGGAATGCAATTTCGCAACCAGACCGTAGTTTCCGGACAATAAGAATTCTGGGCATTTCGGTAGTTTCCGGATGATTGCATGTGTCCGGGTAGAGTCCTTATGGGAGTTACCGGATGAGGGTCATTCCGGATAGGTTGGGTTACCGGGTGTTAGTACCCGGAAAGGAGTGTGTCCGGAAAGGAGTGTGTCCGGAAAGAAGTGTGTCCGGAAAGGAGTGTGTCCGGAAAGGAGGGGGGTTCGGGTATCCGGGAAGTCCTAGTGTCCGGACTGTTCGGGTATTCAGGGAGTTGGAGTATCCGGAAAGTGTGTGTACCCGGTAAGTTCTAGATCTTTGCTTCTGATTAAGAATTTGTCTGATCTGTTAGGTACTAAGCTTGTGTAACTCAAGATTTGAACATGAGTGTTTGCCTTGTAACCACAGGTGAGTCTTTCTGAACCTAAATTTTATACAAAGTGTGTGGTTGATAATTATAATTTAAATTGTGAGTTTTCCAACGGCTTTTATTACAAGTAAAGATTTGAGCGTGTGGCATGGTTATTATTTAAACGGTGTGCTCTTCAATTACTTTTATTGCGAGATGACAAGTAATTGTGTGCGGTGTGGTTATTGTCTAACAGTGTGCTTTTCAACTGCTCTTAGTTCAAGGCAAGGTTTAAATGTGTGATCTTTATGTGTGGCTTATATGTGTGATTAAAATATGTGTGACCGTGCTCTGGCTTTTGTGTGATATGGGCGGTGTGTGCCCGATTATGCTGTCACGGTGTGTGTGACATGGGCGGTGTGTGCCCGACTATTCTGTCACGGTGTGTGTGACATGGGCGGTGTGTGCCCGAATGCGCTGTCACGGTGTGTGTGACTTTAGCGCGTGCCAGTAGCATGTGTCAATGTGTGCATATCAATTTTGTGTGTTTACCATGATTTATACAAATGCTTCATAACTGATTTTATAAACTGAAAAATTTTGGTGTGACGCGGTGTGGAGGGAACTCACTAGACCTCATGGTCCAACCCTCGATTTTCAAAACTAAAAACCTTTTCAGGTAAGCAGGTGTTAGGGAGCTTGGACAAAGGGAAGGGGAAGATGTGAGCTGGAGCTTGCATCTTAGTGACTAGAAGCCTTCCATTTTTGAATATTAGACTTATTCTCAGTTGTAATTAGGGTTGTACTTCCGCAAACCCATCTAAATTCTTGTTAAATTTGTGCCGAGGGCCAGGTTTTGGCAGTTTTGATTTATCTATTAAACCGTATTTGGATCGTATGTTTTTGGGTTGTTACAAATGGTATCAGAGCCTTAGTTTAAGAGATTTAGGTGACCGGACGGGCCTAAACTTAAACTGTGGAGTTAGAGAATACAACTGAGAACTAGGAGGACCTTAGCAAGACTGGGTAGAATGATTAATAGGGTGGCGAGGACTGTCATGTAAGGTAAGTTGGCGATTACACCTGGCCAGTGTAATTACGAGCTTACAGGTACATGTAAGTGCTTAATTGCCTTATTATCTTGGAACTGTAGACTTAATGTTGTTGGTGTCTCTTGGACAGTCAGTAATCATGATGAGGAGATCCACGAGGGGAGTATCGGAATCTATTGATGAGGAAATCGAAATGGAAGCACCACCGGCAGCCGCACACGGTAGGGGTAGAGGTCGAGGAAGAGGCCGAGGAAGGGGACGAGGAAGAGTACCTCAACGGGCGACTACTCAGGTGAATGAGAACGTGGAAAGAGCTGCAGTGAGGGCACGGGTTAATCGTGGCACGAGGAGCGCGGGAATCCCGCAAGAACCAGAGGCGTCTCACCAGGAGAGCTCTGCGTCCAGGCGGGGAGCGAGCCGAGGTGGAAGTCGTGGGCGAGGTCGGGCTCAAGCCTTTGTGACCCAAGAAAATTTCGCCACTGCATTGGGAGAAATCCAGGATACATTGAAAGCACTGTTGGCTAAGCAGAATGAGGCGGCTTCGGGGAGTAAGGAGGCCAGTGGTAGTAAGGGAGGGGAGACTAGCTCTCATGGTTCAGCTTCGGGGAGCCCTACTCAGTCAAACCCATTAACAGTGAATGATCGAGTGCTAAGCGGGGGGTGTAGTTACAAGGCATTCGCTTCTTGTAAGCCACCTGCTTTCAAGGGAGAATGCGATCCCGTGTTGCCGATAAAGTGGGTCAGGGAAATGGAGCTGGTGTTCGACACCTGTAAGTGTGCTGATAGTGACAGGGTAATGTTCGCTTTGTCCATGCTGAAATCAGAGGCTGTATTTTGGTGGGATGCGGAGACCGCGGGGGAAGGGTCAAAGGCTGCTAAGAATATGACGTGGGAGACCTTTGTCTCAAGGTTTAAGGCGTCGTTTTGCCCTCTGGCGGCAGTGAAACGACTAGAAGAAGAGTTCATGAGTTTGGAACAAGGTGGAATGACGGTGAGAGAATACACCACGAAGTTTATGGAGAAGGCGAGATTCGCTGAGTTGTACGTACCGAATGAGGAACGTCGAGTTGAGAGGTACATCTTTGGGTTGAAGAGTAGCGTGCGGGAACTGGTCATGGCTAGGAACCCGGTCACTTTTCAGGCAGCCATCAACGCAGCCGAATTGGTGGAAAAGGAGAAGATCCGACAAGAAAGTGGGAGGGGTCAGCGCGTGATTCGGAGCGGGCTAAGGTGTTTAAGCCGGAGTCCCGAGGGGGATCAAAATTTGAAGAGAAACCTTGTGGAAAGTGTAATCGAGTCCACCGTGGAGAATGTGCGGGGGAAACCGAGGGATGTTTCAAATGTGGAAAATTGGGACATATGGCACGAGACTGTAGGAACCCAAGGGCATGCTACCAGTGTGGGTCTTTAGAACATTTGAGGCCGGAGTGCCCCCAGCTGAAGAGAAGGGATTTCAGTGGTTACGATGGTAGGCAAAGGGGAAGAGTGGGGGAAAAGAAAGTGGAGCCAGCACAGGCGAAGGCTAGAGTTTTTCGGATGACGGCTGAGGAGGAGGAAGAGGTGCCCGAGGTTGAGACAGGTACCTATCTTATAAACCTTATTCTATGTAATTGTTATCTGCCTTGGGTGTAAACTGTTCGTGTTATGGCCGGGATTTGCCCGACGTTTGCGGGATAAACCTAGACGAATGGAAGGTGTGCTAGGAGTAGAACTTGTTGTTGAAAGTCGGGGTTTGGTGAGGAAGGTGCGTGACGGATGTATTATCGAGGACGAGGGTCACTCATGTCCTTGAAATTGTGTCTGCAAGCTTGGGAGAGTTTGACGTTATCATAAGAATGGATTAGCTGGCAAGTTATAGCCCTAGCATTGGGTGCAATAGGAAATGATCCGTAGGCCTTGTCTGATAGGTCGGGGATGGTGATCGATGGAGTTAGGCGAAAGCGTAAGTCTTGTCGTGTGTAGTGATGAAAGAAGGTTACATGTAACTTTCCGTTGAGGAATTCCGGGGACGGAATTCTCTTAAGGGGGGAGTGTTGTAATAACCCAATTTTTAGTAGGTTTCGAAAACTTGGTGGTTAAAGTGAGAAGAATGGAAGTTTAGTTGAGGGATCCATGTGCAATTTGTGGGAGGTATAAAATGGACCAAATCCCTAGGGCATCAACCAAAAATCAGTATTATTCTAATTGTTGGGGTGTTTGGCGGCTAGAGAAAGAAAAGGAAGAGGAGAAAAGTTCTTGGGGGAAAGAAATCAAGGAAGAGAAGAATCAGTAAGGTAACCCATTCTAATTTCTAGTAATTGTTAATCTAGTGTTCCTTTATCCTTTTGGTCTGGATTCTCAAGTCTAAAAGTAGTGATTCAATGAGTTTTCACCCACATTTCCTTAAAAGTGGGTTTTGAGGGTTTTGGTCTTTGTAACCCGATTTAAGGGATCAAAAATGGTTTAAGTTAGTGTTTTATGATTGGGAAATGAACCCAGTTGGGTGCGTAATCAGCTCGTGGGTAAAAATCAGGTTTTAATCACTTTTGGAATGCAATTTCGCAACCAGACCGTAGTTTCCGGACAATAAGAATTATGGGCATTTCGGTAGTTTCCGGATGATTGCATGTGTCCGGGTGGAGTCCTTATGGGAGTTACCGGATGGGGGTCATTCCGGATAGGTTGGGTTACCGGGTGTTAGTACCCGGAAAGGAGTGTGTCCGGAAAGGAGTGTGTCCAGAAAGGAGTGTGTCCGGAAAGAAGTGTGTCCGGAAAGGAGGGGGTTCGGGTATCCGGGAAGTCCTAGTGTCCGGACTGTTCGGGTATTCGGGGAGTTGGAGTATCCGGAAAGTGTGTGTACCCGGTAAGTTCTAGATCTTTGCTTCTGATTAAGAATTTGTCTGATCTGTTAGGTACTAAGCTTGTGTAACTCAAGATTTGAACAGGAGTGTTTGCCTTGTAACCACAGGTGAGTCTTTCTGAACCTAAATTTTATACAAAGTGTGTGGTTGATAATTATAATTTAAATTGTGAGTTTTCCAACGGATTTTATTACAAGTAAAGATTTGAGCGTGTGGCATGGTTATTATTTAAACGGTGTGCTCTTCAATTACTTTTATTGCGAGATGACAAGTAATTGTGTGCTGTGTGGTTATTGTCTAACAGTGTGCTTTTCAACTGCTCTTAGTTCAAGGCAAGGTTTAAATGTGTGATCTTTATGTGTGGCTTATATGTGTGATTAAAATGTGTGTGACCGTGCTCTGGCTTTTGTGTGATATGGGCGGTGTGTGCCCGATTATGCTGTCACGGTGTGTGTGACATGGGCGGTGTGTGCCCGAATGAACTGTTACGGTGTGTGTGACTTTAGCGCGTGCCAGTAGCATGTGTCAATGTGTGCATATCAATTTTGTGTGTTTACCATGATTTATACAAATGCTTCATAACTGATTTTATAAACTGAAATATTTTGGTGTGACGCGGTGTGGAGGGAACTCACTAGACCTCATGGTCTAACCCTCGCTTTTCAAAACTAAAATCCTTTTCTGGTAAGCAGGTGTTAGGGAGCTTAGACAAAGGGAAGGGGAAGATGTGAGCTGGAGCTTGCATCTTAGTGACTAGAAGCCTTCCATTTTTGAATATTAGACTTATTCTCAGTTGTAATTAGGGTTGTACTTCCGCAAACCCATCTAAATTCTTGTTAAATTTGTGTCGAAGGCCAGGTTTTGGCAGTTTTGATTTATCTATTAAACCGTATTTGGATCGTATGTTTTTGGGTTGTTACATGGGTCTTGAATGAAAAACCGGAAGTGGGCCTGACATAAAAGGGTGTTTGGGAGTGCTTATATTTTTGACTTATTTGCTTATAGCTTCTCCCCACCGCAAATAAGCTATTTAGAGTGTTTGGATAGAAAAAATCAAAAGTGCTTATTTGCTTCTCCTCACCACAAATAAGTTGTTTTTGATAAGTCATTCCATGCCTACTTATTTACTTCTCCTTATTTCTTTATCTATCCAAATTACCTTTTTACCCTCAATTTTTAACAAACACTTTTTAAAAACTGCTTTTCCTCACCACATAAGCAAATAAGCATAAGTTAAAAATATAAGCACTCCCAAACACCCCTAAAGTAGATCTGGTATTTTGCAACAAGTCCGAAAGTAATTAATTGGTGACGTTGGCTTAAATCAACAAAAGAACCGAAATTAAACTAGTAGGAGAGATCCGGTATTTTTTTTAATCATGGACCCGGAATATTAATGGAAATGGATTGTGTTGGGCCAAACAACCAAAGGGATTGGGAATTGTTTAACTTATTTTGGGCCTGACCAAAGTGGAAATCGGATTTTAATTCAAAGCCACGTGATCCGGAGATTTTCATTATTGGGCCATAGTGATCCGGTAAGGCTTATCAAATCCAAGATCCGGTATTTTAATTTAATAAGTTCCGGTGTTGGGCTTTTAATAAGATCCAATTTTTTTTAATTCAAAAGTTCCGGTATTGGGTAAGTTAAGGGATCCAGAATACTATTTTACTTGGATCGGTAGGCAAAGTCCATTAATTATGATTTTGGACTAGAGGTGTAACTTACCAACTTAGATAACTTTGGGTTAAGTTCGGAAGCAAGCTCGAGTATCAATTGTTAGATTAATGATGTGCGTTTCCTAAAAATTGATAGGTGTTCCACCTAGAGATCGGAAGCCTAAGTGGGAAGCCTTGAAACGAGAAAGCCAAGTGAGTTTTTCTAACTAAAAATACTTGTTTTGAACATGTTTTCAGAAGAAAGTAAATGAGTAGAATTGCCATGTTTAATTGCATGATTTTACTTGTTTGAAAGTTTATATGAGATGTATGCATACATTGTGGTAGACGTAAATTGGCTAAGTCGGGGGGGGGGGGGGGGTTCCGACAGTGCTCATGTCGGGGGGGTTCCGTTTATGCCATGGGAGAGTGTACCTAGTAAGGCAGCGTGAGACTGACTCGTTGTCACTCTTGAGTGACTTTAGGGTGCCATTTACGGGAGCGGATTTATCCATGAAAGTTTTATGTAAAGATATGTGAAAGTTTTATTGTAAAGATATGTGAAAGTTATAAATTGTTTTTAAATGATTTTGAGAACTGGCAGGAGGGAGCTCACTATACCTCATGGTCTAACCCTCACATTTTCCAAACTAACCTTTTCAGGTGAGCAAGCAGTAGGAGGCTCTAGTAAGTGAGCAGAACAAGAGTAGAGTACAGATGCAGTAGAGACAGTGCTGCATTTATTTTTAGAACTTAGAATTATTCTCAGTTGTGTATAGGTTGTTTTCGCCAACCTAAGTTTTGAGACAAATGTAACGAAATTTTGGGACCCAATTTTTGAAATGCTTATTATTTAATGCTATGTTTGTCCTATTTTAGACTGGATCGTTACAACACGCATGTGAAAAGTGTCATTTTTTGTGAGATGTGTGATGAGCACTTTTAAACCGTTGATCGTTTTTAATCAAATACTCTTCCATGAATTGCGGCTTAAAAGAGAATTGATTTGGTACATCTCGGTGCATCCCATCATGATGTTCGTCCATTTCTCAGCCAACGATTGATAACAATTTTTTAGGACATTTTTTAAATAAGGTATTTTATGAAATATCATAGGACACTATAAATACAAGTGTCCTATAAAAAGATGGGTTTATAGAACACTTCACAAAAGCTTTATATAAAATAGCTAATACAATACTTTATTCTAAAACGTCCTAAAAACTTGTTACACAAAAAACGTCTTATAAACTTATTGTAACACTTTTCGATAGACTGCTTTTTTTTGGTCCTATAAACTTAAGTCCTATAAAACACTCTATTAGTGCACTTACCTATTTTAGGTGTACTATAAACTCAGTTTGTTATAGTAAGAGGGTGACACAACTTACATGTCACAAAGCACATTAAGAGAGTTGTAGGTGATCGCTTCACTCAACATAATAACAAATATCATGATAACATATGCACAATTAAGAAAATCATTAGAAGAAACTTGCCTAAAATTATACTGTAACACCCGTAATTTCCGGATAAGTACAACTTCGAATTGGTGTGGAACCGATCTTTAAGAAAAATATGAAAAATAGGATTTTGGATTAAATCCTAGATTTTATGGTATTGTTGGATGGGTAATTCGAATACGAGTCCAACGGTTCTTTCCGGAGCGAAATCGGAGCTAAAACGAAGAAGTTATGGCCAAAACAACTTTCGGTACAATCTCGGCTAAAGTGACCAGCGAAAGTGACACAGCGAGAGTGACATGGTCACTTTAGCATGTATCAGATCTGATGGAAAACTTGGGAACTTTCGGTACATCTTGTGCGAAAGTGACACAGCGAGAGTGACATGGTCACTTTAGCATGTCACTTTAGCATGTATAAGATCTGATGGAAAACTTGGAAACTTTCGGTACATCTTGTGCGAAAGTGACACAACGAGAGTGACATGGTCACTTTAGCATGTATCAGATCTGATGGAAAACTTGGGAACTTTCGGTACATTTTGTGCGAAAGTGACACAGCGAGAGTGACATGGTCACTTTAGCATGTCACTTTAGCCGTCGGGTACCTGGAGTTTAAAAATACGATTTCAACCCCATTTCACTCCTCACTTCTCCCATATCATCCCTTTCTCTCCCAAACCGAAACCCTAAGCCTCCAAAGTCGATTTTGAGCTATTTAGCCACAAGATTCGAGTTTTTGCAAGTGATCTTCTTCATCTACCATGGTTTTAGGACACAATCTTGAAACCCTTTCACTTCATCTTCTCCACCAATATCTAGGGTTTTTACCCAACCCTTCCACTCCATTTGAAGATTAGGAGTTGTGGTGCATCTTGGAGGTTGTAGAGACATTTTGGGTTGGTGGATTCAAGTATGGTTAAGGTAAATCTTCTCTTCTCTTCATTTTGAAGTTAGGGTTTTGGATAAGTGATTATTTTTGTATATTATGGATGGATGATGATTCTTTATGGTTAGACTTGGTTATTGATGGTTGGAAATTCATAAATCTAGGTTTTGGAAGTTTTGGCTTGAAGATGCAAACTTCATCAAAGGAGCTTACGTTGGAGAAACTCTAGATTTAGCTTAATCTAGCAAAGGTGAGTTCAAGTTGATTTGTGAAAACTTTGTACATGCCAAAAATAGTATTTTCCAAATGAGTGTGTGTTTTACTTGAAAATATCAATTGTTGAGCTGTTTGGGTAATTTAACCTCTTTGTAGTATTTATCTTCATAAATGTGTAAAACACATATATTTAGGATTTTGGGATATTTGATGTTTAGAAATCATAATTATATCCTTAAAAGATTTATTACTCAAAATGGAGTCTATTTGATGGTTTAATCATATGTGTATAAATGATTTTATAAACCATTTGGGAGAATGCACGTTTTAGTGTCAATAACCATATTGAGAATTATAAGGGTGTGAGTCCTTTTGGGAAAACCCTTTTTGTTTAAACCGTGTTGAGTTCTGGGTTGATAATAATCTTATGGTACTTGTTTACCCGATGGATGTTTAAATGCATTTCTATGTTGTTTGATGACCGTTATTTATGGGACTAATATGTTTGAGCATTTTGCTCGGTTTTGACTTGAGATAGTCTTGGGACAATTGTCCGGTTTAAAGGATTCAATGTGGAGTCTTGTTATGGGTTGCTTTTATTGCACCATTTTGTATTTATTGCACGTTTGGATATTTACATGCTTGGGTGAGTGAGTCATTCCGGGATTGGCATGTTGTTATAGACTGTGTTGCATGTAATCCATAGGCACGTGAGTCAGTCTTTATTTGATGGTTTGCTAGGTGTCGCATTTATGCTGAAGGCACCAACGTATCACAAGGTGTCGCATTCATGCTGAAGGCACTAAGGTATCTCAAAGTGTCGCATTTGTGCTGAAGGCACTAAGGTATCTCAAAGTGTCGCATTTATGCTGAAGGCACTACGGTATCCCAGGGTGTCGCATTTATGCTAAAGACATTAAGGACCTCGACTCCTTGGTTAGAACTATTAATGCTACGGGTCTCCCCCGTCAATGACCAACCTATTTGGGACCTTATGTTGTCCCTGTTTTATTATTATTGTTGGTCTTATACTTTGACTGCTTTTGGATGATTTCAATATTGAATTTCCCACATGTATGTTGGGGTTTAAATAAAGCAGGTCACTTCCGTATTTACGGTATTTGGAACTCCTTTACATTTTACGGTTGCGTGAGTATTGCTTCGTATTATGTTTTCATTGGAGGGTTATAATTAAATGGATGGTTTTCCATGATTTATGGGTTGAGTAATTTGTTGTCAACCGTATTTGAAAGTTTTGCCTATTAAAGGTTTATTCACAGATTGAATGAGTTTTGGATTGTATTCATTTTTGGGAAAACGCTTTATACCTTTTGGGGAATATTACTCATGAATTTTGGGGTGCGTTGAAAATGAGTTATTTATATCCTTTGTAAACTCCTTTGGAAATCAAAACCTTTATTACAAACTTTCTTTCAAAGAATTGTTTAATTCATGCTATAAACTCTTGAACTCACTAGGCATTAGCCTAACCCTTTTTATTTGTCGGCATGTGCAACAGGTCTCAGGTTGGGAGTAGTTCTAGTGACACGTGTGAAAGATTGTGTGCTAGAAGTGTGCTCGAGAGGTGGATTGTCGTAGTGATATTTTCTGCATTAACCCTTGGGAATAGAACTTGTGTTCGGGTTTAGTGACATCCGAAGTGAGTTTAGTCTTGGTTATAAGACTTGTTTTACTATATTTTGTTTGGAGACAATTATAGTTTGTATGTTGAGGTATTTCACCTATTGTTTCGGATGTAATGATAAAAAAAATTAATTAGTTGCTCTTTCCCAATTCGAGGGTGTTACATATACATGAATCGAAAGATAGTAGTGTAACCAGTTCACCAAAAGTTTACCGGATATGAGTGAGAAGACTCTTACACGGTAAGTGAGTGAGGAGACTCTTACCTGGTAAGTAAATCCTTACCAACATAGGGTCAGGTTCAGGGGAAAACCTCAAATAAACGGAAAACTAAGGAACACTCTGATAGCCCTTCATCTGGACGGTATGCCCTTGTGCATACAGGTAATTTTGGTTTTTATGCACAAATGCATAATGCACTTGTCACTTGTGCATAAAAACCAAAATTACCTGTATGCATAAGTGCATACCGTCCAGATGAAGGGCCATAGGGTGTTCTTCATTTTTCCGTTTTTTTGAGGTTTTCCCTTGAATCTCTCTCTCTCTCTCTCTCTCTATATATATATATATCGAATTCCTTAACGTATTTTAATGTAATTATGTATGTTAATGTGATATGTTAAAACGTATTTTTTAACATATTTTAGTTAATATATGATTATTATGTTAATGTGATAAGAGTGTAAAACGAAAATTAAAAAAGTAAGAGATGTATTATAAATTAAATAATTAACTATAAGGATATTAATTGTAAATATAAAAAATATTTTTATGTAGTATATATGATATATAATTAAATAATTAAATCAAAAAATATTCAATATTGGGCTCATTTCGAACGTATCGAAAAGACGATTATAATGGTGTAACTTGTTAAAATTAAAACGTATTTTTTAACGTGTTTTAGCTAATATACGATTATATGTGTTAATATGATTAAGGTGTAAAATAAAAAATTAAAAAAGTAAAAGGTATAAAGTAAACTAATTAAATAAGTATAAGGATGTAAATGTAACTTTCAAATAAAAAAATAATTAGTGTGTGAGTGTGAGTAGGTCTTAGACTATGTTTAGTGGTGATCTTATTTTTGAGATCGTGAATAAGACAAAAACATTTGTTAAAAAATAAATAGAAAAGAAAATTTATCAACCCAATCTCTCGTCACCGCACGAATCAAGATTGATTTGGATTGTTGATTTATTTTTAAAAGAAATTGACACGTGTCATTATTTTATTGGTTGGTTTAGATTTTTATTAAATAAAACTTATTTAATTAAAAAATTGACTTTAACAAATAAATTAAAAATTAAAAAATATATCAAAATTCATGGTTTTTAATTCCCTACAAATAGAGACCAATGTTGACATATTTTCACCACACCAATTTTATGTATAAAAATTATTGTATAAAAAATATACCAAAATTATATGTATAAAAAATAAAATATATAATTTTTGTAAAATAATATTGTAGATTAGATTGGATTGTAGGGGATTGTGGTTGGAGTATGAAAATTTTGAGATTGGATTGGAGTTAAATATTATGTAAGTGGATGAGAGATAAAGTAATATTTTAATTGAGATTGGATTGGTTGAGATTGCCATTAAACATAGTCTTAGTAGAGGGGTAGGGGGGGTATACAAATTTGCGGGTAGGGATAGTAACCCCTATTTTAGAGCATCTCAACAAGTTTGCTATAATTCTTTCTAAAATATAGAATCAAAAATTAAAATCTTTAAAAAGAATTACATTTATCTCCAACAGCTTTGTTATTTCAGAGATTTTAACACAAATTATATTATATAATATTCTCTAATTTATATTTCCAATACACTTTAAAAAAAACTTAATATAAAATGTTAATAGAATTATGTTATTGGTGAGTTGAATAAAATAATTATTTCTCTCTCTCCTATTTAAAGAATTATAGAGAATTTTCTATATTTAGAGATTTCTACATGAATTTCTATTTTAACAAACAAGATAGCAATACTAACTCATTTTTTTTCCTTTTTTAACAATGTTGTTGGAGATGCTCTTAGACCATCCGTACCCGGCTCGGGATGGAGCTCGGGATGCCTTCGGGCTCAGCGGGAATGGGCTACGGCCCTTGCGGGATGCGGGGTGCGGGATGGATTCCGGGTTCGGGATCCCGATTCATCCCGAAGGTTTATTAAAAAAAATTATTTAATTTTTAAAAATAATGCCGTTGAACGGCTCTTTTTAAACAAAAATAAATAAATTTTTTTCTCAATTTAATCCCACTATATATTTAACCCTCAACCTCTTATTTCTCACACCTCTCAAACTCTCTAAAATTCTCTCAATCTCTTATTTTTCACACCTCTCAAATTCTCTCAACCTCTTATTTTTCACACCTCTCAAACTCTCTCAAATTCTCTCAACCTCTTATTTTTCACACCTCTCTCATCATGAATCCAAACAGAACACCTACATCCCGTCGTAACCGACCGAATACACCACAATCGCAAGAAGATCAAGAGCTTGGTTTCCAAGCGTTTACACAACAACAAGGTTATCGTCCGCATTTTTCGCAATAAATTCCGCCACAATGGTCGCAACAAAATCAGCCACAATATTTTTACAACTCATTAGGCCATACGCAACAAATTCCTTACCAACTTACACGTTCCGGTATGATTGAACAAGGTTGTATTCCGACCAACTTCAATCCTTCTTCACCCTTCATCAATCTCGCCGACGACTACGTTCCGGAAACCCAACCTTCTACCCCGAACACACCACAATCTATCCCGACACAACAATCTAACCCGGAACCATCAAATCCGAGACCAACGAAAGCCGCCAAACAAACGTGGAGTAAAGACGAGGAACTCGCGTTAGTGTCGGCGTGGGTTGACGTTTCGGAGGACCCCGTTATCGGTAACGCACAAAGCGGTGGTAATTATTTTTATTGTTATTATTATTATTATTATTATTATTATTATTATTAATATTATTATTATTCTTATACTTAATTTTACATAAATGTAGGAAGTTTTTGGGCCCGAATCGGGCATGTGTTCTTTACTCGCTTGGATCGTGAACCAGGTTATAGATCAACCCATCAACTCAATAGCAAGTTCAACGACCTCAATAAAAGAATTAATTGGTTTGGCGGCATCTACAACAACTTGTTCAATAATAGATCAAGCGGGATGAGTGAGGCCGATATATCCCGAACGGCACACGAACGGTATCTAGCACGCCATAAAGTTGCTTTCACTCACGAACAAGCTTGGGACGTCCTAAAAAAATGTCCAAAATGGGGAGTCGTTCCAACGATGACGACAACTTCATCGCGGGGTTCAAAACGTACCCAACCTTCCGATGATGACGATGACGAGCAAATTCAACGACCCATCGTGAGAAACAAGGCAAAAAAAACATCAACGAGTAATACGTCTGAGGCGAATACGGACGAAAGTGTTACTCAGTTGTTGACGACGTTCAACGACAAGATTGATGATACAATGGAATACAAAATGAAAAAACTCGATCTCGAAATCGAACGCTCAAAACTCGAACGACATAGGTTGGAACAAGAACTCGAAATCGAACGCTCAAAACGATTTGAGAAAGACTTCGAGTTTTTCATGACCCCGCATGATCACCTTACGGGAAACGCTTTGAGGGTTACTTTAGCGAGAAAAGAGCAAATTCAAAAATTTCATAATTGGTAGTGTTTTGTATTTTGTAATTTTTATTTTTAATGAATGGTATGAATTTTTATTTTTATTATTAATCTTATTTTTATTTATTAAAAAATATATAAATATTTTTATTTTGTTAAATAATTAAATGTATAAATAAAAGAATTAAAATAAATGAGGTGACAAAAGGGTTTGAAGGAATGGGGTAAGGGTGTTTAGGGATTGAGTGAGGGTTAGGAGAAAAGCTGATGTGGAGCTGGAATCTTTGAAAGATGGGGTCATGGGGTACTGATGGCCTTATGTTTTAGACTCGAAAAGTTGATGAAAAAAAGGTCATGATTAGTGATGGATAAATACAACATTAGTTGTACAGCCAACACAACCAAACATATAACTTAAATACAAGTAATAATTTATTAACCAAGTGACTAGTTCATGATACAAATGATAATAACATCTTGAAAATTATTCACAGGAACAAAAAAAGAATAAGCCATTAGCTAAGAACATCAAAAACATGTTACAATAAAATCACACTAAAAACTAACCTAAGAAATATATTGATAATTTTAAAGGCAAGTGCACATCAGAACCCATGTAAAATAGTTTCTATTTATCCCAATTTACACACCATTTTTAATCTATGAATTTCAAAACTTAATGAGTCCATTACATCAATATCTTATGCCAAATTTAATCTACACAAACTTGCTACATTATACAGAAAAAAAACACACATCCATCAATACAAAAAGCAAACTTTCATACTATTTCTCAAGAATACCTTCCTCAAATTTGGCCTCCACAATCTCCACTTGATTCAATCTCATCTTCCAAATCAATCTCGTCATTATCCGGATCCAACGATCCACTGCCAATCACACTCTTTCCGTTTGTGTTCAACCCTTCTCCGGGAGTCTTGGCCTCTTGAATAATCCGATTGACCTCATCAATGCTTTGAGGTGATTGATCACTTCTTGTGTTTTCATAGTTTGTTTTCTCCCCTTCAACCAGCTCTTTCGGCATGTTCTTCAGAAACCATGGATGTTTCTTGATTTCTGCTATGCTCATCCTCTTTAAGAATAATCCAACAACTTTAGTTTCATTTTTTAGCGTGAAAAAAGTGGCATTTTTTAGGAGAAACGGTACCTCAGATGGGTTAGCAACGAAGATATGAGAAAGGAGGTGTCTACAATCAGCGGAAACACGCACATAATCAGGTATCGAGTACTGAACGCTCATGATTCTCTGCATATGATAAAACCATCCAATGTTATAATTATCACTCTTTGAGGTCAAACAAACTATTTTTCCAACTTCAAACTGATTTCAACTCTTCAAGTTTTTCAAGAAGTTTCTGATGTCTATATTCAACTTGAATGCAAAATAGCACGAATTAAGAATTAAGAATTAAGAATTAAGAATTAAGAATTAAGATATATTGATGCTCATTATGCAGTCAAATCCATTTCAATTCGGAATCTTGAAATTGCTAGTTTGACCATGAAAGTCAAAACTGTATCTTACCCCAATCGTCTTACGGAAATTTCGAGGGTCTCTGGGATCCTCAAAAGGGTAAGCTCCTACAAGCATAACATAAAGAGTCACTCCACAGGACCAAACATCTGCAATCTAACATAAAACAAACAATCAGACAAACCAGGTAGTATTTCATTATAAACGAACCCATCGCAGTATAAAGTACCTTGCCATCATATTCTTTACGAGATAGAACCTCAGGGGCAATGTATGCTGGAGTGCCAACTGTCGACTTTGGTTGCGAGTGCAATAAGCCAGACTGATCATATGACATAAAACGGCACAATCAAGAATCAAAAATCTTTAAATCAAAAGATAATATCGACCCAGGTGAAAAAATGTAATTTTTAACCTTTGAATAACCAAAATCGCAAATCTTGAGACGTGGGGTTCGACTTCCATCTAAGAGGGTGTTCTCAAGTTTAAGATCTCTGTGACAAATTTCCTGAAGTTTGAAAGAAACAATGGTTATCAATTACAGAAACGACGCAAAAAAGCTCAAAAACAACAATCTTTACCATTGAATGACAGTAGCTGACACCAGATATGAGCTGTTGGAAGAAAAACCGAGCCTGTTTCAAGAAAGATCGTATTCAAGTGTTAGTTTATCGATAGGGGTTCCAATTGTTCGAAAAAGAAAGTGATGAAGTTTATGGACCTCATCTTCACTGAATCTTCCGGCGCTGCAAATCTTGACAAACAGTTCGCCGCCAGCTGCGTATTCCATGACTATAGCCAAATGTGTTGGAGTTAACAACACCTCCTTGAACCTAATGATGTTTGGATGCCTAAGTGATCTGTGATTGATGATTTCCCTTTGAACATTTTCGTCAATCTGAAACAACAACACGAGGTTGCCGATAGAAAATCAGTTATAAACTTGACTTTCTACATAAAGCTCCCGCTATAAGCTTACTGAATAAGCCACTTTCTGTATTATTAAGCAACTATCAAATTCAAATAGTCATGTATAGCTGACCGAATAAGTTGTGTGTCTCGTTAAGCTCATCAAGTTGCTAACAAATAGACAATATTTGGCAAACTAGTTGTTAACTGATATGCTGGCTCATAAACTAGTTATATTTGATAAAATAAAATAAAATAAAATAAAAAACTAACTCATAAGCCCGGATGACAATGTAACATGTTGGAAACTTTATTTGAGCAAAATGATTCAAACACCACACACCCATTTCAATGATGCATCAAATTGGGTCAAGAAATCTATATATATATATATATATATATATATATGTACCTTTGTTCCTCTTTCAATGTATTTGACTGCAAACAACTCCTTAGTCTTCTTATCTCTAACCAGCCTTGCCACTCCAAAATTCCCAGAACCAAGCTCTTGCAATGGTTCATATTTCTCCTCCATTCTACCAGAAAACAAATCAAGAAACCCCAAATGCACAATATTATTTTTAGCTCAAAACCCACAAAAAACAAGAAATAAAAGGAGAGTCTTGAAAAAGAAATTAAAACATGGTTACTGCTTCAAATCAAGACCAAGAATGGGTTTTTATAGAGAAAGAGCCATTGTTGATGAGGGTTTTGGGAAAAAATGAACAAAAGTTGAGTAATTGAGTTCAAAATTGAAGGATATTTAAAGGCTTTTCCTTTCTACACCCCCTGCAAATTTGTTGCAGGTTTTTGCACCCCCCTCAGTAATGTCAGCCTCACAACCCAATTCAATTTTAACATTTACATTTTACCCCCTATACTAATTAAATAAATTTACTTTATACCTTTTACATTTTTAATTTTTATTTTATACCTTTATTATATTAACATATAAAATCGTATATTAGCTAAAATACGTTAAAAATACGTTTTTATTTTAACAAATTACACCATTATAATCGTCTCTTCGATACGTTCGAAATGAGCCCAATCTTGAATTCTTTTGGATTTATATATTTTAATATATATCATATACACTACATAAAAAATATTTTATATTTAAAATTCATACCCTTATAGTTAATTATTTAATTTATGGTACTCTTAGGTAGCGTTTGGTACACATACTAGATGGGACGGGATGGAACTGGACGAGACTGAACTGGATGGGACGGGACGGGACTGAACTGAAAGAGATAATTTTAATCTAATTTACGTTGGAAATACATCGATCCTTTTGTGCATACTCTGTAACTGCAAATACTTCAGCTCCAAATACACATGAATCATCATTCGCCAAATACCCATTTTCACAATTCTTAAATGAGTCCAGTGATACCAACTTGTCAAAACCTCATTTAATATTCTTCTCGTGAAACCTTCTCCTATTGTCATTCACGATATCTATAAACACATTCAAATAATAATAATTTAAAACGATTTAATGAATTAGTTAATATATGATTATTATGTTAATGCGATAGGAGTGTAAAAAAATTGAAAAAAAAATAAGATATGTACCATAAATTAAATAATTAACTATAAGGGTATGAATTTTAAATATATAACAATTGTACACAATATTCAAAATACTTAAGATAAAAACTGATGATGTCGCATTTACAAACAAAAATATTTTTTATTCCAAAAAATTCAATATTAGGCTCATTTCGAACGTATCGAAGAGACGATTATTCGTCGAAACCCCATTTCATATTCTTCTCGTGAAATCGATACTATTTTTCACCAACCCGATGTATAATCGATACTATTTTTCACCAACCCGATGTATAATCGATACTATTTTTCACCAACTCGTCGATACCTTCGAAATGAACCCATTTTTTTATTTAATTATATCGAAATGAGCCCAATATTAACTAAAATACGTTAAGAAAATACTTTTTAACAACTTTCAAAATTTTAAATCGTGGACTCTTATTAGTTTATTCTTATCTCTAACCACTTTCACCACTTTCAAATCCTCAAATCATGAACTCCTCAAAAAACGTCATTCTTTAAACACATTTATAAAAAAAATTGATCGTTTTCTCAGAACCAATTAAGATAATTTAGAACATTAAAGTTGAGAAATTTATAATATAATATAGACACATATATAAATCGTTCGGCGTGAGGTTCGTTTATTTAATAAATGAACACGAACACATTTTTTTGTGTAAAATCATCAAGTAAATTGATTTAATAATGGTAGTACGAGTTTTTAAAAATGGTAGTACGAGTTTACAGCCCTGTTCATTCATATACAAATGGTAGTACGAGTTTTTAAAAACTGATTTTTTGTATATATATCAAATTCCTTAATGTATTTTAATGTAATCGTATTAACATAAATAATCGTATATGAACGACATAAGTTGATAAACACTTTTAAAAATAAGCATGCGTTGTTTTAATAATCATTGGCGTTACAAAAATAAATGAGACAAAAAAAACTCTACTAATATATGATTATTATGTTAATGTGATAAAAATGTAAAACGAAAATTAAAAAAGTAAGAGATGTACCATAAATGATATATAATTAAATAATTAAATCAAAAAAATTCAATATTAGGCTCATTTCAAACGTATTGAATAGACGATTATAATGGTGTAACTTGTTAAAATTAAAACATATTTTTTAACGTATTTTAACTAATATACGATTATATGTGTTAATATAATAAATGTGTAAAATGAAAATTAAAAAAGTAAAAGGTATAAAATAAATAAATTATATAAGTTTAGGGGTATAAAATGTAAATATGAATTTACTTTTTGGTTGCTTTTTGGTTTGGGTGATGGTTTGTGAGAGAGTGTAAACTTCGCAGGAGGTGGGGATATCAACACCCTATTTAAAGGGAATTGAATAAAGATTTGATTTTTATGGAAAAAAAGAAAAAATCTTTAAGTAGATGAATTGGAGAAGAGACACGTACGAATATGAACAAGGGTGGGTAGGGCAGGCTTGTATTCATAGTCATAGAGATTAGAGAGAGCTGCCTTCAAGGCGCTGGCAAGTAAAGATTGTGTGCCACTTGGAAAATGGTCACTTATATATAGCCTAAGGAGGGAATGTAAAATGGGCCCAGTTTGGAAATATTGTTCATCAGATTTTTATTTTTTTTATTTTTTTGAAGTCCAGTTTACGCGCACCGACTAATCCTCGGACGACCACGAATGGCCTGGAGTCATCGCATGTGGACCTTCATGGCCACAAGGATTTTTTTGGCATTGTCTGGATTTAAACCCTGGTAGATGAGTAATGATGATTTTGAAATGTAACAAATTTTTTTGCCAATACATCACAACCCAAGTTGTTTTTGAAATGTAACAAATTTTGTTTTTATTTTATTATGTGTAATGATGATTAAATTGAGAATCAATGTAACAAATTTATTGTTACATATGGTAACAGCTAGTGATGATTTTTATTCATTTTGTTTTATGAATTGAAGTACAACTCTTCTATTTTTATTTCTTCATGTGCGGCAAACAAACAAACAAACAAACAAACAACCTCCGGTTGGAATTGGAAGTGTGAGATGTACACAAATATGTCATCTACTCTAAAAGTAAAACGTTGTTTTCTTCAAGACCTTAATTGGTTGTGCGAAAATGAAAGTTTGGCCAAAAAATTGGAACAATTTGAAGAAAGAAAAAGAATAGGAAGATGAAACATGAATAAAGCCAAAGACGAATTGAAATTGCAATAAAGGCTAAAGCCAGAGAAAAGTAAGCAACGCCATATAATCAAAAGTAGATACAAAACACAACGAAACATCCCTTAAATACACGTTACAGGTTACATAACCATAGAATACATGCAATATTCAAATGAATATTTTTTCATCAGTAGTTTCGAATATACTTCTTTACCTTTTATTAAGCAAAAGATGGATTTGACCATAAAGCAGGCAGTATACTTGATGAACAGACCTCCAAGATTAACCAACACAAGGTTAATTTGGTCTTCAGTCTTCACACATTTTTTATGTCTAAAACATACATAACTTTGCCCTTCTTTCACCAATCTACAAACAAAGAGGGTGCATTATTAAACCATTTAACAACAATGAAGATACAACTAAGAATCCACACTAATATATATATATATATATATATATATATATATATTTGATCAGCAAATGAACTAAAAATGTTACAGGTTTCAAAGAATACAAAACTCCAACCTCAAAAATCTGGAAGAATAACTTATTAAGTGTTGGACAACTTCTGGATTCTGTTTTTTCTGTCATTTTTTGAGAATTTATTGTTGTCAATATAGATGTGTGGTTTAATGAACATGAAGTTTGGGGCAAGAACATCAACAACTCAACCATGATTACAGAATTGCAAGAAGACCTCCATGAAGAACACCCAAAGTGGTATTTCACAACCGATTAATAATCACCAACCAGCACTCAAGTATGAATCTAGAAATGATATGAGACTTTTACTTTATAAATTTTCAAAAGAAGAAAGTAAGATCATTTACCAGGTGGAAGTTGGACAAGGAGGAGTAGCAAGGTCTGTGATCCCTTCTAACATCAGCAACACACACTTCATAGAGGGACGGCGAGCAGGTTCATCCTGGATGCACCAAAGTCCCACTTTAACCAGCCTCTCCAATGTCTCCTTATCCACTTGTTCATCACCAACAAGCACATCCAGTTGTCCTCTTTCAAAGCATTTGTAAACCCAACTGGAGAGCACAATCTCTTCCACATTGGATACTTGTGTTTCCAAGTTCCTTCTGCAACATATGATTTCCAACAACACGATCCCATAGCTGAAAATATCAACCTTCACTGATATAGGGCTGTTTTTCTGCCACTCGGGTGCCAAATACCTGTTACACCAAAACATATTACATATACATATATATATATATATATCATGAGTTTTGTGGAACTGTTGGAGGGTATTCATGTTAGATGATTTAGTCTTACGTACCCTCTAGTCCCTCGAACCATTGTGAATGTCCTAGTTTGATCTGGCATTAGTAGTTTGGCCAATCCAAAGTCGGAGATTTTAGCAGTCCAGAAATCATCCATCAGGATGTTTTGGGGCTTTATGTCACAGTGAATGATGGGTGACTCGCATTCTTCATGAAGGTAAAGGATTCCTCTTGCCACGTCTAGTGCGATTTTCACTCTCTCACACCACTCTGGAAGCCTTTCTGACCGAAATAGGAGGTCGGCAAGGGTTCCATTGCTCATGTATTCGTAAACAAGAAGCCTTTCGGTTTTACCTTCTGCACAGTAACCAAGCAGCCGGACTAGATTCTTGTGATGGGTTTTCCCAATCACTTGCATTTCCGCTCGGAATTCTCTCTCGCCTTCTTCCACCACCTTCTCAAGTCTCTTCACTGCTATCACTTTCTTCCCCTTGTAAAAACATCCTTTATAGACTGTACCAAATGAGCCTCTACCTAACACTTGTTTGAACCCGTTGGTTGCCTTTCTAAGCTCGTTGTAAGTATATGGTTGCAGGATGAGGTCCTCAGCCAACCCCAAAGTTCTACTTTCCAACAATCTCTTGTACTTCAGAAGACGGAATTTGAATATGAAAAATCCCGACAAACTTAGTGAAATGCACGAATAGATGGAAAATCCAACGGTTATAACAAGAATTACAAACCATGACTTCTTGCTTGAAGTCACCACCTTCAAGGCCCCCTGCGGCTCCTCCGTGGAACTAGCATTAAAGGATATGTTGGCTTGGCCACCAAGGCTTACATTGCCCATCTTGAAGAAAACCATAGATGTCTCGTCATCATGTCCTCTTTTAAGAAACCTCAGTGGCAACTTGTGTTTACTGCAGCGATCTGTTAGCCACACAGCTGCATCACAATTACAATCCTCCAAACAGGACTTGCTGCAGTCCTCTTTGTATTCATAATTAGTACCAAGATAGTAAGGATGGTCTTCCAACACTAGTTGCTCTTTGGCAACCATCTCGTAATATGTCATGTTTTCTTTCCCACTTTCGCATCTTACTTTTGTGAAATTCCTCTCGCAACCAGCATAATTCCGATCAGGATCAACAAAATCAGAACCCGGCATGCAAACACAACAAGGCTGCTCATCATTCAGAGTGCAATAGCTGTTAGGTCCACAGAAGTTCTTCACATCACAAGGATGATCTGGTACTTTCCATACTACGGAAGAGGGTGAGTTGGTCTGATTGTAAGAATATAGCCGAAAGATTCCATCATAGCCAAGTGTTGCACGATATCTGACAGGATAAGGTGCTTCATTATGATAAATATACTGAACAACGTTTGAATTACTGCCGTTGGTAAGCAGTAATCCGCTATTATTTAGTAACAGGTAATTCTTTGAGGTCCCCATTCCAATAGCAGTATTGGTAGCCCAGTAAGAATCAAAACCTATGTCATCTGTGTGTATTGGATACATAACAAGATTACCATCCATCTGCATCTTGATACGAAAACGTCCACTAGAGTAATTGGTATTAGAGACATGTGAAACCAATTCACTCCCACCAAACAGACTCTGGACTGGTAAAATGGTATCGGTAGGATAGTCAAAACTCTGCCATACTATACCCATATGATCGTTGTAGAGCACAAAGTTTCCATTGTTATTCATGACAGCAAAGGAAATGTTGATTGCGATGGTCTTATTAACACCGCCCTGCTCAGAGCGTAAAACCAATTCCCCTTTATGGGTAAGTTCCAGTGTGGAATTTGGTGATACAGGAGGATCGTCTCGATGAGCAGTCCACACAACCGTGTTTTCTTCTTCAAAGCTCGGTAACCAGATTGCAACCACGTAGCCAGTGCCTTGTGGGTAAAACCCAAATGCAAACAGATTAGACTGGGAATACCAAGCATTGGCAGGTTGTGCACCAGCAACAAGTGAAGATCCCAAACTTATGGAGTGGTTGGATCCTCCATCAACATTGATATGGAGGAATTGGAGAAAGAGAAAGCAAAACAGTAATGAAGCCATGATCCAGGATATGCAACAAGATGTAACTGAATATGAGAACATTGACTGTCAACTCCTGGAAAGATATAATATAAATTGGTTCAAAAGAAAAGAAAAAAAATATTTGCAAAAAGAGCAGTGGGGCAGTCAACACCATTATTCGAGTTTGTACTGGAAACACGATTATCTCACTCTTTTTCATTCTTTCAGTCACTGTCACTGAAAGAATTAGCACAAGTCGTCATATAAAGTCTTTGTTTTTTAACTTGTCTGTCTGATGCTGAAAGAATCATTAGTTGGCACGGCATAGTGGGTGGAAGTCGCTATAAGAATCTGTCTGGTCCAGGTTCATACCAGAACATACATTTAGAGCTAAAAATTATACTCGTCATAAAACTTGCTTTGTAGCTAGGTAGAACCAGAAATACCTCTGATGTTAAACACTAATTATTTTTTGTCAAAGAATCCATCTCATTAATTTGCTAGTTTATGAGAGCAAAGGCCTGGAGCATTAACTGTCAGTCGTGAAAGCCAACAGAATAACATTTGAACAACTGGCTGGCTAAGCTTTTATCTCAATCAGGTTCAAAGAACTCGAGCAGAGCTTAAAGGTTTCAACTCCTTGGCTAAATGTTAAATGTTTATTAATTATTACATGAAATTAAAGATATGCAGGGAGAGCATGCAATAAAAATTAAAAGATAATAATCAAGCTAACTAAATCAACCAAGGAATTGGTGGCGGGGGGACTGGTATATCAGTAGTTCCTTCTAACATGAGGATAACATTTTTGATCGAAGGCCTTGCATCTGGATCATCTTGAATGCACAGAAGTCCAACTTTCACCATCTTTTCCAATGTCTGGATATCTACTTCTTCTTCATCTCCAATCAGCCTACTTAACTCCTTGTTTACAAAACAACTGTAAACCCAAGTACAAAGAGGTAATTTGTCATCAGACGAAATGTCTATCTCCACATCCCCTCGGCAGCACAAAATCTCCAGCAGTACAACCCCGAAGCTGTAAATATCCACCTTGGTAGATATTAAGGTGTTTTTGTGCCACTCCGGCGCCATGTACCCTCTTGTTCCCCTAACACTAGTGAGAGTTCCACTCTGATTTGGCCTCAATAGCTTCGATAACCCAAAATCAGATATCTTAGCTGTCCAAGACTCATCAAATAGAATATTATGAGGCTTTATATTGCAGTGTATTATACGAGCCTCACACTCTTCATGAAGATACAAGATTCCTCTCGCCACATCCAGTGCCACCTTGAGACATTCTTCCCAGCGAGGTTGTGTTTCCGCATTAAAAAGAAGATCTGCCAATGACCCATTGCTCATAAACTCATAAACAAGTAGCTTTTTAGCTCCCTCTATGCAGAAACCAAGTAAGCGAACCAAGTTGCGGTGATGCGTTTGCGCGATACCAGTAATTTCTGCTCGGAACCCACCTTCTCCTTCAAACAAGCTTTCCAGTCTCTTCACAGCAACTGCCTTCTTGCCCTCAAAAATAAACCCTTTGTAGACTTCACCACAAGAGTTTCCGCCTATCACTTCCTTAAAACCATCTGTGGCTTTCTGAAGCTCATTAAACGAGAATGACCGTAGAGTCGAATGATCTTTAAGCAACCCAAAATCAACAGTTTCTGATATACTTACATACCTACGAGCATGCACTCTGTAGAAAAAGAAGCTAGAGAATGCCATCAGTGTACACAAAAGAGCGAGGAGACCAAGTGTTATGGCTAGAATGGAAACAAGTTTTTTCCTTTCAGCAACCACACTTTGTTCTAGGTCTGTTGAGGCTGGTAACGGTCTACTTGGGTTTTTGACTTGATCATATGGGAAACTGGTTTTGATGAAGACTGTGGCTAATACTCTTTCATTAAGCCGTGCATAAATGATCGGAGCCTTGAGCATTTTGCAACTATGATTTGCATAGTGACTTGCCCAGCAATTGCAATCATCCAGGCAAGATTTACCACAAGCTTCCTTGCTGAGATTCATCACGGAGTAAAAGCTGACTGTTTGCAACTCTATATTGTCCAAGGTTGTAATATTGTACGTAAGTTTTAGCTCTCTCCGAGTGCAGGCTTCTTCTTCTGTGAAGTTCCCATAACAGCCAAGGAACTTCCCATTTCCTGTCTTGTTGAAGAATAAGTAACCAGGAAAGCAATGGCACTCAGCCTTTCCACCAGTTGTGTTACAGTAGCTGTTAACACCACAAATGCCTTTGGCCTCACACGGGTCCTGTAATGCTGACCATTCAATCCCAGTCTTGCTACTAGAGGGAGTGGTGAATCTGTGGGAATACAACACAAAGTTACCATCTGGATTGAGAGTAGCACGCAAGATTACTGTTTCATTCTTTCTTGACCTCAACCTCGTAGATGGATTTAATAATACCCTCTGTGCCACACTACCCCCCACCATATTCAGAGAGCCAGTTTGGTTCAAGTTCAAATGATAATAGCCAAATGTTGCAGAGATCCAGTACGCGTCTTCAGCCCACATTGCGCTGTCTTGAGGGTAAGCTACAAGGTTTCCATCAGACTGCATACACAGTATAAAACGACCACTCGAGTGCTGGGAATAAGAATAACTAGAGACCAGTGATTCCCTTGTAGTTAGATTTTGGCCTCCTAATATTGTATCACAAGGGTGAGCAAAGCTTTCCCATATGACATCCGAGTGATTATAGAGTGCAAAATTACCAGAATCAAGCATAGAAGCTGAGGTTGCCGAACGGTCTTGATCTTGACTTATTATTGGTTTTGCCACACCAAAAGTATCGTAGAGAAGTAACAAACCATCTCCAGTGAGCACAATGGTACTGTTCGAGGAGACAGGTGGGTCACCACGATTTGCAGTCCAAACAACTGTGATTTCCGGTTTGGTTGCCAGCCATATCCCAACCATAAAACCATTATCTTGCTTGTAGAAACCAAATGCAAAAAGTCCTGAAGGTGAGAGCCACGAAGGGTTTGTGTTTGGGGTCAAGGAGGAACCTAAGCTGATATTGCGGGAGGGGGGATGCGCCTGCCCAGATCCTTCTGTGACTAAAAGGAATAAGAAGCTTAAGAAGATAAGTAACACAGAGGCCATATTAGAGAGGTGAGAGTGAAATGCTGTTTATGCTGGAGAAAAGTGGATATTCTTAATGGCTGAATCAGCCCGCTACCCAAATAAATAGCAATTGAAGTAAATCAAGCCTTCCAATTACTGCTACACATTTCATCCCACATACCCTACCTAGATAGAAAACCCTTTCAGCACACCAGGCATATACACAGACCATAGTGGGGAATTATAAGTCAATATCCATATATAAATGATAGATACTGCTACTTTGACTTGTTGACCCCTTTGTTCAGCTTCATGGGTCCTCCAACCTAAATGCTATTTACTACAAACGTCGAATTCAATCAGGTCTATGAAAAGTATTTCAAACCACAAAGAGCGAGGAAATTTCTGTGAACTTGCTATAGTACCTTATAAGCTAGCTTTTTCAAAAGCTATTCCAACTTCCAGATAGTGTTTCAATAATTGAAGCTTCAGAGGCTTTTTCCCACTTTTTCCGATTTTTGTAGTTTTCCAATTAATTTCTCGACATGTCCTTTTATGTCATTTTACAATGTCGTCTAGCTTAGTAGCTATTAGCTAGTTTATTAGCCAACAAGTAGCTTTTCAAGTAACAGCTAACTAGCTTCTAAGCTAGTTTGCAAAACATTAGATTCAAGTTGCGGTTACTGTGACCACCAAGCAAACTTCCACTGATTGCAGCTCCAAGCAAAAACTACGAAATTGCATTCAATCCTTTATTCAAATAGGACAGAAAAGCAGCGTGTTAGTCGACAGTTTCTCGTATGTCTAGAACTACTTAAGTTTACCGAGAAAAACAAACAAAAAACGAGAAAGAATTTAAGGCCTTTGCACAAGATGGTTTAGCATTCTACCATAAGCCTGAAACATACCAAAGAGCCCTTGGCCTAGAGGTATCCACCTAGAATGTCAAGGGTTCAAACCTAACCAAAAGTGAGAAGGGTGTGTGAGTTCATTTACCGTATATAACTACTATATACTTCAAAAAAAATCTTTGAGGGAACCAATTTGACTACCACACTATGAAATTCCATCTGATATAATAGATAAAAGAAGGCTGAGAAAGAACAAAACAAATATACTATATGTATTCTAACTACAGAAGATATATCCATTTGTGTAACATATGATGCAATGAAAATCTTGCAAAAAAAGAGAAAAACTGTTGAAGTACTTGTGTTCACTTCGTAGTTCGTATCTGACATTATCTTCCATTAGTTCCTTTCTTCATTTCCCTCCATATGAGGTAAACTGGACCACACTCCCACCATACAAATGGAACCCACTGAAATGGCCCTGTTATATGAATGAAAACAAATTGGACCTTATCAACTTCAAAACAAAACAGCAGCAGTATAGAACACGCAAATACAATGATGGAAAAAAACTAGCCCTAGCATTTGGAAGTGTTGTTGAACCATACAATTTTTCAAGGTAGAATACAAACCTCCAGATTATGATACACTGCAGGCATCGAGACAAACCATTCCATTATTCGATAGTTTATACAAATCAATTTGGATCTGAAGTTCCAAACTTGAAATAACCTATTATTTGACTTTCGAAGTGAAATGAAAGTTCCTCAGTTTTGCTTATCTTCAAAATCAATCTCAAATGTTACGACGATAATTATGTTAATCAGAAAGTTGAACCCTAATTTGACGACTTTACGGTCAAAATTCAGATTTCAGTTTACATACTCCTCCAGGTTGGTTTCCAAAATCTTATATAGTACGACATCACTCGACGTTCATTCGAGGTTTGTATTGCCGTTATACCGTGTGTTCTGCCGCCGATTTTGGCCACCGGCGGTCGACCGGTGGCAGAAGAGGGAAAGTTACATTGAAGTGGAACCATGTTTTAGGGACCGGATGTGAACATTGTAAATATTTTAGGGTCCAAAATTTTCATCTGTTAATAATCGGTTACATCAAACGATGATAAAATTAACGAAAGAGAAATAACATTTTTATTTTTATTTTATTTTATTTTGTCAAAAGAGATTACTGTTGTTTATATGGGGAAATTGACCTAAATAACCATATGCAACGCACATCTTCAACTTTTGACCTCTCCAGTATTTTTTTTACAAAAATAGCCGGAATCCCGCAAGCCTGACACCGCAAGACTTGCGGTGTCAGCTTTTTCTGACACAGTAAAAATATATTATTTTTTTACGTTTGCGCTTGCGGGGCGCAAGCTTGCGGGGCGCAAAACTTGCGGTTTTCTTGATTTTTTTATTTTCGTCCTCGTGGTTTACGGTCTTCGTTCATAACTACAAATTGAAGTTTTTCCTATGGTCTCTTAGTTAGTAATATACAAAAGTAACAGTAAATTAAAAATCATAGGGATAAAAACTCATTTTTTTACCACGGGGACAAAAATAGAAATTATTAACAACTAGAGGGATGAAAATTGTAATTTACTCGTTTATATATATTGCAAGCCACATATCAATTTCCTACTCTATTTTCATCCATTTGCTTAGAAAAAACAGACAAAACATATGGATTTTGAAAAACCAAAAGTTAGATTGCATGTTTGTGTTGGTGGAACGTGGAAGAAGGTAAATGGAGTTTGGGAGTATGGTCCGACCGACTTACCGCAACGCGGCGTATTGTTGGATCGGGATATTACATACTTACGATTGGTCACTTATGTGATGAAGAAGTTTAATTTAAAAGAATCTCTCGGTGTTGTATTATCTTACAAAGACTCTACACGTAGTCCCTATCTTGAAATGTGGGATGACGACGACGTCCAAGCGTTTATGTGTTTTGCTGCTGAAAAGTCAAAAACACAACCGACCACGCTTTATGTGGTTGATTCTGCAACTATTTGTGTCAATCAGAAATCTGAAATCTGATTTTGGAATTTTCATTTGGAATGAAATTTGGATAACTGGTTATTATGTCAATCAGAAATCTGAAAGCAGATCACGAGTAATTTGGATAACCATCAAAAAAATTCAAAGGTGAAACCGATTTTCTATTTAAATAAAAATGTATTTGTTAGTGTATTTGATGGCCTCGGAAATTGACTCAAATAGCCATTTTATCCAACAAAATTGGTCTTCTAGTCATTTCTCTCCGATTTTTACCAAACTCCGTAATTGAGGACGTAGCTCAAAAACACAAAAAAAATACGAATCTGATTGATTTTTCATTTTTTGTATATTGCAGACCTGTGTCAAAAAAAATAAAAAAACGACCAAATTCGGGGGTTTTTTGTTTTTGAGTTAGGTCCGCAATTACGGGCCTATATATTGCGGAAGTAGTGGCATTTATACAAAATCGGGAGAGAAATTACTACGAGACGTAGGGGTGAGCAAAACCCGACCGACCCGAAGAACCCGCCCGAACCCGACCCGAAATTGTGCCCAAAAACCGCTACTCGAATCCCCGATATCCGATTGGCCCGAACCCGAATATCCGATGTGTTTTTAAAAATCGGGTTGGGTTTGGGTTTAGGCCACCCGACCGACCCGAATATCCGATTTAGGGTTTTAAAAAAATAAATTTTATAAAATTAAAATACAAATACCAATATACCATTCCCAATTTCTCAGACTTCTCATTTCTCAAAACCTAAAAGCGATTGAGACGAGAGTACGACACCACCACCGCACCACCACCACCTGCTGTCCACCACCAGTCCACCGCATCACCGCACCACCACCACCTGCTGTCCACCACCAGTCCACAACGAAGGTCGAAGGTATCCCTCTCTCTCTCTCTCTCTCTCTCTCTCTGAGACTCTCAACAATACCCTAAAAATAGAAATGGAAACAAGATGACAGAGGAGAAGTCGGTGGGGGTTTTCTCCTGTTTCTGTTTGTTTAAAGTGTTTGAAATATTCAAACAATTGTATTTGGTTTCTCACTCTCAGGTCTGTGGTACATGGCTGCTGAAAACAGGACCGAAATACATGTAAAAGGGGCTGAAACATGGTTGCTGAAAAATGGGCTAGACTCAGGCCCAACCCGACGGGACCCGATCCGATAACCCGCAACCCGAAACCCGAGCCCCGAACCATGGTTTGGACGGGTTTCGGGTTCCACATAACTCACCCGAAACCCGATCGGGTTATGGATTTTTTGGCCCGATCCGACCCGACCCGCCCGATGCACAGCCCTAACGAGACGAACTTTAATTGTTAAAATGGCTATTTGAGTGAATTTCCCTTTTTTAAAACATATTTTTAAATCATACTTTTTAGTGTATTCGATTGACCAAATTATAATAAAAACGTATTTGTTGGTGTATTTAATTGATCAAATTCTTCAAAAAAATATTTTTTATAAGTTAAAAATCAATTTAAAAATAATAAGTGAGATCGGTTTGGGTCCTGTCCGAGACCGGGGACCGATTCTCATAACCGGACCTTATAAAGCTTAACCAGGTCTTGCTATTTGTGTCGAGACCTGGACCGGGACCAGTTACGACATCACTATTTGGGACCAGGACCGATTTAGGTTCGGCCTGATCCGGGACCAATTTTATACCATCTCTAATATTGGCTACGTATTTACTTTCATCCACATATATTGTCGATTTAAGTGTATTCAGAGTCGCTAAAGATTTTTTTAGCTGTTAACTTCTTAATGTTATGAAATTAATTGGTGCATGTAAAATGAAACTTTTACAACAACCTAATAACCATTATTGGTCAAATTTTAAAGGTCAAATTTATAGTTTTTTTTAGCACAAATGCCAAATTGCAATTTTTATGATACGATTTGGGTCATTAAGGTGGGCCTTTTTGTAACGAAAGATTGGCCCACTTAGCATGTTTTGGCTGTTGGCATGTTGCTATAAGCTTTGAATGTAGTTTCACGTTATGAATAATAAATGATAGTTACACTTAGATTAAAGGGAAAAGTACACTAAAACCCAACGGACTTTCGCATTAGGAATGATTAAGTTCTTAGACAATTTTTTGGAACAAAAAAACTATTGCACTTTTAAAAAAATACTAAATATATCCTTACACTTATAAAAACATATCAATTACTTCCTAATGGTAACCTACAACTTGAATAGCAGGTAATTAAAACTTTATTTAAAAAATAAACCCTAAATAGCTTTCCTAATAACATCAGGTAAGGTATGGTTATTACAGTTCAATAACATGATCTATATGATTTGTAGTTTTAATTAAGATATATATATATATATATATCTAAAAGCATATTTTACAAAAAAACAAAAGTAATGGTCAAAATCAACGTTCCATTTAGTTCTTATTTAGTGTAACGAGTATTTTTTTTTCAATCAATGTAATAAAGCTTTTTTTTATATACTTATCTTATTAAAACGATTTTCACTCTACGTGAATATAAGAGAAATGAATTTAAATATTTTGATTTTTTGGCACAGAATTAATAAAACTATAATATAACTTGATGATTCACTTAACTCCATACGATTTGACATGAACGTCAAATGCGTACAAGCCTGGAAAAATTGAAATATTGATTGATTTACAAAATAATGTGTTCTCTAAATAAAAAAAAAGAAACCGAACTTTTTTAATGCATTTTTTGTTATATATTTAATTAATAAATACAACAGTAGCTTAATGGGAATAAGTTTGTCGTTACCAAAAGTGAATAAAATACGTGTTGATATGTCGTGACTCCTTTATATATACTTTACTGACTTGACGAATGATGCACATTTGCTTTTATATGCTAATTGATTTCCCACAAACCAAAACCACTTTGTGTATATACATACATACATACATACATACATACATACTACTATCATCATATATATATATATATGATATATATTTTTCAATAACATATTTTCATTCGTTCTAAGAATATATAATAAATGATCATTGTTTAACTTAAATAAAGCTTTTTTTTCACATGTAAATAATTTTTTAAAGGCATACATCACATCACAGAAATAAACAATCAAATGTTATTTGTAGTGGAACTGTGTGTATTATTTAATTTGACAACTATAATATATTGTAATAGTTGAAATTTGAATATGAAAAATTATAATTCAGAGAAAACATCAATAGCTGTAACCATATAGCAGCTATCCTACATTTTGTTTCATAAAGGTTGACAATACATGTGCCACACAAGGATATATATATTAGAGAGAATGAGACTTGTGAAAATGTGGTGATCACAAATAATATTAAAGATGCATAAAATGGGTGGTTTAAGGTAAACATCATTCAACCATATATATATATATATATATATATATATATATATATATATATATATATATATATATATATATATATATATATATATGGTCCTCATCACTAAACTCCAAGATTCTTGTTTTTTATGACTAAATTGATGAAAAAGAAACGTATTTAATTTGTTTTAAATTCAAATAATGTTTTTTTAAAAGCATGTTTAAATGATATAACTTCATAACTAAAAATAGGGACGGTAACAGGTGATGAGGTGGAAATGTATAACAAAGTTTGAAAGAAAAAAAAAAAAGAACGAAACCCAAAATGTCCATCTTCCTCCCCCTGGCTACATCACGTCTACCATTCCCCTTCGATATACCAACATCTTCCTCTCCCTACATGACGTTGCTCCTGTCGTTGTTCACCCTTCATTGCATATTTGCATCTGCTTTTGTTTCTGCTTTAGTTCATGTGGTTTTTAAACCCCATATCTATCTTCCCTCGATTTCTCGATGAACTATGAATTGAAAACTCTCTCTTTTTGTTTTGTTTCTATTTTCGGTCTTGTGATTATGAGTATTATTGGTTGTTCTTGATTCCAGTATTGAATTATTGGTTATTCGTGTGTATTCCAAATCAAAACCTATTACAGGAGAAAGAAAGGGACATAGTGGGTATACTACTATCTCATATATATTGGGTTCGAATCCAGGAGCCATCAAATCCCATGTGGCTATGAAGGTTCACCTGCGATAACTCCAGATCATTCGTGGCCGCACAAGGATTGGTCGGTGCGCGTAAATGATATGGTCACGTGCATGGAGGGCTTGTAGACTTGGTCAGTGGGACTTAGTCTAATAGGAATCAGCATTACTAGTTTTTCTCCTTATTTATTGGATTGGTTGTTTGTTAGTTTCTTTTTCTTTTCTTCTTTTATAAATAAGTGCAAGCCCAGAGAAGGAATATGATATGAAAAGTATTTTGCCCATTTTCTTTCTTCACCAAATACTCACGTATCAGTGATTTGATCGTATTAATTTGGTATCAGAGCCGGTTTTCCGCTGTCAATTGTTGACGATGGACACCCGCAATAAAACAAACGCTGAGTTCCGTAATGAAACGTACGAGATCTTAGCCCAGCATGAATCGAGATTTGACCAACTCCAAGGATCACTCCAAACGATCTTGACGGAGTTACAGTCTTTTCGAAATCGCCAAACGGCTGATGAGAACCCTTTTGCTCGCCAAGAGATTGGTAGGCCTCACGCCGACCCAAAGCTCCAGTTTCTGAGATTTGACGGAGATGATCCCATCGGGTGGCTTTACAAGTCGGAGCAATACTTCACGTATCGATCAATACCCCAAGACCGGCAAGTGGCGCTCGCCTCGTTTCATCTCGAAGGAGTTGCCTTACAGTGGCACCGTTGGTCAACGAAACTTCGCGGACCATTAAATTGGACCGAATTCTCACGAGCCTTATTAGCGAGGTTTGGTCCGACGGAATTCGAGGACCCATCGGAAACTCTCTCGCGTCTCAATCAAACTACTACAGTAGCGGCATATCAGGAGTCTTTTGAGAAGTTATCTCACCAGGTCGATGGCCTGCCAGAACCATTCCTTGTGAGTAAATTTATCGCAGGATTACGAGACGACATAAGAATTGAGGTGAACTGAAACAACCTCGCACGCTCACCACTGCCATTGGAGTTGCCCGGTTAGTGGAAGAGAGGAGTTTGTTGCAAAAGCCAAATCGGAATCTCAACCCCCTTGCTCCTATAACCGCTCATTCGGGGCAATTAGGAGCACCGTCGACGCAGAAAGTCCAAGTTCCGGCCCTGCCAAACCAGAATTTTCGACGCATCTCTCCTCAAGAAGCAAAGAGTCGACGAGAAAAGGGTCTTTGCTACTATTGTGATGACAAATACACTAGCAACCACCGTTGTCGTCGTCCCCAATTCTTTATGATTTCAGATGCTGCCAAAAACGATGACGACCAACCCGACATGGAGCAGGACAAACCCAATGAATCGGAGGAGAGTAACCCGGAGATCTCCCTCCACGCCATTACAGGCACCTCTCATCCTCATACTTTACGTGTCCGCGGTCATATCCAAAACCATCCGGTAACGGTGCTGATCGATGGAGGAAGTACCCATAATTTGGTACGCAGGCTGGGCCTAACCGTAGAGAAAGCAGAAAATTTCCAAGTGACTGTCGCAAACGGAGAACGACTTGATTGCCAAGGAATTTGCAAAAATATCCGCCTCACGTTGCAAAAGGTTCCGATTACCGTCGACTTCTACGTCTTTCCAGGAGCAGCATGCCAACTTGTCCTAGGGGTTCAATGGTTGCGAACGCTTGGACCAGTAGAGACGGACTACGAGCGTCTCACTATGACTTTTTTAACGCAAAAAGGGAAAGCCACGCTCCAAGGCATCCGACCAAATTCTCTACAATCCTTTAATTCGAAGGATTTAAATCTCCTCCAAGGTACTGGGTTTCTCTTGAATATTTCTCTTACTTCAGTAGATGCTTACAATTTTCAGGAATACCCAGAAGACATTAAGCAACTATTGACCAAATTCCAAGAGATCTTTAACAGCCAGCCAGGGCTTCCGCCGAAGCGCAGCCACGACCACCAAATAACACTTCAACCACATGTTGCACCCGTCAGCGTACGGCCATACAGGTACCCCCACTATCAGAAACAAGAGATAGAGAAAATGGTCAAGGAATTATTACAAATGGGTCTTGTGCAACCAAGTCGAAGTCCTTTCTCATCGCCAGTTCTCTTAGTACGTAAGACGGATGGGAGTACCCAGAAGACATTAAGCAACTATTGACCAAATTCCAAGAGATCTTTAACAGCCAGCCAGGGCTTCCGCCGAAGCGCAGCCACGACCACCAAATAACACTTCAACCACATGTTGCACCCGTCAGCGTACGGCCATACAGGTACCCCCACTATCAGAAACAAGAGATAGAGAAAATGGTCAAGGAATTATTACAAATGGGTCTTGTGCAACCAAGTCGAAGTCCTTTCTCATCGCCAGTTCTCTTAGTACGTAAGACGGATGGGAGTACCCAGAAGACATTAAGCAACTATTGACCAAATTCCAAGAGATCTTTAACAGCCAGCCAGGGCTTCCGCCGAAGCGCAGCCACGACCACCAAATAACACTTCAACCACATGTTGCACCCGTCAGCGTACGGCCATACAGGTACCCCCACTATCAGAAACAATAGATAGAGAAAATGGTCAAGGAATTATTACAAATGGGTCTTGTGCAACCAAGTCGAAGTCCTTTCTCATCGCCAGTTCTCTTAGTACGTAAGACGGGTGGGAGTTGGAGATTTTGTGTGGACTATCGGGCACTAAACGACATCACAATCAAGGATAAGTTCCCTATCCCTGTGATTGACGAGCTTCTTGACGAGTTGTACGGGGCCACTGTTTTTTCCAAATTAGACCTCACTGCTGGTTACCATCAAATCCGGATGAAGGAGGAGGACGTTCCTAAAACAGCGTTCCGTACTCATGACGGTCATTATGAGTTCCTCGTAATGCCTTTTGGGCTTACCAATGCCCCATCGACATTCCAAATTTTGATGAATGATCTCTTCCGACCCTATCTGAGAAAGTTTATTCTGATTTTCTTTGACGATATTCTGGTGTATTCCAAAACGTGGCAGGAGCATATTACCCACCTTAATACTGTTTTTCACATTTTGAAGACTAATAAGTTGTTTTTGAAAAGAAAGAAATGCAGTTTTGGAGTGGCTCAAGTGGAATATCTCGGACATCTCATATCAGAGCAAGGCGTAGCCATGGATCCCGACAAATTTCGTGTTGTTCGTGAGTGGCCACGACCGACGACGGTTCGAGCTGTCCGTGGGTTTTTGGGATTGGCCGGTTATTACAGAAAGTTCATAAGACACTTCAATATCATTGCCGCCCCCCTCCACCGGCTTCTCTCAAAAGAAGGGTTTCATTGGGATGAGACTACTGAACAGGCATTCCGTCAACTCCAAACCGCCTTAACTTCCTCCACGGTGCTGGGCTTGCCCGATTTCTCCCAACCGTTCGTGGTGGAGTGCGACGCTAGCGGTGTAGGAATTGGAGCGGTATTGACTCAAAATAATAGGCCGATTGCTTATTATAGTGAGGCGCTTAAGGGGTCAACTTTGCAATGGTCGACCTACGAAAAAGAGATGCTTGCTATTGTTAAGGCCATTCGAAAATGGCGTCCGTACCTTTTGGGGAAACCATTTATCATTCGGACCGATCACCAAAGTCTCAAATATCTCATGGAACAACGTATCACCACACCTGCCCAGTCTCGTTGGCTAATGAAAATTTTGGGTTATGATTATGTAATTGAATATAAGAAGGGATCCGACAATCAAGCCGCTGATGCTTTGTCTCGTGTGGCTGAATTTCAAGTGTTGTCATGGTCGTCTCCGCAAGCAGATTGGTGGAGCAAGCTCCAAGTAGAAGTGCTCCAGGATCCCTTTTATGCACAACTAGAGACGTCGACGACCAGAAATAAACTTATTAAACGGGATGGAGTATGGTATTTGCATGAGGAGATTTATTTGAGTCGTCGTTCTTTTTTAATTCCTCTAATCCTGAATGAATGCCATTCATCACCTCAAGGGGGTCACTTGGGATTCCAGAAGACACTGGGGAGATTGAAGGGGAGTTTTCATTGGGCAGGGATGCGTAAAATGCTCAAGGAATTCCTTAAGGCTTGTGATATTTGTCAACGGTTCAAAAACGAACACACCAAACCAGCAGGCCTATTACAACCGCTACCCATTCCAGAGCACATTTGGACAGACATCTCGATGGATTTCGTTGAGGGCCTGCCACTGTCTCGAGGATTTTCAGTAATCATGGTTGTTGGCGATCGTTTATCGAAATATTCCAACTTTGTTGCTCTTAAACACCCGTATACCGCCGCATCGGTTGCTAAAGTGTTTGTCGCTGAAATCATCCGCCTACATGGGTTTCCAAAGACCATTGTAAGTGATCGTGACAAAATATTTATGAGTTCATTTTGGCAAAATTTATTCCGTTTGCAGGGAACTAAACTTTGTATGAGTTCTAGTTATCATCCGCAAACGGATGGCCAAACGGAGGTGACTAATCGAACTCTAGAGCAATACCTTCGATGCTTTGCCTGTGACAAGCCACGACAATGGGAAAAGTGGCTTCCTTGGGCAGAATTTTGTTATAATACTTCAATTCATTCAGCCACAAAGGTAAGCCCGTTCGAGGCAGTCTATGGTAGGCCACCACCGCACATCGCACTAAACATTGTGCTCCCAAAGTCAAATTGCTAAAAGCAAAATCATAAACGAGACGCCAAAATCTCAAAATCCTCTTCTAGGACGACACCACATACACAACACCGTTTAACAAGCTCATATTAAACAAATTCCCAAAATAGCTTCATATAGACACCACAGTAGTTAACTTTCCGTCCAAACTTTAACACATGTGGAGGAGATCCGTTGTTAAAGTCATGAGCCGTAGTTACTTGTCTACCATCCTAGACAACATAAAACACGGATATCACTATACCCGAAAGAAACGTTGGGCAACAACAACATGAAATAAATTCTGACGGAGTTTGCAACCCCCGACATAAGATGGTTCATGTACGTCCAAAACCAAAATCCAAAATATTGTGTTTGCTAAACATTTTCCAAAAGTCGTAACACAATTCTCATAAGGATTTGAACACACAAAATATTTGATACAATTTATTTCCAAAACAAACTTGGTGCAAAACCTAGTCGGCAGTTAACATTTCAGCTCATACTCCTCCAAAATCCTCCGGTCCACTATTGTCACCCGGATATTCAAACCTCTTAAGGTAAGTTGGGAAATACATCACTTAACTTTATGGATTTTCCTCAAATCAAAGTCGGCTCAATAAGCCTATGGTTCTAGTCCAACCATCAATCTTGACTCGAAATGGTCTACTTAAAGCAAACATCATGCTTATTGTCACTCCAAGTGACTAATACTAGAATCGTCCATCTATTCCAACGACTACTAGCTTAGAAGCTCCTTCACTACCCCAACGATCATCACATGAAAGCAATTCAAGTATGCACATGTACTAGTAGGTTCACCATGACGCTGGCCAGGTGTCACTATGAACGCACCGTGCATGATTATCCTTGTTACTCTCAACGTGATTCTCGTTCCTAACTACATCCATTAACCTCAAAACCATCGTATCCTAAAGTGCCTAAGGGTGAATTTCACTCTTATTTACTTAAACAAACACTAGTTTGACAGGGCGATAGTTCCAAAACAAACTTGGGGCATAGTCGCTCACACTCAACCACCCGCGGTACACTTCAGGCGAGAGTGACAGGGCGATAGTGACATGGTCACAATCGCCGGGCACAATCGCTCAAGCCCTTCCACTCTCGGTACACATTGGGCGATAGTGACACGGCGATTGTGACAGTGTCACTATCGCCGGGCACAATAGCTCAGGATGTACCGAAACTCGTTTTGGCCATAACTTCCTCGTTCTAGCTCCGTTTTCGCTCCGGAAAGAACCGTTGGACTCGTATTCGAATTTCCCATCCAACAAGACAATAAAATCTAGGATTTAACTCCAAATCCTATTTTCCATATTATCCTTACAAGATCGATTCTTCCTGAACCAAAGTCGTACTTACCCGAAAATCACGGGTGTTACAATTCTCCCAACCTTGAAAGATTTCGTCCTCGAAATCTACATCCTTTACCAATCACGGCTAACCGTCTCAATGCCGGCCAAAATTAAATAATTCCTACTGAAATCTAATTTTCCCCACCACGGTCTTATAAAGACAAATCCTCGAATAATTTCTTACCGACAACACTCCTTCAAGTACACGTTACCTGTCCGTAACAACATTCCAACCACTAGGATAATTCCTAGTTAGACGACTCCGGTCGCCTCCCAACCCTAGATGTTCCATACATCTCTTTCCAGTTTCGGATTCTAAATCACCCCAATGTTTGTTCACTAATGAACCCAACAAAATCATCAACTCCGATCATCCTTATCATTTACTGTCAATTAACTCCACGAGTTCTAATAGACTCCAAGGATTCGTCACAACATCCGTCATCCGGCAGGTTCCTTTACCGCCCAAGGAAATCATCACTACCAAATCTACTCAATACACTTGAGTATCTTAGGATTTGCTACAACCGCTATCCTTGTTTCATTTAAAGTCGGACTACTCCCTCCGAATATGCTAACGGTTCCCAACCTCCAACCCACAAAGGTTGACACTTAGTTATACCACCAAGCTTTGAACTCTAACGGGACTCCCCACACGAGTTCCGTTTACCGAGGGTTTCCACCAAAACTAAGGTTGTCAACAGAACGGCTAAACAAACCCCAAAAATGCGTTATCGCAAGTCTAAGCCTCCAATTACTGCAAACACATTTATTTTGATACCGATATCATCCGGCCCAAAGTACCAACACGCGTGGAATACTCAACCTTCCACCGCCGAAGTGCTACACGCACTTACCCTTAACTGGGTCACTTACTCTTTCCAAGGTCCTAACGAGTTCAAGGTTTTTAAGTGTGTTATTCAAGAAATATGCCAATTAATCAAAACCATTCACAAAATATTTTCAACACTAAGATTTTCATATCAAATACACCGTACGCACAAAACTACTACTATCAGCTCGATAGTTACGTAAAACTGGACACGCTCGTCCCACATATGAAAATCATGTTGAAAACCATTTCATTGCAGTTCAGTTTACCCACAAAACGCAAAAGCGTAATAAACAATTTCTTTAAAAAGAAACATCACAGTTCTAGTATGGATTGACTCATGACGTACACTCAAGGTAACTGCCCACTTTAACGATGTGCACAATTTTTACACGTATTTCATACGAAGCCCAAACGGCAGTTGACTCAAATTCTTTTCTGACCAAACAAATGGTATGGAATAAAGTTCGCCAACAAAATTTGCGCGCGCCAGTTTATTATACAAAACTAGGAAACGATTCCTAATTACACCTCAGTCAAAACACAAAAACGACTTGTACAGGTTCCAATGTTTAAAGACAAAACCAATCCGTTTTCATTATTTGAAAATATCGACTTGAAACATCATAAAACCTCAAATTGGGGTAGGCATGCCAACTTGTAACACTTCCCTAGAAATTTCCTTGTAATGAAATAATATGTACAAATCAACTCACACCAACATTCCAAAAGATGGGGCTCTTCAAATATATTTCCAAAAACTTCCTCAGATGGTCACATAATGACACACGAGCAAAATGTTTCCTACAAAACTGTATTCAACAATGTATTTTCCAAAAGAGAAACTAGGAAGAAACAATTGCTAGAAAATGGTTGACGCTTAGAAGGGTCAAACCGACTTCAATTCTCAATTGCGACAAAGGTGCGCGTCAATATTCAAAACATAAGAAATATACGCAACATAGTTTTATGCAAACAATTTTTTTTTTCTCAAAATCTCCATCACGAAACCTTTTCTTCAAAATTTATACTTGAAACATAAAACGTCAACACGGAAATGTTTACGATATATTTATCAAAAATACTCCAAGTGTCCATTTTCCAAAAACTAAAAGGTTTTCAATTTTCCCAAGATAATCGGCAAATCGAATTTCACCAAAATGTTCCTTCAGGCCTCACCTAAGTCATGTATAAATCAATCCATACACCGAACCACATGCAACGAAATACTTAGTAATACAAACCTTTTACAAGAAAAGTTACGCGACACTAGAGTTCCAAACTCATCTCTTTTTAGTCGCCTTACGGCATAAAATTAACTTTTTCAACCAAAACTCGAGTGGGACTAAATGCCCAACACAACTCGTAAACCTTTCACATAAGTAATTGAAGTATGCACGTTGTAAAATTATACTCACACGATGCAAAAAGTCGTACACAAAACTCTATGAACTCCAACGAACTCAATGACTCCAACACAACAACATCGCACTAAACGTTGTGCTCCCAAAGTCAAATTGCTAAAAGCAAAATCATAAACGAGACGCCAAAATCTCAAAATCCTCTTCTAGGACGACACCACATACACAACACCGTTTAACAAGCTCATATTAAACAGATTCCCAAAATAGCTTCATATAGACACCACGGTAGTTAACTTTCCGTCCAAACTTTAACACATGTGGAGGAGATCCGTTGTTAAAGTCATGAGCCGTAGTTACTTGTCTACCATCCTAGACAACATAAAACACGGATATCACTATACCCGAAAGAAACGTTGGGCAACAACAACATGAAATAAATTCTGACGGAGTTTGCAACCCCCGACATAAGATGGTTCATGTACGTCCAAAACCAAAATCCAAAATATTGTGTTTGCTAAACATTTTCCAAAAGTCGTAACACAATTCTCATAAGGATTTGAACACACAAAATATTTGATACAATTTATTTCCAAAACAAACTTGGTGCAAAACCTAGTCGGCAGTTAACATTTCAGCTCATACTCCTCCAAAATCCTCCGGTCCACTATTGTCACCCGGATATTCAAACCTCTTAAGGTAAGTTGGGAAATACATCACTTAACTTTATGGATTTTCCTCAAATCAAAGTCGGCTCAATAAGCCTATGGTTCTAGTCCAACCATCAATATTGACTCGAAATGGTCTACTTAAAGCAAACATCATGCTTATCGTCACTCCAAGTGACTAATACTAGAATCGTCCATCTATTCCAACGACTACTAGCTTAGAAGCTCCTTCACTACCCCAACGATCATCACATGAAAGCAATTCAAGTATGCACATGTACTAGTAGGTTCACCATGACGCTGGCCAGGTGTCACTATGAACGCACCGTGCATGATTATCCTTGTTACTCTCAACGTGATTCTCGTTCCTAACTACATCCATTAACCTCAAAACCATCGTATCCTAAAGTGCCTAAGGGTGAATTTCACTCTTATTTACTTAAACAAACACTAGTTTGACTCTAGGTATCCAAAATCAACACCTAAATCTCTCAAACTTATGCTCTGATACCAACTTGTAACACCCTCAAATTTAACTTAAATTTTCAATAACACATTCATATCCATTAGAATCAATACTACAATTCATATCTCAAAATACCTCACAATCTATTCATCATAAATTTCACAAATAAATCGAACCTAAAAGGTGTCACTTAATAGAATACAAATTACTAATTCCCAAAGCTTGCGGAAGACTTTACTAAACAAATCACCTCTCGTGCACTTTACCGACTCTCGCCACTTCAAAGTGTAGCTAGAGATACCCAACCTGAGCATGTTGCACATGCCGACAAATAAAAAGGGTTAGGCTTACGCCTAGTGAGTTCAAGCATTTTATCATGACTATAAAAAACGTAAATCATAAAAGCAGGAGTTTAGTCATGATTCCAAAACAAGTTTACTTTACCGTAAAACGTTCACTTTCCACCCACACCAATTTATGAGTAAATCTAATTGAGGTCAAACCTCCAAAATGGTTGACGATAAGCACGAATCCCATAATTAGTGGAAACCATCCTTTTAATAAAATGCCCCTTTGAACATAATACAAACCGGTTAATTCTGTTAATATTCCAAGGCATTTAAATACATAAATTATATAGAATTCATAACCTTCCATAGCGGGGAAGCATCTTTCATAAATATAAAACGTCACCGAAAACATGGATAAACACAAATACCCAAAACAACACCTTTCGGTGACGGGGGAGACCCGTATGCATCGTGCTTGACGGAACACATAAGTGGGTCGCCTACAATGCAATAAAACAAACACACGTGGATTATTCTCTTAGATGGGGCTCAATCACTCCAGGTCTATTGCCCACGAGACTAGGAAGCCCCCAACTTCAACCACTCTAGGTCTATACATTGGGTCACTCCAAATCCACGACAGCACATTAGGGATTACACCTTACTGCCCATGAGACGACGCCCGGCCCAGAGGTCCACGCCTTACTTATCATGGAACAAACCTGTCCACGAGACTGACGCCCGACATACGGCCCACGCCTTACTTATCATGGATCCCGATGCCTATCCCGTGCTAAGCACATGAATGGAATTACAACTTACTGTCCATGAGACGACGCCCGACCATATAGGCCCACACCTTACTTACCACGACAAATGATGCCTATTCCGTGCTATAAAAGAAATTAAGGTCTCGTAAACTGAGCTCATTGCCCGCGAGACTAAGGGGAACTCAAATACCTATGGATCCATAGCTAACAAGGTCTAACATATTAGACGACCCCAAACATATACGCAAATGCGTTCAAAACATGAAATTCCTCAATACATCATTCATTAATAAAACTCATTCATAAGTTACCCAAAGTTGGACAAATGTCCCAAGACTATTTCAAAGTCAAAACAGAGCACAACGCTCTAAACATGCTAGACCCACAATATTGGTCATCCTTGCATAAAATCCGTTTAAACTTCGGTTAAGTAACAAGTACCACCAAAACCAACATTAACTCCCAAAATAACGAACTGGATCGGGAAAGCCCTCATTTCCAACGAATTCACAAATATCCTTCCAAAATAACACATAATACTTAAAGTGTACTTTCCCAATTGTTTTGTCAAAATCATTTACACTCCATGATTAAACAATCAAATAACTTCATTTTGAACAATTAATCCTTTAAATACAAGTTATAGATTAAACCCATCTAAAAATCAAAAAACCCCAAATATGGGTGTTTTACACATTTATGAAGATACACATTTTCAAAAGAGTTAAACTAGTCAAATAACTCCACATAACCATTTTCAAGTAAAACGCACATATGGTTGAAAAATGTCATTTTGGCATGTACAAAGTTTTCGCAAAGTACTTGAACTCACCTTGCTAGATTTAAGCTAAATCTAGGGTTTCTCCAACGTATGCTCCTTTGATGAAGTTTACATCTTCAAGCCAAATCTTCCAAAAACCTAGATCCATAAGTTTCAACCATAAATAATCATCCTCTAACCATAACACATCAAAATCCCCAAATATGTCAAACCCTAGTTCTTAAATATGAGGTAAACCATATTTCCTTAACCCATCGACACCAAAATCGTTCAACAACTTCACAAGATGGAAAGAAGATGAAATTAACAACAATAACATATTTAGGTGGGAAGAGATTACCTTAACCAATAGAACCTTCCAAAACAACTCTTAATATCCACAAAAGCTCCAAGCTTCCAAAAATGCCCAACAATGGAGGAAGAGGGTTGATTACAACTTAGATGGTGAAGAAATGATGAAGAAAAGGGGAGAGGATGGTGTTTCTTGAGAAAATCGGCTGAGAGAGAGTTATGTCAAGAGAGATGTAAAAATGAAGAAGATGAAATGAGAAAAGGATTTAAAGCCCTTCTGGAGCCCGTCGGCGATATTGACAAGCGATAGTGACATAGTGACATAGTCACTATCGCTGGGGCATAGTCGCTCACACTCAACCACCCGCGGTACACTTCAGGCGAGAGTGACAGGGCGATAGTGACATGGTCACAATCGCCGGGCACAATCGCTCAAGCCCTTCCACTCTCGGTACACATTGGGCGATAGTGACACGGCGATTGTGACAGTGTCACTATCGCCGGGCACAATAGCTCAGGATGTACCGAAACTCGTTTTGGCCATAACTTCCTCGTTCTAGCTCCGTTTTCGCTCCGGAAAGAACCATTGGACTCGTATTCGAATTTCCCATCCAACAAGACAATAAAATCTAGGATTTAACTCCAAATCCTATTTTCCATATTATCCTTACAAGATCGATTCTTCCTGAACCAAAGTCGTACTTACCCGAAAATCACGGGTGTTACACGGATCAAAAGCGTCGGGATGTTCACTTTGTCGTGGGGGATTATGTGTACTTAAAGCTCCAACCGTATCGTCAAAATTCAGTCCAGTTTCGGGCCTCTCTCAAACTATCTCCCCTTTTTTACGGTCCTTTTCGAATCTCTGAACGGATTGGTCCAGTTGCTTATCGGTTGGAGCTTCCCCCGGATTCAAGGATTCACAATGTTTTCCATGTTAGTAAGCTCCGCCACCATATCGGAGCTGTTCACCATGTTATTCCGGGTCCTCTTCCGAAGGTGGATGATGAAGAGGTGAATTTGTTACCGCAACCTGAAAAAATCCTTGACAGTAGGATCATTCGCAAGGGGAAGTATCGACCGAAGAAGGAAGTCCTGGTTCAATGGAAAGGGACATCGCCGGAGGACGCAACGTGGGAAACAAAATGGAGGCTTGCCAAAGCATATCCAAAGTTCATCCTTGCGGACAAGGAAATGCTAAGGGGGGAGGAGTGATATGGTCACGTGCATGGAGGGCTTGTAGACTTGGTCAGTGGGACTTAGTCTAATAGGAATCAACATTACTAGTTTTTCTCCTTATTTATTGGATTAGTTGTTTGTTAGTTTCTTTTTCTTTTCTTCTTTTATAAATAAGTGCAAGCCAGGGAAGGAATATGATATGAAAAGTATTTTGCCCATTTTCTTTCTTCACCAAATACTCACGTATCAGTGATTTGATCGTATTAGTAAACTAGTTCGGAAACCAACAATTACACATTGGGGTTGTTTGTATTTGATCTCTCCCACCCACCCACCCACCCACATATATATATATACAGTGACGAATCCAAGATTTTTGTCTACCGAGGGCATCTTCAAGCAGTGGCGTAGCCAGTAGGGGGGGTGGCTGGTGCTGAGCCCCCCCCCCCCTAACTGGCGAATATGTTATTATAAATGTTAGGGAAAATGGGACAAGTGATCTCAGTTAGGGCCTGTTTACTAGCTGATGACCGGGCTGACTCGGTCAGCCAATCTGACTCGGTCAGCAGTCAGAGCGTTTACCAAATCCCGATCTGACAGAGAATCTGACCGAGAAGCTGACTGAACCCTGACCAAACCAGCTCCTAAAAGATGCTGACCCGGGTCAGTTTTGGGTTTTCCACTGGGTGCCCCTGCGATTAGGTCAAAAAAATTCCACGCCACTCTCCTCCGTCTCCCTCGTCGCTCCTCTTCCATCCTCCTGCCACCCCGTCGTCGGCGCTCCACGCCTCGTCGGCGCTCCACGCCCTCGTCGGCGCTCCACGTCGTCGTCTCACCAAGCCCTCGTCTCTCCCGAAAGGTAATCTCTCCCGAAATCTCTTTTCACTGCAAATGTGTTCTATTCACTGCGATTTGCTGTTAAAAACGCTCCTCCTTCGTGGGTTTGTTTGGTTTCTAGCTATTTTTCAGTTCTGTTTGATTTCGATGGTGTTGTGGTTGCTTCTTCTTGTTTTGTTAAGCTGCTGTAAGCTTGGTACAACGCCTTTTTCTTGTTCTAAGTTGAATCATCTGTTTCTGTAGATATATTTTGCTTCAAGTTTTATCAAAATTCATAGAGAATCCTTTGTTTTTTGCTTTGTTGAGTGTCTATCTTGTTATTTTGCTAAAATATATTTTGCTTTGTTGAGTGTCTATCTTCTTCCAATTGTTTTCATTTGCTTGCTAAAACTATTTGTTGATGCCAGTCACCGCTGGTTTGATTCCCTTTCAAAGTATGCCAATTGTTATGTCTCAAGTCTAATTGTTTTACCATTTTAGGTCTAAACTATTATTGACATCTTTAACAATTGCATTTGCTATGCAATTTTGGGTGTTAAACTTTAGTTGTTTAGATGTCATTAATGGCACTTTCTTGTGTTTAGTCTCAGACAGCAGCCACAGGGCTGAACCGATACAGCTTAAAACACACAACCTGTTTCTTCCAGAAGCTTATGGCTGCCACTTTGACCCAACAACAAGATTTGTAAATAGAAATTTCTTTAATAGATGATGTAAGTCATTATGTAACACCCATAAAAAAGAGAGAAAACCTTTTATAAATAGTTTGAAACAAGGACTATTCAAGATCTAATTCCAACAAATAGATCTTGATGGGTTTGTAAATTTAGCCAAAAGAGTTGGTTTTCGGTAAAAATAATAGTTATCATAACAAGGGTAAGAAGAATCTCCACCCTTTGATTAATCTTAATTGAAAATTCTCTCCAAAGCTAATTCATGGTTATTTTAGAACTAGGGGAGGTTTGTACTGCTATTATAGTTCTTTAAATGAACGTGGAATGTGTCACTAGTGGCATATGCATTGATGTAATTCTTTAGTTAATGCTTTTGGAACTATTAGTCAAGCATGCTTGCATTTGTCAGCCAGCCATGTGCATGCCCACAGATATACAACAAGCCATGAGTTGAACTACCTGTGATATTTTAGTTGTCTTCTGTCCATTTTCCTAACATGGTATAATTCTTCTATATGCATTTATGATGGCATTTTAGTCTAGGAGTTGTGAAATATATTTTTCACTTATATGATACTATATTGATATTTAAGTTGACGTTATTGATCATGTTATGGTTATAAATCAGATAAAATAAGGTTAGCTTGATGAAAAAAATATATTTTGAGCTTCGATTAAACATATAAAATAATTTTTGTATCTCATTTCTAACATTTTACAAACAAAAGACACAATATTCATGGTTTTTTTTGTCTTCTTATCCACACAATTATCGCACCTAAAAGTTCCTCTCAAAATCTCATGAAATTTGTAACAACAAACATTAAATCATATATCTCACATTAATATTTTGCTTGAATGCCTTAAGTCGACAAGTTAAATTGATTTGGTTTGTTATCTTCTAACCCCCCATAATCTAGAATCTTGGCTCCGCCCCTGTCTTCAAGGTACATTAAAGGCCCGCAAAGTCGACCGATGTATTTTTAGCATAATTCTACCTTTTTTATGAATTTTTAAAGTTTTTTTTGTTGATTTTAAGGGGTTTTTAAGTTTTTTTTGTCGATTTCGAATTTTTTTTCCCGGTTTTTTTGGTAAACTTCAAAAGATTTTTTTTCCTTTTTTGTTGATTTTTAGGTACTCTTTTTAGTCGATGGAGATATAGACTGAAAATTACTGGGGAACAAATGATAGAAAGTAAAAAAATAATTACTTTTGACCTGGGGGGGGGGGTCTTTCCCCTATCAATTGCCTTGTACATTCGTCCATGTACATATAGGGTTGGGCAGTGGCAGATACAAGATTTGCATAAAAGTATTTTTCATATTTCTCATATAATCACATGTCTATTTATATTTATTTTTGAAGAGATCCCATGCCTATATATATATATATATATATATATAGAGAGAGAGAGAGAGAAAGGTTCAAACGAGAACGTTAACTATTTACGAGAACGGCCGTCCATGTACAAAATCACATGTGATTCACGTACAAAATTACATGTGATTTTACACTACCTGGATTTATAGAAACGTATTTAAGTATATACTATTTTGAAATATCATTTATATGCAAACGATGTATTTTCGGAACGTTTTTAATGCATGTTTAAGCAAAAATGAGAAGAAAGTTATTAATTATATATATAAGCTTCGAGACAGACTTTGACATTTACGTCAAATGTGATCGAAGGTATATTCTATTTTATTCCAAGCAAGACACCTCATTACACTTTTCCACCGTCACGTGCAACTCACGTGACCTACAAACCTCCCCCCTTTATCCATATAAATGCAGATCCTGCCTTCTTTCACCTTCGCACAGCGCCTCTCTCTCTCTCGTTTCTCCCTTGGTCAAAATTTCATTTCTCAAATCTTTGCTCCACCAAACAACCTCTTAGATTCCATCAGAATCAACACACACACACACTATATATACCTACCTACTGATTAAGCCCTGTGTTTAACACCTCCCTGAATCTGCAAAACTCGTCTCTCTACGATGGGGTGGATGTTCTCCTTCCGCCGGTATGCAATCTCTGGATTCCAGTTTACTATGAATAAAAACTAGTATACGCTTTATTTATTCGGGTTTAGGTGGGAATCTTAGACAATTTTTGATTTGGAAGAGACTTTAATCGTCAAGGGGCAGGTGGGGAAACCAAAATTGAGTTTTTGTTCTTAACTTGATTCGTCTTCTATTTTTGTTTTGATATTTTATTATTTGTTTCTTAAAATTGCTGTTCGTTGTGTGAAATTTTGTGTTTAGGTAATTTATGTCTGTAAGTTTGGAGTAGAAACTGTTCGAGGGTTTTGGATCTGGGGATTTGTTTGCTTGTTGTATACAAGTATACAAATTCTTGAAACTTGCAAGAGTTTAAATTTGTTTGTTTTTTTGTTATTGTATAACATTCAAAAATATGATAAAAGGGGAAGTCGGGGTTCAATTTCAGTTTTTTATTAATTGTTTTGAATTGGGGATCGAGATGGTTCTTTTAGTATTATAGGGAATTTTCTAAACCAGTCATTATATCGCAGTACTGCTAACAAAATGTTGATTAGAGTTCAGTGTATTAACAACTTAGAAATTGGTTCATTTGATCACAAAAGCTAATTCTTTACTCTGTTGGTGGAAAATATGGAAAATTAGGTGGGAAGGACATTAGGGTTTTGCAATTCATCTATGTAGATATTTAAATTAGTAGACAGACAACTAGATTATCATGTTATTTTTGTTTTCCTTTTCTTTTCTTTAGGTTGTGTTGATCTTCTACATATTTAGCTCCCATCATGTTGATTTCGTGGTTGAATTGTTTTTCCTTGCACTTTATGGCATAAGAAACATGGTTGAATTGTTTTTCCTTGTATATACCGGTTAACTTATTAGTTTTGGGTTTACAATTGTGGCAGTCAAGGTTGAGATGGTTCTGATCATTCGTAGCAGCAAAGCGTTGCAATGCTTCTAGTCCTGTAGTGCCCTTCTTGTTTTAATGGGCTGCTTTCATTCTACAGTGAGAAAACCGGTTCCTGGGCACGAGAACCCAACTATGCTTGCTTCTCAAACGGCTTGTAAGTTGATAATTGTTTCCTCAATCATGTTTATCTTTGTTGCAAAATAGTATCCACCTTCATTTGTACATATTAGCTTTAATAACTGTCTTTTGTCTCTCCAGTCAGTGTCAGTGAAGTTGAAGCTCTATTTGAGCTATTCAAGAGCATCAGCAGTTCTGTAATTGACGATGGATTAATTAACAAGGTAATTCATGTGTTAAATTAATGGTATGTTATTCACAACGTGTAAAAGAAATTCTGGGTTCAATAAGTTAGGTTGTTCAAAAGTTCAATAGTACTTCCTCCCTCTGAAGAATATTGTGACACTTTTTTAGGATGTCCCATGAAAATTATAGAACTTCCTTTCCAGAAAACTTTCATGTTAGAAATCTATTTGCCCATCGTTATCATTACACATATACCGATAATGTTACTGATTGGGGTCCACAAGATTCGTTTATTAGTAGAGGGTATTGTAGATATTTGGCAAACAATCAAACATTTTACTTACACTATGCGGCAAGTCAAATATTAATTATTTTTCTTACCCTTCACTGGTCACTGGTTTTATTTTGTTACTATGAGATCAAATTCCGATATTAATGTCGTCTTTGACGCATCACCCTTAACAGGAAGAATTCCAACTAGCTTTGTTCAAGAACAGAAAGAAAGAGAATCTCTTTGCAAATAGGGTATGATGATTCTCCATTTAATTTTCAGTTACGTGAAGTTTGTTTATACTTTCCTTATATCTGGTTGTTATGATGATTTTGCATAATCTGGAGGAATGATTTTTGTCATATTACCTTCTCACTTTGCTTGTCCCTAACTTCATACAATTGATTTTGGCAACTAAAAGTAGGAGTGGATGTTTTCGTTATAGACGGATTTTCATGTTAAGTGACGCTGTTCAGAAACTGCATGCACATATCTTTAATTTGCCCTTCATTGGATAATTTCGTAATTTTTGACGATGTTGTAATCTCCATTTTCATGTCTTTTGAACATTTATTTCTTTGTTTCCGTGTCATGTAACACCCTTCTTTATCGAGTATGTGTCCCTGTGTATTAACCATATGCTTTCTAATGAAAATATATAAAAGTGAGATTGGATATTTTTTAGAACAGATAACACTATATCTTTATGCAAATGTGCTTATAGCAGATATCCATTTACAACCTTTAAAGCGGTTCAACTTAGTTAAAATTACTTGACTTTTCATTTCATTTGTGTATAACATTCATCCATTCTTCACTTTGTTGTTTCTTCTCCAGTTCTTTTCATGGAAAGTACACATGATTCATAATCACATATTCATTTCTCCTTACACCATGTAAATAAAACTCAAATGAAAATGATTAATGACTAAAATGCTTTAACCTTTCCAGCTATTCTTTTTCTGGCACATAATCATAATAACTAAAGTCTAAAACACCCTACCCCATACGTATAAGAAACATCACTTGCAATGCATATTGGATACAGAATCCAGTATATCATATAAATTCGATCAAAGAAATAACATTTTCATATTTGGTATACATTTTCTGAAGCTTTGAAAGTTCCATATGCAGATATTTGATCTTTTCGACGTCAAGCAGAAGGGAGTTATTGATTTTGGTGACTTTGTTCGAGCACTTAATGTTTTTCACCCTAATGCCCCTCAAGAAGACAAGATTAGTTGTAAGTTGATCATGATGAACAGAAACTGTTATATATTTCCATGTAGCCATGAATGATGTTATAATACTCATCGTTCCTGTTTCAGTTTCTTTCAAGCTTTATGATATGGACGGAACAGGATTCATAGAGCGTCAGGAGGTACGTTTGTGCTAGTTCTATATTGCATGCTCAAAGTTCATAGATCCTTCTTTATATACTTATTTTCTGTCCTATGAAAATTGCAACATTTCCATTTTCGGGAAGTTCTCAATTTCTAGTTACCTTTGCACGAATTATATAACAAGGATCCTATCAACGATCATGGATATAGGCAAATTACTGAATCACGTATATATTGTGTATGACTTTTTGTGTTCTGCTACTATAATGGCATGTGTGCATTTTTATAACATCTTTGTTATGTGTGATTATTTTAGGTTAAGCAAATGTTAATCGCGCTTTTATGCGAGTCTGAGCTGAAGCTGGCTGATGATACCATTGAGATTATACTCGATAAGGTGAGTTTACTGCAATATTAATACTTGACCAAAAGAAATTGCATCCAAAAAAAGAAGTGAAAACATGTAGCATTGAATATCATGAAAATTATTCTATATTTGTGTTGTTTTATGGCATAATTGATGGTATTTGTTTGAGCAGACGTTTTCGGAAGCGGATGTGGACCAGGACGGGAAGATAGATAAATCAGAATGGCATAATTTTGTGACGCGAAACCCTTCTTTGCTAAAGATAATGACTCTTCCATACCTAAGGTATATATATATATATATATATATATATATGATGATGTTTACTGGGTTCGTTTGGTTTAATTACGTAGAGTCATATATTAATGGAAAATGATGCAGGGACATTACGACAACGTTTCCGAGTTTTGTGTTCAATTCGGAAGTTGAAGAGATTGCGACATAAGAGAGAAGTCGAAGGATTATGAAGTAATGTTTTGTGTCTTGATTTTTTTTCTTCTTTTTATGAATTCAAGCATGGGTTGAAGACTAGAATGCTGTTATTTTGTTTGCCCAGTTTTTGGTTTGGGTTTTATCAGGAGAAAATGATTTTTTTAATGGAATCATGTTGAGGGTTGCAGAAGATGTATATTTGATTCTGTAAGTAACCATGGATATATCACAGAGGAGGTTGAAAGAAATGATTTTTTATTATTATATCCAAGTATCCAACCAGAGAAATAATATTTTATCAAATATATGGAATCCTTCAATAATATAATCAATGATTTATTTGAAAAACGAGGAATTTGGTTGAAGATTTTGACTTTTAGACGGGAAGCGGTTGGAGTTGCTCTAATGACTTACAAGAATTATTATCGGAGAGAATTGTTACAAGCTATCCATATTTTAGAAGTACTTGTACAAGAATCTTGGTTCTTACCTGATATAATAATCGAAGATGAACATGATTTTATTGCATCAATTTGAAATTGCAAGAAGAGTGCCACAAATAAAGGTGGATAATAATGGTTTATTTCAGTAGCTTATATTTCGCATTTGGAGTATGACAATTGACCATCTATGGAAAGAATATACTAATTACAATGCTTAAAAGCCTATGTTTTTCTAAATTGTTAGATTTATCAAAATAATTATAAGTATTTTTACTTAGATGAGACATTAAAGAAATCAATGATTAATTATGTCATACAACCAACAATAACGTTTTCGTCCTATTCTTGTCACATTCTTTTTTTTTCTTTCTAAGTTATCTTCTTGTTGATAAACTCTCGTGGTGGTAATAGCATCTTCAACAGCTTTTCTGTAATATAGAATCAAAAGTTAAAATCTCTAAAAAGAGTTACATTCATCAAAAGTTAAAATCTCTAAAAAAATTACATTTATTTTCAACAAATTTTCTATTTTAAAAATTTTAACACAAGTTATATTAATATAATATTCTCTAACTTATTTTTTCCAATACATTTAAAAGAAAAAATTAATATAAAATGAAGTATTCGAGTTAAATTCATATATATATATATATACCATCCACAATGGCTTTCTGAAGTGGTGTAAGGCCTTCCGTATCGCCCACGGGCTCGGGCTCGGGCTTCGCCAGATGGCAAGCGGGTACGCGGGTAAGGGGTACAGGGGTAGCGGGCTCCGTAGCGGGTTGAGGGAGCCGGTTTGTAAACCCGTGGAACCCGAAGTGAAATGTTAACAAAATTTAATGATTTTTAATTCAAATTTACACTTTTAACCCCTATACTTATTTACTAAATTTACTTTATACCTTTTAGTTTCATTATTTTAATTTTATATTTAACACATATAATCGTTTATTAACTAAAACACGTTAAAAAAATACGTTTTAATTTTAACAAATTACACCGTTATAATCGTCTCTTCGATACGTTCGAAATGAGCCCAACATTGAATTTTTTTGGATTTATATATTTTAATATATATCATATAAACTACATAAAATTATTTTTTGAGTAAACTATGATTTTGGTCCCTGTGGTTTACTGTTAATAACGGTTTTCGTCTTTGATCTTTTAAAACTGTTTTTTTATCCTTATGGTTTCTATTTTCCTTCCATTTTCATCCCTCCATCCAACTTTGTTAAAATTAGAGTTAGTTCTTCCAAAAAATAATTGAGAAAATTACATATTTGGTCCTTGTTTATTGTATATCAAATTTTACATTTTTATCCTTAAGTTAAGACATTTTTTTCTTATTTTTATTTATTAAAAAATATATAAATATTTTTATTTTGTTAAATAATTAAATGTATAAATAAAAGAATTAAAAAAAATGAGGTGGCAAGAGGGCTTCAACGGAGCGCTACGGGTCTTTAGGGCTTGAGGAGAGGGTTAGGAGAAAAACTGATGTGGCGCTTGAGGACTTCTACGGAGCGCTACGAAAGGCCTAATGGAGGCTAATGGTATTATTTTATGATAAAGTTTACATTGACAATGACTATAAATAAACAAAAGAGTATTCTAAAAACATAAAGCAAAGTATATAAATAAATAATAAAGCTATACAAGAGCCAAATATATGGAGTAATGTGGTGGCTCAAGATTGTCTTTAGACCTAAAAACAACAAAAAGTGGATGTTAATGTATGCAAGCTAAAATAGACATTTTAAATATTTGAGTAAATTACACGATTGGTCGGTTTACACAAAATTGCACTGTTGGTCCCTAAAATAAAATAATTACGTGTTTGGTCCCTGTAGTTTACATTTTCTCACCCCTTTGGTCCTTCTGTCCTAACTCCATTAACATGACTTTGTTAATTAAGTTAACTAAAAGGGCAATTTAGTCATTTCATAAGTTTTTTTTATTTTCTATTAAAAATACAAGGACTATGGATGTTAATTGTAATACATAAATATTGTGGGTCCACTCTTTCACTCTCTGATCTTTATATACACAACACATATGCATATATATATATCTATACACACACACACAAAAAAAACATACTACATGGAGATAGACCTGAAACTTCCTCCGATCATAACAAAACCCACCCCAAGAAACAGACAAACCTCACTTTCGGGCAAAAAAAGTCAGCCAAACTATAACACCCTAAAAATCAGGGTTAATTTAAACCTCAGTTCGTAACAAGTTGTGACCAAATAACATCCAAACTTTTATATAAGAGAATGATTAACTATGAAGTTTCATAATTACAAACATGGAATTCTCCCAATAACTTATTAATCTAATCATATCCACTTTAATTAGATTACCTAAGTTATCTAAGCAATTGTAACGACCCAGACCATTTTGAAGGGTCTTATGTTTTTATGTTAAGATTTGATAAAAGTGGAAGTTGAGGGACTAGTTGGTAAATAAGAGATGAGGAATAAAAGGGCACTAAACCCTAGACAACATTCCATTTTCCTGATTTTGTGTGTGTTTGTCGGCTGAATTCGTGAGAGAGAGGAGAAAAGAGTCTTGGTGGGGCTTTTGGTGCAAATTGAAGAGGAGTATCATCAAGCCCTGGAAATCAGAAGAAGGATTAGGATTTGGATTTCAATTCTTGCAAGTAGTCCATTAGGTAATCCTTAATCCATAACTCCACTTAAGATTTTCTGCTGATTGTTGGGTTTTGAAGGTTTTCTCTTGTTCTAAATCATTTGAGGCCATATAAGTAGATTTAGACATTTTTAATCGGTGTTATTAGTAAAACTTATGGGGCTTTTGATTATGGATTATTAAATGTTGATTTCTCTCCTTATCTTGCGGTTAGAGAGGCATTCAGTAGGATTTTCGAGTCAAAACTCGTCCAGCGTATCGTCCGGACACCTTCAGATTAAGAAGGTATCCGGGTAGAACGTCCGGAAAGCTTATTATCTCGATAAGAGGAAGTTATCCGGAAAGGGTAGTCATCCGGACAGAAGCGGCTGTCCGGAAAGTCGTGTTGTCCGGATAAGTTTAGTCGTCCGGATAAGTGTGCCATCCGGATAGGTATATCGTCCGGAAAATAGAAGTTGTCCGGTAGTCTCAATGTGTCCGGATATGAGAGTCATCCGGAAAAGCGTTGTTGTCCGGAAAAGTAGTTATGTCCGGAAAGTGTGGTTTACCCGGTAGTCTGTCCGGAAAAGTTGTGTGTCAGGTGAGAAGTGTCCGGATAGTCCTAGTCAGCTTATGAATCTGTCCCCTCGTTCAGGTAGACATTTTGGAAGTAAAGAGCAGAGTAGGGAAAAGCAAGCAAACGTGTCAGGTGAGTTTTTTAAACCAAAATACGTGGCTTTTACTGTGTTTAATAAAGAAGTTTTATAATGAGAATTGCCATGCTATATTTATGCTTGATTGTATAAATGTTGTTGAAAGTTTTATGATGGAATGTATGCATACATAAAGGAGACGTAAACTGGCAAAGACGGGAGAGTCGTTCCGCCAGCTCTCGTGCGGGAAGGGAGGTCCCTATATGCCAGGAGCGAGGCTCCGCAAGGCAGCATGAGGCTGACTCGTTGTCACCTTCGGGTGGCTTCAGGGTGTCAGATTACGAGGAGGCGGACTTTAGTCCGTATATGATTTTGACGTGTTGAGTATGAACGTTTTATGCTAAAAGGATAAACTGTTTTTAAATGCTTTGATAACTGTTAGGAGGGACTCACTAGACCTTATGGTCTAACCCTCGCATTTTTCAAACAAAACCTTTTCAGGAAAGCAGGTATCGAATGGCTCTAGCAAGTAAGCAGGGCGTTAGCAAGAGGAAGATGAATAGTGTAGAGGCACTATAGTACCATTTAGTCCATTTCTCAGTTGTGTAGGTTGTTTCCGCCAGCCAATTTTGTTATGGTGTAAGTAATTATTGAGACTCGTTTTGGGATATTCTATTTTTATGAATTGAAATGTTTAAATTTTGTTCGGGTTGTTATAGCAATCCATCAAAAAGCCCCACTGCTTTAGCTGACATCCTCCGCTTATCTCCTAAGTTGGATACTTCAAAAGCTCTCGGCACACATCCCATTTACTTCCCCGAGCCTGTACCTGGTAAGAAAATTAATTTGAACAATTAGGCTTACGCCTAGTGAGAACATCCAAATTCAATTTAAACATTAATAGTTTGGGAATATCCAATACATATAAACAAACCTGTTCTCCACCATTCTTACCGTACACGTGCTCATCTAAAAATGACGGGAACATACCCGATCCCGTGAATATGACTAACCTTCAGTAAGTCATATTATCACAAACGAGAGCCCACTACGAATCATTACATATTCTAGATTTATGCTCTTATCCAAGAAATTACAAGTTACTTTATGCCTATTTCTTGGCCCAGAAGTAGAGATTACAAGTCACTTTATGCATATCTCTGGTCTTCCCCTAGAAATCAGGAATTACAATTTAATTTATGCCTATTCCTCGATTTCTACACTATGAAATAGAAATTACAATTTCCTTTATGCCTATTTCTCATTTCATAACACCTTTACGAAATGGGAATTACAAATTACTTTATGCCTATTCCTCACTTCAGGTCAACGGGAATTACAAATTACTTTATGCCTATTCCTCGTTACAATACATAACAGTGCCTATGGATACATTACACTTACTAGCGTATATGCCTAACAACATATCACGTCACATCTCATATCATATTCTCAACTCTAAGAATACTAGATAACCTATCGTATCCTCATCCTCAATTGTCCCCCCTTCGGCGACTTAGCACGGGGGTTCCGCTACCCGGTTAGCGGATGGGGTCAAGGGGCAACGCCCTTGCGGGGTCTGGGGGCAGCGCCCCTATAATTTTTTTTAGAAAACTTAACTAGATAACACATCCAGAAACTGCATCCAGACATCAGAAGTTTCCGGTCACCACAACTATCTGGACGTCATCACTTACCGGACAACATAAACAATCCGGACAATATAACTTTCCGGACAGTATAACTTTCCGGACAACATCCGGAAACCAAGGTAATCCGGATACCATCCGGTATCTAGTTCATCCGGAAACTACTGAATAAATAAAACTTATCGGATATCTTTGATGCGTCCGGATACCTTCGTACAGGGGTTTCCGGATACCTCATTCTATCCGGAAACTACGGTTGTTCTTCAATTTTACCATCAATCAGTTCCAATAATTCCATTTTTAGTTCGACCCATATCATTCTAACAGTTGTAAAGCATACAGATACTAAAACAACACCAAAATCATCCAATTTTATAGTTCATAACATCAAATAGGATGAACTCACCTTTAAAGAGGATAAACCCACTTTATGCACAAACAATTGTTCCAATCTGCTGTCAATGATTCTGGAACCTAAACAACAAATGAATTTGTTTACAACTAAGCATTTACAACAAGTTTGTCTGAATCAATGGTGAATCTCTTACCAAATTTTTGAAGACCAAAGCTTGTTTTCTTCTTCCTTCTCTTCCTTCTCTCTTCTTTCTCTCTAATCTCTTTCTCTCTGATTTTCCCTAAACCGACCTCAGCCAAAAGTAGCTGAGATATTTCTTAAACTCAACCTCTTTATCCATACACACTTTCAATACTTGACCAAACACACCCTCTAATTTTCATAACCTCAGGATTAGCTCTAACTTTGATTTTTCATACTTTTAACCCCATTATGAGTTATAACTTGCAAAGATAGCACAAACTTACAACTAAAAATATACAAATCAACTTCATTTATATTAGAACACAATATAACGAAAATTCAAGATGTTAAACAAACTCCGACGAGAAAATCAGTCACCGGAGTTAAACTGAGACCCAATTCTCCAAAACTAGCAGTAAGCAAGAGAATTGTTCAAAAATATTCTGCACAGAAAAAAAACCGGAAAGCTTTGCAATTGTGAAATCATCTTTGGTTGGGAGGTGGTATGGGGATGATGGAATTCATGTGACTATATATATATATATATAGGGAAAGGTTCAATAGAGAAATGCAAATATTTAGAGAAATAAAGAAGTAAAAAAACACGGGACCGTTCATATATGAACGTTCATATATAAACAGTCATATATGAACGTTCATATATGAACGGTCCCGTGTTTTTTTACTTCTCTATTTCTCTAAATATTTGCACTTCTCTATTGAACCTAAGGCTATATATATATATATATATATATATATGCTTCTCTGTGTAGTATGTTTTTGTGTGTGTGTGTGTGTATATATATATGCATATGTGTTGTGTATACAAATATGAGATAGTAAAAGAGTGAGCTACAATATTTATATATTACATCCCTAGTCCTTGTATTTTTAATTGGAAATATAAAATTATGAAATGACTAAATTGCCCTTTTAGTTAACCTAATTAACAAAGTCATGTTAATGGAGTTAGGACAGAAGGACCAAAGGGGTGAGAAAATGTAAACCACAGGGACCAAAACGTAATTATTTAATTTTAGGGGCCAACAGTGCAATTTTATGTAAACCGCATGGACCAATCATGTAATTTACTCTAAATATTTTGATCCTTTATTACCTATGTTATATAATATATACTAAAATAGAAAAAAAATAAGAGAGATGATAAAAATCTTTAAATTTGGAGAATTCTATATAATATCACCAACTATGCTACATTTTTTTGAAATAGAATACTAAAAGTTAAAATGTATGAAACAAAGTACAACTAACTTTAACGACTATTCTATTTTAGAAATCATTATATTAACTATATTATTAAAATATTTAATACATGTAATAATTTTTTTTATCTCTCATAGACATTTAGTTACAAGGCCTATTACTGGTGAGAAAAATTAAAGTATTATTTCTTTACTCTAGATACTAGATTTTAAAGATTTCTCAAATTTTGATATTTCTATATTCTTTTTTTCGTCTCTCTAATTTAAGATACATTAGAGCATCTTAAACAATCATGTTTAAAAAAAATAGCAATTTTTTACTCCAACAATTATAAGATACTTGTTTGAAAAAAAACCTTTAAAACCACCAAAATCCCTATTTTAACATAACTTTTAAAGATACTTTAAATCTCAATAGTTAAGAGAGACAAATAATTCTTAATTATTTCCTACCAATAAAAAACTTAAATTATATTCATCAAAGAAATGATATTTTTTAAATATTTTTATAATATTAGAATCTCAAAAATAGAATAGTTTTTTATATTAGATATTGTTTTAAAAAAATATTCTAATATTAGTAATATTTTATTTTAAAAGTGTAGAACAAAAATCCAATAGAAATATGCCTTTTTCTTTTCTCCATATTTATCTGGGACAACCATTTTTTTGTTCCTTTTATATGTTGAAAGTAGGGATGACCAAATGGGCCCGATTTGACTCAGGGTCGACAGAGGATCGACATCGTCTAGAAGTGGTTTGGACCAACTGGTCCTTAAACCGTTTAAGATTTTCATCAAAAACAAAGTCTGGTCTGATACCGGTTATGGGACGGGCCCGGAACCGGTCCATTTTTTATTTAAAATTTATTTTTAAATGTATATTTAAAATAAAATTGTACTTAATAATGTATTTTATTGACAAATTATAATAAAAACGTATTTGTTAGTGTATTTGATTGACCGAAGTATAATATTTAGTGTATTTGACTGACCCAAGTATAATAAAAATGTATTTGATTGGCGAAATTATTCAAAAGATATTTTTATAAGTAAAAAATCAATTTTAAAAAAATAAAATAAAAAATTAAGTGAGACCGTTTGGTGCCCGAGACCGGAATCGAGACCGGTTATCATAACTTGGCCATATAAAGCTTAACCGGTCGGTTGTATGAGTCAAGACCGAACCAGTTATGCCGGGAGCGAATATGAAACCACTGTTTAAGACCAAGACCCTGACCAATTTGGGTCCGACCCATGACTAATTTTTGCCATCTCTACCCGGAAGTCGGAAGGTCCAATTTTGTTTATTGGGCTTAACAGTACGGCCCAATACCCAACTCACGGGCGAATCACGTGATAAAACATGACTCCTCGTTCTAAGTGCAAATCCGGTGTGGCTCACAAAATCACACCCAAATTTTTACAGCTCTTCCTTCCTTCCTTCCTTCTCTCTCTCTCTCTCTCTCTCTCTCTCTCTCTCTCTCTCTCTCCCCCACATAGGCATAAGGGCATAAACATTACTTCTGAAATCAAAATTTCAATTGACAGCACCAAACCCAAGAAAGATCGAATAACACTCACAAAAATCTTTAATTGTTCTTTCTTCATGGATTTGTCGGAGCAAGAGGTAGACTTGTTCGGTGATTTAGAATTCGAAAACGAAGATACCCATAAAAAGGAAGACGATAGCGGCCAACAATCTTCGTCATCTGCTTCATCTTCCTCCTCCTCCTCATCCTCTTCGTATTCATCGTCCAATCGGAGCAGTAGCGGAGGAGGTGGCAGTGGCAGTGATAGCAGCGGTGGTTCCGTCAGCGGTGCTGCTGCTGCTGCTGCTGCTAGCGGCGATGCTGCTGCTGAACAACCGGAGGAAGATGAGGATAATGGTGAAGTCAGGTCAACTTATTATAATCAGCAGCAGTATGGTTATGATGATGATTATAATAATGTTGTGGAAGAAGATAAAGATTTGTTTGGGTCTGATAACGAAGAATACGTTAAAACCCAAATTGCTAGCCCTTTTCCTGTCCCTGGTAATCAATTTCATCTTGTGTCTTTATATACTTACTTTGATCAAAGATTTTATTTTGAATCATGTAAATACTTTGATCTTTTTGCTGTTCATGCTGATTTAGCAATTAGCATGAATTTTACGCAAGAAAAAGAAAGACCGATTGAATTCTGCTGGTTTTTTTGTTGGTGATGGAATTTTAAGTCTAAAGTTATTTATGGGATTCTCATTATGACCACTACTAACGCATCTAACATTTTTAGGACTCCATTTGATTTGGCATCACAATCTTTTGTTTTTGTGGTTTTGTTCTACCTTTTGCTTGTGGGCTTTTCTCATAGCTACATGTGTGTGACTTATAATCTAAAATATATTTCTGATTTATTCTCTCCTGTTTTGTTGTATGTGTAAGTATGTTTTCTTAAAACAGTCTTGATTGGGTATAGGTGGATATGGGTAATTTCTTACTTGCCATAGTTTGTTGTTTGCATCATGGGAAAGATTGCATATAAATTCAATTGTAGTTGCAGGTGCTCTTAATGCCAATGTGAGGGAAATGAGTGGCAATCTGTTTGACATTTTATTGCCATTCCCACACCGAGTGACTGAGAAAGTGATTAAAGATACTTTAGGAAGAAAGATATAGATGATCATATAAGTCGGGCTTCTTGCGAGAGGGGTTGTAGAATGTAATGGTTCTTTTATTGTGATTAAGTAGGTATTGTTTCCTTACCTTATGAGAGTGAGGTGGAGTTAAATGATTGCCAAATTTGCGCAATCTTGCGCAATCTTGCTTGGGAGTAGTTATCATGACATGGTAGATTACTACAAAAGATCCTATATATCAATATAGTTTCATAGTGGAATTTATGTTGCTCACAAAAGATCTTACTATATCAGTAAATGTTTTATTCTTCATTCTTATGATTTCAAGATTCTATATTCTTTGAGATACATATTGATTTTTCATATCATGGATAAAGATCTGATAAAATTTTGTATTCTTTGAAATTTGACAGGCCTTGTTAAATTTCCATTTCTTATGATTTCAAGTTCTATATTATTTGAAATATATGTATTATCTTCATCCACTTTATCTCATGATTCTTTCTAAACCGTTCTGATTTTCAGTTTTACCACAACCCCCAGCACGTAACACAAGCAACCCAGGTAGAGGAGGCTTTGGTCGTGGACGATGGCAAAGTGACAGAGGAGGAGCTGGCATCCTTCCTCGACCTGGAGGACCATTTCCACAGAGGCAAAACTATGGTTATGGGTCTAAGTTCTACGCTCCTCGTAATGATGAACGTTTTGTTTCTGAACTCAAGTTTTCAAAGAGTGAAGAAACATTGTCCAGGAAGTGCATAGCGTTTCAAGAGGTAAAATGCGTTTTAAGTTTTTCTTTTTTGTGGTGCTACGTTTCGGTACTACATTACAGGGTACTAAAGTCGTGACCCTTTTAGGTCGTTCACTTCATTTCTATTCATAGATATGGGGATCAATAACCATGCATAGACACTAGTAATTACATATATGGGCGTTGCTAGGTCTTTTTATATTCTTTCAAATTAATAGCACTAAAATATTATCGTGCTTCTTTGCTTTTATCTTTTTCTTTTATGTTTTCCACTTTAAAGATTTTCTATGTCCTAACATATTTTATTTTTTTGGATGGTGTCAACTGTCAAGTAGCCGACTGAACTTGGTTGCTATAGCCGTGTGGAAGGCGGAGAAGTATACTTCGATGATAGCAGTTTGGTGAGCCTTGTTTTCATTTCATTAGACTTTTTATCTTAATTCTTTATTCAAGGAAGACAGAGGGTACAATGAGGCCAAATTGCTAATTTTAACTTGAATGTAGACATATGATTGTGTTAAAATTTAAACATTAATCGTAATGGATTTTAAGCTAAAGCACCTTACATTTTGTTTCATTTTGTCAGCGGCTTTTCAAGCGACTTATTACTGAAGATATTGGAGCTGATTTGAACCAAGGTTTTGATACTTTTATTGAGAAGAAAGGTACACCCTATCTTTGTAATAAATATATAGCAACTTTTGTTGCACAAAATAATCTCTCTGACCAAAGGGTCTTTGGCCTAGCGGTGTCTGGGTTACCAGTAGAGCCCAACCTCTTAGGAGGTGAAGAGTTCAAACCTCACCAAAGGTGAGGAGTGTGTGTGTGTGTTTATATGCCGTATATAAATATTATATACTTTAAAAAAATCGCAGGTTTTAATGTACAGGTATTTAGTTTTTACTTATCTTTTATTTTATTTTATTTTCACCAGATTTGGGCTCCCAGGGCTTTGGAGATCTTCTTGCTTGCATACGAAACAAAAATATCCCGTTACAGAATATGCACTTTGTGGTGAGGGTTGTTTGCATTATTATTTTTATCTGCCTCACAGTATGCTTCAGATTCAGTACTTATCTGTTTTGTCTCTTTTCTTCTCTACAGACCTATCGAAACAACCTCAATAAGGTAACTTTTTGCCTTCCGTATTTTTTTGGCATACAACATCTGTAGCACATGCTTTAATCTATAATATTCTATATGAGCTAAATTTAGCAAGTTATATAAACTTTATGATCCCAAATATGGTCTAGTTTTATGTTTCACTGACTTACCGTAGATATTTGTTTCCTTTTGGACTTTATGTTACATATTCTAAATTTTATAAGATTTAGTTTGATGTGAAATTAATTAAGCATATACTGGGTTTATGAATTTGATTGCTAATTTGTCTTTTAAATTGTAGGGATGTGTAGTATGCAATTTAATTGAAAATTTTAATTATTTCATAACCTCCTTGATTTCTAGCAAAATGCAAATTAGGATTTAATTTTCGTTAAATGGCAGCTCAACATTTTTACATGTAGAATAATTTCTATTTCATCATGTTCAAAATGGCCCCATAAAATTCTTTTTGGATTTGTAAAAGTGGACTCTCTTTGTAGAAAAACGAGTATCATGTTCTTTTATACAACTTGATAAGTATTACGTTTTTGTGCATTCATTGGCAGATTTTGGCCACTGCTTATATGAGGCACGAGCCTTGGGAAATGGGGGTGCATAAAAGGAAAGGGGTTGTGTATCTTGATGTACATAAACTGCCCGAAAGGCCAAAAAGTGAGCTGGATCGTCGGAGGTACTATACCAAAAAAACTTTTGTGATTTTACTTTGTTTTTTTTGGGGAATTTTAGAACTTTGCTCGATGATCTGACCAAGATGTTTCACTATAAAAGAGAATAAGCAGAATGATAAAAAAATATATGGATTTCTCAGTCTTTTAGTTCTTAGAATTTAATTGTATCGATGTGGGCCCTTATGTGTTATTGGATTAGGTGTTACTGGGGATATTGCTTTGAGACACTTGCTACTGAAGATCCAACAAGGGATGATGGAGAAGGGATACACAACGTTGACGCCAACGTTGAATACTGTTCTGTAGTCAAAACCAAATTAGGCGCACATCGGATTTTAATGGGTGCCGAAATGGACTGCTGTGATTCCACCGATGATGGAAGGAGATTTTATGTGGAACTAAAAACTAGTCGTGAGGTTTGTCACCTGCATTTTTAACTATACCCCTTTCCCATTGCGAGTATTATTCACCCTTCTTTTTGTATATATATTTGCAGTTGGATTACCACACTGAAGAAAGATTTGAGAGGGAGAAATTGCTCAAGTTTTGGGTATTATCGTCTTTCTAGCTCTACTAACTTGCACTTGTGATTATTTAACATATTATGAGCATGAATTAAGATTTTGGTATATGTATCATCTTTCATTGTTTCTTTGTTTGGTGATGTTTATATGTTTGAATCTATTTTTATTACGTTACAGATTCAGTCTTTTCTTGCTGGTGTCCCGTTTATCGTCATTGGTTATAGGTACGTTCCATTAAATATAACAAGATTTTAAACATCATATGCATAAAATTTTGACAACACTACCATTTCTGTTAGTTTTTGGAGTAACCATTGATGATTTTTTTTGTAGGGATGATGCTGGGCGGCTTGTGCGTACAGAGAGATTAAGAACGAAAGATATCACTCATCGGGTAAAAATGAAGAATTATTGGCAGGTAAGCATTCATCGGCTTCCAGTGATAACTTAAAAGTTATCTGTGTGATCATGTTTTCTGAATTCTGTATCGATGGATCGACAGGGTGGAGTTTGTTTGGCATTTGCTGATGAGGTTTTATGTTGGCTTTACGGCACCGTCAAAGAGAGTAAGATTTCGTTATTTTCTTTAAAAAAACTAAGAGTTATTTGTGTTGGTGTATTGAAATGTTTGGGATGACGACAGATGAAGACTATATATTGCAATTTGCTGCACCGTTTACGCGTTTGGAGCTTCTAACTGCACAATCTTGCCCACAAGAAATAACTGATCATGTTGAGCAACTATGAATGAAAAAAGTGGGGTGGTTCCATTTTGGAGATGGTCTTTTTTCATGGCCAATTCCTAGGAATTATTTTTGTTAAGGATGCCCTGATAACCCAAAGATGGCTCTTTTGAATGATGATGATGATGATGATGATGATGATGATGATGATATATACATATAGATGAATAATAGATCATGAAATTTGAATTATATGTGTTGTTTATGTATCTGTAACCATCTAACTTTTGTTTCTAGGGTTTATGGCAAGTAATATTTGGATTGATATAAACAGCATTTTGAGTTAAATATTTTTTTGGTGGTTTTGAATTAGATCATAAATCTTGAGCAATGGATGTGATTTGAGGTATGAAACATATAATATAATATAATATAATAAATAGATGTTTCATACCTCAAGCCCTTGGTTTTCTTTGGTCAAAACCTTTTTTGGCTTACATACATACATACATACTTGCCAATGTAACCATGTGTTATTTTCATTGAGGTTTGGTTATTCCGGAATTCAATTTCCATTGCATCCTATTTTCTCAAAAAAAAAAGACAAAGTTATTCCCATCTTCCCTACTTGATTTACCCAAACCCATATGACCACCACAGATTCTTCATTTCATCTAGAAAAATTCTATTTCTCCAAAACCAACTATTTGAATAGATATGTAAATGGTAGGCGGGTTTAGACAAAAAGGAGTTTTTGTTTGACCTGACCAAAACGAAAAGAAACCCCAAACAAACCGACTTGTTCAATATTTCCGTTTTACGGCGGAGCAAGGTAGCATTGCAGATGACGGAGATCGGTGCGTCTACACCGGAGACTACTAGTAGCAGCAGGGGGGCCATGGATATGGATTCGATAATGGAGAGATTGTCTCATCTAGAGAACCTCTACTTTCCTAGGGCTCAACAATCCTCTGCTCTCCTTCCCTCACAACGTAAATCCATCCTCCAAGATCTTTACTCCCGCGACATCCCTGTTTTCTTAGGTAAATCCAATTCAATTTCATCTATTTCAGTTTTATTGATTATTATTCAATTAATTATCGGATTAGAATTTGCAATTCGCACAACAATCTCGACTTTGTTTTACTTCATATCTATGTTCCATATGCTTATTGGCATCAGAAATTGCGCTTTGTTCTGCCATAATTGGATGTTGATAGCCAAATGATCAACTATTTGAATTCCAACTTCCTACTTTGTGTTCATGTTTCAAAGAAAATTTCAATAATTGCATTGGATATTCAACTTATTTCGAGCTAGAAAGCTATTAAAATCTAGGGCATTATTTTGAATTTCATGAGTAATTGGGTTCTTTCTTCTTATTATATGGCTAATAAAGACACCCATTGATGCCAGAACAAGACTTTGAACGCACAATCTCATGGTTGGCGGGATTCATATGAAACGATGAATGCCCAGGTTTAATAGGGCACTGTGATTTAACTTCTAAGGCACATAAAATTGGTTTGATTCTGTATTGTTCTAAGAGTATCAATCTTGACCTCGTATCCAATTTACTAGTCAATAACAGTGGATTGTTGTTTCCTTGAATCACTAATGCAGAATTCGTCTGACTTTGTTTCATTTATGCATGAAAGTTTGTTATTGTTGATTAATCGACCCGTGCGCTCAAATCCTTTAGTCAAATTGATTAACTGTTATATGTTTACGTTCTCTTGTATGCATATTCAGAGCGCTACGGATCACTTCTAACATTGGAGGAGCTTAAGGAATTTGATGTATTAAGAGACAATTATGAAATCAATTGGCATCTAAATCATCTATGTAGTTTGATTAGTCCAACATCTGAGGATTTGAAGTTGAGGTCTGCAAAGGTGAAAAATCGGAGGCGGGCTTACATGGATAAGTTGATGTTTGATGGGAAATTCTTCTCTGAGGATGCGATGAGGGATAGAGAACCCTACTTGCACCATGAGTTTTTGGGGAAATTTCAAGACCCAAGTGGACGACGCATGGCTAGGCCTGGGGAGCGGTGGTCTGAAACGTTATTGAGGAGGGCAGAGGAAGGAGTTTTGGTGGAGAAGATTAGGAAGGAGCAGCAGAGATTGGGCGTTGATGAGAGGGACTGGGTCGGGAATGAGAGAGTGCAAGAAGAAGAAGAGGAAGAGGAGGAGGAGGAGGAGGAGGAAGAGGAAGATGCAATGGAAGAAGGAAATGATGGTGATATAAAGATTCATAGAAGGATGCATCAACTCCCGGTAATTCTGCTTTTAATTTTTTCCTTTCTTATCGCCTACAATTATGAAGTCTAGTTTGTTTAGAAACAAGAAGGCTTGGGCCTTTGGGGATTCTCTTCAGAGATCACTAGTTTGAGTCCTGCAAGGCCACTCCTTGCTGTTCTCCAGGATTAGTTGAGGTGCAGGTAAGTATTTTATATGTGATGTTGATTTTTGTTGACATGGTTTGTAGGTCCTCCGAGATGACAAGGGTAGTTTAGGCAATGAGGAAGGTACAACAGGTGAAGAGATGGCAGATCGAATGGAGCAATTTACGCATGTGATGCAACAGAAGTTTCTTTCGGGTGAAGATCATCATCATTTTAATTACTCGAGTATAGATGAAGATGAAACATTGGATGACCACTGGATGAAGGAAGCTAATTATGATGCCGAAGAGAAGTACTTTGCCGATGTTTGACTCATAATAGTCCTGCTACTGTAGATTTTCTGTGTTTGGTGACAACAATCTTGTAATAAATGGTATTGCTTGTTTGTTTTTCAAGTCAAGTAGCAAAAATGTGGCTTTACTTTATTGTTTTTGTGAGTTTTTATGGCATGATACTATCGATGATATGTTTTTAGAGTTTTGGTAAAAAATTCTAAACAAATCGTAACTCGGTAATGGTTTGTTCATAATGCTACATAGATATTGAAAGAATATGGTTTAGTAAATCAATCCCGACTCGAGTCGTTTGGTCCAGATTGTGACAGTAATAAAAAGAAATTATAGTAATTGAATCTTCTTAATAAGAGTGGTTAAAAATATATAATAGAAAAATATTTTTATTATTCCGATAATGGGATGAGGTGTTTCTCACAAAACCACTGGTTTTTCAACGTCCATGAAAGTAACATAACAATCGCACTCGCACTCGCATCATCTTCTTCCCGCCGGTCCTCAAACCCTAAAACTCCAATTTCTCACAAAACCCTAATCTCAATATCCTGTATTTTCTTTTTCATCGACGTCGATAGAAAGGATAAAATGTACAGGGAGAGAGGCGGAGGAGGATCAAAGGCCAAAATAGAGGTGAGTTCTAGAGTAGGTTTGAATTTGAACGGGAAAGATGATAATAAAGATCGTTTGTCAGCTGGGAGCTCCAGCCTTTCTAGGTCGTCTTATCCCGATAACAAACCAACCAAAGGTATTCTTTACCACCGATTCCTGACAAATCGGTGTACTTGATCTATCTTCCTATGCTTTTTCCTGACAAAAACCAAAGGAGCTTTTGTAATAGGTCATGTAGGCAGTCCTAATTCACTCAAATGAGAATTTTTTTACTTTTTGGATAATATACGTTACTTGAGCAATGACGAAAATCTATTTGTTATGTATTTTTGTCAACACCACAAGTAGATTAAGAAAGTCAATCATGCTTTATCATAATGAATACCATGGAGCTAGAGCTAATTAGCGGACAAACTTTGTGCTTCTGGAGATCAACAATAATATAAATATGATACACAATTGTGCTGTGCAGGCAGGCAGTTAGTTAGATTCCTGTTACTTTTAAAGCAAGCATTTCACTATGGTATCAAGTACATTCTGTAATCTGTCTTTTCTCGCATTAGAGGTTTCCCATGGGTTGATGAAGTTTTGTGCTTTGATAGGTGTTTCTGTGTGCTGTTGTCCCTTTCTGTTGCAATTTGAACAGACAGACAACCTTGAGATATTCTCAAAGTGGTGTGCTACTTTTAAATATTGGCACTACAATGGTCAATGAGATTTATATTAACCAAGTATTTTTACCGTGTCCTGGATTCCAAATGTGTTACACCTGGCAGCCTATATTTAAGGAGGCGAATCTTGTTTACAATTTTAATATGCACTCCTCTGAAATTGAATGCATGTGTATTTCACTTAGGAATTGCTTATTCTGCCAGTTATTTTATTTGCATATGATCTGTGAAGTTGTAATTAGCACATAGATTCAGATAATTGATTAAGCAAACAAGTTGGAGTAGTGCTTGATATAACTGGAGTAGGTGATCTTTCATGCCAGATATACTATCCCTCTTATCGTTCTGACAATTATCATCTTTGCATATATAGGAGAGAACACCATAGTAGTGGAATCTGAAACAGACAGTGAGGAATCAGATGTTAGTGGCTCGGACGGGGAGGAAACATCTTGGATTTCATGGTTTTGCAGTCTACGTGGAAATGAATTTTTCTGTGAAGTTGATGATGATTACATTCAAGATGATTTTAATCTCTGTGGTTTGAGCAACCAAGTTCCATATTATGATTATGCTCTTGACCTCATCTTGGATGTTGAGTCCTCTCATGGTGAAGCTCTCTTCCTATGTTCATATATGATCTTTAGCGTAAATTTATCTCCTCAGCCTCCTTGATATATTTCATATCTCGTTAGTTTGCATCTGTCATTCATTCTATGCATCAATCAGCAATCATATTATGCTAATCACATTGAGCTACTTTTTTACTTCTCGTGCTCTCCTGCATCAATCAGAAATCATATTATACTAGATAGTTTTTCAACTTAATGAATTTGCTGATTCCACATCTCGTGCTCCCCTGCACCATCCCAGGTAGGTTCTGATTGGTCTCTGCTTCAAACAGTGGCATTAAGGGCATTGCTAGAAGCCTCCTTTTTCTGCCATGGAACTCTGAGGGTGATAAGCCCCCACATGCACACAATTATATAACCTTTCTCTTACCAATCATTTTAGTGAAATAGTTTGAAACTCTTGGGTTTTGCTTGGGGGACCAAGGGGAACAATGTTCAATACCAAACGTAAAACATCAATGACATAAAAAATTAGTGGTCTTATCATTTGGAGAGAGAGTAAACGGTTATAAAACACGTGTGGTGGGTTTGTCACTAGAGTAAGCAATAAATCAGAGAACATATTTGGTAGATTCTGAATTCATTTTTATCCACAGGGAGCTCGATGAACATCCTATTCTATAGGTCTGAATGAGCTGAACTGAACTGCGTGGTAAGGGTGCGTTTGGTATGGACAGAACATTTGTTCAACGTTTGGTAAGACAAAACTGGAAAGAACAAGACAAATAATATTGACCAATTTACCCTTAATAGGTTGTTTATATATTTTATATATTTTGATAAATTATGTAATTTATTAAACTATAATGAAATCAATATTTTTTATAACAAAATATATTATTAGAAAGTTGTTTCAAGGCGATTAAAGTGACACCAAAATAAAATAAAAAATTATGTAGTTTCCAATATTTATTTTCTAAGATTATCTATATTTATTACTATTAGTATTTAATAACTTACACAAATTAATCAAAACATAGAAACCATATAAAATAATATTTTGAAAGTTTATAGAGCATAAATACAATTAATAAAATTTAGTTAATAAATAAAATATAAAATAGAACATTTATTTGATGTTTTAGAAGATAATTTGATTTTATTATGAGGTTATATTGGTAAAACATAGGTCTTTCCACCTTGTTCCATGGGGTGGGGGTGGAACAGGCCTCTTTCACTTTGTTCGACTCTGTTCCTGTCTGTTCCACATAAAAATCCTGCCAAATGTTGGACAGGTTGTTCTCTTCTGTTCTGTCCAATGTACCAAACGCACCCTAAGTGACTTGATTCTGACTAGCTTGGTTTTGACAATTGCTTAGATTCAGCTTGATTTTAAACTCTTACTCAGTTGCTCTAAATTCATGCGGCTTGAATCATTAACTTTAATTGCACTTATGGAATAATAGGTTTTCAAAGTCCTTGCCTTTCAAAAAAAAACCTCTTACTTTTGTCATCTAGAAATCTTATGACTTTTTCAATTGAAAGACTCTGGTCCAATTGCGAATTTTGACATGAAGAAAGAAATGGTGCATCATTCCCATTTGCTCTAAACATGAGTTGGGCCTGATTCAAGCTTGGGTAGCTTCACTCGCTTTAGATCCCACCCCACCCCGCCGTTGTATTCTCAATTCAACCTCACCATAGGAAAATTCAACAGGTGGGAAAACTTGTTGGATGTTGATGTAATCAAAACTTCTAGAGGTATATGCTCTAAAGGTCTTCAGATTATTATTTCATGGACCACAGACTTTGACCTACTCTTAGTCATATGATCCATATGGCATATTGTCATTAACAACTGTAGTTGGGACTTGATCAGGATTTGTCGACTTATTATCTACAGTTCGCCTTTTTTGCCAGATACACCTATCTTTCTTTCAGAGCTGCCTGCAGCATGAGTCAGCATCATATCATATAAACTACTTTTAAACATTTAAAAGGAACAAGAGTATAATTTGAAAATGAGATTGTACTCTTCGATGCTTCCAATTGCCATAATTGAATTGTTTGCTGCTTTAGTTGAGTGATCAAAGTCGATCTTATTTTGTTAGAGTATATTTGGGTGTTTCTTTTCGGTTAGAGTTATTTGCTGCTTTAGTTGAGTCATCAAAGTCGATCTTATTTTGTTCGAGTATATTTGGGTTTTTCTTTTCGGTTAGAGTTACTATATTCATCACACGTTTTTTTAAGTCCATGGTAAAAGGACATTGTTGATATCCAATGAAAGACAAAACAGATTATTTCTGAAAGGATTTTAGGATCCTTATATGACACGAGTTTATATAATTATTTATACATACATAGATCATGATTGCACATGTTGTCGTCTAAACCCTTCCCTGGTATCTAAGCTGCATATGAGAATTAGTTGTTTGTATATGCAGATGAAATATTCTCGGAGGAACAAATTGAACAAATTGAATCAGCAGCAGAGATGCTTTATGGTCTAATTCATGTGAGATATATCTTGACAACCAAAGGATTGGGTGCCATGGTAAGAATTTGAACTGTAATCTTACGTTGGTAGGTTTATAGTTGGATAACAATTAATACGTCAATCTTTTGTGAAATAGCTGGAGAAGTACAAGAACACAGAATTTGGTAGATGCCCGAAAGTCTACTGTTGTGGGCAGCCTTGTCTTCCTTTTGGGCAATCGGACATTTCTCGCCAGAGCAATGTAAAGATTTACTGCCCCAAATGCGAAGACATTTATACCCCTCAGTTCAGGTTTCAAGATAGTATCCTTCATTTCAATTTGCAAGTTTTCCTTTTTTCTTTTACTTTTTTACCGAAACTTGGCAGGTTCAACATGCATTAACAGAGTGTTTGACTATTGATTAGATGTCTAAAATACCCTTGAAGATGACAAAATTTAGAAGCATAATGAAATAGAAAATTGAAGTGTATTTTGTTTGTGGATCTTGAAATGTTTCTTTAACAACAGCTAGACCTTGATGGGGCCTATTTTGGTTCGACGTTCCCTCATTTGTTCCTATTGACTTACGGACACCTGAAGCCACAAAAGACATTGCAGGAATATGTTCCGAGAGTATTCGGCTTCAAGGTCCACAAGCCATGATCCACAACCAAGGTATTCGCTTCATCGATAATGCCAGTTAAGGCCTTCAAGGTACCATAAGATCTCATCACAACCTTAGGCTTATACGTTAAACTATGTAACCGAAAAGTTTCTGTTTTTATTATTGATTTTTTGGCAAATTTTCGATTTTATATATATATTTTTTGTTTGGGTGTAATTAGGAAAGATAATATGTTGAAGTTTTATTAACCCCCTTACATTCTCTCAAATTTAAAGTCAAAGCAGAGAGATTGGTGGCCAACAACTTTTTAATTGGTAGTTTTAACTCAGAAAGAATCACATAAATTAGGTTCTTCTTTCAACAGTACTTTTTTTAATAAAATAGTTTGGAGTTGAAGAATATGTTACATGATGTATATTGAATATTTGTTATTGAAACTTGATTTGATTGTGTCCTATTTCAGATTTAAGTTATGTTTGCAGGGAGGGGTTGATAAATAATTTAATGCAAGTTTGGATATTTATTTTGGGAAGTGTAACGTCCCATAAACTCGATCATGCAATAACATAAATTTAGCATTCGAATTACATAATAATCTTGGCTTTACATCATCAATAAAGCATGCTAAACAAAATTGACATCGGAAGTCTCTAAATTCCACAGCCGAGAGCTAAACTATAGTCATCATAAATCAAAATCTTGGAGTCGCTCTAAGCTCCAAGTCCTTCTTATCGCCTCCTAGTTCTTACTTGAAGAACCCATATCACGCTTACCTGAAAATGGTTTAGTTTTTGAAAAGCGAGGGTTAGACCAAAAGGTCTAGTGAATTCCCTCCGTAAACAACATGTAAAACGGTATGAAAACTTGTATAAAAGATTCATCGTAAACCTTAACGTAACATCAAGCATGGTGCTGCACTGTGTATTGGATCACATAAACATTCCGCGATCGGGGCCCCAGTAGGTTCCCTTCTCGCCTTTTCCGGAGCCTACGCAGACTCCCCTTCTCGGAGCCTACGCAGACCCCCTTTCTACTCGAAATAGAAGGAAACGAATTCCAACCTACTAGTATGTCATACATATCTAAGGGATCATCAGATTCCGAGGATCATTCTCTGATCCCACAGTGCAGACCGACTCCACATAGCACATCATTCATTTCATAAAACATGCAACCTTAAATCCTTTAAATCATCATTCTCATTTCATCATATCAATAATAAGCTTTCTTAAGTAAAACATGTAGTTCATGGAAAAACATGCGTGACGGTTACAAACAGTTCATGCTCGTACATAAAACCATAATCAGTTAAAACATTTAACACTTTACGTCGTAAAAAGGTTTAGGGAACTCACCTTTCGCTAGCGCTGCACACAATCTTTAACTATCTCCAAGCTAGTCCAAACGAACACCTAAGGGCATTGGATTCACATTAGATTAACAGTTCAATCCTACTGTCCGAATAACTCTTTCCGAACACAGCTACTGTTCGGACACCAATCCGGACACCTGGACTTTCCGGATACAACAACATTCCGGGTACGACCTATCCGGACACAACTATCCGGGCACTACCCCTTTCCGGACGCGCTGTCCGGATTCTACTCCTTTCCGGACACACCATCCGGAGAGTTACGCATCCGGTAACTCCCATGAACTCTTACCCGGAAACTTGCAAAACGTCCGGACACTACTGAACAATAGTGTCCGGAAACTACGGATGCTCGAACCCAAAACGTCTAAAAGTGATTATTAACCCGTTTTTAGCCATTAGTTCGATTAGATAAACATAAGGGTTCATCCACCAACCCTAAATACCCATTTAATCCATTTTCTTACCGTAAAATCGATTTACAACTCCCAAAACTCACTTTTAAGGACAAAGTGATAGAAAACCCAATGAATCAATGATTTCAGACTTAGGAATCTCGACCAGAAGATAGGAACACAAGAAAAACAAGGATTAAGAGTTACCTTACTGATTTCTCCTTTGATTCTTCACTCCCTTGATTTCTTCCCAAGAAACTCCTTTCTTCTCCCTTTTTCTCTCTTAGCCGCCAAACACAACCCAAATTACCCAATACTGATTTCTAAACGAGAAAGGAGGCTGCCCTAGGAGTTTGTGCCCTTAAATATCTTTCGAAAATGACAAAGTAGTCCCTTAACTTATCTTTCATTACTTTGCATAAAGGACACCAAACTCTCACATTTTCTATGAAAACCTGGTTGTTACAACATTCCCCCCTTAAAAGAATTCCGTCCCCGGAATTCCTTATTAGAAGAGGTGCGGGTATCTTGCTTTCATCTCCGATTCCAAATCCCACGAAGCCTCTGGACTTTTGTGCCGCGGTCATTGTACCTTTACCAGTATAGTCTCCTTGTTTCGTGATTTCCTCACGTTCCAATCCGGAATGACTTCGGGTTCTCCTATAACCCTTAGTTTTGTCTACTCACACAACTTGTAATGACACAATCACACCGGCCTTCAACCCACACTCTCATAATAGAGGCATGAAACACCTCGCGTAACCCACATATCCATACAACATACTCATTCTATAAACCGATTCTTCCTGTCGGAGTACCACTACAACTGACTTACTGGAACGTGACTCGATCCTCTTTTCTTCGCCGTACCCCATTTCCAGCGTCCAACTCCACTGAACCAAATCAAACTAAACCACACCAAGTTGAACCAATACCTTCGTCATCAGACCGTCCCCCAACTTAGGTGTTGCGATTCGCACTTCCAAGTTCGTACACTATCTATCCATTCTTCAAAACTTCGACGGGTCGTCGAAACACCCTCTACCACACTTGTCTTTGGGACAAACGCCTACCACTCATCGGCTATTTCATACGTTCTCACCACTTTATCACTCATACTTATACGTAACTACAACAGGAAACCTTCATGCTCCCTCATTGGAGTGTTCACTTATCCGAGTTTAACTTATCCTGAAAACACATCAATTTCTCACTACTTGCCACAAGTCTTCAATCGTAACTATCATAACTTCGGTTACCCTTATCCAAATAGTAGGAGTAACCATGGTCACGCCATACTTATTCTCAATAGCTTATCACTGAACGACCAACTCATCTGAACATTCCTTACTACGTCACTAACTCAACTCATTCAACTGCCTTAACCACTTCGTTCCTGCACAAAACATGCACAAATCCCCTTCCTCAAAACTCTTTCTAGAAGTTTGCACACTCTTACTAATAACAACCCACACACAGTACTCCACTTTTCGGTGTTACTGCCAAGCTTACTACTTTCAGCCTACTCACTTAATCCGACATACGATAATCACCTCCTCACGCTAGCGTGGAGCACTGTCCACCAACATTACCTGCCCCTCTCTTCCGACCCTTCAACCTGCTGACAACATGTTCTCATTACTATCCATAACCAAACGGTTGCATCAATTTTTTTTAACTTAAGGCATCCACCCAAAACATCCCGAAATGGCACTAGTGATCGATGTTACTACACCTTCTTTGATCTCCAACTATTTACTCCTCGGATCATTCCTTCGCACAAGAAACAATTCCCGCTATGTAAGGATTTAGCATCTAATATAACACATTTTCGATTAACTCAACCATCATCTTCTTTAAACTTCCAATGATTCCGAAATACACTTACTTAGCGACTCTCTCAACAAAACACTTGGTTTCTCATCTGGGTAACCACCCACTTCCTCTCCGACATTCTATTTCGATACTAGCTATATCATCAAGCCAACTTACAGACCTCGTGCTTCAACAACTTGATTAGTAAACCGTACCCCTCATTCAAAATCCTCGAAAAGCTTCCATCTAATGCTTCTCTTTTAAACATTACTTTACTACCACACTGACTGACACATTTACCCTGGCAATTTCTGTCACTACACATACATACGTTCTCCACCCATAACAACACACTGCAGACCAAAACTCTCATGGTCAATCGTACCCAACTCAACTTTCCTTCATATTCTTCCGCATACCCAATCGAATCTATCTCGCTACCTTGTCCTTTCTCAACTCTAGTTGAACTACAACTCACGAGTTCCCATTTAGCTCAAGCACCACGTTCTTGCTAGCTCTTTACAATCCGAACCCTTACATAAGCAGGGCACAGTCCCTTACTGAACGATAAAATCTAAACACTTGCTTCGTTCGCGCTACATACCTTACCCTTCTACGAACCCTCCATGCTTTGTGGACAGAACGCTTATTCAAAACAATAGCCTCTCATCCTCTTAACATCCCTACAAGGTGTTCTAACCACTTTCAACCTTCTGGTTCAAGTCTTCGGCCTCGACCATCTTACACAACTGTCGACTTCTACAACAACAGACAACCTGTAACTAATTTCTTAACTTATTCTTTAACATGGGTCCCTTACGGAACTCAATCCTTCCAACATATCATAATCAACTTCATGTTCTGTCTCCCTCCTTTCGAAACCTACTCATGTAACATCAACGTTAGGCATATCTCCACGCCATGGACATTTCATTCTTCCTCACCCTACTACTCATAACGAGTTGCTAAAACTAACACCTTGAAGGCTTCAAGTCCTTCCTCCGGACACAACCGTCCCTTGTCAATCGTACTTCCATTTACCGAACAAGGGTGCAGACTCTCATACAACCGACACTATAATGCACTTCTGACTCTTCCACCGCCCAAATCTCTTTTTGAACCCATATATCAACACTACAAACGTCCTCCCCTGATTTGACCAATCCCTCTCCACTTTTGGAGTTCTCCTTTAGCTTAAAATGTAATACTCTATGACCTAGTGAGTTCATAGCCTTCATGCATGACAACGTGGTAAATAAATCATTTCGTACATTTATCATTTTAAATAAACAACATTTGGAAACAGCTTGGGTACCCATGGCCTCATCACTCTTATAACTTCAATGCCCTGCACAACGATTCGAGAATCGTTTGCATGCATCTTCCCGTGAACCTCAATCTTGCTCAAACCGAACGATGTATTACGGCAATAATAATATGCATGAAAATCTTTTCATATGACACGATTATGAAAGAATTACCGACACAAAGTAAACCAGTCGGTTCTCACACTCATTTGTAGGATGTCAATAGGTCAATAAGCATTTTGGTTATAAAAGATTTGCAGGTAAACGTTTTCTTGACCTCTTGCAACAAATTTGACTTATCATGAAAAGAGTGGGATATTTTACAAATCATTAAGCTCCAAAATTTAAATGTGCGACGTAACTGAAATCGCTTTTTCTTTAAACATGCGCTCGTACAGGCTGATTCATTTTCGATCAAATTCGACATTTACATATTTACTTTACATCGTGAAAATTTCATGTTACATAAAAGGACGCCATGCATGAGACTCTACTTGCAATTGAAGGCTACTCACTGAAACAAGGTCGACCGTTACACTCACACAGCTTATCCTTGACACTTTACCTTCGACCAATGGTCGCCCTCTCGGTCACGCAATAACTTGCTGTACATGCGTTCCGCATCTCACTTTCTATTTCTACATGCTTTCACTTCACTATAGGTATCTTATTTCATTTACGCTGCCATTGAAAAGCTCGACTAAGAAGTCAGAGCTCCATTGACATTTTCAAGATTTCGACACTGTCTTCCCTTAACATCCCAACTGATCTACCTCACGATTTCTACAACTGGAACTCTCCCGAAATAGGAGTCTTACTCAAACTCAAACATTCATCATTTCCGAATCCACGAAGAGTTACCTCTAGACGACTCATAACATTCTATACAACACTTCTTCTCTACGATGTATACATACATCACATCATAAGTGACTACTCATGAAACCTCCCCAACAAGGGGGTCTCAGTCGCCCTTGAAGGTTTCACCAGTCCATTCGCTAGGACCTCCTCACCCCGATTTCTTGGTACAGCAGGTATTGACCTACTCCTCAAAGTTCTCCCAGCCATTTCGCTAATACTGAAAGAAAACAACAATTTAACCTTTGCTAGACACAACATAACACAACAAAATTGCTATAAAAGGTAATTTAAGCACGTCCATGTACCTGTAAGTTCATAATTACACTGGCCAGGTGTAATTCCAAACTTACCTTACACTTTTGTCCTTGGCACCTTATTCTTAAGCGCATTTATAGTGATCGTTCCTAGAGGCAATCCTATGTCTCGGCTGTGTTCCTCATCTTACAGTTTAAGTTTAGGCCCGACTGGTCACCTAAATCCCTTAAACTAAGGCTCTAATACCATTTGTAACGTCCCATAAACTCGATCATGCAACAACATAAATTTAGCATTCGAATTACATAATAATCTTGGCTTTACATCATCAATAAAGCATGTTAAACAAAATTGACAGCGGAAGTCTCTAAATTCCACAACCGAGAGCTAAACTATAGTCATCATAAATCAAAATCTTGGAGTCGCTCTAAGCTCCAAGTCCTTCTTATCGCCTCCTAATTCTTACTTGAAGAACTCATATCACGCTTACCTGAAAATGGTTTAGTTTTTGAAAAGCGAGGGTTAGACCAAAAGGTCTAGTGAATTCCCTCCGTAAACAACATGTAAAACGGTATGAAAACTTGTATAAAATATTCATCGTAAACCTTAACGTAACATCAAGCATGGTGCTGCACTGTGTATTGGATCACATAAACATTCCGCGATCGGGGGCCCAGTAGGTTCCCTTCTCGCCCTTTCCGGAGCCTACGCAGACTCCCCTTCCCGGAGCCTATGCAGACCCCCCTTCTACTCGAAATAGAAGGAAACGAATTCCAACCTACCAGTCTGTCATACATATCTAAGGGATCATCAGATTCCGAGGATCATTCTCTGATCCCACAGTGCAGACCGACTCCACATAGCACATCATTCATTTCATAAAACATGCAACCTTAAATCCTTTAAATTATCATTCTCATTTCATCATATCAATAATAAGCTTTCTTAAGTAAAACATGTAGTTCATGGAAAAACATGCGTGACGATTACAAACAGTTCATGCTCGTACATAAAACCATAATCAGTTAAAACATTTAACACTTTACGTCGTAAAAAGGTTTAGGGAACTCACCTTTCGCTAGCGCTGCACACAATCTTTAACTATCTCCAAGCTAGTCCAAACGAACACCTAAGGGCATTGGATTCGCATTAGATTAACAGTTCAATCCTACTGTCCGGATAACTCTTTCCGAACACAGCTACTGTCCGGACACCAATCCGGACACCTGGACTTTCCGGATACAACAACATTCCGGGTACGACCTATCCGGACACAACTATCCGGGCACTACCCCTTTCCGGACTCGCTGTCCGGATTCTACTCCTTTCCGGACACAACATCCGGAGAGTTACGCATCCGGTAACTCCCATGAACTCTTACCCGGAAACTTGCAAAACGTCCGGACACTACTGAACAATAGTGTCCGAAAACTACGGCTGCTCGAACCCAAAACGTCTAAAAGTGATTATTAACCCGTTTTTAGCCATTAGTTCGATTAGATAAACATAAGGGTTCATCCACCAACCCTAAATACCCATTTAATCCATTTTCTTACCGTAAAATCGATTTACAACTCCCAAAACCCACTTTTAAGGACAAAGTGATAGAAAACCCAATGAATCAATGATTTCAGACTTAGGAATCTCGACCAGAAGATAAGAACACAAGAAAAACAAGGATTAAGAGTTACCTTACTGATTTCTCCTTTGATTCTTCACTCCCTTGATTTCTTCCCAAGAAACTCCTTTCTTCTCCCTTTTTCTCTCTTAGCCGCCAAACACAACCCAAATTACCCAATACTGATTTCTAAACGAGAAAGGAGGCTGCCCTAGGAGTTTGTGCCCTTAAATATCTTTTGAAAATGACAAAGTAGTCCCTTAACTTATCTTTCATTACTTTGCATAAAGGACACCAAACTCTCAAAATCTGGTTGTTACAGGAAGAGAAAATGGAAAATGAAAATAATAAATGTGGTTAATTTAAGAAAAAGTGAATGGAAGAGGATATCTAGTCAGCCTTGATGTGGAAGTATGAGAGAAAGTTATTGCAATTTTATTTATGTGTTTGAGTTGTCCATTTTCATCATTTTGTTTCAGAAACAAATAAAGACATTCCAAATCTCAGCTCCACCACTTTTCATTCATTGCACATTCAATAATTAATATCTAATAATAATAAAAACAAATCTTTATCCATTATTTACATAAATATTTGTTAGGAATTTTCTAAAAAGCCGAAACAGAAAGGTCCCAACTGTGCGAGAAGCGAAGCTTAGAAATAAGACAGATCATATATGATATACATATAATGTGTCATGATAACAATACCAAACGAATAAAAGTTTTTTTTTTTGGTTAAAAGTTGGGAATTTCAATTCTATAAACATAAATAAAAGAGTAATATAGAAATTTGTATATGTAGCAGGGTTTGTGAAATAAGGTGTATATTTTTGTAGTGAATGACTTAACCGGCGGTTAAAGAATGAAAAATATTAATTATTTACATAAATCTGATTGATGTTAATTACTTTGGGAGTAACAATAGGTTAGACAGATTAATCCAATTGATAATATATCTATACTATATATATATATAAAGATAGATAGATAAAGGAAATGGATGGTGCACATGGATGGCACGTGATAAAAAAGAAAGTAAGAAACACACAAAACAAAACGGGAATATTCTTGTTATTTCACACCATGTATTGTGGATCTTGACTCTCTTTTATACATTTACTATGCATATATATATAAAGAAAAATTCAAACGAGAACACTAACTATTTAAGAAAAAACAAGAAAAAGGTCGTTCATAAACAAAATCACATGTGATTTTGCACTACCTGGACACGCGCGGCCTAGGCCGCGACTTACAAGTCGCATGGCAAGTCGCACGATCACATGTGATTTTGTACGTGTGTAGTGTAAAATCACATGTGATTTTGTATATGGACGACCTTTTTCGTGTTTTCTTAAATTGTTATCGTTCTCGTTTGAACTCACCCCTCTCTCTCTCTCTCCCTCTCTCTCTATATATATATATATATATATATGGGAGGTTTAAATGAGAAATGTTAACCGTGTGAAAAATAGAGAAATGATTTTAGAATGAGAAATGTTACCTATGTGAGAAATAGAGAAATGATCATAGCCCTTCATCTGGTCAACATTTGCGACTTTGACTGTGAACCACCGGATAATTTCTCGTGTGGTCTGCAGAAAATAGAGGGGTAGTTTCATGAAATACGTGGGACGAGTTCATATGTGAACATGTGTGACTTACATATGAACTTACGTTCATATATAAATAAGTTAATTAGTTCATATGAGAATCAATTAATTAGTTCATATGTGAATCACAAAGGTTCATACGTGAATCTGTTAATTAGTTCAACTGATTCACATATGAACCTACAATTAATTAGTTCATATATGAATCACAAAGGTTCATATGTAAATCAGTTAAAAAGAGTTCATACGTGAATTACATAGGTTCACACACAAGTTCACATATAAACTCGTCCCGTGTATTGTAAAATTTACGAAACTGTCCTTCTATTTTTTGAATAGCCGCAACTTTTGACCAGTCACAACCGCAATTTGTGACCAGTCAAATCCGATCTTGACCGTATGAATTGTTAGGATTACTTCTCTATTTCTCACACACTTAGCATTTCTCATTTGTACATATGGATATATATATATATATATGGAGGATTGTGCGAGGAAAAATTTAATATGAGAAGCGTAAGAAGGAATTTGGACCATTGATCGCTTTTAATCTCAATCATATTAATGAATTGTGCTTCTTACGGGATTTGATCTGGTATATCTCGACACACCTTAACTCTTGATCTTCAATTAGGATTGATCCAAAGGTGTAAATCATTTCTTACCCTTCCCATCATAACTTAACTTCTCACTGGAACCCAACTGTAACGACCGTGACCGAATCGGTTTAGATTTAACACTTGTAAGGAAAGTTTATTAAGAGCAAAAGTTGAGGGGCTAATTGGTAAGTTTGGGATAGGGTATTTAAAGGCACAAAAACCTAGAAGGAACATTCTATTACTGAAATTCATTGTTGACGGATGATTTTGAGGAGAGAAATGAGAATAGGGTTCTTGAGTGTTTTGTGGGCTTTTGGAAGAAAGAAATCATCAAGTTCAATTTCTGAAGGAAGGGAAGGATTGGAATTCGTGATCTGCAAGTAATCTCTGAGGTAATCTCTAATCCATAACTCCCTTCAAGTTTAATCTATTGATTTCTGAGTTTTGGTGGGTTTTAGCTTTTCTAAGTCATTTGAGACCTTTAGGGAGTTTTAATCTTCGTTAAATGCGTTTTGATAGTGAAACTGATGAGGGATCGATTACAGATCATTTAGTGATAGTTTATTTGCTTATCTTGGGGTTTAAGAGGCTTGTGTTAGGATTTCCAACCAACAAACTCGTCCAGCGATTTGTCCGGAAACCTTCAAATTGAAGGTGTCCGGGTGAGTGTCCGGATAGTTCTTGGTCGGGTTGTAGAAGGTGTCCGGATAGTGTGTTGTCCGGATAAGTCTAGTCGTCCGGATAAGTGTGCCATCCGGATAGGTGTGCCATCCGGATAGGTTAATCGTCCGGAGACTATAAGTTGTCCGGTAACCCCTGTGCATCCGAAAAAGAGTGGTCATCCGGAAAAGAGTGGTCATCCGGGAAAGTGTGGTTGTCCGGAAAAGAGTAGGATGGCAAGCGAGAAGTGTCCGGATAGTTCTAGTCAGCTTATAAATATGTCCCTTCATTCAGGTAGACAATTTGGAAGTAAATAGCAGAGCAGGGAAGAGCAAACGAGCGTACCAAGTGAGTTTTCTAAACTAAAATGTGTGGCTTTTAAAGTGTTTTCAAAATGTGTTTTGAATGTTGAGAATTGCTATGCTTTATTTATTATGCTTTAATTGCATGAAAGATGTTTAAAGTTTTATGTGAGATGTATGCATACATTGTGTAGACGTAAATTGGCTAAGTCGGGGGGAGGTTCCGCCAGTACTCACGTCGGGGGGAGGTTCCGTTTATGCCATGGGAATGAGTCCCAGTAAGGCAGCGTGATACTGACTCGTTGTCACCCTCGGGTGACTTCAGGGTGCCATTTACGGGAGCGGATTTATCCGTGAAAGATTTTTATTGTTCAGCTATGTGAAAGTTTATTATTGAAAGTCTTGTATACATTTGAAAGTTATGAAAAGTTTTTAAATGATTTTGAGAACTGTCAGGAGGGACTCACTAGACCTCATGGTCTAACCCTCGCTCTTTTCAAATTAAAACCCTTTTTCAGGAAAGCAGGTAGCGAAAGGCTCTAGCAGGTGATCACAGCAGTTAGAAGATAGAAGCCGTAGAATCAGTGGCACTATTATCTTTTAGTTCTAGTAAATTCTCAGTTGTGTAATAGGTTGATTCCGCCAACCTAAATTTTGAGACTTATGTAAGGAAATTTTGGGACCCGTTTTTGGGACTGTTGCAGTTAATATGTTTCGCATGCTTTATTTTTGTTTGGGTTGTTACAATTGGTATCAGAGCCATAGTTTAAGGGATTTAGGTGACTGGATGGGCCTAGACTTAAACTTTGGGGGAGTAGAAATCACAACTGAGAACCAGGAATGCGTTAGGAGGGCACTGTTTTAGAATTTGGAGCTAATAGGGTACCGAGGACGGTCACGTAAGGTAAGTTTGGGGTTACACCTGGCCAGTGTAATTGTGAACTTACAGGTACGTGTGCGTGCTTGAATTTCCTTATTATTCCGTTGCTGTAGTGTTGGACAACCTAAGGGGGGGGGTAAGGTTGTATTTAAAATCTTTTTCTTTCAAAAATTCTTTGAACAAATAAATACAGTACAAACAATACAGTAAAAATAAAGCAGAGTATAAACAAGTAAATATACAACAATTATATAAACAGATATAATTTAAATGCACAGCGGAAATGTAAAGAGATAAGGGAAAGAGAATACTTGACAACGATATTTTTAAAGTGGTTCACCAAACACAAAGTTGGCTAGTCCACCTCGAGAAAATAACACTTCTCGGAGATCCAATACGAAACGTGTTCTTTACGGTAGAAACACAAACCTTAATACAACAAACGCGAAACACTCTTCTTTGAGAGATTAATGTGGATCACTCACTCTAATTCAAACACTTACAAGAGGGTAGAGATTTTAATATGAATAATCACTCTTGAATAAGGTTTATCACTTGGATATTTTTAGAGAGTTTGATCACTTGAGTTGTGTTGCTGATTCAACTAATCGAGAGATTTTAATCTGCTATCAACTCAAGATTTCTTGCTCAAAAATTAATTTTATCAGTTTAAGTGATTTAGTGTGAGTAAGAAAGCAGCAGAATAATAATCAAATGCTGAGGGAGAATTTATTGCTGAAGTTGGTGTAGCATTGAAGGCTGCTGGATGCTTGTATTTATACTGGATGATCATCAGTCTTGGGGATTTCGCGGTATACCGCCAGACCATCGCGGTATACCTGCGTCAGAAAAAGTGTACTGCAAGGAGAAGGTCAACCTGCAAAAGATCAACGGCTACAAGTACCCGCGGTATACCGCGTTGCACATGGCGGTATACCGCCTGAAAAAGTTGTCTGACAAAAGAAGCTTCATATGCAGATGATGCTGATGGTGAACAGTACCCGCGGTATACCGCGAAGACCTTGGCGGTATACCGCCTGAAGTTTTGTCCAATGAGAGCAAGGCAACGCAGGGTGGTTCGGCTGATCACACTTCTTGCAACAGATGATGAACAGTAGCAAACAGCATATATATATATATATATCAAGTGATTTAATATATATATAAAAAAAATATTGTATATATATATTTGATTCAAATATATTTATATAGATACGAAATATCCAAGTGATAAAATATTTTAGGGTGTTTATCATTTTAAAATAAAATGACGAAACTCTTCAGACTTGGATACTTCAGATAAAAAATTTATCGAGATCATTTAAATATCTGCACACTCGGATAAAATATTAGATAACAAAATAATGCGGTGTGTTTTGTAATCATCAAAATAAATATGGAGATGTGATTTTATGTGTACCAAAAATATATCACAATATTTAAAGCTGGGTACACTTGCACCAACAATCTCCCCCTTTTTGATGATGACAAACACAACGCTAAACACGAGAGCATACTCGGTTTCTCTCCCCCTTTTGTCGAAGCAAAAAGGGTTCAAGAAAGTCGCTTATGCTCCCCCTCGAAAGATGCTCCCCCTCAAAATATGAAATATTTGAGAGTTAGTATTTATCAAGGGTTATACTCAAGCATGCCTAAACCAAGTCTTAATTTAAAGAACGCCTTCTTGTTTAGAGCTTTAGTGAAAATATCGGCCAAATTATCTTCCGAATCAACCTTTTCAAGCACGATTTTGCCTTTTTGAACATTATCTCGTAAAAAGTGATGTCTCAATTCAATATGTTTGGTACGAGAATGCAAAACGGGATTTTTACTTAAGTTTATGGCACTTGAGTTATCACACATAATTGGAATTTTGGTTAGGTGTACCTCAAAATCGGTAAGTGTGTGTTTCATCCATAGGACTTGAGCACATGCTCTTGCGGCGGCTACATATTCCGCTTCGGTGGTAGACAAAGCTACGGATTGTTGTTTCTTAGAGAACCAAGATACAAGTGAGAGACCTATAAAGGCGCATACCCCACTAGTACTTTTTCGGTCAACAATAGATCCACCAAGATCGGAATCGGCAAAACACGTTACTTCTAACTCGGGTTGCTTTGCGTACCATAAGCCAAGATTAGTAGTACCTCGTAAATATCGAAAAATACGCTTGACAGCTTCATAGTGAGATTGTTTAGGTGAAGATTGAAAACGAGCACATAAACATACACTAAACATAATGTCAGGTCTACTAGCAGTTAAATATAATAAACTACCAATCATACCACGATAAATCTTTTCATTAAAATCGTTTCCCTCCTCGTCACGAGATAATTGCAAATTTGTGGTCATTGGAGTTTCAACGGGTTTGACATTTTCAAAGTTAAACTTTTTCAACATATCTTTACAATATTTAGATTGACTAATGAAAATACCAGTTTCACATTGTTTTATTTGCAATCCTAAGAAGTATTTTAACTCTCCCATCATGCTCATTTCAAACTCGCTTGTCATTTTCGCAGAAAATTCATTACACAGTTTTTCATTAGTGGAACCAAAAATAATATCATCAACATATACTTGCACAACCACAATATCATTTTGAACATATTTCACAAATAAAGTATTATCAATTTTACCCATAATATAACCACTAACAATTAAAAAGGTTTTTAATCTATCATACCACGCACGCGGAGCCTGCTTTAAACCATAAAGCGCCTTTTTTAATTTATAAACATGTGTCGGGTTTTCAAAACTTTCAAAACCGGGAGGTTGAGAAACGTATACCTCCTCATTTATAATACCATTTAAGAAAGCACTTTTAACATCCATTTGAAATAACTTAAAATCTTTAGCATTTGCAAAAGCGAGAAGCATTCGAATAGACTCCAACCTTGCAACCGGTGCAAAGGTTTCGTCATAATCTATACCTTCTTGTTGACTGTACCCCTTGGCAACTAAACGTGCCTTGTTTCGTGTGACTCCACCGTTTTCGTCTACCTTGTTTCGGAAGACCCATCTTGTGCCAATAATGGTTTGACTACTAGGGCTAGGCACTAAGTCCCACACATCATTCCTAGTAAATTGGTTTAACTCATCTTGCATGGCCAATATCCAATCCTCATCACCTAAAGCTTCATCTATGGTTTTAGGTTCTATGGTTGAGATAAAGGCATGGAAAGCACAATGGGTAAGGATTTGTGATCTAGTTGTCCTTTGGTTTAGGTCACCTATAATTTGATCTACGGGATGGCCTCGAGCGGTTCTAAGGTTAGGATCATCTATACCTTGTGGAATAAAGCATGGAGGGGCATCACTAGATTCAATATTATTTGTGGAAGGTTGGGTACCTAAATCCAAGGTACTAAGTTGTTGGGCTAAGACATCTCCTTCACGGATATTATCATTTGCTAAGGATGCACTCGGTTTGGGAGGACTCTCGTCAAAACTAACATTAAGGGATTCTTCCACTACCATGGTCTCCTTATTTAGGATTCTATAGGCTTTGCTATTCCAAGAATAACCTAGGAACACTCCCTCATAGGCTTTGGGGTCAAATTTGGTTAGGTAGGATTTGGTGTTTAAAATGAAACATTTACAACCAAAAACTTTTAGGTGAGCTAGGGAAGGTTTTCTACCTCGGTAAAGTTCATAGGGTGTCTTATTTAGGATACCTCTAATTAGGACACGGTTAAGCACATAGGTCGCGGTAGCAACGGCATCACACCAAAACTTTTGGGGAACTTGATGTTTGTTTAGCATAGTTCTACTCATTTCTTGCAACGTTCGATTTTTCCTTTCAACAACCCCGTTAGATTGAGGAGTTCGAGGAGCCGAAAAGTTATGAGTTATACCATGTTTATCACAAAAGGCACCAAATTGTACATCATTATCGAATTCTCGTCCATGGTCCGTACGTATGGAAACAATCGTACAACCTTGTTGGTTTTGAATTCGTTTTCCCAAAATTTTAAACTTTTCAAAAGCCTCATTTTTATGTCTCAAAAATAAAGTCCAAGTATAACGGGAATAATCATCCACAATAACCAAAGTATAAAAATTTCCTCCAAAACTTTGAATAGCCATCGGGCCAAAAAGATCCATATGTAAAAGTTCTAAAACTCTTTGAGTAGAAATAACATTTTTTGATTTATGAGAAACGTGATGTTGTTTGCCGACACGACAAGCATCACAAAAATGATTATCAAACTTTAATTTTGGCAGGTCACTCACAAGCTCCTTATTTTTTAAGTTTTGCATTAATCTTAGATTAGCGTGACCTAAACGCCTATGCCATAAAGTAGAAACATCATTAAGAGAAGATAAGCATACATTATCAGATACAACAGTTTTACAAATATATAAATTTCCTTTTACAAAGCCATTTAAAAGAACTTTGCCATTTTTTATGATTTTACAAGAATCTTCTTCGAAGACAACAGTTGTATTATTTTTACACAATTGGCGAACACTCAATAAATTAAAATGTAAATTATCAACATGATTAACATTAAGAAATTGAACATTATTGCAAGAGACTGTACCTCTACCAATTATATTTCCTTTGGAGTTTCCTCCAAAAATTACCTGTCCACCATCACATGACTTATATGATGAAAAGAGATTATTGTTTCCGGTCATGTGACGTGTGCAACCACTATCGAGTATCCAGTCCATATCAAGGTCAATCTACAATAATGAAGATGTAACTTTTATGGTCCCCATTTCTCGTGGGTCCTTGACAATTAGTTTCAAAAGTCAACCAACATACATATATATAAAGTAAAACAGAATATATATATATATAATATATTACACAATATTAATATATATATATAATACATCAAATCATATTAATATATATATATAACAAACACCATATTATATATATATATATGTAATACGTATATATATGTAAACAAACAGTACATAGAATATATATTACTTATATATATAATGTATACAACAAAATATATTTAAACTATATATATATATACATAACACATTTAAAACCATAAACGCATACCACCGGGATTATCATTACTAAACATTCCTTTTGGAATCCATTTATTTACCATTTTAATTTTGCGATTATATTTATCATACACATAAAAACAAGTATTTACATTCGCATTATTATTAGGTTTAGAATATTTATCATGGTACATGCGAGCATACGGTTTTCTCGTATTATAATTTACATTATTTATTTTACGCACATACGGAGGTTTTTGCACATATTGATTTCTTGTATTTACTTTAGGTGATTCATAGAATCTTTTGATGGGTATACATGAACATTTATCAACACAAGTATTGGAACCAATGCCTTTTCTACATTTTATACGGTTAGGCATATTAAGCATGTTAAGAACTTTCTCATTGCTACTTTCAAAGGCTTTAGCTAGCATGTTATCTTTTTCATATGAAGCACATTTAGCCTTTAAACATGTAATCTCATTATCAAGAATATCACATTTTGTACAAATAATATTTTCATGTGATTTTTTATTCAAGCATGCAATTTCTTTATTTAAAACATCACAAGATTTACAAAAATCTTTTTCTCCTAATTTAGTTTCTAATTTAGCAATTATATCTATATCATTTTCAGATTTTTGTTTAACATTTTTTATTTCCTTTTTACATGCATTTACAGTTTCTTTTAACATAGCATTCTCATCTTGGTAACGATTTGCAAGAGCGGCCATTTTATGAAAAGATTCATATAATTCTTCAAGATTATTTTCACTATCACTTTCATAATCACTATCGTAATCCGAGTAAGAAGATTTTACCTCGTCGTCGCTATCGGCCATAAGACAAATGGCTTGATAGTCATCTTCTTCTTCACTCTCGCTCCACGCGCCTCCAATGAAGGCTTTCTCCTTCTTCTTTTGGAATTTGTTCTTTTTCGGACATTCATTGGCGTAGTGGTCTTTGTCACCACATGAGTAGCAAAAGCCTCTCTTTGGCTTAGCTTTATCGTCTTCACTCGAGTCGCCATTTTTCTTAACTTTTTCGTCTCGTTTATGGAACTTACGACTTCGATTTTCACCACCACGACGGTAGTTACCGTTTCTTTGAAATCTGCCATTGTTAGAAAATTTATTATTATTATTAAGAAATTTGGAAAAGTTTCTTACCAACATGGCGACTTCATCGAGAGTTTCGGATGGATCTTTCGAGGAGCTAGCTTTCTCCTTTTTCTTCTCATCTTTTGGTGTTGAGACATTGAGAGCGATTGATTTCTTTTTAACTTGCTCCCGGTCTTTGTTTCTTTTAAGTGCAATTTCATGCACTTTAAGATTACCGATCAAGTCATCTATCTTCATTATGGAAAGGTCACGGGAGTCTTCTAAGGATGTTATCTTTTGCATCCACTCCGAAGGAAGAGCTCGTAGGATTTTCCTTATATAGTCCTCGTTAGGATAAGTGCGATCCAAACCTTTCAAAGTAGTTACAATAAGGTTAAATCTTTTAAACATTGAGTCAATTGACTCATCTTGTTTCATTTCGAATAGTTCATAATCGTGAACTAAAATATTTACTTTACTAGATTTAACCTCCGTGTTTCCACGATGAGTATTATTTAAACTTTCCCATATTTGATTTGCAGTTTTATAAGTATATACTCTTTCAATTTCGTCAGATGTTAAAGCAGCATATAATATATTCTTAGCTTCAAAGTTTAAACAAAAATGAGCTTCATCAGAAGTAGTCCAGTCATCTATAGGTTTATCAATATAAACATCATCTTTCACAATGGTGGGTTTAAAATTCCCTTTTTCTATGATGTTCCAAATCTTTTGATTTTTGCCACGCACGTGACATTCAAATAGCTCGGCCCAAATGCCAAACTTTTCAGTATCTATCAAAGGAGGTTTTGAAAACACGATATTAGTTTGTTGAGCCATTTAGAAGAATAAGAGAAAAATATGCAGAAAATTTTGAAAGACCTGCTCTGATACCAAATGTTGGACAACCTAAGGGGGGGGGGGGGGGTAAGGTTGTATTTAAAATCTTTTTCTTTCAAAAATTCTTTGAACAAATAAATACAGTACAAACAATACAGTAAAAATAAAGCAGAGTATAAACAAGTAAATATACAACAATTATATAAACAGATATAATTTAAATGCACAGCGGAAATGTAAAGAGATAAGGGAAAGAGAATACTTGACAACGATATTTTTAAAGTGGTTCACCAAACACAAAGTTGGCTAGTCCACCTCGAGAAAATAACACTTCTCGGAGATCCAATACGAAACGTGTTCTTTACGGTAGAAACACAAACCTTAATACAACAAACGCGAAACACTCTTCTTTGAGAGATTAATGTGGATCACTCACTCTAATTCAAACACTTACAAGAGGGTAGAGATTTTAATATGAATAATCACTCTTGAATAAGGTTTATCACTTGGATATTTTTAGAGAGTTTGATCACTTGAGTTGTGTTGCTGATTCAACTAATCGAGAGATTTTAATCTGCTATCAACTCAAGATTTCTTGCTCAAAAATTAATTTTATCAGTTTAAGTGATTTAGTGTGAGTAAGAAAGCAGCAGAATAATAATCAAATGCTGAGGGAGAATTTATTGCTGAAGTTGGTGTAGCATTGAAGGCTGCTGGATGCTTGTATTTATACTGGATGATCATCAGTCTTGGGGATTTCGCGGTATACCGCCAGACCATCGCGGTATACCTGCGTCAGAAAAAGTGTACTGCAAGGAGAAGGTCAACCTGCAAAAGATCAACGGCTACAAGTACCCGCGGTATACCGCGTTGCACATGGCGGTATACCGCCTGAAAAAGTTGTCTGACAAAAGAAGCTTCATATGCAGATGATGCTGATGGTGAACAGTACCCGCGGTATACCGCGAAGACCTTGGCGGTATACCGCCTGAAGTTTTGTCCAATGAGAGCAAGGCAACGCAGGGTGGTTCGGCTGATCACACTTCTTGCAACAGATGATGAACAGTAGCAAACAGCATATATATATATATATATCAAGTGATTTAATATATATATAAAAAAAATATTGTATATATATATTTGATTCAAATATATTTATATAGATACGAAATATCCAAGTGATAAAATATTTTAGGGTGTTTATCATTTTAAAATAAAATGACGAAACTCTTCAGACTTGGATACTTCAGATAAAAAATTTATCGAGATCATTTAAATATCTGCACACTCGGATAAAATATTAGATAACAAAATAATGCGGTGTGTTTTGTAATCATCAAAATAAATATGGAGATGTGATTTTATGTGTACCAAAAATATATCACAATATTTAAAGCTGGGTACACTTGCACCAACATGTAGCACTAAACGAGCTTTTAGTATTAAATGAGTCTTTTGTTGTTGTACCAGAATGTCTACAAGAGCTTTGAGGAGTAGGTCAATTCCGCTAGTGGAAGAAGCGCAGACAAAGAGTAGTACCCTGCGCGAGGAGACAATGAGAGTTGAGGGAATTGCTGAGGACGAACCAGTGAATCAGCCAAGAGTGGCGGCCACTCGTGGGCGAGGTAGAGGCCGTGGGAGACCCAGAGGGGCGATGCCGAGGAAGGCCGTTACTGATGTAACATCCCTTAATCCCAACATACAAGTTTCATATAATTCACCACAAAATAACATATTATAATCCAAATACGGTCCCTTAAATTCTACAATTTGGTCTTTCAGTACAAACTTTTTCGAATAAAGAAAAAGTACATAACAACTACTAATTATAACTAAAATCTTCATAATCATTCAACATCCACAAAAGCTAACATGATAAATCCTATCATTGTCTCTTGTTTGCTCCATGACCTGGAATACATATTTTAAAACAAAAATGAGGGTTAGACCTTGAGGTCTAGTGAGAAAAATCCCCGTTAGTAAAAGAAAACATTTGCACATAATTCACGTAAGAATACCAAATGACTCATGCATCATGTATCCTTCCATCTCTATCTCTTTTCTTTTCCTTGGCCATATTAATTGGTAGCAAGCCAATTAATTAATTTACACCGCTGTACTAAATACAGCCAACACCACTGTCCCTTTGTACAGCCAACTTTCACCGGTCCTAAGCCCGGCCAACTAGTACTCATACAATGTAATATTCATATAAACACTATATGCACCATATTACATTAAATCACATATATGTATTCCATTTGAAAACATTTCAAATAAAAACTCACCTTGTTTTATCACAAAACCCTTCCAAGATAACTCACGTACGTCGATCTTTCACCAAATCTGAAATCAGATAAAATACCAAATATCTCTTTTAATACTTAAACTTACAAAATTCTCAACTCAAGTCGCAATGAACAGTACCAAGTCGCAATCTCCTATTGCGATCCCACCCTGAAGTCGCAACCCAATATTGCGATTCCACCCTGGAGTCGCAACTCATTATTGCGATTTCACCCTAAGTCGCAACCCTCCATTGCGATTCCACCCTGGAGTCGCAACCCTCTATTGCGATTCCAAACCCGAATCGCAATCAACTACTGCGATTCCAAGCCAAGTCGCAAACGACCATTGCGACTTCATACCCAAGTCGCAACCAACTATTGCGACTTCGATGAATGTCGCAGTCGTCTATTGCGACTTCGATGAATAATAGCCTACTGCGACTTCGATGAAATATCTCAGTCTACTGTTTCATCCTAAAACCCAGTTTTTTGTAGTTTTATTCTATGCATGTTTATGTAACTTAGCAGATATGTTTTATACTACCATTAGAACACTATTCCAAACCCAAAATTGTCATATCTTCCTAAAATTACCAAAACCCACATCCACAACTTGTAGTAAAACTTTTAAGAACTTGTATACATAAAGATGAGGTGACAAAGGATTCTTACCTTCTGATTATACAGCTATTCAAGAACTTCTTCAGCAGATTTATGTATTGATCTTCCTCCTTGATTTCCTTCTTCTTCTTCTTTTAAATTTCGGTTCTATCTCTCTCTCTCTTCGTATGAAAACCACACACACATACTAACACATTTGCTACTAGTGCTAAGAAAGAGACACCTCACCCTATTAAAACCCAAAGTCGGTTTTGTCTAACAGGAGGTGTCAACCAATTACCCAAAGAACCTTAAACTTGTTCCACTTTACAAAATATACCCCTAACTTCTATAAATAAATTAAAACTTACCCCTTAACTTCTCATTCCTTAAAATACCCATATAAACTTATAAAATTCTTATATTTTAAATTAAATAAGATACCTGGTTATTACAACATCTCCCCCTTAAAAGAATTCCGTCCCGGAATTCAGTCAAGTGAACAGATGAGGGTATTTGTCTCTCATCTCCGACTCTGATTCCCATGTCGCATCCTGACCCCTATGATGTTTCCATTGAACCTTTACCTGCCTGATCTCCTTATTCCTCAATACTTTAACCTTGTGATCAACTATCTCTTCCGGTTCCTCCACATAGTTCAACTTTTCATCCACTTGTATATCCGGTAGAGATACTGTCTGGTCCGGCGTGACTAAACATTTTCGAAAATTCGACACATGAAACGCGTTGTGAATTCTGCTCAATTCCAACGGAAGATCCAATCTGTATGCTACTTCACCAATTCTTTCTGTAATTTCAAATGGCCCAATATACCGCGGACTGAGTTTACCTTGCTTCCCAAAACGTATGACTCCTTTCCAAGGTGAAACTTTTAACATCACAAATTCCCCAACCTGAAATTCTAACGGTTTCCGGCGTCGATCTGCATAACTTTTCTGTCTGTCTTGTGCCGTTTTCAATCTATCCCGGATCTGAGTAATCTTATCTGCTGTTAACTGTACTATTTCTGGCCCTGCTAACTGCTTTTCCCCCACTTCATTCCAACACAAAGGCGTTCGGCATTTCCTACCATACAGTACTTCAAACGGTGCCGCCTGAATACTAGAATGATAACTGTTGTTGTAAGCGAACTCTATCAAAGGCAAATGTTTATCCCATGATCCCCCAAAATCAACTATACAAGCCCGAAGCATATCTTCTAAAGTCTGGATCGTTCTTTCACTCTGCCCGTCTGTCTGTGGATGATATGCTGTGCTCAACTTTATCTGCGTTCCCATCTCTTTTTGAAAGCTTCTCCAAAATCTAGAAGTAAAACGACTATCTCGATCAGAAATAATCGAAATTGGTACTCCATGTCGAGTTACTATTTCATTAATGTACAGTTTGGCCAAACGTTCCAAAGAATCGGTTTCTTTTATCGGCAAGAAATGAGCAGACTTCGTCAACCTATCCACAATCACCCAAATAGAATCGAATCCCTTTGAAGTTCTTGGTAACTTGGTAATGAAATCAGTTGTGATCTGATCCCATTTCCACACTGGAATATCTAAGCGTTGTAACTGACCAAACGGTTTCTGATGCTCAATCTTTACTTTCTTGCAGGTAATGCAGTCTTCCACATACTTAGCAATACTTTTTTTCATCCCCGGCCACCAATAGAATTGTTTCAAATCTCTATACATTTTATTTGTACCTGGATGAATGGCGAATCGAGATTGATGAGCTTCTTGTAGTACACGGTCACGTAATCCACCCAAACGAGGTACCCAAATCCTATTCCCCAGACACAACAACCCACGGTTATCTTTCCCAAGCAATGCTGATATCCCAACCAACCGTTCAGATTTCAAACTTTCTTCTTGATAAGCATCTATTTGGCACTTCAGTAATTCGTCAAAAATGTTTGGAAGAAGTTCAGCTCTTAAAGATATCGCCTTTATCGTTCCACTTCTTTCTTGTCGACTTAGTGCATCTGCCACCACATTTTCTTGTCCGAACAAGAAAGTTCAGCACCGGCGAAGAAAACAAAGACTAAGAAAGGGGTAAGCCTGAGACTGCACCGGCTTTCGTGACGGAAGATAAGTTCACATCGGAAATGGATAAACTGCAGAAGACCTTGAAAGCGGTGTTGGATAATCAGAATAAGACTGCATCTGGAGAACCAAGTAAAAGTGGTACTGAAAGGAAGACTGAGGAAGGTAGTGAGCCCCGGACTGAGATCGGCAACAACTCGATGACAACTCCAATTGTTGTCTCTGAACCGAAAGCAGAAAAAGGGTGCTCGTTTAAAACTTTCGTGTCGTGCAAACCTCCAACGTTCAACGGAGAACGCAACCCCGTTCTGGCTGTGAAGTGGGTTCGCGAGATGGAGTTAGCATTTGATACTAGTAAGTGTGCCGAAGAGGATAAGGTGCTGTTTGCAAGGTCGATGTTGAAATCTGAAGCGATCTTTTGGTGGGATGTTGAGACTGGAGGAAGGGGATCAGAGGTAGCTAAGGGCATGTCGTGGGAAGCGTTTGTTAGAAGATTCAAAGCACAGTTTTGCCCTTTGGCAGCAGTTAAGAAATTGGAGGAAGAGTTTCTGGGTTTGGAGCAAGGGTCCATGTCAGTTCAGGAGTACACGTCAAGGTTTATCGAGAAAGCCAGGTTTGCTGAGTTGTACGTGCCTACTGAAGAAAGACGGATCGAGAGGTACATTTACGGGCTGAAAGGCAGCATTAGAGAGTTGGTACAAGTGAAGGACCCGTCTACCTTCCAGGCAGCGGTGGATACCGCGGAACTTACTGAGAAGGAGAAAGCCAGACAGTTAACCGAGAGGGTTGGAGACAAGCGAAAGTGGGAAGGACCAACCAGAGACGGGAAAAGAGCAAGTGCGCCTAGACCCGAGCTGCGGGTGGGGCCCCGAGCAGGGGAGAAGCCTTGTAGCAAGTGCAACCGAATGCACAAGGGGGAGTGTTTGGCTGACAAAGACGGCTGTTACAAGTGTGGAAAATCAGGACATATGGCTCGGGATTGTCGCAGTTCCAGGTCATGTTTCCAGTGTGGGTCCCCAGACCATGTCAAGTGGGATTGCCCGCAATGGAAGAAAGGTTATGCTGGGAGTGGAAGCGGTGTTAGCGGAGGAAAGAATGAGGAGAGGAAGGTGGAGCCGGCTCGCGCGAGGGCGAGGGCTTTCCACATGTCTGCTGAGGAGGCGGTGAACACGCCTGATGTGGTAACAGGTACCTTTCCTATAGACTCGTTTCTCGCTAAAGTAATGTTTGATTCGGGGGCCAACCGTTCGTTTGTGTCGCCCAAGTTTACTCAAAAATTGCAAGTGAAACCCAAGAGGTTGAATTTTGGGTTTGAAGTAGAGATAGCAGATGATAGTCGAGTCTGCCCCCGGATCGTCAAGTGGAGTTCAGAATAGAACTGTTACCTGGAGCGGCACCGATTGCCCGTGCGCCCTACCGCTTAGCACCAGCGGAGATGAAGGAAATGATGAACCAGTTGCGGGAGTTACTCGACAAAGGCTTTATTCGTCCGAGCTCATCGCCCTGGGGAGCACCAGTACTTTTCGTTAAGAAAAAGGACGGATCTATGCGAATGTGCATAGATTACCGTGAACTTAATAAGGTAACCGTGAAGAACAAGTACCCGCTTCCGAGGATCGATGACCTTTTCGACCAGCTCCAAGGTGCGAGTTACTTCTCAAAGATAGACTTGAGGTCGGGTTATCATCAGTTGAGGGTGAAGGAGGACGATGTGCCGAAGACGGCTTTCCGTACGAGATATGGACATTACGAATTCTTAGTCATGCCCTTCGGGTTGACTAATGCGCCCGCGGTGTTCATGGACTTGATGAATCGGGTGTGTAGCTCGTTGCTGGATAAGTGTGTGATCGTATTCATTGACGATATCTTAATCTATTCTCGTACCCGAGAGGACCATGAGAGACACCTTCGAGCAGCGCTGGAATTGCTTAAGCGTGAGAAGTTATATGCGAAATTCTCAAAGTGCGAGTTTTGGTTAAGGGAAGTCCAGTTTTTGGGTCATGTAGTATCGGCGGACGGCATCAAGGTAGATCCTGCTAAGATTGAAGCCATTAAAGACTGGGAAACGCCAAGAACCCCATCGGAGGTGAGAAGCTTCCTCGGTCTAGCAGGATATTACCGGAAATTTATCCAAGATTTCTCTCGGATAGCTTCACCGCTGACCTCGTTGACAAGGAAGAACGCTAAATTCGTGTGGGCTGAAGCACAAGAATCGGCGTTCGAGAAGCTGAAAGAAAGCTTAAGCAGTGCTCCGGTCTTCTCGTTGCCTAACGGATCGGAGGGTTTTGTGATATACAACGACGCTTCTAAGCTTGGGTTAGGGTGCGTGTTAATGCAGAACGGGAAGGTAATTGCTTACGCTTCTCGACAGTTGAAGGAGAACGAGAAGAACTACCCCACTCACGATATGGAGTTAGCGGCGGTGGTGTTCGCACTGAAAATCTGGCGACATTACTTATATGGAGTAAAGTGTCAGATTTACACCGATCACAAAAGCCTGAGACACCTGTTTGATCAAAAGGAGTTGAATATGAGACAGAGGAGATGGATGGAGCTGTTGAACGACTATGACTGCGAAATTCTGTATCACCCACGCAAGGCTAATGTAGTGGCCGACGCGCTGAGTCGGAAGGAACGGGGAGGACAGATCAAGGTCGTGGCTTTCAGAATCGATGCAACCTCGAATTTCCTTGAAGAAGCTAAGAGGTTTCAAGAAGAAGCACTGTTAGAGGAGAACTTAAAGAGCGAAAGAATAGTCGGAGTTGCATCATTGCTCGAAGTCAGCAAGAGTGGGCTGAGGTGCATGAAAGACCGAGTGTGGATTCCTAAACTGGGCAACCTGAGAGCAAGCCTCTTAGAAGAAGCACACCAGTCGCGGTATTCCATACACCCGGGAACGAATAAGATGTATCGAGACTTGAGACAATCTTACTGGTGGCCGGGAATGAAGAAGGATATTGCTTATTTTGTAGAACGGTGTGTGACATGTTTGAAGGTTAAGGCAGAACATCAGCGACCGCAAGGGGAACTCCAGTCCACAGTGATACCAGTGTGGAAGTGGGATAATATCACCATGGATTTCGTCACAAAGTTACCGAGGACCCCGAAGGGTAATGATGCAATTTGGGTGATTGTAGATATACTCACCAAATCCGCGCATTTCTTACCTATTAAGGAGTCGGATTCTTTGGAGAAGTTGGCCCGTTTATACATTAACGAGATAGTGTCTAGGCACGGAGTGCCGCGGTCCATTGTGTCTGACCGTGATAGTCGGTTCACGTCAGCCTTTTGGAGAAGTTTGCAGCGGGAGTTGGGGTCGCAATTGAAGTTGAGCACGTCCTATCATCCTCAAACGGATGGTCAGAGCGAGAGAACCATTCAAACGTTGGAAGATATGCTTCGGGCGTGCGTTATCGACTTTAAGGGATCGTGGGAGGTGCACTTACCGTTGATAGAGTTCTCCTACAACAATAGTTACCACGCAAGCATTCAAGCGGCACCGTTTGAAGCCTTGTATGGACGGAAGTGTCGTACACCGTTGTGCTGGAATGAAGTAGGAGAAAGGCAGTTGGCCGGACCGGAAATTGTGCAACTAACGGCGTATAAGATTGAAGTGATCCGCGAAAGGTTGAGAATCGCACAGGACTGGCAGAGGAAGTATGCAAATAGAAGAAGGAAGCCGATTGAATTCCAAGTAGGTGACAAGGTAATGCTTAAAGTGTCACCTTGGAAGGGTGTGGTACGTTTTGGGAAGAAAGGAAAGTTGAGGCCAAGGTATGTTGGACCTTTCGTTATCATTGAGCGAATCGGTGCGGTGGCTTATAAGTTGGAACTGCCAGAAGAGTTGAAGAGGATTCATCCGACCTTCCACGTGTCCAACCTAAAGAAGTGTTTGGCCGAGGCCGATGTGGCTATTCCGTTAGAAGATGTCAGCATTGACGAAAAATTGATGTATGAGGAAGAACCAATCGAGATCGTAGACAGTAAAGTGCGAAAGACGAGGAACAAGGAAGTTCGTTTAGTTAAGTAGAATCTGATATGAGGATCAGATACCCTCACCTGTTTGAAAATGGAATTCCGGGGACGGAATTCTTTTGATGGGGGAGTGTTGTAACGACCGTGACCGAATCGGTTTAGATTTAACACTTGTAAGGAAAGTTTATTAAGAGCAAAAGTTGAGGGGCTAATTGGTAAGTTTGGGATAGGGTATTTAAAGGCACAAAAACCTAGAAGGAACATTCTATTACTGAAATTCATTGTTGACGGCTGATTTTGAGGAGAGAAAGGAGAATAGGGTTCTTGAGTGTTTTGTGGGCTTTTGGAAGAAAGAAATCATCAAGTTCAATTTCTGAAGGAAGGGAAGGATTGGAATTCGTGATCTGCAAGTAATCTCTGAGGTAATCTCTAATCCATAACTCCCTTCAAGTTTAATCTATTGATTTCTGAGTTTTGGTGGGTTTTAGCTTTTCTAAGTCATTTGAGACCTTTAGGGAGTTTTAATCTTCGTTAAATGCGTTTTGATAGTGAAACTGATGAGGGATCGATTACAGATCATTTAGTGATAGTTTATTTGCTTATCTTGGGGTTTAAGAGGCTTGTGTTAGGATTTTCAACCAACAAACTCGTCCAGCGATTTGTCCGGAAACCTTCAAATTGAAGGTGTCCGGGTGAGTGTCCGGATAGTTCTTGGTCGGGTTGTAGAAGGTGTCCGAATATTGTGTTGTCCGGATAAGTCTAGTCGTCCGGATAAGTGTGCCATCCGGATAGGTGTGCCATCCGGATAGGTTAATCGTCCGGAGACTATAAGTTGTCCGGTAACCCCTGTGCATCCGGAAAAGAGTGGTCATCCGGAAAAGAGTGGTCATCCGGGAAAGTGTGGTTGTCCGGAAAAGAGTAGGGTGGCAAGCGAGAAGTGTCTGGATAGTTCTAGTCAGCTTATAAATCTGTCCCTTCATTCAGGTAGACAATTTGGAAGTAAAGAGCAGAGTAGGGAAGAGCAAACGAGCGTACCAAGTGAGTTTTCTAAACTAAAATGTGTGGCTTTTAAAGTGTTTTCAAAATGTGTTTTGAATGTTGAGAATTGCTATGCTTTATTTATTATGCTTTAATTGCATGAAAGATGTTTAAAGTTTTATGTGAGATGTATGCATACATTGTGTAGACGTAAATTGGCTAAGTCGGGGGGAGGTTCTGCCAGTACTCACGTCGGGGGGAGGTTCCGTTTATGCCATGGGAATGAGTCCCAGTAAGGCAGCGTGATACTGACTCGTTGTCACCCTCGGGTGACTTCAGGGTGCCATTTACGGGAGCGGATTTATCCGTGAAAGAATTTTATTGTTCAGCTATGTGAAAGTTTATTATTGAAAGTCTTGTATACATTTGAAAGTTATGAAAAGTTTTTAAATGATTTTGAGAACTGTCAGGAGGGACTCACTAGACCTCATGGTCTAACCCTCGCTCTTTTCAAATTAAAACCCTTTTTCAGGAAAGCAGGTAGCGAAAGGCTCTAGCAGGTGATCACAGCAGTTAGAAGATAGAAGCCGTAGAATCAGTGGCACTATTATCTTTTAGTTCTAGTAAATTCTCAGTTGTGTAATAGGTTGATTCCGCCAACCTAAATTTTGAGACTTATGTAAGGAAATTTTGGGACCCGTTTTTGGGACTGTTGCAGTTAATATGTTTCGCATGCTTTATTTTTGTTTGGGTTGTTACACCAACCTTATATATATATATATATATATATATATATATATATATATATATATATATATATATATATAGGGGTGGGTTCAAACAAAAATCGAGTTTCGCTTGTGAACATGAGAAAGAAGAGTGTGCCACATGTTCACACTTTCGGGTCATTCATGTATATTATTTATCATGAATAATGTATCATTCAAGATGAATAAAAAGTATTCAGAATGAATAATACATGATTTATGATGAATAATACATAGATCATGAATTCGTGTAATATTCATTCAGAATGTTGTGTTATTCATCTTGAATGTTGTATTATTCATCATGAATAGTGCATGAACATCCACCTTCGTTATTTATACTGAATGTGGACATCCGAAGATACGTGTCGTGCTCTTTCCTTTATCCTCCGATCTACGGTCAAAAACCTGATACATAATTGAACTTTTCCACATATAGATATTTGGTATCTTTATTTATTATGCATATTGCTACCGTTATGTCATAAATGTTGATCATTTCAATATAAATTCACTACATGTACTATTATGTCATAAATGTTGATCGTCTTGACTATCTATCAAGACTAATTAAATATCATACATATACGAATAAATGATCCATATATGAATCGTTGGTAAAATAAAACAAGAGTTTACAATTTACATATACATTTTAATATGTGAAAGGTAAGTAAGATAACATCTTCAGATAATTTTTTTTAAGTTTACCAGTGATGCACATATAAATTATTTTTTTAAAGAAAAATGTAATTTCAAAAAACCAAAAAAACATATAGAAAAGGCCCTATCCTGTGTAAGATCCCATATTGGTTGGGAAGAATAACAAAAATTGCCTTACAAGAAATTGGATACCCCTTCTACTAGAATCGTTTTAAAAATCGTGAGTCTATGTATGTGGACAAAGCAAACAATATCATATACGATTAACCTGAGATGTTATAGATGGTATCAGAGTCGGTAACAACCAGAAGATAAGTCGAAAGCAGAATCCGGTAGAGAAGATAAAATAGAAATCGAAACCAAAAATCGTAAGCAGAAGTCGGTCGATAAAAGATATCTTACCAGATCATCGGCTGAAGATGGGTTTGTGTCGGCTGAAAATGATAAAACTAGGGAAGGGATAATTTTGGCATTATGAAAATATTCAATTCCATTCCTTCAAAATACCTTGTTTATGTGATAGAATGAAAAATGCTTAATTCATGGAATTCATTGAAATTTTAAAGATTTCTTTTACAAAAGATTGAACCAAACACTGGAATGAAATCTGGTCAAAGGAATCTGACATTCCAATTCCATCAGATTCCACCAGTTTCTGTGAACTAAATGGCACCTAAGTTGATTATGAGGAATCATAAATGACCGTTGGTATTTATGAGGAGTAATAAACACTTCCAATTAATGCTAATTAATATCAAGGGAAATTAGAGCATCTCCAATGCAAGGTTCTTGTAAGCAAAAAGTGCAATGACTTGGAGGAACTAGCATTGTGAGAGGTTCTTATAAGAACTCAAAATCCTCTAGGTTCTTAAATAAGAACTTTGGTTATTACCTTGGTTTTTGATATGAAATGACATAATTATTAATTTCCATTTTTTTTTCTTAACTTTATAATTATTAATATTATATATTTAACATATATAATTATTTATTTATTATATATATATATAATGATTGTTGAAGTTTGTGGGATCCATAAAAAGATGTTCTTATAAGAACTATCATTGAAACATTTTATATGAGTTCTTATTTTTGTGAGATGGAAGTGAGTTGACAATAAAAAGTACAAAAAAGAGGTTCTTATAATAACCTCTATTGGAAATGCTCTAAACTATTAGCATATGTTAGATCATAGATGGATGGATGGATGGATGTGTACCATATGTTGACGATTGTCAGTGACCCTTGTTTTTTATATTGTATGTTCCCTCTTATTCATTGTAAATATTTTTATTTATTATTACTTAAATTTCAATTAAGTGTATAATACTACTTTAATGCAAAACCTACCTTTTTTAAATCTAAATTCCACTCTAATTATCACAAATGTATTTTAATTTGTTTATGTTTTTTGGATAAGATTCATCTAGGCTTTGTCTTGACTACATCCTTGGCAATTTGGAAACAAACAAACAAAGCGGCCGTCTGAGACTAAGCCTGACCACAGAATGCTGACGCCTGGACTCGAACCCGGGATGGATGGGATATTCCACCACATCCCCCAAGCCCTTGCCAACACGCCACCACCCTTGTGGTTTAATCTGTTTATGTTTCTTTAACACTATTATATATATATTCATCCCAAAAATGAACATTTTTACGTGTTTATAAAATAAAAAAAAAATACAAATAAAAGGTTTCACATTATGAACCACATACAAATAAAGCAAAGCACGATATATTATGAAACACAATACATATATATGATCTTCTCATTTGATTATGTATCGTTATATATATAGAATATCATTCAAGGGAGAACTGAATATTTTGTGAGATTCAATCTTAATCACAAACTAAATTAAATCAAAGGAGAACTGGGTATACTCCTTCTCTCTCCTCTCCAAAGAAACACTTGTGAACAAAAACACAATATGAATAATTGTGTCATCATGGAACCACTATCAAATATTGTTTCAATTAAACAGTGGGATCATTGTTTTTTATACACACTGTGAACATATAAACACCAAGAACAAAGAACCAAAAAAAAAAAAATACTAACTACGGGTCTCTATATATAAAGAGAAAAGATTCAAAAGTTTAATTCGTGTATTTAATTTGCTTTTGAGATCATTATAAATAAAAAGAGTAAACTATAGGGACTAAATCTGTAATTTACTCAAAAATATATAAAGTAGCATGTGATGTGGTGCACATATAGTAATAGTTTGTTTTAGGTGTATAGTATGTCTCTTTTTTGAATTAAAATTAAAATTAAAAACAAAACTACTACTACTACTACTTTGTAATAAGTAAGCCTTTTTCCCCCAAAAGGAAAGAATAAAATAATAACACATACTTCTCACATTCAATTTCTTTTTATTGGAAAAAAAAAAAGTTAATTTGGAATTTTGTGATGGCTTTATTCATTATTTTACATTTCAATATTGATGATATCAAAAAGCATTTGGCTTGATGGTATATGTTAATTCAATTTCTTTAAAGGGTCAATGATTTTAACCTTTATAAAAAATAGGAGTGTGTATGAATTTTAATCTATTATATATTTCCCTATTGTTGTCTTTGATTTTAATTATTATTATTTAACCAAATAGTTTATATAGGTATTAAATCAACAATCAATGAATGGAATTATTTAAGGAAATAAATTGTCTACAATTATTGAACCAAAATTATGCAACCAATCATTGTTTAGGCTACAAGCTACTCGTAAATCATATCAAGTGATTGTTGTAGAATAAAAAGGATTTGTTTTTACTTTTTTTTATAAAATAAAAACCCAAATGGCAACAACCAAAATAAAAATAGTGTTTTTTGGAATGAGTTATAGATATAGGATGAACAACCCTTGACTTAGCCTCCAAGGAAAAACCAACTACCCTTTGACATTTTATGTTGATTGCAAATACTAGTTTTGAAAATGTCAAAGATCATATAGTTTGTTGTTGAAGTTTGAACTTAATTCAACATCCATAAATACATGTAATTTGTATAGGAACTTTCTTTAAGGTATATATCAAAACATTAACTAAGAAAATGTAGCTAATATAATTAAAAAAAAAAGTAAAAATCAATATATCTAAAACATATTGAAATGTTGTTTGAAACAATTTGTTAAAAGGTTAATTTGTAAACTAACTTAATAAAATTTAGAGTAAATTACCTTTTTTCGTCCATGTGGTTTGCTAAAAATTGCGGATTTCATTCTTGTGGTTTTGAAAATTTCGGTTTTCGTACCTATGGTTTACATTTCATTTCCATTTTCGTTTCTGGGACCAAAATACTACTTTTAAGTATTAAGGACTAAAATAGAAATGAATTGTAAACTATAGGGATGAAAAAATAAATAAAATTTAAATCATAAGAACAAATAAGACGATGAATTAAAAATCATAGGAATGAAAATCACAATTTCAAAAACATAAGGATGAAAATAGAAATTTTCAACAAACCACAGGGACTAAAAATGTAATTTACTCTAAAATTTAAGATCCATGAAAAGAGGGTGATATAGTAAATAGTTTGAAAATGAGGGTGCAGATAGTCACTGGTCCAAAATTACAAACTTCAACCCCTCCTCCCATCCCCTTTCTCCTCTATATATTTATATTTATATCTATATCTATATTGTATATTTATATGTCCACCACTAGCCACTTTTATGCCTAATGTTTTTTCCCTCCTCTATGCATCTCCAAAGAGAAAGAAACCAGATAATAAAACCATCCTCAAAACCATCAACAATCCAATTTCAAACACACACACACACACACACATATCAAGAATTTGTATGATTAGCTGCTAGCTGCCTGTGTGCTCTCTCATCTTCTGGTAAATGCGTCACAAGAAACCAGGCCTTGAGATTCAAAAACCCAATCTTGAAATCCAAATCCCACCGGATTACAATGAACACCAACCCCCCACTTTCAAGACATCAAACACAACACCACAAAAACAACCTCACCTCATGAATCCTCACAAGTCCTTAAGTTGTTGTTCATCCTCTGAAGCAATTGCTCTCAAACTCTTGAACCTTACTCATGTGAAGAAGCTCTTTTGGATTAAAGCCCCTTCAAGGCTTTTCATCCTTCTCTCTTTACCTTCCATCTACTTCTTTTCTATAAACCATCCTCAATCTTTGTATCTTTATATAATACTCTTCTTAATAACCCTTTCTATCCTTATTTTATCAATCCGGCTATTTGTTGCCCCAATTTTGAAGCTTTCTAACATAGGCACTCATGCACGCCCACCAGTTGTTTGGTCAATTGGCTCAAAGAACCGAATCCAGGATACTACCATTTCTGGGTTCTTGGTCAAGGTTTACAGCAATGGGGATGTTTACGAGGGTGAGTTCTATAAAGGGAAAAGTTCTGGAAGTGGGGTGTATTACTATAACATGAATGGGAGATATGAAGGTGATTGGGTTGATCAAAAGTATGATGGTTATGGTGTTGAAACATGGGCCAAAGGGAGCAGGTATAGGGGTCAATATCGGCAAGGATTGAGGCATGGATATGGGGTTTATAGATTCTACACTGGGGATATGTATGCTGGAGAATGGATCAAGGGTCAGTGTCACGGCCATGGGGTTCATACTTGTGAAGATGGGAGCAAGTATTTTGGGGAGTTTAAAGGGGGTGTAAAACATGGCCTTGGTCACTACCATTTCAGGTATATACTTTCTTTCATGTCGATTGGGTCTTATTTACTAAATGGAATTATACCATTTTGAGCACTGTAATCACATTTTGGATGGCTATAGAATGAAACAAAGAGATTGAGGTTTATGTGATTTGATTTGATTTGATGGTAATTAATGCAGAAATGGGGACATGTATGGTGGGGAGTATTTTGCAGACAGAATGCATGGTTTTGGTGTGTACCATTTTGCAAATGGACATCGATATGAGGGTGGTTGGCATGAAGGAAGAAGGCAAGGATTTGGTATGTATGCTTTCAGAAATGGTGAGACTCAATCTGGTCATTGGGAAGATGGTGTTCTCAGCATCTCAACTCCTCAACACAATGCCAAAGTTGTTAAAGCAATCCAGGTACACTTCAAATTATATAGGGTCATTTCATTTCAGCCAGATTGTGATAGTTTTCATAATGTCTTTCTTTTCATTTCGTTTTAGGAAGCTAGACGTATATGTGAGAAGGCTGTTGGTGCTGCGAATGTGGAGATGAAGGTGAACAGGGCGGTGGCAGCGGCTAACAGGGCGGCCAATGCAGCAAGAGTGGCGGCGGTTAAGGCGGTCCAGAGCCGTGTGCACCACCAACATGATCCAACGTTACTCAATGTGTGAAGAGTTTTTTACAAGTTTTGTAGAATGGTGGGTGGATTAGGAGTGTACCTGCTTGGAACCACAATCGGCCAGTTGTGGAGCAAATAGGGGGCGCATCCTGTATAACTGTAATGTTAGCTAGGTAGCGTTATAATCGAAAAGGGCACTGACTAAAGTGCTTTGGTATTATTAGCCCTGTAAATGTAAATATATTTCTAGTTTTTATCGTAGAATGTTTGGTTTTGGGCTTCTTCTTCTCTGCAACATCTTACATGTGGTGTTAATAATTGATCCACTTGTGGCTTGTGATGGACATGGTGGTGGGATCCAAATGCAATCAACTCACTTACACGTGAGTCTTGCTCAAATGGAAACCAAATCTTAAAACGTTTCATTTTGAAATAAAAACAAGTTAATCACTTTCTTTTCAAGATTATTCAATAACTTCTACTAAAATATCAAAGTTACCACTACAAAACACGCACACCCACCCACCCACTTGACATCAAATCTTGTACAATATTATACCTATCTATTAACATTACTGCTTCTGAGACTGCTTGAAAGCCCACAAACACAAACCAATTTCCACATCACAGAAAACTAAATATCAAAGATAATTTCATGTCTTCTTCATAATTTAACATCAAAAGATTTCAAATGGTCTGATCCAACAAAATTGTCATGATCCCTACTACAAAACTGATGACAATAACAAGAGGGGTGATAAATCATTCTGCTAACTCCAAAGATGCACCTAACTCTCGGTTTGCTCCCTCAGCCTTCGAATAGTGCTCCTGACCGTCACAGCACTAGCAGTGCTTTATATACAAACAGACAAAAGGAATTATAGTTAGTAGGTGGAAAACAATGACATATCAAGAACAAACGACAAAGAAGATGATCATTACTTTAATGTGTATGCACCGCCTGCCTTCACTTTCCCACAATCCTTACAACCCCAAATTCCAACCGCCTTTCTCTTCACTGCATACTGTGATATATATACACAATGCAACGCTCAAGGTTATCGAGAAGAACAAACATTTGCAGAAAATGATCATTTTTCTATGCTTCATCAATGAGAACAGCAAAAGTAGACTTACCTTTCCACAGAATTCACAGAAATATTTGCTGTGCTGACTGACCTCCATTTTCTTGATCTGCTTTCGCAGACTAGCACCATAACGGGTACCTGAAGATAGTTGCAAGAGACGAAGCATCATAAACGGGAATCAAGAACACAATGTTATGATGTACTCCACATGTATTTAAGAATAAATCTAAGATTCATCAAATGAAGATTCTAAAGGTACAAAAACATCACTTCTGTACAACATTCCCATATTACTTGTACTATTGTGAGCTTATCAAAAGTTATGCATCAAAGTTGACAGATTAAGCAGATAAAGGGTAAACTGGAACATTCAACAAAGCTTTATGCTCAGAAAATGAAATTTAGTAATAGAAGGTAAACATAAGTTGCTAAGCAAAATTGGGTATATACATGCACAGATGCACTACGTATCCATGACATTAAAACTAAAAATAGATTGTGATAGTTAATTCATATCATACTGAGCACTTAGCAACCTCCCCTGATAGCAAGAAACAGGGTACTCACCGTACTTTCCGACTATGCCAGCCTTCTTTGTCCTCTTTGTCTGCAAATCAAATTTGCAAGAAATTAATTAAAATAAGTTTGCAGTTTTAAAATTAAAAAAAAATACATGTAAAAGAGGCCATTCTAGGGTCACTGTGTTTGACAAGTAGTTCCTGCATTCCTAATAAAAATCCCAAATTTGGATACTTCTTTCAGCCCTAGTACTTATAAAATACAGAATATTCCTGACATTTTTAACATCAATATCTTTCTATTATTGTTAGTTTGTTACCCCTGTCCAGTATCCAATTAGATGTACAGGGTTGGAATGCAGATCATAGAGCATCTCTATTCAAAAAGGTACTGGACATTATTTATAGTACATAGGCATGCAACATTAACGGCAATCCTAGTACTACGAGAAATGTAATACCAATGAATCATCAATCATCTTTCACATCACAATGCATGGTAGTATATGTAACATTTTCAGATGGGACAACTATGACATGCAAGAGTTAAATAATGAAAGACCATTCACCACCTATTATATTAGAACAATTCAGAGAATTTAATTGTTATGGACATGATCCAAATCCAGAAACCACCTATTATTCTTCAACTAAGTAAAAGGATTTCTACTTCAATGTTTAGTGCCAGACCTAATTTTCAGATGGTTATAAGTCATATTTAAGACCAAGATTGTCCCATTTGCAGTAGTTTTTTGTGAAGTTTATCACAATTATTCTTATAATTTATAAATCCAACAGTTCTACACCTTTTATCCAGTTATTGAAAAATTTCCCATTTGCATCAAAATTCACAACACATCGCTGATTTGAAGAGTGTTCTATACAACCACTCAATTCGCCTCCTAGGCTTGAACATCACCACCGTTTATATTAACAACTAACATTAAGTGTTTCAAAAAAAGGATTAATGGTATTTTCTGAACCTATGTTTACCAATCATCTTATTCGAAGAAATATTCCCAATCCTATACAAGTAATTGCATCACTGGAAAATAATGGAATTTCTCATTAAATCTACCAAAATAATATTAGCATCGAATATTTAAATCTCATATATATAGGCAATCCAATAATAATTACATTTTACAAGTCCACTTAAACGTATACTTAGTCCCTGCTTAAACGTTAGACGTCTGTCTTTTTCAGAATACATATTGGGAGTGAACGGAGAAGCAAATTATTAAAAAAAACTATGATTTTCGATCAGTTAACAGCAACAAAAAAGTAGCCACAAGTCAATTAAGCTAGCTGATTCTGAAAATACATATACATTATGAATTCAAATATAATTTCAATGACTAAAACAGTCAGGAAAAAAAACATGTAAACGTACCAAAATCCTACCATCAAATCAACAATTTACGTGTTTAAAAAATTGGCAGGATAACGAATATTAAGAGAGACAATACCATTTTGCAAGATCGGAAGAGGAGAGTGCGCAAGTCGCCGAGGAGTAAAGCACGGCGCTTTGACGGGGACGATGAATTGAAACCCTAAATTCTTCAGATTTGACGATATATAGGGCAGGGGACGGAATCACGTTCGGGCTCTCAAAATCATTGGGGTTGTTGCTTTTCCACAAAAGCCATCTTGGGCCGGGTCACGCCCAACGTTCAGTGTAGATCCGATCCATTTTATGAATATTAGCATCAAACAAAACCCTTGATAGAGATGAGATCGGTCTATGACCGGTACAGAATTGTATGGTACCGAATTTATGTGGGACTCAAAACTAGAATTGAAAACTGAACTGTATATACGAGTTTGGTACCGATTCGATTATGGTTTCAAATGTCCATGGCAGAAAGCAAAAGAAATGCCCCTAACATATAACAAATTAAACTATTTGAAGTGGTTTTGAACCTACTCAAGCTAGATGGCTCTTTGCCACACCGATTTTTATTAAATGTTAAAAAAAAGACCAGGGGACATAAACCAAAACAACGAATAAGAGAACATAAAATATATCACCTAAAATGATGTCTAAGTGCATTTTTGAAGCAAAAATATCAATCACTTATTACTTTTATACGTATAATTTGAGAGTGCTAAACCAAATCAAATGAATCTCGTATATTTCACTTGAAATAAGGTTTGTAAAGTAAGAATTAGATGTACATAAAGATTTTATTTACCATAAATAATAAAATGTTTTTTTGTTAAAAACAATGTCTTAAAGCATTTCGATAACACAGATAAATTACAGTTATCAAATAAAATAATTAACATTATTTAAATAAAAGAATATAAAAAAATATTAATTTATATTTTTGAACACTTCGAGTCTAATTCTTTTTCTGGAGTTTGGGCTTTGTTGCCCAAAAGAAAACTTTTGCTTCCCAATTTTTTTTTGCTGGCCCTTCCCCTTTGATGGCCATGGGTGAGGGTTAGACTTGGGTTTCGGGATGATATGTACAAGTTTTGGGGGTTTTGTAATTGAGAATCAAATAACTTAGGGGCTGTTTGTTTGTCTCTTAATGATGCTATTCAGAGCTACTCTCTGAATCGTGCAGATGGCTATCCTGTTTGGCAAAAAAAAAACATCTGAATCATTAATTTTTGCCTCTGAGCGATTTTTTATGGAAAGACTCCCCCAAACCATTTAGATGCCTCATTATTTCTATATTACCCTTTTAATGTCTGACATATCTCTCTCTCTCTCTCTCACTTGGTTGTTCTCTCCTTCCTCGCCTCCCGCTGCTATGTTGCTAAAGAAAACCCTAGACTATCAAAATCAAACCCATCAAAATTTTCTAATTCAAAATCAAACATATAAAAGTGTTCCATTGTTCTACAAAATCTCAACTCAGGATTGCGATTTCTGATGCGGCGACAGAGAAGTAATACGAAGGGGATGAATCTGCTTCCATTTGTTATTTTCTTGCCTCCGCTATTTTATTGTTTCTTTATATCTGTTTGTAACTATGAAATCAAATTAGTAGCAAAAATGGTTTGCATTTGGGTATTTTGATTTTAATATATTATTGTTTATCATTGATTGAATAAATTTATCATTAATTTTTGTTGTTTGGTTGATCAATTTCATTTAATGGTACCTGTGCATATGAAAACCTACTGCCCAAAGTTTAATTTTCATTTAATACAAAACTGGGGGTAAAATGATAATTTTATGCCATTCAGACGGTTGATTCAGAGCAGTTTCCAAACAATCATTTTCTATCTGACACTAAATCATACAGAGTCCCTTAATCATTCTGGCCACTTAATCATACTGCACTAAATCATTCAGTTTCTGCCAAACAGCCCCTTAATCCTAAAATTGTAGAAAATTGGGAATCGATAACCGAACTGATAACATGCATACAGTTCGTTTGGTTATCGGTTCGGGTATTTGGTCCTCGAGTCTCATCCCTAGTTGATACAAACAAAACTTAATAATTTTATGATAATTTACGATTAACAAATGTTTATCTAAAAAAACTTACAAGACTAAAATTTGGGTTAGGATTCCCTTCTATCGACGGGCTACGACTTCCCGACCAAAATCTAACCGTCGTACAATCAATCAGTCATATACTTAACTCTTGACTTAATTACTCAAATCTCTAATTGACCTATTTATTGGGTAGTTAAGCACAAGTTATCAAATCCACAACATAAGCTTAAGTTTGCTATAGAAAAAACTATATGCATATCGTGTGATCACATGTTTTTAAGCATGTTGTATATGTTCTAGTATGGTTTAAATAAATGTTATGCTATAAAAGTATTAAGTACTTATGTGCGGTTGTATACGAGGACGTCCGTGGTAACACACACTCGGGACACTACAAAAGTCATCCTACTTGGTGGGTGCAAAGTTGTCAAAGATGACCCATAAATCGTATTTTTGAATATTCCATGTTTTGGCTTGGGTGCATATTTAGAATTGGGAAATTAATTAAAATACCCTAACTTTGACAAAGTGTTACCAAAATTCCCTAAATCTCTCTCAGTTTGTCAAAATGCCTCTTTTTCCCACGATGGGAGCCCGCGATCGCGGGCAGTGGCATTTTGGTAATTTAATTACCCGCGACCAATTTCATACGATTTTGGGATTTTAAATTGAAATTTTACACTTTCACCCCCTATACTTATTTACTAAATTTACTTTCATAAATTTAATTTTACATTTAACACATATAATCGTTTATTAACTAAAACACGTTAAAAATACGTTTTAATTTTAACAAGTTACACCATTATAATCGTCTCTTCGATACGTTCGAAATGAGTCTAATCTTGAATTTTTTTGGATTTATATATTTTAATATATATCATATACACTACATAAAAATATTTTTTACCTGCGAAAATTCATTTTTTAACGTATTCTCAATTTTGTTTTACACTACTATCGCATTAACTATAAGAGTACCATAAATTAAATAATTAACTATAAAGGTATAAATTGTAAATATTAAAAATATTTTGATGTACTATATATGATATATATTAAAATATATAAATCAAAAAAATTCAAGATTGGGCTCATTTCGAACGTATCGAAAATACGATTATAATGGTGTAACTTGTTAAAATTAAAACGTATTTTTTTAACGTATTTTAGTTAATAAACGATTATATGTGTTAAATGTAAAATTAAATTATGAAAGTAAAAGGTATAAAGTAAAGTTAGTAAATAAGTATAGGGGTTGAAAGTGTAAATATCAAATCAAAATCACAATTTCGAATTGAAATTTATACTTTCAACCCCTATACTTATTTACTTATTTTACTTTATACCTTTTACTTTCATAATTTAAATTTTACATTTAACACATATAATCGTTTATCAACAAAAATACGTTAAAAAATACGTTTTAATTTTAACAAGTTACACCATTATAATCGTCTCTTCGATACGTTCGAAATGTGCCCAATCTTGAATTTTTTTGAATTTATATATTTTAATATATATCATATACACTACATAAAAAATATTTTTTATATTTAAAATTCATACCCTTATAGTTAATTATTTAATTTATGGTACTCTTAGGTAGCGTTTGGTACGCATACTAGATGGGACGAGACGGAACTGGACGGGACTGAACTGGATGGGACGGGACGGGACTGAACTGGAGGAGATAATTTTAATCTAAGTTACGTTGGAAATACATCGATCCTTTTGTGCATACTCTGTAACTGCAAATACTTCAGCTCCAAACACACATGAATCATCATTCGCCAAATACTCATTTTCACAATATCTATAAACACATTCAAATAATAATAATTTAAAACGATTTAATGAATTAGTTAATATATGATTATTATGTTAATGCGATAGGAGTGTAAAAAAATAAAAAAAATAAGAGATGTACCATAAATTAAATAATTAACAATAAAAGTATGAATTTTAAATATAAAAAATATTTTTTTATGTAGTGTATATGATATATATTAAGATATATAAATCCAAAAAAATTCAAGATTAGGCTCATTTCGAACATATCGAAAAGACGATTATAATGGTGTAACTTGTTAAAATTAAAACGTATTTTTTTAACGTGTTTTAGTTAATAAATGATTATACGTGTTAAATGTAAAATTAAATTTATAAAAGTAAAAGATATAAAGTAAATTTAGTAAATAAGTATAGGGGGTGAAAGTGTAAAATTTCAATTTAAAATCAAAAATTGGTGGCTGTGCCATGGTGTACGCGGGGTGTAACACGGGCTCAATTTTAAAAAATGGTCCCTGGAATTTTTTAAAAATGGCTCTTGCAATTGAAAAGTCACAAAAATAAAACCCTCGCGATCGGAGCCCGCGATCGCGGGATGGAAATTTTCAAAAATGGTTCCTGCAAGTTTCAAAAAGTGTCAAAAATGGTCCTTGGGCCCGCGATCGCGGGCTCCCATCGCGGGAAAAAAGGGCATTTTGGCAAACTGAGAGAGATTTAGGGCATTTTGGTAACACTTGGTTTGACTTAGGGTATTTTAATTAATTTCCCTTTAGAATTTACATTTAAATATTTTCATAATTAAGTATTTCAAAGAAAGATTGCATGTATTTTGATCACAGCTATATGATCCATACAAGTAGAGTTAGTTGATGATATGTGTCATCGTTTTAAATAACTCGTTATGGCGCGTTATGGGGTCAAGTCTTGGGTTCGCCGTCACGCTAACCTCCGAGGCTCTACCAGTGGCGGATCCAAGATTTTTCAATGGTGGGGCACCTTTAAGGTAGTTTAAATGCCCGTAAAGTTGTCCGATATATTTTTAGTCTAAATCCAACGTTTCGAGGGTTTTTTAAAGTTTTTTTTGGTTGATTTTAAGAGATTTTTAAGTTTTTTAGCCGATTTCGAGAGTTAATTTTGGTTTTTTTGGTTGACTTCAAGACACTTTTTTATGATGGGGTCCCAGACTAAAAATTACTGGGGGACATCATGGTAGAAACCTAAAAAATCCAAACTTTTACCCTAAAAATTTTCCTTTTTTCCTTTTTAATGGGGTCCCATCCCCCCATAACTTCCTAAGTGCATCCGCCAATGGGCTCCACGCTAAGGGTGCGTTTGGTTCGCAAAATGTTTTTTGATGGAATGAAATTTGTCAAAAGAATTTGACTTTGAAGGAATTGAAATGGAATGTTATCAGGTTTGACCACATGTTTGGTTGACATACATTGGAATGGAATCTGCTAAAGAAATTGGATTTTGTTTGTTTGTTTCACATAATGTAGCTTTGGAATTTAAATTAAATATTAGTAAATGACGGTGGTGGTCGATGGTGGCCGACGGTGGTTCTAAAACGGTGGTGGTCAGCGGTGGTTCAGAACGATGGTGGCTGGAGTAGGGAAGATGGGGATAGTTTTGTCTTTTTGAGAATGGGTGGAATGGAATTGAATTCCTTCTCATTTGTGATGGAATGATCAAATCCATGAATGGTGGAATGTGTGGAATTCAATTCCATTCCATATGTAACCAAACGCCCGGGCGGAATTTGGTCAATGGAATTGATCATTCCAATTTCTTCCAATTTAGTCGGAATCCTACGAACCAAACGCACTTTAAGGCTTGGCTTGCATTGCAACACGTTATGACATATTATATATAGAGCATTACAATGCATTATGGCGCATTATTCTGTTTTGTAGTGGTATTTCAGGTTTAATAAATCCCATGTTTCAAATGTAAAACGTTATTTATGTTTTGTATTATATATATAGGGGAGGGATCTTTTGAAAACCACTATTATTTTACAAACTTTACAAACTCCTCTCAACCAATAATTGAATTTCCTTTTATTTTTGTTTTTTCTTAATTTTAAGGGTGTTTTGGTCATTTGATGATATAGTGTTATATTTGGTATTTCCAATTATAATTATTATTTTATTTTAAACTAATTGTATCAAATTGTAGTTAAGGAAAGCCTATAATCATGGAAGTCAATATATCTTTTTCTTTATTGAAATCGTGTAGATCATTATCAAATAGCATGGCATTAGCAATAGATAGCCTCTTCAAGAGAGTGGAAGCTTTTTCCCACAATGAATCAATGTATTATAGTGGTAGATTTTCAATTTCATTGTATTATATGAACGGAGATGAACGGGGATGTAAACTAATATGAAATCGAGATAAAACGGATATGAATGGCGGTGACGGATATAAAACTGGGATGCAACGGAGATGAACGGCGATGAAAACGAATATGAAACCGAGATAAAACGGATATGAAACCGAGATGAAACGGAATTAAACGGCGATGAATCGAGATGAAACGGAGATGAACGAGAATATTATAGAACCTTACAAGAAATACATATATAACTTTATTAGTTACAAAACTTCATCAAATGTTGTATGAAAGTCAGAAAAAGAAAATGACAAGTGATGAAGCATGAAAACCCTTTCACCCCTCTCTTAGACGTATCAAACTCTTCGGCACATGGTAGCATTGAGTGGGAGAAAATAAGAAGAGATTCCGAATAAAAGCAAGTTGGGAGAGACTTTTGGGGTATACTTTTAGCAAGACCTTGACTTGGTTTTTTTCCATTCAAGTCCACATTGCCCTTCCCTCCATTTAATACCATTTGATTTTATAATATATGACTAAATATCAAAATGTCTACAACAACTTTGAGGCTAGTTTCCATGATTGAATGGAGATGTGCCTAAGTGGTGTATATATATATATATATATATATATATATATATATATATTTTACTGATTAAATAACCAAAACATTGGTAGTTTGATATATGACTATAAAAATTAATTTATAAGTTATTACAATACAAAATATAAATATATAATCGATCGAACATTATTATATAACTTGAGTACATGAAATATTAGAATGATGTATATGGAACATTGAGGTTTGTAGATGAACTAATAAAGGGGTGTAAATCAAATAATTGAGGAGAAATACTGATTTAATTCTGAATGTAGTATTTTTATGCAAAAACATGTCGACGTAATCAATAAATCATAAACATGATTGATCGAATAATTCATTTTCTTCGTCAAGTAGGACCAACACCAAAAAGCATAAACCTTGTACGAATGACCGACCGTAAATTGCATTTATTACAACATTGGCCATACATATATACATATGTGTTCACATTCACATTGTCTTTTAGGAAAATATTTAAATATGAAAACACCAAGGCAAGCAAGTAGTCGCGTATGAAGATATACAACATTAATAGAAAAAGTCATGTCAGATTTTTCTATATGTTTTTTCAAAATTGGTCAAAAAAAACTTGATATTTTAATTACCAATCAAATATCTTAAAAATCAAAAGTAGAGCAAAACCCGTAGATAATAGATATTGTTTAATGTTGATGGAATGATAAATAATTAATTAATGGTGGAATCTGAGAAAACATAAGAGCTACAAAGTATTTCTTTTGACCAATTTTGAAAATTTAAGTTTCAAACCCATTTTTTCACCAAATTAATATACGGATGTTATTTTTCTACATAAAAATGACTATTTAAATTTATATGCAATGACTTAAATATAATACCAAACATATTATAGAATAAACAAAATGATATGAAAATTTGTGTTTTTCCTCCTCAAAATAACATATGAGAACACCGTATTTAATAACATGTGAGCGTAGCAATGACGTGAGCGGTGTGCACCATTGTTCTATCTATCTATCTATACACATATTATTAAATTTCTGTAAAAAAAATTATCTACTTTTATGCTTTGTAGTATAAAAAATTTGAAAATCGAAAATGGAAGTTGGAATTTTATTATTTGTATGACAATACGCAATTTTTCAAAATCTTGATCGAAATTGTTTATATAAACTTTGTATTTGTTACATTATTAGCAAAATAGGTGATTTTCAAGAAATCTTTTCTGTATTATAAATATTTAGTTATTATTTATTAAAATAATTAACGAAATTAAGAGGTGGGTTTTTGAAAAGGATGGTTTCTATCTTTTTAGGGCGATGTCGTTTGTCTCAGCAGTGGGTGGTAATTTCAATTTGGAATTGCGGACTCAAAATTGCTTTCTTTCTTGGTGGGGTTTTCTTGTCAAAGGTATTTCGTTACAAACTTTTTGCGGTCTAAGGTATTTCGTTACAAACTTTTTGCTAATTACATACATGATATCTAGTTTTGAAATTAGAACAGCAAAACACGTCTTAGTCTTCATAACATCCTTCTTCCAAAAGCTAAACACATAGTACTCTTCTCATTTGCTCTTACCCGATCCACGACCTGGAATACATATTTTTAAAACAAAATGAGGGTTAGACCTAGCGGTCTAAGTGAGAAAATCTCTGTTAGTTTTAAAACCATTTGCACAACCATCATATACATAACACAAATACAAATACCAGTTATGACTCATGCATCATATACTTTCATGTCTCATTCTCTTGGCCATATTAATTGGTTGCAAGCCAACTAATAAATTAACTCCGTTGTACGACAGTTACAGCCAACACCGCCGTACGAATATTACAGCCAACACCACCGGTCCTAAGCCCGGCTAACGTATTCTCGTATAGTGTAATGCTCATGTAAATACAATATCTCAGTATATTATATTTCAAACATAAACACATAATCACACCATCTATCACATTCCCAATCCACACATATATGTATTCCAGTTAAAAAACGTTTTAAAGTAAAACTCACCTGTTTACTTATCAAAACTCTTTCCAGTCTTTTCCACAAGATTCAGCTTTCACTCCAAATTTACAGTATCTGAAACAATTAGATACAAGTATCTTTTTACCATATAGAACACATATGACTTACTAGGACTAAGAACTTTAGATACATCTATCTAACTCTTATCCTCAAATATTTTCCCCAAACCCGAACTTAAGTCAAGTCCACAGAATAGTCAGTCCCCATTCATTCCCTATCCCATGGTCAACAAAACATAGGTTCCTGGATACTCAAAAGTATCTAAACTCTCAAAAGTGACCAAACAGCTTTAGTTTCCGGATAACACAAAAACAATCCGGACAACATGACTTTCCGGACAACATGACTTTTCCGGACAACCTAAATAATCCGGACGACACCCGGAAACCAAGGTAACCTGGATACCATCCGATATCTTATATCATCCGGAAACCATTGAAAAGAGACTTACCCGGATAAAAGACTCGTCCGGACACCTTTAGAACATCATCCGGATACCACCAACAAAACTACCCGGACACATTCATTCTATCCGGAAACCTCTGTCGGTTTGCCTATTTTTAACCCAGAATTTGACTGAAATCAACCCCAGTCCAGATGTGATAATTCTAATCCGATAGATACTTCCTAATATCAATTACAAACATAAATTACAAAGCAACATACCTCAATTTCACTTCCAAAGGCACCAATTTGAATCCCTAGCCACCAAACTTTCTTTCTTCTTCTTCTCTTCTCCAAACACACACACACACAACACTAATCTGGATATTTTGATGAATGAAATATCTGGATAGTCTAATGGATATTATCAAACCATTATTTACCATTTTGGTCCTTGCGCTAATCACTAATGACCAACACACCCTAAACTTATAAATTAACCCAAATTTACCCTAAACATTATTTATAAAGTTAATTAAATTTAACGGAACTAGAATTTAACTAACGAACTTACCCGGGGTATTACAATACACCTCAATTTCTTTTCTCCAAATACCCTCTTCATTTCGTTTACATACAATTCCACCATCAAATCTCATCCCTTGGTCTCAATTAGGGTTTTTGATGATGAAATGTTTCAGTATTTTCAAAACCAACAAAAGAGGGAAATCTTTGCCAGAGCTGGGGGAGCAAACACATGTTCTATACTTGTCTCATGGTTGTAACATGCACATGAACCTTCTCACATATACTGTTGTTATGACAGGTATTTGGACCTTGGAATGATCGGTGCATAGTTGATGTTAGAGCAAGGACATGCTCTTGTAGAAGGTGGGAATTAACATGAATTCCTTGCAAGCATGCAGTGGCAACTAACGGGAATATGGCATAGAATGGAATCAATGAAGACCCTGAATCATGGGTGCACCAATCATACAGGCTTAGCACATGGAGGGACATGTACAGCTTTAAGATTGAGCCAATCAGTGGATGCATGCTTTGGGACAAATCAAACTGCATGACAACTTTGGTTCCACCAGATCATCACACACAAGTGGGCAGGCCAAAGAAAAAGAGGAGGAAGACAGCTGAAGAGATGTCTCAAAGTCAGAGCCAGAGGAGGAGTGGCAAGTTATCAAGGAAAGGGATCAAAGTCACTTGTGATAAGTGTAAACAATTCGGGCACAATTCAAGGACATATAAAGAGAAGGAAGGAGCTTCACAGCCTCCTGTATGAACAATGCAAGTACGTTAGGTGGTTGATAAACAATGTGTTTGGTGGTTGATGGTTGATGTTTGATAAACAATGTGTTTTGGGTACTTGTTGGTGGTAGTTATTGATGGTTGATAAACAATATATATGTATGTGTTGGGTCATCAAGATTTGAAGATGACCTCATGATCTCCTTTTATACTTTGAAAAACATTTTATACTTAGAGAAATTTTGGATGCATGGTTCTTTGTATTGGCTTGTACAAGATAGCAAATGTTTGGTGAAGTCAAAGATCAACCAAAGTCAAGATTAAAGATTCTCTCATTGTGGAAGTGAAAGATCCTTTCTCAACACATACAAGTCATTGTCCACCGATGGTGTTCTCACACATCGGTGGACACATCTCCACCGAAATTACTCTATGTTTCGGCCAAAGAATCCCACCGATGGAAGTCCAATTTCGGTGGGATCTCAAAGAAGTCTCAAAGATGTTTTTCCTCCAAAGATGATGTCACATATCCCAAAGATGATGTCACATATCTCAAAGATGTGTCACATATTACAAGGCTATCATCGGTGGGATCTCAAAGAAGTTTCAAAGATGCTTTCTCCAAAGATGTGTCACATATCCCAAGCTTCCTTCGGTGGTGCAATCTTTAGAAGACAAATTGAGAAGAGATTTTCTACATGGATAAAGTGACATTTTGTCTTATTATCCATTTCCATGCAAAGCTCTTTTCTCATGCATGGGCTCTTCTGACTGTACCTTGTGAAAGGTGACAAGGACTTCACAACTCTCCAGAAGTCAACATCCTCAGCAAGTGTGAAGATGACAAGTGTCCCAAGCATTCAATGTTTGCACACTCCTTGTCACTATAAAAGGAAGACCTCTCCATGCAGAAAAGACACACATCTTGAGAGACTTGAAGATTACTGTGTGCTCTTGATATTCTACGCAAACTGGAAGATTTCTCTAAGTGCAAGAATTTCCAGTTTGCTTGAAAAACTTTATAGCTTTGTTCTAAGTGTTCTTAGTTATTTTGTTAGTATACTTTGTGTAAGATTGTTAGAATAGTTTATCTGTTCTTTTCCGCAACAGTCTTAAGTTTTCTATGTGTAATTCTTGTTGAAAGATTTTCAATAATAGAATTAAAATTGTGAAAATTTTGAGTATTGTATTCAACCCCCCCCCCCCCCCCTTCTACAATACTTGTTATAGCCATCTAGGACTAACAAGTGGTATCAGAGCAGAAAGTTTAATTCCATAAACTTGATCTGCGATGGCTGCCTCCTCTTCCTCTACTGTTGAAAACTCTTTTCAAAATAACTTTTCTGAAAATGGCTCCATTTCAAAACCTCCTAAGTTCAATGCTAACAACTTCTCTTTGTGGAAAAGCCGCATGATGCTGTTCATGGAAGGAGTGGATACTAGATATCCAACCATTCTCCAAGAGGGACCCTTTATCCCCAGAGTTTGGGCTCGCTATGAAACGCAGAGGCCTGGTAAAGAAACCATGGAAAAAGATAATTCTGATGATTCCTCTGATGAAGAAAAATCTGCTGCTACTGGTCGTTACATTCTTAAAAATCCTAAGAAATATACTGATGAGGAAAAACGACTTGTGTCTCTTGATTCTAAAGTTAGAACTATCATTGCTCTCTCTCTTCCTGATGAAGTGTACCACTCTCTGGTAAATCTCTCTACTGCCAAAGAGATGTGGTCCACTCTGTGTGTTTTGTACGAAGGTACAAATGAAGTTAAAAAGAGCAGAAAGATTGCTCTTGTTAGAAATTATGAACTCTTTGCTTTTGAAAAAGGAGAATCTCTTCCTAGCTTCTATAACCGTTTCAACTCTCTTTTAAATGATCTTAAGTTGTTGGGCAGAGTCTATGATAATGAGGAAGTCTTGTGCAAGTTCATGGATTGTCTCCCAGATTTTTGGGAAAATATATGTACTTGCATCAAAACTACCAAGGACCTTGAGTTCATGCCCTTAACTGTTCTTTATGGAACTCTTTTCAACTATGAGCAGACGAAACTACATAGGTTTACAAAGAACTCTTCTCTTGCTCTCCTAAGTGACTCTTCCAAAAAGACTAAGTGTTTACCAAAAATCACCTACCCATCTGACTCTGATCATGATAGTCAAGAAGATCCCAATGATCATTCGGAGGCATATCTTAGTGATGCTGAAGATGAATGTGAGGAAACTTCATTTGATAAATTATCTGATGAAATGGCCATGTTGGATGGGTATTCTAAATCCAAATCCTACCACCCTTCTAGAAAATCTAAGCCTCTCTCCAAACACTCTTCTTTGGACAAATCTAATGAGGAATGTTTTAACTGTGGTAAAAAGGGTCATTTTGCTTCTGAGTGTAAAAGTAAACATTTTGAAAGACCCAGAACTGCTTCCTCAGGCCGATTCTCCTCAAAATCGGGAAGATCCAAATATGATTCCCAAAAGTTCAACCAATCTTTCTCTTCTGCAGATTCTGACAGGGCTGAAAGATACAAGAAGAAATACAAGAGAGAAAATGAAAGAAATGAAAGACTTGTTAGGAGAGGAAAGGGTCTGCCTGCTAAATCTTATGATTTTGCAGATGAACCCACATCTGAAAGCGAATGACTCCTCAACTGCTCTTGTATCAGCTAAGTGATTCTCCTCCTCTCCACAGGTTCATCCATTTCTATCTCTTTCTGATGCTGAAAAGATTGAAGCATTTAATTCTTTATCTATTGTCTTTAGATGATGCATCCTTCTCTTCCAACTCATGCAAAATATTTTCTAACTCTGTAAAAAGGAAAAGTTTTTGGTCCTCCCAAAATTTGAAAAATGTATTTTAGGTGCTGCACCCCAAATCTTTGATTCCTCGTCAAATTCTTGAGGACATTTTTTTTAAAGCAAAAATAAAGAAAAATATCACAATTCTAAAAAGATCTCTCTTTATAGAAAATGTTATTTCTGTGGTGATACTTCTCATGTTGCCAAAGACTGTCCAATTCTTTTCCGTCTAACCCAAAAGGACCCACCTTCAAAATGGGTACCTGGAAATTAAATTTTTTGTGATTGCAGATTTTGAGCTGGGCAGATGGATCTATGTGAACAAGTGAGAAAGTTGTCAAAACCTTAGAATTCTTTACTCTCATGACATCATAAGCATGATGATGTCATTCTCATGACATCACCATCTCCAATCTCTTAAAATTCCATTTCTTTTCTAAACCTCACCACCGAAATTTTCCTTAACCACCGAACCAAAAATTCATCATCTTCCACCAAATATTCTTTTTCACCACCTTTTCTCTCTCCTCCATCAATCACTCCAAGACAATAACAATCCATCTTTTTGTGATGACACTCATCATCCACCGAAATCTGACTCGATGGCATCTCTCTAACACCACTACCGACTACCCATTCGGTGGACTTCCTCTAACCTTCCACCGAAATCTAAATTCGGTGGAACCCTTCAAATTCGGTGGAACCCTTCACAGATCCACCACCGAATCACCACTAATCCCCCACCGATCCTCCACCGAATCTCCACCGATCAACATCACCACCGAAATCCCAAACCATGCAAACATCACCTTTTCTTTTATATATTTTTCTTCCACCAATCCTAAACACAACCCACAATCACCCTTCTCTTTGCTGCCGACAGAAATTTCGGAGTCTTTCAAATGAATGTCAAAAGTGCCTTCCTCAATGAGGAACTTGCAGAGGAAGTCTATGTGAAACAACCTCCTGGCTTTGAAGACCCAGCTCATCCAGACTATGTGTACCAACTAGACAAAGCTCTCTATGGTCTCAAGCAAGCTCTACGTGCTTGGTATGACACTCTTGCCAATTTTCTCTTAAAGAATGGATATTCCAGAGGAAGCTGCCAACTTCTTGGTGGCAAATTGGTAAGTTGGTCCAACAAGAAACAAAACTCTGTGTCAACCTCTTTTGCTGAGGCTGAATATGTAGCTGTGCTGAGATCCTGTGGATGAGAAATCAACTAAGGGACTCTGCTCAAGTCTATTCCAAAGTCCCAATTCTGTGTGATAACTCAAGTGCAATAGCTATTGCAAATAATCCAGTTCTTCATTCCAGATCAAAGCACATAGATATCAGATATCATTATCAGATATCATTTCATCAGGGACCACATCTCCAAAGGTAACATTGAGCTACACTTCATTCCTACAGATCTTCAGTTTGCCGACTTGTTCACCAAACCTCTAGATGAAACCAGGTTTAATTTCCTCATAAATGAACTTGGCATGTGTAATCTTCAATAACTATGTGTCCTAAGTTTCCACCGAATTCTCATCGGTGGACACTATTCTTCTCTCACAAATCTCCTCTCCTATCTAGAAACATAGGAAAGAACCCCTCCAAATGATGTCATCCCATGCATGGTAGACACCTTTTTCTTTTAATGATGTCATCACCATGATCTCATCTCACCAAAGTTGTAGACCTCTACCATTTCCTCTACCGATTCTCTCCCCACCAATTTTATCTAGCTTCTCATATACTCTTCCTCTCACCTAACCCAACTTCCTATGTGTCATCTCCTCATCCCATCCCCTTTTCCATCTTTTTCACTCTTGGTTTGCAACCCATCTCTCCTTTCACAAAATCCACCCACTACAAACTCTTCTGCAGATGTCACACCAAATCCTAAATCTCAATCTCTTTGGGTCATCAAAAATTGGAAGATGAAATTCCAATCTCTCCTCTATTTTGAAGATTTTCTACATAATGCCTTAGAAGACTTTCTCCACTCTCTGCTGAAGATATCTTAGAAGATTTCCCTCAACCTCTTCAAGAATTTCCACCGAATTTTTGTCTAATTCTTGCAAATTTTCGGTGGGCATGTTTTTTTTCAAAAAAAAAAAAAATCTCACCGATTTTCTACCGAAAATAACCAATTTTCGGTGGAATTTCCTTCTTTTTCGGTGGGAAAGCAAAAAAAAAAAAAAAATTACCACCGAAATTTCGGTGGTGTACCCCTAAATTCGGTGGTATTGTGCAAAAAAAAAATTCGTTTTGGTTCTGGCCGATCTTTTCATTTTCTCTTGGTGTTTTTCCTACGTCGGCCGCTGAGGGGGAGAATTCATCTGAGGGGGAGCAACATAAACCCTCAGTACTCATATACAGCGACCAACTTGGAAAAAAAAATGAGGAAATCGGGCGGACCGGTCAAGGGGGAGCATATCAGTCCAGACGGATCAAACTGAGGGGGAGAAACACAAAGACCGGCTGATCCAACTGAGGGGGAGCAAATCAAAGACACATGATAATGATGCCAAAGATGCCAAGAAAAAGATAGAAAATGCTACAGATTGGCAGAAGCATCCTGAGGCTTATTCACTTAATCTCAAACCTCCCTCAAAGATTCTCACCATAATGGGTTTGTCTCTTTCCAGAAACCACAGACTCATTTGGCTGAAATCTTTTGGAGCAAGTGAATGGCTTGAAGATTTGAAACATCTGAAGAAAAGCAAAAGTGCCTGAAAGATAAAGTTCTCCAACAAATCAACAGGCTGCTGATCAAAATGAAGAATCCTCAAGTCAGACATAAGTTTCAACTCTCCTCTCCAATGATACAAGTAACATCTGCTTTGTTCATATTGTTTATACTTCTTTCCATTTTTTTCATTCATTTGTACAGCTATACCTTTTTATTTTATCTTATATGTAAATATCATATATACATACACAAAAAAAAAATGGACTGTGTGAAAAAGAACCCAAAAGAGTAAAGAAGGGTCAACATGCATTATTCACTGTCTTACTCATGTTTTTCTAAGTATGGATGTCATCATCAAATAGGGGGAGATTGTTGGGTCATCAAGATTTGAAGATGACCTCATGATCTCCTTTTATACTTTGAAAAACATTTTATACTTAGAGAAATTTTGGATGCATGGTTCTTTGTAATGGCTTGTACAAGATAGCAAATGTTTGGTGAAGTCAAAGATCAACCAAAGTCAAGATTAAAGATTCTCTCATTGTGGAAGTGAAAGATCCTTTCTCAACACATACAAGTCATTGTCCACCGATGGTGTTCTCACACATCGGTGGACACATCTCCACCGAAATTACTCTCTGTTTCGGCCAAAGAATCCCACCGATGGAAGTCCAATTTCGGTGGGATCTCAAAGAAGTCTCAAAGATGTTTTTCCTCCAAAGATGATGTCACATATCCCAAAGATGATGTCACATATCTCAAAGATGTGTCACATATTACAAGGCTATCATCGGTGGGATCTCAAAGAAGTTTCAAAGATGCTTTCTCCAAAGATGTGTCACATATCCCAAGCTTCCTTCGGTGGTGCAATCTTTAGAAGACAAATTGAGAAGAGATTTTCTACATGGATAAAGTGACATTTTGTCTTATTATCCATTTCCATGCAAAGCTCTTTTCTCATGCATGGGCTCTTCTGACTGTACCTTGTGAAAGGTGACAAGGACTTCACAACTCTCCAGAAGTCAACATCCTCAGCAAGTGTGAAGATGACAAGTGTCCCAAGCATTCAATGTTTGCACACTCCTTGTCACTATAAAAGGAAGACCTCTCCATGCAGAAAAGACACACATCTTGAGAGACTTGAAGATTACTGTGTGCTCTTGATATTCTACGCAAACTGGAAGATTTCTCTAAGTGCAAGAATTTCCAGTTTGCTTGAAAAACTTTATAGCTTTGTTCTAAGTGTTCTTAGTTATTTTGTTAGTATACTTTGTGTAAGATTGTTATAATAGTTTATCTGTTCTTTTCCGCAACAGTCTTAAGTTTTCTATGTGTAATTCTTGTTGAAAGATTTTCAATAATAGAATTAAAATTGTGAAAATTTTGAGTATTGTATTCACCCCCCCCTTCTACAATACTTGTTATAGCCATCTGGGACTAACAGTATGTATGGTATGCAAGGCTGTTAGCCTATTTAATGTATTTTGGTAATTATGTTTAGCCTCTTGAATGTCTTTTGGTAGTTATGTCTTGGTATTGTCAAGGTCTTGGTACTTATGTGTTGGTAGTTATGCCTTGGTATTGTTTATGTGTTACTATTGTAACTGTGTTGGTAAGGATGGTTGTAATGTACCATTTTGTGCACTTTTCAAATAGAAACCATTTCAAAACAAGGGCTATTGTGTCAAACAGAAAGCATTTCATTGATGCTAATGAAAACTTAACATTACATCATAAACAAAGCAGTGGCTACATTGATCTTTAACCAAAATCCCAAAACTAGCTTAATATCTACTCACTGCTTTACATTCATCTTAAACCAACACTAACTTCACTGCAATTACTTCATACAACTATACATGCAAATCCCAAAAAACCCAACTAAGAACCAAAAGTAGCTGCAATATCCAAATCTCACTTTCTCTTGAGTTGATAGTTTCTTCAAGTCTGTGCTTTGACCTCAGTAACCCAGGGACAACATCTATAGCCCTAGCACAGATTGGTGGATCAAACCATCCAAAGAAGGAACACCTTTTACCGTGTACAAGTGAAAATAGGGAGAATTGGAGTTTGGTGGTAAAAAACCAGAAAATCCATGAAATGTTAAGAAATTGCAAGAAACAGGGGCCTTACCATAGCTCCACAAGAATAGAACCTGCGTCCAGGGTTTGCATGTGTCCAAGATGTTTTTAAACTTGCTTCAACCAGAGTGTGAGATGTGGAAGAAGAAAGAAAGCAGGTGTCTTGGTTCTTAAAGTCGAGTTAATGAGGTGGGTTTGTTTAATTTGGGAGGGAAAATTAAGCATGGACAAAACTACCCCTGGCACTAACGGACCTTTTTAACGGGGTTAGTGACCAGGGACTAGATTTGAAGCAAAATCGTATAACTCAGGGACCACTCTTTGACTTATTGAAGTTCAGGTACTCCTTTCAAAGAAATCATATAATCACATGTACAAAAATGCAATTTACTATAAATAAAATAACATATGAGAAGACGATTAACACGGTGAGCGTAGCAATGACGTGAGCGGTGTGCATATGACATACCATTGTTCGTTCTATCTGATATCTATACACATATTACATTAATTAAATTTCTATTTTTATTCCTTTAAAAAAAATACTTTTATGCTTTGTAGTATAAAAAAATTGAAAATCGAAAATCCAAGTTTGAATTTTATTATTTGTATGACAATACGCAACTTTTCAAAATCTAGATAGAAATTGTTATATATATATATATATATATATATTTTGTAGTTGTTAAAATTTGAAGAAATCTTTTCTGTATTATAGATATTTAATTACGTATTTATTAAAATAATTAACGAAATTAATTTTAAGAGGTGGGTTTTTGAGGAGGTGGGTTTTTATCTTTTTAGGACGATGACGTTTGTCTCAGCCGTGGGTGGTAATTTCAATTTGGAATTGCGGAGTCAATTTTGCTTTCTTTCTTGGTGGGGTTTAATTTTGCTTTCTTTCTTGGTGGGGTTTCTTGTCAAACCGATTCACTGCCGTTCCCATCCATCATCAATTAATTAACATACATACATACATACATACACCTCCATTTCTCTTCTCCAAAAACCCTTTTCATTTCATCTACAATTCCACCATCAAATTTCATCCCTTGGTCTCAATTAGGGTTCTTGATGATGAAATGTTTCGGTATTCTCAAAACCAAGAAAAGAGGGAAATCTTCACCAGAGCTGAGGGAGCAAAACGCGTCAGCAAAGCCACCTACAAGATTAGTCAAATCAACAGGATCAATCTCTTCACCAAGAACCATACCGGAATTGTACAAAGAAAAAGGACACAATTTGACCAAGTTTTCCTTTTCAGAGCTCAGAAATGCTACTAATAATTTCAATAGGTTGTTAAAGATCGGAGAAGGGGGATTCGGAAGTGTCTATAAAGGCTCTCTTAGACCTCTTCATCCTCAAGCTCACCCTCTTGTCGTTGCCATCAAGAAGCTCAATAGAAATGGCATGCAGGTACATACCTACTCTTTCATTTTTTTTTTAATTTTATTAAATTGTGTTTTTGTTATTCAATATTATATTCCCTGTGTTATTTTTAATGATTATTGGTATGGCTTGGTTTTAAGCATCTCCATCTTGAAGAAAGAAAATGAAGAATATTCGGTTCTTGAACCGAACAGCTTCCTAAAAATTATCTCCAAAATGGAGAAAGTATAATGAGTTTTTGAGATAACCCAAAAAATATTAGTAGAAATCTTTGAAAATAAATACTCAGACTAAGAAATAATATTTTAATATTATAATCGATGTTTGTTTCTCCAAAATGGGGAATTTGTTGTAGATAAATGTAATTATTTTTGGAGATTTTGATTCTTGATTCGAAATTTTGATGAAAGTCTTCTTTACCGTATATATGAATATTGTAGACCAATAATAACACAAATCCCAATGATCTTAATCTGGGCTAACTAGTTTACCAGAAAGATTGAGTCTTTATCATTACAGAGTTGTAAATTGTAATATTTTTGTATGAACATAATAATGTGACAAATGAAGACACTGAATCTTGATTACTTTAGAATTTTTATAATGGATTGATTTTTTGTATAAGTGTGTAACATATAGAAAGACACAAGTCTCATGCTTTCTGGGTTTTATTCACGACTTAATTGTGGTACTTATTACTTAAGCGTTTAGGGTTTTGATATGCAACATTTTGGTTTGTTTATGTACATTGTGCTGCAGGGGCATAAAGAATGGTTAGCAGAAGTTCAGTTTCTTGGGGTTGTGGATCACCCTAACCTTGTAAAGCTTTTGGGATACTGCTCTGTAGATGGAGAACGCGGGATACAGAGACTATTGGTTTACGAGTACATGCCAAACAGGAGCTTAGAAGCTCATCTATTCAGCCGCGCATTGCCACCCATTCCTTGGAAAACAAGGCTACGAATCCTCCTTGGAGCAGCCGAGGGTCTTGCTTATCTTCACGAGGGTTTGGAAATCCAGGTATATTTATATATAATATAACTCCATTTGAGATTTTGGGAAGGAGAAATCCAACTATATACTAATGTTTTTGTTCTCTGTTAAAACAAGGTTATATTTCGTGACTTCAAGTCTTCGAATGTGTTGTTGGATGAGAACTTCAACGCAAAACTTTCGGATTTTGGTCTTGCTAGAGAAGGACCACAAGGGGACCGGACTCACGTATCTACAATGGTGAGTAAATTTAACTTGGTAGTACCATGTGTCAATGACTTGATTTCCAACTTTCTTTTATGGTAACTAATTAATTGGTGTGATTTAATTTGCAGCCTGTTGGGACGTACGGATATGCTGCACCGGAGTACGTGGAAACTGGGCATCTTAAGTCGAAGAGTGATTTGTGGAGTTTTGGGGTGGTGCTGTATGAGGTCCTAACAGGCAGGAAGGCCATCGATAGAAACCTACCACAATCGGAACAGAAACTTATTGAATGGGTGAAACAGTTCCCGCCAGATAGCAAGAGGTTTCGGATGATCATGGATCCGCGTTTAAACAATCAATATTCAATGGAGGGTGCTCGGAAAGTTGCGAAATTGGCAAATAGCTGCCTGCGTAGGAACCCAGATGAGCGACCGGAGATGAGTAGGATTGTGGATGTGCTACAAGAGGCAATAAGAGAGTCGTAGCGTTACTTTCTGAAATAGGTGGTGGTATAGTGAGTGTTTTTTTTTATATGTAGAGGTCCAGAATTGAGTAAGATTTGAGGAAAGGAAGATAATGCTGTTTGGCAAGGCTTTGAAAATATAAAAAAGAAATATCTGATGTTGATATTATATTATTACGAGTGAATTGCATTTTTGGTCCATGTGGTTATAGTATTTCTTTGAAAGAGGGACCTAAACTTCAATATCTCAAGAAGTGGTCCCTCAGTTTTCAATTTTGCTCCAAATCCAGTCCCTGGTCACTAACCCCGTTAAAAAGTCCAGTTAGTGCCAGGGGTAGTTTCGTCCATCCATGTTTTGTCCTTCCTTTTGTAAATTTTCTTGCTTTTACTTATGTTTGTAAAACCCAAAACATTGTAGGGACCAGTTTTGTAAATTCTCTAAAAAGCTCCAAACCATGGAAGCTCATTTGGATAAATTCTCTAAAAAGCTCCAGAAATGAAATAAGACACTCCAGAAATGAAATAAGACATGTCCCCACCTCTTTGGCTCTTTCTCTCTATCATCTCTTTCTCTTTTGTATACATGTATACATATACTCACTGCACACACACTATATATATACACACATAGGAGTATATATACCTATCATTTACTTTCTGAGAATCTCTTTAACTCATATATATATATATATATACCCACTATACATGACCTAAACTATACATGAAATTCTCATCATTGCCAACAAACCGTCCTATTTGGTTTGTGTGCGCAGGTGTGGCCGCAATATGAGCCGCGCCACACACTGTTTGGTTTCTCCTTTTGCATTTTCAGCCACAACATTTGACTTTCCATTTACTTTAGTTGACTTTTGCTTCATTCTATTCATGAGCCGTGAGTTACATTTCCATTTGCATGCATAAATCATTCTCTCTTTCTCATGCATATATGGATTTCGAGTTATTCACCAGCAACCCTTCTCAGACAATGTAGAGGACATACAAGAGGTATTGAACTTCTTATTGTAGAAAAAGAACCGGTGGGTAGTGGCGACGACGAGGATTTGGTCCCTGTAAATTTTTTGAGTGTTGCTGCTGTGAGGAGTACTCCTGGATGGCGACGGCGAGGATTAGGTTTTCTTCCATACAATGTGGCACCTCCATATTTCTTTCCATACATACATGGAAACCATGCGCAATAGTCGGGAGGTGATGTTGATTAATATTAGTTACCATGATTAATCCCATTTTTAGATTTAAATTGAATGATTTACCCTTTTGTTGCCTTAGGTTCAACCAAAAAAACTTGATTTTAGTAGTAATTAATGTCATGCCACTGTTTACATTCGAGTGCGCCGTCAATGGTTCCTCCCAAAACGCCCCTGTGATAATGTCCAAAATATCCATCTCTGTGGTTTCGTTACGATGGTCGTGGGTTACAGTGGCGGTGGATTACGGTGGTCATGGGGACAATGGTCCCTGTGTTTATATATATATATGGTGCAGTATACCCACATATACATGGAGAATATATATATGCATATATGTGTATACACGTGTGTATATATATGTGTGTGTGTGATTGGAGATGAAGAGGGAGAAGGGAGGGATACGTGGGACGCCAGTGAGATGTCCGATAGTCATGGCTAGAGGTGACAACGAGGAAGATATCCAGTACACACACGTATATATATATATATATATATATATATATATATATATATATATATATATATATATAGGGGAAATATCAATTGCAAACCATGCAGATCATGCAAACTCTGCAAACCAATCTTAGCCGTTGATCAAGTCTAATAAATATCTGATTTTATTATGTTTCCTAATCTAAAGTCATGATCATAATGAATGAATCTTATCATCTTCTATATATATCTCAGTCTTAATTAATGAATCATAATGATTATCCATAAATACATCTATTGTTTCCTAATATAGTGGTTTGTATAGTTTGCACAAACTGACTGGTTTGCAATGGATACCTCCCCTATATATATATATTTATTTATATTTATATTTATAAACATAATTACATAAAAGGTCCCTAAATTTATATGGTATTTACAAAAATAAGAGAAAACAAGGAAAATTGTAAAAGGAGAGACAAAACCATAATGGACGAAATTACCCCTGACTTTAACGCTGATTTTAGATGGAGTTAGTGACCAGGTCCTCCTTTCAGAGCAAATACCAAAACTGAGGGACCACTTCTTGAGATACTGAAGTTTAGGTCCCTCTTTCAAAGAAATCAGATAACCACAGGGACCAAAATTGCAATTCACTCTATTATATATATATATATATATATAGAGAGAGAGAGAGATAGGGATTTTAGAGAGAGAGAGAGAGAGATTGTTGTGTATGTTGATGAAATTAAAGGGGGTTTGATTTTGGATAAGGGAGCTTCAAATCAAAGACCATAAGAAAATGATTTTTATATTATTTTTTTATAAAAATTTGTTGATGTTTATTTTTAAAAGTGCTTATTTGCTTATGTAGTGAGAAAAATGAGTTTTTAAAAAAGTGTTTGGATTAGCTTATTGTGGTTTGGAAATATGATAAGCAAATAAGGAGTTTTGTAGTGTTTGGCAAAATTTTGCTTATTTATGTAAAATGACCAAAAAGGACATTCTTCTATCTTATTTATTTATTTATTTGTTTTTTAACATATAATCATTGATTTTTCAACATTTATATTTATATATTTGTCAAAAAAAAAATTAACGTCAATAAATTTTTTTAAAAAAATATTACCTTAAATAACATTAATAATTTAAAAATAAAAATAATAACTTATAAACATTCATAATTGAGGGTAAAAAGGTAATTTGGATAGAAAAGGAAATAAGGAGAAACAAATAAGTAGGTATGGAATGACGTATCAAAAACAATTTATTTGTGGTGAGAAGAAGCTATAAGCACTTTTGATTTTTTCATATCCAAACACTTCAAATAGCTTATTTGTGGTGAGGAGAAGCTATAAGCAAATAAGTCAAAAATATAAGCAATCCCAAACACCCCCTTAATCTTATGGGTTTTATGACTATTTATTTATATTGTTAAACATTTGCACTACCAGCCACTAAACAGTAATCAAGATATTAATCATAATATCTTGATTAGTTGGAAAAATCAAGTGTGTTATTGGAAGAAAGTATTATAACGATATAATAATCAGTTTTTCATGATGCCGGCCGCTTTCCCCAAAAAATATTAATCAAGGGTGTTATTGGAAGAAAGTAGCAAAAAACTCCTAGAGCTTATTGAAATGCTAGCGTTTCAATAAGTCCGTTTATAAGCTACTTTTTGCCCTTCTAAACAGAACTTATGCAATAAGCTCAAAAAAAAAAAAAAACAAACCAATTTATCTATGTCGGTTTACAAAATTTCCAACATTTTATAATACAATCTTCAACCGGATCAACCCCTGATTTGAAATGTTAAATTAATGTATCATAAATGTGGAAAAGCAATCCCAACAAGTTATTTTATTTTCAGTATAAATCAGTATTATAAACTGTATTTATAAATTAATTAGACGCAAGTCTTGTATCTTTTACTCAAATATTTTTTTCCTTCTACTTCCCTATATACTAACTATTACATTTCATCCTAGCATTGCTAAACATATACCTTGACATTGAAGCATTTTAGATAAATTTCATTACTTAGGTAATTTACATTCTGCTACGAATCTATATTGGATAGTATTTGCTAGTCGTTTATTTGATAGTTCTGTAATATTTGAATTTGTAGGGTGATAATATGTCTCTTGGTTTTCTATGCTCAGTGGCGGATCCAGAAATTTTGTTGATGGGGGTCGGAATTTAAGTAATGAGCACGTGCTCACGTGGTTGACAATATTATCTAGTTTATTATGCTCGTCTTATTTATCTCTTTGCTTAGGGTGATATTTCATAAAAAAAATCCGAACAAATTTAAGGAATAACATTCAAATTAACCATTTAGACACTAACTAATAAACCCGTAACCTAAATTAACAACAAAAAACTACATTACCAATTTGACATCCACTAACAAACCCCAACCTTAACAATTATACATTAACAAACAAACTCTAACTCTATCAATTCGCAATTAACTATTAATGTAAAAACAAATTGTATAAAAGTTAACCATGAAATTGGGATGAAAAATTTTGGGGTCAAACTTATTTTGTTGGGGGTCAAAACAGACATACATATTTACCAGAAGTTCAATTGTACAATATAAAAAACAATTTTTTTTGAAACTTTATGGGGGACAATTGACCCCCCAATTTAACCCATAGATCCGCCCCTGTCTATGCTAATGTTGTGCATGTTGTTGCAACATCCAAGAGATAGATTGGTTTGCAAGAACCTAAAGTCTCGTTTCAATAAGTTAACTTATTGGTTTGCAAGAACCTAAAGTCTCATTTTAATAAGTCAACTTACCATTGAGTCATAATTTTATTAACATAATGGCATCGAGCGTCCAAGCCCCTATTGCAGCCCATGGCCCATTAGAGTCGGCCCATCAAAATCTGTAAAAAAAACTGCTCACGTGAACCAAGCCCTCGTCCATCGTCATCAACAGAAAGCACAGCTGCACAGAACTCAGAAACCTCGACTCCTTGATCGAGCTACACAACTACTCAGAAGCCATCGCCACAATACAAACTTAGGTATTTTTTCTTCGATTTTAATGTGAATGAATTTCATTACTGTTCTTCAATTTACAGTCATCGCAATCTGTTTATAGCATTGCTTATCTGTTTATAGCATTGCTTAGCTGTACTCTTCCATTAAATCGGTAATCAAATGCAAATAATCTACTTCGAGTATTGATTTCGAGATGCGATTGTGCTCGGAATCTTCCAATTTTGTTTGAAATGTGTGAATTTGTGCATTTCTATAGGTTTTCTTAGTGTTGTTGAGCATGAAAGTGAAATCATGGCGATTCAGTTCTTTGATTGGTTCGCTCTTTTCATTATTGCCGAATGTCGTTTTTCAATCGAGCAAGAGGTTTAGTCAAACTATAACCGGCTTTCCGTGCCTTTGACTCTAGGTTAGGTACCCTTCGGCGTGGAGGGTCCTTCCGTATCTTTCATAACAGATCATAGAAAAAGAAGCTGTTGAAATTGGATTACCCCTTCTTGATTTCAAGATTTTCGTGATCTCAAACTCGAGCTTTTCAAGCGAAACCGGGTGAAAACGCAGCTTGATCATCGAGTTCGTTCGACTTAAAATATGACATCGATATAACTATCTTACTATTGTTACAGATTTATGGGTTAAAGTTTTGATAGATTTACTATTCTAATAGGCTAGTTTTGTTGTTTTATCATATGTTTTTTTTAAAAGGATCGTAAAGAAACGACTTATAATCATCGACTGCAAATAAAGAAACAAAAGGAAGATCATACATAAGATGCAAACTTCATTGAACTGAGAATTGTTACAAAAGGTAAATATCTATGAGGTGGAGATCAAAGACTAAGATTAGATTGAAGTACAAATGCAAGTAAAAAAATCGGACATTCATATCGTTATAATACATTTATTATGCAGAGGACTGTTCAAATACAACTCCTCTATGTTATATTATTATATATCTATTCATCATTTTGTTATCTTCTACTTTTTTCTCTTTCTATAAATTAAATGTAGTTACAACCGATAATCGTTGATTATCAATAGACGTTCCTAATTTGATTATAAAGGTTGTAGAAATACAAATATATATATAAAATATATATTGTGTGATAAAATAATTCTAAGATATTGATAGGAGAAGGGTGATAGGAATAGGATTATGGATTAGGCCTATATTTGAAACTAAGAATTGGAATATATTATTTATTATTTGGGGTTGTTGAATCAAGCATCGGAAAAACAAAGCTCAAGACGTAGAGCATCTCCAACAGATTTTTTATAATTTTTCTAAAATAGATAATCAAATGTTAAAATCTCTAAAAAGAGTTATATTCATCTTCAACAGTTTTGCTATTTTAGAGATTTTAACATAAATTATATTAATTTAATATCCTCTAATTTATATTCCCAATACATTTTAAAAGAAAAACTTAATATAAAATGATAAAAGATTTATGTTATTGATGGGTTGAATAAAATAATTATTTCTCTCTTCTATTTAGAGAATTATAGAGAGTTTTCTATATTTAGAGATTTTTCCATGAATCTCTATTTTAGCAAACAAGATAGCAATGCTGTTGGAGAATAATAACAAATAAAAATCCATTTTTTTTCTATTTTAACAATACTGTTGGAGATGCTCTTAAATAACCGGTCTTAACACTACATCTTTATTTGTATCCAAATATCCAACAAGAGTCCGTCGAGGTCATGGGCCAGGTTCCCATGGTATTGTTCCGGTCTTATAATTATATGTAAAATCATATATAATTTATAGAGTGTTTTCTTGTTCTCTAATACCATACTGAAGTAATATTTGTATCTATGAAGTAACAAAACAAAATGAATTACAAGATAGATGCAAAAAATATGGTGACATGACAGAAAATGAAAAATAAGTATTGGTTTAAACCCTACCTAGGATTAGGGGTGTTCATCGGTTGACATCCAATGGATGTGGGGGGAACCGAACCGAACCGATCCAATCATCCATTAGATGTCCGATTTTTCCAACCGAACCGATCCAATCATCCACTGGATGTTGGATTTTTCCAATCCAATGGATGATTGGATCGGTTCTGTTTCATCCATTGGATATTCTCATTGGATATCCTTTGGATCAGATTGGATTCATCCAACATCTGATGGATGATCGGATCAGATCCATCCAATGTTTTTATGTTTCTTTCTAAAAAATTTACTTTTTATTTTTTACAAATGTTTTAAAAATAAAATCTTTTTTACTTTTGAAACTTTGAATTATAATGTATTGGATGGTAGTTGGATGATAACCGGATGAATGGTTGGATGATAACTGGCCGAGTGGTTGGATGATAATTGGATGGATGGTTGGATGGTGAATCGGTTCGGTTTTGGTCGGTTCTGGACTGTCATCCAAGAACCGACCGATCCAAATTGGATGTTGAAAATTCTGATCCGATCCGATCCAATTACAATTGGATATCCAATCAAGGTCGGTCAGTTCTAATTGGATCGGTCGATTTTGATTGGATCGATTGATTTTCTGCACACCCCTACGTAGGATTGTGATTGTGTTGGGGTTAGAGAAGAAAGTGTGTGTCTTGTATGTGCAGAAAATGGTGAACAGGTTCACCCTCACCCAAACAGTTGCAACCGCCGGACTCTTTTCTGCCCTCTCCTTCTGGTAATTTCCAAACCCTAACTACATCCTCATTCCACATCAAATCACTAAATCCACTCCTCATTCCCTTTCTAGGTATGGCTTCATGTTCGGCAAAGAGTCTTCTCGAAAGGAATTAGGCGATCTTATCGCAGACCTTCGCCGCGGAAATCCTGATTCTTCCTCTCCTCCACACTCTTGATTTGGTAAACTTTCTGTTTTCACTCCTCTTACACACCGCCACATTCCATGAAATCAAATTTAAAAATTGCTAAAAAAGTTGGAATTTCCATTGAAATAGACTAGTATTCAACTAACCTTTATGATGTGAAGCCAATTTGATAACTTCCTAAAACTCTGTATGATGATCGAGAAAGAGCTATACTTTAACCTTGAGTTTTAAACATGTGCTTACTTTTCTACTTTCAAATCATGTGAACGTTCAATTGGAATAGAATACATTTCTAACTACACTGATCTATTAACCAATCAAAATGCCTCTTATTTTTTTTCTTCCTAATTTTCCCATTAGTGGTACACAGAAAAAGAGTTAAGAAGCTTAATTTATTTGTTGGCCACACTTGAATGATTTCCATATTGTAATTTGATGGCAGTTCTGGCTTGAGACATACTGATATGCTGAATATATATGGGATGCCAATGGTATTATCACTTATTAGTGAATTTTGAGTTTTGATTGATCAACAAGGATAGGGTACTTGGTGCACTATGCACTTGGTAAGGAACACTAGAAGAGTTGTTGAAGAAATAGATTATCATTATGTATTTCGCGTTTCAAGCATGGAGTGGCATGTGTAATACCTTTGTAAATGGTTTAGTTTATTTATTTTTAATCATTTTCACAACAATCCAGCCTCTCTACCCTTTGGGGTAGAGGAAAGATCATCCTACTTTTAAATGACACATGTGGTGTATGTTTTGTTTGGTTATTTAGGGGGAGTCATGGTGTTGATGAACTCTTGAATATATTTCTAATTCATTGAGAGGTGGTAGTACTTGAGGAATAACTTAAATAATGCTTTGTGGGGGTGAACCAGTTGGCATTACAAGGTTTTTGTGTGTGAAGAATGAAGATGTCTTCCGGAAATAGTATTTTTGTCTAAATGTATCCCAGAAATGTTATATATTAGTATCACTATTTATAACTAATAATTGTGTTCCTATTGGTGTTGCTGCTGTTATTTATACACGATTATGGTACGTGCAGGTGTGCTTTGGCGTTGAGGATCGCAGGTAGCTTGGAGTAGGCTGTTTACAGAAATCAAGTCACATCTTCAATGTAGGATATCCATGACAAGAATAATGCTCACATTTCTCTCTTTTTTTTTCTGTAGTTGTTTTAGGCAGCTTTGGCTTTTTTCAATATTTAACTTCTCTGCAACAGATCAACTTTGCATATCATATTATATAGTTGTTGTTTCAGTTTGTGTACTTTCTCTTGCTTTCTATCCTATTCCTCCTGTCATGCTTTGGGATTCTTTATTTGATGAAACCCTTGTTGCCAAATAACTTAACAAATGTAAAGTGATGTGCAAATTATGATTTTGTAAAGTACAAGTCAGCAAGTCACTGTAACATCATAGCTTTCACAAAATTAGTTGGGGAACATTTGGATTTTAACAACACTTGAATATGTATGGGATGTTGACTTGAAAAATACCTATTTTTGTTTTGTTTTGTTTATAGAACAACATACCTATTTTCATCAAATATGTAATCAAAATGCTGTAGGTATAATTTGTTTAGACATTAGAAACAGGACCAAACCATCATACATACATACATACATACTTACATACATACATATATATACTTGACAAACTATGATCCATGTTTGCTGCAAAAATCAATCTCAAATGGAAGTGTAATAACCAGCCGGCCAACAATTTCAGAATTAGTTTTATAAATAATTAATAATAATCTGTCATCAAAAGTTTAAAAAAATAAGTTGAATAATGAGATTACAATGCTTGTAGCTATTGCTGGTGATATCAAAGTAATTTAGTTGGCAAATCACACAATGTTGCTTAGAAGTAATCGTTACCGATCATACATTACTATGTATGAAAATGAACTCGTATGTTTTGCCTTGTCCCAAAATCCACAAACAAAATCCAAAAGGAATTAGTCAAAAATCAAACAATGAAGCTTACCCCATTCTATATATACATTCTTCAAACATCTCAAGAGATATATGAAATTCTTCCACAATCATGGAGAGTAACAGATATAACTTCATATCACAATTTTCTTTTATCTTCATTCTTGCTTTAACCAACATCTTTAACACTACTTTTGTGAATGCCAACCAAGCCGAAACCTACATTGTCACCTTAAACTCTCCTCATGGCATAGAGTTTGCTAAACCAGAAGACCGTCAAAGTTGGTATAATTCTTTTTTGTCGGCAAGTATTGCTGGCTCAGATGTGAAACCCAACATCATTCATGCATATCACAATGTGCTTACGGGTTTTGCAGCCAAACTGTCTGTAGATCAAGTAAAAACAATGAAAAATATGGATGGATTTGTATCTGCAAGACCTGAAAGAGTGTACAAGCTGCATACAACACATACTCCTGGGTTCTTGGGGTTGCACCAAAACTTAGGATTTTGGAGAGGATCAAACTACGGAAAGGGAATCATAATTGGGATTCTAGACACTGGAATTACACCAGACCATCCTTCTTTTGATGACACAGGAGTCCCTCCTCCTCCTTCAAAATGGAAAGGCAGATGTCAAGTTGTGGGGTGTAACAACAAATTGATTGGAGCAAGGGATTTTACTGATTCCGCTTCTGGTTCACCACTCGATGACGAGGGCCATGGAACCCATACTTCTAGTACCGCTGCTGGAAACTTTGTTGATGGTGCCAATGTATTTGGAAATGCCAAAGGTACTGCAGTGGGGATGGCGCCGCTTGCCCACGTGGCCATGTATAAAGTGTGTAATGATTTTGGTTGTTCGGACAGTGCCATCTTAGCAGCCATGGATGTAGCTATTGAAGAAGGTGTAGATGTGCTTTCACTTTCACTTGGTGGAGCTTCACTTCCATTTTATGAGGATGGTATCGCCGTAGGTGCATTTAGTGCTATACAGAGAGGAATTTTTGTAAGTTGTTCGGCTGGTAATTCCGGGCCATTCAATTCGACATTGTCAAATGAGGCCCCATGGATTCTCACAGTTGGAGCTAGTACCGTTGATAGAAAGATAAGAGCAACTGTTCATCTCGGAAACAAGAACTTAATTGATGGAGAATCTTTATTCCAACCAACGGATTTTCCTCAAAATTTAATGCCTCTTGTTTACCCGGGCTTAAACGGTGGTCAAAATGTCGCGTGGTGTGCAGAAGGATCGTTAAAACAGGTGGATGTGAAGGGAAAAGTAGTAGTGTGTGATAGAGGTGGTGGCATAGCAAGAATCGAGAAAGGACAAACTGTAAAAGATGCAGGAGGGGTAGGAATGATCCTTGTGAACCAAGTGAGCGATGGGGATAGTACAGAAGCAGATGCTCATGTTCTTCCTGCATCACATGTTGGTTATGATGCTGGTATTGCAATCAAGACATATATCAACTCAACCTCATCCCCAGTTGCTACCATCACATTTCATGGAACTATAATTGGAGTAGACACAGCTCCCCAGGTGACTTCTTTCTCGTCTAGAGGGCCTAGCTTGGCAAGCCCTGGAATACTTAAGCCCGACATTATTGGTCCTGGAGTTAGCATTCTTGCAGCTTGGCCCGTGTCTGTTGAAAACAAGACTCAAACAAAAGCGACTTTTAACATGATTTCTGGCACGTCGATGTCATGCCCTCATCTTGCTGGCATATCAGCGTTGCTGAAAAGCGCACATCCCGATTGGTCTCCTGCAGCCATTAAGTCGGCAATTATGACAACAGCGGGTCAGGTAAGCTTAGGTGGCCAACCAATCAAGGATGAGAGAGAGCTACCTGCAGACGTTTTTGCCATAGGTGCTGGGCATGTCAATCCATCAAAAGCTAATGACCCGGGACTTATTTTTGATATTCAGCCGAACGATTACATACCTTATTTGTGTGGTTTGGGATATACAAGCAAACAAGTTGGAGCGATCGTGCAAAAAAGAGTTACGTGCTCAAAAGTAATACCGGAAGCACAACTTAACTATCCTTCCTTTGCTGTTACATTAGCAGCTGGAGATGAGAAAACATACACAAGGACGGTGACTAATGTCGGTGAAGCTAATTCAACTTACACCGTAAAAGTTGATTCACTACCAATTGGTCTAACTCTAGGTGTTGGCCCTGCGCAACTCAAATTCACCGAATTGAACCAAAAGTTGACATATGATGTTTACTTCATTCGGGATAGTAAGTCTGAGGTGAAAACTTCTTATGCAGAAGGATCTATGACTTGGAGTAATGGTAAATACTCGGTCAGAACCCCATTCTCAATCAAGTTTGTGTGAGGGGAAACATGTTGTTTAAGTCTTCATTACTTTTCAATTTTTCATCCCCCATGTGGCTTTTGGTTTCAATAAAATGGTTGTCCTTCATTAATAATACTTGCGCTCTTCTTGTTCATATATATATATATATATATATATCCATACAAGCCCAATTAGTCTTGATTTCCTTTCAAGCATTATATCACATGTTATACACTCTCTTCCCAGTGATAAATTGGGTGTAATGGTGCACTGTTTTAGCTATAGAGAACAAATAACCAAGTTGGCCAAACTCATACATACATGGGGACTTATTCTTGATATATTGGGTCATTGTTGTTTGTTACAACAAGATGATGATACTAAATTAGATACTATATATATAAAGGTTATTTTAGATATTTGAAAAATAATGGGATATAAACATCAGCTGTCTACAACACATATGACTAAACCAGTACAGTACTGTTAATTGCTACATCAGTTTCTACTTACTCTTCTTCAGTAGTATCTGCAAACAGAGACTAGAGTTTTGTTTTGAATTATATTATATGTGTATATATTACAAGGGTTGCTTAAATACTAACTAGGACATTCACTAAGAAGGTGAATCTGCCATAAATCAACAAAGTGAGAAACTCCTAGCTAGCGGAGTGTGGTTAACTAGTCCAATCCATGCAGATTCCTGATGCAACCACAAACAAACATGTATTACTATATTATATCAGTAGCCAAGAATAATAATTAGTTTTCTAGTACCCAAATGAAATTCAAAATCAATTCTATCAACTCATGGTGTAACAGCTTCACTTTTTATGGAGTTACCCATTCCTATGAAAATTCAAACAAGGGTTTTTTTGTGATGAAAAATAAAATAAATAAATCTTGGATTAAAAGAATTGAAAAGGGGCAAAAGGAGCATTAAAAATCCTTCTTCTTATAGCCAGCCATTTGAAATATATTGTTACACACATATTCCAAAATAAATAACAGTAAGTACATATACTTACGGGTTGGATAAGTTGGAAGGCTCTCCACTTTCCTTGACGGGGCTAGGAATCACATTCTCAGATGAATCTGTACTTGACTGCACATAAGTTGACAAAAACTACTTGAAATAATACATGAGGAAACCATTAAAAGAAAGAGAAAAAGAACAATTATATATGGTATAATTACCATACCGTTTGTTCATTGGAGGTTTGCAGCTTATAAAGTTGAATATTCTGAGATTGGAGTTGACGTTTCTTCTTTTCATATATAAGGAGGATTACACATTTACACGTGAAGAACAACAGTATGACAGCCAATGAAGACAGTACAATGAGTTCGATCACAATCACTGACTCAACAGCTGCACATCCAACAATTGTCACTTAATTGATCTACAATAGAAGTAAAACTCTAAAATACAAGTTAGAAGCTAATTAATTAATTAGAATAATTAAACTTACAATGATCTACCAAGGGCTTCACAGGCAACCTTGTTCTCAAGTTTACGGTAGCCTCAGAAGTTAGAGGCACTGACATCATTTCTGCACAATCTGGATAACACCCATACCACCCCATATCATTAACATTCACTCTAAGAACTCCACCGTCTTCCTCACCCTGCAAATATTCACACATGGTATTAGATTGGCCACATGTGTGAATGCCTTGTTAATGAAAAAACTATAATACCCACATAATAAAGCAGTTGCTGGAGAACATTGTTGCATTCATTAATTGTTCCACGGAATCTTAAGCCTTTTGCTTTGACAGTAAAATATCCTGAGATTTCCACAAATGTTTGAAGAGGTTGCCACTGCTTGCTATTCTTCAACTTCAATTCAGTTGTGCTTATTAGCTCAGCTGGTAGCTTGGTTGAGAAAAATCCAGAACAAACTTCCAAAGAAAACATGACCCGAAACAGACTCTTATTGCCTGCGACTTCGACTCATTAGATTAGACATCCCTTTACTCTTCAATAAGACATGCAGAGGAAAAGGTGTAAAAAGAAGCAGAGATATCTAATGTACCTGGGAAGTGAAGATGATCTGGATCCCCGATGGAGAAGTTAAACTTGTCTAGTTGTCTATCAAAGATCAATAATCCTTCGTCTTCTGTCACATTCTTCAAGATGATGAACTCAGGTACATTAATGAAAGGAGGATCATTGATTGGTTTGACAGAGACTGGAACATCCAAATTGTTTTTTCCATTTTTATTGATGGTAGAGACCCTGATAGCATCGGTGCCACTGAAGTTCTCATCTCTGCTTCATAAATTATATATATATATATATAGGACTAGTTAATCATCAGCATAATATAATTCAATACTCAAAAAGAAAAGAGAAAACTAGAGAAATCATATGTTGGATGTTTAGTACCTACCCTATGTATTGGAGTGACTGGAGGGCAAAGTTGATGACTTCCAAGCGACCAACTAAATGTAAGTCTTCAGCCCTCCCTTCCATTTTAGTGACTGAAAGTTCATTCCACATGGGATCCCAAAATTGCATCCGTAGAGGAGACAGAAAGACGGTCCCATGTTGTGCACTCAGCATAATGGAGATGTTCTCTACGGAGTCTGAATATGTGATCTCAAAGCCAGCAAAACCACTGTGAAAACAGACATTCAGCCAAATAACTTTTCTACACAAATGATGCATCAACTTTTCTACATTTTGGAAATTCTAAAACCTTACCCAAATTTAGGACCCAGTATATCTTCAGTTGCTTGCAACTCACTTGGGAAAGAAACAAACTGTGGGGGAATGCAGAGGACATATACGTTCACGAAACCAGAAGCTATGTTTCCATTTACATCTGATATTGTGTACATAAATGAATCATTTCCGTAAAATCCCTTATATGGTGTATATCTCAAGATATTTCCATACTGCAAAACTGAACCATGACCTGGCTGTCAAAACAATGTAAATATGTAATAAATTTTTTATGTAATATTCTCGATTACAGAAGCTATTAGAGGGTGGGATCAAAATCAAATCATACCTTCTGAAAATCACTGAGTGTTGCCTTTCCTCCGGCATAGAAATCGTTTCCTACAGCATTAAAAGCTATGGATTCATCCTCCCACACAGAGACTGTATCGTTGTAGGCTACAGGGAAGTAATTACCTGAAGAACACAAAAAATTATCTGAAATCTACAAGTAAATGATTAAATTATTTGAGTTGTATGATTAAACTTACGGATGTATGCATTGACCCCGAAGGGGCAGGGCAATAAATGTGTTGCATCAAATGTAACACATATCTCGTAAGTTCCAACTTCCATTACAAGGTAGGAGCCCCTATACGTCCCATCTTTGTTGTCTGCAAACGTGAAGACTGTGAAAGATGATCTGTTGATTGAAGCAATTTCCAGGAACAAATATGGTGCTTGTAACAAGACTGGGTTAGAGAAAGAATCCACCAGTTGCACCACTATATCATTTACAATCAAATTTGAGACCTTTGGTGCAAAGTTTAAAATTCTTGATATGGATGAATTCACCTTGCCTGCACCAACCAAATTAAGGAACATGGTTACTACATCATCAAAATCAAAACATAACTAAATTGAATAAAACAATTGCTGAGATAAATACAAGAGATGATTGGTGAGATATATAAGAATACCTGCACTTACTTCCTTTGTATATGGAAAACCATCATTCAGTGGAATGTTACCACAAAATACACGAATTTCATATACCCCACTCTTTTCAGCCACATAAAGGACATCAAAGGCGCTGCTCATTGTTTTCCAGTTCCGAGCTGACTAATATATAAGAAATCAATTATATTAATTTCTACAATGTAACACATTGAGAGCAACATAGAAACTACTTATTACATTGTTATACGGGTACACAGATGGAGCTGAAGCAATTCCCGTAGGACCAAATGGAGCATAATTGAGCATTCCAGTTGGCTGAGTACCTGTTCATCTTTGGATGTTGTCGTCAAAATGTATAAATTAAATTCCAAAAGACATGAGATAGAGAGATTCTTATACATACCATTGAAATAATCCATTGGATATATCTGTGGATAGACGCGAAGCAAGAGTGAAGGCAGTGTAATTTGTACTTGAAGCCTTTCTAAGTCAAGTGGAGAAGGATATTGATAAGCATCCCTTAACATGATAGAAAACTTGGAAACTTCCCCAGCAACAGAGTCATTTAAACCAGATCCATTCACAATACTAGCAACTCCATCGATATAGCCTATTCAATATATTCAGCAGTAGCAGAAAACTTGAGAAATTATTGTACAAAGAATACAGAAAAATGATGACAAAGAATATATATATATATATATATATATAAAGCACATGTACCTATGTAGACGTTAAATTCATATGGCATATTCAAGATGTTGTTCTTCTTATCCTTATCCGAGATGATGAGGATGAAGTCCCCTGGTTCAACTAGCTTGAAAGAAAAGGACTGAATACCCGGGAATACCTCCTCGTATTGCAAATCACCAATGGGCAAAGACAAGTTTGTACCCTTCTCCGTCACATCAAAATCAAAGGCACACAGTCCTGGAACAAGGTTCCCATATTTATCTCGCTGCTTTATAAAAGTTTCCATCGTAGAAAAGAGCTGAAAGGATTTTGTTTCAGTGCTCCACTCTGGCAAACAGTTGCCAACATCAACTGCCCCTGTGTTTCATCAAAATTTACAAAATCAATGCAGATTCTTAGCCTGTGAAATGGAGGGTGGAAAACCACTGTTTTGTATTAAAATGAAGAGTAAAAATAAGCAAATGTATATATATTAATATGATAACATAAACCACCTGGGTGAACTGTGAAAGGTAATGGAGAACCAATCAAGGTTTCGTTTTTCTGTTTTACATGAGCTAAGAAACTTCCTGCTTTGACTAGAATAAATTCAATGCAGAGGTAACCAAATCCATTCCATCCTCGGTTGCTCACATTCAGCAGATGTGCATTGGAACCATTTGCATTTGTTGCATGTACCTCAAAATTGGCGATGTTTTTGCCTTCACTTACAGATGTAACATTGTTCCCAAATGCATCCTTGGGGAGTATCAGGACTGTAGCTTTTGTCCCAGCTACAAAATTACTGACTTGACCCATCCATGACACAATGCCACCAGGGGAATAAATTGGACCTTCAGTTGAGTTTGAAAAGAAAAACACAACAATACTTTTATGCAAAAAATATTGAAATTCAAATGAAGCACAAGGTGAGTGAGTACAAGTTGTAAAAACAAAAACCTGGTGTGACATAGTAATGCATAGAGGAGTCAAAGACGTTGAAATTCTCATCGGTGATGAGGACATTGAACAATCCGACCATGATTGGCATAAACAAAATCCTCCAATTGTTCATGTCAGGGTTAAAAATGGAAGAAACGCCAGTAATATAACTAGTGTTTCCCATCTTGTCATTGACTGAGATATTGGGATTAAACTCATGTCTGTATGCTCCCATCCTGTAGTTCCCAAATATCATAACGTGAATAGCTGCAGTATCACCTGCTCTAAATTTATCTTTACGATCCATCCAACGAAAAGTAAAAACAGGCAATGATCCATCATCTGCATGCAACAAATTCATTTTAAAATAAAATTATTGCTGAATCCACACACCACATTAACAATTGAATTAATTTTGGGATGATGAGTGTTTGGTCTTGTTTTGAGTATGTTGTAATTCGTTAATTTCACGTAGGTGTATGGAGAAATATATCCTAGTGAATAAACAAAAAATGATAATTGTTGAAGGTAATGGAGTAAAATGAGAAGTAGTTATTGGAGATAGCATAATGAAGAAGATTAGGTTAACCTGATATAGTTAAATGAGCAAGCATGAAGATGGCAATGAGAGAGAAGAGCAATTGAGCAACACCCTTCATGGAGGAATGAATTCAAGAAGAAGAAGAAGAAGTTAATGTTGGAATTCGTCTATATATCCTATATCTATACATACACTATATATGTAAAAGTATGTATGAAGAGGCGGTTATTAATGTTGAATTTTAAGTCGTCCCTATTTTTATACACGGTGCCCCTACAGTTATCTCCCACGATGTAGATGTAGATGTAGATGTAGATGTAGCCCCTCTCCTCAGTCGGTTTTCTCAAAACGCTAACCTCCCCACATTCTGAGATTCTTCTCTGCTTTTCTCTAAAATCTCACGCTTTGACATTCTTCTCCCCATTAAGTTTTCTGGTTTAGGGTTACGATTTTGTTCACTTTCTCATCTTGATTTTGATTTGAGACCTGGAGCTTTTCCCTAAATTCATTTGCATTGTGCGTGCCTGAGATCTTTGCTTGTCTAAACATTTCCTGAAGGCTTTGTATCTGAATACTGTGTGTGTTTGATACTACTCTTCACGAATTGAAATTCGTAACACACAATCTTGAATCAAATGGAAAACTGAATTTATTTATATAGATATGTATATATGAAATTTACATATAAACGAAAAATACATAATCAAAGTTTCAAGGAGAAAATGACTAACTCGAGTTTCTTGATCACAAATTTGAAGAAGAACGTTTGTTGGATTGAGGTCTGCAAAGCAGTGTCCTTAGACAGAAATCCGTCCCTCGTATGGTATCGATTGGACGTCTATCTAGAGAATACAACAACCCGTTCAAGAATCGAACTCTCGAACCTGACGAATCAAACTATGTTTCCATGATGAAGAACAATGAAGAACTTTGAGAGAATTTGAGAGAGTATGCGTTTGTGTATATGATAATCTGTTACATATGTTTCATATTTATACTAGATCAACCGGTGCCAATGAACCATTGCAACTGTTCACTAAACAGTCACACCTTTTCATATGGTGGCGGTTATGGGTGAAAGGTCACACCTTTTCATATGAAAGGTCACACCTTTTCATCTTTGCCCTATTTACATATCTAGTACTTTTACTATGAATGAGATTATCCCAACAATACCCCACATTTTTTATTCAAACTCTAACAATACCCCACATTTGAATAGAAAATAAGATATTCTCAAAGTATTTATTGTTCTTATTCAGGAAATAAACATGAAATGCATCAGAAAAGGTGTCTAGGTGACTTGAACCGTTCTTAGTGAGTATTCATCGGACCTACTTTGTGGGTAGTGACGAAGAGTCTTGAACTAACCACGTTTTGTAGTAAGTCAAGGCAATGAATATCACACATATCATGTTTATGCATAGTTGACTCTTACCGTTGTGTTCATTTCGGTCGTGAACAATCCTTCTTCATGAGAATTTTAGAAGACGTAGCCATATCCGTCTTCAAAGATGCGACCCCACATCAATCTCATATAGGTAATACTGATCAAGAACATTCCGTAGTGTTCCACCAATAAGCTATCAGTATTATTAAGAATAAGAATTCAACCCTTAAATCATCAACGGAAAATACACTAAATAAACATCATAGGAATAGGCGTACCAGTGTATTCAGTCTTGAGTTTTCCTCAACTAGTTGTCCTATTGAACCTAGACCATGGGATCTCCAATGTTGCTAGGTTAGGTTTCAGCCGAGTAGAACTCATTGGATTGGCTTTAAGCCCATTCCCCTCGATGTATAAGAGACTTTTTCTCTATTAAGGCCTTTTGTCAAAGGATCTGCGATATTTTCCTTTGACTTTACATAATCGATGGAAATGATTCCATTCTTTAGCAAGTCTCGTATTGTTTTGTGGCGACGCCTGATATGTCTCGATTTGCCGTTATAAATTTGATTCTTTGCTCTTGTAAGAGCAGCCATACTATCACATTGTATGCACACGGCAGTAACAGGCTTAGGCCACAAGGGAATACCCTCTAGGAAGCTTTTAAGCCATTCTGCCTCTTCGGCAGCTTTATCTAAGGCTACGAATTCGGTTTCCATGGTTGACCGTGTATTTACGGTTTGCTTCGAAGATTTCCAAGATATGGCTGCACCACCCAGTGTAAACACATAGCCACTTGTGGACTTACTTTCAGAATGATTGGAAATCCAGTTTGCATCACAATATCCTTCTAGTACGGGAGGATATTTGGTATAGTATAACCCATAGTTCATTGTGTATTTCAGATATCGAAGCACTCTTATAAGTGCATACCAATGATCTTTACTTGGGTTATGTGAGTATCGACTAAGTCTACTCACGGTATATGCTAGATCCGGTCTCGTACAATTCATAATGTACATCAAACTTCCAAGCACTTGAGTGTATTCCAATTGAGATACACTCTCTCCTTGATTCTTCTTAAGTTGGCTTGAAGGATCAAAAGGAGTGACTACCGGTCTATCATCACAGTGACCAAATTTCCTAAGTACTTTATCAACATAGTGAGATTGAGTCAGAATGTAAACGTTAGGATCTCTTTGGATCTTTATCCCAATAATTACATCTGCTACTCCAAGATCCTTCATATCAAACGAGGAGTGTAACATCTTCTTGGTTTGATTGATTACATCCAAGTTGGTCCCCATGATTAGCATATCATCTACATATAGACATATTATGACACATGCGTTCTTGCTTTGTTTCACATATACGCATTTGTCACATTCATTAATTTGGAAACCATTTGGTAGAAGAGTGTTATCAAACTTCTCATGCCATTGCTTTGGGGCTTGTTTAAGTCCATATAAAGACTTCACAAGTTTGCATACTTTATTCTCTTGGCCTTTTATAACAAAACCTTCCGGTTGTTGCATATAAATTTCTTCATCTAATTCACCATTTAAGAAAGCAGTTTTCACATCCATTTGATGTATGTGTAGGTTGTGAATTGCTGCTATAGCCATCAATGTCCTAATGGACGTGATTCGTGTTACCGGTGAATAGGTGTCAAAGAAATCTTGACCTTCCTTTTGGCGGTAACCTTTGGCAACTAATCGAGCTTTATATTTCTCTATAGTACCATCAGGTCTTAGTTTTCGCTTGAAGATCCATTTATGACCAATTACCTTGTGTCCTGGTGGTAAATCTACCAATTTCCATGTGTTATTCTGAACAATGGAGTCTATCTCGCCTTGAATAGCCTCTTTCTAATAAGGTGCCTCCGATGAATCCATGGCGGCTTTATAGGATTGAGGTTCTTCATCGACAACGAATGTCATGAAGTCGGGTCCAAAGTCTTTAGCAATCTTTCCCCTTTTACTTCTTCAAGGCTCCAAGTTTTCTTCTTGAGCCTTCGATGTATCTTCTTCATTTGGTTTCTCAACACTATCGGTGTTTTCTACTTCACATACTCTCTTCCTTGGATTAGAGATTTCTTTCTCTTTATCCTTGAAAGGAAATACGTGTTCAAAGAATTCAGCCTCAATTGATTCCATAATTGTGTTATTGTGGATATCTTCGTTGTTTGACTTATAGACCAGAAATCTATAAGCAACACTATTACTTGCTAGACCAAGATATATACAATCAATGGTCTTTGGTCCAAGTTTTGTCCTTTTGGGTAAAGGTACTTGAACCTTTGCAAGGCAACCCCACACTTTCATCCTTTTGTATGATGGAAGTTTTCCTTTCCATAGTTCATAAGGAGATTTATCGCTCTTTTTATGAGGAATTCTATTAAGTATCATATTTGCAGTTAAGCATGCTTCACCCCACAAACTATGTGGTGCTCCCGAAGTAATCAACATTGAATTAATCATGTTCTTCAATGTTCTGTTTTTCCTTTCGGCTACTCCATTTTGTTGTGGAGTATAGGGAGCTGTTGTTTGGTGAACTATGCCATGATGAGAACAAAATTCTGCAAAGTCCTTAGACTCGTATTCTCCTCCTCTATCGGATCTCAGAATTTTTATTCTTTTGTCAAGTTGGTTTTCAACTTCAGCCTTGTATGTCTTAAACATATTCAAAGCTTCATCTTTGGTATGTATTAGGTATACATAACAATATTTACTGCAATCATCAATAAATGATACATAATAGTTCTTTCCTCCACGTGTGGGTGTGGCTTTGTAATCACATAAATCGCTGTGGATAAGTCCAAGTACTTGATTAGACTTTTCAACAGATTTGTGTGGATGGTAAACATGTTTTTGGAGTTGCAAATATGTTTGGTGGCACCGGTATCAACCCACCAATCGGTCACGTTTGTAACCATAAAAGCCTCAATTACTCCAACGAATTGATTTGGAGCATTGACCACATTGGCTTGATGGGGGTTTCCACCGGCACCTCCTCCTCCGGGACCACTATGGTCTCTTCTATGGCGGCAATCCTTGGCTCGATGCCCCGGCTTTCCGCATACTCAGCAACTCATCACACGCTTTTTGAAAGGCCTTCGTTGTACGGATAGTGGGTTTGAAGCATTGAGATTATGCTTGAAACCCGTCGCCTTTCCCTTTCCTTTTTTTTTGGAACTTCGTCTTTGATGAGTTACCGGTAACCATGTTTGTATTTGGTTCCAACGAGATAGCATCCGCTTTCTCGTTCATCCGGTTGTCCTCCTCCACCCGCAATTTGAGTATCAATTGCTCAAAACTCATATCATCGGACAAATGTTTAAGATAGAGTTTAAAATTTTTCCAGGATGGAGGTAACTTGTCAATAATTGAACCAATAACAAAATTAGCGTTGATGCCCATACCTTCGACTTCCAATTCATGGACCAAGATTTGCATTTCTTCTACTTGTTTCACGACCGGTTTGGAATCCGTCATCTTATAGTTCAGGAATTTGCCCACGATAAATCGTTTGGAACAAGCGACTTCCGTCTTGTACTTTGATTCCAACGACTCCCAAATTTCTCTTGCCGTGGTGAAGGATGAATATATGTCATAAAGACCATCATCCAAACCATTAAGCATAAAATTCCGACAATTATATTCGTTGGCGTTCCAAATATCCAAGGATCGTTGGAACATAGCCAATTCAATTTGGGATGGGATGTTTTCTCCCTCTCCAACCGGCGGTGTCGATGCTTGATCGGTAAGCACGTTAGACACTTTCAAAGTCGTCGAGTAGAAGAGCATCTTTTGTTGCTATCTTCTAAAATCGGAACCCTTAAATTTTTCGGGTTTCTCCACATTCGATTTCAACAAGGAAGAGTTTTCCATCGTCAACGAAATTTCTGTCTAAGATTGTTAGAACTTATATACACGAATTGAAATTCGTAACACACAATCTTGAATCAAATGGAAAACTGAATTTATTTATATAGATATGTATATATGAAATTTACATATAAACGAAAAATACATAATCAAAGTTTCAAGGAGAAAATGACTAACTCGAGTTTCTTGATCACAAATTTGAAGAAGAACGTTTGTTGGATTGAGGCCTGCAAAGCAGTGTCCTTAGACAGAAATTCGTCCCTCGTATGGTATCGATTGGACGTCTATCTAGAGGATACAACAACCCGTTCAAGAATCGAACTCTCGAACCTGACGAATCAAACTATGTTTCCATGATGAAGAACAATGAAGAACTTTGAGAGAATTTGAGAGAGTATGTGTTTGTGTATATGATAATCTGTTACATATGTTTCATATTTATTCTAGATCAACCGGTGCCAATGAACCATTGCAACTGTTCACTAAACAGTCACACCTTTTCATATGGTGGCGGTTATGGGTGAAAGGTCACACCTTTTCATATGAAAGGTCACACCTTTTCATCTTTGCCCTATTTACATATCTAGTACTTTTACTATGAATGAGATTATCCCAACAACTCTTGCAGATCACCAGACACAATAAAGAGGGAGGAAATTTGTGCATCAACATCATCCGTGATGTAAAGAACCTATATGGTCAGCCTAATGATTCCCATGTTTAGGTAATTATTTTATGTAGACGATCATTCGTATGCTTAATTTAGATTTCAAAAAAAAACTTAGGACCAGGGATCTTACAAATTTGATAAATGGCAGAGGAAGAAAACCGAATCGAGGGTGTTTTTTTATCGGTGTTTTAAGTTTGTATATGATGGTATTTGTTGCTACTGCATTTTCTTGGTTATCACAATTGCTATATATATATTGTTGCTATTTCTGGTTGAAATTGTGCTTCATTCTTGCTTTTTAAGTGTGTTACAAATCTTACAGGAAGCCACACACACACACACACACACACACACGTGCTTATTGCATTCATCAAAGGTTGATGATATATCAAACATATTCAAAAGCAAAGCAACATTCTATTATGTCTGTAGCTACATAACTCTGCATCAACTTAGAACACACAACCCATGCATCCAAGACTCTAGGATTTAATGAAAACTTTATTCTCCCAGCTTTGTTCTTCAAACAAAACCGGAGGAGATTACACAAGCGGTGCAATTTTTGTCATGATTTCCCTAAAAGGACACCTCTTGAGGTAACAACTTCCAAATCCTTTTTTAGCTCTTGAAAAATGCAAGGAAATTTATTTTCAATGACTTCAGGACATTGATTTTGTATTTCTTTTTGTTGCTAATTCTCTTTTTTTGGCACAGCCCATGGATCAATTATGATAGGAGTGAGTTTGCTTGTTAGATGTAGTTAAGTAATAACGAAATCTTTTATTATGCAACATTGCCAAGGCTGATATCCCTTCAAGATTTATTTAAATGTTATATGTCAACCATCAGTATCAGTTAGGTTCTTCATTCTTGCATGTATTTGTGATACCTATATTTTTATGTTAATGAAACAAGTTTAAAGTTTCTCAAGCATCTATCTTGGCTGCTACCTTTAATTTTAATTTTCCCTAAATGATACTCTCACGCTTCATTTATTTTTCTTTTGAACATCTATCTAAATGATATGATACTCTCTTGTTGTTATCGTAGATCACACTTTTTTCAACGATTGTTTCAGTGCTGGAAATGTTGTTGATTGTTACATTAGCAGCAGCAGCTGCAGATCTTATGCTATAACCTCCCTTGTATGACCATGGTTTCTTTTCATTGAAAATGCAACTTCTTTGAATAGAAACTTCTTTTTGGGTTTTTGAATGTGCTATCTATCTAATTAATTTCAATGGAGTTTTACATGCTAAAAAATTAGGCTTCGTATTAATAAGTATGTGATCGACGAATTGGGTATGTATAACTAATCTTGTATTAGTTGTGTGTGTGCTTTCACCATTTTGTATTTTCAAATTATAATTTTGGTTTTAGCTGGTTGAGGTAACTTCAAAGACTAAATTTAGAAAAATCATGAAATTTCTTTGTGAAATTTGTTGTTGCCGTATAATGGAAAGAAAAGTGGATTTTTTTGCTTCAATTCATACAGCTTGTTGATGTTTTGGTTTGAAATTTTATTATTAAAATCTTGGGTTTTGTTGTGATAATTTCTGTATTGTTTGTTTTCCTGCCGCAACACGATGTGGAATTACCACAAGTTATGGTAGGTTCGGAATCTTCTTTTTCTGAATTTGATTCTAAAACCAAGATTTTTAGTGGTAATATGAAATGAATTTGTATACATGTGAAATCAGACAGAATTCATGATGGATATGAGTTGTGAAGGTTTTGTTAAATCGGTCAAACATAAGTTGCGAAACTAGCATCAAACGTGACGAAAAATAGAAAATTCATGAAACATGACTTCCATTTCCCTGTTATTCATCTTAAACCTCGATAATTCTTAGACCTAGTTGCATTGCAGCGGATAAATAACTAGTATATATATTATTAAGAAGAAGAGGGAGGGAGATCGGTTGGTTACTTATGGCGTGTGGGAGGGAGAGTGACTTTAATTCGTCGACCGTTATTTCTAATGCACACATTTTCAAATGAAATTTTGACTATTGTCTATCATATATATTCACCCCACTCTTTCACCGCCAACATATCACTACAAAAACGTTTTTTTTTTCCGGAAAAATCTATTAGAAAAGGGGTTACTATTCTTTGGTTCCGTCATAAAAAAATTACCTTTTTGAAGAGTGTTATGTTGGGTATTAGTTCCAACAAGTGTCCCACATAGGAAAACATTTGAAACTTTTGTGGGTTTATAAGCCTAGTCCCACATTAGTTATCAAAATGAAAAAAAGACTAAAGTAAGGGAAATTCATTGGGGTTTAATGAAAGCATAATTAATATTTAATGGTCAAAAGATTAGACATTGGGTAGGATGACGCCGCTTACCCATGTGGTCATGTTTAGAGTATGTGATGGGGAAAATAAGGACTTGATAGAAAGATAAAAGCAATTGTTCATCTCGAAAACAAGGACTTAATTGATGGGGAATCTTTATTCCAACCAAAGGAATTTTCTCAAATTTGAATTCACACACCGCATTAAAAATTGTTATCATTTGTTCAAATATCTGAATTAATTTTGGGATGATGAGTGTTTGGTCAGCACCCTTCATGATTTTCATGCAGGCCCGGCCCTGGCCCATGGCAGATGTGGCTTGGGCTATGGGCATGCATTAGGGTACATTTGAGGGCAACAGATTTTTATAAGGCCTTTGAATATATAGGTTCAATTGGGGCCCAAAAAAGTTTTTTTTATCGTTTGAATCAGAGCCGGCAAGAGCAAATGGTAGACCGCAGACGACCACACGTGATATGGAGCATTCAGCGATTGAGATTTGAGTCGTATCCATCGCCATTCTGAATTTCTACAAGTTTGATACTTCGATTCTGAATTTCTGATTCATTCAAGCATTAGAATGTTGCATCATTTTCTCTCTCTCTCTCGTTGCTAAGTTGCTGCCCTAATTCGGTAATTCCAAAAATTCTCTTTATCTCAGTCTCTCGTTGCTATCAGTAGAAACATAAACACCAACTCACCAAGAGTAATTTTGTCCTTTGATTACTGCCCTAAACAGAGTTGTTAAGCTGCTGGTTCTCGTTGCTAAGTTGTTGCCCTACCCTAGTGCCTTCACTTCAGTCTTCATCGATAAGGTGTTTTCTATCATTTGGATTCAAGACTCATTAGATATTTAGATTATGTTTATTTCATTATTTGTTTTGTTGTGTTTAGTTTAGATTAGGGTTATTTGCTTAGTTTAGGTTCATTTGTTTTATTTGGGTTTATTTGTTTACCATGTAAATTAGGTGTCACTTGACTATTTCATATTGTTTTCTTCACTTCTGTAAATACTTTACAATTGTATGTTGTCCATTGATCATTATTTAAAGAGCATTCTGCCCTCAAGTGAGTTATTTGAAGAGCATAAAAAAACTTGTATTTTGAGGAAGATGTTAAACAGGCATATGTTCAAACAAGCAGTGACCGTGACTTTTCTTCTCATTCTGTTAAGAGTTGTTGTCATAGAACTATTTAAAATCCATCCAAATCAAGCCAATCCAAAATATATAATAACTAAAGCATGATCATTGCATAAGTGAAATCAAACCAATTCGTATTATTGCATAATTCTCTTTTTGTGTGTGTGTGTGTATATATATATATATTTATTTATTTATTTGCTTATGGTAGAGTATAATTGTATAGATGAAATCATGTTAGATTTTCCTTATTTAATAGTTTGACATATTTGTTGCTAATTGCTATACCATTATATGACATAATCATCGTAATGGCATCATTTATAGGTTTTGGTTTTGCATAGAAATTGCTCATGCTCTCTGTTTGATTCCACACAATTACCTCTTTAATCAACGCTTTAATTAAATCGGCATGAGGATGAGCCACATTACTTGACTAGGTTCATAACCCTTTAAATCACTTTATTGTTTTGTATGTTTTATTAGGGGCATTTTTTTTGTTTTTCGCCATGGGCATTCAAAACCTCACGACCTTGATTATCTCGGCTCGTCTCTTCATTCCTAGTCGCACACATCTCAACTCTCCCCGTCTAGGGCAGTAGCTGGTGGTGGCAAGTGGCAACCGTGGCATCTGAGCTATCTCCCTCAGTCCCTATGTGGCTCTGTGACTCCGTAGGACCGTATATCCCTCTGATGTAGTGAGGTATCTCTCTTCGTCTGATAAATTTTTTAATTTCAGTATTTCTAATGTTAGGTTTATAATTTATTTGATTATTTGATTGTTAGGTTTATTTGGTTATCTTCTTTATTGTTCAATTTAGGTTAGGTTTATTTGTTTAGGTTACTTATTATTTAGAGTTTAATTGGATTGTTCTTTTGTTGATATTGTTTTTTTTTCAATTGTCATATGATTTTGAAGCATTTCTGGTTTTGTTTTATATCTTTTTAGGGTGTTATGAACTTATGATGAAATGTTTTACTCTAAATGTCAACAACTTAGCTCATGTCTATAGTTCCAATTCATGTTATTTGACAAGTTTTTGGGCAGTAAGTTGGTTTGCTTATTTCACAACTTTCATTTTGTTTGCATAGTCCACAAATTTCATTTGGTTTTCTTTGGTTTGCTTATTTCTCAACTTTCATTTGGTTTCTTTGGTACACATAATTCATTTGTTTCATTGGTCTACTAATTTGGTTTGTTCACATAATGACATAATTCATTTGGTTCATTGGTTTACTAAGTTGGTTTGCTTATTTCACAACTTTCATTTTGTTTGCATAATTCACAAATTTCATTTGGTTTGCTTATTTCATAGATTTGTGTGTTTTGGTTTATTAGCTTAAAATTAAATTGACATGAGGGCATTTTTTTCGGTCCTGCCCTGAGCATCAGAAACCTCAGGACCGACCCTGTTTTCATGGAGGAATTCAAGAAGAAGAAGTTGCACGGCGGTTGGAATTCGTGTATATATATATATATATATATATATTATTAAAAAGAAGAGGGAGGGAGATCGGTTGGTTACTTATGGCATGTGGGAGGGAGAGTGGCTTTAATTCGTCGACCGTTATTTCTAATGCACACATTTTCAAATGAAATTTTGATTATTGTCTGTCACATATATTCACCCCACTCTTTCACCGCCAACATATCACTACAAAACCGTTTTTTTCCGGAAAAATCTATTGGAAAAGGGGTTACTATTCTTTGGGTTCCGTCATAAAAAAATTACCTTTTTGAAGAGTGTTATGTTGGGTATTAGTTCCAACAAGTGTCCCACATAGGAAAACATTTGAAACTTTTGTAGGTTTATAAGCCTAGTCCCACATTAGTTATCAAAATGAAGAAAGACTAAAGTAAGGGAAATTCATTGGGGTTTAATGAAAGTATAACTAATATTTAATGGTCAAAAGATTGGACCTTGGGTACCCAGTAGGGATGACGCCGCTTACCCACGTGGCCATGTATAGAGTATGTGATGGGAAAATAAGGACTTGATACAAAGATAAAAGCAACTGTTCATCTTCAAAACAAGGACTTGATTGATGGGGAATCTTTATTCCAACCAAAGGATTTTTCTCAAATTTGAATTCACACACCCCATTAAAAATTGTTATCATTTGTTCAAATGTCTGAATTAATTTTGGGATGACCGGTAATTCTGGGTCATTCAATTCAACATTGTCAAATGAGGCCCCATGGATTCTCATAGTTGGAGCTAGTACCGTTGATAGAAAGATAAAAGCAATTGTTCATCTTCAAAACAAGGACTTGATTGATGGGGAATCTTTATTACAACCAAAGGATTTTTCTCAAATTTGAATTCACACACCCCATTAAAAATTGTTATCATTTGTTCAAATGTCTGAATTAATTTTGGGATGACCGGTAATTCTGGGTCATTCAATTCAACATTGTCAAATGAGGCCCCATGGATTCTCATAGTTGGAGCTAGTACCGTTGATAGAAAGATAAAAGCAATTGTTCATCTCGAAAACAAGGACTTGATTGATGGGGAATCTTTATTCCAACCAACAGATTTTTCTCAAATTTTAATGCCTCTTGTTTACCCGGGCTTAAACGGTGGTCAAGATGTCGCGTGGTGCAGAAGGATCGTTAAAACAGGTGAATGTCAATGGAAAAGTAGTAGTGTGTGATAGAGGTGGTGGCATAGCGAGAATCGACAAAGGACAAACTACAAAAGATGCAGCAGGGGCGGGGATGATCTTTGTGAACCAAGTGGCGGATGGGGATAGTACAGAAGCAGATGCTCATGTTCTTCACATGTCGGTTATGATGTTGGTTTCGCGATCAAGATATATATATATATACACCAACTCAACCTCATTGCCGGTTGCTACCATCACATTTCATGGAGCTATAATAGTTGTAGATACAACTCCCATGTAACTTCTTTCTCATCTAGAGGGCCTAGCTTGGCAAGCCCTGGTTTTCTTAAGCCCGACATTATTGGACCTGAAGTTAGCATTCTTGCAGCTTGGCTCATGTCTATCGAAAACAAGATTCAAACAAAAACGACATTTAACATGATTTCTGGCACGTCCTCATCTTGCTGGCATATCAATCCATCAAAAGCTAATGCCCTGGGACTTGTTTATGACATTCAGCCGAACGATTATATACCTTATTTGGGTTGTTTAGGATATACAAGCAAACAAGTTGGTGTGATCGTGCAAAAAAAGAGTTACGTGCTCAAAAGTAATATCGAAAGCACACCTTAACTATCCTTCCTTCGCTGTTACATTAGCAAGCGGTGATGAGAAAAAGTACACAAGGACGGTGACCTGTGGAACTCAAATTCACCGAATTGAACCAAAAGTTGACATATGATGTTTACTTCATTCATGATAGTAAGTCTGAGGTGAAAACTTCTTATGTAGAAGAATCTATGACTTGGAGTCATGGTAAATACTCGACGAGAACCCCATTCTCAATCAAGTTTGTGTGAGGGGAAACATGTTTAAGTTTTCATTACTTCTCAATTTTTCATCCTCTATGTGGCTTTGGTTTCAATAAAATGGTTGTCATTCATTAATAATACTTGCACTCTTTCTTGTTAAATGTAAAACCAATGAAACATAATCCAGACCGTCCTTTTTTATTATTATCAATGATTGAGAAATTTTGGTATTTTAATTAATTAAAAAATTAAGGAAATGGTAGTTTAGGAATAGATTTTAAGTAATTTAAATTTAAATCTTTATTAATTAACTAAAATTATCTATTTTTTTGTTATGATTTCCCTGATTTTCTCCTTAATTTTCTCCACATTCTCTCTCTATTTTTGTTCAAATCTTTATCTCTATCGTATCCGTGAAACTGTATTCATGAAACTGGAAGAGAACGATTGGAGATTTTTGAAAAAATTCGATTTCACCGAGACGATGAAGAATTCTGGAAAAATCTGATTTCACCGCGACGATGAAGAATTCTGGAAAAATTCGATTTCACCGTGACGATGAAGATTTCTGGAAAAAGTCGATTTCACCGAGACGATGAAGAATTTTAGAAAAAGTCGGTTTTAACGAGACGACGAAGAATTCTGGAAAAAATGGAGATGGTGAAGAATTCTAGAAAGAATGGAGAAAATGGAGAATTCTGGAAAAATATTGAGATCGATTATTACAGTTATGAATTTTTTATGAAAGATTATGAAATTTTACGAATGGTTATGAATTGGTTTGAAACCGTTCTTGTATTACAGTGAGGATTTTTTTAAATGATTATGAAAGGTTATCGTGTATAAATTATTATTGTATTACCGTTATGAATTTTTTTAAAACGGTTATGAAATTGAATTATTACTAAAAATACGGAGTCAGTTATATATGGTAACCGAATAATTTATTTAAAGAATTAATAGTTAAAAAAAGTCTAAATTATTCCTAAAAATACGAATTTGTTAAAAGGACAAAAATACCATTGGTTTCATCATTTTATACGGTTTCATAATAAGGGCTCCCTCTCCCCCCCCCCTCTTTCTCTCTATCTCTCTCTCTCTCTCTCTCTATATATATATATATATATATATAGGCTGAGTATCAAATACAAACCAGTTAGTTTGTACAAACTCGTACAAACCATACCTAGCTTCATGATTTTGTAAATTTGGCTTCATGAATATATATATATATATATATATATTGGCTTCATGAATATATAATTTGGCTTCATGAATATATCATTTGGCATTTTTAACTAATTTTTTTACAAAAATACCCTAAAATACCCTTATTTTTGTAAAAAAATTAGTTAAAAATGCCAAATGATATATTCATGAAGCCAAATTATATATTCATGAAGCCAAAATATATATATATATATATATATTCATGAAGCCAAATTTACAAAATCATGAAGCTAGGTATGGTTTGTACGGGTTTGTACAAACTAACTAGTTTGTACCCGATACCACCCCTATATATATATATACTACATATATAAGCATATAGATCAAACGTCTTGAATACAACTCTCTATGCATTAAGTACTACATTTTAAAGCATAAATTCCAAAAAAACTCTTAATTACCACTTTTAAAGCATAGTGTACAAGTTGAAAACCTTTAGTTTTCACAGAACCATCCCATACCCATAAATTTTACTTTGACCAAATCAGTACTACCATACTTTCAGTCATGCTTTCAGACCTACCCTTCTACCTTTTCACATTTCAGACCATACCTTTCTTACACTTCCATCTGTCTTCCACTTCCATCTTTCTTCCACTTCAACCTCTGGTTGAAGTCTCATATCACATTCTTCAAACTGCCACTGGAAAAAAAATGGTGGCGATGGCGACTAGGGGTGTTCAAAAAAACCGTTGGACCGCTCAAACCAGTCAAACCGGACCGGTTTTGGAGGTTTGAGCGGTTTGGCGGTCCGGATTGGTTTGAAAATTTGCCAAACCGGGCGGTCCGGTCCTGTCTGCGGTTTGAAGATTTTATTGGGCGGTTTGGACCGAACCGACCGCCACATATACATATATATATTTTTATTTTATATATTAAGAGTAAGTATTTGTAAGCCCAATCCAAATTGTAATAGGCTAATAGCCCATTTCAATTTCACTTTCACTCATCAGATTCAAATTTCACGCCTCTTTGACTCTTTCAATTTCACGCCTCTTTCAATTTCACGCCTCTTTCAATTTCACGACTTCACTTCACAACCCTAGCCACCATCGTCCACCTCTAGCCACCACTGTCCAGTCGTCCACCCCTAGCCACCACCGTCCACCGATTCCTTGTTCACGCACGCATGCAGCAGACAACACACACACACGTGGGTCACGACTTCAAGCACGCACACAACAAGGCAGCAGACCTCACGCACGCACACAACAAGTTCGTGGCTTCGTTTTATCTTTCAGGTAATTTTTTGCTACTTTCTTAAATCTTATGAAGATTGTTTAACTTTAACTGATATTGATTTATTTCTATATTGTTCAAATTAATTGATGTCGATTTATTAGAAATTATAAACTATTTAGTTTAAGTTTATTAGAATTGAAGTCGATTTATTTCTAAGTTAGTTTAAATCTGTTTTGTAACTTTTGTTTAATCTGTAGTTAGTAGTTACTACTTACTAGTTAGTTAACTTAGTTTATTTCTAAGTTTGTTTAATCTGTTTTCTAAGTTGGTTTATTTCTAAGTTTGTTTAAAAAATCTGTTTTGTTTAATCTGTGGATTTATTAAAATCTTTTTTGTTAAAGTTTATTAGAATCTGTTTTGTTTAGTTAGTTTATTTCTAAGTTTGTTTATCAATGATTCAATGTGTTTAATTTAACTAGATGGAAATACCCTCTCAAAGTATCGACTCAACCTCAACATGTTTAAGGAATTGTGGAGTGTGGACTATGTTTTGGTTTTAAAGGAATTGTGAACTGGTTTTTTAAGGAATTGTGATTAAATTGTATATGTTTTTTAAGTTTAAGTATTAAAGCCCATAAAAGGCCCAAACCGCCTAAACCGGTCGGACCAAACCGCCTAAACCGCGGTCCGGTTTGACCGGTTTGGGCACTTGATGTCAAACCGCTCGGTTTGAAAATTTACCAAACCGCCACTAGTGGTTTGGTTTGTGGTTTGAGGGGTTAAACCGCCCAAACCGGACCGCGAACACCCCTAATGGCGACCTTCGACCTTCCACTGGAGGTGTTGGAAGTGCTACCTTCCTATCCATATGAACAACTTGATTTCGCATGCCAAATCACCTACAATACATTGTGCTCTTCGCTCGAATCTCCGTTCTTGAATCGGAATCAACCGAGCTCCGTAACCAGCTTGCGGACAGTGACATCGTTGTCGAAGACCTACAGGCTCGGATTGAATCGCTTATCTCTTCTCTCTCGGATTTGGTAACATTTGACATTGATTTTATGTTTCTAAATGCTTTTATTTGGTACATGCATTTCACTGCATTGGGTTTATGTTCTTTCCCCTAACCCCATTTTTTGGGTTTATGTGGTTTCAAGAATCTGGTAAATAGGAGGTCATTTTGGTTTTTTAGGGTTATGTTGGTCACCACTACCATCTTTCGAAGTTTCTTAACTTTATGTTCAGTGATTGCAATGGGTTCCTCTACGAAGTTAAGTTTGTTGTCAACGGAGATTTCTTCAATTGGATCTACGACATCTTCTCTCGCAAGACATTTCTTCAAATTAGACACGTGGAAGGTCCGATATATCGTGGTCGTAATTTACCCTTTTGCGAAAACGTAGCACTCCTTTCCATGGAGATACTTTCAATAAGACTTTGTATCCTACCTGAAAATCAATAGGCTTCCTTCTTTTGTCAGCATAGCTTTTCTGCCTATCTTGAGCGGCTTTAAGTCTTTCCCTTAATTGAACTACTTTATCTGTTGTTTGTTGGATGATTTCCGGTCCCACTAACTGTTTTCTGCCGACTTCCATCCAACATACCGGTGTTCTGCATTTTCTCCCATATAAAACCTCAAATGGTGCAACTTGAATACTACTATGGTAGCTGTTATTGTAGGCAAATTCAATAAGAGGTAGGTGACTATCCCAATTCCCTTTTAAATCAATTGCACATGCCCGCAACATATCTTCTAGGGTTTGGATCGTCCTTTCACTTTGGCCATCGGTTTGAGGATGGTATGTTGTGCTCATTTTAATTTGTGATCCTAACTCCTTTTGAAAACTTCTCCAAAAGTTTGAAGTAAAACGACTATCTCGATTAGAGACAATTGATAGAGGTACCCCATGCCTTGAAACTACTTCATTTATATAGATATTGGCCAATTTATTCAGTGCATATGTCTCCTTTATTGGCAGAAAATGTGTGGTTTTCGTTAATTGATCAACAATTACCCATATGGCATCAGAACCTTTCAAAGTCGTTTGTAATTTTGTCACAAAATCCATAGTAATATTTTCCCACTTCCAAATCGGAATATCTAATGGTTGTAGTTGTTCATATGGTCTTTGGTGTTCAATTTTAACCTTTGAACATGTAAGACATTTCTCAACATAATTTGCTACATACTTTTTCATTCCTGTCCACCAATACAAAGCTTTTAAGTCTTTGTACATCTTGTTGCTGCCAGGATGGACAAGATACTTGGACTTGTGTGCTTCGTCAAGAATTATTTTTCTACATTCACCGACCTTTGGGATCCACATTCGCCCACAAAATCTTTTGATTCTTTGATTGTCAGTTTCTAGTAGTTTGACTTGTCCAATAATTCTTTCCCCCTTTTGGTTGTCTTCTTTTAAGGATTCTTGTTGTTCTTGACCAATTTGTTCCAATATGCTAGTAGTAGCTATCATATTTAGTACACATATCTTAATAGCTTTAGCGGGTTCCTTCCGACGTAAAGCATCTACTACCACATTAGCTTCCCCTGGATGGTATTTGATTTCACAATCATAATCTTTCAACAATTCCATCCAACGTCTTTGTCTCATATTTAATTCTTTCTGGTCGAATAAATAATTGAGACTTTTATGATCTGTATATAGTATACACTTGGTACCATACAAATAATGCCTCCAGATTTTTAGGGCAAAAACTACTGCTGCTAGTTCTAGATCATGCGTCGGGTAATGTGTCTCATGATATTTTAATTGTCTTGATGCAAAGGCAATTACTTTATTTCTTTGCATGAGTACACATCCTAAGCCATGTTTGGATGCATCGCTGTATACTACAAAGTCTTCGACTCCTTCTGGCAAACTCAAAATCGGCGCACTACTTAACTTGTTTTTCAATGTCTGAAAGGATTTCTCTTGAGAAGATCCCCATTCAAACTTACTGGCTTTCTTTATCAGTATTGTAAGGGGAATTGCCATTTTAGAGAAATCTTGAATAAGTTTTCGGTAGTAGCCGACCAATCCAAGAAAACTCCGGATTTCAGTTGCTGATTGCGGGGTCTTCCACTTTGTTATGAATTCTATCTTACTTGGGTCTACCATGATACCCCTCTTATTGATTACATGACCTAAGAATTGAACTTCTTGAATCCAGAATTCACACTTTGAGAATTTTGCATAAAGCTTTTCTTGCTTTAGTAATTCTAACGCCATTCTCAAGTGTTGTCTATGTTCTTCTTGATTTTTGGAGTAGATGAGGATATCGTCTATGAATACAATGATGAATTTATCTAGGTAGGGCTTACATATCCGATTCATGAGATCCATAAACACAGTTGGGACATTAGTTAAACCAAAAGGCATAACTAGAAATTCATAATGCCCATATCGTGTTCGGAATGCTGTCTTTGGGATATCTTCCTTTTGTACTTTTAACTGATGATATCGTGAGCGCATATCTATTTTCGAGAAATAGCTTGCTCCTTGCAATTGATCAAATAAATCATCTATTCTGGGTAAGGGATATCTATTCTTGATTGTAACTTTATTCAATTCTCTATAGTCAATGCATTTCTCATCGTTCCATCTTTCTTTTTAACGAACAATACTGGTGCTCCCCATGGTGACGAGCTTGGGCGAATGAATCCTTTATCAAGCAATTCTTGCAGCTGACTCATAAGTTCTTGCATCTCAGATGGTACAAGTCTGTATGGTGTTCGTGCCATGGGCACTGCTACGGGTACTAAATCGATATGGAATTCTACTTGTCTATCTGGTGGTAATATAGGTAAATCATCTGGAAAAACTTCCGGATATTCACATACCACTGGTACCTCTTCTACCAGTTTCTTTTCCTTTTTAGCATCCACTACATAAGCCAAATAGGTTTCACATCCTTTACGAATGCATTTTCTTGCTTTTAAGACTGAGATAAGGTTGAAAGGATGTTCCTTATGACTACCGTAAATAGTTAATACCTTTCCATCCTTATTCTTGACTTTTACCATCTTTTTGTTACAGACTATATGGGCTTGGTTTTCAGATAACCAATCCATACCTATAACAATATCAAAAGTACTAAGGAGCATTGGTAGAAGCTTAATGGTGAAATAGTTTCCATCTATATCCATTGAACAATCTTCATATACTTTATCTATCTTTGTAATTCTACCATCTGCGGTTTCTATTTCAATTGCTTGATCTAATTTCTTATATGGACAATTTAGATTCAAGCAGAATTTTGTAGATACCATGGATTTATTTGCTCATGAATCAAATAATACTTTAGCAGACTGTTTATTGATCAGAAAAGTACCTGTCACCACGTCAGGTATCCCTTTTGTTTCTTCAGCAGTGAGTTGGAATATTCTTCCCTTAGCTTTTCCAGTTTCTGACCTGATTCCGCTACTTCGTAGTATTGGTCTTCTTGGTTGAACATCTTTGGGTTTTGGGCAATTTTTTGCAAGATGCCCCGTCGATCCACAATTGTAGCAATTCGTTTCAGGACAGTTCATAATCAAGTGGCCATACTGACCACATCGATATCATACATTTCTGTCAATCCTACATTCTCCAAGATGATGCTTTTTGCATTTAGGACAAAACGGTCTATCAAATGTCCTTATACCATCATTCTTTGGTTTATTAAATTGATGGCTAAAATCTCTACCCTCAAATTTTCTTTTCTCATAGGTCTTGTTAGTGGTTGGTACATAACAATCCTTTCCAGCTAGGATTGCTAGTTCCACAACCTCTTGGAAAGTTCTTGGTTGAGACATATTTACGAATCTACGTAAATCTTTTATGAGGCCAAGTAGAAAACGGTTAACCTTTCGAGTTTCTGTAGCGACTAAATAGGTAATGAATCGAGATTTTTCTATGAAAGTTTCCACATAGTCTTCTACAGATTCGTTTCCTTGTTCCAGCCTTACAAATTCTTCATCCATCATTTTCAATCTAGTATCTGAGCAATACCTTTTATAGACTAAATCCTTAAACTCATCCCATGTCATTGTGGCTGCTTCAGCGATGCCTCTTGTGGATTGAATAGTTTTCCACCAATGAAGGGCATTCAACTTTAACTTAGTTGAAGCAAACCTTACTCGTTGAGTAGGAGCACATTGACATGTTTGAAAACAATTCTCCATGTCATCCAACCAGTTCATGGCAGCTACAGGTCCTCCTTTTCCTTCAAACGTGGATGGACTAGTATTTGTGAATGCTTTATAGTCGCATTCATGGGTTTGACCATTCTCTTGTTCATGCCTTGTATAATTTTCGTGTTCTGAGTTATGGTTCATAGCATTCTGAATTTGAGCTATAATACTTGGTAGACTTTCTTGGATGCCTCGAGATATTTCCGTGGCTATGTCAATTCCTCCAGTAGATTCTTGTGGATTTGCCCTCATTCTATTTCCTTGTCTTGGTGGTATATTATTTTCCGATTCATCTCTAGTTATCCTTCGAGTTCATCCTACGAAATACAATGAACACATAAGTATAATAACCTTCCGCTTTCATATATTATACAAAATTTAGGGATATATTCTACCAAACTTAGGGAATTAATTTCCCTTTTTATCCCGATACATCATAAGTATATAATTATGCTACTAACGTTAAACTAAAATTTAATGTTATTACTGATGAGGGTAACGCCCCCTCGACATTCTACGAGATGTGAAACCTCTCATGTAAGGATCTTCCAAAAGTTCACTAGTTAGACAAGAATTTTCTTGGTAGCTGTTTGGGTAAAAAATCACACCTCACGACGGACGGTAGAAAACTCAGATAACATTTCCATAAGACCACTCTTGTATTAAGATAAGGTCTTACAGGTTATTTACAGACGTATGCTCGGTCGTATGTTTTTGTGATGGTCGTACGTTCCGTACGACCGACGTATGAGACTTAAGACGGTCGTACGATTACACTAACCGTTAACAGTCAAACCCCGTTTCTTTTGTTCATTAATGCAAGTCCACGAGCATTCATGGCGCAAACGGCCAGTAACGGACAAGTCATCAAAGGCATTTAAGGTCCGACAGCGGTTACAAAGCAAGCCATCAAGACTCATTTAATGACCAGCGAAAGCTATAAAAGGACCTTCTCTACAACCGAAAAAGCTATCTGATCTACTACGAATCATCTAATCTACATTGCTCCATCTACTTTCTGAGAAATTACACATCGCAAACACAGAAAATTACAGAGCATTTGAACGAACATCATTGACGCAAGCTTCGCACGACCACAGTTCGAACCGCACAACATCAGTTTATTTCGCACGATTTACACACGACACACGATTTTTACACACGTCTAAGTTTATTTCTGCATTCATCTGTAATCTGTTGTACACAAAACACCTGTTACAAAAGGACTTTCGCCCTGATTGGCGACTATAGTGCACCGTCGACTCTCACAAGTCGATCGCGGTTTTTTCCCTCGTTTTGGGGTTTTCCGCGTCACCAAATCTCTTATCTTGTTTACTTTTTCCTCGCGATTGTGTTGCTTGGTCTTGAGATACGTTTCTTTAGTTGTTAAAAGTCCACATCAACCTTAAGTTGTTCTTTTGGGCAATTTTTGGCATTAACAGTTTGGCGCCATCCGTGGGACCCCATCTAGAGAAAATCTCAGACCATCACGTACATCGCTCTGACGATTTCAAAAAGTTTTTGTTGTTTCCAGGATAATGGCAGCCCAATCAGATCCTGCGACACAACAGTTACAGATCCAGGATACCCCTGAATCCTCAAATGACTATCGTCTAGAAGAAGTCATCCTGGACCACTGATCAGATTGTCTTCGTGGGGGCATCATTAGATCCTGCCATAAAGGGTCAACTAATCTCCTTTTTGCAGGAACATGCTGACTGTTTCGCTTGGACACACAAGGATATGGTGGACATAGACCCCAGTGTCATATCCCACAAGCTGAACGTCGACCCATCCTTTAAACCAGTAAAGCAAAAGCGTCGAAAGTTCGCCCCTGAGCGGAACAAAGTGATCAACGATGAGGTCGAAAATTTGCTTAAGGCTGGGAAGATCAGAGAAGTAAAATACCCCGATTGGCTAGCCAATGTCGTGGTCGTACAAAAGAAAAATGGGAAGTGGCGCATCTGCATCGACTTCACAGACCTTAATAAGGCCTGTCCTAAAGATCCGTTCCCACTACCCCACATCGATGCCATGGTCGACGCGACCGCAGGACATGAACTCCTAACGTTCATGGACGCTTATTCTGAGTATAACCAGATATTGATGCATGATAACGCCACTTTTTGGCGTTATTTTCAGTTCTCAATCCAATGAGATTGGCTTGTGTTCTAGCAAAAAGGCGAGATTTTACGCTTTATTTAGTGAAATGTGCAGGTTATTTAAAAGGCAGTAATCATCGAGAAAAGAAGCCAAAAAGAGCCCAAAAAGAGCCAAAACGAAGCCCAACGGAAGCCCGAGATCCAAGCCCAAGACCCGCGCCCGAACCAGGACCCGAAGCTGACTCAAACCACCATCAGAACACGCGCGACTTTCCACACGGTTTGCAAACCGTGGGACAAGTCGCGGAACCCTCTGTTCCAGACTTTAACTTGGCGTTTTTCCGGATTTTAGGTCATTCTCGACACAGCTCTCACACGACGAACGAGAGCAGTTAAGGGGCGATTTTCAGAGGTTTTTCGGAGCTTTTGGAGCCACGATAGAGGATCGATTGGAGTCACATTCATCACGTAAAGTAGATACGAGCACGAGAGAAGGGAGTCCGCCATTACATTCATCGTTTCCATATTCATTATGTTTGCACACGTTTTTCCATCTTCTTTCTTTGTGTTTGAATCCACCACCAACATGAACTAATCCTTAGATGTTGGGGGTTGGAATGAATTTGGTTTAAGCATGTGAACATATGACTTGAGACTTTTATCAGTTTTCTTATTTAATGAAGCATGTGATTTGGTTTTTAATGCTTTTGTGAGTTTAGCTAGCTTTCAATTGTTGTGTTGTTTTCAATTAAGTTCGAGAGAATTAATTGTCAACTAGAACTAGAAAATTGCATGCCTAAGGTAAGAAAGGGGATAGAGATGTACCGAGTAAGCCTTAGTCCCATTACAATCTTGAGCTTAATGTGTTTTGAATTACATAGGTTGAGATCGAGAGATAAAACTTGTGTTTTCAAGATAAAAATCGTGGTTGCTTGAGAAAGAACCATGCTTTTAAAATAAAACCCGATGTTGCTTGAGAAAGAACAACGGTGATCTAAGATTGGGTATTCATTAAAGAGAACGACCGGTAATTGTTTTGAGTCAGATGTTTATATGTGAGAACCATTGGATTTCCAACCCTCAATTGTTTTCTCTATCAAAGTTTCTTAAGTTGTTTACTGTTCCGTGTTTGATTTGTTTACTTGCAATTAATTAGTTTATACCAACAACTCAAAATATCAATCGTTCAGTTAATAGCAATTGTAGTCATTGTGATACTTAGTTCCTAGTTCCCTGTGTTCGATACTCGTACTTTCTAGTACTATTACTTGACTTCGACCCGTACACTTGCGGTAAGATTTAGGGGGGGTGATACCCGCCTATCAATGCACATCGAAGACCAAGAGAAGACTGCTTTCATGACAGACAAAGGCATCTATTGTTACAAAGTCATGCCTTTTGGTCTGAAGAATGCAGTATCAACCTATCAACGACTGGTTAACAAGATGTTCAAAGAACATCTTGGCGACACCATGGAGGTCTACATTGACGACATGCTTGTCAAGTCCAAACAGGCGACCAACCATATCGATCATCTGAAGAAATCCTTCGACATCCTACGAAAATATCAGATGAAATTAAATCCTACGAAATGTTCTTCGGAGTCAGCGCCGAGAAATTCCTGGGCTATATGGTCACATGGCGAGGCATATAGGCAAACCCGGATCAGATCAAGGCCTTGATGAATATCAAGTCCCCAGAAATTTCAAAGAGGTCCAACGACTCACGGGTCGTGTGGCCACTTTAAATCACTTCATCTCACGATCATCGGATAAATGTCATCTGTTTTATAACGTCTTGAGAAAAAACAAAGGCTTCGACTGGACGGACGGTCACGAGCAAGCGTTACAACGATTGAAAGAATATATGGCCGTCCCGCCATTACTTTCGAAACCAAAGGAACACGAGACCCTACAATTGTACCTCGCGATTGTGTTGCTTGGTCTTGAGATACGTTTCTTTAGTTGTTAAAAGTCCACATCAACCTTAAGTTGTTCTTTTGGACGATTTTTGGCATTAACAGTAGCTTCTGGCTAATTCCTCTTGGGTGTAGTTAAGTTGGACTTGAGTTTGATCAAGCATTCAACTGGCTCTTTCAGTGTCTCTGTTTGCTAGTCTTAACTCGTTTTCGAGATGCATAATATACACGCGTTGTGCGTGCACTTCTTCTTGAGTTATTGCAGCTTGATGATTACTTTCAGCTATATTATTTAGAAGGATGTTGATATCTGCTTGACTCTGTCCTGATGGGATTATGACTTCATTTGCAATAGAAATTCCCGAACTAGCATCTTTAGGAGTATCCCAAGTTAATGGAGGTTGAAACATGAATTGATTTTCATCCAAATCTTCTATGATAACGGCATCATTTTGGTTTTCCTCTGGTATCATCTGATCATCAAAATTTGGAATTTCAGGAATTGGAACTTCTAGTTGGACTGGTTCATAAGTAGGGGTGTCTAACAGTGAAATAATGTAAAGAAACTCCTCGGTCCATTCATCCTCGCCTCTTTCATTCATCTGAAATATATATAATCGTGAATAATTCTTTTATATATATGCATCATACAAAATTTTGGGAAAATATATTTTATAAAATTTTCCACCCACATCTAATAGTGCTTATATTCTGAATCTAGCTCTCTTAAATATCAAAAATTTCACACGGATATCTATGTTTTAGCCATGCTTTATAGGATAGGGACTTGATCTTGTATTCTTTATTATGCACTAACCCGGTTTCATCCCATTCTAAGTCAACTTGAGTCGCCTTACATCCTCTAAAGATCTCTTTAACTTGTGCAATTAGAAAAAGGCATCTATCCTTCATCTTAGTAGTGAAAGTCCGGGTCTTGAATTTTAGCTCCTGGTTTAGGCGTGCATTTCTTTGTTGTAGGTTATTAATTGTTATCCAATTCTCCCATTCCCTATTTAAATCTTCTTCCTCTTCAGCTTCTCCCCCTTCAGCTTCTTCCTCGTTTCCTTCGTTGATTTCCAAAGGTATAATATTATTTTCTTCATATTCTATTTCGATTTCGGATGGGTCGAAATCCGAGTCCGAACCTGCCATCTAAAGAAGATATAAATTTTAAGTACTAAAGAGTTGTAAACATAATCGAATAATTTCTATATATATGTGTTAGTACAAAATTAGGGGAAATAAGAAAATTTTCCCCTTTTTCCTGATTTTATCTATCCGAGATACATATAACTTTTAGGGTTGCTTTACTAAGGGAAAAAGGAGCATGGGCGGGAGTTTAGTGAAGTTTAGGAAAACGATGGAGATAACTTAGTTCTTCTTGCAGATGATTGATTTGGGTTTGGCTTTGGTTTAGAAGCTGAGTGGTTTCTTCTAATCTTTTTCTTGTTGCCTCTAGTTCTTCTTCTAGGACTAGGATAAAACCGCTTTGTTGTCGTACTTCCGTTTGTGCAAGGCTGCATTGATAGTTACTTTCCGTCATCTTGTTCATAAATTCATTTAGATCTTCCCAAGTCAGACCGGCAGGAGTCGGACGATTTTCTCCAACTATGCATGATGTAACATCTTCCGGTGGTGGAGGTGCTACTCGTGGTGGAGGCACAAATTCTTCTTCTTGGAAAGTTATATCTCTCCATGGGTATTCGAGTAGGAAATTATTGTTGGCATCGGAAATTTCATCATTACAAGGGTTGATGATTGGGTTGATATAGGGACTTATTTGATTAAGTAGGGTTGGGCATAGGAGAGCTTGGTGGTGATTCGGGTTCCTATCAGGTGATTCTTGTAGTCATCCGCATCCATAACCTGACGAACCTTCTCCGAAGTTTCTATACATCTGAAACATATAATCGTGATACATACATATATATATATATATATATATAATCTTTAAGTTTTAAGTCTAAGTTCACCTAAACTAAGGCAACTCTTAGTTCACTTAAACTAATGCTCTGATACCAACTTGTAACGCCCCATTTTCTTTAATCCCATGACGTTCCTTTATTTAACCAAACCAAATCTTACAATTTATTTCATACTTCAATTATTACATCAAGAGTCAAAACATAGCGGAAACGTAATTAAAAACATGACTTGTAATACAATAAAGTAAAACATTCTTTATTGAACTTTCTAGAAATATTTCATAACCTCCTTTTTTACTCCATACCTGAGATGCATACATGAAGTATATAAGCTTTAAACTTAGTAAGTAGTCATGGTTTCATGAATAAATAACTTTTATATACAAAATCTTATAAATTTTATGAATAATATTTCATAAAAACACTTGTCATGCATAAAACATCATTTTGAGATCTCACTTGTCACATGTAAGTATGACATACTTGTCTTGAGGTTCAATAACCCCGGGGTCCATAAAAGGCTGCCCCATAAGGTCCGTTTGCAAGACGTCCCTTCTTGTCATATATCCTGTACGTTGGATATTATGGTCATACATAACATGTATAAAAACTTTTCATGCCTTGAATGCAAAAATGCATATACTTGTATCATAACATGCCATCATATGTCTTGATAAAAAAAAATGTATCATAATCTCATGTACAATAATCATAACAAATATTTTATCAAAACTATCATAGTGCATAAAATAGTTTCATATAGCATGTATGTATCTCATTAAATCTCATAACATACTTAGGGGCTGTTTACTTGTGGCTTAATGAGCTTAATGGTCTGTCTGGCTTATTCGCACAGCTCTTTTGGGTTGTTTACTTGTGGCTTATTCGGACAGAACATGTCTTATTCGCACAGATGGAAATGGTGTGTTGTCCCCATTAAGATAGAAAAAAGACACTCCTTACCCCTCATAACACGCCTCCTTCCCACTCCTCTTCTTCAAGACCCGTTCAAAACCCTAGCACCTTCATGCGCCCCTCTTCCACTGCATCTCATCGAGGCATCTCCTTTCCAACGATCGTCTTCTTCCTCTCTCTCTTTCCCCCAACGACCCTGCAGTTCGATTTCTTCCCAGATTTCTTTTGAAGAAATCGATTTTCCAGATCTCTGTTTGAAGAACTCGATTTCCAGATTTCTTCCCAGGTCTCTTTTGAAGAAATCGATTCGTTCTAGATTTTGGTTTCCAGGATTTCGATTTTCCTGAAGTTTGAAGTTCATCGATTTCCCAGATCCTTCCAGATTTCATTGTTTGTTCCATTTCGATTTTTACTGGATTTCGATTTATTGTTGAAGTTCAATTTCGATTTTTCAATGATTGTTCATTCAAGATTGTTCCATTTCAGAATTCAGATTGTTCAATTTTGATGTTTCAGATTGTTCAATTTTGGTGTAAACAATATCATATTTTTGTTTGAGGGGTAGATCCGTCATTTATATCATTCAGACGGTAGATTCAAATAAAAAAGTAAACACCAACACATTTTTACCCGGACAGACAAATTTATCCAGAAAGACAAATTTATCCATACAGGCCTTAATGGAAATTTTGGTAAACAGCCCCTTACATTGATTAAGCTTAACTTCTTTCTTGATCCTTTACTTCAAGCTTTGTAGTATTAAGAGAGAAAGAGAGATATGGTATGAATTAAAATGAGTTGTTGCTACCTCTATTTATAGATAAACCTAAGGCATTACTAACTTGTTCTCTTTGCTTTCAAGTTTGTAATCTTGTAATGTTTTGACACCTCATGCTTATTTAGATAAGAGAATAATACACCTCATGCTTCTAGGTTGTACTTGTTAAGCTTTATAGATTACATTGTCAAGCTTTTAGGTTGCTTTGTCAAGCTTTATAGGATGTACTTGGTAGTAAGTAGCATTGTCACCCCTTATCCTTAGGGTGCTTAATCATGTAATGTAGGATTGCTTTGTCACTCAAATAGCTTTGCTTCTTCATGCATAGGCTTGTAGGACACTTGTAAGTTTCTTATTAGTGGTAAAAATATACATTCTTTGAAGGCTATAGCTGCTGGAATTTAATTAATGTTTTTAATAAAATTATCTTTTATAATTGAAACTTAAAACATCAAATTTTAACAAGATTCAAAGTAGGGTGTTACATTTTGCTTCTTCAACCTTGTTTCATTTGCAATTTAGTGAAGTTGAGCTACATTTACTAACTAATATATGATATGTTCATTTGAGGGTAATTTGTCATCTTTTACTGTTCATTTCCAATCTTTGCGTTAACCCGTTGCTATCATTGTTATTCGATTTGATAATAATCATTATGTTCCATCATTGTTAAAGAAAGGGTGTGTTGATACCACAAGTTTATGTTTATTGATAGTATATGATTTTGGATAGGCCAAGCTAGGGGCCGTTACTAAACACTTTTCTTTTCCTCATTTTGAGGTGTTAAAGAGTTGGACGGCATTTCAGTTTCACATATATAGCAATGGCATGCATCTTGATTTTGATAAGCAGGCAAATCTGCAAATGGCAACATCTTCAAGTTTAACCTTTAGAACAAACTTTTAACTAATTTTTAATACTTGATTGCTGACACTCTTGCCTCTTCTTTGCAAGAAGGTGACCCTATATAGCTAGGAGGCCAAACTAAACCAACTAATCATTGACATTGGACATACATGTTTGAAGGTGATTATTAAATTACGTGTGTAACTATATATATATGTAAACAAAGATCGATCTCCATTCCCCCTTAACTCTCAGGCTTACATCAACCATTCTTCTTTAAAACAGACTAACTTTGGGTAAAATATTCCAAAGCTTTCTAATGAAAAGTTTGAATGAGACGAATATTCAAATAAATTTTGAATTATTTGCATGGTTTATAATATCCGGTGAAAATATAAAGAAAGTTTGTAGAAGGATATAGAAGTTGAAACAGTCATCTTTAACATAATTTTTTTACTTCTGATAAGCGAGCGGGGACTAGCATTTTGTACAAGTATCACAATGCTTCACGTTCTAATTTAGTAGATATATATTAGGACTCAAGTGGGATAAATGGATTGAAAAGTGATAATCATCAGATAAATGGATTAATGTGGAGGCTGGTGGGAGTTGGGTACGTACCTAATGTGGTAAAAGAAAGAAACACGAGGACGCATTGGCGAGAGTGGAAGGTGCGACACACCAACATTGCACGTGGATGAAGATCGATGAATGCATGCATGCAAGAAACATAACTTAGTTAGGGGATATATAGTAATAAGGTTTTCATTTTGGAGATTTCTAGTTTTGGGGTTTTTTTTAACAACCGAAATGCATAAATATATAAAACAATTAAGCAATTATAAACAATAATCAACATAACAACACAAACGTGTACCAGGTCCTGGTCCTCCCACTAAGACGATGTTATGTATTACTTACTATATTCAACAAGACTACATATAGTTATAACAAAATGGAATGGTAGGTCATTATAAGAATCCATAACCAACACCAAATGTTTGCTAAAAAACGATCCACTTATTTATCGCTAGGCAAGTTAGGTAGTCCGGCTGCCTTGACTGGCCATTATATATATATCCTCATCCACGGATTTATCCATCGGAAATGGCCACCTGTCTTGTAGTGTGATGTATGGATTGGAGTTCCAAATAGTTGGGAGACTAGAGGAAGGAAAGGGAGGAATATACAACTGACATATATACAAGTGTGTGATGTGATATCTGATGTAAAAACTGAAAAAGGAGCCAATATATATATATATATATATATATATCCACATGGAACTTCACTGGCTTTGATTTTAGTAATATATATATATACACACACATATATGGATGGATGGACACTTTCAACATCACATGCTATGATAGCATCAATTAAGCATCAAATTAACAAAAAAAAAAAAGTAAAGATATATGCATTTTGCATTTGGTGGGAGGGACCAACATTCTATATATGTTGACAACCACCTTTTTTCAATCCCATTAATTGTATATAACCCTTGCCAATATCATCTTAATTTCCTTTTATATATAATATGAATACCCTTAATTACAACAGCCAGCTAATATGTCTAAAAGCATGTGTGTATATATAGCTCATTGAGTCTTTTCACCAAGTAAACTGAGTAAATGCTTCAATATGTAAAAGATGAAAGTGAAGTAATTGGTACAATTGTGCATGCATATATATATATATATATATATAAAGCACATACATATCCTCAAAGTACATATTCCTAGTAGTGAAATTATGCCAAGTATAATTAAGAAATTGAATATTGGACCACATCGACAGTAAACTTACCTTATTCATTCAAGGAGCTTGCCACTTTGTGGGTAATCAATAATACAATCATCTACATTAACCAAAGAAAAATAATAATTAAATCCATGTATATATAACAATAAGCACTTGAGTTATCCAAATTTAGATCAACTTTCATACCTCTTGTGCAGTACAGGAACTGAAAGTGTGTGTGTTTTCTAGGAACAAAAAAGAGATTCAATTATTAAGAGTACATAACATAGTTCATCACTACCAAATATTTCTGTTTAATTAAGATAGCAATTGTACAAATGGATGTTGGGGGTGGGGAGGAGAAAAAGGAATCAAATGTCTCCTTTTCTCCCCCACCACCCCCATCCATCAAATGTCTCATTCTGGTCCCCATATGCATGTGTAACTTGGAGAGAGCCAATTCACATACCTAACTAACTTTTTAAAACCTTTATCACAATATATATATATATACATATAGCCAGTCCCTTGCACTTGTGGACTATTTAACTCATCATGTTTCTCATCACGGTACGTAGCCATCTACCAACACAACGCCTGCCTGCCTGCCTGCCATGTCCTCGACTCCTCACATCCACTAAACTATGATTTTTGAGTCTAACTTCAAAAAAAATATCATTAAACATAAATATACCAAAGCTAATTAACCATCAAATGTAAACTGTTCAATATTAAATACCACTAACATATGCCCACATTAGAACATAATTTACTTGATGCCTTCTTTTAAAAATTATAACACAACAAATCAACTATAAAACTTGCAGATCATAGAATCAATATTTAAAAATACACATAATTGTAAGGTGAATCTGGAAAGTGAACCAGATTCAAAACAATGTTTATTGCTCCCTTCTTTTTCATGTTTTTTCTTCAGTTTGCCAGCAAGGTGAATCAGAATAGCCCTTTAGCTGACAAAGACCTAAAGGTATGCTTGGACTTCAACTTCAATAAAGAATTTTAGCTATATTGGCTTAAAAGGCATCACAGTTAGGCTTTTTAAGGTAGGACAAGATAATGTTGACCAAGGCTAGAACAAAAAAAATATAGTGGTCTATCTAGTAAGGATGTCAGTGACTCAACCAATCACTACATGTAGTTTTTGGGTGATGATCATGTTAGGCCATAAAAGCACCCTGAATTATCATTTCACCACATGATCTTTTATCCAAAGAGTTTTTTTTATATTCCAGAAAACAATATGAAATAAGGAAGAAAGAAGAAGTAATGTGGGGCAATGGTTGCAAGTTGTGTGGTTTAAGTGAGTGAAAGATTTCTAAATTGCAATTAGTGGTTGGTGCAATATACTATTTCTCTTCCAAGACATAAAGGGTCTCAACTTTCCAATTTATCAATCTAATGCAAGAAGTGTTAAACAAGATTCAGGTATGTCATCTTTTGAGACCAAAAAGTCACAAAAAGAGTGTGTGATCTTGGAAGATGGTTCTGTTTTGTCTAACCAACAACTGTATCATGAGAGTGGTTAAGATGGGATGTGGTTGGATTGGATGGTGTAATCTCGTTCATGATTTCAATGAACAAGTAAGCAGCAACCAATTTTTCTACACAAAGTGGGGATAACTTTTCTTTAATGACAATTGATTTGTCAGCAATTTGCCATTCATCGTAACCAAAATCACATGCACGCTTTTTCACTTAAGTGTGATAAGGAAACTTTTTGTTGAGATAACATGTTACCACTTGAGTGCTTGTGAACTACTCATGTGCAGAGAGAGAGAGAGAGGTGTTTATGCACGTCTGTGTCTATGCATCAACTACCACAAACAATAACTTTCTAATTCCTAAATTGTAATTGCAATCATCACTCTTAAAAGTGTTTATAATGTGTTTATGCATCATAAATTATGCAAAAAGTCTTAATGTTAGCACTTGTGAAAGCTTCTCCAGTCCCGGATACATAAGTAGTAATTTTAACGTAATGTATTCAAGATATAGCCAAATACGCATTTTAAATTTGTAAGATGAATGTCATATTAAAAGAAGCACAAAATGCATCATAAATAGAAAGGATGCTATTATACCTTTGTGAGTCAAGTGGCAACCTGATACTATAATCGGGTGGTCTTTTACCTTGGATGTCAATCTAGTTTAGAATCGCAGAGTGAAAATTCTGCCTCATCACTATGGAGAGTTCATCCTATAATGTATGACATGGACCTGAACCCAACTCTCCACTTCTTCGTCACTTTGAGGCATATATGCTACTCAACAACACAAAAAATGTGACATGTTTTCCTTACTAAATGCAAGCTCTATGGTGGTCCTTGAGAAAAAAGAAGACATCCTTATTTTGTGCATATAGTGCTTAAGGTTCACATTGTTCACGCTCTGAAATTGAAGCTTGTCACATGCTGCATCCGGTAAGACAGCAACATAACACATTTATTAAAGATGATTATTTCATCATCTAAAGTAAGACCCTCCAGCTTTTCGGGGGAATATGGAATCACTAAAAGTTTCCCACCATGTGATGGTTAAGATTGAAACTGTTGGCATCTGATCTAAGTATGAGAGGTTCATTACTTCATTAACAATAAAAAGGTAGTTTTAATAAAACATCAACCTCTCTTCAGATTATAGTAAAACAAATAAAGCAATCTTCCTGTAAAATCAACGTGTACAAGACCAACCAAGTGATCATGCTTCTTGGAGGCCTTAAGACACCATGCATCTAGGGTGTGTGCACATGCATACTCCATGAAAAGTAGTAATATTAGCATACTGCACCATAATGATGATAGCATACTGCACCATACTGGCCAGAATAGTGTTTTATCTATAAAACATTTCGTATTTGGAGAAATTAAAGCATTAAACATTGATGTAAATCTCATTCATCTTTACATGGTCTAAATACATTCTTAGCTTCTAAAAGTAGCTGTCCCTAGTTTCATCGACATCCAAGGTAGCCCTGCTACCTTTCACCACTATAAAACCATGCCAAATTCTTTATAAGCACTGACAACTCTGCTTCCATCCTCTATCTCTCTCCCTGCCTGCATTCTACCATCCCTTTTTTTATTTATGTATGCATGAAGACATCAATGTCTTCTATCAAATCCTGTATTTGCATCATATACAAGCAAATGATGCCAGAACAAACTCAAATCAATCTGATAGTTCCCATGGTAAGGACTCCTAACCCATGAGACTTCGTATTGTTTACTGTATAAACACTTGATGGATTCAATTCCTGTACTGTAGGTTATGGAGGAAATGAAGATGATGACAGCTATAGGCTTCCCTCTGTTCACCATGGGCTTGGTGGGTTATCTCAAAAATATGATTGCAGTTGTATGCATGGGAAGGCTGGGGAGCCTTGAACTAGCAGGTGGTGCACTAGCAATAGGGTTCACAAACATTACCGGCTACTCGGTTCTATCAGGTCTTGCTATGGGGATGGAACCCATTTGCAGCCAGGCTTTTGGTTCAAGGAACTTACACATGGTTACTCTAACCCTACAAAGAACAATCCTCATGTTATTATTTGCATCGCTACCCATTGGGATGCTATGGGTTAACCTTGAGCCACTCATGCTTAAGCTACGCCAGGACCCAGAGATTTCACACATTGCTAGTCTGTATTGTCGATATGCTGCCCCAGATCTTATCGTTAACAGTCTCCTAAATCCTCTGCGTATCTTCTTACGAAGCAAAGGAGCAACATGGCCATTGATGTGGTGTACTTTACTTGCAACAATTTTACACTTTCCCATCACCAACACCTTGGCCTTCACCTTTCACCTTGGGGTTCAAGGGGTTGCACTCTCCACCTTCATCACCAACTTGAGTACATCGGTTTTCCTTCTAGGCTACATGCTTTTCGCTCATACCACCACCAAGGAGGCTTTTTCTGAACCAACCATACCAGAGTCAAGATCTATAGCTATAGAAGGTTCAGTAGGGGAGGGATGGGGTATGCTACTTCGACTCGCTATTTCAAGCTGCTTAGCTGTTTGTTTAGAATGGTGGTGGTATGAGTTCATGACACTTGTGGCTGGTTATCTTCATAAACCTCACATTGCACTAGCTACCTCTGCTATAGTAATTCAGACAACATCTCTTATGTACACATTGCCTTCAGCACTCAGTATGACAATATCAACCAGAGTCGGCAATGAGCTTGGAGCAGGCCAACCAGGTAAGGCTCATCTAGCAACATTAGTGGCCATAGGACTGGCACTCCTAACGTCGGTGTTTGGCTTGTTGGGGATCACCTTAGGAAGAGAAGCATGGGGGAAAGTCTTCACAAATGACAGCGAGGTTTTACAGCTAACAATGGCTGCTCTACCCATAATTGGAGTATGTGAATTAGCTAATTACCCACAAACCACATGCTCTGGGGTTCTTCGTGGAAGTGCAAGACCCTCCACTGGAGCAAGAATTAACTTCTGCTCGTTCTATTTGGTGGGCACACCAGTAGCCATAATTTTAGCTTTTGTGTGGAAGCTACAATTTTTGGGGCTCTGTTATGGGCTTCTAGCAGCTCAGATGGCATGTGTACTATCAATCTTGACTGTGATATACAGGACAGATTGGGAGCAGGAATCATCAAATGCAAGACAGTTGGTGGGAGGAAGAAGTGAATGCACATATGAAGATCAAACTGTGGCATGCGATCAAGAAGTTGGGTTTATTTAAAACGGCAGATCTTGTGCAGTTAATACACATTTATGTACAAAGAATCTGGTATTGGGTAACCGAGAAAAATGATATCATCTTTATATTACTGAGTCGTACAACGTATAGCATGTACTGTGGATAGAGCAGGAAAATATATATGTACTAATCATTCCTACCCATATCTCTCATTTCAGTCTTCAACTACATATAAACAAAGGAAAAAGGTTTCCCTTACATGACAATATGAATTTTGGTGTTACAGAGTTATGTATTGGCATTGAGTAGCTGTTGATATTGAAGATTATGTTTTATAAAATGATCTTCTCCATTATAAAATTCCATATAAGAAAATGTATTGGTTTAGCCATCAGTGTCACAGCCAGATCACAGGGATACTGGTTGTTTCTTTCAATAATGTGAAAATAGATGACGGAATTGGAATGCTCAAAGGAATACTGCTTGTTTCGTTTCTCCTTTCAAGTGTGATAATTCAGAGTTATGTTTACATTAATTAATAATTAATGAGAAAAAGTATGAACATCTTGTGGGCTGATGGCAAATATTAATTAATCTAATTATAGAACACATCAGCATGTTGAGATTGGAGCCTACAGAGATGTAACATACAAGGAGCCAATGAAAACAGAGAGCTTAACCAAAAGAAATCAGCAGATGAAGGTCCCAACATATATATCGTCGCCTTTTATTCTTCTTCTCCTTCTAACGATAAATTATCCATGTATACATATATATATATACAAGTGTCTCTAGTCCAGCCACCAAATGTAGGAAACTCTACTCAGGAATTAAGGTTGGTTAATTAAACCAAAGCAGCAGGAAAGAAAGAAAGCATATTAAGAAGGATTTGCCAAATGGACTTGCAAAATCATCCATGGGCGTTTTATGAGATCACATAATAATCACCCTTAAGGTTTTGACATAAGAACCCTCAACGTTGGGAAAATCCAGAATATGATGCAAGACTTATTGTAGACACAAAATCAAATAACCGATATATAGTAGATTGGAGCCAAACGACGTCAAGGTAAAGATCTGATAAAATAATACTTATTGCAAATAATCTTTATAAATCTGTTTATACAAATGCATTATAAACTAGCAAATGTTGGTAGTGATTGGTAAACTAGAACCAGAAATTGATCATATCTAATTACTAATGTATCATCTACATTGTGAAGAAGTTTGCAAAGAACGCGACATAAATTATATCTCATAAATGGTAGGGTTGATTCCTCTAGACCTCTACAATTACTAGAAAATACTAGCATATTCATGGTTATCCTCGAATGTAAGTTACAAACAAGTTTGCTAAGGAACACCAAGTAATTAAGCTTAGTAAATTGTATTGTATTTAGTTATCACTGAATTGCAAGGTTGTCAACTTTGCTCAACATTAAAAAAGATGATACATGTTTATATATACTAGTTGTGTACCTGCGAAATGCAGCGCGATCCTTCTCGATTCTGAAGGCAACAACTCAAACCTTGGATCCTGCTTTCTGCTCCGTTCTACTCTCCAAACCTTTCAATTTTATTTTTATTATTTTGTCTAGTCTTGAATTATAAATCAGTTAATATATAAACTCAATGTTAATATTGTTGATTGGCCAGATAGTTGAAAAGATAATTATAGGATTACGAAGTATCCAAACCCATAATAGTTGTTCTTAACTTTTAGAGAAAGATTTTGAATTAGTGATTTTACTTGCTGCAACTCCTAATTATTAAATTAAATCTGAAATTTATGTTTGAAAGAAAAAATAGAAATTCCAATCATCTACAATCATACACACACACACACACATATATATATATGAAAATATTACTCGAAACGTCCATCTGTAGACATGTCATGTACTCCCATAAGAAATGTCTTAATGATTAAGTAGTCTTTTGTACTGTATTAATCGCATTAAATTCTTGATGTGTATACTCCGTCACGATTGAAATTTTTGATAGTCTTCACTAATATATTTGAATTTCCATGTCATCTCTCTAGAAAACACCACGTAAAGTTGGCCATGCAATAATGTTGATTTCGGTAGATAAACACTTGTGTAAATAATAGGTGATTCCCACATCAAAGGCAAAGACAAAATGTGTACTCGCAAGATGCGATGAGATGTAATTTTTTATTGTAAACCGAGAATAGAAACTTAATGCAATTTTTTATTGTAAACCGAGATGTAACTTAATACACACATGTACATTCAGAATAATATAAGTTACTACTTCAAATATTTCTGCAAAAAAATGTCTAATGATTATCATTCATTTTGAACAAAAAAGTGATCAACAGTAATACTATTGCCAAACTCGTATAGCAACAATACGTACTATGATCTCTACAATATCTCAATCTAAAAACCGTTTATTAACATTTTGGCTAGAATTTGTAGCTAGATATGAAAGAGACAATGACCATTTACATCTATTTTTGTGCATGAACTTGTGCTGCATTAGTGCCAAGTCATCGCTTCAAATGATACATCATGTTCAATACTTCAATGGTTGTTCTTACTAGCAGGCTATACATTTACATAGTTATAATCCTATTTCTGGCTAGCTACTAAGAATTTTGTACATGAAACTTGTGCTGCATTATGCTTCTTCATGTTCTAGCTAAGAGGCTAACTAATTATGTTGACTGTTGAAATTTTAATTTAGATCATGACAAGTCTATTGATCATAGTAGCTCGATAATAGTCTGAAAGTGTCAGTGGTTAGATGAATATTTCTGGCATGTTTTCCCTCTTGCTGTACACACACACACACACACACACACACACACATATATATATATATATATATATATATATATATATATATATATGTTGCATAAGGAAGTTGCTGTATGAAGCTTCAGCTTCCAACTCTCATACATGTGATAGGTTCATATTGTTGTGATCATGGGAGACTCTCAAAGGAGTTGGGATTTGATATAATAATAAGATCATCAAATTACATACAAACTAAATAAAATCATCTCGTTTACCTCATGATCGGATTTTTCTGAAGATGACACGTGCCATTTATAAAATATATCATCAATCATTGGATCACTGACTTGTCACAGATAAAAGCCTTGTTACCAAGAATGATAAAAATGTTACCAAGTAAAAGTACAGTTGTAGATCCTTATATTTACATATCTTCAATGCAGATGCTATTATAGATATCATTTATAACAGATACGAATTCATACTCATTTCTGGATTGTTTTGAATATAGAAAGACCGAGCAGCAGATCCAATTACATGCTGCAAATAGACAGACATTGATCCAAGATTACATGTTGTTGCTGCTGCTGCTGCTCTTCAAACCAGGTTCAGCCTTAATCTCTTCGGCTGGATAGAAAACAATAGTCAACTATCTCCCACTTACAGAAAACATTTATTTATCATCAAAACATGAAAATACAACTGAATTTGATTACACAAGATGCGTTAGGTTATCTTGGATGTACAGTGTACACTGCTAAAGAGATCCCAACTATTAATGGTTTGAAGCTTCAAATCTCTAGTTCCTTCTATTGTTTTTTCCAAAATCTTTCTTGCACCAATAAATGTTGATGTTCATGTCCAAGTGGCTCATATTTAATCATATGATACGTCTTTTAAGGTGTTTTAAAGATTAACAATAAGTTTTTTCTCTCTTTTTTGTGCATGTGAGAGGTGGGGTAGGGGGGCTTTTGCTTTGCATGTGTATATATTGTATATGTAAAAAACTTCCCTTGGGTGTAAATAGTATTGTGATTTCAAGGAAAAATGACTGAAGTTTCTCTAAACATGATAGGCAAGAGCATTAAGGGTGTGTTTGGTACACAGACAGGATAGGACAGGACAAGGTGGGACAGGACAGAACAGGTGTTCCACGTTTGGTAAGACAGAACTGAACAGAACAGAACATATAACATTGGCCAATTTATCCTTACTAAATTTAAAGAATGAATTAAATATGAAATAGAAGATTTATTTGATGTTTTAGAAGAGAATTAGATTTTATTTTGAGGTTATATTGGTAAAACATAAGTTTGTTCCACCTTGTTCCAGCTTGTTCCATGGGGTGGGGGTGGAACAGGCCTGTTCCAGTTTGTTCCACCTTGTTCCAGTCTGTTCCACATAAAAATCCTGCCAAACGTGGGACATTGGACCCTGTTCTGTTCTATCCTGTCCAGTGTACCAAACGCACCCTAAGGGTATTATTGATAATAGACAAGTTAACCAACAAAAATCACATGCAAATGGAGTTTTCCGTAGGACAAGTTACGTGTCAATGGTAGTTTCATTTTCTTAGTTGAGCTACAAGAACACACAACTTAATATGCATTGACCTCACCATTGTATATGACACTTATTTAATATACACATCTTTTTTTTTTGGAAGGCATAGCGGCATCGACCCTTTCGATCAACTACCACGAACACAACGCACACACGCACGCCTCCCCGGCGGTATCGGACATCCGAGGGCAGTCCACTAATCCGCCGCTGTCCCGGCCCAGCTTACGCTGGACCTAAGGCCCAACCACAGGCTGGGGGGATAAGCCCAGTCAAAGACTGGACCACCCAAGGACTGGGTACTCCTCATGCCCTCAATTGCCTCCCCTTGGAATCGAACCCGGGTAGACTGGGATACCATCCACAGCCCCCCCCCCCCCCAGGATGTTACCGTCCTTAGATAGACCAACTGAGCTAGACATGATTTGTACTATTTAATATACACATCTGCTGCAATTTTTACCGAAAATCATATTTAGGAGACAAAAATAAGTTATGCATTCTTGCAAAGAAGTACCAAAGGGCCTTTGCCCTAGCATTATTCAGGTTAACCGTAGGAGGTTGGGGGTTCAAACCTCATCAAAGGCAAGGAGGGTGTGTGAGTTCTTTTGCCATATATAAATAGTATATACTTGAAAGAAACAAAAAAAATATTGTTTGACTTCAAGGTCAAACCAATTACTTTTCAAGTCCAACATTAATATCGATTTTTCCACATAAACTAAATTTTGCATTTTTAGTACTTGTCAATTGTCATGAAGTTCAGTAAATACTGGAAGGTTTCGTGTCATTTTTTAATACAATAAGTAGTCCATTTTACCACAAAAGTCAAAGTGCTAGCCAATTTTTATGCACAAATACATGCTACTTACATATTTCCTGGCAACTTCTTTGAGAAACTTCTTTGGATAGTCCAAATATTCTGCACAATCACTCTTTATGATTGCAGCAAGCTCATCTCTGCCAGCACTTTCGAGGTTTCTTATCATAATTGTTAAGGTCAACTCGTCTGGGATGCATCCTGATGCCTTCATCAACTCATATGTTTCCATTGCCTTGTCTATCATATCCACTTTGAGATATGCTCCAATTAGCTCTGTATAGGCTCTGGTGTCTGGTTCTAAGCCTTCTTTGATGAGCTCAGAGAAAAGCTTTTCAACTTCACCTATCAGTTTCTTCTTTCCAAACATTAACATCAAATCACCATATAGAGAGTGATCAGGTTCGTACCATGCTTCCTTCCTCATAAATTCAAACACCTGACACCTGATTGCAATTCAGATAAGATGCAATCTAGAAATAATAATAAAGATACATAAATTAAGAAACTGGATTCAAACACCGAGACAAGCAAAAATGTTCAATGACAACGAATTACTCCCTCTTGAATAGATTTACAATTTGAATTCTAAAGCCAATTAGATTACATTTTGAATTACTCAATTGTCTATATCTAAAGAGAGATTTGGCAACCACATTAACTTTGTAACAAACAGTACAAATGAAAAGGGTTGGTGTAGAATATGTAATTAACTCCATGTCAATTTTGAAGTTGGAAAAAAAATTGAACAAAGTTTTGATGATTACATGAAATCTTATGACGCACGAGTCTACTAAAACAGAATTGTGTGAATTCCTCATAGAAGTATAAAACAGTGACCAGATAAGCCAAAACGACGTACCTTGAGAGCAAGGTCCAAGTGTTGTTGCCTCTGCAACTCAACGAATGCATCCAATAAATCATCTTTTAAGAGACGAGTGAGCTTGGAATTGAATACTTGGTCTAGTTTAGATGGGCTTCTGGCAGCTAACTTTAGGGACTGAACTGCTTGTATTGCTTCTGTGGACAAAACTCCATCGCTACGCCTTCGAACCCTCAAGGGTTTTCTTAATCCGCAAGTTATAGTTGTTGCATATCTCACTTGGAATTTATCAAATCCAAAGGGATCTAAAGCCCTTTGTAGAGAGTGAATTCTCACTGAAGAATAACCAGTGCTCATCTGTATCAACAAGGTAAGGGTTTTTAGCCTAGAGTATTGTTATGATTCCAGAAGATGAAAGGTTAAATTTTCAAATTACTAAATTACAGAAATCGTCCCTCAACTATTTGTCAACCACTTAAATGTTAATTTTCAAATTAGCAAATCAAGAAAACAGTCCTTGTGCTATTGGTTTCAAGTTTAATTTAATGGACCATTTTTTTGTATTTTCATCTAGAATAGTCGTTTTCATATCATTTCAGGCGTTGGACCTAGCACCGTTATTATGTTCCGCAAGTAAAGTCATGTACCTGGAACATGATTCAATTAGGGGAAAACATGTAAAATTACTCATCGTATTCATATTCAACTTCAACTTTTCCAAATTATATATTTATGCAAAAACCAAAAGTACATTAAAAATGCCAAAATAAAAAATACAACAATAAATATTGGATTGAAACCTAGATTAAATGTGAAAATTCGGATCAAATAACATATTTGAGATCTAAAATCTCATAATCCTTCAATTCTCATCCTTTTGATCATATCAACAACGAATATGTATGGCTCAACGTTCTAGTTGATGTAGCAAATCTTCTTGAGTTAGTGGGAGGAGAAGAAGATTAAGGCAAAAGTAGCGCCCTCAAAGGTGTGGGAAATGCGGTAGATTTTCCTCATGAGGAAGAAGAAGGGTACTGACAGAAGGTTTTGAGTATGTAATTATGCATTTTCTCCCTAAGGTAGCGTTTGGTAGGCAGACTGGACGGGACGAGATGATACTGGACTGGAGGAGATAATTTTAATCTAGGTTACGTTGGTAAAAAAAGGGTATTTTAGTAATCTTATGTTTTAGTCTCATGTTGTTCCACCTATTTTGGTGGAACAAAAAATCTTAAGTTTTGTCTCATGTTGTCCCATCTGATTTTTGTCCCATCCCATGGCATACCAAACATGGGACTATTTTTTTTGTCTACCCTAATATATCAGAAATCACGCCTTAATAGATACCGTGTGTAGTATAAACAGTAATATCGAAAACTGCCATACTCATCCAGGTCAAAATATGGTTCTAAAACACCGAATGAGTTATGGAGAGAAAGGAAACGTTAATTAAATTACCTTGAAGTTCGGGAATGTCTACCGAAACTTAAAAAATTGGAAAAAAGCAACTAGTACAAACTGATTACCAACTAAAATTCTAGCAAGAAGTAAAGAAAGTCAGGAACTAAAATTCCCATTACTTTGTTGTAAAACATATCTAGTCCAGTTCGGAGTTGAAAGAAATGTCCAGACACAAAATCTAAATAAACAGTATATTATGTAATCAAACAGAGAAGTTCAAACAAACCATTAGAATATTCTCAAATAAACAAAATCAAAGATCAAATATCCTCCAAGTTTCAAAATCCTGACCTGAAAAGTGAAAACGGCAGTGAGAGGAGAATCGGAATCGGAATCGGTCGTCGGTGAGTGCAAGTCGACGATGAGGGAGTAATAAAAAAAATAACGCACATTTGGGCCTACATAATAAGCATTTGGCCCTGAAATACCAACAAAACAAAATCAAGGTCCATTTCTATTCTCTATGGAATTCAGAATTAATAAAAACTAAACCCCCAACAGAAAAACAACCTAAACTACTTCAATAATCAAATATTTAAGATAATAACTAGATAGAAATTTTAAAAAAAGTGTTTTCAACTCAATAATGACCCTTCAAGTAAGGGTGCACAAAAACTCAGGTAACTTAATAATTTTTAAACCCAAGGTATTATATTACAAGAATTGAGACTGATATGATTTATTCAAAGACAACCGAATACTTCTCTTATATGTGTCTTTTTATATGTTCAATTATGTATTACACTTTAAAGCCATGATTTCAGTTATTGATGAAGGTTTTCACCTCTACACAGTCAAGATGCATATGAATTTGCTCTTGAAGCAATAATGGGTCAAAGAGTCAGTTATGTTGATGAATGCCATATGTTGTCAATATAAACGGATAGGATACGATCTTTCATTTTGTGTACCAAGAATAGATTTAAGATGTCATACAGAAGGACTGGATTATTATTCAAACCAGCCAACCCTACCTTCAACCGTTTTGTCACTATATAATCCATCCATTCACAGTAACTTTTAATATAATGTCGAGCAAGCAGCAATCACTTTGGTCCAAATTCGATTCTGTTTTCTCTCAGAATCATTAATCAAGATGCATTTCGGTTTATTTTCAAATCAAACAGGTTAGTCATAAATCTTTAAGCCTCAAGGAGTAATAATCCCAGAAGGGTATTATAAAAAGCATCCAAAACACGATACTATCATACAACATCACAAGTATATATTCGGCATTCTATTGGTCCTTCAAATACATACAGCAATGCTCAACCAGATTTGAACAGCAACACTGCTTTTGATTCCAAATAGAAATACACAAAGTGGTTTGTCTCATGAGTCACGTAAGACCCTGCAATGCAAAAACATAAATTATTATATTGTTACTCGCAATATAAAATCACACGGGTGGTATCGTAAGTTAAATCTTTTTAATCTTTCCCACCCAAAAATTCAAAGAAAATAACAAACAGATGATGATGCTGACATGATTGTATTTTACAGAAACTTGAAAGCAAACATGCATGCCCAATTGAATAATCCAACCCAACACTGCCCAAAACATTCAACTACTTTTTTAAGTACCCTTGCCATGCTGCAAGAGTTTCTGTCCAATAGATATCAAGCATATGAATGACTATTTTTTCAAGTATACAATATTTATATGCGGCAGATGAACTCACGCACTCTCCCAACCTCTAGTGAGGTTTGAACCCTGGCCTCCTAGGAGGTTGGGCTCTACTGAATGCCGCTAGGCCAAAGGCCCTTTGGTAACGCAAACATTGGGGGAGAATCCAATGCCCCGAAAACCAAAGGGTTCCTCCGCAAGGTTCGTTGAATTTATGTGGTTTCACAGGCAACCACACCCCAGAGGATAACCCCCTCTTCCTTCTGCTATCGTTGATTGATATACAAGTTACAACATAGAGTAACTGTAAAAATCTTCTACCCCTTAACAACATGTATTTAGAAGGCAAACCAGGGTATGTCTAGAGGCAAGTTGTCCAGGGATTTTCCACATTTTGCAATGCATGACTAAAGGCCCTAAAATATCTTATGAATAACGGATAAAAGTTTTTCTATTATGATGTCAATGAGAATTCTTAAAAAAATTAGTAGGCGGTCAAAGTAATGCTTCAGGTTAGTGGGATTATCTCTATGACACATAGATGTTTAAATCCTTCAATGATGTCTTCGTCTGAAGATCTTAGGCATTCTACCAAGTGATGAAGCCAGGTTGGCTCACCAGGGCAGTCTAAAGCCTCAGGGTTGATCATATCCATCATATCCTCAGACTAACATGAACTAGATAGCAAGGGGCAAAGGAAAACTCTCAATTTGAGTGTGTGTGTATATACACCATGGGTGGCTCAGTAATGAAACTATGTAAGTGTCTTCCAAATAGGGACTTTGGCTTCATTAAGAAAGTAACCAACCTGCAAAGAATAGCATAAAGTCTTGGGATAATTGGATTGGGAATGCTAGGCTTGCATTCACCCATATAATTTTTGCAACACATTATCAAGATGATTTAAAGTGTCAACAACAATCATAAACGACTATGCCATACACATGTAGCTAATTAGATAGGTTCCAATAAATAGCATAATCAAGTAATCAACCATGGCAAAAACAAAATTGAGCATTGCAGACTCACCTCAATTATCAAAGTTTCATGTGAACTAACCTAAATAACAAGCAACAACCTCGGAAGGGTAAATTTACGAAGAACTAAACATTGAGTAAGGTCTAAGATTGATGAGTAAGTAATCACTTTTCTAAGCATCATGAGACAACATGTTTAACATTAATTACAACAATATATGAACAGTTAAAGTAATAGAAACAAGAAACTTTGATGATTGATTGAACTTCAAAAAGAAAAGAATGAGCATAAGCTCTACAGCAAAAGAGAAAGATAACCAGAGTCAAGGACTCCTCTCCAGAGAATTCTCTCCTAAAATCAGAATTGGCAAAAATAATAGAAAGATACCCATTTCCCTCCTCAGCACTAACTTTTATTCCCTTTCCTTTCTAACTTTATTTCCTTTCTTTTCTAATGTTATTCCCTTTCCTTTCTAACAACTGTGTACACCTTCCAGACTATGGGTTTCTTACCCACTTGGGTGATTATGGGCCTTTGGGCCTCGACATCAGAATTCCCAACATAAAGCCTGAGTGAATGAGTAAGCAACACTTTCTAAGCATGTAGCACAAAATCTCATACACTATTTACCACACAATATGAACAACTGAGGAGAGTATAAAGAGTGATGATCAAGAGGTCGAGGTGAAAGGGAAGGCCAAGGAGGACGTGGATGAGCAATTTAGGGTGGACATGGCAGCCTTAGACATTCCTGAGGACATGACCTCTGAATAGGAATACCTGAGACGAAGGACTAGGGTAGCAAACTAGGTATTGGGGCTTGTAGCTAGCATGGATGGGCAAAAGGAAGTTGGAGTGGTTGAGGATGGGGCCGGGGCTAGAGAGATGGCAGCTTAGGCCGCCAGTCCTATGATGGAGAGAGAGATATAGGGATGTGTTTTTGCCTTACCATTTGTGTGTTTTCAATGTACCCGCTCGTTATTTTTTCTTACTTTTTGTCGTTCTGTGATTACTAGGTGCTGCTAGTCATTGTTCCTACTTCCTTCTACTTGTTTGCTCACTCTTGCACAAGAAACAACCACTCTATTCTTTGGAGCAGAGGACAGGTCCCCCTCCCCCAATACCCTACCTTCAATTGGGATTTAGTTGGTCAATTATGTTTGGTTTAGTTTATATGCATAGTTGAAGCAAGGGATGATGAGGCATATGCCACCACCTTCCATTGGTCGCCTCTTACAAGTATAAAGGATCAAATTTTCATGTTGTATGCATATAGGGTAGTTCTATAAAATGCTCCCCACCCAACGTAGAACTTTTCTAAAACCCCGCTCACCCGAAAAAACGAGTCATTTAGCTTTTGGCTTTGTCCCAAACTAACTGAGCCTTTTGGGTTTCCAAACTTATGCCATGTGAACATCATAGTTATCCATCTTCTATATATTGAAAACAAAAATCAACAGTAATTCTTTGCTTTCTTAACATAAATCTCTTCTCGTAAACATCAATTTTAGCTGATTAGGTTTGTTTTATCTAGAACGTATTTCCAATATCAAATTCCTATAATAGCTCGTTTAAATATAAAAATCTTTTATGACATCATGTTTTGGATAATTGGTGACAAATTGGATTTCAGATGCTATGAATAATTCAATTTCAGTGAACTGTCATCAAGCCTTTAGCTTGGTGGTATTTGCTTTCATCCCTAGGTGGTAATGCCTTTTCAAACAGAAATTGTATGTGTGGCTGTGTGCACATATATATGCATACATATGCACGCATACACACACACATATATATATATATACAAACATACACACACTTAAAGTTGTAGTTATTCACATATCATAAGACTGGAACATTTTCTCAAGTTTTATGCATTTAACAAATGTTCATTTTTTAGGCCAGAATGTTTATCAAAGTTGAAGATCAAATTTGCAAATCAGTGATAACTAGATACAAAACAATTTTACTAAGTTTACTTGGTGTTCCTCAGCATAATTTTTAACTTGCATCGGCCTTGAGCATGGAAAACTCATGCATATGCTACTTTCTAGCAGGGACAAAAGATAGTGTTACCACCTTTTTTTATAGCCGTGAGTGTTCAGGCCAGCTTGCACTCACCTCCACTAATCCCATGAGACCCTGGAGAACAGCCAGGAAAATCCCCAGTGGCTTTGAAGGACTCGAACCGGTGACCTATAGGGAGAAGGCCCAAGCCTTATTGCTGTTGAGCTAACCCCTCAAGGTAGAAAAACGTGAAATTCTATAAAAGTTTGAAATCTATTTATGAGCAAATCTGTGATTGCTCTTTGCAAATTTGCTCTCAATGTAGATAATACATTACTTATTAGATATGATATAACTTTTGTTGCTACTTTACCAATTACCACCAACCGATTTCAGTTTGTAATGCATTTCTACAAAAAGGTTATGAAGATGTAGAAAAAGTGAGTATCATGATTCATGTCAGACCAGGAATTCCAAATGTAGCTCTTTCTCCAAATGATGGTACTGCAAATTGTTATTCATGAGACAAAAAATAATTTCAGATAGAGCAAATTGTAATACCTTTGATCTTATATAAAGCTTCTTCACAAAATTCACATGTTCAATTAAAGTTTTTTGGTATTTTACCAGGTGCTTGAGTAAATGTTCTAGACTATCTCTTTACTTTGTGCTTACAACCAAAATGTTTACTCATTCTCATATGTGCTGGCAACATGATTTGAAATTTTAAACCACCCATTTATCCTCCTCTGCTCTTTACTAGTATAACTTTTTACGACCCTTAATGGTGCTACCATATATTTTATGCTACCATTGCTCATCATCGCTGAAAAATGAAAGACTACAGTAGCATGTTGAAACTTAAATTTGAGTTGTAATGATTAACAATGGTGGAACACAATTCTGATCCCCGTCACCAAATTTCCTGGATCTGCCACTGGTTGTCATGTTAACCAACTGTCCAATTAAGCACCAAGCAAATATGTAATCTATTGGTTAACATGCATCACATCCATAAGCACTAACTTGACAGAATGTTGCTATTTTATTTTTCTATTCAATTACATTTTAACGTTCTTTTCAAGAAATAGCATGTATATTTTGTCGCTTGGGTAATTCAAAATAAATTTATAGCGTAGTACCTAATATTAACACGACATAACTATATAGGAATCTAGGATGTTGCACATATTACGTAGGCATGTATTAATGCATATGTGATAACAACATTGCACTTCACCATCTTAATAAGTCAACACGTCAAATAAACAATAATGCATATGACAGCAAATGTGAATCTTGATTTTGTTAGATTATATGTACACTTGTATGATTATGTTTAGTAAAGGATACTAAGACTAGTTTTGTCATTATCATGTTCTAGTGGTAGGTAATTTTGTGCTTTTTCCCTCTTGTGTTTAATCTATTCCTAATCAATGCATGAACAAAAACAGCAGCCAAGCGTTGGCCGAAATCGTGTTCATCTTCATAGTTTTTTGATTGATTCTCAATTCATCATCCATTCTCACAAATTTAAACCATGGCCTGAGTGGAGATGAAAAACTTGGTAAAGACTCAAATAATTTCTCCACAACTCATTCCTTCTTTTCATATATTCTTTTTCCTTGCATACAGAATCCAGATAATCACATACAGAATCACACGCATCATTCCCTGTGTAGTTTGTACCACATTCATAAACTCCTAGAGTACACTGAAATCGAAGCTTTGCAAGACACCGATTTAAACCTAGATCAGTAGATCTTCGCCGCTAAATCAAAACCAGCTACTATCACCCGTATTCACCGATTATTATCAACCAAAAGCAGGATAAATCAAAAGCAATCAAGTCGATACAATACGAGTCTTCTATGTAAAGGCCCATAAAAGCTACTCAAAATCCGATATCACCATGAGCTCATCGAGAAAGTGAATCATGAATTCTAATAGAATAAGAAATTACCGAAGTTTTTTCCGACGATACAGTGCCAAGTAGGACCGTGATTCTTATCGAATTCCTTTTTTATCTGTTCCGCAACATCCTTCTCCACACTGCAATTCTCAAACGCCTGCACACAAGCAACCCAACCTCCGATTCATATATAAGAGAATTTCATAGGGGAATGAAGTAAAGAGAAATTAATGTGAGTAGGAGTTGAAGCCTCGCAAGGGAAACGGTGAATCAAAAAGAGGAAGTCGGATAAATTACGGAAATGGCGATATTGACGGCTTCATTCTGCATTTCCTCCTTCATATCGGCACTCTTAATGATGACTTTCCTGCTGCTAGAAGTAGAGGTCGATAACGACGATGCGGTGGTTTTCCGATCATCGGCCATAAACGGCGGCTTAGCCGGAAACGTAACACTGGCCGAAGATCCCTTCACCTCTTCACTCATCTCTGCAAAATTCAGACTAATGATGACTGGGGTGAGAACCTGGAGGTGTTTTGAAATTCTGTGTGTGAATAAAATGGTTTTTACACCTAAAATCAATCAATTATAAGATTAAATTACGGATTGGGTCCCTGAGATATGGTTATTTTATTGATTTTATTCCTAAACTTTATTTACTACGTAGTTAAAGATCGGTGGTTTGTAATTTTTACCAATTTGGTATTCTTTAACGGCTGTCTATCAGATCCGTTAACTATGAATTTGGGTTTTTTACCATTTTGTTTTTTTTTTTTTGCCTAATTTTTTTAAATGTTTGTCTATATAGAATATCAAGAACATTTAATAACTACTTATAAATGTTCAAACAATAACTAATTTAATATCAAGTTCACCATCAACATCAAAAACATGTGAATATAAACCACAAATTTGTACGATATCGTTCCGAAATTTTAGGATGGAAACCCTAAGTTGAATACCTAAATCAAAATGTAAAGCATAAGGATGATCTCCACACTTATCAATTTTCATTTTCAAACTTTTTACACTAAACCTTAAGGACCAATATTGTAAGTTTACTCAATTTAAAATCATGGTGAAAATTATTAGTAGTCCACGACTTTGAGCTTATGAGTAATTAATAAACCTACTTTTATATCCATGTGGGGTGGGTTGTTAGACAAACCCCAATGTCTTTTAGGTTAAATATGAAGCTTAAGGACCAAATCCGTAATTTACTCAAATTACAATATGAAGTTTAAAAAATATACTCAACGTTATTATTTTCTAGAAAAAGTTATTAACTTTCCTGCCGTCCCTAAAAATACTCCACGAGCTAATTAAAAAGTGTGTTTAATATGATCTACCGCGAAACTTCAACGTGTAATCTATCTATATATCATTGACATTGTCTCGATCCATTCACCATGGATGAATTTTGAGGAGTTTGTGTTGATTTCAATTGGTTTTGATGGATTATAGTGGGTCTCGATGTGTTCAATATGATCTTCATTCTTTTGGGTTGATATGATTAGTATCAATTCTCCCTAACTTCTTTTGGATGCTTTCTCTACTTCTATATAGGGTAACCTCACGTCTACTTCTCACCCTCATCCTCTCTTTTGTTTCTCACTCCAAACAAAATCGAAACTCTCAAAACCCTCTTTTGAAACATCTCAAGCTCTATTTGCATCCCCTTGACATACTTGAATGTGTTTGTGCTTTTTATGTTATGGTTTTCTCCAAATATTTGCTTTAAGGTTTCTACAAATTCCAAAAATTATTTGTCAGCTTGATTTTGGTTTCAGTTTTAGAGTTACAAACTTGAGAAAGAAGCTCATGTCCGAGAAAGTGGGTGGGTGGCCGGTGTTAGAGGTGTAGGGTGAACTTTATGGTTGGTTTTTTTTTCTCTCAATGCTTCAAGGATATGCAGCATATATGCATCAAAGCATGTGCACTTAATAAACTAAGACAATACGATAAAAATGCCCAACACATTAACCGATTTTGTATGTCAAAGTAATGTATTTAACCGATTTTAGATAGTCTAGTTATTTATTTGTTCAAAAAATTGTTTAAAAACTTAGTCATCGAATGCCAGAAAGTTTGTTGCTGTTTTTTGAACTTTTCCCTAAAAATAATACAGTAACGTATTTCCAAATATTGGGAAAAATCATATTATTTGTCTTTATTTATTAAGTATAGTTATATTTTTTTTATCAGTGAAAATAACTTGAAATTAGATATAACAAGAACAAAAATTAAAAGTAACTACAAATTGAAAACAAAATAGAGAAGGTAGCTGTTTTCTTAACTTTTCTACCTGTAAAAATCAATTCAAATGACCTTTTAATTAATTAATTCCTTTGACATATAAAATGTGTTATTTTGGTTTGTTTTGTATTTATTAAATTTAAAAATAAACGTGTGGTTTTTTTCTTTTTAATGTTCCACGACTTTTTATTTTCAACAACAAGTCACTTACACGTTACAACTAGGAGTGTGTAAAATACTAAAATACAAATAATCCGAAATTTGAAATCGAGCCCAAACCGAGAATAAGGTGTTTTTGTAAAACTTAAATACCTTGAAACCCGACTTTTGGGGGAATACTTGGGTTCACGTTTGGTTTGATCTTTGGCCACCCGACCCATCCAAAAATACGAAATAATATACATATATATTTTGATATTATATAAATATATTTATTTATCTAATTATCTATTGAAAATCGTAAATTATAGTTGGTCAAAATGTTCTATAATTTCTAAAGTTACTATTGATTTCATCAACCTCTCATTCGATTGAATTCATCCTCAAAATTGATCGAATTTATATATATTTTTGCGTTATAATAATACATGAATCCGACCGACATTAACCAGAAACACGACCAACCCGAATCTAAAGCAATCCGAAATCCGAAACCTAAAATTCGGGTTTTGATTTTCATATCCAAAATCCGATCGGGTTTTTGGTTTGTTCACCCAATTCGTCCGACCCACCCGATGCACACCGCTACTTACAACATTTATGTAAGGTTTTTATAAGTAAAAAGTAAAGTGACTTGTAGAAACTACGGTTGTAAAGAATTTTAGTAAGGACCTCTCATCTTCTTTAAATTCTTAAATAAGAGCATCTTCGATGCAAGATTTTTATAAACAAAAACTGAAGTTATTTGTAGGAACTACCATTATAGAGAATTCTTGTAAGAATCTCATTTTATTTAGGTTCTTAAATAAGAATTTAGTTTTTATCTTGATGTTGGTGTGAAGTGACTAATTTTTCTTTTATTATCTTGACTTCAAAAGTTAACCCCACCCAACCATATATATATATATATATATATATATATATAAAAGATAAGAATAATAATAATAAAACATGTACATTAACTATTTCTGCTTAAAAATAAATTAATGACAAGAGCATCCACTTAAGTCGATTGCACAAGATAATACGGAGAAACATGTTTTGTGTCAATTTTTTCATAGTATTTATCTTAAAATAAATCAAGCATATCTAATTGTTCCGTTCAAATATATGTTAAAGGAAAAGAGAAACAGAACACAATAGAATGGAGAGAATAAATCGTAATTTTCATTAATCATAAGTCCTTTATATAAGGAGGATTACATAGAGATCGTGATAATCATGAAAGGAGATTTACTCCATAAATAACTCTAATAATCTATATCTATCTCTATCTCTATATCTATCTATATCGTCATATCCTTTAGACGATGGCACATTTATCCTACAACACTCCCCATTGTGCCGAGTCAAAGGAGTGAAGGTGCACAATTGTTGCCTCGTTAAAACCTTACGCCAAAATAAAAACCCAGTGGGAAAAAATAAAAATATGACGAAGGAAAGAGTACAACGCACTAGCTTATTTCCAATACATAGACTTTTACTTTAGTCTAATTCTCTCTTAGATTCGTACATTAATTATGAGAGTTAAGAAAACATGATGGTATATAAACCGTTGTCTCACTAAAACCTTACACCAAGGAACAAAACCCAATGGGAAAAATAAAAGCTTGGTTGAAGGAAAGAGCACAACATACCAATATTACATATATAGTAGACTCCCCCTTTTGTCTACCACTCCCCATGATTCGTGCATTAATCAAGGGAGGTTTAAAACATTTTCATTTTAATATTTTCTACATGTTTCCCAAATATGGTTTTACGTATTGATTTGGTAAACAAACATGTCACATTTTCCTCGCATCTTATTTAGTTCACTTGAATCTTGAGGAAAATTGATTATACAAAAACTTAAGCAAAATAGGCTTTGTGTTATAACCCTTAATATATCTTACTTTCATTTCTTCGATACATGATGCATTGTTTCCATACATGCAAGTTGTATAGTGGTTAAACTCAAAATTACCAACTTCTCTTATATGTGTAATGATAGTCCTTAACCATATACACTCTTGAATAGTCTCATGGAGAGTAAGATTGATGATAATATAAGAAGATAGCTATTAAGGGGTTGCTTAGTTTACTTCCAAGCAATCGGCATGTTCCATATGATAATTCCTTATCCAACACTTTGACCGATCATGGAAGTGCTAATCGGATGAACTTTATCCATATTAGGTCGCATGATCATTTTCTAGACATATGCGGATCGGTGGATTAATATTCCACATACTCGGTGTCGTAGCTCAAGTATCTAAACAAAACCAAGTTTTCCCACGATCTTTCATCTCAAATTCAGATTTCAAGTAGCTTGTGTTTTCTCTTATTTCATCAGGAGTGTCTATTATGTTCATAACATTGACATATAGAGCTACTATGAAAATCTGGGACTTGTTTTCTTATATAAATACGCATGGGCACAGTTCATCGTTCTTATTTATCGCTTCCCAATCAAGTATTCACTCAGGCGGGTATACCACATCCGCATAGATTGCTTTAATCTATAAAGTGAGTGTTTCATATTTATTGTAATCACATTTCATAGTTTAAAGTTATTTGATATTGGTATAATGCCATCAAGCACTTTTATATCTCTGAATTTAGATCCCCATAGAGATATGTAGCAACCACATCCATGAGCTGCATTTCCAGTCCTTCAGAAACTACTAGGCTAGTAAGTATCATGGGCAATCCAGGGCGTTGTGAGAAACCTTGCACCAAAGGAGATCCTTATACATTAGGACTTTATTATTCTCGTTACGCTTTCTGACAAAGACTCAGTTATGTCCTACGGGCTTTACACTTGGTGGGTTAGCACTACTGAACCAAATACCTGATCCTTTGTCAAAGAATATAATTCTTTCTGGATTGTTCTTTAGGTCAATATGCTTTGTTGATATTATTCAACCGAGTGTGGTTCGATGTCGTCGTGCTCTATCGTCTTATGAGCAATAGTAAATGCGAATAAATCATCAATGAATATATATGATATGTCCATTGACTCATATGTACTCTCATAGTTCATTTAAGATTTTATTTATCTCTAGAATCAATATTAACTTCGGAGCGTCCTCCAGTGATGATTCATGGACATAATTAGAGATAATCTCATGAGAGTTTTATGTATTGATGATAAATGGATGTGCCTCACTATTCTCTTCCTTTAGAATAGTATTCATCGAACCAGGTAGCTTCCACCACTTCCATTTGGTAGCTACGACCTCAACAACATCTCCACTATGTGTGATTGCAACGCACTTTCCAACGGTGTTGTGCCCCTGTTGGGGACTTTTAACCTTACAGGTATATTAGCAGCTCGTATGTGTGATCTTGTCACTTTTGAAATAGTATTTAACGTATCAGGTATCGAGTCTGATTCGTTTGACTTCAACTTTCCGTTGTGAAGTTTGGGGACTAAAGTGGGAACATTCCATGACAGTTCCTGTCGTTCCCTTGGAAAATACTTTTTCCTATCTCCCCCTAACGACAGGAAGACTGTCATCAAAGTGACTATCCGCAAATCATGCGATATTAGGATCACCCGTCAAAGGTTCAAAATAGCGGATAATTGTTGGAGATTCATATCCAACATATATACTTAATCGATTTTAAGGACCCATTTTGGTGCGCTGTGGGGGCGCAATTGGCACATATACTACACAACCAAACATACGTAAATGTTAGACATCAGGCTTATATCCAGTTACCAACTGGTACGTGTTGGGTCACCAAGGATTTGAAATTGACTCACCGATGTTTTCCCTAAAACTCCTACTTATAATATTTTAGTTTGGTTCTTTGAATGACTTGTACAAAATATCAAATGTTCGGTGAAGTCGGAGATCAACCGAAACCAAGCTTGAAGACTCTCTACTTGTGGAAACTAGAAGACTCTCGGCAACATACAAACAAGTCATCACCACCGAATTGCCTGAACAATTTCGGTGGGCTCCTTCACCACCGAAATGTTCTCACAATTTCGGTGGTCGCTCTCTCTCTATACCGAAGATCCTGAACAATTTCGGTGGGCTCCTTCACCACCGAAATGTTCTCACAATTTCGGTGGTTGCTCTCTCTCTACCGAAGATCCCTCAATTTCGGTGGAAACTTCTTCGGTGCTAAAGTCTTGAAGGAAAGATCATTTATTATAGGACAGAATCCTCTAACAGATAAAAGTGACAGTTTGTCTCTTTATCCATCATCAGTTAAAGTCGTTTTCCTCTGCATGAGCTCTACTGTCTGCACCTAGTAAAAAGTGACAAGGACTTCTCAACTCTCCAGAAGTCAACATCCTCAGCAAGTTGGAAGATGACAAGTGTCCCAAGCATTTAATGCTTGTGCAGTCCTTGCCACTATAAAAGGGAGAAGACATCCTCATACAATCTCACGCTTTCTGGAATTCTCTGAGTGCAAGTTCTTCATATTGCTTGATAACCTTATAGCTCTGTTCTAAGTGTTCTGAGTTGTTTTGTTAGTATACTTTGTGTAAGACTGTTAGAATAGTTTATCTGTTCTTTTCCGCAACAGTCTTAAGTTTCTTTGTGTAATTCTTGTTGAAAGTTTTTCAATAAAAAGAATTAAAATTGTGAAAATTTTGAGTATTGTATTCAACCCCCCCTTCTACAATACTTGCTTAGCCATCTGGGACTGACAAGTGGTATCAGAGCAGAAAGTTTAATTCCATAAACTTGATATGCGATGGCTGCCTCTTCTTCTTCTACTGTTGAAAACTCTTTTCAAAATAACTTTTCTGAAAATGGGTCCATCTCAAAACCTCCTAAGTTTAATGCTAACAACTTCTCTTTGTGGAAAAGCCGCATGATGCTGTTCATGGAAGGAGTGGATACTAGATATCCAACCATTCTCAAAGAGGGACCCATTATCCCCAGAGTTTGGGCTCGCTATGAAACGCAGAGGCCTGGTAAAGAGACTGTTGAAAAAGAAATCTCTAGTGATTCTGATGAGGAAAAATCCAGTGCTACTGGTCGTTATATTCTCAAAAACCCTAAAAAGTATACTGATGAGGAAAAACGTTTGGTCACTCTTGCCTCCAAAGTAAGAGCTATTATTGCACTCTCTCTTCCTGATGATGTAACATCCTGAATTTTTCAATAATAGTAAGTTAATGAGAATTGGGATTTATTTTGTAATTTAGTTTAACCTTGAATTATATGGAAAGTTTATAATTCAAATTGGGTTTAAAATGTTAGTGATCAAAGTTAAGTGTCATTGTGGGAATAATGAAACTTGGAGGTGTAAATGGGTAATTTTGGAAAGTGTGTATGTTAACTTAGCTGAAACAAATCAGATATTTCTCATTTGGTGTTTTGGGTCGGTCAAGAAATAGAGAGAAAGAGGGAAAAGAGAAAAAGAAGGAAAGCAAGGGTTTGGTCATCAAATTGGTAAGATAATTGTGTTAGTTTATGATAAAATCTGTTGTAGTTGTGTGGGTGTAAACGATTTCGATTATGGAATAGGTATTTGGAATCATAAACAACAGAATTGAGGAATCAGACTTGTGCAGAAAGTGGGTTTTACATCAAAAAGGTGAGTTCATTTGTTCCTTGCTTAAATCAGTGTCTTCATGTTAAATTAAACCTTGTAATAGCTGTAGAAAGTGGTTATGAACTGTATGGGATGGTTTGGAAAGAGCTGAATCGAACAGACATGAAAATGGATCGAATTTTAGGCTGCAGAACCGAGTTTTCCGGATAAATCGTCGTATCCGGAAAACCGAGGTGATGAATGTGTCCGGACGTGATCAAGTATCCGGGTAAGTTTTATTTTTGTAAGAATCCGGATGAATATAGTATCCGGATGGTTTTAGTATCCGGATGTCGTCCGGATTAGAATAGTATCCGGTAAAGTGTTGTTATCCGGAAAAGTCCTTTTATCCGGATAAGTTAGAAGTATCCGGAAAACCCCTGTTGTCCGGACACTTTTGTGAAATTGGAAATGTTAGGTCTTAATGTTTGGAAGCAGATTCTAGATAAATTATCTAGTTAAGTTTCTAAAAAAAAATTCTGGGGGCTCTGCCCCCAGACCCCGCAAGGGCGTTGCCCCTTGACCCCATCCGCTAACCGGGTAGCAGAACCCCCGTGTTAAGTTGCCGAAGGGGGGAGCGTTTGAGAATATGATATGAGCTGTAATGTGTTGTTATACATATACGTTAGTAAAGTGTAATGGATCCATAGGCATTAATGGTTATGTACACGTAGAATAGATGAAGATTAATCATTATTCTGATGTGTGTGAGAAATCGTGGAATAAACGTAATTCATGATTCCTAAGGAAAAGAAGATATTGGCATGTGTATATTGTAATCACTATTTCCTTCTCTAAGAAATAGGCATGTGTATATTGTTATTTCTTAGATGTGTACAGAAATGGGCATGTGTATATTGCGATTTCCGGAATAGAAACATTACTCTAGAATCAGTACAGATTCGTAGGGTAGCTCTGAAACATGATATGATGATGGAATGAGTGTCAGTCATATTCATGGGATTAAATGGAAGTCATGTTAACGGAATAAGAGTTGCACGTTTGGTAAGAAAAAGGGTAACCAGGTTTGTTATAACTTGCTTACATTGATTTTGCAAATGTTATTATGGAAACGAATGTTCTCACTAGGCGTTGGCCTAATCGTTTCATATGATGTTTTCTTACCAGGTACCAGCTCGGGAAAGTAAAGGGTTGTGGGACGAGCGTTTTTGGAATTAGCAGAGGTGTCAATTAACCAGAAGAGATTTTGTTGGATTGCTTAGATAACTTAGTTAATCTGATTGTAGTGATGTGATTAGATTAATAGGTTATTTGAAGAATCCTGTATTGTAAATGTACTCTGGATGGTTAATTACCTTGCTATATATTTATAAGTTGAAGTTTCTTGTATCATAACTTGTGAAATTTGAGGTCCAAATTAGCCCTGATTTTAGGGTGTTACAATATGGTATCAGAGCCACTCCTGTGCCGTTCGGGATGGTGGGGCAAACCTCATCGAGGACGATGAGTCCCTAAGGGGGGGTGTGTGTAACACCTTAGGCATATCCCACATCCTTTAGAGGGCAGGAGAGATGCTGGGTATATTAGTAAACCTTGGCCTTACCAGACACAACGCGTTTTGGGGCCACAAGCATGCGGGTTCCTTGGGAACTCTGTGGTTAAGCGTGCTTGGGTGGGAGTAGTACCAGGATGGGTGACCCCCTGGGAAATCCTCGCCAGGTCGCCAAGAACAAAGCCGTGAGCCAGTGGGGCAAAGCGGACAATATTGTGTCGTGGTAAGTGGGGTGTTACAAATGGTATCAGAGCAATAGTTTAAGCGAACTAAGTATGCTGAGGAGGTACTTAGACTTAAGCTGTGATGAATTAAGTTATGATTCGTGAGAATGGGTAGAAATATTAAGACGGGATGGTCTTAGAGTCGACGTAAACACGTGAAATTAGTACTGTAATAATGGTAACGAGGATTCTCCTGTATGATATATTCACAATTTCAATTAGCTACTGTTATTTATGAATATATTGGTACATAAGCATGCTTGTTTCTAAATGGTTACAGTGACTAATGATCGGTATTGTACGTTTTGTGTGTTGGTAATTGTGTAACCATTTCTTATGGTTATCCTCTTGTGTATATCAGAACGATGGTGAATACGCCGCCACAATCTCCTATTTCTGAGATGGATAGGACAGGGAGTGAGTGGACAAGAGAAAGGCGACCTGGAGCAGACGAAATTCATGAGACTCCGTCGGGGTTTCTTTCTCTTGGAGGAACATTAAGTCAAGTACATAGAACGGGTACCAGTACTGCCAACCCAAGAACACCAGAAGCAGGTATGGAAGCCCGAATGATGGAGAATGTGACAAGGATGATGACGAATGCAATGGCCCAACAAACCGAAATGTTTATGAAAGCATTGAACGATCGAAGTTCAGAGTTGCAGCGAACGGGAACTGATACTGGAGTAATTAATCCACTTCCTACTCCAATAACAGAAACGGAAAAGAGAGTGGAAAGAGTTTGCTCGTACAAGACGTTCCTAAGTTGTAAGCCGCCCGAGTTTAAAGGAACAGATAATCCAGTAACCTGTATGAACTGGATTAGGGAAATGGAACAAGCTTTCAGAGCTTGTGAATGTGATGAAAAGTCAAAAGTGAGATTTGCTTCGCAAATGTTAAAAGGTAATGCATTGACATGGTGGAATATTTTGACAGCTTCATTATCGACTTCAGTATTGACCGCTATGACTTGGGAGTCATTCAAGAAAAAGGTTTTGGAGGAGTACTGTAATGAGAATGAGATGGATAGAATAGAAGAAGAGTTTCGGACTCTCAAGAAGGGTAACATGTCGGTGAGAAAGTATACTGAGACATTTTTGGAGAAGCTGAATTTGGTGGGGCACGTGGCTCCAAATGAAAAAGAAAGGATTAAAGCTTACTTGAAGGGGCTACCCGCAGATATGATGTCCCGTGTAAGAAATGCCAAGGCTTCAACACTGAGGGAAACTATTGAAGAAGCTAAAGTAATGGAGGAAGTTTATGCGAAGGATAAAGAAGAAAAGACCCAAGTTGGGGAGAAACGGAAATGGGAGGGCCGATCAGAGTCTTTTCAGAGACCTAAGACAACTGGTAAAGGTGTTCGTTACGATTCGCGTCGTGAACCAAATTGGTGTGCAAGGTGCAAAAGTAAACATTTTGGGCCATGTCGGGTAACAGCCTTGGAATGTTTCAAGTGTGGGAAAAGTGGGCATAGTATGAGCAATTGTCCAGTTCAAGGATTTACGTGTCACGAATGCAAACAACCAGGTCACTTCCGTCGGGATTGTCCAAAGTTGAAAAAGGGCGGAGATCAAAGTATGAAACCAAATGTTCCAAAGCCAGCGGGTCGGGCATTCCATATGACAGCTGACGAAGCTAAAGAATCGAGAGATGTCGTCTCGGGTACCTTCCTTGTTAATTCTTGTCCAGCGCGCATTTTATTTGACTGTGGTGCAAATTTGTCATTTGTGTCCAAGTCGTTCTTTCACAAATTAGCTATGACTGTTACTACTTTGGTTGATGCCTTAGTAGTTGAGGTAGCTAATGGGGGTCAAGTCTTGGTTCGTGAAAGACTTGATGGTTGTTTTATTTCGATAGAAGAGACAAAATTTCCGATCGACTTGTTGTTGATGGAAATTGGAGGATTTGATGTGGTTGTCGGTATGGACTGGCTGACAGTCAACCAGGCAGAAATATTTTGTGCAAAGAAATTAATCAGGATTCCGATGGCTGATAGGGATGATGTATTCATCTTTGGGGAAAAGCGAAAAGGGGAAGTTCCGTTAATTTCTGTTGCGAAAGCGCGTAAATGTTTAATGAAAGGATGTTCATCCTATCTAGCTTATGTTTTAGATGTAAAGTCAGAAAAGAAACAAGTGGAAGATATCAGAGTGGTACGTGATTTTCTAGACGTATTTCCCGATGATCTTCCTGGTCTACCAGCTGAGCGACAGGTAGAGTTCCGTATTGACCTCATTCCTGGATCGGCACCAATTGCGCGAGCGCCTTATCGTCTAGCGCCGGCCGAAATGAAAGAGATGATGACTCAACTTCAAGAATTGTTAGATAAAGGTTTTGTTAGTCCGAGTTCTTCGCCGTGGGGAGCTCCGGTGTTGTTTGTTAACAAGAAAGATGGTACTATGAGAATGTGTATAGATTACCGTGAGTTGAATAAGGTGACGATTAAGAACAAGTATCCGCTTCCAAGGATCGATGATCTGTTTGATCAACTCCAAGGTGCGGGATGTTTTTCTAAGATTGATTTGAGGTCGGGATATCATCAGGTACCGGTAAGAAATGAAGATATTCCTAAAACAGCATTTAGAACAAGGTATGGGCACTACGAATTTCTTGTGATGCCATTCGGGTTAACCAATGCTCCGGCAATATTCATGGATCTGATGAATAGAGTATGTCGACCATTTTTGGACAAGTTTGTCATTGTATTCATTGATGACATCCTAGTCTATTCTAAGACTGAAGAAGATCACGAACATCATCTACGTGAAGTTTTAGAAGTATTAAGAAGAGAGAAGTTGTACGCGAAGTTCTCAAAATGTGAATTCTGGTTGAAAGAGGTACAATTCCTAGGTCATGTGATCACTTCGGAAGGAGTTAAGGTAGACCCGGCAAAGATAGAAGCTATGATGAATTGGGAGACACCAAGAAGTGCGTCTGAAATAAGAAGTTTCTTAGGTCTTGCGGGTTATTATCGGAGATTTATTAAAGACTTCTCGAAGATTGCTTCTACTTTGACTTTATTGACTAGAAAGAACGTGAAGTTTGTCTGGACGGAGAAACAAGAATTGGCTTTCAGAACTTTACGTCAAAAGTTGTGTGAAGCTCCTATTCTTGCCTTACCAGAAGGAACAGAAGATTTTGTTGTTTATAGTGATGCTTCCAAGATGGGCCTAGGATGTGTATTGATGCAACGAGGCAAAGTAATTGCTTATGCGTCAAGACAACTTAAGGAGCACGAGAAGAATTATCCTACGCACGATTTAGAATTAGCAGCAGTTGTTTTTGCTTTGAAGCTGTGGAGGCACTATTTGTATGGGACGAAGTGTACTCTTTATACTGATCATAAGAGCTTAAAACATGTCTTCGACCAGAAAGAGTTGAACATGAGACAACGACGTTGGTTAGAGTTACTTAAGGATTATGACTGTGAATTGCATTACCATCCTGGTAAAGCCAATGTCGTAGCTGATGCTTTAAGTAGAAAAGAGTATAGTGGGTGTTTGAAGACGACCAATGCTAGGATTGATGTAACGTCTAGCCTGATTGAAAAGATAAAAGAGGCACAAGCAGAGGCATTACAAGAAGAAAATCTGAAAGAAGAAGTAATGAGCAAGCAACATCTTCAGCTAACTGAAGATAGTCGTGGGATTAAGTTATTCCAAGGTCGTGTTTGGGTGCCTAAAGTTGGAGGTAATCGAGAGTTGATTCTAGAAGATGCTCATAGATCTAAGTATTCTATACACCCTGGTAGTACTAAGATGTATAGGGATTTGAAGTTACACTATTGGTGGCCAGCTATGAAAGTGGATGTGGCGCGAATAGTGGAAATGTGTACAACCTGTTCTTTAGTGAAAGCGGAACATCAGAAACCTTACGGAAGTTTCCAATCTTTGGAGATTCCGGAATGGAAGTGGGAGAAGATCACTATGGATTTTGTGACTAAGTTACCAAAGACTCAGAAAGGTAACGACACTATTTGGGTGATTGTAGATCGTTTGACTAAGAGTGCTCATTTTCTAGCTATGAAAGAAGCGTCACCAATTGAGAAATTAGCAAAACTGTATATTGATGAAGTAGTGTCAAGGCATGGTATACCGGTGTCGATAGTGTCAGATCGTGATAGTCGGTTTACCTCGAGATTTTGGCAGTCACTTCAAGAAGAATTAGGTACAAAGGTAAATCTGAGCACTGCTTATCATCCGCAAACTGATGGGCAAAGTGAAAGAACCATTCAAACTTTGGAAGATATGCTCAGGTGTTGTGTATTAGATTTTGGAGGTAGCTGGGATACGCATTTACCTTTAGTGGAATTTGCGTATAACAATAGTTACCATTCTAGTATTGGAAGAGCACCTTTTGAAGCCCTATATGGCCGGAAATGTAGAACTCCGGTATGTTGGTTAGAAGCCGGAGAGAAACAGTTTGCTGGTCCAGAATTGGTACAACAAACAGCAGATAAGGTGAAAGAAATTCGGCAGCATATGAAAGCAGCTCAGGATCGACAAAAGAGTTATGCTGACCCGAAAAGAAGACCAAAGGAATTTCAAGTTGGGGAGCGTGTGATGCTTAAAGTATCCCCATGGAAAGGTGTGATAAGGTTTGGTAAACGTGGGAAGTTAAGTCCTCGTTTTCTAGGACCTTTCACTATTACAAAAAGGATAGGATTGCAGGCTTATCAGTTGGATCTTCCACCAGAGTTGGAAGGGATCCATAACACGTTTCATGTGTGTTATCTTCGGAAGTGTCTAGCCGAAGAGGAAGATGTGATCCCACTTACTGATGTAAGAGTAGATGAGAAGAGCCGCTGTGTGGAAGAACCAGAGGCAATTTTGGAAAGATCGGTTAGAAAACTACGAAATGGAAAGGAGGTAGCTATGTTGAAAGTACAGTGGAAGCACCATCGAGGTGCTAATGTGACTTTAGAGTCGGAAGAAAGTATGAAGGATAGGTATCCCCATTTGTTTACCTGATCTTGATTTCGGGGACGAAATCATTTTCAAGTTGGGGAGTATTGTAACATCCTGAATTTTTCAATAATAGTAAGTTAATGAGAATTGGGATTTATTTTGTAATTTAGTTTAACCTTGAATTATATGGAAAGTTTATAATTCAAATTGGGTTTAAAATGTTAGTGATCAAAGTTAAGTGTCATTGTGGGAATAATGAAACTTGGAGGTGTAAATGGGTAATTTTGGAAAGTGTGTATGTTAACTTAGCTGAAACAAATCAGATATTTCTCATTTGGTGTTTTGGGTCGGTCAAGAAATAGAGAGAAAGAGGGAAAAGAGAAAAAGAAGGAAAGCAAGGGTTTGGTCATCAAATTGGTAAGATAATTGTGTTAGTTTATGATAAAATCTGTTGTAGTTGTGTGGGTGTAAACGATTTCGATTATGGAATAGGTATTTGGAATCATAAACAACAGAATTGAGGAATCAGACTTGTGCAGAAAGTGGGTTTTACATCAAAAAGGTGAGTTCATTTGTTCCTTGCTTAAATCAGTGTCTTCATGTTAAATTAAACCTTGTAATAGCTGTAGAAAGTGGTTATGAACTGTGTGGGATGGTTTGGAAAGAGCTGAATCGAACAGACATGAAAATGGATCGAATTTTAGGCTGCAGAACCGAGTTTTCCGGATAAATCGTCGTATCCGGAAAACCGAGGTGATGAATGTGTCCGGACGTGATCAAGTATCCGGGTAAGTTTTATTTTTGTAAGAATCCGGATGAATATAGTATCCGGATGGTTTTAGTATCCGGATGTCGTCCGGATTAGAATAGTATCCGGTAAAGTGTTGTTATCCGGAAAAGTCCTTTTATCCGGATAAGTTAGAAGTATCCGGAAAACCCCTGTTGTCCGGACACTTTTGTGAAATTGGAAATGTTAGGTCTTAATGTTTGGAAGCAGATTCTAGATAAATTATCTAGTTAAGTTTCTAAAAAAAAAAATCTGGGGGCTCTGCCCCCAGACCCCGCAAGGGCGTTGCCCCTTGACCCCATCCGCTAACCGGGTAGCAGAACCCCCGTGTTAAGTTGCCGAAGGGGGGAGCGTTTGAGAATATGATATGAGCTGTAATGTGTTGTTATACATATACGTTAGTAAAGTGTAATGGATCCATAGGCACTAATGGTTATGTACACGTAGAATAGATGAAGATTAATCATTATTCTGATGTGTGTGAGAAATCGTGGAATAAACGTAATTCCTGATTCCTAAGGAAAAGAAGAGATTGGCATGTGTATATTGTAATCACTATTTCCTTCTCTAAGAAATAGGCATGTGTATATTGTTATTTCTTAGATGTGTACAGAAATGGGCATGTGTATATTGCGATTTCCGGAATAGAAACATTACTCTAGAATCAGTACAGATTCGTAGGGTAGCTCTGAAACATGATATGATGATGGAATGAGTGTCAGTCATATTCATGGGATTAAATGGAAGTCATGTTAACGGAATAAGAGTTGCACGTTTGGTAAGAAAAAGGGTAACCAGGTTTGTTATAACTTGCTTACATTGATTTTGCAAATGTTATTATGGAAACGAATGTTCTCACTAGGCGTTGGCCTAATCGTTTCATATGATGTTTTCTTACCAGGTACCAGCTCGGGAAAGTAAAGGGTTGTGGGACGAACGTTTTTGGAATTAGCAGAGGTGTCAATTAACCAGAAGAGATTTTGTTGGATTGCTTAGATAACTTAGTTAATCTGATTGTAGTGATGTGATTAGATTAATAGGTTATTTGAAGAATCCTGTATTGTAAATGTACTCTGGATGGTTAATTACCTTGCTATATATTTATAAGTTGAAGTTTCTTGTATCATAACTTGTGAAATTTGAGGTCCAAATTAGCCCTGATTTTAGGGTGTTACAGATGAGGTCTACCACTCTTTGGTGAACTTTGAAACTGCTAAAGAGATGTGGACCACACTGTGTGTTCTGTACGAAGGTACAGAGGAAGTAAAGAAATGTAAGAAGATTGGTCTTATTAGAAAGTATGAACTCTTTGCTTTTGAAAAAGGAGAATCTCTTCCTAGCTATTATAATCGCTTCAACTCTCTTTTAAATGATCTAAAGTTGCTGGGTAGAGTATATGATAATGAGAAAAGCGTGACGCCCAGGCAGACGTGCCCTCGGCCGAATGGCTTCGGGCGCAACTTGCGTTCAAAAACTCGATGGTTCACGGGATTCTGGGAAAATATATGTACTTGCATCAAAACTACCAAGGACATTGAGTTCATGCCCTTAACTGTTCTGTATGGTACTCTCTTCAATTTTGAGCAAACCAAGCTTCAAAGGAAATCTTTCATCAAAGAAATAAAGAGCTCTTCCATAGCTCTTATCAGTGAAAATTCCAAGAAATCTCAAAACCTCCCTAGAATCACCTATCCTTTATCTGACTCTGATAATGACAACCAGTCTAATTCTACCCACCAAACGGAGGCATATCTAAGTGATGCTGATGATGAAGGTGAGGATATTATGGTTGAACAATTGTCAGATGAAATGGCAATGATGGCTGGTTCTAAAAATAAATTTCGTCCTTTCAACAAATCCAGAAGTTTTAGAAAAACCTCATCTTTTAAGACTTCTTCTGATAAGTCTAATGAGGAGTGTTTTAATTGTGGCAAGAAAGGACATTTTGCATCTGAGTGTAGGAGCAAGCTTATCTCCAAGTCTAGAAACCCATCTTCTGAGAGTCTCTCCTCAAAAAGGGAAAAATCCAAAAATATGCCTTTCAAATCAACCTTTCCCAAAAAGGAGTCTCATTCCTCTTTCTTAAATCATCAGGAGCGTGCTGAGAAATATAAAGCCAAGTACAAGAAAGAGAAGGAAAGGAGTGAAGGTCTGGAAAGAAAAGGGAAGGGTCTTATGGCAGAAACTCACGAGTGGGATGATGAAGATACCTCCGAAAGCGACTCTCAAAATAGGTGTTTCATGGCTATCTCTGAAGAAATGGAAGTTTCTGAAAAGGCTACCTCTCCAATGGCTCTTGTGTCGACTGAGTGCTCGACAACTTATGCTCAGGTACATCCTTTTAATAATATGTTAGATAAAGAAAAGATTGATGCCTATGAATCCTTAACTCAATATTTTTATTCTGTTAAAGACAGCAAGAATAGAAAATCTGCTCAAGTGAAAGAGCTCAAATCTGAACTTGAAATTTGCATGTCTAAGCTTAAAAGGTTTGAGGAAATAAAAAATGAGCTTGAGGACTTGAAAACAATAAATCATATGATCTCCAAAGAAAAGAACTCCCTTTTTAAGAAACTTAAAAGAGAGCAAGAGGTTGTGAGAAAATGGACTGATTCTTCAAAAAATCTTGAACAACTCTTTCAAAGTCAAGTTAGTGGAAATAGTAAAATCGGTCTAGGATTTGGCAAAGTTTATTCTGAAACTTCTTCCCATACACTTCTTCCCTCTTCAAGTGTGTGGGATGATGCCTCTGATTCAAGTTCTTGTGATTCCATATCCTTAAACTCTTTAGATCTGTGTGAAGCTCTAAAATATGGAATGTTCATTAAAGCAAAAGAGGCATCCTCAAATCAACCTTCTGAAAACCCTGACTCAGATGAAGTTTCAAAACTCACCCTTGATCTCTCAAAAGGTTTAAACATTATGAAGTCTCATCCTCTAACTCCTCACAAGTCACTCTGTTGAAAAGACCTAAGTCCACCGACGTCAACACCAATGATCCTCCCATTCCTCTCCTTGAAGTGTTAAAATCTATTCACATTGATGAGTATTCTGAACCAAATCCCTCAAAGATTCCCAAAAGAGAAACTCAAGTTCACACAAAAGGTTTTTTAGCTTCTGACAAAGGGAAATCGGTGGCTGTCTCTGTGGCCGATTTCCACCCCAAAAGTTTCTCTTCAAAGAATTCTCATGGTAACTCTTCCTTTTCTTCAAATTCCAAGATCAGTACTTTTGAAAAGGTCAAACCCCACAGAATCCTCCAACTCTCCAACTAACAACTCTGTCAAAGGAATTCTTGGGTCCAAACCTCCTGCTTTGTTCTCTCATAACAAAGTTTTAAAAACCAATGCTAAAAGCCAAAATAGGAAAAGTGTTCAAAATGTTAAAAAGGTCTTTATCTATAGAAAATGCTATAACTGTGGTGACACTTTTCACATGGCTAAGGACCGTCCCAAGGAAAGAATCGAAAGAACCAAACCTAAGGACCCCTCGTCCTCTTCTAATCCTAAAGGACCCATTACAAAATGGGTACCAAAGAACTAATCTGTGTGCATGCAGGTTTCTGAGCGCCATCAAATATGGTATCTGGACAGTGGGTGCTCACGCCACATGACGGGAAACAAATCTCTTCTCATCAACTATGTGTCTGGAAAGGGTCCATCTGTCACTTTTGGTGATAACTCTAAAGGCTACACCAAAGGCTATGGAACTCTCACAAATGGATCAGTCACTTTCAATAAAGTGGCATTTGTTGAAGGCCTCATGCATAATCTTCTCAGTATTAGTCAACTGTGTGATCTTGGATATAAAGTTATCTTTGAACTTTGTATCTGTACAGTTGTGGACAAGAACTTCAATGTGATGTTATCTGGAAAAAGGATGGATAATGTCTATGTCATTGACATGGGACTAAGCAACAATTCATCAAATGTCTGCTTTGTGTCAGATGACTCATCCAAAAGAAACTGGCTGTGGCATAAACGTCTTTCTCATCTAAACTTCAAAACTCTCCACAAAATTTCAAATAAGGAGTTGGTGTCTGGCATGCCAAAGCTGAATTTTGTCAAAGAAAAGCTGTGTGATGCATGTGAGAAAGGGAAACTCACCAAAACCTCCTTCAAGGCCAAGCAATGCTCCTCCATCACTCTTCCTCTCCAGATGCTGCACATGGACCTATGTGGACCAGTCAGCACTCCTAGTCTAGGAGGAAAAAGGTACATTCTTGTAATTGTTGATGAATTTACCAGATATACTTGGGTGTCTTTTCTCAGGTATAAAAGTGATGCGACTGAAGAAATCATCAACTTTGTCAAGAAAAATGAAGTTCTGAATGGCCAACTTGTTCGGTCAGTAAGAAGTGATAATGGCACTGAATTCAGAAACAGTGCTCTTGAAGACTTCTTTACTGAGAAAGGAATTTCTCAGAACTTTTCTGCAGTTCGAACCCCACAGCAAAATGGATTGGTGGAAAGGAAAAATAGAACTCTGTGTGAAGCTGCCAGATCCATGCTAAGTGAATCTAATTTACCTACATATTTTTGGGCTGAAGCTGTTAACACTGCTTGCTTTACCCAAAATAGGTCTGTGATCACTAAAAGGCATGATAAAACCCTATATGAAGTTTTCCATGGCAGAAAACCGAATATTGGCTTTCTTCATGTGTTCGGCTGTGTGTGTTTTATTCTGAATGATCGTGAAAATCTTGGGAAGTTTGATCCCAAAGCTGATGAGGGAATATTTGTTGGATACTCTCTATCCTCCAAAGCATATCGTGTGTTTAACCTCAAAAGAAAATGCATTGATGAGTCTATCCATGTCAAATTTGATGATCTTAGATCCTCATCTCTGTCAAATGATGGGGATGAATTACACAGATGGATCTCGTCATGTATCGGTGATGCCCCTCTTTCAAACCCCACCGAAACTCACTTCACTCCCTCCATTCCATCCCCTTCACTTAACCAAAGTGGGTCACCATCATTTTCTCCCACCGAAATTGACCAACCCACCAATGCACTTCCTCCCACCGAAAATCATCCCACAAACATCATACTCCCCACCGAAAATCAGCCTTCACCAACCACCGAAAATCCTATCTACCACCAAACCTCTGATCTCACTACTTCACCTTATCTCACTCAATATACTCCATCACCTCTACCCCCTGCCTCAAAATGGACCAAGGATCACCCTATTGACCAAATCATTGGTGATCAGCAAGCAGGTGTCCAAACACGTAGAGGAGTTGGAAATATTTGTCTCTATGTGAATTTTCTCTCTCTTATTGAACCCAAAAAGATTGATGAAGCTCTAGCAGATCCCTGTTGGATCACTGCCATGCAAGAAGAGCTTTCTCAATTTGAGAGAAACAAAGTTTGGAGATTGGTTCCCAGACCACGAAAGAAGACAATCATTGGAACCAAATGGATCTTCAGGAATAAAATGGATGAAGATGGTACTGTTATCAGAAACAAGGCCAAACTAGTAGCTCAAGGATACAGACAGGAAGAGGGCATTGACTATGATGAAACATTTGCCCCTGTTGCAAGACTTGAAGCTATAAGGATCTTTCTGGCCCATGCTGCCTACCGAAATTTTAGGGTCTTTCAAATGGATGTTAAAAGTGACTTCCTCAATGGGGAACTTGCAGAGGAAGTCTATGTGAAACAACCTCCTGGCTTTGAAGACCCAGCTCATCCAGACTATGTGTACAGACTTGACAAAGCACTGTATGGTCTCAAGCAAGCTCCTCGTGCTTGGTATGACACTCTTGCCAACTTCCTTCTAAAACATGGCTACTCCAGAGGTAAAATAGACAACACTCTTTTCATCAAGGAAACTTCAGGTAATCTCATTCTTGTCCAAATCTATGTTGATGACATCATCTTTGGTGCCACTGATGAATCACTTTGTGATGAGTTTGCTTCTCTCATGATGAGTGAATATGAGATGAGCATGATGGGAGAGCTTACATTCTTTTTAGGCCTTCAGGTCAAACAAACTTCAAATAGAATCTTTATAAATCAAAGTAAATATACTCGTGACCTTCTGAAGAAATTCAACTTTGTAGATAGCTCTCCTATGAAAACTCCCATGGCACCACCGTTGAAACTAAATGCTGATACTAAAGGTGTATCTGTGGATGTTACCCTTTATCGAGGAATGATTGGTTCTCTTCTCTACTTAACTGCTAGCAGACCGGACATTATGTTTGCTACTTGTCTTTGTGCCCGTTATCAGGCAAATCCTAAAGTATCACACTTAAAGGCTGTAAAACGGATTTTTCGGTATCTCAAGGGTACCTTACACTTGGGTCTTTGGTATCCCAAAGACTCAGGTTTTGAACTTACTGGGTATTCAGATTCAGATTTTGCAGGTTCCCAGATTGATAGAAAGAGCACTACAGGAAGCTGCCAACTTCTTGGTGGTAAACTGGTAAGTTGGTCCAGCAAGAAACAAAACTCTGTGTCAACCTCTACTGCTGAGGCTGAATATGTAGCTGCTGGCAGCTGTTGTGCTCAGATCCTATGGATGAGAAACCAACTCAGGGACTACAATCAATTCTTTTCTAAAATCCCAATTATGTGTGATAATTCCAGTGCAATAGCTATTGCAAACAACCCTGTTCTTCACTCCAAATCTAAACACATAGATATCAGGTATCATTTCATCAGGGACCACATTTCCAAAGGTGACATTGAAATGTACTTCATTCCCACCGATTTGCAGCTTGCTGATTTATTCACTAAACCCCTTGATGAAACCAGGTTCAACTTTCTCATAAGTGAACTTGGGATGTGCACTCTACAAGAATAACATGTGTTTATGCTCCACCGATCTCACATCGGTGGACACTTCCTTTTCCACTTCTAACTCTCCACCGATCTCTCATCGGTGGACAAATCTCTGTGCCTCTCAACCAACTTCATTTTCTTTCCATCCACCGAAATCTAATTCGGTGGCATCTCTCTCTTCTCTAACACTTCTACCGACTACCCTTTCGGTGGAATCTTTTCTAAACTTCCACCGAAATCTGTTCTCGGTGGAATCCTTCAACTCCTTCACCGATGTCTAAATTCGGTAGGATTTATCTAATTCGGTACAAATCTCCAAAATCGGTGGAACCCTTCAAATCGGTGGAACCCGACTCTCCACCGATCCACCACCGATTTCCCCGAATCTCCACCGATCCTCCACCGAATCTCCACCGATCCACCACCGATTTCCCACCGAATCTACACCGATCCACACTCTTATCTTATACGATTCCCAATGTGTCAGTGATGGGAGACCTTTCACCTTTCACCTTCCCTCTCGTCGTTTTTCTCCCATCTCCCAATAAACATCATCATTTCTTCATCCTCTCTCACCTCTATATATACGAACGTGCCTTAAACTCTTTTCCCTCACACCTCTCTTCTCAAAACCTGAAATCCTCTTCCCTCTCATCTCTCTCTCGAAAAACCTCTCACTTTCCATTGCCATGGCCTCCTCCAGATATGTCATACCCACACGATTTGAAGATCTTAAGTTTAATCCGTGTAATCACGTTGCCCGCTTTGATCCAGATCCAGCTCATCCCGAGTTCTCCACTATCGCAAAGTTTCTCACTCGCTCTCCTCTTCTTCATGCCTTTACTTGCAACCCCAAGATGAGTAAACTGCTCATTGGAAATTTTTGGTTAACCTGTGTATATGACCCTTCCAACGAAGCCATTCACGCCTCCATTCTTTCCGACGACGCCGGTGATCACGACCTTACGTTTGGGGTCGATGATGTTCGTCTCGCTCTCAAGATTGACGCCTTTCCCGACTACGAAGAAATGTTTTTGGACACCGTACATGAAGACGTTCTTCTTGCCACCGGATACGTGCTCGACGACTCCTCCAAAAGCTCCAAAGGCCCCGGTACTCTTCTCTGCAGCAAATGGGAGGCATTTGGAACTTCTTCTTTGCCCACGTTATCCATTGCCTCTCTCGCAAAACCAGTGGGCATGATCAATCGCCATCATACATCAACAATCTCGCACATGCTCTCATCTTCCAAAGAAAAGTCGACTTCGCCCAATACTTCTTCTCGGAGCTTGTCGAGGTTATCAAGACTCCCAAGAAATGTTACGTTGCATATCCACGATTCATCTCCATGATCATACAGCACAAACTCTCTCAGGCTTTGGAGTCAGATCGCACATCCCCTTCACCGCGATTCTCTTATGAGTGGTCTTCTCCGTGTGTAGGCACCAAAACTCTCAACGTTAAACCGCTCGCCACCGATCGCCCCTTACGACCAGGTATGATCTCTTTTGCTCTCTCTCCCGATCTACATTGGGGTGATGCGGAAATTCCCGGGTTTCATCACCTGGAAATTCCCGAGGTCACCCCAACTGTCGTGGCCCCTTCTCCCCGTTCCCGAGTTACGTCGGGTGGCACTTGAAAGAAACGACAAAAGGCCACCGACACCTCCGCACCCGCTTCTCGAACTACGCCACCGAGAGTTCCCTCGGAGGCTTCCCCGGTTCAAACCCCTTCTCATAAGCGGAGGCACTCATCTTCCCCTTCGGGATCTCTTCCAAAGAGGTCTCGGAAACCATCGGCCCAACCGACTAATCCAACTGTCGATTCTCGAAAATCGCCAGTTGTTGAACTTCATCCCTCCGGGCCAAGGGTATCCGTTACAAACCCCACCGACTCCTCTGTTGCCTCTCAAAAGGCCTCAGTTGTACATTTGGAGAACCCTCAACATACCTCCCCACTCGATTTTTTGGGTGGTGGAGATGACCTCGAGGTCTCTCCTCTCGAGGGTTCTGATTTTTCACTTCACAGCCTTTCACCCGATCAGTTTATGATCGATGAGATTGCACAACCCAATCAGGGTTCCCCCCCACAGATTCCACCCCCACATGATTTCTTTGCATTTCTTTTAGCGGACACTGGTTCTCCCCGAACCATCCCGTCCCCCGAAGAACATCACAACGAGTCTCCCTCGCCGAGGCAACGATCTCCACACCGATCTCCTTCACCTCCCCGACCTCCCCGAACCCTCTACACCGATGAGCTCGCGCCTTACTTACGAAATCCCCTCCCCGACGCAGATCCCCTTCGCATGCAGTTTTCGTTTCCCGAAATCGGTGGTCAGACCTCGTCCCACTTAGACCGACCTTCTGTTTTTCTTCAATCCACCATTTCATTAATCTCCCAGGCCAACTCTAGAATTTCAACTCTTGAGACAAAGTTGCCTCAATTGCTTTTCAATGCCATCACCGATGCCCTTGTACCGATAAATGCCTCTCTTACTACCTTGTCTTCTAAGGTGGAATCCCTCACAAAGGCCTCCAGCACTGAAAAGTCTGAATGGGAAATGGATATGGGTGATTTCTCTCTGGTTCCCAACACCATCTCTGGTAGCTTGGCCTTCCTCCACTCCAAGTTTGACAAGGTGTTCTCTGAGACGGGTTTTAAGCTTCCGGCTGTTCCTGAGGGGGAGAAAACCTCAGCTCCACCGAAATTGCCATCCATAAAGAAATCTTCCAGTAACACGCCTCCACCGAAAACCTCTCCACCGTCACCGAAATCATCTTCACCGAAAGCCTCATCACCGAAATCCTCTTCCATTTCACCAACACATACAGGTACCACCGAAGCATTAGACCTTGATGCATCAACTGAGGGGGAGCAATCCAGCAAAGCTCCCAAAGACAAAGGCAAGAAAGCTTTTTCGGCCGAAGATTTGGCTAAAGAAGAAAAGAAGAAAAAGGAGTTGGCAAAGTATGGGGCTCGACCTAAAGGTGCTGAATCTCTTAAACTCAAGCCTGCTTCTCATATAATCACCACCGAACTCGGTCTCTCCCCTCAAGAAATTGAGGAAGCAAAAATCGCTCAAATCAACTTAGATAAATCCAGAGATCTCTCCCTTAAAGCTGCTGAAGAAGAAGCTGCAAAAGCAAAATCCACCGATGTCATTCAAACCCAAAAATCCGTGCTGAGTGCCCTAGAACAAGAAAAGAATGATGAAATTAGCTGGTACAAAAAGACCATGCACCACCGAAACAACAAGTCACCGATTTCAACTGTAAAGATTGCCACCTCCAAAGCAAACCCGAAAGACATCAGGCTGATCATTGACAGAGAAGATGGTTCGATGAAGAGTGTGAAAGAAAGTCATCTCCAACTCTTCGGTCTCTCGGAATGGTATGAAATCTCTCAACACCTGGTCAGGAGTCAAAATCCAAAGAAAGACATCTTTGTCAAATACATTGATGGACTGATGGGAAAGATGAAAGAAATCAAAAGAAAGCACAACATCACTCTTTCCACCGATGAGAGAGCCAAACTTCAATCTTTGAAAGAGAAAATCATCCTTCCTAAAGTTAAAAATCCTCCTGACTCGGTCTTCAAGGAAATGGCAAGAAAAGGTCAAATCCCAAACGTGAACAATCTAAACCTCACAATACCAACTTCGGTCCCCTATCCTACCACAACCTTGAGCCTCTCACCAATACCAGGATTGTTCTTCAACGATGGTCTCGGTCGTCGGTGCTTCTTCAGATTTGCCCAGATACCCATCGCCGATACTATCTTTCTGGAAGGCATCCACAACCTCTTTCCTAACATCCCCGAAGCTCAACCTTTCTATCGAAACCTAATGGAAGAAATCAAGCGCCGACAATCCTCAAAGAAGTAGGTTTTCTCTTGTGGTGCTTATAAAAGTTAGTTTCTCATTTTGTAAATTGTACGAGAACTAATCGTAATACAAGTATCTCTCTATTTGAATTTTATTTCGGTATATACTTTACTTTCCTTTACTTGTAAATACTATACATAGTATACACTCATACAAAAGAAACAGATCAAAAAGAACAAAAAGAATGGTCTATGTGAAAAGAACCCAAAAAGAGTAAAAAGGGTCAAAATGCTTTTACTTTTCAAATACTCTTAAATATTCTAAGAAAGGAGCTCAAATTCAAATAGGGGGAGATTGTTGGGTCACCAAGGATTTGAAATTGACTCACCGATGTTTTCCCTAAAACTCCTACTTAGAATATTTTAGTTTGGTTCTTTGAATGACTTGTACAAAATATCAAATGTTCGGTGAAGTCGAAGATCAACCGAAACCAAGCTTGAAGACTCTCTACTTGTGGAAACTAGAAGACTCTCGGCAACATACAAACAAGTCATCACCACCGAATTGCCTGAACAATTTCGGTGGGCTCCTTCACCACCGAAATGTTCTCACAATTTCGGTGGTCGCTCTCTCTCTATACCGAAGATCCTGAACAATTTCGGTGGGCTCCTTCACCACCGAAATGTTCTCACAATTTCGGTGGTTGCTCTCTCTCTACCGAAGATCCCTCAATTTCGGTGGAAACTTCTTCGGTGCTAAAGTCTTGAAGGAAAGATCATTTATTATAGGACAGAATCCTCTAGCAGATAAAAGTGACAGTTTGTCTCTTTATCCATCATCAGTTAAAGTCGTTTTCCTCTGCATGAGCTCTACTGTCTGCACCTAGTAAAAAGTGACAATGACTTCTCAACTCTCCAGAAGTCAACATCCTCAGCAAGTTGGAAGATGACAAGTGTCCCAAGCATTTAATGCTTGTGCAGTCCTTGCCACTATAAAAGGGAGAAGACATCCTCATACAATCTCACGCTTTCTGGAATTCTCTGAGTGCAAGTTCTTCATATTGCTTGATAACCTTATAGCTCTGTTCTAAGTGTTCTGAGTTGTTTTGTTAGTATACTTTGTGTAAGACTGTTAGAATAGTTTATCTGTTCTTTTCCGCAACAGTCTTAAGTTTCTTTGTGTAATTCTTGTTGAAAGTTTTTCAATAAAAAGAATTAAAATTGTGAAAATTTTGAGTATTGTATTCAACCCCCCCTTCTACAATACTTGCTTAGCCATCTGGGACTAACAGTACGCATAAGGTTGGTTGGTTGGTTGGTTGTGGGTCTAAAAACGAATAAGTAAAGTTGCATGTAATATTGCATAACCCCATGTAGATTTGGATAAATTGGTGCACATAACCAATGCCCTAGCTACCATCCATATTCTTTTGATGACAACTTTTATCATTCTACGAGACCATTATATACACATGGGGTATAGCCGTATAGGTAACTCTACATTAATCTCTATACATATGCAATAATCATCAAATCTTTATGATGTAAATTCTCCAGCATTCTAAGTCATGCAGACTTGATGAGAAAATCAGGGTGGTGAGTCCTTAAATGTATAACTAGTGCTAGGAGTGCAACATTTCATGTGGACAATAATATTACACGTGTTCATCGTGTAAAAACCAGAACCATAAAGTACTTTAATGGTCCGCATTCTGGATGTTATTGTCTATAAACATCACCTTGTATTTGTTGTAAGAATGGAATTTATTGGTATTATGTCCTTAGCTTTAGGATGGTCTCATTCCTGTCTTGGCTAAGAATCAGGGTATACAAAAGTTCGAGGTATTGGAGAGGGCATATTATGATGGTGGTGTTGCTTCTTGTGCAGTAGAAGTCAACAGTTGCAATTTGGTTAATTCCCTCGTTTGGTCTTTCACTTGAAAGAGAATGTGCCTATGTGTATTTTCCAATACATAGATCACTATGTCATGACCATGGTGTCCCACGTGGTCATGCCGAAACATATATGTGTCATTGTCCTAAAGTTCTTTATTTGTGACAAAATATGATTTACTAACATAGATAATCCATTAATCTGATACATTAATTTCTCTAATATATTTTGCTTTCATATCATTAGAGTTGATGTACATATACCCATTTCCATTCTTATAATATGATTGGTACGAATATTTTAACAAGGTTCATATTGATATAGTGCTCTAGCAACAAGTGACAGTCCATCGTCTAAGTGTTTAGAGGAATTAAAATAATTAATTAAATGAAAATAATCTATTTCTTAGGATTGTATGAGATGCCACAAAAACAATCAAGTTCTCCTTGATACATTCCTACATGGAACGAAGAACGTTGAGAGTTTTGCATTTGTTTTTTTTTGTGATCATTTACATCTCTAATGGTTATAAACTCAGCTGTATATATACACAAATGCAATTAATTTGATAGTTAAGTTATATTTAAATAAACTTATACTTAACCAATCTTAGATATGACATAGTTCATTTATAACTTGTTCCATTTTCTATTAGGAGTTCGTTCCCGACTCTTGCCATGAATTTGACCATTTCCACAACCTTGTCCATATGGTACATATGTAGCATATGTGTGTGGATTAATATGTTCAACTCACTATCCTTTTGAGTTCTTTCCACCTCCAACGCTTGCCTTATTAACCCCAATAATTTTCTTTATCCGGGTATGTCTAGCATTGTTAAAAAAACATTGCTACAACTCTTAACCACTTGCATTAAGTTAATGAGTTTGTTAAAGGTTATATTGCAGCTTATAATGTTTCATTAGTATGATTGGTGATATAGGAAAAATGAAAAGATGTTATGATTCGCATAATCTTTTGTGAGTTCTTTGCCACAAAGATTGAGATGCATTTTGAGACATGACAGTTACCTTCTTGTAATCAAGTAAGTAGGTTTCTTTCCACTGTATGATTAGTTTGAGAAATATATGGTACTGAATATTCCCGAATTTCCTTTTTTGGGACTACCCACGGTTCTTGGGGGTTTCTAGTTATTCTCTCTGAAGGTTGTGACTGATCTATCGTCTCAAAAGTTTTAAAATATTTACTTGTATCTTAACATCTAGTGTTTTTTTCTTTAGGGTCAAAATGGTTCGATGACTTTTGCGTATTTTCTTGTGTTTTTACGAACATATCTTATGGTAATAAAATACTTTTGATTCAAATATGTCGTAGAAAATGGAGAACATATTATTTTCTAAAATAGTGAATTATGGTTTATACTTATTATGTTATGCATGAAATTTCATTATCATAATAGTATTGGATTTTTGTATGCTTACATTTTGTTGATAATACTTCATCAATTTGGGAAGAGAAACCACTCAATCTATTGGATCTTCAGGTAGTAGGGGAATCACATGGATTTCTTAAGTCCCTACAAACCTTAGGGCTATTTACACCCGTTTGACAAAATCCAAATCGATATCTTGCGATTTAATTAATTTGAATATAACATTGTTAATTATAGAGCTTTTGGCAAGAGACCAAAATGAATATGAGTTTGGCTTATGAAGCCAATTTCAATGTTTCAATACCTTAATACTATTTTAAGAGATTTTGTCATTAAACAAATCAATATTAGTTTTGATTTTTGACATAAAATCAAATTCAAACTTTTAACATCTTAATAGTATTTATGGATCTTTTGGTGAAATACCAAATATAAGGGGTTGAAAGTGTAACTTCCAAAAGTTATTTATAAGATTGAAATTAATGAGTAGGAACTCATGATCAAGATAAACATTTGAATTTAGTTATAAAAAACTTTATAATAATCATAATCAATTAATAATAACAATAATAATCATAATCATAATTAAGAGATGATGATAATCATAATCATAATCATAAGCATAATAGATAATGATAATAGAAAGGACAAACATAAATAAGGATAAGTGTTTAAAACAAGTGCTACCAATTTAAATACGATTAAATACAGAAAAATAGTAACAAATATATAATAACAATACAATCAATTCAATGTAAAAGCTACTTATAACAACAATATGCTTAAAACATTTAAATTAAACACATATTAAACAATTGAGATATTAAAAGGGGCATAAATAGTGATAATCTTAAGTGTAGGGGCTGGGATTGTCAATTTTTTTAAAGACGTTGATATAGGCCTAGGTTGGGCCTTCCTTTTGTGACCCAGTTATACAATTTCTGAAAACCTCCGTATCAAGTATCAACTATCAAAAGTCACTTTTCTCTCTTTGAAAACCCTAATACCCCATCTTTTTTTTTATCTCTAGCACTTAATGAAAATAAATACAAAATTTTCATTTGAATCGTACGACTATCGGACATAATTTCGTCAAGAAAGCACGATGATTTTAAGGTTTCTACACAAATATTAAAGATTTCGATTGTTTTAAAGGGCTCGATGTAGGTTTTGATTGCTTTCTGTTTGAAGGAGAGAGAAAAAATTGAATTTGATTGTTTTGAAGTTTGGCTTCTGCCTGTATTATTCAGTTTCGATTTTGATTTCGATTGATTTTGATCGGTTCCAAAAAATACAAGGTTTATGAAACTGGAAAAAAACGTATTGTTGAAGTTGTTTTTTCTTTTTCTTTCTAAACTAGATTTCTTGAATTTTTGTTTGGATTTAGCATAGATTCAAACGTACACAAAACATACATATCAATTTGGTATAACAGTAATTTAGAAGAAGAAAAAAAAACACACATATGCTTACTTGGGTCGTAGTAGCGTTCGAGGAACATACGGATGGAGTTGAAAGCTTGGAAATCGATTGGTGAAAGCCTAATTGAGCTTACGTGCTGATAACGTGTTAAAGGAAAAGAGAAACAGAACACAATATAATGAAGAGAATGAATCGTAATTCTCATTAATCATAAGCCCTTTATATAGGGAGAATTACATAGAGATCGTGATAATCATGGAAGGAGATTTACTCCATAAATAACTCTAATAATCTATACCTATCTCTATCTCTATATCTATCTATATCGTCATATCATTTAGACGATTGCACATTTATCCTACAACAATTAAATGTTTTTAGATAAGAATGTGTATTAACTTTGAGTAAACTACAATTTTGGTCCCTGAGGTTTACCACTTGATACGAAAATCGTCCCTAAACTTCAATAAGTCTAAAAATCATCCTTACTGTTTGGATTTCGCTCTGAAAATGGTCCCTCGTCGTTAACTTCGTTAAAAAACTCAGTTAAACTCGAGGGTAAAATGGTCTTTTTACCTTTTTATATTTATTTTACCATTTTTTAATTAATTATACCATTTTTCTTTAACTTTCTATTTTCTTTCCATGAATCTTCATCTTCTTCAACATATTACATGAACACAAAAAACACATTGTTAACCCAAATATCTATCCCACATCCTAAACAATAATCATCAGACCCTATGCTTCTACAAACCCAGATTTGAAGCCCACCATCTGGGTTTCTTCATTTTTTTTAACAGCACCAGAAATTTTATACCACCACCAAAATCAAACCAAAGCATTCAAGGGTCCAAGAAACCCAAACAAAACTGAAACCAAACACACAGACACCAAAACCGAAACTAAACACCAAAAATAAAACAAAAACAATTAAGCCACCTAACCAACAGTAGCAACAACACAGCAGCACGCTGTTTGCGAGGAGTAAACAGGCGCCTGAACCGAATCAGCCCAGCTTTCCACAACCTCCCTGGCGAACAGCAACCTCGACTCCTTATTCGCACTGTTAGACAACCTAGGGGGGGTAAGGTTGTATTTAAATCTTTTACTTTCAAAAATTCTTTTATAAATAAATACAGTACAGAAACAGTATAAATAAATCAGAGTATACAAATAATAAATATACAACAATTATATAAACAGATATAATTAAAATGCACAGCGGAATAAATAAAGAGATAAAGGATAGAGATACTTGACACGGAGATTTACTGATTTACCACCAACTGTGATAAACCAGCAGCCGAGACACTTCTCGACACGATCCAATAAATGTATTCTTTACGGTAGAACACAAACCAAATACAAAGGAATTTGTAATAGTTTCTCAAGCCTCTGCTATGAGATAAACAGGATCACACACCCGTTATTCAAATACTTACAAGAGGAGTATAACTCACAATGGGTAATCACTCTTGTATAATAATCACTTGGATATTTTATAAAAAATGTTTTATAAAATATATATATTAAATAATGAGAGAGAGCTGATGGAGTTGCTGTTTGTTGTTGCTGTTGTGTGGTCTGGTCTACCTTCTTCATCACCAGCATGCATGTTTATACCAAGGAAGCTCCAACGGATATATGAGGCGCGGTATACCGCCAAATGCACGCGGTATACCGTGCAGTAAAAAGGACACTGACACACAACGGCTCTCATGCAAAGTTGACTTCAGGAAAAACGTACCCGCGGTATACCGGCTAGGACTCGCGGTATACCGCCGTCAGAAAAAGGACTTTCAACCAATCAGAGATGCACACGGAGCCTGCCGCGGTATACCGGCTGAACACCCGCGGTATACCGGCCGTATGTACCCGCGGTATACCGGGTATTCTCCACGGTATACCGGCGTCAGAATAGCCACCTTCCAGGACGCAACCAATCTTGCTGGATCTTCTCAATAAAAAACCTTATTTAATTAAAATCATTTATGGTTTTTAGAAATATCCAAGTGGTATATTATTTTAGGGTGTTTATCATTATTAGTTATAAACAATGATGACGACGTAAACACTTCCGTCTTGAACCCTTCAGATAAAAACTTCGTGTTCTTCAACAACTGCACACTTGGATTAAATTGTTAGATAAACAATAATGCGGTGTGTTTGTAATCATCAAAATAAATATATATAAATATATAGAGATGTGGTACACTTGCACCAACAATCTCCCCCTTTTTGATGATGACAAACACAACCGCTAAGCATGAGCATATGCGGTTTCTCTCCCCCGTTTGTCGAAACAAAAAGGGTCAAGAAAGACGGTATGCTTCCCCTCGAGAGATGCTCCCCCTCAAAATATGCATATATTTGAGAGAGCATAATCTCATGGTTAAAAGATAAAAAGCTCCCCCTCAAATTAATAACAAATTATAAAATTTGAGGGACAATAAAATATGCATAAAAAGCATATAATAGACATAAAACAAAATAACCAAAAAGAAACACTTGCACCAAAAAAAAGGATCTTAAGGCTTCGATTTTTCGGTTAATTTTATGTGAGCAAAAAATTACCACGTATTATGACCTCGTCAGGGAACACGTATTATATCCTCGTCAGGAAACACGTATTATATCCTCGTCAGGAAGCACGTATTGTATCCTCGTCAGGAATCACGTATTGTATCCTCGCCAGGAAACACCTACAAAAGGCAAAGAAAATTTTTCGTGGTACCCTTTTCTTATGGGTCCTTATAACAGTTAGTATAAAACATAAACTGCAAAAAATATGTTGTCGACATAAAACAAACACGACAAACATACAAAGCTACATAATTTGTTTTAAAACCACAAACGCATCCCACCGGGATTGTCAACATTAAACATTCCTTTCGGAATCCATTTTCTAACCATTCTAATTTTGCAATTGTATTTATCATACACATAAAATGAAGCATTTATATTCGCATTAGGTCTAGAAAAATTATCGTTATACATACGAGCATGCGGTTTCCTTCCATAATTCACATTTTTTATTTTTGACATATATGGAGGTTTTCTCGTATCAACTTTAGGAGATGCAAAAAATCTTTTAATGGGTTTACACGAACATTTATCAACACATGTATCGGAACCAATGCCTTTACGACAATTTATACGATTAGGCATATTTAGCATTTTAAGCACTTTATCATTGCTATTTTGAAATGCATTAGCTAACAGATTATCTTTTTCATATAAATCGCATTTAGCTTTTAAACATGCATTATCATTTTCAAGTATATCGCATTTTGTACATAAAATATTTTCACATGTTCTTTTCTCTAAACATGCAATTTTATCATTTAAGACAATGCAAGATTTGCAAACAATATTTTCGCATGCTTTCTTTTCTAAAGTGATAACTTTATCATTTAACTCATTTTTGATTTTATTATCACATGCAATGGTTTGTTTACAATTATTCAACTCATTTTGACATAATAATAATTCTTCTTTTAATTTAGCATTCTCATTTTTATAACTATTTACGAGAACAATCAATTTTTGAAAAGAGACATTTGACATATCAATATCATCATCGTTATCACTACAACTAGAATAACTTGAGTATGAAGTACATACCTCTTTCTCGCAGTCGACGATGAGACACGTTTCTTCATTTCTTTGATCTCGGGTTTCGTCTCTCTTTTCTTTTGAGTTTCCACCATAGGTGATGTTCAAGTTCTCCCAAATATCACGAGCAGTTTCAAAGAGATAAACACGCTCAATATCATCGTTAGTAAGAACCGAAAAGAGAAAATTTTTGGCTTCATAATTTAAACAATAATTAGCCTCATCTTCGTCGGACCATTCCGAGCTAGGTTTTTCAACAACTTTGTTGTTTTGAAATTTTGTGGGTTTGAAATTTCCTTTAATAATAATATCCCAAATTTTTTGATTTATCCCACGAACATAACGTTCAAAAGAATTTGCCCAAAGATCAAAATTTTCGAAATCAATAAGAAGAGATTTAGAAAACCAAGCATTTTGTTGAGCCATAACAAAAACGGATTTTAAAAAAAAAATTAAATAGACGATTTTTGAAAGCCCCGCTCTGATACCAAATGTTAGACAACCTAGGGGGGGTAAGGTTGTATTTAAATCTTTTACTTTCAAAAATTCTTTTATAAATAAATACAGTACAGAAACAGTATAAATAAATCAGAGTATACAAATAATAAATATACAACAATTATATAAACAGATATAATTAAAATGCACAACGGAATAAATAAAGAGATAAAGGATAGAGATACTTGACACGGAGATTTACTGATTTACCACCAACTGTGATAAACCAGCAGCCGAGACACTTCTCGACACGATCCAATAAATGTATTCTTTACGGTAGAACACAAACCAAATACAAAGGAATTTGTAATAGTTTCTCAAGCCTCTGCTATGAGATAAACAGGATCACACACCCGTTATTCAAATACTTACAAGAGGAGTATAACTCACAATGGGTAATCACTCTTGTATAATAATCACTTGGATATTTTATAAAAAATGTTTTATAAAATATATATATTAAATAATGAGAGAGAGCTGATGGAGTTGCTGTTTGTTGTTGCTGTTGTGTGGTCTGGTCTACCTTCTTCATCACCAGCATGCATGTTTATACCAAGGAAGCTCCAACGGATATATGAGGCGCGGTATACCGCCAAATGCACGCGGTATACCGTGCAGTAAAAAGGACACTGACACACAACGGCTCTCATGCAAAGTTGACTTCAGGAAAAACGTACCCGCGGTATACCGGCTAGGACTCGCGGTATACCGCCGTCAGAAAAAGGACTTTCAACCAATCAGAGATGCACACGGAGCCTGCCGCGGTATACCGGCTGAACACCCGCGGTATACCGGCCGTATGTACCCGCGGTATACCGGGTATTCTCCACGGTATACCGGCGTCAGAATAGCCACCTTCCAGGACGCAACCAATCTTGCTGGATCTTCTCAATAAAAAACCTTATTTAATTAAAATCATTTATGGTTTTTAGAAATATCCAAGTGGTATATTATTTTAGGGTGTTTATCATTATTAGTTATAAACAATGATGACGACGTAAACACTTCCGTCTTGAACCCTTCAGATAAAAACTTCGTGTTCTTCAACAACTGCACACTTGGATTAAATTGTTAGATAAACAATAATGCGGTGTGTTTGTAATCATCAAAATAAATATATATAAATATATAGAGATGTGGTACACTTGCACCAACACGCACCACAATAGCCTAACAAAAGTTTAGCGGGTTTCTTCATGTTTTGCCGATGAACTCGCCGGAGAAGATGAACAGATATGGGTTTCTTCATTTTTCCGATCTGGGTTTAAGAGATAGAGGGATGAGATCGAGAGATGTGAGAAAGAAGATATATGAGAAGAGAGATCTGGGTTTCTTCATGTTTTGACGATGAACTCGCCGGAGAAGATGAACAGATCTGGGTTTCTTCATTTTTTTCCGATCTGGGTTTAAGAGATAGAGGGAAGAGATCGAGAGATGTGAGTAAAAAGTAAGAAGTTAAACAGATTGGGTTTCTTCATTTTAAAGAGATCGAGAGATGTGAGTTTTGTAAGAGATTGAGAGATGTGAGTAAAAAGATGAAGGTTCATGTAATATGTTTAAGAAGATGAAGATTCATGGAAAGAAAATAAAAAGTAAAAGAAAAATGGTATAATTAATTAAAAATGGTAAAATAAATATAAAAAGGTAAAAAGACCATTTTACCCTCGAGTTTAACTGAGTTTTTTAACGACGAGGGACCATTTTCAGAACGAAATCCAAACAGTAAGGATGATTTTTAGACTTATTGAAGTTTAGGGACGATTTTCGTATCAAGTGGTAAACCTCAGGGACCAAAATTGTAGTTTACTCATTAACTTTTTATTTCAAGTCTATAATAAAACTTTACATCTCCTCTTGTAAGACCATGAGTATCGGAACCCAATGAACGCACTTGCCACCTCAGCGTCACATCAGCTTTTCTCTTTCCTATCCTCATTACCCAAAAGTGGAGTACCGCTAACCTACTGAACCCAATTGTCACCTCATCTTTTTTAATTCTTTTATTTATACATTTAATTATTTAACAAAATAAAAATATTTATATATTTTTTAATAAATAAAAATAAGATAAATAATAAAAATAAAAATTCATATCATTCATTAAAAAATTAAAAATTACAAAATAAATTTAAAAATTACAAAATATTAAAAATCTAGTCGTCGTCGTTGTTGGGAACTTGGATACGCCAAATATGTTCGACCAAATCCGACCGAAGGTTATTATGAGTGTCCCGGTTTTTGACTTCTCGAACATTTTCCGCGCGTTGTTCCTCACTGATTTGTGTTTCGATATCATCCGCTACAAGGTCGTTTTCATCGCCACCACAAATGGCATGGTTTTCGTCTTCGAGTATCATATTGTATAATATGACACAAACGTACATAATGTTTCCCAATCTTGTCGGATGCCATCCGCGTGCCGGGTTATGAAGTATATGTCAACGTTGTTTAAGCACGCCAAAAGCTCGTTCAACATCTTTACGTGCCGATGCTTGTGCAGACTTAAACTTTTGTCGTTTAGGGTCATGTGGGCACGTAAATGATTTTACGAAAGTAGCCCATTCCGGATATATCCCATCCGCTAGATAATATCTGTGGTTGTAGGTGACTTCATTCACCTCAAAAGGGCACTCGGGTGCTTTTCCATCATATAGATCGTTGAAGATGGGCGACTGATTGAGAACATTGATGTCGTTGTTGGAACCGGCAACACCAAAGTATGCGTGCCAGATCCATAGATCATGGGAGGTCACTGCTTCTAGCATGATTGTCGGGTGCTCATGATCACCTCTCATGAATTGACCTCGCCATGCTACCGGACAATTTGCCCACGCCCAATGAGTACAGTCTATGCTGCCGAGCATGTCGGGAAATCCGTGTTTAGCTTCATGCGCGGTGTACAACTTCTGAATATCAACATAAGTAGCCTTGCGTAAATATTTTTTACCATAGAGTTCAATAATACCTGTGCAGAATTTGTGCAGACAATCTCGTGACGTTTTGTCTCCCATCCTCAAGTACTCGTCAAGTGAGTCGGCAGCTACTCCATACGCCAATTGCCGAATAGCGGAAGTACACTTTTGTATCGGAGAAAAATCTTGTTTGTATCTGCCGTCCACCCGAAATGTAAAATACGGATACTCTCATTCTAAATCTTCAACTATTCGTTCGAATAGTTGTCTGCTCATCCTGAACCGCCGTCTAAACATATCCGGTGTATAAACCGGGTTGTTGCCAAAGTAGTCCCGCAAAAGCCGCTCGTTTGCAGCTACCCGACCTCTTTCTATGTTCCCGGCCCTCGGTTCTCTTCTTGACGATGAGGCGGTGCTACCATAAATTAATTTGGCAGCTTCTCGAACCAACCCTACAAAAATTTCCCTTTGATGATGCAAGTACTCGTCGGTGTCTATGGATGATGATGATGCGGTCGATGAAGCGGGTTGTGGCGAATCCATATTGTCTAAAATTGAAGAAATAAATGGAAGAAAGTATAGAGAATGGAAGAAAGTATAGAGTTTTTTGGTGTGAAAAAATAAGATGGTATAGGTTAATATATATAGTGTGTATAGTTTGAAAAAATAAAAAAAAAATTGTAAAAAAGCCGTTTACCAACGGTATTGTTTAAAAAAATTAAAATAAATAAATATGCAACGGGTTGATCGGGTTGGTGAACTCGGTAGCCGAACCCGCTTGCTACCCCTACCCCTACCCGATGCAGCCTTCCCCTACCCGCTTGCCACCTCGGCCGATCCCGATCCCGATCCCGTACCCGAGGGCGGTACGGGTGGCCTAATATCATATGAGTACGTATGTGGTTTCAATTAATGTTATGAAATAATGATGGACAACACTCAAAGAGGGGGTTGATCGCTGATTATTGTCGTAGTACAGTCGCTCGTTGCGTGATTTCTGTCGGGGTCTGATTGTTGCTCGCAAACTGCTCGGCAGTAGGGTGGGCTTTTGGTTCGGTTCCTCTTTTTGCTTTGTTTTGGTTATGTGTTTGTTTGCTTCCTGTTTTGTTTGGTCGGGTACTGCTACTGTTGTTTTATAAAATGTTTTGTTGATGCCTTTCAAAAAAAAATGAAAAACACCAAATCTTATATTAAATCTACAATTTTTTTTGTAAATAGTATAAAGAAAATCTACTAAATCTTTTAAGAGTTATCTAATCTGAAGTTCACCTAATAGTTTTTTAATTTTGCATGATTTATTGAAACACATTTTTTGTTAAAGATTTCTAGTTTTTTATGCATTTTCTAGGATTTTAATGGTTTTATTTATTTTTATACAAAAAGTATAAAAAAAATTATAATGAATTAAACAAAAATTCATTCATCTACAAATACAATTAACAATTTGTTTTTAAATTTATAATTTATCGTAATAAAAGTTAAAATCGGTGGCGTATATATATATATATTCACACGGCGCAAACAACCCCCAACAAATTAACAAAATATCAACAAAGACTTTCCAACCCAACCCAACCCACACCGCGTCCGTCTGTCTGGTTTAGCACCGGCACCGCACAGAGAATGTGTCCCACAAACCATAAGCATAAGCAAAACCATAAGGAAGAAGACCGAGACTGGAGGCAAGAAGCAATCAACGGTGGATCTCTCAAGCTTGTAAACCTCGACACTGGATCTAACGGTTGGGCCTCACCTCCTGGTGATCTCTTCTCTCTCCGCTCCCGTAACTACTTTACCAAGAAGCACAAGTGCCCCTCCGGTCCATGGCTCCTTCATCCTGCCGGTGTGGATTGGCTCCGCTCTACATCAAAACTCGACCACGTTCTCTCACGCGCCGACAATCGTGTCATGAACGCGCTCAGGAAGCAGCAGCAAGCAAATAAGAGTTTCGTAGTGGCTGTCAACTTACAGGTTCCAGGTAGGGATCATCATAGCGCTGTCTTCTACTTCGCAACAGACGATCCCATTCCCTCCGGTTCACTACTCTACCGTTTCATCCACGGCGACGACTCTTTCCGCAACCAGCGGTTCAAGATCGTCAACCGGATTGTGAAAGGGCCGTGGATCGTGAAGGCCACGGTGGGGAACTACTCGGCTTGCCTGCTTGGGAAAGCCCTGAATTGTCACTACCACAGGGGGCCGAATTATCTAGAGATTGACGTGGACATAGGTAGCTCGAAGATCGCCACTGCGATTCTGCATTTGGCGTTGGGGTGCGTGACGGCGGTGACGATTGATATGGGGTTTCTGGTAGAAGCACAAGAAGAGGAGGATTTACCGGAGAGGTTGTTTGGAGCGGTTAGGATATGCCAAATGGAGATGTCTTCCGCGACTTTTGTTGATAATAAATCAGCAGCAGCAGCAGCAGCAGCACCTCATAGTAACCACCGTGTTCAAGCGTCGGATCTGCAGGATTAAATAAAGCTAATGGGAAAAAGGGTAAATTTTTTACCCAAGTCTTCATGATGTATCTGTCCATGTATCCACTGATCAACACATTTTTGGGGATGGTGTAGATAATAATTTCAGTAATAATAATTTTAACCCTTTTTCCTCGACTGTTGAGATATATCATGTATGGGTGTAGTTTCTTTTTGATTGATTAGAACTTTAGAAACGGAATATTATTCCAGTATCAGGATTATGAATTTGTTGGAACAAAAAGACAAAAGGTCAGGTATAATATTGAAATGGCCTGCTTATGAACAAGTCCAAAGTTCCAAACTAACAATCCATCCAACACCTGCTACAACTGCTGATGCTTTTTATTTGATTGTGGTCAGCATCCACAAGTGAATGAATCACATGTTATTTTTGCACATGAAAAGTATTTTTCTTAGTTCCATTCCATCAGAAAAGTAAGTAGTTGATTGTGTATGCAAACTAGTTTTTGAAAGATCCAAAGGGGTTGTCGGGTTTTTCCTTTCTAACTTGAAGCCGGTGTTTAGATTATTAGACGCCATTCCACAAGTGGCTTATGAGTCTTGTTGTAGCAACTTGAAGCAATGTTGTTGTCTGATTGGAGCTTAGATGGTAATCAAACAAACTAGTTGAAATTGATGTTGATGCTGATGCTGATAGGATACACATCCTCTCAGTAATTGCCAAAGGAAAAAGGTGTAAGAACTCTACTTCTAAGTCAGCTTAGATTACCTTGCTTAACCCTAACAAAAGGATGCAACTGCCAATCATAACACATGGTTGGTTGCAGGTGTCGCTAACCTGTACTTTATGTTATGACCTGTCCTTCACAGCTCATGTTAAGAAACTTAAAAGTAGTTTACTATACAAACAATCTTCATCGCACCTGACTGCAACTGCAACTGCAACGACTCTTTATGCTTCATCATCATCCGAGTCATGAACAATTCTACCCAGTTTTTTTCTCCTCTTTGCACTGGGAATCATATTGTCTTCAGAGTCCTCTGCTGCAGCCAGTGTGCTTCCTGTTTCAGGGGATAATGCCTTTTCTGATTCATCTCCAGAGTCTTGGACCAGATCATCTTGGGCTGCATCTTCATCCGGTTGAGCTTCCTGGTTAGCCACATCTTCTTGCACTTGTGGGTCAAGTATTCTAAAATCTCTGACAGTGCTACGCTTTGCGTGCCTTAACAAGTTCATTTTGCTAGCTTTGCTAAGTAGAATGAGATACTTCTCGTAGTCTTCTATCTGAAATATCAAATCTGGGATGCATCTATTCTCCCTTTTGATCTTGTTTATGCTTCCTTTACTTGCTCTGCTGTCTTGTTGTTTCTGCAAATGCAGCCCAGTGGTTATAACTTGTATTTTGACCAAATACAATAAATGTTACAAAATCAAGCAAGTTACTACTATAGTGCCAAAATTTCTACCGAAAGTTGTGCTTTTGCTTCTTATTGCTTTTGGCCCATAAGATGTTTTACTCATGAATACTTAAACATTTGGTTAAGAGTCAACTTTGTAAAACAATCATCGTAATATTTATGTGACAAAAGTGTGTATTGTTTAACAAGACAGCCTTCAAATATCTTATTCCACTGTCCCAACCAAAATAGATACACATCTGATTTGACGTATAGTTGAAGAAGAGCATTTGAATATTAACCAAATATCTAATTTGCACTTGCAGAAAGACAAATAGAAAACTTCATGTTCCAAAAGCAATGTTGCTAATATTTGTAATGATTGTTAATGGGCAAAAATACAAATTCGAATTGTAAACTGGTTCAATTTTGAGACTGCGGCTTTCATTTTGGGAAGAAGGGATAAATCTCTGAGATTTCATGAACTAGTGATCACTAAGCAAGACATAAATCTCTGAGATTTCATGTTAAGCATAAGTTCAATTAAGCGGAAATTTATGGATGCAAATCAAGAATACAAGGTGGTTCAAACCTGCTGCATCGTTTCCACAAACTTGTACAAAGGGTCTGTTAGCTTCTTGCAAGTCACTTCCACAAGCTTCTGGCACTTGAGGCTGGGTAAGATTTGCTTGCAACCTTTAGGTGCAATATGGAATTTTGAGACCCTAGCTAAGTTCTTGTAGAATTTAGCAGCCAATCTCAGTAGATGTTCCGCTTGAGGATCTGCAAATTTAGGAAATCCTTGTAATTTCTAAACTTAATTAATATTCGTCTTGTTTAATGAATTCCAGAAAGTTACCCTTGAGGTTCATCACCACAAAAGAAGATAATAGTTCCACCACAGCTTCAGCCCTCTGGTACAAAGTATCTTCCAATGTGAAATATGGGTGCTGCTTCTCATCATGATCAAGTGAGATACCTTTATAAGCGCTAGTAAATAATGTCTTCAGCTTCATACTGAGTCGGTCCATGTCACCAATTACTGACTCACCTAACTGCAAAAGCACAGATGCTATAGCAGTTTCTGTTGAACGGTTTATGATAGTGTAGTTTTCGGACTTCTCCAACAGAGTCTGCCTTTCTGATCCCCCCATTGTTTTTACTAGCTCCAGTGCCATGCCACAGGCAACAATCAAATCATTTGGAGCCTTGGTACATGATAGCATTAGAGTGACTACACTTTTTGCAATCTTTGGGTTTGCTACATCACTAGTTTTACAAATACATATTGCCCAGGCACTGAGAAGGTTACTCCTTACACTCGATGTGTTCCCGATCATATTTGCAATATCACACAAGATCTGATATTAAACGTAGTAGTAGTAGTAGTACACAAGTCAATATCATATCTACAAATACAACCGATAAAGGTACACAAATAAATCAGCTAGATGATAACGATTTTACCTCAACTTCATGATAAAACTTTGCGTGAAGAAGCTCAGAGAACAATGGTTTCACAATCTTGGTGATGAAGAGTTCTTCCCTTTGATAATTGATCCCATTCAGTGGTTCATTATGATCACCTTTAGGATCAAGAACATTTCTTGATGCATCCTCACCTACAGCATCTGACAGCATGTCTTCAATTTCTTGCATCTCGGATACATTTTGTGAACTGATAGCTAGCAGTTCCTTCAAGCACATAAGAGCTAAGAAAATGAGACCCTTTCTATCTTCATTGTCCTTTTTCACCTTGGCGTCCTTTTTCTTTTGATCTGGCCACATGAGCAACCAAATCAATTTCAACAAGGGTGGTCCTAGCACCTTAATATCCCCATGAATCAAAGCCTTCAATGGATCGTCTTTTGCCACATAAGAAAAAGATTTTATCTGGCAAAGGGTGGCATTTAAAATGAAATGGAAAAGTCTAGAATGTTGGTTTGTTGACTTGCTAGTTGTCTGGCTATGGACCTGAGAAGTTGTGACACTCTTCACAGCATCATTCTTGTACAGTTCAAACACTGTTTGAAACAACTGATATATGCTAGGAGTTGCCAAGAAAGAAGCTCTTTCTTTATCAGACTTCATGTTGTCTGACTCATTTTTATATGTTAGATCAAGAGCAGTAGACCGAGCTATCCCTTTTCTAGTACCGTTACTTTGTGTGGATGTAGAAGTATACATCTCTAAGGACCCGTACAAATCAACAAGATCAACAAATTCTTTCTCCAAATCAATCTTTTTATCATTAGTTGCCTTCACCAATTCAATAGCAAGGGTATTCAATACCACCTCGATAACACCTGATAAAATCTGAGCACTGTATTTGTATCTCTCTCCTTGTTGGGGTGTAGAGGCCCCATCCTTCATCTGACCAAGTAAGCCTGATTGACATGCATTGAAGTAATTAGGTTCCATTTGATTATTCATTTTGCGAGTCTCATCTACATCAACTAAGGAGGGTCTACAATCAATCTTCCATGTTATAAAACTCTCACAATCTCACCCCATAAATTAATAATTATTAAATGCCCAGAACGAATAGGAACTTGATAAGAAGTGTTTTATTGATAAGGTGAACTAAAACATGAGATAAACCCAACTGCGCAACAGAAAAACCATTATCTGCTCACAGCCGCACATAATGTATGTACTCAAATAAAATATCCAAACAAACATAACAAAAAAGAACAGTGTGAGAAAAAAGGTAGTAAGATGTGTATATGATTACTACAGGTTATAATAGTGATTTTAATTGCAAAGCTAGAAGAAGCAAAATTTCAAGGCTCAAGTTTGCAATTTAAATCACTTTTATAGCATGTAGTAACCATATACACACCTTACTACCTTTTTTCTCACATTGTTCTTTTTTCATGTGTGTTTGGGTATCTGTTTGAGTACATACATTATCTGGGCAGATAGTGTTTTTCCTGGTGAGCCTAGGTCTTTCTCGAGTTCTAGTTCACGTTATCAAAAAAGTAGCTCTTACCAAGTTCCTATTCATTATGGCCATTTAATAATTATTTAACTTATGGGGTGAGATTGTAAGAGTTTTATAACATGGAAGATTGATTGTGAGTTGATGTAGAAGAGACTTGCAAAATACAAAATGAAGAATGAAGGAAAGTGATATAAACAAAGGGAACCTAATTACCCCACTCACCTTCCAAATTTTCATTTCTTAGAAGCTTGCGGATTGTCAAAAACGCACGGGAAAAAGACTCGCCAGAAAATGTTCCTCCCGCCTGCTGCTATTTATTGTTAACACACATGTAGGTAAATAATGTCACTGAAACAATTTTTCGCTTCATTTGTAACAAATATGATTACCTCACCGTCTTGTGTAAGTGAGAAACCGAAAGAAGCCCATGAATCTGAGCGAATGTCAGATTTTCCCTGTGGCTGAAGGATAAGAATCCATGAGACACAAGATAGAAGATCATCTAGTGGTTCTACTATACAAACTTTGCCACTCTCCGTCTTAATACTCTGGGTTATACCAAGTTGACCATCCTGAAACAAAATGCATAAAAACCAATCATGAAATGAAACATGGCTATAAAAATTTTGAACTGCTAATAAATTATACAGGAGTACTTACTTCTCTGTAGTATTGTAGAAAGTGAGGCAAGAGAAAATCAAAAACTTCCCCTGCAGTTAACGGATCGACCAGCACCAGCTTTAGAAGGCCCCAGTATATTATCTCTTTCACCTTGGCCTGCATACAACTAAATAAGTCTTAATCACACATGTAATTTGTGTTGTCTTTTTCCCTGCAGGGAGTACGAATGAAACAACCTGCTGGTAGAGACATCTTTGTAATAGACCACTGAGTTCTTGGAAAAGATGACTGCCCATTCCACGTGGTATTGCTGGTACTTGGCTACTACTAGCTTGGCTAGAGAATTCCTGATAAGAACATGGCCTATTTTGTTTAGATCGTTTTTCTGCTAGAATTACATCGATGATGGCTCCTGCTGCAGCTAAGCGAATGTGATCATCTCGTCTAAACATAGCTTTGCGCACCACCAAGATGATGTAGTCCTGCAGTGTTTACAGAAATAGACGTTCTTAAAGAGTAAGGCGTATACAAATCCGCCTCTGATTGTTATTAATTTAATCTAACACATTCCAGTGGGGTCATACATGCTTTTTACTTGATTGAATAAACGATGGAAATAATGCAAACCTGAAGGTTATGACTGAACTTGATGAGTGGCAATAGAACATTAATTAGGTGGGAAGCAACCTTGTTGTGCATGAAACCAAAATAATCTAACAATTCCTTCAGATGTGAAACATATTCTAACATCGGATAGGAATAGTTCTGCACTAGGTTACCAAGTAATCTATCAAGAAAAGAAGGTAAGGATAAGCAAGCAGACCAAGATCAATTGTAACTAAGGTTGCATAAAAAGCATACGAGATGGAGGCTTTTGGATACCTTATGATAGCTAAGCTTTGCTCAGGCTTAAGAGAAAGGATTCGGAATTTACATTGCTCGATTATCTGCACAGAAAGAAACCTACATCAAGATTTTGTGCAACTTAAAGTTAGGTTTTCAAGCACTTACAGCCACACCTCTGCAAAATACCTCTTTTCTAAGGCCATTCACAGGTGAAGACAAGTTGTAATTGTACCAAAAGCTACAGAAGTTTAAACCTTCAGTTAAGTATTTCAGTTAGAGGACTCAAAGTTGTTACTGACCTCATTCCTTGCCATATCATGAACTTCAAATAAACGTTGTAGTATCTGAATCCCCAGCTCTTGAGAACCCATAAGACCAGTGTTTTCAAGTTCTTTTTGGTTTATCTCCTCCACCGATTCTAGCAACACAAAGCCCAGCTGCACTATGCTAGGAATAATATGCTCTCTTCCATAATTGCTCTCATTAACCTAAATATCAGTAACCAACGCACAACATGATTATTACACTTGATGTGTCATGCATGTTGGGTGCTTCACAAGGAGTGTGTGACGGTAAATTAATTAAAAGAAAAAATAAATTGCAATGGAGGAGAAAAATACAGCTCTTAGCACTGCTTTCTCTGTCAATATGGCATTCTGTAGATACTCCTCCTTTAAGCCATCAGGTAGCCATTTGCAATGCCTGCACAAGAATGAAAATCCATGGAGGTAAAAACAAGAATCTCAACTGATAAAGAATATGCATAGTTATGGCATACTAAGTGATCAGACATGAATCTCTTACATATAATCTGGGCCATTCATAACAAAACGGTCAAAACCAACACAAAATCTATCATTATGTTATGGCATGCAACTCATGCCAATACAAACACAATGGCACGAAATAGATCTTTATGATGTGTAACACAGGCCATTGATAACAATTCTACGCAAAGACTAAACTATAGGGAAATAATTATTTCAAGCAACATGAAAACAATCAATGCATTTCACACCACAATATGAGCTGATAACCAAATCAGTTGATGGGTATGTATCGGTTACAATGTGGAAATGTAGAGAAACATCTCCTATCATTTACAATGTGGAAACATGTACCTGGAAAACTTGTAATCCTTGTAAGCAGTGGTCAGAGCTGTTTTGAGTGTTCCCATTGAGCTCTCACGGTACCTCCTAATTCTTGCTATCGACAGCAATAACCCAACGACAAAGTGGTCAATCACCTGAAGATCTGACCTCACAAGCCCCATAACTTGCTGTCCCAACGAAGGGTCTTGCTTTACTGCAAAATTGACATATAACAATGCAGTCCCTTCAACTTCCCTAATGATATTAGAGCTCGTCTTCTTCAAATGCATTTTGGTTCCAAAGAACAAAACAATCCCTTCAATTATTTCCCTCTTGTTAAACCCTTTTGATGCCAAAACCAATAACTGATAGACCAGTGAAGGCAGGTCCTGCATTTCTACAGAATGCATATTATCAAACACCTTGTCTACAAACTGCCTACCCCTTCCCTTATCAACAAATTGGAACTCGCGAATTATGGAAACCAGTTTCACCAACAAAACCCTTGACCAATTACAATCTAGGATACGGTCAAACACCGCATCCACTGAATCCCGTGGTTTATCAATCTCGGTAGATTTGAATATGATGTTCAAACACTTGGGAAGCAAGTCAAGAAGCTGCGCTTCATCTGGATCTCTGTTGATTTGCGAGAGGCCGGAAACGATTGAATCAGATATCGATTGTAGTTGAATGATGGGGATATTATCGAGATGGGCAGTGAAGAGTTGTAAGGTTTTAAGAGAATGGCGATCGTGGGGTATTTTGTTGGAATTGAAGAGAATGATGTATGAATTAAGGAGAGATGTGAGTATAGAAATAGAAGGAGATGGCGAGAGGAGAGAGAGGAGAGATGAGGTGTATTCGGAGACGGCGGAGGGAGGGAGTGTGTGAAGGTGGGAGACAAGGGTGTCGTGAGAAGTTGGGGAGAGGAGGAAAGGGTGGAGTGGTGCAGTGGTGTGGTATTGAGCTAAGCGGATTATGTCGTCGGGGGTAAGGGGGGGCTGGGTGTTACGGTGGTTGGCGGTGGTCATGATGGCAACCGGAGGATGGATGGCAGACGAAGTTGTGGTTTTGTGGATCGTCCAAGCGCGGGAAAACACGAAAATATGGGTTTCTTTTCTTGTATGTTATTTTTAGGAAAAAAATAAATCAACAAAAATATGGTTTTTAATACATAAAAAATATGTCCGGATGACTACCCTTTCCGGATAACTTATGCTATCCGGGTCGCACCACAATCCGGGTAACCCTACTGTCCGGATGAGATTACTTCCCGGACGACCCCACACCCGGATACCTTCATCTTATCGGGATAATAAGCTTTCCGGACGTTCTACCCGGATACCTTTTTAATCTGAAGGTGTCCGGACGAAACGCTGGACGGGTTTAAGGTTGAAAATCCTATTACATGCCTCTTAATCCTCAAGATAAGCCAATAAATTATCACTAAATGATCTGTAATCGATTTCCCATGAGTTTTTATTATCAAAACACATTCAAAGATGGTTAAATCTCTCTATTGGTGTAACGTCCCAAAAATTACAATAAATTTGAACTTGTAAAATACCATTTTTATTAAATTAAATCACAAGCGTTTAACTCAAAATAAACGTTTAAACAAAACCTCGTTAAGTTAAACGATCAACTTACATAAAACAGCGAAAAATGTACTAAGTTTAAAAATAAATAAATACGAAGGTCTTCTCAACGCGCCAGTGTGTACCGTCACGCCATACTGCCACTCGCACCTGAAACAGTAATTTTATAGGGAAAGGGTAAGCATAAAGCTTAGTGAATTCAAACACTTACGCACAATAGCAATTATATATACACCACTCCTATCAGCAGAGAGACATAAATACTCATTACATACTGGTCCGAGAATACAACTTAAAACAGGCAACTCATGCAAGGACATAACAGTCCACCTCGGCACCCCGAGGTCTACATAGTCAAATACAACCATCGGCCCCGCCGAACATCGGTCCAACCGATTAAATATGAATTACATTAACAACCATCGGCCCCGCCGAACATCGGTCCAACCGATTAAATACAACAGTAAAGGTATTCTCCTAGACATTAGTACAATTGGATATTACCCACAACCAAATCAACTAACACACACATGCATATATATATAAAACCATCAGTCTCCCAGATCATACAACAACAATTGTATATATATATATAAAACCATCGATCTCCCCGACTATACAACACACTCGTGTAGGCATCCCTCGGTCCCCCCGAGTTCATCCCATACTTGTACGCAATTCCTCGGTCCCACCGAGCCCCCGGTCCCATCGAGATGTATATAACACTCATTTATACTAGGCATTAATTCAACCTAGTACTACGCACCCCAATTCAGCTAGTACACACAACAATTCGGCTAACACGTACAAACTACCGCAATGTACATATAATCCCTATTTTACATAGTGAGATAACTCACCTCGATACGCAACGCAGATATCCACAAACAACAATACGAGCCTGCCACTCCAACTCACTTCTTTCCACCTAAAGAAGTGCTACCAAGTGTCAACGCAAAGTCCCAACCCTTAATTATAAACGTAAGATTAAACGAGCGACATTTCCGATTTTCGGTCTAAACTGCAGGTCTGCTCGGGACCTGCTAAGCCCTCCCTAGACCCATTAATCCAGGAATTAAATCCCACAAACAGGAGGGTCTAGGTCTTAGCTTTTCAGCGACATATTATACGCGTTCTAACGATTTTCCTACGATTTAATATGAATTTTCTAAGAATGAGACGCGAGTCTGCCGTATTCGGACCTGCATTACTTACATACACCCAATCACCCGCACCCAACCTTACGGTCACCACTCATGCTCCTCTCCCTTCCCTTACGACAAAACGCCCCTGCCCTACACCCTCAACCATCCACTGGTGGCGGAAGATGGCGGCAACGCCGCCGACAACCGAGGCGGCGGCGGCGATGGTTGTCTATGGTGTTTGGCGACGGGGAGATAGTAAAAGACAAGGGAAAGAGTGTTACCTCGATATGACGCACCCAAACGATCTAACACCTCGGTCCTTGTTGCCCTCCTTTCTCTCTCTCTCTCAAAATCCGACGAGTTGCGGTGGTGGTGGCGGTTTCCGGCGGTGGCGAAGAAAAGACAAGGAGGGGGGTTTTGGCCGTGAGCACAAGAAGGAAAAGAGAGTAGGGTTTTTGGGTGGCTCTCTTTGTGTGTGTCGCAAGAAAACAAGAAGGAAACGGGAGGGGGTCGGTCCTTTCCTATGGGCCGATCCATGCAACACTCTTAAAGAAGTACAACAAAGGTCCCTGCAGTTAGAGTTTTCACAATAAGCCCCAAAAATCCAACTTTTAACATTTCCGGTCAGTCCCGTTAATCCCGTTAACCAACAACATTAAAAGAAAACACAATTTAATTTTATAAAAATAAAACATACCGGGATACGGGCTTTACAACTCTCCCCCTCTTGAATTAGACTTCGTCCTCGAAGTCTACGTCCGCAAACAGCTCCAGTTAGTTCTCCCGCATATTAGCCTCGGGCTCCCATGTCCACTCGGAACCCTTTCGGTGTTGCCACTGAACTTTCACTAACTGGAATCTAAATTCCTCACACCGCCTAAAAATTTCTCGAATACCTTTCTTACCAACAAAACTCCTTCAAGGACACTGAAATTATAATCGGAAGAACACTCCAACAATGGGAATCATTCCTAGTCAAACGACCTTGGTCGTCTCCCAACCTTAGATGTTTCATACATCCCGATTCAATTTCAAGCTCTAACCATTCTAAAGTTGCTCACCAATATACCCTACAGGATACGCGAATCCGATCATTCCTACCATTAACTGTCGATTAACTTCTACGAGTTCTAATAGACTCCCGAAATTTACCTCACACGAATCATCAAATCAACAGATTTATAAACACACACGAAGGTCATCCCACCATAACCATTCATCACAAGTAAGCATCTCAGGATTACTACTACCCTCACCATAATTATTTTAAAATCGGCTACAATTTTCCGATTACACTAAAGGTGTTTGGCCCCAAGCCCAAAAGTCGACACCTAACTATACCACTTACCTCATATAGGTTCTGCGCATTCATTCTCTTAGATACAAAGGGCATCATTCCTTTAATTGATACCATTCGTCCTACAGTACCAACACGCGTGGAATACCCAACCTTCCACCGTCGACGTATCTTCCACACTTTCTCTACGAAGCCAAGTTACACCGTATCGAGGATACACCTTGACGTCTACCTCCCAGGTAACGCCTCAAGGCCCAGCACATCGGAACTACCTCCCAGGTAAGTGCCCACAACTAAATCCTCCTAGTACCTACTGGAAAGTCAAGGTCATAACACATGAATACCAGGGTCCCACCCCGAGATACCCAACCGACCATTACCAACGACTGACTAACGTGTCTAAGGATCCAATGCAAAACAGTGTACCAACAACATGCCTATCCCGGAATGACTCTCTCACCCAAACATGTAAATACTCAACGTGCAATATATGCAAAACTGTGCAACAAAAACAACCCATCAACAAGACTCCACATCGAGCCATTAAAACCGTGCAATTGACCCATGACTATCTCAAAGTCAAAACCGAGCAAAATGCTCCACGCTTGCTAGACCCATAAGTCGGTCAACAACGCGTTTAAATAAAGTTTAAGCAAGCAATACTCTAAAATCAACATTAGTCCCAAACTCAACACGGGTTAAACAAAAGAGTTTTCCAAAATGACTCACACCCTTAAAATTCTCTAAATGACACATAATACTGAAAAGCGCATTTCCCGAAATGTTTACAAAATCATTTACAAAATATTTTCAACGTCAAGATTTTTCATCTCAAAAAGATCGTATGCAATAAAACTACTATTATCAGGTCGATAGTTACGCAAAAAAATGGACACGCTCGTCCCACATATGAAAATCATGTTGAAAATCATTCCATTGCAGCTGAGTTTACTCACAAACACAAAGCGAAATGAATAATTTCTTTAAAAAAATGAACCGTCACGGTTCTAGTATGGATTGGCTCATGACCTGTACTTAAAATAACCACTCGACCTTACACAGGGTGCGACAAAAGTGTGCACATAATTTCAAAATCAGTTCCACGACGTTTGACCCCAAAATTTCTCTTTTTAAATCATAAAATGTCGTGGCACAGGGTTCACCAACAAATTTTTACGCGCGTTAGCTAGTCATACAAACGATGAAACGGTTTACAAATATATTTTTGTTAAAACACAACTATCTCGTGTAAGTTTCAAACTTAAAGATAGAAACCAATCTGCTTCTATCATTTGAAAATATCGACTAAAACCTCATAAAATCTCTAACTGGGGGTAGGCATGTCAGCTTGTAACACTTCCTTAAAATTTTCTTGCAATGACACACACGCTCCAATTAACTCACACCAAATCTCAAAAGGTGGGGTTCTTTAAATTGATTTCCAAAATTTCCCCAAATGGTCACATAAACAAATAAGATATGCACCTCGTGAAATTAAACCCACACGACTCAACATGCCGTAAAACAAAACTTCATGAACCTTAACGAACTCAATGACTCTAAGTCAATAAAATAGCACCATACATTGTGCCCGCAAAGTCAAATTGCTAAAAGCAAAAACATGAATGAGACACCAAAATCCCAAAAATCTCTTTCCACGGTAAAACCATAAAACAACATTGTTTAACCAACTTATTTTAACCAAATCACCCAAATAGTTTTATACAGACATCGTGGAATGTAACTCTCCGTCTCAACTCTAACATATGTGGAGGAGTTCCAATGTTAAAGTCACAAGCCGTAGTCACTTGCCCAACATTTTAAACACCACAAAACACGGATATCATCTTACCCGAAAGAACCGTTGACAAAATAGCAAAATAAAACAAATTCAAACAAAGTTTGCAACTACCGTGATAAAACGATTTCATGCACTTTCAAAACCATAATTCAAAATCTTGTGTGTGTGCTGAACATTTCCCAAAATTCCAAAACACCATCCATAAAAGGATTTGAAACACAAGAATTTGTTAATGCAATTTTATTTTCAAAATAAACTTTGTGTATGACTTAGTCGGCATTCAACGCCTCGACTCCTACTCCTCCAAATCTCTCCGGTCCACTAACGTCATCCGGACATTTAAACCTCTTAGGGCAAGTTGGAAAATTACGTCAAATAATCCTCAAATCTACGTTGGCTCAATAAGCCTATGATTCTAGCACAATCATCCATCTTGACCCGAAATGGTCTACCTAAAACAAACATCGTCCTTAACGTCACTCCAAGTGATTAATACTAGAATCGTCCTTTTATTCCAACGACTACTAGATTAGAACCTTCATCACTACCCCCAACGATCATCACATCAAAGCAATTCAAGTACACACCTGTACTAGTAGGTTTACTATAGTTGTTCCTCCTTGTGATGGCTATTCTGGGTAGATATTACAACGAGTTATTAGCACACAATAACTCACACTAACAACGCTCACGCTCAACTCCTTGGATTCCTCGTGACTTTCCCCGACTCAAGCATTGATCATGTGCTTCCGGTAGTAGGAGCTCTACTACTACCTTCCACACCTATCATTGCTCGTTCCGAGTCCCATCCCGAAGTGCCCAAGTAGTTTCTCGCCGATAACTATCCCCATATGCCCGCACCAGCATATGTACATACTCTTCCTAGCTCCCTAGGAATTCCACCCCAAAACACTACCCTTGCTACAACGAAATCCCTACTAGCCATGACGAGTTGCCTCGCGAATACCCCGTCACATGCAGCGTGAAACAAATAGACATTCGAATACAAGATTCTATCCTATAACGGTTGGACTCAAACAAGAGCTGCGCAATAGAACTAAATCAAATATTCTAAGGCTATGCAATTCTTACTGCATACAACCTATAGGGCATTCACTTAACAACCTACCATGACTAGCATAAATTCCTACTAGCAAGCATCAACATGCAGTACAGTGTAAATAGCACAGGCAATCTAGCATACATACTCCTATGTTCTAGAAAGCAATAAATACACTAAGTACTGTACCTTTCCCTTGGCTCCGGCTGACTGTACACACTGCGCCCTCGATCACCGTTTCCCAAACGGGTTTTCCTTTCTTTTATTTTCCAAAAATTTTAAAAAAAGGAAAAAAAATTCATAGTCGCAACTTGAGATCAAACTCACCGAGATGTGTTTTATTCACTCAAGCTGTGCTCTGATACCAACTTGTAACGTCCCAAAAATTACAATAAATTTGAACTTGTAAAATACCATTTTTATTAAATTAAATCACAAGCGTTTAACTCAAAATAAACGTTTAAACAAAACCTCGTTAAGTTAAACGATCAACTTACATAAAACAGCGGAAATGTACTAAGTTTAAAAATAAATAAATACGAAGGTCTTCTCAATGCGCCAGTGTGTACCGTCACGCCATACTGCCACTCGCACCTGAAACAGTAATTTTATAGGGAAAGGGTAAGCATAAAGCTTAGTGAATTCAAACACTTATGCACAATAGCAATTATATATACACCACTCCTATCAGCAGATAGACATAAATACTCATTACATACTGGTCTGAGAATACAACTTAAAACAGGCAACTCATGCAAGGACATAACAGTCCACCTCGGCACCCCGAGGTCTACATAGTCAAATACAACCATCGGCCCCGCCGAACATCGGTCCAACCGATTAAATACAACAGTAAAGGTATTCTCCTAGACATTAATACAATTGGATATTACCCACAACCAAATCAACTAACACATACGTGCATATATATATATATAAAACCATCGGTCTCCCCGATCATACAACAACAACTGTATATATATATATATATAACCATCGGTCTCCCCGATTATACAACACACTCGTGTAGGCATCCCTCGGTCCCCCCGAGTTCATCCTATACTTGTACGCAATTCCTCGGTCCCACCGAGTTCACACAACATTAAAACACTATTCCTCGGTCCCACCGAGCCCCCGGTCCCACCGAGATGTATATAACACTCATTTATACTAGGCATTAATTCAACCTAGTACTACGCACCCCAATTCAGCTAGTACACACAACAATTCGGCTAACACATACAAACTACCGCAATGTACATATAATCCCTATTCTACGTAGGGAGATAACTCACCTCGATATGCAACGCAGATATCCACAAACAGCAATACGAGCCCGCCAATCCAACTCACTTCTTTCCACCTAAAGAAGTGCTACCAAGTGTCAACGCGAAGTCCCAACCCTTAATTATAAACGTAAGATTAAACGAGCGACATTTCCGATTTTCGGTCTAAACTGCAGGTCTGCTCGGGACCTGCTAAGCCCTCCCTAGACCCATTAATCCAGGAATTAAATCCCACAAACAGGAGGGTCTAGGTCTTAGCTTTCCAGCGACATATTATACGCGTTCTAACGATTTTCCTACGATTTAATATGAATTTTCTAAGAATGAGACGCGAGTCTGCCGTATTCGGACCTGCATTACTTACATACACCCAATCACCCGCACCCAACCTTACGGTCATCACTCACGCTCCTCTCCCTTCCCTTACGACAAAACGCCCCTGCCCTACACCTTCAACCATCCACTGGTGGCTGAAGATGGCGGCAACGCCGCCGACAGCCGAGGCGGCGGCGACGATGGTTGTCTATGGTGTTTGGCGACGGGGAGATAGTAAAAGACAAGGGAAAGAGTGTTACCTCGATATGACGCACCCAAACGATCTAACACCCCGGTCCTTGCTGCCCTCCTTTCTCTCTCTCTCGAAAAATCCGACGAGTTGCGGTGGTGGTGGCGGTTCCCGACGGTGGCGAAGAAAAGACAAGGAGAGGGGTTTCGGCCGTGAGCACAAGAAGGAAAAGAGAGTAGGGTTTTTGGGTGGCTCTCTTTGTGTGTGTCGCAAGAAAACAAGAAGGAAACGGGAGGGGGTCGGTCCTTTCCTATGGGCCGATCCATGCAACACTCTTAAAGAAGTACAACAAAGGTCCCTGTAGTTAGAGTTTTCACAATAAGCCCCAAAAATCCAACTTTTAACATTTCCGGTCAGTCCCGTTAATCCCGTTAACCAACAACGTTAAAATAAAACACAATTTAATTTTATAAAAATAAAACATACCGGGATACGGGCTTTACAATTGGCCTCAAATGACTTAGAACAAGAGAAAACCCTCAAAACCCAAATAATCATTAGACGAATCTTAAATGGAGTTATGGATTAAGGATTACCTGATATGATTCCTGCAGAAAACGAATTCCAATCCTAATCTTTCTTCTGATTTCGAAACTTAGGGATTCTTCTCCTCAAATGCACAAAACCATCAAAACTCTATTCTCCTTTCTCTTCAAAACCTAGCCGCCAAACACATACCAAAAATCAGGAATTAGAATGTGGCCTAGGGTTTTGTGCCCTTTTATACTCTATCCCAAAATTACCACCAGCCCCTCAACTTCCACTTTTATTAAAACTTAACATAAAACGTAAAACCCTTTCAAAATGGTCTGGGTCGTTACAACACTTCCCCCTCAAAAGAATTCCGTGAATTCCATTTTCAAAAAGGTGAGGCTCGTACCTAGGCTTCATATATGATTCTACTTCCCACGTTGCCTCTCGCCCCCTTATGATACCTCCACTGAAATTTTACTAGCCGAATTTCTCTATTCTTGATTTCCGGACCTTGCTGTCCACAATCTCTATTTGTTCTTCTTCGTACGACAGTCTCTCATCGATGCTAACATTTCCTAATGGAATGGCTACATCGGTCTCGGCCAAACATCTCTTCAGATTTGACACATGAAATGTTGGATGAACTCCTCTTACTTCTTCCGGCAAGTCTAACTTGCTCACTAAAGACAAAAGTCAGCTTCTTATCGCCTGTAATCCTTGCAAGGACGACATCACTACAGCTTCCCTCATCTGTTCCTCATAACAGAGGCGCACATCACACTACGAATTCCTCCAAAATTTCGTCTAGTACCTCAAGATCGCGCACTATCTAATCAACTTTCATAACCCGACGGACCCACAGACGTAGTCCACTTTACCTATTTCTCAATTCTCGAGGTTCCACAGTCTTTTATTTTCAATCCAACCACTCAGTTCTACTCGGCTGCCCCAAATCGTTCAGATGGGAAACATGACCGCACTCCAAACATGAAACCGCCCTTGGCGGGTCATCACTTGCTATAACGTGCCATCTTGCACTATTTACTTGTACCCTCTTCGATCACTATACTCGCTTAAAACTACCTGATAAAACTAAGGCCAACCGCGCCTCCGTCCACACATCGGGACTCATGATTTTAAACATGTCTAATTAAGGTCTCTCATACATTATACTTTCTTAAGAGAAAGAACTTGGCAGAAATTTCCCGCCACAACAACGAGAATCTTCTACCAGGAAAACTCGCTCACTGACAATTTGGCACCAGGCCAACCTTGTACATCCCGACAAGCTCACACCCATGAGCCTCTCCTTGGTATACCTGAAATTTCTAGATTACTTCTTCCAACCGACATTCGTCTATGCAGATCATACTCCTTTCCCGAACCACATTGGCTACAACACGTCAACTAATTCGTGCGTTCTCACCACTTCATCATTTCACACTTAACGTGACTAATAGTAGGTGTTGGACAACCTAAGGGGGGGGTAAGGTTGTATTTAAAATCTTTTTCTTTCAAAAAATTCTTTGAACAAATGAATACAGTACAAACAATACAGTAAAAATAAAGCAGAGTATAAACAAGTAAATATACAACAATTATATAAACAGATATAATTTAAATGCACAGCGGAAATGTAAAGAGATAAGGGAAAGAGAATACTTGACAACGAGATTTTTAAAGTGGTTCACCAAACACAAAGTTGGCTAGTCCACCTCGAGAAAATAACACTTCTCGGAGATCCAATACGAAACGTGTTCTTTACGGTAGAAACACAAACCTTAATACAACAAACGCGAATCACTCTACTTTGAGAGATTAAGGTGGATCACTCACTCTAATTCAAACACTTACAAGAGGGTATAAATTTTAATATGAATAATCACTCTTGAATAAGGTTTATCACTTGGATATTTTTAGAGAGTTTGATCACTTGAGTTGTGTTGCTGATTCAACTAATCGTGAGATTTTAATCTGCTATCAACTCAAGATTTCTTGCTCAAAAAAATTAATTTATCAGTTTAAGTGATTTAGTGTGAGTAAGAAAGCAGCAGAATAATAATCAAATGCTGAGGGAGAACTTAATGCTGAAGTTGGTGTAGAGTTGAATGCTGCTGGAGGCTTGTATTTATACTGCATGAAAAACTGACTTGAGAATTTCGCGGTATACCGCCGAACCTTCGCGGTATACCTGCGTCAGAAAAAAAAGGTACTGCAGGGAGAAGGTCAACCTGCAAAACTCAACGGCATAAAGTACCCGCGGTATACCGCGTTGCACATGGCGGTATACCGCCTGAAGAAATTTCCTGACAAAAGAAGCTTCTCATGCAGAACAGTTGATGGGAAACAGTACCCGCGGTATACCGCGAATACCTTGGCGGTATACCGCCTAAAATTCTGTCCAATGAGAGCATGGCAACGCAGGTAACTTCGGCTGATCACAAACTTGCAACAGTAACAGTAGCAGACAGCATATATATATCAGAGATTTATATATAAAAGATATTATATATATATTTGATTCAAATATATTTATATAGATACGAAATATCCAAGTGATAAAATATTTTAGGGTGTTTATCATTTTAAAATAAAATGACGAAACTCTTCAGACTTGGATTCTTCAGATAAAAAATTTATCGAGATCATTTAAATATCTGCACACTCAGATAAAATGTTAGATAACAAATAATGCGGTGTGTTTTGTAATCATCAAAATAAATATGGAGATGTGATTTTATGTGTACCAAAAATATATCACAATATTTAAAGCTGGGTACACTTGCACCAACAATCTCCCCCTTTTTGATGATGACAAACACAACGCTAAACACGAGAGCATACTCGGTTTCTCTCCCCCTTTTGTCGAAGCAAAAAGGGTTTAAGAAAATCGCTTATGCTCCCCCTCGAAAGATGCTCCCCCTCAAAATATGAAATATTTGAGAGTTAGTATTTATCAAGGGTTATACTCAAGCATGCCTAAACCAAGTCTTAATTTAAAGAACGCTTTTTTGTTTAGAGCTTTAGTAAAAATATCGGCCAAATTATCTTCCGAATCAACCTTTTCAAGCACGATTTTGCCTTTTTGAACATTATCTCGTAAAAAGTGATGTCTCAATTCAATATGTTTGGTACGAGAATGTAAAACGGGATTTTTACTTAAGTTTATGGCACTTGAGTTATCACACATAATTGGAATTTTGGTTAGGTGTACCTCAAAATCGGTAAGTGTGTGTTTCATCCATAGGACTTGAGCACATGCTCTTGCGGCGGCTACATATTCCGCTTCGGTGGTAGACAAAGCTACGGATTGTTGTTTCTTAGAGAACCAAGATACAAGTGAGAGACCTATAAAGGCACATACCCCACTAGTACTTTTTCGGTCAACAATAGATCCACCAAGATCGGAATCGGCGAAGCATGTTACTTCTAACTCGGGTTGCTTTGCGTACCATAAGCCAAGATTAGTAGTACCTCGTAAATATCGAAAAATACGCTTGACAGCTTCATAGTGAGATTGTTTAGGTGAAGATTGAAAACGAGCACATAAACATACACTAAACATAATATCAGGTCTACTAGCAGTTAAATATAATAAACTACCAATCATACCACGATAAATCTTTTCATTAAAATCGTTTCCCTCCTCGTCACGAGATAATTGCAAATTTGTGGTCATTGGAGTTTCAACGGGTTTGACATTTTCAAAGTTAAACTTTTTCAACATATCTTTACAATATTTAGATTGACTAATAAAAATACCAGTTTCACATTGTTTTATTTGCAATCCTAAGAAGTATTTTAACTCTCCCATCATGCTCATTTCAAATTCGCTAGTCATTTTCGCAGAAAATTCATTACACAATTTTTCATTAGTGGAACCAAAAATAATATCATCAACATATACTTGCACAACCACAATATCATTTTGAACATATTTCACAAATAAAGTATTATCAATTTTACCCATAATATAACCACTAACAATTAAAAAGGTTTTTAATCTATCATACCACGCACGCGGAGCCTGCTTTAAACCATAAAGCGCCTTTTTTAATTTATAAACATGTGTCGGGTTTTCAAAACTTTCAAAACCGGGAGGTTGAGAAACGTATACCTCCTCATTTATAATACCATTTAAGAAAGCACTTTTAACATCCATTTGAAATAACTTAAAATCTTTAGCATTTGCAAAAGCGAGAAGCATTCGAATAGACTCCAACCTTGCAACCGGTGCAAAGGTTTCGTCATAATCTATACCTTCTTGTTGACTGTACCCCTTGGCAACTAAACGTGCCTTGTTTCGTGTGACTCCACCGTTCTCGTCTACCTTGTTACGGAAGACCCATCTTGTGCCAATAATGGTTTGACTACTAGGGCTAGGCACTAAGTCCCACACATCATTTCTAGTAAATTGGTTTAACTCATCTTGCATGGCCAATATCCAATCCTCATCACCTAAAGCTTCATCTATGGTTTTAGGTTCTATGGTTGAGATAAAGGCATGGAAAGCACAATGGGTAAGGATTTGTGATCTAGTTGTCCTTTGGTTTAGGTCACCTATAATTTGATCTACGGGATGGCCTCGAGCGGTTCTAAGGTTAGGATCATCTATACCTTGTGGAATAAAGCACGGAGGGGCATCACTAGATTCAATATTATTTGTGGAAGGTTGGGTACCTAAATCCAAGGTACTAAGTTGTTGGGCTAAGACGTCTCCTTCACAAACATTGTCATTTGCTAAGGGTGCACTCGGTTTGGGAGGACTCTCGTCAAAACTAACATTAAGGGATTCTTCCACTACCATGGTCTCCTTATTTAGGATTCTATAGGCTTTGCTATTCCAAGAGTAACCTAGGAAAACTCCTTCATAGGCTTTGGGGTCAAATTTGGTTAGGTAGGATTTGGTGTTTAAAATGAAACATTTACAACCAAAAACTTTTAGGTGAGCTAGGGAAGGTTTTCTACCTCGGTAAAGTTCATAGGGTGTCTTATTTAGGATACCTCTAATTAGGACACGGTTAAGCACATAGGTCGCGGTAGCAACGGCATCACACCAAAACTTTTGGGGAACTTGATGTTCGTTTAGCATAGTTCTACTCATTTCTTGCAACGTTCGATTTTTCCTTTCAACAACCCCGTTTGACTGAGGAGTTCGAGGAGCCGAAAAGTTATGAGTTATACCATGTTTATCACAAAAGGCACCAAATTGTACATCATTATCGAATTCTCGTCCATGGTCCGTACGTATGGAAACAATCGTACAACCTTGTTGGTTTTGAATTCGTTTTCCCAAAATTTTAAACTTTTCAAAAGCCTCATTTTTATGTCTCAAAAATAAAGTCCAAGTATAACGGGAATAATCATCCACAATAACCAAAGTATAAAAATTTCCTCCAAAACTTTGAATAGCCATCGGGCCAAAAAGATCCATATGTAAAAGTTCTAAAACTCTTTGAGTAGAAATAACATTTTTTGATTTATGAGAAACGTGATGTTGTTTGCCGACACGACAAGCATCACAAAAATGATTATCAAACTTTAATTTTGGCAGGTCACTCACAAGCTCCTTATTTTTTAAGTTTTGCATTAATCTTAGATTAGCGTGACCTAAACGCCTATGCCATAAAGTAGAAACATCATTAAGAGAAGATAAGCATACATTATCAGATACAACAGTTTTACAAATATATAAATTTCCTTTTACAAAGCCATTTAAAAGAACTTTGCCATTTTTTATGATTTTGCACGAGTCTTCTTCGAAGACAACAGTTGTATTATTTTTACACAATTGGCGAACACTTAACAAATTAAAATGTAAATTATCAACATGATTAACATTTAGAAATTGAACATTATTGCAAGAGACTGTACCTCTACCAATTATATTTCCTTTGGAGTTTCCTCCAAAGATTACCTGTCCACCATCACATGACTTATATGATGAAAAGAGATTATTGTTTCCGGTCATGTGACGTGTGCAACCACTATCGAGTATCCAGTCCATATCAAGATCAATCTACAATAATGAAGATATAACTTTTATGGTCCCCATTTCTCGTGGGTCCTTGACAATTAGTTTCAAAAGTCAACCAACATACATATATATAATGTCAAACAGAATATATATATATAATACATTACACAATATATAATACATCAAACCATATTAATAAATATATATAACACATTAAACAAACATAATATATATATATAAGAATTAAAAGAATTAAATAAAATGTATATATATATGTGCAGTACGTATGTATATATATATATGAATAGTATTATATATTACTTATATATATAACATATACAACAGAATATATTTAAACTATATATATATATATAACACATTTAAAACCATAAACGCATACCACCGGGATTATCATTACTAAACATTCCTTTTGGAATCCATTTATTTACCATTTTAATTTTGCGATTATATTTATCATATACATAAAAACAAGCATTTACATTCGCATTATTATTAGGTTTAGAATATTTATCATGGTACATGCGAGCATACGGTTTTCTCGTATTATAATTTACATTATTTATTTTACGCACATATGGAGGTTTTTGCACATATTGATTTCTTGTATTTACTTTAGGTGATTCATAAAATCTTTTGATGGGTATACAAGAACATTTATCAACACAAGTATTGGAACCAATGCCTTTTCTACATTTTATACGGTTAGGCATATTAAGCATGTTAAGAACCTTTTTATTACTACTTTCAAAAGCTTTAGCTAGCATGTTATCTTTTTCATATGAAGCACATTTAGCCTTTAAGCATGTAATCTCATTCTCAAGAATATCACATTTTGTACAAATAATATTTTCATGTGATTTTTTATTTAGGCATGCAATTTCTCTATTTAAAACATCACAAGATTTACAAAAATCTTTTTCTCCTAATTTAGTTTCTAATTTAGCAATTATATCCATATCATTTTCAGATTTTTGTTTAACATTTTTTATTTCCTTTTTACATGCATTTACAGTTTCTTTTAACATAGCATTCTCATCTTGGTAACGATTTGCAAGAGCGGCCATTTTATGAAACGATTCATATAGTTCTTCAAGATTATTTTCATTATCATTTTCATAATCACTATCGTAATCTGAGTAAGAAGATTTTACCTCGTCGTCGCTATCGGCCATAAGACAAATGGCTTGATAGTCATCTTCTTCTTCACTCTCGCTCCACGCGCCTCCAATGAAGGCTTTCTCCTTCTTCTTTTGGAATTTGTTCTTTTTCGGACATTCATTGGCGTAGTGGTCTTTGTCACCACATGAGTAGCAAAAGCCTCTCTTTGGCTTAGCTTTATCGTCTTCACTCGAGTCGCCATTTTTCTTAACTTTTTCGTCTCGTTTATGGAACTTACGACTTCGATTATCACCACCACGACGGTAGTTACCGTTTCTTTGAAATCTGCCATTGTTAGAAAATTTATTATTATTATTAAGAAATTTGGAAAAGTTTCTTACCAACATGGCGACTTCATCGAGAGTTTCGGAAGGATCTTTCGAGGAGCTAGCTTTCTCCTTTTTCTTCTCATCTTTTGGTGTTGAGACATTGAGAGCGATTGATTTCTTTTTAACTTGCTCTCGGTCTTTGTTTCTTTTAAGTGCAATTTCATGCACTTTAAGATTACCGATCAAGTCATCTATCTTCATTATGGAAAGGTCACGGGAGTCTTCTAAGGATGTTATCTTTTGCATCCACTCCGAAGGAAGAGCTCGTAGGATTTTCCTTATATAGTCCTCGTTAGGATAAGTGCGATCCAAACCTTTCAAAGTAGTCACAATAAGGTTAAATCTTTTAAACATTGAGTCAATTGACTCATCTTGTTTCATTTCGAATAGTTCATAATCGTGAACTAAAATATTTACTTTACTAGATTTAACCTCCGTGTTTCCACGATGAGTATTATTTAAACTTTCCCATATTTGATTTGCAGTTTTATAAGTATATACTCTTTCGATTTCGTCAGTTGTTAAAGCAGCATATAATATATTCTTAGCTTCAAAGTTTAAACAAAAATGGGCTTCATCAGAAGTAGTCCAGTCATCTAGGGGTTTATCAATATAAACATCATCTTTCACAATGGTGGGTTTAAAATTCCCTTTTTCTATGATGTTCCAAATCTTTTGATTTTTGCCACGCACGTGACATTCAAATAGCTCGGCCCAAATGCCAAACTTTTCAGTATCTATCAAAGGTGGTTTTGAAAACACGATATTAGTTTGTTGAGCCATTTAGAAGAATAAGAGAAAAATATGCAGAATATTTTTTGAAAGACCTGCTCTGATACCAAATGTTGGACAACCTAAGGGGGGGGTAAGGTTGTATTTAAAATCTTTTTCTTTCAAAAAATTCTTTGAACAAATGAATACAGTACAAACAATACAGTAAAAATAAAGCAGAGTATAAACAAGTAAATATACAACAATTATATAAACAGATATAATTTAAATGCACAGCGGAAATGTAAAGAGATAAGGGAAAGAGAATACTTGACAACGAGATTTTTAAAGTGGTTCACCAAACACAAAGTTGGCTAGTCCACCTCGAGAAAATAACACTTCTCGGAGATCCAATACGAAACGTGTTCTTTACGGTAGAAACACAAACCTTAATACAACAAACGCGAATCACTCTACTTTGAGAGATTAAGGTGGATCACTCACTCTAATTCAAACACTTACAAGAGGGTATAAATTTTAATATGAATAATCACTCTTGAATAAGGTTTATCACTTGGATATTTTTAGAGAGTTTGATCACTTGAGTTGTGTTGCTGATTCAACTAATCGTGAGATTTTAATCTGCTATCAACTCAAGATTTCTTGCTCAAAAAAATTAATTTATCAGTTTAAGTGATTTAGTGTGAGTAAGAAAGCAGCAGAATAATAATCAAATGCTGAGGGAGAACTTAATGCTGAAGTTGGTGTAGAGTTGAATGCTGCTGGAGGCTTGTATTTATACTGCATGAAAAACTGACTTGAGAATTTCGCGGTATACCGCCGAACCTTCGCGGTATACCTGCGTCAGAAAAAAAAGGTACTGCAGGGAGAAGGTCAACCTGCAAAACTCAACGGCATAAAGTACCCGCGGTATACCGCGTTGCACATGGCGGTATACCGCCTGAAGAAATTTCCTGACAAAAGAAGCTTCTCATGCAGAACAGTTGATGGGAAACAGTACCCGCGGTATACCGCGAATACCTTGGCGGTATACCGCCTAAAATTCTGTCCAATGAGAGCATGGCAACGCAGGTAACTTCGGCTGATCACAAACTTGCAACAGTAACAGTAGCAGACAGCATATATATATCAGAGATTTATATATAAAAGATATTATATATATATTTGATTCAAATATATTTATATAGATACGAAATATCCAAGTGATAAAATATTTTAGGGTGTTTATCATTTTAAAATAAAATGACGAAACTCTTCAGACTTGGATTCTTCAGATAAAAAATTTATCGAGATCATTTAAATATCTGCACACTCAGATAAAATGTTAGATAACAAATAATGCGGTGTGTTTTGTAATCATCAAAATAAATATGGAGATGTGATTTTATGTGTACCAAAAATATATCACAATATTTAAAGCTGGGTACACTTGCACCAACAGTAGGAAACCTCTATAATTCCTTATTTGAGTACTTACCTATCCGAATTGAACTTATCCTGAAGGCTCATAAATTTCTCACTGCTTGCCACAAGCGTCCAGTCATAAAACATAACTTCGATTACTCCCACTCAACTAGGAGGGGTAACCACGTTCACACCCTACTGTTCTCAATAGCTTACGCTGAACGATTGGTTCGTTTGAACGTTCCTCACAAAGTCACTAACTTATCTCATTCAGTCGTCTTACCCACTTCTTTCCTGCACAAAATCATACACAATTTCCTTCCTCAATACTCTTTCCAAAAGTTCGCACACTCACCAAGGACAGTCTACACAACACTGCACCTATCGGCATTACTGTCAAGTTTACTACTTCTGATTTACTTACTTAATCCGACATACTGTCTTCACTTCCCCACGTGAGCGTGGAGCACTGCCCACCATCATTACTCGCCCCTCTCTTCCGACAATTCCCAAGCTGCAAAGGCTTTCTCATCACTAAACATAACCAAACGGCTGCGCTAACATTCTAACTTAAGGCTTTAGACCAAATCACCTCGAACTAACACCAGAGTTCGACGCCACTATACATTCTTTAAACTCCAGCTTTTACTTTCTCAGACAATTCGTTCACATTCACGTTCTTTAAGGATTTCACATCTATTCCACCACATTCTGACTAATACATCCATTATCTTCCTTAAACTTCCAATTATCCCAAAATATGCTTACTTAGCGACTCTTACAGCTAAAGACACTTGGTTTCTCCTTTGGGTATCTACCCACCGCCACTCCGTGATGCTATCCCGAACATAATCATATCACAACGTCAACTCACGCCCTACGCGCTCCAACAACCTGGTTAACAACTCGAACACCCCAACCGAAACCTCCAAAAAATTCTATCTGAAGTTTCCTCTTTCTCTAATCTCACATCACTACGACGCTAGCTGGCACATTTAACTTGGCAATTATTGTCACTACATAACTGTACATCACTCACTCATAACATCACACTGCATACCAAAACTCTCATGGCCAATCATACACAACTCAAACTTATCTTCAAGACCCCACGCAAAAATAACCGAGTCTATCTCGCTACATTGCCTCTCTCCCAGCTCTAGTTTAACCACAACACCCGAGTTTCTGATTATTTCTAACATACTCGTTTCTTGCTAGCTCTTTGCAATACCAAACCATTACTTCGGCAGGGCACATTTCCTCACAGATCGACATAATCTATACCCTCATTTCGTTTGTGCTAAATACTTCATTCTTAACGAACTATCCACCTCGTAAGTAACACGCTTATCTAAAACAACAGTCTTTCACTAACTTAATACCCCTAAAAGGTGGTCCTTCAACTTTCAACCTTCTGAATCAAGTCTTCGGCCTCAAACACTTTACACAACTGTCGACTTCAACGTCAATAGTTGAACTGTTGATATGTAACATCCTGAATTTTCAATAATAAGTATTTTAATGAGAATTGGGATCTTTTGTATTTTGGGTTAAACCTTGAATTATATGGAAATTTTACAATTCAATAGGGTTAAAATACAAGAGATTAAAGTAGGATGTTACTTTCGGAAATAACGAAACTTGGAGGTGTGTTTGGTCAATATGGATAATATGTATGGATAAGGGCTGAAGAGATGAGATAATATCTCATTTTGGTTTTGTTTGAGTCGGCAGAAGAAAGAAAGGCAGAGAGAAAGAGAGAAAGAGAAAAAGGAAGAAAGCAAGCTTTGATCATCAATTTGGTAAGGAAAGTGATCATGTTTTCTGATATAATTGTTATAGACGTTGGGTTATAAACGAATCTGTGTTTGGATTAGGTTTTCAAAATCGTTCAAAACGGATTGGAGCAATAGATCGAGATTAAAGTGGATTTTCTTCAAAGAGGTGAGTTCATTCGATTCTTTGTACAAATCAGTGTTTTTAAGTTATAGTAACCTTGGTATATTTGTATGAACTGACTGAGGATTGATTAGAATGAGTAGATTGAACTGATTTCATGTTTTAAATCGATTTGAGGACTTGTTGAACGGACAGTACACAAAACCTTGAAAGTCCCGGTACTTGAATGTCCCGGTAGTGGCAAGTCCCGGTAGTTGGAAGTCCCGGTAGTTGGAAGTCCCGGTAGTGGCAAGTCCCGGTAGTGGCAAGTCCCGGTAGTTGGAAGTCCCGGTATGTTATATTATCAAGTCCCGGTATTCTATTTTAATTGGAGTCCCGGTATGCTATATTAAGTCCCGGTATGCTATTTTATTTGGAGTCCCGGTATTGGAAATCCCGGTATTGGTTTCTGAGTTTTTTTGCTGTTACGTATTGGAGTCATTTTATAGCGAAATATAGGGGTATGTGTACTCGTTTTGAGTGTAAAATAGCATTTGAACACTTTGAACATGTTTTTATGTGCCAATTACAAACCCAAAGTCTTGTGATTGACGTCGGTTGTTCGGATGCTTTTAGCTATAGTTTTGAATAAGGTATTCTTAGATTTGAGAATATGTTGTGAGTTTATTCACTTCACTCTAAAATTAGCCATTGAAATTGATATAGGTATGTCTTAAACTATGTCTAAATGTTTGGGTATGATTTAATTGAAAGATAGTAGGCTCAATAACTCGATTTTGTGAACTGGCTAAATGAAGAAGATGATGAATAGTGCTTGAGCAATTATCACTTTGTTATGAAACTGATTTTAACATGAGTTGTCGATAGTTGTAAGGACTTGTCATCATCAGTAATGAGTCCAAATAGATGACTATGAGTTATGCCATGATTGATCCCCGTGCTAAATTGCAAAGAGGGGATAGTTGAGAAGTCGAGATGTCGAGAGATTAATATTCTGTATAGATGTATATATAGAATATGTTTTGAGATGTAAAATATGGTATGTTATGCACATACCATAGTAAGAGTTATAATACTTAGGTATTATGTTGCGGTTGCTACAAATAGGCATCCGGTCATCGTAGAGCACATGCGTACGGTCTAATGGGAACCGAGTACTTGCTATTTGACCAAGGGATGTAATTTCTAGCAAATGAGAGTACCTTGAATCATCGTGAGGGCCCCGGTTGTGTATCGCGATATATTAATCCCATTGGGGTCAGTGATTATGAGGTGGGGAGGACGTGGAATGTGGAATAGGCAGTTTTTGATCTGTAATTCCCATTTCAATTGGAAGATCGGAGATTTCCATTTTTATAGGGAAGATCGGAGATTTCCCAGTGGTGAAAGGAAGATTCGAGATAGGCATAAAGTAATTTGTAATCTCTACTTCCGGATTAAGAAATAGGCAGGTTTTGACTTGTAATTTATTGGATAAGAGTATTGACTTTGAATCTGGGATGATTTATGGTAAACTCTTGGTAGTATTATTATGGCTAGACGAATTAGTCATAAGTATGGGAGTGGGGTAGATTCCCAATAGTGAAAGAAGTTGTTGTACGGTAAGAAAAGGAATAATCAAGTTTGTTGTAACTTGTTTACATTGATTTTACAAATATTATCTTGGAAACGAATGTTCTCACTAGGCGTTGGCCTAATCGTTTCAAATGATGTTTTCTTACCAGGTACCAGCTCGGGGAGGTAAAGGGTTGTGGGACGAGCGTTTTGATATAGCATAGGTGGATGAATTTAACAAAGAAGAGATTCGGATGGATTGATAGATAACTTGATTAATCTGGTTGTAGTGACATAATTAGATTGATAAGTTATTTGAAGGATCTTGTAATGTGAATATACTCTTGATGGTTAATCCACTGCCTGTTTTTATAAGTTGAAGTATTTATTGTCATAACCTGTTATAACTTGAGGTTTAAATTGGCTAAGATTTTGGGGTGTTACAATATGGTATCAGAGCACTAGTTTAAGCGAACTAAGTATGCTGATAAGATACTTAGACTTAAGCTGTGATGGAGTAGGTTATGATATGTGAGATATGGGTAGAAGTGTTAAAACGGAATAGTCTTAGAGATTAACGGAAATACGTGAAATTAGTACTGTGACAATGGTAACGAGGAATCTCCTGTATAACATGTTCACAATTCCAATTAGCTACTGTTATTATGAATATATTGTTACACGAGCATGCTTATTTCTGAATTATTACAGTGACTAACGATCGATAAGGTACGTTTTGTATGTGTGTACGTGCATAACCATTTCTTATGGTTATCCCTTTATGTTTTAGTAGAATGATGGTGAATACACCACCAAGGTCCTTTGAAGGACATATCAGTTTTGATTGGAGGTTGGAAGGATAACCTGGAATTGGCGGGACTCATGAAAGTCCGCCAAGGTAACCTTTAGTAGGTGGATTGATATGTGTGGAGATAGAGTATGAGATGATTGATCAAGATGGAAATGGTATGACATGGTGGAGTATGTGGATCGTGAAATGCCAGTATAGCAAATGTTATAAGGCCGAGAGGGCGACCACTGGTCGGAAGTAGAATGTCAATGATAAGTTACATAAGTAAGACGATTGACCTCGTTTGAGTAAGTAGCCTTCAATTGTGAGGAAAGTTTTATGTCTGGTGTTTTAGTGTGTGTTACATGAGTTTTCATGATTTCAAACCAAATGCATAAATAACAGTTTTAGTCAAGGTTGAATTAGCATGTGCGAAAGTGTATTTAAAGTAAAGGCAATCCCATTTACGTCGCACAACGAAATTTTTGAAGTTTTTACAAAGTATTTCTTACTTTACATGAAAAGTTGAATTGTAGCAAGAAAGCGTTGGTCAGCAAAACGTTTAATAACTAACAGGAGTATGGACCTATTAAACATTATATAAATAGGTGAGAGAACCGACTAGTTTATTTCGTGTCGGTCAAACTTTTTCGAACTGTTGTCGTACGAAGAGATTTTCATTTAGTATATTACCGTCGTAACAACACTGTTTTGGTTGAGAAGGATTGAGTTTTCGGAAATTTAATATGCAAACGATTCTCGAGATCGTTGTGCAGTACTTTGGGGTATGTGTGCCCAAGTTATTTCCCAGTAGGGTTATTTAAAATGAGAAAATGTGCGAAATGATTTTGTCATGCATAAAGGCTATGAACTCGCTAGGTCGTATAGTATTACGTTATAAGCTAAGAAAGAACTCCAAGAGTGGAGAGGTGTTGGATAAACCTTGGGAGAAAGTTTGTAGTTTTGGTAATTGTGTTCAAATGAGAGATGAACAGTGTGAGAGTCGAAAGTGGACTTTAGTGTCGGTTGCATGAGAGTCTGTACCCTTGTTCGCTGACTAGGAATACAGTTGCCGAGGGACGGTTGTGTCCGGAGGAAGAATTAGGTTCAGTTAGGGACCTTAAAGTTAAGGAAGTGTCGACATGTCAAATATTGACTTTGAAGTCGATAGTTGTGTAAGGTGTATGAGACCTTTCGTCTGTCATTGGGTGCGGTCTGGGTGCGTACTGCGTATGCCTGTGCGGACAGGAACAAAAACCGTGAGCGGTACCGGTATGCTGTTATGCAGAGGGTATGCGCAAAGCAAATTTTTATCGAGTACGACATAGTTAAGGATTTTGAGTGATTGACGAATAAATCACTAATGAAAGAAGTTTTGATTTATTGTTGCACAAGCGAAAGATATGTAGTCAAAGCACGCTTTTAATGTTTATTGTGGATGTGCAATATTTATGATATTTTACGTTTTAAAAATGTGAACATGTGGGTTGGGGGATTTTGGTAAATCCGACCATGTAAAGTTTTAAGAGTGGTAAACCTTTGTTTTGGGGCCGATGGCCAATTAAGGGATTAAAAAGGGTAAAGATTTTGGGTAACAATGTATTTTTGGTTTACGTAATCGTGTGAGTGACACATGTTTAACCAAACGTTTATTTTGGCCTTAAAGGCTTGATTTATATTCAAATGAGTCTTTTAAATGTTTGTTAGTTTTAGTGACTCTAGATGGAGTCTCTGATGTGTTATATGCTTAACTGCTTTCTATTTGAACAAGTGTCGGTCTTAAGTGTAAAGACTGTTTGATAAATTGCGCGTTCTTAATACCTTTGAAACTAATGAACCTTGGCGAAGTATATACATTGTGGAGTATAAAAGAGTTGCATATACGCATATATATATATATGCCTATATAAGTTGACTTCGTTGGGAAAGTAGCAATGATGGGGTCGTAGGTGTAACACCCGGAATTTTATTAAAGTGAAGGTTTAACGTTGGGAAGAGGTGTGTGAAAGAAGCTCAGCATATCGGGATCATTCGAGACAAAAAGTTGAGCTCGGTACCTGTTGGGCGATAGTGCCGGGTAGCGTACTGAGATGGTCACTATCGCACCTGTCATAATCGCGAGAAGTGTACTGAGAGTCCAGGGGTAGCGGGCGATAGTGCCCCGGCGATAGTGACCATGTCACTATCGCGATGTCACAATCGCCGACGGCCTCCAGGGTGTTTTAAACCCCTTTTCTTCTTTCTTCTTCCCATTTCACTCATCTATCTCGACTCTCTCAACTCCCTCTCTAAAAATCGATTTCTCTCACTAGAAACCCTACAACCCCTCCCCACTCCTTCCTCATTTCTTCACCAAATCAAACCCTTTTCCTCCATTGATGATCATATTTGGAAGCTTGGAGTTTTGTGGAGATTAGGAGGTCGTTTTTGGAAGATTCAAATGGTTAAGGTAATCTCTCCCTACCCTATAGTTGTTATTGTTATTGATTTCATATTCCTTCCATCTTGTGATGTTGTGGACCGATTTTGGTGATGATTGGGTAAGGGAATCTTGTTTTCTTCATCTACAAAACTAGGGTTTAGTATAAAATGGGTATTTTAGTATGTTATGGATGGATGATGATTCCTTATGGTTGGATTGTATTATTGATGGTTGAGAATTCATAAATCTAGGTTTTGGAAGTTTTGGTTTGAGGATGCAAACTTCATCAAAGGAGCATACGTTTGGAGAACTCTAGATTTAGCTTAAATCTAGCAAATGTGAGTTCAAGTTACTTTGCGAAAACGTTGTACATGCCAAAATGAGTATTTTACAAATATGTGTGGGTTATACTTGGAAATGTATATGGTGGAGTTATTTGGTAGATTTAACTCTTTTGAAGTGTTATCTTCATAAATGTGTAAAACACCAATATTTGGGGCTTTTGGATGTTTGGATGGTTAGAAACCATAAATTGTCTTTAAAAGAATAATTGCTTAAAATGAGGTTTAAATTGATGGTGTAATCATATATGTGTAAATGATTTTGTAAGCCAATTGGGAAATTGTAACACCCTAAAATTCAAGGCCAATTTAAACCTCAAAATACACACGTTATGATCATCAAAATATCAGATTTTTATAAACCATAGGATCATAAGTAAGTTTCTATATATACATAAAGTCATCTAACTTAAATAATCTGATCAATCTAATTATACATCACAATAAGATCGACTAGATTATCTAAGGCTTGTCCCAAAAGTCATCAAAAGAATATCCTGATCCTTCGTTATCGCCAAGTCTGACTCCCTTCAACTGTCATCTCATTTCCCAACTATTTCCCAGAGCCTGTACCTGGTAAGACAATTTAATTTGAAACATTAGGCTTTTGACTAGTGAGATTATCCAAATCAAATTAAAATTTAACAACTAAATATTAACAGATATATCAAACCTGTTATCAACCATCTCACCATACCAAGCTCTTATCAACCATTGGAATCCACCTATTCCCTTACTTATGACTAATTCATCTAGTCATCATATTATCAACGAGAATTACTATAAATCCCACCGGACTTATAAATAACTCTAATTCCCAGAAATTACAGTTTCCAAACCTGCTTCTTTCTGAATTAGGATGTCAAATCCTCAACAATAAAGATATCTCATCTTTCGCTTGAAATGGGAATTACAACTCCAAGTCTGCCATTCCTCATTTCATTTCCTCCCCATCTTGAATCACTGGTCTCTCAAATGAGATTTCCTTTTTATCGCGATCAACAACCACCAGAGACCCTCACAGATGATTCAAGATTCACTCCAACAACTAGAAATACATCCCAATAGTCCCCTGGCTAGTAAACGGTTCTCATTATACCGTACTATATGCCTACTAGACCAGATGTAGATTTCTAGCCAACGCCACACAATAACTGTGTATCATCACTCATTCTATTGTATACTAAATCTATACAATTCAACATATATTCTATATCTCTATGTACAGAATATTAAATTCAACGATTTTTCCCACTTTGCCATTTAGCATCGGGGATCAACACCTCAACAATTAATTACGGCTCCGGACTCATAAATAAGTCATTACAATTCAACATAACATGGTTTTTACATCAACAACAGAGTTATAAACATATAACAATTAGCATATTCATATCAGATTGCATATCACATAACAGTCTCAAAATGCTACTGAAAGTCAAAACTTTTCGTAAGCTACTGTAGCGATAAGCTACTGTAGCGAAAAGCTACACTTTTCGCAAGCCAAAGCTGCGAAAAGTCCACTTCTCGCAACCCACTATTGGGAAAACTCTACTTTTCGCAACCCTCTATTACGAAAAGTCCAGAATTCGCAACCCTTGGTTGCGAAAACTTCACTTTTCGTAATACACTGTTGCGCAAAGTCACTGTTCATCGTCACTTTCATTTCGATTCAGTTCTTCCTTTGACTCATTAAGCTTACCAATTCTTAATCAAAGCATACCACTGATATCATATACAAGTATAGCATATCTATAACACTTTTAATTGCTTAATTTTAAAGAAAGTCGAATAACTCACCTGGGTATTTTCTGAATACAGTGTTCCTCCACACAGTGGCTTAATCGACAGCTTAATCACAATCATAAAATCACCAAACTGATTCTTCTTCTTTTCTTCTTTTCTTCCGATTCTATCTCTCTGTCTCGTACTCTCTCTCTCTCTCTCTCTCGCTATTTCTCTGTTTTTCTTATCTTTCTTTTTAGAACAACAAACAAAAATCAGTATTATCAAATACTGATCTATTCTTAATGTGACACCTCACATAAAAACATGAGTCATCAACCCATTTTCCACTTTAAACCCCAAACTTTCAAATAAGGACAATTCAACCCTCCAAGTTAACTTTTCTCATAACTAAATTGTACCAAAATACAATTTATCTTTTATTAAATTACAATGGAAATTTCGGGATGTTACAATACTCCCCAACTTGAAAGGATTTCGTCCCCAAAATCAAATTAAGCAAACAAATGAGGGTATTGTTCCTTCATTTCTTCCTCCGACTCTAAAGTCACATTACTACCTCTGTGATGTTTCCATTGAACTTTCAACATAGCTACCTTTTTTACCACTACATAGCTTCCTAACTGATCTTTCCAAAATTACTTCTGGTTTTTTCCACCCCGCGACTCTTTTCATCTACTCTCACATCAGTGAGCGACATCACATCTTCCTCTTCAGCCAAACATTTTCTGAAGATAACATACTTAGAAGGTATTATGTACTCCTCCCAATTCTGGCGGAAGATCCAAATGATATACTTGTAAACCAATCCTCTTAGAGTAATTGTTATCATCAAATCCTTGTTTGATTACTTCTTAGTCTAGCATACCGTTATCATTTCTCTCTTGTTTACACAGAATATCCACCACACAGCTACAGTCCAAAGGACAGTTTCTCTAAAAACGTTAGTTAAGATCTCTAGCCAATTCCTCGTTACACCGAGAACTGCATTCGATGTATTTATTTTACACCTACTGAATGCTCCAACACTATAGCTTAACGGTTACAGTATTCTCTTCACCTAAACCAATTGGATTGAGAAGAACAATAGTTTTCCTTTCACCTCATCATCATCACAACTCACTCTCCAGATCTCAAAATAACATTAACATGTATTACCTGAAATTTCCCCGTACACTGTAAATTAAGCATACTCGTTACTATTAAATATTTCAACAACCACGGCAGTCCATTATTACATCCATGACTTACACGTTCCTTCGGTACAAAGTGTTACTACTTTCTTACACCACTATCGCACCAAACGACCACATTACAACCAAGCACAAAAGTGTAGTATATCAAGGGGATAATTTCATTGAACTTGTAATATAACTACATTCTTAGGTCTGATCTTTCTATCGTTGTTTTCCCACATTAATATGGAGTACTATTCTCCAAACATTACTTGTCTCTTTCTTCCAACTTTTCCACATACTGATAACACATCCTTATTACTATATAGTTACACCAAAATTCTAACTTAGGGCATTTAACCAAGTCACCTTGAAACTACAACACTGATCGTAGTTACTACATATTCTTTGGAAATCAACCAATATCCACTACACCACATTTTGACTAACACACCCATCATTCACATTAAATTTTCAATGTTTCAAAAACATAAACTTACTTAACGACTCACACAACCAAAATCAAATTGGATAAACACCCACTAACGCTCCGACGCTCTATTCCGATATTAACCATATTACTACGCATCCTACATACCACATGTTCCAATAACTTTATTGACAAAAATAATACCCTTCATTTGAAATCTCCGAAAGACTTCCATCAGATACTTCCATACTAGTTGACACACTATCTTGGCAATTCCTGCCACTACTCGTTCATACAATCTCCACCCATAACATTAACCACAGACCAGGCCTCTCACAGACTCATACATAAAACATTTTATATTCATGTTTTCTTGCTCAAATAACCGAGTTTATTTCACTAAATATCTCCTCCCCAACTTTAATCGAACTACCACTCTAAATAACTTGAACTTATTCGTTCATACCAGCTCCTTGTGATTCCAAACCAATACCAAGACATGGTACAATCCTTCACAGATCAACATTTTCCATACCTCACTTCATTTGTGCCTAATATTTTCTCCTTTGTAAACCATCCATATCGCCCGTAAAATACTTCTATAACACAACAGTCTTTCAAAATCTTAACATTCTTATAAAGTGGTCCTTCAGCTTTTATTCTTTTGATTTAAGACTTAACAATAATTAAATCCAAAAGAATACCCAAAACATTCACATCATGCAAACTTCTATTTTAATACAATCCATGTAATCCCAGCCCAAGCCTTCAACAAGCTTATTAAATCGGGTCAGTGCTCTCAAGACTCAACTGAGTTCAAAACCGAGCCATCTACTCCAAGGATCAATGATCATTATGCAACATACGTTCCGAGGCATGATAAATCTATGACTCCTTCATTGCTACTTTCCCAACGAAGTCAATTTATATAGGTATATGCAACTCTTATATGCTTCACAATGTATATACTTCGCTAAGGTTCATTAGTTCCAAAGGTATTAAAAACGCGAGAATTATCAGACAGTCTTTACACTTAGGACCGACACGTATTTAAATAGAATGTAATTATGCATATAACTCACCCAAGACTCCATCTCGGGTCATTAAAACTGACAAATATTCAAAAGACTCATTTGAATATCAATCAAGCCTTTAAGGCCAAAACATTCGTTTGGTTAAACATGTGCCACTCACACGATTTCGTAAAAACGCCTCTTTACTCAAAATCTTTACCTTATTAATCCCTTAATTGGCCATCGACCCCAAAACAAAGGTTTACACTCAAAACTTTACATGGTCGAGTTTGCCAAAATCCCCCAACCCACATGTTCATATTTTAAAACGTAATACATCATAATTATTGCACACTCACAATATATTTTAAAAGCGTGTTTTGACTACATGTCTTTCACTTGTGTAACAATTAATCAAAACTTCTTTCATTAATAATTTATTCGACAATCATCCAAAATCCCCCAACCGTGTCGCACACACTAATAACCACTTTGCGCATACCCTCTGCATAACAGCATACCGGTATCGCTCACGGTTTTGTTCCTATCCGCACAGGCATACGCGGGACGCATCCAAACCGCACCCAGTGATAAACAAAAGGCCTCATACACCTTACACAACTATCTCCTTCAAAGTCAAAGCTTGACATGTTAGTACTTCCTTAACCCTGAACCTAATCCTTCCTCCAGACACGACCGACCCTCGACAACTGTATTATTAGTCACCGAACAAGGGTACAGACCCTCATATTATTGTTACTAAAGTCCACTTTCGACTCTCCCACTATTCATTTCTCATTTGAATACAATTACCAAAACCACAAACTTTCTCCCAAGGTTTATCCAACACCTCTCCACTCTTGGAGTTCTTTCTTAGCTTATAGCGTAATACTCTACGACCTAGTGAGTTCATAGCCTTCATGCATGACAATATAATAAATAACTCAATCCACACTTTTCTCATTTAAATAAACAACATTCAGAACCACGTAGGCACACACGACCCCAATCATTTTCATAATTCCCATGTGCTACACAACTATCTCAAAAATCGTTTGTATATAAATTTTCGTAAAACTCAATCTTTCTCAACCAAAAGATGTTGTTACAACAGTAATACGAAAATCTTTTTATACGACAAAAGTTTAAAATTTATTGACACAAAGTAAACTAGTCGTTTCTCACACTCATTTATACGATATCATCAAATCAATACCTTTGTTGGTTATAAAAAGTTTACTGATCAACACTTTCTTGACCTATTTGCTATCATACAACTTCTTATGTAAAGTATGAAGTATTTTGCAAGTTGCTAAGCTCCAAAATTTCGTGAGGCAGCGTAATTGAAATTGCCCTTTTTCTTTAAATACATACTTGCACTACTAATTCATCCTTGAATAAAACTGTTATTTATGCATTTGGTTTGAAATCAAGAAAACTCATGTAACACACACTAAAACACCATGCACAAAACTTACTCGCAATGAAGGCTACTTACTCAAACAAGGTCAGTCGTTTTACTTACGTAACTTATCATTGACATTCTACCTCCGACCAGAGGTCGCCCTCTCGGCCTTATAATAATTGCTATACATGCATTCCATGCCCCCCATACTCAACCATGTCATACTAATTCCGTCTTAATCAATCATCTCATACTCTATCTCTGCACACATCAACCACCTATTAAAGTTTACCTTGGCGGACGTTCATGAGTCCCGCCAATTCCAGGTTGTCCTTCCAAACCCAATCATTTACTGATCTGTCCTCCAAAGGATTTTAGTGATATAATCATTATCGTTCTATTATAACCTAAAGGGATAACCATAAGAAATGGTTATGCACATACCCCTATACAAAATGTACTTACCGATCGTTAGTCACTGTAACAATTTAGAAATAAGTATGCTCGCGTAACAATATATTCATAATAACAGTAGCTAATTGAAATTGTGAATATATCATACAGGAGAATCCTCGTTACCATTGTCACCGTACCAACTTCTCGTATTTCCGTCAATTCTAAGACTATCCCGTCTTAGTACTTCTACCCATCTCTCACAATCATAACTTATTTTCATCACAACTTAAGTCTAGGCATATCAGGTTCATACCTAGTTCGCTTAAACTAATGCTCTGATACCATACTGTAACACCCTAAAGTTCAGGGCCAATTTAAACCTCAAAATACACACGTTATGATCATCAAAATATCAGATTTTTATAAACCATAGGATCATAAGTAAGTTTCTATATATACATAAAGTCATCTAACTTAAATAATCTGATCAATCTAATTATACATCACAATAAGATCGACTAGATTATCTAAGGCTTGTCCCAAAAGTCATCAAAAGAATATCCTGATCCTTCGTTATCGCCAAGTCTGACTCCCTTCAACTGTCATCTCATTTCCCAACTATTTCCCAGAGCCTGTACCTGGTAAGACAATTTAATTTGAAACATTAGGCTTTCGCCTAGTGAGATTATCCAAATCAAATTAAAATTTAACAACTAAATATTAACAGATATATCAAACCTGTTATCAACCATCTCACCATACCAAGCTCTTATCAACCATTGGAATCCACCTATTCCCTTACTTATGACTAATTCATCTAGTCATCATATTATCAACGAGAATTACTATAAATCCCACCGGACTTATAAATAACTCTAATTCCCAGAAATTACAGTTTCCAAACCTGCTTCTTTCTGAATTAGGATGTCAAATCCTCAACAATAAAGATATCTCATCTTTCGCTTGAAATGGGAATTACAACTCCAAGTCTGCCATTCCTCATTTCATTTCCTCCCCATCTTGAATCACTGGTCTCTCAAATGAGATTTCCTTTTTATCGCGATCAACAACCACCAGAGACCCTCACAGATGATTCAAGATTCACTCCAACAACTAGAAATACATCCCAATAGTCCCCTGGCTAATAAACGGTTCTCATTATACCGTACTATATGCCCACTAGACCAGATGTAGATTTCTAGCCAACGCCACACAATAACTGTGTATCATCACTCATTCTATTGTATACTAAATCTATACAATTCAACATATATTCTATATCTCTATGTACAGAATATTAAATTCAACGATTTTTCCCACTTTGCCATTTAGCATCGGGGATCAACACCTCAACAATTAATTACGGTTCCGGACTCATAAATAAGTCATTACAATTCAACATAACATGGTTTTTACATCAACAACAGAGTTATAAACATATAACAATTAGCATATTCATATCAGATTGCATATCACATAACAGTCTCAAAATGCTACTGAAAGTCAAAACTTTTCGTAAGCTACTGTAGCGAAAAGCTACACTTTTCGCAAGCCAAAGCTGCGAAAAGTCCACTTCTCGCAACCCACTATTGCGAAAACTCTACTTTTCGCAACCCTCTATTACGAAAATTCCAGAATTCGCAACCCTTGGTTGCGAAAACTTCACTTTTCGCAATACACTGTTGCGCAAAGTCACTGTTCATCGTCACTTTCATTTCGATTCAGTTCTTCCTTTGACTCATTAAGCTTACCAATTCTTAATCAAATCATACCACTGATATCATATACAAGTATAGCATATCTATAACACTTTTAATTGCTTAATTTTAAAGAAAGTCGAATAACTCACCTGAGTATTTTCTGAATACAGTGTTCCTCCACACAGTGGCTTAATCGACAGCTTAATCACAATCATAAAATCACCAAACTGATTCTTCTTCTTTTCTTCTTTTCTTCCGATTCTATCTCTCTGTCTCGTACTCTCTCTCTCTCTCTCTCGCTATTTCTCTGTTTTTCTTATCTTTCTTTTTAGAACAACAAACAAAAATCAGTATTATCAAATACTGATCTATTCTTAATGTGACACCTCACATAAAAACATGAGTCATCAACCCATTTTCCACTTTAAACCCCAAACTTTCAAATAAGGACAATTCAACCCTCCAAGTTAACTTTTCTCATAACTAAATTGTACCAAAATACAATTTATCTTTTATTAAATTACAATGGAAATTTCGGGATGTTACAATACTCCCCAACTTGAAAGGATTTCGTCCCCGAAATCAAATTAAGCAAACAAATGAGGGTATTGTTCCTTCATTTCTTCCTCCGACTCTAAAGTCACATTACTACCTCTGTGATGTTTCCATTGAACTTTCAACATAGCTACCTTTTTTACCACTACATAGCTTCCTAACTGATCTTTCCAAAATTACTTCTGGTTTTTTCCACCCCGCGACTCTTTTCATCTACTCTCACATCAGTGAGCGACATCACATCTTCCTCTTCAGCCAAACATTTTCTGAAGATAACATACTTAGAAGGTATTATGTACTCCTCCCAATTCTGGCGGAAGATCCAAATGATATACTTGTAAACCAATCCTCTTAGAGTAATTGTTATCATCAAATCCTTGTTTGATTACTTCTTAGTCTAGCATACCGTTATCATTTCTCTCTTGTTTACACAGAATATCCACCACACAGCTACAGTCCAAAGGACAGTTTCTCTAAAAACGTTAGTTAAGATCTCTAGCCAATTCCTCGTTACACCGAGAACTGCATTCGATGTATTTATTTTACACCTACTGAATGCTCCAACACTATAGCTTAACGGTTACAGTATTCTCTTCACCTAAACCAATTGGATTGAGAAGAACAAGAGTTTTCCTTTCACCTCATCATCATCACAACTCACTCTCCAGATCTCAAAATAACATTAACATGTATTACCTGAAATTTCCCCGTACACTGTAAATTAAGCATACTCGTTACTATTAAATATTTCAACAACCACGGCAGTCCATTATTACATCCATGACTTACACGTTCCTTCGGTACAAAGTGTTACTACTTTCTTACACCACTATCGCACCAAACGACCACATTACAACCAAGCACAAAAGTGTAGTATATCAAGGGGATAATTTCATTGAACTTGTAATATAACTACATTCTTAGGTCTGATCTTTCTATCGTTGTTTTCCCACATTAATATGGAGTACTATTCTCCAAACATTACTTGTCTCTTTCTTCCAACTTTTCCACATACTGATAACACATCCTTATTACTATATAGTTACACCAAAATTCTAACTTAGGGCATTTAACCAAGTCACCTTGAAACTACAACACTGATCGTAGTTACTACATATTCTTTGGAAATCAACCAATATCCACTACACCACATTTTGACTAACACACCCATCATTCACATTAAATTTTCAATGTTTCAAAAACATAAACTTACTTAACGACTCACACAACCAAAATCAAATTGGATAAACACCCACTAACGCTCCGACGCTCTATTCCGATATTAACCATATTACTACGCATCCTACATACCACATGTTCCAATAACTTTATTGACAAAAATAATACCCTTCATTTGAAATCTCCGAAAGACTTCCATCAGATACTTCCATACTAGTTGACACACTATCTTGGCAATTCCTGCCACTACTCGTTCATACAATCTCCACCCATAACATTAACCACAGACCAGGCCTCTCACAGACTCATACATAAAACATTTTATATTCATGTTTTCTTGCTCAAATAACCGAGTTTATTTCACTAAATATCTCCTCCCCAACTTTAATCGAACTACCACTCTAAATAACTTGAACTTATTCGTTCATACCAGCTCCTTGTGATTCCAAACCAATACCAAGACATGGTACAATCCTTCACAGATCAACATTTTCCATACCTCACTTCATTTGTGCCTAATATTTTCTCCTTTGTAAACCATCCATATCGCCCGTAAAATACTTCTATAACACAACAGTCTTTCAAAATCTTAACATTCTTATAAAGTGGTCCTTCAGCTTTTATTCTTTTGATTTAAGACTTAACAATAATTAAATCCAAAAGAATACCCAAAACATTCACATCATGCAAACTTCTATTTTAATACAATCCATGTAATCCCAGCCCAAGCCTTCAACAAGCTTATTAAATCGGGTCAGTGCTCTCAAGACTCAACTGAGTTCAAAACCGAGCCATCTACTCCAAGGATCAATGATCATTATGCAACATACGTTCCGAGGCATGATAAATCTATGACTCCTTCATTGCTACTTTCCCAACGAAGTCAATTTATATAGGTATATGCAACTCTTATATGCTTCACAATGTATATACTTCGCTAAGGTTCATTAGTTCCAAAGGTATTAAAAACGCGAGAATTATCAGACAGTCTTTACACTTAGGACCGACACGTATTTAAATAGAATGTAATTATGCATATAACTCACCCAAGACTCCATCTCGGGTCATTAAAACTGACAAATATTCAAAAGACTCATTTGAATATCAATCAAGCCTTTAAGGCCAAAACATTCGTTTGGTTAAACATGTGCCACTCACACGATTTCGTAAAAACGCCTCTTTACTCAAAATCTTTACCTTATTAATCCCTTAATTGGCCATCGACCCCAAAACAAAGGTTTACACTCAAAACTTTACATGGTCGAGTTTGCCAAAATCCCCCAACCCACATGTTCATATTTTAAAACGTAATACATCATAATTATTGCACACTCACAATATATTTTAAAAGCGTGTTTTGACTACATGTCTTTCACTTGTGTAACAATTAATCAAAACTTCTTTCATTAATAATTTATTCGACAATCATCCAAAATCCCCCAACCGTGTCGCACACACTAATAACCACTTTGCGCATACCCTCTGCATAACAGCATACCGGTATCGCTCACGGTTTTGTTCCTATCCGCACAGGCATACGCGGGACGCATCCAAACCGCACCCAGTGATAAACAAAAGGCCTCATACACCTTACACAACTATCTCCTTCAAAGTCAAAGCTTGACATGTTAGTACTTCCTTAACCCTGAACCTAATCCTTCCTCCAGACACGACCGACCCTCGACAACTGTATTATTAGTCACCGAACAAGGGTACAGACCCTCATATTATTGTTACTAAAGTCCACTTTCGACTCTCCCACTATTCATTTCTCATTTGAATACAATTACCAAAACCACAAACTTTCTCCCAAGGTTTATCCAACACCTCTCCACTCTTGGAGTTCTTTCTTAGCTTATAGCGTAATACTCTACGACCTAGTGAGTTCATAGCCTTCATGCATGACAATATAATAAATAACTCAATCCACACTTTTCTCATTTAAATAAACAACATTCAGAACCACGTAGGCACACACGACCCCAATCATTTTCATAATTCCCATGTGCTACACAACTATCTCAAAAATCGTTTGTATATAAATTTTCGTAAAACTCAATCTTTCTCAACCAAAAGATGTTGTTACAACAGTAATACGAAAATCTTTTTATACGACAAAAGTTTAAAATTTATTGACACAAAGTAAACTAGTCGTTTCTCACACTCATTTATACGATATCATCAAATCAATACCTTTGTTGGTTATAAAAAGTTTACTGATCAACACTTTCTTGACCTATTTGCTATCATACAACTTCTTATGTAAAGTATGAAGTATTTTGCAAGTTGCTAAGCTCCAAAATTTCGTGAGGCAGCGTAATTGAAATTGCCCTTTTTCTTTAAATACATACTTGCACTACTAATTCATCCTTGAATAAAACTGTTATTTATGCATTTGGTTTGAAATCAAGAAAACTCATGTAACACACACTAAAACACCATGCACAAAACTTACTCGCAATGAAGGCTACTTACTCAAACAAGGTCAGTCGTTTTACTTACGTAACTTATCATTGACATTCTACCTCCGACCAGAGGTCGCCCTCTCGGCCTTATAATAATTGCTATACATGCATTCCATGCCCCCCATACTCAACCATGTCATACTAATTCCGTCTTAATCAATCATCTCATACTCTATCTCTGCACACATCAACCACCTATTAAAGTTTACCTTGGCGGACGTTCATGAGTCCCGCCAATTCCAGGTTGTCCTTCCAAACCCAATCATTTACTGATCTGTCCTCCAAAGGATTTTAGTGATATAATCATTATCGTTCTATTATAACCTAAAGGGATAACCATAAGAAATGGTTATGCACATACCCCTATACAAAATGTACTTACCGATCGTTAGTCACTGTAACAATTTAGAAATAAGTATGCTCGCGTAACAATATATTCATAATAACAGTAGCTAATTGAAATTGTGAATATATCATACAGGAGAATCCTCGTTACCATTGTCACCGTACCAACTTCTCGTATTTCCGTCAATTCTAAGACTATCCCGTCTTAGTACTTCTACCCATCTCTCACAATCATAACTTATTTTCATCACAACTTAAGTCTAGGCATATCAGGTTCATACCTAGTTCGCTTAAACTAATGCTCTGATACCATACTGTAACACCCTAAAGTTCAGGGCCAATTTAAACCTCAAAATACACACGTTATGATCATCAAAATATCAGATTTTTATAAACCATAGGATCATAAGTAAGTTTCTATATATACATAAAGTCATCTAACTTAAATAATCTGATCAATCTAATTATACATCACAATAAGATCGACTAGATTATCTAAGGCTTGTCCCAAAAGTCATCAAAAGAATATCCTGATCCTTCGTTATCGCCAAGTCTGACTCCCTTCAACTGTCATCTCATTTCCCAACTATTTCCCAGAGCCTGTACCTGGTAAGACAATTTAATTTGAAACATTAGGCTTTCGCCTAGTGAGATTATCCAAATCAAATTAAAATTTAACAACTAAATATTAACAGATATATCAAACCTGTTATCAACCATCTCACCATACCAAGCTCTTATCAACCATTGGAATCCACCTATTCCCTTACTTATGACTAATTCATCTAGTCATCATATTATCAACGAGAATTACTATAAATCCCACCGGACTTATAAATAACTCTAATTCCCAGAAATTACAGTTTCCAAACCTGCTTCTTTCTGAATTAGGATGTCAAATCCTCAACAATAAAGATATCTCATCTTTCGCTTGAAATGGGAATTACAACTCCAAGTCTGCCATTCCTCATTTCATTTCCTCCCCATCTTGAATCACTGGTCTCTCAAATGAGATTTCCTTTTTATCGCGATCAACAACCACCAGAGACCCTCACAGATGATTCAAGATTCACTCCAACAACTAGAAATACATCCCAATAGTCCCCTGGCTAATAAACGGTTCTCATTATACCGTACTATATGCCCACTAGACCAGATGCAGATTTCTAGCCAACGCCACACAATAACTGTGTATCATCACTCATTCTATTGTATACTAAATCTATACAATTCAACATATATTCTATATCTCTATGTACAGAATATTAAATTCAACGATTTTTCCCACTTTGCCATTTAGCATCGGGGATCAACACCTCAACAATTAATTACGGTTCCGGACTCATAAATAAGTCATTACAATTCAACATAACATGGTTTTTACATCAACAACAGAGTTATAAACATATAACAATTAGCATATTCATATCAGATTGCATATCACATAACAGTCTCAAAATGCTACTGAAAGTCAAAACTTTTCGTAAGCTACTGTAGCGAAAAGCTACACTTTTCGCAAGCCAAAGCTGCGAAAAGTCCACTTCTCGCAACCCACTATTGCGAAAACTCTACTTTTCGCAACCCTCTATTACGAAAATTCCAGAATTCGCAACCCTTGGTTGCGAAAACTTCACTTTTCGCAATACACTGTTGCGCAAAGTCACTGTTCATCGTCACTTTCATTTCGATTCAGTTCTTCCTTTGACTCATTAAGCTTACCAATTCTTAATCAAATCATACCACTGATATCATATACAAGTATAGCATATCTATAACACTTTTAATTGCTTAATTTTAAAGAAAGTCGAATAACTCACCTGAGTATTTTCTGAATACAGTGTTCCTCCACACAGTGGCTTAATCGACAGCTTAATCACAATCATAAAATCACCAAACTGATTCTTCTTCTTTTCTTCTTTTCTTCCGATTCTATCTCTCTGTCTCGTACTCTCTCTCTCTCTCTCTCGCTATTTCTCTGTTTTTCTTATCTTTCTTTTTAGAACAACAAACAAAAATCAGTATTATCAAATACTGATCTATTCTTAATGTGACACCTCACATAAAAACATGAGTCATCAACCCATTTTCCACTTTAAACCCCAAACTTTCAAATAAGGACAATTCAACCCTCCAAGTTAACTTTTCTCATAACTAAATTGTACCAAAATACAATTTATCTTTTATTAAATTACAATGGAAATTTCGGGATGTTACAATACTCCCCAACTTGAAAGGATTTCGTCCCCGAAATCAAATTAAGCAAACAAATGAGGGTATTGTTCCTTCATTTCTTCCTCCGACTCTAAAGTCACATTACTACCTCTGTGATGTTTCCATTGAACTTTCAACATAGCTACCTTTTTTACCACTACATAGCTTCCTAACTGATCTTTCCAAAATTACTTCTGGTTTTTTCCACCCCGCGACTCTTTTCATCTACTCTCACATCAGTGAGCGACATCACATCTTCCTCTTCAGCCAAACATTTTCTGAAGATAACATACTTAGAAGGTATTATGTACTCCTCCCAATTCTGGCGGAAGATCCAAATGATATACTTGTAAACCAATCCTCTTAGAGTAATTGTTATCATCAAATCCTTGTTTGATTACTTCTTAGTCTAGCATACCGTTATCATTTCTCTCTTGTTTACACAGAATATCCACCACACAGCTACAGTCCAAAGGACAGTTTCTCTAAAAACGTTAGTTAAGATCTCTAGCCAATTCCTCGTTACACCGAGAACTGCATTCGATGTATTTATTTTACACCTACTGAATGCTCCAACACTATAGCTTAACGGTTACAGTATTCTCTTCACCTAAACCAATTGGATTGAGAAGAACAAGAGTTTTCCTTTCACCTCATCATCATCACAACTCACTCTCCAGATCTCAAAATAACATTAACATGTATTACCTGAAATTTCCCCGTACACTGTAAATTAAGCATACTCGTTACTATTAAATATTTCAACAACCACGGCAGTCCATTATTACATCCATGACTTACACGTTCCTTCGGTACAAAGTGTTACTACTTTCTTACACCACTATCGCACCAAACGACCACATTACAACCAAGCACAAAAGTGTAGTATATCAAGGGGATAATTTCATTGAACTTGTAATATAACTACATTCTTAGGTCTGATCTTTCTATCGTTGTTTTCCCACATTAATATGGAGTACTATTCTCCAAACATTACTTGTCTCTTTCTTCCAACTTTTCCACATACTGATAACACATCCTTATTACTATATAGTTACACCAAAATTCTAACTTAGGGCATTTAACCAAGTCACCTTGAAACTACAACACTGATCGTAGTTACTACATATTCTTTGGAAATCAACCAATATCCACTACACCACATTTTGACTAACACACCCATCATTCACATTAAATTTTCAATGTTTCAAAAACATAAACTTACTTAACGACTCACACAACCAAAATCAAATTGGATAAACACCCACTAACGCTCCGACGCTCTATTCCGATATTAACCATATTACTACGCATCCTACATACCACATGTTCCAATAACTTTATTGACAAAAATAATACCCTTCATTTGAAATCTCCGAAAGACTTCCATCAGATACTTCCATACTAGTTGACACACTATCTTGGCAATTCCTGCCACTACTCGTTCATACAATCTCCACCCATAACATTAACCACAGACCAGGCCTCTCACAGACTCATACATAAAACATTTTATATTCATGTTTTCTTGCTCAAATAACCGAGTTTATTTCACTAAATATCTCCTCCCCAACTTTAATCGAACTACCACTCTAAATAACTTGAACTTATTCGTTCATACCAGCTCCTTGTGATTCCAAACCAATACCAAGACATGGTACAATCCTTCACAGATCAACATTTTCCATACCTCACTTCATTTGTGCCTAATATTTTCTCCTTTGTAAACCATCCATATCGCCCGTAAAATACTTCTATAACACAACAGTCTTTCAAAATCTTAACATTCTTATAAAGTGGTCCTTCAGCTTTTATTCTTTTGATTTAAGACTTAACAATAATTAAATCCAAAAGAATACCCAAAACATTCACATCATGCAAACTTCTATTTTAATACAATCCATGTAATCCCAGCCCAAGCCTTCAACAAGCTTATTAAATCGGGTCAGTGCTCTCAAGACTCAACTGAGTTCAAAACCGAGCCATCTACTCCAAGGATCAATGATCATTATGCAACATACGTTCCGAGGCATGATAAATCTATGACTCCTTCATTGCTACTTTCCCAACGAAGTCAATTTATATAGGTATATGCAACTCTTATATGCTTCACAATGTATATACTTCGCTAAGGTTCATTAGTTCCAAAGGTATTAAAAACGCGAGAATTATCAGACAGTCTTTACACTTAGGACCGACACGTATTTAAATAGAATGTAATTATGCATATAACTCACCCAAGACTCCATCTCGGGTCATTAAAACTGACAAATATTCAAAAGACTCATTTGAATATCAATCAAGCCTTTAAGGCCAAAACATTCGTTTGGTTAAACATGTGCCACTCACACGATTTCGTAAAAACGCCTCTTTACTCAAAATCTTTACCTTATTAATCCCTTAATTGGCCATCGACCCCAAAACAAAGGTTTACACTCAAAACTTTACATGGTCGAGTTTGCCAAAATCCCCCAACCCACATGTTCATATTTTAAAACGTAATACATCATAATTATTGCACACTCACAATATATTTTAAAAGCGTGTTTTGACTACATGTCTTTCACTTGTGTAACAATTAATCAAAACTTCTTTCATTAATAATTTATTCGACAATCATCCAAAATCCCCCAACCGTGTCGCACACACTAATAACCACTTTGCGCATACCCTCTGCATAACAGCATACCGGTATCGCTCACGGTTTTGTTCCTATCCGCACAGGCATACGCGGGACGCATCCAAACCGCACCCAGTGATAAACAAAAGGCCTCATACACCTTACACAACTATCTCCTTCAAAGTCAAAGCTTGACATGTTAGTACTTCCTTAACCCTGAACCTAATCCTTCCTCCAGACACGACCGACCCTCGACAACTGTATTATTAGTCACCGAACAAGGGTACAGACCCTCATATTATTGTTACTAAAGTCCACTTTCGACTCTCCCACTATTCATTTCTCATTTGAATACAATTACCAAAACCACAAACTTTCTCCCAAGGTTTATCCAACACCTCTCCACTCTTGGAGTTCTTTCTTAGCTTATAGCGTAATACTCTACGACCTAGTGAGTTCATAGCCTTCATGCATGACAATATAATAAATAACTCAATCCACACTTTTCTCATTTAAATAAACAACATTCAGAACCACGTAGGCACACACGACCCCAATCATTTTCATAATTCCCATGTGCTACACAACTATCTCAAAAATCGTTTGTATATAAATTTTCGTAAAACTCAATCTTTCTCAACCAAAAGATGTTGTTACAACAGTAATACGAAAATCTTTTTATACGACAAAAGTTTAAAATTTATTGACACAAAGTAAACTAGTCGTTTCTCACACTCATTTATACGATATCATCAAATCAATACCTTTGTTGGTTATAAAAAGTTTACTGATCAACACTTTCTTGACCTATTTGCTATCATACAACTTCTTATGTAAAGTATGAAGTATTTTGCAAGTTGCTAAGCTCCAAAATTTCGTGAGGCAGCGTAATTGAAATTGCCCTTTTTCTTTAAATACATACTTGCACTACTAATTCATCCTTGAATAAAACTGTTATTTATGCATTTGGTTTGAAATCAAGAAAACTCATGTAACACACACTAAAACACCATGCACAAAACTTACTCGCAATGAAGGCTACTTACTCAAACAAGGTCAGTCGTTTTACTTACGTAACTTATCATTGACATTCTACCTCCGACCAGAGGTCGCCCTCTCGGCCTTATAATAATTGCTATACATGCATTCCATGCCCCCCCATACTCAACCATGTCATACTAATTCCGTCTTAATCAATCATCTCATACTCTATCTCTGCACACATCAACCACCTATTAAAGTTTACCTTGGCGGACGTTCATGAGTCCCGCCAATTCCAGGTTGTCCTTCCAAACCCAATCATTTACTGATCTGTCCTCCAAAGGATTTTAGTGATATAATCATTATCGTTCTATTATAACCTAAAGGGATAACCATAAGAAATGGTTATGCACATACCCCTATACAAAATGTACTTACCGATCGTTAGTCACTGTAACAATTTAGAAATAAGTATGCTCGCGTAACAATATATTCATAATAACAGTAGCTAATTGAAATTGTGAATATATCATACAGGAGAATCCTCGTTACCATTGTCACCGTACCAACTTCTCGTATTTCCGTCAATTCTAAGACTATCCCGTCTTAGTACTTCTACCCATCTCTCACAATCATAACTTATTTTCATCACAGCTTAAGTCTAGGCATATCAGGTTCATACCTAGTTCGCTTAAACTAATGCTCTGATACCATACTGTAACACCCTAAAATTCAGGGCCAATTTAAACCTCAGAATACACACGTTATGATCATCAAAATATCAGATTTTTATAAACCATAGGATCATAAGTAAGTTTCTATATATACATAAAGTCATCTAACTTAAATAATCTGATCAATCTAATTATACATCACAATAAGATCGACTAGATTATCTAAGGCTTGTCCCAAAAGTCATCAAAAGAATATCCTGATCCTTCGTTATCACCAAGTCTGACTCCCTTCAACTGTCATCTCATTTCCCAACTATTTCCCAGAGTCTGTACCTGGTAAGACAATTTAATTTGAAACATTAGGCTTTCGCCTAGTGAGATTATCCAAATCAAATTAAAATTTAACAACTAAATATTAACAGATATATCAAACCTGTTATCAACCATCTCACCATACCAAGCTCTTATCAACCATTGGAATCCACCTATTCCCTTACTTATGACTAATTCATCTAGTCATCATATTATTAACGAGAATTACTATAAATCCCACCGGACTTATAAATAACTCTAATTCCCAGAAATTACAGTTTCCAAACCTGCTTCTTTCTGAATTAGGATGTCAAATCCTCAACAATAAAGATATCTCATCTTTCGCTTGAAATGGGAATTACAACTCCAAGTCTGCCATTCCTCATTTCATTTCCTCCCCATCTTGAATCACTGGTCTCTCAAATGAGATTTCCTTTTTATCGCGATCAACAACCACCAGAGACCCTCACAGATGATTCAAGATTCACTCCAACAACTAGAAATACATCCCAACAGTCCCCTGGCTAGTAAACGGTTCTCATTATACCGTACTATATGCCCACTAGACCAGATGTAGATTTCTAGCCAACGCCACACAATAACTGTGTATCATCACTCATTCTATTGTATACTAAATCTATACAATTCAACATATATTCTATATCTCTATGTACAGAATATTAAATTCAACGATTTTTCCCACTTTGCCATTTAGCATCGGGGATCAACACCTCAACAATTAATTACGGCTCCGGACTCATAAATAAGTCATTACAATTCAACATAACATGGTTTTTACATCAACAACAGAGTTATAAACATATAACAATTAGCATATTCATATCAGATTGCATATCACATAACAGTCTCAAAATGCTACTGAAAGTCAAAACTTTTCGTAAGCTACTGTAGCGAAAAGCTACACTTTTCGCAAGCCAAAGCTGCGAAAAGTCCACTTCTCGCAACCCACTATTGCGAAAACTCTACTTTTCGCAACCCTCTATTACGAAAAGTCCAGAATTCGCAACCCTTGGTTGCGAAAACTTCACTTTTTGCAATACACTGTTGCGCAAAGTCACTGTTCATCGTCACTTTCATTTCGATTCAGTTCTTCCTTTGACTCATTAAGCTTACCAATTCTTAATCAAATCATACCACTGATATCATATACAAGTATATCATATCTATAACACTTTTAATTGCTTAATTTTAAAGAAAGTCGAATAACTCACCTGGGTATTTTCTGAATACAGTGTTCCTCCACACAGTGGCTTAATCGACAGCTTAATCACAATCATAAAATCACCAAACTGATTCTTCTTCTTTTCTTCTTTTCTTCCGATTCTATCTCTCTGTCTCGTACTCTCTCTCTCTCTCTCTCGCTATTTCTCTGTTTTTCTTATCTTTCTTTTTAGAACAACAAACAAAAATCAGTATTATCAAATACTGATCTATTCTTAATGTGACACCTCACATAAAAACATGAGTCATCAACCCATTTTCCACTTTAAACCCCAAACTTTCAAATAAGGACAATTCAACCCTCCAAGTTAACTTTTCTCATAACTAAATTGTACCAAAATACAATTTATCTTTTATTAAATTACAATGGAAATTTCGGGATGTTACAGAAATACACTTTTAAGTGTTATGTGTCATTTTGAGAATTATAAGGGTGTGAGTCCTTTGGGAAACCCTTTTTGTTTAACCGTGATGAGTTTTGGGGTTAATGATGATTTTGAAGTATAGCTTGCCTAAACAAAGTTTAAATGTGTTTTCGACCGACATTATGGGTCTAGCAAGCTTGGAGCACTTGGCTCGGTTTTGACTTTGAGATAGTCTTGGGACATTTGTCCGGTTTAAACGGCTCGATGTGGAGTCTTATTTACGGGTCGCTTTTATTGCACCGTGTTGCATATTATTGCACGTTGTTGATATTTTACATGCTCAGGGTGGAGTCTAGGATGTGTTATATGCTTAATTGCATTTTTTTATTTGCATGATTTGACGTCAATAAATGATCATTAGATCTTTAAGCAGAGGGCTCGGTTATGGGCTCAATTGAGTCTTGAGGGCATTCTCCCGGTTTTAATAAGCTCGACGTGGGCTTGGGGTTTGCATTGTGTGAGTTGCATCATATTTGAGGTTTACATGATTTGAACGCATTAGTTATTCTTTTGGGGTCATGTATTTATATTTAAGTCGAGTAAGCTTGTTTTGGATGGTGGGTTTCCAAGGTAAAGACCTAGTATGGTTGAACTTGGTGGTTTTAAATGGACTAAAGACCTAGTATGGTTGATGTCTAAGAGGGGCTAAAGACCTAGTATGGTTGATGCCGAAGACGGACTAAAGACCTAGTATGGTTGATGTCTGAGATGGACTAAAGACCTAGTATGGTTGATGTCTAAGATGGGCTAAAGATCTAGTATGATTGATGCCGAGGATTGACTAAAGACCTAGTATGGTTGATGTCATCCGTTTTCCACATCCAAGAAGCTTACTTGCATTTATTTGATCGTGGTTTAATTTATGTGTTTGCCACATTCGATGAGATCGGGTCTCCCCCGTCACCGAAGGGTGTTAATTTCGGGTATTTTATTCATTCGCATTGTTGAGGCTATAGTACATGCATATGGATTGTTTTCCATGATTGATGGACGGATTTACGTTACATTCTTATTGGATGTTTTAACTGCTGGAGTTCTATTTTATGGTATTTGATCTTTATTACATTTTACGATTGCGTGAGTTTTGCTTCGTATTATGTTTTAATAAAGAGTTATGTTTAATTAGATGGTTTCCATGTTTTATGGGTTGAGTATGTATTGTCAACTGTATTTGAAGGTTTTGCCTAAACTAGACTTATTCACGTATTTGGGTGAATTGGGATTGTAACTCATTTTTGGGAAAACGCTTTACACTTTTGGGAAGGATTCACATGGATTTTGAGTGCGTTGGAAAAGGAGGCATTTGTGCCGTTTGTGAAATCTTTTTGGAAATGATAGTATTTGTCGCAACTTTCATTTAAAAGATTTACTTAGATGATGACTATAACTACTACCTTTTGATTTATGAATTTATATAGTCATGATGAAATGCTTGAACTCAATAGGCGTAAGCCTAACCCTTTTTATTTGTCAGCATGTGCAACAGGCTCAGGTTGGGGTAGCTCTAGCTACATTGTGAAGTGGCGAGTGATAGAAATGTGCACGAGAGGTGAATAGCTTAAGTTATGTTTTCCGCATTTACCCTTGGGAAGTAGCACTTGTATTTGGATTAAGTGATGTCCGAAGTGGGTTTAGTCTTGGTAATGAGACTTGTGTAGTATGTATTACTTGGAGATAACCATTGTTTGTAATTGGAGGTATTTTACCTATTGTTTCGGATGAAATATCAAAAAATTTAAATTAGTTGCTCTTTCCAAATTTGAGGGTGTTACAAGTTGGTATCAGAGCATAAGTTTGAGAGAATTAGGTGTTGATTTTGAATACCTAGACTCAAACTAGAGTTTGTTTAAGTAAATGAGAGTGAAATTCACCTTTAGGCACTTTAAGATAGGATGTTTTGAGGTCAATGGATGTTGTTAGAAACGAGAATCACATCGAGAGTAACAAGGATAATCATGTGCGGTACGTTCATAGTGACACCTGGCCAGTGTCATGGTGAACCTACTAGTACATGTGCATGCTCGAATTGCTTTCATGTGGTGATCGTTGGGGTAGCGAAGGAGGTTCTGAACTAGTAGTTGTTGAAATGGATGGACGATTCTAGTATTAGTCACTTGGAGTGACGATAAGCATGATGTTTGCTTTAAGTAGACCGTTTCGGGTCGAGATGGATGGTTGGACTAGAACCATAGGCTTTTGAGCCGATTTTGATTTGAGGAAAAACCGTAAGGTTAATTGATGTATTTCCCAACTTGCCTTAAGAGGTTTGAATATCCGGATGAAAATAGTAGACCGGAGGATTTTGGAGGAGTATGAGTGGAGACGTTGAATGCCGACTAAATCATGCACGAAATTTATTTTGAAAATAAATTGCATCAACTATTTCTTGTGTTTCCAATCCTTATGTGGATTGTGTTATGAATTTTGAGAAATGTTTGGCACGCACACAAGATTTTAGATCATGGTTTTAAAAGTTCTTGAAACCGTTTTATTGCGGGGGTTGCAAACTCCGCCGAGATTTGTTTTGCCTTACTTCATTGTTGTTCAACATTTGTTTTGTATGTAATGACAATTGTATTTTTATGATGTTTGAGATATTGGGCAAGTAACTACGGCTTATAACTATAACATTGGATCTCCTCCACATATGTTAGAGTTTGGACGGAAAGTTGACTTCCATTACGTCTATGTAGAGTTATTTTGGAGAATTTGTTTAATGTGAGTTATTAAACAATGTTGTTTATATGGTATTACCATGGAAAGGGATTTTTGGGATTTTGGCGTCTCATTTATGATTTTTGCTTTTAGCAATTTGGCCTTGGAAGCATGGTGTTTAGCGTCTTTTATTGACTTGGAGTCATTGAGTCCATGGAGGTTCATGGAGTTTGGTTTTACGACGTGTTGAGTCGTGTGAGTACAATTTTACAATGTGCATACTCTAATTTCTAATGTGAAAAGTTTACGAGTTTTGGTTGGGCATTTGGTCCCACTCGAGTTTTGTAGAGAAAAGTTAATTTTATGCCATAAGGCGACTAAGAAAAGATGAGTTTGGAACTCTAGTGTCGCGTAACTTTTCTTTCAAAAAGTTTGTGTTACTAAGTATTTCATTGCAAATAGTTCGGTGTATGGATTGATTTATACGTGGCTTAAGTGATGCATGAAAGAACATTTTTGGTGACATTTTATAATAAATTGCTTGGTGCGCTTTTGGTCAGTTAAATGTTTATTACCGTTTTATGTGAAACGTATTATATCGACTTAGGGGTATGCATAGCTTGGTAACCATTGTTTCTCGTCACTTTGTTGAACGAATTGGGAGTGAAAATGTTTTATAGACTCTTGTTTAAATGATGACCATTCGGTCAAAGAATGTTTTGGTATTGTGGAAATTATGCATAGTTCGCATTATTGTACATTTTGAAAACACAAATGTGTGAGTCATTGACATTGGTCAATTTTGATTTTGCCAAGTATTTTGGAAAAAAATTGAAAACCTTTTGGTTTGGAGGAAATGGGTATTCGGAGTATTTTGAAAAATACATTTTTAGCATTTACGTTGTGACGTTTTATGTTCCAAGTACGAAACCATGAGGAAATGTTTCGTGATGAAGATTTTAGGAAATTGTTGTATAAAACTATGGTGCATGTAATTTCTTAGGTTTTGAACTTTGACGCGCACCGTTGGTACAATTTGGGATCTGAAAATAAGTTGAACCCTCTTAATGTCAACTAATTATTAACACTTATTTTCTCATATGTTTTAGAAAAACGCATTGTTGTGTGCAAGTTTGCCTAAGGCGTTTTATTCAAATGTCATTATAGGACCGGATGAGAAATTTTGGGAAATTGATTTAAAGAGTTGCCTCTTTTGGAATTTGGTCGCGAACCATTTGATGCATGTTATTTTGTTTCAAGAAAATTTCTAATGGAAGTGTTACAAGCTTGCATGCCTACCCCAAATTGAAGTTTTAGAATGTTTTAGTCGATACTTTCAAATAATGGGAACGGGTTGGTTTTTGTCTTTAAGTTTGGAACTTACACAAGTTAGTTGTGAATTGACTATGGAATATTTGTAAACCGTTTCATTGTTTTGTATAATAAACTGACGCGCGCAAAATTTTGTTGGTAAACTTTGTTCCATGCCATTTTATGGCAAAAAGGGAAATTTTGGAGTCAAATGTCGTTTGGACTTCTTTGAAATACGTGCATATCTTGTGTTGCACCTCGTTTAAGGTCGAGCAGGCACTTTACATGCATGTCATGAGTCAATCCATACTAGAACCGTGGCGGTTCATTTTAAAGAAATTATTTATTACGCTTTTGCGTTTTGTGGGCAAACTGAACTGCAATGAAATGAGTTTCAACATGATTTTCATATGTGGGACGAGCGTGTCCAGTTTTGCGTAACTACCGAACTGATAGAGTAGTTTTGTGCGTACGATTTATTTGATATGAAAATCTTAGTGTTGAAAATATTTTGTGAATGGTTTTGATAAATTGGCATATTTATTGAATAACGCGCTTGAAAACCTTGAACTCGTTAGGACATTGGAAAGGGTAAGTGTGTGTAGCACTTCGACAGTGGAAGGTTGGATATTCCACGCGTGTTGATACCATAGACCGAATGATATCGGTAGCGAAGTAAATGTATTTGCGGTAATCGGAAGGTTAGACTTGCGGTATTGCATTTCGAGGTTGGATAGCCGTTTGTTGACAATTTTAGTTTTATAGAAACACTCGGTCAAAGGAACTCATGTGTGGAGTCCTGTAGAGTTCAAGGCTTGGTGATATAATTAGGTGTCAACCTTTGTGGACTTGAAGTCGGGAACCGTTAGCGTAATCGGGGGATTGTAACCGATTTTTAAAGAATGATGGTGATAGTGGTAGTAACCGTAAGATGCTCATATGTGATGAGTGGTGTTGGTGGAATAACCTTCGCGTATGGTTAAAGGACTTGTCGGTTTTATGATTGTTTTTGGAATGGATTCTTGGAGTCTATTAGAACTCGTGGAGTTAATTGGCAGTTAATGGTAGGGATGATTGGAGTTGATGATTCTGTTGGGTTCGTTAGTGAACAAACCGTGAAATGATTTAGAGTTGAATCTAAAATAGAGGAAGATGGAACACTTTAAGGTTGGGAGACAACCGAAGTCGTCTAACTAGGAATTATTCCAGTGGTTAGAGTGTCTTCCGGACGTAAGTGCGGTGTACTTGGAAGGGGGTTTTGCTGATAAGAAAATTGGTTCGAGGAACCGTCTTTATGGTTGTGTGGGAAATTTAGATTCCAGTTAGGAACTGATAAATTATAGTCGGCGTTGAGTCGATTAGCCTTGGGTTGCAAAGGATGTAGATTTCGAGGACGAAATCATTCTAAGGTTGGGAGGATTGTAACACCCGGAATTTTATTAAAGTGAAGGTTTAACGTTGGGAAGAGGTGTGTGAAAGAAGCTCAGCATATCGGGATCATTCGAGACAAAAAGTTGAGATCAGTACCTGTTGGGCGATAGTGCCCGGCGATAGTGACCATGTCACTATCGCACCTGTCATAATCGCGAGAAGTGTACCGAGAGTCCAGGGGTAGCGGGCGATAGTGCCCCGGCGATAGTGACCATGTCACTATCGCGATGTCACAATCGCCGACGGCCTCCAGGGTGTTTTAAACCCCTTTTCTTCTTTCTTCTTCCCATTTCACTCATCTATCTCGACTCTCTCTCTAAAAATCGATTTCTCTCACTAGAAACCCTACAACCCCTCCCCTCTCCTTCCTCATTTCTTCACCAAATCAAACCCTTTTCCTCCATTGATGATCATATTTGGAAGCTTGGAGTTTTGTGGAGATTAGGAGGTCGTTTTTGGAAGATTCAAATGGTTAAGGTAATCTCTCCCTACCCTATAGTTGTTATTGTTATTGATTTCATATTCCTTCCATCTTGTGATGTTGTGGACCGATTTTGGTGATGATTGGGTAAGGGAATCTTGTTTTCTTCATCTACAAAACTAGGGTTTAGTATAAAATGGGTATTTTAGTATGCTATGGATGGATGATGATTCCTTATGGTTGGATTGTATTATTGATGGTTGAGAATTCATAAATCTAGGTTTTGGAAGTTTTGGTTTGAGGATGCAAACTTCATCAAAGGAGCATACGTTTGGAGAACTCTAGATTTAGCTTAAATCTAGCAAAGGTGAGTTCAAGTTACTTTGCGAAAACGTTGTACATGCCAAAATGAGTATTTTACAAATATGTGTGGGTTATACTTGGAAATGTATATGGTGGAGTTATTTGGTAGATTTAACTCTTTTGAAGTGTTATCTTCATAAATGTGTAAAACACCAATATTTGGGGATTTTGGATGTTTGGTTGGGGTAGCTCTAGCTACATTGTGAAGTGGCGAGTGCTAGAAATGTGCACGAGAGGTGAATAGCTTAAGTTATGTTTTCCGCATTTACCCTTGGGAAGTAGCACTTGTATTTGGATTAAGTGATGTCCGAAGTGGGTTTAGTCTTGGTAATGAGACTTGTGTAGTATGTATTACTTGGAGATAACCATTGTTTGTAATTGGAGGTATTTTACCTATTGTTTCGGATGAAATATCGAAAATTTTAAATTAGTTGCTCTTTCCAAATTTGAGGGTGTTACAGTAGGATTATCATGCTTCGGAACGTGTGTTGCATAATGATCATTAGATCCTTTGAGTAGATGGCTCGGTATTGAACTCAGTTGAGTCTTAAGAGCATTGACCCGATTTGATAAGCTCGACGTAGGCTTGGGGTTGAAATTGCATGAATGACATTGTAATTGAAGTTTACTTGACGTAAATGCTTTGGTTATCCTTTTGGGGTCATGTATAAATGTTAAGTCTTGACTCAGAAGTTTAAAAGTTGAAGGACCACCTTGTGGGGATGGTAAGAACAGATAAGGACTGTTGTTTTAGATAAGTGTTTTTACTTATGATGTGGAAGATTTATAAAAGATGAAGTACTAGAGACGAACCAAGGGAGTGTATAGAAAATGTTGATCTGCGAGGGATTGTACCATGTTTTTGTATTGGTTTGGAATCACAAGGAGCTAGTATGAACGTATAAGTTCAAGCTAATTAGAAAATGGTGAGTGGTAGTTCAACTAAAGTTGGGGAGGAGGTATTTAGTGAAATAAACTCGGTTTTTGGACGAGACAACAGGAATATAAATGTTTTTGTGTATGAGTCTATGAGAGACCTGGTATGTGGTTAATGTTATGGGTGGAGATTGTACGAACGAGTAGTGGCATGAATTGCCAAGATAGATATGTCAACTAGTATGTAATGTGAAGTCAGAAATAGGGAGTGTCCGAATGGAAGTTTTCGAGGATTCCGGATGGAAAGTACTATTTGTCAATAAAGTTGATGGAGCATGTGGCTTGTAAGTTGGTGTGGTATAGTGAAGGCAAAATCGTTAAGGAATATAAGTTGCTCCTTATGTGTGAAAGAATTGTACGAGAAAATATTAGTTGAAGATCTAAGAATGGGTAGTAACTTCGAACGGTAATGTAGTTTCAAGATAACTTGGTTAAATATTTTAAGTTAGAAATCTTAGTGAAACTGTTTGGTTATGGTTCGTAATGAGAAAATACTATCGATATGTGGAAAGTTGGGAGAAAGAGACAAGTAATACTTGAAAGATAGTATTCCACGCTAACGTGGGGAAGCAATGATAGAAAGATTGGACTTAAGAATGTAGTCTTACTACAAGTTCATTGGAGTTATCACCTTTGATATACAACCCTTTAGTGCTTGGTTGAGACGTGTTTGTGTGGTGCGATAGTGATGTGAGAAGGTGATAGCATTTTGTGTCGAAGAAACGTGTAAGTCATGGATGCAATGATGGATTGCCGTAGTTTTTGAAGCATAATTGATGAGAAAAGTTGTTATGTGAAGGAGCGGGAATCGTTTTTAGAAAAACCTTTTGATAAATTACAATCTAAGAGGGTGATTATAGGTATAATAATATTATATCTTTGAGTTGTTAGTATGACTTTAGAGTCGGAAGAAGTATGTGAGATAGGTACTCTTCTTTGTTTATCTGATTGTGATTTCGGGGACGAAATCATTTTCAAGTTGGGGAGTATTGTAACATCCTGAATTTTCAATAATAAGTATTTTAATGAGAATTGGGATCTTTTGTATTTTGGGTTAAACCTTGAATTATATGGAAATTTTACAATTCAATAGGGTTAAAATACAAGAGATTAAAGTAGGATGTTACTTTCGGAAATAACGAAACTTGGAGGTGTGTTTGGTCAATATGGATAATATGTATGGATAAGGGGCTGAAGAGATGAGATAATATCTCATTTTGGTTTTGTTTGAGTCGGCAGAAGAAAGAAAGGCAGAGAGAAAGAGAGAAAGGGAAAAAGGAAGAAAGCAAGCTTTGATCATCAATTTGGTAAGGAAAGTGATCATGTTTTCTGATATAATTGTTATAGACGTTGGGTTATAAACGAATCTGTGTTTGGATTAGGTTTTCAAAATCGTTCAAAACGGATTGGAGCAACAAATCGAGATTAAAGTGGATTTTCTTCAAAGAGGTGAGTTCATTCGATTCTTTGTACAAATCAGTGTTTTTAAGTTATAGTAACCTTGGTATATTTGTATGAACTGACTGAGGATTGATTAGAATGAGTAGATTGAACTGATTTCATGTTTTAAATCGATTTGAGGACTTGTTGAACGGACAGTACGCAAAACCTTGAAAGTCCCGGTACTTGAATGTCCCGGTAGTGGCAAGTCCCGGTAGTTGGAAGTCCCGGTATGTTATATTATCAAGTCCCGGTATGCTATTTTAATTGGAGTCCCGGTATGCTATATTAAGTCCCGGTATGCTATTTTATTTGGAGTCCCGGTATTGGTTTCTGAGTTTTTTTGCTGTTACGTATTGGAGTCAGTTTAAAGCGAAATATAGGGGTATGGGTACTCGTTTTGAGTGTAAAATAGAATTTGAACACTTTGAACATGTTTTTATGTGCCAATTACAAACCCAAAGTCTTGTGATTGACGTCGGTTGTTCGGATGCTTTTAGCTATAGTTTTGAATAAGGTATTCTTAGATTTGAGAATATGTTGTGAGTTTATTCACTTCACTCTAAAATTAGCCATTGAAATTGATATAGGTATGTCTTAAACTATGTCTAAATGCTTGGGTATGATTTAATTGAAAGATAGTAGGCTCAATAACTCGATTTTGTGAACTGGCTAAATGAAGAAGATGATGAATAGTGCTTGAGCAATTATCACTTTGTTATGAAACTGATTTTAACATGAGTTGTCGATAGTTGTAAGGACTTGTCATCATCAGTAATGAGTCCAAATAGATGACTATGAGTTATGCCATGATTGATCCCCGTGCTAAATTGCAAAGAGGGGATAGTTGAGAAGTCGAGATGTCGAGAGATTAATATTCTTTATAGATGTATATATAGAATATGTTTTGAGATGTAAAATATGGTATGTTATGCACATACCATAGTAAGAGTTATAATACTTAGGTATTATGTTGCGGTTGCTACAAATAGGCATTCGGTCATCGTAGAGCACATGCGTACGGTCTAATGGGAACCGAGTACTTGCTATTTGACCAAGGGATGTAATTTCTAGCAAATGAGAGTACCTTGAATCATCGTGAGGGCCCCGGTTGTGTATCGCGATATATTAATCCCATTGGGGTCAGTGATTCTGAGGTGGGGAGGACGTGGAATGTGGAATAGGCAGATTTTGATCTGTAATTCCCATTTCAATTGGAAGATCGGAGATTTCCATTTTATAGGGAAGATCGGAGATTTCCCAGTGGTGAAAGGAAGATTCGAGATAGGCATAAAGTAATTTGTAATCTCTACTTCCGGATTAAGAAATATGAAGGTTTTGACTTGTAATTTATTGGATAAGAGTATTGACTTTGAATCTGGGATTATTTATGGTAAACTCTTGGTAGTATTATTATGGCTAGACGAATTAGTCATAAGTATGGGAGTGGGGTAGATTCCCAATAGTGAAAGAAGTTGTTGTACGGTAAGAAAAGGAATAATCAAGTTTGTTGTAACTTGTTTACATTGATTTTACAAATGTTATCTTGGAAACGAATGTTCTCACTAGGCGTTGGCCTAATCGTTTCAAATGATGTTTTCTTACCAGGTACCAACTCGGGGAGGTAAAGGGTTGTGGGACGAGCGTTTTGATATAGCAGAGGTGGATGAATTTAACAAAGAAGAGATCCGGATGGATTGATAGATAACTTGATTAATCTGGTTGTAGTGACATAATTAGATTGATAGGTTATTTGAAGGATCTTGTAATGTGAATATACTCTTGATGGTTAATCCACTGCCTGTTTTTATAAGTTGAAGTATTTATTGTCATAACCTGTTATAACTTGAGGTTTAAATTGGCTCAGATTTTGGGGTGTTACATGATACTTTCTTAACTTACTCTTCAACAAGGGTCCCTCATTGAACCTAAACCTTCCAACATATCCTAATCAAATTTACACCCCGCCGTCCTCTTTTCAAACTCACTCATACATCGCCAGTATCATAAGATCTCATTACAACCCTTACTCGACGTCGAGGATATTTCATTTCTACTTCACCACCCTACTCATACCGAGTTGCTAATACCAACACCCTGATGACTTCTAACCCTTCCCTTGAACACAACCGTCCCTCGGCAACTGTATTTCCAGTCACCGCACAAGGGTACATACCCTCATACAACCGACACTAAAGTCCACTTCCGACTCTTCTACTGCTCACCTTTCCTCTAGAACGCAAATATCAAAGCTACAAACGTTCTCCCCTGATTTGTCCAACACCTCTCAACTCTAGGAGTTCTTCCTTAGCTTAAAATGTAATACTCTACGACCTATTGAGTTCATAGCCTTCATGCCTGACAACGCGATAAATGAATCATTTCACATTTTTGATCATTTTAAAGAAACCACACTTGAAAACAACTTGGGTACATACAACCCCAACATTCTCATAACTCCAATGCCCTGCACAACGATCTTGAGGGTCGTTTGCATGCAATCTTTCCGTAAAACTTAATCTTACTCAATCAAACACGTGTTGTTACGACCGAAATAAATATTGGATGAAAAATCTTTCCATGCGACAAAATTTTGAAAGCAATTACCGACACGAAGTAAACCAGTCGGTCCTCACACTCATTTATATAACTTCAACATGTCAATACTCATTTTAGTTATAAAAGTTGTGCATTCAAACGTTTTCTTGACTTATCATGAAAAGAGTAGAATATTTTGCAAATCGTAAACCTCAAGACTTCATTGTACGATGTAAATGGATTTGTATATATATATTTTTTAAACATACGCTTGCACACGCCGACTCATATCCGATCAAATTTGATACTTACACATTTACTTTACTTATGAAAAATTCTCATGTACACATATACGAACCCAACGCATGGAACTCCACTTGCAATTGAAGGCTATTCACTCAAACAAGGTCAATCGCTTTACTCACCCAACTTATCGTTGACACTCTACTTTCGACCAGAGGTCGCCCTCTCGGCTTGCAACGACTTGCTATACATACATTCAACGGTCCACTTACTCAACCATTCATACTAATTCATTTTGATCAACTATCCCACTTTCCACTTCTACAGGGTTTCATTTCACTATAGGTATCTTATTTCATTTATCCTGCTAATGGAAAACTCATCCAAGAAGTCAGGGCTCCATTGATACCTTCAAGATTTTGACACTGTCTTTCCTTACCAACCAACGGATCTATCCCCCGATTTCTAGAACCGAGACACTCTAGAAACAGGAGTCTTACTCAAAAATCAACCATTCTTCTTCTTCGAATTCACGAAGAGCTACCTCTAGACGACTCGTAACACTCTATACAACATTTATTCTCTACGATGTATACGTACATCACATCACCAGGACTGTAACACCCTAAAATTTGGAAAGGGCAACTAAATAAAATTTCGATAAATTACCCAACAAGATAAAATCATTTCTACAATTCATACCTTAAAATACATCAGAATTTAAAACATTATAGTTCCCCAAATAAAATAACTTAAACGGGTGTCACTTAACACGACACAAGTTGCTAATCCCAAAATAAATGCGGAAGACTTCACTAAACAATTCACCTCTCGTGCACACTATTAGCACTCGCCACTTCATAATGTAGCTAGAGCTACCCCAACCTGAGCCTGTTGCACATGCCGACAAATAAAAAGGGTTAGGCTTACGCCTAGTGAGTTCAAGCATTTATCATGACTACATAAAAATCATAAATCGGAAGGTTGTAGTTTTAGTCATGATTTAGATAAATCTTTTAAATGAAAGTTCGCGACAAAGATTATTATTTCCAAAGGGTTTCCCAAACGGGCATAAATAACTCATTTTCCAACGCACACAAAATCTATGAGAAAAGTTCCCAAAAGGTATAAAGCGTTTTCTAAAATGAATTCCAATCCCAACTCACTCAAAACATATTTTGACATTAAATATTCCAATGAATATAGATATGGACAAGACTCCAATTTTTAAAACATCCAAATAGGATGAGGCATAGAACTTTGCCAATAACCCATGAATACAGTTCGTATAAATAAAGTATGTCACCGAAAATATGGATAAAAACATATACCCAAAACCACACCTCTCGGTGACGGGGGAGACCCGATTCCATCGAAAGTGACGGGCACACAAAGTTAAGTCACTCGTGATGTTACTGGATTACACCTCAAGCCCCGACCTTAGTTCCCATGCCATAAAGACATCACAACCTCAAGCCATAAATAGATTGCCTTTATTGCATACCCCGTAGAGTTACACCTCAAGGACTTACAGGCGACCTTATTGCATATCCAGTCTAGACGAGTTACACCTCAAGCCCCGACCTTAGTTCCCATGCCATAAAGACATCACAACCTCAAGCCATAAATAGATTGCCTTTATTGCATACCCCGTAGAGTTACACCTCAAGGACTTACATACACGGGGACCATAGTGCATACTCGCTAGTGGCCCATGGCCTACGCATATAACCATGCGTCCCTACAGTCCAATCCTCGTGCACAAAGAGATAGACCATCAAATAAAGACTGACTCACTTGCCTATGGATCCAATGCAACACAGTCTACCAAAACATGCTCAACCCGGAATGACAAAACACCCAAGCATGTAAATATCAATAATGTGCAATAAAATGCATTTAAACATCCGCTAGGTAAACAAGTACCACAAAACCGTTATTAACCCAAAACCTGACACGGTTAAGCAAAAGGGTTTTCCCAAAAGGACTCACACCTTTACAATTCTCAAAATAACTCTTGACGCTAAATCGGATATTTCCCAAATGGTTTATAAAATCAATTACGCTAAAATGATGTACTCGTCAAATAAACCTCTCTTTGAGCAATTAACCCTTTAAAGACAAAATATGGTTTCTAACCATCCAAATATTCAACAACCCCAATTATGGGTGTTTTACACATTTATGAAGATAAATATTTCCAAAAGAGTTAAACTATCCAAATAACTCAACCACATATCTTTTTAAGTAAAACACACACATATTTGTAAAATACTCATTTTGGCATGTACAAAGTTTTTGCAAAGTAACTTGAACTCACATTTGCTAGATTAAGCTAAATCTAGAGTTTCTCCAACGTAAGCTCCCTTGATGAAGATTGCATCCTCAAGCCAAAAGTTCCAAAACCTAGGTTTATGAGTTTCCATCCATCAATACCGAAGTCTAACCATAAGAAATCATTCCTTAAACAATTTCATCCAAAAACCCCAAATATTCCAAACCCTAATCTTCAATAATGAAGAAGGTGAAGATTATCTCAACCAATCACCAACAAAATCATCTAACAATAACCTCAAGGTAGAAGAAAGAGGAAATCCACAATAACCTAGCATTTGGGTTAAGAAATGTTACCTTAATCGTATGAACCTCCAACTAAAAGCTTCCAACCATCCACATGAGCTCTAAGCTCTCCTATCTTCATCAATGGTGGGAAATGGGTTGAATTTGGTGAAGAAATGAGGGAGGAGAGGGGAGGTTTAGGGTTTCTTGGGAGAGAGACGACTTTTTAGAGAGAGGGAGTTGAGAGAGTTGAGAGGGATGAGTGAAATGGGGAAAAAGAAAGAAGAAAAGGGGTTTTAAAACCTTCTGGAGTCCGACGGCGAGAGTGACACGGCGAGAGTGACCATGTCACTCTCGCGAGTGTCATATTCGCTGAACCTCAAAAACCCTCGGTACAAAACCAGCGAGAGTGACACGGCGAGAGTGACACAAGTGTCACTTTCGCTGGTCACTTTAGCCGAGATTGTACCGAAAGTTGTTTTGGCCATAACTTCTTCGTTTTAGCTCCGTTTTTGCTCCGGAAAGGCCCGTTGGACTCGTATTTGTATTCTCCATCCGACAAGACTATCAAATCTAGGATTTAACTCCAAATCCTATTTTCCATAATTTTCTTAAAAGATCGATTCCTCACTAATTCGAAGTTGTACTTATCCGAAATTACGGGTGTTACAATCCTCCCAACCTTAGGATGATTTTGTCCTCGAAATCTACATCCTTTGCAACCCAAGGCTAATCGACTCAACGCCGACTATAATTTATCAGTTCCTAACTGTAATCTAAATTCCCACACAGTCTTAAAGACAAATTCTCGAACAACTGTTTATCAACAAAGCCCCTTCACGTACACTGTACTCATGTTCGGGAGAACACCCCGACAACTGGAATAATTTATATTCGGACGACTTCGGTTGTCTCCCAACCTTAAAGCGTTCCATACTTCTCGATTTCAGCTCAGACTCCAAGTCAATTCAAGGCCTACTAATACTGAGACCAACCGAATATATGGTTTCAATTGTCCATATCGTTCACGGCCATCCACATCCAACGAGTTCTAATATACTCCAAGAGTCGATCAAAATGCAATCATAAACCGACAAGTCCTTTAACCATACACGAAGGTTATTTTACCAAAGCCACTCCTCACAATTGAGCATCTTAAGGTTACTACTACCATTACCGTCTTTCTTTTAAAATCGGACTACGATTCCCGATTACACCAACGGTTTCCGACCTCAAACCCACACAGGTTGACCTAGTTTTATCACCAAGTTTTGAACTCTAATAGGACTTCACACATGAGTTCCGTTTACCGAGTGTTTCTACAAAACTAGGGTTGTCAACAAAGCGGCTACACCAACCTCGAAATGCATTACCGCAAGTCTAACCATCCAATTACCATAACCACTTTCACTTCGCTACCAATATCATTCGGCCCAATACCAACACGCGTGGAATACTCGACCTTCAACCGTCGAAGTGCTACACGCACTTACCCTAGGCGGGGTTACTTACTCTTTCCAAGGTCCTAACGAGTTCAAGGTTTTCGAGTGTGTTATTCAGTAAATATGTCAATAAATCAAAACCATTCACAAAATATTTTCAATACTAAGATTTTCATATCGAATACACCGTACGCATAAAACTACTACTTATCAATCGGTAGTTACGTAAAACTGGACACGCTCGTCCCATATATGAAAATCATATTGAAAATCATTTCATTGCAGTTCAGTTTACCCACAAAACGCAAAAGCGTAATAAACAATTTCTTTAAAAACGAACCGCCACGGTTCTAGTATGGATTGACTCATGACATGCATGTAAAGTGACAGCTCGACCTAAAACGGGTGCAACACAAGGTGTGCACGTATTTCAAAAGCGATCCAAATGACATTTGACTCCAACATTTCCTTGCCAACCATAAAACGACATGAAACATGGATCACCAACAAAATTTGCACACGTCAGTTTCTTATACTAAAAGATGAAACGGTTTGCACGAACACCTTAGTCAACACAAAATGACTTGTATAAATTTCATATTTAAAACAAGGCCCATACATTTCCACCGTTTGAAAATATCGACTAAAACATCACAAAACCTCAAATTGGGGTAGGCATGCAAGCTTGTAACACTCCCATTAGAAATTTTCTTGAAACGAAAAGACATGCATCAAACGGTTCGCAACCAAATTTCCAAAAGAGGGAGCTCTTTAAATCAATTTCTCCAAAATATCTCATCCGGTCCTATAATGACGTTTAAATAAAACGTCTTTCGCAAACTTGCGCACAACAATGCGTTTTTCTAAAACATATGAGGAAATAAGTGTTAATAATTTGTTGACACCAAAAAGGGTTCAACCCTATTTTCAAATTCCAAATTGTACCAACGGTGCGCGTCAATGTTCAAAACATAAGAAGTTACACGCACCATAGTTTTATGCAACAATTTTCTAAAATCTTCGTCACGAAGCATTTCCTCAAGGTTTCGTACTTGGGACACAAAACGTCAAAACGTAGATGCTTAAAATGTATTTGTCAAAAATACTCCAAGTACACATATCTTCCAAACCAAAGGTTTTCCATTTTCCAAAACACTTGGCAAAATCAAAATTGACTAATGTCAATGGCTAACACATTTGTGTTTTCAAAATGTACAATAATGCGAACTATGCATAATTTCCACAACACCAATACACCCTTTGACCGAATGGTCATCAGTTGTACAATGAGTTAATAAAATAATTTAACTCACGATCCGTTCAACAAGTGACGAGAAATAATGGTTACCAAGCTATGCATACCCCTAAGTCGGTATAACGTATTTTCATGAAATGATAATAAAACGTTTAACTGACCAAAGGCGCACCAAGTAAATCATTATGAAATGTTACCAAAATATTCTTTCATGCATCACTTAAGTCATGTATAAATCAATCCCTACACTAAACTATTTGCAATGAAATACTTAATAACACAAATCTTTTGAAAGAAAAGTTACGCGACACTAGAGTTCCAAACTCATCGCTTTTTAGTCGCCTTATGGCATAAAATTAACTTTTCTCAACAAAACTCGAGTGGGACCAAATGCCCAACATAACTTATAAACCTTTCACATAAGTAATTAAAGTTTGCACCTTGTGAAATTATACTCACACGACTCAACATGTCGTAAAATAAAGCTCCATGAACCTCCATGGACTCAATGACTCCAAGTCAATAAAACGGCGCTAAACACCATGCTTCCAAAGGCAAATTGCTATAAGCAAAATTATAAATGAGACGCCAAAATCTTAAAAATCCCCTTCTAGGGTAATACCACATAATCCACATTATTTAACAACTCTCATTAAACAAAACCCCCAAAATAACTTCACATAAACAAAATGGAAAATAACTTTCCGTCCAAACTCTAACATATGTGGAGGAGATCCAATGTTAAAGTCACAAGCCGTAGTTATTTGTCTACCATCCTAGACAACATAAAACACGGATATCACTGTACCCGAAAGAAACGTTGGACAACAACAACATGAAATAAATTCTGACGGAGTTTGCAACCCCCGACATAAGATGGTTCATGTACGTCCAAAACCAAAATCCAAAATATTGTGTTTGCTAAACATTTTCCAAAATTCGTAACACAATTCTCATAAGGATTTGAACACAAAGAATATTTGATACAATTTATTTCCAAAACAAACTTGGTGCAAAACCTAGTCGGCAGTTAACATTTCAGCTCATACTCCTCCAAAATCCTCCGGTCCACTATTGTCACCCGGATATTCAAACCTCTTAAGGTAAGTTGGGAAATACATCACTTAACTTTACGGATTTTCCTCAAATCAAAGTCGGCTCAATAAGCCTATGGTTCTAGTCCAACCATCAATCTTGACTCGAAATGGTCTACTTAAAGCAAACATCATGCTTATCATCACTCCAAGTGACTAATACTAGAATCGTCCATCTATTCCAACGACTACTAGCTTAGAACCTCTTTCGCTACCCCAACGATCATCACATGAAAGCAATTCAAGTATGCACATGTACTAGTAGGTTCACCATGACACTGGCCAGGTGTCACTATGAACGCACCATGCATGATTATCCTTGTTACTCTCAACGTGATTCTCGTTCCTAACTACATCCATTAACCTCAAAACCATCGTATCCTAAAGTGCCTAAGGGTGAATTTCACTCTTATTTACTTAAACAAACACTAGTTTGAGTCTAGGTATCCAAAATCAACACCTAAATCTCTCAAACTTATGCTCTGATACCAACTTGTAACACCCTAAAATTTGGAAAGAGCAACTAAATAAAATTTCGATAAATTACCCAACAAGATAAAATCATTTCTACAATTCATACCTTAAAATACATCAGAATTTAAAACATTATAGTTCCCCAAATAAAATAACTTAAACGGGTGTCACTTAACACGACACAAGTTGCTAATCCCAAAATAAATGCGGAAGACTTCACTAAACAATTCACCTCTCGTGCACACTATTAGCACTCGCCACTTCATAATGTAGCTAGAGCTACCCCAACCTGAGCCTGTTGCACATGCCGACAAATAAAAAGGGTTAGGCTTACGCCTAGTGAGTTCAAGCATTTATCATGACTACATAAAAATCATAAATCGGAAGGTTGTAGTTTTAGTCATGATTTAGATAAATCTTTTAAATGAAAGTTCGCGACAAAGATTATTATTTCCAAAGGGTTTCCCAAACGGGCATAAATAACTCATTTTCCAACGCACACAAAATCTATGAGAAAAGTTCCCAAAAGGTATAAAGCGTTTTCTAAAATGAATTCCAATCCCAACTCACTCAAAACATATTTTGACATTAAATATTCCAATGAATATAGATATGGACAAGACTCCAATTTTTAAAACATCCAAATAGGATGAGGCATAGAACTTTGCCAATAACCCATGAATACAGTTCGTATAAATAAAGTATGTCACCGAAAATATGGATAAAAACATATACCCAAAACCACACCTCTCGGTGACGGGGGAGACCCGATTCCATCGAAAGTGACGGGCACACAAAGTTAAGTCACTCGTGATGTTACTGGATTACACCTCAAGCCCCGACCTTAGTTCCCATGCCATAAAGACATCACAACCTCAAGCCATAAATAGATTGCCTTTATTGCATACCCCGTAGAGTTACACCTCAAGGACTTACAGGCGACCTTATTGCATATCCAGTCTAGACGAGTTACACCTCAAGCCCCGACCTTAGTTCCCATGCCATAAAGACATCACAACCTCAAGCCATAAATAGATTGCCTTTATTGCATACCCCGTAGAGTTACACCTCAAGGACTTACATACACGGGGACCATAGTGCATACTCGCTAGTGGCCCATGGCCTACGCATATAACCATGCGTCCCTACAGTCCACTCCTCGTGCACAAAGAGATAGACCATCAAATAAAGACTGACTCACTTGCCTATGGATCCAATGCAACACAGTCTACCAAAACATGCTCAACCCGGAATGACAAAACACCCAAGCATGTAAATATCAATAATGTGCAATAAAATGCATTTAAACATCCGCTAGGTAAACAAGTACCACAAAACCGTTATTAACCCAAAACCTGACACGGTTAAGCAAAAGGGTTTTCCCAAAAGGACTCACACCTTTACAATTCTCAAAATAACTCTTGACGCGAAATCGGATATTTCCCAAATGGTTTATAAAATCAATTACGCTAAAATGATGTACTCGTCAAATAAACCTCTATTTGAGCAATTAACCCTTTAAAGACAAAATATGGTTTCTAACCATCCAAATATTCAACAACCCCAATTATGGGTGTTTTACACATTTATGAAGATAAATATTTCCAAAAGAGTTAAACTATCCAAATAACTCAACCACATATCTTTTTTAAGTAAAACACACACATATTTGTAAAATACTCATTTTGGCATGTACAAAGTTTTTGCAAAGTAACTTGAACTCACCTTTGCTAGATTAAGCTAAATCTAGAGTTTCTCCAACGTAAGCTCCCTTGATGAAGATTGCATCCTCAAGCCAAAAGTTCCAAAACCTAGGTTTATGAGTTTCCATCCATCAATACCGAAGTCTAACCATAAGAAATCATTCCTTAAACAATTTCATCCAAAAACCCCAAATATTCCAAACCCTAATCTTCAATAATGAAGAAGGTGAAGATTATCTCAACCAATCACCAACAAAATCATCTAACAATAACCTCAAGGTAGAAGAAAGAGGAAATCCACAATAACCTAGCATTTGGGTTAAGAAATGTTACCTTAATCGTATGAACCTCCAACTAAAAGCTTCCAACCATCCACATGAGCTCTAAGCTCTCCTATCTTCATCAATGGTGGGAAATGGGTTGAATTTGGTGAAGAAATGAGGGAGGAGAGGGGAGGTTTAGGGTTTCTTGAGAGAGAGACGACTTTTTAGAGAGAGAGTTGAGAGAGTTTAGAGGGATGAGTGAAATGGGGAAAAAGAAAGAAGAAAAGGGGTTTTAAAACCTTCTGGAGTCCGACGGCGAGAGTGACACGGCGAGAGTGACCATGTCACTCTCGCGAGTGTCATATTCGTTGAACCTCAAAAACCCTCGGTACAAAACCAGCGAGAGTGACACAAGTGTCACTTTCGCTGGTCACTTTAGCCGAGATTGTACCGAAAGTTGTTTTGGCCATAACTTCTTCGTTTTAGCTCCGTTTTTGCTCCGGAAAGGCCCGTTGGACTCGTATTTGTATTCTCCATCCGACAAGACTATCAAATCTAGGATTTAACTCCAAATCCTATTTTCCATAGTTTTCTTAAAAGATCGATTCCTCACTAATTCGAAGTTGTACTTATCCGAAATTACGGGTGTTACAAGGACTCCTCAAGAAACTTCCCCAACAAGGGGTCTCAGTCTACCCCTCAGGGATCTTGTTGATATTCTAAAGTACTGGAACACGACATAAACACTAGCTTCTGACTACCACTTCGGAATAATAGGGCAGGTTAAGCACATACATGTACCTGTAAGTTCGCAATTACACTGGCCAGGTGAAATCTCAAACTTACCTTACATGACAGTCCTCAGTACCCTATTAGTCCTATCTCTATAATAGTGTCCTCCTAACGCATTTCCTGATCCTCAGTTGTGATTTCTATTCCCAAGTTTAAGTTTAGGCCCGTCCGGTCACCTAAATCCCTTAAATTATGGCTCGGATACCAACTATAACAACCCAAACAAAATTAAACATGCACCGCATTTAATATAGAATATCCCAAAATCGCATCTCGAAATTTCTTACTCAGCATCCAAAATTGGTTGGCGGAAACAACCTACACAACTGAGAAATAACTAATTGAACTATAGTGCTGCTATACTATCAATCTCCTTTGCTATTCTCCATGCTCACTTGCCAGAGCCTTTCGATACCTGTTTCCCTGAAAAGGTTTTTATTTTGAAAATGAGAGGGTTAGACCATGAGGTCTAGTGAGTCCCTCTTAACAGTTATCAAAGCATCTAAACAGATTACCATTTTCAATATAAATCGTTCATAAAACTGTTCAGATAAAATCGTTTCGGATATAGATCCGCCCTCATAAATTGACACCCTGAAGTCACCCTAAGGTGACAACGAGTCAGTCTCATGCTGCCTTACAGGGTCACACCTCCCTTGGCATAAACGGGAACACCCCCCCCCCCCCCCCCCGACTTAGTCAATTTACATAAAATCAATGTATGCATATACTCCACATATAAAGCTTTAAACAACTTTCAATTAGATAACGCATTAATAAAATAACATGGAATTACTCATCATGTCTTACTTTAGATAACACATTAAAAGCCACGCGTTTTAGTTAGAAAACTCACCTGGTGCTCTTACTTCACGTTTCTAAACAATTCCAGATCTCCAGACAACTTTCCTGAGAAAAAGGGACACGATAAAGGCTGATCAGCCAACTATCCGGACAGCTCTACCTTTCCGGACGCCCACACTTACCGGACACAAATAACCTTCCGGACAGCCGCTTCTGTCCGGATGACTACCCTTTCCGGATAACTTATGCTATCCGGGTCGCACCACAGTCCGGGTAACCCTACTGCCCGGATGAGATTACTTCTCGGACGACCCCACACCCAGATACCTTCATCTTATCGGGATAATAAGCTTTCCGGACGTTCTACCCGGATACCTTCTTAATCTGAAGGTGTCCGGACGATACGCTGGACGGGTTTAAGGTTGAAAATCCTATTACATGCCTCTTAATCCTCAAGATAAGCCAATAAATTATCACTAAATGATCTGTAATCGATTTCCCATCAATTTTTATTATCAAAACACATTCAAATATGGTTAAATCTCTCTATTGGCCTCAAATGACTTAGAACAAGAGAAAACCCTCAAAACCCAAATAATCATCAGAAGAATCTTAAATGGAGTTATGGATTAAGGATTACCTGATATGATTCCTGCAGAAAACGAATTCCAATCCTACTCTTTCTTCTGATTTCGAAACTTGGGGATTCTTCTCCTCAAATGCACAAAACCTTCAAAACTCTATTCTCCTTTCTCTTCAAAACCCAGCCGCCAAACACATACCAAAAATTAGGAATTAGAATGTGGCCTAGGGTTTTGTGCCCTTTTATACTCTATCCCAAAATTACCACCAACCCCTCAACGTCCACTTTTATTAAAACTTAACATAAAACGTAAAACCCTTTCAAAATGGTCTGGGTTGTTACATTGAATAATAGCGATTATTTCATGATTTCAATCATTTTAGAAATCAAATAATATTTCACTTTTCAAGTGGGTTTTGGGATGAGTCCGTTTTGAGAATCATTTCATACTAAAGCTTCCAACACGGGATTTGTGTGTGTTGGAAAAATGGGTGATTTGCATCTAAAGTAAATTTTTTTGAACTCATGACTTAAATTGCATCTTTCTCGTTTTCATGAATTATTTGTATGTGTCTCTTGTGGAGAAGGTCAACCAAAGAAGAAGAAGTAATCTTGACATTTTCTTGTAATTTTACTAACCCAGCTTGCTCATGAGGGGTTGATTCTTGGTGAATTAATTTTAAGAAAAACATTATATTAGGAGTATGTTACGTTTGTGATTTGTGTTTAGCTAGGTTGGGAGTATGTCTATTATGTTACTTGTGGTTGTTCAAGTAATTATATCCTGGTAAATAGACATATATAACTTGGCATGAGATATGAGTTTTTTTAATATTTAGAGTAAATTACATTTTTTGTCCCTGTGGTTTGTTGAAAATTTCTATATTCGTCCCTGGTCTTCATTAATTACATTGATGATCATTATGGTTTGCATTTTATTTCTTTTTCATCCCTAGTCCTAACATCAATTAACTGAGTCTCTTAATTCAGGGGCATAATAGTCGTTTTATCATATCCTTTTACTTTTGAGCTAAAATCAAATAAAACAAATAAAACATTATTATTATTATTATTATTTATATTATCATTATTAATTCTTTCTCTCTCTCCCCCCCTTGCTTCTTTCTCTGCTAAAACACAAACCCTACACAGTGATAGATCATGGGCATCTCCACCTTATTCTCATTTTCTAATTTCACCTGCTACATCCATGGTTTAAAAAAGTAAACCCAAAGAAAGCTACTTAAAATCAAAACCCACTTTTCTTTTGGTTTAAGAAAAAATCATAGAAAAAAACGAAGCTTCTTTAGATCCTAGGTTCTCTCTTTTAAAATCGAAACCCACTTCATCTCTCTCTCTCTCTCTCTCTCTCTCTATCTATCTCTGTCTCTCTCACACACAATAACACAATCTAGGTGTGCAGAATCTTGAAATTTGGTGTGCGAAATTTGTTGTTGTTGTTGCTAAATGTTAACATGTATACATAAAGTAGTTGTAAACAATCATCAAACCCAACTCATATCAGTTACTAGAGTTGCAGGTATCGGGTTACTAAACCCGTTGTTTTGAAGGTACAACACCTTTAAGCTACTACCGGTTGTACCTTGACAGATTCCATAAGGGATACCACCGGAAATATTATTAGAACTCACGTCTAAAGTCTCCAAATTCGTCAACTTCGAGAAAGATTCCGGCAAGTAACCGATGAAATTGTTGAAAGCCAACACCAATGTCTTCATACTCTTCACTTATAAGAGGGTTTCGATTGGTAGCTTACAAGAGAAATTATTTCGAGAGATATCAAGTAGTTGTTAAGAAGAGCATGATTGTAAGCCACCGGGGGACATCGCCGAAAAAGTTGTTGCTGGAGATATTCAGTTCTACCAGCGTTGAGCACAGATTGAGGAAGTGTGAAGGAATCCCGCCTTGGAAATGACTGGTGGAAAGATAAAGAAACTTGAGGTTGCCATTTACCGGAAAAAATGGTATCTCGCCAGCTAACTGGTTCATGTGTTATCTCGCCTGTTTCAAGTTGTTTTTTATTTCTCTATTGTTTACAACTAGTTTACAGCTACCGATGTTTGTTGTAGTTGTTGGGAGAGTGATGAAAGAGGTTGTGATAGTGAGATGGTAGGAGAGGAAGAGATCGGAACGGGAGATGTTGAGTTCATGTGTTTGTTTGAGTGGTCAGATAAGAGTAGAAGGTGAATGTGAGTCATCACCAGCGATAGACAACAGAGAAAGGGAGTATGGTGGTGGATCAATTAATACGTAAAAGATAAAATAATAATAAGATAATAATATATTTGTCTGAATTTAAATGAAAAGTAAAAGGAAATAATAAAAAGACTATTATGCCCTTGAGTTAAGAGACTCAAATAACTACTGTTAGGACCAAGGACGAAAAAGGAAATAAAATGGAAACCATAGTGACCACCAGTGTAATAAATGAAGACCAGGGACGAAAATAAAAAAATTCAACAAACCAGAGGGACTAAAAACGTAATTTACTCTAATATTTATGGACCTAAAATCAAAAGTCTTAGGGCATCCGCAATGGTCGACCTATTGCCAAAGACTTGAGGAATAAAAAAAAATAAAAAAATAAGGTGGGACCCACAATAACTTGATCTCAATTTAGAAACCCTCTCACAAGACTTCTTCAAATGACTTGGTCTGCACCAAGTCATTAGTATCAAGCTATTACTTTAATTAATAAACAAATGGTGGGATCCACCACTCAAAGACTTGATCAAGTCTTTTTTGGTCACCATTGGAGATGCTCTTATAAAAGCACATCCTGAAAAAGTTTGATCCGGCTATCTTTACTGCCAAAAGCCCACACTTTTTGTCTTTTCTTGCTCGACTAAAATTGGCAATCCAAATCCAAAAAATAAAAAGATAAAAACTGGTATTTTATGGATTTTTTTATTATAATCTTTTCAAATAATGACCCTTGGAGGAATGATTGATGCTATCTATCATCATTACTCCTCTAACCTCTTCGTGTTATTCTTCTGTCCACGAAAATACACAAGTCTGATTTTTTTTTTTTAAATTAGAATAAAAACAAGGTACGTAACGTTCTATATATAGTAAGTAGGTTTTTAAAATAGGGAAATTAATTGATTTGCCCTTAGTTAACTCTCGTTTCATTCAAATGCCTTATCTCTCTCCTAAATAACAAAAATACCCTGAAAATTCGTGGGCTAAACCGTGGCCCACAGACACATTTTATAAATTTACAATTCTGGTACCTGGAGTCCGTTGCCAAAACAAAATAATCCGTGGGCTAACTCAATTTATGTGGTATATAAAAGTTACACTTAGGCCATGCGTAACGCCGAGGGCTCGGCTCGGGCTCGGCCTGCGGGCTGTGGTACGGGGGGGAGCGGGTTCCAGCCCCGGGTTCCAAAACCCGTTGAACCCGAGTGATTTTAATTTTTTTTTTAATAATTTGAAAATAAATCCGTTGCCAACGGCTATTTTAAAAAAAATCAATTTAATCACACTATATATATTAATCCAAACCCATATTATTTTTCACACAAAAATCTCTCAAACTCTCTCAAACTCTCTTAAACCCTCTCAAATTCTCTCAAACTCTCTCAAATTTCATCATGAATCCAAACAAAACACCTACATCCCGTCGTAACCGACCGGATACACCGCAACCGCAAGAAGACCCGGAGCTTGGTTTTCAAGCGTTTGCACAACAAGGTTATCATCCGCACTTTTCGCAACCAATTCCGCCACAATTTTCGCAACAATTTTCGCCACAAAATCCGCCACAATTTTCGCAACAATATCCGCAACAATTTCGCCAACAATATCCGCAACGAATTCCTTATTACCAACTTACACGTCCCGGTATGATTGAACAAGGTTTTACTCCGGCCAACTACAATATTCCTTCACCCGCAATCAATCTCGCCGACGACATTGTTCCGGAAACCCAACATTCTAGCCCGCACACACCACAATCCATCTACACACAACCATCAAACCCGGAACCATCAAACCCGAGACCAACGAGAAAAGGAAAAACAAACAATATGAAAATAGAGCCCCCAAACAGATGTGGAGTAACGAGGAGGAACTCGCGTTAGTGTCGGCGTGTGTTGACGTTTCGGAGGACCCCGCTATCGGTAACGCACAAACCGGTGGTAATATTTTTATTGTTATTATTATTATTATTGTTATTATTATTATTATTATTATTAATATTATTATTATTCTTGTTAATATTCTTATACTTGAATTTACATAAATGTAGAAAGTTTTTGGACCCTTGTCGGGCAAGTGTTCTTTAGTTTAATGGGTCGCGGAAATTATAGAACAACTCATCAATTCAACACCAAGTTCAACGACCTCAATAAAAGAAAAAATTCTTTTGGCGGCATCTACAACAACTTGCTCACTAATAGAGGGAGCGGAATGAGTGAGGCCGACATTTCACGAACGGCACACGAACGGTACCGAGCACAACTTGGGCTTGCTTTCACTCACGAACAAGCTTGGGAAGTTCTAAAAAAATGTCCAAAATGGGGAGCCGTTCCAACGATGACGACAACTTCATCGCGGGGTTCAAAACGTACCAACCCTTCCAATGATGACGATGACGACAACTTCATCGAGCAACTTCAACGACCCATCGGGAGAAACAAGGAAAAAAAAAACATCAACGAGTAATACGAGCGGGTCGAATACGAACGAAAGTATTACTCAGTTGTTCACGACGTTCAACGAGAAGATTGATGATACAATGAAGTACAAAATGAAAAAACTCGAACTCGAACGAGAAAAGTTGGAACACGAACGAGAAATCGAACGAGCAAAACGATTTGAAAAAGACTTCGAGTTTTTCATAACCCCGCATGATCACCTTTCGGGCCCCGCTTTGATGGCTACGGTAGCGAGAAAAGAGCAAATTAAAAAATATCATAATTGGTAGTGTTTTGTATTTTGTAATTTTTATTTTTAATGAATGATATGAATTTTTATTTTTATTATTTATCTTATTTTTATTTATTAAAAAATATATAAATATTTTTATGTTGTTAAATAATTAAATGTATAAATAAAAGAATTAAAAAAAATGAGGTGGCAAGAGGGCTTGAGGGCTTGCGCTACGGGTCTTGAGGGCTTGAGGAGAGGGTTAGGAGAAAAGCTGATGTGGCGCTGATGTGGCATTGAGGACTTGAGGGCTTGCGCTACTCATGGCCTTAGGCCATCCACAGCGCATAGATAAAAGCCCTCAACGCCACATCCGCGCCACATCAGCTAAGCCCTCAAGCCCTAAACACCCCCAACGCATAACTAAAAGCCCTCAATGCCACATCAGCGCCACATCATTTTTTTAATTCTTTTATTTATACATTTAATTATTTAACAAAATAAAAATATTTATATATTTTTGAATAAATAAAAATAAGATAAATAATAAAAATAAAAATTCATATCATTCATTAAAAAATTAAAAATTACAAAATAAATTTAAAAATTACAAAATAAATTTAAAAAGCTACTCGTCGTCATTGTTGGGAACTTGGATACGCCAAATATGTTCGACCAAATCCGACCGAAGGTTATTATGAGTGGCCCGGTTTTGGACTTCTCGAACATTTGTCGCGCGTTGTTCCTCACTGATTTGTGTTTCGTTATCATCCGTGAAAAGGCCGTGGTCATCGCCACCACAAATAGCATGGTATTCGTCTTCGAGTATCATATTGTGTAATATGACACAAGCGTACATAATGTTTCTCAATCTTGTCGGTTCCCATCCGCGTGCCAAAGTAGTCCCGCATAAGCCGCTCGTTTGCAGCTACTCGACCTCTTTCTATGTTCGTGGCCCTCTCTGTTGTTGACGACGAGACGGTGCTACCATAAATCCATTGTGCAGTATGTCGAAAAACTTCTCTTTGTAGATTCAACAACTCGTCGGTGTCTACGGATGATGATGATGCGGTCGGTGAACCGGGTTGTAGCGAATCCATATTGTTTAAAATATAGAGAATGGAAGAGAATGAGAGAGTTTTAAGAGATTGTTGGTGTGAAAAAATAAGAGGTTGAGGGTTAATATATATAGTGGGATTAAATTGATTTTTTTTATAAAAGTAGCCGTTTGGGAGAATTTATTTTGAAGATTTAAAAAAAAAATAGCCGTTGGAGATGCTCGGGTTCATCGGGTTTGAAAGCCCGACCTCCGAGCCCGAGCCACCCCCACCGCTACCCGATGGAGCCCGCAGCGAGCCCGTGGCCGAGCCCGCGGGCGCTGCGGAAGGCCTTACAACCCTTACAAATAGTTATCAATTTTACTTTTAATCCTTTACTTTTTCATTTTTCATTTTAAACTCTTATCATATAAACATAAATAATCGTATATGAACTAAAATACATTTTTTATTTTTTATAAATTATACCATTGTAATCGTTTCGTCAATACCTTCGAAGTGAGCTTAATATTGAATATTTTTTGATTTAATCATACTATTAAGTATCATGAATATATACGAATAACTTTGTTTTATGTTTTTTATATTCATTTTCGATTTTACATCCCTTTCATATTAAAAATACACAATTATAAGTTAATAGTATAATTAAATCCCCTTTATTCGTATATATTCATGATATTTAATAGTATGATTAAATAAAAATTATTCAATATTAGGCTCACTTCGAAGGTATTGACGAAACGATTACAATGGTATAATTTATAAAAAATAAAAAATGTATTTTAGTTCATATACGATTATTTATGTTTATATGATAAGAGTTTAAAATGAAAAATGAAAAAGTAAAGGATTAAAAGTAAAATTGATAACTATTTGTAAGGGTTGTAAGTGTAACTTTTATATACCACATAAATTGAGTTAGCCCAAAACACGGATTATTTCCAGAGACCAGAATTGTAAATTTATAAAATGTGTTCGTGGGCCACGGCTTAGCCCTCGGATTTTCAGAATATTTTTGTTATTTGGGAGAGAGATAGAGCATTTGAGTGAAACGTGAATCAACTAAATTAATTTCCCTTTAAAATACCCACCACACCAACCTTTTTCACAAGTAAAAATGGGCTATTTGTATTATTAATATGAAGATGACATTGGGAGTTGTCCATTTTCAGGACTGAATGGGATTATATGATATGGCACAGTGAGTCAAGTATTGAAAATACCGAGGATTACGATATACTCTTCTTACACCTTTAATTAAGTAATTAAATAAAAAGGATATGCTGCTCTCAAACTCAACTTCACTCGCACCATCTCTATGCTGCTAGGACTTTGTTTAAAGTTAGAAATGAAATATATTAGATATCTTTAAACAAGCCCTTAATTATATTAGTATTTAAAAAAGGAAAATATATAAAAAGGGTTAATTAATTTCACCAAATATGATTTATTCATGGGAAATTAATTAAAATGCCCCAAGTTCACCTTTGACTTATCGAAATGTCCCAAATCTCTCCCGTTTTGCCAAAATACCCCGCGATCCTACGATAGGGCCCGTGATCGCGGACCAGGCCCACGTGGCCTGCGATGGACTCGCGATTTGGTCATTTTTGGGCCCTGCCTTTGCTATAATACAACTTAGGTCCCTTGTGTTTGCTAAATTACACGGGACGATAAAGTAGATAAAATTATGTTATATATAAAAACAAGAGCACTTAGCATTCAAGATTTATCGTCCCAGTCAAGGGAAATCAATGTTCAGATCCATGCTATCATATCTTATACTTCCATGTGGTTCTAGCTCCGACGGGCCCTGCGTGCTACTTCGTTGGCTGACTGAACGTCTACTCCTTGGCACGCTTGAAGGGGCAGGAGTTGGGCACTCTCCACGAGTATGTCCTACTGCTTGTCACCGAGTACATTTTCGTTGTATCGGATCTTCACCACGTGATGGGCGTCGATCGTTCTTTCTTGGTCTCCCGACTCTATTCTTAGTGTTTAACGGTGTATAGCATGGCGAAAAGGGGTCGGGTGGAGACACCCATGATTCAGGGGGTCCAGCTGGATTTATTACCTCCCCGTATGTTTCCCGGTAAGTTTCGGACGTGAAGAAATTTACAGCCAAGTCGCTGCAATCTCTACGACCAATATGCTTTGCAGCAGCGATGACATGACAGCACGGTAACCCAAAATTTTGCCATTGAAGACATGAACAAATATGGTCGGTCATATCGACAATCGCGTCACCATGGTTATCCCGAATCTGGTACTTCCCATACCCAATTTCGCTTACCCTCTATGCCGCAGCCCTTCCCGTCCTGATGATAATTATCTCCTCTGCCTTTGGTGTGAGTCTATTACGCATTTCACCTCCTTTTCGGCTTCGAAGTTGGTACCACTCTTGTTGAAAGGTCCGAAAGTACTCCATAAGTTGTACAATCGGTAATCTACGAGCAAAACAGGAGAGTGCATTCACCGACTCTGCACTATTGGAGGTCAAAATGTCATAACGTTGTGCAAGAAAATGGGCCGTCGACCACATCTCCGGTCCAACATCGTCCATAACTTTTGTTGCATGACTGGCACTAACTCGTAGTGCATTCATGTACCGGTCAAACTCCCGAACCGTATACGCTTTGCATGCCTTCCAGTAGATGGTGTGGTGAGTTGTAATTCGTTTGTCATGGCTTTTGGCGTTCATCTCCAAATGTCGACAACATATGGCGTGAGGGGCGTTTGGGTACGTGGCAGAGATTTGTGACGCTTATGGAAGGAGCCCTGTCGGACATAAACACCAACCCTTCCGGGTCTTCGATAGATTGTCTCAACATGGACATAAACCAAGTCCACTATTCCCCGGTCTCGGACTTGCCTACTCCGAAAGCTACATGCACGATGTTGTTATCCCCGTCCATGGCAACCGCCAGGAACATCATACCCAAGTAACGACCCTTTAAATGGGCAACGTCTATTACCAACACACGACGCAAATTTGCCAGAAATGTGCGGAATTTGCAAAAACGTAGGTGGTTTTCCTTTGTAAATGTTATAATTTATAATGTGTAAACATATGAAGTGTTAATATACGTACCGCGGGTCCAAGGGCAACGAAGCACAACTCAAAACGTCCCTTTGAATCGGTCCTTATCTTTGTGACTGTGCCTGGATTCTGCAGCTCCAAATTATATAAATACGCAGGGAGTCGTTCATACGACTCCTCAGGAGTGCCTCTCACCATTAGTAGTGCCATGCATCGCGCACGCCAGCCTTGGTGGTAACCAATTGTGATCCCGTACTGCTGGTTTATATCGTTGACGATGTCTTTTGGACGAAATGCCCTGCTAGCATCAAGAAACTTGCCTTTCAGTATTGCACCCAAAGTCCTTTTGTTGGCTTGTCGGTGGTTGGGATTCAGTTGCGTCCTCGAACAAGTGTGTTCGTCGTGCAACTTTCTAATGACAAACATCCATCCTTTATAGCCCACGGACCTCGCGGACATCCTTCAATTACAATTTTCTCTCCCACGTACAACCTCATATCTGGTTTGTCGGATTTCTTCGTGTTACATTTGAAACCCTCTTCTATGAACTTAATTTTGAGCTGTGTGGCCAATTCATCATTCGAATCAAATACTTCACCTACATGTATCCTTTAATTGCGGTTATAAGATGCAAGTTCGTAGGTTTGTGTATGGGTCTCCGGGGTTGGAAGAATAGGAGACATATAAAAAAAGTCATTTAACTCACTAAATGATTTATTAATATGGGTATATTTTTCTCCTTCTTCGTCCTCATCACTATCGGTACCTGATCTGTCTATATCAGATCTACCGATTGTGAAAACATAGGTTTCGTCATCAGCAACTGTAATAACCAGGCATGTTATTGGTATATTAAATTATATTATTTAAGTTTAGTTAAAAAGAGTTTTAAAGAATTAGAAGTTAAGGGGTAGGTTTTAATTTTATAATGGAAGTTTAGGGGTATGTTTTGACAAATAGGAGAAGCTTATGGTTTGATTGGTCAAGTTAACCAAACCCATCACTTCCACCGCCCTTTTTCATCTCATTAGATGAGGTGTCTCACCCTTAGACAATTTAGCAAAATATCCCAAAGTGTGTGTGTGTGTTTTATTTTCGGCAAAAGAGAGAGAGGAGATAAAAGAAAGAAAATTAAGAAGAAGAAGAAGGAAAACTGTAGATTTTCTGCTGCAATTGCTAAAAACAATTGAAGAGATTAAGGTAATAATCCATACAAATCCTCTCTTTTATGTTTATTAGCTTTCTTTGAGTTTTAGAAGTGGGTCTTGGTATTTTTAGAAGGATATGTGAATTTTGGGTTTATGGATTGTTGTTATTTATGGTCTTAAACATATCTGCAAAATATCAGAAACATTCATGGTTTAAATCTGCAAATTTCTGGGTTTAGGACGAACTTAGTTGACCGAGACATTCATGTATGTCGCAGTAGTGGGTTGCGACATTGATGATAGTTGCGACATTCATGAGTATCGCTACCTTGTGTTGCGACAAGCTCATTGGTATCGCAACAGTTGGTTGCGACTTGATGTATATCGTAGCAGTTGGTTGCGATATGGAGAGATATCGCAATAGTGGGTTGCGATATGGTACTATGTCGCAATAGTTGATTGCGATATGAGTTGTATGTTGCGACATGGGGTTATTTCAGTAGTTGGTTGCGATATGAGTCGAAGACTTTGTAAATTTTAGAGTTTTAGCCTTTAAAAGAAATATTTGTTATTATGTGGTTCAGATTCGATAAAATTGGGCTGAAAGATTTGGGGTGCTTGATAAATAGCTCGGAAGGATTTTTGGTGATAAGCAAAACAAGTGAGTTTTACTTTAAAACGTTTTTAAACTGGAATACATATGTGTGTGGATTGGGAATGTGATAGATGATGTGATGATATGTTTATGTTTGAAATATAATATATTGAGATATTGTATTTACATGAGCATTACACTATACGGGAATACGTTGGCCGGGCTTAGGACCCGTGGTGTTGGCTGTAATATTCGTACAACGATGTTGGCTGTAATTGTCATACAGCGGAGTTAATTTATTAGTTGGCTTGCAACCAACTAATATGGCCTTGGAAATGAGACAGGAAAGTACACGATGTATGAGCCATAATTGATATGTGTTTTGTATTATGTGTATGGTGTTTTGAACAATTGGTTTTAAACTAACAGAGATTTTCTCACTTAGACCACTAGGTCTAACCCTCATTTTGTTTTAAAAATATGTATTACAGGTCGTGGAGCGAATAAGGGCAAGTGATAGGACAATCCATGACTTTCTTTTTTTTGAAGATGTATGCTTAATGAAGATCCAAGAAGTGTTATGTATTTATTTCATTTAGTAATGATCATGTAATTATTAGCAAAAAGTTTGTACTAAATTACGTATTATGTTTAGAAAGACTAAGGGTCCGTAAATGTTAAATGATGTATCTTTTGGGGTAAAGCTATGTATGAAATATATGTTATTTGTGTATATTTGGAAAACGGGTTGTTACAGCAACTCCAGCAAAGCGTCCTTCTTGGTCTTCTTCTTCTTCTTCTCGCGTCTCTGGAACAAAATCAGGATAACAGTCGTTAAGACCATATGTATGATCCGAATAAACTGTTGGGTCGTAGGACGCCTGAAATTGAGAATCAGGCTCCTCCAGTTGGATTTCGTCATCATCGTCGTCGTCTTCGTCGCACACCGATGAATCGACATACACAAAAGTGATGGAGGTCTTTCTGACTGGGCTGCAAATTGCAGAAAAACCAGAGATATCTCCATCGTTGGATAACTCCACAATTGACCCATCACCATTTTTAAACACTAACTTGCAAACAACAGAAGGGTCGATTCCACATTTTTGCATGACCTATGCAACAAAATTCTTATGTGTAAAGTTTACTGGCAATTTTACACCATGCTTAGATTTATAAGCAAAATTCCACTCGTTGTTGTCTTGCACCCATTCACCATCGAAACACAAATATAGCTTAGCTTTTGCAACATATGAACTCATTTTTTCAGTAGTATTTCAGAAAGAAAATGCTGAAATGATGAAGAAAGAAAACAAGAAAAGAAGGATGAAATGGATGCGAATTGCAACCACAATGGAATGGATGAATGATTATTGATTGCATTTTACTGATATTTATGGATGAAATTTCATTGAGGAAGATGAATTGCAACCACAATTTGGTTTTCCAAGTACAATTCAACATTGATGAAACAAGTCAGTGAATTGTAACCACAATTTGGCCTTCAAAGTACAATAATTCAACATTGATCAAACAAGTCAGTGAATTGCAACCACAATTTGGTATTCCAAGTACAATAATTATGAAAAAAGTAAAAACATGCAAAAACACGTGAAAAACAGGGACCAAAAGTGAAAATAGGCCCCAAATCACAGGTCCATCGCAGAAGGGACCAAAAGTGTAACTTTCTGGTCCATCGCGGGCTCCTATCGCAGACCACGTAGACTAGACCCACGTGGCCTGCGATCGGGAGCCTATTGCAAGATCGTGGTGTATTTTGGCAAAACGAGAGAGATTTGAGTCATTTCAGTAAATCAAAGGTGAACATCGGACATTTTAAATAATTTCCCATTATTCATTAGTTAAACATGGTGCAGACGCCCATGGGCGCGTAGGCTGACAACCACCGACTCTGACGTCATGACGCCGTCGTAGATCGCCCATTCCAACAACCGATTCTAATTCTAATAATAAAACCCCCTCTAAATTCCCTCTTCTTGCATTCATCAACAAATTTCAGCAGCAAACCATGGGAGGAACCACGACCATCTCAGTTGGCTCCGATGGGGTGGCTATCATCACCATCCTCAATCCACCTGTTAATTCACTCTCTATTCATGGTAATATCCACTATCTTACTTTACTTACTTCCATCTCCCTGCCAATTTAATTTCACATATCATCATCCCTCATTTTGCTCTTGCTTCTTTCATCTACAACTCTCCCCTTTGAATCACTGTTAAATTATGTTTATGTATGACCTCTATTTCATGATCTCCCTCCCTTACAAACAGGCCTGCACTTTCATATTTTTTTTTATCTATTTATAAATTATATAGACGGCGATTGATTTGCAACAAAACCATGTTAATTTTGTATTCAAAGTCGATATAAGTAAACATCTCTATATTTCTGTGCTAATTTTTTGATTTTATTAGGATTGAGTTAGGGCAAAATCTTCGGAATTCTTTAATAATTGTTTCAACATGTGGCAAGTTATGGTCATGCTTCTAGATCTCAATTTGCGTGGCACTTTAAATGGATTAAGAGGAAGGCATATTGGCATATGATAGTTCGAGAAAAACTAATCAACTTATCAAAAGCATGTTCCACCAAGAAAAATTACCCACGCGTACTTCAAATTAGCTACCCCCTTATGATTTTTACTTTTTTTTTGGTTTTTAGACACAATTTGAGTGCTTAGAGAGAGATAAATACACCACTTCTGGAGATCTAACTAAGGGCTCTACTTTGATGTTGCAAGTCGAGACCACTAACTTCAAATTGATATGAGCTTCTTAATTTTGAGGAAAACCGTTGATTATATTGAACTACAAAATGGTAGCAAAAAGAAAACGCTTATAGAAATGTTTGGGAACTTGTATCAATCTTGTGAGTCGTGACGGAAAAGTAGAGAGGTTAGAATTTATTAAGTTATTGTCTAAGTGGGGTGGTAATGTAGAATTTCTGGATGCAATGAGTAACAATTAGTGTTGACATGATGCATGATTTGTTGAGACATTAAAATAGTGTGATGGCTTGTGACCGGCGTGTGATCATCTTTGACATTAAAATACTCCACCATTCCCAAATCAATATTTACACCGGAGCATGCCAACATTATCAATTAACAATTCATCATGGCTAATTCCCTCCTTCCTTAACCAACTATGCCACCTGGCTGTAAAGAGGGCACTGGTGAATGTAACTTATACTATTGCTTTTGTGTGTCTAGTTAAATTATTAGGTAAGTAGACGTTGTAGTGTGGGCGTAATGTGACTCTTCATCAGTAATGCTGTTGATGGGTTATCAAATAGTGCCATTTATTCAGAGAAGGTAAACCAGTCGCTTCAATTGCAAAATATGTAATACGTTCAGCAAAACTTTTAACGTGGGTCCAAGAAACCTCCACCTTATGCATTTATGAGAAGTCAATTACGTCAATGTTGGATGTTAAGTAGAAGCATTTACGAAGTTTTTGCACTATATCAGCATTGCAGACATCAATATAAAATCTTTGATGTTTGCACTTGTTTGACATAAAATTTACCTGTCGGGGGAAGCAGTATCTGCTATAACTTTTAATTATAAAAGGCAAGGCACATAAACTGTAAGAAAGTAGAGGGAAATCGGAGGCTGTGTGGATTTCTATACCTTCTTTACTTCAGTATCTATGTATTTGCTGATCATATTAAAGTTATCCGGCCTCTTTATTTTCAGTGCTAAATAGCTTAAAAGAAAGTTTTGATCAAGCCTTACAAAGGGACGACGTGAAAGCAATCGTTGTTACAGGTAATTTTCCTAGATTTTATGGTCAATTCATTCTTTTTAAGCATTAGCTGTGATTGAAAAACTAAATACTTTACACGGTCGGAGCAGGTGCAAAAGGAAAATTTTCAGGTGGTTTTGACATCAATGCTTTTGGTGGAGTGCATGACGGCAAAGGTATCCATATTATATACAATGCCCACTAACTCTGTGTTAGTCCATTAGTTTTGGAAAATTTCTTGATTTGTTCATGTTGGTTTCTTGTTTACAGCGATGTCAACAGGACCGGCATCAAAACCTGGTTATGTATCAGTTGAGATTCTGTCTGACACAGTGGAAGGTGAGGTTTTTATTTCTTTATTTAAATTTTAATTTACCCAGTTGCCTGTCATCCTGGCCTCTTGACTTTTTTTTTGAATAGTTTTGCTAGTTTTAGTCGCTAACTCGTTATTATCAGAATTTTCAAATAAGATGTTGGTGTTCTTGGTTTCAGCTGCAAGAAAACCGTCTATTGCTGCTATTGATGGGCTTGCATTAGGTGGAGGATTGGAGGTTGCAATGGTATGTGTTACTTTTTCTGGCTAATTTAACCTTTTCTTTTTAAACTCGTGTAAGTCTTCCTGATATTGTTTTCAGGCTTGCCATGCTAGAATAGCTACTTCTACTGCTCAGTTAGGCTTGCCTGAACTGCAGCTCGGTATTATTCCTGGATTTGGAGGTATGCCTCATGGCCATGTATTATCCTTCTGATTATATATCAAGTTTGTGGGTGATAATGCTAGTGCATCTGAATTGAAATAGGAGCTTCTAGTTGCACTCACCTACTTAATACTCCCCCCATCTCAAAATTAATGCAACTTTTTTTGGTAAAATTTCGACCCAAGATTATCACTTTGCCTATTAATAATTATAAGCATTGAATTTCTAATTGGGGATGAAGATATTAGCATTGATTTTGGCTTGCTTGCTTCTTATATGTTGTCACTAGTGAGGGGTATTTTAGATATTAGACTAACGAAGGACAATCAAAATTTCAAGAACATCGTCTTAACAGTTTGATGGACTTTCTTCTTGCTTGTGGCGAATAGTTTTGACTGCAATTTAGTTTATAAGTCCATTGAACTTCTGAGGATAAAGTTTGAGATACTAAACCTAATCCATTAATAGAGGACTTCCATTGCATAGCCGTGGGCGAAATTCCAGTTTTTGTTGTTTTTTATGGCCTTTTGGTTATGATGACAAAATTGGTTGTTAGTGAAAAAGGATTGTTTACAGTTTTTTGAAATAAATATCAAAGATGATATATCATGCTCAATACAATCTTAAAACAAAACAATGACAAGTGATGTATCACTTTGATCTTGACTTATATCAGGAACTCAACGGCTTCCACGACTTGTTGGTCTCGCAAAGGCCCTTGAAATGATGTTGGTATGCTGTTATTTGTTGTAATCCACCGGGTTCCACTTGCGTTACTCTTAGAATCCATGAAAACTGCAACGTTTCGAATTTTGGGTTGTCTGGTGAAAATCCTTGAAATTTCTAGTTTTAGAAAGTTTTCAAGTTGCAATATACTACTCCCTCCGCCCAAAATAGATCACATTACTATTTTTGTTTGTCCCAAAATAAGTGTCCACTTTCAAAATTAAATCTCTATTTTCCCATTTTACCCTTAAATATGTGATGTAGAAAAATCCTCTATCTATATTTAAGGGTAAAATTGTACTTTGGTTAATTAAAAGGTGTAATAATTACATACTCCTAAAACCGTGTGCCATTTTCATTGTGGACATTTATTTTGGGACGGAGGGAGTATTTGTTTGCGCCTGATCATCAGGAAAACCTGATTCTTTGACCATGGAAGGGAATTTGAGACATCTAAAAGAAACTCTCCTAAAAAGCATAAAACATTGATTGGTCAAACGTTGCAATTTTCATGGGAGAGAGCAAATAAATAATTTATATACAAGTCTTTCTAGTACTTTTCAGTTCTTGTCAATGCAATTGATCTCTCTCTCTCTCTCTGTCTAGATATCAAAGCCAGTTCGGGGAGAGGAAGCTCTTAGTTTGGGGCTTGTGGATGCAATTGTATCAGGAGATGAACTAGTAGACACTGCTCGTCGATGGGCATTGGATATATTGGAGCGTAGAAAGCCATGGGTGGCAAGTCTTTACAAAACAGATAAGTTAGAGCCTCTTGGCGAGGCACGCGAAATACTAAATTTTGCTAGAGCTCAAGCTCGCAGACAAGCCCCCAATCTGCAACATCCACAAGTTTGCATTGATGTTATTGAAGAAGGCATAGTCTCTGGCCCACGTGCCGGACTAAAGAAGGTTTTTATTTGGTCTGATGACTAAATTTTCTATTGTTACAAGTTACTTCCTGTTAATTCCCACCTTATCTATTATAATTTGCAGGAATATGAGGAATTCCAAGTTCTTCTAAAGTCGGATACTTGCAAGAGTTTGGTTCATATCTTCTTTGCCCAACGTGGTACTACGAAGGTAGAACTGTTTTTTTTATAGTAATCATTATCTCGAAGATAATTAAAGAACATGTACTCCTATCCGATTAAAGTTACAATAACTGTTATATTGGGAGGTTCTTGGTAATAGTTTTAAGTTTTGGTTTGTTTTTCATTTTTAAAAGTTTTAAAATGAAATTATTTATCTGCTCCCTGTCCATTGTCATTATTGCATAGAAATAATGACGTCGATTTTTTAATCTGACCATATCTCATAATTGTTGAAGGGTAATTAGGATTTGCGTACCATCACCCTAATCAAACTTTTCAACTTCATGGGAAGAGGACGTATCATAATTCATCTTCTACATAACCACAAATTATGAACCTAGAACAGTATATTACTGATACAACAATGAATTTTTAATAGAGTTCTATGCAAAAGTAGTGATCTGTAGAAGGAATTCAGAGTTGGAACTATTTATAGGAAACCCAATAACTGAAATGTTCTATTCATGATCATTTTTAATAGAAAGGTTTCTGCAATTGTCATGCAACCATATGCCATTGTAGAAATGTTATTCTTATTATGCTGCTTGTCATCATTTTAGGTACCATTCGTCTAAACCATTATCTGTTTTCTATTTTGTGGGTCCCATCTTCATTTATCCGTTCATCATATAAATGGGACACCTATTATAAAATGAAAATGTTGGATGGTCAAGATGAGTAAGATTAAAGTTATTCTGTGCGCATGCGTGTGTCAACAGGTGCCAGGGGTCACAGATCGGGGTCTGAAGCCAAGACGGATCAACAAGGTTGCTATTCTTGGAGGAGGTCTGATGGGGTCAGGGATAGCAACGGCTCTACTTCTAAGTGGGTATCAAGTTGTCCTGAAAGAAGTCAATGAAAAATTCCTAGAGGGTGGATTGGGCAGAGTCAAAGGTATGACGGGAGTCGTTAACTTGATATATAGTACATTACTTTCTTAGAAGTTGCTACTTATCTATTAATTACGTAATGATGAGTGATTAATATATATTTATATGCAGCCAATTTGACAAGCAGCGTTAAGAAAGGTAAGTTGAGTCAAGAAAAGTTTGAGAAAACTCTCTCTCGTCTCAAGGGTGTTCTTGACTATGAAAGCTTTAGGGATGTGGACATGGTGATAGAGGTATTAGATTTGTAGAAGTTTTACTCACTGTTTGTTTCAACCATTTAGCATTTCCATTTTATGGGTATGATTGAAGTTAAGACACATGACCCACAAAATGGAGAACAAAAAAAGACGGTATAAATAAACAAACAAAACCATGATTAGTTACTAGCTCTGAAGGTGAGTCTTTTTGTTGTTGAATGACCATACAGGCTGTTATCGAGAATGTCTCTTTGAAACAACAAATATTTTCGGATTTGGAAAAATATTGCTCCCCGCATTGCATACTTGCAAGTAACACCTCCACAATCGACTTGAATCTGATTGGTGAGAAGACCAAGTCTCATGATAGGATAATCGGGGCACACTTTTTTAGGTAATTGATTGTTACTTTTAGTCTTCATTAACTTTTAACCATTCCTACTATATAGGCCTTTGATTAGTTTGTTTTGTGGTGCAGCCCTGCTCACATCATGCCGCTTTTGGAAATCGTTCGTACGGCAAAAACATCCCCTCAAGTGGTTGTTGACTTGCTGGATGTGGGGAAGAAGATAAGGAAAACTCCAGTTGTGGTTGGCAATTGCACGGGATTTGCTGTCAATAGGATGTTCTTCCCGTATACTCAATCGGCTCTTTTGCTGGTAGAACGTGGTGCCGACATCTATAGGATTGATAGGGCAATTACAAAATTCGGAATGCCAATGGGGCCTTTCAGGTTCATATACATTCAAAACAAGAGTTTAGATGTTATCATATTATTATGTCTTCTTGTGAAGTGATTCAAGTCATGTCTTTCTTTCTTTGAATGCAGATTGTGTGATCTTGTCGGTTTTGGTGTTGCAATCGCCACTGGGTCACAATTTGTTCGAAATTTTCCGGAAAGAACATACAAATCAATGCTAATCCCAGTGCTGATGCAAGAGGATAAAAGAGCTGGTATTGTTGTTGTTATAAACATCAAGATTGGTAATTTGTGTATGGAATTTGTTGAAAAGTTGTGATTGTTGTTGAACAGGCGAAACGACTCGAAAAGGTTTCTATGTGTACAATGATAAGCGAAAAGCAAGCCCAGATCCTGAAATGAAGAAATACATCGAGAAGGCAAGGGAAATGTCTGGCGTTTCTGTTGATCCTAAGGTTGGTCATTTTTGTGATTGAATCTAGTAGTAGTATTGTTCCTATTGTTAGTTATATATATATATATATATGTATTAATTAATAATTAAGGTGGGAGGTGTTTTGATTGATTCAGCTTGGGAAATTGTCGGATAAGGAGATAATAGAGATGGTGTTGTTTCCTGTTGTGAATGAGGCTTGTCGAGTATATGCGGAGGGTATTGCAGTAAAAGCAGGTGATTTGGACATTGCTGGTGTTATGGGAATGGGGTTTCCACCTTACAGGGGAGGGGTTATGTTTTGGGCAGATTCGATTGGATCAAAATACGTATGTGGGAGGCTGGAGGAGTGGTCAAAGACGTATGGAGACTTGTTCAAGCCTTGTGGGTACTTGGCCGAAAGAGCTGCAGTTGGGGCTCCTCTGGTAAGGAAGGATTGGATTTGTTTGTTGTTCTGTTATGTTCTCTAGGTAATTGTGATTGTGTTGATTGATTAAGAAGATGATGATGATGATGATGATATGATATGGTTTGGTTGCAGAGTACCGGGGGAGTGGATGAAGCCAAAGCAAAATCGAGGTTGTGAGTGAGTTGTTTAATGGTGGTGGTTGTGGTGCTCTTAACAATCTATAAAGAATAAGAATAAGGCAGGTGATGAAAAAACAAAGTTTATAATAATTACTTATATTAGTAATGCAAGAGATTGATTGTTTGTCAAGAAGATGAGTTGTTCATCTGTATTTGCATTTGGTTTTCCTTATATTATAATTTTGTTTTCAAGGCTTTGTTTGAGTTTAAGAGATTGAAAAGCTGTTTATATTATTAGTCCAAGAGATGGAGAAAACATGCTAATAAAAGTGATAGTATTTAGCAAGTAATATATTTATTAATATATATGTTAGAATTGTAGAGTCGATTGATAGAGAGACACGAGAGATGGCTGAATCGGCCGTTTTCATATAATGAGAGAGTAATACAAGTAAAGTGTCTAACCTAGACAAGGAACCCTAAAAGCCTATTTATACAAAGAGGAGTTACAGCTAATTACATAAAAGACCCTGAACTATACATATTGACATTTTAATACTCTAACATCCCCCCTCAAACTCAAGTAGGGGAAGAATGAGACAAGTTGAGTTTGGAAACGAGAGCCCGGAAACGCCCTGGGAGATGAGCTTTGGTGAAGATATCGGCCGTCTGATCAATGGTGGAGATTGGAAAAAGTTTAACAGTCTTGCGGAGGACATGTTGACGAGTGAAGTGGCAGTCAATCTCTATGTGTTTTGTACGCTCATGAAAGACATCATTGTGAGCAATTTGGATGGCACTGGTGTTGTCACACCATAAGGGTGTCGGTGAGAACTGATGAGCACCCATATCAGAGAGTAGCCAACGTAGCCATACGAGTTCTTGAGTGGTGTCGGCTAAGGCTCGATACTCAGCCTCGGTGCTGGAGCGAGCTGTCAGGGATTGTTTCTTGCTGCGCCAAGAGATAAGAGAGTCCCCAAGGAAGAAACAATAGCCGGTGGTGGAGCGACGGTCGGTTATGTCACCATCCCAGTCAGCATCTGAGAAGGCACGAAGCTGTAATGATGACTTGGATGAGAAATGAAGACCGTGGAACATGGTTCCTTTGAGATACCGAAGTATACGAAGGACAGCAGCATAGTGATCCGAGCATGGTGCGGCCATGAATTGGCTAACAATGTGAACTGCATAGGCGAGATCTGGTCTAGTAACAGTTAGATAGACTAGAGAGCCAACAAGTTGACGGTACCGTGTAGGGTCTTTCAGCGGGGTTCCGGCATTCGGAGCAAGATGCAGATTTTGCTCGATAGGTGTAGAAGCAACCTTGTTGTCTGTGATTCCGGCCCTGGATAATAGATCTGATATGTACTTGGCTTGACAGAGATAGATGCCTGAAGAGTCTGACAAGACTTCAAGGCCAAGGAAGTAGTGGAGCTTGCCGAGGTCTTTCATCTCAAAACAGGAGCTGAGAGACTTTTTGAGATGAATGATACCTGTAGAGTCACTGCCTGTAATGATCATATCGTCAACGTACAGCAGAAGTAAGATAGTACCTGTGGCAGTAGTCCGAGTGAACAAACCAGAATCATAATTACTCGGAGAAAAACCCAAAGATAGGACAATATTGCTGAATTTTTCAAACCAGGCACGAGGAGCTTGTTTGAGACCATAGAGGGCCTTGCGAAGGCGACAGACATTGCCCTGTCGAGAGGTCACGCCAGGAGGGAGTCTCATGTAGACTTCCTCTTCGAGATCGCCATTTAGGAAGGCATTTTTGACGTCCATCTGATATAGGGGCCATTTCTTGGTGGCAGCGATGGCTAGAAGACTCCGAACGGAGGTGACACGAGCCACATGAGCAAACGTTTCTTCGTAGTCAATGCCATATTCTTGATTGAAGCCTTTTGCCACAAGGAGAGCTTTATAGCGATCGATGGAGCCATCAGACTTGGTTTTGATTTTGAAGACCCATTTGCAACCAATGGGTGATTTGCCTGGTGGAAGAGGAACAAATTCCCATGTTTTTGCTCTGTCGAGAGCCTGAAGTTCCTCTGTCATAGCTTGCTGCCAGACAGGATTAGAAGCTGCTTCCTTATAAGAGGTGGGTTCATGAGTAGACAGCAAGGTAGCATAACAATGATAATCACGAAGGTGAGTAGGAACTTGTCTTACCCGATTGGGGCGTCTTACCTCATCTGATGGTTGGGAGGTGGTAGGATCCATAGACTCTGCAGAAGACTCGGAAGTAGGCCGGGGAGTTGGTGTAGATGATTGATCATGGTCAGCGGGTATAAGGGGTACAGACAAAGGTTCAGAAGATGCGGAAGGTGCAGGTGAAGGCTCAGACGGGTTAAGAGAGGGTTCAGGTGATGCGGAAGTTGGTGGATCAGATGATGAGGAGAACAAAGAATCTAATTGGAGAGAGTCTAAAGAGATAGATGTGTCAGTAAAGAAGGAAGAGGAAGAAGGGATGGGGTCCTGAAATTTGGACACCGTGGAGAAGGGAAGATGTTCCCAGAAGGTGACATGCCTGGATATACGAAGTCGCTTAGAGATTGGATCCCAACAACGATATCCTTTATGTTCAATTCCGTAGCCTAAGAAGCAGCACAGACGAGAACGAGGTTCAAGTTTGGTATGTTCATGAGGTTGTAGCTGAACAAAGCAAGCACAACCCCATACTTTGAGTAGTTCATAGGGAGGTGAGACTCCATAGAGTGTTTCATACGGGGACTTTTGATTGAGGATGGGAGTCGGGTGTCGGTTGATGGTGTAGACAGCCGTGAAGGCTGCTTCGCCCCAAAAGCGTTCTGGACACTTGGCTGAAATTAGTAGTGTACGAACATTGTCAAGAATGTGACGATGTTTGCGTTCGGCACGACCATTTTGTGGAGAGGTGCCAGGGCAAGAGTATTGAGAGAGAGTGCCCTGAGATTGAAGAAATGAAAGAAGAGATTATTCTTTATATTCCATGGCATTATCCGCGCGAAGAATCTTTATGGGTTTTGAAAATTGGGTTAGAATCATGCGAGCAAAGGTGATGTAGATTTTGGGTAATTCTGAGCGGTTTTTCATAAGATAAATCCATGTAAAACGAGTATGATCATCAATAAAGATTACAAAATATCGGGCACCTCCCATAGAGGGGTGTGGTGCTGGTCCCCATACATCAGAATGGATAAGATCAAAGGTAGAAGCAGATTTAAAATCATTAATTTGAAAAGGTAAAGCATGATGTTTTCCAAGTTGACAAGATAGACAAGAGACATGTTCAGAGGAAATGTTTCCCAAGAGTCCTGAATTAGCTAAAACTTTCATCCTAGCTAAAGATAAGTGGCCTAAGCGTGCATGCCATAGCTCAAAAGACGGGGTGCTGGAAACTGAAGCAGCAAAATTGGATGCAGGTAACGGAAGACGGAGATAGACCACTTCAACCATCCGACCAACTTTACGGCCTATTCCAAGGATCTGCTTGGTCTTGGGATCCTGCACAACACAACCAGTAGAATGAAATAAGACTATTAGACTGGCTTCCATAAGCTGAGTGATAGAAATCAGACTCAGTGATAAGTTTGGTATATGCATCACATCAGGTAATTGAATATCAGGTGTAGAAACCGTTCCACTGAAGGAAACCGGTAAGCGAGTGTTATCAGCAGTGCGGACTGACGAGAACAGGCTGGAAGGTTGTTTAGAGACAAAACCTTCTGCCTTGGGTGTCATGTGATTACAACATCCAGAATCAAAAAGCCAAGGGTTACCTGGTGTGGTTGCATTGCAGTGAGAATTCATACCCATAGAACCTGTCATAAGCTGCTCCATGAGCTCTTGGTTTCGGCGCATGAGTTCCATGAGATCAGATGGTGATTGGTTGTTGTTCGGTGCTGTAGGTGCTGGTGATGGGTGCTCCTGAGTGATGGAACCAGCAATGGGTTGCGACTTGAACTGTTGTTTTTGATTACCAGAGTGCTTTGGGTATGGACATTTTGAACAGTCAGAAGCATAGTGACGTGGCTGTGTAATTCCACACCAGCGACATTTTCTAATTGGACAATTGAGGAGCAGGTGGGAAGTGGAGTGACAAAAGGTGCATTCACTGTTATTCCCTTTGCTTGCAGATCTGGACTGATCATGGTTACCCCATTTTCCTTTTGATTTCCCTGAGCTGGGAGTGTAGAGCACAGTGTCTGATGGTAGAGGAAAACGCTGCTGAAGACGGGTTTCTTCGCTTAACAGTTCAGTGATAGCTTATTCAAGGGTAGGGAGAGGATGTCGATGCAGAAGTGAGGCTCGAACATTCTCAAAGCGGTCAGAGAGGCCCATGAGAATAGTAGTCAAGTGCAGTTGATTGAAGTAGGCTGTAAATTTCTGAGCAGTGTCATCAAACACTTGAGGGGCACCCAGGTTCAGATGATCTCTAAGAGCTTGCATCTCAGAGATGTAGGAGTTTATGGATTGATCAGGTAGTTGCCTTTTGTTCTGAAAGGTGGTCCACAGATGATATTGGTGAGAGAGTCCTGTAGAGGTATACCTGTTTGCAAGAAAGTCCCAAAGCCCTTTTGCAGTGGTATAGCCGAGGAACTGTTGATTGATCTCAGTGGTGGTAGAAGCGTTTATATAGCCAAGAACGCGAGCATTGGCAATGTCCCAATCATTCATACGTTTTGCGAAGTCAGTTTCACTTTCCTTCTCCTTCTGAACCGGAAGAGTAGATATACCGGTGACGTAAGTGTAGAGACCCTGAGACTTAAGGAAAATGGACATATGATGATGCCACAAAACGTAGTTGCTCCCATTGAGAACAACTGAGATGGAATTGGAGTGACCGAGGTTGACCGCCATTGCGATTTGAGACTGAAGTCGCAGGCAGGGATTGCGACTTGAGGATGAAGTCGCAAGGTAAGGTTGCGACTTGGTACAGTTTTCAGACGAGGATTGCGACTTGAGGTTGGAGTCGCAAGTGAAGGTTGCGACTTGGGGATGAAGTCGCAAATGAAGGTTGCGACTTGGGACTGAAGTCGCAAGGGAAGGTTGCGATTTGGGAGTGAAGTCGCAAGTGAAGACTGCGACTTGGACTGTTCACGAGTGAAATCGCAATTGAAGGCTGCGATTTGGAGATGAAGTCGCAATTGAAGACTGCGACTTGGACTGTTCACGAATGAAATCGCAATTGAAGGCTGCGATTTGGAAATGAAGTCGCAAGTGAGGACTGCGACTTGGACTGTTCACGAATGAAATCGCAACTGAGGATTGCGATTTGAAGTGAAGTCGCAATTAAGGGTTGCGACTTGGTACTGTTCACGAGGAAGAAGGTTGCGACAACGATGAATATTAGAAGGTTGCGACAACGATGAATAAGAAGGTTGCGACAACGATTAATTTATGATGTTCTTGAGTCGGATTTTTCAAAACAGGTCGGTTTAGGTTGAAAATTGGTATGAAGGTTCGAGAGGATGTTCCGAGCAACTTTAAAACTTGATATTTCGACAGAATAACAACAGAAACGAGATTTCTGAGGCTAAAACGAGTGCAGAAAAGAAGAAAAGGAAAACAATAGCAACAATAGTGCAGATCTGAAAAGAGGTTGAGGAGGCTTACCTAGAGCTCTGATACCATGTTAGAATTGTAGAGTCGATTGATAGAGAGACACGAGAGATGGCTGAATCGGCCGTTTTCATATAATGAGAGAGTAATACAAGTAAAGTGTCTAACCTAGACAAGGAACCCTAAAAGCCTATTTATACAAAGAGGAGTTACAACTAATTACATAAAAGACCCTGAACTATACATATTGACATTTTAATACTCTAACAATATATAATAATAGTAATAAAGAAAAACAGAAAAAACATGTTTTGATGAGGAGGACCACTAACTACATACACTACTCTAAGGAAGGAGCCAAGGAGGAGGAAGTCACACCACAACTAACTCATCAAATAGTCAAACTAATAACACGTGTGGAGATTCCGTGTGGACGTGTATGTGTGTGTTTGAACAGGAAACAACAACATTTCATAATCACACACACCCCACCTCGGGAAATTGACTCAAATAACCAAATCCAACATCAGTATTGAGAAAATAGTCATTTTCTACCCGGCTTTACCAAAATAGCCATGGGTCCGCACTTTGACCCAGTGCGGACCGCAATGGGACCACTAAAAGACAAAAACCCCCTTGAAAACGGGTTGTCTGCACTCGTACCCGGCCTGACCCGGTGCGCACCGCACTTGGTTAAACGCATCTAGGCCGTTCATCTGACCGCTCCGCATCCGCAATTGCGAGTGAGAACCCATGGCTATTTTGGTAAAGTCGGAGAGAAAATGACTATTTTCTTAATACTGATTTGGGTTTGGCTATTTGAGTCAATTTCCCCACCACCTCTCATTTATTCTTTTTTTTTTTATAATTTCTTTTTTACTTCAACTTATTTATGTTTGGTTGAAAGACAATCTGATCAACATTCAAAATAAGAGATTATATTTGGATGAACAAATGTGTCTAGTCTACCCATCTCCCAATTAATTAATTAATTAATTAAGAGTATTAAAGAAATGAACATTTGGTTTGATCTTGGATTTTTGACCAGGGATTAAGGAAGGGATAGGGATAGGGATAGGGATCTTGGGTTCAATAGGCCTCCTAACTCATTTCAAACTTCATTATTAATTAATTAATTAATTAATGTCTGTATTTATCATTGATGTAATTAAAGGAAGGGCCATGGGATTAGGCGCCCATATTCAAAACTAGATACTTGGTTTCATATGTTTCTCCAAGATTCAAAACTATTAACATCAAACATCTGATAAATAAATGATTTTGGTATGTTATTCCACAAGTCACAAGAATATTTTATTAGCCAAAATGTCCATCATAACTGTATTCAATTTAGAAAAGAATACATTTATTTATACAAGTTAATATATAGTTATGAATTGGTCCAATAAAAATTAGAAATTAGAAAATTAGAAATTAGAAATTAGAAATGAGGGATAGGCATTAGGCAGAGGCAGAGGCAGAGGCAGCCAACCCATACATACAGACAGAGCCACTGCACACATAGTTTGTCCTTGCTCATTCATCATCCTACTTTTAATTAATTAATAATAATCCAAACTACTCAGTCCTCCACGTGCTTCTGGGGACTCCAACCCCTCCCTCTCCCTACAACCCTTTGCTTCATTTTCATTAATTCATTTTCATTTATTACACCACCACCACCCCCACCCCCTTTGACCTCCAAACCCAGATTTAGATTCAAGATTTCACATTTTCATGTGATGGAGGAAGACGGTGGAGATGGCAGCATGGTTTGCAGTGATCATCCTCTAAAGAACACCACTCCAGCCGGGGGTATCTGTGCCTTTTGTCTTCAAGAAAAGCTAGGCAAGTTGGTTTCTTCTTCTTTCCCTATTGCTGTTTTCCCAGCTGCTGCTTCCGAATCTCCTTCTTTCAGATCTGCAGAAACCACCAACCCCCCTACCTCTTTATTGCCTTCTTCAAATCACACCCACACCCACACCCACACCCACCCAACAACAACTAACCATCATTATGACCAATATTATTCTAATAATCGTTCCCGGATACTCTATTTGCTCACTAGTCAAAACAAGAAGAAGAAGAAGAACAACAACAACATTATCCTAGATGCCAATGCCAACAACAAGAATCATCATCTTGTTTTCAAGAGAAGCAAGTCCACCGCCACCCCTAGGCCTCGTTTCATGGACGACAATAATAATAACAATAAACGTGCAGGGGGGTTTTGGTCCTTTCTCAAACACACTCATTCTTCTAGGAAAACCATTACCTCCAACCCTATGGCAATGCCTATGCCTACTTGTTCTTTCCAGAGATCCAAGGATGTAATCGTGGTGGAAGAGAATGAGAGTCCTTGTCAGACTTCATTTGACCGCAAGGTCTCCAGATCCAGATCCGTTGGGTGCGGCAGCAGGAGCTTTTCCGGCGACTTCTTCGACCGAATCTCAACGGGTTTCGGAGACTGCACGCTCCGCCGTGTGGAGTCGCAACGCGAAGGGAAGTCCAAGGTCTCCGGCGGCAACGATTGCATCAAGGAAAGAGTCAGATGCGGCGGTTTATTTAGTGGCTTCATGATCACATCCTCCTCTTCGTCTTCCTCGTCGTCCTCTTACTGGGTGGGTTCAAATCCAAACGAAAAAGGTCCTCCTCCCCCAGTAGCGGTAGCAGCAGCAGCAACAGTGCAGCATTCTCGGAGCAAGAGCTGGGGATGGGGTTTAGCAAGTCCAATGAGAGCATTCAACAAGAGCAAGAGAGAGAAGCACCAGAACCAGAATCCAACTCCAAATTTGGGTGCCATCCCTTCATTGTTGTCGGTTAGAAGCTAATTAATCAAAAACTTTGTTATTATTATCTTTGATTTGATTTCATTTTATTCCATTCTGTGCTAAAGGTTTATTATCTATCTATCTATCTAAGAACAAAATCATGGTGGAAATGAATTAGTACAATAAAATGTAAGTTACCACTATACCCTCTCGGTCGGGTCGGGTCTAGTTGAGTTATATTTTTATTTTTATTGGAACTGGAATCTTTAAATTAACTATTGTTGTTTTTATGTGAATGATTTATATGATATTTAGTAGGAGTATTATTTATGGTACAAAAACTTGTAACCTCCTTGTTTTTATTTTATTTAATATGTTGATTTATGAAAAATTGAAAGGAAAAAAAAAGAAATGGAAATTAATTAAAATACCCAAAGTCAAACCAACTGTTATCAAAATACCCTAAAATTTTTCAATTTTGCAAAAATACCCAAAATACCCGCGATGGGGTCCCGCGATCGCGGGATACGTTGACGTGGCACGTATTTTGGGCACAAATGCCCCGCGAAGCCCCTAAACTTTGGCCGCGGTGCACTTTTGGTCCCTGCCCGCGATCGCAACCCGCGATGGGCCAAAATTTACAGTTTTGGTCCCTGAAATTTTCAACTTTTGGTCTCTGAAAATTTACACTTTCAGCCCTTATACTTAGACGAATCTTGATGTTTTTACTGTTTTTTTCCACAATTATTGCAATTTAAAGACCGATTTGTGGTTGAAATTCAATTGCATGTTTCAATCAATGTTAAATCAATGTTTTTGGAATATCAGTTTGTGGATGAAATGAGAGATTGGTTTTCTGATATGTTGGTTGTTTCATTCATAAATAGACGTAAAATTCAAGCCATAATTCTCACACAACGATTTCATTGTTGCAATATTTCTTTCTGCAATATTTTGTGTTTGAGATACTACTGAAAAAATGAGTTCATCTGTTGCAAAAGCTAAGCTATATTTCTGTTTTGATGGTGAATGGGTGCAAGATAACAATGAGTGGAATTTTGCTTATAAATCTAAGCATGGTGTAAAAGTGTCAGTAAACTATACTTATCAGAAGTTTGTGGATTTATCCAACGATTGGGATATCTCTACTTTTCTGCACCTTGCAGTCGATTCAGAAAGACCCCCATTACTCTTTGTGTATCCCGGCGTATCCGACGGTGACGACGACGGTGACGAGGAGGGTGACGACGACGAAGACCTCCAAATAGAGCAGCCTGATTCTCAACAACAACAACCACCACCACCATCACCACAACCAAACGAATGGCGTACTGCTGGAGTTGCTGATGACGAAACCCACGTTTTCAGAACGGGTAATTCTGAAATAGACAGATCAGACACCGATAATGATGATCACGAAGAATATACCCCTAGTAGAAAATCATGTAGTCAGATAAATGACTTTTTTGATATGCCCCCTATTCTTCCAGACTCCCATACCCAGACACAAACCTACGAACCTACACCTTATATTCGTAGCGAAAGTTTAACAGCAGGTCAGATATTCGATTCGAAGGATCTCTTAGCAAGTCAGATCGGACTCAAGTTCTTGGAAGAGGGTTTCCAAAGTCGCGTGCGAGCATCTGACAAAATCAAATACGTAGTTGAATGTGCTAGAGAAAAGTGTGAGTGGAGGTTGTACGCGATTCACGCGGGTCCCAAAGGAGGGGCGATAATGATTAGAAAGTTGCACGACGTACACACTTGTACGAGGACGCAACTTAATCCCCACCACAAACAAGCCGGCAAAAAGACTTTGGGTGCGATCCTGAAAAACAAATTTCTTAATGTTAGCAGGTCATTGCGTCCAAAGGACATCGTCCACGACGTTCACCGGCAGTTCGGCGTCACGATTGATTACCACCAAGCGTGGCGTGCGCGCTGCCATGCACTGTTTATGGTGAGAGGCACGTTCGAGGAGTCGTATGAACGACTCCCGACATATTTATATAATTTGCAGCTGCAGAACCCTGGTACTGTCACGCAGCTACGGACCGATTCACGTGGACGGTTTGAGATGTGCTTCGTGGCCCTTGGACCCGCGGTACGTATTTTAACACGTCATATGTTTACACATTATAAACTATAACATTTTAACCTATGTTTTTGCAGATCCACACATTTCTGGAAAATCTACGTCGTGTCCTGATAATAGACGCAACCCATTTAAAGGGCCGTTACTTGGGTATGATGTTCCTAGCGGTTGCCATGGACGGGGATAACTCCATCGTTCCAGTAGCTTTCGGCGTAGGCAAGTCCGAAACCGGGGACGAGTGGACTTGGTTTCTGTCCATGTTGAGACAAGCTATCGGAGACCCGCAAGGGTTGGTGTTTATGTCTGACAGGGCTCCTTCCATAAGCGCCGCAATCTCTGCCATGTACCCAAACGCCCCTCACGCCATATGCTGTCGACATTTGGAGATAAACGCCAAATCCAAGGACAAACGTATTACCACCTACAAGGATGTCTATTGGGCGGCATGCAGAGCATATACGGATCGGGAGTTTAACAAGTACATGAATATGCAGAGCATATACGGATCGGCATGCAGAGCATATACGTGGAGGTAATAAACCCAGCTGGACCCCCTGCAGCATGGGTGTATCCACCCGACCCGCTTCCACCATGCTATCCACCTTTAATGGATAAGAACAGGGCCGGGAGACCGAGAAAGAACGACCGACGTCCATCACGTGGTGAAAGTTCGATACAACGAAGATGTACTCGGTGCCAATGCGTAGGACACACTCGTGGAGAGTGTCCAAATCCCGTCCCTTCAACCGTGCCAAGGAGACATTCTGTCAGTCACACCCCGGGCCCGTCACAGCTTGAACCATATGGAACAAACCCATATGATACTGTTGATCTAAACACTGATTTGTAAATGATATATATACACACATACATATGCTTCTAAATGAACATTGATAACACAGCTAGTTTGTAAATGATATATATATTCGTATTATATATTTACACACATAAAGAAAATAGGAGACCTTCAATTTTTCTTAGTATTTTCTTGACCTTGTTCTTGCATCCATGGCAGTGAATGTTAACTCTGAGTACACATGTCTGTTTATATATTCATATTAGATACGTTTTAATTTTAACAAATTACACCATTATAGTTAATTATTTAATTTATGGTACATCTCATATTTTTTTTTTTCAATTTTGTTTTACACTCCTATCGCATTAACATAATAATCATATATTAACTAATTCATTAAATCGTTTTAAATTATTATTATCTAAATGAACATTGATAACACAGCTAGTTTGTATTCCATCCAACAAGCTCTTCATCTTCAATCTTTTTGACCCTTCTTCAACGGCTTCTGCTTTTGCAACCACGTATGGCCATTGTGTACCACAACCCGCACACACTTTAGCAAATGAGTTGACTTCAATCTTTCTGACCCTTCTTCAACAGCTTCTGCTTTTGCAACCACGTATGGCCATTGTGTACCACAACCCACACACACTTTAGCAAATGAGTTGAGGGTTGTCATATATTCTACAAGAGGAGTAGGCCCATGAATGAGGTAACCTCTGACTTGACCTTGCATGATGTATCCAACCTAACCGTGGTTCAACAGCTTAAAAACTACTTTTCAGAGAAATTAACAACAACAAAAAATACAAAACAACAACACAGTAAAAAAAATACAAACAACAACACAGTAAAAAAATACAAAAAAAAAATATAACCACCACCTACTTAAAAATTGATTTAGTTTCATCAATCCAAGCTTGCTTCTCGTTTACCTTCGCTTGAATAATTGCGAAGTCTTGCAGAATATGGTGAATTGCTTCTTGTTATCGACGAACACGAGCCTCCCGAGCTTTTATATCCCCTTTCATCCTTTTGATCTCCCTGTCTTCCTCTTCGATCTTTCTCAAATGGACTGCCTTCCTGTCCATAATTTTTTTCCACTCTTCTGTTAGTTCATCTATCTCCTTTTCCTTTTTTGCTATGGCGACCTCGATTTGAGGTGGCATTTTTTCAGGAGTAGACTTAGGGTTTGATAACGATGCCATTTGTGGATGAAATGAGAGAAGAGAGAAATCAATTCAAAGAAAGAAAGCAAGAGAGAAATCAAGAAAGAAAGCAAGAGGAAGTGTGAATTGTGAATTGCATACTACTGATATTTATGGATGAAATCTCAAACATGCAAATGAATTTCAACCACAAATCGGTCTTCAAAGTACAATAATTGTGAAAAAAAACAGTAAAAGCATGCAAGATTCGTCTAAGTACAGGGGCTGAAAGTGTAAATTTTCAGGGACCAAAACTGTAAATTTTGGCCCATCGCGGGCCATCGCGGGCAGGGATCAAAAGTGCACCGCGGCCAAAGTTGAGGGGCTTCGCGGGGCATTTGGGGCCAAAATACGTGCCACGTCAGCCCTAGCCCGCGATCGCGGGATCCATCGCGGGTATTTTGGGTATTTTTGCAAAATGAATTTTTTTTTGGGTATTTTGGTAACAGTTGGTCAAACTTTGGGTATTTTAATTAATTTCCCAAAAAGAAAAGCAGAATATATAGAAGAGTGTGTATTTCACCTTTACTAGATTTTGCAAATGCAATGATTTGTAGTATTTTGACGACGGTCTACTCCACATTTTGCTACCTTTCATCAAGTCATTTATTTGACCATTGGAGATGCTCTAATCTAATCTAATGGTAAGTAATCAAAAGGTTGGCCCAATCATGACAAACTTCATTTTTTGCTACCTTTTTTACTAGACTCATAACATAACATAACATGCAAAAATCTCTAAATATAAAATAATCAACATCCATCCATTAGGGTGCGTTTGGTACGTAGACAGAACTGGACATGACAGAACAGAACACCTGTTCAGCGTTTGGTAAGACACGATAGAGGACCAATTAAATGACCAATTTACCCCTAGTGAGTTGTTTAGTGTTCTCTTACAACAATTAACAAAAGCTCATCGTATATCAACAATGTAATCAATAATTCATTACCACTTGTAAAAAAAATCATAGATTAGCAACAAAAAAATTGACGTGCATAGAAATGACTTAATTGTAACCTGCATAGCCTTTATACCATCAAACACCGTCTTAATTTCATACTAAGCAAAGAATTACACACACATGTGAATGCATTCCTTCCACTTGCAGGCTTGATTGCATCTGCAAAAATAGTTCTATAGTTCTATCGGGCATTTCATCGAACACCCTCTGAGCAGTCCACAATCCTTCTGTTTTTGTGTACATATCGACAAGGGAAGTGCCAACGCTAACATCTTCAACCATACCCTTGTTTTGGCAGCAAGTAAAAATTTGCTTTAACTATTGAAATCAGTCCCATGGTAGCATATATGGAAGAAATCAGATATGGAAATTCATGGAAATCATTCCTCAATCAAAGCTCAACAAATCCATCCCATGGCAACAGAGAGATCGAGAGTAAGTCGATCGACAACCTGTTGAGAAATCATGCACCTATTGAGAAATCTGGAGTCTTTTTTTTGAGGGGCTGAGAGAAATCGGGAATCTGAAATCGACAGAAGAGGTGGAGAAGTCACAAACCTGTTGAGAAAATCACGAACATGTTGTCTACGAAATCGTTAGGGAACAATCGATTTACCTGGAGTAATTTTGTTGAAGATGAAATCGATGTGGAGGCGACAGTGATATGAGAGGCGTGAAGAGAGACTGACTTGGGTATTTTTAAGGGTATAATGGTCCATTAGTTGCTGTTCTATCTTGTTCCAGACACGCTTGTCCAACCTTTGTTCTACCTAGTTCTAGTTCTAGTTTTAGTTTGTCCAACATATGACCACACCAAACATGGGACATGTATGTTCTGTCCTGTCTGTCCCGTCCATTTCAGAATAAATGATCATACTTTATCTTATTATTCACCACAAAATGTCAGCGTAATACATTTATTTTTTAATATGAATGCAACAAAATAAGGTTTAGTTAATTTATGGTTGGAGATGTAGGAAAAGCAAAAGATGAATGAAAGGAGATTTTGGTAGTTGATTGGATTGTAATAACATCTAAAATTGGGAAAAAAGGTTTTCATCATTTCTCCCTTTTCATGCTTTGTCTCCACCCATTTTTATCTCTCTAAAGTTCCACCTAAATAAAATACATATCCATATTTTACTTTAACTTTAAAAAATTCCTTCATTTTTTGAGAATTTAAATATTGAAACATTCATTATATACAATCAATAATGCATAGAATCATTAAGATATAATGAGATTTTTTAAGGATCCAAATAGTGGCATGTAATCATATACAATATTGACATTTTTCGCTTTCTTGTAAATTGACTACCTTCTCCTTTGAAGCTCACCATATGTATGCATGTAGTAGTAAGTAAATTTGTTAGCATGAGAGCTATGCTATTTTAGAGATTGTAGTATTAATTAAAATATTAAAATAATCAATACACTAATGAAATATTATTTCTCACTCCTTAACCCTTTAATTCAATGTCTCTTATTGGTGAAAAGAATAAACTATTATTTCTCTTTCCTCTTTTCTCTAGTTTTAGCATACAACAAAATTTCTCCAAATTAAGAGATTTCTATCTTATCTCTCATCTTTTCTCTATTTTAGCATTTAAGATATCATAGCTATTGGAGCAAAAAATTGCTAAAATCCCTCTTTTTTCTATTTTAGTATAACTGTTGGAGATGCTCTGAAAATGAATTTAAAGTGGGATTTGAATGATTAAAAACATAGATACCCAGACATTATTATTGTGATACTATTATCTTGTTTGGTATTTAATGTTCCATAATTATGTTTAATAATTTCATCTATATTCATTCGTATTTGGATAGTTGTGATATTTAATTTGGTTTTAACAAGTCATTTATATGAAGCATTGGGTTAATTACTATGCATTTATTTCAATTCGCAAATATATATAGAGAGAGAAAGGTTCAAATGAGAACGATAACTATTTAAGAAAACACGAGAATAACAAATCGTGTGCAAAATCACATATGATTTTACAGTAAACGCAAAAAATTGGCCGCGACTTAAGTCGCGAGGCAAAGTCGCGTGAATCATATATGATTTTTTACGTGAATCATGTATGGTTTTGTACATTAACCATCGTTCTTGTGTTTTCTTAAATAGTTGCGTCCTCGTTTGGACCTACCCCTATATATATATATATAGGGGCTTAATAAAATAAGAACTAATTAGTTTGTGGTAACTGTAAGAACCAATATTAGCCACTCATTTAAAATAATTAATATTACTTCCAAAAATAAAAATAAGGGCAAATTGGTAATTTGATTTATTTTGACAACTCATACTTATATGTGTTTTAATATAAAGTGTTTTGAAAAACAAGAGAAACCCTAATTTCACTTTTCATCCCACCCCTTTCACCTTCCCATCGCCACCAGCCACCATCTGTCGCCGGCGAACCGCCGCCGTCCGTAACCTCCAGCCACCGTCGCCGGTCGTCGGGGCCTTCCTCTCATCTCGATTCTCCGTTCAACAACCGCCGCCACTTTCTTCTCCCTCGTTTGAACTCCTGCAACCGCTGCCATCTTCTCCCTTCTCTCTTTTCTCTCGTTCGACTACCAGAACCGCCGCCATCAACCCTATTCGCCACCTGCCACCATCGACAACCTCAGCCGCCACCATCGCTCTCCTCTGCTCGTTCGTCTCCACAGGGAACCACCTTGGTTCTCCTATCGATTTCCTCCAGCCACCCTCCTCTCTTGATCTCCGTCTGCCATTCGAGAACCACACCGCGGTTCTTTCACTTCCCCTCCTCGTGAAAACCAGGCGCCGCCACCAGCAGCCGCCGAAGACCACAACGGATATCACTCCTGAAATCACACACAGAACCGCCGCTGCTATTCACTCGTTTTCAGCCACACGCCGCCGTTTCTCCAAACACTTCTCGATTTCTTTCCCTCTCTGCAGCTTATTACCGCCTGACATCGCTCCTTCATCTGTAAAAAATGAATTTTGGTTTTGGGTACCACAATGGAATCATAGTGGTATCACAGTGATATCACACTTGTTCTTGTATGTATTCTGGGTATCACACTGAGGATAAAGGTGTGTGTTTTCTATGTATTGTTGGGTATCACATTGAGGATAGATGTTTGTATTTTGTATGTATTTTGTGTATTACATTTGTTTTTTGTATGTATTTTTGGTATCACAGTGTTATCACATTTGTTCTTAGTATGTATTTTGGATATTGAAGGTCTGCATCGTTGTTTTAGGGTATCACAATGGCATCACAACTGGTATCACAGTGGTATCACATTTATTCTTAGCATGTATTTTGGATATTGAAGGTCTGCATCGTTGTTTCAGGGTATCACAATGGCATCACAACTGGTATCACTTGTGATATCATTGATAATCGATATATCAGAGAGAGGAGAGAGGAGATTTTAAAAATACCTAAAATGTCCTTTTATTTAAATTTCAAACAAAAATTCCAAAATTAATAATTTCCTAATATATAGCTTAATATGTGGCTCACACTGGTTCTTACAGTTACCACAAACTAATTAGTTCTTCCTTGAATGACCCTATATATATATATATATATATTAGGGTTGGGTTCCGATGAGAATAAAAGTTATGGTGAGAAGAGTCCCTTGGATCAATGATAATTGAAGATCAAGATGAGATCCATCCTAGAACACAATTCATGGGTTGTTTTGAGATTAAAAGTGATCAAATGTACAAATCTATTCTTAGGGGATGTTTGTTTACCACTTAATAGTTCAATTAATTAAGAGGCAACATCTAAATCGCTAATATGTGAATCTTGTTTGACAAAAAAAATGTATGCATCTTAATGGTTCTAAAACCCTTTGAATGATTTTGTATCATGGGTCTATCTTAACCATCCAATGCCCTACTTCATGCTTAACAATTACCAAACCATTCAGCACTATATCATAAGAGTCTCTTAATTATTTTGACCACTTAATCACTCTAAACCAAACCATTCAGCAACCGTCAAACAACCTCTTACACTTGTCACCTCAACTTTTTTTTCTTCTCACGCCATATTTCATGTATGTATGTGTGTGTGTGTATAGTTAAGAGTGTAGCCAACAAACAATCATACGATGATATATGAGAAACAATTAAAGGAGAGATATCACAAGGATCATATATATGGATGTTTAATTCCTTAATAATTAATTTATTGGATGGTACATTATATTATGTTATGTATGTATGTATGTATGTATGTATGTATATATGATCAAGTTTGGATGAGCTCGAATGGTAGAGGCACCAAGTTGAAAACGCTGCGGAGGCCTCGAACGGTGGTGCTGATGAGTTGTAGTGGGGATTGTAGAATTCCAGTAGATGGTAGGGTTGCGTTGCAACTGGAGAGTGGTGTAACAACACGCACATTGCAATTCGACGACAAAAGGTTGGTCAAAAGAAACGGACCCGGATTCAGAACTATACTAAACACTCCCAATCTGTTGGTTATGGCTGATGATATCACATTTCCACCACATGATACTTCAACCAAAGCATCTGTATATAATATATACATCAATCGATCAATCAATTAATCAGTAATTAAAGTAAGTTTATAATATATGAAAGGGGAGTAGTAGTAGTAGTACTTGGGAATGGAGGGGTTGGGGTGTTGGCATTAGCAATGATGCTGCCATTAAGAGAGCATGATACCAATCCAGAGATGTTGATGAGACTCAGGAGTCCTGAAAGTTGAGCATTGGCTAATTGTGATGCCGACGCAACCATCACCAAAATTGCAACACATTTCAAAAACCCCATCGATGCGCGCTATATAGATAGATATGCGATATGATGAAATTAATCAAGGTATCTGCTTCTGCTTGTGCATGTAACACCTATTATTTATAAGGGGAATTAAGATTTCTTTTGTGAATCAAATTCATCCTCAAAGTCCTTGCAACTTGCTTGGTGTATAAACGCACGCTTAACAAACCACTTGGTGTACGTGGGTGGGGCTTATGCGTTGCTTTTTGTCAAACACAACTACACCTCCTAAAACTGAACTAGTAATTCATGTTGAACACCAACAACACACACTTGTATATATATACATACATATATATATATATATATATTTTGTAAAGATTTGGTAGGATGCTAGTAGAGGTTACAGATTTGATGCATTCAGGATTGGTTTAATTCATTTGAGTTTTCATCCAATACGTATGTAACAAATCCTTTTGTGTAAACATAAATACGTGTGAAACCAAAAAGAAAAGGTGGATTATTTTGGAAATTTAAAATCAATAGTCAAGAAAGACAAGTTGAAAGCCGGTATATATGATAGGAGGCTTAACTTAAGGGTTAGGGCATGCATGCACTTGTGCATGGGTTGTGGGGATCACCCTACCCTACTTATTAATAATATTTCAACTCTATATTTCTACAAAAAATCAAAAATCAAAAATCAAAAATCAAATCTATAGTTTACTTTGAATCCAATGAATTCATCCTCATCCAGAAACAAGAGCATAGCTTCAAGTATATAATTTGAGATATATAGGATTTGTAACAAAACTAATAAGCTCTTCCCTTCCCTTCCATCTAGGGACGGACCTAGACAAAATTTCCCACGGTGGCACCATATAATAATATAATATAATATAAACCCAAAAATAATTACAAAAAATATGTTTTTAATAGGATCGAGAATCAACTCCTAAATTTGTACCCGACCGTAGCAGTTGCAACGGGCAAAATCAATGTTAGCTTCAATAATCGGTAGACTAAAGGATGAGAACGATGTTTTCTTGTTGCCACCATCAATCTAGCAAGGTTGGCATTGCCGTTTAAATTGGCAAATCTGACATCATTATAAACAGAATGATAGTAAATGTCAAGTTCGTACTCAAGACCGATCCTTTCCTTCTCATCAAAATCACGTGGATACATCTGACTCAACTTCAATAGGCTTGATTTGTTAAACTGAGAAAAAGAATTGCGTGGATGCAAAGCTGCCATATTTTGAAGCAAGTCGGTGCTTATCTCACAAAAACGATCACCAAACTCTCGAATCTGCATATCCAAAACAATGTTGAATAGATCATAATTATAATAATGTCAATTGCTTATGTTCATCTTTTTCCTTGGATTTCTTGTATTAACATAACCTTCCGCCATATCCAACTTGACAATGTTATGTTTATCACAAAAATTGTAGCATTTCTCCAAAACTTGATCAAACCCATTTTCTCGTTGCATTTGCAATTGCCCTTTGGTTGTTCTTATCAAATCAACCGCTTCCAAAATGTCTTGATCTTTTCTTTGAAGAGCTTGAGACAATGAATTTGTTAGCCCTAAAATGGTTAACATTAAGTGCAAGTAAAACACAAATTCAAATGTCTTTAAGTATGATAAAAGACCACTTGCTTGAAGTCGATTAGCTCCATTATCACATTCATCTAGGACATATTCAAGCACCTTTATAACCTCCGTAAACAAACAAATCAAACTCATAATTGTTTTAAGATGAGAATTCCTCCGTAAACAAACAAATCTCTTGAACAACTCCGTATTTGTCAACAAACCTCAAAACTACAGCCATCTGTTCTTTTTTAGAGACATCGCAAGATTCATCCACCAACAAAGAAAAAACATCATCACCAATGTCCCCCATGATGGATTTCAACACTTCTTCTGCAAAGCAAGTAATAATCTCCTTTTGAATCTTTGGAGATGTCATTTGATTGTTCTTCGGCGCATTTTGTAATATAACCTTTTCAAGATCTTCATTTGTTCTTCCGATTAACTTTAAAGTCCCCAAGAAAAGCCCTTTATACCGAGAACTTTCAGACTCATCGTTGCCACGAAATGGTAAACCATTCTCCAACAAGTGTCTACAAACTTCAATCGAAGCAATCAACCGCATTTGATACTCGGTCTTCATGCGTTCTGTTTGCTTATGAAGGGCAACAACAATTGATTGGTTTTGGTTAAGCAAATCTTCACATTTTTTAAGTGCTTTATGGTGAAAACTATTAACCTCGCCCTTATGAAGCGTAAGCCTTTCTTTTTTACTCCAACTATTGAATCCATCCGTCACAAATGCCTCCGTCCCTGCGTGATTCCCACTTTGCTCGCTAAACAAGTAACAAGGCAAACAATATGCTCTATCTACTTTAACACTATATTCCAACCACTGAAATTGATCAAACCAATTAACAACAAAACGTCTTGCTTTAGCCCCTACCAATTTGGTTGGAAACTCGTGACCTCGTGGTTGACAAGGCCCCCTAACCAAGTATTTCCGTCTAACTTCGTCTCTTTGATTTGGGTTATAGGCTGTAATTTTGGGCCTCTCTGAAGGATCCCAAGGAAGATCGTTAATATCAATTGTATTGTTGGATGCAATACCGGTTGATGGAGTTTTTCTTTTCAAATATTTTTCCATATGGAACTGTTAACAAATACCAAATTACCAATCAACAAATAGAACATTTGTTATTTAACAGTTAAGTAGTTAACAAATAGAACATTTAACATTTACAAAATTGTTAACATTTGTGATTTAACAAATAGAACATTTAACATTTGTGATTTAACAGTTACCAAATTACCAAAATTCCGAAATTGATAATGAACAAAATTACAAAATTGAACTTTGAACATCCAAAATTCCAAATACAAATTGAGAATTGAGAATTTCAGACTTGAGTGCTTGACTATTTTGAGTGAGTTACTACTGACTAGTGACTACTGAGTATTCAGATTTCAGAAATTGAGAAATTGAGAAATTGAGAAATGAGAATTCAGAATTCCAAATCAAAAAACAGAGAGAAGAGAGTGAGTTACCTACTGAGTTAGGGTCTTAGGGAGTGAGTTATGAGTTGATTCAGCTGTTGAGTGCAATCGTGAATCGCCATTCGATTGTGTGACTCACTGGAATCGCCGATCGAGACATTGGATTTGGATCGCTGGAGCCTGGAATCGTTCTTAGGAGTTACTGAGTTAGGGCTTAGGGTAAAAACTAAAAAGCGAATTAGGGAGATGGGCTTTTAATTTTAATTGTAAATCGGATGGGCTTTTAATTTTAGTTTATATCAAATCATCTAAACATGATTAGCAACAAGCACCATCCATCTCTAGTACGTCTCTAGCTAATAATTAATATAAAATATATATATAACTTCAATTCTTCTGTAATATCATGGAGGCAACGAAAAGGAAAAAAAACAAAACAAGTAGCAAAACAACAAACAGTCAGTGTTATATCAACAGGTGGTAGGTACTAGTACTGCTTAAATACTTGAATCCCCCCTCCTATAGTCACTGTCACAACAAGAAATGACTTCATCAATACCCTCCATGTGCAATCCTTTTTTGCCTTTATTACTTACAATTTTGTGGCTTCATCCATCTCAAAATATTAATTCGTTAAGAAAAAACTTACATCTTGTTCATTCTCCAATTTTCAACATAAATTAAGTTACCATGTAAAAAACTTATAATATATGTGTTTTTTCCATAAGATAGTATAGATTAATATTACCCCACTTCAACATAAATTAAGTTACCATGTCAAAATAGGTATAAAAATATCCCTTCCAGTATAAATCACCAAGCAATTACTCAACCAACCATCTCCCCATTTACAGGGTGTGTGGCCCATGCCCACAAATGATCACCTCTAATCTTCGTCAACAAAGAAATAGAGGCAAGCATGCTACTTTCAAGATATAAATGATAAAGGCATTGATGATTAACCAAATCCCTTGCATTGGCTCACTGCAACAGGTACCCTAGACGAACGAAAATCATTAAGCATTTCTTGTATTGTTTAGAGACGCAAGACTAGGGTAGTCGATGTTTTGTAGGGACCAGTGGCTATTGTACATGGGAGAGGGTTAAAGAGACGACTAATATTTAGCAGAAAGCTGCTATTGTGAACAAACATTATATATTGGTGCATATGGATCATAACGATATTGTTTTTTATATCAAGAAATATCCTAAATTTGTCGATTTCTGTGAAACAGGGACCTATGGTTTCATAATTAGACTTTTCGTCCTCAGGGTTCTGATTTTGCTCTAAAACAAGGACCTTGCCACTAACTCCGTTAAAAACGACCGTTAAAGTCAGGAGTATTTTTGTCCAACCAGTTTTCCTTCCCTTTTTGCAACTTTTTTGTTTTTTCTTGTATTTGTAAAATTCATCAAAAAATACATATATCTCTCGTATTCATCACAGACCAACGAACAACCACATTTTCGCTGGACAAAACTTCTTCTCCGGCCACATGAACGAAAATTGCAATTTCGCTTATTTTTACTCAAATTATTATAGGCTGCTATTAGAATATGTGGAACCCCTATATTACTCTCCAAAAGAGCCCTTAAAGAGAGAATAGAGGTTCCAACATATATAGAGGATAATTTGTCCAAGTCTAGCCGATGTGGGACTTTAACACGCCCCCTCCAACTGAGGCTAGATGGGCAAAGATGTCCCAGAGTGCCGAGTCCCGGGCAAAGACGTCCCAGATATTCAGATTTCTCACAATGATGTCTTTCATGAGCGAACAAAGCACATCGAGATTGACTGTCACTTCACCCGCCAACATGTTCTTCGCAAAACCGTTCGACTTCTCCCAATTTCAACCATTGATCAGACTGCAGCTATCTTCACCAAAGCTCATCTTCCGGGGCGTTTTCGGGCCCTTGTTTCCAAACTCAACTTGGCTCATTCTTCCCCCACTTGAGTTTGAGGGGGGGGGGGGGGGGTGTTAGAGTATATTTGTCAATATGTATAGTCCAGGGTTTATTCTGTAATTACCTGTAACTTCATTGTTATTCTGTAATTACCTGTAACTTCTTCTTCTTCGTCTTCTTCTTCTTCTTCTTCAAGGGCAAGGTCTTGTTGGTCTCCAAATGCAGGGTGGCTTAGAACACATGTCAGCAACTGGGTCCCTCTCAGTGCATTCGTCAATGGCAGGTGACCTTCTGGAGTTTCGTCATTCAGTTCCCACACGAATTCATCCGGGAAAGCTCCGTAGTTGTACTGTAAAACTTCTGTGTCAAGCTTCTTCATCCACCCAACTTTAATGAAGAAAGTTGTGAAATCTTTGTTTGATTTCTCCCACAATCGTTTCTGCACGTTGTACCCGAATTTGTTGTTGCTGTGATTCCTCCAGAGTTCGTCTATGGTTTTGAGGTCTGATTCGGGTATGAATTGGACTTCGAAGAAGAAGACGTAGCCGCGTTTCTGTGCAACTTCGCCGGCGAGGGCGATAAGGAGACGGCGGGTCTCGTTGTCGGCTTCTCGGAAGTCGTTGGCGGAGAGGAGGCGGTGGAGAAGGTCGAAGGAGGTTGATTGGGCGGAGGAAATAGTAGAGGAGGAGGAGGAAGTTGTGGAGGGGAGAGAGAAGGTTTTTACGACGGAAGAAATGGAGAGGGTGAGATTATTAGTATTATTAATATTACCATTGTTTAATTTGATACTTAATGATGATACTGGCGGCGTACACTCCATAGACTGCCGTCGGCCAAGTGGCGGAGTGTGGTGGCGATAATTCAGAGATTGGAGAGCACTGGTGGCCATGGATACAGCAGAAGAGAGAGAGAGAGAGAGAGAGAGAGAGAGAGGGTTTATGATGATGAATATATATATATATAGAGGGAGAGAGAGAGAAGCTCACTATTTTGTAAACTTTTTTTCGTGTAAACTTTGGATTTCATAAGTTTTTTAATGAAATTGTTTATTTTGGTGAAATTGTTTCATATCATTCATTTCTTGATGAAATTGTTTCATATATTTGTGTTTTTTATGTAGTTTCATATATTTGTTTTTCATTCCTATGAAGCTTAATGAAACTTTTTCGTTTTATATAAAAAACACAAATATATGAAACAATTTCATTAAGAAATGAATGATATGAAACATTTTTATCAAAATAAACAATTTCATAAAATAATTTCATCAAAAAACCTATGAAATCCAAAAGTTTACAAGTTTACACACATTTAACGGTTTACAATTTTTTATCCCTCTATATATATATATATATATATATTCAAGTTAATTACAATTTGATCCCTGTAATTTGATGCTTTAAAAAAAACAAGAAAAAACAAAAAAAAGTTGTAAAAAGGGTAGGAAATCTGGTTGGACAAAAATACCCCTGACTTTAACGGTCGTTTTTAACGGAGTTAGTGGCAAGGTCCTTGTTTCAGAGAAAATCAGAACCTGGGGATGAAAAGTCTAATTATGAAACGTCCTGTTTCAAAGAAATCGACATAGACCAAAAGTAGAGTTTACTCTAATTATTAAGACTGAAAATACCTGTTAGAGAATGTTGAGTAAGAGGTAACCGTGATCTTGTTTTTATCTCGAGAAATGGTGATGGCATCGCCCAAAGCTCCGGCTTTACCGCCGGCTTTGATCCGCTCCTGCAGGAACTTTTCCGATCTTATCCTCCACCGGCTTCCCGCAATCAATCGTTAAAGATGCTTCTTTCTTTTTCCCCTTAGCCGCACCACCGCTTACGACCTTAGACTATCCACAACAACAATCTCAACCAATCCAATCTCAATTAAAATATTACTTTCTCTCTCATCCACTTACATAATATTCAACTTCAATCCAATCTCAAAATTTTCATACTCCAACCACAATCCCCTACAATCCAATCTAATCTACACTATTATGTTACAAAAATTATATATTTTATTTTTTATACATATAATTTTTTTTAATTATAAGTATAAAATATAGATTAAACGAACGAACAATTACCTATTTTGAAACATAATTATAATTATAAAAAAACAAATATAGATTAAACGAACGAACATTTCAGATAACACACTTGAAAAACAAATTACAAACAGATACACGGAATAATAAAATACATATAGATAATTCTAAAATGCAAATAAACCACTATCCATACAACTTTTGCAGAAGACGTTCTTTCTACGCCTCCTCTCCTGGTGACAGGTGTTCTTTTGCCAACAGTATATGCAGAGTCCTGTAGTGCGCTTTCTCCTTTTCAAATCCAAGTTTTTTGCTCATCATTTCAACCTCACTGTTTCTTGTGATGTTCAATGCACAAAATTCTTCAGAGTAGTCGGGAGCTAAAGAAGATTGTGATGCCTTACCTTTTCCTTTTCTTTTTGCCGCATCTCTACCCATAGGACGTTGAACTTTTGAACCACCATTGGCGATTCTTGGTTGGTTTCGACAGAATAATATTCTTCTTCTGAAGTTCTTGATCTTTTTGTGCTTCCACCACTTTCTTCATCATCCACTTCATATTCTGGGCGAGAACGTGTTGTGTTACGTTCTAACTGTAAATCCCACTTGGGATGTTTACACATAACTTCGTTAAAAACAAGCAAGTCATTAAACTTGCTCCCACCCATCTCAAAAATTGCATGAGCCTCTTTCTCAACATCTTTCGTACTCATTCCGCTCCTTTTCTGTCGATATGCCTCTCTATACGCAACAATCCATTTGTTTGCAGCTTCATTAAGTCGTGCATAACGACTTTTCATTTGATTTTCGTTCCTGATGCCTAGTCCTTCTGGATTTTCAGCACGAGTTTTGTCATAGTATTCTTTCACCCGTGACCAAAATGTCTGTTTCTTCTGGTTTTTTAAGATTGTTGGTGCAAGTGTACCACATCTCTATATATTTATATATATTTATTTTGATGATTACAAACACACCGTATTATTGTTTATCTAACAATCCTATCCAAGTGTACAGTTCTTGAAGAACACGAAGATTTTATCTGAAGAATTCAAGACGGAAGTTTCTACGTCGTCATTATTGTTTATACCTTATAATGATAAGCACCCTAAAATAATATACCACTTGGATATTTATAAAACCCTAAACTGTTTTTAATTAAAGATATTTAAAATTATTTAAAACTAAAGTTTTATTAATTTTTATTAAAATAATCTTTAAACCTTTTTTGTCAACTCAAAAATCAGTTTCCTATGCTATTTTACTGTTTGCATTTATTGAAGAAGTGTCTTCAGCCGAAAGAAGGACCTGCGTGCAGCCTGCCCTTTGTACTTTCTGACCGCGGTATACCGCGGTGTGCAAGGCGGTATACCGCCACCTCTTGTAGCCGTTGGTGTGTCAGTATCTGCACGGTATACCGCGTGCATTTGCCGGTATACCGCCACCTCATGTATCCGTTGGAAGTGGGTTGCTATATAAATGATGCTTGCTGGTGATGAAGAAGAGTAGACCACATAACAGTAACAACAAGCAGCAACCACACTCTCAGCTCTCTCATTTATAATATATATATTTTATAAAACATTTTTTATAAAATATCCAAGTGTGAGATATTATACAAGAGTGATTACCCATTGTGAGTTATACTCCTCTTGTAAGTATTTGAATAACGGGTGTGTGATCCTGTTTATCTCATAGCAGAGGCTTGAGAAACTATTACAAATTCCTTTGTATTTGGTTTGTGTTCTACCGTAAAGAATACATTTATTTGGATCGTGTCGAGAAGTGTCTCGGCTGCTGGTTTATCACAGTTGGTGGTAAATCAGTAAATCTCTGTGTCAAGTATCTCTAACCTTTATCTCTTTATTTATTCCGCTGTGCTTTATTATATTTGTTTATATAAACTGCTTTGCATTTATATTTATTTATATAATCTCTGTGTATTTGTTTATATTTACACTCTTCTTTATTATTTGTATACTCTGATTTATTTTTACTGTTTCCGTACTGTATTCATTTATAAAAGATTTTTTGAAAGTAAAAGTTTTTAAATACAACCTTACCCCCCCCCCCCCCCTAGGTTGTCTAACACTCGAGTAGCTTCTTCACTAACGTAGATCCATCCCGACATTAACACCATATCTTCTTTGGTTTCCCATTTAGCGGCTTTTGAATTCTTTTGTGGGGTTTGGTTATTTTCAGGGATAGAAACTTGATTATTATACATGAAAAAATCAGAGTTTTCATACTGTGTGGTTAAGGCGAAAAAAGTTATGATAAGTCTCTTGCCATTTGTGACCGCACCCTATCCTGCGCGATCTGCTAGATGTAACAGCTCGTGTTCAGTATTAAAAGGATCTTGTTCGGAATTGTTCAGTATTCTAGTATGTTTCATGAACGAAAAAATTGTTGATGTGTATTTGTATAAACTGAACATGACTAGCTTGGTGTGGACCGAAATGAAAGACTTCGAAGACACTGTCTTTTTTGTAGATTTGGCTTCTGATGACTCGTTATGTTGGACCCCTCCGATTGCCTCAAAATTAGGGGGTTATATACACATTCTTCACAAAACGGGAAAAGTAATATATTCATATAACCTCAAAGATAGAAGCATCTCAATGTCTTCTATGCATTGCCTAGATTTACCACCAAGGTTTGGGCCTTTGGGAACAAGCCATATCTCAATATGGCCAATTTCTGGATTTACCATACCAACTTGAACATCATTGTTTTTATATTGTTTAAAAACCAATTTTTATATATAGTTGATATTGATAATTTAATATCGAGGAAGGAAAGATGACAAATTTTTATATTATTTAAAAACTAGATTTTATATATGATTGACATTGTTAATTTAATATTAGAGAGGAAAAAATTGACAGAAATTGAAAAATGCAATGCGAAAGATTTGATAATTAAGGATGGTAGTCGGGTGGGTTTCCCCACTACCTAACACCATTTTATTTTTGAACAGCAGGAACTTTCATGTATTACCAACCAAACCATAAACCCAATACAAGGTCCAAGAACACAATAACAACAGCAGCACACAACCATCTGACTCCAAAAATTCATTTTTAACCATAAAATGGCATAAACAAGGTTCACTAACAAAGTTTGCGCGCGTCAGTTTATTTCACAAAAACAATGAAACGATTCATAAGTACACTTTGGTCAAAACATAAAATGACTTGTGTCAGTTCCAAGTTTAAAGACAAAATCAATACGTTTTCATCATTTGAAGATATCGACTAAAACATCATGAGGTAATCTCTGCTAAAAGAAATATTCAGACGGGCCCGTTTGTATGTTTTTTAGAGGTAAAAAACCTTTTAGCCTGTGGACAAACCCGACCCATTTACAGGGTGTGTGGCCCATGCCCACAAATGATCACCTCTAATCTTCATGTCATGCAATCGGAGTCAACAAAGAAATAGAGGCAAGCATGCTACTTTCAAGATATAAATGATAAAGGCATTGATGATTAACCAAATCCCTTGCATTGGCTCACTGCAACACCCTAGACGAACGAAAATCATTAAGCATTTCTTGTATTGTTTAGAGACGCAAGACTAGGGTAGTTGATGTTTTGTAATCAGATTTGAACACTCCTTTGCCAAGTGGTTGTTGCTTTGATTTTTCCTGCTTTTCTTCTTCTTCTTCGTCTTCTTCTTCTTCTTCTTCAAGGGCAAGGTCTTGTTGGTCTCCAAATGCAGGGTGGCTTAGAACACATGTCAGCAACTGGGTCCCTCTCAGTGCATTCGTCAATGGCAGGTGACCTTCTGGAGTTTCGTCATTCAGTTCCCACACGAATTCATCTGGGAAAGCTCCGTAGTTGTACTGTAAAACTTATGTGTCAAGCTTCTTCATCCACCCAACTTTAATGAAGAAAGTTGTGAAATCTTTGTTTGATTTCTCCCACAATCGTTTCTGCACATTGTACCCGAATTTGTTGTTGCTGTGATTCCTCTAGAGTTCGTCTATGGTTTTGAGGTCTGATTCGGGTATGAATTGGACTTCGGAGAAGAAGACGTAGCCGCGTTTCTGTGCAGCTTCGCCGGCGAGGGCGATAAGGAGACGGCGGGTGTCGTTGTCGGCTTCTTAGAAGTCGTTGGCGGAGAGGAAGCGGTGGAGAAGGTCGACGGAGGTTGATTGGGCGGAGGAAATAGTAGAGGAGGAGGAGGAAGTTGTGGAGGGGAGAGAGAAGGTTTTTACGGCGGAAGAAATGGAGAGGGTGAGATTATCAGTATTATTAATATTACCATTGTTTGATTTGATACTAAATGATGATACTGGCGGCGTACACTCCATAGACTGCCGTCGGCCAAGTGGCGGAGTGTGGTGGCGATAATTCAGAGATTGGAGAGAACTGGTGGCCATGGATACAGCAGAAGAGAGAGAGAGAGAGAGGGGGGGGGGGTTTATGATGATGAATATATATATATATATATATAGGCTCCCTATTTTGTAAACTTTTTTTCGTGTAAACTTTGGATTTCATAAGTTTTTTAATGAATTTTTTTCATGAAATTGTTTATTTTGATGAAATTGTTTCATATCATTCATTTCTCTTTTACACACATTTAACGGTTTACAATTTATTATCCCTATATATATATATATATATATATATTCAAGTTAATTACAATTTGATCCCTGTAATTTGATGCTTTAAAAAAAACAAGAAAAAACAAAAAAAAGTTGTAAAAAGGGTAGGAAATCTGGTTGGACAAAAATACCCCTGACTTTAACGGTCGTTTTTAACGGAGTTAGTGGCAAGGTCCTTGTTTCAGAGAAAATCAGAACCTGGGGATGAAAAGTCTAATTATGAAACGTCATGTTTCTAAGAAATCGACATAGACCAAAAGTAGAGTTTACTCTAATTATTAAGACTGAAAATACCTCTTAGAGAATGTTGAGTAAGAGGTAACCGTGATCTTGTTTTTATCTCGAGAAATGGTGATGGCATCGCCCAAAGCTCCGGCTTTACCGCCAACTTTGATCCGCTCCTGCAGGAACTTTTCCAATGAGGCAATCTCCATGATCTTATCCTCCACCGGCTTCCCACAATCAATCGTGAAAGATGCTTCTTTCTTTTTCCCCTTAGCCGCACCACCGCTTACGACCTTAGACTATCCACAACAACAATCTCAACCAATCCAATCTCAATTAAAATATTACTTTCTCTCTCATCCACTTACATAATATTCAACTTCAGTATATGCAGAGTCTTGTAGTGCGCTTTCTCCTTTTCAAATTCAAGTTTTTTGCTCATCATTTCAACCTCACTGTTTCTTGTGATGTTCAATGCACGAAATTCTTCAGAGTAGTCGGGAGCTAAAGAAGATTGTGATGCCTTACCTTTTCCTTTTCTTTTTGCCGCATCTCTACCCATAGGACGTTGAACTTTTGAACCACCAGCATTTGGCGATTCTTGGTTGGTTTCGACATCTTCTGAAGTTCTTGATCTTTTTGTGCTTCCACCACTTTCTTCATCATCCACTTCATATTCTGGGCGAGAACGTGTTGTGTTACGTTCTAACTGTAAATCCCACTTGGGATGTTTACACATAACTTCGTTAAAAACAAGCAAGTCATTAAACTTGCTCTCACCCATCTCAAAAATTGCATGAGCCTCTTTCTCAACATCTTTCGTACTCATTCCGCTCCTTTTCTGTCGCTATGCCTCTCTATACGCAACAATCCATTTGTTTGCAGCTTCATTAAGTCGTGCATAACGACTTTTCATTTGATTTTCGTTCCTGATGTCTAGTCCTTCTGGATTTTCAGCACGAGTTTTGTCATAGTATTCTTTCACCCGTGACCAAAATGTCTGTTTCTTCTGGTTTTTTCCTCGAGTAGCTTCTTCACTAACGTAGATCCATCCCGACATTAACACCATATCTTCTTTGGTTTCCCATTTAGCGGCTTTTGAATTCTTTTGTGGGGTTTGGGTATTTTTAGGGATAGAAACTTGATTATTATACATGAAAAAATCAGAGTTTTCATACTGTGTGTTTGGGTGATACTGAGAGCTATCAGGATGTTGAGAATTCGAAAGAAGATTTGGGAAGTTTGGATTCATAGCAGATAATTGAAAGAAAGTAGCAAGATAACAAAAGGATTGAAATGAAGAGAAAAATTGGTGTGGTGAAAATATGTCAATATTGGTCTCTATTTGTAGGGAATTGAAAACCATGAATTTTGGTATATTTTTTAATTTTTAATTTATTTGTAAAAGTCTGATTTTTAATTAGATAAGTTTTATCCTAAAAATATAAAACCAACCAATAATAACTTGACACATGGCAATCTCATATATAATTCATATCCACAACCTGGGTTTGTTCCACGATAAAGATTGGCCGAGTGCGTTCGATGTATTTCAATTTTTTTTTTAATTTTAAAATTTTGTCTTCTTGTGAGTTGAGATCGCCCAAAGATCGCCGTTGTGGATAGTCTTACCCATCGTCACCGGACGAAATGATTCGTGTGTGTTTTGGTGAGAAATTGGGGTTAGGGTTTTAGGAAGAAACAAAAGCTGGGGTTGGATTTATATAGTTTAGGGCCTTTAGGCCCTGATGATGGGTAATGGGGTTGGGCCTCTATAATTACAAAAAAGAAAAGTGCAAAATTGTAATCAATCCTTTAAGGTGAACACAAAATCAAAGCTTTGACATCATCATCTATCAACTTAATTCACTCTATCACAAATATTAAAATATAGATAAAAGAACATACATACATACATACATACATACAATACTACTTATGAATGACTACAATAATTTGGGTACCATTCTATTACAACTCCAAGTCTCTTATTGTGTGAAAAATTCATTCCATTGTTGTATGCAAGCCATGTACATTATGTGCAGCCCAGCTCTCCTTCTATATTTTATGCCATAATATATATATATACTCAACCATAGCAATCCAGCCAGCTTAACCGAAAAATTAAAGAAAACGGCTTCAATCTTTTGCTTACTTTACTATAGGGGGATCCAGCCCTGTCAGTCATTAGGGAATGTAAGAAAGAATGCATCTAAATAATAAATGAAATAAATAAATATTACCTTGATTAAACCTGATTCAGTACCACATAAGATCATGTCATTGGCTGTGAGCATGCTTGTGATCTTGCTGCCTGCTGATAACCTTCCAACTTTATGCTCTGTCCCTCTCAGCCAAATCTGTTTTTTATAAAACTGATATCATTTTTTGAGAATAATGTTGATAACAAATGTAAGGGATAAATTAAGGTTCATTTTTTTTTCAAATATTCAAAGATATGCCTAGAATGGAACAGTAATGCACCTCTAAGTTGCTTGCTGAACAACTGTTGTTTAAGTATATAAAGTCTTCTACTATGCTCATTGCCACCACATTTGATCTTTTCTCAGATGCTACTATACACACTTGACCACCCATGCTCTGTCTTCTCCAATCCTGCATTATTAGTGTCATGTAATTAATAAAATAAAAAAAGTGGTCTTTATAATAATAATTATTATTATTTATCATCCAAACCTTAATCCTTGATCCATCAACGCAGCTACTTGCACTATATAGCCAGTCTTTGTACACTGATATTGAATTGATAGGCTTGTTTAGCATCCTCCAACTCTTTGATGGAGCTTTGATTTCTTGTTGTCGGTTGTTTACAATACTTAATTCCTATATCAATCAATCAATATGATGACAAAATGACTTGTTGTTTTATCTTTTTTTTTTAATATCATGATAACCAACCTGTATGCTTGAGTCCATGCAGCCTATGTAAACCTTCCCTTGGCTAGCCCTTATGCATTTCACATGCTTGTTCTTGAAAACATCCTTCACCTTTCTTGATGAATCAAAGACCTGCATAACATCATCCCTTTTTAATGTCAACCATATAACTGTTTTCTGCAAGTTTCTTGTTCTTGTTGTTAGTATTGGTTGGTTACCTTCACTTTATGGCTGTGGGTAACTGCAAAAATCAGTTCAGCACAAGTTTCAAGACTTTGAATAGGGTCCTTCGTTGTTATTACTTCAATGCAGTGCATTTTCTTTTCAAACATTTTCCAAATCTACAATTGGGGAAACATTACATTCAGTACCCATTCAGATAACATCAAATCTTGATTGATTGATTACCCTAATCGTTTTGTCTGCAGACCCGCTCAAAAGGCAATTCCCTGGTTCTAAAAGTGCGAAACATGTTACTGCCTTCTTGTGCTCCTTTATATCTGATACAAGACTGGTTGTTTGCCCCTTGATATCCCAAACCTACCATAACATAATTCACTTTTCATCATTTTCATCTCCTTAAACTTTTTTTTTTTTGACATGCTTGTATTTCATGTTGACTTCTGTAGATTATGCAGTCATATAAAAAAAGGTATGAAGCTTGCTGTAGATCCTAACCTTGATAGAACCGTTTGAGTATCCGCTGAAAAGATGTCCCCTATAGTAGATGAGAGAATTTACAGCTCCACTGCCACTATAATTTGCCTCCAAAACTTGTGTGTGGACACAAGATATTCGCTGGAAGGACCAAGTGAGTTAACTAATTGTCCACACCCAGACACAGAGTAAACAGAAAAGCCAACTTACCCATTTATTGGGCATGTAATAATCTGCAACCTTCAACAATTCCTCTGCCATCCACGTTATACTTGAAAGGCGTCTGAGTGACTCTCTAACACCCTCTGAAAACTGAGTTAGTTTCTGCATGCCTGCATACAGAATAAATTAGTGTGTGTGTGTGTATATATAATATATATGGAAGAAGAGAAGAGGGTGGAGCATTTACCTCTACCAAAAGTGTAGTTATATATGCACAAACATGCTAAAAGTCTTTCTTCAAGTTCCATTCCAGGATGCACATATTGCTCGATGGTACTTAGCAAGATGTCACAAGCTAAGCATCTTAAATCATCAGGACCTTTCACAATTTCACACCCAATCCATGCAATTACAGTGAGGCAGTCTCGAGAAACTCTCTTGTTCTTGCTCTTTACTCCCTTCTCCAAAGCATAGAAAACAGGACTCCCAACCTTTATAATGTGTCGTGCAACCTTTCCGCACCAAATTTCTGTCCCATTTTCCTACAAAAGTGATATAGATTTTGAAAGAAATGTAAAACCAACATTCTTCTTTCTGTAGTATTTGTACACAACTTTTAACATTGTTTTGAACAGAAGATCCATGTCAAAATTGATGTTGAAAAGTAGCATATTTTGTAGTGGAATGGAGGGGGTATTTTTATATTACCTGCAATGTATCATCTGACCAATCAATGTTTTTGACAATGTTCTTGTGTAGCATTGAGTTCAACCCAGCCTTCTTTACCAACCAAGCAATTGTGCACGGTTCTCCAGTCCGTGCATAAGTTCCACCAAGATTCGACAATATGAATGCCGCTAATTGTTGTTCATCCGAGTTTTCTTCACATGTCAGCGACTCAAGGAGGGCCTCAATTGCCACTTCCCGGTTCAAAATGGTATCAACCGAGTCTTCCTGAAGTGCATCACATAACTACGTCAGTTGACAACTGAAAATAATACAAAATGACTTTTGAGTTTGGAACTAATCAAGAACTCTTACCAGGACATCCAATTGAAGCAATAAACTAGCTGCCAAAAGCTTATATTCTTGTTGTGTTTGTTGGACGGCAAGCAATAAAACACACATAATGTCAATGCCGCCTCCTTCTCGTAGCTGCTGTAGTAGACTTACTGCCGATGATCTGAGAATTTTATATGTAAATTTACGTTTAGAGATCATATCTTAATGGACTTTCCAGATGAGAGAATTGTACCATTTTGGTTTAAAATGCATCAAATAAATACCTGAACAAATTAAGGAAGTCCCATTAATTAAAGATTTCCCCATTAGGTTAGGACGTACCTGGGCATGCGTAGTAGTTCATGATAGAATTCAAGTCCTGCGAGTATGGCATGCTTGTGGTTACTTAGGATGAGGGAGATGAACGAAGAGATGGGAGTAAACTCCAAGATATAGTATCTACATTGTCCATTGAACCTCATGCACTTGACGAGAATAGCAGCCAAAGAGATAAGTTGTTCTAGATCACCATTTCTTGGAACATTAACAAGAGATGAAATGACTTTTTGTGAAGTGATTGCAGCCAAGTGAGTGTTGTTTGTGGAGTAGTCAAAGGCTGTGACCAACACTTGAATAATCATTAGTGAAGCCGAAGGGGGTGTGAGAAGAAGTGATTTTAAGCCACTCTGGTAACATGAGGTTGAAGCAGAATCAATGATCTTAACGAGTGTTGGCATAAGTTGAAGGGTCTTAATCTCATTTGGAGATGGGTTTATTAGATAAATCAGAACAGCTGCTTCATAAACATCTCTTTTGAGAGCATTTGCAAGGTCATCAAGCTTTAACCCTTTCTTCCTTAAGTCTTGTATAACAGATGGATTCCCTGAAATAATACTTGAAAGTATAGAAACTGATGCTCTTGTTACCCCTTGTTCCTTTGAAGTTGAAAGAGCCATTAGTAACTGGTCTAAAATTACATCTTTTAACAAAGAGTATTTCAGTCCTGGTTTGCTTGCCAACATCTCATACACAGTTGTAATTTCAACAGTTGCTGAATCATCGTCATCGTCATCGTCTTTAAGTCCTTCTGAGAAGCATAACTTGGAAATTACTTTTTCTACGATCTCAGCTTGTTCGACCCTGTAACTATTTTCAGCACAACTTCCCTGGAAATGAAAGCTTTGCCAAGTGGGTTCATCTTCCACATTGTCAATGCAGTTCCAAAATTCTAAGTCGCTTAAACTAGTGATGTTCGGTGCTTTTGACATTGCGATTGCTGTTTCTGTGTCTGCAACTCCAAGCAAGCTTCTGAATGATGTATCAAATTCGTCTGCATTTTCCTGATTTTGAGTAAAATCAAGAATTTATTATTCTTTCATTCATTTTGTGACTAGTATACTTTGAAATGAAATTAATTAATTAATTAATTAAGAAGGTTTATGGGTTGTAAGAAAAGATGTGTACCTCTGAATCTTGATCTGAATACACTGAAGTTGTTGAATCTGACTGATCTTCCAAGAGAAGATCTTGGAGACGCTTGATTCCTTTATTTCCTTGTACATTATTATGTTGAGGATCAATAGGATGCACCTTTTTAAACTACATTCAAATAACGATTGATTTTAATATCATTTGCATTTGTTTGTTTGTTACTTGTCATCTATTATATATATATTCTGACTCACATTCTGATGAGTCCGCAACTGAACATGTTGATACGAATTTGAAGATGAGGTGCTGCAGGCCTTGCTGTTTCTGCACCAAAATCATGATTCAGATATGTTGATACTAATTTTGAAGTCTAACTGGTATGTTTGACCTTAAAAGTGAAAAGGCATATAATATATATATATATATATATATATATATAGAGAGAGAGAGAGAGAGAGAGAGAGTTACGTACCTAATTTGTTGTGATTTGTCTCTCATCAACAAAGGAGAGTGTCCATAAGAAATAACCTGATAATACATTAACCATGCCTTGTAACTTGCTGCACCCCATTTCACAATAGCAGCTTCTTCATCTTCATCTTCATAATTATTATTATTATTATTATTGTTCGATACAGGTCTTAATGGCAGAATGCAGGAATGAAGCATGGTTCGATACAGGTCTGGTGCAAGGTGAGTCCTGACGAGCAGCGGTGAGACCACCAAGGCTTGAAGAAAATGAAGAGCAACTTGAAGCTCATCTCGCTGCAGCAACAGCTTGCGAACCATGGCCAGATAAAAATAGGAGCAACAAACCAAGTAAGCATTGGATATTCCGGCGGTCATCCCAGTTTCATTCAACAGAGCTGGTGCTTGAAACATCTTCTCGGAGGTTTGGAGGTTGGCGTGTCTGTGTTGTTCAGGGAATTGGATTGCAGCTTCTACATTGTGAATTCCCCAGTAGAGATTTGAGACTACTGAGGATTCAGAATGTTGGTTTTTGAGGTTCTCAACGCATTTTGCTTGTAGGATTTTTCGGCTTTTGGGACTGGATAGTAAACGGTTAAAGTGTTGATTAATCAAAGTCACAAGTAGCCTTAGGAGATGAGGTTCTATGGATTCATGATGATGCTGCGAAGAAGAAGAAGAAGAAGAAGAAGAAGAAGAAGAAGAAGAAGAAGAAGAAGAAGAAGAAGAAGAAGAAGATGATGATGAAGAAGAAGAAGCCATTTAATCTAATTTGGAACAAGAGATAAGAGAAGGGAGTGTTATGAGGTAACATGTGAAAAACTCCAAAACTTATCTGCTTAATTTCTTTCACATTCAGAGTAGAGACAAATTCACACTCATTCCCTGCCTGCCTTCCTTCCTTCCTTCCTTCCTTCCTTATATATAAACACAAAACAATACCCCTGTAGCTATGTAACTTTTATTGACAACAAATCAAATATATATATATATATATATATATATATTGTTTTTAATAAAGATTGAGAAAGTACAGGTGGTTTTGTTTCTCTTACAAATCCCAAGTTTTATTTTCATTCAATGTTTCTTTTAAAAATTAATTGAATTTTATTTATATACAACCAATATGATTGTTGGTGGAAGTTATTGCAATGGTTTTTATTATAGTTTAATTTTTAGTTTTAGAGTGGTGTTCATGTTGAGACACATGCTAGCTGCTGCATTTCATTATGGAAAGATCCACACTGGATTTGCACTTATACCTTCCTTTAACTTAATAATAAAAAATTACTAGTGTTGTGTTGTGTTGCATTATTAGATTAGGTGTTGACGATTATTCTACTGTAACATATACCGACATTAAATAAATGTATAATTTAAAATGTAAACTTTGGGTAATTGGGTTTGATAAGAAGGCCATTATTTATTTAAATAAAAATAAAAATAGAATTGAAGTGATAGATTTGAGAGCAGGACATAATAAATATATTCTCCCAATGTAAATTTAAAAAAGAAAACATGGGAATGTTTTTTTTTTTGCAATGAATTTAGTGAGTGGTGTAGCTTTCATTGTCACCCACTCTAGAATATGAATATAATTATATAAATGTTTTGGAGTTATTCAAAGTAATAACTCTCATTTTCAGATGTATAACTTTCTCTATTCATATTTATTTAATAGGGAAATTAATTAAAATACCCCAAGTTTGACCAAGTGTTACCAAAATACCACAAATCTCTCTCACTTTGCAAAAATACCCTTTTTTTTCTACGATGGGAGCCCGCGATCGCGGGCCAGGGACCATTTCTGACACTTTTTTAAACTTGCAGGGACCATTTTTGAAAAATGGAATCCCGCGATGGGATTGTTTTTGTGACTTTTCAATTGCAAGGGACCATTTTTGAAAAATTCCAAGGACCATTTTTGAAAATTTGACCCGCGTAGACACTGTTCACCCCCGCGTAGTCCACATGAATTTGATTTGGAATGTTACACTTTCAACCCCTATACTTATTTACTAAATTTACTTTATACCTTTTACTTTCATTATTTTAATTTTACATTTAACACATGTAATCGTTTATTAACTAAAATACGTTAAAAAAATACGTTTTAATTTTAACAAATTACACCATTATAATCGTCTCTTCGATACGTTCGAAATGAGCCCAATCTTGAATTTTTTTGGATTTATATATTTTAATATATATCATATACGGTTATACACTACATAAAAAAAATATTTTTTATATTTAAAATTCATACCCTTATAGTTAATTATTTAATTTATGGTACATCTCTTATTTTTTTTTCAATTTTGTTTTACACTCCTATCGCATTAACATAATAATCATATATTAACTAATTCATTAAATCGTTTTAAATTATTATTATTTGAATGTGTTTATAGATATCGTGAATGGCAATAGGAGAAGGTTTCACGAGAAGAATATGAAATGGGGTTTTGACAAGTTGGTATCACTGGACTCATTTAAGAATTGTGAAAATGGGTATTTGACGAATGATGATTCATGTGTGTTTGGAGCTGAAGTATTTGCAGTTACAGAGTATGCACAAAAGAATCGATGTATTTCCAACGTAACTTAGATTAAAATTATCGTTTAGTCCCGTCCCGTCCCATCCAGTTCAGTCTCGTCCAGTTCAGACTACGCGGGGTGAACAGTGTCTACGCGGGTCAAATTTTCAAAAATGGTCTCTGGAATTTTTCAAAAATGGTCCCTTGCAATTGAAAAGTCACAAAAACAATCCCATCGCGGGATGAGCCCGCGATCGCGGGATTCCATTTTTCAAAAATGGTCCCTGCAAGTTTAAAAAAGTGTCAGAAATGGTCCCTGGCCCGCGATCGCGGGCTCCCATCGCAGAAAAAAAGGGTATTTTTACAAAGTGAGAGAGATTTATGGTATTTTGTTAACACTTGGTCAAACTTGGGGTATTTTAATTAATTTCCCTATTTAATATTTATGATGATAGCTACTAGAATAGATATTAGTATTTTAAATCCGTGACATGTTGTATATGAAAACGCCAACGCTTATTCTTGTCCTTAGATAACACTTATTACGAACCTCATGCTCAAATACCAACCTATAATAATAATAATAATAAGAGCAAATTACTGTTTTGGTCCCTGTGGTTTGTCAAAAAATACGGTTTTGGTCCCTAAACTTCATTTAATACGGTTTTGGTCCCTGTGGTATGCAGAATTTTACGGAATTGGTCCTTATGGGAGACGTCCGTTTGATCCCTGCCGTTAACCCTCACCACGTGAGGCGCACACGAGGGTATTTTCGTCTTTACCCTTCTCTCTCTCTTTTTTCCCTCTCGTTTAAAACCCCGACAAAACCCCAGGTTTGCCTTTCCACCTTCATTATTACACTCAATGTCCCTCTGGTCTTCTTCTTCTTCCTCACTTCTTCTCTGCTACAGACACTTCTACAATGGCACACAAGTGGATGATACGGCAACGAAACCTACCTATGGACCCATACGAAGTTTATGGTAAGCTTAATTTTTGAGTTCTCTGCTACAGAAACTTCCTTCTACAAAAGATTGATGCTCTGTTTTTTTTACAAAAAATAATGTTGTCTTTGTTTTTGCAGAACATTATCCAGGTTTGATTTCGATGAAGGTTCATCATGGTGGGGTATTTACTAGAAGTCCAGGAAGGAAGTACATTATTGGTAAGGTCGATCATGTTGATTTAATACATATTGATGAGCTTACTATGCATGAAATACACTTGATGATGGTAGAGCTAGGTTATGATCCTAAGGAGTTGATGTACTATCACTTTTGCATTCCAGAACATGACCTAGACTTTGGCCTTGAAGCTTTGGGCAGTGATCTGGATATTTTAAACTTATTGGGGTATACAACCAAGTTTAAAATCATAGACATATACATTGAGCATGGTAGAACTACCCTGAACACATATGCAAGGTCTCCTAGTAAAAGGAAAGTGGTTATAGAGGAGATTGTAGAGAATAGCTCTCTAGAAATGAATACAACAAGAAGAAAAGCAATTGAGGCTGGTTCTTCTTCCACCTCTGCTAAAAAGCAATTATTCATTGAATGGAGTCAGCCTGATGAGAACACTCAACAAAGTGAGGTTGTTGAGAACACCCAAGTGTGTGATGCCAATGCAGAAGTGGTGGAGTTTGACAGAACTAGAAGGGAGATTGACCTAAATGAGGTTCTGTGTGATGCAGAAGCAATGGAGTTTGACATAAATCAACTAGATGATTGTGAGCATCAAGAGCAGGGCAATACAGTGGGACTAGATTTTGACTTGAATGACCTGGATGGATATGATCAAGAATATGAGGTTAATGAAACAGAAAAACAGTTGGATGTGAATGATGTTTTTGGTGATGACTACACTGACTATATTGTGTGGGAGGATGAGCATCAAGAGCAGGGCAATACAGTGGGACTGGTGCATCAACAAGAGCAGATGCTTTACAGGGCCAAGGCACAAGAAGAGCTTGATAAGGGAAAGACAGTACAAAAGGTTGATGAAGATGTTGACATGGAATGGTTTGAGGATACAACTATGGACATGGAAGAGTTTGAGAGTGGTGAGGAGTCTGAGTTTGAAACTGGAAGGAAAAGGGCACTGCATAAACTTAGAAAGGTTAATGAAGTTAAGCCAATACAGTATTACATTGGGCAACAGTTTTATGTTGGTCAACAGTTTGGAAGCAAGAAAGACATAAAAAAAAGCAGTCACAGACCACTCAATTCAGACTAGGAGGGATCTGTGTTTTGGTAAAAATGATAAGGTAAGAATGAGGGTGATATACAGAGGAAAAGTTCTTCAAAGTGGAGGTACAAGTACTAATGGGCCTAACACTGATGGGCCTGAGGTACCATGTCCTTGGGCGTTACTTATTTCTACAGATAACAAACATAAAACATGGATTGTGAAGACCTACAAAGACCAACACAAGTGTTTACAATCCAGGCATGTGAGGCAGTGTACAACCACTTTTCTCTCTCAACAGGTTGAAGAAACCATAGTTCTCAACCCAGGTATCCCCATGAAAGCTTTGGCACACCAACTGGCTAAGAAGTATGAGGTTAGGGTTCATACAATGAAGGCATACATAGCAAAGTTAATTGCAACCAAAAAGGTGAGAGGAGATTACAGTCAGCAATATGACTAATTGAGGGACTATGTCTTGGAGCTTAAGAGAGCAAACCCAGGTACCACAGTGAAATTGGCAGTGGAAGATGAAACCAACCCACACTCCCCAACAAGACAGTTCAAACGGATCTACATTTGTATTGGTTCCCTTAAGGAAGGCTTCAAAGCTTGTGCAGAGCACATGTTCTTGTAAAGCCCGTATCCCGGTATGTCTTAATTATCAATTTAATTTTTTTTTCTCTTGACGTTTTATTTATTTAACGGGATTAGGCGGCAAGGACCATAAACGATTTAGTTTGTGATAGTTGACTCATTTGATAGATCTTAACATTTTTGGGTAGAAAATGAAATTACTTTATAAACCTAGGGGCTAAAAGTGATTTCTTGGTTTAAGGCTTGCATGGGATCGGCCTTAATGACCGACCCCCCCCCCCTCTCCTCTTTCGTTCCACGCCAAAAACAAACCACAAAACCCTAATTCCCTTTTCTTTCCCCTTGCTGCTACCATCGAACCCCCCCTCCCCATTCTCCTTGCTGCTGCTGCTAACCCACCCAAAAACCACCGACGGCGCCGCTGTAATTGTTTGTCGGCGAGAGAGAGTGAGCCAAAGAGAGAGAAAGAGCCAAAGAGAGAGAGAGAGTGCCGACGAAAGGACGTGGGAGGAGTCGGAGTTCCCTGTGTTGCTGCTGCGTCGCCATCGTCGAGAGGTAAGACCCCCTTCTCTTTTTATTTCCTTCTTTCGTCGTCATCGAAGCACCACAAAACCATTGCCGCCGCCGCAGCCATGGCTGCCGGCGGTGTGCGCCGCCTCCGTGCGCCACCAGTCCGGTGGCTGTGACGGGCGGGGTTGTTCCAGTTAGTACATGGGTGGGTGTGTGCATGTGGCTCGTGAATCGTTTGTGGGATCGTCCCTTTCATCGTCGTTTTTTTTAGTACCGAACCACCGTCAAACCGCCACCGGCGCCGCAGCCGTGGCTGCCGCCTCCGCCGTCGACCACCACTGCTGGAGGTGGCAGTGGGTGGTGTTTAGGTTGTCCAGCCATTAGTTGTTCAAACCCTAAACCTAAAGCATGAAGTTATAAACCGAAAATCAGAGTTATCATTTTATGTGAAAAATGCCGTTTCTGCCACTGTTTTGTAAAATCCGTAACTTAATCTAAGAGGCTCGGATTGAGGTGAAACCAGTGCCAAAATCTCACAATTTGAGTCTAGTATGTTTTTCATGTTTTGCGGAAAAATCAATTCGTCCTCTAGATAGGGCCAATTTACCAATCTGTACAGACTGGTCCGAAACTCACAGTTTGGATAGTCGGTCTTAGAAATTTCGTATAAAATAGTAGGAACCTCGTATGAACGCGTGCGATATGTCCCTGGAACCCTAAGACATAGAACTTTCTATTTATGGAATAATAATTCTGGTTTGATGAGTTTAAGGGGGGATAAATAGGTCACGAACAGACCTGTAGTTTTAGACCAAAAGCTGGAAATTACACGTTTAGACTTGTAGTTGTAATTTCGGGTTAGGACTTCGCTTTGACACTTGATAACACTTCTTTAGGTGGAAAGAAGTGAGTTGGAGTTGGCGGACTCGTATTTCTGTTTGTGGATATCTGCGTTGCTTATCGAGGTGAGTTCACTCACTACGTAGGATAATAATTGTATGTGCATTACCGTAGCTCGTGTGTGCTAGTAATCTTATGTGGTGTGGTACTAGATCGTGTCATGTCTAGTATGGACCTTGGGTATCGTATAAAACTCGGGGAGACCGAGGAGGATGTACACGAGTGACGTAGGAACTCGGGGAGACCGAGGGATACGTGCACGGTGATCGTGTGATATCGGGGAGACCGATGGATACCTGCTTAGGTTGTCTTGCATGAGTATGTTAGTTTAGGATGCGTTCTTAAACTTGCATGCTTGGTTATGTGTATCTACCTGTGTTAGGGGTAGTGTTAATATGATTGCTATCGTATGTGGTGTTGAATTCACTAAGCTTCGTGCTTACCCTTTCCCTATAAATTACGATTTCAGGTACGAGTGGCAGTAAGGCGTGACGGTACACACTGGCGCGTTGAAGAGATTTTTCCTATTATCATTTTGAGATACTATGTTTAGAAGTATTGTATTTTCCGCTGCTTTAATTGAGTTGGTTGATTAACTAAACGAGGTTTTGGATAAAATGTTTATTTGGAGTTAAATGTTTATGATTTATTTCTATTAAAATGTTATTTCAAAAAGTTCAAATTTATTGTAATTTTCGGGACGTTACAACTTGGTATCAGAGCCAGGTTGAGCGAATCAAACACATTTCGGTGTGTTTGAACTCAAGTTTGCGGTTCGGGATTATCTTTTTCTTTTTAAAATTTTTGAGAAATAAAAGAAAGGAAAAGTACGTTTGAGAAACGGTGACCGGAGGCGCAGTGTGTACAGTCAGCCGATGCCAAGGGAAAAGGTAAAGTACTTAGTGTAATTTATTGCTTTCTAGAGCATAGGAGTATGTATGCTAGATTGCTTGGTGCTTATTACACTGTACTGCATGTTTGTTGCTTGCTAGTAGAAATTTATGCTAGTTGTAATAGGTGGTTAAGTGAATGCCTTATAAGTTGTATACAGTAGGAACCATATAGCCTTAGAATGTTGGATTTAGTTCTATTGCGCAGCTCTTGTTTGAGTCCAACCGTTGTAGGATAGAATCTTTTATTCGAATGTCTATTTGATTTCACACTGTATGCAACTGTGCATTCGCGAGGCGACTCGTCATGACTAGTGGGGATTTCGTCATAGCAAGGGTAGTGGGATGAGGTGAATTTCCTAGTGAGCTAGGAAGAGTGTTTACATATGCTGGTACGGGCATATGGGTGTAACTGTCGGCAAGGAACTACTTGGGCACTTCGGGACAGGACTCGAAACGAGTAAGGATAGGTGTGGAAGGTAGTAGTAGAGCTCCTACTATCTGAAGCACAGGATCCGTGCTCGAGTCGAGGAAAGTCACGAGGAATCCGAGGAGTTGAGCGTGAGGGTAGTTAGCATGATTTAATGTGTGCTAATAACTCATGGTAATTAATTATCGAGAATGGCCATCACAAGCAGGAACAACAATGCTGATTCAGATGCTGGTACTGGAGTTGCTGCTGAGCAGATTCGTGAGATGATTGCGGCCGAGGTGGCGCATGCTATTGGGGAGGCGATCCCCGAGATTATTACCGCTATTCGAGATGAAGTGGTTGTGTTGATGGAGGGGCGCATCGCGGCGATTCCACCCCCTGCTGGTGGGCAGCCCCGAGCGCGAGAGTTTCAGTATCGGGATCTCTCTGCTTGTTCTCCTCCGGAGTTCAAGGGAGACTCGAACCCGATCGTCAGTATGCGCTGGATTTCGGATATGGAGTGCGCATTCCTTACTAGTGGTTGTCCTGAGAATCTGAAGGTTCGTTTTGCGGTGAACCTGTTACGAGATGGCACTATTCTGTCCTCAGTATGCTGCTTCTGAGGACATGAAGATGACGCGGTACAAGGATATGTTACGTACCGAGATCAGGGAATTCGTGAGTACTGCGCAGTATGCTACACTTGCTGCGATAATGGAGGCTGCCCGGAGACGGGAATTGGAGTTGGAGACGCAGGCTAAGAAAAGGAAGGCGGTGCAGACCGTGGCACCAGTATCGGTTGTTTCAAAGAAAACGAGATTTTCGGACTCGCGCTCGAGTCAAAGGAGCGGTGGGTTTAAGCCCAGGGATAGTAGCGGAAGTAGAGATGATAAATGTAGTTACATTTTACTGAAACTGTGTGATCATGTACGTTCTTAGTTAACTCGGTTCCTGCGGTGGTGATGTTTGATAGCGGGGCTACTCATTCGTTCGTGTCTCACACTTTTAGTGAGTGTTTGGGCCGAGTTGTAGGACGGTTAGGTTGTCCACTTGTGGTTGAGGTTGCTGATGACAGGACCTTGATGGTTACTGACGTGTACCGGGGGTGCACTTTGGAAATCTCTGGTGTGAGGTTTCCTATTGATTTGATTCCGATCGCTATGCGGGAATTGTGCGTGATTGTGGGCATGGATTGGATGGATGCTTTCGACGCAGGAATTGTTTGTCGTCGCAAACAAGTACGAGTTCGAACCCCAAGCGGGGGAGAATTGCTAATTCAGGGCGACTCGCCCAGGCGGACCTCAGCGATATGTTCGGCTGCGAGGGCTCGGAGGTACTTGCAGCACAGCGGTCAGGGATATTTAGCGTGTGTGATAGACACGCACGACGACGGATAGAAGAAGACTGCGGAGGATGTGTCAGTTGTACGGGAGTTTGCTGACGTATTTACCGATGATTTACCGGGAATACCTCCCGAGCGACAGGTGGAGTTCCGCATTGATTTGATTTCGGGTGCTGCTCCGGTGGCTAAGGCACCTTATCGCCTGGCTCCACCGGAAATGAAGGAGTTGTACACTCAGTTGCAGGAATTTCTCGAAAAGGGAGTTCATCAAGCCGAGTTGTTCACCGTGGGGAGCCCCGATTCTGTTCGTGAAGAAGAAGGACGGGTCCCAACGGATGTGTATAGATTACCGTGAATTGAATAAGCTTACGGTGAAGAATCGTTATCCTCTGCCAAGGATCGATGACTTGTTCGACCAGCTACAGGGAGCCTCGTGGTTCTCTAAGATTGATTTGAGATCGGGGTATCATCGGATGCGGGTGAGGAGTGAGGATACGGAGAAGAAGGCGTTTCGTACACGTTATGGCCATTATGAGTTTGTGGTGATGCCTTTCGGGCTCACCAATGCACCAGCAGCGTTCATGGACCTCATGAATAGGGTGAGTAGCCCGATGCTGGATCGGTCGGTGATTGTGTTCATCGACGATATTCTTGTGTATTCGAAATCGAAGGAAGAGCACGAGATGCATTTGCGAGAAGTTTTGGAGGTTTTGAGGCGGGAGAAGCTTTATGCTAATTTCTCCAAGTGTGAGTTCTGGTTACGGGAGGTCCAATTCCTAGGACATGTCGTGAACCAGAATGGTATTATGGTCGATCCAGCCAAGATCGCAGCTGTAATGCAGTGGGAAGTGCCGAAAACCCCCACTGAAGTGCGAAGTTTCCTTGGGTTAGCGGGGTATTACCGGAGATTTATTCAGGATTTCTCTAAGATCGCGTTGCCTATGACCCGATTGGCAAAGAAATCTGCGGCTTTCAGCTGGGGTGAGGAGCAACAGAGGGCTTTTGAGGAGCTACGCAGACGTTTATGCGAGTCTCCGGTGTTGACCTTGCCCGAGGGCATGGAGGATCTGGTGGTGTATTGTGACGCCTCTCACCAGGGTTTGGGTGTCGTGCTTATGCAGCGCGGTAAGGTTATATCCTACGCTTCGAGGCAGTTGAAGCCTCATGAGGCGAACTACCCGACGCATGATCTAGAGTTGGGAGCAGTGGTGTTTGCACTCAAGATTTGGAGGCACTATTTGTATGGCATCAAGTGTACGATATACACTGACCATAAAAGCCTCAAATACTTGATGGACCAGCAAAACCTCAATATGCGTCAGAGGAGATGGCTTGACGTGGTCAAGGATTATGATTGTGAGGTACTTTACCACCCGGGTAAAGCGAATGTTGTTGCGGACGCCCTTAGTCTACATCCGGTTGGTGAGCCACTGCGGGGTTTGTGTCAACGGTTAACGGTGGTTGCACCTCTCCTGGAGTCGATAGGTAGTGCTCAGGAAGTGGCAGTTCGGGACGAGAATGCCAAACGCGAGAGCGTTTCGGGTGAAATTCCGAATTTTGTCCGTGATAGTCGGGGTTTATCGATACGGTATGGTCGAAATTGGGTTCCCTTCACTGGTGGGAACAGGCAGATATTGTTGGACGAGACGTATAAGTCCAAGTTTTCTATTCATCCCGGAGCTACGAAGATGTACCGCGACCTCCGGGAGAGTTATCGGTGGCCCGGCATGAAGCGGGATGTCGCCAAGTGTGTGGAGGTGTGCTTGACTTGTCGGAAAGTCAAGGCTGAGCATCAGCGGCCGCATGGGAAGTTGCAGCCTTTAGAGATTCCGGTGTGGAAATGGGAACAGCTCACGATGGATCTCATTATGAAACTCTCAAAGACTCCTCGTGGGAATGATGCTATTTGGGTGATCGTCGACCGTCTGACTAAGAGTGCTCACTTCTTGGCCATCAGGGAGAGCTCCTCGGCGGAGAAGCTCGCAGAGATTTTTTTTGTGCGAGAGATTGTAGCCAGGAACGGGGTGCCAGTTTAGATTGTCTCTGACAGGGATACCCGTTTTACCTCCCGGTTTTGGGAGAAGTTTCAGGCGGAGATGGGTACGCGGTTACATTTTAGCACGACTTTTCATCCACAGACCGACGGGCAGAGTGAGCGAACTATTCAGACTCTCGAGGATACGCTTCGGGCATGTGCTATTGATTTTGGAGGTAGTTGGGATCAGTATCTTCCGTTGGCGGAGTTTTCCTACAACAACAGCTTCCATTCCAGTATCGGCATGCCGCCGTACGAGATGTTGTATGGTAGGAAGTGCAGGACACCCGTTTGTTGGGGCGAGGTTGGTCAGCGGGTATTAGGGAGCACTGATATTGTGCTGAAGATGACTGAAATGATACAGATGGTGCGGGACCGTCTAGTTACTGCACAGAGTCGGCAGAAGAGTTACGCCGACAAGAGGCGATCAGATTTGGAGTTTCAGGTGGGAAACTATGTTTTGTTGAAGGTTTCACCCTGGAAAGGGGTGATCCGGTTTCGTAAGCGGGGAAAGTTGGGGCCCCGTTACATTGGGCCTTACCAGGTCATTGCTCGAGTGGGTAAGGTAGCTTATCGCTTAGAGTTACCGGACGAGCTGCGTTTGATCCACAACACCTTCCACGTGTCTCAGTTGCGGAAGTGTGTGGTGGATGAGTCTGCGGTGGTTCCTCTCGAGGATATTCAGATCGACGAGCGGCTTAATTACGTTGAGAAGTCGATCGCCACTGTTGACAGGAAGACGAGGACCTCGCACAACAAGGTAATTGACTTGGTGAAAGTCCAGTGGCAGCACAAAAAGGGTTCCGAGTGGACTTGGGAACCCGAGGCTGAGATGCGGGAGAATTATCCGGAGCTATTTGCGGACGTAGACTTCGAGGACGAAGTCTAATTCAAGCGGGGGAGAGTTGTAAAGCCCGTATCCCGGTATGTCTTAATTATCAATTTAATTTTTTTTTCTCTTGACGTTTTATTTATTTAACGGGATTAGGCGGCAAGGACCATAAACGATTTAGTTTGTGATAGTTGACTCATTTGATAGATCTTAACATTTTAGGGTAGAAAATGAAATTACTTTATAAACCTAGGGGCTAAAAGTGATTTATTGGTTTAAGGCTAGCATGGGATCGGCCTTAATGACCGACCCCCCCCCCCCCCTCTCCTCTTTCATTCCACGCCAAAAACAAACCACAAAACCCTAATTCCCTTTTCTTTCCCCTTGCTTCTACCGTCGAACCCCCCCCCCCCCCTCCCCATTCTCCTTGCTGATGCTGCTAACCCACCCAAAAACCACCGTCGGCGCCGCTGTAATTGTTTGCCGGCGAGAGAGAGTGAGCCAAAGAGAGAGAGAGAGTGTCGACGAAAGGACGTGGGAGGATTCGAAGTTCCCTGTGTTGTTGCTGCGTCGCCATCGTCGAGAGGTAAGACCCCCTTCTCTTTTTATTTCCTTCTTTCGTCGTCACCGAAGCACCACAAAACCATCGCCGCCGCCGCAGCTATGGCTGCCAGCGGTGTGCGCCGCCTCCGTGCGCCACCAGTCTGGTGGCTGTGACGGGCGGGGTTGTTCCAGTTAGTACGTGGGTGGGTGTGTGCATGTGACTCGTGAATCGTTTGTGGGATCGTCCCTTTCATCGTCGTTTTTTTTAGTACTGAACCACCTTCAAACCGCCACCGGCGCCGCAGCCGTGGCTGCCGCCGCCGCCGTCGACCACCACTGCCGGAGGTGGCAGTGGGTGGTGTTTAGGTTGTCCATCCATTAGTTGTTCAAACCCTAAACCTAAAGCATGAAGTTATAAACCGAAAATCAGAGTTATCATTTTATGTGAAAAATGCCGTTTCTGCCACTGTTTTGTAAAATCCGTAACTTAATCTAAGAGGCTCGGATTGAGGTGAAACCAGTGCCAAAATCTCACAATTTGAGTCTAGTATGTTGTTAATGTTTTTCAGAAAAATCAATTCGGCCTCTAGATAGGGCCAATTTACCAATCTGTACAGACTGGTCCGAAACTCACAGTTTGGATAGTCGGTCTTAGAAATTTCGTATAAAATAGTAGGAACCTCGTATGAACGCGTGCGATATGTCCCTGGAACCCTAAGACATAGAACTTTCTATTTATGGAATAATAATTCTGGTTTGATGAGTTTAAGGGGGGATAAACAGGTCACGAACAGACCTGTAGTTTTAGACCAAAAGCTGGAAATTACACGTTTAGACTTGTAGTTGTAATTTCGGGTTAGGACTTCGCTTTGACACTTGATAACACTTCTTTAGGTGGAAAGAAGTGAGTTGGAGTTGGCGGACTCGTATTGCTGTTTGTGGATATCTGCGTTGCTTATCGAGGTGAGTTCACTCACTACGTAGGATAATAATTGTACGTGCATTACCGTAGCTCGCGTGTGCTAGTAATCTTATGTGGTGTGGTACTAGATCGTGTCGTGTCTAGTATGGACCTTGGGTATTGTATAAAACTCGGGGATACCGAGGAGGATGTACACGAGTGACGTAGGAACTCGGGGAGACCGAGGGATACGTGCACGGTGATCGTTTGATATCGGGGAGACCGATGGATACCTGTTTAGGTTGTCTTGCATGAGTATGTTAGTTTAGGATGTGTTCTTAAACTTGCATGCTTGGTTATGTGTATCTACCTGTGTTAGGGGTAGTGTTAATATGATTGCTATCGTATGTGGTGTTGAATTCACTAAGCTTCGTGCTTACCCTTTCCCTATAAATTACGGTTTCAGGTACGAGTGGCAGTAAGGCGTGACGGTACACACTGGCGCGTTGAAGAGATTTTTCCTATTATCATTTTGAGATACTATGTTTAGAAGTATTGTATTTTCCGTTGCTTTAATTGAGTTGGTTGATTAACTAAACGAGGTTTTGGATAAAATGTTTATTTGGAGTTAAATGTTTATGATTTATTTCTATTAAAATGTTATTTCAAAAAGTTCAAATTTATTGTAATTTTCGGGACGTTACAGTTCTGTCTTAGGCACATTCATGAAAACATGAATAAGAGTTGGAAGAGAAAAGTGTACAAGGATGCTCTGTGGAAATGTGCAACAGCAACAACACTGGCCCAATTTCAGAAATGCATGGATGACTTGCAGGCAATGGATAAGAAGGCTTTTGAGTATTTGAAGGACGTTCCAGCTGTTCATTGGTCAAGAGCCCATTTTACAGGTTAATTATCTTTCTTATACTTGACATGAGTTGAGTTGTAACCACCCGTCCCATATACATCATATAACATAACATACATATCATTGATTCATAACAAAAAGTACATCATAGATCACATTCGGTCCGAAAGTCTTAAAACGTACATTACATAAGAACTTCCTAATCAACATTAATCACCAAAAGCATCCTACATCTTATCCTTTCCTTTGCCGCTATAAGTTCCTCGACCTGGAATACATATTTTTGAAAACAAAATGAGGGTTAGACCAAACGGTCTAGTGAGATAATCCCTGTCAGTTTAGTAAACCTTTATAAAACCAATTTATATAAAACCATATATCAAAATAGTTTATATAAAACCTTTGTAAGAACACACATATACCAATCAAGACTCGTGCATCGTGTACAACTCCCCATCCTCATTATCATGGCCAAATTAATTGGTAGCAAGCCAACTAATCAATTCACTCCGCTGTGTTAACCTACAGCCAACACCGCTGCCCTTCCGTACAGCCAACAACTCCGCCGGTCCGAAGACCCGGCTAACGTGCTCTCGTGTAGTGTAAAACTTATATAAATAAAATATACATATCAATATGTTATACTTTCATTTATAAACACGTCATCATATTCCTACCACATATCCATCTCATGTATATATATCATATATATATGTATCCCAGTTTGAAAATGTTTTAAAGTAAAACTCACCTGATTGCTTAACACCAAAGTCTTTCCACGCTATTAACAAGCACCTCAATCTTTTATCCCAAGTTCACAGAATCTGAAATCAGATAAAATACAAATATTTCTTTTAAAACTTAAAATCTCAAAAATCCCAAAATCCTCGACTCATATCGCAACCAACTACTGAAATAACCCCATGTCGCAATACACAACACATATCGCAATCAACTACTGCGACACAGTACCATGTCGCAACCAACTATTGCGATATCCCTTCATATCGTAACCAACTACTGCGATATGTCCCTCATATCGCAACCAACTGATGCGATATAGCTTAAGTCACAACCCACTGTTGCGATATCAATGAGCAAGTCGCAACTCAAGGTTGCGATACTCTTGAATGTCGCAACTATCATCAATGTCGCAACCCACTACTGCGACATTCATGAATGTCTCAGTCAACTAAGTTCGTCCTAAACCCAGAAATTTACAGTTTTAAACCATGAATGTTTATCATATTTTGCAGATATGTTTAAGACCATAATTAACAACTATCCATAAACTTAGTTTCCCAAAAACATCCATATTTCAACAAAACCCAATTATAAACTTTATTTATCAACTTATAAACATAAAGAGGAAGGATTTAATGGATTGCTACCTTTTAATTCTTCTGTTTGGTCCCTAAATCCCAGTTGAATCTTGCCTTCTTCTTCCTCTTTCGGTTCTACCTCTCTCTCTTTTCCCTTCTCTCTCTTTTGACGTAAACAAACACACACACACACATTTAGGTATTGCAAGTATGACTAAGAAGGAGACACCTATTGATTCTAAGGGTAATAAGGCGGTGGTGAAGAAAGGGTTTGATTAACTTAACCAATCAAACCCTATACCTCTCTCATTTGGCAAAACATACCCCTAATCTTTTATATAAAAATTAAAACTTACCCCTTAACTTCTAACTCAACAATACTTAATTAAAATAATACTTTTAAATAAACCAATAACATACCCGGTTATTACATGAGTGAATTGCATAGTAACCCATATCTGTTTCACATGTATAGGTAGAGCTCACTGTGATGTTCTATTGAACAACATGTGTGAGGTCTTCAATAGACAACTTGTAGATGGTCGTGACAAGCCTATCATCACAGCTTTGGAGTATATTAGAGAATACCTCATGAAGAGGATTGTCAATGTAGGGAGGGTAATTGCAAAGAGTGAGGGGCTTCTGACTCCCACAGCCACAAAGATTTTGGAGTTGAACAAGACACAAGCTGCACAGTATGTGGTTCTTTGGAATGGTGGGGACAAGTACCAAGTCAGTGGGCCAGGGCAAGATCAATGTGTTGTTGATTCAGGAAGGTGGACATGCACATGTAGGAAGTGGGACTTGACAGGATACCATGTAGTCATGCAGTTGCCACAATTTGGTATATGGCAGCTAATGGAGAGGGGATTGGTTTACCTGAAGATTTGGTGCATGAGAGTTACAAGCTGGAAACTTGGAAGAAGGTGTATGAGTTCAAGGTTGGCCCTCTGAGTGGGAAGAAATTTTGGCCAAAGAGTGATTGTGTAGTGAAGCTAATTCCACCAGTCCATCATATACAGGTTGGGAGGCCCAAGAAGACGAGAAGGAAGGGTGCAGATGAGTTAAGCCAACCTGTTAAAGGTTCCAAGCTTTCTAGGGCTGGAAAGACTGTGACTTGTACATCCTGCAACAAGCCTGGGCACAACTCCAGGACTTGTAAAGGACAGTAACCCAAGCCTTAGTTGGATGGATGTTGGATGTTTGATCTCTTTGGATCTTTTGTAACCAAGCCTTAGTTGATGCTTGCTTTAGTTTATTTAACATGGTATTATGTTGTTAGCTGGATGAACATGACTTTTTGTGGTTGATGTACTTTTGTTCCAGTTATGGTAATATATTGTTAGTTGGCTTAACATTCCAGTGTGGTACATTCCTTTTGTGGATTGTATTTAACATGGTATTATTTTGTTCAGGTAATGGTGATATCCTTTTGTTGAATGTTGAAACCCATATAGTTGGTTATTAATAGGGAAATACCAAACACAAAAATAATGAACACTGCAACTAACACCAAACTTCTGCTATTTCATTAACTTGGTACAAAAACCAAATGTTACAACAAAAACCAGACTTCTTCATTCCCACATAAGGAAATGGTTACAGTTACTCAAAAGACTTCTTCATTCCCACATAAGGAAATGGTTACAGTTACTCAACACACAAGGTAAAGGATAACAAACATGACCCAACTGATTAACACTAACTTCTTCAATCTTCTAGCCTCCACAGCTTGTGCCCTCAATTTTTCTTCAATCAGATTTCTTGACCTCAATAAACCAGGTATAACCACCAACGATCGAGCACACATTGGTGGATCAACCCAACCAATAAAGACGCAATTGCTTCCCTGTAAAAAATTGATTTCAGAGACAAACATAAAATTGAACTACTCCCACAAACCCTAAAAACTTACAGGGCGGGAACAGGAGTAGAATCTTCTCCCTGGGTTAGCATTTGTCCACGAAGTTACAATCACCGCACACGCACCACAGTAACAAAGCACCATGTTCAGTCTTTGGCTTCAGAGCTTCAATGGAGAAGAAGGGTTGTTGATGAAGATGTTAACTAACGAGTATGGGGTTTTAAACGAGAGGGAAAAAAGAGAGAGAGAAGGGTAAAGACGAAAATACCCTCGTGTGCGCCTCACGTGGTGAGGGTTAACGGCAGGGATCAAACGGACGTCTCCCATAAGGACCAATTCCGTAAAATTCTGCATACCACAGGGACCAAAACCGTATTAAATGAAGTTTAGGGACCAAAATCGTATTTTTTGACAAACAACCGGGACCAAAACAATAATTTGCTCTAATAATAATATACATGCACCAAAAACCAAATACTAATAATAATAGGGTGTTACTATGTCTACCCCTGCCAATTTTCATACCCCCATGCAACTTGTCATATATGGTCCCCTCTCTCACAAACCAAACTTAATTTAAAATTTTACAATTTATACTCCTAAACTTATTTAATTACTTTACTTTATACCTTTTAATTGGTTTTGAGAAAACGATCAAAGTTTTTTTATAAAGTTGTTTAAAGAATGACGTTTTTTGAGGAGTTCATGATTTGAGGATTTGAAAGTGGTTAGAGGTAAGGATTAATTAACAAGAGTCCACGATTTAAGGATTTGAAAGTTATTTCGACCCGACATTAACCCGTAACTGATCATTCCGACCCAAAAATTAAAGGAGAAGGGATATAAAGTAAATAAACAGTATTTTTTAACGTATTTTAGTTAATATTGGGCTCATTTCGAAATAATATAATTAAATAAAAAAATAAGAAACTATCGACGAATAATAATATAAAAAAAATAACGTAAACGTATGACATATAATGGTACAACTTGTTAAAATTAAAAAATATTGGACTCTTTTCGAAGGTATCGACGAGACGATTATAATGGTATAACTTGTTAAAATTAAAAAATCTTTTTTTAACGTATTTTAGTTAATATACGATTGTATGTGTTAATATAATAAATATGTAAATAAAAAATAAAAAACTAAAAGGTATAACGTAAATTTATTAAATAAGTATAGGGGTGTAAAATATAAATTTTAAATTAAAAAAAAAAGTGTGTGAGAGGAGGCATACAAAAATATGCCAGGGGTATACTTAGAATTACCCTTATTTTATCATATCTTGTCATGTCATCACATGTCTTGTTAGTAAATAAAACCATTTTACGTACCAAAACAGTTTAAGATAAGAAACTTTGTTTGTAATTATTATATAATTAGGGAGGTGGAGCCCTTACAAAAAAAAGGTCGTTGTCTTTCACGGGGGGCTCAACCACATACATCCATATCCAGCCATGTGCTCAATCAATCATTTTACTCTATATAACACACACACACACACACACTACCATTCCCTAAAGCCTATATCCATCAATCAATCAATCAATCATTGTGTATTGTTACTAATACTATTTGGTTTTAGGTTTACATTGCAGCATATACACTCCTAATCTATCATACAAGTACAACTTGAAGCTGCCTGGATATGCAGCCAACAGGCAGGCATGTATTCATTTGGATGCAAATATCAAAAGTATGCATGCTGTCCTGTCCTCCTTCCTACTCTCCTCCACATAAACAACATTCATTCATTTCTATTCAACTCCTCCTACCTTGGATTTCATTTAAAACAAAATTTAATATTTCACTTACTACTAAACAAATTTTATCAAAAAAGTAACCTCTAAATTTCCTCATGCTGCTGCTGCTGCTTCTCCAAATCAATGTCTCCCATTCCCGTGTCTTCTTCCTCTTCACTCTCATCGTCTCCTTCCACTTCTTCGTTGGCTTGACTTAGCTTAGCCATACGTTCAGCCAGCAATATATCCTCACGTTCACTCACCTGAACCAACCAACCATCAATTTCTTTACATCAATGTCATATTTTTCAAACTTAAACCTGCTCAACCCACGGATAAGTTCAAATCAAAGTAACTAAAAGTCAGAAATCACACTAACCGCTCTGGGTGCCTCTTTTACTGTGAGTTTTCCCTTGTGGAGCTCTATTTCTTCGGTACAAGCAGCAATTGCTTTAGTAAGAACTGAAATCCCTTGCTCCTATCACACCATATAATGTTAATTAGGGCACATAAGTCTCCATAAGTAAAGAAATGACATGGATTATACATAATACTAGCAACAAATATCTACAATCAAGAATAAAACCATTACCTCTTAACAGATGTTTTCGTTTTTTTTTTAAATTATTAATCAAAAGATTGCCCCCATTTGCCTTTTTCACTTACCCCCAAGGCAAACAAGATGCATTAGATCTTAACAGGCAATTTCCATCAACAATTGTGAAGAACCCATGTGTCCTCCTATGAAAGTTATGGCCAATGATAGAGATTAAATCATTTGAACAAAGTTTCAAAAGAAAAGCTTACAACTCAAGACCAAGTCTTGGTCACATATACTAGCAAACCAAACAGCATAACCAACCACAACAATTGCCAAATTAAGTCAAGTAGGATGCTGGGCATGGTCAGTGACAGAAAAGAACACAAGTCGAGGTCATATGAAGCTGTCAGTCACCGTGGCAATCACCTTATTAAAACGAATCCCCGTCGTTGATGCCAGAGTCTGCAAACAGACAAAGAAATAGACCGACCCTAAAGAATCATCATGGTTGGATCATAAGGATGCAATGGTGAGCCGAATGTCGGTGATTTACAGCAGAGACAACGCTGGTGGCAGTGGTGATTGATCAAGTAAGATCCGGGTTTTTGGTAATCAGTACCAGAATAACATATATAACTTTCAATCCCGGAATAAAAAGAGAAGACTGTTCCTTGATCGGAAGGGCCGCCCCCCTCTGTATAAAAAAAAGACTGATAGACTTCCAGCATAAAGTGTATGAGGGGACGATTATATGCTCTTAAAGATTTCTCGGAAATTTATTAAGCGTCCAACAATCTCACTTAGGAACTCATGTTGGGTAAAGGAACCACTTTCTCTATGAATCCTATGATGTGGATGAAATAGATGAAGACTGTGCCGCATTAGTACCCATGAGAAAGCAGGGATGAGGACGCAAAATAATTGAATTAAACATCAGGATCGGTCAATGAAAACATTTTGTTTACCTTGTCAAGAGTTTGAGTGATAAGAACATAAGCTGGAGGAGCAACCAACTTAATTTTAACAGGGCAGTCCTGATTCCCAGCAGCTTCGGCCTTCCGCATAGCATCCTATAGAGTAAAGACATGACAAGAATTAATAAATAGAATCAATTGCAACCATAACTTTCTGAAAAATAAATACTTAAATGAGACACCTTAATGTGAAGAACTCCATCAAACTGAAAGCATTTCATTTCAATATCTGCCCGGATCTTCAAAGGTTGTGGAGTCATCCTTCTTCTAATGTTCTTCACCAATGCATCTTTGACTTCATCCGTCAAAGCAGGAACCACTTTCGTCGCCTGACAATGAGTACATTTAATGTGGTGATTATTTACTTGTACGGGCAGGCCTAAACAAGACACACATATCTAAAAAAGCATACAAAGCTACCTCCTCCCCATCAGGACCAGTTTCTTTAACTTCACGGGTAAGTGAATTAAGAATAGAATCAGGATCGCTCACAACTAACTTAAATGCCTGCAACCAATTAGCACAAGTATGAGATGTATATCTATAATGTCTGACAGGGTATAAATAATTCCGTCAGCAGCTTTGTTCACACCCACCTCAAACGCGTGACCATACTTCCGGTACAAAGGCCAACCAACATGAATATACAGATCCTACCATTGCAGAGATTACAAGAAAAATCAGTTTCCATGAATAAGAATATACCAAATCCGAGTCCAAAGACTGCATTAACAGATGTAGCTCTCACATATCAAAGCAGTTCAGAAACAAACATACACAGATAACACTTGTATTTTTACATGGACCATCTACAAACATGTTATACATCCACCCCTACGAATTACCTATAGTCGAAGAAAGGCTCCACGTGGGCAGATCAGGGAAGGGGACCATGAGGGAAAGGCATGATTAATTTGGTTAGCCAATCTGTTGGGCAAGGGTAGTGGGAGAATTTTGCCAATAAATCTGTTACGTAATTGCTGTAAGTAAAGTGGTGTAGAAAGTAGAAGGTATGCAGATAATTGTAGCCTCATCTTGGAGAGACTAACATATGAATTGCTAGTGTTCTTTTACCATCGTCCGATTAATATAATATGGCCAACCAGTAGCTTCCAGGTGATATTTGATCGTTGTCTTGCATCGAGTGCATAAGAAAACACTAAGGACATAATGAGAAGCTATGAAGTATTGACTACAATGCTCATGCATAAACTAGAGTAATGTATAAGTATAAGGTTGTAACATATTAAGCAAATCACCCAAGGCACGATTACACATTGGTTGAATTTCATTTCTCATACTTAGCTTGCAAATACAGGTTGAGCCCTGAGCAACCGGTAAGGTTATTCCAATTTGACATGAAGATCACAGGTTTGATTAAGGAAACAAAAAAAATGTGCTAAAAGGCTTCCCTCCTCGACCCTTAGAAAATAGAAAGTGTGATGGGCCTAGCTACACCAGGTTCACCTTTTTTAAGTTCAAACCTTAGCTTGAAAAAGGAAACTCTAAGGACTTGACCTATGCTCTTAAAATCGGATATCGGTGCGATATCGGTCAAGGACAGATATTCGATATCTCAGATATATCGGTGATATATCGGAATATCGGTTTATATAATATTTTTTAGAATTATATATATATATATGCATCCATAAACTTATCATATGCATTAATTAAAACATAGTTCAACATCAAAACATCAACTTAAATAAGGTTTCACAAAACAAAATGGGAAAAGTGTTCATGAATGAAACGAGCTAATTGCAAGTAACAGGTTCATGGAACAGAAAAAGAAAATTGGAAGGGTTCGTGGAACTGTAGTTGCTGGAACTGGAACAGAAAGAAACTAAGAAGAAAAAAGAAAGAACAAAGAAGAAAGAAAAAAGACTAGAAAATAGGCCATCGTTTTCTTTCTTAGAAAAGTTAAACCTAAGTTAGATTGTTAGAAGAAAAGAGGCTTTACAATTACAAGCCCAGTACTTAATTAAAGAAAAGGCCCAAAAAAACACCCTTTAAAAATCGCGATTTTGGGCGATTTTTGGACCTAAAAATAGGCCAATATATCGGTCAATATCACCGATATATCACTGGTCGATATTTTGAGTATGACCGATTTCCGATATATCGCGATTTTAACAGCATAGTACTTGACTCAAGAAGATCATCATATCAGTAAAATATTTCACTTAAAGTGTCAGACTAGTGTTGTTGCGGAACTTAGTCTCAAGGCGAGGCGGTCAAAAAATGAACCTGAGGTGTAGCCTCTCGGTGCTTGGATAAAGCTTACACCTTACATGGGTGAGGCGGTGAGGCGAGGCAGAAGCTTACGCCTCTCTTTATGTGATGTGCAAAGTGGGTGTGCCAATTTTATTATATGAATAAAGAAATATGAACACTTATATTATAATACATAACCAGCGGAATTTTTATAAAACGTCATGGCTTCTTCTCCTCACACTTTAAACCCTTCTTTCTGCATTGAAAACTTATACCTGCTGCATTCTTTGAACCTGCTACATACAAATATTATATCTATTGTGTATTTTGTTTCAAGTCTAATTTGTTTCCAGTCTAATTTCATTTTGTCCAATCTAATTTGATGTCTTTCCGGTATGTATTTTGTTTCTGGTCTATTTTTTTCCCATATGTGTATGTACATTCTGTTCAGGTCAATTCGTATGAAATATAAATGGATATATCCCTGCAAGTTTGTATAAATGTATATATTTATCTAGTTTGTAAATTTTATCACTTTCATAGTTCGATAAGGGGTTCCGTTTTACATGCTATGAATTTTATTTGTTTTCCACCTCTGTCTTATGCCTCGCCTCACGTTTTACAAGTGCAAGACAACAATAGTAGATGTGCTCTACACACCTGATCTCCCTAACCCAAAAGGAAATGTATTCTCTTATGACAACATCCTATAGAGATACTTGAGGCAAATTTGGAAGTTGTTCCTTTTTTCAAGACAACAATTTCAATGTAAGATGATTGTTTGTGTATTATCTCTAATTGGCCTAGATGGATGGAAGAAATTTAGCTCATAAGATGTAGTCTAGATAAGGTCGACAGTCGGCTTTTGTATCAATCTGAGTTTAAAAATTGGCAGTTACCTCAAGATCAAACTGCATAGTTTCGGCGACATGGCGCATAATGGAGTGAACAAGCTTACTCTTATTATACCTGTCTTCACAAATCTGAATATCCTCTTCGGAAACCCTCCTCTTGCTAAGATTAACATAGCCTTTCTCTTCGTCTACGTGAAGAACCATAACGGGCTCAATACGGCCGACCTTAATCAAACTGTTGATACTACGAATACGGCGGCGTGAAAGCTCGGACAAGAGAATCATACCCTCAATGTTGTTGTATTCAAGGAGTGAAACGTAAGCGCACATCTCACCGATGCTTTTGACTTGAATCATGACGGCCATATCGACGTCGGGAAACCTGGCGTCGTACATACGGCATTCAAGATTGGGGGAGCTGGAAGCCATGGTTAGGGTTTTCAAGTGAAGTGAAGTGGAGGAAGGATCTATGTTAGGGTTTTGATAAGGAATCCCGTGAATGAAACTGATGAAACAAATTGTATGCCCTTGTAGGGTTTATAAAAGGGAGGCTATTTGCACCAAAAATAGTGCTAGGGGTACAAAAAATGATTTTTTGTTTTTGTTTTTTGTTATTTTGTTGTTTTTCTTTTTTTATATTTTATTTATTTGTATTATATATTTTTATTTAATATATAATATAGTTTAAAAAGGTTTGTTTTTCTTTATTTTTTGGTTTTATTTAAAAATAAATAAAAATTTATAAATATAAATATTACTAATTTTTTTATAATTATATAATTATAAAAATAAAACATAAACATTGCGATTTAACATATAAATAGGACATAAAATAATCTATATTACATTCGATTATTCTAAAATAACATTATACGTAGTACAATTAACATGTAAAAGTCGTTCGTACTTCTGTATTCGATCTGAATACGGGGCAGTCCATCCTGCAGCACACGGATAATTGTAGTGGAAAAAATGTGGTACAATAGTAGGGAACAGATATCCTTCTGCCATATATAATTTCACATAATGGTTACCATTAACGTACCCAATTGTAAAAGCAACATGTTGATACCATGCTGGTGGAGTTGACCTAAGCGGCAAGTACGTCTCACAACCTGCCATATTTATAACGTGTAATATCTGTAACAACCCAAATTTCTAGTGAGTTTTAGAGTTAGTGGTCAAAGTGGAATAAATGAAAGTTAACTTGAGGGACTAGATAGCAATTTTGTGAAATGTATTTAAGGACACCAATCCCTAGGGCAACCTCCATTTGCTGAAATTAGTATTGTGTGTGTGTGTTCTTGGTGGTGGCGGCTAAGGAGGAGGGAAAAAGAGGAAGAAAGGTTTGAAGAGAAATCAAGAGAAAGAAATAATCAAGCTAGATTCTTCAAGGTAATGCATCTTAATTCGTTCTTCTGATTAGGATAGTGCTTCTCCTTCTCTTTGTTATGAATTCTTAAGACTGATGTGATGATTACTTGAGTTTTCACCATTTTCCTCAAAAATGAGTTTTATGGGTTTTGTCTTAATGAATCAGTGTTAAGAGTTTAAAGTGGGATTACTTGGGTATCTGAGGTTGGTGGATGAACCCTTGAGGTTATCTAATCAAACTAGTGACTAAAATCGGGCTAGAAATCACTTTTACGAAATTTAGGTTCGAACAACCGTGGAGTCCGGACACAGAGGTTTAGGTTCGAACAGCCGTGGAGTCCGTTCGAAATGAGCTCAATATTGAGTATTTTTGGATTTATTTATTTTATTATATATCATATATACTACATAAAAATATTTTTAATATTTACAATTCATACCCTTATAGTTAATTATTTAATTTATGGTACATATCTTATTTTTTTCAATTTTGTTTTACACTCCTATCGCATTAACATAATAATCATATATTAACTAATTCATTAAATCGTTTTAAATTATTATTATTTGTATGTGTTTATAGATATCGTGAATGGAAATAGGACAAGGTTTCACGAGAAAAATATGAAATGGGGTTTTGACAAATTGGTATCACTGGACTCATTTAAGAATTGTGAAAATGGGTATTTGGCGAATGATGATTCATGTGTGTTTGAAGCTGAAATATTTGCAGTTACAGAGTATGCACAAAAGGATCGATGTCTGTGCATCACAAAGCATCCGCCAATTTTTAATACTTACACTTAGACCATCGATAATAAAATAAATAAAACGTATTTTAACTATAAGAGTACCATAAATTAAATAATTAACTATAAGGGTATGAATTGTAAATATTAAAAATATTTTTATGTAGTATATATGATATATAATAAAATAAATAAATCCAAAAATATTCAATATTGGGCTTATTTCGAACGTATCGAAGAGACGATTATAATGGTGTAACTTGTTAAAATTAAAACGTATTTTTAAAGTATTTTAGTTAATAAACGATTATATGTGTTAAATGTAAAAATAAAATTATGAAAGTAAAAGATATAAAGTAAAGTAAGTAAATAAGTATAGGGGTTGAAAGTGTAAATATGAATTAGAAATCACAAAAATACATGTGCCACGGGACTCTTCTTCGCGATCGCGGGATGAAATTTTTCAAAATTGGTCCCTGTCCGCGATCGCGGACCTCCTTCGCGGAAAAAATGGGTATTTTGGTAAAATCAGAGAGAAATTGGGTATTTTGGTAAGTCAAAGTCAAACTTTGGGTATTTTAATTAAATTCTCTTTTTATATTGTTCTTTAAAATAGAAAAAAATTAATTAAGAAAACTCTCTAAAATTTATTAAATGGAGAGAGAAATTATTTTTTTATTCATTCTCATCAATAGAATTGAGTTATCATTATTTTATATAAATTCTTTTTAAAAATTATTGGAATGATAAATTTAAATAATATGATGGATGTTGAGTTCTCTAAAATAGAGAATCTGTTGAATCTAAATTCTCTTTTTATATTGGTAAGTCAAAGTCAAACTTTGGGTATTTTAATTAAATTCTCTTTTTATATTGTTCTTTAAAATAGAAAAAAATTAATTAAGAAAACTCTCTAAAATTTATTAAATGGAGAGAGAAATTATTTTTTTATTCATTCTCATCAATAGAATTGAGTTATCATTATTTTATATAAATTCTTTTTAAAAATTATTGGAATGATAAATTTAAATAATATGATGGATGTTGAGTTCTCTAAAATAGAGAATCTGTTGAATCTAAATGTAATTTATTTTATAAATTTTAACTTTTAAGTTCCTATTTTATAAAAGTTATAGACAATCTATTGGAGATGGTTTAAGTTGCTTCGTTTTCTTTGTGTTGTTGCTTTTGTTTTTTTGTTGAGTTTGCAAAAAATGGATAGGCTATTTTAAACATTAAAAGGGTGCTATTCTAACATAAATGTGTAACCAAATTAAGATGAATCAAAGTTTGATAATAAAATATAATATAATACGTTGTATATATACGAGTATTTTTTATGCAAATTATTTTCACTGATATTGTTTCATACATTTTTAACTTTTTGATTGCAAAATAATGATCCAAAATTTGTACTAAAATTAGCATTGTTAACTTATTAAAAACAATAAAATTAAAGCATTATAGTAAAAAGGTATTAACCGACTATTATCTACCCAAATAATAAAACAACTTAAAGGGTTTGATTTCTAAGCATTTGTTAGATTAATAAGAAAAAAAATGACAAAAAAATATACACTTTTAAAACAGGTTTTGATTTATAAACATTGTTAGCCTAATAAGAAAAATAAAAAATACACTATTAAAAAAATATTAGTTGATTGTTATCTTACTAAATAAAAGGTTTTGATTATTAAGCATTTTGTAGATTAATAACAAAACACTTTTTAAATAAATATTGATTTATAAACATTGTTAACTTACTAAATAAAATAATCATTGTAATAAAATAGTGAGTGCTGAATTTGTTGAATTATAGTTTAACTAAGTATACAAAATTTAATGATTAAAACCAATGAAAAAAAATAGAAAATGAAAAGTTGTAATCAATTAATGCAACATTTTATTTTAAAAAAAATCAAAAATCTCACAAAATTTCAAAGCCTCAATGGAGGTTTCTCCTTAGGGCTGTAAACGAACCGAACGAACACGAACGGAGGCTTGTTCATGTTCGTTCGTTTAACTTAACCGGACAAACGAACGAACACGAACGGTAAACAAACGAGATTTTTTGTGTTCATGTTCGTTCGTTGAGAATTTTTGTTTGTTCGTGTTCGTTTATGTTCGATCATTAAGAGTTAAACGAACAAATTTAAATGAACATAAACGAACGAATTTAAATGAACATAAACGAACAAACCCAAATGAACAAAAAAAAACCAACATACTCATCATTTCGTTCGTAAAAAATACCTTAACAAAATGAAAAACCGGGTTAACTTATGAGGTATGAAAAATAAATTCTAAAAGATCAATTTACATGATGATTTTACACATTAATTTCATATTATATAAATATGTTTATATATAAACAAGCATAAACGAACATAAACGAACGTAAACGAACGAACATAAATGAACGAACGTTCACGAATATAAATGAACGAACGAGACCATTGTTCATGTTCGTTCATTTAACTAAACGAACAAAAAAACGTGTTCATGTTCGTTCATTTATTAAATAAACGAACATAAACGAACTTCCCGCCGAACAGTTCACGAACGGTTCGCTGAACGTTCGGTTCGTTTACAGTCCTGTTTTTCCTTAACTCTCTCTCCTACATTATCTTATATATATATATATATATATATATATATATATTGATTTCATCACCGCACGATACCAAACACTAGTTAAATAATATTGTAATATAAGTTCTAAAGTTTAACAGCATATGTCGTCTATTCTATTCAATTATAAGCATCGGTTACTTGAGTTATTTTAGGCATTGGTTCCTCCTCAACATGTCTCTGTATCTTTATGCCTACATCTTCCAAGTAATCATCATAGACATGTACCACATATTCTATGATATATATAGAGAGAGAGGGAGAGGGAGATGCATTTATTTGCTGTAATACCCCGGGTAAGTTCGTTAGTTAAAGTCTCGTTCCGTTAAATTATTTAACTTTACAATTGATGATTAGGGTAAGATTGGGTTAATTCATAAGTTAAAGGTGTTTTGGACATTAGGAAATAGTTCAAGGACTAAGATTGTAAATTAAGTAATATCTTATCCCTTAGACTATCCAGATATTTTCAGAAAACAAAAACCATTCAGATTAGTGTGTGTGGGGGTTTTGAGAAGGGAATAAGAAGAAAGAAGGGTATTGTGGCTAAGGCTTCATTTTGGTGTACTTAGAAGTGATTTGAGGTATGTCTTCTTTACAATTTATGTTTGTAATTGCTATTAGGAAGTATCTATCGGATTAGAATTATCACATCTGGACTGGGGATGATTTCAGTCGAATTCTGGGTTGAAAATAGGCAAACCGACAGAGGTTTCCGGATAAGTTGAAGGTGTCCGGGTAGTTTTGTGGATGGTGTCCGGTAGTTTATTCTTACAGGTGTCCAGACGATCTTGTATCCGGTAAGTACCCTTTTCTATAAGTTTCCGGTTAAATTGAGATACCGGATAGTGTCCGGATTGCTTTGGTGTCCGGATGTTGTCCGGATTGTTTAGGTAGTCCGGAAAGGTTATGTTGTCCGGATTGGTCATGCTGTCCGGATTGTTTTTGTGTTGTCCGGATACTTGAGCTGTTTGGTCATTTTTGAGAATTCAGATACTTTTGAGTATCCAGTAGCCTGTGTTTTGTTGACTCTCGGATAGAGAAAGAACGAGGATTGAATATACTGTGGACTCGACTTAAGTGCGGGTTTGGGGGTAACATTTGAGGATAGAGTTATCTAGAGCCTTTAGCTTTAGTAAGTCTTATGTGTTCTATTTGGTAAAAAGATACTTGTATCTAATTGTTTCAGATACTGTGAATTTGGAGTGAAAGCTGAATCTTGTGGAAAGGACTGGAAAGAGTTTTTGATAAGCAAACATGTGAGTTTTACTTTAAAACGTTTTTAAACTGGAATACATATATATGTGGATTGGGAATGTGATAGATGGTGTAATTATGTTTTTATGTTTGAAATTTAATATATTGAGATATTGTATTTACATGAGCATCATACTATACGAGAATACGTTGGCCAGGCTTAGGACCGGTGGTGTTGGCTGTAATAGTCGTACAACGGTGTTGGCTGTAATTGTCGTACATCGGAGTTAATTTATTAGTTGGCTTGCAACCAACTAATATGGCCAAGAGAATGAGACATGAAGGTATATGATGCATGAGTCATAACTGGTATTTGTATTTGTGTTATGTATATGATGGTTGTGCAAATGGTTTTAAAACTAACAGGGATTTTCTCACTTAGACCGCTAGGTCTAACCCTTATTTTGTTTTAAAAATATGTATTCCAGGTCGTGGATCGGGTAAGAGCAAATGAGAAGAGTACTATGTGTTTAGCTTTTGGAAGAAGGATGTTATGAAGACTAAGACGTGTTTTGCTGTTCTAATTTCATGACTAGATATCATGTATGTAATTAGCAAAAAGTTTGTAACGAAATACCTTATTCTGAATGTAAAGACTAAGGGACCTTACTTGTTATATTATGAATCTTTTGGTTATGTAACGATGTTATGAAATATATGTTATTTGTTGTATGATTGGGAACCGGGTTGTTACAGATGTTAACAAGTAATAGTATTAACTTTGTTTACTCACTTGGGTCTTTTATTTTTTTGGTCAATGGTTGTCATTAAATGAGGTGTTATAATCTAATAAAAAATAAATTAATTAAATGGTATTAAATGAAGGAAGTTTTTTGAACAAGTTATTTTATATTTTTGGAAGATAGTCATTTTTTTATTTTTGCAAGATAGTCAATAATAATATTTAAATTATTTTTTATTTCTTACATGACCATATTTTTATTTCAGAAAGATAATCAACAACAATACTTAAACTATTTTTGTTTAAAGATAAAACCAGAAAGTTCATAGATGAACCATAAAATGAAAAGATTTTTGTTTAATGTTCATAAGTGAAACCAGATAACCAAAAATTCATAGATGAAACGGGAAACGGAAAGATTCATTTGTGAAATAATGTTTTTTGTTTAAAATGCATAGACGCAAGAACCATTTTTGTTTAAAGCTCATAAGTGAAACAATTATTTTTTCATACGTGAAACAAATTTTTTTGTTAGAAAGGTCATAGATGAAACAATAATTTTTAGTTCGTGTATGATAGCTGGTTGTTAAAAAAATACAAAATTCATAGGTAAAACTATAAAGTGGATGAAATAATTAAGATAGTTTAAACAAGTTCATAGATGAAACAATAAACTAAATGAACTTTAAATAATATTTCTTAATAGTTAATGAATGTAATAATTAACAAGCGAATGAGATATTTAAAGAATGGGATATGTAAGGAATCTAACATCAATACATGAAAAGACGAAAATGTTTTGATCACTAAAGTTAGAATAAATTAGTTGGTTAACAAAATAAGGGACTTTCTCTGTCTCTCTCTATGTGTGTGTGTAGTGGTCCATTATTTTGTAAACTTTTTTTTCGTGTAAACTTTGGATTTCATAGGTTTTTCTTGATGAAATTGTTTCATGAAATTGTTTCATATCATTCATTTTTTGATGAAATGTTTCATATATTTGTGTTTTTTATGTTTGTTTCATATATTTTCTCAGATTGATGAAATTTTGTCGTTTTTACATAAAAAACACAAATATATAAAACAATTTCATCAAGAAATGAATGATATGAAACACTTTCATCAAAATAAACAATTTCATGAAATAATTTTATCAAGAAAACCTATGAAATTCAAAGTTTACACACATTTAGAGGTTTACAAATTATTGTCCCTCTATGTGTGTGTAGAACTTGCAACTAAGACGATAACAATAGGCAAAAAGATTCACATGACCAATCAATGTTTAGAAAACTTGCCTCAATTAATTTCCCACTGTCAAACTTGGGAGCCTTCAAGATGTTGACTTTACATATGAAACATTTGTAAAGGGTAGATGCTAGATGTTTTTTCAATCTACTTGTCAATTGACTCGAGAATGAATTTTTGAACTAACTCCTTCAGATCACAAAATTGTGCTTGATTGCCATTATCTTCCTCATCTTCCCGTAATTCTAAAATAAAGGGTCTTTGGCCTAGCAGTATTGGAGCCCCTCACGTTTTAGGAGGTCAGGAGTTTAAACCTCACCAAATGTGAGGAGGGTGTGTGACATTTATTTTTTTGTTTAGAGATAAGATTTTTTTAGGGGGTAAAGAATCATGATTGTAAAGGCATGGTAGATGTTTTTAAAGAAGGGTTTTCTCTCCCTAGACGCTAGGGTTTCCGGCCTCCGGGATGGCCTTCACCACCGGCGGCGCCCCAACCTCACCAGCCGGCCTAGTTGCCGCGGCTCTTGCCCATGGTTTTGGGTTGTTTGTGGCGGCCTCAATCGGTGCTGATTTCTCCGGTAGCCAGGTCAACCCTCGTGGGATCTTCTACTCAGCTGGTGCTTGCCTGCTCATCTGGTTTTCCACCGGTGGTTTGGGTTCCGAGAGAGAAAGTGAAAGAGAGAGGAGCCGCCGTCACTTGCTAGCCGGATCCGCCGCCGCTGCCTGCCTGACTCACCGCCGCTGTCTGCCGGAGCCGCCGGAGCCGCCGGCGCTGCCTGCCGCTGCTTCTGCTACTCTTCCGCTGTTGCGGGTTATGCTGCAGCCGCTGCTGACGAGTGCCGCCGTTGGAACTCTCTTATTGTTTCTCCCAGATCTCAAAAATAAACCCACCCCCGGCGAGTTCTCCAACATCAACGAGTTTCGGTTTATAGAAGTTTTTACTTCTAAATCCCTTGTGGCTTTAAATCCCTCTGTGGCTCTCATATTTGAGAATAAGTCGTTCGGATACAATCCGACGACCGTAATGACGTTTTCCGGTGATACAAAAGAAGATATCCTGACCATCGTCACCAAACTCCACGACCTTTACAACGACGCCTATGGTGAAATCGTCAAAGGCTCTGGAGAGTACATGGTATCGTTAGGAGTATCAAAAATGTGGAAATACCGGAAACGTTGGAAATTCCGATACCCCACAACCAATGTAAGAAAAATAATTTCATTTCGGTTACTTGGCAAGATGGTTACTTGGCGAGATCTGCAGATAGGAAAAATCAAGAAAGTAGAGTGGACCATATCCATTTTAAAAAAGGAGGAAATCGTCAAAGAAAGGTGGCACCTTCCCACTGTTTCTCCTTACCTTCAGGCTGCGATCTTGCAAAATAGAAGGGGAATCAATTCATTGATCCCCTCCAGTTAGAACTGCAGGAGCCTTGTCTTACCTCGAAAAGTGCAGGTTCGTCGGGAGTTTGTCCCGATCCATGCGGTGGATTGTCAACTTAACGAAGCGGCTCACTTGACTACGAGTCAATTTCGTTTTTTATCTTGTCCGAAATGTTTCGATATTTTTCAGACTTTCATTTCGTTATGTTGTAATGTTTCCTGTAATGGCCGAAGTTTTAATGATAGGATTGTTCTCCTGATTGGGTGACGGCTTGGCCGTTTCACGATCGCGATGCAATCATCTCTTTTCAAAAAAAAAGGCATGGTAGATAAACTTTCAATGGAAGAAAAAAACCCAGAATAGATAAATTAATACGATACATGTCAATTTATTAAAAACAAGAGTGAATTGCATTTTTGGTCCCTGTGGTTATAGTATTTCTTTGAAAGTGGGACCTATACTTCTGTATCTCAATAAGTGGTCCCTGAGTTTCTAATTTTGCTGCAAAATCAGGACCTCCTCTCTAACACCGTTTATTGCATCCGTTAGTGCCAAGGGTAGATTCGTCATTTCACATTTTTCCCTCTCATTTGAACAAAACACCTGGAGACATGTCCGATTTCTATTATTCCATTTCCAACACATAGTCATTCACTCACACATTCACTCACACAACATTCACTCACACACATTCGGGTAATCATCAAGAACACAATGTCATCATCGTGGATTTTAAGAACCGAGTTAGATGATGGTTGGACTCCGACAAATGTTTACAGTAAGTTGTTATGCTCTGTTTTGAGTATTTACACAAGTCGATCACCATATGCATTTTGTAACCTGATTTTGTTTTTCTTTTGTGATAGATCTTTACCCCACTTTGATAACAGCAAAAATCAACCATGGAGGTTTGTTCACAGATACTCCTGGAAGGAGATACATTCATGGTAAGGTTGATTTTGTTGATTTGATAAACATCGATCACCTCACACTTCTTCATTTCCACAATATCATGAAAGAATTAGGTTACAAACAAGAGGATATAATGTGGTACAATTTCTTGATTCCATTCACTGACCTTGATAATGGGTTGCAACCTTTAAGGAATGAAGAGGATATTTTAAATTTGAAAAAGTATGTCCCTGAGGTCAGAGAGATTGAAGTTTTCATAGAACATGCCAAAGCAAACACTGATGATGTAATAAATTTGAATGAAAATTTTGATAATTTGCACTTTTCCTCAATGCCTTTTATTGGATTAGAATCTGATTTACATGAAATAGGACAAGCTCAGGGGAACAACTTGAACAATGTAGTGGGCTTGAACAATGTAGTTGACTTGAACAATGGCCTTGATTTAAACCATGGATTGGACTTGAACTATGATGCTGATGAGAGTGGCAACCATGGGGTTATTGAGAGTCATGATAGCAATGGCTATCATTCAATTGATGAATTTGATTTATCAATACATGATTATGTGGATACACATGGAGAGTGGATGGGAGTATGTGGAGAAGAAAGTGAAAGCCCGAATATAGATGGTGATGTAGATCCTTTTGACATAGACAACTTTGATTCTGAAGATGAGTTAGCCAGTCAATTCAAAGGAGTTAGGCATAGAGGTTGTAAGGGGCAGGGTGTTGACTTTTACATAGGACAGTCATTTGGTAGCAAAGACACAATCCAGTCTTTAATCATGGAGCATGCAACTGAGAATAGAAGAGACATAGTTCTGGTGAAGAATGATGCAACTAGGCTAAGGGCAATTTGCAGGGGTTCATTGCCTAACTTAATAAAGGATGAAACAGGGCCCAATGGGCCTGGATATGGCAGAAAGAGTAAATGGAGAAAGTCCAATGGGCCTAGTTGTCCATGGGTTTTGTACCTCTCAACTACTACAAGGGAAGCAACGTGGAGAGTGAAAACCTATTTCTCCACTCACAAATGTTTCCAAACAAGGCAGGTAGGTATGGCAACTGCAAGTTATCTATCCAAACATATCACAGAGCATCTGAAGCTGGATCCAAATATGCCATTGAGATATATTCAATCCCATTTGTCTGAGAAGTTTGAAATTCATGTATCACCTTCCAAAGCAATGAGGGTAAAACAACTAGCCAACAAGAGGATTTGGGGGGACTATGAATTACAGTATAGTCAATTGAGGGATTACCTAAATGAGGTGAAAAGGTGCAACCCAGATACCACTGTCAAATTGGAGGTTGAGGCAGCTGCTAACCCTGACAGTGAAACTAGAAAGTTCAAAAGGGTTTACATATGTTTGGGAGCTTTGAAAAGTGGCTTTAGAGCTGGTAGAAGGGATTTGTTGGGATTAGATGGCACATTTATGAAGGGCCCTTTTCCTGGACAAGTATTAACAGCAGTAGGTATTGACCCCAACCATGGCATCTACCCTGTGGCTTATGCAGTGGTAGAGTCTGAATCATCAAGTTCATGGCAGTGGTTCCTAGAGTACCTTGGAGATGACCTTGGTCTTCAAGCCAATTCCAATTTCACATTCATCAGTGATAGGCAAAAGGTATTACTTATGTCTTAATTCTCTTACTTATGTCTTCATTAGCATATTTGTGTCATAATTAGCTTACTTATGTCTTCATTAGCTTACTAATGTCTTAATTAGCTTACTTATGTCTTCATTAGCATATTTGTGTCATAATTAGCTTACTAATGTGTTAATTAGCATATTTGTGTCTTCATTAGCATATAGGGCTTATGTCTTAATTCTGTTGCATATAGGGCATTCTTCCCGCAATTCAAAGGCTATTTCCAAATGCTGAACATAGATACTGTCTTAGGCACATACAAGAAAATATGAAGCTTCGCTGGAAAGGTAAGGCATACAAAGATCTTTTATGGAAGTGTGCAACATCTCCTACTGTCCCCCAATTTAGATCAGCAATGGAGAACTTAAAAACATTCAGTAAGGATTGTCATACATGGTTGAATAACATACCCCCCCAACATTGGAGCAGATCACACTTCACAGGTAAATAGTGTCTTAATTCCTATCCTAATTAGGTAGCATACACTGTCTTAGGCACTCTCTTAATTAAACCGATGTGTTGGTGATTCATACAGGTAGATGTCACTCTGATGTGCTTCTAAATAATATGTGTGAGGTATTTAATAGGCAAATCATTGATGCTAGGGACAAACCAATTCATTCTTGCTTGGAGTACATAAGGGTGTATCTTATGAAGAGAATTGTGAATGTTTTAAAAGTGATTGAGGGTTGTGATGGACCACTGACCCCAACTGCAAACAAGATAATGGAGTCAGTGAAGAAAGAAGCAAGCAAATACCAGGTGGTGTATAATGGAGGAGATAGGTACCAGGTATGGTTCCACTACAAAATTTTGATATTTAGCATAATTTTACAACTACGTGATATAGTTCTGATATTTTTGTGTTGTGACAGGTATCTGGACCTTGGAATGACCAGTGCATAGTTGATGTTAGAGCAAGGACATGCTCTTGTAGAAGGTGGGAATTAACAGGAATTCCTTGTAAACATGCAGTGGCTACTAATTGGAATATGGCATTAAATGGGCAGAATGAGGACCCTGAATCATGGGTGGACCAATCATACAAGCTTACCACATGGAGGGAGATGTACAGGTTCAAGATTGAGCCAATCAATGGAAGCATGCTTTGGGACAAAGGCAACTACATGACCACTTTGGTTCCACCAGATCATCATACACAAGTGGGCAGACCAAGGAAAAAGAGGAAGAAGACTGCTGAAGAGATGTCTCAATCTCAGAGCCAGAAGAGGGATGGAAAACTATCAAGGAAAGGGGTCACAGTCACTTGTGCTAGGTGTAAGCAGTTGGGGCATAATTCCAGGACATGTCAGGGGAATGGGGGAGTCTCACAGCCTGCTGTGAACCAAGGGCTTGGTGGTTGATGGTTGATAAACAATGGTGGTTCTTTTGGTAGTTATGATTATCTGTTTATGGTGGTTGTATTGGTATAATAGATTATGTCTTTATGGTAGTTGTTTTGGTACTTATGATTATGTGTTTATGGTAGTTGTTGATGGTTGATAATCAATGTTTTGGTACTTATGTAATTTTACAAGATAAGTAGGTATGTATGGTTGACAAACATTAGATATGTATGTATGGCATGCAAGTTCATGTTTTGGTACTTATTGTGTTGCTTATTAGCATATGTATGTTATTGTGTAGCTACAAATATTACTTATCTTATTGTGTTGGTACTTATTATGTCAAACACAATGTTCAACCAAACACAGATTTTCAATAAATATTATGTCAAACACAGATTTTCATTAAACCATTTTCATTGATTGTAACTAATGTACTACATTGATCTTAAACAGAAATACAAACCCAACTAAACCACCAAAACAACCCCAACTAAGCAACAAAACAACCCCAACTAAGAACCAAAACAAACATAACTAAGCACCAAAACAAAACTAAGACTACTTCATAAAAGAATCCATGCATATCCCTAAAAAAACCAACTAAGCACCAAAACCAACTGCAATATCTTAATTTCATTGTCTCTTTCTTTGATAGCTTCTTCAAGCTTATGCTTTGTTCTCAGTAACCCAGGGACAACATCTATAGACCGAGCACAAATTGGTGGATCAAACCATCCAAAAAAACAACATCTTCTATTACCCTGTAAGAAAATGGAGGAAACAGCAAAATGTAAGAAATTTTAAGAAAATGGAGGAAACAGGGGATCTTAAGAAAATGGAGGACACGAGATCTTACCATACTTCCACAACAATAGAACCTACGTCCAGGGTTTGCTTGGGTCCATGCTGTTTTTAAGCTTGCTTCACTACCACCGTAGCACACCACCATGTCTAATTGATTTTGAAGAAACCAGGGAGTGAGAGGTAGGAGAAGGAAGTGAAGGGAAGGGTGCAGGTTCGTAAAGGGGAGAACGAAAGTGGTTAAAATGAGAGGGAAAATGTGAAATGACGAATCTACCCCTGACACTAACGGTGGAAATAAACGGTGTTAGAGAGGAGGTCCTGAATACGCAGCAAATACCAAAACTCAGGGACCACTTATTGAGATACAGAAGTATAGGTCCCACTTTCAAAGAAAACATATAACCATAGGGACCAAAAATGCAATTCACTCTTAAAAACAATATGAATTGTTTTTTATATGAATAAATAATAAAATCGGCAATATAAAACCAAAACCTGTTGTTCAATCTGAAATCGAAACCCAAGTCCAAAACCCTTAGAAATCCAGTAGAACCCCCAAATTTGGACGATGTCAACAACATCACCCCCAAATTTCGATTGCCGCATGTATGAAGCTAAGTATCCGGAAGTTGACACGCCGGTGATGATCCAGGTCAAGGAAATCGGAGATGTTGCCACTCATGTCTCTCTCCTTGAATACAACAACATCGAAGGGATGATCCTGTTATCGGATCTCTCTCGCCGCCGTATTCGAAGTGTTGGCAGCTTAATCAAAGTAGGCCGCATCGAGCCTGCTATGGTGCTTCGTGTTAATGCAGAGAAAGGCTATATTGATTTGAGTAAAAAGAGGCTATCGGAACAGGACATCCAAGTTTGTGAGGAGAGGTATAGTAAGAGCAAGCTTGTGCACTCCATCATGCGCCATGTTGCGGAGACTATGAATGTCGATCTTGAGGTAGCTTTTCAATTTTATGATCCGGATTAATTATTATTATTGAAATTTAACTTACTAGATTGCTAAGTAATGCATATTATTAATTATTATTAGTGCCCTTGTTTGGATTTGAAAAATAACAAGACAGCACTACATACAAGTAGTTATATTCATAAACCTGATGGTCTTCTAATAGATAAAGTTACCGGTATTCAGGGATCTTGAGAAATGGCATCTAGCTGGCTTTAAAACTAGTAACTATTTATGTATGCCATGAACATTAAGAGCAAAGTCTAAAGAAAGTTCAAGAGGCCTTGCTACACCAGTTTCACCTTTTTGAGCTTAGACTATACCTTGAAAGTGCAACTCTAAATACTTGACTGAATAGGATTACCATACCAGCATAATAATTTTACTGTAAGTTTCAAACAAGTGTAGTTGCAGAACTTAGCTATGGCTCCCTACAAGTGCAAGACAACAAAGCAGACATGCTCTAAACGCCTTATCTCTCTAATTACCCAACAAAAAATGTATTATCTTCTGACAGCATCATACAGATACACTAACTTGAGGCAAATTTGATTTATGGTTGTGAGTATGATTACCAAAATATTAAATAATTTAGCTTCGTGTCTTCCCTTTATATCCCCCTACGACGCCTTGTAAGATTATTTTGTTGTCCTATGTTATACTGAAACTAACATCTATTGTTAAATGAAACCAGTATAACTACCACCAAAATTTTCCATAGCCAGTTCCATTACACATGATCTCTTTAGCGTGTGGAGTAGCAAGGAATGCGCTATTTGGAAGATGAAAGCCGTTAATGCTAAGAGAAAGAAAAAGAACTGAGATATATAAGATTCTACCCAACCCATATATGCCCTTTCTCTATCTGATTGCTTATAAGCTAAGCAGTTAACACGACGATTGCGAAAATTTCGATCAAGACCTTGAATTGAAATAGCGGAAATAGTTATGAAATAGCGATAAAAATAAAATTAAATATGAATATATATAATATATATATATATATATAAAACATATAACTTAAAAACTTAATAGAATAATGATCAAAAAAAGTTTCAAACCACACAAATAACATAGATAGCATCATAGCAATAAAATTAAGTGATCACTAACAGTTTTAAGTAAAAAACTAAAAGGAACCGTGAAACAGAACTACAGAAGTAATCATAATTTCATAAAATGATAAAAAACTTAAGTGATCACTGATCAACTTACTGTTGTGAGTTGTGACTGAGTCGTGATTCGTGAAAGATTAGGCTGGATTTGTCGATTTGGAAGCAAGAAACCGTGGAGAATAGAAGTCGTGGAGAAGACTGAAGAGAAATCGATGGAGAAGAGAAGTCGTGGAGAAGAGAAATCGATGGAGAAGAGAAGTCGATTTAGGTCAAACATTGTGACTGAGTCGTGCGTGAATGATTAATCAGGTCAAGAAGCCCAAAAAAACCCAAAAGCTTAAAAAAAGGCCCATAACTGCAGGATCGAAATTTCGAGATTTCGACCGAAATTTCGGTGTACAATTTCGATCAAATTTCAGTACATTTCCACGAAATTTCGGTCTTCGCTATTTTTGGTCGAAATCTATAACGAAATTTCGTTGGAGGTCGAAATTCTCGCTATTTCCGCTATTTCGTCGAAATAGCGTCGAAATTAACTGCTTAGCTTATAAGAGAAAAAGTGGTCATTTTCACCTTACATATCTTTTATTTGATCTTTGCAAAGTTTTGCGGATGTATTACTTTTAGAATATGCTTATCCTGATGAAAATTCCATGTTTTTTTTTCTTTCTTTCTCCCCCTTTCATTTTGGATTGCGTGAATATTATTTGTCCTAGACCTTGTCTATGGACATCCTTTAGAATATTTTTCAGTTTTCCAAGTGAATCTCGTTGTGCTCTTATTCCTTCTTATACATTGAGTTGATCGTTGTTGCTGCTTGGGGAAGTGGGTAAACAATATCTGCATGCTTAGTCTTTTATTTGCTTTATCCCTCTCTCTTTTCTGGTTGTTTTTGCTTATTTAATATTTATATGTTAGAAAAGCTTTTATAGATAGCCGGCCTAACCAAAGAAATAGTGATTAGTATTGATCTGTAGGCCTTTTATTCTGCGTAGGGGTTTCTTATGAAATACAAAGTTATCTGTGACAGGATTTATACATCCACGTTGGCTGGCCTTTGTACCGGAAATATGGTCATGCATTTGAGGTTAGATCTTGTTGACTTGTGAAGCTTTGGTCTTATTAACACTTATCTATGTTAATGTTTTCCTTACTGTTTTTAGGCGTTCAAATCAATAGTTAATGATCCTGATTCTGTGCTTAAGTCGCTTACTCGTGTTGTCAGAGAAATTGGTTCGGATGGAAAGGAGGTATTTATGCAAGTTGAGGTGTTTTAACCATGCTGTTCATTGTAATTGTCCTTAGCATTCGCATTTTGTAGCTGGCAAAGGTGGTTCCTGCCATTTCAGAAGATGTAAAAGATGCTTTGGTTAGAAATATCAGAAGACGAATGACCCCACAACCATTGAAAATTCGTGCTGATATCGAGATGAAATGTTTCCAATTTGATGGCGTCCTTCACATCAAGGTGTCACTTGTCGTCTCATTCTTGCATCTACACATCTGATCAATTTTTGGGGTTGTTGTTTTGATTTATGAGAGAGAACAATATATATATATATATATATATAAAGAATGCACAGTTTTAAAGACTTGTTTCTTTAACAGGAAGCTATGCGACGAGCTGAAGCGATTGGCACCAAAGACTGCCCGGTGAAAATTAAACTGGTTGCTCCACCATCTTATGTTCTTAATACTCAGACTTTGGACAAGGTAATCTTACATAATAACGTAAACAAAATACTGACAAAGATGGTAAACTTGGATGCATCCTAGATACCAAGTCTTATGTCCATTTTGATATGAGAGAGCCAATCATTACAATGCATAGCAACTACACTTGAGAGTAGTGTCATATCAACAAGAATATTAAGATATTTTTCTGTATGTTTCAGCAGTAAAATATACTGCATTAATTTGTTTTTTTCTTCTCACAATCAAAATATTATTTAGCATAATTTGTTAATCTCTTCCCAATCAAGGGCTTCAACCCTCGATGATCTTCAAGTGCTTCTACGGTCATAATTTTGGTTAGCTGTGTGCAAGGACCATTTATTTACTTATAATTTTTTTTCATGATCTCTGCTGTATTTGATATTTGCAAGTTTTTATTAGAGGTTGGTGATGGAATGGAACTTTCTGATTTTGTACAGGAACAAGGGATAAAAGTTCTTACTGAAGCAATTGCTGCTTGTGCTGCTGCAATAGAGCGCCATAAAGGGAAACTGACCATAAAAGAGTCACCTCGAGCAGTAAGTATTAAATTTCTCTCCTTGCTCTCTCCAATGCCACGGCAAACATGACTCTGGGTTTTTACTGCTTGGAAGGTTTAATTTATTATTAGCATGTGGTGACATGTATTTGGTTGGCTCTAATACTAATGCGTACTAACTACTAGAATTAGTTATTTGGCTGCCGTATGTCCATATCTCAGTCACTTTTTAACAACTGAAGTTTTCTTTGTGATCCCAACGTAAAAGTAAGGGCAATCTGGTTGTTTCATTGGTTTTTTGTTTCAATCTAGTTTTATGATTAGAAAACATTTATATTAAAGTTAGGATAAATCATTACAAGGCCAAAGGAATAGTTTAGGTGGGGTTGCATGGAATTGTTGATAGTAGGTTTTAAACAAATATCTGATGCATAAATTGTTTGTTGCAGGTGAGTGAACGGGAGGACAAACTGCTTGCAGAACAGATGGCAAAACTTGGGCGTCAAAATGCGGAGGTTAGTGGTGATGAAGACAGTGAAACGGAAGAAGATACAGGCATGGGGGGTTCTGTTGATTTGGATAGCACAAGTTCTGGCATTACAGAGTAGAAATATATGTTTAGTTTTTGCCTTTGTTATTTTTTTTTTGTAAACCAATGGCGATTGGCATCATCTTTGTTTGAATGCTAAATTTTGATCTTATCCTTCATCTAAAAAAATGACTTGGTTGGTATGTAGTTGCTATCAATTTCAATATGAAAATGGTATAGTAGTTATTTTCAAGATTCAAGAATACTTTTATTCAAGTGTAATGTACAACCTTCTACTGCATGATTGAAATCAGTTTCCTTCTCCTCCACGACCCCTTCCCCCCCTCCCTTTAAGAAAACCAGGTTGCACTCCCCCTAAATATCTCCATGCCATGCTCTAGAAACACAATGAAACCCTATTCGTGTTATCTCTATTCTACTGTTACGGGTTGGCGATTGAGTCTTGATGTTCCACTTGATTGCGATTTCCCAAGACACTAACTGAATTGAGTCTCAACGCTCCAATGCAAGTAAAACTCAATTTCAATTTTTTTTTAATTTCTTCAACAAATGCGTCTTGATTCGAGAATGATATTGTCAGAAAATTGGGGTTCTGAATTTGTAATTCTTATAGGAACAGTTTTTAATTTAGGGATTGTTCTAATTCTTGAGGGATCTTATAGTTTTCACCGACTGCAACCTTTATTATCTGTTTGTATGTTTCACTTGCAGCTGCTTTCGATATGTAGGTAATAGGGGATAGGCAAGTGGCCTTCCAGAAGGTTATGGGTTTGTGGAGTTTTCTTCACATGCTATAATAGCAGGAATGGTTCTTTAGCTTGTGCATTGGAGAAAGACGTCCCATGGTTAGGCCTAATCATTTTATTTTTGTAGGTAAGTTAGCACGTGAATACATGATGGATGTTACCGATGCAAGAGACCTTTCGATTGAACTAGATATCCACCAAGAGCCAAGGTTCTGATTAACTTAATAAGTTTTCGGGTACTAGAGTTCTTAAATGAGTACTAATGTACTAGGTATAACATTGACCATTTTGACTAACACATTTGAAACCAACTTTTCATTTTTCTGATGAAGTGTACTTCCCAATATAGGAACAATATCAGCAACTGATTCCTGATATTTGGAACAAAAGACCAAACTGCAACATGTAAGTATTAGAATATAAACTAATTATTACATTGTTGCAACGCCGTTTATCTAAACAAGCTAGAATTAATTGCCAATGAGTGCGTTGACACATATCAGATGTTTTTATATACCGATAATGGTCTTAAATTTGTTCTTTTCTGACGGTCTTAAATGTGATTGGGGTTTAGAAGCAAAGAACAGGGAATCACATAGTGATTAGGTTTGGGATTGCTCACATCTTCGATCTAAATAACATATGCATTTTGAATTTTATATTGCTTTTTAATTGCGAAATTGACATGGATTATGCTACGAAAAGTGTCAATATTTATCTAAGAAAGCTAAGCGTGACCTACTTGAATATTTTCATCGAGTAAAATGTTAGATTCAACAATGAAGCCATATATATATATATATATATATATATATATATATATATAAATATATATATATATATATATATATATATATATATATATATATATATATAGGGGAGGTATCCGTTGCAAACCAGTCAGTTTGTGCAAACTATACAAACCACTATATTAGGAAACAATAGATGTATTTATGGATAATCATTATGATTCATTAATTAAGACTGAGATATATATAGAAGATGATAAGATTCATTCATTATGATCATGACTTTAGATTAGGAAACATAATAAAATCAGATATTTATTAGACTTGATCAACAGCTAAGATTGGTTTGCAGAGTTTGCATGATCTGCATGGTTTGCAATTGATATTTCCCCTATATATATATATATACTCGAGATCATGTGAGACCAGACTATTTCCGTGAGACCAAAAAATTAACACAAAACTTTCACAGCAAAACACTGTGAAGGTACTATGATGGTAAACCTTCATAGTGTTTTTCTGTGAAGGTTCGATGTTTTTCTTACCTTCACAATGAATCACTGTGAAGATTTAGTGTTAATTTCGTGGTCTCACGGTCTCACGAAAACAGGTTGGTCTCACGTGAACCCAACCCTATATATATATATATATATAGCAATCGATATATATATATATAAATAAATAAAAGCAAACAGTAAGCAGTAGATTAAACAATATGAATTTATTAATTTGAAAATCACTTTGATGAAACTCATTTCCAACAGAGGCTTCAATGAGAAATTCGTTTAAAACAACCAATTATATAATCCTAAAACGATTCTATCATTCGCGATAGATTCGTTAAGAAAGGGGTAGAATCAGAGTGATCACTCTAGTGAATGAAAAAGAATAATAGTGTAGAAAGTTAAAACCAACCTGAAAACAAAGTAGTTATCGCGAACGAACTGCACAGAATGATTTCATGTCCTTAAAGGTTTTGGCGATACTCTCTCGTATGTTGTGAGTCTTCAATCGCTTAGCCCCAGGATTTGATGCAGATTAAGGTAAACACTAACAGCGATAGTGTTCACTTATAATGCAAACCTTGAGACAGAAAAGGAGTAGAAAAACGATAGCAGCAGGCAGAGATCGATCGAGAGAGAGAGCAGAAACGTTTTCGTTTTTCTGTGCGTTTACAAATGGAAGAGAAGGCTGCTACTTATACTAGGAAAACTGTAAGTGGGTTAACCCATATCCCTTCCTTCTCTCCCATAAAATCGGTCATGGAGATGGAGTTGGAGACTAAGTCTCCAACTGATTGTTGAATGAAAAATAAAAACGTGTTTAAAACAATCTTAAACATATCTGCTCTTTTAATAAAACTGATTAATTAACCCATTATAATTAATCAACGATCTCTTTTAAAACGTGCTATAAAAAGAAACTCAGGAGCTCGGGGTCCTAAGCTCCGAAGCGAGCGAAGTGCAAAGTGCGCCTCCACGTGCCCCTCCGCGAAACCGCGCCCGCGCCCTCGGCTTCAGCCATGCGCGCGCGCCCGTGTGCGTTGCACTTCTTTGAAACCCCCACCATAAGCCATTAATTCATTCAAACCTTACTTGGTAGAATAGGCTTATAAAGATGAGTTCTTTTATTGTTTCTACCAATGTGGGATGGAAAAATTCCAACCTCACCTCTAATTTCCAACAATCCCCACCAGGTTGGAAATTTTCCTGACTTTCAAGAAAGACGATGTAACAGTGGCGTCACTAAGATTAAACCATGTTAGATGTAAACTGGTAAGAAGAGATCAATTCAATAGTATCCTTAGGATTTAAACCTTGAATTTTGTGATCTCTTCGGCTTATTCACACACATCACCCTTTGTCTTTGCATTCTTACTGAGCGCGTATAAGGCCATGCGCTGAATCCTGTTTCATGACTATCTAGGACATAAACCACTACTCTCCATTTGAGGCGGCACCACCTCTAAGTCATATAGGCAAAGTTCTATATCATCTTCGTTGCTAAGATGCCTTCAAACTTTGTTAAGAGATCAACTCATCCTCGTTCTCGGCAATGACGTACTATCAAATACCTTACATGAGTCTATCTTGATTGATAGTACCTTCTATCGGTTGAATGACTTGTTATTACCCATTAAACTTAGGAGATAGGAGCACTAAATCTAAGTTGGGTTTCCATCACTAACCGATTCTGCGTGGTTTCAGACCCATGTCTCTGGTAGTTGATCCTACTAAGTCTCTCGTCAGAGGCTTAGTCAATGGATCTGCCAAGTTTCCACATGACTTGACATGCACAATGCTTATGGTACCATTATCTATCAGTTGTCTCACATAATTATGTTGGAGACCTATGTGTCGCGACTTCCCGTTATACACGACGTTGTATACTTTTGACAATATGGCCTCACTGTCACAATACATGGGAATAGAAGGAGTCGGCCGGGGCCATAAATGGATATCTGACAGCAGATCTCTAATCCATTCGGCCTCTTTGCCTGCAGCAGCTAGGGCAATAAATTCGGCTTCCATAGTTGAATGAGCGATACATGTTTGTTTCTTGCTCGCCCAAGAAATTGCTCCACCACCAAGTGTATATATCCACCCACTTGTGGATTTAGAGTCACTTGAGTGATCTATCCAACTAGCATCAGAATATCCTTCCATGATTCCTGGATGCGTCGTGTACGTCAACTCTAGATCACTGGTTCTTTTCAAGTATCCAAATACTCTACTGATTGCCTTCCAGACCCGGATTGCTTGTATATTGACTTAGTCTACTCACAGCAAAAGCAATATCCAGTCTAGTGCAATGCATGGCATACATCATGCATCCTATTGCACTAGCATACTCTAGTTGAGCCACTGCTCTACCAGAGTTTTTGTCAAGTTTCACACTTGAATCAAATGGAGTATTGAACTCCTTTATATTCAAATGTTGAAACTTAGTCAGTATCTTCTCTATATAGTGGGATTGACTGAGAGAAATTTGAGATCCTGGCCTCTTGATTTTAATTCCAAGAATTGTATCTACTTCTCCAAGATCTTTCATCTTAAAGTTCGAGGATAAGTATTTTTTCGTTTCATTGATGCCTTCTAGATTGGTTCCGATGATCAACATATCATCGACATAAAGACAAATTATCACAGTGGATTCTTTTGTACATTTTGAGTAAATGCACCGATTTGCTCCATTATGTCGGAACCCGAAAGAGGTGATAGTAGTATCAAATCTTTCGTGCCACTGTTTGGGGGCTTGCTTTAAACCGTACAGAGATTTGATAAGTCTACACACTTTGTTCTCTTTTCCGGTTACCACAAACCCTTCGGGTTGCTCCATATAAACCTCCTCGTTTAAATAACCATTCAAAAAGGCTGTTTTCACATCCATTTGATGAATGTACAGTCCTTTTATGGCCGAGATTGCTATAAGAGTTCGGATAGAACTAATTCTAGCAACCGGAGCGTAAGTGTCGAAGTAGTCGACACCTTTTCTCTGTCTATATCCTTTAGCTACCAATCTAGCTTTAAAAGTCGAGATTGAACCATCCGGATGCAGCTTTCTTTTGAATACCCATTTAGAGCCTATGGGTTTTGCTCCCTTGGGTAAGTCAGCTAATTCCCAAGTTTCATTACCCATGATGGAGTCCATTTCATCATTTATTGCTTCTTTCCATAACGGAGCATCCCTTGAAGACATGACCTCTTTATAAGTCTTGGGATCATCTTCGATGTTAATCGAGAAAATGACCTCTATTGTCACTTTCTTTTGTGTCCCTTCGACCAAGTATGAGAAGAAATCATCCCCTAGATTTTTATCTTTTCTTGCTCTAGTACTTCTACGTGGTTCGTCAACCTTGTTTGAGGCTTTCGAACTATCACGAGATGTACCAGGAAGATTTGAAGCCAATGTTCTTTCCGAATTTTCAGCATCTTCTGAAAATTTGTCTTCAAATAATTCCACATCTCTGGATTCCACTATTACTCCTGATTCTTTATCTAGTAACCTATAAGCCTTGCTATTTCTAGCATGTCCTACGAATATGCTTTTAATAGCTCGAGCTCCCAGTTTAGATCTTTTTGGATCAGGAGTACGATAGTAAGCAATACAACCCCAGACTATAAAATAGGTTAAGTTAGGTTTTCTTCCTTTCCAAAGCTCGTATGGGCTGGTTGGAATCACACGACTAGTGATTCGATTGTGAATATGGAAAGCGGTCAATAGTTGACCATCTCAACAAGGGTCCGATTCTTTCTTTCCGTCAAACCATTCTGTTGAGGCGTGAATGGAGAGGTGCGTTCATGCTTGATATCGTTCTCTTCGCAAGACGTATCAAATTCTCTATTAAAATATTCGCCACCTCTATCTGATCGAAGTATTTTGATCCGTTTTTCAAGTTGATTTTCCACTTCAGCTTTGAAAAGTTTAAAAGCATCAAAAGCTTCGTCTTTTGAATGTAATAAATAAACGTGTAAAAACCGGCTGAAGTCATCACAGAATGTAATGAAATACCTTTTACCACCACGTGTAAGTATTCCATTTAATTCACAGATATCGGAATGAATCAACTCTAAAATAGTAGTGTCCCTTTTTACTGATGGAAATGGTTTCTTAGTAAATTTTGATTTTACACAAGTTTCACATTTTCCAAAATCTTTATTATCAATTTTAATTAATCCTTTACTTTGCATTTTTTCAATATTTTTCACATTGGTGTGTGCTAAACGTTTATGCCATAAAGAAATTAAACAAACAAAATAATCGGAAGAATTAATTTTATTGATACCAAAGGGAACTACATCAGAAACAGAATTATCAAAAACTACATCATCAGAAATTGCTAAAACATTACTACCCATAGATTCACTCGGCCCGACCCCATAAACATCGTCACTCAGGTTCAAACGGTACATCCTCAGCTAATAATATCCCTTTCCAATGAAGGTCTTCCGTTTGTAGATCACAAGCTTCAATGCCTCGATGTTGAGGCCAAACCCGTTTTTGTCAAGTCTGGCCGCAGGCACAAGGCACTTGTTGATGGATGGAACATGTAAGACATCCCTAAGAGTGACAGTCTTGCCGGAGGTGAACGTGAGTAGTACGGTACCTATGCCCGCCACACCAGCCTTGCCATTGTTCGCCACTATCACCTGTCTTCCTTCTCGAACAGGTCCATACTCAATAAACTTGGACCTGGAGTCACAAACATGAACAGTGGCTCCAGTGTCCAAGTACCAACCTCCTCTACTAGCATTGATTCTGGTAGCTGCTTCAGAGATCATATCAATCTCTTCCATTTGCAAGTTTGCAACAAGTTGCTGGATATCTTCAACCGTGTTTGCCACTGGTGGTCCGGAATTTCTTTGCTTGCATTCCCTAGCATAGTGTCCTGCCTCTCCGCAGACATGACACTTACCTGTTCTCTTCGGCCCTTGACTAGAGAATTGGCCAGACTTCTTGAAGTTTTTCTTTTGGGGACCCAAGTTCCACTTTTTAGTGGGTCCACTAGGTTTAAACTTCCCTTTGCCATCAGCCTGCACGCTGTTGGCACTCAAGATAGTCTTGCCCCTCTTGTCCATATTTCGTGCCTCTTCCTCTATCCTGATATGTTTGATTAAATCATCCAAAGAATAATCTTCGGATTTGTGCATCTTGCGTTTTTGGAAATCTTTCCAAGATGGAGGCAATTTATCAACAACTGCCCCTACTTGGAAAATATCAGGAAGAGGAATGTTGAGAACTTTCATCTTGTTAACCAATACTTGAAGTTCGTGAAGTTGTTCAAGTATTGGTTTGTCATCAACCATATTGAATCTCAAGTAGCGAGACACAAGGTACCTGCTGGTACCTTCCTCTTGTGCCTTGTACTTGAATTCCAATGCGGTCCAAAGTTCTCGAGGACACTTAATAGGGGCATATAAGTCATAGAGTCGATCGAACATTGCATTCTTTATATGCCCGCAAGCCAAAGTTTCACATTCTTTACGAAATAGTCGCTCCTTCTGTTGGTTATTTTAGTGAAATCATCATGTTCATTTTATGTAATTGGATTCACAAAGGTAATAATGGGGTTGTTAGCTAAGCTATAACATGAGTTAGGAGGTGTGGAGTGCACACTCGTGTAAGCTAACTAGAACCCGGGATTGTTGGACGGTCAAAATCGACAAGTTACAAAGTGATTTTGTGAGCTGGGTGTCGGAGCCACTTCTGGCGCCAGTTGGCTAGCGCCAAGCTCTGGAATGTTGTCCGCGCCCTTTGTGGCGCCAGTTGGCTAGCGCCAAGTTTGGCGCCACGCTCTGGAATGTTACCCGCGCCCTTTGTGGCGCCAGTTGTCTAGCGCGGAAAGTAGCGTCGGCGTCTGGACTGGTTTTTCACGTTTGTAACTGCCGTCATTAATTCCACAATCAATCTCATTAAATGAGAGATTATTATCAGTATTCAAAACAGGTCGGTTACGATTCTCTAAAGGTGTATAAGTATGAATCGATTTCTGCCTTAATCGATATACTAAAACACTGAAAAATCAGAGATTATCCTCGAGAGAATTTCGTGATACCCGGGCAGAATAGGGTCGAAATATCTCTTACGGAAAGCAAGCTCTACGCGATCTCTGGTTATATCCAAGTTATTATAATCGTCACTCACTCTTCTCTTCCACAAACTTATACACCGAATCCCCCAACAATCGTAAGAGATATTTGTCTTCGTGAAGAGAGATGGCGAGTGAACAGTCCGTGAGAGACATGACGTCCAAGTTCACAAAACTGGAGAAGTTCGAGGGCGTTGATTTCCGTAGATGGCAGAAGAAGATGCACTTCTTGTTGACGACGTTGAAGGTCGTGTACGTGCTAAGCACTCTGATGCCAGAGGTGGTGGAAAACGAGACGTTGGAGATGACCCGGCGTCGCGGCAAGTGGGAGAACGATGACTACATCTGTCGTGGCCACGTCTTAAACGGTATGTGTGACTCACTCTTTGATATCTACCAAAATGTTGAATCCACCAAAGAGCTATGGGACTCTCTCGAGTCCAAATACATGGCAGAGGATGCTTCTAGTAAGAAGTTCCTGGTTTGTAATTTCAATAATTACAAGATGGTGGACTCAAGGCCGGTGATGGAGCAATATAACGAGCTCCTTCGCATTCTCGGCCAATATGCTCAACATAATATGAAGATGGACGAATCCATCTCCGTATCGAGCATAATTGATAAATTGCCCCCCTCTTGGAAAGACTTTAAACACATGTTGAAACACAAGAAGGAAGAGTTGTCTCTTGTGCAACTCGGTAGTCACTTGCGCATAGAGGAATATCTTCGGGCGCAAGAGGCTGGGAAACCTAAAGTAAAGGAGGTTTCTGCACCTTCGGTGAACATGGTTGAAGAGGGTAAGACTAACAACTTCAAGGGAAAACTGAAGTTCAACGAAGCCAAGAAAGGGCCCAATAAGAAGGTTAAATTAACCTGTTGGACCCGTGGGATGACCGGCCATCTCAAGCGGGATTGTCGGGTTGTCAAGAATAAGAATGGAGCAAGCACGAGTGGTAGTGGGCAAGCCAAGGATCAAAACCCACGACAAGGTCAGTTTCTTGACTTTGGTTTTAATTCAAATGTGAATTATGCACCACTAATATCTGAATCTGTTTATGTGCAGGATGATGATGTTGCTTTGTAACATCCTAAATTTTCAATAATATTATTTTAATAAGAATTGGGATGTATTTGTATTTTTGTGTAAACCTTGAAATATATGGAAGTTTTATAATTCATTAGGATTAAAATACAAGAGATGTAAGTAAGATGTTACTTTTGGAATTAATGAAACTTGAGGGTACTTTTGGTCATTTTGGAAAGTTTGTTTGGATAAAATATCTGAAAATCAGATATTATCTGATTTTGGTCTTTGGGTCGGTCAAGAGAGAAAGAAGAAATAGAGAGAAAGAAGGGAAAGGAGAAAAGAAAGAAAAGCAAGGATTTATTCATCATTTTGGTATGTAAATCAGTCAAGGTTTTTGATTAAATCTGTTGTGGTTATATGATTATAAACGAATCTGTGTATTGGGTTAATTTACAGAATCGTTTACAACAGATTTGAAGTAGTAGATTTGTGCAGGAAGTGAGTATTTGCAAATATAAGGTGAGTTCATTGTTCCTTGCTTAAATCAGTGTTTTCATGTTAAATTAAACCTTGAAATAGCTGTATAAATTGATTATGAACTGTATGGGATGGTTTGGAATGAGCTGAATCGAACAGACATGAAAATGGATCGAATTTTAGGCTGCAGAACCGAGTTTTCCGGATAAATCGTCGTATCCGGATACCCCTGGTGATGAATGTTTCCGGACGCAATAGTATCCGTGTAAGTTTTATTTTATTGCTTTAGTTTTTCGGATGATTGTAGTTACCGGATAGTATCCGGGTTGCGTTAGTTTCCGGGTGTTATCCGGATTAGTGAAGCGTCCGGAAAACTTAAGTTGTCCGGATTAGATCAGTATCCGGAAAGTTGTGTTATCCGGGAAGTTTAGTTGTCCGGATAGTTTTGTTATCCGGAAACCCCTGTTGTCCGGACTCTTTTGGAGAAGTTGAGAAAGGTTAGGTTCTAAGGTCTGGATGCTGTCCTGGATGTTTTGTCTGGTTAAGTTTTCTAAAAAAATTCTAGGGGCGCTGCCCACAGACCCCGCAAGGGCGTTTCCCCTTGACCCCATCCGCTAACCGGGTAGCGGAACCCCCGTGCTAAGTCGCCGAAGGGGGGCATTTGAGGATGAAGATACGATAGGTTATCTAGTATTCTTAGATTTGAGAATATGATATGAGCTGTAATATGTTGTTATGCATATACGTTAGTAAAGTGTAATGGATCCATAGGCACTAGTGTTTGGTAATCACATGGAATAGGCGTGTGGTATTAATCGTTATTCTAGTGTGTGTGTGGAAATTGTGGAATAGGCGTGTGGTAATAATCGTTATTCCCAATTTCTAAGGAAGAAAATGGGATTGACATAAATGCTTGTAATCTCTACTTCATTTCCGATAAATGGGCATGTGTAATTGTGATTTATTGGATAAGAGCATTAATCTAGAATCATTGAAGATTCGTAGTGAGGCTCTGAGGCATGATATGATGATGGAATGTGTGTCAGTCATATTCATGGGATTGGATGAAAATCGTGTTAACGGAATAGAGTTATACGTATGGTAAGAAAAGGGTAATCAGGTTTGATATAACTTGTTTACATTGATTTTGCAAATATTATTGTGGAAACGAATGTTCTCACTAGGCGTTGGCCTAATCGTTTCAGATGATGTTTTCTTACCAGATACCAGCTCGGGAAAGTAAAGGGTTGTGGGACGAGCGTTTTTGTAATAGCAGAGGTGTCAATTAACAAGAAGAGATTTTGATGGGTTGCTTAGATAACTTAGTTAATCTGATTATAGTGATATGATTAGATTGATAGGTTATTTGAAGGATCCTGTATTGTAAATATACTCTTGATGGTTAATTTCCTTGCTATATTTATATAAGTTGAAGTTTCTTGTATCATAACGTATTATAATTTGAGGTTCAAAATAGCCCTGATTTTAGGGTGTTACATGCTTGGTGGGTCGACTCGGGTGTTACAAGTCATGTGTTCAAAGATCGTCGTTGGTTCGCCTCTATGGAACCGGTTGAAGACGGATCAATGCTACACATGGGGAACGAGTCGAGTGCTACCATTCTTGGACGTGGCTTAGTTAGGCTAGAATTTAGTTCTGGCAAAATAGTTGAATTTTTTGATGTTTTGTTTGTACCACAAATTCGAAAGAATTTGGTTTCCGGTAACATCTTGAATAAGTTAGGATATAGGCAATTTTGTGAGTCGGACAAGTTTATCTTGTCAAATGATGGCTCTTTTGTAGGATTTGGTCTTATGTTGAATAACATGTTTAAATTTGAATGAAATAATTTTGTTTCAAATTTTGTTTATGATGCAATTGAATTGCTTTATGTTGCTTTATAAATTGCTTTATGTTGTAAATGATTTTTGTTTAAAATTCTGTTTATATTGCAAATGAATTTTTGTTTTAAATTCTGTTTATGTTGCAAATGAATTTTGTTTAAATTCTGTTTATGTTGCAAATGAATTTTGTTTAAATTCTGTTTATGTTGCAAATGAATTTGTTTTAAAATTCTTTTTATATTGCAAATGAATTTTTGTTTTAAATTATGTTTATGTTGCAAATGAATTTTGTTTAAATTATGTTTATGTTGCAAATGAATTTTGTTTAAATTCTGTTTATGCTGCAAATGAATTTGTTTAAAATTCTGTTTATATTGCAAGTGAATTTTTGTTTAAAAATTATGTTTATGTTACTTTATGAATTGCTTTATGATTGCAAATGAATTGCTTGATGGATTTTGGGGTGAAGCCATGCTAACGGCTTATTTTTTGCTGAATCGAGTTCCCAATAAAAGGAACAAGATTACCCCATATGAACTTTGGTTCAAGAAAAAGGCCAAACTTGAGTTATATTCGAGTTTGGGGCTGTCGAGCGGTTGTTCGACTACCCGAACCCAAAAGGAAGACTTTGGGTGAAAAGGGTATTGATTGCATCTTTGTTGGATATGCCGAGCATTCCAAAGCTTATAGGTTCTATGTTATCGAACCTAATGATTCTATAGCGATTCACACCGTTATAGAATCGAGAGATGTAATTTTGATGAGACTAGATTCTCTTCAATGCCGAGGCCTAAGGACATAGTTCCAAGTACTAGTGAAACTAGTGAGGTTGAAGAACAAGCAATTGTTCCAAACGAATCTCCGATGCTTCGAAGGAGCAAAAGAGGAAGGATTGAAAATCCTTTGGTCCCGATTTCCAAGTATACTTGGTAGATGGATCAAGAGATGAGATTGGATTCCAATTCCTTTACTGTTATAGTGTTGAGGAGGATCCAAAATCATTTGATGAGGCTATGAAGTCTCAAGATGTTGCTTTCTGGAAAGAAGCAATACATGATGAGATGGACTCCATCATGGGGAATAATGCTTGGGTATTATCGGACTTGCCACCGGGTTGCAAACCTTTGGGTTGCAAGTGGATCTTCAAAAGGAAGATGAAAGCGGATGGATCAATCGACAAGTTCAAAGCTCGATTAGTGATCCAAGGCTTTAGGCAACGGGAAGGCATATATTATTTTGTTACTTATGCCCCGGTTGCAAGGATCTCCACGATTAGATTGTTGATAGCCTTAGGTGTTATTCACAGTTTAGTGATTCACCAAATGGATGTCAAAACGGCATTCTTGAATGGTGATTTGGAGGAGGAAGTTTACATGAAACAACCGGAAGGTTTTGTTATGCCCGGGATGGAGCATAAGGCATGTAAACTTGTAATGTCATATGTCGGGTTTTCTTCAATATTGGAGGGATATTCGGATGCAAGTTGGATCACCAATTTGGAAGATCACTCTTCTACGAGTGGTTGGGTGTACTTGCTTGGGGGAGGTGCCATCTTATGGGCTTCCAAGAAGCAAACTTGCATCACGAGTTCGACTATGGAGTCGGAATTTGTGGCATTAGCTGCTGCCGGTAAAGAGGCGGAGTGGCTAAGGAATTTGGTCCATGAAATTCCATTATGGCCGAAACCAATATCACCCATTTCTATCCGTTGCGATAGTGAGGCTACTTTGGCTAAAGCTTATATCCAAGTGTATAATGGCAAGTCTAGACACTTAGGTGTTAGACATAGCATGATTCATGAGCTAATCACGAATGGGGTGATTTAGGTTGAGTTTGTTTTGTCGCAACAAAATCTAGCAGACCACTTGACGAAGGGGTTAACTAGGGACTTGGTTCAAAAGTCGGTGATAGGGATGGGTTTAAAGTCCATCTAAATCTCCAAAAGTGAGATACCCAATTCCCTTCTAATACAACGTTAGAAGCTGAATTCAATGGGAAAGCTCACTCTAAGGGATTGGAGCACAAGTTGATCATCCCACGGTATGTGCTCGGTACTGCAAGTGAAGGAGGTAATTGTTCTTTTGTAAAAATGCATGTGTAGGTGCATGAAGAAAAGAACTACCTATATGAGTGGGAAGTGTGGCCGCTTCAAGAAGCTTGGACTTGGCTTTGATGCACTCACGAATGGATAAGGACACATGGACTGTATAGTGTCAAGTTTATCTTTAGAGAATTTTTAAATTCATGTGTATGTTATTTTCTGGTACTCAAATGGGTTGACGAGTTCAATCCTTAGGACACCCAGATTCTCGAGTATTTGAAATGTGTAATGTACTAAGGTGGAAATTCAATCTTTTAGATATTTTCATTTATGCATGAGTTTGTTTACCTGTTTTGAATTTTTATTTTGTGAATCAAGGATTGCACTAAAATGGGGGAGGAATGTTGGTGATTTTAGTGAAATCATCATGTTCATTTTATGTAATTGGATTCACAAAGGTAATGATGGGGTTGTTAGCTAAGCTATAACATGAGTTAGGAGGTGTGGAGTGCACACTCGTGTAAGCTAACTAGAACCCAGGATTGTTGGACGGTCAAAATCGACAAGTTACAAAGTGGTTTCGTGAGCTGGGTGTCGGGGCCACTTCTGGCGCCAGTTGGCTAGCGCCAAGACTAGCGTCAAGCTCTGGAATGTTGCCCGCGCCCTTTGTGGCGCCAGTTGGCTAGCGCTAAGTATGGCGCCACGCTCTGGAATGTTACCCGCGCCCTTTGTGGCGCCAGTTGTCTAGCGCGGAAAGTAGCGCCGGCGTCTGGACTGGTTTTTCACGTTTGTAACTGCCGTCATTAATTCCACAATCAATCTCATTAAATGAGAGATTATTATCAGTATTCAAAACAGGTCGGTTACGATTCTCTAAAGGTGTATAAGTATGAATCGATTTCTGCCTTAATCGATATACTAAAACACTGAAAAATCAGAGATTATCCTCGAGAGAATTTCGTGATACCCGGGCAGAATAGGGTCGAAATATCTCTTACGGAAAGCGAGCTACGCGATCTCTGGTTATATCCAAGTTATTATAATCGTCACTCACTCTTCTCTTCCACGAACTTATACACCGAATCCCCCAACACCTTCTCGAGTTTGGCTATTTTGGCTGCGTCCGGCTCTTTCCCCGCCGTGGGATTAGGTTATCAGGTATGGGTTTCAATTGCACATTTGGGTCCACCACAAACCAGAGTTTGAGAACCATCATCATGAACATGACTTTCTCAGCCCAGCGGGTGAAATTGGACACATCGAAACTGTCCAGTTTCACCAGTTCTTGTGGCATCAAGCGGTAGTTACCAGAGTCCATTTGTTGATCTTTACAAAACCTTTAAGATTGTTGAATATTTTGAAATCAGAAAATATTCCACACGTTTATAATTAAACAAAGCTTTGAAAAGATTATTAGTTTAATCATAAAGGTTTACCTTTTAATATATCTATACGTATAATAAATAAGTAACTAGCATGCCACGTGTCGTCTTTTGGTGAGCCGACTTAAGTATTTTCCCGCCTAAACATGTATCTGGACGCAATTTACATTATAAGTTCAATTAGCACACTCACATTTACTCCTCCTTAAATCTCTCCTTAATTCAATTTTTTTAATTTATAAAATTACATTTAGTACCCTTATAATTATGTAGGTAGTTTACTTTTAATCTCTTACTTTTTTATTTTTCATTTTATACTCTTATCATATAAACATAAATAATGTATATGAACTAAAATGCATTAAAAAACATTTCTATTTTTACAAATTATATCATTATAATCGCTTCGTCAATACCTTCGAAATGAGCCCAATATTGAATATTTTTGGATTTATTATATTATTAAATATCATAAATATATACGAATTAATGTGTATACGGAATTTAATTAATGTGTCGTGATTAGTATGGAATTTGTTCAAATTAGTATGGGATTTGATACAAATAATCACTAAATTGTCGTGATTTTCTTTTTGCAATTTCATATCAATTTTTACTTCAAAGTCGAATTCATTTGACGAATTACGATTCTATCAAATTCTATTCTGTCAACGAAACACCATTAGAATTATCATAAGAGATTTAATTATTTGGAAAAAAGAAGATATCACTTATCAACTGACTTTTGGATTATGAGTTCGAACCTTTTTTAAAATATAAATATGCAATTATTGTGTATTCGTTTGATAAATTCATTTATTAACAACATTTATAATAGGTATCAAACGTAATAGACATATTTTTAACTTCAAGATAATATTCCCTATTTGTGGAATTTTTGTTTTCTTTTTATCAGTTATTGTATGTGTCACAAAATTATTCAACAACTATTAAACATCAAATAATTAACTTAAAACACAAATTTGATCGTCGCGCAACGGGCGAGCCAAATACTAGTTATAGATAATATAATCAATATATTTAGATATATATATATATATATAGAGGGCCCTTCTTTTGTTAACCAGCCATTTAGTGTTAACTGTATTAAATAATCTGGACCATTAATCATCAAAATCAATGGCTAAGATTAAAAGCATTTTTTAATTCATAATTAAAATAAACACATGGCTGATTTCATTTGCAGCATATATGCTTAGGGTTATTATTGTCATTTAACAAATCTGGATAACTATGGTAACTATCAGATAAGGAAACAATTAACTCAATCCCTACATTTAAGGACCTGATAACTATGCATAGGTTGTTGCAGGCGCCTCTTTTGTTTGCATCTTTCAAATTACCCCATTGAAATCAATGGATAGATATGATGATGAAGAAGAACAGTAGCCATCCAATTACTTCCCATATTTCTTCTCTCTCTCTCTCTAAAACGAGATGGATTTTTGCGACAACACTGATTCTTGCGAGTTGCGACAAGGATGAACTCCGGCGACGGATTTCCAGAATCCGGCGAGATTCCGGCAAAGTCGTTTTTTCGGCGAGTTTGAGTTGCGACAAGAAGATAACAGTTGCGTTATGAGCCAAGTTGCGATAACCTTTCACTTGCGACAAACAAGACTTGCGACGACTATGAACACCGGCGAAATATCGTTTTTCCGGCGACGAAAGTGCAGAATCCGGCGAGATGAAGCAGTTTCCGGCGACGACAAAAACTCACTGATCTCGTTGATTTCTCAAGGTTTTTCGATTCTGTAAATTGTAGTCTGCTCGAAATCAACACAGAAATCGATCTGTGGTATCAAATACATTGTGCATATGATTATTTGTCATGTTGGTTTGATTATTGTTATGGATACACGCTATTTTGTTTATGTGCATATGTGCATATGCAGAGTTACACAAATGTATGGTTGTGCATATATGCAAGTTTACATAGATTTATGGTTTACACAGATTTATGGTTGTGCATGTATGCAATTTTACATATATTTATGGTTTACACAGATTTATGGTTGTGCATGTATGCAATTTTACATAGATTATGGTTTACACATAGTTATGGTTGTGCATATATGCAATTTTACTTAGATTTATGTTTGTGCATATATGCACTTTTTATCTTCATATATTCAACTGATGTGCATATATGCAATTCTATGATGTGTATATATGCAGTTATAAGGTATGCATATATGCAGTATTAATATGTGCATATATGCAATTCTATGATGTGCATATATGTAGTTTGAAATCGTGCATCTATGCAAAAAAAACGTGAAAAAATATATCTGGAACGTGAAGATGAAGATTATGTTTGAAAATGGGTTTTAGATGATTAAAATTATCATTAATAATTACCAAAAATGAAAATTGGTTTTAAAATATTAAGATTATCATTAATAACTACCAAAAATATCTTGTGCATGAAATTAGGAAAGTAAATAACCCATAAATAATTAAAATTCTGAAATTCCTAAACTACCCCTATCAAACCAGTAACCTATCTTGATTCCTATTGGTCCAAAAAAGTTAACATGGTTAACACTAATTAGACGGTTAACAAAAGAACGGGACCCTATATATATATAGCAATCGATATATATATACATATACATATATATATATATATATATATATATATATATATATATAAAAGCAAACAGTAAGCAGTAGATTAAACAATACGAATTTATTAATTTGAAAATCACTTTGATGAAACTCAATTCCAACAGCGGCTTCAATGAGAAATTCGTTTAAAACAACCAATTATATAATTCTAAAACGATTCTATCCTTCGCGATAGATTCGTTAAGAAAGGGGTAGAATCAGAGTGTTCACTCTAGTGAACGAAAAAGAATAACAGTGTAGAAAATTAAAACCAACCTGAAAACAAAGTAGTAATCGCGAACGAACTGCACGGATAGTTCTTAAAGGTTTTGGCGATACTCTCTCGTATGCTGTGAGTCTTCAATCGCTTAGCCCCGGTATTTGATGCAGATTAAGGTAAACACTAACGGCGATAGTGTTAACTTATAATGCAAACCTTGAGACAGAAAAGGAGTAGAAAAACGATAGCAGCAGGCAGAGATCGATCGAGAGAGAGAGCATAAACGTTTTCGTTTTTTCTGTGTGTTTACAAATGGAAGAGAATGCTGCTACTTATACTAGGAAAACCGTAAGTGGATTAACCCATATCCCTTCCTTCTCTCCCGTAAGTGCAAAGTGCGCCTCCACGCGCCCGCGCCCTCGGCCACGCGCGCACGCGCGTGTGCGTTGCCTTTCTTTGAAACCCCCACCATAAGCCATTAATTCATTCAAACCTTACTTGGTAGAATAGGCTTATAAAGATGAGTTCTTTTATTGTTTCTACCAATGTAGGATGGAAAATTTCCAACCTCACCTCTAATTTCCAACATATATATATATATATATATAAAAATTGTTTTACAGAAAAATGAAACAGACTAAAATTAAAGGCCAATATTTTAATTTTCTTGATTGGGGACTATACTGGTTTTAGTTGATATGGTAGCTGGTGTTATAAATCCTGATTTCTTGATGAAGAGTAATACGACTATCATATAAAATACTCACCTTGTTTGGCATTGCATAAGGGGAACCATTTATTGATGGAAAAGTTATTTCTTGGATTTTGACTGATCTTGCTTCTTGATGACATATAATTCTTTTTGTTTCTTGATCAAAAACACAATTTTTTCTCCTTTTTCCTCTCAACTTTACTTGATGGGGTTTGGTTCTTTTTTTAGTGATCACTTATATTTCTTTACTTGATTATCCAATTATCCAGAAGAATACGTTTGCGGTTTGATCATGGTTTTTTTTTTCTAAAGATTCTTTCTTGAGTTTGCTTATTTCTTGCAAGAATCCAACCGTTATGTTGGTGTTCATGCTTTGAATGAAAGTTTTCCTTTTAAGATATGGTGGAATATATTTTCTTGAAGCATGAGTTTTGTTCATATTTGGTTAAATTTCTTAACTTTTTCCCACGAATGGAATCTTGTATGTATGATCAATGCAAATTAGACCTTGAATCATTTGATCAATTTTTATTACAGTTTATGCACTTGGGTATGTAATGGATGTATATCAAGATTCCAACAACGTTTGTGTTCTGATGATGATCTTTATGTTTTTGTAGACTGTGACTTGGGATTTTGAAACCAATAAACAATTCAAGGTATGTCATTATTTGTTTCTGTTTGAAACCAAGAAACAGAAAAATGTGGTTTTTAACCAAAAAAAAGAACAAGAAAATGGTAATTAGTTTTGTTTTTTAACATATGTTCATGTGATTTCTAGCACTTAGATCTTCTCATCTTGATAAATTTGGTTTGGGTATGAAAACTAAACCATCTACACTTCACTTTTAAACTGAAATTGTATACTTCTTAGACCATCTCCAATTGGGTCACTAAATCTTACACTAAACACTAAATTTAGTGTAAATTACACTATTCACATCTCCAATAAGGTCTCTATTTTTCACACTAAATTTAGTGTAATGAATAGTATTACACTATATTTGGTGTAACACTATTCATTTACACTACTTTTTGCACTACTTTTCCATCACTTTAAAAAAATAGTGTCACCCATTGGAAAAGATTTACTATTAACACTAAAATTTACACTACTTTTGAAATTTGGTGTAAAATATAGTGTGACCCATTGGAGATGCCCTTATATATGCTTAAATCATGTTTAAAATGCCAATTATGCTTCATTTGTTCTCCGATACTTTACTGTAACTATGAATTCCATATTGTAAGTAACAATACATGCGATTTAATAGGTGCAAACAATTTAATACCAATGAAAATTGCTCCAAAATTGCAAATAAAATCAGAGTGAAAGAGAGGGTTGCTGCATATATTGCGACTCCGGTGTGGCCGGAGGGTAGCCCTACAAGCACCGCAATTCAAATGATTTTTCCCGTTTACAAAACTTATTAATTTTTTTTATATAATGTCTTTATAAATGTCAATTTCACGATTGAATGAGATCTTTTTATAAACTTTAGTTAACCAAGTTTTAATTTGTTGCGTTTATAAAAGAGTTATTCGGAAACAAATATAGCAATTACAATACATAATATATATATATATATATATATTATACATCCACGTTATATAACTAAAAGTTTATCCGAACAATAATACCAATATTTAATATATTTTGAAAGTTTTCTCATAATCGAAGATTGATTATATTGGTGTGATATATATATATATATATATATATATATACACCATATATACTCACTGTATTTATCATTTTTATTATGTTATATATACGTGTATATATAAACACATACTCTGTATAAAAACTTATATAAAACTAGTCAGTATACCCGCGCGATGCGGCTGGTGATAAATTTTTATTGGGAACCACATGGCTTTGTCCCGACGGTATCTAGGTGATTGGTATATCCCAAATGCATTATCAAAGCTAAAGAATTTTAAACCTAAGAAGAACATCTAAGATCAAATGATAGAACAAATCCAGTTAATACGATTCATTGGTTTAAACGTACAGGGCTTTGATTCAAAACAAAACATAACCAATTGAATTACCATGTTTTCTAGAAACAAAATTTAATATTGTATTGCCAAAAACTATCTACTTTTTAGCTATGTCCATTAAAACATAATAGATCCTTTGAATGTCAAAATGAGTTATTACTTGCATCTAGTCAAGATTTAGAAAAACCCGAATCACCAAATTGATCCCAACAAAGTTCGATCAATTAAATATGCTTATTTTGTATATAAGTTGCGGATAGAAACATCATTTACTTTACTTTAAGGAGATTATTTATTGATGAATTCTACCAAAAAGCAAAGTCCTAATCCACTTTAACCTTCCCATTGTTATTAGATAGAGAGATGTTGAGAAGAAAATAAGAATTTGCTTGTATTATTTAAGATTGATGAACTCAAAAACATAATTTACAAATCATAAAACCCTGAGAAGTTTATTCAACAAAATAAAAACCCAAAGAAGGTGGTACCTTCAGGTTATGATATACTTCAATGCCCATTTTCATGGCTTCCTTAAACAGACAATTCAACATAAACTGCAGTTTGAGAACCATTCTTGTTTCCAACAAGGTTTGCAATATGCTGCGTGTGGACACAACAAACTTTGAGTACCTTGTTTGACTTGTGTAAGGAAACTACGGAGCCGATTACCAAATGCTAAGTGGGTGAGCACTTACCATGATCACTTATCTTACCAAGTGAACATTTCGTAAATGGTTACAATATCAATTTACTTTTTGCTATTTAGAATAGCAATTTAATAATGCATTCATTTACAGTTTTTACCTTTTAATTATTAAAGATAACAGAAACAAAATATTTAGTCAATACAACTTAATACGTTTGCGTTTATGAGTTTTGGTGGTTTTATTTTATGCTATAAATGCTTATAATGATTTGGTTCAATCGGTCCAACTAATTCCCTTCATGTTTTCCTTAATAATCGATCGTATCATTCCTATATTTTCTATAGCTAGCCTCGAGCGGCCTATTCGAGCTTATAGGATGGTGGTAAATGTATTTTATCCGGTTAATGATTACAACGTAAGAAACTTATTACTCACCATGTAAGATTTTTAATTCTTACTATACTTCTTACCGAGTGAAATTCTTGGTCCTTTATCATGCTCACCGGTAAGATAAGTGATACCCAAAATAACTGCTTACCCAACAAAAGTTTGGCAAAAACACTATCTGAAGAAGACTATTTTAACAATGAGAAGCCATCAAATCCAGAAAGGTGCACAGATCCAGCTCATTAGTTTTTCTTTTTGTGCATAATTTGTCCATTCCAACAAACAAAAATCGTTGAAGGAATCACTGCATATTCTACATACTGGAAAAAAAAATCCTCTCAGGTATTGGGAGAATATCCGACAGAATTCTTGCACGAGAACAAATTTAGCCAACTATATATTTAGAGAAAATCAATAAAGAGAAAAATACTCAAAACTATGATGTGAGAGAGATTGAACAAAAATTTATATAAATTCACATGTTTGTGCATCATCAAACGAAATTTACATCTAAATTATAAAAGTAGCATTCATTTAAACGAATATGTTTAACCAATAATAATATATTTAAATTACATAAACTTAAATTTAGAGTCACCTAATTATAGTAAATTGAGTTTTATTATAATCCAAGTGAATCGACTGAGAGAAACGATATTAAGATTAATTCATTGACAACAATAAGAGGCAAATAAGATGTCGGTTTACCTCTTACCAGATAAGAGAACAATAAGATATACGTGGCTCTGAAAATTTGGAGAAAAAAAAACAAACAGTCTGAATGACCCTACCTCTTAACGAATCAGACATCAGAGGCTAAAGAGTTTTACCTCTTAACGAATCAGACACCAGAGGCTAATAAGGGGCTGTTTGGCAGTTGCTGAATGGTTTGGTGCAAAATGATTAAGTTGTTAGAATGATTAAAAGGGTTTTATTATATACTGCAAAATGGAATATGATTGTTTGGTAAATGTTTAGAATGAAATCATGGTGCTGAATGGTTAAGGGAGGCCCACGATGCTAAATCATTAAGAGGGTTTTAGAACCATTAAGAGGCAGACGTTTTTTTACCAAACAGGATTTACCTCTTATTGGAACTATTAAGAGGTAAACAAACAGACAAACAATGCCTTAATTATGCCAACTTGACTAACCGTTTCAACATCAGGACGCCTCCTCTGCCACCTGGACCATTGTTCCTTGTCGGGTTTCCTCCACTTCCACCATAATTAAGTATTTGGACATAACTGATACCAACAGTTTAGTATCATCATTTACGACAAACCAAATTAGGGTCCAAACAATTGATTGCTTATGCGCACTATAAGGAAACAAATTTTTTTTTAGAATTAAGAAGACATGAGTAGGTAGCATGAGCATTCACTCTCACTTATACTTTTTATGTGAAGAAATGTAAGTATTACCATTCGGAGCCATTAAGAACCTTTGGAAGAAACTCTCGCTCAAACAAATGGCTGAATGGCCCATGACCCACATCATGGAGTAAACCTATGAAACGAAGTAACCTTTCAACAAATTGATAACATAACAAAGACATGATATCATACTACATAAACCTATTTACCAGGTTCACAGTCTGGATATCTGAATGATCAATGTCAAGCTCAAAGCCCTACAATAAAGGCATGTCAGCGGAGTAAGTTTTCACTGAGATTAAGGAAAGCACTCGGGCAATATCAAGATACATTTCTTACTTGGTTTGCCTTGAGTTTTTCAATCGCCTTACCAGCAAGCCAATAAACACCAAGTGAATGCTCAAACCGAGAATGTACTGCTCCAGGATATACCATGTGTGATAGACCTGTCAAAAATGAAGACTTGGTACAAAACAGCAAGAGAGTAAAGATTAAAATGGTTCCACAAACCAGGTATTGGGAGAATATCCGACAGAATTCTTGCACGAGAACAAATTTAGCCAACTATATATAACTTGAGAACCAATTAAACATAAGGAACCACACATTAAACAAAAGTTGAAGAATGGATGCTTATAGATTCTCAATATCATGGTCAAGAATATTTCCATGTAAAGCAACGATCTTAATCCCCTTGAATGTTATGGTTTGGTATACTATTACTATCCTTTTCTTTGAATTGCAATCTAATTTGATTGTAACAGATGGAACAGGCAAACGGAATCCACAAGGGATCAACTACTACAACACACTCATTGATTCTTTATTGGAGAAAGGTCGTCGTCATTCTTTAATTATTTCAATTTGATTTTAAATAAATAAATGAAAAAACAGTATATATCTGATCCTACTGCTCAAGGTATTCATTCTATCAGGAATTCAGCCCTATGTAACTCTGTATCACTGGGATCTTCCACAGATGCTTCAAGACAGACATAGGGTCCCGCCGCGGGGGGGAGGAGGATGTACACAGACCTTTCTTATGTAAGGGGTTGTTTCCTCGAAGACCCCCGACCTGTAAAACAAAAACGCAAGACATCAAGCTCCAGGTAAGAATGTGTGCAAATTAAGGTGATAGTGTGTGCAATCAAGCAACAGGTACATTTAAACAATCAAAGAAACACAGAGCGAAAAATTATAAGAGATCCTAAGTTCCCAGAAAGAACTTCTAAAACATTTCCCATATTTGGCTTGCTGTTCCAGTAGAGAAATATATACACTAAGAGCTGCAACCAACATCATTCACTCAGGTGACAGAACACCGTGTATGAATAACATGTATGTCCTTTTTAAAATTATCAATATCAAGAATGAATCAAATTGCACCTTCAGGCTCATGCAAACAATGAGAAGCACAGGCTCATGCAAACAATGAGAAGCACAATAACCTCGATAGGCTGCCTACTGGTTGAATGCCATCCTCCAAATCCTCTTCCTCATATTGCTCTTTCCACTTCCTCTTCCTCCTCCACCGCCTCTTCTTCCTCTAAATCACCCTAGTGCTTGGTTTTATCAACTGGCTCTTCCTGAAGTAAGTTTTGAAAGAATAATGAGATCATGTGACGTAAAACCATGTAATACATTAATTGTAGGAAATAGTTCTAATTAAATGTTAGTTATCTGACACAAGATTTAAAAAAGGCAGTTGTTTGGGCAAAAAAACCACGTCGTACGACCACGACCGGAGCAGATAAGACGCACGTCATAATCCAAATCTTGTATCAAGATAAGGTCTCGACGAGAACCCAGAAAATATCCGTCGTCGCCCGTAAAAGGTAAGTCGTACGTCTCCCACGACGCACGACCTTAGCATCGCCCGTCCCGTACGATCATCGCGTAAGATCATTGTACCTTCGACCGAACTAACGTTAACCTTGACTGTTACGTTTGCAAAGTGTTTAATGCAGGAGTCAAAGTCATTAAAGAGCAACGGATATAACCGACGCAACCATCAACGATCGATAGCCGTAACGGACGAAGATCATCATGGATAATCACTCCGACGACCGTTTCCAGCCGTTGTAGCCGTTGATTGAATCATTAATGGAGTTAATTAATGACGCGAAGGCTATAAAAGACAAGCTAAAGCTTCAATTTAAGAGACATCGGTTAACATCCAATACACTCCAGCGAACATCACCAAACATCAGAGAAAATCATCCAAACTCATAGCAAAGAACATTCAAACTCTGAAGATTAAGTACTGAAAGCCAGAATCTTACAGCGAACTCAAGAACACTCGAAGGAAAGCTCAAGTATCGCTCTCGACGCATGAAAACAGTCCTCAACCAGAAGTTCACACTTTGTATTCACACACGACAAACACCTGTTTTCACATTTAAACACGTGTACTTTACATTTCGAAGTATTTCCTTCATTTGTATTGTAATCATCGTACGACCGACACTAGTACCAAGGACGTCGCCCCTGATTGGCGACCATAGTGCAGCGACGACATCCCTTGTCGTCCGCAGGTTTTTTCCTCGTTTGAGGTTTTTCCTGCGTCATCAAATCCCTTGTCTCATTTATTTTTTCCCTCGTCGCACGTCTCGTCGAAAGATCCTTTCTTTAGTTGATTAAGTCCACATCGACCTTAAGTTGTCCCTTTGGTGCGATTTTTGGCATTAACAGTTTGGCGCCATCCGTGGGACCTCATCTAGAGAAAATCCTCGACGAACGTGCACCCTACTAATAGTTTCTTGGAGATTCTTCTGTTCTCTATCACAGGAAAATGGCAGATAGCGAAAACTCAGAGCAAACCACTGACCCAGCGCATGGAAAGCTTGAAAAGGTGCAAGATGCTCCTACATCCATCGGTGATTATTGCCTAGAAGAAGTTGTCTTAGACCCAAGCAAGCCCGAGCAAAAAGTCTTGATAGGATCATCCCTCGATCTCCATCTTAGGCAAAGGATAATATCTTTCTTGCAGGAATATGCTGACTGCTTCGCCTGGTCACATGAAGATATGGTTGGCATTGACCCTAACATCATTTCTCATAAACTCAATATCGATCCATCGTTTAAACCCGTCAAGCAAAAGCGCCGTAAATTCGCTCCTGAAAGAAATAAGGTAATAAACGATGAGGTCGATAACCTCCTCAAGACAGGAAAGATCCGAGAAGTAAAGTATCCCGACTGGCTTGCTAATGTCGTGGTCGTGGCTAAGAAGAACGGAAAGTGGAGGGTCTGTATCGACTTCACCGATCTCAATAAGGCTTGCCCGAAAGATCCTTTTCCATTACCGCATATCGACGCCATGGTCGACGCAACCGCAGGACATGAACTATTGACCTTCATGGATGCCTATTCAGGGTATAACCAAATCCTAATGCACGTCGAGGACCAGGAGAAAACCGCTTTTATGACGGACCGAGGTATTTACTGTTATAAAGTTATGCCTTTCGGACTAAAAAATGCAGGATCCACATATCAACGTCTGGTGAATAAAATGTTCAAAGACCATCTCGGCGACACAATGGAGGTATATATTGACGACATGCTCGTCAAGTCAAAGCAAGTGGTCGATCATGTCGAGCATCTAAGACAATCGTTCAACATCCTTCGGGAGTATAGCATGAAGCTCAACCCTACCAAATGTTCCTTCGGAGTCAGTGCTGGAAAGTTCTTAGGCCACATGGTCACTCGCCAAGGAATCGAGGCTAACCCCGATCAAATCAAAACCATCATCGACATCAAATCTCCTCGAAATTTCAAGGAGGTCCAAAGGCTTACTGGTCGAGTAGCGGCCCCTAAACAGGTTTATCTCCCGATCTTCAGATAGATGTCATCTGTTTTATAACGTCCTCAGGAAAAACAAAGATTTCAACTGGACCAACGATAATGAGCAAGCATTGCAAAAACTCAAGGAGTATATGGCATCGCCTCCTCTGTTGTCGAAACCTCACGATCATGAGGTCTTACAATTGTATTTAGCTGTCAGTCCAAATGCGGTAAGCGCCGTACTCACACGAGAGGACGAAAAACAACAATTACCAATCTACTACGTAAGTAAATCTCTCTTGGACGCAGAAACCAGGTATTCTTCCATGGAAAAGCTGCTTTTGTCGCTAGTCACAACTGCTAAAAAATTACGACACTACTTCGAATCGCATCCTATTACTGTCGTAACTAACTTTCCTCTTAAGTCTGTTCTAAGGAAACCTGAGTTGACAGGTCGCTTAGCAAAGTGGAGCATATATCTCAGCAGTTACGACATTGATTTCAAACCCAGGACCGCGATCAAATCACAAGCCTTGGCAGACTTTATCGCCGATTTCATCCCTGAGTTGGAAAAAGAAGCAGAACTCGAAGTGTCCACTGTGGCGACTCACGACGACGTGCCTTGGATCCTACATGTCGACGGATCATCCAACATTAGAGGCTCTGGACTGGGTGTCGTCTTAAAGTCGCCACAGGGGGGTAAGATGGTATACTCGGTCCGATGCGACTTCAAGGCCACCAACAACGAAGCCGAATATGAAGCCTTGATCGTGGGAATGAATATGGCCCACGACTCGGGGGCAACCGCACTGCATGTCAAGAGCGATTCCCTGCTGGTAGTAAATCAAATCAATGGAGAATTCGCAGCCAAGGATTCAAAAATGACATCATATCTAAGCGTGGCAAAGGAAATTACCAAAAAAATTTAAATATTTTTTCTATTAAACAGATTCTGCGAGACCAGAACACTCAAGCCGACGCATTGGCGAACCTTGGGTCAGCTTTAGTTGAACCAATATTTGATGTTATTCCTATGATTCACCTGGCAACGCCGTCCATTGGAAACACATATGTCATCCATATCGAAGACGAAGAAGATGATTGGTCACGCGACATTCGAAATTTCCTCGTGCACGATCAACTCCCCGAAGGCAAAATGGAGGCTCGAAAAATTAGATTCAAAGCATCTAAGTACGTCATGATCGAAAATAAGCTTTATCGGCGATCATCGACAGGCTTAAATTTAAGGTGCGTTATCAGCAAGAATCAAGCCCAGAAAATCCTCCAAGAGATGCACGACGGCGAATGTGGTAATCACTCAGGAGGTCGTATCTTGGCTAATCGTTTCTCCCGACAAGGGTATTTTTGGCCGACACTGCGACAAGACGCTGTCAAGTACGTCCAAAATTGTGACCCCTGTCAACGACACTCAGGTATGTCTCATAAACCCTCGGAGCCTTTGCACTCAACGCTTGTCCCATGGCCTTTCATGAGGTGGGGAATGGATATTGTCGGCAAACTACCACCTGCTCCGGGGCAAAAAGTGTTCCTCCTCGTGCTCACGGATTACTTTTCTAAATGGGTCGAAGCAGCTGCCTTCTCCCAAATTAGGGATAAAGAAGTTATCTCCTTTATCCATAATAACATCATATGCAAGATTGGAATTCCATCCGAAATTGTCTGCGACAATGGATCCCAATTCATAAGCGACAGGACCCAACAGTTCTGCGACGACAGGAATATCAAACTAACAACCTCGACTCCCAGATATCCCCAAGCTAATGGACTTGCCGAGTCAAGCAATAAGACTATTATAGCTTCGATCAAGAAACGATTAAAAGCCGCAAAAGGAAGGTGGGTTGAAGAACTCCCTTCGGTCCTATGGGCAAATCGCACGACGCCACGCACGTCCACTGGGCAAACCCCCTTCTCTCTCGTCTATGGTTGCGAAGCCGTCCTACCGATCGAGGTTCATCTCCCAACTTTGAGGCACACATCCGTCGACCACAACGTGGTTGATTTAAGTTATGACCTCGACGCCCTTGAAGAGCTCAGAGAATCAGCCTTGATCAGAATGGCGTCACAGAAGCAGGCAGTCGAGCGACATTTCAATAAGCACGTCAAAGTTAAAATCTTTCGAGAAGGCGATTACGTCCTCCGTCGAGTATTCTCGAATACCCAGGAGATCAACGCAGGTAAACTTTCTACCAAGTGGGAAGGTCCCTATCGTATCTCCGAAGTCGTTGGTAAAGGAGCCTATCGACTTCGAACCCTCGACAATCAGGAAATCCCACGAAGTTGGAATGCGACGCACTTGAAAAAATATTTCTTTTAAAATCGCCTTCCTATCATACAAAGTTTTCAGCACGACGGTAGACATCACAAAATCGTTGGAAAAACCACGACCTCTAACGAAATTTATCGCAGGAACGCACGACATGGGTATCCAAGTGCATGACTCGATCACAGGGGCATATATTCTAAAGTTTCATGATACGATACAGTCATACGTAAGGTCTAAACGATCCCTCGATCTAAGTTTCTGGAACTTAGAAATACTTTGTATGTTCTAACACATCGATGATATATATTTCAACCGCTATATTGCAATAAAAGCCTAAGTCGCACGATCCTCCGTTTATTTCATATTGTTATGATCAGTATTACATTTATCCACGACATATGTAATTAAAAACACAGGTTCAGCAAAAGAAGGAACTTCATTGAACGATTACATATGAATGACCAATAGCCGGACAAGTAAATACAAAGTCAAAAGTTGTTGCATACCAACGACCCGACCACCAACGGTCAAGCATGAAAAGCCTAATTCATAAACCCAGAAAAAAGAAACTACCCTAAGATCTAAGGAAACATGGCAATCGTAAATTTTGCCCAAAGAAAACTTAGCCTTCAGAATCCTGACAATCCTGAAGAACTGATGCAAGGATCAAACGAGTATAGCCGGAGTCGTCTCCCAACCTTTCGCGCCATGGCATTCCGAGAATGTGGCTCTTAAGATTAATGTTAAGGTTGGAGGAAGGAATATCTCCTCTTCGACAATCGACCTCCACTCCAATACCCCCAGTTTCCTCACGTGTTTAGTGAAGGAAAACAGAAACATCTGCATAATTACAAAAGGGACATATTAGCAAAACGCTCATCGAAAGAATAAACGTCGGTAAACACAAGTTTCGAAAGGAAAACTTACGAAAGACGCCAGTACGGCCAAACACAGTCTAATCTCTTCGATAGAGATCCCTGGAAAATGCTCCTTGAAATATAAGAGCTGATATTTCTCCAGAAGCGGGAGCGACTTCGTCCTGACGAGGACATAGTCAGTCGAGAGGGATGAAGACAACGCAAAGTTGATCTCCATAAAATCCCCATCATTCTCTCACGTCTTTACACCCTCGCCCCTGTCGGCTAACGAAAGGGTCGACGTGGTAGCAGAAAACATCGTCGCCAGATGCGCAGAATCCACGGACATCGCGTCTATCGCAACCAACATCGTCATCGATTTGGGTATCACAGCCCACGGTAGATCATCAGTCACTAAAGATTTGGAAAAAGTCGAGATTCTGGAAAAGATGACTTTTCGAAAGATTGAAGAAAACAATCCATTTTGGTCTCTATTTATGCAGGAAATCGTGACAGGTCGAGCCCTTCAAAAGATCGACACGCATCCCCGACTTTCATATGCCCCAGTAAATCACCGACACCTGGCATCGACAACTGGTAAGCATCATCGTACGTCAGCATGATGTCACGACCTCGTTCTCCTTTCGACTTCTCGTTCAGTTAAGAGCAGACCAGCCTAGTTCCAAGGTAACCAAGGTAATTTCCATCACTTGTCATATTTTTTTTTTCGACTGACAAAATTTAAAACTCGGATTTGCTATCCTTCTTTCAAATTTTGGGGGCAAACTGTTTGGGCAAAAAACCACGTCGTACGACCACGACCGGAGCAGATAAGACGCACGTCATAATCCAAATCTTGTATCAAGATAAGGTCTCGACGAGAACCCAGAAAATATCCGTCGTCGCCCATAAAAGGTAAGTCGTACGTCTCCCATGACGCACGACCTTAGCATCGCCCGTCCCGTACGACCATCGCGTAAGATCATTGTACCTTCGACCGAACTAACGTTAACCTTGACGGTTACGTTTGCAAAGTGTTTAATGCAGGAGTCAAAGTCATTAAAGAGCAACGGATATAACCGACGCAACCATCAACGATCGATAGCCGTAACGGACGAAGATCATCATGGATAATCACTCCGACGACCATTTCCAGCCGTTGTAGCCGTAGATTGAATCATTAATGAGGTTAATTAATGACACGAAGGCTATAAAAGACAAGTTAAAGCTTCATTTTAAGAGACATCGGTTAACATCCAATACACTCCAGCGAACATCACCAAACATCAGAGAAAATCATCCAAACTCATAGCAAAGAACATTCAAACTCTGAAGATTAAGTACTGAAAGCCAGAATCTTACAGCGAACTCAAGAACACTCGAAGGAAAGCTCAAGTATCGCTCTCGACGCACGACAACAGTCCTCAACCAGAAGTTCACACTTTGTATTCACACACGACAAACACCTGTTTTCACATTTAAACACGTGTACTTTACATTTCGAAGTATTTCCTTCATTTGTATTGTAATCATCGTACGACCGACGCCAGTACCAAGGACGTCGCCCCTGATTGGCGACCATAGTGCAGCGACGACATCCCTTGTCGTCCGCAGGTTTTTTCCTCGTTTGAGGTTTTTCCTGCGTCATCAAATCCCTTGTCTCATTTATTTTTTCCCTCGTTGCACGTCTAGCGAAAGATCCTTTCTTTAGTTGATTAAGTCCACGTCGACCTTAAGTTGTCCCTTTGGTGCGATTTTTGGCATTAACAGCAGCCATCTGTAATGACCCGGTTTCCCAAACATGCGTCAAATAACATATATTGCATAACATCGTTACATTCATAATAAAAATACACAATAAATCACGTACGGTCCCATAGTCTCGAAACTATACAATACAAAACGTAAACATTTCCTAATCTTCGTCAGCTATCAACCGCATCCTACACTTTATCATTCCCTTTGCTAATAAAAGTTCCACGACTTGGAATACATATTTTTGAAAACAAAATGAGGGTTAGACCAAACGGTCTAGTGAGATAATCCCTATCAGTTTAGTAAACCTTTTTGTAACACACAAATATACACCAAATATTTAAATACCAAGCAAGACTCGTGCACCGTGTACCTTTCCTCATTTCCCCTTGGCCATATTAGTTGGTTGCAAGCCAACTAATAAATTAACTCCGTTGTACGAAAATTACAGCCAACACCGATGTACGAATATTACAGCCAACACCGCATATCCAACCACATATCCATTTCAACATAAACACATAATCACACCATCTATCACATTCCCAATCCACACATATACGTATTCCAGTTTGAAAACGTTTTTAAAGTAAAACTCACCTTGATTGTTTATCAAAACCTTCCAAGCCTTTCTCGAGAAATCCAATCTTTCACCCAAAATTCACAGAATCTGAAATGAATCAAATACAAGTATCCCTTAAAGACTAAGAATCTTAAATAATCCAAAATCCTCGACTGATATCGCAACCAACTAAAATGATAACCCTTGTCGCAACTAACTACTGCGACATCATCACTTTGTCGCAACCAACTACTGCGACACAATACTCTGTCGCAACCCACCATTGCGACACCTCATCCTATCGCAACTAACTGATGCGATACACCACCCTATCGCAACTAACTGTTGCGATACCAATGGTTCTATCGCAACCTACTGTTGCGATACTTATGAATGTCGCAACTCAAGGTTGCGATACTTATGATGTTCATCACTATCTCAGTTAACTAAAAATCATCTTTTACCCAGAAATTTATAGATTTCGACCATGAATGTTTCTGATACTTTGCAGATATGTTTAAGACTATAATTAACAACTACCCATAAACTTAGTTTCCCAAAAAAACATCCATAAATCATCAAAACCCACTTTTAAACTCATAGAAACTTTTCTATATTTAACTATCCAAAACAACAATTATAAATATAATCATACCTTGGTTCTTCACAGATTGTTTCCTAAAACTCAACTGTAGTAATCAACTCCCTTCATCTTCTTCTTGACCTTGCTTCCTCAAATCACTCTCTTTTTCTCTTCTCTCTCTCTTGCCGTGAACAAAAACCCCCACACACACTTTTAGTTTCTTTTCTTTTCTTCACTCACACATACTCATACAAAACTAAGAAGATGAGATAATATCTCATTGCCACCTATGTCTATACATAAGGCGGTGGTGTGATTAAGTTTAATCACATCAACCAAACAAACCTCCTACTTTCATCAAATGACAACTTTAACCCTCAAATCTCTAAATTAAAATTAAAACTTACCCCTTAACTTATAACTCCATAAAACTAATTCCAAACTTACCTTAAAACCAAAATAATAAAACTAAATAAACCCACAACGTACCCGGTTATTACACCATCCAAAGCTCAAACATCATGAGGGACATTACAAGACCTATCCAAAATTGACATTTATAACACCAAACCAAACCAAACAAGCCCCTGTAAATCGCACCCGGGTGTGGGGTCTGGAAGGGGTGGGATGTAGGAAGACCTCACCTTCACCCCGTAGAGTAGAGCAACCTTTTCCGTAAGATCAAAAACAAAAACACCTCACAAAGCAAATAAAAGAACACTGTAGAAAATAAAGAAAAAACATAAACTGAATTGGCTTAAAATCTAATATAACATGAGAACAATAATTCTCATCAACAGGATTCCATAATCAACAATCGGAAACAAGACATAAAACAGAAATACAAAACGCGAAATATATCAGAAAAATGGAATCGATCAAGATCGTAAAGAATGCCTCGGCGTATTATTTCTTCTTGGCCTTAGGTTGCTTCAATGGCTTCACTTTTCCTCCTGCAAAACCACAAGTTTCAAATCACTTAGCACAAACTAACTTTGCAAGCAGAGTTTGACTTCGAACAGTCCCACGTTATGAAATGTTGGAAATAAAATCTGATCACCAAATAATCTATAAGTAATGAAGAGCTAAAATATCCACTATTGCCTATGGAGAGAATCTACTTAAAAGTTAAAACGTAAGGTAGAAGAGAAACTTCATTTGTAAAGCCCGTATCCCGGTATGTAACTTCTTTTATAAATTCTTTTCTTTTAAGTTTGATTTTATGTGGTTTCCGTTAACGGGGTTAGTCGAGTTGGACCTAATCGTTAAAAATGTCGGAATTTTGGTTAGTTGCGAGAAGGTTTGTAGTTGAGGGGCTATTTGTGTCAAGGGCCAAAACACTTCTTAGGTTTCGGCCCATGCATCTCATAACCGAAACTCATTTCTTTCTTTTGTTAATTGTTGTCGTGACTCACAAGAAAAAGAGGATAGGAATAGCAAAACTTAACCTATGGCTTCTACCCTCCTTCCCCTTTTCATTGTCGCCGACCGGAAAAGAGAAGAGAGAGAGAGAGAAACCGAGAGGGTTAGAGAGAGAAACCGAGGAGGAGGAGGAAGGAGGTCGCCGGCGTAGGAGAACCACCGTCGGTTTCGGTGTGGTTACCTTCGTGTCGTCGCCGTCTCGAGGTAAGAATCTAACCCATTTTCTTTCCCGTTGTCTCTTCGATCACAAAACCACCACCACCACCGCCGCAGCCACGGCTGCCGGCGGTGGGGCCGCCGCTGCGTGCCGCCGGGTGGCGGCAGGAGGAGTGTGTACGTGGGCGGGTGTGTGGGTGTGTGCGGGTATGAGGTTGCGGGTAAGTCGGAATGGGCGGTGTTTGGGGTGTGGTTTCGCCGTAAGTTCTTAACCACCGCCGCCGCCAACGGCCGCCTCTGCCGGAGGTGGCAGAGGGTGGTGCTCGGGCTGCTCAGCCCATTTAGTCTTGATCAATAAGTCTGCTGGAATCACAGGTCTGAAGGCTTAAGTCGTGGCTTAATGGGTTAAGATTTATTTTAAGCCTTGTTGTCATTTTATGTGAAATTGGCAGTTTCTGCCACTGTTTTTGGGAAAGCCATAACTTTTTATAGGAACGTCGTATTGGGATGAAACCAGTTCCAAAAGCTCCCATTATGAGTCTAGTAAGTTTCTTATGTTTTGCGGAAAAACCATTTCGGACCATAGCTAGTGTCAAACTGCTGTTTTGTACTGAAAGGTACCGTTTTTCACTGTGCAGCAAGCCGGTTTTGTAAAATCCATAGTAAATTGTAGAAAAATTGTTAGAGAGCGTGCGATATGTCCCTGGAACCCTAAGACATGGGACTTTGTGTTTATGGAAAAATATTTCTGGTTTAATCAGTTTATAAGGGGTTAAACAGGTCCCGAACAGACCTGTGTGTTGAGAGTAAAATCTGGGAAATGTGTTTTTAAAGTTAGTAGTCGTGGCTTTGGTTTGGGGCGTCACTTTGACAATTGTTAACGCTTATTTAGGTGGAAAAAGGTGAACTGGTGTTGGCCGGTTCGTGTTGCGGTTGAGGTCATAAGCTTTGCGTTTGAGGTGAGTTCTCTCACTATATAGGATGGGAATTATATTTGTGTTGCTATAGTTCGAGTGTGTTGATTATGATTGTTTGTTGATATGATTGTGGTGTGGAATATATATATATATATATATATATATATATATTTGTGTGTATATATTGAACTGTGATTGATGTACTTCTTGATGGATGTTCCAAGAGGTATATGCGTTTGTATAATGAGTTGTGATTATATCTTCTTGAGGGTTGTTCCAAGAAGTATAAGGCCACTTCTTGATGGTTGTTCCAAGGAGTAGGTGTATTGGTATAATGAGTTGTGATTATATCTTCTTGAGGGTTGTTCCAAGAAGTATAAGGCCACTTCTTGATGGTTGTTCCAAGGAGTAGGTGTATTGGTATAATGTGTTGTGATTATGTCTTCTTGATGGTGGTTCCAAGGAGCATAAGGATTATTATTAATCGTGTTATATTTTCTTGATGGATGTTCCAAGAAGTTTATGTGCCGGTATGTTTAAGGGTGATGCTGATATGATTGCGATCCTATGTAAGGATTGAATTCACTAAGCTTCGTGCTTACCCCTTCCCAATGTCTTATGTTTTCAGGTGCGAGTAGCAGTCGGGCATGACGGTACACACGGGCGCAAGGCGAAGATTGTTTAAATTGATTTTTAGTAAATGGGATTTAATTATATAACTTTCCGTTGCTTAAACTTTGTTGACAGTTTTAAATAACGACGTTTATTCTTATTGTAATGGGATTTGTTAACTTTTGGTTTGATTATAATGAAATGTATCACTTTTAAAAAATTTAAATTCCTTGTAACTTTTGGGACGTTACAACTTGGTATCAGAGCACAACTTGAGTGAATCAAACACATCTCGGTGTGTTTGGTCTCAAGTTGCGGCTATGAAGTTTTAAATCCTTTTACTAAAATCTTTTCGAATGAAATAAAAAGGAAAACCCGTTTGGGAAACGGTGATTGAGGGCGCAGTGTGTACAGTCAGCCGACGCTAAGTGGGAAGGTACAGTACTTAGTGTATTTATCGCTTTCTAGATCATAGGGTATGCATGCTAGATTGCCTATGTTGTTTACACTGTACTGTATGATGATTGCTTGCTAGTAGGAATCCATGCTAGTTATAGTAGGTTGTTAAGTGAAGGCCCTATAGGTTGTATGCAGTAAGAATCATATAGCCTTAGAATACTTGATTTAGTTCTATTGCGCAGCTCTTGTTTGAGTCCAACCGTTCTAGGATAGAATCTTGTATTCGAATGTCTATTTGATTCACGCTGCATGCGACTGGGTATTCGCGAGGCGACTCGTTATGGCTAATAGGGATTCCGTGGTAGCAAGGGTAGTGGGATGAGATGAAATTCCTAGTGAGCTGGGAAGAGTGTTTACATATGAGTATGTATGCTAGATTGCTTTCTAGAACATAAAAGTATGTGTGCTAGATTGCTTGGTGCCTATTACACTGTACTGCGTGTTTGTTGCTTGCTAATAGGAGTTTATGCTAGCCTTGGTAGGTTGTTAAGTGAATGCACTATAGGTTGTATGCGGTAGGAACCGAATAGCCCTAGAATGTCGGATTTAGTTCTATTGCGCAGCTCTTGTTTGAGTCCAACCGTTGTAGGATAGAATCTTATATTCGAATGTCTATCTGGTTTTACACTGTGTACGACTGTGCATTCGCGAGGCGACTCGTCATGACTAGTGGGGATTTCGTCATAGCAAGGGTAGTGGAGTTGGGTGGAATTCCTAGGGAGCTAGAAAGAGTGTGTACATATGCCGGTGCGGGCATATGTGTGTAGTTATCGGCGATAAACTACTTGGACCCATCGGACGGAACTCGGAACGAGTGATGATAGGTGTGGAAGGTAGTAGTAGAGCTCCTACTATCGGAAACATAGGATCAATGCTCGAGTCGGGGAAAGTCACGAGGAATCCAAGGAGTTGAGCGTGAGCGTTGTTAGTGTGAATTATTATGTGCTAATAACTCGTTGTAATATCTACCCAGAATAGCCATCACCAGGAGGAACGACTATAGTAAACCTACTAGTACATGTGTGTACTTGATTTGCTTTGATGGGATGATCGTTGGGGTAGTGTCGAAGGTTATAAATTAGTAGTCGTTGGAATAAAAGGACGATTCTAGTATTAGTCACTGACACGGGGTTTTGACACCCCGCGGATCTAACCGCAAGTGTACGGGTCGAATCAAGTAATAGTGTACGGAAGTACGAGTATCGAATCCACGGGAACTAGGAACTAAATATCACAATTACTACAAGAACTATTAATTGGACTGTCAAATTTGGAGATTTGGTTTTATAACTAATTACTTGCAGAAATTAAAATCAAACAAACACCAGACAACTAGTAAGCAGTTTTGGAGTTCAGATGGAGAAACAGTTGAGGGTTGGATATCCTTAGGTTTCACATATGAATATCAGACTAATGACAAATACCAGTTAATTCCGTTAATGACTACTCAACCTTGATCTAACCATTGCTCTCTCTCAAGTAACAACAGTTATATGTGTAACAACATGATGCTTTCTCAAGCTACCCTGAAGTTTATTTCGAAAACAAATACAAGATTAATCTCTCGATCTCACCTTATATAGTTCAAAACACATTAAGCGTAGGTTATTATGAGACTAAAGTTTACTCGGTATATCTCTATCCTTTCTTACTTTAGACATGTAATTCCTAATTCTAGATCTCAATTGATTCTCTCGAACATAATTGACAACAATAAAACAATTGCAAGTTAGCTACGCTCACAAAGGCATTAAGAACAAAATCACATGCATTCATTAAATCGGAAAACTGATAAAAATCATTCGTCATCCATCATATGTTCAATCCTAATTCAATCCAACCCCCAACATCTTAAAGTTAGTTCATGATGTTGGGGGATTCATACACAAAAGAAAGAGAAACAAAAGTGAAAGTGAACATGGTAACGTGATCGTGGTGAATGTGTAAGATGAATTGATGAACTCCCTTTCCCTGTGTTGAAATCTCCTTTGCGTCTTGAACGATCCTTCGATTGATTCTCGATCTTCGCTCCAAACGATGTCACGTGGCTCTGAAAATCGCCCCCGAACTGCTCCCAATTGTCTGTCGTAAGTTGGATACCGAAAAAGTGACCTAAATCCCTACTCAAATACTGATTTTCGACCAAACAGACCCTTACGCGACTTGCAAGTCGCGTGGCAGGTCGCGCGTCCTTCAGATGGCCTTCTGGGTCGGATCTGGTTCGCGGGTCGGGTCCTGGTTCTGTCGCGGGTCTTGGGCTTGGCTTTTGGGCTTCCGTTAGGCTTCGTTTTGACTCGTTTTGGGCTTTTTTTAGCTTCTAATTCCGAGGAATGTCGCCTTTTATATAACCTGTGTAAATCACTCAATAAACCGTAAAATACCCGCCTTTTTACTTGAGTACAAGCCAATCTCGTTGGTTTGAGAACCGAAAATAACGCCAAAAAGTGGCGTTATCAACAACCCCAAACCGAGTGTTGCTTGTCCCCAAGCAAATTAGCGATAAAACAGAATAAAAGCATATATCTCAGAAAGAATAATAACTGCACAATTCCAATCGGTACCAAGTGATGCATTGGTGATTTCCCATACCCGTGAATATCTATCTCACTCTCGCCTCATTCTCATTTCGTTTGACCTATGACCTTCCATTGGGAGTTGAACTCGTGACTGTTCCGATCACATCAGGGTTAGACTAAGTCTGAACATATTAGGGAAAACATTTCGCCTCGACCCTACCTCACGGGATACTCTCTTTGCACTCGAACCTAGGTTATCGCTCGTGTTGTCATGTTAAGGAGGTTATGTGCAAGAATACTCAAATGTCATGACAACTCTCAAGAAAGACGCACAAATGTCCAAAATTTTGATCTCAGACGGAATCAAGTAGCAAGATAGGGAATATCGGTAAAGGTAGTCGTAAACCGTAATCACATTTTCCAAAAGATCATCCAGGTCTTTACACGGGTTGTAATGGGGCTAATGCTATGGTTAAGAAACGACGGGTAAAAAGGTTCAAATGTCCTTGGCATGTCAATCATTGGCAGTTCCGAACTCTATAGTTTTTCGCTCTCTTATATGGCCCTCTTCGTCACTATTGGAGTTGCTTTGACTCTCTTATTTTCTGCTATAGATAATATCTAAGTAACTGCATTTTTTTTGGGACTTCATTGGTCCTCTTTTCTACTTCTCGGGTTACATTGACCCGTTTTATTCTCATTGCTGGCCGGAGTTCTTCTTTTATGCTCTCACTCTATTGGTTCATTACTGCTTCCGATTGACACACTTTCGGATAAGGGTTGGCTAAGGCTTTTGGCTAAAGGGTAAATGATGGGTTTAGAAAGAATTAAGGTGGGTGTTTGGCTGCAAAATGGCTATGGATACACACTAAGGGTAAAAGGGGAAACGATAGCTAAAAAGGTTAAAACAAACACACAATGCCTGGAATCATTTCTTAAGGTCCACACGATATGGTCTACTATACCCTCACCTAATATCCCGATGGTTGTCTTTGTTACTCAATGCAATAATGTAGCGAGATCATTCTACATTCACGACAAGGAATTCGAAAAAGTGTATGTGACTTAAGTGTATAAATCCCTCGAAATGAAAAACGTCTTTTAGGCTCAAAATCTCACTATCGGGTGGTCTCCACTAATGTCCCTAGTCATATCCTTTCCCGGTCCTTCCCTAACGGTCACGTCGCTATCACAAGATTCTTCCCACAATGGTCGGTCTCAATCATTCAAAACAAAAAATTTAGCTACTTTGATCTAGACACTCAGAAATGCAGGAAATCTACGTGCATAAGCTGGGGCCCGATTGGGCAACCCCAAACCTTACCCACACATTGTCCCCAATGTGCAAGCAAAGTTGTAGGTGATGCGACTCAATCATTGTGCATTTATTTACAGGTATAAAGAGGACGGGTAAAACATTAACATAGCAAGCAAAAAGAAATCCCAAATTTTCTAAACTGGGCACCCCAAACCTAGGCCGTGGCCTAGGTTTGCCAAATAAAAGCCAACCCCAAACCTCGGTAAAACCGGGGTTTGCACAGGGTCAAAAGTGAGTGTGTAGATGGTTCAAAAATGAGGCACCCCAAACCTAAGTGAAACTTAGGTTTGTTGCATCTCGTGCAATTGAAATAGAACAACACATCAAACACCACTCTTTTAGCAGAAAGATTTAGAACATACCTGTTTTGCCCGGCCGAAGGATTCTTGACTGGTTGAGCATCGATCAGAGAAGATAGGGAGAACATGCAAGGCAAGGGAAAGACACAAAACAAAAACAGGAAACACACAAAGTAAGAAAGAAAACAAAAACTGCACGAAAAACGAAAAACGGGGCAAATGGGACTCACGCGGTTTAGCCCGCGACTTGCAAGTCGCGTGGAAAACCGCGTAACCCTCTGTTTCAGAAAACCAACAGAGGGTCCCGCGGCTTGCTGCGCGGTATACAAACCGCGTGTAAAGCCGCGTATGTCCCTGTTTCAAAATATTTTTGGCTTTTTTCGATTTTTCGATTTTTATGGTTTTTCTGAAATAGAACACACTTAACTAAAAAGACTAAACTGAAACAAACCTTGGTGGGTTGCCTCCCACCCAGCGCCTTATTTAAAGTCGTGGCACGACTGTGCGGTTTCAACTTGGCTCGGTATCCGCGGTTTTGGGTCGCCCACACTTGCGATTTCTCGCGGACTCTTTCATCTTCGGTCCTCCATGACCAGCTCCAGTTTCTCCTTCACCACTTTCTCTTTCCAGCAACTTGAATCTCACGTTCTCTCCGCCCACTCGGAACGTGATCTCACCCTCTTCCATATCAATCAGAGCTCTACTTGTAGCCAGAAATGACCGTCCCAGGATCATCGGGACCTCTTCATCTTCATCGATGTCGATTACCACGAAGTCTACTGGAAAGTAGAACTTCCCAACTTTAATCAGCACATCTTCAATCACCCCGTATGGATACCTTATCGATCGATCAGCCAGCTTCAATGTCATATATGTTGGGCTTACCTCACCCAGTCCGAGCTTCCTAAAAACAGAAAGAGGCATCAGATTAATACTTGCCCCTAAATCACATAGAACTTTATCAAAATTAAAACTGCCAATTTGAATAGGAATCGAGAAACTCCCTGGATCTTTAAGCTTTTGGGGCAGCTTATTCTGGAAAATCGCGTTGCACTCTTCAGTGAGTGCAACGGTGGCCTGGTGATCAAGTGCCCTCTTTTTGGAGAGGATCACTTTCATGAACTTTGCGTAAGAGGGCATTTGTGTAAGCGCATCTGCAAACGGGATATTAATGGTTAGCTTTTTAAAGACATCAAGAAATTTAGAAAAATGAACCTGGTCTTTATTTGCTTTCAGTCTGCTTGGGTAGGGTACTCTCGGGATTTCCGGCTTGACCGGTGGTGTTTCTTCTTTCTTCTTCTCTTCACTCTTCTCGCTCTCTTCAACCACGACCTCTTTTTCTTCATTTGAATTCTCTCTATCGGGCTCGGTCTCTTCAGATGACGGTTCTCTATTCAGTCCCTTTCCGCTTCTCAGATAAATGGCGTTACAGTTCTCTTGGTTCCTCTTTTCCGCCATACTCGGGAATGCTCCGGGAGGTCGGGTTTGTAGGGTTTCAGAAATCTGCCCTACTTGTCTTTCGAGAATCTTTATTGCAGCTGTATTTTGCTCAGTTGCGGCTTTCACTGTGTTGATCGTGCTCGCTAATCCCTCGACCGTGCTGTCCATTTTCGACATGAACTTCATTATCATCTCTTCTAATCCCGGTTTCTTTTCTCCGGATGGCCCTTCATTTCTTTTATTAAAACCTGGAGGACGATAAACATTATTAGTATTAGGGAAATTAGAAGAGTTAGAAAAATTACCTGGTTGTGGATGACCCGACTGACTCCATGAAAGATTGGGGTGCTTTTTCCACCCCTCGTTATAAGTGTTGGAGAACGGATCGTTTCGCGGCTGATGGTTTCGGTTTTGCATAAATTGAACCTGTTCATGTTCTCCCAGATTGTTTCCCTTCATACGGTCCGTGATAAAAGCTAGTTGAGCTTTTAGTTCCTTAAGCTCATCCGACTCCCGAACACTCGCGACTCTTCTAACATCAGCCCTTGGAGTGGAAAAACTATGCTCGGCAAGATTTTCAATCAGCTCGCATGCCTCTTCATAAGATTTATCCATTAGTGCTCCACCTGCGGCAGCAGTGATATCATTTTTAAACTGCGGGTGAAGGCCACTAAAGAAAGTCTGAATGATGACCCAATCTTGTAACCCATGGTGATGACATTTCTTGATCATGTCCTTAAAGCGCTCCCAAGCCTCATATAACGTTTCTTGATCCCATTGTGCGAAATGGGTGATCTCGGCCATTAGTTGGGCGGTCCGACTCGGGGGAAAGAACTTTTGAAGGAATGCGGCCTTCAATTGTGCCCATGTGGTGAACGAATCTGGCTGGATGCTCTCGGTCCATGCTTCGGCTCGGCCTTTGAGGGAGAATCCAAATAATCGCAGCTTGATGGCATCTTCGTTCATGCCATTGATCTTGAAAGTGTTGCAAACCCGCTCAAATGCACGAAGGTGTGCATGAGGGTCTTCTGTCGGTGTCCCTCCATACTGGTTTTGCTGCACCATCACGATGGTGCTCGGCTTCAGCTTGAAGTAGTTTGCCCCAGTAGCGGGCGCTTGAATGCCTATTCGGGCCGCCGCCACATTCGGATCGGCAAATGACCGCATCGGAACTCTTTCCGGAGGTGGTGGTGGATTATTGCGGCGAGGTGGTCTCTCGTCGTTAGACATCTCGAATTTCAGATTCCGCTCGCTTTCGCTTCTTTACGTAGCCGACGAGCGGTTCTTTCTATTTCCGGATCGATTGGCTCGATTCCTTTCCCTCGGGTTTCCTTTGGCATAAACCACTAGCACCTGAAGAGAAAATAACAAGCTTAGCAATCCAGAAATTCAAAGTGATGAAATAAAATACGAAATAAATAAATAAAATAAAAATGTCCAATCTAATAGCGCGTATAGCTGGTAGTGCTATTAGCTGCAACTAGCTCCCCGGCAACGGCGCCAAAAACTTGACACGGGGTTTTGACACCCCGCGGATCTAACCGCAAGTGTACGGGTCGAATCAAGTAATAGTGTACGGAAGTACGAGTATCGAATCCACGGGAACTAGGAACTAAATATCACAATTACTACAAGAACTATTAATTGGACTGTCAAATTTGGAGATTTGGTTTTATAACTAATTACTTGCAGAAATTAAAATCAAACAAACACCAGACAACTAGTAAGCAGTTTTGGAGTTCAGATGGAGAAACAGTTGAGGGTTGGATATCCTTAGGTTTCACATATGAATATCAGACTAATGACAAATACCAGTTAATTCCGTTAATGACTACTCAACCTTGATCTAACCATTGCTCTCTCTCAAGTAACAACAGTTATATGTGTAACAACATGATGCTTTCTCAAGCTACCATGAAGTTTATTTCGAAAACAAATACAAGATTAATCTCTCGATCTCACCTTATATAGTTCAAAACACATTAAGCGTAGGTTATTATGAGACTAAAGTTTACTCGGTATATCTCTATCCTTTCTTACTTTAGACATGTAATTCCTAATTCTAGATCTCAATTGATTCTCTCGAACATAATTGACAACAATAAAACAATTGCAAGTTAGCTACGCTCACAAAGGCATTAAGAACAAAATCACATGCATTCATTAAATCGGAAAACTGATAAAAATCATTCGTCATCCATCATATGTTCAATCCTAATTCAATCCAACCCCCAACATCTTAAAGTTAGTTCATGATGTTGGGGGATTCATACACAAAAGAAAGAGAAACAAAAGTGAAAGTGAACATGGTAACGTGATCGTGGTGAATGTGTAAGATGAATTGATGAACTCCCTTTCCCCGTGTTGAAATCTCCTTTGCGTCTTGAATGATCCTTCGATTGATTCTCGATCTTCGCTCCAAACGGTGTCACGTGGCTCTGAAAATCGCCCTCGAACTGCTCCCAATTGTCTGCCGTAAGTTGGATACCGAAAAAGTGACCTAAATCCCGACTCAAATACTGATTTTCGACCAAACAGACCCTTACGCGACTTGCTGCGCGACTTGCAAGTCGCGTGGCAGGTCGCGCGTCCTTCAGATGGCCTTCTGGGTCGGATCTGGTTCGCGGGTCGGGTCCTGGTTCGGTCGCGGGTCTTGGGCTTGGCTTTTGGGCTTCCGTTAGGCTTCGTTTTGACTCGTTTTGGGCTCTTTTTAGCTTCTAATTCCGAGGAATGCCGCCTTTTATATAACCTGCGTAAATCACTCAATAAACCATAAAATACCCGCCTTTTTACTTGAGTACAAGCCAATCTCGTTGGTTTGAGAACCGAAAATAACGCCAAAAAGTGGCGTTATCAGTCACTTGGAGTGACGATGAGGATGATGTTTGTTTCGGGCCAAGATGGATGATTGTGCTAGAATCATAGGCTTATAAAGCCTACTTTGATTTGAGAAAAAATCGTAGGGATTATTTGACGTAATTTCCCAACTTGCCTAAGAGGTTTACATGTACGGATGACGTTAGTGGATCGGAGAGATTTGGAGGAGTAGGAGTCGAGGCGTAGAATGCCGACTGAGTCATGCACAAAGTTTGATTTTGAAATAGATTGCATTAACAAATTCTTGTGTTTCAAATCATTTTATGGATGGTGTTTTGGAATTTTGGGAAATGTTTATCACACACACAAGATTTTGAAATATGGTTTTGAAAGTGTATGAAATCGTTTTATCACGGGAGTGCAAACTTTGTTAGAATTTGTCTCATTTCGTTATTTTTCCAACGGTTCTTTCGGGTAAGATGATATCCGTGTTTTGTGGTGTTTAAAATGTTGGGCAAGTGACTACGGCTTGTGACTTTAACATTGGAACTCCTCCACATATGTTAGAGTTGAGACGGAAAGTTACATTCCACGATGTCTGTATAAAGCTATTTGAGTGAGTTGGTTAAAATAAGTTTTGTTTTACGGCATGTTGAGTCGTGTGGGTTTAATTTCACGAGGTGCATATCTTATTTGTTTATGTGACCATTTGGGGAAATCTTGGAAATCAATTTAAAGAACCCCACCTTTTGAGATTTTATGAGATTTTAGTCGAAATTTTCAAATGATGGAAACGGATTGGTTTTTATCTTTAAGTTGAAACTTACACGAGACAGTTGTGTTTTAACAAAAATATATTTGTAAACCTTTTCATCGTTTTGTATGACTAGCCGACGCGCGTAAGATTTGTTGGTGAACCCTGTGCCACGACATTTTATGTTGAAAAAGAGAAATTTTGGGGTCAAATGTCGTGGAACTGATTTTGAAAATTATGTGCACACTTTTGTCGCACCCGGTGTAAGGTCGGGCGGTTACTTTAAATGCATGTCATGAGTCAATTCATACTAGAACCGTGACGGTTTATTTTCAAAGAAATTATTTATTTCGCTTTACGTTTTGTGAGTAAACTAAGCTACAATGAAATGATTTTCAACATGATTTTCATATGTGGGACGAGCGTGTCCATTTTTGCGTAACTACCGACCTGGTAATAGTAGTTTTATTGCTTACGGTCTTTTTGAAATGAAAAATCTTGACGTTGAAAATATTTTGTAAATGATTTTGTAAACCATTTGGGAAGTGCGCTTATAAGTGTTATGTGTCATTTTGAGAATTTTAAGGGTGTGAGTCCTTTTGGAAAACTCTTTTGATTAACCCGTGTCGAGTTTGGGACTAATGTTGATTTTAGAGTATTGCTTGCTTAAACTTTATTTAAACGCGTTTTTGACCGACTATGGGTCTAGCAAGCGTGGAGCATTTTGCTCGGTTTTGACTTTGAGATAGTCATGGGTCAATTGCACGGTTTTTAATGGCTCGATGTGGAGTTTTGTTGATGGGTTGTTTTGTTGCACAGTTTTGCACTTATTGCACGTTGAGTATTTACATGTTGGGTGAGTGAGTCATGTTGTTGGTATAATGTTTTGCATTGGATCCTTGGTCACGTCAGTCAGTCGTTGGTAATGGTCGGTTGGGTATCTCGGGGTGGGACCCCGGTATTCATGTGTTATGACTTTGACTTTCCAGTAGGCACTAGAAGGATATAGCCTTGAGACGTACCTGGGAGGTAGACGTTAAGGTGTATCTTGATACGGTGTAACTAGGCTTCGTAGAGCGAGTGTGGAAGATACGTCGACAGTGGAAGGTTGGGTATTCCACGCGTGTTGTTAGTGTAGACCGAATAGTGTCGGTTAAGGGATTGATGCCCTTTGTAATTAAGAGAATAAATGCGCAGTAACCTTTTTGAAGTAAGTAGTATATTTAGGTGTCGAATTTTGGGCTTGAGGCCAAACACCCTTAGTGTAATCGGAGATTTGTAGCCGTTTTTAAAATAATTATGGTGATGGTAGTAGTAATCCTGAGATGTTTGCTTGTGGTGAATGGTTATGGTGGAGTGACCTTCGTGAGTGATTTTAAATTTACTGGTTTGACGATTCGTGTAGGGTAAATTTTGGGAGTCTAGTATAACTCGTAGGAGTTAATCGACAGTTAATAGTAGGAATGATCGGATCCGAGTATCCAGTTGGGTATATTGGTAAGCAACTTTAGAATGTTAGAGCTTGAGATTTGAATCGGGAGGTATAGAATATCTAAGGTTGGGAGACAACCGAAGTCGCTTGGCTAGGAATGATTCCAATTGGTGAAGTGTTCTATCGATCATAATTTCAGTGTCCTAAAAGGAGTACGTTAGTAAGGAAAGTATTCGAGAAGTTTTAGAAGGGGTCTCAAGCGAACTTGGGAACCTGAGGTTGAGATGTGGGAGAACTATCTTTAGCTATGCACGGGCATAGACTTCGAGGACGAAGTCTAATCCAAGTGGGGGAGAGTTGTAAAGCCCGTATCCCGGTATGTAATTTCTTTTATAAATTATTTTCTTTTAAGTTTGATTTTATGTGGTTTCCGTTAACGGGGTTAGTCGAGTTGGACCTAATCGTTAAAAATGTCGGAATTTTGGTTAGTTGCGAGAAGGTTTGTAGTTAAGGGGCTATTTGTGTCAAGGGCCAAAACACTTCTTAGGTTTCGGCCCATGCATCTCATAACCGAAACCCATATCTTTCTTTTGTTAATTGTTGCTGTGACTCACAAGAAAAAGAGGATAGGAATAGCAAAACTTAACCTACAGCTTCTACCCCCTTCCCCTTTTCGTTGTCGCCGACCGGAAAAGAGAAGAGAGAGAGAGAGAAACCGAGAGGGTTAGAGAGAGAAACCGAGGAGGAGGAGGAAGGAGGTCGCCGGCGTAGGAGAACCACCGTCGGTTTCGGTGTGGTTACCGTCGTGTCGTCTCCGCCTCGAGGTAAGAATCTAACCCGTTTTCTTTCCCGTTGTCTCTTCGATCACAAAACCACCACCACCACCGCCGCAGCCACGGCTGCCGGCGGTGGGGCCGCCGCTGCGTGCCGCCGGGTGGCAGCAGGAGGAGTGTGTACGTGGGTGGGTGTGTGGGTGTGTGCGGGTATGAGGTTGCGGGTAAGTCGGAATGGGCGGTGTTTGGGGTGTGGTTTCGCCGGAAGTTCTTAACCACCGCCGCCGCCAACGGCCGCCTCTGCCGGAGGTGGCAGAGGGTGGTGCTCGGGCTGCTCAGCCCATTTAGTCTTGATCAATAAGTCTTCTGGAATCACAGGTCTGAAGGCTTAAGTCGTGGCTTAATGGGTTAAGATTTATTTTAAGCCTTGTTGTCATTTTATGTGAAATTGGCAGTTTCTGCCACTGTTTTTGGGAAAGCCATAACTTTTTATAGGAACGTCGTATTGGGATGAAACCAGTTCCAAAAACTCCCATTGTGAGTCTAGTAAGTTTCTTATGTTTTGCGGAAAAACCAGTTCGGACCATAGCTAGTGTCAAACTGCTGTTTTGTACTGAAAGGTACCGTTTTTCACTGTGCAGCAAGCCGGTTTTGTAAAATCCATAGTAAATTGTAGAAAAATCGTTAGAACGCGTGCGATATGTCCCTGGAACCCTAAGACATGGGACTTTGTGTTTATGGAAAAATATTTCTGGTTTAATCAGTTTATAAGGGGTTAAACAGGTCCCGAACAGACCTGTGTGTTGAGAGTAAAATCTGGGAAATGTGTTTTTAAAGTTAGTAGTCGTGGCTTTGGTTTGGGGCGTCACTTTGACAATTGTTAACGCTTATTTAGGTGGAAAAAGGTGAACTGGTGTTGGCCGGTTCGTGTTGCGGTTGAGGTCATAAGCTTTGCGTTTGAGGTGAGTTCTCTCACTATATAGGATGGGAATTATATTTGTGTTGCTATAGTTCGAGTGTGTTGATTATGATTGTTTGTTGATATGATTGTGGTGTGGAATATATATATATATATATATATATATTTGTGTGTATATATTGAACTGTGATTGATGTACTTCTTGATAGATGTTCCAAGAGGTATATGCGTTTGTATAATGAGTTGTGATTATATCTTCTTGAGGGTTGTTCCAAGAAGTATAAGGCCACTTCTTGATGGTTGTTCCAAGGAGTAGGTGTATTGGTATAATGAGTTGTGATTATATCTTCTTGAGGGTTGTTCCAAGAAGTATAAGGCCACTTCTTGATGGTTGTTCCAAGGAGTAGGTGTATTGGTATAATGTGTTGTGATTATGTCTTCTTGATGGTGGTTCCAAGAAGCATAAGGATTATTATTAATCGTGTTATATTTTTTTGATGGATGTTCCAAGAAGTTTATGTGCTGGTATGTTTAAGGGTGATGCTGATATGATTGCGATCCTATGTAAGGATTGAATTCACTAAGCTTCGTGCTTACCCCTTCCCAATGTCTTATGTTTTCAGGTGCGAGTAGCAGTCGGGCATGACGGTACACACGGGCGCAAGGCGAAGATTGTTTAAATTGATTTTTAGTAAATGAGATTTAATTATATAACTTTCCGCTGCTTAAACTTTGTTGACGGTTTTAAATAACGACGTTTATTCTTATTGTAATGGGATTTGTTAACTTTTGGTTTGATTATAATGAAATGTATCACTTTTAAAAATTTTAAATTCCTTGTAACTTTTGGGACGTTACATCATTACTTTAACTAAGTCAAGCAATTTCTAACTAAAAGTATGGCAAAAATTAGGGGTGTAAATAGATCAGGTTGGGTTCGGGTTCAACCCATTTATTAATTGGGTTGAAAACCTCAACCCAACCTGACATGTTTAAGTAAATGGGTTGAGATTTTCAACCCAACCCAACCTGGGTTGAACCTGGGTTGGTAGCGGGTTGACCTGTTTATTATTTTTTCAACCCAACCCATTTAATAAATGGGTTGAACCTGGGTTGACCCATTTATTTTAAAACTTTAAGTAAATTAAAAAAGAACTTAAACCTAATTCCATAACAAATACACAAGTCACAACCACAAAACCAAATAAATTGTCCAAAGTTTCAATAAAACACAAACATAAAGTGGAATAAATTGTTCAAAGTTTAATTAACACAATCATAAAGTCAAAAAAATAAGTTTCTAAACTCTAAGTAACTCGACTTCCACTTTCACCGACTCCAACTTCACTCTCGGTATTAGTATTACTCTCCTCTTGATCTCCCATCTTCTCCGTCATGATTACTATAAAAAAACTGAAAGATGTTAAAGACTTAAAGTAATAACATTATAACAATAAACATATTACTAAACATATTTCAATAAACAAACTAACAAATACAGATTACTATTGAAGACTTAAAGTAATAAACAAATGCATATTACAATAAACAAATAACAAATACAGATTACTATTGAAGACTTAAAGTAATAAACAAATGCATATTACAATAAACAAATAACAAATACAGATTACTATTGAAGACTTAAAGTAATAAACAAATACAGATTACAATTGAGGACTTAAAGTAATAAACAAATACATATTACAATAAACAAAATAACAAATACAGATTACTATTGAAGACTTAAAGTAATAAACAAATACAAATTACAATAAACAAATACATAAGCTGTTAAGAAGAAACCAAATACAAAAGTTGTTAAGAAGAAATCATATACAAAACAGAAGAGATTAGAGATAGTCGATGATGAACAGAATAAATATGAAGAAACAGAAGAAACAGAAGAAACAATCTTACTTAGAGATAGTCGATGATGAACAGAAGAAATATGAAGAAACAGAAGAAACAATCTTACTTAGAGATAGTCGATGATGAACAGAAGAAATATGAAGAAACAGAAGAAACAATCTTACTTCCGACGTGAACTTGAGAGTTGAGAAGAAACAGAAGAAACAATGGTCGCCGGTGTGTTAAGCGTGGTCGCCGGTCGAGACTGGTCGCCGGCGTGAAACTTCAGCCGCCACTCGCCACCAAATTTCCAACTAGGGTTAGAGAAGAGATTAGAGATAGTCGATGATGTGATTGTGATTTGTGAATGGTTACTGAAAAATGAAAATGATAATGAATAGTCATTTTAGTTTGTTTAGGCCTTTAGGGTTTAGAAAAATAAAAAGATATTAAATTAAATTAATTTAAATAATAATATATAAATTGTTGTAAAAGGGTTTAAATAGGTTGTAAATGGGTTGACATCAGGTTAGAAATGGGTTGAAATCAGGTTGTAAATGGGTTGAAATCAGGTTGAAAATTTCGACCCAACCCAACCCATTTATTAATTGGGTTAGGCGGGTTGGCGGGTTGATGGGTTGAAAATCTCAACCCAACCTGCTATTATTGGGTTGGGTTCGGGTTGGGTTGGCGGGTTGGGTCACTTTTTGCCACCCCTAGCAAAAATCAAACATACGCCATCTGTAGTATCTTTTATGTTTCTTTTTTGTCTTTCAAAAAGAAAATAAACAAATTCAAACTCAATCATTACCTGAAGTTATACTGCATAGGTGACATCGGCAACAAGTTTAGAATCCACCACCCATTGCTATCTGGTGGACTGCGATCAAGAAAGCAAATAAATTAGCTTTTGAACTCTTTCAAAGCCAGAAGTAGCGAAGGATTCAGATAAACACAGAAATCGATTTTCCAACAACACATGAAGAGAAGTCTAAGAAAAGAATTGACAAAAACGTTAAATTAAAATTGAAGGTGTTTTAAGAAATCAAAATCAAAGATGCTTATGGAGTCAAATAAAAAAGGTTTAAGAAGATAAAATCTAAATCAAAAGCAGCGAAAATCATTCGGTAGCTTACCTCATTCGAGAAAGATTTGTGATAAACGAATTTCACATTCAGTAGATTTTGTTAACGTAGGTTCAGAAATGATCAGCATCAAAGAAAACCGAAAACCTGAAATACAGTATCAAACAAATGCGAAAGGAGAGATTGCCATGAAGTTCAAATGTGAAAGAAAAAACAAAAACAAACAGGGATGACATGAATCGACAGTTTCTAGATTCATCAGGGATTACAAAATCAAACAAAACGAAGCAGGGATTTGAGTTTATCAGGGAGTGGGAAAGGGAATCGTGTTCTCGGGGCAAGAATCACTAGTCATAGGAGCGGGAATATGAAGTGGGAAGGAGAGAAATCAGGGGAGGTAGAGTATCCTGGTAAAAGATGGAGTAGGGTTTCTTGAGGACATAGTGGAGAGGTAGGAGGGGTATTCGTTGATTTGAAAAATGGCAGACTTCATTATTGATTAGGAGAGAAACTGAAGGAGATCGTGGGGAAGAGAAAGGGGGGAGAAGAACGTGGCTGATAAAAACTGAATGTTGAAAAAAACTGTCTATGTCTACTATTCTTTTAATAAAGTAGTATAGATACTCTGGATCAGGGCCGGGGCTGGGTTTGAGAGGCATCCCCATCCCCGGTTAACAAATTCGGGGATTCCCATCCCCGTCCCCATCTCCGGTCAACTCAAGGATTCCCTAGTAAAACCGGGTTCGGTGTCGGATCCCCGTCGAGGACGTTTTTTTTGCCAACCCTAGGCTAGTGGAGAAGATGAACAGACGTTGGTGGCTCTTAGGCGATGAATGAATCGATCGAGTGGGGAAGGATTAATACATGCATTGGGGTTAGGGGTTTAATTATAATATAATATTTAGACGTATTTATATATTATATTAATATGATATATTAATTATAATTTATAGGTTTAGAAGAATAAAGAAAAAGATGAAAAGAACCCTGATTTAACAGACTAAATGTTAACAGAATTAGGTTGAGGGATTCAATTTATAACAAAATTGAAATCACAATGATGATATGTGCAATTAATTCTTTTATGGTGCGTTTGGTAGGCGGAACAGAACAGAACAGACATGAACAAGGGCTCTTGTCCCATGTGTGGCATGGCTTAAAGTGGAACAGAACAGAACTAAATGGAACAAATTAGGAACACGCGTGTTCCATCAAATACCCTGGAACAAGATGGAACTCAAATTCTTTTGACCAAAATACCCCTTTTCTTCTCAATCGATTTCTTCCAGTCCATCACACGAGTTCACGATTTCTTCCAGGGTTCGATTTCTTCTAACAAGGGTTCGATTTCTTCTCGATTTCTTCTAACAAGGGTTCGATTTCTTCCAGGTAACAGTCTTTCTAACAAGGGTTCGATTTCTTCTGTATGGTTCGATTTCTTCTATTTTCTGGCTGAAATCGATTTTCTGGATTCGATTTTGTAACATCCTGAAATTTCAGTAATAGTAATTTAATGAGAATTGGGATCTAATTGTATTTTGGTTTAAAACCTTGAATTATGTTGTAATTTATAATTCAATAGGGTTAAAATACAAGGGTTTAAAGTTTGGTGTTGTTTTTATGTAAAATAAGAAACTTGGAGGTGTATTGGGTCATTTGACAAAAGTGTGTGGATAAGAGATGAAAGTTGAGAAATATCTGATTTATCATCTTGTTGGGTCGGTTTAGAAGGCAGAGAGAAAGAGAGAAAAGAGAAAAGAAAGAAAGCAAGGGTTTGTCTTCATTTTGGTAAGTAATTGACTTTGGTTTATGATAAAATCTGTTGTAGTTATGTGTGTGTAAACGAATTTGATTGTGGAATAGGTATTTGGAATCATAAACAACAGATTTGAAGAATCAGATTGTGCAAAGTGGGTATAACTTCCTTAAGAGGTGAGTTCATTCACTTTTGATTTAAATACATGATTTCTGGAAAATTAAATGTTAAGATACATGTATAAACTGTATTGGGACTGTATGAATGTGTTAAAATAAGCTGAATGGAACAGACGCAGGTTTAGATTGTAAAAATAGGCTGCAGGTCGAGGTTTCTGGATAGAAGAACAGTATCCGGAAACCCTCGTATGAAGGTGTCCGGACGAAGCAAGAACATCCGGTAAGTAGTAATTATCTATAGTTTCCGGATGAATGAGTTACCGGATGATATTCGGATTACCTTGGTTTCCGGATGTCATCCGGATTAGTGAAGTACCCGGTAAGATGATGTATCCGGAAAGATGGAGTATCCAGAAAGATGATGTATCCGGAAAGTTAATGTATCCGGAAAGATGGTGTATTCAGTAAGTCATGGGTATCCGGAAAACTCGTGTTGTTCGAATAATTTTGAGGTGTCCGGAAACCAGTGTTGTCCGGTCACTTCTGGAGTACTCAGTAACATTAGGATTTGCTGACTTCTAAACAGATACGAGTTAGGAATTGAAATGCAATTCTAGTAGCTTGAACATAATTACAGTTGAATGGTAGGTTGTTAGGTTTAATGGCTGTTCTAGTTTGATACTAGGCAGGTGTGTAGTAAGTGTAATGGATCCATAGGCATTGTTTGTAACGTGGAATAGGCATAAAGTAATTTGTAATTCCCATTTCGTAAAGGTGTTATGAAATAAGAAATAGGCATAAAGGAACTTGTAATTTCTATTTCATAGTGTGAGGTGAAATAAGGAATAGGCATAAAGCAACTTGTAATTCCCTTTCACATGGGAAAGAGAGATAGGCATAAAGTATCTTGTAATCTCTATTTCCGATCCAAGAATTAGGCATAAAGTAACTTGTAATTTATTGGATAAGAGCATGAATCTAGAACTTGTAAAGATTCGTAGTGGGTTCTGGTTTTGATAATATGACCTACCGAATGTGAGTCATATTCATAGGATCGGGTATGATCATGTTGTTGAAGTGAGCACAGGTATGGTAAGAATGGTGGAAAACGGGTTTGTTTATATGTCTTTGATTTGAAATTGAATGTTCTCACTAGGCGTAAGCCTAATCTTTCAAATTAAATTTTCTTACCAGGTACGGCTCAGGGAAGTAAATAGGATGTGGGCCGAGAGCTTTTGATGCATCTAACTTAAGAGATAAGCGGAGGAGTTAGCTAAGGCATGAAGGCTTTTGACGGTTTTGCGTAGATAACTTAGTTAATCTAATTGTAGTGGACATGGTTAGATTAATGAGTTATTGGAGGAATTTCCATGTTGTAATTATAAAGCCTCATAGTTAATTCTCCTCTTTTATATAAAAGTTTGGATATGATTTTGTCATAACTGGTTAAAATTAAAGTTTAATTTAGCCTTGATTTTAGGGTGTTACAATATGGTATCAGAGCAATAGTTTAAGCGAACTAAGTATGCTGAGGAGATACTTAGACTTAAGCTGTGATTAAATAACTTATGATTCGTGAGAAATGGGTAGAAACAATAAGACGGGATAGTCTTAAGAGTTGACGGAAATACGTGAAATTAGTACTGTAACGATGGTAACGAGGACTCTCCTGTATGATATATTCACAATTTCAATTAGCTACTGTTATTTATGAATATATTGTTACATAAGCATGCTTGTTTCTAAATTGTCACATTGACTAATGATCGGTAAAGTACGTTTTGCATGTCTATAATTGTATAACCATTTCTTATGGTTATCTCTTTGTGTTATAGTAGAACGATGGTGGATACGCCACCAAGGTCCTTTAATTCTTTGGAGATCAGATCAGATCAGTAAATGATTGGGGGGTTGGAAAGACAACCTGGAACTGGCAGGACTCATGAAAGTCCGCCGAGGCAAACTTTAATAGTATGAAATGGTTGAGTAAGTGGGCCATGGAATGCATGTATAGTAAGTGTGACAAAGCCGAGAGGGCGACCACTGATCGGAAGTAGAGTGTTATTGATAAGTCGCGTGAATAAAACGATTGACCTTGTTTGAGTGTGTAGCCTTCATTTGCGAATAGAGTTTCATGTATGGTGTCCTAGTGTGTGTTACATGAGTTTTTATGATTTCAAAACAAATGCATAGACAAAAATTTTAGTCGAGGTCGAGTCAGCATGTGCAAGTGTGTATTTAAAGAAAAAAGCGCAATTCCATTTACGGCGCACAATGAAATTTTGAGTTTAGCAAATTGCAAAATACTTCGTATTTTACATGAAAAGTTGAATGGTAGCAAAAAGGTCAAGAAAGTGTTGGCCAACAAAACGTTTTATAACCAACAAGAGTTTTAACTTGATGATATCATATAAACGAATGTGAGAACCGACTAGCTTATGAAATGTCGGTAGCTTTCTTTTAAACTTTTGTCGCATGAAAAGATTTTCATTTTATTACTGTCATAACAATATCGTTTAGTTGAGAAAGATTAAGTGTTACGGAAAGTTGTATGCAAATGATTCTCGAGATTGTTATGCAGTACATTGGAATTATGAGAATGTTGGGGTCATCGGTACCCAAGTTGTTCCTTGTGTTGTTCTTTAAAATGAGAAATCGTGCGAAATGATTCATTTATCAAGTTGTCATGCATGAAGGCTATGAACTCACTAGGTCATAGAGTATTACACTTTAAGCTAAGAAAGAACTCCGAGAGTGAAGAGGTGTTGGATAAATCATGGGAGAATGTTCGTAGTTTTGGAATTTGGGTTCAAGATGAGAGGTGATCAGTGGGAGAGTCGAAAGTGGACTTTAGTGTCGGATGTATGAGGGTCTGTACCCATTGTTCGATGACTAGTAAAACAGTTGCCAAGGGACGATTGTGTTCGGAGGAAGGACTAGAAGTCGTCAAGGTGATGGAATAGTTTGGTGAGACAGAAAGGAAACATCCTTGATGTCAAATAAGAATTTATGGTGATCTTGTGATATTAAAGTTGCACGAATAAATTGGAGATGAAAACGATGGGATGTGAATTAGATTATGATATGTTGGAAGGATTAGGTTCAGTTAAGGACCCTTGTTAAAGAATAGGTTAAAGAAGTATCGACAGATCGACTATTGACTTTGAAGTCGGCAGTTGTGTAAGGTGTATGAGGCCTTGTGCCTGTCACAGGGTGCGGTCTGGGTGCGTCCCGCGTATGCCTGTGCTTGCAGGAACAAAACCGTGAGCGGTACCGGCATGCTGTTATGCAGAGGGTATGCGCAAAGCGGACAATATCGTGTACGATGGACTGGGGATGTTACAGAATGGTATGTATTTTGTGAAACACCCACTTTTGGGAATTTGAGTGATTGACAAATTAATCGCGAGTGAAAGAAACTTTGATTAATTTATTGCATAAGAGAAAGCTATGTGGTCAAATTACGCTTTTAGAGTTATTGGGGTTGTACAATAATTATGATGTGATATGTGCTTAATTGCATTTTATTTAAATGAGTGTCGTTTTAAGTATTGGTCTTATGTGAGAGGACCGTTTGATGATCTTGTATTCTTAGTACCTTTGGGACTAATGAACCTTGGTAAGTGATATACATTGTTGAGTATAAAAGAGTTGCATATACGTGTACATATAGATACATATATGGATTGACTTCATTGGGAAGGTAGCAATGAAGGGGTTGTGAGATTATCACGCCTCGGAGCGTGTGTTGCATGATGTGAGTTAGATGTATTTAATTGCATGAGTAGATGTTGATAAATAATCATTGGATCCTTGAGCAGATGGCTCGGTTTTGGACTCGGTTGAGTATTGGGAGCATTCGCCTGGTTTGAATAAGCTCGACGTAGGCTTGGGGTTGGAATTATATGAATTGTGTTATAATTGAAGTTTACATGATATTAATACATTGGTTATTTCTGAGATCATGTATGAATATTAAGCCTGGAATCACGAAGAGCTAGAAGGAATCAAGTAAGTTGAAATTAATTAGAAACCGCGAGTTGTGGTTCAACTAAAGTTGGAGAGGATTATAATAGTGAAATAGACTCGATTAATCATGCGGGAGAACATGAATGTACGTTTGAATTGTGTATGAATGATCATGAGAGACCTGGTCTGCTGTGAGATGTTATAGGTGGAGAATGTACGGACGAGTAGTGGGATAAATTGTCGATATAAATGTGTCAACTAATGTGTAATGTGAGGCTAGAAGGAAGAAACTTCAAATGGAAGTCTTTTCGGGGATTCCTGATAAAGAGTACTAGTTATCAATGAAGTTGTTGGAGCATGTGGGTTACGAGATGGCGTAGTAATATGGCTAATATCAGAATAGAATGGCGGAAAGGTAGTGGGTGTTTATCCAAAGCGATTTTGGTTGTGTGAGTCGCTAAGTAAGTTATGTTTTGAATCATTGGAAATTAACGAAGATGATGGATATGTTAGTCAAGATGTGATGTAAAAGATGCAAAATCCTTAAGGAATATGAGTTGCTTCTTATGTGTGAAAGAATTGTCCGAGAAAGTATTAGTTGCAGATTAAAGGTGTAGTAACTTGGGACGGTATGTCGTTTCAAGATAACTTAGTTGATTGCCTTAAGTTAGAATTTTGGTACAACTGTTTGGTTATGTATAATAATGTGAAAATGTTATCGGTATGTGGAAAAGTTGGGAGAAAGAGACAAGTAATGTTTGGAGGGTAGTACTCCATGCTATCGTGGGAAGAAATGATAAAAAGGTCGGACCTAAGAATGTAGTTATACTACATGTTCAATGGAATTATCACCCTTGATATACAACACATTAGTGTTTGGTTGCAATATGGTCGCGTAGTGCGATAGTGGTGTGAGGAAACGGTAGCACTTTGTACTGAAGAAACGTGTGAGTCATGGATGTAACAAAGGTTTGTCGTATTTATCGAGGTATTCAAAAGTGGTGAGTATGCTCAATTTAAGGTGAGTGTAGATTTTCAAGCAGTAGACGGTAATGTTCTTTTGAGACCCGGAGATCGAGTTACAGTTAATGTCGGTATGGTAGACCAAGAAGTAGTCGGGTAAAGATTTGATGATGAACAGTGACTCTAAGGAGGTTTGCAAAACCAAGTTGGGGAGCGGATACTAATAAAAGAGGTAAGGTTCAGAAGATATGAAAAGATGAATCCTCATTCTTTCTGGACTTTTAATTGTGATTAAGTATGTAATACTAAAGGGAAGAGATGTACAAAATATTTCATGTTGGTATGATGTGATTTCTTTTACTGATGTAAGAGTGGATGAAAAGAGCCGCTGTGTGGAAGAACCAGAGGCAATTTTGGAAAGATCGGTTAGAAGGTTGCGTAGCGGTAAGGAAGTAGCTATGTTGAAAGTACAGTGGAAACACCATCGAGGTGCTAATGTGACTTTAGAGTTGGAAGAGAATTTGAAGGATAGGTATCCCCATCTGTTTACCTGATCTTGATTTCGAGGACGAAATCATTTTCAAGTTGGGGAGTATTGTAACATCCTGAAATTTCAATAATAGTAATTTAAAGAGAATTGGGATTTAATTGTATTTTGGTTTAAAACCTTGAATTATGTTGTAATTTATAATTCAATAGGGTTAAAATACAAGGGTTTAAAGTTTGGTGTTCTTTTTATGTAAAATAAGAAACTTGGAGGCGTATTGGGTCATTTGACAAAAGTGTGTGGATAAGAGATGAAAGTTGAGAAATATTTGATTTATCATCTTGTTGGGTCGGTTTAGAAGGCAGAGAGAAAGAGAGAAAGAGAGAAAAGAGAAAGGAAAGAAAGCAAGGGTTTGTCTTCATTTTGGTAAGTAATTGACTTTGGTTTATGATAAAATCTGTTGTATTTATGTGTGTGTAAACGAATTTGATTGTGGAATAGGTATTTGGAATCATAAACAACAGATTTGAAGAATCAGATTGTGCAAAGTGGGTATAACTTCCTTAAGAGGTGAGTTCATTCACTTTTGATTTAAATACATGATTTCAGGCAAATTAAATGTTAAGATACATGTATAAACTGTATTGGGACTGTATGAATGTGTTAAAACAAGCTGAATGGAACAGACGCAAATTTAGATTGTAAAAATAGGCTGCAGGTCGAGGTTTCCGGATAGAAAAACGGTATCCGGAAACCCTCGTATGAAGGTGTCCGGACGAAGCAAGAACATCCGGTAAGTAGTAATTATCTATAGTTTCCGGATGAATGAGTTACCGGATGATATTCGGATTACCTTGGTTTTCGGATGTCATCCGGATTAGTGAAGTACCCGGTAAGATGATGTATCCGGAAAGATGGAGTATCCGGAAAGATGATGTATCCGGAAAGTTAATGTATCCGGAAAGATGGTGTATTCGGTAAGTCATGGGTATCCAGAAAACTCGTGTTGTTCGAATAATTTTGAGGTGTCCGGAAACCAGTGTTGTCCGGTCACTTCTGGAGTACTCAGTAACATTAGGATTTGCTGACTTCTAAACAGATACGAGTTAGGAATTGAAATGCAGTTCTAGTAGCTTGAACATAATTACAGTTGAATGGTAGGTTGTTAGGTTTAATGATTCTTCTAGTTTGATACTAGGCAGGTGTGTAGTAAGTGTAATGGATCCATAGGCATTGTTTGTAACGTGGAATAGGCATAAAGTAATTTGTAATTCCCATTTCGTAAAAGTGTTATGAAATAAGAAATAGGCATAAAGGAACTTGTAATTTCTATTTCATAGTGTGAGGTGAAATGAGGAATAGGCATAAAGCAACTTGTAATTCCCTTTCACATGGGAAAGAGAGATAGGCATAAAGTATCTTGTAATCTCTATTTCCGGTCCAAGAATTAGGCATAAAGTAACTTGTAATTTATTGGATAAGAGCATGAATCTAGAACTTGTAAAGATTCGTAGTGGGTTATGGTTTTGATAATATGACCTACCGAATGTGAGTCATATTCATAAGATCGAGTATGATCCTGTTGTTGAGGTGAGCATAGGTATGGTAAGAATGGTGGAAAACGGGTTTGTTTATATGTCTTTGATTTGAAATTGAATGTTCTCACTAGGCGTAAGCCTAATCTTTCAAATTAAATTTTCTTACCAGGTACAGGCTCAGGGAAGTAAATAGGACGTGGGCCGAGAGCTTTTGATGCATCCAACTTAAGAGATAAGCAGAGGAGTTAGCTAAGGCATGAAGGCTTTTGACGGTTTTGCGTAGATAACTTAGTTAATCTAATTGTAGTGGACATGGTTAGATTTATGAGTTATTGGAGGAATTTCCATGTTGTAATTATAAGGCCTCATAGTTAATTCTCCTCTTTTATATAAAAGTTTGGATATGATTTTGTCATAACTGGTTAAAATTAAAGTTTAATTTAGCCCTGATTTTAGGGTGTTACAGATTTTCTTGCTTCGATAACTTGTATGTCTAATTTATGAAATCGATTTGCTGTGAAATCGATTATGAAATCGATTTGCTGTGAAATCGATTATGAAATCGATTTTCTTGTTAGAAGAAATCGACTTGCTGTGAATTTGCTGTGAAATCGATTATGAAATCAATTTGCTGTGAAATCGATTATGAAATCAATTTGCTGTGAAATCGATTATGAAATCGACTTGCGGTGAATTTGCTGTGAAATCGATTTGCTGTGCTTCAATTCTTCTGATGCTTGCAATTCTTCTGATTTGTGAAATCGATTTGCTATGAATTTTTTTTGCCGTTTGTATGCTTCATTTATATTGATTATTTCGTAAAAAACACTAAACAGCTCAGGGGTAAATCGGTCATTTTGTCAGTCTTATTCTGTTCTGTCCAGTTTAGTTATGTTCTACCAAACGCTGGACAACTGTTCTGTTCTGTTCTGTCCTGCAACCAAACGCACCCTTAGGGACCGGATCCAAAATTTTGATATAACTGCAGGGACGAAATCTGCAATTTAGTCTAGATTGTTTCTCCAAAGTCCCAGACCACAAATGGGTCCCACTCCCAGGTACAAATTTAGGTAGCAAGCGACAGTTGAAATGAGGATTTCAAAAATTTCAATTTGGCGGGCGGTTGTGCCCTACCTTTCTTTCTTTACCCATCGCCATCGGCATCTTCTTCTATTTTCGACTTCCACTTCCTCCCTCCCTCCCTCCCTCCATCGATTTACAACAAAATCACTGCTGTCATAGTATTTAGTAGCCGAGATCTCAAATTACTCGATACTTCAAATTCTGTTGGTACGTAAGGTTAGTGGATTTTACCTTCAGTTCACCACTCTTAGGGCCTGTTTGGTAGTGGCTTAAAGAGCTTAATAAGGCCTTCAGCTTATTCGATTAGCCATATAAAGATGTTTGGTAGTGGCTTAATCCAAAAAATCATCAGATTGAAGGAGGGAGCTTTATTTGGTCAGACCCTTTTCCCCATTGAACGTCCGTCGCTCTCTGCAAATTCGATATTTCAATTGAGTTTTTTTCTTTTCTTTTCGTCGTCCTTGTTGTTAATTACTCTGTTACTGATGTTCTGAGGATGTCAATTTGAATTGGAATTGGAATTGGGTTTTGACTTTTGATTACTATGCTAATAAAAAATTAGGGTTCATTCTCTAGGGCATCTCATTTCGTTACCCATACTTTGTTGATGCTATAATTCAGGTATATGTAAATTCAATCTAGTTCTGAACTAAATGAGCCTGAATCTTGGAGTTTCATGTTACCAGCACAATGCATAGGATGTGTTTGGTTTGTTTTAATTAGCAATACAGCATGTCTTTTTGATGGTTCAGTCACTGCTTTACTCGTTATTGGTGTAAGAATTAAGATTACAGAACACGTACCCAAGTTTTCTATTTTGTTAATTCTCATTTTGTTATTTAAATAAATAGATATTACTTTTCTTATTTTTTATATGAGCCGTTAATTATCTTCTTCTAAACTGAGGGGTAAAACAGTCATTTTCATCATTCAGACAGTGTATTCAGCATAGTTAACAAACAACACCCTTTATCTGATTCATATAGCCAACTTTATTTGCACATTCAACCAACTTTATCTATACAGGACTTAATGGAAAACCAACCAAACAGCCTCTTATTCTTTTTAAATATATGTTGATTTCAGGTTCATATTCCCTGTATAAATTGATTTATCAATCAACATAGTTTGGATACCTAATTCCAGTCAGGGATTCTAGTTATTTGTTTGTGTTTCAGTTTTCTTAATTTAGTTCTGCGAATCAGATGACCCATGATGCCTAGGATACATGTAATACATCGCCTGATGCTTTGATGTTTCTATCTTTGTTTCCTTTATCTGATTTACACTTGTACGAGTTAATTATAACTGGCTGAAGTGATTGATGATATGCTAATTTCACTGTACCTAGAAAGCTCAAAACTAAAACCAGAAAAATGAACCCTTGGATTAGATCCTCTTTCAAGTACTTGAGATCTTATTCCAAGGCCAAGGATTTCTTGTAAACATACTTCCACGTTGTGTGAAGTCATTGCTTGTTTTGAAAAGAAAATATGAAAATTAAAATTTGAAGAAGCATTTCACAAGCTACAGCGGGAAAGCCAGAATTTGAAGTTTTTCAGTTTCATATCTTCATTTTATTTTTTTCAGTGAAAGGTTGACCATTTTCTGGAGGTAGAGAGATCCCCACCGCTGGCAGTCATGGAAGAAGCCATCTACCAGATAGTTACAGAGCTTGAAGCACACCGCGACAACCCACATTCACAGAGACCTATCTCTGAATCAACCTTATTAGCCCTTCAAACCCTCTTAGACTACACTATTGACAAGGACGATCCAATTGAAATCGAAAATCTCTCTGAAGAACTCTCCTCCAAGAATCTCTCTCTCTCCTCCTCCCTCCTCCGCCCTCTCACTTCTGCAATGGAGTCCAATGGACCCCACCACTCTCTCCTTGCTTCCAAGGTATACCTCTCTCTTCTCCTTACCCCAAACTTCCCCGTTTTATCCCTCTTCACTCCCATGGCTTTCCTCTCCTTACTACGCACAGTCCGTTGCTCTTTCAAGTATTCTCAATCGGGTTCATCGTCTGGTAATCTTGGTAGGAAGAAGAGGGGTGGGGGCAGGTCGAAGAACAAGGGTAACAGTGTCGAAGTGGGTGAGACTGAGAGAGAAGCAAGAGAATTCGATATTAGGGCTTTGTTTCATGTGCTTGAAAGATTACATCTTGTTTTGGGTTTGATTCATCTGGACAGGTTTCCTGATAGTTTGAAGGCTTTAGTTCAAACCATGGCTGAGATTCCGGTAATGGCACTTGAATCTTGTGGGAATTCACCGAATTACAACAGGTTATGCAACTTGTGTTCGGATGTCTTGAGTGAATTGTTGAAATCTGAGCATGGAGATAAGGCGACTACTGCAGCTGAGGTTTTGACGTCTCTCTCTTCTTCGATTATCTTGTTAAAATCACAGGCAAGGACCTTTGGGCTAGCATTTGTAGTGAACAGAATGGCCGTAATGGCAAAGGATTCGGACGAGATTCGAAAAGCCATGGTTAATCTTTCAAGGTATTTGGTTGGTAAAGCTCCCGAAAGGGCTGAGCCTAGAGCTTTGGCTGTCGAATCAATACTGGAGATAGTTAGAGCTTTAGAATATAAAGATCAAATAGACTTTGCTGATTATGTAGTGAAAATGACATGTGGGAAACCACAACTAAGACTACTGGCTGTTGATCTTATTCCTACTTTGATAATGTCATTAAACGACCCATTAGCGGTCTGTTCTGAAGTTGGGTATAAGAGTTCTTGGGGATTCAGATGTCTGCATGCACTTTTACAAAGATGCTCAGATGCAACTGCAGGAATTAGAGCACGGGCGCTTACTAATTTCGCACAACTTGTGGTGTATTTATCACGGAACGAGGAGAATAAAACTGGGTTGATGGAGGTAATCGGATTTGGTGAAGACGGTGGGATTAATGATGTTTTGAGGAAACGGTGTGTTGACGAGAAGGCGGCTGTGAGGAAAGCAGCACTTGTTCTAATATCAAAGCTGACAGCTCTTCAAGGTGAAGGTGGTGGATTTGATGACACGTTGCTAAAGATTATGGGCATGGCTTGTTCTGATCAACTTGTTAGCATAAGGAAGGCTGCAATTTCTGCCCTATCTGAGGTTCAATCTCCTCACTCACTTATCTGTTTTTCTTGGCTACTTCGTGTCTTTGAATTTCTTCTATTGTTGTATGCCTTCCAAATGCTTCTTGGCTATGTATACATTTTATGGTTACCCTTGAACAAGAACATGACTTTTGTTTATACTTTCAATCTAACATCGTGCTAGCTGTTTGTGGTTATTTGCAGACCTTCAGGAAAGTTCACAGTGATAACGTGACTAAGGAGTGGTTACGTTCTGTCCCACGTTTGATTGCAGACAATGAATCAAGCATCCAAGAAGAATGCGAGAACTTGTTTCTGGAACTGGTGTTGGATCGGATTTCACGAGCTGGATCTAATGTTCATGACTCAAGCGACTTGTTAGTTTCTGATGGAGTCTTGGGTCTACTGAAAGAAATTTGCAATGGCGAAGTGACTCCTTGGGTCAAAAAGATCTGCATTAATCTTGGAAAGAAGAAGAAACTTAGGCCCAATATCGTAGTTTCGCTACAGAATATCATCAGGAGGTCAGAGTTTATGTGGTTAGAGGATTCCAAACCGATTGAGAAGTGGATAGCACCAGCTGGTGCCTGGCTCCTCTTATCCGAAGTCTCTGGATTCCTTTTGAAAGCTGTGGATTGGGAGTTTCTCTATCACCATTGGCAGCTTCTCGACAAGCATGAATCATCCAATAGCCCACTTGAGAAATGGCAGTTTCTTCAAGAAGAAGAAGAAGCAGTGGGGATTGAATCTAACTCTGTTGGTTGGGCTGGAGATCGTGTATACCTCTTACAAACAATTGCTAATGTATCTGTCCAACTGCCAGCTGAACCTGCAGCAGATCTAGCTCATAATTTACTTAAACGAATCGAGGACTTCAGCATGCATTCTATGGAGGTATTTATTCCCTAACAAAGCGGTTTACTTTTTGTTGCAAACTACTAAGGCGAACTGTGGAAATCTTAATGCAAATAAAGCACCACACTTGCTGCTTTGTGTTCAAAATGCCCATTCATTTTCTTTCATTTTCTATTATCAACAACAGTGGTATGTTTACCATGAAAAGCTAACTATGATGGTTTGAGCGTCAATCACTCATTTGTAATGTATTTACAATGTTAACTTTCAATCTGTCCTACCGGCTTCTATGTTTAAACTGGGAATATTAACAAATCATGTTACGTGATGGCAGGTTAATGCTCATGTGAAAGCACTCCGAACACTGTGCAAACGGAAGGCTAAAAGCCCCGAGGAGGCTGATACCCTTGTGATCAAGTGGGTTCACCAGCTACTTTCAAAAGCTTCCAAAGCTCTTGAAATGTACATGGCAAAAGACTCGGAAATAAACAAAGGTAGTAGCTTACTTACACCTCCAAGTGGAACTCGAAAGGGTAATAGATCGTCAACAGCCATGTCAAGATTGTTAGCTCAAGCTATCTCTGCTGTTTACACCATTGGATCACTGGTTATTGTTTGCCCTTCTGCTGATCTGAAAGCCATTGTTCCGACTTTACATAACATCATCACATCAGGAATTTCTGACTCGAAACTTAAAAAGTTGTCAGGCATGTCAGTGTCCGTTAAGCAGACGGCTCCTTCATTATACATTCAAGCTTGGTTAACAATGGGCAAAATTTGTCTTGCTGATGGCAAACTTGCAAAGCGCTATATGCCATTGTTTGTGCAGGTTCGCCTTGTTTCATTACTCTCTCACCAAACAATATTTCACGATATATTTCATCAAATTCGTTATTCTTTAGGGCAACTGACTTTTAGAACCCTCATGTTTGGATTTTCTATGTAAACTAATCAATCGTCATTCTCAAGATGGCAAGAATGAGTAATCATGAAGTGCAAATGCAAATAAATCATTGTACTTGCAAAATGTTGTGTTTTTCTTTGGTATTCTTAATGAGAGAGAAGATGACTAGAAAAGAACCAAAAGGAAAAAAAATACACACATGAACCCGCAACCACCTAATGCAAAAGCCCTTTAGGTGGTTTTTGGTGTCTTTTGTTTGTCTTTTTTGTAAGAATGATGCCTTGACAAAGTCGATTTTTTTACTCATTAATATTGTAATTTGAACACTCTTGCTGCAGGAGATGGAAAAGAGCAACAGTGCAGCACTTCGTAACAATATTGTTGTAATGATGGCTGATTTTTGCGTACGATATACAGCATTGGTTGATTGGTGAGGCTCATACACGTTATCTTTTACTCACTAGTGTATCGTATATATATATATATCTATATATATATTTAACACTCACATATGTTTTTTCAAGTCAACAGTTATATATCAAACATCACTAAATGTCTTCGTGATCCCTGTGAACTGGTTAGAAGACAGACATTCACGCTTCTCTCCAGGTTATTACAGGTAGATTAAATTAACATATTTTTTGTGTGTTTTAGAAGATGACATCCTTTAAGGGAAATAACATGGTGATTGACACCTATAAATTGTTTCTATGTTTAGAGGGACTATGTGAAGTGGAGGGGCGTGCTTTTTCTTCGATTTTTGTTATCTCTTGTTGATGATTCAGAGAAAATAAGACAGCTTGCTGATTATCTTTTTGGGAATATATTAAAAGGTGAGTTATTTCAAGATCATCGATTATGTTACCCTTACAAATGCTCATGCTCATGCTCGGTCAGGTCTTTTGACTTGTGTATGCCTCTTATTACAGTCAAGGCACCACTTTTAGCTTATAATAGCTTTGTTGAAGCCATCTTTGTTCTGAATGACTGTAATGCCCATACTGGACAGACCAACTCCCAAAAAGAAAGCCGTCTGTTTTCCATCCGGTAACAATTTCCAGATCACCCAAGTTGCTTTTCATCTCCAAATCGTTTTTATTATTTTCTGTGAGATATAATTTATTCTTAACCCTTTAGAGGTAATGATGAGAAGTCGAGGTGTCAAAGGATGCACGTATATGTTTCCCTACTGAAACAAATGGCTCCGGAGCATCTTTTGGCTACATTTGCGAAGGTATGTGCGGAGATTCTAGCCTCTGCATCGGATGGGATGCTCAACATTGAGGATGCTACCAGCCAGTCTGTTCTACAGGTAATCAAATAGTATTTGTTTGTGATGACTTGAGATTTATAATTAATACTTGACCACTAGAATCTTATTTTGTTCCAAATAACAGGATGCGTTTCAGATCCTTTCTTGCAAAGAAATCAGAATTCCAGTTAACAAAGGGGGGTCATCTTTGGAATCATCAGAAATGGAAGAAGAAGTTGCAGAAAATGCAGGTGCTAGAGGACGAGTTATAACTCAAGTGGTGAAGAAAGGATTAATCCAGAACACAATCCCAATCTTCATAGAACTAAAACGTCTACTTGAGAGCAAAAACAGCCCACTTTCAGGATCTCTTATGGAATGCCTTAGAATCCTTTTTAAAGATTACAAAAACGAGATTGATGAGATGTTGGTTGCTGATAAACAACTCCAGAAAGAGCTTATCTATGACATACAGAAATACGAGTCATTGAAGGCAAAATCCACGGCTGCTGAGGCTGTTGGTAAGGGTAAGGGGGGGTTACAACACACGAGTTCAAAAGTGACTTGTTCAGCTGTGGCTGATGCATTGGCTGAAGTGACTGCTAAGTCAGTGCTGAGGGATGTGAACCAGGGTGCGGGGACACCCTCACTTAGTGCCATGAACGTGCCTAAGCTCAAGTCATCAACTGGGACTGGGGGTGTGGCCAGGCACAAGGGGAGGTCAGCCGCTGTGCTTGAATCTCTCAGGAGAAGACAGTCTTTTGACTTGGATGACGAGACTTAACTGACAATTATATTTTTATTTTTGCATATTACATTTTTATTCTCTGATGGATCTAACATGGCTAGAATTGCATGTAAGGTGCCTACTGTTTTTGATTTCGATTCTAACTTCACACTTTCAAGCGAGGGATAGTAATTGGTAGGATATGTTAACTATACACACTTGACTTGTATCCAATTGCTCATATAGAATAGTGGACAAATCATATAGAATGTTTAAGGTTAGAAATCATGAAACTTTTTTACATGTAGTTTCATAGATGAAGCAACACGTATGAACATATGATGTTATTTTATAAGTTAATGTCGAGGAAATATGTTTATACACGTAGCAACACAAAAAATTATGTTTACACACAATAATAATATGACCATCAAATTTCTATTGTTTTATGCCACTCAATTATTCTATCCATGACTATTCATAGTCGGTTAAAGTTATTAGAAATATTGGATATTTTTACATAATGATAGGAAAGGAGTTATTTCATTTCAAAATTTGAATAAAGTGGTTCTTTTCGGCATTCATCGAAAGAAGACATGTGTCATGTTAAACAATATGAGTTAATAGCTTAAAATCAAACATATTAGATGGACGGTTTTGATTGATTTTCACTTTTTAGTTTTCACATATATTGTCTCATCTATGAAACAATACATGAAATTGGTTTCACGGATTCTAACTTTTAGATGTCTTGGACATAATTTGTAGTCTATAGTCTATACATACATGCATACACGTGGGTTCTTGTAGAAACTTCAAAATCCATAGAAGCCGTATCACGTATGAACCATCTTAACACATGGTAACAAAACTTAACACACTTTCATATATAGTATGTTAATGTATGTTACTATATGTTAATAAGGTCTGTTAACGTTTTCATGATTAATATGTGTTAAGATGAGTGAATGTGCGTTAATAATGTAGGTTAAGATGTGTTAATGTTTTTATGTTCATATATATTTGAATTGTGAGGTATATCAACATATATTTATGAATGTTTAGGATTATTATAATTTAGAAGTTTATTATTAAAGTTGGATATTTTCATTATGTTAAAGTGTGTTAAGCTGTGGTTGAGGTTGTTACATATATTATCAATTCCCAACCCTGGCTGCAAATATGATATATCAATGTGAGGGGACTAAGGGGCTGTTTACTAGCTGCTGACCAGGCTGACTCGGTCAGCAGATCTGACTCGGTCAGCAGTCAGAGCGTTTACCAAATCCCGTATCTGATCGAGATCTGACCGAGAAACTGACCGGAATCTGTCCGAATCTGCTTCAAAACTATGCTGACCCAGGTCAGTTTTGAAAAGCTTTGATTTCTTTTTCTTGATTTGGGTTTTCATGGCCTATGGAATGAACCATTGGATGAAGAAATGGGTTTTAGGTGATCAAAAAAGAAACTCCTTTTTTGCATTTTTCTTTCTTGTGAAAGAGCCTTGATAATCTGTTCGCATTTTTCTTTCTTCTCACATCAAAAAAAAATTCCCCATAAAACACAAAAGTGAAGGTTTTTAGGTGATTACAAATGGGAAGTCATCGAGTTGAGCTCAAAAGTGCAGAAATTTAGGGGTTTTTTTTAGAATGAAGAAATGGGTTTTAAGCAGATGGAAGAATCTTGATGGTAAAAATGGAAATTGTGGTGAAGTAGTGAAGAAGAGATGAAAATGGAAAAGGAGAGTGGGGGTTATGTGAGAAACCCTAGAGGATGGAGAGCCTTTTCTAAAATGGAGGGATATGGACCACGTATTATGTGGTGTGTTGAAAGGGAAAGTGGGGCCTTTTCTATTTCCCTTTTTGTTATTTATCAGTATTTTATAAATTAATTAACTAATTTAGCATATAATTATAAAAGGGTTAAAATGGTCATTTTTTTATCGGTAAGAACTTATCAAAAATACTTGGTAAACACTTTTACCGGGGACAACACTTACCGGGGACAGCACTTACCCGGGATATCACTCTTACCCGGAAAGAGTTGGTAAACGGCCCCTAAATATGATAATTATATGAAGTAACAGGGACGATAGTTAGATAGATATACATACATAAACACCAATGCGAATGCCAATGAAAGAAGGGTCCTTTATTTTTTTAACCATTTTAATTAAACACATTACAAAAATAATCATATTTTAAAAATTTTACAAATCTAGCCACCCACTTCTCCTCAATCGTTGCTTGGGGAGAAGTGGCCCACGACAAGACACCATATTTAATTAATTAAATCAGATATAAATTAAAATAATACTGATTTGACACAAGATTCCTTGATTTGACACAAGATTCTTTGACTTGACATAAGATTGTTTGACTTGACTGATTTGACAACACATTTACCACAAAAAACCAAAAAATACCTCGATATCCACCCGGGTTCGCGCCGGCCGGCGCTACCCTCCTCCGGCGGCGCGAACCGGAGTTTGACCGGCGTTGACCAACTTTATTACCTTCTAATTTATTACACTCCACTTTATTAAAAAAAATTAGTGTTAGTTAATAAAGTGGAGTGTAATAAATTAGAAGGTAATAAAGTTGGTGTAATAAATAAATTAGGTGGTAGTTTGGTGTAATAAATTAGATGATAAGGAAAAGTATGTGGTAATAAGTTAGAAGTTAATAAAGTTGGATGTAATAAATTAGATGATAAAAAATAGGTAAAGTATATGGTAATAAAAATAATTAAAATTTATTTTTGTAATTATTGAAAATAATTAAAAATAATTTTAAAAAACGTATTTAATTAAAAGTATCTTAAATATTACTTAAAAAATTTATTTTAATTAAAAAACGTATCTTAAAATTTTAAAAAACGTATTTTTAAATCTTAATTAAAAAACATATTTTTAAATCTTAATTAAAAAACGTATTTTTTAATTTTAATTAAAAAAAACGTATTTTTAAAATTTTAATTAAAAAAACGTATTTTTAAAATTTTAATTATAAAACGTTTTTTTAAAGTTTTAATTATAAAACGTATTAATTTAAATCATTTTTAAAATTATTTAAACTTAAAAATGTATTTTTAAATTTTTTAAAAAATTTATGTATTTTTAAAATAAGTTTAAATTTTTTTTTTGTTCAACGCCTGTCAATGCCGGTCAAACTCCGGTTCGCGCCGCCGGAGGAGGGTAGCGCCGGCCGGCGCGAACCCGGGTGGATATCGAGGTATTTTTTGGTTTTTTGTGGTAAATGTGTTGTCAAATCAGTCAAGTCAAAGAATCTTATGTCAAGTCAAAGAATCTTGTGTCAAATCAAGGAATCTTGTGTCAAATCAGTATTATTTTAATTTATATCCGATTTAATTAATTAAATATGATGTCTTGTCGTGAGCCACTTTTTCCAAGCAATGCTTGAGGAGATTGCTTGGGGAGAAGTGGATGGCTAGATTTGTAAATTTTTTAAAATAAGGTTATTTTTGTAATGTGTTTAATTAAAATGGTTAAAAAAATAAAGTACCCAATGAAAGAAGCCATTGCGGTACACCTCCGTTGATTGACTGACTGTGGATTACATTACAACAGTAGAACAAAAAAATCACAGCTGCCGTAGTATTTATTAGGTCAAATTCTTTGATTCTTCAAATTCTGTTGGTACGTAAGGTTAGTGGATTTTACCTTCAGTTCCTCCCTCACTCTTGTTCTTTTTAAATAAATGTTGATTTCTGGTTCATATTGCTTGTATAAATTGATTTATCAATCAGCATAGTTTGTTTGGACACATAATTCCAATCAGGGATTCTAGTTATTTGTTTGTGAAATTTCAATACTCTTCTTAATTTAATTCTGCGAATCAGATGACCTAGGATATATCGCCTCTATCTCTGTTTCCTTGATTTAATTTATGTTTATGTTTATGTTTATGTTTGTTTCCTTGATCTAATCTACAGTTGTACGAGTTAAAAACACAATACTCCAAATCTTTGGCTGAAGGGATTGATGGTATGCTAATTTCCCTTTACCTAGCAACAATTTATACACGGAACCCTAATTTTGATTTTCTTTTCTCCTTTTTAAATTAGTTGAACATCGAGGCTCGTATCTACGGAGGCTCATTGCTTTTGTTAGTTGTGTGGTTAGTATAAGGCATTATTTTGTATTGAGCAACTTGAGTGGTCTGTTCAGTCATCATGGATGGTAATAAGGATGAAGCGCTGAAATGTGTTGGCATTGCTAAAGAGGCAATTGCGTCCGGTAATAAGGAGCGTGCTCTCAAGTTTATTGGCATTGCTCAACGGCTAAACCATCATTTATGTGTGGATGATCTTTTGGCAGCATGTGAAAATCTTGATTCAGCAAATCCCGGTCCATCAAATCATGCTGCAACTAAGCCTATCAATGCCAAGCAGCAGGTTGAGGGTATGAACGGAGGAGAGCCAAGTTATACAGAGGAACATGTTCAGTTGGTGCGTAAACTTAGAAGAAACACCGATTATTATGAGATTCTTGGTGTTGGAAAGAGTTGTTCTGTTGAGGAGATTAGGAGGGCATATAGGAAGTTATCACTGAAGGTTCATCCTGATAAGAATAAAGCACCTGGATCCGAGGAGGCATTTAAGAAAGTTAGCAAGGCATTTAAGTGTCTGAGCGATGAGACCTCGAGGAGACAGTATGATCAAACAGGTTTGGTTGATGGCGATGAGTATAGCCAGCAGCAGTATAATGTTAGGCGGCGGAGAAGGAGAACAGGACAAAACATGTTTGAAGATGAGTTTGATGCTGATGAAATCTTTAGGTCGTTCTTTGGTCAAAGTGACATGTTCCACACAGCTCGTGTTTACAGGACCAGGCAGGCGGCGGCAAGTGGTCAGCCTAGGGAGGATACTGGTGGAACGGGGCCTAATTTGATGCTGCTTCTTCAGCTGTTACCATTTCTGCTAATCATATTGCTTGCTTGTCTTCCATTCTCAGAGCCTGAATATGCATTACAAAGGAACTATACTTATCAGTTCCCGAAGATGACCAAGGAATATGGAGTGGAGTTTTATGTGAGATCATCTGACTTTGATCAGAAATATCCTCTTGGAACTCCTGCACGAGCTAATATTGAGAATAGTGTCATCAGAGATTACAAAAATATGCTTTGGCGTTATTGCCATGTTGAAGTCCAGAGGCGTTCATGGAGCAGAAACTTGCCAACTCCTCATTGTGACAAGCTTGAAAGCTTAGGAGGAATAACAGCGTGAATGAAGGTTAGCAAAATTGTCCTCATCGTCACTTCTTGTTAAATATTTTCTTATTGATGGAGTTCTTTGGATGTGTGTTTTTCTTTCACCTATGAATTTTATTTTCATGGGTTTTAACATCTAACCACATGTCCTAATCCAATTTGAGTTTGAGTTTGAGTTTTTGAGCAGTTCAAAAACTGAAAACCACACTGAAACTGAGTTTGAGTTTTTGAGCAGTTCAGTTTTGGTAGTCCTAAACCGAAAACAAACTGAACTGGTTATATTTATATATGTGGTGTGTGTATATATATAGGTTTGAGATTAGGGGAAAACCTAAAAAAAGAACCCAAGAAACACAAAAACGGATGAAAACATATATCAATATGGATATTAAATTAAACCTAAGTCGTATCCGTGTAAACTAGGTTGGGCCATTACATTATTGGGGTTGGAATGGAGTAGGTTAAGTTTAACCTTTGGTAGAGCTAACGAACCAGAACTAGGTTCAAGCCTTTCACCTTCTTCGTGTACATGGATTAAAAAAAATATTTAGTGGTTAAAATGTTGTATTTATGTTTCATAGGGAAGCCATTAACTATTGGTTTACCTTTATATTAATATTGATTATATGGTCTCTCTCTCATGTGGGGTAAATTTCTGGCCATATCATGCAATTTACCTTTATGGTATCTTTTTCCTCACTTCATTCAACTTCACCAACATCAAGACCTTGGAAGGGAGTACGCCTATCACTTTAAATTAGAGATACGAATCTAAGGGGCTGTTTACCAAATTCTTAGCGGGTAAGCGCTTACGGGCAAAAGATATCACCCTCATTTACCTTATCGTATAACATTCTCGGCCATGAAAATGGATTGTTGGTAAGCATCTTAAACCCGGTAAGAGTCGTCACCAGGTGAGACTCTCGGTCCTTGCCTTGCCTCTTAGCAGGTGAGGTTCTATGTCCTAGTCAAGTTCAATCAATAAGGTAAATGATATCGGTAAACGTTTCGTAAACGGCCCCTAAGTTTTTCTCTAGCTGAGAACTCACAACATTTCTATTTACTCTTCATATCCTTGTGAAATGCTGACACACCAAAAGAAAAGTAGTATTAATGTGCAATACTTTATTTCATCTCAATGTCTAAATACAAGCTATTTCGGTGGCTGGTTCGTAGGATCCAGAAACGAAAGTAGTATTACATACCGTCAGTCGCCAACCAACTGGAACCACACAAACCATTATTACGCAGCAAAAAGATAGGAGTTGGTTGTTCAACAAGAAAATACCTACTCCTGAAATTGTGAGACTCAAAAGACAAACCAACCGATACTCTAAACAAATGAGGTTAATATGACAAAAGCTTCATTTATCCTCATGTTAAAGGAAGTATATGCACGTTTCTCAACTTTATCAGAAAAAGACTTCATCCAGAGATTGCTGGTGACATCTGGGAAGGCAGGAACAGAGAATTTTAGATTGGTTTTACTATTTTTTTCCCTCTCTGCTGGACTCAGGTCATCATGCCTTTGACACACGAAATTCTCCACGGAACACATTTTGATAATATGCTTGATCTTTGCTACTTCTAATAGATATGGAATGTATTAGTAGCATCTATCTTGATTTGTATATTCACTTTGAACAACTGTAGCATCCCATTACAAATTAAATGTAAATATTGACTTTTTATATATAGAATGTTGTGTGTTTGGGGGGGGGGAATTGGAATGAGTAATATTGTAGGCAAAAGAGGTGGAATTGCCAAATCATTGTGTCATTCTTATTACTGTCACAGTATTTAATAACCATGGCCCAGGTGGATTAATGAGTTATACTGCTAGGTTAGTCCCATGACCACATAAAAATGTGGAATGAAAGAACCTTAGTTTCTCAAACCTGCCTGGAAAAGGGGATCTCCTTCATTGTCCTCTCTTGTGACTGGCACAGCACCAATTAGTAAGTATTCTGTACCGTAAAAATTGTTACATTTCCTCTTTTGGAAACTTTTGACCCATTTACCTATGCCTCCATTATTCTCGCTCCGAAATTCCCCTATTTTGTCTTTTGAATCCTTCCTTTGAACTATTCAGTTGAACATATTGCAATTGTGGTTGATTTATAGGTGTTAAGTATTGTGCTTTTGTAGTTGTGGTCTTTTAAGTAGGTTGAAATATTGCATGATGAATTGAAACTTGTTTCTGTTTTGTGGCAGGGCATATTTGGAGTAGATAGATAGATGCAAGAAAGAAGCTGGTGAATTCTTTTTCAAGACTTGGGCTCTCGAAAGTTGGTTTTTTTAAATATTATTATATATCAGTGAGCGTTTGCTCAAGGTTTGGTTTTAGCACGGATGTTGTAGGTAGCTAGTAGCATTTATGCTTGGTATGTAAAGAACTAAGGAAGGGCTTAGATTTTCAGAAAGTTATTACGAGAGAACAGGATACATCTACTGGTGTTTTCGAAATAAATGTCTTTGTGTTGGAATTGGATTATCAATCACCTGATGGTAAGCAATGGTCAGTTCTTTTTTTCTTTTTCTTTTTCTTTTTCTTTTTTGTGTGTTGTAGTTTGTACATACCCCAAAAGGAGCTAATTACATTAGAAAGTGCAAGTTTTTCTTTTTCTTTTTCTTTTTAGTTCAAAACATATTTGATGCAACATTTACCACTTGTTTCTAATCTCTTTAACTTCAAAATTTAGTTCAAAATAGCAAGTACTAAATATAATTTTTATTATTATATAAGTATTTTTTTTTAATATAGTGTCAAGAATTCAGTTGTCATTTTTCAAAATTCAAGAATATAAAATGAAAAATATCATTGTTTTTAGGGGGAAAAAGTTATCTTATATTTGCACTTACAAGTAACAAGAATACAAGTAATTAATAAACAAAATTGTAACTGTGATTCAAGTACAATCTGAAAAGATGCATGCATATCTATTCAACTTAATGAAAATTTTAAGAGCAGTTATTTTCTAAATTCAAGATTACCTATTCTTCTGCATAACGTACAACCTTTTACAGCATAATTGAAATCAGTTACCTTCTCGTCCACGATCTCTCCCTCTCGTCTCCTTCTCCACGACCTCTCCCTCTCCCCATGTTCTGCACCAGTTTCTCTCTTGCATAAACTACTTCCTCTTCATCCCCTAATTTCTCTCCTCCCTCCCCACCGGCTTTTTATATTGTGCTCATCGATTCAATCTCTTCACCATATTCCTTTCAGGGTTTCTTCAAATCAGGTGACCCTTTTGGTTAGAACATCTTTCGTGAATCTATTTCTGTTTGCGAACATCTCTGCTGAATTGATTTTTGTTTGAATCGATTTCTGTTTGCGAACATCTCTGCTGAATCGATTTCTGATTTCCGATTTGGGTTAAAACATCTCCATCGATTTCCGATTTGTGTTTCTCAGGTCGATATTTGTTTTGGGTTTCTCAGGTCCATTTCAGGTACGATTTTCGATTTGGGTTTCTATTGTCGGGACAAAGGGGTGTGGTTTCCCAAATGCATTACCCGACGGTATCTAGGTTATTGGTATATCCCAAATGCATTATCAAAGCTAAGGAACTTAAAACCCAAGAAGAACATCTAAGACCAAACGATAGAACAAATCCAGTTAATACGATTCATTGGTTTAAAAGTCCAGGGCTTTGATTCAAAATTAGACCTGGCAAACGGGTCGTGTCGTGTCGGGTTCACGGGTTGGGAGTGTCAAACCCGAACACGACACGTTTAATAAACGGGTCAGAATATCGCAACCTGAACACGATCTGATTTAACCCGCCTAACCCGACACGACACGATTAACCCGTTTAACCTCTTAACCCATTAAACCCGTTAACCCGATTAACCCGTTTCGTAAGAAGGAATTTTTGTTTAATATATATAGGGCTGTAAACGAAGCGAACGAACACGAACAAGGACTTGTTCATGTTCGTTAGAAAAAAGATATGTTCGTGTTCATTTACGTTCGCACAAACACAAAAAAATCGCAAAATAAACTTAAAGGTACACCGAATTTAAAAGGGTGCTCCAATCAAATTTTTAACTCAGTTCAAGGCTTCAAGCCAACCGGCAAGCAAACTAGCTCAAGCCAATTGTTTCACTCAAACAAAGGAGGATGTCAATTCAAAATGTGGAAGAGATGAGGGGTATTTATAGTTGAACCCCTCAAAAAGCGTCATTTTTTGTACAAATTTATAAAAAAATATTATAATTTTCTCAAAACTATACAAAACCGTTTTATAAAATCGACAATGATAAAAAGTAAAACAAAAAATTAAAATCAAGATATATCGCGCTGCATTGTCCGATTACCCTTTTAGTATATTATCTATATCTATATATATACTATTTTATAATATATTTAACCCAAACTCTTAAAAACAACTTTTAAAGCTAGATGTACCATCATTTTATGCATAATTACTTAATTTTGAGAGAGAGAACTTTCAAACCCGGTACAATTATGTTTTAAATGCGTGCAACACTTTTATCAAGAAGGCGTGCAACACTTTTATCAACAAGGCCATTCAAATTTCAAGACGACTCTTCATGGCGCCCTTCCTCCACACACGCACGCCTTTTAAACCGGATACAATCATGTAACAGGGTTTCTTCTCAAGCAACGTTTCAGGTACGTTTGATTTTAGGGTTTACGATTTTTTAAGTTTTTGTGTGGATGTGGTTCGATGTTTCTTCGATTTTGGTTTCTGATCGATTGCTTTCGATGTTTCTTCGATTTTGGTTTCATGCTACCCTGTTAAAATTCGAAACCCAAAACCGATTTTTGTTATCTGTGGTTTTCATGCTACCCTGTTAAAGTTAGAAACCCAAAATCGAGGATGAGACCCAAAGTCGATTGCTTTCAATGTTTGCTGTTTGAAACCCACAATCGATTTTGGGTTCTTCTATTAGGGTTCTTCTAATTAAAATGTAAACTTTCAAAGATTCATTTTTTGTACTTTGATGGAATATATTCTGCAGTCTTTATGAACAGTTTGTGACAAATTTTTTTATTGCACATTGATCAGGTTTTGATCTTTTAAATAATTTTATTGGTTCTTGGACTTTTTGATTTGTGGTTGTGACAATTTTTGTGGTATGGAGTGCTTGATGATTAATTTTAATGGTCCTCATATTAGTTGAGTTGGATGTTTGTGATAATTTTTGTGGTTTTTTGTAGAAGCTAGATAGATTTGTTGGGCTCCAAAGGCATCACCATGTAAAAGAAATTCTACCTTTGAAGATTTGGCCTCTGAATTTCCAGTGTATCTAAATACAACAAAAATAACACAAATCATTATTATTGTGATCATATTGGAAGCCCAAAATGAGCTTTGAAGTGGTTGAGATAAATTCTCTGCTAATCCCCTCAGCAAAAAGAGGCCTGCTCTTGTTAGTATACAACCCAAAATTACAAAATGCTGAAATTATGGAATTTTGGAAAAGAAAATGAAAAATATGTGTTTAATTATTCTTCCTGGTTTTGATGAGGAAAAGTCTCATCAAGTTCGTACAGTTTCTTTGTTTTGATCATCTTTGTTTGTGACTTTTTAAGGGGATGTGTGATCATTTTATACTTTTTTTTTCTATCTTATGGCTTGATTTAAATTCATTACGATCTATGTCATTCAACAATGCTTGATGTCAATTTTTTGTTTTAGCTTTTAGGTTGCTTGAGTAGTTCAATTTTTAAATTTTAGTCAACACATGTGCAAAAGATTTGCAAAGTATAATGAGTTGAAGAGTCTGTTCCCAAGAAACCAACTAAACTTACAGGGTGAGAGTCTTCTACATCATTTACCAAGGTTAATCTCTTGATCCTTGCTACCCATTTTACCATGTAGGATTCTCGGTTCTTTTCATGCTCACGTGGTACGGTAAGTGGCACCTGGTAAATGCTTACTCGGTTCTTTAGAGTCCGTTTATCAAGCGCTGACCGGGTAAGTGCTTTCTTTCCGAAACATGGGTAATCATGGTACTCGCTGTTTAAAAGATACCAATTGAATGAGGACAGTAAACGGCTAACTAATCCATTAAATATTTACTTGTCTAATTTTAACTGATATGTTTTTTTGTAGGTTTTAATGTTTTATCACTAGACAACAGTGTATGTGCTGGTTTCAAGCGGCAGTGGCTACTTTCAAGAACAGTGTCTTTCTGACTGTTTGATATGTTGTCTAGATATGAAACAAGTGAACCCTGAACAGAGGGTTGCTGCCTTGCTGGTATGGTTTCATTTTTTTGTCAAGGATGCGTCTCTATTTACTGTTTTTACTCATTTTGGTGTTGTAGTTTTTGATAACCACTTTAGTTTATTGTAGTTGGCGTATGCAATTGGATTCTTCTTTAGTTGATGATAGCTGATTTTTCATTTTCTGTTGATTTAGTAAATTTTATTTGATTGGAGTTGTGGAAGAAGGTTTTGTGTGGGGGTTGTGTTTTATTATTAAATGTTGGTTAATCGGTTTTGGATTCTTTATGATATGTATATTGATTGCCATGAGTATGACCAACCTTTTTGTTCACTTGGCAAACATATGTCCTTTGTTTTCCTCATTTAGCAGATTTCGATTATGGGTTGCATTGTTAATTGACCACTACAACCTGTGTTACTGTGTTCAGGACAATTGTTAGTTGTTATTGTGTTCCCAATCCCCAATCTCCATGATTGTTATTTTCTTTTGACAAATGGTCGTACGTTTGATCTAATATGACATATGACAAAATGTATGTATGTTAATACTGTTTGACAACAGAATCAACGAATTGAGCATTTGATGCCCTCCAGGTGCACTGAAGAGTTCAAAAGAGAGTTAAAAAGGACGTTCTAATGTGTTAGACATCTATGGGTACATCACAAGTTGGACTAAAAGGAAAAGCACTAGGGAGGTTATTATGTTCCTAAGGTAATATCAAATTTTTGTAGAACCAGAAAGTATGTTAAAACAGACGAATTTTGATGCCCCGTGTGTGTGATAATCCAATCGGTGGGATCCCTACACAAATCTCTTTTGCCTCTTATTTGATTAGGTTAGTGTAGTTCTCTTATTGTGATTTCGATTGTAATCTTGAATGTAATCATGCTATTATAATTATGTTACTTTAATGTAATCATACTATAAGTTTGAGAAACTAATTGAAGTTAGTGAATCATAATATGATTATGTTACTATACATCTGCTTGTCCTTATATTTCGGATTTTAAAATGTTTTATGGTATTAAGTTTGGGAGGTAAAAGGAATTCACAACCTTTTTTTTCAGATTTGTATGTCGTTTTTTGCGACCTCTTTTTATGTAGCAGCAGGCCCATGTCCCCAAGATCAACCGAAACCAAAGATTGAAAACAACGAATTAGTGTTTCAAGCATTAGTGTTGCAAGTAAATTGAAGCTTCCAATGAGTGTTATTATTTTTATGGTACCATCCAATTATGCATAAAAATGATATAGTGTAGTGATTAAAAAATATGAGTACGAAGTTACATGCTTGCTTACCTTTAGTAGAAGCAGTTCAACCAAATCCGTAATTACATGTTCTTTAAAAAAAGATTATCTCATGTTTTTGGCTGAAAACAGGGGCTTTGATGATTGGAAATGAGTTGTTGTTGGAGTTGGGCCAAATATACAACATATATAGGAACCATGGATGTGCTGAATAAAACATATAACACATAAACAACATTTAAATATGAGGGGGGTTTATGCATTTCCAAACATTTGCATTGTTACTAATATTCTACATTAAAACAGTTTATTTATCAACTCTATGAGATAGATTTGGAACAGATTAGTAGCAAAATGATATAAAAAAACAAAACAAAGAGAAACACATAAAACATGACAATTCATATGCCACCAATTGTTTGATAAGGTTGATTTCCGGTCCGGATCAACACTAACAATAAAGGGTTAAATTCCTTCTTACATTTATCACCTTAATTCTTTTCTCACACGATCCTTTGTCTTGCTTGATAATGGTCGCGAGGTAAATGTTATCCTATGTGCTTTTTTATGATTCTTTATAATCAATCTATCTAAGAAGCAATAAATTTTTCTAAAGGATTAATTTTGTAATTTAAACGATAAGTTGCTAACAATTAAGAATAGAGGCCATCAAAGAAAGATTAATTATGTAAATATGAGGATAATACATGACTGTATCACCTTTAATTTAAACTATGAACTATGATGCACTTGGTACTTGACATTATGCCACAAATAAAAACATGATAAAGCAATCAAAGAACGGTCACATTTTTTTCATCACTTTCCTTGAACATAGTCGATATTCTTGATCACATTTACTCAAATTTTGCATCATGTTCCATTGTGTGACTACACAAAGTTTTTACATCCCGCTGCATTGCGTAGCTACACAAAGACTTTGCATCCCGCGGGTACATAGCTAGTATATATATATATATATATATATATAGGGTTGGGTTCCGATGAGAAATTGAGTTAACGGTGAGAAGTGGTTATTTACCCTTGGATGTATACATTGGAATGGGATGTATCGAGAGATGAGATGAATCAGATTTGTCCTCTAATTTGATAAACGTTCAAATTCACCTCTCATAGTTTTTCATGTTAACTCAATTTGTCATATAATTCGATATGTTATATATCAAGTTGTGACCGACATTCCTATTTATCCATCTTGCTGCTTGAAAATAATGTTTAACCGTTTTTTCGGGGTAACCACTACTGGTGGTTTCTAGTTTTTGATCAACTAAACCATATATATATATATATTTATTTCATGAATCATATATTTTGATTTTTGAAGAAGAAAATTAATTTAATTGAAAAAGGGGATCCAACAAGTGGGCAGATCTGGGCACGTGTGACGACTTGAGTTGAGTGGCACCCATCCACCCAATCGGAAGGAAGGAAGGTTTTGGAGATTTATGTTTTTCAAAAGATAAATGCAAAAAGGTATGTTTACTTTAATTGAAATTGAAATTGAAATTGAATAGAGGATAAAAGATACTTTTCTTCTTCAAACCAAATATCATTTTACTTCCTTTGTATAATAAAAAATCACATTATGTTGATTGAGGTTAAGTGATGATTAAAATATCTAGTTTTCTCTGACTTGTATTTTAGATGAATAAATCCAAGATCTACAAGGGTTACAACTCCATATTTATTCTTCCTCCAACAGAATAATAGCTTGGTTTGTGAGGTAAAAATGAAATACACTATTACTATTTTTTTTTTTAAAGGGAAATGATTGCGTCACGAACTTATAACGGCCTAGCCATCACCCGAACGGAACAATCCTATCATTAAAATAAGAACGTTACAGAACATAATAATACAAAGCGTAATGGAAGAACGGAAATACACCATAAACTTAAAGACAAGATAAAAACGAAAGTGACTCGAAGTCAAGTAAGCAGCTTCGAAAGCTTGTCTTTCCACCACAAGGACAAGGCCTCGACAGTTCCAGCAATCAACGTATTGATTCCTTGACTTTCTTGCGTAAGAATAGCCAGAAGGTAAGAGAAAAAGTGGAAATGTGCCACTTTGTTGCTTTTCTCCTTGATATATTATTATTATTATTATTATTATTATTATTATTCAAAATTCAGAACAAAATGGTAAAAAAGCAATGATTTCTGTTACCAGGTGAGATGCCAAATCATCAATATACTCTTACTTGCCCCATTTACTTACATACGTATAAACTAATTAATTAATTCAGGTACAAAAAACAAAAACAAAAGCAGATCCAAATAGTCGTAGTGGTAGTGGTTACTCTTACTGATTAGTCATCGGAATCTTCATCTCCGCCGAAGATGGAGAACTTATTGTAAAGAAGGAAGAGTACGAGGAGGAGGACGAGTGCAACGCCCATGGGAGATCCACTGGCACGGTGGATAGAGTTGGGCTCGCCGCTCGAGAAGATGCTGGAGACGAAAGATCCAGAATCGGAGGAGAGGTATTGGATGAGTAACAGGAGAACGATGGGAAGGAGTAAGAGACCTAACGGACTCAGGAGCTCTGCTATCAACTCCGTCAACGCTTCGCCTCCATCACCAAGGAACATAGGGATCCCAATCAACACCACCACCACCACGCCCAGTAGTATTCCATACGGCGCTCCTCTTCTTTCCTCTATCATTTTTTTTTCTTTCTAACTTGTGTTTGTCTGTGATCTGATAATCTGATTCTGATTCTTATTCTGATTTCAAAAGTAGAGAGGAGGATGTGGAGATGTGAATGGGTAATGTTTGTCTTCAAATAGATACCAAATGGTGCTGCTGTTTCAATAAGGACGCGCTTCGCTTTCTATATATATATATATATATATATATATATATATATATATATATATACTAGTAGTGTACCCGCACATTGCGGTGGGACCATAACAGTAAACGATTTTGAAGCTTTGTTGGTTTTGTTAGAGAAGATTTTAATGATGATATGATTTCCATTAAGGGATCATTTACTTAACGCTTACACGAGTCATTTACTTTATCGGATGAACTTGGCAAGGCTCGTGAATTTTACCAGGTAAATGCGATAATAAGGATGAAGAGTCTTACCCGGTAAGTCAAGGTAATGCGATAATAACTCATTTTTTCCAGGTAAATAACTTGAGAACTTGGCAAGGCTCGTGAATTTTACCAGGTAAATGCGATAATAACTCATTTTTTCCAAGTCAACAAATGTTGACGCGTTCGAACTACTACGTCTAAGGGGTCTTTCACTTGTAAAAGACGGGTCAACATGAGTTGCAACAGACGGATCAACATGAGTTGCAAATGAGGGATCAACATGAGTTTTTCTGAAAAGCTTATCCTTCAACGAGGGCCGTCCACGAGTAGTCTTGTTAACAACAGGTTCACGAATCCATTTTTTGATGCACCGGCTATCTCTTTTATCTTCCTCAGAAAACTGAACTTACCAGATCTCGATTGCTTGTTAAATTCCTCAGTAAACATTTGGACTTCAGCTTCACAACCTACGTCATCATCTTGTAAAGATTGGCACGGTGATAAATCAAGCGTCGTCCAAAATACATCAATTGAATCAATTGGGATAGGATGACCTTTGTTCAAGTATTGCATTTGTCTCGTCAATATCTTCGAAATGAGCCTAATATTGAATATTTTTTGATTTAATCATATTGGACTTATTTCGAAAGTATTGACGAGACGAATACAATGATATAATTTATAAAAAGAAAAGAAAAATATATATATATATATATATATATAAAACAAAAAAGAATAACTATATATATATTTCTATATTTCTAATATATGTATATATAACAAAAAAATAAGAATATATATATAAGCAAAAAGAATAACAATATATATATCTCTATATTTCTAATATGGGGGAGGCTATTTGCACCAAAAAATAGTGTCATTTACATCAAATTTAGTGTTTAGTGTAAGATTTAGTGACCCAATTGGAGATGGGCTAATGGAATATTTTAGCATAATGAGATGTAGGGACCAAAATCAAGAAAAACTACAAACCATATGGATTAAATCCGTAATTTATTATTTCTTGTAGTTACAAGTTGTTCAAAATAGTTGAAAGTTGAAAAAACCATAGCAAAAAAGGCGTGTACAAATTTGGCTGGTTTTGAAGATGGGGGACATGTTTGTCCATATTTGGAATTTTACTCTCCATCAATTATTGACCATTTTTGTTGAAAAAGTATTAATATTATTTATTGGATGGGAGAAGGGAATGAAGTAAAAAAAAACAAAGGTAATAAAGGGGAGTGCTAATTGCACCAAAAATGGTGGTGTTGAATACATTGTTTTTTGTGCCAATTATTTTAACACAAAAAACAATGCATTCAACACCCCTTTTTGGTCCCCTTAGCATATATATATATATACTAGTAGTGTACCCGCGCATTGCGGCGGGACCATAACAGTAAACGATTTTGAAGCTTTGTTGGTTTTGTTAGAGAAGATTTTAATGATGATATGATTTCCATTAAGGGATCATTTACTTAACGCTTACACGAGTCATTTACTTTATCGGATGAACTTGGCAAGGCTTGTGAATTTTACCAGGTAAATGCGATAATAAGGATGAAGAGTCTTACCCGGTAAGTCAAGGTAATGACTCTTACCCTGTAAGCGCTTACCAGGTAAATTGTTGTATTTAGACGGACTGCAATCTTACCCGGTAAAGTAAGTTAAAGTGTTAGAGGTTTTGCAATCTACAAATCCCAATTGGGAATCCTAGTAATTTAGAAAATAGCCATTCCAAAAAATGTTGAATTTTCTTTTAGAAAATAGCCATTCCAAAAAATGTTGAAAGAAATTTCAATTTTAATATTTAAAAATGTTAATCTAAATCATGCTAATTCCAAACTTATGTTATGTCAAAAATATGAAGTAAAACATTTTTGTTTGGCCTATAGGCATTGCAAAGTTAGACTACAAAGATTTGTTCCCCTTCAAAGCAAACATTGCAAAAATCAATTACTCACAAACCAAGGCAATAGCTGCTGCCATGAGAATTAGCTTGATCGATATCAGCTTGATCGATATCAGCTTGATCGATATCCAATGCAAACAGATCGAACAAAACAGGAACCATGCATGGAAATTGCGTGTCTTGCTTCCGGAACAGATTTAAAAGCCTCAATTTCCATTTTCGGTGATACCAAGCTTCGTACAATTTGAAATTCTTCCTTAATGCATTATCTACCTACATGTACTTTTAAAAATTAATCTAGCAAAGCCAATTTCCTTTGCTTTCTTTTCTCAATCTGACTCTAATTATATTGTTGCAACGCAAAATTTTGGATAGGAGGATGTGGGAGTTGTGATGCTTCGTCTATCGTACTATCTTTCGAAATAACCACCTGCAGGAGGTCAAGGGACTCCTTGTAACCAGATGGTTTACAGATTACAATACATATACATTGTATCTTACTGAGCAATTATAGTTTATGCAAATATTGGAGTTCTTTCTCTGAGTTTAACCCATCTGTGGGTTCCAGTTTATCTTAGCTCATTTGGATAGTAGACAGGGGATAGTCCCATGTATTAATGTTAGTTTCACCAAGTATGAATGCCATTTTTACTCTTCTTTTGCAAGTTTCTATCATTCTCCAGATCCCAATACGAGTGTCCTGGAATAGCTTGATATCAAGTGATATTGTTTATTAAGACATTTTTTTCTTGTAGCAAAGCAAAGATGACTTCTATTAGTATATGGGTGGCTCAAGAAGCCTTTCATCAGTATCATCTATGTTCGTTACATATCAAGAAAGTATTTCTAAACGAATTCTTTAAAAATGATGTACCAATCACTATGAAATGAGGAATCCTAAGGGTGTCTACTTTGAAAAAACCCTATATGGTCTCAAAGAATCTTCCAAATTTTACCTTTTTCCTAGTTCACTGTCAAGTTTCGATTAGGCTTAAGAGCAACTACATTGTCAAGTTTTGACATGTTCTTTCGACAATGTACTTAATCCACGGATCTGTTGCTCCTCCTTCGTCTTCGTCGCTGATTCTGCTTGGAGTGTTTGGAGGGACATTTGAGACATGTTGAGAGCTGAAACTGAGAGAAATAAAAGTTGGATTAAAGAAAGCATAGGTTGGAGATACTAAAATTGTTGGAATAGAAAAAAGCGCAAAATTGAATGGAAATTAATTGCTGGGAAAAATGAAATTTACTGTTGACCCCAACTACCCTAACCAAGACTTTGCTGGGAAAAACTTAGGGGCCGTTACCAAACGCTTACCCAGGTAAGCGCTTACCGAGTCACATTACCTACTGGATTAATATGCAAAGGACCAAAAATCTTACCCGGTAAGAGTAAATACAAGGACCGGGAGTCTTACCCGGTAAGTGAGGGTGACGATTCTTACCACGGTTAGCGCTTACCGGATGAACTATTGCGTACGAAACCGATTTGGTGGACTAAAATCTTACCCGGTAAGTAAGTTTAGTGTTAAATTTTACTGGTAATCGCTTACCCGGGTAAGTGTTTGGTAAACGGCCCCTTAGTTCCCTTCAGATTTTTTGAAAATAAAAGATCCAAAAAAGGGAGCTAAGACTTGTTTTCTTCCTGTTGCCAAAACGTGCATCTGAGCCTTATAAATGATGCCATCCATAATGAGACATGTAGTAGAATGTGTCAATGTGAACTGACTCAACCATTAGTTCATAGAGACATTTCAAGCATATATCAAACTTATAGCATGGAATTTCACAGCAGCTGAAGGATCTGCCATGTTCAAAACAGATGCTTGATTGATTCATTTGGTGTTTTATCTCTCAAATTCAAGAATTCTCATTCCACAAAAAAGAAGGGGTATGCAAAGTCCATATAAGAAAAGTTTTTCACACTCTCTACCATGTCTAGGAATGTACTGCATTAGAAAAAAAAGTATACTTGAGCCATAATGGTATTGCAAAAATGGAAGGCCTGTCACGTGTATTTAAGAGGTTCCGTAGCCACATCTAAAATTCAGATGTATTTAAGAGTTTAGAGGGTCTGAAATATGAAGAAAATAAAGTTCTAAATTAAGAAATGTCTAAACGATTCAGATTAAGAGGTATTAAGAGGCATAACTTGACTTAAGAGGTATTATGAGGTATAACTTGACTTAAGAGGTATTAAGAGGTATAACTTCACTTAAGAGGTATTAAGAGGTATAACTTCACAAAAACAACAACAAAAAGGGTTGGAGATCAAAATCGAGCCGAGCAAAATCGATGAGATTCTCTTTCGATGCTAAACGCATCCAAAAACAACAACAAAAATTCATCCAGCTACAAATCAAAGTAAACTCAGACCACTGAGCGTCAACTAACGCTTGGATGTAAAATACATAAAGGGTTGGAGATCAAAATATTACCTTATAATCGTAATATTTCTTCAAGAAAATGGGAATGGATACAGACCCAGATGATAAATCGTGAGATCTAACGATAAAGATGAACAAAACAATATGAATTGTAGGCCAAAACTATTACCCAACATACTCACTTCTGGTGAACTAAGAGGTCAAAAATGACTATTTTGGACAATTCCCCTGCCATTACGTTGCAATTGTGATAACAATGAGCTTCAGAAATCATGTGAATTATAAATAAGAAACCAAATTTTCAAGAAAACCAAATGAGAACTGAATTTTTGAATCTGGTATCCATATTTACCTGCCTAATATGGATCGGTCGTTCTCCCATAGCCGAACAAATGGCTACTAACTCTGCTTCAGAATCAGCAATTGCCTGTCTCAGTTGAGCTCTACATTTGTTTGCCAAATCTACTTTCCTCTTGTAAACTTCAAGGCATTCACGTTCGAGCTCTAGCAACATCTTATCTTTTTCAACATCCGTCTCGCCAACTTCATTCCATATAATCTTTTATTTTCCCAATTTTTTTGTCCAAAAACAAAGAAGCAAAACAAGTTACCAGTAAGTATGGAATTGAGGAAACCATGATATATTCTAAGTTTTAAATAAAAGGGTCAATGGGTACCTGAAGTTCATATAGAAGGGTTCCACATGTTGTTTACATTTCGAGAACAGATTCACCTGGAAACCAATTCATACAACAGGAGATTAAAGAGAGTTTCTTCAAAATCCCAAAATGGGATTTGATTTGCATTAAAAAAAATAGAAGACAATTGTATCGTTGATCATGAAATCCACACATTTAAAATTACATTTTCCCCCAAAACCCTAAGCACTGATTTGAGGAGCTGAACATGAAAATAAACAGTGAGAATGCATATGTAATTTGTAATCAGATGGATGTATAGATTTGTGATCTGAGATCAAAGTCAACCATGAAGAGATCTAGCTCACTCTAAGCATAATCAACATGTAAGTTTTGTTTTAGCATGAACTAAAGTAAGTTTTGTTCTCAAGTAAGTTTTGTTTTAGCATGAACTAAACATCACATGTGGACTCCAAAATGGAACAAAGGCAAATTCCCTAACAAGAATGCATAGATCAAATCAACACCCGTATTATACAACTATTTGAGCCACAATCATCTAATTGAACCACAATCAACAAAATTAAACATCAAACCTGTTTGTGAAGTGTGTGTGTGGGATTGCGTCAAGACTCAAAAATGGGACCAACATATACAAATCAAATATTCAAATTTTGTCAAACGGATATTTGGATAGGATTCTTGACTTATTACCAATCACCAAAGCATGGGCATAGGGTTTGTTCCACGACTTGAAAAAGCTGCAAAAACTTTATAATCAAAGAAGAATACCAAATATGAAACCAAGAGATTATTTAAAAAAACACAAAACATATTGGAATAATATTTAGAAAACAATCCATTACATCCCCCTTTTCTCTTGTTGTTCTGTTTAGCAATGTGTTATCACCATCAATTTGGGAGATGGTTTAATTGAAATCCACTTGACTTTCAAGGTCTATATACATCCCCCATTTTGGAACCAATTAGCAACACTATTTTCAACAACAACTATATGAGGCAAACATAGATGAATCAATGCAAGGATAAGAGTTCAATCACAAATGATGTACCTGTGAATGAATAATTCCATCTGGTTCCAAATTTGCTATATATTCCAAAATCATTATTGAATACAAAAACTCAGAGCGTTAGAAATTACAAAGAAAATGTATTATCAAAGACAAACTCGCAATAAGATACCGAAACCTGTGTAATCAAGAAATCGATTATAAAAAAAACCAAAAATCGATTGAATACCAAATAAGAAAAAGAATACAAACAACATTGATACAAAAAAACTGTTATTGAATACAAACAGAAATTCGAGAGGCAAACATAAAAATCATTGAACAAAATGGGTTTGTTGAAGATAGAGGGTCAAACCTGGAGTGTGGGGGAACGACAAGAAGAGATACACTATAATATTCAAATAAAGGTGTTAGTGAACTAATGGCAGAAGAAAACTACTTTGTGAAAAGAATATTTTGAACCAACCAAGTTTGGAGATGCTTTGAGCATTAGGAAGAAAGAGAAGAAGAAAGAAAGTTGAACTCAAGGTGGAAAAGAAACTATTCAAAAGTAGCTGGGGCAATTGATGTTTCTCTTTCATGGAAATTGTTCTTCCATTATTCATCTCCATCTGCAAATGGAAAACCCATCAAGAAAACAAACAACAAATCTTGAGAGAAAAAATGTAGAAATTCAAAATGTGATATGTACAGAACCTGGAAGATGTATTCTCGTCATGATAATTGCTTAGCCTGCTCTAGGGTTAGTGAAATACCTCTGAAGCGCCTCCAAATCCAGTCGTGCTTGATTTGCAATTGTTCCAGTTCATTCCATTTTGTATCTGCATCAACCTGCAATTGTTCCAGTTCATCAACCTGCAAGTATTTCTTGATTAAATTTGGCAACACGATTTCTATGATATCAGGATTGTTTTAAAGGAAGGTATAGGAAGGTGGTTCAACAAATTCAAACAAATTTCTGTCAAATGAGCTCCCTTTGAGAAATTGTTTTGAAATTTGAATTGATAATGGGAAGATGCGTGAAAACTGATGCCTGCTCAGCATAAAGTGACCTGCAGAATCACTTGAAATGTTCATGCATTTCTCACTTGTAAATCATGCATTATTACATGTAATTAAGAGATTTCTCAAATTTGTGCTTTAAAATGTTGTACATTATGCTTCAAGGATTGTAATTAAGAGTTTTGATCAAGATGAATATTAAGGTAGTATAGATATAGATATAGATATAGGGTAAGGATCAAGGGAGAACCTTGAAAAAAGAAAAAACCGAAGAACCATGAAAAAACGGATGAAAAAATATATCAAAATGGATGTTAAATTAAAGATAATAAAATGATGAATTTTTTGGTGTAATTTGTTTCGCTTTAATTTCTGTCATACTTCGCCAATTTTGAATTTAAAAACAGAGGGTAAATACCCTTTTTATTAAAAAAATTGGTTATAACTACCTTTTAATTCATAACCATTGGATCATCTTAATCTAATGGCTTAGATGAGTTCTTCGGTTCTTTCATTTTTCCTTGTTCTCTCCCGATCCCATCCCTATATATATATATATATAGACTTAAGATCATGTGAGACCAAGCTATTTCCGTGAGACCCGTGAGACCACAAAAATAACACTAAACCTTCACAGCAAAAGACTGTGAAGGTATTGTGAAGGTAAACCTTCACAGTGTTTTTGTTGTGAAGGTTCGCTGTTTTTCATACCTTCACAATGAATTGTTGTGAAGGTTTAGTGTTATTTTGTGGTCTCACGGTCTCACGAAAACATGTTGGTCTCACGTGAACCCAACCCTATATATATATATATATATATATAGGGGTGTAATCAAATGAGAACTTTTTAAAATGTGATAACTGTGAGATCCAATCTCATCCACTCATTTTAATTAATTAATTTTCTTTTATTAACTAATAGGTGAGGGTATTTTAGTAATCTTATAAATTAATTATAATATATCTTTTTGATTATATCGATTATCAATTATTTTGTATTAATTATTGATTATCTTTCCTAAACTATCTCTAACAAACTAATTCTTATGATATACGTTTTTATTGACTCAATCATCTTCTTCATTGACAATCAATTACTTCTTTCAAATATCATTCTTTTTATCATCTTCTTCACTGGTTTAGCACTGCATTCTTCAAAGAGCTTATTCTTTTTTTTTATATATATATATTTTATCCATTTTTGCGATTAGATGGAACCAGGAAAAAATGTTGTTGTTGATGATTCATTGTCGGTTGAATCTGATGAGGTTATAGCATCTGATATGGATGTTAGTTTATGGCAGGATCCAGATGAATTTGATATTGGTATGTCACCCTTCAAGCCGAACGAAGTTACATGTAATCAACAATCTGATGAAGGGATGGACTTGATCGATCATGGTCTATCAGATGGGGTGGATACTGTACCAGGTAATCTTCTTAATCAACAATGGTGGACCAGAAATCTTTCTTTTACATTATCTTGGTAATATAAGTTTTTGTGTATTACTGTGATACATGATATTATATAACACTGGAGTTAATGTTTGAAGATTTGTGATATATTGTGACATTATATAACACTGCAGTTAATGTTTGAAGATTTGTGTAACACCATGATATTATGTAACACTGCAGTTAATATGTTTGAAGATTTGTGATACACTGTGATATTATATAACACTGCAGTTAATGTTTGAAGAGTTGTGATACACTGTGATATTGTGTAACACTGCAGTTAATATGTTTGAAGATTTGTGATACACTGTGATATTATATAACACTGCAGTTAATATGTTTGAAGATTTGTGTAACACTGTGATATTATATAACACTGCAATTAATATGTTTGAAGATTAGTGTAACACTGTGATATTATATAACACTGCAGTTAATGTTTGAAGATTTGTGATACACTGTGATATTCGATGATACCAAACGGTGGCGGCGACGATCGATCGATGTTGTGATACATATCAAAAACCTTGAAGATGTTGTGATACCAAAAAACCTTGAAGATCGATGAGAATGTCAGATTGATTTTTGAAGGATTTGTTTCATTCTTTTTATTTTATGTATTTTGATTCAATTCCATAATTATAGGAGCACGCCCAAAATAGATCATGTTGAATCACAATATTGTTTGACAATTTTACCCTTTTGATTAATTTTATTCTCCTGATTTTATGCTATTAAATGCTAATATTTAATTATTTTTTAAACCATTGATTATAAAGATAAGTGGATGAGATTGGATCTCACAGTTATCACCTTTTACTAGGATCTCCCATGAATAGGCCCCTATATATATATGTGTGTGTGTGTGTGTGTGAAGTCTCAATTGCAAACCAGTCAGTTTGTTCAAATCCCGTACAAACCAATCTATGATGAATCTGCAATTTTTTTTGTTGATGCTTCATGAATCTATATTTTGGCTTCATGAATCTATATTTTCCGATAGAGCCCTAAAATACCCTTATGGATATAAAAAAGAAGTTATGGATATAAAAAAATAAGTTACGTGATTGGTGGAGATGAAACAATATGCTAAAAGCCCTAAAATACCCTTATGGATAAAAAACAAAGTTACGTGATTGGTAGATTGGTTTGTACGAGGTTTGCACAAACTGACTGGTTTGCAACGGATACCTCCCCTATATATATATATATATATGGAAGGGTTCAATTGAGAGGTCTAAATATTTTGAGAAATAGAGAAGTGATCATATCCATTGGATTAAATAATCCACGGTCAAGAAATTCGCGTTACACCTGATTAATGCGCGCGTCCACATTAATTAATAAACGACGCTCAGGGGTATTTAGGGTAGTTTCGTAAAAAATACGCGGGACATGTTCATATATGAATTTGTGTGATTCATATATGAACATTTGTGTTCATGTATGAACCTTTGTAATTCACATATAAAATATTTTTAACTAATTCATATATGAACCTTTGTGATTCATATATGAATCAGTTAATTTGTTCATATGAGAATTAATTAAAAAAAATCATATATAAATCATTAAGGTTCATATATGAACACAAAAGTTCATATATGAATTAGTTAAAAAAAGTTTATATGTAAATTACAAAGGTTCATATATGAACACAAAGATTCATATATGAATCAGTTAATTGGTTCAACTGATTCATATATGAACCTACAATTAATTAGTTTCATATATAAAACACAAAGGTTCATATATGAAACACAAAGGTTCATATATGAATCACAAGATTCATATATGAATTAGTTATAAAGAGTTCATATGTGAATTACAAAGGTTCATATATGAACGTATAGTTCATATGTGAATCACACAGATTCATATATGAACTCAACCCGTGTTTTTTGTAAACGAGATGACTAATTACCAAAATACCCTTCCGTGTTCAAAATCAACGCATTTAATCGAAGAGTCACGATCACTTCTCTATTTCTCAAAATATTTAGACTTCTCAAATGAACCTAACACTATATATATATATATATATATATATAAAGGTTCAAACGAGGAGCGTAACAATTTACGAGAAACGCGAGGAGCGCCTTTCATGTACAAAATCACATGTGATTCAGTACAAAATCATATATGATTAACATTCTGGACCAGCGCGGTTTGTCCCGCGGTTTGCAAAGCGCGCGGTTTGTCCCGCGGTTTGTGTTGTGAATCACATGTGATTTTGTACATGGGCTAAAGTTATTCCCAACCTGAACCTGTTGCACATGCCAACAAATAAAAAGATTAGGCTAACGCCTAGTGAGTTCAAGAGTTTACATCATGAGCAAATCATTTGATAGACAAAAGGTTTCAACGTAATTCATGATTTTCCGAAAAAGGATTTGAGTAAAGTACAACAACACCCATTTTCCAAACGCACACAAATTTTGTGACGAAAGCTTCCAATGAAAATCATTTCCCAGCAATGGACTCAAATCCAAAACTCACTCAAGATGTAGATATTTATTAAAACCTCAATATAACATTAATGCGAATAAAACTCGTGTTTAGCGGTTGTGTTTGTCATCATCAAAAAGGGGGAGATTGTTGGTGCAAGTGTACCACATCTCTATATATTTTATATATTTATTTTGATGATTACAAACACACCGTATTATTGTTTTTCTAACAATTTTATCCAAGTGTGCAGCTAATTGGACAACATGAAGATTTTATCTGAAGAGTCCAAGACTGGTGTTTACGTCATCATATATCTCATAATAATAAACACCCTAAAATAATATACCACTTGGATATTTTAAAAAACCTAACCCAACACTATTTTTAAATCCTTGATTTAAATTGATTTTAGAATGTTGATTTTTTTTGGAATAAAACAAAAGGAATTCAGTTGCCTTTTTAAGCTATGGTCACTCCTGACGCAGGCACCTTTTTCAGGCGGTATACCGCGTGATGCTCGGCGGTATACCGCGGCTCTGTTACATATGGCAGGTTCTTGCAGGTTGACCTTCCTGCTGTCAGCCACCTTTGTCAGGCGGTATACCGCGTGGTGTATGGCGGTATACCGCGGCTCTGCTACACCGTTTTGCAGGTTTGCTTTTGCAGGTTGACCTACTTTTGGTCAGCTACTTTTTCTGGGCGGTATACCGCGCCCATATAGGCGGTATACCGCGGTGAGCTTTTGACCGTTGCCAGGTCCAGCTTAAATACATGCAGCTTCTCAGCATTTATTAGACGACAAGCAGACATTGAATACCTAGCTTCTAAAGAGATTACTCAGCTCCTCATCTCATTTAATAACTTATTCAAGTTATAATTTTTGAGTGATCAACCTCTCACAAATCCAAGTGTTATACTTATACAAGAGTGATTAATATTGTGAGATATATTCTCTTGTAAGTATTTGAATAGTGTGAGTGATTCACGTTCTCGAGCAAAAGCAAGAGATTTTATTATCATTGTATCAAGGTTTGTGTTCTAACATAAAGAACACTTATAGTGAATCAGTGTGTCGAGAAGTGTCTCGGCAAGTGGACTAGCCAGCCAGTTGGTGGTGAACCACTTTAAATCTCGGTGTCGGTATCAACGTTCTCTACCCTTATCTCTTTATATTCCCGTTGTGCACTTAATTTTATTTATATATTTGTTGTGCATGCAATATTTATTGTTGATTTTGATAAGAGAATTTTTTATTCGTGAATTTTTTTTAAATACAACCTTTACCCCCCCTAAGGTTGTCCTAACAATATTGTTGGTGCAAGTGTACCACATCTCTATATATTTTATATATTTATTTTGATGATTACAAACACACCGTATTATTGTTTTTCTAACAATTTTATCCAAGTGTGCAGCTAATTGGACAACATGAAGATTGTTGGTGCAAGTGTACCCAGCTTTAAATATTGTGATATATTTTTGGTACACATAAAATCACATCTCCATATTTATTTTGATGATTACAAAACACACCGCATTATTTTGTTATCTAATATTTTATCCGAGTGTGCAGATATTTAAATGATCTCGATAAATTTTTTATCTGAAGTATCCAAGTCTGAAGAGTTTCGTCATTTTATTTTAAAATGATAAACACCCTAAAATATTTTATCACTTGGATATTTCGTATCTATATAAATATATTTGAATCAAATATATATATACAATATTTTTTTTATATATATTAAATCACTTGATATATATATATATGTTATTAAAATCAAATCTGCCTTTTACTGTTGCAAGATTGTGATCAGCCGAAGTAACCTGCGTTGCCATGCTCTCATTGGACAATATTTCAGGCGGTATACCGCCAAGGTCTTCGCGGTATACCGCGGCACTATTCACCCGTCACATCTTCTGCATGTGAAGCTTCTATTGTCAGCAACTTTTTCAGGCGGTATACCGCCATGTGCAACGCGGTATACCGCGGGTACTTGTAGCCGTTGATCTGTTGCAGGTTGACCTTCTCCTTGCAGTGTCCTTTTTCTGACGCAGGTATACCGCGATGGTTTGGCGGTATACCGCGAAATCCCCAAGACTGATGATCATCCAGTATAAATACAAGCATCCAGCAGCCTTCAATGCTACACCAACTTCAGCAATAAATTCTCCCTCAGCATTTGATTATTATTCTGCTGCTTTCTTACTCACACTAAATCACTTAAACTGATAAAATTAATTTTTGAGCAAGAAATCTTGAGTTGATAGCAGATTAAAATCTCTCGATTAGTTGAATCAGCAACACAACTCAAGTGATCAAACTCTCTAAAAATATCCAAGTGATAAACCTTATTCAAGAGTGATTATTCATATTAAAATCTATACCCTCTTGTAAGTGTTTGAATTAGAGTGAGTGATCCACATTAATCTCTCAAAGAAGAGTGTTTCGCGTTTGTTGTATTAAGGTTTGTGCTTCTACCGTAAAGAACACGTTTCGTATTGGATCTCCGAGAAGTGTTATTTTCTCGAGGTGGACTAGCCAACTTTGTGTTTGGTGAACCACTTTAAAAATACCGTTGTCAAGTATTCTCTTTCCCTTATCTATTTACATTTCCGCTGTGCATTTAAATTATATCTGTTTATATAATTGTTGTATATTTACTTGTTTATACTCTGCTTTATTTTTACTGTATTGTTTGTACTGTATTTATTTGTTCAAAGAATTTTTGAAAGAAAAAGATTTTAAATACAACCTTACCCCCCCCTTAGGTTGTCCAACATTTGGTATCAGAGCAGGTCTTTCAAAATATTCTGCATATTTTTCTCTTATTCTTCTAAATGGCTCAACAAACTAATATCGTGTTTTCAAAACCTCCTTTGATAGATACTGAAAAGTTTGGCATTTGGGCCGAGCTATTTGAATGTCACGTGCGTGGCAAAAATCAAAAGATTTGGAACATCATAGAAAAAGGGAATTTTAAACCCACCATTGTGAAAGATGATGTTTATATTGATAAACCTATAGATGACTGGACTACTTCTGATGAAGCTCATTTTTGTTTAAACTTTGAAGCTAAGAATATATTATATGCTGCTTTAACATCTGACGAAATTGAAAGAGTATATACTTATAAAACTGCAAATCAAATATGGGAAAGTTTAAATAATACTCATCGTGGAAACACGGAGGTTAAATCTAGTAAAGTAAATATTTTAGTTCACGATTATGAACTATTCGAAATGAAACAAGATGAGTCAATTGACTCAATGTTTAAAAGATTTAACCTTATTGTGACTACTTTGAAAGGTTTGGATCGCACTTATCCTAACGAGGACTATATAAGGAAAATCCTACGAGCTCTTCCTTCGGAGTGGATGCAAAAGATAACATCCTTAGAAGACTCCCGTGACCTTTCCATAATGAAGATAGATGACTTGATCGGTAATCTTAAAGTGCATGAAATTGCACTTAAAAGAAACAAAGACCGGGAGCAAGTTAAAAAGAAATCAATCGCTCTCAATGTCTCAACACCAAAAGATGAGAAGAAAAAGGAGAAAGCTAGCTCCTCGAAAGATCCATCCGAAACTCTCGATGAAGTCGCCATGTTGGTAAGAAACTTTTCCAAATTTCTTAATAATAATAATAAATTTTCTAACAATGGCAGATTTCAAAGAAACGGTAACTACCGTCGTGGTGGTGATAATCGAAGTCGTAAGTTCCATAAGCGAGACGAAAAAGTTAAGAAAAATGGCGACTCGAGTGAAGACGATAAAGCTAAGCCAAAGAGAGGCTTTTGCTACTCATGTGGTGACAAAGACCACTACGCCAATGAATGTCCGAAAAAGAACAAATTCCAAAAGAAGAAGGAGAAAGCCTTCATTGGAGGCGCGTGGAGCGAGAGTGAAGAAGAAGATGACTATCAAGCCATTTGTCTTATGGCCGATAGCGACGACGAGGTAAAATCTTCTTACTCGGATTACGATAGTGATTATGAAAGTGATAGTGAAAATAATCTTGAAGAATTATATGAATCTTTTCATAAAATGGCCGCTCTTGCAAATCGTTACCAAGATGAGAATGCTATGTTAAAAGAAACTGTAAATGCATGTAAAAAGGAAATAAAAAATGTTAAACAAAAATCTGAAAATGATATAGATATAATTGCTAAATTAGAAACTAAATTAGGAGAAAAAGATTTTTGTAAATCTTGTGATGTTTTAAATAAAGAAATTGCATGCTTGAATAAAAAATCACATGAAAATATTATTTGTACAAAATGTGATATTCTTGATAATGAGATTACATGTTTAAAGGCTAAATGTGCTTCATATGAAAAAGATAACATGCTAGCTAAAGCCTTTGAAAGTAGCAATGAGAAAGTTCTTAACATGCTTAATATGCCTAACCGTATAAAATGTAGAAAAGGCATTGGTTCCAATACTTGTGTTGATAAATGTTCATGTATACCCATCAAAAGATTCTATGAATCACCTAAAGTAAATACAAGAAATCAATATGTGCGTAAAATAAATAATGTAAATTATAATACGAGAAAACCGTATGCTCGCATGTACCATGATAAATATTCTAAACCTAATAATAATGCGAATGTAAATACTTGTTTTTATGTGTATGATAAATATAATCGCAAAATTAAAATGGTAAATAAATGGATTCCAAAAGGAATGTTTAGTAATGATAATCCCGGTGGTATGCGTTTATGGTTTTAAATGTGTTATGTATATATATATAGTTTAAATATATTTTGTTGTATACATTATATATATAAGTAATATATATTCTATGTACTGTTTGTTTACATATATATACGTATTACATATATATATATATATAATATGGTGTTTGTTATATATATATATTAATATGATTTGATGTATTATATATATATATTAATATTGTGTAATATATTATATATATATTTATTCTGTTTTACTTTATATATATGTATGTTGGTTGACTTTTGAAACTAATTGTCAAGGACCCACGAGAAATGGGGACCATAAAAGTTACATCTTCATTATTGTAGATTGACCTTGATATGGACTGGATACTCGATAGTGGTTGCACACGTCACATGACCGGAAACAATAATCTCTTTTCATCATATAAGTCATGTGATGGTGGACAGGTAATTTTTGGAGGAAACTCCAAAGGAAATATAATTGGTAGAGGTACAGTCTCTTGCAATAATGTTCAATTTCTTAATGTGAATCATGTTGATAATTTACATTTTAATTTGTTAAGTGTTCGCCAATTGTGTAAAAATAATACAACTGTTGTCTTCGAAGAAGATTCTTGTAAAATCATAAAAAATGGCAAAGTTCTTTTAAATGGCTTTGTAAAAGGAAATTTATATATTTGTAAAACTGTTGTATCTGATAATGTATGCTTATCTTCTATTAATGATGTTTCTACTTTATGGCATAGGCGTTTAGGTCACGCTAATCTAAGATTAATGCAAAACTTAAAAAATAAGGAGCTTGTGAGTGACCTGCCAAAATTAAAGTTTGATAATCATTTTTGTGATGCTTGTCGTGTCGGCAAACAACATCACGTTTCTCATAAATCAAAAAATGTTATTTCTACTCAAAGAGTTTTAGAACTTTTACATATGGATCTTTTTGGCCCGATGGCTGTTCAAAGTTTTGGAGGAAATTTTTATACTTTGGTTATTGTGGATGATTATTCCCGTTATACTTGGACTTTATTTTTGAGACATAAAAATGAGGCTTTTGAAAAGTTTAAAATTTTGGGAAAACGAATTCAAAACCAACAAGGTTGTACGATTGTTTCCATACGTACGGACCATGGACGAGAATTCGATAATGATGTACAATTTGGTGCCTTTTGTGACAAACATGGTATAACTCATAACTTTTCGGCTCCTCGAACTCCTCAATCTAACGGGGTTGTTGAAAGGAAAAATCGAACGTTGCAAGAAATGAGTAGAACTATGCTAAACGAACATCAAGTTCCCCAAAAGTTTTGGTGTGATGCCGTTGCTACCGCGACCTATGTGCTTAACCGTGTCCTAATTAGAGGTATCCTAAATAAGACACCCTATGAACTTTACCAAGGTAGAAAACCTTCCCTAGCTCACCTAAAAGTTTTTGGTTGTAAATGTTTCATTTTAAACACCAAATCCTACCTAACCAAATTTGACCCCAAAGCCTATGAGGGAGTGTTCCTAGGTTATTCTTGGAATAGCAAAGCCTATAGAATCCTAAATAAGGAGACCATGGTAGTGGAAGAATCCCTTAATGTTAGTTTTGACGAGAGACCTCCCAAACCGAGTGCACCCTTAGCAAATGATAATATCCGTGAAGGAGATGTCTTAGCCCAACAACTTAGTACCTTGGATTTAGGTACCCAACCTTCCACAAATAATATTGAATCTAGTGATGCCCCTCCATGCTTTATTCCACAAGGTATAGATGATCCTAACCTTAGAACCGCTCGAGGCCATCCCGTAGATCAAATTATAGGTGACCTAAACCAAAGGACAACTAGATCACAAATCCATACCCATTGTGCTTTCCATGGTTTTATCTCAACCATAGAACCTAAAACCATAGATGAAGCTTTAGGTGATGAGGATTGGATTATGGCCATGCAAGAAGAGTTAAACCAATTTTCTAGGAATGATGTGTGGGACTTAGTGCCTAGCCCTAGTAGTCAAACCATTATTGGCACGAGATGGGTCTTCCGAAACAAGGTAGACGAGAACGGTGGAGTCACACGAAACAAGGCACGTTTAGTTGCCAAGGGGTACAGTCAACAAGAAGGTATAGATTATGATGAAACCTTTGCACCGGTTGCAAGGTTGGAGTCTATTCGAATGCTTCTCGCTTTTGCAAATGCTAAAGATTTTAAGTTATTTCAAATGGATGTTAAAAGTGCTTTCTTAAATGGTATTATAAATGAGGAGGTATACGTTTCTCAACCTCCCGGTTTTGAAAGTTTTGAAAACCCGACACATGTTTATAAATTAAAAAAGGCGCTTTATGGTTTAAAGCAGGCTCCGCGTGCGTGGTATGATAGATTAAAAACCTTTTTAATTGTTAGTGGTTATATTATGGGTAAAATTGATAATACTTTATTTGTGAAATATGTTCAAAATGATATTGTGGTTGTGCAAGTATATGTTGATGATATTATTTTTGGTTCCACTAATGAAAAACTGTGTAATGAATTTTCTGCGAAAATGACAAGCGAATTTGAAATGAGCATGATGGGAGAATTAAAATACTTCTTAGGATTGCAAATAAAACAATGTGAAACTGGTATTTTTATTAGTCAATCTAAATATTGTAAAGATATGTTGAAAAAGTTTAATTTTGAAAATGTCAAACCCGTTGAAACTCCAATGACCACAAATTTGCAATTATCTCGTGACGAGGAGGGAAACGATTTTAATGAAAAGATTTATCGTGGTATGATTGGTAGTTTATTATATTTAACTGCTAGTAGACCTGATATTATGTTTAGTGTATGTTTATGTGCTCGTTTTCAATCTTCACCTAAACAATCTCACTATGAAGCTGTCAAGCGTATTTTTCGATATTTACGAGGTACTACTAATCTTGGCTTATGGTACGCAAAGAAACCCGAGTTAGAAGTAACGTGTTTCGCCGATTCCGATCTTGGTGGATCTATTGTTGACCGAAAAAGTACTAGTGGGGTATGTGCCTTTATAGGTCTCTCACTTGTATCTTGGTTCTCTAAGAAACAACAATCCGTAGCTTTGTCTACCACCGAAGCGGAATATGTAGCCGCCGCAAGAGCATGTGCTCAAGTCCTATGGATGAAACACACACTTACCGATTTTGAGGTACACCTAACCAAAATTCCAATTATGTGTGATAACTCAAGTGCCATAAACTTAAGTAAAAATCCCGTTTTGCATTCTCGTACCAAACATATTGAATTGAGACATCACTTTTTACGAGATAATGTTCAAAAAGGCAAAATCGTGCTTGAAAAGGTTGATTCGGAAGATAATTTGGCCGATATTTTCACAAAAGCTCTTAACAAAAAAGCCTTCTTTAAATTAAGACTTGGTTTAGGCATGCTTGAGTATAACCCTTGATAAATACTAACTCTCAAATATTTCATATTTTGAGGGGGAGCATCTTTCGAGGGGGAGCATAAGCGATTTTCTTAAACCCTTTTTGCTTCGACAAAAGGGGGAGAGAAACCGAGTATGCTCTCGTGTTTAGCGTTGTGTTTGTCATCATCAAAAAGGGGGAGATTGTTGGTGCAAGTGTACCCAGCTTTAAATATTGTGATATATTTTTGGTACACATAAAATCACATCTCCATATTTATTTTGATGATTACAAAACACACCGCATTATTTTGTTATCTAATATTTTATCCGAGTGTGCAGATATTTAAATGATCTCGATAAATTTTTTATCTGAAGTATCCAAGTCTGAAGAGTTTCGTCATTTTATTTTAAAATGATAAACACCCTAAAATATTTTATCACTTGGATATTTCGTATCTATATAAATATATTTGAATCAAATATATATATACAATATTTTTTTTATATATATTAAATCACTTGATATATATATATATGTTATTAAAATCAAATCTGCCTTTTACTGTTGCAAGATTGTGATCAGCCGAAGTAACCTGCGTTGCCATGCTCTCATTGGACAATATTTCAGGCGGTATACCGCCAAGGTCTTCGCGGTATACCGCGGCACTATTCACCCGTCACATCTTCTGCATGTGAAGCTTCTATTGTCAGCAACTTTTTCAGGCGGTATACCGCCATGTGCAACGCGGTATACCGCGGGTACTTGTAGCCGTTGATCTGTTGCAGGTTGACCTTCTCCTTGCAGTGTCCTTTTTCTGACGCAGGTATACCGCGATGGTTTGGCGGTATACCGCGAAATCCCCAAGACTGATGATCATCCAGTATAAATACAAGCATCCAGCAGCCTTCAATGCTACACCAACTTCAGCAATAAATTCTCCCTCAGCATTTGATTATTATTCTGCTGCTTTCTTACTCACACTAAATCACTTAAACTGATAAAATTAATTTTTGAGCAAGAAATCTTGAGTTGATAGCAGATTAAAATCTCTCGATTAGTTGAATCAGCAACACAACTCAAGTGATCAAACTCTCTAAAAATATCCAAGTGATAAACCTTATTCAAGAGTGATTATTCATATTAAAATCTATACCCTCTTGTAAGTGTTTGAATTAGAGTGAGTGATCCACATTAATCTCTCAAAGAAGAGTGTTTCGCGTTTGTTGTATTAAGGTTTGTGCTTCTACCGTAAAGAACACGTTTCGTATTGGATCTCCGAGAAGTGTTATTTTCTCGAGGTGGACTAGCCAACTTTGTGTTTGGTGAACCACTTTAAAAATACCGTTGTCAAGTATTCTCTTTCCCTTATCTATTTACATTTCCGCTGTGCATTTAAATTATATCTGTTTATATAATTGTTGTATATTTACTTGTTTATACTCTGCTTTATTTTTACTGTATTGTTTGTACTGTATTTATTTGTTCAAAGAATTTTTGAAAGAAAAAGATTTTAAATACAACCTTACCCCCCCCTTAGGTTGTCCAACAAAGATTTTATCTGAAGAGTCCAAGACTGGTGTTTACGTCATCATATATCTCATAATAATAAACACCCTAAAATAATATACCACTTGGATATTTTAAAAAACCTAACCCAACACTATTTTTAAATCCTTGATTTAAATTGATTTTAGAATGTTGATTTTTTTTGGAATAAAACAAAAGGAATTCAGTTGCCTTTTTAAGCTATGGTCACTCCTGACGCAGGCACCTTTTTCAGGCGGTATACCGCGTGATGCTCGGCGGTATACCGCGGCTCTGTTACATATGGCAGGTTCTTGCAGGTTGACCTTCCTGCTGTCAGCCACCTTTGTCAGGCGGTATACCGCGTGGTGTATGGCGGTATACCGCGGCTCTGCTACACCTTTTTGCAGGTTTGCTTTTGCAGGTTGACCTACTTTTGGTCAGCTACTTTTTCTGGGCGGTATACCGCGCCCATATAGGCGGTATACCGCAGTGAGCTTTTGACCGTTGCCAGGTCCAGCTTAAATACATGCAGCTTCTCAGCATTTATTAGACGACAAGCAGACATTGAATACCTAGCTTCTAAAGAGATTACTCAGCTCCTCATCTCATTTAATAACTTATTCAAGTTATAATTTTTGAGTGATCAACCTCTCACAAATCCAAGTGTTATACTTATACAAGAGTGATTAATATTGTGAGATATATTCTCTTGTAAGTATTTGAATAGTGTGAGTGATTCACGTTCTCGAGCAAAAGCAAGAGATTTTATTATCATTGTATCAAGGTTTGTGTTCTACCATAAAGAACACTTATAGTGAATCAGTGTGTCGAGAAGTGTCTCGGCAAGTGGACTAGCCAGCCAGTTGGTGGTGAACCACTTTAAATCTCGGTGTCGGTATCAACGTTCTCTACCCTTATCTCTTTATATTCCCGTTGTGCACTTAATTTTATTTATATATTTGTTGTGCATGCAATATTTATTGTTGATTTTGATAAGAGAATTTTTTATTCGTGAAATTTTTTTAAATACAACCTTTACCCCCCCTAAGGTTGTCCTAACAATTGGTATCAGAGCAGGTTGCAAGTTTTTTTTTAAAATCGTTGTATTTTTAAAAACTTGTTCCTATTTTAAATGGCAACCTCTGAGGGAATTATTTCTACAAAAATTCCGCAAATTGACACCGAGAATTTTGGTCTCTGGGCAAATCTTTTTGAATGCTACGTTCGTGGCAAAAGTCGAAAAATTTGGGACATTATTAAAAATGGAGATTATAAACCCACCAAAACCAAAGATGGAGTAATTAGTGAAAAACCAGTAGCGGAATGGTCCGCCGCTGAGGATGCTTGGGTTTGCTTAAATTTTGAAGCTAAAAATATTCTTTTTTCGGCACTTACTAAAGATGAGATTGAACGTGTTTATTCTTGTGAAACTGCTCACGATATTTGGGAAAATCTAAATAACACTCATAGAGGAAATTCTCAAGTCAAAAGCTCAAAAATAAATATTCTTGTACATGATTATGAAATGTTTGAGATGTTAAAAGATGAGTCAATCGACTCAATGTTTAAACGTTTTAACCTTATCATGGTGAGCTTGAAAGGTCTTGGTAGAACTTATCCAAACGAAGATTACGTACGAAAAATTCTTCGAGCGCTTCCTCCGGAGTGGATGCCGAAAATCACATCGTTGGAAGACTCCCGTGACCTCTCAATGATGAAATTAGATGATCTCATTGGAAATCTCAAAGTGCATGAAATTGCACTAAAAAGGAACAAAGATCGGGAGCATGATAAAAAGAAATCGTTGGCACTTAAAGCTTCAACTTCAAGTGACGAGAAGGAGAAGAAGAAAACGAAGGAGAAAGCTAGCTCCTCAAAGGATCAACCCGAACATCTTGACGATGTAGCCATGTTGGTAAGAAATTTTTCTAAATTTTTAGCTAACAAAAGGTTTTCAAGAAATGATAGGTTTCAAAGAAAAGGAGATTATCACCGTGGTGGAGAAAACCGAAGCCGAAAGTTCCATAAACGGAACGACAAAATAAATAAAAATGGCGAATCAAGCGATGATGAAGAAGCCAAGAAAAAGAAGGGCTTTTGCTACTCATGTGGAGACAAAGATCACTATGCCAACGAGTGTCCAAAAAGAAATAAACCTAAACTCAAGAAGGAGAAAGCCTTCGTTGGAGGCGCGTGGAGCGCAAGTGAAGATGAAAATGAGTATGAAGCCACTTGTCTCATGGCGGAAGGCGACGATGAGGTAAACTCGTGTTACTCAAATTACTCTAGCGATGATGAAAGTAATGATGATGATGATCTTGATATGTTAAATGATGCCTTTCAAAAAATGGTTATGCTTACAAATAATTATAAAGATGAGAACGCAAAACTAAAGGAAGAATTATTATTAAGTAAAAAGGAAATTCATGATAGCAAACAAAAAATTGCATGCGATAATGAAAAAATCATAAATTTAGAAAATAAATTAAGTGAAAAATATGTTTGCAATTCTTGTGACATTTTAAATAAAGAAATTGCATGCCTTGAGAAAAGAATAGTTGAAAATGATTTATGTGCTAATTGTGATGTGCTTAAAAAGGAAAATGCATGTCTAAAAGAAAAATGTGATAAACATGAAAAAGATAATTTGTTAGCACATGCCTTTCAAAGTAGCAATGAGAAAGTGCTTAAAATGTTAAATATGTCAAATAGCACTAATTGTAGAAAAGGCGTTGGTTCTGATATGTGTAAAGATAAGTGCGTATGTATGCCTATCAAAAGATATTTTGAACCACCTAAAAATGTTGAAATGAGAAAACCGTATGTGCAAAAATCCTCATATATGTCCAACATAAATAATGTGAATTATAAGTCTAGGAAATCTTATGCTTGCATGTATAATAGTAAATTTTCTAGACCAAAAAATAGTGTGAATATGCATGCTCCTTTTTACGTCTTTGATAAATATGATCGTAAAATTAAAATGGTACCAAAGTGGATTCCTAAAGGCTCCTTTAGTGTTGATAATCCCGGTGGTATGCGTTTATGACTTTAAATGTGTTACATATTATATATATAGTTTGAATATAATTTATTGTATATATTATATATAAGTAATATAATAGTATATGTACTTTTATATTGTTTATATATATGTACTGTTTATATATATATATATACCTACGCACTACATATATATATACTTTGTGTGTTTTATATATATATTAATATTGTTTGATGTATTATATATATATATTAATATTGTGTAATGTATTATATATATATATTCTGTTTGACTTTATATATATGCATGTTGGTTGACATTGAAACTAATTGTCAAGGACCCATAAGATGTGGGGACCATAAAAGTTGTACTTTAAATGTTGTAGATAAATCTTGATATGGATTGGATTCTTGATAGTGGATGCACACGTCACATGACCGGAAACCATAATCTTTTTTCATCATATGAGTCATGTGATGGTGGACTAGTAATTTTTGGAGGAAACTCCAAAGGAAAGGTAATTGGGAAAGGTACAATTTCTTGCAACAATGTTACTTTTTTAGATGTTACGCATGTTGATAATTTGAAATTTAACTTGCTAAGTGTTCGTCAACTGTGCAAAAATGGTATAATTGTTGTTTTTGAAGAAAACTCTTGCAAAATTCTGAAAAATGGTAAAGTTCTTTTAAATGGGGTTATAAAAGGAAATCTTTATGTTTGTAAAACTGATGTAAATGAAAATGTTTGTTTATCTTCCGTATATGATAATTCGACTTTGTGGCATAGACGTTTAGGTCACGCTAACCTTAGATTAATTCAAAATTTGAAAAATAAGGAGCTTGTGAGTAACCTTCCAAAATTAAAATTTGATAATCATTTTTGTGATGCATGTCGTGTCGGCAAACAAACTCATGTTTCTCATAAATCAAAAAATGTGATTTCAACTAAAAGAGTTTTAGAACTTTTACACATGGATCTTTTTGGCCCTATGGCCATTCAAAGTTTTGGAGGAAATTATTACACTCTAGTAATTGTAGATGATTTTTCCCGTTATACGTGGACTTTATTTTTAAAACATAAAAATGAAGCTTTTCAAAAATTTAAGATTTTGGGAAAACGAATTCAAAACCAACAAGGTTGCACGATTGTTTCGATTCGTACGAACCATGGACGCGAATTCGATAATGAAACTCAATTTGGTGCGTTTTGCGACAAATATGGTATAACGCACAATTTTTCTGCTCCTCGCACTCCTCAATCTAATGGGGTTGTGGAGAGGAAAAATAGAACCCTACAAGAAATGAGTAGGACTATGCTCAATGAACATCAAGTTCCCCAAAAGTTTTGGTGTGATGCCGTAGCTACCGCGACCTATGTCCTCAATCGTGTGCTAATTAGGAGTATCCTAAATAAGACCCCTTATGAGATCCTACGTGGTAGAAAGCCTTCCTTAGCCCATCTTAAGGTATTTGGTTGTAAATGTTTTATTTTAGACACCAAATCTTATTTGACCAAATTTGACCCAAAAGCCTATGAGGGAGTATTCCTTGGTTATTCTTGGAATAGCAAAGCCTATAGAGTCCTTAATAAAGAGACCATGGTTGTAGAAGAATCCCTAAATGTAAGCTTTGATGAAAGTCCTCCTAAACCTAGTGCACCCTTAGTAAATGATAATGGTTGTGAAGGAGATGCACTAGCCCAACATCTTAGAACCTTGGACTTAGGTACCCAATCTTTTACAAATGTAGAATCTAGTGATGCCCCTCCATGTTATGTTCCACAAGGAGTAGATGATCCTAACCTTAGAACATCTAGAGGCCATCCCGTAGATCAAATCATAGGTGACCTAAACCAAAGAACGACTAGATCACAAATCCATACCCTTTGTGCCTTTCACGCCTTTATCTCAGCCATAGAACCTAAAAACATAGAAGAAGCTTTAGGTGATGAGGATTGGATAATGGCCATGCAAGAAGAGTTAAACCAGTTTACTAGGAATGATGTGTGGGACTTAGTTCCTTGCCCTAGCGGTCAAACCATTATTGGCACACGATGGGTCTTTCGTAACAAGGTAGACGAAAACGGTGAAGTCACCCGAAACAAGGCACGTTTAGTTGCCAAGGGGTACAATCAACAAGAAGGTATCGATTATGATGAAACCTTTGCACCAGTTGCAAGGTTAGAGTCTATTCGAATGCTTCTCGCTTTTGCAAATGCTAAAAATTTTAAATTATATCAAATGGATGTCAAAAGTGCTTTCCTAAATGGTTTTATAAATGAGGAGGTATATGTTTCCCAACCTCCCGGCTTTGAAAATTTTGAAAATCCGACGCATGTTTATAAATTAAAAAAGGCGCTTTATGGTTTAAAGCAAGCTCCGCGTGCGTGGTATGATAGATTAAAATCCTTTTTAATTACAAGTGGTTATATTATGGGTAAAATAGATAATACTTTGTTTGTCAAATATGCTCAAAATGATATTGTGGTTGTGCAAGTGTATGTTGATGATATTATTTTTGGTTCTACAAATGAAAATCTTTGTAATGAATTTGCTACAAAAATGACTAGTGAATTTGAAATGAGCATGATGGGAGAATTAAAATTCTTCTTAGGATTGCAAATAAAACAAAGTGAAAATGGTACTTTTATAAGTCAATCAAAATACTGTAAAGACATGTTGAAAAAGTTTAATTTTGAAAATGTCAAACCTGTTGAAACTCCGATGACCACTAATCTAAAATTATCTAGTGACGAAGAGGGAACCGATTTTAATGAAAAGATTTATCATGGCATGATTGGTAGCTTATTGTATTTAACTGCTAGTAGACCTGATATCATGTATAGTGTGTGTTTATGTGCTCGCTTTCAATCCTCGCCTAAACAATCTCACTATGAAGCCGTCAAGCGTATTTTTAGATATCTTAGAGGGACTACGAATCTTGGACTATGGTATCCAAAACAACCCGAGCTAGAAGTAACTTGCTTCACCGATTCCGATCTTGGTGGCTCGATGGTTGATCGAAAAAGCACTAGTGGAGTATGTGCCTTTATAGGTCTCTCGCTTGTGTCTTGGTTTTCCAAGAAACAACATTCCGTAGCCTTATCCACTACCGAAGCGGAATATGTAGCCGCCGCGAGAGCGTGTGCTCAAGTTCTATGGATGAAGCACACACTTACCGACTTTGAGGTACGTCAATCCAAAATTCCAATTATGTGTGATAACTCAAGTGCTATAAACCTAAGTAAAAATCCCGTTTTACATTCTCGTACCAAACATATTGAGTTGCGACATCATTTTCTACGAGATAATGTTCAAAAAGGCCACATCGTGCTTGAAAAAGTTGATTCCGAAGACAATTTGGCCGATATTTTTACTAAAGCCCTAAACAAAAAATCGTTCTTTAAATTAAGACTTGGTTTAGGCATGCTTGAGTATAACCCATGAGATAATGCTACTCTCAATTATAAGCATATTTTGAGGGGGAGCATCTCTCGAGGGGGAGCATAGCGTCTTTCTTAACCCTTTTTGCTTCGACAAAAGGGGGAGAGAAACCGAGTATGCTCTCGTGTTTAGCGGTTGTGTTTGTCATCATCAAAAAGGGGGAGATTGTTGGTGCAAGTGTACCACATCTCTATATATTTTATATATTTATTTTGATGATTACAAACACACCGTATTATTGTTTTTCTAACAATTTTATCCAAGTGTGCAGCTAATTGGACAACATGAAGATTTTATCTGAAGAGTCCAAGACTGGTGTTTACGTCATCATATATCTCATAATAATAAACACCCTAAAATAATATACCACTTGGATATTTTAAAAAACCTAACCCAACACTATTTTTAAATCCTTGATTTAAATTGATTTTAGAATGTTGATTTTTTTTGGAATAAAACAAAAGGAATTCAGTTGCCTTTTTAAGCTATGGTCACTCCTGACGCAGGCACCTTTTTCAGGCGGTATACCGCGTGATGCTCGGCGGTATACCGCGGCTCTGTTACATATGGCAGGTTCTTGCAGGTTGACCTTCCTGCTGTCAGCCACCTTTGTCAGGCGGTATACCGCGTGGTGTATGGCGGTATACCGCGGCTCTGCTACACCGTTTTGCAGGTTTGCTTTTGCAGGTTGACCTACTTTTGGTCAGCTACTTTTTCTGGGCGGTATACCGCGCCCATATAGGCGGTATACCGCGGTGAGCTTTTGACCGTTGCCACGTCCAGCTTAAATACATGCAGCTTCTCAGCATTTATTAGACGCAAAGCAGACATTGAATACCTAGCTTCTAAAGAGATTACTCAGCTCCTCATCTCATTTAATAACTTATTCAAGTTATAATTTTTGAGTGATCAACCTCTCACAAATCCAAGTGTTATACTTATACAAGAGTGATTAATATTGTGAGATATATTCTCTTGTAAGTATTTGAATAGTGTGAGTGATTCACGTTCTCAAGCAAAAGCAAGAGATTTTATTATCATTGTATCAAGGTTTGTGTTCTACCATAAAGAACACTTATAGTGAATCAGTGTGTCGAGAAGTGTCTCGGCAAGTGGACTAGCCAGCCAGTTGGTGGTGAACCACTTTAAATCTCGGTGTCGGTATCAACGTTCTCTACCCTTATCTCTTTATATTCCCGTTGTGCACTTAATTTTATTTATATATTTGTTGTGCATGCAATATTTATTGTTGATTTTGATAAGAGAATTTTTATTCGTGAAATATTTTTAAATACAACCTTTACCCCCCCTAAGGTTGTCCTAACAAACTCCAATATTCGAAAACGTCCAACCAAGGATGAGGCATAAAACGCCACTCATAAATCATGGGAAAAACCATCCCTACGCGAATAAAACGTTGCTGACACATGCATAAACAAAATACCCAAAACAACACCATTCAGTGAAGGGGGAGACTCGATCCCATCGAATGTGGCGTAAACACAAGTTAAACCACAAGTAATAAATACAAGTAAGGTTCTTGGATGGAAGACATATGACGTCAACCATAACTCGGTCTTTAGTCAATCCACGCTTTTACACAAGACATCAACCTAGAATCGGGTCTCTAGTTTGATATGACATCAACCCAGAATCGGGTCTTTAGTCCAATATGACATCAACCCAGAATCGGGTCTTTAGTCCAATATGACATCAATCCAGAATCGGGTCTCTAGTCCGATATAACATCAACCCAGAATCGGGTCTCTAGTCCGATATGACATCAACCCAGAATCGAGTCTTTAGTCCAATATGACATCAACCCAGAATCGGGTCTTTAGTCCAATATGACATCAACCCAAAATCGGGTCTCTAGTCCGATACCACAAAGTTCAACCCGATCGGATCTTTACCTTGGAAAACCTCCATCCAAAACAAGCTTACTTAACTTAAAATTTATACATGACCTCAAAAGAATAACCAATGCATTCAAATAATGTAAATCTCAAATATAATGCATTTCATGCAAATCAAACCCCAAGCCCACGTCGAGTTTATCAAAACCGGGCGAATGCCCTCGGGACTCAACCGAGTCCAAAATCGAGCCATCGGCTCAAAAGATCTAATGATCGTTTATCAAAATCAACTCATGCAAATGAAGTGCATCTAACCCACATCATGCAAACATGTGCTCCGAGGCATGATGATCTCACAGCCCCTTCATTGCCACTTTCCCAATGAAGTCAAATCATATATGCATCTATATGTATGTGTGTGTATATGCAAATCTTTTATAACTCAACAATGCATATACCCCGCCATAGCTCATTAGACCCAAAGGTACTAAGAATGCAAAATCATCAAACGGTCTTTACACATAAGACCAAACACTCACACCGGCACATACTCAAATGAAACGCAATTAAGCACATAACACATCCAAGGCTCCACCTCTAGCTACTAAAACCGGCAAACACTCAAAAGACTCATTTGAGTATAAATCAAGCCTTTAAAGGCCAAAATAAACGTTCGGCAAAATACGTGTTGCTCACACGGTTACGTAAACCAAAATACATCGTTACCCAAAATCTTTACCCTTTTAATTTCTCAATTGGCCATCGGCCAATAATACAAGGTTTACAACTCTCAAAATATTCATACGGTCAAGATTGACCAAAATCCCCAACTCACACGTTCATATTTTCAAAATGTAACATATCATAGTTATCGCATAATCACAATAAACACTAAAAGTGTATTTTGACCAAATAGCCTTCACTTATGCAATAAATTAACAAAACCTCTTTCACTCGTGATTTATTCATCAATCACTCAAAATCCCCAAATGTGGGTGTTTTACAAGATTTGTAAAGCTCAATACTTTGATTAAATCAAAACCCGCTAAATACATCAACAAGGGATAATTTCACATAAAGCACACAAATACTTTAAAATAAACATTTTGGCAAGTACAACGTTTTCACAAATCAACTTGAACTCACCTTGCTAGATTAAGCTAAATCTAGATTTTCCCAAACGTATGCTCCTTTGAAGAAACTTGCATCTTCAAGTCAAAGCCTCCAAAAAACCTAGATCCAACATTTCCAACCATACATACTTAGATTTAACCATGTGGAATCATTCCCCCAAACATGATACATCAAAACCCCACTTATACCAAAACCCTAGTTCTTATAGATGAAGAAAAATAAGGTTTTCCTTAACCAATCACCACCAAAATCACACCAAAGAAACTCACAATGGAAGAGAAGATGAAAACCACAAAACTCTAGCTTTTGGGTAGAGAGATATTACCTTTATCACTTGAATCTCCAAGCAAAAGCTCCTAATCACCCACACAAGCTTCAAGCTTCCCTATCTTCAACAATGGTGGAAAGGGTTTGAGTTGAGTGAAGAAGATGAAGGGTTTGTGTTACTCTTGAGGAAAATCGGCTGAGAGGAGGGAGAGAGATTGAGTTAGGTTTATGAAATGGAACGAGGAAAGAGAGAGGGGAAAAGTCTCTTAAAACAAAAAGTGTCATCAGACACATCGCGGATTTCCGCAAGGTTCTACGCGGACGTCCGACCCCAGCCGAACTGATTCCTTCCCAAACTTCTGTTGCTTCTGTGGACGACCCGCGGACTTCCGCGCTACGCGGACGTCCGACCCTTGGCCATGCGGACGTCCGCAAGTCCAATTCTCGTATCTCGATTTTCGGGGTGTTACAATCCTCCCAACTTTAGAATGATTTCGTCCTCGAAATCTAGATCCCTTACAAGCAAAGGCTATCCTATTCAACGCCGACCACGTTACAATAGCTTTTAACTGAAATCAAAATTTTCCCCACATAGACTGCTATGACAGACCTCGAGCAACCCTTACCAACAATGTCCTCTCAGGCACATTGTACTTATGTCCAGGTGAACGCTCCATCTACTGGACTAACACCCAACCAACTACCTCGGTTATCTCCCAACCTTAAGTGTTTCCATACTTCCCCGACGACGGATCTCGACTCTAAATCAATCCGTGTCCACTCGCTCTTAAATTTCTCCAATTAGTCCAAGGTTTGATTGCATCTAAAACCAACGAACTTCCAAATCTAAGGTTCTCACTGCTGAACCGGCACTTACTTCTAACGAGTCCCATTAGACTCCAACACCGACGGTCGTCACTGACCCATCAGTTACACCACCCCCAAAACACGTCTAATCCAAATTATCTAGTCGACAGATTCTTTTACCACAAACGAAGGGTCATCCCGCTAAACTATTCGTCACGATCGAACTTAAGTTCATCATAACCGATACCACCATTTATTAAAATTGGTCTACACCCTCCAATCACACTAGTGGTCCTTGGCCTCGAACTTCAAAAGTCGACACCTAGTCACACCACCAAAACTCGACTCATCACTGAGCTCCACACACGAACTTCATTCCTCAAATAGTTCCACCAATCCATGGTCATCCCCACGGTCTAAAGGGTCTTACACGACCTTCACACAATACCGACAACCCAAGACAAGGTTGCCGAAGTGAACGACTACTACAGCACTAACAAGGGACCCGCAAGTCCCACCTTTTAGTTGCCCACAAGAAATGATTCGTCCCTGCAAACGACATCATACGGCTCACGACAATCACAACACTAGTACAAAAATAACTTTTTGTGACGATTTTAAAAAACAGGTTTGTAACGGTTTGCTAAAAAAACGTTACAAAAAGTCAAATAAAAAGTTAGAGAATTGTTTTAGTAACAATTTTTGTTAGAGCATTATCGTATTCAAGATTTACTGTAAAGTCAATGTACTGTAATGAGTCTATGCTGTATTGCTTTGCCTTTATACCTTGTATGTATGGGGTATAAATAGGCATGTCTAGTTCATTAGCTAGTAACAATCTAGAGAAATACTTTATGCTAATGTCATTTGTACTCATATGTTCAATATATGGATGACACATTTCCTCTCTAGATTCTCTCTACTAGATATTGATTTACATTGCTAGATCTGGGTTTAACATGTGGTATCAGAGCAGGTCACAGGTTCGAATCCCATGGAGTGCATTTAAAAATGCCAAAGGCATGTTGTGGAGCCATTGACTTCTAGCGAAGCTCTCGTTAGTGCTGGCAGATGCTGGGGGGGATTGTTGGGTCATTGACAATCGAAACGTGGCGCTGGCTGCTACGCTATATGGAAATAAGTTGCGCCTTCTCCACCAGCAATTGCTTTTGGCGTAGTGGTAAGCGCTTGGATCCTAACAATTTTTATAAAGAAACGTTACTATTACAAAAACAATTGAACCATAAAGTAACATTTTAGATAAAAACGTCAATAAAAGGTACCCTAAGGTAACGGTTTTGAATGTTGTGACGGTTTTTACAAACCGTTGCAATATAAGACTTTTTAGTGACGATTTTTTTCAAAATCGTTGCTTTATGTAGTAACGGTTTTAAAAAGTCGTTACCAAAAACTAAAATATGTGTAACAACGCTTATTTGAAAACCGTTTCCAAAAGTCACTAAGTTTTGTGGCAACGATTTTGCAAAATTTGCGTCACCAAAAGTAAGTGTATGGCAATGTTTTTTAAAAATTATACGTCACCATATGTCATGCTTTGGTAACGGTATTAAAATATTTACATCACAGTATCTTAAGCTACATTGACGGTTTTGAATACTTTATGTCACCATATGTCATCTTATGGTGACGGTTTTGAGTACGTTACCACATGTCATTCTACGGTAATGATTTAAAAAAAATAAAAGTCATCATATATTATGTTATGGTGACGGTTTAAAACCAAATTTGTCACAATGGTGACGGTTTTGTATAATAAATGCCATTATATATCATGTTGTGGAGACGGTTAGAATAATAAACGTCAACGTAAGTCATGCTACGATGACGATTTTGTATAATAAACGTGACTATATGTAATGTTATGGTGATGATTTTAAAAAATAAACGTCAGTGTACATCATGCTATAGTGACGGTTTTGAACAATAAACGTTATCGTACGTCGTGTTACATGAACGGTTTCAGAAAATTTATGTCATGTTATGTCATGCTACATTGACGGTTTAGAAAAATGAAAGTCACTGTACGTCATGCTATGGTGACGGTATTTAAAATATAAAAGTCACCGCATGTTATGCTACAATAACAGTTTCGAAAAAAATTACGTCACCGTATGTCATGCTACCGTCACGGTTTAGAAAAAAAATCACCTTAAGTCATGTTATGGTGACTGTTTCGAAAATAAACGTTATGGTACGTTATGCAACGATGACAGTTTTGACCAAAAAAATGTCACCCTATGTCATGTTATCGTGACGTTTTCAAATAATCAACGTTATGTATGTCATGTTAAAATGATGATTTTAAATAATGACCGTCACCTTATGTCATCCTATGGTGATGGTTTTAAAAAATAAACTGTCGCCCTATGTTATGTTACAGTGACGTTTTGAAATCTAGATGTTACCGTATGTCATGTTACGTCACTGTATATCATGAAGCGATGATGATTTTGAGAAATTTACTCACGGTAAATGTAATGTTAGGGTGACGGTTTTGAATGATAAATGTCAGTGTATGTCATTTTATAGTGACGGTTTTGATAAAGTTACGTCACCAAATGTCACGATTCACTAACAGTTCTCATCAGTTCTCATGATACAGTAGCAGTTGAAGATTTTATTTCATTGCATGTCATGACACAATAATGGTTTTCAGAAATTTACGTCACTGTATGTCATATGAAGTAATGGTGGACACAAACTAGTCCAAAATAATCGTTAGGTCGAAGCCTTGGTTCTTGGTACATAATTGTAATATTTGTAACATCTTTGATCAAAATTTTTGAAAGACCCAATATTCGCAAAAAGCCCAACTTAGTTCTGCCCGATCCGGATAATCTCACCTTCAGACCGGCCCGACTGAAATATTCTGATCTGAACACAATTGATATTTACCCGGTCAAGACTGAATTAAGATCTCGATCCGCGACTGTTTTAGGTGGCCTGTATATTCGTTCTATTCTTTTTGTCCACCGTCAATAAAATTACAATATTTACTTTATGTAATTTAAAAGATAAAAATAGTCCAACAATTACTTGCTAAAGAATAACGATTACAATGTTACCCTTTTAAATTTACGTGTTTAGATATTTAATTTTTTTCTAATCCCAAAACCAATCTAATTTTTTGTGAAATAAAATTAATGATTTGTTCATGTTTATGATAAAATCATAAAGACATGTATACTATAAGAATATGAAAAATATGGTGTTTAAACTTATGGAGTGCAAAAATAATAAATATTGATGTACTTTTGCTTTCCACATTGTTTAGTTTGTGAACAAGCAACATGTTCACATTGTGTTTTACAGAAAACCAATGTTCTAAAAAACTTGCCGCACAGCCGTCATGACACCAAGGCTTGTGTCTCACGCCACGTTAAGCCCGTGGCACGCCATGGCCTAATGCGTAGTTTTTGTAATGCGATATTTCATTTTTCTTTACATTTTTAATGTCGTATTTGCAAGTTTTTTTAATATATAACCTAAATTAACTTGCTTATTACTATTGGCTCATTAAGTAACACTGCAAACATATGTTTTTATATATAAAATTATATATGAATTAGAAATTTGACGCCATAAGTCACGCCTTGAAAACGCCATGGCTTCGTCGTGGCTGCTAAGGCTTGAGGCTTGGCCTCGTCGCCACGCCACGCCTCACGCCATTTAGAACCTTGCAGAAAACAAATGTAGTCTACATAACATATTTAGAGAGTTTAAGTTGAATGTTACTATGTTTTATTTTACATGACAATGGTATTTAAGTATAAAAAAGACAAACGTTTATGTAATATTTTGTAGCACAAACAATGACAAACAAAGTAGAAAATATTTTTTGAAAATTTCGGAACATAACTACTGTAAATTAAACATTTCCAAAACCTGTATAATAGCACAAAACGCTAACCAATGGAGAAAAAAACTATGGCACAAAGTGAATCAAACAAAACAAATGAAAACAAATATATAAATATAACAAACATATATGCTAGATAAAGTTATTTTCCAAAAGGTTTTTCAAATATTCTGAACTAAGTTGAAGATGTCGTCAAGTATTGTAGGATCGTCTTCTGTGCGCTAATATTCGATTCTTTCCACGCCTGCTCAAAAGTAGGAAGGTAAATAATGTGAGAATTAATGCAAACATAGTATGATCATATATAACATGCAAATGAGTAACAACAAGGGCTAAGAAAAAGATCGACTAAAACCTAAAAAATCTGACTTACTGAATGATAAGAGGAGGTTGCAAATGAGTAACAACAAGGGCATAACACGTTTATCCTTTGTTGTCGTGATTCTTTATAATCCGTAACTGTAAAAGAAGAATTATGAAGTATGAGTTAACAAAACCAAAACTATGCAAGTAACCGTTCATTGAGCAAAAAACATTTAATTTGGCAATATGGTAGATACAAGAAAAATTAAAGAACTACACTAAATTATGCATATTATTTAATAAGTTAATTCCTAGGAAGAGAAAAAAGTTACTAACCATGGTTAGTTCATCTTTAAGCACTTAACACCTTGGCAGCTATAACATCAACAACAAATTCAAAGAGGTAGAGCGGGTCAATTTGCTTTGCGCACAGTTATCCTCTACAATCTGTCTGAAAGTAATCATCCCGAGATTCCTTACCCAAATCAAGTGGATCTACGCGTGGCAATATATTATCATTATGGGGAAGTATCACTGTACTGAATTCCTCGTCAATAGGCATCTCTATAATTTTTGGGTGGTGTCATAAAAACAATAGACTTTTTCTTATCAAGTTGATCCTTCACATAAAATACCTGCCTAGCTTGTGACGCCAAAATGAAAGGATCGCCCTTGTGTCCTAATCTATTAAGCTCAACCAAGGTGTAGCCAAAACCATCCTTTTTGACCCCGTGTCTATTCTCAACCCAATCACAATTGAAAATAGGAATCTTTCTTGTATGATAATCTAGAACCCATATCTCTTGTAGAACACCATAATAAAACGCTTGAGCATAACTTACACCATCTTTACAGATGTGCATGTCAGACGCCTCTACACTAACCCCACTATTCTGGTAAATTCCACCTTCACGAGATTTTGTGCGAAACAGGTATCCACCTTAAGATCTCTTCGGTACTTTCTTTAGCGACTGCCAACTCTCTCTCAACGTGGAATTCATCATAAGAATTAGACTTCTGTTTTAAAGAAAAATAATATAGCAAAAAAACATTTAGTGGAAACTCTTTACCTGATTTCGTAACCATTTGCCAAACGTTTTACTATGCTCTTTCTCCAGCCATGCTTGTCGTTGTGCAGGATGTTGTTCTTTCAAAAAGGTCATATGTCGATTGAAAAATACAATGATATAAGAATGTCATAATACTTATACGAAAATGTTGCAAAAATGAAAAGGTAAATGAATAACTAAAACTTACTCGATATAAGGCTCAACTTCAGGTGTATTCTGCATTACATAAAAATGCGCTTTCGACAACAGTTCAGGACATACTTGCATCAATTTACCGGCTGACAGTGGTTTTCCTTCATTAACAGAATTATCAACTTCACCATTATCAAATGTGTTATGCTTGTCAGGTGGAATACCAATTGTCTTCATGCTTCTTTTGTACTCACCCAAACACTCAATTGTCTCCTCTGCAACATTCTCTTCGGCAATGCATCCTTCCGGTTTGTTTTTGTTTCGCACATGCCCTTTAATAACCTTCATACATCTTTCGAAAGGATACATCCATCGAAAGCATACTGGACCGCATAATTTCACTTCCCTCGTAAGATGTACAGTTAAATGAACCATGATATCAAAAAATGATGGAGGAAAGTATTTCTCAAGCAAACATAATGTCACACAAAGTTCTTCCTGCAATTTATCTAGCTCTTCCACATTGACTTCTTTGCTAGATATTGATCTGAAAAAGAAACAAAACCTGATAATAGCGTATCTCGTGGCTTTTGGCATAATTGATCGTATCGCAATTGGCAAAAATTGTTGCATCAACATGTGATAGTCATGTGATTTAAGTCCTATCAACTTGCGATCTTTTCGACTCACCAGGCTAGCAAAATTTGAACAATACCCTTGTGGAACCCTTAACTCATAAAATGTTTCACAGAACTTGTCTTTTTCCTCCTTGGTTAATGTGTAACATGATGCAGGGAGTATTGCTCCACTGCCTTGTGTCTTAGGTTCCAATTCCGGTCTTAACCCAAAATGCACCAAGTCCATTCGAGCCTCCAATCCATCTTTCGTCTTCCCTAGCATGTGTAGCAATGTTCCAATAAGACTCTCACACACATTCTTTTCGATGTGCATAAAGTCTAAACAATGTTGAACATAATTATAACGCCAATACCTAAGTCGTCGTTGCCATATGTTGTATTTCTTCCAATAAGTGGTTTCCTTGTTTCCCCCATTTGACCTTGTCTTGATTCTCTTCATCTTTCCACCTCTTCCCTGTGAGAATTCCACTTTTGTATCCTTCACTCCTTTCCCCCATGAATTCTCTATGGATTTTACCTCCTCATATATTTCTTCCCCACTCATAGGTGTCACAGCAATGTCCAACTCTTGTTTTCCATTGAATGCCTTCCTTTGCCTTCTAAACGGGTGATCATATGGTAGATATCTTCTATGACCAATGTAACTTTGTTTACCTGAGAAACGAAGTCTAACACACTGGGTTTCTTTTCGGCATAATATGCAACCATTGTATCCGCTGTAGGGACAACCACATAGTGTACCAAGAGCAGGGTAATCATTTATTGTCCATAAAACAACAGCACATAGAGTAAACACCTCTTGTGCATATGCATCATAGGTTTCAACTCCCTGCTCCAATAAGAACTGAAGATCATCAACCAAAGGTTCTAAAAACACATCGATGTCATTACAAGGCGTACCTGATATAGTAAGGACAACATGATGAATTTTCTTTTCATACATAACCACGGTGGAAGATTGTAAATGATATAGAGAGAGTTGCAAGGAAAATTGAGGAACAAATTCAAAGTAACAAACAGCGCCCGAAGCGGGTTACAAGTTAGTTGCAGGTTTACCAACTCACTTCAAAGTCACTCCCAGCGCTGTTGGTAATGTTTGGGTTACCTCTTTCACCTCAAACCAGTTCCAACCAGTTCCAAATCTATCCTAGTTTCCTATTTTATTTAAGTTATTTATTTCCTAGTTTATCTAAGCTATTTCATTACTATTAGGCTATTTCCTAAGTTGAATAAGGTTAGGAAGTTTAGTGGTTTGTATGTTGATAAGGTGCAGCCATTGTTGTTGACAATGTGGCAGCTCTTAATGTTGACAATGTGCAGCCATGGTGTTGATAGTGTGCAGCCTACATTATTGACAAGGTGCAACCAACATTGTTGACATTATGCAGCATTTATTGTTGAACAAATGTGCAGCCACATTTGCTTTTGCTTTCCATTTTAGATTATAAATAGGGTAGTAAGGTTCCTTTGTAAGTGATCTATCATATTAATAAACATCCTCTTAAGAGTTTTCTCTTAGTTTCTTGAGTTTACTTGTTAGTAACCTCGTTATTAAAAGGGTTTAGACGCTTGTCGATCCTTCCGCAAACCGACGCTGCGTCAAGTGGTATCAGAGCAGGATTCGCCTGTCTTTTCACCATCATGGCAGATCATCAACTCGCTACCAAAGCAGATTTGGCTGAGTCGGATGTGGCCTTATCCACAACGCTCGCAAACCTGACAGCAGTTGCAAATAGGCTTCAACCCGAAACCGTCAACGGCAATTGTCGGAGAAGAGACAGGTTTGAAGGACCGGTTGGGATTCCATTTAATGGCAACCTTAACCGGGTCAATCCAACGAGTTCTCTTCTCAGCCAAAGAAGAGGGCCAAAGAAAGAATCTTTTCCGATCACATTGCTCCGTTCATAAAAAGGTATGTAACCTCATCATTGACAACGGGAGTTGTGAGAACTTAGTATCGCGAAAGTTAGTCGACCACCTCAACCTACCCACTCAACCTCATGAGACCCCATATTCCCTCGGGTGGATCAAGAAAGGTCTGCAAGTTAGGGTCACGCAGACTTGTCGGGTACCAATATCGATCGGAAAACACTACCAAGAAGAGGTTCTATGCGACGTTCTCGACATGGATGCATGTCATATCCTACTAGGCCGTCCTTGGCAATTTGATAACGACGTCACTTATAAGGGAAGAGACAACGTCATGGTATTCTGTTGGGGCGACCGAAAAATCGCCATGGCACCCGTTACTACTTTTGAAAAGACCTCCGACAAGAAAAGCAACAACTTTCTCATCATGACCAATAGTGAGAGGGAGATGGAAGAAGATGCCAAGAAAGTCGAAGTCTTTTACCCTATTGTCATTAAAGGGCTAATGAGTGCAGAAAAGGTCGAGGCCGAAATCCCGAAAGAGGTAAACGAGATACTAAAAGATTTCAAGGAATTAGTTGCGGATGATTTGCCTCCCGAACTACCACCTATGAGGGATATTCAACACCAAATTGACTTAATCCCCGGAGCTAGCCTATCGAACCTGTCCCATTATCGGATGAGCCCTAAAGAAAACGAGATCCTAAGAGAACAAGTTGAAGACTTGCTTAAAAAGGGCTTTATTCGAGAAAGTATGAGTCCGTGTGCCGTACCCGTACTCCTAGTGCCGAAGAAGAACAATCAATGGAGGATGTGCATTGATAGTAGGGCCATCAACAAGATCACCATCAAGTACCGGTTCCCTATCCCACGACTAGAAGACATGCTTGATGAACTATCCGGCTCCGTCGTTTTTTCTAAGATTGATCTTAGAAGCGGCTACCATCAAATCCGCATTCGACCGGGGGATGAATGGAAGACAGCTTTCAAAACACCATTCGGACTCTACGAATGGTTGGTTATGTCATTCGGCACATCTAACGCACCAAGCACTTTCATGAGGACAATGAATCAGGTACTACGTCCCTTCATCGGAACTTTTGTAGTTGTTTACTTTGACGACATCCTCATCTATAGCCGAGAAGAGTCCGACCATCTTCACCATCTTCGACAAGTCTTAACGGTCCTCCAAGAGAACAAACTGTACGTTAACCTGAAGAAGTGTACTTTCTACACCGACAAACTTATATTCCTTGGTTTCATAGTCGGAAAACACGGTATCGAGGTATATGAAGTAAAGGTGAAAGCCATCCGGGAATGGCCCACTCCCAAGACAGTTACCGACATCCGCAGCTTTCATGGGCTAGCAACTTTCTATCGGAGGTTCGTCATAAATTTTAGCACCATCACCGCCCCGATCACGGAGTGTCTAAAGAAAGGTAAGTTTCAATGGGGGCCCGAACAAGACAAAAGCTTCGCCCTAATCAAGGAAAAACTCAGCACCGCACCCGTCCTAGCTCTACCTGATTTTGATAAGGTTTTTGAAGTGGAATGTGACGCAAGTGGCATTGGGATCGGTGCTGTCCTAACCCAAGAGAAAAGACCCATCGCCTATTTTAGCGAAAAACTAAGCGAGCCCCGACGAAAGTGGAGCACGTACGACCAAGAGTTCTATGCGGTGGTTCGAGCCTTGCAACAATGGGAGCACTACTTGGTTCAAAAGGAATTTGTTTTGTTTACCGACCATCAAGCACTAAAGTTTATTAACAGTCAAAAGACGGTCAACAAGATGCATGCTCGTTGGGTAAGTTTTCTGCAGAAATTCCCATTTGTCATTAAGCACAAATCTGGCAATCTAAACAAAGTGGCTGACGCCCTTAGTCGAAGGGCCAACCTACTCATCACTCTATCAAATGAGATCGTCGGTTTCGAAACGTTAAAAGAGCTTTACAACGACGACAAAGACTTTAAAGATGATGCAGAACAGAAAATAATGGCAGATTATGATAATTCTAACAGTGAAAGGAATGAAGGGAGACTTGATTGAATTGCAAAATAACTTGGGAAGAAAACAATCGTAACTATCCAGGGAACTCTCCCTCTCTCAGAGCTAACAAGCTAAGAGCCAAACAGAAAATTGGTTATTTCTCTCCATGCCCTCTCATGCACCTATTCCCCTCCTTTTATTTCCATTCTCTCACCTCCAACAGAATTCTCAGCCACTTTCCTCATTTGCCCTTCTGCCCCTTCTAGAATATACTTGCAACACTTTTGGGCTTGATTTGGGTTGGGCTATAATATTAGGATTTCCATCATTACTCCCTCCTTCCGAAAAAGTCTTGTCCTCAAGACTTACTTCAGGAACTGACTTTGGATGCTTGTAGCATTTTCCCACGTAGCCTCCTCAATTGGGCAACCCTTCCAATGGATCAACCATTGCTGCACCTGTTCGTTATGCTCTGTAATGGAACGAGACGCTAAGATAGCTGCTGGGACATACATATCATTTACCCCTAGTTCCAACTCAGGAGGTAAAGTTGTCTTGGTGGGTGTTGGAACAGCTTTTTTTAATAAGGACACGTGGAAAACCGGATGTATTTTTGAAGACGGCGGTAATTCCAATTTGTAAGCTACCAGCCCAATTCTTTCTAATACCTTAAATGGACCAAAAAATTTGGCGGCCAGTTTTTGGTGGATGCATTGAGCCACCGACATCTGTCTGTAAGGTTTCAACTTGACATAAACCCATTCTCCCGTCATAAAGTGCACATCCCTTCTCTTCTTATCTGCCTGATCTTTCATCACTGATTGCGCGTTGGACAGATGCCTTTTGAGTTGTTTCAAGGCTTCATCCCGATCTTGAAGCTCTTGACTCACTGCATGCACTCTAATTTCCCCTGGTACGAACTGAAAAACCGTGGGTGGTTTGCGACCATATACCACCTCAAAAGGAGACTTCCCAGTGGAACCGTGGAAAGTTGAATTGTACCAGAATTCGGCCCAAGGAATCCACAAAGACCAAGTGCATGGCTGATCGACAGCAAAACATCTCAGATACGTCTCCAAACAGCGATTAATGACTTCCGTTTGCCTATCCGATTCCGGGTGATACGCTGAGCTCATGTGTAACTTAGTCCCTTGTGATCGAAAAATCTCTTGCCAAAACACGCTAAGGAACAAGGGATCTCGATCGCTTACGATGGATTTTGGAATGTCGTGGTGTCTTACGACCTCACGTACGAATAATTCTGCCACGGACTTGGCCGTGTAAGGGTGCTTTAGTAATAAAAAGTGGCTGTACTTGGACAGCCTATCGACCACCACTAATATAGCATCAAAACCCCGAGACTTAGGTAAGCCCACAATGAAATCCATAGAAATGTCTTCCCAAATTGCATTGGGAATGGCAAGAGGTTGAAGAAGACCTCCCGGAGATGTCGAACTTGCTTTACACTTTTGACATACTTCACATTGTTTAACAAAATTTTGGATCGTAGCCACCATACCGGGCCAATAGATATTAGCGGCTAAACGTCGATAAGTGCGATAATATCCCGAATGACCACCCGATGCGGATTGATGAAACTCCGTTAATAACATGGGAATGAACTTGGAATTACGAGAAATCACCAAACGATCCTTGAAATAGAGAATTCCCTGACGGATCGAAAAACCTGGGTGTCGCGAAAAATCAGCCACACAATCTGCCATCAACTTCTGAATTTCCTTATCTCCCCGTACTTCCTCCAGCGATTGCGCTCCTTGCAACCAAATTGGGGTTGACACCACCATATTAAAACCACTCTCCGACACTCGACGGGATAAAGCATCAGCGGCACGGTTTTCACGACCCGGTTTATAGCAGATGTCAAAATCATACCCCAATAGCTTGGCCACCCAATTTTGCTGATCTGGGGTCGTTATTCTTTGCTGTAAGAGGAACTTCAGGCTCTTTTGGTCAGTGTACACCACGAAACGAGTACCCAATAAGTAGGACCACCAATGTTGAACCGATAGAACCAACGCCATGATTTCTCTTTCATATGCCGACTTTGCCAAATTACGATCACTAAGAGCTTTGCTAAAATAAGCCAAGGGCCTATTTTGCTGCATTAAGACCGCACCTATACCGCGTCCCGAAGCATCACATTCTATCACAAACGGTAGATTGAAATCCGGAAGAGCCAACAGAGGAGCAGAAACCATTGCTTCTTTTAAGGCAACAAAAGCCTTTTGTGCTTCATCATTCCACACGAATGCATCCTTCTTAGTCAGATCCGTGAGTGGCCTTGCGATACTACCATAATGCTTCACAAACTTTTGGTAATATCCGGTGAGACCTATAAACCCTCGTAAGCCCTTAATATGTCGTGGGACCGGCCAATCCAACACTGCTTCAATTTTCTTAGGATCCATAGCTACTCCATCACCGTTAATAATGTGGCCTAGATATTCCACTGAGGTTTGGCCAAAAGAGCATTTCTTTTGATTGACCACAAAATGATTTTCCCATAAAATTTGCAAAACACCCTCCAAATCAACCATATGCTGCTGCCAAGAGTTGCTGTAAACTAGAATGTCATCAAAAAAAACCACCACCCCTTTACGTAATAATGGCCGAAAAACATCATTCATAACTGCCTGAAAGGTTGCCGGAGCGTTCGATAGCCCAAAAGGCATCACAAGGTACTCATAATGGCCGTCATGTGTGCGGAACGCCGTCTTTTCAATACTCGAAGGCTCCATACGAATCTGATTGTAACCGGATTTTAAATCTAATTTGGAAAAATAAGTCGCCCCTTTGAGTTCGTCAATGAGTTCCTCAACCATCGGAATTGGGAACTTATCCGGAATAGTTGCCTTATTAAGAGCCCTATAATCAACACACATACGCCAAGAGTTATCTTTTTTTCGCACGAGGATAACCGGGCTTGAAAAAGAACTTTTACTCGGCCGAATCATGCCTAACTTCAGCAGCTCCTGGACTTGGCGTTCAATCTCGGATTTTTGAATATGGGGATATCGGTATGGGCGGACACAGATTGGTTCAAGTGATGGTCTTAATAAAATGGAGTGATCATGGGAACGTGAAGGGGGCAATCCTGTAGGCTCTCGAAATACTTCAGCGTACTTTTTCAGTACTTCAAACAATTGTTGTTGTTGGCTTGAAGTGAGTCCTTCCTCAACTGCTGTCGTGGTTGAACAAAATAATGAACATGACGCTGCATTGCTCGTGGGAAGGGACAACCACGATTGTAAAGACGCCGAAGAAGGTTCTGATTTCGTAATTCCCTGAAAATGAACCGGGACCCCTTGAAAAACAAACCGCATCGATGCTTTGTCCCAATTATGAATTACCTCCCCTAAGGTCTGTAACCACTCCATGCCAAGAACCATATCTAAGTGTCCCATATCAAATACCAGCGCCGTTATGACAAACTCGCATGTTCCCACTCTAACTTTTAACAAAGGGCAACGTTGTGTAACACGAATCCGGTGTCCATCTCCCAACTGGATATTAATTCCAGAAAATGACTCAATCGACAACCCCAAACATTTGACCAATTTTCTAGAAATAAAATTGTGGGTAGCCCCACAGTCCACCAAAATTATCACCGGAATATCGGCGATGGTGCCTTCCAGTTTAAGAGTTTTACCTCCCGAAACGTACTCGGCCGAATTTCCGAGAAATCCAAGTGCCAGACATATACTCGCCGAGCTAGTATCTTCTGGTGGTATTACGGAGTTGACGTCCCCATCCAGACTGTTAATCAACCCCTGCTCCTCCTCTGCCTCATCGTCCCCAAGTAGCAAAACTCGCAGTTTCCCTTCTGGACACTTGTGCGCTGGACCAAACTGTTGACCACACCGAAAACACAACCCCTTCTTACGGCGGTCTTCCCACTCGGTTCGTGTGAGGGATTTAAAACCCCGATTTCGATTAAACAAATTTCCAACCTCCGTCGAACTCGACCCCTGTGATCGAGAAATAAGAGGGCGTGCATTTTCAGATCTCCCATTGGAATGGTTTTTGTCAACTGAAGATGTGAAGGTGGGCCTGTTTTGCTCCACACGGCCTCCCACACTGGGCCTACCTTCATTAGAAAACCCAATTCCAGGCCCATGTTGATATCGAAAACGTGATAGGGAATTGTTCAACGACGAAGGGTTGAGCATCCCTTCCACATCCTTCGCTAGATACATAGCATCCAAGCGAGAATTGGGACGATGTAAGCGCCCCAACGTTTGACCTCATCCCTCAAGCCGGCAACAAAATATCCCAGTGACTGCGATTCTGGAAGTTTGGGCACAAGCGATAGCAGATATTCAAAATCATCAATATAATCCAAAATCGATCCCCCCTGTTTGATCGTTGCGAGTTGTTCATAGGGGTTTTGGATTTCCAACCCACTAAAACGTTGTAACAGTTCAATTTGAAATTGCTCCCAAGTTATCGAATCATAAACCTGGTTAACAATAGTAAACCAGTGTTGGGCAACACCAGTCATACTCATTTGTGCTAATCGAATACGTAAGGGAGGATTGGTACCATTGATTTCAAAAAACAGATTTGCTTTTTGAATCCATCCTTGTGGATCGAATCCCCAGAATTCCGGAAGCGTAATCTTCTTTGCAGCACAAGGAACTGATTGGAGAGAACCCAACTGCAATCCTGAATTCATAGAACTGCCTCCCGGTGTGTACGGAATACCACTTCCCTGAAGCGGAATTGCAGAACCACCTCCTTGGTTTATCGGAATACCGCCTCCCGGAGGTGTCAAGGGACTGTGCGACCCACCAGAAACTCCCGACGGTCCCCCGTTATCAGAGTTAGTCTGTTTACCTTGTTGCTTGACCCAGGACATCACAATTTTGCGAAATTCCTCCTCCTCCGCACGATCTGATTCCCAGTTTTGAATTGCAGATTTGATCTCCAGAACATCGGTTTGAAGCCTCTGAAGTTGCTCCTCATGTTGATCCAGCCGGTTTTGTTGAGAACGGGTTTCCATGGATGAAGAAGAAAGAAGAAAGCGGCAGGATCCGGCAGGTCGGACCAATGATGCAGAACAGAAAATAATGGCAGATTATGATAATTCTAACAGTGAAAGGAATGAAGGGAGACTTGATTGAATTGCAAAATAACTTGGGAAGAAAACAATCGTAACTATCCAGGGAACTCTCCCTCTCAAAGCTAACAAGCTAAGAGCCAAACAGAAAATTGGTTATTTCTCTCCATGCCCTCCCATGCACCTATTCCCCTCCTTTTATTTCCATTCTCTCACCTCCAACAGAATTCTCAGCCACTTTCCTCATTTGCCCTTCTACCCCTTCTAGAATATACTTGCAACACTTTTGGGCTTGATTTGGGTTGGGCTATAATATTAGGATTTCCATCAAAAGACATATGGGGAAAATGCAACAATGGTACCCCTAGCGGTGATTTCCATGTTCGAGACGATTATCTTTTTAAAGGCAACCAACTATGTGTTCCCGACTCCTCCCTACGAGGGAAATTAATTCGTGACTTACACGGAGGAGGGTTAAGCGGTCATCTCGGACGAGACAAGACAATCACTAGTGTGGAAGAGCGGTATTATTGGCCACACTTGAAGAACGATGCGAGTTCGATCGTGATAAAGTGCTACATTTGCCAAACCGCAAAGGGACGATCACAAAACACCGGTCTCTACACCCCACTCCCGATTCCCGACGATATTTGGCAAGACCTTTCAATGGATTTTGTGTTGGGTCTTCCCCGTACTCAAAGGGGAGTAGATTCTATCTTTGTCGTGGTCGGCCGTTTCTCTAAGATGAGCCACTTCATCGCTTGTAAAAAGACTGTCGATGCGAGCAATATTGCGCGACTCTTCTTCAAAGAAGTAGTACGCCTACATGGTGTCCCAAAAACGATCACATCCGATCGGGACACAAAGTTTCTCAGCCATTTTTGGATCACTTTGTGGCGGTTGTTCGGAACTACCCTCAAGAAAAGTAGCACCGCTCATCCCCAAACCGACGGCTAAACGGAAGTTACTAACCGGACTTTGGGGAACATGCTTCGAAGTGTGTGTGGCGGCAAGCCGAAACAATGGGATGTGGCCTTAGCACAAGTTGAGTTCGCCTACAATAGTGCCGTCCACACCGCCACGGGTCGCTCTCCCTTTTCCTTGGTCTACACGTCATCCCCGAGGCACGTGGTCGATTTAGTCAAACTCCCGCGAGATCCCGGAGTTAGTATCGCAGCGGGTAACATGGCTAAGGAATTCCAAGCAACGAAAGAGTCCGTCAAACTACGTCTTGAAACAACCGGTTTAAAGAATAAAGCGGCGGCCGACAAACATCGCCGGAAGAAGGTATTCAACGAGGGAGACGAGGTAATGGTTTTTCTCCGGAAAGAGCGATTTCCCATTGGTACTTATGGAAAGCTCTAACCCAGAAAATACGGACCGTTCAAGATCACGAAGAAGATTAACGACAATGCATACGTCGTCGCCCTTCCCGATTCGTTGCATATATCAAACACCTTCAATGTTGCCGACATATACGAGTACCATAAGGATGAATCGACTTTTTTTGAAGAGAACTCGGGGTCGAGTTCTTCAGAAGTGGAGGAGATTGATATAGAGAGAGTTGCAAGGAAAATTGAGGAACAAATTCAAAGTAACAAACAGCGCCCGAAGCGGGTTACAAGTTAGTTGCAGGTTTACCAACTCACTTCAAAGTCACTCCTAGCGCTGTTGGTAATGTTTGGGTTTCCTCTTTCACCTCAAACCAGTTCCAACCAGTTCCAAATCTATCCTAGTTTCCTATTTTATTTAAGTTATTTATTTCCTAGTTTATCTAAGCTATTTCATTACTATTAGGCTATTTCCTAAGTTGAATAAGGTTAGGAAGTTTAGTGGTTTGTATGTTGATAAGGTGCAGCCATTGTTGTTGACAATGTGCAGCTCTTATTGACAATGTGGCAGCTCTTAATGTTGACAATGTGCAGCCATGGTGTTGATAGTGTGCAGCCTACATTATTGACAAGGTGCAACCAACATTGTTGACATTATGCACCCTTTATTGTTGAACAAATGTGCAGCCACATTTGCTTTTGCTTTCCATTTTAGATTATAAATAGGGTAGTAAGGTTCCTTTGTAAGTGATCTATCATATTAATAAACATCCTCTTAAGAGTTTTCTCTTAGTTTCTTGAGTTTACTTGTTAGTAACCTCGTTATTAAAAGGGTTTAGACGCTTGTCGATCCTTCCGCAAACCGACGCTGCGTCAGTAAATCACGGTTAAAACTGGCCGGGTTCACATCAACTCCATCAGCCGAAATGCCTAGCCGCAAATTTCTTGGATCGTTAGCAATTTCAGGGAATCTGTCATCTATTGCCCTCCATGCATGTCAGTCCGCCGGATGACGTAAAACACCATCTTTTTTTCTAGTGGTCTCGTGCCATATTAAATCTTTTGCTATGGTCTTTGTTTGAAACAAACGTTTCATCCTTGGGATGATGGGAAAGTACCACAATACTTTTGCCGGAATATTGTCGTACAATTTTCCTGTCTTGTCATCTACTTTCCATCTTGATTTTCCACAAGTAGGACACACTTTGAAATCCTTGTACTTGTTCCTATAAAGATCACAGTCGTTGATACATTAAGTTGGTCATCATTACGTGGTCAGAATGATTAAGAGGTTGTTTGGTAGTTGGTCATCATTAAGTGGTCAGAATGATTAAGAGGTTGTTTGGTAGTTGGTCATCATTAAGTGGTTAGAATGATTAAGAAGTTGTTTGGTAGTTGTTCATCATCAAGTGGTTAGAATGATTAAGAGGCTGTTTGGTAATTGTTCATCATTAAGTGGCCAGAATGATTAAGAGGCTCTATCTTTAGAACATGATTGCTAACGGGTTGTTTATTTACCTCTTAATAGTTCCATTAAGAGGCAGAACCTCTTAATAGGTTGGTAATTACTAACAGGTTGTTTGTTTACCTCTTAATAGTTCCCTTAAGAGGCAGAACCTATTAATAGTTTGGTAATTGTTCATCATTAAGTGGTCAGAATGATTATGAGGTTGTTTGGTAATTGTTCATCATTAAGTGGTCAGAATGATTAAGAGGCTTTATCTTTAGAACATGATTGCTTACGGGTTGTTTATTTACCTCTTAATAGTTCCATTAAGAGGCAGAACCTCTTAATAGGTTGGTAATTACTAACAGGTTGTTTGTTTACCTCTTAATAGGTTGGTAATTACTAGCAAAACATTGGCACAACTTCACTTCAAGAAAACTTTTGCCTTTGTCAATTAAACACGAACATGCAAATAACTCGTGTATGCCATGATATAAACTCACCAGATGTATTCATCCGCAATGAAGAAAATCTTAATTCACAATATAGTTACTATAATAACCATATTTAACACTATACCAAAGCCAATGAGCACCACTGAAGTACAAATGGTTGCATACTGCTAACTTCACTTTTAGGTGTCTTTACTATAATAACCATTCATGTATTCTGCCAAGAACTTTTTTTTTGCTTTGGTTAGGTACTCTAATGATGTAGATGATTCATCATTGCAAGCTTAGGCTTCCTGCATGTGACCACATATAAGGCATTCCATTAAGATCTTTTCTCTTTTGTTTTATGTAACAACTACTAAGATTTGGCGCACTCAGACTCTTATAATCTAATTACCAGTGATTAACAATATGTTATTGTTGATGCCACAAACACATGCATTTTGGCCATTTGAACAAAATACAACAAAGTTATAACAATATGATGAAAATTCTGTACAAATACAGGCTAGCATGTGAAATATGTAGATGTTACTTGAGGCATGAATCAAAATTAGGAGTGAACATATTAGACAAACTAAAACAAGGAAAAAAGAGTAATGAGAAATAACAAACTAACGATATTGGTAGATCCTTGAACATTTTATGTTATTGCGTATTTTATAGGCATAAACAACCCATTGGCAAAGTGGATCTTCACAGGGTTTTTATAGAAAATAAAGAAATTAACAACCAAACATAGAGGTTTACCCCCCCAAAAAAACTATTTATGAAAAAGAGTTCCACGATGGTTTCAAATTAGACATTTCCATGAAGCAGTGGTTGAGGATGGCATGGCGGCCAAAGTTTTTTCCTAGGTCATGACCTCTGATAGGAGTTCTTGGAAACGCATGACTTGGGTAGCAGACTATGTGTAGAGCCTTGTAGAAGGGGGGATGGAGTCATAGAGGTAGAGGGTGGGACGAGGGGCAGGTCAAAGAGTCAATTGATAGGTTACCAGGGCAAAGATAACAAAATTGTTGGCAACTTTCTGGTTAACAATCATAAATCCAACTTCTTATATAGTTATATTAACATCATAGATAGATAATATTATTATTGCTAGATTTGACATGTCCTTGCCAACAAATATCTGATAAAAAAACAGTTCCTAAGTAAAAATTAGCTATAAAAACCACTTAAACACGATCCATGGGATGTACCCCATGGAATGACAGCCACAAGTATGTCATTTCTAGGACGAACTCGAGTCTTGAATATCACATATGAGAGTTTAGAGCTTAAAGCATTTACATTCCCTGTGTGTGCATACTTGCTATGAGCTCACAGTCTATCTCTTCTTTCGGTCAAACTACAAAAAGCAAATACAATTCCATGTCTTTGCATCTCTATATCATAACTTTGCCCCTGAAACATAACCACATTCTAATTTTAGTATGGGCCCTCATTTTTGACACAATGACTTTTCAGTTCAACCATCAAATACAACACTAAGGGGGTGTTTGGGATTGCTTATTTAAAACAACTTATGTTTATTTTTAAAAGTGCTTATCAACTTATGCCATGCTAAAATGGAGTTGGGGGTAAAAATGTAATTTAGACAAATAAGTTATAAGCACTTCCAAATAAGTTAAAATTGATTAACTTATCAAAAACAACTTATTTGTGGTGGGGAAAAGTCATAAGCACTTTTCTTTTTTCCAATCCAAACACTAAAAATAGCTTATTTGCAGTGAGAAAAAGCAATAAGCAAATAAGTCAAAAAAAATAAGCAATCCTAAACACCCCCTAAAATGTACAAGCAAATGAAAAGAACCCTATTGGGAATGCGAAAGTTAAGTTCAATCCTTCCCTACTACTTCTACAAAATTCGGTGCTCTCCAACAAATGAGATACATATCTAGAGTCCACTCTGCAAATGAAAAAAGGAAAAGAAAAACAATATTCTGCAATCGACATCCCATTGGGTGTAAGATATCACAAATCCCTCAAATGTAACCTCAATCACTATGCAAGTACAGCTGTACAGATGTAGACAAGCTAATAGCATGGTGGATATGTTAGATAAGCACCCACTCCTACATTAAATTAGTTTTAATGCAGATTAAAATGCAGGCAGTGCAATATATGGAGGTGGCTATCATAAAATTATAGTTTAGAACCACACCTGGTTGAGAAATCTGCTACCGCTTAAGAACCAGCACCAGGAACCATAGAGAAACGATACCTTCGATCGATTATGTTTCCTGGTTAGAGATACCAGGATCGATTCAGATTTCCCTATTAACAAACACTGAACTGATTTAGGTTTTCGATTGAGAGTGGCCTGAGCCGTGATTTGAGGGCAGCAATTGAGAGGAGCAATTCGAATTACACCTGGTTGAGAATCAGATTTGAACGTGATCTGGAGCCAGAAGCCTCAGAAATTAAAATCGACGGAGGGAGACTCGAGAGCGAGAGCGGGATAAATTTTGGAGAAATCCTCTTTTTTTGAAAAGGTTTTAACTATTGTTTATATTTATTTTCTGCTTCAAAAATAAAATAGAAAAACACCATTTCAGAAAAAATTCAATTATTTCTTATTAAACTACAATTTAAAATAATACTTTTAAATAAGAAAAAAGTTGTAAGTTAAATAATATTTTTTTAACTGATGAAGTGAAATTATGAATATCTGGTTATATATATAAATTTATTTGATATTTAACTTTTACTTAAAACAATAACTTTTAAAAAATTGTGTATATGTGTATATAGATGAAAATGTTTTATCAACGAATTTATTTGGATGTGTTTGTATAGTTTGACGTTTATCTTATCGTGTTTCAGTTTGGAGTGTGCATTGGTCGGGTTGGGTGGGTTCGGGTAGACAAACCAAAAAACCGATCGAATTTCAGATATTGAAATAAGATTGTTTCGATTTCGGGTTGATCGGGTTAACGTTTCAGGTTGATGTCGACCTACTAGCATTTACTATATTCAAGCATAATTCTTTTTCTCTATTATTTCTTCTAGCATAATTTTATCTCTCTGTTCTTTATTGTTCTTTATGGAAAAACCAGTGCATTCAAACGGGGACGACTCTGATTACGAGGTTCAGGAATCTGATAGCAATGGTGAAGAAGGCAGTGAAGATGTCCAGGAATCTGATAGCAATGGTGATGATGAACATGGTAATTCTTCATTTAGACCTTGTTGTTGCTTTAATTATTTTTAGTTTGTAGTTTCATTATCACAAGTTAAATTTATATGAATATCAAAATTACAAATCTGATATGTTAATTTATCAAGTGTAAGAACTATATTATTTATCAACTATGATTAAGAGGCTCTTATGATATAGTGCAAAATGAAATATGGTTGTTTGGTAATTGTTCACGATGAAATTAGGGCGTTGAATGATTAAGGGAGGCCTAAGATACAAAATCATTCAGAGGGTTTTAAAACCATTAAGAGGGAGACTTTTTTTGCCAAACAAGATTCATCTCTTGATGATTAAGAGGTTTCCTCTTAATGGAATTATTAAGAGGTTGCCTCTTAATGGAACTATTAAGAGGTAAACAAACAGCCCCTTAGATTCTATCTTTAGAACATGCTTACTAACAATGCTTACTAACAGGCTGTTTGTTTACCTCTTAATAGTTCCCATTAAGAGATCTTATTTGGCAAAATAAACGTCTGCCTCTTAATGGTTCTAAAATCCTCTCAATGATTTTTTTATCTTGGACCTCCCTTAACCATTCAGTGTCCTAATTTCATTCTAAAAAATTACCAAACAATCATATTTCATTTTGCACTATATCATAAGAGTCTTTTAATCATTCTGACCACTTAATTACCAAACAAGATTCATCTCTTGATGATTTAGAGGTTTCCTCTTAATGGAATTATTAAGAGGTTGCCTCTTAACGGAACTATTAAGAGGTAAACAAACAGCCCCTTAGATTCTATCTTTAGAACTTGATTACTAACTTGTTTACCTCTTAATAGTTCCATTAAGAGGTCTTATTCGGCAAAATAAACGCCTGCCTCTTAATGGTTCTAAAATCCTCCTTTTGTTTTGGAAAGAGAAAAAATAAAGATGTGTTGTTTATATCTATAATAACCACTTTCTTTTCGGCTTATGGTGTACATAACTTCTTTTTTGCAAAACTATTATTTTTACACTTTGTGTTTATGGTATATATATATTATGTTGAAAGCACTGACATTGTGGGGAATGAACAAGACTAAACAGTGGAAATTCCACAGGAGAAGTATCGATTAAAAATAAACGGGTTAGAGGTTTGACACGGTGTGTCAAACTACATAAAGATTTTGAAGACACTAAAGGCGTGAAACACATCATAGAATTTGATAGCATGGGTAACTTTGAGGGGAAGTATAGATCAGAAATCTCTAGATTTTTGGGTAGCTTGGTCCAAAAATAGGTTGGGCTTACAGAATTGCGATGGAAGAAAGTGTCCAAAGAAGTGAAAGATATAATGTGGGAGAAAGTTACGGTATGTTCTCCTTGTTTATCTATTAAATGTAATTATCATCTTCAATGTTTGTTTGTGTATTAAACATATGTAACTCAAACTACTACTGAAATTTCCCCAAAAGTCGCAAGCAACTACCTGCATTTTCTCCCAAAAGTCGCAAGCCAAAGCTGCGATTTTCATCAAAAGTCGCAAGCCACTATTGCGAATTCCTCAAAACTCGCAAGCAACTACTGCGAGATTCTCCAAAACTCGCAACCCATAGTTGCGAGTTTCTCACTTCACCCCCACAGAGGTTAGCGAGATACTCAAAACTCGCAACCAACTATTGCGAGATTCTCAAAACTCGCAACCAACTATTGCGAGATTCTCAAAACTCGCAACCAACTATTGCGAGATTCTCAAAACTCGCAATCACTGTTCATCGTCTTCTTCATTAAGCCAGTTTATAAAATCAGTGTATTAAGCTTACTACTTCTCAATTAAGTCTTACTAAAGCATATAGACATAGTTTAACACATATCCATATCAATTTTAATGGCTAATTTTAACAAGAATGAATAAACTCACCTTAATGACAATTCTGAACACTGATCACTTTCCAGCATCTTAATCAAACAGCTTAATGAGTATCCTTAGCAACAATCTGAACACTTCTGATCACTTTGTTCTTCAGATTCAGTGGCTAAATCGAAATAACACAAGATCACCTAATCAGATACTTTTCTTCTGTTTCTTCTTTTTCTTTCTCCTTCTTTTTGTCTCGAAAAAATCTCTATCTTTCTCTAACTCTCGACTTTTCTACTGTTTGCAGAAAAGCAAACCCACACATACATCTTCTTGATTCATTAAATCAAGACACCTCATGCTAAAATTAGATGAGTCATAAACTAATTTCACCAAACACCTCAAACTTTAAAGAAATGACATAACACACCTCATACATCAATAAAACACATTATAAAACCCTTAAGTTTAATATTTCTTAAAAGAAATCTTTAAACTTTCAACATTTGTATTTTAACCCTAATTGAATTATAATACTCTATATAATTCAAGGTTACTCCAAATACAAATACATTCCAAATCTTATTAAAATAAATAATAACGAAATTTAGGATGTTACATGTGGATAGGCACTTACAGATTAAGAATATTCCAGGTAAAAGAGGGGACGATCAAAGGCAACGTCGGAGAGGGAAACAATACGAATCGTCCAATAAAAAGAGAGAGTGTGTGGGGGACAGCACCAGGATCTAACAGGGAGGGTCGTTCATATGCAGACATTGTGAAACAAAAGGCGATGGAAGAAGAAAGGAAAAAGGAGGAAGACGTTACCGTGTTGAAAGAGGTCTTAGGAGTATGGCAGCCGAATTCCGATGCAAGAAATAGATTGGAGAAGTGGTTTTTTCTTGGCGTCGGGATTGAAGATTAACATTCGGAAGAGCACATTATTCGGTTTGGGAGTTGGAATTGAGGAGGTGCAAGCATGGACATGTGGGTTGGGGTGCGACTATGGTGAGCTCCCTTTCCTTTACCTTGGGCTTCTGGTGGGAAGCAATATGAACAAAATTGAGAGCTGGAAGGAAGCAATAAAAAAGGCGCAAAATAAGCTCGCAAATTGGAAGTTAAAACTGATTTCTTATGGTGGGAGGCTTACTTTGGTAAAGTCGGTACTAGGTAGTACTGTTTTGTATTTTTTTTCTCGCTTTTTAAAGCCCCGAGAGGAGTGATTGGTGAGCTCGAGAGGGTGAGATCAATTTTTTTTTGGAGTGGGGGGAAAGGGCCAAATTCAAATAAAGGGATTCCATGGGTAAAATGGGACCGGGTGGTAAGAAGCTTTAAAAGGGGGGGTTTAAATGTGGGTAGCCTTCAAACTTCAAATTGGGGACTTTTGGGTAAGTGGTGGTGGAGGTTTGGATGGGAAAAGGAGGCTTTATGGGTAAAGGTGATAGAGAGTCTTTACGGAAGAGAGGGCGGTTTGGGTGGAGAGGACTATAATTTGGGGAAAGGGGGAAGGTCGGTATGGGGGAATGTCATTAAGATAGGTCACGAGTTGGAGAAGATAGGGCTAAATTTGGGTGCTTCGTTCTGGAAAGAGGTAGGGAGGGGGAGGAGACGTGTTTTTGGGTAGATAGATGGGTGGGGAATGAGAGGCTAGACGAGAGGTTTAAACGACTATTCCTACTTGAAACAAACAAGGATGGAACCATAGCCGATAAGGGGGAGTGGGTAGGAGGGCGGTGGCAATGGAAGTGGAGTTGGAGAAGAGAACCGAGGGGAAGAGAGGCGGGCGAGTTGGAAGACCTTAAGGAGATTTTATATGGGTGGGAAACTAAGCGAGACGGTAGAGATACAATTCGGTAGATAGGAGGAGGGGATGAGAGCTTCTCGGTTCAAGTTTTAAAGGAGCTAATCGGGGAAAGGCTATCGACACAAAGAGAACCATGCATGGAAACTTCATGGTCCAAGTTAGTTCCTAAAAAGGTTTGTATTTTCGTATGGAAAGCTAAGCAAGGGAGGTTACTGACGCGAGTGATACTAGACAAAATGGGGGTAGATCTAAATTCGACGTTATGTCCGAGGTGCGGGGAAGAATCGGAATCAACCGAACATTCGTTACTACAATGTGCAGAGGTTAAAAGAGTTTGGCAGTTGGTGCATCGTTGGTGGAAGACATCGGAAGGAAATTTGAACTCTATCCAAGACTTGATCGAGCCAAATATGACCGTAACAGGTTCGTTCTCGCAACCAATGTTTTGGAAAGAAACTGTGTGGTGTTTTCTGTATTTCATATGGACTGTAACAACCCAATTCTCAAAACATACAATTAACATATTTCATATCATCATTTCACCACAAAAATACATTATAATTCAAGTTCGGTCCCATAGTCTTACTAAACATAATAAGTAATCCAGTACAAACTTTTTCACTAATTAATTTACATTATGACTAACAACGAAGCCAAAAGTACAAAAACACTTCATGATCTTCATAACAAAAATCTTCACAAAAGCTATCCATCCATTTCTCTATTCAATTGCTCTTACCCGACCCATCACCTGGAATACATATTTTTAAAACAAAATGAGGGTTAGACCTAGTGGTCTAAGTGAGAAAATCCCTGTCAGTTTGAAATCATTTATATAAACTCCATTTACATAAATTACATTCATATGACACAATCACATATATCAATTTGAACTCACTCTTCATTTACTTTCTCTTCTCATTCCCATGGCCATATTAGTTGGTTGCAAGCCAACTAATAAATTATCTCCACCGTATAATCACTTATATGAATTCCTTGCCATCTACAACACCAACAATATTTGAGGTTTCCGTCTTTTGTTTTTTTTCGTTTTTATAATATAGCCTAGAGTTTTCTGCTAAAAAAAACTAACTATTTGCAATTTATAATTAACCTCCCTTACTTTACAATTTGTTTTTACTATGTTGAAAGTTTTAAATTTTAGGATGTTCCAAATCTTCCCCACTTATAAAGGTTTCGTCCTTGGAATTCATACTTCCTCAAATTTTAGGATGTTTCGTCTTTAATAATAAAATAATATATGTATTATTAAATCGATAAAATTAATAGCCATAGATTTTGGAGGACGAAATCATAAAATAAACCTCTAAGAAAGATTAAGAATTCATACCTTCAATTGTAAACAAAATATTTTCAAAGAATTTTTTACAAAATTGGTCCATAATGTTTAGAATTTGTATGAATAACAATAATTAAGTTTCTAATAAGAAAAGAAATCCCTTTGATTGAAGTCATTTTTCTCAAACTGACACATTGGTTCTGCAAAACCCAATACATACTTTCTTTTGTTCTTTTTTTCTTTAATAATTTATTATTATTTTAAAATAGATTAGATTTAATTGATAGGGATTTGTTTCACCAACTTCAACTTACTATTTGCAATTTATAATTAACCTCTCTTATTTAACTCTATCAAAACATATTTAGGGTTTAGGGTTTAGTTTTTTTTGGAAAAAAGGGGTGGAATCCCTTAGAAAAACTTTATTGAAAGTCATTCTCATTTTTTTAACTACCAACAGGAGGTGGGAAATTGACTAAAATTACCAGTTGTGTTAATTAAGTTCAATTTTAGCCTTGTATAGAAATTAAAAAAACAACATTAGAAACACAAAAAAAGCTAACTCCAAATCAACATTGAAAATAAAACACTAAAACGTCTTTAATAATAAAATAATATATATATATATATATATTATTAAATTGATAAAATTAATAGCCATCGACTTAGGAAGGCAAAATCAATAAATAAACCTCTAAGAAAGATTAAAAATTCATACCTTCAATTATAAACAAAATCGTTTCAAAGTCTCCGAACCAAGCCATCATATTTTTTTTATTTGCCAACTTCTAATTTGTTAATTTGGTAATAATGCATATATATATATGCATATATATATATATATATGTATATATATATAGAGAGAGAGACTTGAGACCAAAAAATTAACACTAAACCTTCACAGCAAAAGACTGTGAAGGTACTGTGATGGTAAACCTTCACAGTGTATTTTGCTGTGAAGGTTTGCTGTTTTTCTTACCTTCACAATGAATCACTGTGAAGGTTTAGTGTTGATTTCGTGGTCTCACGGTCTCACGAAAACAGGTTGGTCTCACGTGAACCCAACTCTCTCTCTCTCTCTATATATATATATATATTCTAAAAATTGGACAAGTATCTTTGGCCATGTATCAGAGAGGAAGCAACACATATCAACACTCTTTGCTCCTCTTTTTACAAAACTTATCCCTAAGGTTTAGAATTTGTATCAATAACAATAATTAAGTTTCTAATAACAAAAGAAATCCCTTTGATTGAAGTCATGTTTTGTCAAAGTGATACTTGTTTTGCAATTTTCAACACTTACTTCCTTTTGTTCTTTCTTTCTTTCTTTCTTTAATTATTTATTATTATTTTAAAATAGATTAGACTTTACAAAACAAGCTTCATCATAGGGATTTGTTTCACCAACTTCAACTAACTATTTGTAATTTATAATTAACCTCCCTTACTTTACAATTAGTTTTTATTATGTGGAAAATTTTAAATTTTAGGATGTTACAAATCTTTCCCACTTATAAAGGTTCCGTCCTCGGAATTCATACTTCCTCAAATAAATGAGCAAATTCTCTTATTGACAACTCTTGTATCATGCTACGACATGTTAGTTGATTCATCTACAAATTGTCCGCAATCATAAGCCATTTATTGGTCTTAACCTATGGATATTAAAAACGGTAGCAATTTTGTAATAATTTATGAAATATATGTACCTTTGAAAAAAATGTCAACCCAAAACATATTTAAAAAAACCAATAACTCTTAACAAAACCCAAGACATATGCCTTAACTCTATCAAAACATATTTAGGGTTCATGACTTAGTTTTTTTTTTGAGAAAAAGGAAGTGGAACCCCTTAAAAAACTTTAAGCCATTCTCATTTTTTTAATTACCGGTGGGAAATCGACTAAATTACCAATTGTTTTAATTAAGTTCATTTTTTAGCCACATATAACATGTCTAACCCAGACATTAAAACAACTTTAAAAACACTAAAAAAACCAATTCCAAACTAACATTGAAAATAAAACACTAGAACGTCTTTAGTAATAAAATAATATATGTATTATTAAATTGATAAAATTAATAGCCATCGACTTAGGAAGACGAAATTATAAAATAAACCTCTAAGAAAGATTAAGAATTCATACCTTCAATTATAAACAAAATCTTTTCAAAGTCTTCGAACCAAACAATTCATTCGTCCGATAAGTCACTATTCAGATCCATCTGTCATCCGGTAAGTTCCTCAAATTTCATTCGGAAACTCTCATTTTTCTTCGGTAATCTTAGTTCATCCGGTAACTTCTTGTTATCCGAAAACCTAAGTTTATCCGGACACTTCTGCTAATTTGAACATACTCACACACATCTGATCCGGACACTTTCAGATCAGACACTTTTCATCCGGATTCCTATCCGGTAAGTTCTGATTAGCTAGTTTCTTACCTGTTTAGCCTAGATCACTCTTAGAACATGCGTTAGGACATCACTTTTAGTGCCTTGCGTTAGGAAACCACTTTGAATCGAACAATCGTCTGACGATCATCTTAGTGCAATCAACAACGATGACCCTCTACCAGGAAGAATGCAGCCAATGGCGGGATAGATTAATGATCTTCATCGAGTTGAAAGATAATTTCGAGTACATCTGGCGAGCTCTATCCCCACAACCGAAACCCATGAAGACTATAGCAACAACAGAAGCAGATGCTCAAGTTCGTTATGAAGAAAAGACATACTTGGAGATGAGCGAGGCCTAAAAAGGCATGCATGATGGTTAAAAGCATGCCAAGAGGTATCTAGTTCAGGATCTACCGAATCCGATCAACACAGCCAAAGATAGCAACCAACTGAAGATCAATAACTGCATAACCAAGTTTGATGCTTCAAGCAGTGCGTCGACGAATCACTC